>JAVQMG010000114.1:10735833-13714166 GCA_032878915.1 Castanopsis chinensis
CATACATGAAGAACATATTTATACAATAACCCAAATCTGTTCAATAGGTGATAAAAAGCTTCCAAAATTGAAACCTTCAATAAATTAACTGCCGAATTTAAGTTGAAACACATATTCCACCAGCAAACTACACTGCTGCACATGTATAAAATTTTAATGGAGAGAAATTACATATATCACATATTCACATGGTAAAAAAAAAAAACATGGTTTATGCTTGTATTGTGTGGCAACCAAAAGATCAAACTCAAACTATCATGCTTCATCCTGAGCAAGTTAACTTCCTTGTGCTAACAATTGGCCTCACAAAAATGGTTCTTCGGCATGTCAGGCCTGAATAACCCAGTCATGAATAGGAAGCAAAGTTAGTGTCTACATTGCCAGCAACCACACTAATCCTTTGATCAAATTTTGGATGTAGTTGTTGAAAATCATATGAATAGTGCATGAAAATAACATATTGGACAGACTGGCCTCTCCCTTTTCATGGACTAATTCTATGGACTGTAGCACAATGGAGTTGTGGAACTAGTTCTATAATTTATTTACCTCGTAGACAATTAAGCTCAAATACGTTCCATATCTTACAATACATGTTAAACGGTAAGTGGTGACTAGGGGTGGCAATTTTTATCCATATTTATGAATCCACCTATTACCCACCTTATTTGGATAAATCTTAACCCAACCCATTTAAATATTTGTGTTAAATGGGTAAAAACTCATTAGATTAGTTAATTATATAGCTCTTAATGGATAAACTCATTAAAACCCATCTAAAATTTAAATAAACAACATAAATTCTAAATTTTTAGAAAATGATCGAAATACCCTCAAAACTTAAGAAATAACCAAAATACCCCATGAAACCAAAAAAATGACCTAAATACCCCTAAAACATTAAAATTAACAAAATACTCCCGAAACTTAAAAAATAACCAAAATACTCATGAAACTTAGAAAATTACCAAAATACCCTCCCTAAAGCCTATAAAATTACCAAAATACCCACTAAATCTAAAAAAAATGACCAAAACACTCTTGAGACCTAATATATATGACCAAAATACCCCCAAAACCTAAAAATACAAAAATACCCCCAAAACCTAAAATTTCGTGTTGCATAAACAATTTTATGTTATGACTCCTTTAAAGTTCTCAGGCAGTCATGCCTTCTTTGCTTCAGTTAAAAAGGTCTTGCTATAGATGATTTTTTCCCCTGGATATTACATATTATAATAGAGCAACACCAACCTTGTGATCCACACACCCAATTCAGTGACTCTTTTAATTGTTGTAATAATGAATTATTTCTTTTGATAATCATTATATTGTCCGCTAACAGAAAACCATATTATTTGGATTTATTTGCACCATGAAAAAATATCTCTGCGATTTTTAACTTCTCTTTATGCACATTTTCAAAATCAAACTGAGCCTGCAACATACTTCACTGGAAGCTCATGAAACTTGCTTTGAAAACTAACCACACTGATGACTAATATGATTTTGCACTGCTCAATCAAATTATTAACTTAAAAATATTTGATGCAAACTTATTTGCTTTTGTCCAGGCCTGCCACCTTTAGAAGACATTTTGGAATTACGAATGAAAAACAAGGTTTGTATACCACTCTGCAGGGATTAGCATATTTGAGGCATATGATGCTGATTCATGTTAGATGTTTTGTTTTCAATGCAGGACGAAGCATGTAATGACAGAAATTCATGTAAGAAGAGAACTTGCTCGATAATTGCAAGAAGTCAGAGCTCTCCAAGCTCGCTCTTCATTTGCTTACATATATGATCTTCAAAAAAGAGCTGTATGCGAGCTCATAGCCAGAACTTGTAACAAGAAAAAGAGGCTTGGTAATTCGTATACATTTTTCAATTAATTTTAGTCATCAAAAGGTATAGTGATTGATGCTCTTGTAATGCATAATGATGTGACAATTCACTTTTGTTGGATAGGAAATGGGAGATAACCAAGAATCCCCACTTCAGAATTAGTAAATTAGAGCTTTTGCTTATTATATTAAGCCACTTTCCACTTTGAACTGTCGTGGTTGATAACTTGATACGGGTTATCTGAAAAGATTAGTCTAGGTAGGTCTAGTCGTTCATGGCGATTAGTTTCTGATTCTCAAACTTCACAATTGAGTTACTCAAAGAAGTTTGTCATTATTTTATGTTCTAATTTAGTTCTTTCTCAGTTTTACTTCAACAAAAATTAGCTCCAGAATTTGTCTTAATATAACCATTAACCACCGTAAAATGTACTTCTTTTTCTAGATGAATAACTCATTTGCGATTCTTTCTTAATTTCTTTAATTATGTCCTATAGTCCTGCTGCATACAATTGGGAAAAGAATTTCTTTAATTTCGTCCTATAGTCCTGCTGCATAGAGTTGGGAATCTTCTTACTAGAATTTCTGTAGGACCTAGTCATATATCTAATCAAGTAATTGACAAATCTTTTTAAACAAGCTACATTCTGCATTGAGTACTAAATTAGATGTGTAGTAAACACATTGATAAATTTATTAGTACAAATGATGCAGTACCCCTAGGATCAGGATTGGGCATAAATTAACCATGAATAGCCAGAAGGGAGAGATTATTATCGAGAAGAGTAGCTCAATAGCAATAATTCCAGAAACCAAACAAATGAACCTCAATATGGGAAGGTACCTAGCATCTTGAGGTTGTAGTTTAATCTCCATATATGCAATGCGATGGATGATTGTAGCCATGAAGAAAAGCAAGATGATAGCAAAGTGTGTATGAAGTGGTGAGACGCCCAAGACTTGAAAGTGTAAACCAATAAAGGCAGTAGGAAACAAGGCGAGGTCACCAAGAAGCGCGTGAAATGCTTCAATGAAAGAGAGTGCTTCATTACTGGCACATACACAAACAAGAAACCCTTCAGCTTTAATATTAATTTTTCTTCCAAACATAGGAAAATCAAAATCCACTTAACTTCCACAAAATAAAAAAAAAAAAGTAAATCCCTTCAGCTTTACTAGGTTTCTCTCCCAAACCTACCACAATGAGTGCAATTCAACATGAAAAGATGAACACGCAACTAACAATATTATTTCATTCACCCTTACTACAAGAAATAATCTTTTAACAATTTGTCTCATCAAGAATTCTTAAAATTCAGTCTTTATATGTGTGTGTGATTGTGCAGTGGTGAGTTTGTAATTGAAGTCATTCAATAAGTCATAGGTCTGATATAAGACTTACTGTTCCTCATACATGCATTAGTAATTGACGTTGAAAATGTAAAATACAACAACCAAGCCTTAGTCCCAAAACTTTGAAGTTGGCTAGGGATCCTCAACAAACTAATAAGGGATCCTCATTTGTAATGTTCATCCATTTTTGTAAAAATTTCAAACCCTAGTTTGTTTATATTTGTTTTATGTTTGTTTTCATCTAAAAAGTGCTTTCCTAATGGAAAATTGAGAGGTAGCTTATGGAAGCCTAAGAGAGCTAATCTTAGGTAGGCAAAGTGCTAACTTTTGAACCATGGGTAGGCAAGGTGAAAATAGTTCTAATTTTAGGTGGGTTATCTGTAATTCCCCAAAAAAACCTCTACTAAAATTACTTCACAGAACATTGCTGTCATAAAGGGCACTTTGAAGAAAGCATAGGAAGAAAGTTTCTTGGCTGTGAGAATCTTGAAAGCAAAAGGAAGATCTGAAATAGAGATTTCCAAGGAAAACTGCAGGTATTTTTGAAAGATACTAAAGAAGATGTATGAAGGCAGATTTGAACTTTCGTTTTCCTCATAAAGGAGACTAGTCAATGCCACTAAGCTACAAGACTCTTGGCATTCAAAGTAAATTGTATTAGAAGTGATGAACCTCCTAGTTAATAGACATGCACAAATCTAGTGCTTGGGCTTTCTAGGCTAAGTTTAGTGAAGGCTGGCATCATGATATATGATAATTTAATAACACAACCAGGCCTTGCTAACATAAAAATCTTAAAGGAACCCTACCCCTAGGCTGCATTTGGGAGCCTGGATTTAGATTTAGGATTTGGATCTCAAATCAATCAAAGGGATTTGGAATTATTTTGCAATTCATGGGTTTTTAATCCCTTGTTTGGATCATTTATATGGTTAAAAAGTATTTGAATTTATTTCAATTGGTGGGGGAAGAAAATAGAAGCGAAAGTTACATGCTACTAAAAGAACAAAAAAATAAATGTTATTTCCAGCTATGGTTACATAATCTAAAGTAAATTAACATATAATTGTAATGCGTAAGATACAAATAAATTTTAAACATTAAGAAAAAACTTTTCACAAACAATATTCAATCAAACAAATAATTACTTGTCAAAAAAACAAAAATCAAACAAAAAAATCAACTTAGACAGTTTTCAACAATTCAGCATCTGATCCCCACACCTCCCCCCCCTCTCCCCCTTTTAAAAACAAAAAGTAGGAGTTCAACATCACAGGCATAAACTCTAGTCAAAATCTAAAGCAACAGAAAAATGCCTTTTCCCCTTTCCTTCCAGCTAAAATCAGAATATGCTCCAACAATGATAATAGGTAACTCTTTTCTTAAATCTTTAAAGAGCTCAAAAACAACCACGCAAAACAACACATATCCCCTTCCCCTTGAAAGAGGAAATTATGACCATTTGATAGAGGAATTATGTGAGGTTTTATGATTTTCATAGGTAAGGGTAAGAGCTTAACTTGGGGCTGTATAGAGAAGAAAAGGATAGAAATCAACAGCACTCAGAATTGACAACAGAATTTAGCTTGTAGGCTTGTGCCTGCACAAGTTTGGTAGTGGGAAAAACTACTTGGCTACAACTTATTTTGGATTCCATACTTTTCTACAAACAACTCCTGATCCATAATAGGAGGGAGATCATCAATTAGAAGTAAAATTCTTACTATAAAAAAAAAACAAACCTCAATAGCCTAGGCCTATTGCGCATAATAACTCCCCTTAAGACAAATCAAAGTAATAGAGAGCATATCAAAGGGGAATAAGAAATTGGGCTGTATACCTTCCCTGGATTCCAATAAGCACCCAATTAAGACAGAAAGTAAACATGTGAATAAGATGCAGCACCAGTGAGCAATACTAAAAATAAATAGCAACCAAAACAATGGCTGACACTCAGTCAATAAATTCCCAAAAGGCAATCACCCACAGTCCTCACAACAACCCAGAAAATAGATATCTGATGCAGCCATGGAACATGTTACTACTTTACAAATTCGCATATTCAAGATTTATTTTGTGGGGCCATGCTTGAAGTCTAGTTGAAGTAAAAATCATGTGATGTTATGCATCTGGTTGTGTGTCGTTGGGTTAAAACAGTTTTTAATATGGGATTTTATTTAGTAAGTTATAGTCAATTTTGTATTTAGGAGCAAAATTGTAATTTCAACAATCCCTATGAATTAAAGATATTTTGGTAGTTTTGTAACTTTAGTTGAGTCTAGGATTTTTTAGGAGATCTTAAATATCTCACATTTTATTTTATTAGACTCCAATGACCCGTGGATCAGAAGTGTGACATAAAATACAACAGGATGCACTACCTTATTGGGCTAAAGTGGAAGCAAAGGAAGAAGCAACTCCCTTTTGCTGAGCTAGGAATTGAGCATACTCTCCCTTTGGTATGGAAATCAATTCTATCTCTAGAGTCATCTTGGGAGTTTAATGAAGCCAATGAAGAACTAAGTTCAAGCATAGTATGCATTACATTTTTGCCTTCGAATACGAAATTGACCATAACTTGTTAATTAAACCCAAATTGAAACCGTGTTAACCTAAGGACACATATAACTAAAACTTCAAAACTAAATGATTTTTACGTTAATTGAATTTCAAACATAGATCCTTAGAAGAATTTTGAAGTAGTTACAAATTAATCTTCAACGGCTGCATCAAACCCTTAAAAAAAAAAAAAAAAAAAAGAGTAACTTTATAACTAAAACATACAATGAATTGAGCAATGATCAAGAAACTCAACTCACGTAAAAAATATCCCAAATGAAAATGGACAGCCCAAAATATATATATATATATATATATCAATTATACAGCCATGAAACAGAAAGTTAACAATAAACTTTCCTTCCAACGTCAACTAATAATTTTAACAATTACATATTAATAAATATAATAGACATAAATATGCTTCATCTAACCCATCTAAATAATCCCAAATTATGCATATCCAGAAGCTAGCCCCTAAGTTCAATGAGCTATACAAGCACATATAAGTACATACATGAAGAACATATTTATACAAGAACCCAAATCTGTTTAATAGGTGATAAAAAGCTTCCAAAATTGAAACCTTCAATAAATTAACTGCCGAATTTAAGTTGAAACTTGTAGAAAACTAAAAGGCAAATAACAATCAAATTTGAAAAATTGAAAAACGAAGGAGAACCCAAACCTTTTCAGTAGGTATACACGTGCTTTAGAAATTGGTTCCAGCACTTTAATCGCAGCCGTTTTTAAGCTGAAACTTGTAGAAAACAAAAGTTAAAAAACCAATTATTAAACAAGAATTGATCCAATCATCTTGTCGAGAGATAAAAAACGAGAACCCCAACCTCTTCAATATGACATAAAAAGCTTTCAAAATAAAAGCTTTCAATCTGTTAGTTAAGCTCACAGCTTCATCTGAGTTGACGCTAATTAAGAATAAAAAATGAATATCAATTATTTAACAAAGAAAATATCAGAGTTACAATAAAATTTGTAAATTAGAAAACAAAAATAAAGAAAATCAGTATCAATGCGAGCTATTTATGCCCAAACACAGAGGTTTGGGTTCGGGTTTGGGTTTGGGTTTGGATCCAGGTCGAACCAGATCTGAAATCCACGGTTCTTAACGGGCCATTACGGAGCCCTAGACCTGCACCGACAAACTTCCATTGAAGCTCACAACGCTTCTGTCCGCCGCCGACCGATGCGGATGCCATAACCATCAATATTATTATTATTTGGCTGGAGTTTCTGAAAAATACGAAAGAGGAGGATAAGAGAGAAGCGTTGAAGGGGTTGAAGAGAGAGCGATTTGTTGCCGTGCGAGAAATCATTAACGTTAACGGTTAACCGCCGTTTCTCTTACAACTCACTCGTGTGAATTTTTTTTACAAAATTTTCCTACCAAATTAATTGTAGCTTAGAGTTATAATCTTTATTAATATCATTTATAATATTATTTATTTTAAAAATTTAACTGTTAAAATGTAAATTCTTTATATTTTTAATATAAATATAATTTTTAATTTTTAATTTTATAAAAATTTTGTAAGTACGAAAAATATGAAAAAAAAATGTAACTTAATAATGAATCCGTTAAAATTTCCCTTTAATAGAAAAAGTTGTTGCTTAGAGCTACAACCAATTTCGAGACTACTCTTTTTATTTTATTTTATTTTATTTACAGCTGCCTTGTATGCAGCAACAGTCGCAGAAAATCCTTGTCCAAATTCCAAGAGACATCATGAACAAAAAAAGGCTTTTGAGGGAGTGGAGTTTTGAGAGTCAGAGATAACGAACGTATAATCTCCTCACTCCATGCACAGATTGCAAGCTATACCATCTCAGCATCCACACATTTCCTCAAAACTCGATGAACGTTTTGTGGAAGTTGGCTCACGCATAAGCCAACTATGACCTGTTTACCGGTTTGTCTAATAACTAATAAGCCAACTATGACTAGAACATCAAGCAGTGGGAAATAACTAATAAGCTGATAAGAAAATATTTAAGAAGAAACTTATAAGCTGATAAGAAAATATTGAAGAAGAAAATGAAAATAGTACTTATTACTTCTCTCCACGTCCATTGTGGGATGTTTTTGGAACCTTATGTGGGAAGTGTTTGCAAGTTCAGAATGGGAAGGTATATGGAGTCGGTATATAACCATATTTCTATATAGAGGGAAGTGTTTGAAACTTTTGGAATTGTGTTGGAACTTTTGGAATCGGTATAGGGTGTGAAGTAGGGACCATTTGAGTGTGACTTGAATTTCATTGTGGTCAAACTTTTGGAATCAGTATTGGGTGTGTCATTGGAGTAATACACTTGTCAGTAATACTGTGTTCTATATAGAGGGAAGTGTTTGTAACTTTTGGAATCGGTGCGAGGGTGACTTGAATTTCATTGTGTTGAAACTTTTGGAACCGATATTGTTGGAAAAATTGGTTTTGTATCTCATATAAAACACATAGCGAAAATAACAAATATAGATTTATTTCATTTATGATTGATAACATGCACTATGTAAATTTCAGAATTTAAGAACAAGATAGCGTACTTTGGTGTGATAAAGTTCAAAACAAAAAATTAGAAGTGTAGTCTTTCAATCAGTTTCTAAGTGAGAATAATCGAGTGGCTTCACTCACACATGCACACCATTTCACAATGATGTCTCTTTCTCTAATAAAAAATTATGTATGTTTCTCTCTTTATAACTAACTGATTATTTAATTGGGTTGGCTTATTGGGCATTTCCAATTGGATTTTAGTGTGCGGCTTGGAATGGAACCAAAAGGGACCATTAAGACATTAGCTCTAAGACATTTTAGTGTGCGGCTTGTATGTGTGTTACCATTAATTATATTTAATACCACTATATAAATATAATTGCACTTTAGGCCTTATTAATAATTTATATCCCAAGACTCTATTATATATGCAACTCTTTCATAAAATATTCGTAGTAATACAAAGTCATAGATGTAGACTGCCACTTTGAAGATTACTACATTTTAATTCTTGAGTACCCGGTTTAATCCTTCAAGTTATTCATCATATATTTATGAAATCTAATTTTATAAATATATACTTTAGTATCTTCTTACTAAAGTGGTTAGGCCTAATACTCTGAATAACCAAACCCATTAAACTTATCTCAAGAGAATATTTTATATCTCCGTTAAGAGATTATGAATTTCATCTTGAGAATATATATTTCATCAACACTAAATGTAGCTGCCCAACATATTGAGGTTTTGATTGTGATTTTAGATCTCACTCCTGATATATCAAAGTAACCTACACCTCATGATCAGGTCTATTATTCTCTCAGGATTAGGAGTTCATGCAAATAGAAGTCGTGAGATTTATTATTTATTTGACAGTCGTTAGGAGAATAATAAATCTCATAGTGTTTCAGTTCAATATGTCTTAACTCTTAAAACATATTAACTTACCAACTAAAAATCTCCACTTCCATGATCAAAATAAATCATCTTAGTTGATATGTTATAGTCTTTACAAATGAAATGCTTAATTTCATCATCGATTACGAACTATAATTCTAATTTTACAAAGAACTTGTGATTTATATCTTCTGTAACTTTTCACATAAACTACATACTATGCATCTCATGGACTATATGATAATGTCCAAATATTCATGTTACTATTATTTTAGATAATAATAAAACAACTTTATTAATCATAACATTAAGCCATATATAATTTCATAAATAACATTATACAATAGGATTAAAAGGCACACATCCTAACAGGTATAGGAATCGGTATAGGGTGTGTCATTTGAGTAATACACTTGTCAGTACTAAGTAATATTTTGGAATTGATATGAGTGTGACTTGAATTTCATTGTGTTGAAAATTTTGGAATTGGTATGAGTGTGACTTGAATTTCATTTTGTTGAAACTAAGGGAGTCAATCTCGTACCAAGGGCTGTATCGGTTTGATCAGTGAAACGATATATTTTGGTACCAGTTAATACCGATGTACCGTTTCGAGTTTACCGTTATTTTTTATATTTATAAATATATATATATATATATATATGTATGTATATATGTATGTATGTATTTATGTATGTATGTATGTGTGTGTACATATATATTATAATAAATAGAAAAATTTACTATAAAACATTACTTCAATTCAAAACAAATTATTCAAGATTTTAGACTTTAGCATCAATTAAAAGAAGAAAAAAAATATATAAACAATAGAAAGTTGAATTGTTCATTGCATACTAAGAAAACAAATAATATTAATAAGTTAATGCAAGTAAGTTACTATTTTGTCCTTACAGAAATTCAAAAATTAAAAAACTAAGAAAAAAAAAAATTATGTACTAGCCAGTACACCTGGTACTTAAATCGGTATGAAACATTGGTGTTTTGATACAGGTATATGTATCGGTATAGTGCATATTAGCCGATACAATATCGACTACATTGGTTGAAATTTTTAGATTTGAGTAATACACTTGTCAGGTATAGAGTAATACACTTGTCAGGCACTAAGTAATATTTTGGAATCAGTATGAGTGTGACTTGAATTTCATTGTGTTGAAACTTTTGGAATCGGTATGAGTGTGACTTGAATTTCATTGTGTTGAAACTTTTAGATTTGAGTAATACACTTGTCAGGTATAGAGTAATACACCTGTCAGGTATAGGGTAATACACTTGTCATATTAGCCGATACAATATCGACTACCTTGGTTGAAACTTTTAGATTTGAGTAATACACTTGTCAAGTATAGAGTAATACACTTGTCAGGCACTAAGTAATATTTTGGAATCGGTATGAGTGTGACTTGAATTTCATTGTGTTGAAACTTTTAGATTTGAGTAATACACTTGTCAGGTACACTTGTCAGGTATAGGGTGTGTCATTTGAGTAATACACTTGTCAATAATATTGTGTTTTGGGACCATTTGAGTGTGACTTGAACTTCATTGTGTTGAAACTTTTGGAATTCATTTGAGTAATACACTTGTCAGCAATACTGTGTAATTTAAACGTTGTTACGTTGATTTTTATTTATTTTTTATAATAAGTGGATTTCATGTACACATTAAAGGAAGATTACTCCTTATAAGCAAGTCTTTTATGTGCTTTCCTAGACAATGTGGGACTATAGAATTGCTTCTCTCTTTAGTCCTTCACACAATACTTAGTTGACTAATAAGGGTATTAGCAATTGGTTGATCTCAAATGAATTGTTGACTTATTTGATATATATATATATATATATATATATATATATGAGATGGGTTTAAGTTATACCTGGAGTAATTTCACAAGAGTTACACATTTTTTAAGTTGTAGATTTATGAGAGATCCAATGGATAAAAACAAAACACTATTATCCATTACAACATTAAATACTTACCTAATTAATAGTCTCCCCATTATCTCTCTCCTCATTATAGATTTCTATGTCTCTTTTTCTCTCTCCTTATTAAGTCTTTCTTTCCATTTAATTTGCAATTTCTCCTACATTTCTACTTTCTTAGTTTTTTTCTCCCTGAATATCACTTTCCTTATACCTGTTTTACAAAATGTTCAAGCAAAAATATTCATGGCAAGAGTTGCAAATGGCATCAGACAACTATGACTTAAAAAAGGTGTAACTCTTGTGGAGTTACACCAGGTGTAACTTGAACTCATATCTTTCTCTCTCTCTCTCTCTCTCTCTCTCTCTCTCTCTCTCTCTCTCTCTCTCTCTCTATATATATATATATATATATTCTATAATTTGAGGATATGATGCTATTGTCATTTTTCTAAGGCTCGTTGATTGAAATTTCATCCAAAACCCTTGATCAAATTAATTTTGTTGCAACAATTATACACCTTATTTGATCCAATCCATGGGGCCTGGAAATTGGAACAACGGAACCAAACTAAAAATTTTGATGTTTTTTAACAGAATTTTGTGTCATATACTTATTTTTGGTATCATGTTATTTGCAACATCTTGTAAAATCATTAAGTTGTACTACAAACAAGTTTTGTTTGGAGAGGGTGGATTAAATGCTAACACTTTTTTGGTTATAAAATATTTTAAGTATAAACTATGTATTTGATCCCTATTCTATACACTATATTTCAATTTGATCCCTGATATTTCACTTATGTCAATTTGGTCTCTAACCTTTCAGTACCATGTCAATTTAGTCTCTGCCGTTATCTTTTGAATAAAAATTGATGATGTGTCTAATGGCTAAAATAAAAAATTAGCTTTTGTTGATGTGACAATAAATTTAAATTTTAACTTGGTCAATTGTCATGTCAACAAATTTCATCTAAGATATAACAACATAGACTAAATTGACATAATATTGAAAGGTTAGGGACCAAATTGACACAATTGAAATATTATGGACTAAATTAAAATATAGTGTAAAGGTTAAGGACCAAATATGTAGTTTACCCATATTTTAATTGAGGTGTAGAGGATCATTTTCTTGTATTTTGAATTGTGTCAAGTTTTATTTCATATGAATGTATTTTGAATTAGAAAATTTCAAAAAGAATTGTGATACACTTTATTTCAGATTTTCTAATCTTATGATCTTCTTTTTGTATACTAAATTGTGACAGGTCTTATTTCATATTAATGATTTTGAATTAGAAATTTTCAAAAAGAACTGTACAATTTATATCTTGATATATATATATATATATATATATATGTATATATGTGCATGGGGTTACAAGCTAGTTTACAATAATGAGAAATTGTGGAAAAGCACCTAGACAGTTTAAGTTCTTCAGGATTTTGATTGAGACCAAAATTTATCTTTATTTAGTAATTATTTTTTGTATATAGAGCAACCAGTGTTCACAAATCAAAAGAAATTTAACAGTAATGCCACTCTTGCCTTTCTTTCTATCCTTTTTCTCAAAAAATTTAATACCGTTAGTACTAAATTTAAACTTCTCATGATTGAGTTATAATTTGGAGAATTAATAGAGTAAAGTTCATTAAGGGCATGAATTGAGGAGATAAAAATGGTTAACAGAAACACTTGTCCGGAAGAGTTTTCAAACATATATAATTCATCCAAAAGACTTGTGAGTTGTGAGATTGTGATACGATTGTAGAGTTTTTTTTTTTTTTTTTTTCCTTTGTTTGTGTATGCAATTTTTTCTCCCATTTTTACTTTCTTTCGGATAAGGATCAAAACTTCAAAGAGCTTATGCTTATGTCATGCATTCCATTATTCTTTAAGCTCTATATCAATTTGGAATTTTGCACCAAGATATGGATGACTTAATTAATAAGACATTGATACATTTTATACACCCCATAAAATGATTTGTCTTTAAAGTTTAAACAGGAAAAAGGGTACAAATCTTAATGAATGATTCGTAGAATTATAGTCAGTCAAGCACAAAGAAAGTTCAAGACAATAGACCAAAATAAGACAATAGACCACAAGCTTGAATTGGCTCTTTCGATCTGACAAGTGTCATCATCTTTATCTTGATGTTTTTTAATTAGAAATTTTCAAAAAGAACTGGGACAATTTATATCTTGATATATATATATATATATATATATAAATTAAAGCCAAAACTTAGACAAAAATCTAATTAGAATCCAATTGGAGTCTAATTTTATGCTAAGTGTCCAATTGAACTTTCTTAATTTTAGTGAACCATAATAACGACACTGCTGCATTCTCAATACAATATAATATTTATTACTCAAACTATTTTTGAGATTTATAAAAACAAAATTTATTTTTTAATAAAAAAAATTTCTAGTTTGTCTAGCCCACTACTAACATGTCACTTTTTTTTTTTGAACTAACATTACTTTTTTACTTCCTCATAATCATTCATCACATCAACTCATCAAAAATTTGTAATAAAAATAAAAACTTTAGGGTATGTTTGGTAACTGTTTTTTCCCTTTATTTTCTGTTTTCAAAAATAATTTTCTATTTTTGAGACTAAAAAACTTGTTTAGCAACCCAAAATGGATAGAAAACCAAAACTATTCTCAAAACTCAATTTGTGAAGGAAACTGAAAACATGCAAAAGGTTGTTTTCAGTTTCTAATTTTCAAAAGTTAATGAAAATACACATTTGATTTAATGAATCTATCTCATTTAATGAGTTAGTATTAAAATTCAAATCCTAGTACATATATTAATATTTTCTATTTTTTTCTTCAAAAAACTTTTTTTTTTTTTAATTTCAACTAATGTTTTTTATTTTAAAAATACAAGAATATTGTTTTTGTTTTTTATATTCCCAAAACCAAGTTTTTGAAAATAGAAAACAAGAACTTTTACCAAACATAACCACTTGTTAATAAATAGTTAAATACCACATGATAATAATTCATTGGTAAACTTTTCTTTAATACATGAACCAAGGGGTTGGCTTAGTAGTTCCTAAGGCCTCATAATATCCATAAGATCTTGGGTTTGAAACATCTTGGAGCCACCCCAACACATTGTTCAGGCACATGATTAAAAAAAAAAAAAAAAACTACACAAGGACTGATAAATGTTTTAAATTTTCTGATTAACACTGTTTCCCTCAAGATATTGTTCTCCTATTTTATCAAAGGTGTAGAGATATTGTCCACTTTAAGACTCATGCCCCTCACGATTTTGTCCTTCCTCCCACAACAATGGAGAAAAAGGCCTCTGCACATTAAAAAAAGATCACTCCTTAGAGCATTAGAGCAACCGCATCAGTTTGTGTAAAACTGATCTTCTATTTTACACTAAAAGCCTACTTTTTCTATTTTACACATTTATTTTTACAAAATACCCACATCAGTTTGTTTATTCTACCATCTATTTTATTTAAATAATCATTTTTCTCACTTTTTTTATTATTTTATCTCAAACTCTCTCTCTCTCCACTCACGAGACTCCTTTATTCCAAACTCTCTCTGAAACTCCTCTATTTCAAACTCTCTTTGAAACTCCTCTCTGGAACTCTCTATATTCCAAACTCCTCTTTGAAACTTCGGTCCAAGCCCGGCGCTGATCTATTCCATTTGAAAATCCTCTCTAAAACTTGGATCCAAGCACGATGAGAAGAACTCCGATAGAACTCCGATCCAAGCACGGCAAGAAGGACGTTGATCCAAGCACGACAAGAAACTCTTCTCTCTGAAACTCTGATGCAAGCATCGATACTTGCCGATCCACAAGCACCGATCTATCACAAGCGCCGATCCACCACAAGTGCCAATCTACAAGCGCCGATCCACTCTCTCTGTCTCTGTTGGTGTGTCTGTGTGTGGGTGTGTTTGGTTTTGTGGTGTCTATGGTTGATTTTTTGGTTGATTTTTTATTTTGTGTCCATTGGAATGTGTGTATCAAAGGAAGAAGCAGATGATGAGGGCGTTGGTTTTGCAGATGGAGAAGAGAGAGAAAAAAAAAGCGAAATTAGAAATTATTAAAATAATATATAAAAGAGCTACAGTAACCATGTATATAGAAGAGCTACAATGACTGTGCATATATACACGGTAATTATAGCTCTTGTGCATTTATGTACAATTTTACACCCATTGATGTGAGTGTTTTTTTTGTCAAAATGTGTAAAATGAGTTGCTTTTGTATTTTGCAAGACTATCCATGGATTGATGCGGTTGCTCTTTGCATCAGTTAGTGCAAAATTTCCATCTATTTTGCAAGAAAAAACTTACTTTTTCTATTTTACACACCTACTTTTACAAAACACCTATATTAGCTTATCTATTCTACACATTTATTTAATAAAATATTCATTTCTTCAACACTCATCTCTCTCACAGACCCAACACAACCCACACACTTTCAACCCAGCCATATGAACCAGAAAAAACAAGCCAATCAAGGTCAAAATCCACCAATCGAAACCCACACAACCCAAAGACCTACCAACCCACACCCACAATCAACCAAAAAACCAAAAAAAAAAAAAAAAAAAAAAACTAGCAACCAACAGATTAGAGCGAGATCGACGCCCCCAACCTGAGCAAGATTGACGCCTCGTAGCACCACCACCTCCTCGCGACGGCTGCTGCCATGTGCTCCATCCTTGCCTCCGAGTCCTTCCCCTTCACTCCGTTTGTTCTTGAAGGGATTCGACGTGATCGGAAAACTCGAGTCGGAACCAAAGGTTCACGAAGCTATTGATGCTGCTTATAGGTTGAAGATGCTGCTCTCTAATGAAGGTGGAGATTTGGAGAATAAGATGCTCTCTAAGTTTGTTTGGGAGATTGACTGTTTGCTTCGTTGTGAGGTTTCGATTCAGTTTCTGGTTTATTTTCCTGTGAATGATCAGTGGACTGAGGTGAGATCGGTGAGACTGATCGGTGAGAGTGGTGGACTGAGGGAGAGATAAAAAGAGAGAGAGGTGAGAGTGAGAAGCTGGGAGAGTAAGGTGAAGGAGAGAGAAAAAAAATCTAATATATTACATACAAGATCTACAATAGCCATGCATATATACACAGTTACTATAGTAAATGTACAAATATGCACACTTTTAAGAGCACTGTAATGGAGCATTTTTAAGACAAAATGTGTAAAATTTGTGTCTTTTTCTATTATGCAAGACTTTACATCAACTAATGCAAATGCTCTTATAAGCACATCTCCATGTGCTTCCCTAAGTGATGTGGGACTCTAGGATTACTTCTCCTTTTGGTCCTTCACACAATGGTTTATTAATAATGGTCTCAATTGCTTGATCTTGAACGAATTGTTTAATTTTGCACAATTCTTAATCTAAATTAACTTTGAGGTATGCATACATCGATTTTAGAGCATTTGTTCATCAGATTTATTACAAAATAGTGATGAATCTCCATTTTTTGTTTAGGTTATGGGAAGAATTCACGCAATCCTCTCTGATGGAACTATAGTCACTGATGTTGAGGTATGTCCCATTTCCTACCCTTTTTTCCCTATAATTGTATATTAACTGTGCTCACTCTTCTCATTATGTGTTTTATTTTCTTTCCAAATTTCCGTCAAGTCTAACTTCAGTATCTTCTATTTATCATCACGTGTGCATGTCATTTATGTCATATGTACCAATTTGTGGTTTAGTGGTCCAACCTATGGATGTTACAAGAAAAATGGGGGAAGAAAACCCCACCAATAGAATTGTGTCTATTCCATGACCGTAATCAATTGCTACAAGTTCAAGATTGTAAACTTTTGAATCTAATTTGTTCTAGACAATCACTAATTGTTCGGATATCTGAACTCTGAAGGAGGCCTAAGTGCAGCAAAAGGATACAGAACTGTGAATTACCATTTACCAATAATCACCAACATGATTCTATCATAATCTATTGATGCTTACATAGGAAATTTACTGAGGACCTCTTATAAGCACATGGGGAATGATTCTCACTAAGCCAATTTCCTTATCAATCACCTTTGCTGTGATTAAACAATTTTTTCAATAGTTAATATCAATGTTGGTGGACACATTTGGAATTCTTTGGATATATAATCAGTGAAGAAGTAGGCTAAAGAGCTCTGATAAGACTTAACATTAAATTGTCACTTTTTTATTATCTGTGATTCATTTTAAACAAGAAAAATGAACCAATTGACATCTTTTGCAGGCATTTAGAAGAATATATGAACAAGTTGGTCTTGGATAGGTTTATGCCATTTCCAAATATGAACTTGTAAGTTTCTTTGTTCTTTTTTATTTTAGTTTTACCCGTAGTTCAATCGAAATGCTACCATCTTGCAGACATAGGGTTTTGGCTAATGCTCACTAGTCTTTTTTCATTATGTGTACTAACTAAAACAATATGCATTTAACAGATTGCAACAATAATTGATGCCATATATGGTGTTTGGGCTAAATATCGTCTTCAAATCACAGGTAAATTCATATTGCATAAACAATTTTGTGTTATTAACTCCTTTAAAGTTCTCATGCAGTCATGCCTTTTTTGCTTCAGTGACCAAAACATGATGCTATAGCTGAGATTTTTCTGTTTCTTTTTTTCCTGGATTTACATAATCACAGAGTAGCACTCGTCTTATGATCCACACACCCAAATCAGTGACTTTAAATTGTTGTGATAAGCAATTAGTTCTTTTAATAGCCTTTAAATTGTCCATTAATAGAAAAGCCTATCTTTTGGATTTAGTTGCACCATGAAAAATTCTCTTTGCACTTTTTTAGTTTTTTTTTTTTAATGCACAGTTTTTAAGTCAAACTTCTAGCCTGCAACATAGTTCACAGGAAACTCATGAGACTTGCTTTGAAAACTAACCATCTTAATGACTAATATAATTCTTCTCTGCTCAATCAAATTATTAACTTATTAATATTTCATGCAAACTTATCTGTTTTTGTACAGGCCGACCACCTTTAGAGGAGATTTTGGGATCACGAAAGAAGAACAAGGTTTGTATACTAATACTACTCTTCAGGTATTACCATATTTGAGGTATATGGTTCTGAGTCATGTTAGACGTTCTATTTTCATTGCAGGAAGAAGTGTGTAATGACAAAAATTCGTGTAAGATGTGAACTTGCTCAATAATTTCTAGAAGTCAGAGCTTTCGAGGCTCACTCTTCATTCGCTTCCACATTTGATCTTCAAAAATGAGTTTTATCTGAGCTCATAGCCAGAACTTGTGAACAAGATAAAGAGGTGTGGTTCTCTTTAAATAATCAGTCTCTTTGCCTCAAGAAAGAATATACATCTGTAGACATTTTTTCAATCGCCCTGCTATGTTTCTCGTACAGCAACACAAGTGTAAATTTTAACTTCACATTCAATTTTCAATTAATTTTGATAATTAAATAATCTAGTGAGTCAATGCTCTTATAATGCATAATGATGTGATAATTCACTTTTGTTGGACAAGATAATCAAGAAGCCTTACTTTTGAATTATTAAATTAGAGCTTTTGTTTATCATTTAGAGCCACTATTTTCTTTGAACTTCCAATACTTGAAATGGTTTATTATAAAAAGATGAGTCTAGAGTGGTTTAGATGTTCATGGAAATTAGTATCTGTTTGTATATAAGGTTTGACAATCTGATTAGTTCTCAAACTTCATATAAGAGTTTCTGAAAGAGGTATGTCTTGGTTTTATGCCCCAATTTTGGTTATTTCTCTGTTTTGCGATAAATATTAGAGCCAAAATTGACTTCATATACTGTTAATTGTATTTCTTTTTCGGGATGAATACCTCAATTGAGATTCTTCCTTCTTAACTCCCTTTCTTTTGTCCTATACCCCTGCTTGGTTTCTTGCAACCATTGAGACATGAACCCAAAAAAGGAAAAAAAAAAAATCTTGAATAAATATTGAAAGTTCAAGGTTTTTTTGGGTGCCTCTTGTAACTACTAGTTCTGTATCTCCAAAGAACATTATAGATTTTTTATGTTTTAGTTGAAGAAGAGGGGGATTTGAACCCTAAATAACTCCATTGGAAACATCAAGATGTGTTAACCAGTTGAACTACAATGCTCTTGGCAAGAACATTATAGTTGGATATTGGTCTTAAGCCTAAACTGATTATGGGGTCCTACAATATTTAGTTATTGAATAATTATACTACAGTATTTTATATTATAAAATATTAGTAGAACATTTAATTTTTGCAGTCTCTTTGATTTTAATAGATGTGAGACTTTACGAGGAAACTCTTGCTTCTAGAATTCCAACTAACTAAAAATGCCTAGATACACATTTGTTTTCTAACATAAACATTTTCAAGTTCTCTTTTTTCTTTTTTCTTTTAGCTACTTTATTATTTGTAAGAAAGGAATTGTAAAGGATGCTGCACATGTTAATTCCATTGCTATCTAAAGCATTTGTGATTCACCATTGGATCTTAAAGACGCGGGAGAACTTTGCTTGTAACTTTGTAGAGACACCACCTTTTTTTTTTAATGGGTGCAGAGACTCAATTATTCAAATCAAAGAGATCTCTGTGTTCAAGGAAACAACCATCCTCACATTTGACCAATTATTAGGATTTGTTACACTTAAATATGGTTTAGTTGTACTGTAACTTCATAAATGAATAATGTCACCCAACTATTGGTAACAAGCGCTTTGCCGCATCCTTTAAATTCTCCAAATACATCATTAACTACTCTTTTAATACAACTAGTCAATTCATTCCACATCTAATCATCATCTTCACCTAGGCATCACTTGTCTTCTTTAATCAATTTATCTTTTTTATTTATTTATTTTTATACAAGATAGAAATACTGCTTTAGCCTGATCTAAGTATATACATGTGTGATGTTCCTTTCTAGAGATTTGAACTCTGGTCCTTATACTTGTGGAGTAACAACTACACCAAGGGTATCGTTGAACGCAGCTTATTTCTCCCCCTTCAAACCCCATCACTCTCTAATATCTCTCTATCCTTTAATTTAATTTAATTTTTATTTTTATTTAACTCCCTAATGCACATATCTAGTACCACCAACCCATATTGAGTGGTTACATTCTGTCCTAACATCATCTTACAACCTTTAAAACATCTACTATTAACTTTTCAAATAAGGATGAAATTTATCTACTATCAATTAAATTAAATGTGGGAATCCCTCTTCTTAAACCAAGTGTTCATTAATGTCAAATCCTATGTTGTTGTAAAGTCTATAATAGCATCTCTTAATTCATTTTTTACTCCATAACCTTGGCCCCCATTAACTCTTTCAAAACTCCCACTATATTTATAACAATTTAGGCCTCATTCAATAAAAATCATTTCCCTGTTTGGTACCCCTAAATCAATTCATTCATGATTTATGTCCTCTCAAAACTTGTCTAATTGATTCTCGTAACTTTAGTTTGAGGAGTGTTCAAGACCATGTCAATTGTCTCATCTCCTAAAGCAAGTGTCATTAACAACATTCCATCCCTATCCTCCCAACCTCAACCACTTTTTCTTTAAGACATTTATCTATAATTATCTGTACCCATTTCTATTTCTATATTTTTCTGCATACCATAATTTATATATTGAATTTTTGTCACACCACAAACCCAATAAGGGGCCTAGAGAGTGTGAGGCCACTATGTGCTCAACTTAGACGTGTATATATAATTTATCAAATTATCTAAGCAATATATATTAATCTACTTAATTTGAGACCAGCCATAATAAAATAAAATGAAATTTAACCATCATTCTAAAAAAATTCTAATAACCAAAATCAAAATAATAAAGTGTTTAATTGCAACTGGCTTTAGTCCAATCCACAATTTGCTTCAACATTTATAAGGAGAAGATAAAGGGGCCAGTGAGAGAACTCAATAAATAGAACCTATCAAAAATAACACAATAAGTAGGACTTTTTTTTTTGTAATATACAATAAAACTTAGACAAACTAATTAAAAAGTATATATTTAAGGTTTACACAATTTAAATTTAAAGATCACTAATGATATCATAATCATAAAATTACACTCAAAAAATCCAACATAAAAAACTTGATGTCATTAACCATTTCAAGTTATCAACCTTCTTAAGTGCACCTGTTCCTATTGCATGTAAAATAAAAATAAAAAAGTATATTACTAATTACCTCGACAGACAAATAACTTTAAAAAAATAAAAAAATAAAGCTTTAAAAAGAAAAAAACATTGTTGATGCATACTTTTGATAAAATGACCCAATGAAAGAAGAAGCCCGACAATATGAAAAAAATGGAGAAGGAAAATAGTTAAATAAAGACCATTAGTAGGCCGGAATGGCAAGAATAATGGTCAACAGGCTCACAAAAATAATAAGTGACCAAGAAGAAAGCAAATGGGTTGAGGAAGCTTAAGGAATGAAGTATTAAGCCTATGAGAATTGTAAGAGATGGAGAAAAAGTAAAAATGGGCTGGGGAAGCCTAAGAAAGGAATTAGTAAATTCATAGGGTTGGCACAAAGGCCAATAAGCCCGAAAGGCAAGGATGTGGTAATTAGGTCGGGGAAGCCCAAAAGATTTAGCAAAAACCCATAAGAGTGAAAGAAGTAAGGAAGAATGAAATGGTCCGAGGATGCCTAAGGAATGAAATGGGCAGAGAATGCCCAAGGCAAGAAATGGGTTGGCCCAGTAGGAATGCTGGCTAGTAAAGCTCAAAACAAGAAATAATATAAGAAATTGACATGGCAGGTGCTTCAGCCCATAAGCTTAAAAGTAACAACAAACCAAAAGGACAAGTGACATCGTAATAGGAGTAATGCAGTGGCATGGCATGAGCACCAGCCAGCCCACAGACACAAGATAAAAGGGGATATGGGCCAAGTGAAAGGGAGAGATCCCACACCTAAGCAATGCCCAGTCAAAAGAGGAGATATGATGTAGAGAACGAAAACCTAAAGGCCCATGTATCATTCAAGCTGCAAGAGTTAAACAAATACTAGAGCGTGCAACGGAATCAGACAAATGCAGAGGCAATGGCAAACGTGTGAAAGCCAAAAAAGCAATGGACTAAGATGGAAGTGAAGCATGCACACAACGCTCAGGCACCACCTACTTGGACGTAGCCAATACAGGGGAGGTGGGTCACGAGTTAGAGGTATGAGAGGGTGTGATTTGGCGGTGGGGAGAAGGAGGAGCCTATTTTGAGGTTCTCACTCAAGCTCTTTTGGGAGAAATATTTTGCTGGGATGACATCTTACCCAAAAGAAGTAAACATGAGCTGGAATCACTAGATGCATACTATAGAGGTTGGTGAGCGAGAGGTTTAACCCTCATCTGGATGAGTGTTAAGGGAGGTAAGAGACAGAACAAAACCACTTTTGTCTAGGAATGAGGTGTGGTGCAGCCAGCACAGTGTAGTGGTGGTGGCTGGGCAGCCGACATGCCTGTGGACAATCTTGGAAGGATGCTCACAATGAGCCAAAAGTAGTTGAGGGGTAAAAATGGTAACTTTTGTCACAAAAAGCAGTATAAAAGACTATAGTCGTAAAAAGGGGAGGAGGAATAACGACAAACAAGGAAAACAAAGAGATAGAAAGAAACAAAAGAAAACAGAGTAAACAAAGAAGAAAAGGAAAAAGAATACAAAAATCCAAAAGGGAGGGAAGAAACATGAGTGATAGAAGCAAAAGCATGCATCAATAGGCTACCAATTTCTCTCCCTCTCAATAGCCCATTCTCTAACAAACTAAGAATTTGAGATTAAGCCATTTAGGTCCTTTTTATAAACTGTGTAACTTCTACAGCAAGAGCTTCCTTTGAGGTTACCCACATTGGAGATTGCTTCCTTTTTTGGGCTTCTGTTCGCTGAACAATTAAGTTGATTCTTTTGGCAGATGAATCCTTTTTTTTTTTTTTTTACGAATAACTAACTTGTTATCTTGCTGTTAATTTCTCTTTGCCGCAACCTTGTCGCTCGTAATCATATTGTTATATCTTCCTTTGTGTTGTTATTCATGTATTATTGTTAATGGTAAACAAATGTTTTAATTATCCTGCTGCATTGTGTTTCCTTCTATAATATTTGCAATAGTCTTTCCTTCTATAATATTTGCAATAGTCTTTCCTTCTATAATATTTGCAATAGTCTTTCCTGTCGTGAGCACGTGGTACGTTCGAAGTTCCTACCAAGACGCATTTGTACGGGAATGGCCCAACTTGCGCACAAGCTGGCCTAAGGTGTGTTTCAATTAGGCCAGTCCCGACTCTCCTACCCCAAAATCACAGGCTGTGGTATAGCAAAAGCAATCCAACCCAACCCAAAACACAAAAAAGACCCATCACAAACATATTAAGTAAGAATAAGTAAATCTACTCAACATTAATAGTAGATCTAGCACTTGAAATCTTTATGCTTGCAAATTGCAACTCAAGTTGGCAACTAGCTTCGTTCGTTAGTCACTTCATCTACAATAAATTTTTTTTAATATAACCTAAGTATACCATCAAAGCTAGAAAATAAATACAGTTAACATTTTATAACTATGGCTATTATATAAATTAAATTACATTTAAATCCATATAGCCAGCATTTTTGGTCCACAACGAAACTTCCACAATTCTCAGGCAAAAGACAACTAGACAAGATCAGTATGGAGTAGGAATTTATTTTCCAAGGCCAAATTTAAATAACCAACTTTTTATGCAGAACTTTCTCTTTATATAGTCATAGTTAGCAGCTTCGGTTTTGTTCATAGTGTAGTGCTAGTGTCGTTGTACGGTGAAAGCTGGAATTTTGTTTTTAACATTTTATTGGATTTGGGGGGGGGGGGGGGGGGGGGGGGGGGGAGGAGGGAATTAATGGTGTGGCTGGAATTTTTTATTATTTATTTATGATAAACTGGAAATTTTATTATTCCTAAAAATAAACCAAACAATGAAAGTATGAATTATAAAACAAATTTCTTTTTTTTTTTTAAATACATTTAAAAAAAATGGGTCGGGTCATAAGTCAATCCATTTTTACTCCGAGTCGAGTTATTGGATCAGGTTTAATTTTGCTAGATCTAGCTTAAAGGGTGACAACAAGCTATTAATAAGTGATTAATTTAATACAACAATTTTTAAAGTCCCATTCATGATAGATTAAGTCTCACTATTACGTTGTGGAGGTTGAATTTTATAGTTATAATGGAATTTAACATATAGTGAAATGTTATAAAGAGCAATAGATTAGTCCTCACTATTACGTTGTGGAGGTTGAAATGTTAGAGCATTCCCATCAGCCGTTGCAAAATTATGCAATTTTAACACATCAAAAAACCTACTTTATTATTTTACTACATCATTTTACAATACACCATTTATCACATATTCTATTCTTCAATTCTATATATTAAAATAATGGACAAAACTTAGGTTCAGTACCTTAGGTGCTGTTCCTTAGGCTCCCCTGAAGATTCAGCTATGTGGTTACTTAATTAAAAAATACAATTTCTTCCTATGAGAAAAAATCCACATGACAGAATCTTAAAAGGAAAACCTAAGGAACATCACCTAAGTACTGTACTTACGTTTTGCTCTAAAATAATATATATAATATATTAAAATAATATTTACAATCTATCAAACACAATCAACGGCCACCACATAGCTGCCAACAACCAACAGCCACCATCACACAACCACCACATCCTCCACAACCCAAAACACAATTTAAAACAAACTCATAGCCCACCAACACCAAATCGGAAGCCCCACCACCACCACCTCAACCACAAACCCTGACAAAATTGAGCTTTCGGCCATGGCCATGGGTTAGAGATAAGAACAAAAAAAAAAAAAAAAGGAGGAAAAAAAAATATAGAATAGAGAGATGGCGAACCTTAGTGGTGGTGCAGGCCTTGAAGCTTTTGGCCATGAAGCTTTTAGCCATCAATCAGAACTCACAGGATAACTCACCCACCGCCGACCTATCCATTGGAACCCATAGCCTAACCCACCCACCACTGATTCACCCATCCGAACCCACCCACCTCCGTCAGAACTGAACCCATCAAACACAATCTAAACCCACACATCACCGTCTAAACCCACACGTCGGGGTCGGCGTGGAAGAGCAGTGAGTGTGAGAGAAGAAAAGATGAGAGGTTGAGGGAGAGGAAAGGATTGGGGTTTGAGAAAAAAATAGAGGAAAAGACTGACAGAGAGATGAGAGAGAAAAGGAATAAAAAATTCATTAAAATTTTACAACATCTGTCTGTACGCTTCCATATTTGAGAGCGTACTGTTCATCAATGTCAAATATTTTTACATTTAGAACATCTCATGAGAGATGTTTTTTGGTGTTTGGTGTGCCAAATGCCAAATATTTGGCATTTGGCACACCTGATGGTAATACTCTTATAAAGAGCATTAGATCATTCACACTCAATATGTAAAAAATATCCCATTTTACCATCTTAAAAGTTACTTTATTTATTATACCATATCATTTTACAACTCACCTAACATCCTAAACTCTATTTCTTTTGTCACTTTATTTAAATATTATTTATTTACTGTTTCTCTCTCTTCCTCTTCCTCTCTCTCTCTCCTTCTTCCTCTAGGCAACCAACTTCAGCAAAACCCATTAAAAAATCGCCACTCTCATCCCATTTAACCCACCTGACACTAGCCAGCAACCAACACCACAACCACCACACCGCCACTATGCCACCGTACAAACCCATTAAAAAACCACCAAACCTACCAACAAGAACCACCAAAAAAACACACATACACAAACCACCAAAAACCACCAAACACCAGCCACAAAAACCATTCCATCACCAAGAGAAAACACACACACACACACACACACACACACAAAACCCACAACCCATAACCCACCCCACCACTGCACCACCATGACTCACCATGCAGCACCACACCGCACCCACCATGACCCAGACCCACAACCACCGTGCCTTAGACCCACCACAACCCAAACCCACAACCACCATGCCTCAGACCCACCACAACTCACCATGCCCCACCCACCACAGACCCATCATGACCCACACCCACAACCACCATGCCTCAAACCATCATGACCCACACCCACAACTACCATGCCTCAAACCCACCACAACCTAAACCCACAACCCACCACTCCTCCACCATTAGATCCGACTTACAATACCCCTCAGCCAGTAAATCGGTGGAGAAGCTTTAATCTTTGCTTCATCGACGTGGAGGCCCAACCACTAGAGATTTGGGAAAGAGAGAGTGAGAAAGAAATAGACTGAGACCAAAGAAAGACAAAGGAGAGAGAAAGAATCAAAAAGATTAAAAGAATGAGATGAGGAATAAATTTGAATATTTTATTTTTATAATTGAGCTACAATTGCTATCATAAAAATAATATGGCAGTGTAGCACAATTGAAAATTTTTTTCCAATTCTAGGATTTTGCAAGACCGGGTAATGGAGGGTTTTGGGACTCTAATGCTAAATATTATCAACATATGGCATTTACAAGACCCAATGTGAACGCTCTTAGTATTGGTGGTGCTAAAAAACTAAATTGCTATTTTTAGCACCACCATATACAAAAAGTGTATATTTTACCTACTCAGCTACAGTGTACAGCCATTAAATAATATTTTTTATTCCTACCTCTCATTGAAATAATATTTCTTTCTTGCTTTCTTTTTTCTATTTCTTTTTTTCCTTTGTAGTTTCACTCATTCTCTCTTTATCAAAAACAAAACTCTCACCTCTCTCAATCTCACGCCCATCATCCTCCTCATCAAAATCTCACCTCCAATTCATCCATCATCCTCACCGTTTTGGCTAGCTTGAAGCGGCTTTTCTTTTTTCTTTTTTTCTTTTTTTTTTTCCTTCTTTCTTTTAGTGATGGAAAAGAGAGAGCGAACTAAGGGAGAGAAAGAGAAAGGACTTTTACAAAATGAAAACTACTGACCCACTTGTTTCTACTCTCTAATAGTGTTGTTGATAAACTTGTAAATTGAAGGAAAGAAAAAGAAGAATGGTGCGAACTAAGAAGAAGGAAACAAACAACTGAGGAAGAAGAATGAAAAAGGAGAGAATATTTATATTATATTATTATGGAGTGGAGATTTTTTTTTAAGGTCTTGTGGTGTAGATTAAACATTGGAAAGTGAAGATTATTGTATTTTAAAAGTGGATGAGATGAGACATGAGAGTGATGGTTGGAAGGTGAATTAAGAGAAAAATAAAAGAAAAAAAAATTAAAATTTTTGTTGAGTTAATATTTTATATAATAAATGTTACCTTTTCAATATTTTTCAATAATTTCATAACAAGTTTAATTGTTAAGTTATTAGAAATAGTTTTAGGCGAAAAAAAAATTGTATATGTGTGTGTGTGTATATATGTATATAATTTGGGATTAAAAAACATATTATTGTTATATTAGACGATTATTTACAATTATGTGGTAGTGGCGGTGGCGGTGGTGGTTGTGGTGGCAAGGGCAGTTATGGTTGTGGTGGTTGTGATTGTTGTTTATTGTATATATATAATTTGGGATTAAAAAAATATTATTGTTAGATTAGATGATTATTTGCAATTATGTAGTAGTGGCAGTGGCGATGGTGGTTACGGTGGCAAGGGCGGTTATGGTTGTAATTGTTGTTTATTGTAGTAGATATATTATTTTATTGTAGTGAATATATTATTTTATTGTGTTGTTTATGTTATTTGATTATGTTGAACGCTACAATAAAACTATTATGTTGGATGTTTTGTAAAATGAGAATTTAAAATAGATAAAGTAGTTTTTTGTGGTATTAAATAATTAAAATTATAACTCCACAAATGTGGATGCTCTAACATAGAGATAATAAGTAACTTCACCTATTAAGCATAGAAGTGATTCTTCTTCTAAAAAAAAAAGGGTAAATTTCAGAAAACTACCCTGAGGTTTGAGGAAATACCAAACACATCTACCCCTTACAAAAAATGACCAATTTAATCCTTTAACACAAACGGTGTTACCATCCACCATTAATAACAAACTTTTCTTAAAAAAAAAAAAAAATTAAAACTCATATCTAACTCTCTTTTCGTTTCTATTTCCTAATCTCAGTCTCCCTCAACTTTCTTTTTCTTTATCCAAATCATTCTCTGAAATTTTTGCCCTTTTTCTTCGTAAAATAAACAACACAGCAATTCATTAAGGTGATTACTTTGCTACTTTCTGTTTGGTAGCCGAGAAAATCAAAGAGAAATGCTTAGAAAATCAAAGGAAAATGCTTAGAAAAAGCCTCATCTCCTCCATGGAGTGTTTGGAAGCCGAGAAAATAAAAAGAAAAAGAAAAAGCTCCTTAAAAAACAAGCCCTTTTCTCCTCCACAAAGAAACCCAAGAAAACCCAATCCAATCACACCATCTAAGCTCCTAAATCCACCACAAAATTGCCATCAACCACCAAGCAAACATCAAAACTGTTGATACCCATGTCAGGCAAACCCAAATCCAGTCCCACCACCGCAAGATCTCCACACTGAAATAGAGAGATGAGAAAGGAAACATCAACCACCAAGCAAACATTTTGATACCCATGTCAGCCAAACCCAAATCCAGTCCCACCACTGCAAGATCTTCACACCAAAATAGAGAAATGAGAGAGGAAACATCAACCACCAAGCAAACATCAAAATTGTTGATCCCATGTCAGCCAAACCCAAATCCAGTCCCACCACCGCAAGATCTCCACACCGAAATAGAGAAATGAGAAAGGAAACGGATCCAAGATTTACACAACCAAAGGCAAAGAAAGTTGAGAGAGAAAGAGTGTTAGATGAGATTGTGAAAGGGAAAAGAGAACGAAAGTCAGATTTGGAAAAAAAAAAAAGAGAGATATAGAGAGTACGGTGAGACTGAGAAAAAGAATAGAGGTAAGAGAGTGAGAATTTGTTATTAATGGAGGATGTTAACACCGTAAGCGTTAAAGGATTAAATTGGCCATTTTTTATAAAGTGTGGATGTGTTTGGTATTTCCTTAAATCTCAAGGTAGTTTTCTGTAATTTACCAAAATAAAAAATAAAAAATAAAAAAAATTGCTTATTAATCCAGGGAGTTGCACAAGACCATAATATTGTTAACAAGTTGTGAATTTCTGGTGTAAAGGATGGTTTCGTGTGTGTGTTGTTTTTGGCTCTAAGGCAATGGGTTTTAACCATGGTTTTAAAAACTTAACCGGATATCGAACCGTTTTTTTTCAAAATTTCTAGTTCAACCCCGATTTTTTCCAATTTTTGACTGGTTTTAGGGCTTTTAACCAGACGGAATTGACCGGTTTTTCAAGTTGAACCGGTCAGACCGCCGGCCCGGTTTTAAAACAGTGGCTTTAACTGTTTTAGGTTACGTAACTTTTTGGAGTTCTTTTATGTATAACAAAGTACTAACTCAAGTCATCTTCTCTTTTCTTAAAAATAAAAAATAAAAGTCATCTCCTCAGTGGTGTTATTGTTGCACACTTGCACAGATGTACAACATATTTATTTGCTTTCCAAACAAAATATGCAAGTTGATTATTTTGGATGTGAGTGCGATTGTGTTCTAGTAAAATCCTCCAAGGAAACGAGATGATACATTGAGCCATGCGTGGGAAGTCAGTATTTAGAGAGAGATTATTGAGATGGGAGAACTTGGCTTGTAATTTTGTGGTCTAGGAAACAACCATTCTCACATTTGAACAACTAGGGTTAATTGCACTTACCCCCTTACAACTATGCTGTAGTTGTAACTTGCAAAGTCCATATATTTCAAAACTGAATAATGTCCTCCCTTAATTATAATCACTTCGTTACATACCATTAAGATTTTCATAAGATAGATTGAAAACTCAAATTCCTATTAGACACGTTTTTGAGAAATTTTGGGAAGGAAGAACAGTAACAGTGGCCAACAGAGGTGAATAACAGAATCTTAAGGCTCAAATTGGCAGGTGAGCAATGGAACAACTTGGTACATGTCAGGATGCTAAAGAAGATCAATACATTAAAGTTCAACATTCACAGACTGAAGAGAAACTCAAACAGCAAGAAGAAGAAAGACAGAAGAAGTATAAACGACAGTAGCTTTATTATTTCATTCATGTACAGACGACTTGTAGTTTCTGTATTGTATCAGTGTTGTTAATTAGTAATAGGTGTGCCAGACACGTGATATAGGTGAACAGGTGTCAGATTAATTGGTTGATCAAATTCTGTTTGAATGGTTAGTTAGGATCTGCAGCTACCTATCAGGCTCTGTATATATAACATAGGTGTGAATATCTGAATGATTCTAATGAGAAAATCAGTTTGCATTCTCAATTTGATAGGACAAGAAACAGAACAAGGAATGTGGATCAAATCTCTGTAGAACATATTGGGACAACTTCAAGAAATAAACATTGCAGCGCCTAGACACTGATCAATAGCAGAGGTATACAGTGCCCTTCCTAATGGGGGGTTTTAGAGGCCCCTAGTCCATTTGGATTTCAAATATTATTTTATCAAAATTACCGGAACATCACAATAAATGTGGTGAGGATATGCAGTCACATTGCAATGCTGGTGTTAGGAGAGAATCTATCCAGAATTGGCAAGTGCTGCAGTGGGAAGTCATTTTGATGCTAGACGGTGAGCAGGACCCAACAGAATCAAATGGAGGGTAACTGCTTATGTGCAAAGACAGATCAGGCAATAAAGCATTACCAGGATGTCACTCTTGGGAATGTGACACAAAACGATACTGCAATCAATTTAACTCTTAGGCCAGCTATGACTCTTCAACTAAAAAAGGGAATCACAAGCATCATTATCCTATCAAGTGAAAGTGCACAGATATTAGTTAGAAGGGTCCATTCCTGCATCTTGACAGACAACCAATCTGGCTAATGTGGCACCATGGCAGTATATGCATGTTTTTGGTCTAGGCTTGGGCAACTGTTTTGTCTATTTGTATTATTTTCTTATTTCTGCCGTGGCTGGGTCAAATGTGGTGTCCTAATGTTTTGGCTTTTTCTGGTTTTGTTTCCCTAACAGAGGAATTTTTGACAACATCACAGGAAGAAAAAAAATATGGAAATCTTCCTTTCCACAACCTTTAAACTATGGAAATCTAATTGCTGAAATTTGGAAATTTGCATTGCAACTTTTACTACCTTAGCAGTTGGATTTGAGATCTTTAGTAAAGTATATACATATGTTGAATATAGTATAATAAATCTTACTTTGAATAAGTGTAAATAGATGCAAACTTCCACTAACAAAAAAGTGAAAATTTTGCTTACATATATCTGGTAATACAACAACAGGCCACTTAAACCGTTTCTAAACCCTGATTATCATTGTCTTCTCGTTCCCTTGAAGAAAATGCTTGACACATTGCTGATTGGAATATCTGTAGGAGCCAGTCATATATCTGATGAACTAATTGATAAATCTTTCCAACAAGCTAGGTACTGCATTGAATACTAAAATAGCTGTGTAGCAAAGAAGTTGATAAATTTGTTTGCACAAACATAGAACCCCTACGATCAGGATTAACCATAAATTTACGATGAATAGCCAACGGGGAGGAATGATTGTTGAGACAAGTAGCTCTATAGCAATGACTCCAAAAACTAGACAGATGAACCTGAATATGGCACAGTACTCAGAGTCGGGAGGTTGTAGTGTTATCACACATATGCAATGCCGTAGACGATTGTAGCCACAATGAAAACCAAGAAGGTAGCAAAATGTGTTTCAAGTGGAGAGATGTGAAAGGGTTGAAAACGTAAAGTAATTAAGCCACCTAGATTCGGGAAGAGGAAGACAAGAACCATATGAAATGCTTCAAAGAAACGAAGAGCTACATCACTGGCACATACACAAACAAGAAATCCTTCAACTTTAATATTACTTTTTTTTGCAAACATAAGAAAATCAAAATCCCACAAAATCCACTTAAATTAAAAATAAAAATAAAAACTAAAGGAAATCACCTCAGCTTTATTAGGTTTCTCTTTCAAACCTACCAAAATGATTGCAATACAACTTGAAGAGATGAACAAGCCACTAACAATAGTATTTCATTTACCCTTACTACAAGAAATAATATCTGAAAATTTATCTTATCAAGAATTCCAAAAATTCACTCTTTATATGGCATGACTGCAATGCTGAGTTTGTAATAAAGAAAGATATTCAATAAGCTACAGGTCTGATATAAGACTTATTGTTCCTCATTCATGTAGAAGTATTGATGTTGAAATGTAAAAAACTACAACAATCAAGCCTTAGTCCCAGAACTTTTGAAGTGGCTTAGGATCCTCAATAGACTAATGAAAGTTGGCCACATTTTCTTTTCCGCCATTCTATCATATCCAAAGTCATACTCTTTGGTCAGTTCTATCTCAGCGTCATCTTGGGAGTTTAATGTAGCCAATGAAGGACTAAGTTCAAGCATAGTATTCATTACAGTTTTGCCTTTGAATACAAAATTGACCATAACATGTGAATTAAAACCCATCTTGAAACCATTTTAACCCAAGGACACCTATAACTAAACCTTCAAAAACAAATGATTTTTACTTTAATTGAATTTCACACACAGATGCTTAGAAGAATTTTGAAGTAGTAACAAATTAATCTTTAATGGCTGCATCAACCCCTTAAAAAAAGAGTAACTCTATATCTAAAACATACAATGAATTGAGCAATAATTACGAAACTCAACTCACGCAAAACAAATCCCAAATGAAAATGGACAGCCTAAAAAAAAAAATCAATTATACAGCCATGAGACAGATAGTTAACAATAAACTTTTCTTCCAACTTCACCAATAATTTTAACAATTACATATTAATAAATATAATAGACATAATACTATGCCTTATCTAACCCATCTAAATAATCCCAAATTATGCAGATCCAGAAGCTAGCCCCTAAGTTCAATGAGCTATACAAGCCCAAATAAGTACATACATGAAGAACATATTTATACAAGAACCCAAATCTGTTCAATAGGTGATAAAAAGCTTCCAAAATTGAAACCTTCAATATATTAACTGCCGAATTTAAGTTGAAACTTGTAGAAAACTAAAAGGCAAATAACAATCAAATATGAAAAATTGAAAAACGAAGGAGAACCCAAACCTTTTCAGTAGGTATACAATTAGTTTCTCCACTTTGATCGCAGCAGTTTTCAATCTGTTAGTTGAGCTCACGGCTTCATCTGAGTTGACGCTGATTTGGAATGAAAAATGAATATCAATTATTAAACAAAGAAAAGATCTAAGTAACGATAAAATTTGTAAATTGGAAAACAAAAATAAGGAAAATCAGTATCAATGCGAGCTATTTATGCCCAAACACAGAGATTTCGGTTTGGGTTTGGATCCAGATCTGAAATCCACGTTTCTTAACAGGCCATTACGGAGCACTAGACCTGCAACGACAAACTTCCATTGAAGCTCACAACGCTTCTGTCCGCCGCCGACCGATGCGGATGCCAAATAATTATTATTATTTGTCTGGAGTTTCTGAGGAAAACGATGGAGGAGGCTGAGAGATAGAAGCGTTATAGGGGTTTTGAAGAGAGAGCGATTTGTTGCCGTGCAAGTGAGAGGGAGAATCATTAACGTTAACGGTTAAAACAGCCGTCTCGGCCTTTTCGCTAAGATCAAGTGCAGCCGTTTTCTCTTAAAACTCACGTGTTTTATTTATTATTATTATTATTATTAGGGAAATGCTAACGAATGCCCTTAGGGTATTGGTTAACAATCCATTTAAAGATAGTTTTTATAGGAAAATGAAATAAAGCAATTAATGTTTTGACAGTTTTTTTCATTTCCCATAAAAGTGGTATTAAAACTTTCCTAAAATGGATTGTTAACCAATGCCCTAAGGGCATTCGTTAGCATGACCCTTATTATTATTGTAGGGCATGAGAATTTAAGTGACCACACCACGTGTCACACCTAGCCGAGAAGGATAGTTACTGGTTCAAGGAGGCCACATCCTTTGATTTTATGATCACGTCATCAATGTGCTTTCAGAGAATGCTGTACAATGCAAAAAGAGCTTTGGAAAGGGAGATGAGAGTGACAGGATTGAAAAGCTAGATACTGCCACCACATTTAATGCATCCCACCAAACCTTCTGACCGCATTTATGTGGAGAAGACCTGTGAATAGTGTTGTCTTGGCATCTCTCAGGAACTTGAAGAAGATGCTGGATAAGGTTGGAAGATGGGGGATGATCTGCGCAACTAGAAAGCCAGGATCATCTGAAAATGTCAATATAAGATAAAAGATTCCCTATGAGAGGGGGATCGAGAAAAAGAATGAGAAAGAAAAATAATGTAGACTCAAAAACAATATATGTAATTTGTTATTAGAAGAGAGAAATATAAAAATCAATCTTCTCAACTTAAGCCAACTTCACACTTTTGGCTTGATTTCTATTTATTTTTGATAATAAGTGGATTTCATGTACACATTAAAGGGAGATTACTCCTTATAAGCACATTTTTATGTGCTTTTCTAGACGATGTGGGACTATAGAATTGCTTTTTTTTTTTTGGTCCTTCACACAATACTTTACTAAGAACATCCACATTGGTAGAGCTATTTTTTTAACTATTTAGCACTATAAAAAACCATTTTATTTATTTTACCTTATTACTTTATGTTGGGATTTATGCCCTAAAATCCACTTTATTGGCATGTCATAAATAATTAAATTGTTTAATTATATGATATTATCTATAAATGAACTAATGGGACATTATCTCAGTCCATGAAATGCATTGTATGTGATTTATGTGAAAAGTCACAGAAGATATAAATCATAAGTTCTTTATAAACTCAGAATTGTAGTTCGTAGTCGGTGATAAAATTGGGTATTTCATTTGCAAAGACTATAATATATCAACTAAGATGATTTGTCTTGATCATGAAAATGGAGATTTCTAGTTGGTATGTTGATATATTTTAAGAGTTAAGACATATTGAACTGGACCGGAGTGAGATTTATTGTTCTCCTAACGACTGTCAAATGAATAATAAATCTCACGACTTCTTTTTACATCAACTCTAAATCCTGAGAGAATAATGGACCTGATCATAAGATGTAGGTTGCTTTGATATATCAAGAGTGAGATCTATTAGTCACGGTCAAAACCTCAGGATGTTGGGCAACTACATTTAGTATTAATGGAACATATATTCTCCAGATGAAATTCATAATCTCTTAACGGAGATATAAAATATTCCCTTGAGATAAGTTTAATGGGTTTGGTTATTCAGAGAGTTGGGTCCAACCACTTTAGTAAGGAGTTACTAAAATATATATTTATGAAATTGGATTTCATAAATATATGATGAATAACATAAAGGATTAAACCGGATACTCAAGGATTAAGATGTAGTAATCTTCAAAGTGACAGTCTATATTCATGATTTTGTATTAATACGAATATTTTAATGAATGGGTTGCATGTATAATAAAGTCTTGGGATATAATTTACTAATAAGGTTTAGAGTATAATTATATTCATACAGTGGTATTGAGTATTGATGTGGTATGATAAAATACAACTCCAATTTTGTCCATGGAGATCGTCCAGGACGAGTAAGGTGCTCAAGACGAGGTAAGCTGCCTTAACGTGCTCAAGACGAGGTAAGATGCCTTGACGTGCTCAAGACGAGGAATTATGGACGACACGTGAGCACTTGAAAAATTTATGAATGTGTAAAACGTCTCCGTATTATATGAGTAACCCCTAGTGACCGTTGCGCACAAAAATGGTAACTCCTAAACAGTTGGAAGTTATATTCAAATACAAACCTCCTCAAATCAAGGGGAGGTTACAAATCCAATAACCGCTCTTAAGATACTATATAAACGTTGGTTCAGACCAAGAAAAGGTACGTGAAATCATTCCTAAAAGTTGGAACTTGAAAATAATTGAGAGAAAAACTGACTTTGTCATCGGAGGGTTATTGGCCGGCAACCCCGGTCACCTTTGATCACTTCTCTTTCTTTTTCAGGCTATCAAGGCAACCGTGAGCCCTTTCTAATTCGAAACATCCAGCCTACTGATTATCTTCGCATCCTCAGTTGGCGCCGTCTGTGGGAAAGTTTGAAGAAAATAAGTTTTGTTTCTTTTCGTTCAATCATTTGTTTTTCCAGACAAAAGGCTGAATGATTCGGACAAGATCAAGGGCTACCAGCCCAGGCCACCAGGAGAGTAGGGATGCCTCTAGTCATCCCCACCGTGATCATCAGTCAGCGCCCGTTATGCAACCGCCTTCCTTTCAACAAATGTAGTCCATGGCTGCTGCTATGGCGGAACTGACCCGCCAAAATCAGGAGTTGAACAAGGAGATCAACATAAGGAGGCAACACCGTGAAGGACATGCAGAAGGACGACCCTAGGATAAGAAAGGTAGAGGAGAAAATGTTGAGTCCGAGGAACAGACAAGGGGTACTACTTCAAGAAGGGTGCCACATTTGGAGAAAGAAATGGACCAGATGAGAAAAGCCATGGAAGAAATGAAGGAGAATATGAGGCGGGCGAACCCCATGGAAGACTTGGTTCACCGAACAGACTCCCCATTCACGGCTTCCATCAACAGTCATCCCCTACCCCCCAAATTCAAAATGCCTTCCTTGGATTCATCGATGGAAATCACGATCTGTGTGACCACATTGCAGAGCGTTCCCCACCACGCTGAAGGGACCAGCGAGGGTGCGGTTCAGCAAAATACCCCCAAACTCTGTCAGATCATTCGAAGAATTGAGTAAAATGTTTGTTAATAACTTCATCGGAGGACAACGCCACAAGTGTTCTTCTTCCAGTTTGTTAACAATTGAGTAAGGGGAGAACGAGAGTTTAAGGTCCTTCATTACCCGTTTCAACAGGGAGGCCTTGACGGTAGATGAAATGGACGACAAGTTGTTGTTGGTTACTTTCCATAATGGGGTCAATTCTAACTTGTTCATTCATAAATTGTACGAGCAGGAACCTCAGACTATGGCTGAACTCGTCCATTCAGCCCAGAATTTCATGAACGCCGAAGACGCAATAATAGCCAAGAAGAGGAAAAGGTCAGAACGCTCGGAAGCTGGTCACCAACGACATTCAGATCAAGCTCCTCATCCTAAGAAGGCCCAGGTAGGTGAGAAAAGGGATAGGGGTGGTAAAAAGGCAAGTTCATCCTCAAGAAGTCAGCAGTACACTCCCTTGAATACTCCGCTAGAGCAGGTCCTTATGCAAATCAAGGATGAACCGTCCTTAAAGTGGCCAGAAAAAATGAAGCGAGATCCTAACAAGCGCAATAGGAACAAGTATTGTCGCTTTCACAAGGACCATGGGCATGACACGGACGAGTGTTTTGATTTGAAGCAGCAGGTAGAGAACCTCATCAGGCAAGGAAAGTTGAAAATTTTCCTTGGACGAGACCACAAGGACGAGAAGTTGAAAGCCACGGTGGAAGAGTCCTCACGACCCCCGCTAGGAGAAATAAGAGTTATTATAGGAGGAACCTCAGCAGCGCAGTCATCCAAATCGAGGAAAACATACCTAAAGGTGGTTCAGAACGTCTAGCTGTCAGGACGATCTCCTAGGACGAGGGAAGCTGACGAGCAAGCCATTACGTTCACGGACGAGAATGCTGAAAGAATTCATCACCCCCACGATGACGCGATTGTCATTACCTTACTCATCGCTGACTATACAACCAGAAGGGTGTTAGTAAATAATGGAAGCTCAACGGACATTCTTTATTACCCTGCTTTCCAACAAATGAAACTAGGACAAGATCAGTTTCGTCCAGTGAGTTCGCCCTTGGTAGGATTTGGGGGAATGAAAGTACAACCGATGGGCACCGTCACACTGCCCGTAGTGATTGGAACATACCCGTAGTAGATAGCTAGAGAGGTAAACTTCCTCGTAGTTGATTGTTCATCATCATATAACGCTATTATCGGAAGGCCTACTTTGAATAGTTGGAAGGCGGTAACCTCTACCTACCATTTGTCCGTCAAGTTCCCAACTGAACATGGCATGGGTCAGGTGCAAGGAGATCAGTTAGCTGCTAGAGAATGCTACCTAGCTATGTTGGCTATGGACGAGCATTTACAGACGATGAGCATAGACGAGGGAAGAATCACAGCGGAGCCTGTTGAGGTGTTAGAAGATGTCCCCTTAGACGATAGTAGAACTGAGAAGTTTACTAGAATAGGGGCGAGCATGGAAGAAGAGGCGAAGAATGCGCTGATCCAGTTTTTGAAGAAAAGCCTTGATATCTTCGCATGGATCATGAAGACATGCCTGGTATTGATCCGAGTGTTATTACTCATCGTCTAAATGTATGTCCCTCCTCCAAACCCGTGCGTCAGAAGAAGAGGGTTTTCGCTCCTGAGCGAGACAACGCCATCAAAGAAGAAGTACAGAAGTTGATTACGGCGGAGTTCATTAGGGAAGTTTACTACCCAGACTGGTTGGCGAATGTAGTCATGGTAAAGAAGGCCAATGGTAAGTGGTGAATGTGTGTAGACTTTACCGACTTAAACAAGGCTTGCCCGAAGGACAGTTATCCGCTGCCACGCATTGACCAGTTGGTAAACTCGACGGCTGGTCACAGGTTGCTGAGCTTCATGGACGCCTTCTCAGGCTACAACCAAATAAGGATGGACAAGGCAAACCAAGAGAAGACTTCATTCATCACCAGCCAAGGATTGTTTTGCTACAAGGTAATGCCTTTTGGTTTGAAGAACGCGGGGGAAACTTACCAGAGGCTGGTGAACCAAATGTTTCATCCTCAATTTGGAAGAAATGTAGAGGTCTACATTGATGATATGCTGGTAAAAAGTTTGGACGAGGGAAAACATCTGGATGACCTTCAAGAGACCTTTGACGCACTACGACGGTACAACATGAAACTTAATCCAAGCAAGTATGCCTTCGGAGTTTCATCAAGGAAGTTCTTGGGGTTCATGGTTTCACATAGAGGCATTGAGACAAATCCAGATAAGATCCAAGAAATACTTAACATGGAACCGCCGAAAAACATCAAAGAAGTCCAATCCCTTACAGGACGAGTTGCTGCCCTCAACAGGTTTGTTTCGAAAGCTACTGACAAGTGTTTACCATTTTTTAAAGTCCTCAGGAAGGCGTTTGAACGGACGAGTGTCAAAGGGCCTTCCAAGATTTAAAGACTTACCTCACAAAGGCACCGTTGTTAAGTCTATCTGTACCTAGCGAAGAGCTGTATTTGTATTTGGTAGTATCCCCGCATGCTATAAGTTCTGCGCTGGTAAGGGAAGAAGAACGAGTGCAGAAACCAGTATACTATACCAACCGAGCACTTAGAGGAGCGGAGGGACGGTACCCAATGATGGAGAAGTTAGCCTTTGCCTTGGTCACGGCTTCAAGGAAGCTGAGACACTACTTTCAAGCTTATGTCATCATTGTCTTAACGGATCATCCCCTAAAGAAAGCAATGAACAAATTGGAAGCTGTATGACGGCTAGTCCAATGGGCAGTAGAACTCAGTGAATTTGATGTCAAGTACCAACCAAGGAATGCGGTCAAGGCGCAGGCGCTGATGGACTTCATTGCGGAGTTCACTCCAAGTCAAGACGAGCTGGTCAAGGACGAGCGAACAAGAAGGTGGGTTATCAACGTGGATGGATCATCTATGATGTACGCAGAAGGGATTGGAGTCATACTTAAGTTCCCAGAGGGTGATAAGTTGGAGTATGCAGCCCGTCTATAGTACCAAACTACCAACAATGAAGTTGAATATGAAGCACTACTCAAAGGGCTGGAATTGGCTAAGTCCTTAGGAGCAGAGTCAGTAATAGTCAGAGGAGATTCTCAACTAGTCATCAACCAGGTGAATGGAATGTGTGATGCCAAGGAAGATCGAATGAAGAGATACCTCAGCAAAGTGAGGAGGCTTGTGCAAAAGTTTTCAGAAGTGAGTTTTGTTCAACTCCCGAGGGAGGAAAACATGGAAGCAGATGTGTTGGCGAAAGCGGCATCGGCAGGTGGAGTTATGGACGAGTATGGCAAAGTCCAATACATGCGAGCATAGACCTCCCGAAAATACAGCAAATTGGAGGAGAAGAAAATTAGATGAGTCCAATTGTAATCTATCTATAAAGGATGGGAAGCTTCCGGAAGACAAGAACGAAGCTAGGAAACTAAGGGTTAGGGCTGCAAAGTATGTCCTTAGAAATGAAGTGCTTTACAAGCGAGGCTTATCTCAACCCTACCTAATGTGCCTAGCTCCGGACGAAGTTAATTATGTTTTGAGGGAGGTTCATGAAGGAGCATGTGGGAATCACTCAGGGGCAAGATCACTCGTCCATAAGATCATTCGTGCCAGCTACTACTGGCCCACGGTTCAGGCAGATGCTAAGGCTTATGTCAAGGTGTGCGACCAATGTCAACGCTACAGCAACGTCCCTAGGCAGCCGTCGGAGTACCAGACCCCGATGATGGCCCCATGGCCCTTTGCGCAATGGGGACTGGATATCCTAGGTCCTTTCCCCCTAGGAACCAGACAAATGAAGTTTTTGGTAGTAGGGATTGACTATTTTACAAAGTGGGTGGAGGCTGAACCCCTTGCAAAAATTACACAGTAAAACGTTAAGAATTTTGTTTGGAAGAGTATTCTGTGTAGGTTTAGAGTACCGAGGGTGCTGGTATCAGATAATGGACGATAGTTTGACAACGCACTATTCAGGGACTTTTGTGAGCATTTTAGAATAAAAAATCACTACTCCTCACCCTCCCACCCACAAGCAAACGGACAAGCAGAGGTAGCAAACCGATCTTTGTTGAAAATCATCAAAACTCGGCTCGAGGGGGCAAAGGGAATATGGCCAGACGAGTTACCAGGCGTTCTTTGAGCCTATAAGACGACGGTGAAAACCCCGACAGGAGAAACCCCCTTTAAATTAGCCTATGGGAGCGAAGCGGTCATACCGGCAGAAGTTCATATGGCTAACCATCGAGTGATGAAGTATCAGGAGAAAGAAAATGAAGAATTACTCCGTCTTGACCTCGATCTCATTGATGAGGTAAGGATGGATGCAGAGCAAAGGACAGCAAGATACAAGAATCTTATGGCCAGGCAGCATGATGCCATGGTGAAACTCAGGCGCTTCAGCGTAGAGGACCTCGTTCTCAAAAAAGTATCCTTGGCAACTAGGAACCCAGCTCATGGAAAATTGGGACCCAATTAGGAAGGACCATACAGGGTAGTCAACTGCAAGAGGCAGGGGTCATATTACTTGGAAGCTCTGGACGGATGAAAGCTGGAGCATCCTTGAAATGTGGAGCACCTGCGAAGGTACTATCAGTAATAGTCTTGGATGAAGCTAATCAAGGACGAGGTTACAATGATGGACGACTCTACTACTATGTGTTCAATAATATCTACTATTGTGTTCTTATTACTACTATGATGTGTACTAAGAATAAAGGTGCATTAGTTCTTAAACTTTTACACCGTTTACGGACAAATTTGTAAAAGACGAGGTTATGTATTTTAAGTATTTTCCTAAGTACTTTCATAATGCACTAGCTTCTAAGTAGGTGCCATGTTTGTGAACAATGTTTATATAATATAGTTTGGATTTTGAATGTATTCTATGCATAAAATCTAACTTCCATGGTAAAACCCACGAGGAGGGCAAAACCTTAAGACGAATGAAAAATTCTTGGACGCAGGGATGTAACGATTACAAGTTTTCCTCAAAACGAGGATAGTGCTAAGGCACAAAAATTATATAGTGAAGCACAAGTCCATAGACGAGCATCTAGCCAAGACACATAGGTACTCTAGGACGAGTCAAACACTATAAAACGTCCTTGACAAAAGGCGAAAAGCCCAGTTTATGGACGAGTCAAAAGCCAAGCTTATGGACGAGGCAAACAAGTCAAGCCTATAGACGAGGCAAGTGGGCCATGCCTATGGACGAAGTAAACGTCTGACAAGGCTGCCATCACTTCGTCTATAGAAAAACATATGGATGAACTAATAACATCGTCCATAAGAAAAGTACAAGGACGACCCTTCAATACTTAAGAAATATACAAATTTCAATCACAACAATGACAAAGAGGGCAAACATGTCCATACAATAACAAATAATGAATAAAAATAAACATTCATTGAAGTTTTAAAAAGGGTAGACGACCACCGTCCAAAAACCCTTATAAATTAAACCTTAAAGGCAATTATTAATAAACTCGTCTATAACACTTTAGACGAGATGATTGTACTCCAATACATTTCAAAAAAAAAAAAAAAAAGCTAAGCAAAATTACATCGAAACAAAGATATCTTAAACAGGTGGTGTGTTGGCGTTGGGCTCGTCTTGAGGGGGTAAAGTGGTAGCGTCGTCCTCCACTTTAATGTCTTCAGAGCTGGTTTGGACGAGGGAGCTTGTAGACGCCCCACTAAGGTCCATCCTAAAATCCGTAAAAGCCAGCTGCATAGTTGGCGTCCATTGAATTAGTGAATTCTTTGGATGCCTTGAACTCTGCAATGACGTCTCCTCTAGCTTTTTCCAGAAGGGCATCAAGCTCGTCATTCCTCTTTTGAAGGGAGTCAAGACGAGCGTCCTTCTCATGGACTTCAGTCTCCAGCTCAGCAACGCGGTTTTTCAAGTTCTCCGCATCATCCTTGGCCTTAGCTGCTACCTCTACCCACCTCTTAGACTCGTCCTTTCCTTTTTGGACCGTCTTCTCCAACAACACCCTCATCTTGTCTAGTTCAGTTGCCTGCCTAGACGCGGCGATGAACTTAGACATTGCCTGCATAGATCAAAGCTTTATTAGAATGCATGCATAAGCTAATAGCAAGACAAGACAAACATATAAAACTTACATACCTTGAAAAGGTCATGAACGTCGGAGCACTCAAAATCCTTCAACGACATGTTGTAGCATGCCATTACGTCTTCATCTGTTACAATCTTCTCAAATTTCTCCCAATCCAAGTCCTCGTCCTCAAGAAGATTGTGAGGAACTTGGTGAGAAGGTTGAGACGAGATTGGGACTACTCTAGACGGGATGGGTGGAGAAGGAAGCTCTGGATCAACGTCCAAAATTTGAACTGGATGGCTGGGAGGGATGAAGAGAGAGCCAGGTTGATCCTTGGCTTGAGAGTCTTGTGGCTTGGACGACTTGTGCCTAGCCTTCTTATCATTGCGCCTACTTGGGAGGTTTCCCAAGTCTACGCCTAAAGAAAGGCTCTTCCTTTTATCGCCAAAAGCTGGACGAGGATGGAACTTAGCTCTAGGCCCAGTTCCCTCGTCCACCGCGTCCTTGCCTTTGTTCTGCTTCATCGTCGCCATCCCTACAAGTAAAGACGTCAGTTAAAAAAAAAACAAAAACAAAAGAGAAGACGAAATGGAGAAGACAACTTACGTCTTCTGACAGTAACTTCATGGGCAATTGCCTAGTCTGAAGGGTCAGGACCTAGACCCCAAGTGGCAAGACGTCGTAGGGTAACCAAAAATTGAAAAGTCTTGTCACTGTAAAGACTAGTTTTTTGGACTCATTCCAAATGGAACCTATCCAAATGAGGTCGTCTAACACCTTCAAAACAAAATGAAACAAAAAGCGCGTTAGACGACCATAATCAAAGATGAATGTAACAAATACAAAGACAAACACATACCTTCAGAACGAAGGTTCCCTATCTCTCCTGTATAAGGAGGGAACGGATCCTTGTCAATGTCACTAGGACGTCCAGCCCAGAAACCAGAGACGAAGAAAAACTCCGTCTTCTAGTTTCTATCTGACGTGACTAATGACTTAATCAATCTACAGTCTTTCCCTCTGGCTGTGAATTGATAAAAACCAAGGGACTGGTTAATTTCAGAGGGTTTATAACTGAAGAGGAACTCGTCCACAGTAAGAGGACGGTTCCCCTCAAAAACCTCCCTCCACAAAATTTGCATGGCTACTATCAACCTCCATGCATTGGGGTTAAATTGACATATACCTAAACCTAATCTAGAAAGCAACTCCCTGGTGAAGGCATTGAGAGGCAACCTCAAAACCCCTAGGAGGTAAGCCTCGTAAATGCCAACATCAAAACAGGATTGACAACACCACTCGTCACGGACAGGTAGCCTAGGGTTTAAGCTATCAGGGATTTGGTACCTCGTCTTGAGAAGGTCCAACTTCTTCTCGTCTATCTTAGAACCAACCCCTCCAACACAAGTGTAAACTACCTCCTCCTCCTCGTCTGGAACAGAAGACGAGGGAGCACTTGTGCCAGCCCTAGAACCAGACTTGACCCTCGTCCTATGCTATTCCTTAAATACCTCTAAAGGAACCCCTAGGACACCAGACGTATACTCATCTGTGGTATTCCCATCACTACTGCTATAGCTACTCCTAGAACTATCATTGGAACCACTAAAACTACTTGGGTCTTAGTACTCGTCTATGGCTTTGACAGTACTATCGCTAGATGAGGAAAGGACTACCTCAGACATTTTTAAGGAAGAAACTTAAAACCTGAGGACGAAGATTTAAGAAAATACCTGGAACTAGACGAGAGAAGACTATTGACGCAAGAAACTTCTAGACGAGGCGCTAAGACGAGGGAGGTCGAGGAAGAAAATTTGAGAAAATGAGGAGGGTAGCGGAGGAATTCTACTATTTATAGGCATTGACCCCAGTACACGAAGCGACGCGACTAGCCAAAAAGCGACAAATGGCACGTCTCTCGAAAAACGAGATGATATGATTGGTCTCCAGTTAAATCATGACAAGTGGCACCTACAACAGCTGACATAAGGACGCCTGTCCAATTAACGGCGTTAGTTGATATGAATCCTAGACGACCCATGGACAAGGGGGCAACTGATGTGGTATGATAAAACACAACTCCAATTTTGTCTATGGAGATCGTCCAGGACTAGCAAGGTGCTTAAGACGAGGTAAGTGACCGTTGCGCACAAAAAAGGTAACTCCTAAACAGTTGGAAGTTATATTCAAATACAAACCTCCTCAAATCAAGGGGAGGTTACAAATCTAATAACCGCTCTTAAGACACTATATAAACGTTGGTTCAGACCAAGAAAAGGTACGTGAAATCATTCCTAAAAAGTTGGAACTTGAAAATAATTGGAACTTGAAAATAATTGAGAGAAAAACTGACTTTGTCATCGGAGGGTTATTGGCCAGCAACCCTGGTCACCTTTGATCACTTCTCTTTCTTTTTCAAGCTATCAAGGCAACCGTGAGCCCTCTCTAATCCGAAGCATCCAGTCTACTGATTTTCTTCGCATCATCAAGTATAATTAATGGTAACTTTAGACTTGTCAAGAGTTGACAGAAAAGCCCAAAGCCCATTAAAAGCTAGTGTATTATTAGTCCCTTTTGTTCCCACTCCAAACCACACATAAGAGTCCAATTGGAACGACTCAAAAAGCTAGCCCAATTAGATAATCAGTTATATATAAGGAGAGAAATATACAAAATTTCTATGGTGGTTTTTCATAAGTCTTTTTCATAAATGGTTTCATGAAGAACATACAAGGATGAAATGGTTTGTATGTGAGTGTTGCACACTCTTTTATTCTCTCCTTGGAAACTGATTGAGAGACCACACATCTTGGGCATTAAGTGGAATTGAAGTGAAGATTGAGAGTCTTCCAAAGTACTTCTATTCCAATTGTTTTGAATTTCACCGCTCCAAGGTACGCTCTCTTGTTCTTAAATTTTAAACTTACATAATGCATGTTATCGATTATGTATGAAGTAGATCCGTTAAATTTTTGCTACGTATATTTTGTATGTGATACAAACACGTGATTTTCCAACAATTGGTATCAGAGTGGTCTTCGTTTTCAAATATGTATAACATGTTTAGTGAGTTTTAGAATTCAAGAAAACTATTTTCATAGTTGTGAAGATTATGCAGTCATTTTTCTGCATGTTTTAGTTTTGAAACTATTGTTTGATTAAAACTGATTTTGATATTATGATGTTGTTCAAGTTTGATTTTAACCATGTAAAATTGAATTTTAACACTTTAACATCAATGTAATTCAAGTTTTAATCTTCATTTCATCGTTTTTTTATCATATTTTATGTTATCGATTGTGTATGAAATAGATCCATTAAATTTCTGCTGCGTACGTTTTGTATGCAAAACACGTGATTTTCCAACAATTAGTATCAGAGCGGTCTTCATTTTCAAATCTGTATAACATGTTTAGTGAGTTTTAGAATTCAAGAAAACTATTTTCATAGTTGTGAAGATTATGCAATCATTTTTCTGCATGTTTTAGTTTTGAAACTATTGTTTGATTCAAACTAATTTTGATGTTATGATGTTGTTCAAGTTTGATTTTAACCATGTAAAATTGAATTTTAACACTTTAACATCAATGTAATTCAAGTTTTAATCTTAATTTCATCGTTTTTTATCATGAAGAATGTGTTTTGTTCTTTGGAAACGTAAAAAACGGTTAAAAGAAAAACGGTTGTTTCTAGGCATTTTCACGACTGGCAAGTCGTGAGTGAGTCACGAGAGTTTCTGGATGAACTCGCGATTGGGGTCTCGCGACTGGACGAGTAGCCAAAATGAGTGGCCAAAACTCACGACTGGGCGAGTCGCCAAAATGAGTAGCCAAAACTCGCGACTGGGCGAGTCGCCAGAATGAGTAGCCAAAAATTCTGACACCTATTTTTTACATGTATAAAGAGCAAGGCTATGTGTGATTAGATTATACATATTTCTAACTAAAAGACCTAATGAGATCAAAGATATTAGTTAAATGGAACTCCTAGTCCTAAATAGTTTTTGACTTGTCTTTTAAGAAACATTCTAATGAGATTAGAATTGTTGTATGATTGAAAGTCCTTAATTTATTTTAATTAGACGCTTTTAATGAGATTAAAATTCTAATTAAAGTTATATAGTTTCTAATGAGATTAGAATACTTTATCTAGTAAATTAAGGATAGAGTTCTATATAACTAATTTTTTGATTCATTAGTGTTTAAGGAATCCTAAATAGTTTAGGACTTCCATTTTAGTTAGTGATTCTAATGAGATTATAGTCTTCAATAAGTGCAAGGTTATTGGTTGTGGTGGGATCACAATTATTTAAGAAAAACCCAAATAACGAGTGCGAGTGTTGAAATAACCCTTTTGTTAAGTTTATTGTAATGTGAATAGATATCTTGTCTTGACTTCGAGTCTTGCATTCTATGCGAAGGGTATTTACTTCACGGATTACAAGGTTAAACTTCTTTGTGATTGCGCGAAAGTTCGTTACGCTATTGTGATGTGACTTAGTTACATCACATTGAATCTTTAAACAATTAAACACATTTGACGTGTAGGGTTAAAATTGTAATTAGATCACAAGGATTTCATGACAATCCACTTGTTTTAAAATTTCTAGTGGGAGAGAGATACAAAAGTTGGATCTCACGGCCTCCATTGTTGGTTCATAGTAGTGTGAAATATATACTTTGTCTTTGCTAGAGTATTTATTTCATAGTATTACAGGATTGAATTTCTTGGTTTATAGTAGTTTGATCAAACGTCTTGTTTTAGCCTCGAGCTTTGCATTTACTGAGTATCTTTTGGATAATTTGGCAATAAAGGAGGAGTAGTTTTTATTTTTTTAATGCTGTTGAACTCCCCAATCATGTCATTTAACAATTCTTATAATAATCCTTGGATTATTGGATTACCACATTGGGTAGCATCTAGTCATCTGTTTTTCTTGGTTTTTTAGATCCCTTGAATCTCGTGGAGTAATTTTTTGATCAAGTGCTGCAGGCCAAGATGTAGAAGGGAAAATAAATACCGTGGTTACGATCTTTTTGGAACTAATCTTCACGTAATAAATCAACAAAGTCTAAATGATTTCTATTTCCCCTTTAAGTTTATAGAGTGAATATGATCTCCTTTTTACTTATATAAAAAAAAGGAATAATGAAGTAGCAATTTATCCAAAAGAAGCAAATTGGAAAGCAATAATCATTCTTCTTATCCTTCCGAACATTAAAAAAAAAAAAATGAAGCATTGAAAAATAAAAGAGCAACTCTGAACCATCTATAGCTTCAATGGGCCATTTTTAAGAGTGAAATTCAATGCATGCACAGTTGCTGTTTTGCTAAAGATATTCTAAAAGTCTTCACGGATACACGTACACTATTTTGAGGAGGAAGTTTCAGCAATCTGAAGTTGAATTGAGGAGCAACCTTGCACGCTTGAAAGCAAAACTGGAGGAAGAAAACAGGAAACAAGAGGACGAAAAAGTTCTCTTTGCCATAGATAAATGCTGTGAGAATAGACCCCCCCCACAAAAAATATTGCATTTTGGTGGTAAAGCTACTAAATTACTTAAAGTCTGAGGAAGAGAAAAGCAAGTTGAAAACTGAGATAAAAGTTGTCTCGGGAAGAGATGGAGCTGGCACTACAAGGTGTGCTCCAAGGGAAGGAGATATTGGAGATTAGAGGGAATTGAAAGTATGATTGTTGAATACGGACAGCAAGCGTATGATGCAGATTTGAAAGGAGTCAAAGTTGAAAATAGTGGAGGAAGAATTGCAGAAGATGGAGTTGAGAAGAATAGAAGAATTAGGAACCAAAGATGACAATCGCTAGTATATATATGTACATGATGGTTGACATTGATGCAAGGACAGGGTTAGGAAAAATAGAGATATATGGGCCCTAGAAAAATGCAAACCCAAAATCAAGCAATCATCCAGTTTAACAACCGTACCTAGAAAAATGCAAAACCAATTGTATAACACACATCTAGTTTCTAACAAAACGTACAAACTCAAAGAATAAATGGAAGCAAATGTTTCTGTTATAAATGCTTCAAAAAAATAAAAACTCATTTGCCTAAATCAGTTGTACTCTAACCCCACTGATCACCAATCCATTTTTAGATTGAAAAAATCAAACAAGCACACACATAGTATTAACTAAAAATCAAAAACCAAAAACCCAGTAACAAGAAGCGAGCACACAAGCCAAAATGAAACAAAAACATACCAACACACACAGATGCATAATAATAATAATAAAAAAAAAACAACAAATCGAACCTAAGAAAAACCAGAGAAGGGTTAGAGATGAAGAAAAATGAAAAGAAAAGGAGAAATCTAATCTAAAAAGGCAGAGAAGTACCTGGTTTTGCAGGCGATGGGCGGCGCCAGCGGAAGCTGGAGATGGCTGGTGGTGCCTTGGACCTTGAAGTCGGAGATTGGCAGGAGAGAGGACCGGAGGTGGCTGGGATTTTTGGAGAGAAATCTGAGAGGGTGGCTGGATTTTTTTGAAGAGATATACGAGAGAGAGTTTTAGCGCAAAACTGTAAGAGTCATTATTATTGGGGTGCGAAGGATTGAGTAAATGTAAAATGTTTTACCAAAATTGTTAGTGTAAAATATTTTACATAAATTTGTTTAAGTTGATTTGTTTGACTGAAAATATTTTACTTTTGAGTAAATATTTTGCTGCAAAACAAACACCGTAAAATTGGAGAATATTTTCCTGAAAATATTTTACATTGAAACAAACAGAGCGTAAGTTTATTGTCACACAACAAACCTAGTAAGGGTCCTAGAGAGTGTGAGGCCACTACGCGCTCAACTTATACATGTCTATCTGGCCATATAATTTATCAAATGATCTAACCAATACATATTATTTGGTTAACAATCCATTTAAAGAAAGTTTTTATAAGAAAATGAAATAAAGCAATTAATGTTTTGACAGTTTTTTTTTATTTCCCATAAAAGTGGTATTAAAACTTTCCTAAAATGGATTGTTACCCAATGCCCTAAGGGCATTCGTTAGCATGACCCTATATTAATCTACTTAAAAATAATAAAAATAAAATGAAATTTAACCATCAATTTAAAAAATTTGTCAGAACTTTCATAGCTCTAATCCCACTAATGAAATAAAATCTTTCCAACTGGCAACCACAACAATAATAAATCTCCCAACCCAAAAGATCAACAAAGATAATTCGATCCATTGAGTTACCTATCAAAAGAATATTCATTTCCATTGAGTCCGAAATTCTCAACGACTTTAATTACAATAATTATCTAAAATATCCGTTTTGACGGATAAAAAAAATTATAATACCCAAAATCAAATTAATAAAGTGTTTAATTGCAACTGGCTTTAGCCCAATCCACAATTTGCTTCAACATCTGAAAGGAGAAGATAAAGGGGCCAGTGAGAAAATCAATAAGTAGAACCTATCAAAAATAACTCAATAAGTAGGACTTTTATTTTATTTTATTTTTTTTTTAACATACAATAAGTAGGATGGGGCATGGGGATGAGCCATTTTAGTAAAATGTTACATTTTCTACAAATCCAGTGCTTCTATTAGGACTCCCTCTTTGGAACCTCCCACTGGAAAACTCCCTATTTGGAGCTACCAAAGGTGCATTGGGACTAGCTACAATATCGTGCTTCTATTCATGACATGCCACTGGGTATTAAAACCATTTATCAAAATGCTCACAGTACGTAGGTTTCAATACTAATCAATTTCATATATTTTGTAAATCTTTCCAAAACACATGCTTTCTATCTCATGATACTTTCGTATCATTGGAAGTAAACTGCTGTGTACTGATAAAATAACAGTATGAATTAGTTGTATTCAAGGTGACAAACCTCCAAGAATGTATTAAGAAGAGAGGAATTTCTGGAATTATAATCTGATGCCTCTTAAATACATAATCTGTGAAATTCAATTTACAAGGATAACTCCAACAACCTACTAATCGACTAATCCTATCCCACAATAACAGGGGAAGTTGTATCATCAAGTGGTTACTTATTGATAACAACAATCCTAATAGCAACAATCCTAATATCATTCAAATAACAGCAATCCTAATTGAGACATTATCTTCTCAGTAACCATCTTCTTCTAGTCATTATCTGCAGCTGTAACACTCAATCCAACGTGTACCTCGAACATAGCATAAACATGAGCATGTATCAACATAAGAAGAGCAAATAACAGAATCTTAAGGCTCAAAATGGTAGACAACTAAGACAAGCAATGCATCAATTTGGTACAAGACATGGAACAAGCCTTATTGGATCATTTTAGTGGAATCTTTTTTGTAGCATATCAATTCTCTGTAGAACATATTACGAGTCAACTTCAAGCAATAGACATGCAGTTTCTTAGACAATGATATATAGCAAAAGTACACAATGCCCTCACAAATGAGCGTTTTAAAGGCCCATAATCTAGATGAATTTCAGACGTTAATTTATCAGAAATACTGGTGCACCACGATAAATGTGATGAGGATATACAGTCACAATGCAATGCTGGTGTTCGCAGAGAAAGGATCCAGAATTGGTAAGTGATCTAGTGGCAAATCATTTTGACACTAGATAGAGCGAGATCCAAAAGAACAAAATTGAGGGCAACTGCTCATGTGTGCAAACACAGATAAAGCAATAAAGTATTACCAGGATGCCACTTTTGGGAATGCAACACAAAAAGGATACTGCAATCAGTTTTAACTCTTAGACCAGCTATGACTACTACACAGGAAAGGAATCACAAGCATCGTGATCCTATTTAGCGACCACAAAGTTTGTAAACATCAGTTAGATGGGTTCATTCCCAGATCTTGACAGACATAATCAATCGGACTAAAGTAGCATCATTACTATATATGCATGTTTTTTGTTCTAAGCTAGAGCAACTGTGTTGTCTATTTGTAGTATTCTATTATGGCTGCTGTGTTTGGGTCAGATGTGGTGTCCTAATGTTCAGCTTCCGTCTGGTTTAAAAAGAATGGAAATCTAGCTTTCCCTATACCTTTTAACCTTTAATCTAGTTGCTGAAAATTTTAAAAATTGCATTGCTTACTTTGAAAAAAGTGAAATAAATTCAAACTTCCACAGGGAAAATTGCGTAAGTTGCTTACTTTGTAGGTAGTTAACAATATCAGGCCACTAAATCCTGAGGTACTGCCAGCTGCATCTCAATGTCTCCTTGCCTTGAACAAATTACATCAGAAACTCCTGATTGAAATATCCGTAGGAGCTGCCCATACATCCAACAAAGTAAGCCATAAATCTTGTTACACAAGATATGTACTGCCTTGAGTACCATACCAGCCGTTTTGTAGAGACCCTCATAAATTCCTTGGTACCAATGATGCATTACCCCAATGATCAGGATTGGACATGGATTAATCATACATAACCAAAAGGGAGAAATGATTAATGCAACAACTAGCTCAACAGAAAGAATAGCAGAAACCAGACAAATGAGCCTGAATATGAAAAGGTAGGCAGCATCTTGCGATTGTACTTTTATCTCCAAATATGCAATGATATAGACAATTGTAGCCATTATGAAAAGCAACATGATACCAAGATGCATTTCAAGTAGCGAGACGTCCAAGGCTTGAAAGTGTATACCAATTATGGCACAAAGAATTGTATTGAGGAAGATAAGAGGCGCATCAAATGCTTCAAAGAAAATGAGTGCTTCATCACTGGCACGTACACAAACAAAAAATCCATTAACATCAAAATCCACTTAACTTCTCCCCCTAAAAAAAGGGAAATTCTTTTAGCTTCAAATATTTCAAAGACGATCTCGTTATATGCATTAATTTGAAAAGTATTATGATTTAAGTTGAAGGTGTAAAACAGGTTAAGGAAATAAAACGATTTGGGGTGAAGAGTGTTAAACATATATTATAAATAGAAAGTTAATATTGAATTGACTTAAAATAATATGTAAAAGAAGGATTTGTGCAACAAATTCCAATTAGGTTAAAATAACAGGGAGTTAAGTTTGTTAGATGCTATTAACACATATAAGCCTACACCCACTGTTTTACAATTAAAAAAAAAATGATGTGTAAAGATTCTAACGGAGCAATTCATGTAACACAAGATTACGAGGCCAATCAAAAGTCAAACTTCTTTGGTTTCTCTTCTGAGGTTTACAATCAAATTTGAAAATAGAAAATCGAAGGAATAGAGAGATAAAGCCAAACCTGTTCAGTGTGTGACCAAGAGTTGCCCAAATTGAAATCGCCTAACGGAGTGCTAATATGCTGAAACTTGTAGAAAACAAAAGGCAAAAAATCAATTAATGATCCAACCATCAAAGTAACAACCAAAATTGAAAAGCAAAAGAATAGAGATATTAAATTAAAGCTTTCAATCCGATCGTTAACAATCCACTACTAAATACAAACAGATCCAAGAAACAATCAAATTTAAACAAATTAAGAGAGGACTTGAAAATGGCATAGGAATAGTCATGGTTAGGGACTTAGGGTTAAGTTTTTTATAGGAGAGGCGTTGTTGAAGCAGTAATTTCTGAAATTCTTAACCTCAACGGCTCAACGAATGCCATTGTTTGATATCAATGAATTTTGGGATTCTGATGCCCAAATAGGGGGTTTGGGTTTGGGTTTGGGTTTGGATCCCAACCTCTGAAATCCACGTTTCTTAACACAGACCGGCAACGACACACTTCCATTGCCGCTGCCATCGAAGCTCACAACGCTTTCTGTCCCCGTCCGAAGCTATTATTTTTGAAAAAGGCAAATTTGACGATTGATAAGAACAATGATAGAGCTCGCATAGTAAGATGGACGGCTGAGACGGAGAGTTAGAAACCTTATTCATTAAATAAAAAAATTAAAAAATAAATATGATAAAAAGATTCAAGTGTTCAAGAAATTTTTTTATATATATACATTTAAATTTAGTTAGAGTAAAATCGCTATGTTGTATAAAAAAATTTATGTTAATGCAAAAGAATGAAATTGTTTTATTTTTAAAATAAAAAAAGAGCTTAAAGCTAAGTTATTATTTATTAAAAAACAATTTAGACAAATAGTAAAATGCAAAATATATATATATATATATATATTTATCTTTTGATGAAAGCACAAGAAATATCTTTTCATATATTAATAATAATAAACAATTCAAAAGCCAAGGCAGCATACTTCATCCCTGGCACCAAAACTGAGGATTAAATGGTCACTTTGATTAGGGACTAGGTTCGGGGAATATTTGTTGTCCTCATCAAAGGGAAAATGCATATATGATGAAGAAAATCAAAGGCTACAAATTTATTTAATATTTTTTTAGTGAAGGTAAATTTTGATAAATTTACTATTAGATTACATCTTATTCTTACATTCTTTGTACTTGAAAAATTTTAAGAAAATTAATTATTAATAACTATGTTATCAATAAATTTTTTAAATTGTAAGTTTTTGTAATTTAAAATGATGTGCAAAATATAAGCTTATAGATGATATAATAAATAATATTCGATTGACACAAAATTTAACATGTGTATTAAGAGCATAAAGAACATGCAATTCAACGGTTAAATTTTCAAAATATGTTGTAATATTTATTTTATTGAGTGAGTTTTTAGTCTTAAGTTACAACCAATTTTATAGCTAAACTTTGTACTTTTTGGAATGCACAAAGCAACATTGAAAACTGACTAGTACGTTGTAAAGCGACTCATTTGGAATTCACAAAGCGACGTTGCTGTTGATAATTGATTTTACCACTTATCCATTTTTTATTATCGCTTTCTTCTTAACCTTTATTTGTTTTCGTAAAATAGGATTTGGCTCAGGATTGCCCATTTTTAATTCCAGGGTTTCTCTGAATTTGAAAGTTATCACTTGGTAAGTTTCCATACCAAGGCTCAATCCAATTAAGTCCGTAGCGTCTACCAATTTCGCCATATCCCCCATTTTTGTTTTGTTGTTTTAAGATTAGGATCTCATTATGATGTCCTTCCTTGCTTTTTTTTTTTCTTTCATTTATGCCAGACTGTAAAATTAACTCCGGGAAGGTAGAATAGAAATTAGTATGATAAAATATAATCAAATAATATGATAAAGTCGTCAAAATGAACAAACAAGACGTTCAATAAAAAAAGATTTATTCTTTTTCCCCGATACTTTTTTTCTTATGACACGGCACTCACATCTTAGGCTATGTTTGTTTCGGGTGTAAATGGAATTAGGAAAATATTTTACACCCTAATGCATGTTTGGGTGCACATGTAAAATAAAGTCAAACTAAAAATAATAAAATTTGACCATAAAATAAGCCTTTTGACCTGTGAAATGTTTTACAATTCTCATTTACCTTCAAATCATTTTCCAGACTCACACACCCAGAGAGAGAGAGAGAGAGAGAGAGAGAGAGAGAGAGAGAGAGAGAGAGAGAGAGAGAGAGAGAGAGAGAGAGAGAGAGAGAGAGAGCTTGAACTTGGGACAATCTCATTGCCGCCACCGGCTCATAGATGTTGCCTGAAGCTCGTCGTCACCGCCATCTAGATCAAAGCCTTTTCATCTTGTTCTTGTCACCGCTGCCCTGTAGCTCATCTCTTCCACCTCTCTCGATCTCTTCGTCCCCGCCCGCTAGATCAACCCACTCATGACCAATCTCGTTGTCACCTCCAAAGATCGTCGTCACCGCCTCTAGATCGACCCTCCCTTGACCGGATTTCTATCTCTTTCTCGATCTACCTCTCTCTTTCCCTTAATCTCTCACTCTTTCTTACTCCCTCTCTCAGTTTGATCGAGTTTGAGAGTTTAATAAAATGGTTTTATTGTGATTTTTGTTTCTTTAAGTTTATATATTGGAATTTTCTATTATAAAATTTGTTTGGAAGCTAAGAAAATGGCTGAGAAAATATGAGAAACTAGTAAAAAATTTGCACTTTCAGAATGTTACCAAACACCTGAAAATATTTTCTAATACAGTTTTCAGAATGCAACCAAACATTAGAAAATATTTTCCTTGCCCAAAAATATTTTCACCTGCAAATATTTTACACTCAGAAAATAATTTACATGTTGCCAAACATAGCCTTAATTTGCAAATGTTTTGAGCAAAACATCAATCCGACTTTAAGTTCGTATTGGAGTTTTGATTCAAGTGAAGAGTAAGCCTATCCCCCTTTTTTATTCTAAGCAACTTGTACGCGTAAAGCGACTCGTTTGGAATGCACAAAGCGACGTTGCTGTTGATAATTGATTTTACAGTTTTTCCTCTCTTTTTTCATGCCTCTACACATTAGAGAGAAATCGCTCCTTACAAATATATCTTCATCTGATTTCTCAGGCGATGTGGGTCTCCAAGATTACTTCTCCCTTTGGTCCTTCACACATTATGTTAGGAATCTGGTGGTTCCTAATGGGAATGAATATGAATTGTAGGGAGATTGATTTAATTCAAGGTAGTCACCCTCTATAGAGAAAGAGAGAGATGCACTAAGCAATTGATTTATTCTTCAATTATATCTAATATTGAATTACAATTATATATTCAGAGGAGACTAGCTCTAATCTCATTGGCCCACATGATTTAAAATAATTGGCTAGTTAATGCAACATTTGCTCTATGAATGAAATCATGTATTAAATGAGCTACATGTACTCAAATCCTAACTAACTCATCCTAATCTTTGATAAATTACTAACTAAAGGGATTACATTAACTATGAGGAGATTAAAAAGCATATGACATAATTTGAGATTCCTATCACAATGCTTTATTAATAATGGTAACAATTACTTGATCTTGAACGGATTGTTGAATTGTTTGATTTTGTTTTAATTTTGCATAATTCCTCATCCTAATCTCTAGTTTGAGGCTATGATGCTATTGTCATTTTTCTAAGGCTTCATTGATTGAAATTTCCATTTACAGAACCCTTGATTTGATTAATTATGTTGCAGCAATTATACACCTTATTTGATCCAATCCATGAGGCCTAGAAATTGAAGCAACATAACCTAACAATCCTAACTCCTAAAAAAATTGATGTTTTTGAACAGAATTTTGTGTCATACTTATTTACGGTATCAAGGTTTCTGCAACTTTTTGTAAAATCCTTAAGCTATCTTCTTATTTGCGCTTTGCATGTTTGAAACACTATTGTTTATAATTTGAATAAGAATGATATTTTGTGATGCCCCAATTTGATTGATTGTGGACTATGTGTAGGTGTGTGATAAGTTTCACATTGGGCATATATTGGGTTAAACTAGGCTTTATTAACATCTACAAAGAGTCAAAGAGCCTTAATTGTAACTAGTCATTTTGAGGTATAGCGCATATGTGGCTAGTGTTTTTCTTTACGTCTTTTATTTATTTATTTTTATATATACAAGATAAAATTTCTACTCTAGCCTAATTTAAGTGTATGTGTGTGAAGCTCCCTCCTAGAGACTTGAACTCCGGCCCTTGTGCTCCACACTCCACAAGCATTTATACTTGTAGAGTGACCATCGTACAAAGGAAGAGCGGTGGTTTTCCTTACGTTGTTATATATTCCCATTTTATGTGTACCATTAATGAACAATTTTGAACATCATAAAAAATTAAAGTAGTCTATTGTTTGAAGTTTAATTTTAGAGTTTATAACTCTATTTATTCTTTTATTGATTCGATCCCTGTGTAGATGGTTTTCCATTTGTAATTCTTTAGGCTACTTCTAAACTATTTTCACAATGTAGTTTTGTTCAATAAAATTATTTTTACCTATCAAAAAATTTTTTGTTTAGAGTTCATTTGGTTTTGTTTCTATTCAAACATTTCAACATTTCTTTCCTATGTATGTGATCGGCAAGAGTAATTTCAAGATAACAAGAGATGAAGAGATTGAGGATTTAAGGTTACTCTTTCTGCGTAGTTGGGGAATCTAAGGTGTGAAACTACTTTAATGTGGCTATCTAGCAGCCTATTACAAAACCACATTTTTGAAACATCATGCACAGAATAGTCAAATATTTGTAAATATGTTCATTTTGGGAGTTATAATGGGTATTTTTTTTTTTTCAATTTCTATTTTTGATTGAATGTAGCTCGATAAAAGGCTTTTGAAATTTTGTCATGGGAGTTGTTAGGTGCCTATTTGAACTTTTGTCATTCTAATTTGCTTTTACAGTTTAGTTATCTTCTTTTTTTTCTAGGATCTATTGTAAGATGTCACGCAACAACAATTCCAGGAGGGGTGAACTACAAACAAGTTTGGTTGGAGATGATAGAATAAATACTAACTTTTTTTGGTTACATAATGTTTTAATTGTGGTGTAAAGAACCACCTTGTTTTATATTGAATTGTGTCAAGTTTTATTTCACATGAATGTATTTTGAATTAGAAACTTTTAAAAAGAATTGTGATAGATTTTATTTTATATTTTCCAATCTTATGTTCTTCTTTTTGTATACTAAATTGTGACAGGTTTTATTTCATATTGATTTATTTTGAATTAGAAATTCTCGAAAAGAATTGTGACTGAAAGCTTAATCTTCTAAATACTAGAACTAATTAAGGAAAAGAGAGATTGAACCCAGAATCCAAACCTGTTCAATAGGCCAAAAAAAGCTCACGAAATTAAAACTCTTAGTCCAATCACTAATGTCACAGACGCATTTGACTAAAAACTGATGAAAAAGAAAGAAAGAAAATCATGTTTAAATAGAGATCCAACTTACACTCATATTTGTAATTATTTGAAAAACAAAGAAATGGAGGGATTGAATTCTTCTAGAAAAAACTTTTTAATTCAATGGATGAAAACTTGTAGTAGAAAATAATGAATGCTACACTTTTTGTGAGTATTGTGAAAACTACTATTTAGAATTTCTTGCTTTGATACCATGTAACCAACTATTTCAAAAATTTAAACTATTAAAATAAAATATATTTAATAATTTAATCGCATATTTCTAATCTATATAACAATACTCAATAAGCGTGACTTATCTATTTGTAATTACAAGAAAGTCATGTTTATATTTATGTATATATATATATTATATCGCGGGAAGAAAGTGCAAGTGCCACGAAGGTTCCTTTTCTTGAATCTCTTTATCAGCTCATGATGTAAGAGTACCGTAGGTTACTTTTTCCCGTTATTGGTCTGGGTCGTTGTCTTAAGACCTAGCTAAAGTTATAGATTACGGGTTTGTTATCCTACGACCCCGGTGCAGGAACCCATTGTGCTGCTTGGTGAGTCAGCATATGAGCCAATGCATCTCCAACCAAATGTGCTCCATGATGACGTCAGATTGGTAAAACTGACGCAAACCTACCCGTTAATAGTTGAATAAAACCCACCGAATTGCATTCGTACAAACATTAAAAAGTACTGACCTAGTTATACAATGGGTGGTAAGTGGGCTGGGTTATATGATAACTTCCCTTTAGGGTCCGTTTGGATGCAGCTGAAAACTGAAACTGAAAACTGAAAAACACTGTAACAAAATAATTTTTTAATGTGTAAATAATATTGTGGGACCCATTTTTAATAAAAAAAATTACTAAAAAGTGAAATTTGTGGGTCCGTAAACAGTACACTGTGTGCACTGTTCACAAAAAAAGTCAATTTTTCCATCTCAAAAAATAATAAAAAAATAAAAAAAAATTTTAAAACGCGCAACGTGCGTTTGGGAAGCGCAAAACGCGCCTCCCAAACGCACACTTAATAATAACTACTTTTAATCATCATGCTAAGACCCCATTGGTTCAATTTATAGATAATTTATTTAATGATAAGAAACTTTATTATTTAAACTTATTGGAAGTCCAAAACTCACAATTTATCCATTCTTCTAAAAAAAAAAGAATAATATGACATAATTTTCACATAATAGTTAAGTTGACAAATTTTTATTGGTTCTTATGGGGAAATATACATTTTTACTTACTATAAACTACTTAATCCTTGCTAATTATGAAATTCATTGGGTGAGTTTATTGAAGGAAAAAAAAAAAAAAACAATTATCATTATTGACATTAGAAATTTTGGGGATTAGAGCTTTGAAGGTTGATTCATTCTTTCTTCAATTCTTTCTTTCTCTAATTCTCTTTCTTCTCCACCTTCACATAATTATCACCATTAAATTGAGCTGCTGATAGCCTGCTATGGGGTTCCACTTCTACATGTCTAATGTAGGAAATGACAGCATTGCTAAAATCTAAAGAACAAAAACATTGTAGAGAGATGCAAATAGATTCAAAGGTGGAAGCGAAGAAAAAAGAAAGGGGACAAAGAACACTAGGTTACGTGGTATAACTTGACAACCTAAGTCCATAGGATAAAACCCTAGACGGCTACATCTTTGATATTAAATTTTAATTTGTGCACAATGTAGAACTCTAGTAGGATACACACACGCGCACACATGCTACAAGGTCTAGAATTAAATATACGAGTTTTACACTAAATTGAGGCACTTGAGCAATACATATAATAAAAACAAACACAAACCCAATATCAATATCAATACGATGTTATCATGAATGATTCACCATTAATTGTTACCATTGATCGCTTTCATGGTTTTCCTGTTGACTACTGTGTTTAAACTTGAGGTTCCCAAGGGGGCTAAGGGCCAAGTTGGTTTGTAACTATTAGGAAAATAAACTAAATAATAACAATAAAACACGTGCCGAAATTATTTTTTTCCTCTCTTTGTGCAAACTCAATGGTTAACCCAAAATAAACTAGCCAAACACAATATCAAACATAAATGAAAAATTCAGTAAAAACCTGCAATCAAGAATACCAAATTTTTATTCAACAAAAAAGAAAAAAAAAATTATATGGAAACCCTTCAAAAAGTAGGGAAAAACCATTGGACCTAGTCCAAAATTTCCACTATAGAATAAGAAGCTTACAACTTTCATAAAATAAATGCTAGAAGCTACCAAAAGATCAAGAACACCATTATTCTTGGTTCGATTGCAATAATAATTGATGCCATATATGGTGTTTGGTCTAAATATTGTCTTCAAATCACTGGTAAGTGTTATAAAGTTCTCAGGCAGTCCTGCCTTCTTTGCTTCAGTGATCAAAAAGTCACACCATAGCTGATTTTTTTTCCCCTGGATGTTACATATTAGTATTGAGTTGTGATCCACACACCCAATTCAGTGTCTTTTAATTATTGTAATAAAGAATTATTTATTTTGATAATAATTATTTTGTCCATTAACAGAAAACCCTATCATTAAGATTTAGTTGCACCATGAAAAATTAAATCTGCGCTTTTTGAACATCTCTTTATGCACATTTTTGAAATCAAACTTCTAGCCCACAACATACTTCACATGAAGCTCATGAGACTTGCTTTGAAAACAAACCATGTTGATGACTAATATGATTCTGCTCTACTGAGGTATATGGTGCCGATACATGTTAGGCGTTCTGCTCTCATTGCAGGATGAAGTATGTAATGAAAGATTTCTTGCAAGATGTCAACTTGTTTGATAATTGCCAGAAGTTAGTGCTTTCCATGCTTGTTCTTCATTTGCTTCCATATATGACTTTAAAAAAATGAGTTGTATCTGAGCCCAGAGCCAGCAGTTGTAACAAGATGAAGGGGTGTGGCAGTTCACATATGAAAAATTATTAGGGTTAATTTGCACCCCCCTTTAAAATTTAAATATGGTGTGGTTGTAGTAAGGTCTTTTATTTCAAAACTGAATAATAATGTCCTTTCTTAACTAGTAATAAGCACTTTGTCCAAAGGCATTAGGATTTTCTTCAAATTTAATATAAAATTCAAATTCCTATTAGACATTTCTCAAGAAATTTTGGGAAGGAAGGAAGAACAGTAACAGTGGCCAACAAAGGGATTTTTTGGGACACAATCTCATTGTAGCAGTGATATAGAGCATGCAAAGATTAGAAGAGGCTAAATCTATAACTTAGGGGTCAATGTATTGATGTGATTCTTTCACTTTGGAGTTTCCTGTATTGGATAAATATCTTATGATTCTTATTCATCCAAAAAGAAAGATCTGCAAAAAGAAGAATTCTGCAGCATTCCATTTGGAAATCTCTGAGCTATTAGAAAGGGAGCAAATTATGTGCACTTAAAAGGCACGAACGGACTGGTGGTTGATGAGAGAGAAATACCAAGTATTTTCATATGTCAGTGAACAAAGGAAGACTGAATAATTAAATCTTACGGCTCAAATAGCAGATGATCAATGGATCGGCTCAGTACAAGAAAGAACAAGGAATAGTGGATCATTTTAGTGGAATCTAGATCAATTCTCTGTGGAACATATTTTAGTCCACTTCAAGCAATAGACATGTAGTGCCTAGATACTAATCAATAGCGTAAGTACCGTATGCCCTCTCAAATGACTGTTTTAAAGGCCTTTGGTCCAAAATTTGGACTCCAAATGGATTTCAAACATTCTTCTATCAGAAATACTGGAGAATCACAATAAATGTGGTGAAGATATGCAGTCACAATGCAATGCTGGTGTTAGCAAAAAAATGGATCTAGAATTGGAGAAGTGCTGCAGTGGCAAGTCATTTTGATGCTCGATGGAGCGCGATCCAAAAGAAGCAAATGGATGGCAACTGCTTATGTGTGCAAATACAGATCAGGCAATAAAGTATTACCAGGATGCCACTATTGGGAATGACATAAAAGGATACTGCAATCAGTTTGACACTTACAACAGCTGACTCTACTACTACTAAGGAAAGGAATCACAAGCATCCCTTTTTTTTTTTTTTTTCGTAAGAAATCACAAGCATCATTATCTTATCAAGGAACCACAAGATGTGCAAACATCAGTTAGAAGCCATTCCTAGCTCTTGAGAGACACAATCAGTCTGACTAAAGAGGCACCATGAATGTATATGCATGTTTTTTGGTCTAAGCTTTGACAACTGTTTTGTCAATTGGTAGTATTTTCATATGGCTGCGTGATTGGGTCAGATGTGGTGTCCTAATTTTCTGGCTTCTGTCTGGTTTTGTTTCCCTTACTAATGAATTTTGGAGTTGACACAAAAATAGAATACAATATAAATCTCACTTTCCATAAAACCTTTCAACCTTAAAAGTCGAGTTGTTGAAAATTTGCCAAATTGCAAATTTTATTATCAATGCAGTTGGATGTGAGACCTTCAGTCAAGTATAAAATAATACGCTGAATATAGTATGATTAGCCTCACTTTGAATGAATTATAAATAAATTCAAACCTCCACAAACAGAAAATTGCAAAGTGAAAATTTTACTTAACAAGATGTCTAATTAACAATAAAAGGTCACTTAAACAATTTCTTCCATCTAAATACAAATATCTTCCTGCTCCCTTGAAGAAAATGCTTGAGAAACTGCTTACTGGAATTTCTGTAAGACCCAGTCATATATCTGAACAAGTAATTGACATATCTTTTTAAACAAGCTATATACTGCATTGAGTACTAAATCAGCTGTGTAGTAGAGACCCTTATAAATTTGTTGGTACAAATGGCGCGGTACCCCTAGGATCAGGATTGGACATAAATTAACCATGAATAGCCAAAGGGGAGAAATAATTATTGCGATAAGTAGCTCAATAGCAATAATTCCAGAAACCAGACAAATAAACCTCAATATGGGAAGGTACTCAGTGTCTCGAGGTTGTAGTTTTATCTGCATATATGCAATGCCATGGATGCTTGTAGCCACGATGAAAATCAAGATGATAGCAAAATGTGTATCAAGTGGCGAGACGTCCAAGACTTGAAAGTGTAAACCAATTAAGGCAGTTGGAAACGAGGCAAGGAAGACAAGAAGTCCATGAAATGCTTCAAAGAAAACGAGTGCTTCATCACTGTCACATACACAAAAAAGAAATCCTTTTAACTTTAAAATTACTTTTTCTTCCAAACATAAGAAAATCAAAAACCCCCAAAATCAACTTAACTTCCAAAAAAGAAGAAATAAGGAAATCCCTTCAGCTTTATTAGACTTAACCCCCAAACCTACCACAATGGGTGCAATTCAACACGAAGAGATGAACAAGCCACTGACAATATTATTTCATTCACCATTACGACAAGAAATAATCTTGGCTGATTTGTCTTATCAAGAATTCTAAAAATTCAGTCTTTATATGTGTGTATGCTTGTGCAGTAGTGAGTTTGTAATAATTGAAGTCTTTAGATAATTAAACTTCTCCCTATCAAAAGAAAAACCTCAAAAGCCTGGGCCCATTTTGAATGGTAAAACCCCTCAATATTAATCAAATTAATAGAGAGCATATCAGGAGGGGAATAAGAAATTGGATGTATAACTTCCTTGGCTTTCAATAAGGACTCAATTAAGACAAAGAAAGTTAGCAAGTAAATAATATGTGGCCCTGGTGAGCAACACTAAAAATATATAGCAACCAAAACAATGGCTGACACTCAGTCCACAAACAACCAGTATTCCCACAAGACAACCACCCAAACTCCTCACAACGACCCAGCAATTAGAAAAGCAACACAATAGTTCCAAACCAACATATCTGATGCAACCATGGAAGCTTAAATGTCACTACTTTAGCAAATTTGCTTATTCAAGATTTATTTTATGGGGCCATGCTTGAAGTCCAATTGAAGTAAAAGTCATGTGATTTTAAAGGTCTAGTTATGTGTCTTTGGGTTAAAACAGTTTTTTATTTGAGCTTTTATTAGTAGGTTAGGGTCATTTTTGTATTCATGAGCAAAATTGTAATTTCCGCAATCCCTACGTATTAAGGATATTTTGGTAGTCTAGTTGATTCTAGGATTTTCTAAGAGATCTTAAATATCGTTCGTTTTACTTTCTTAGACTCCAATAACCCATGGATCAGAAGAGTAATAACATAAAAGACAATGGGAATATGGGATGCACTACCTGACTGGGCTAAAGTGGAAGCAAAGAAAGAAGCACCCCCTTTTGATGTGCTAGGAATTGAGCGTACTCAACCTTTCGTATTTAGATCAGTTCTATCTTTAGAGTCATCTTGGGAGTTTAATGTAGCCAATGAAGGACTAATTTCAAGCATAGCATTCAATACAGTTTTGCCTTTGAATACAGAATTCACCATATTATGTTAAATTAAAACCCGTATTGACCTAAGGACACATATAACTAAATCTTCAATACCAAATGATTTTTTTTACTTTAGTTGGACTTCACAAGTAGGCCCCTAGAAGAATCATGAAGTAATAACAAATTCATCTTCTATGGCTGCATCAAAGCCCAAAGAAAAAGTGACTCTATAAGTAAAACACACCATGAATTGAGCAATACTTACGAAACCCAATTCATATAAAACAAATGCAAAATGAATATGGGCAGCCAAAAAAAAAAAAAAAAAATCAATTATTCATAGAGGCTAAAGACGAACATGCCTTCCAGCTTCAACCCTTCTAAGTAATCCCAAATTATGAATTTCCAGGAGCTAACCCCCATGTACAATGAGCTATACACACACATATACGTACTTATACAAACATATTTATACAAGAACCCAAATCAGTTTGATAAGCGATAAAGAGCTTCCAAAATTGAAACCTTCAATCTGATCACTAAATTAACAGCCGCATTAAAGTTGAAACTAATACAAAATAAAAGGCAATAAATCAATTATCAATAGATTAAATTTGAAAAATTGAAAAACGCATTAAGGAACAGAGAGCTTAAAGCTAGAATCCAAACCTGTTCAGTCGGTGATAAATAGCTTCCAAAATTGAATCCTTTAATCTGATGGCTAAAATCAGAGCCGCATTTAAGCTGAAACAAAAAATTAATTATCAAAGAAAAATTGTCTTAATCATCCATCCAAGTAACAATAAGAAAAACAAAGGAATAGAGCTAATAAATCAATAACCCAACCTATTCAATAGGCCATAAAAAGCATTCAAAATTAATGCTTTCAACCTGATCGTTATGCCCACGGCCGCATTTAAGTTGAAACTGATTAAAAGAAAAAATGGAAATCAATTATTAAACAAAAAAAAGGTGCTAGTAACAATCATATATGTAAAATGAAAACAGAGAAATAGAAGCACTGAAACTCGCCGAGAAGACTGAAGAGGGCTATATGATAGGAATAGATTTGGTTAGGGATAAGTGATTTTTATGGGAATTTAGCATCCAAAAAAAAAAAAAAAAGGTGATTTTTTTGGGAGACGGAGTGAGAGCGCGAAGGGCAAAAACAAAAGAAAAAAAAAATTCGAGCACAATTTCTAAAATTCCTAACCTTTGCGGCTCGAGGTATGCCGTTATTTGAAATCAGTAGATTTTATTAATGCTCAAACCCCTGAAATCCACGTCACTTGACGCATCCCAGATCTCCAACGACAAACTTCCATTGACGGTTGACACCAACGAATAAAGCTGCTCACAAAGCCTATTTGTTCGCAACTTTTAGAGCAAGGCAAGCAAAAGTTCTGCTCCTTTTTATTTATTTGTATCTTTTTATTTTATTACATCGAAGTATTCATACTCTTCCGAGTACCTGATTATTATCATGAAAAGTTGGATATATGCCGAGAAATTAAAGGAAAAAATTTCTGAAATTGGCGCCAAGATCACAAGGTTGCTTGGAATGAGTTTCACTTAATTCTGGTATTTTTTTTAAGAAATTTCTTATTGTTTTAATGGAAGACTGACACGCATCTTTATCTTTAACTTATTTTTAGTAATTTTTTTATGAAATTTTGTTTTGTTTTAGTAAAAGACCGATTCATCAACTACTAACTAAATAAAGGATGAGAATTAAAATTTGAAATCTTTTATTATTGTATACTTAAAAGATAAAAATACAGAAGATAAACTAAATCCGCCTGCTCATTAAAAAAAAAAAAAAAAAAACTAAATCTGCTTGAAATAGTAGGCAAATGTTTTCTATAAGATGGCATAAAAAAATTGTATGTAGAAGAGTGAACGTCAGAGTACGGGACCATAGGAGAAATTATTAGAACTTATGGGAGGACTGACTTGGTCGACCCAAGTCCTACCAACCAATAAACACATGACATCAATTAAAAAAAAAAAGAGTGAGCTTCCACTAAGTACACGAATCTAACTTTGGGTTAAAAAGCAAACTAAACCCATTATCTTATCTGCGATCTACCTCTTTCTCTCCCTAACTCTATTTCGATATTCGCATCAAATTAAACCAATTCTTCAACACCAGCAGCAAACCCACAACCGAATATAACTAATACAATCTTGATTCAAACTTTAGAACATCAATCTTTGCTATTTCCTCAATACTGCAAATTCGGGAAAAAAATGAAAATCAATCAAAGTTTAGATTGAACACAAAGCAATTATCTGAATTAGTTAAGAGTAATTCGGACCTCCTTGCTAATTTTGGGGATAATGATTCTGATGTTTTATTCATATTCCCTTATACAAATGACAACAATGTTTCCTATAAAAACAAATAAATAATGATAACAACTTTCAAATCAAGGAACCTAGCAAGAGGTAACGACTACAGCAACACTCAATGCAAAAAACTCCTCTCCCAAATTCCAACAAGTTTTCTGTTGACTTGCTCTTAAAATAAAACCATGATTAAAATAAATAAAAAAAAGAGAGAGAGAGAGAGAAATTTCGCTTTGCACCTTCATCTCATCATCACAATCACTATATTGAGATTGAAGTATGCATGGGTTCTGTCTTAGCCTCCAAATCTGTCTCTCCCCACCACCGAAATCCTTAAGTCCCCACCGGATATGATACCAAAACCAGCCGCCCTGGAGCTTTTGGCGTCTCAGTTCTAAGAGCATCTGTTGACTGTGTCACTGCGTTGCGTTCCACGGCCTGGACTTCTAGGGATTTTAATTTTCAACTGAGAAGAGTGTGGGGAAATACCGAAATAGAGAGAGGGAGAGAAATAAAGAGGAAGATAATGGGTTTGATTTTTGCCGCTGAGTTTAGTTTACATTTTAACCCAGAGATAAGTTTTTTTTTGCAAGTGTGGTTAATGGAAGCTGACTCATTTTTTAACAGGTGTCATGTGTTCATTGGTTGGTAAGGCTTGCGAGGACCAAGTCAGCGGGTCCTAAAAACAAATGTTTTCTGGAACAACCAAATGGATTTGGTTCTAGGCTAGAACCAAATCCATTTGGTTGTACTTGCACATGTGGGTTCCAGTTCAACTGTTCACATGTCAGCATATCTGATGTTTCAAAAACAAAAACAAAATAACTTCTCAGCTCACTGAGTCAGAGCACCAACTCACTGAGTCCAAATCACCGAGTCAGTAGCACCAACTCAAAACAATAACAACCTGTCAGCATCTGACGTTTGAAAAACAAAAATAAGATCCCAACTCTCCGAGTCCAACCACCGAGTCAGTAGCACCAACTCACCGAATCCAAAGGCCCCAAACGAAATACTCCAGTAACGTGGTCTACTCGAGTCTCTGATCGTGACTCCATGACCATGAGTACCAATCTCCACGACGCCGTTAGATAGATGACGCCAAGCTTAGCAAGAAGTTAGCATGAGAGCCTTGTTCATTTGGCTATTGGATCGACCATCTTCTCCAATCTCAAATTTCACCTGCTACTGCTAGCATGGGTGGCAGGCACCCAAGGCAACTGGGGTTTAAATGGTTAGAGTTGTAAGGATTTTCAGTGCGATGAATACCTGTTGTCCTTCGTCAAAGAATTGGCTTGTCGTTTATATGTGTGTGTGGGTAGATATGACCCCGTCCAGTGAGCTGAGCTACTAAAATCTCTTCTCCCAGCTGACTTTGTGTACCACATAACATGTAAGTGTGTGTATATATATATCTAGTGGTTAACTGTTTCTGGGAAGAAGTTGGCATTATTTGAAAGAAATTAAGATAGGAATGGTAATGACTTATGCGGGAGCGTGACTCACTGCAGTTGAGACAATTTTAGTGGAAGGTGGTGGTGTTGGCTGATTTATCCAAAATATCGAGCGGTGGGTTCAGCGTCCATTATTAATATCTAATAATAGGATAGTATTGAAGATAGTTTATATAGTAAAGAAGTTCGATAATGAAGACATAAGTAGACTAACCTTTCATGATTGCTAGTATCCGCATCACATTCGGAAATGGTAATTCCCTCCAAGTTCGACTCCGTGTGTCTTCCAGCCATCTTTGGATTGAGGTGATTTATTGAAGCAGTCTACCCACTTAATATATATTGGACAAGGCTTTGCTGCAAATAAGCTTGCAGCACTTACTATATGTGTCAAGATATTAGAAGAACACCTGTCTATATAATATCAATACGTCAAATCTTTATGTTTCAACATATATATCGTAGACGACCCTTTTCTAATTAGACCAAACCCCATTTGTATAAACTTTGTCACTCAAAGTCTAATTGAAGCTAAAAGTGTATTTGAATCAACCAATGGTAAGCCTAGGATAAAAGTTACAATAGATGTGAGCAAGGAGTTTCCACTTTTAGTAATTTTATATTTGTTGGATAAACTAACTAGGGTTTTATCCTATCAAAAAAAAAAAAAAAAACTAAGTAGGGTTATACCTCTAAATTAAGTTTGAACTGATAATTACAAAAATTTCACACAATCATAAGGACATTTAAAATGCAATCACATGCCAACAATATATAAAAAATAATTAAGAAATAGATCGAGGTTCTTTTATTACCTTCTTCGTTTTCACCGAATCACCCTACTTTCCTTAATCAAAGGAATGAAACCTGCAAGAACTTCTCTTTTAGAGAGAATAGACAGAAGGTTATTCAGCTGTGCTCTCTTGAATCAAACCGAGTCCTTTATATAGAGTTGAACGCGCGTAGGACTCATATGGACAAAAATCTATCACTTTAAAAACCCCACTTCTGAATATGTCAATTATATTATTACGTGTTTAGCTTCTCATCCATCCTTACTGATAGAGAATATGGTTCCTTCATTATTGAATCCTATTAGCATATAAAGTGTATATATATATATATATATATATATATATAATCTGGACTTTTTTTTTCCCCTTTCTTTTTTGGAGGGAGGGTTTAGTACTAATGTACTAATCTAGACTTGTTTGCAGCAAATCCTTTTATATATATATATATATATATATATATATAAAGAGAGAGAGAGAGAGAGAGAGAGGTGGGAATGGACAAAAGTCCAATGCCTGCCGTGTTTCGTCGGGCTGGTATTCATAAAGTAACATGACCCTAATTCTAAAGTAAGCTCCACGACTTGCTCAACATACTATTCACCTTTTTGGTTCACTTTTTGGTGTGCTACAACACTGTTTACCCTTTTGTTTCTCTTTTCGGTTTGCCACAACACTGTTAACCCTTTTTCTCTTTTTGGTTTGCTACAACGGTACTGTTCAACGTTTTTGTTTGCGAAACCACTATTTTCAAAAGGGTCCGGTTAATGGACAAAAGTCCAATGCCCGCCGTGTTTCATCGGGCTCGTATTTATAAAGTAGCATGACCCTAATTCTAAAGTAAGCTCCACGACTTGCTCAACATACTGTTCACCTTTTTGGTTCACTTTTTGGTGTGCTACAACACTGTTTACCCTTTTGTTTCTCTTTTCGGTTTGCCACAACACTGTTCACCCTTTTTCTCTTTTTGGTTTGCTACAACGGTACAACACTGTTCAACGTTTTTGTTTGCGAAACCACTCATTTCAAAAGGTCCGATTAATACGTGTCCTTAAGGTATATATTAATAAATTTATTTTTAAAAAAATTTTATTGAGAATTAAAAAAAATTGTTAAAAATTTTTTCAATACCTAATAAAACTTTTTTAAAAAATGATATACTATTATGTGCTCTTAGGGTGCACGTTAATGAAATCCTTCTTAAAAATAAAAGAAAGTAAAATAATCCTTCTTCAAATATTTACTGTTCATAGAATGAGAAAGTAAAATGATCATTCTTGGAATATTGACTAAGATCTGCTAAGCAAAGCAGCAGTGAAATTCCGTTAAGTACCAAAACCCTAAGTTTGATGACTAGTATTCTTTACGTCCTCCGAAATTATTTTATCTATTTTACATTTTTATTTAAAAAATATACATTCTCTATTTATTTTACGATTAATACATATATATTTAATAATATACCCAACATATCTTGCTCTATTTTACAATACATATTAAAATAACTTAAAATTAGTGTGCGTTTGGGCAGAAATGATTCTACTCATGTCTGCATTTTTCAGTTTTTTTTTTTTCTCCTCCCTTGACGCGCACTATGCACTGTTCATTGGCCATGAACAGTGATATTAGGTCAATGAACAGTAATTTTAGGCGTGAACAGTATTTTTTACCTATTAAAAAATTATTTTGCTACAATATTTTTCAGTGTTTAGTTTTCAGTTTCAGCTGTATCTAAACGAACCCTTATTCTACTTGTAAAATGGGTCATAGCTTAACTCACTCAAACAAAAACAAAATAATTAACAGATGATTACAAACTTAGAAAAAAGAAATATAATCTACTAATATCTAAATAGAATATTGTATTTATTTTTAAATCTTACTCCATTTTAGCTAGCTCCCCAAAGGTAGGGGTGTTTTGTGCATTTTTGTGAACAATGACTATTGGGAGTCATTTCACATTTTGGCTTCCTAAATGAAAATTCTCTTGACAAGAATGAATAGTTAATATAACATAATTGGACTCAAATCTAGTAGTTTAACATAATTTAACAAATCAAAGGTCTTCTCATGCATGATTAAACAAAATAAAAATTCATAAAATCTTATACATAATTATTTTTTTAAAAGCATCTTATAAATAATCAAACATAAAAAATTTCATAAGACTGGGTTTTTTCTTTAAAAAAATATTTTATATATATTAGAAAGCCATAAAAATAATTTCGGTCTAGAATGCATATTTTGCTTGAAATATCATAATTCCGTCATAATGAACCAGTACAAGCTGGTAATGGCAGAAATTTTGACCAAAATTGGAATGGAGGGGTTTTAGTGCACTTATTTATGTACCGAAACAGAATATTCTAGCTAGCTAGAACGGAATGGAATTCAAAATGTTTTTACATCGCACTCTCTATTATTTTATAACTATATTTAATTTCACCTTCATTGTTCACCCAAATAGCATGACATCTTTCGGTAAAACTCTCTATAGATGCCTTTGAAAAAATTTCTTTTATTCGGTAAAACTCTCTATAGATGCCTTTGAAAAAATTTCTTTTATTCATACTTCTAGATTAAGAAATACTATAGCTCACAACCTATCTAAACATGCTAAACATATTAGTGATTTGTTTGTGTGGATGGAGAATATTTCCCCACATCTTCGTTATGTTCTTTTAGCCAATTATGACTAAGTTTTTTAATATAAGTTCATTATCTTTCTTGTCAAAAGAAAAAAAATAGCACGATGTCATCTTTACACGTGGTTCATCCAATTTAAACCCAGCCAAAGACCAAAACAGGCTTTAACCATAGTTGTTCACTGATCGGAGACAGAAGCAATTGAAGAAGGTTTAGTTGCTTCATAAAGTTCCACCGTGACATGGAGCTTAATTATTGCATCACATTGCTTCTTCTTTTTTTGATGAACTAAAAATGGATAGAGGGAGGTGACTTGAGTTGATAGACATAGAAATTGCTATTTAACACTCTAGGGCTTTTCGACCTTTGCATTTTGGTTATATTGTACGTGATTCAACCATGTAATTCATGTCTTCATTTTTATCATGGTTATATATATATATATATATATATATATATATTCATATTTGTGTATATTCCATAAAGCATAAGAGAATTATATTGTTGTAGATATTTGTGTCAATTCTTATATTTCAATTTTATATGATATTAATCATTTGTTTATTATATTATTTCTTAATAATTAATTTCAAATTTATAAAATATTTTTTTTAAAAAATATGCGCTTAACTTGATATATGCACTTGCGCTATAATGTACCCTACACTTTTACCAACAATGAAAAAAACACCCCTAATAGGGGGGCATTTGCTATATGAGTTTAAACATATATTTTCAATTTTTAAACAATATTACATGTATTTCTACACATTTTTTTTATTCACACGAATTTTTCAAAAATACAAATAATATTACTAGAACAATGTTGCCAAACAACACCTAAATAATGCAAAACAGTGTACTAGATGTCGTTGCAGGAAGAAGTTGGCATTATATGAAAGAAATTAAGAAATAGGAATGATAATGACTTGTGCGGGGACGTGACTCACTGCAGCAAGACAGAGCAATTATTGGACCAAGGGGCCATGGCCTCCCAAATTGTGAAAAAAAAATTGTATATATTATGTATAAATGTAAAAAAATTAAGGTGTGACTAATTAGTTTAATTGATAAAATTTTTAATAATTTAATTTAAAGATATGGAGTTTAATCTCCGCTTACACTAAAATTTTAATAATTTGATACATCACTAATGAAAAAAGAGTTATCTATACATTTTTTTTATTATGTTTTTTTAAAATCTACTAATTACATTCATTATCACATCATTTTGTGAGTACCATTGTAATAAAATTTATATTACCCTTAGCAATTTTGCAATAGAATCAATATAACTATATTGATGAATTTAATTAGAACTTATTATATTGGATTTAGGTAATTGAACCTAAGGTTTTTTTTTTTTTTTTTTTGATGAATTGTACCTAGAGTTTTAATCTTAAGCATAAAATTGGTCTGATGACAAGTCATTGAAATTTAATACTACTTTATTCCTTTTTATTCTGGTCTACTTTTCTCATAATCACCGCATACCCTTGGTGTGATGGTCACTCCACAGGTATAAATGCTTGTGAGGTGTTGGGGGGGAGGGGGTAAGGGTCGGGGTTCAAGTTTTTAGGAGGGAGTTTTACACACATTTACACTTAGATTAGGTTAGAGTAGAATTTCTATCTTGTATTAGAAAAAATACTTTTCTCATAATTCACTATTTTTAATGTACTTATTATAAAATTGTTTATTTGTGTGATTTCCATAATCTCGGAAATTTATTTTAAGAGAGTGACTTGTTTTATTTTGATAGATAATTTTGTTGCAATGTTTTTAAAAATAATTATTTTATACATTTTTTTTTTGGTCCATGCTAATTTGAATTTTCCTGAAAAAAATTTGGTCAAACTTTGGCCCCTCATCCCTTGGAGCAGGCTCTGTCCCTGCACTGCAGTTGAGACAATTTTAATGGAAGGTGGTGGTGTTGGCTGATGTGTCCAAAATACCAAGCAATAGGTTCAAACCTTCAGGTTCATTATTAGAGCATTCACATCAGTCTATGTGTAATAGAAAAAGGTATAGAATTTACATAGTTTTGTCTAAAAACAACCAACATCAATCTATATATAATTGTGTACATTTACAAGTTTGCTATAGTAACCATTTAAATTTACACTAACACTATTGATTTTGTATTTAGTTGTTTTTTCTTTTTTTACGTATCTCGATAATGAAGGAAGAGAGTAGATAGTGGTTGTTATGTGTAAAGAAAGAGAATAATTAAAAAAATCAAGAAAAAAAAATATTTTAATCTATATATATATAATAAGAGGTAAAGCTGAGAGAAACTCAAATTAGAATTTCAAATTAGAGTTCCAATTTTGCGTCATGTGTGCTAAATTACTTTTTCTTAAAGAGTTTTATTTCTTAATTTTAGAATCAAATGTGTGACCACATCATAAATATTCATCCAAGTGAGTTATTAAGTACAAAAGCCAAAAGTCTAAAATAAATAAATCGTAAAAAAAATGTTTCACAATATATAATTTTAAAAAAATGGATAATTTACATTTTATACCTAATAATATCTTTACAAATTTTTTTAACGAGTTAACAAAATATAAAAATGATTATCAATAATATTTAAATTATATTATGCATCTTATTTTATATCTTCAAGTGTATTCATGCATATATATGAAGTTACAAGCTAGTTAAATATAGTGTAAAATAGATAATATGATATGCAGTGTTTTAAAAAGTGAATATATAAAATAGAAAAAATAAGTTTTTATATTAAAATAGGCAATAATTTTTGTACAAGCAGATACTAATGCTCTTAATGTCTTATAGGATAATATTATTGAAGATAGTATATATATAGTAACTTTTCTTGATTCTCTCCGACTTTGACTCTCTGTGTCTTCCAGCCATCTTTGATTGAGATGATTTAAGCACTCTGCGCACTTCATATATAGTTGGGACCTGACAAAAGTGCAATGTCTGCCGTCTGTCATCCGTCTCGTATTCATAAAGTAACATGACCTTAATCCTAAAGTAAGTTCCATGATTTTTTACAACACTGTTCACCCTATTTGGTTTCCTACAACACTTTTCACTCTTTTTGGTTTGTTGATGAGATAGTTTGTTGTTTATTCAACGGTGGAGCCAAGAAATTTTGGGTCAAAAATTGGGTAATGAAGGGAGAGAGAAAAAAATTAATTCTTAAATAGAGTAGAGCTAGAATTATATATTGAGTCTAATGTAGAATATTAGAAATGAGATAATTAAAATAGCTTTTGGGATCAAATTTAACAAAAACTACTCTCTCATGTAAATGCTCTTAGCATTGGGCATGCTAAATGCTATTTTAGCACACTAAACAATAAAAAACAAGCTATATCAAATGTGTCAAATGCAAACCAACCTTCAACCTCTCATCACTCATCGCCACCTCTCACCCATCCCGGTCTCGCTATCACCACCTCAAACCTTAATCCCACTATAACTTACCTTCTCTCTTTAGTCAATTTGAGATGTGGAGCACATGAGTTCAATGGGTTGGGTTTGCAAGTTGTTGATCATAGGTTTAGTGTCTTTGCTAATTTTGGTTTAGTGGTAGTTTGGAGGTTGTTGGTATGGGTTGCGTGAGAGGTGAAAGGTTTGTTTGTTTGTGGGTTGTGGGTGGCAGTGATGGTTCTGCTAGTTGTTGGTAAAGGCGACTAGGTTGTGGTTTTAGTTCTGATTAGGTGCTGGTTCCGGTTTTTGTGGTTGTGGGTGGTGGTTGACCTTGTCGTTAGTGTTTCTTTTCCGTTATTTTAGTGCCAACAATTATGATGAGTTAATATTCTTTTAATGCGTTGAATGCAAGAATGGAAGATAAGATGTAAGGTATATTTTTAAGTGCTACATTAAGAGCATTAACATAAGCCAATCTAAAATAGAAAATGTGGTTAATTTTACACATCCAACCCCAAAAATCACTCACATTAGTTAGGTTAAAAATGTAAAAATTTTCATTGTTGCTACAGTAATCATATATATTTATGCTGTTATTGTAGCTATGTATTTCAATATTTTATATTTTTTCTTTCACCTTATTAGACATTTTCTCTCTCTTCCGCTTACTCTCTTCTTTCTCCATCTCACTTTTTGTCTTTCTTTGTCTAAATAAGAAACGAACGATCAACTTGTCCACCATTGCAACCCAACACCACCCACCAAAACCACCATAACCCATTACAATGCCTTAAAATTTGAATGCAAAATCTATCCAAAATCAATAGAAAATCAACCCTAAATCACAGTAGCACTTCACGAACTCATCAACCACCTTGAGCTAAATCAATCATCTCAACCCAATTTCATCTCTATCCCATTTCACCTAGAACCAGAAAACCCATGTTTAGGTCATGAGTGCAATCAAGCGCGAAAAATAGAGAGAGGGTTTAAGAGGTCAAAGAGAGCCACTACTATTGCATGATGCATCCATGTGTCCTTAGAGTCATTGCTGATTAAATCGAAAGGAGAGAGGTTGGGTTAGATCGAGAAATAGGGGTAGAGGATGCTGGCGGATTTAATGGTAGGTCAAATTTTGTGTGTGAGAGAGAGAGAGAGAGAGAGAGAGAGAGAGAGAGAGAGAGAGATTTGAGGTGAGATAGAACAAAGAGAGCTAAGTGGATAGAGACATTTGAGATAAGAGAGTTGAGAGATAACAGAGATCAAGAGGGAAAAAAAAGGTAAAAATTGATAGGCCAAAAATGTATTGACCCATTGTGATGAATTAACCAATTAATTAGTTAAGTGAATTAAATAAGTTCAATTACATGCAATGAGCGTAGTAGGATAAACAAATCACCAAATAACTAAATATGCAGCAGAAATTAAATGACACGGTGATTTGTTTACGAATGAGGAAAACCTACATGGCAAAAACCCTACTGGATGATTTTAATGTCACCACTCCCGAGAATCCACTATTATCAAAACAAACGGTTACAAGTAAAGGAATCTCAGTACCTTATACCAACCTACAGTTGAACCCTTACCCTAATACACAATTGGACTTATTCTGTAGTGATAATCTCTCCTTGTATTGCAGGGCTCCCAGTACGTGACTAACCAAAAAATGCGCAGATCTCAGTATGCGACTTGATCACCAAGTTGATAAGGACGTTGACCACAAAGTTCTTCTGTTCATCACACAATGAAGATAATGAATTTGCATGGTCACAAAACCCTACAGTGTACAAACACAACAGCTTCTTCAAGATGAACTAGGGCAACTAGGCTTTCGGTCACACTTGTGAAATTATGCTCTTGTGCAACTGTGCTCTTGACTGTGCAACATGTGACGATCCTTAAAATAATCCTTATATATGTTTAGGATTATAAGAAAAGAAAACCCAAACACATACTCATGAATTGAATGAAAAGCAGCTATGATAAATTGAGTTTCATAAACCTCGATAGATAGCCATTGTAAGGACACAATCCGCACCCAAACCCATGCGTAAGAAGGGGATAGGCCCAAAAGGCCCAATACAATGAAATTTATAGAGAGTGGGCTTGAAATCTAGGTTTTAACAATATTGGATAGTAAAAATGATAGGCTCAATCTTAACATAACACACAGGGAACTATTTATACAATAGGATTTCTCCTTGGACGCAAGCCGATGACGAATTATACTAGCTTTCTTCTTTTCAAGGGTATGTTACAATTATGAACACTAAAATGTACAGTGTTTTTTTCTCTTATTTTTCTAATCCTCATTCTTGAACGCACTCCTTTCCTTTTATAGCATCCCCCTCCTTTTTCCCTTCTTCAACGCATGGATCAAGTCATTAATCTAAATACTTGTCCCATCAACCTCTCCTAAAAATCCTTAGAGGCAACTGTAAGACTGAACCCTGATGTTCAGGTATTACTTCCCCATTAATGCAGTCAGAGAAGTAGTTGTATAGCATTCAATACGATAGTAGCAGCTTTAACTTAGATATTTTATAGCTCTTCTTCTTATGCTTTACATCTACCATGCTCATCCTTATTTGTAGGACTTCTAAAAATATCCCCCTTGGACGCTAGATAACCTTCTCCTACCTCGGCTTCACCTAACCGAGGACATAATCCTCTTTGGACCAACTTCTTATTCATATTTGATTATGTATCATTTACCCATCAGCATTGCTTTGTGAGTTGACATTTTTACCTCCTCAGACTGGGTCTTCATCCTAACAAACACGCTTTGGCCAACCCAATGTATCTTCTTGGGTCCATTAACCCTACAGCCACCAATCGAGCTAGCTATCGAGCCACAGGCTTTAGCAGCTTTTAAATCTCGATAAATACTAGCTGTCGAGATTTAAAATCCAGCACTTCTTCACTTATTTCTTGGACAAACTTGTATAGTTTTAACACTTGAACTTGAAATTTTGTTTTTTGAAGTATTAAACACATCCTAAATCTACCCAATTACACATCCTAGATCTACCCAATTACAAGTAAAGTGCGTTTTGTCAAAGGATTAGCCAGTACATAAAATGTTGATATAAAATGTTGACATATGCTCATAATATCAAATCACATATGTCCTAACAAAAATAATAATAATTAAAATAAATAATTAAGAATAAAATAAATAATATAATAGAAGTGTTTTTTTTTTTTAAATTTAATAAAAAAAAAGTAAATTCTTAGATTAAACTAGACAAAAAAAAAATTTGCACAAAATTATATGAATGCTGATACTTTTTTTTTGTTTAGAAGATAGGGCTCTAAGACTTGGTGCTACGTCTCAGAGGAAAGAGGACTCTGGCTACTTAAAAAAATGTTTCCTTACTGTTGTCCTCTTCGCGCCGCCCCGCCCGCCAAAAAAAAAAAAAAGGGTAAATTCCAGAAAACTACCCTGGGGTTTTGGGAAATACCGCTCAGGTCCAAAACATTTCAAAATTGACCAATTAAATCCAAAAAGACATATTAGTCCCTAGCTCTCTTAACACAGTTACCCCTCAATTCCACCCTATACCGGAAACCACCACCACCACCACTGAAAACCACCGCCGGCCACAAAACCCAAAGAAAAAAAAACCCCAAAACCCAAAACAAACCACACAAATATCATATCCCACCACCACCGCCGGCCACAAGACCCAAAGAAAAAAATCCAAAACCCAAAACAAACCACACAAACACAAATCCCACCACCACCGCCTGCCACAAAACCCAAAGAAAAAAAAAACCCCAAAACCTAAAACAAACCACACAAATATCATATCCCACCACCACCGCGGCCACAAGACCCAAAGAAAAAAAAATCCAAAACCCAAAACAGACCACACAAACACAGATCCCACCACCACCGCCGGCCACAAGACCCAAAGAAAAAAAAAAAAACCCACAACCCAAAACAAACCAACCACATCAGAGCCTACCACCACCACCGCAAAAACCACCCACACCACAACTTGCAGCCGCCAAACCCACGAACCACTATGAAGAAAAGAGGCATGAAATGGAGGAGAGTGGATCGGCTTAGAGAGAGAGAGAGAGAGAGAGAGAGAGAGAGAGGATGAGGGAGAAGGAGAGGCATGAGGAAGAAGAGAGGAAACAGAGAGAGATGGCAGGATTGAGAAAAAAAAAAGTAACGGAGGAGAAGTTTCTGTCTTTTAAGGGTGTTTTTGTCTTTTAAGGAACAAAGTAGTCAATTTTAAAAAGTTTAAGACCTAAGCAGTATTTTCCCAAACTTTGAGTGTTTTCTGAAATTTACCCAAAAAAAAAAAAAAAATTGATAATAATTGATATTCTACTCCCAGAAGGTCCAATACCACCACGACATTAGAGTACCGGGCGTGTTCGTGGAAAGTACTTTGATGGAAGTGGGGTCAGTCTCAGAGACTCAGAAAGAGAGGTAATACCGTAATAGTAAAGAGAGATATTCTTCCGTTTACCAAAATAAAAGAGAGAGAAATTCTTTTTGATATGTTCCTGAAATTTCGTTGCGTGTATAGTTATATGGAAACTAAAAAGTTGGTAAATAATGGGATTTAATTATGGACAAAATTTAGGTATTGTTGCTTATGTTTTCTTCATTAAAAAGACATGACTGCATAAAATTTTTAGAGAAGAACTAATAACACAAAAATGACTTTCATGCCTTTTTTGCTTCAGTGACCAAAAAAGTGAAGCTATAGCTGATTTTCTTTTCCTAGATTTACAAAATCACAGAGTGGCACCAGCCTTATGATCCACACACCCAATTCAGCAACTTTCGATGGTTGTAATAACAATTATTACTTTTGATAACCTTTAAATTGTCCATTAACAATAAAACCTATCATTTGGATTTAGTTGCACTATGAAAAATTCTCTTTGCGCTTTTTTTTTTTTTTTTTTTAAACTACTCTTTATGCACATTTTCAAAATCAATCTTTTAGCCCGCAACATACTTTACAGGAAGTTCATGAGACTTTCTTTAAAAACTAAGCTCGTTGATGACTAATATGATTCTGCTCCTGCGCAATCAAATTAATCATTTATAAATATGTGATGCCAACTTATAGTCTGTTTTTGCCCAGACCGAACCACCTATAATTTGGAATCACGAAAAAGAACAAGGTTGGTATAATACTCTGCAGGGATTACCACATTTGAGTTATATGAATGCTGATAAATGCTAGAAAATTCTATTTTCATTGCATGATGAAGATGTAATGACAGAAATGCTTGTAAGAACTTGCTCAATATTTGCCAGAAGTCAAACTTTCTAGGCTCACTCTTCATTTGCTTCCATATATGTTTCTTCAAAAATGAGCTGTATCAGAGCTTATAGCTAGAAAGCCCAGAACTTGTAAACAGGATAAAGAGGTGTGGCAGTTCTCTTTAATTAATTGGTTTCTTTGCCTCAAAAAGGAATTTACGGGGGTGTTTGGTGGTTATTTTCAAACAACCATTTTCAGTTTTTAAACAGTATTTCACATATTTTTACACATTTTTTCACCCACACGTATTTTCATAAATATTTTCAAACAATAATTTTCAGTTTTTAAATACATGTATCAAACGGGCACGTGTGTAGCCCTTTTTTCAATCTCTCTGCTATGTCGCTTGTACAGCATCACATCACGTGTAAATTTTAGCTTCATGTACTTTTTTCTATTAATTATCAAATAATCTAGTAAGCCAATGTTCTTATAATGCATAATGATAAGATAATTTCAAACTTCACCTTTTTTGGACAAGAAAAAGGAGATAATCAAGAAACCTTACTTTAGAATTATCAAATTGTTGCTTTTGTTTATCATTTGAAGCTACTTCCCACTTTGAACTTCCAATACTTGATCTGGATTGTTATGAAAAGATGAGTCTAGAGAGGTCTAGATGTTCATGGCAATAAGTTTCTGTTTGTATCAAGCTTTGACAATCTGATTAATTCTCAAACTTCATGAGAGAGTTTCTCAAATCTGTATGTCTTAATTTTATGCTCCAATGAAAAGTAGTGCCAAAATTTGACTTTATATACTGTAAATTGTAATTCTTTTTCTAGACAAATTAATACCTCAATTGTGATTCTTCCTTCTTAATTCCTTTTTCCTTGCCCTATAGTCCTGCTCGTTACTTGCAACCATTGGGAAAACGAAACTTACAAAAAAAAAAAAAAAAATTCTTGAATAAAGATTGACAATTCAAGGTTTTTTTGGGTACCTCATGTTGTAGCATCTTAATATTATATAATTAGAATAAATAAATATAATAATATATATGTAAAGATATATCTGAGTTAATATGGAAAATAATGAGCTAGTGAAATGTTTAATCCTACATTGAAATTGAGAGAGTTGACTCCCACTAATTCAAAGTTATTGACCTATTAATTAGGTTAATTTGGGTAATCAATTTTGTGAAGTTCTTGGCAAAGAAGGGTGGTGGGCACCGGTTACAAAGTTTAAAGTATAATCATCAATGTTCCGATCTAGATCTTAGGATCTTAAGATCCTACGTCCCTAAAACTTCTTAGATCTTACTAAGATCTCTACTAAAGTGAAATCTGTGAGATCGAGGGACCTCGATCTAGATCTTAGGATTTTATAGGATCCGATTCCATAGTGATACTAAACATCCTGTGCTATAAAGGAAAATTCAATTTTTTTTGGGCTTATTTCGGGCCTCCAAATGGAGCCCAAATGTCCCAAACTAATAAAAAAAATGAAATAAACAAATCAGCCTAGTGACCCCAGCCCAAATTTAAAAACAAAAAACCCTAAGATTCATGTCAGTCGTCAGTCATTATCTTAATCTAATCAACAAAATCACAGAAGACAGAAAAGAAGAGAAGAGACTAGACTACAAGAGAGTAAAAAGCAAGTGCAAGAAGCTGAGAAATCCAACGGTGATGCTATTGTGAGAGAGACCATTGACGACATAGGTGATTTTTTTTTTTTTTTTTTTTTTTGTAATTCCACTAACAATGACGAGAATATTGTTTATAATGATTAACCGTACTTCTTGGAACCTACTGAAGATAACAAAAACTTTGGTCTTGATGATTGATTGTGTTTGTGGCGTTGCTTGGAACGTTGTTATTTACTTTGTGTTGTTTTTGTGAGACATCAGGTATTGACACTGTTATTTGCTTTGAATTGTTTATGTGAAACATTATGAATGCTTTGAGTTTTGTAACTTAGAACTTGGTATTTGTGAGTTGTAACTTTGGAACATTGAACTTTGTTTATATATTTGTAATTTGGTATGTTGCCTTTTATTAGTAATTTCACTCATTTGTGTGAAAATTTTCTTTTTTCAATATTTCTCTAATATATATTATGAATTATAATTACAGTTATTTTTTAGTATATATATATTTTTTTGAAATCAAAAAGTAAGATCTTACAATCATCGTGTTGATCCTATGATCCAATCTCCGAACCCTCTTAACTATCCTGTGTAGGATCTCAATCCTGTTAACTATTAAAACTCAGACAAACTAATTAAAAAGTATATATTTAAAGTTTACACAATTTAAATTTAAAACTCACTAATAATATCATTATCATAAAATTACACACACAAAATTCAACATAAAAAACTTGATGTCATTAACCATTTCAAGTAATCAACCTTCTTAGGTGCACCCATTCCTATTGCATGTAAAATAAAAATAAAGTTACATTACTAATTACCTAGAGAGATAACTAACTTAAAAAAAAAAAAAAAATAGCATATTAGGTAAGTAAGAATAAGTGAATATTTAATATGAATTTCACGTCAATCTACTCAACATTAATAATAGATCTAGTACTCAAAATCTTAATACTTGCAAATTGCAACTTAAGTTGGCAATTAGCTTCGCTCGTTAGTCACTTCATCTACAATAAATTTTTTTAATATAACCTAGTATACCATGACACCAAAAATATAAACAGTTAACATTTTATAACTATGACTATCATATAAATTAAATTACATTGAAATCCATATAGCCAACCTTTTTGGTCCACAATGAAACTTCCACAATTCTCAGGCAAAAGACAAGATTAGTATGGAGTAAGAATTTATTTTCCAAGACTAAATTCAAATAACCAATTTTTTTATTTTATGCAGAACTTTCTCTTTATATAGTCATAGTTAGCAGCTTCGGTTTTGTTCATAGTGTGGTGCTAGTGTCGTTGTACGGTAGTAGCTGGAATTTTGTTTTTAACATATTTTTGCCCCTTGGGGGGGGGGGGGGGGGGCTGGCAGAATTAATGGTGTGGCTGGAATTTTTATTTATTTATGAAAAACTAGAAATTTTATTATTATTTAAACACAATGTGCTCCTAAAACGAAAGTATGAATTATAAAACAAATTTCATTTTTTTAAAACATATTTTAAATACATGGGTCAGGTTATAAGTCAATCCGTTTTTCCTCCGAGTCGAGTTATTGGGTTTGATCTAATTTTGTTAGGTCTAGCTTAAAGGGTGACAACAAGCTATTAATAAGTGATTAATTTAATACAAATTTGTTAAAGTCCCATTCAGGATATATAGATTAGTCCTCAGTCACTATTACGTTATGGAGGTTGAATTTTATAGTTGTAATGGAATTTAACATATAGTGAAATATTATATAACATAGAGATAATAAGTAACTTCACCTATTAAGCATAGAAGTGGTTCTTCTTCTAAAAAACAAGCACAGAAATGGTTCCGCCTCTAAACAAAAATTAAGGTTTTTTTTTTTTTTTTTTTTTTAAATTTTTTTTATATAAATGCTTATTAATCCAGGGAGTTGCATAAGACCATAATGTCGTTAACAAGTTGTGAATGTCTGGTGTAAAGGATTGTTTCGTGTGTGTGTTGTTTTTGGCTCTAAGGCAATGAGTCTTAATTTTTTTAGGTCATCTAACTTTTTGGAGTTCTTTTATGTATAACAAAGTATTAACTCAAGTCATCTTCTCTTTTCTTAGAAATAAAAAATAAAAGTCATCTTCTCAGTGGTGTCATTGTTGCACACTTGGGCAGACGTACAACATGTTTGTTTGCTTTCCAAACAAAATTTGCAAGTTTGATTATTTTGGATGCGAGTGCGATTGTGTTCTAGTTAAATCCTCCAAGCAAACGAGATGATTCATTGAGCCATGCATGGGAAGTCAGTATTTAGAGAGAGATTATTGAGATGGGAGAACTTGGCTTGTAATTTTGTGGTCTAGGAAACAACCATTCTCACATTTGAACAACTAGGGTTAATTGCACTTACCCCCTTACAACTATGCTGTAGCTGCAACTTGTAAGGTCCATATATTACAAAACTAAATAATGTCCTCCCTTAATTATAATCACTCAGTTACATACCATTAAGATTTTCATAAGATAGATTGAAAACTCAAATTCCTATTAGACACGTTTTTGAGAAATTTTGGGAAGGAAGAACAGAAACAGTGGCCAACAAAGGTGAATAACAGAATCTTAAGGCTCAAATTGGCAGGTGAGCAATGGAACAACTTGGTACATGTCAGGATGCTAAAGAAGATCAAGACATTAAAGTTCAACATTCACAGACTGAAGAGAAACTCAAACAGCAAGAAGAAGAAAGAGAGAAGAAGTATAAACGACAGTAGCTTTATTATTTCATTCATGTACAGACGACTTGTAGTTTCTGTATTGTATCAGTTTTGTTAATTAGTAATAGGTGTGCCAGACACGTGATATAGGTGAACAGGTGTCAAAGATTAATTGGTTGATCAAATTCTGTTTTGAATGGTTAGTTAGGATCTGCAGCTATCTATTAGGCTCTGTTAATAGTATATATAACATTGGTGTGAATATCTGAATGATTCTAATGAGAAAATCAGTTTTCATTCTCAATTTGATAGGACAAGAAACAGAACAAGGAATGGCGGATCAAATCTCTGTAGAATATGTTGGGTCAACTTCAAGAAATAAACATTGCAGCGCCTTGACACTGATCAATAACAGAGGTAGACAATGCCCTTTCAAATGGGGGTTTTCAAGGCCCCTAGTCCATTTGGATTTCTAATGTTATTTTATCCAAATTACCGGAACATCACGATAAATGTGGCCAGGATATGCAGTCACATTGCAATGCTGGTGTTAGGAGAGAATCTATCCAAAATTGGCAAGTGCTGCAGTGGGAGGTCCTTTTAATGCTAGATGATGAGCAGGATCCAACAGAATCAGGTGGAGGGTAACTGCTTATGTGCAAAGACAGATCAGGCAATAAAGTATTACCAGGATGTCACTCTTGGGAATGTGACACAAAACGATACTGCAATCAATTTAACTCTTAGACCAGCTGTGACTCTTCAACTAAAAAAGGGAATCACAAGCATCATTATCCTATCAAGTGGTAGTGCGCAAATATTAGTTAGAAGGGTCCATTCCTGCATCACGACAGACAGCCAATCTGACTAATGGGGCACCATGGCAGTATATGGATGTTTTTGGTCTAGGCTTGGGCAACTGTTTTGTCTATTTGTATTATTTTCTGATCGCTGCCGTGGCTGGGTCAAATGTGGTGTCCTAATGTTCTGGCTTTTTTCTGGTTTTGTTTCCCTAACAGAGGAATTTTTGACAACATCATAGGAAGAAAAAAATGGAAATCTTGCTTTCCACAACCTTTTAACTATAGAAATCTAGTTGCTGAAATTTGAAAATTTGCATTGCAACTTTTACTAGCTTAGCAGTTGGATGTGAGATCTTTAGTAAAGTATAAACATATGCTGAATATAGTATAATCAATCTTACTTTGAATACGTGTAAATAGGTGCAGACTTCCACTAACAGAAAAGTGAAAATTTTGCTTACATATATCTGGTAATACAACAACAGGCCACTTAAACCATTTCTAAACCCTGATTATCACTGTCTTCTCGATCCCTTGAAGAAAATGCTTGACAAATTGCGGATTGGAATATCTGTAGGAGCCAGTCATATATCTGATGAACTAACTGATAAATCTTTTCAAACAAGCTAGGTACTGCATTGAATACTAAAATAATTGTGTAGCAAAGAAGTTGATAAATTTGTTTGCACAAACACAGAACCCCTACGATCAGGATTAGCCATAAATTTACGATGAATAGCCAACGGGGAGGAATGATTGTTGAGACAAGTAGCTCAATAGCAATGATTCCAAAAACTAGCCAGATGAACCTGAATATGGCACGGTACTCAGAGTCTGGAGGTTGTAGCGTTATCAGCACATGCAATGCCGTAGACGATTGTAGCCACAATGAAAACCAATAAGGTAGCAAAATGTGTTTCAAGTGGAGAGATGTGAAAGGGTTGAAAATGTAAAGTAATTAAGCCACCCAGAACCGGGAAGAGGAATGAATTGCTTCAAAGAAACTGAGAGCTACATCACTGGCACATACACAAACAAGAAATCCTTCAGCTTTAATATTACTTTTTCTTGCAAACATAAGAAAATCAAAATCCCACAAAATCCACTTAAATTTAAAAAAAAAAAAAAACTAAAGGAAATCACCTCAGCTTTATTAGGTTTCTCTTTCAAACCTACCAAGAAGATTGTAATACAACTTGAAGAGATGAACAAGCCACTAACAATAGTATTTCATTTACTCTTATTACAAAAAATAATATCCGAAAATTTATCTTATCAAGAATTCTAAAAATTCTAAAAATTCACTCTTTATATGTGTGTGACTGCAATGCTGAGTTTGTAATAATTAAAGTCATTCAATAAGCTACAGGTCTGATATGAGACTTATTGTTCCTCATTCATGCAGAAGTATTGATGTTGAAATGTAAACAACTACAACAATCAAGCCTTAGTCCCAGAACTTTTGAAGTGGCTTGGGATCCTCAATAGACTAATGAAAGTTGGCCACATATTTTCTTTTCTGTCATTCTGTCATATCCAAAATCATACTCTTTGGTCAATTCTATCTCAGAGTCATCTTGGGAGTTTAATGTAGCCAATGAAGGACTAAGTTCAACTGTTCAAGAATAGTATTCATTACAGATTTGCCTTTGAATACAAAATTGACCATAACAAGTTAATTAAAACCCATATTGAAACCGTTTTAACCTAAGGACACATATAACTAAAACTTCAAAAACAAATGATTTTTACTTTAATTGAATTTCACAAACAAATCCTTTAGAAGAACTTTGAAGTAGTAACAAATTAATCTTCAATGACTGCATCAAACCCATTAAAAAAAAAAGAGTAACTCTATAACTAAAACATATCATGAATTGAGCAATAATTAAGAAACTGAACTCACATAAAATAAATCCCAAATGAGAATGGACAGCACCACCCCCCCCCAAAAAAAAAAAAATCAAAAAATCAATTTCAACCAATAATTTTAACAATTACATATTGATAAATATAATAGACCTAACATGCTTTATCTGACCTATCTAAATAATCCCAAATTATGCATATCCAGAAGCTAGACCCTATAAGAACATATTTATACAAGAACCCAAATCTGTTCAATAGGTGATAAAAAGCTTCCAAAATTGAAATCTTCAATAAATTAAGAGCCGAATTTAAGTTGAAACTTGTAGAAAACAAAAAGGCAAATAACAATCAAATTTGAAAAATTGAAAAACAAAGGAGAACCCAAACCTGTTCAGTAGGTAAACAAGTGCTTCAAAACTTAGTTCCACCACTTTAATCACAGCCGTTTTTAAGCTGAAAATCGTAGAAAACAAAAGTTAAAAAATCAATTATTAAACAAAAAATGATCCAATCATCTTGAAAAAAAAAATGAAAAACAAAGGAATAGAGAGATAAAACCAAGAATTCAAACCTGTTCAATAGGCCATAAAAAGCATTCAAAATTAAAGCTTTCAATCTGATCGTTGTGCTCACAGCTTCATCTGAGTTGAAGCTGGTTAAGAATGAAAAAAGAATATCAATTATTAAATAATAATAAATAAAAAAAAGATCCAAGTAAAAATCAAATTTGTAATTTGGGAAAAAAAAAATTCAATGTGAATGCGAGCTATTTAATATTTGTGCCCAAACGGGGGTTTGGATCCAAGTCGAGCCTCTGAAATCCTGAAGCTCACAACGCTTCTGTCCGCTGCCGACCGATGCGGATGCCGTCGCCATAAAAATCAATATTATTATTATTTAAAAAAATTTTTTGACGGTTGACAGTGACACGAACAACAATGCCAAGTTTGCAAACCAAAAAAAAAAAAGAAAAAAAGCATTTTCAGAGTCATATAGTTATTGTTATTTATACATCAGATTATGACTGTATTTATAAATAGTTGGAATTTTCTATAATATTTATAATACTATTTTGATAATAAAAATATTTATTTTATTATTATTAAAATTGAATGATTAAAATTTTAAATTTATATATTCTGATTTCACTGTATATAGTTGTGGGGGCAGAAACGTCAAAATAGCTATGTGGGCCTTGGGCCTGGTCCGAGGACACCGGTCCACCAAAGACGCCACGGGGAGGGAGGAGATCACCAAAACCCTAAGGCCCAGAGGCCCATTGGTCAGGTCGCTACCTGCTTGGGAGAGTCCGAGGAGAACATGTCCTCGGACAACGGAGCTGGGGGCCGAGAGACGCGACACAACGCCAATGAAGGGACTCCTTAAGCTCAATAAGTCATACGGAACTCTCACAGGACGTCGAGGAGGAGGACAAGTGAGACGTGCACTGCATAAAGCTGCTGCCACCGCATTAAAGGCCTTTCACCTACCTGCCTGGCCGCATTAATGGAGAAATGACTTCTGAGGGGACAGTGGACAGTGGACAGTGGACAGCCTTATAGGCATTAGGGAGCGTTTGTAGGGAAAGGACAGATGGGAACCAGGAATGGAAAGTATAAATAGAAAAGGGAGGACCGAAGAAAGGGGATCCGGATTTTCTCCAAGGAAATAAGACTCTCTCCCTCACTCAGAAAAGAGAAGGAAAGTCTGGATATAGGCTTTTCGGCACACGTTTGAGGAGAGGCAGAGGTGCACCCCCAACTCCTAGCACACCAGCAACGGACTTAACCCTTACCCTATAGTATTTTAGAGCCTGAGGAAGTCTAGGCTTTAAGCCCATCCTCTACAAATTCTATTGTATAGGCCACTTGGGCCGGCCCGGTAACGCATTTGGGCTCAAGGCCAACTTTGTGTCCTTACAATTGGCGCTGTCTGTGGGAAGCCTTGATAAAAAGGGACTGGAAGTATCATGGAAGGTTCAGGTTCACGTTATGCGAAGTCCAGGGGGTCCCAGCATGAGGACTGATTTGTGCGGTTAGAGCGGGAGAGAGAGCGCGAAGCCAGTGTGCGCACAGAATGTACGCGCGGGAGGAGCCATGCACGCGATGGAAGTAGAACCTCCTGCGAAAAAAGCGTTGAGACCCTGCAAAGGGAGATTGATCATTTGAGAAGGAAGCTACGCCGGGAGAAACGAAGGCGCACGCCTTCCACTTCAGGCCAATCCTTAGCAAATGCTAGTAGTAGCTCTGACAGTTCCAGGTCGAGGACCTCCCCTGGCGAGTCCTCTTCCCGGGAGGACGGACACCATCGCCAACCTAGGGATAAGAGGACATCCTCCAGAGGCCTGGCCAACAATGCACTGAGCAAGGCGCTCCACCACATCTCCAAGTCACATTTCACCCGGAGGATTGAGAAGGGAAAACTCCCAAGGCGGTTCACCTAGCCAACCTTCACAATTTACAACGGAAGGACAGACCTAGTAGAACATGTGAGCCACTTCAGCCAGAGAATGGCGGTGCACTCAAAGAATGAGGCCCTGATGTGCAAGATCTTCCCTTCCAGCTTGGGACTTGTCGCGGTGAGATGGTTCAACGGCCTGAAGGCGGGCTCTGTCGATTCCTTCGCGGAGCTCACCAGGGCATTCGGCTGACGTTCATAACATGCAGCAGGGTCCCCCGGCCTCTAGACTCATTGTTGTCCATGGCCATGAGAGAGGGAGAGACCCTCAGGGCGTATACCGACAGATATTGGGAGATGTACAACGAGATCGATGGGGACTTCGACGAAGTTGCCATAAGCACCTTTAAGGTCGGCCTTTCAGACGAGCATGAATTGAGGAAGTCACTGACCAGGAGGCCTGTCAAGAGCATGCGTTGGCTCATGGACCGTATTGACGAGTACACACGAGTGGAAGATGATCAATTGCAGGTGAAGGCTAGGGCAAAGTTTATCCCTCAAGAGAGGAGGGATTTCAGGTCAGACAGATACAGCAACAGTAGGCCGAGGAGGGAATTCGTGGGGCAACCTCGTCAGACGACAACGCAGGTGGTCGGCGTTGTATTTCGCGAACCAATACAGCGGGTATTTGAGAAAATCTGCCATGAGCCCTATTTCAGATGGCCCAGCAAAATGATAGGCTATCTCGCGAAGCGTAACCAGAACCTCCACTACCAGTACCATCAAGAGAACGGCCACACGACAGAGAACTGCAAGAGCTTACGGTACTACCTAGAACAGCTGACGAAGGAGGGAAAGTTGAGGCAATTCGTGCATCAGCATGAGGGGCAAAGAGAACACCCTAGGCTGGCAAGCCAGGGCCACCATACCCCGAGACCTCCTCTGGGAACTATCAATGTCATTCTCGCTGCTCCTGGGAGGACCGGCTCGTGCCTTTCCATGGTGATGTCTGTGGCGCGAGCCCACGATGAGGGCTTTGGCTCTGAGCTGAAGAAGATTAAGGGAAATGCGCCATCCACACTAGCCTTCTCGGACGCGGACAAGGAAGGGACCATCCAACCCCACGATGACGCCTTAGTCATAATGCTGAGGATTGGGGGTTACGATGTAAAGAGGGTGATGGTGGACCAGGGAAGTGGTGCAGACATCCTGTACCCCGACCTGTACAAGGGGCTGAATTTGAGGGAAGAGGACCTTTCGGCCTATGACTCGTCACTCATGAGCTTCGAGGGAAAGGTAGTGATCCCCAAAGGGCAGATCAGATTACCTGTACAGTCAGGTCCAGCAGTGGTAGACGTGGATTTCATCGTGGTGGACGCCTACTCCCTTTACACGGCCATTGTGGGGAGACCTTGGTTGCACGCCTTAGGGGCTGTCTCCTCCACTCTCCACGCTAAGGTGAAGTTCCCTTTCAGCGGCCAAGTCGAGAAAATTATTGGGAGTCAGTCCGCAGCGAGACAGTGCCTGACCACTGCAGTTCTGTGCAGACCGGACACCGAACCCTCGGCCCCGGCCGCTCCGACCTCATAGCAATTAGCCTCTTCTGCTACCACTGGAGGAATAGTGGCAGAGGAGCCCGCTTGTGAGGGGTTAGACGGGGTCCTCGTAGACAGTGACCCAGAGAAGTTCTTCCAGATTAGGGCTCAGTTGCTGACTGAAGAAAGGGAAGAGTTGGTTGCGTTCTTGAAGAGGAACCTCGACGTATTTGCATGGGACGAGCATGAGATGCCCGGAATTGACCCAAACTTCATATGCCACCACCTGAACGTCAACCCGGCAGCAGTACCGAAGAAGCAACTCCCTCGGCGCTCTTCCGCGGAGCATTCCGAGGCCGTTAAGGAGGAAGTCATTAAACTTAAGAGAGTTGGGGCTATCAAGGAAGTGTTCTATCCCGAATGGTTGGCGCACATAGTCGTGGTGAAGAAGAAAAGTGGGAAGTGGAGAATGTGCGTGGACTTCACGGATCTGAACAAAGCTTGTCCCAAGGACCCTTTCCCGATGCCTCGCATAGATCAGCTAGTAGACGCAACGGTTGGCCACCCTCGCATGAGTTTCCTAGACGCCTTCCAGGGGTACCACCAGATACCTTTGGCTCTGGAAGACCAGGAGAAAACCGCTTTTGTAACCCCCACCGGCAACTACCATTATAAGGTGATGCCCTTTAGCCTGAAAAATGCAGGGGCCACCTATCAGAGGATGATAACCCAGATGTTCGAGGCGCAATTGGGAAACACCATCGAGGTATACGTAGACGATATGGTTGTGAATAGTAGGGCCATATCGGAGCATGTGGTCAACTTGGGCAGCACATTCCAGACTTTACGGGGGCACAAGTTGCGCCTGAACGCCTCCAAATGTACCTTCAGCGTAGGGTCTGGCAAATTCCTGGGCTACATGCTTACACACAGAGGTATTGAGGCCAACTCTGAGCAGATCTTCGCAATCTGTAACCTGCAACCACCTCAGAACCCGAAGGAGGTCCAGAGGCTAGTCGGGATGACGGCCGCCCTCAGTAGGTTCATTTCCCGATTCGTGGACAGGTGCCGACCCTTCTTCCAACTGCTGAACAAATGGAAGGGATTCGAATGGACCGAGGAGTGCTCCTTGGCCTTCCAGCAGCTGAAGGAATACCTCTCTCGGCCGCTCGTTATGTCCCGCCCCGATCCAGACGAAGTGCTGTTTGCGTATCTAGCTGTGGCAGCCCACGCCGTTAGCCTGGTTCTAATACGGGACGACAACGGTATACAAAGACCGGTCTATTACGTGAGCAAGTCCCTGCAGGAGGCTGAGATTGATATTTACCGCTGGAAAAGGCAGTCCTAGCCGTGGTGCACGCTACACGCAGGCTCCCGCACTATTTTCAGTCTCATACGGTCGTTGTGCTGACCCAACTCCCACTTAAGTCCATGCTATGGAGTGCCGACTATTCCAGCAGGATCGCCAAATGAGGAACCTTTTTGGGGGCCTTGGATATCAAGTACCTGCCTCGCACATCCGTGAAGGGGCAAGTCCTGACCGACTTGGTGGCGGAGTTCACTGAGCCATCCCTAGAAGAAGGGCTAGGGTGGTGTAGCTTGGAAGGAAAGCAAGTTGGCTTAGTCTCATGCGAGAAGCCTCTGGTATGGGAAGCTTATGTAGATGGCACCTCCAACCAGAGAGGTTCAGGCCTTGGGATAGTCTTGATATCTCCGGAGGGGGTCGTCATTGAAAAGTTTCTGAGGATAGCGTTCCCAGCTACCAATAATGAGGCCGAGTATGAAGCCTTGCTGGTGGGCATGGAAATGGTTCAAAAAATGGGGGGAAAGGCGGTGCGAGCGTTCTCGGACTCGCAGCTGGTGGTCGGCCAAGTGGAGGGGAAGTTGGAGGCCAGGGAACCAAGAATGCGAGAGTATTTAGCCCGCGCCAAGCATTTGCAAGCCAGGTTCGAATCCTTCGCACTGTCACATATCTCCAGAAGCGGAAACACCCACGCAGATTCACTGGCCACACTCGCAACCTCCTCGGCACAAGGCCTTCCTCGAGTCATTCTCGTTGAGGATCTGCTCAGGCCATCTGGCCCAGGTTGTCAGGCCATTCGGGTCCAACAAGTTAGAGTAGAACCCAGTTGGATGGACCCCATAGTGTCTTTCCTTAAACACGACACATTGTCGGAGGAGAAGACGGAGGCCGACAAGATCCACAAGAAGGCTCCTCGGTTCTGGTTATCCGAGGTCGAAAAGCTCTATAAGCGCTCCTTCTCGGGGCCCTACCTGCTATGTGTGCACCCTGAAGGGACGGAGTAGCTCTTGGAGGAATTGCATGAGGGAATTTACGACAGCCACACGGGCGGAAGGTCACTAGCTCACAGGGCCCTCACGCAGGGGTACTGGTGGCCGAATATGCAACGGGAGGCACAGGAGTACGCGAGAAAATGCGACCAATGTCAAAGGTTCGCCCCCAACATTCACCAGCCGGGAGGTGTTCTTAATCCCCTGGTCAGCCCTTGGCCGTTTGCGCAGTGGGGCTTGGACATAGTGGGACAGTTTCCGAGGGCGGCGGGCAACAAGCGGTGGCTGCTCGTCGGGATAGACTATTTTACTAAGTGGGTAGAGGTCGAGCCATTCTCGAATATCCGGGACGCGGACGCGAAGAGATTCATCTGGAAGAACATCATCACCAGATTTGGGATCCCACATGTTCTCATTTCGGACAATGGGTTGCAGTTCGACAGCAAAGCCTTCAGGGAGTATTGCGGAGACTTCGGCATCACAAATAGGTACTCCACTCCAGCCTACCCGCAGGGGAACGGGCAAGCCGAAGCGGTCAACAAGTCGATAGTCAACGGACTCAAGAAAAGACTAGATGATGCGAAGGGCAGATGGGTGGATGAGGTACCACACGTGCTGTGGACTTACCGAACCACGCCGCGAAGGTCCACGGGGGAGACCCCTTTTGCGATGACGTATGGCGCCGAGGCCGTGATCCTAGTAGAGATGGGGTTCCCGACGATGAGGGCGCAGTCTTTCACCTCAGACGCTAATGACGACATGCTGCTGAAGGGGCTGGACTTGGTGGAAGAAAGGAGGGAAAGCGCTATGGTCAGGCTAGCTTGCTACCAGCAGAAGCTCAAGCGGGGGTACGACTCCCGCGTATGATTTAGTCCTCTCGCTCCGGGAGACCTAGTTTTGAAAAAAGTCGTCGGAACTGCTAGGGACCCATCGTGGGGAAAATTGGGACTAAACTGGGAGGGGCCCTATCGTATCACCTCAGTGGCCGGCATAGGGTCGTATTATCTCCCCGACTTGGAAAACAAACTTGTAAAACGACCCTGGAATGTAAATAACCTCCGAAGGTATTATTACTAATGGAAAGCGTGAGCGCCCCGTATTCGGATTTTATTGTATCATGGTAATTGCCACTATGTTAGTCTCTGTCGCTATTTTCTATTAAGTGTTAATGTTAACTGAGGCTAAGCTAGGTCCTCGGACCTTCTGCCTTAGGAAAATTTAACACATTGTTCAAATTTACTTTAAGTGTTAATGTCAACTGAGGCTAAGCCAGGTCCTCGGACCTTTTGCCTTAGGAAAATTTAACATATTGTTCAAATTTACTTTAAGTGTTAATGTTAACTGAGGCTAAGCCAGGTCCTCGGACCTTCTGCCTTGGAAAAATTTAACACATTGTTCAAATTTATTTTAAGTGTTAATGTCAACCTTGGCTAAGCCAGGTCCTTGGACCTTCTGCCTTGGGAAAATTTAACACATTGTTCAAATTTATTTTAAGTGTTAATGTCAACCTTGGCTAAGCCAGGTCCTCGGACCTTCTGCCTTGTGAAAATTTAACACATTGTTCAAATTTATTTTAAGTGTTAATGTCAACCTTGGCTAAGCCAGGTCCTCGGACCTTCTGCCTTGGGAAAATTTAACACGTTGTTCAAATTTATCTTAAGTGTTAATGTCAGTTTCAAATTTATCTTCGGACCTTCTGCCTTAGAAAAATTTAACCCTTTATTCAATTCATCTAAGTGTTAATGTTGACCTTGGCTAAGCCGGGACCACAGACCTTCTGCCTTAAGAAAGTTAAACATACAATTTATTCTCTTTAAGTATTAACGCCGACCTAAGCTACGCCAAGTCCTTGGACTTTCTGCCTTGGGAAACTTGACACCCAGTATATTGCCTGTCTTTCACTAGACAAATTTGAGGCACATTTTGTTTTTCCCTAGCACGCGGGTCCTTAGTACGTTCTTGTTTCTATCTAAGTGTTAACGAAAGCCTAAGTTATGCTAGAATCTCGGATTTACTGCTTTGGAAAGGTTGATGTACCAATACCATTTTTTAACTAAGTCTTAGCACTTGGGCTAAATCTTTTGCGCAAACGGAGGAAACTTATCTCAAATTCTCACATGCAAAGTAACTACTCACAAGGAAACCAGAAATAAAAGTAGTTCATGATCATAAATAAGATAGTTACAGATAAAATGCGAAAGTCTTCACAATAAGATTAAAACAAGAATGCCCTTCAAGTAAAAACAAAATACAAAAGGGCCCCTACAGGAAAAGGGAAGGAATCTGGCAGCTCAAGCCTTGGCTATTGGTGGGAGATCCTCCTTAGGCGCTTCGCCATCCCCTGCTCCTCTTGCCTCTGGTTCGGAAGGCTGGGGCACCATCTCCTCAAGGGTCATTCTGCTGGGAGGAGGATCACCTTGGCCGCCTTGCTTGCCTTGGCCCGCATCGACTTGCTCTCCCGGAGGAACGACCTGGCCGGGACCCGAAGAGGTCGAAGGAAGGACGGGGGCCATGAAAGAAGTGGGGATGGCCGCGGTGGGAAGAGCATCGAACTCGCGGATATCTGGAGGATACCACACGTTCTCGACCCTCCTCCACTTAAAGGAAGAAGGGGCACCCGCCGCGTTGAGGGCTTCCGACCAGACCTGTCGGCAGTACTCCCTGCACAGGTCCGCCAGCTCTTCAACGAGGCGGGTCTCCGTCTCCTCTACCCCCCTTTGGAAGGAGGCCGCCACAGCTGCGTCAACAGCCTCCTTAGCAGTGTGGGCCTTTTCCTTCGCCCTCGCCAGCTCTTCCTTCAGAGCGGCGTTGTCTTCCTTCGCCTTCGCGAGGTCCTCCTTGTAGCCTTGCAGCTCCTTCCGCTGAGCCTCGGCCTGGGTGGTGACATTTTTAAGGCCGGCCTCGGCGCTCTTCTTTGCCTGCTCCTCAGCTGACAACCTCTTGGACAACTTTACGTTTTTGGCCTAGGCAACGCAGAGGGCTTTTTTCGTCTCCACTCGAACGTTGAGCTCAGTGGAGGCCTTCTTGCGGGCGTCCTCCACCCACTTCTCGGCTACAGCGACCTCCTGGATAGCCTGCATGCACGTAAAAAGCATAAGTAGGACAATACACGTGTTCGAGACTAGCGCAAGTAAGCTAGGGCTGATCGAAATGTACCAATCCCAGATCCCTCTTCAGGGAGAGGAACAGCTGCGGCTGCTGCATCTGCTCAAGGGCCTCCATGTCCTTATGGAACAGGGGCTTTTCCAGGGCCTCGGCGAGGTACAGGGAGTGCCCCTTCTGGTACTCCTTTATGCTGGCGCGTTCAGGGATGGAGGTCCCGTCCAGCTCCAACGCCGGAGGCCAAGAGGCTTGGGCTCGGCGCACCTTGGCTAGCCCTTGGCTCTCCCCACTCTCCACTGAGTGGGCTCGTGACCTGCCTTTGGCGGCCTTCTGTTGTTGTTGCTGTTGCTACTGTTGTTGTTGTTGATGGTGTTGCTGCTGCTTGAGCTTCTTTTGACGAGCTTCCTCGGCCTCGTCGTCTTCCTTCTTCCTCTTTTTCTTAAGGTCAGCAGCGTGAACCTTGGTGTCGGTCGGAGGAGGAGGAGGAGGAGGAGGAGGAGGAGGGGGAAGTTGGGGGGAAGATGAGGCCTGGTGGCACCCTTCTTGGCCACCTGCGAACCTCGCGCGCCCATGAGGGACCGTAGGCTGTTCATTTCTTCCTCCTTAGTGCAGCTGTCCACCTTGGAGATTATCAGGCCTTTTATGCCCGAGCACTGGGTGGCCTCGTCGTCCGTGACTTCGACAATATCGTCTTCGCCCTCGGCAGCAGAAGTTGGGGGCCGAGCCGAGATAGGGACTGCGCTCACTGGGGGGGAGTACAGGATCATAGAAGGGTCGTCCGGAAGGTCGCGCGAGGCGAGGAAGTTGGGCTTCGTGACGTCTATCCGCCTCCGCCTCTTGTCTCAGGCGATGATCGCGTCCTCAACCTCCCCGAAGATGGTGGACAGCGGCTCGTATCCTAAGATCAGGTAGGCAGCCCTCACTTGCAGATCCTCGTGCACAAACACCTCGGATCTTAGCACCCTGTTTAGGTCTCGGACGTTAACGTCTCCGAGGCTGGGAGATACGTGCTGCTTATCTGCGAAAAAGACATTCAAAGGATGGACCACGATTAGATTCCGAGGCAAAAATGCTCGGTAAGGACAACAAGCTACAAATTCCCAGAGACGAAGGTAATGGGACTAAAGCATAAACAGAAGCCCAAAACCCAAGGCAGCCACACCCGGTTTCCCCTCCCAGACGGGGCAGTAGATTCCGTCGTACCATCTCCCGGAGGCGACGACATAGTCATCCTTCATCCCTTTATTGGACTTGGGAAGACACGATATAAGCCTAACGACACTCGACCGGGACTTGGGGTAGTACCCTACGGTCTTGAGTGGGTGACACTCGTACATATAGACCACGTCCCGCCATGTGAGGTTCAGACCCATCTGCTCATTTAGAGCGTCAACACTCCCTAGGATCCTAAACATGTTGGGCGTGCATTGGTCAGGGCACAACCGGTGGTTGCGAAGGTACTCCCTAGTGACAGGACCCATGGGAAGGGTCATGCCACCCTCCAAGAAGGCGATGATGGGAATAACCACCTGCCCGTCCCCCTTGGAGTCAGCCACCGCCTTAGGCGGACAGTATTTAAGTCCCACTTCCGGGGGAATGCGGTACTTGGCTTGGAATCCCTCCATACTGGATTCAGAGTCCACCAGACACTTAAACCTACCCATGTGACCCAGATTAAGGTGTAAACCTAGAGGGGGAAGGGAAAAATCAACAGTCGAGGAGAAAAGGGCTAAGGGAACGAAAACTTACGAAGAAAGAGGGACACGACTCCGAGAATGCTTCTGGAGAGGAAATGAGAGAATACGTTTCCAGGGGCGTGATTGCTTTTTGGGAGTGAAGGTTGGATGTGCGACTTCCCAAGCGTTTAGGGATTTTAAGAAGCAAACATTTATGAGACCTGTCCCGCGCGAACTTTCAGGAAGAATCAGAGCCACAGGATCCTCATCTCACTGTCCAACGTGGGCGACATGGAGTTACTCAGAGCATTTAATGCTGGCGCTACGCGTTACGAAGCGTCGCGAGCCATCCCAGAAGGCGCGGGAGAAACTCCGCACGTGCTGCGCTTGAAGGATCACGTGAGAGTAAAGCTCGTGAGTCAAAAACTCATTCTCCCTCTCGGTTCGAGGTCAAATAAATTTTTGAGGGGCTATTGTGGGGGCAGAAACGTCAAAATAGCTGTGTGGGCCTTGGGCTTGGTCCGAGGACACCGGTCCGCCAAAGACGCCACGGGGAGGGAGGAGATCACCAAAACCCTAAGGCCCAAAGGCCCATCGGTCAAGTCGCTGCCCGTTTGGGAGAGTCCGAGGAGAATATGTCCTCGGACAACGGAGCTGGGGGCCGAGAGACGCGACACAACGCCAATGGAGGGACTCCTTAAGCTCAATAAGCCATACGGAACTCCCACGGGACGCCGAGGAGGAGGACAAGTGAGACGTGCGCTGCATAAGGCTGCTGCCACCGCATTAAAGGCCTTTCACCTATCCGCCTGGCCGCATTAATGGAGAAATGACTTCTGAGGGGACGGTGGACAGCCTTATAGGCATTGGGGAGCGTTTTTAGGGAAAGGACAGATGGGAACCAAGAATGGGAAGTATAAATAGAAAAGGGGGACCGAAGAAAGGGGATCCGAATTTTCTCCAAGGAAATAAGACTCTCTCCCTCACTCAGAAAAGAGAAGGAAAGTTTGGACATAAGCTCCTCGGACGTGTGCCGAGGAGAGGTAGAGGTGTACCCCCAACTCCTAGCACGCCAGCAACGGACTTAACCCTTACCCCATAGTCTTCTAGAGCCTGAGGAAGTCTAGGCTTTAAGCCCATCGTCTACAAATTCTATTGTATAGGCCACTTGGGCCGGTCCGATAACGCATTTGGGCTCAAGGCCAACTTTGTGTCCTTACAATAGTTATTGTTAACTATACAGTATTTTTATTAGAGTCAAATTATCATTCACGTTACTTCATGCAAATTTTTTTGTCTAATTTAGTATAAGAATCTTTTTTTTTTTTTTTATTTCACATATTCGCTTTTTAAAATTTCACTTCAAATTATCTATTTTACATTACATTATGTTAAAATATCAATTTTTCTTAATTTTTAAAATTGTTTTTTCTCTATTCACATACAACAACTATCATTCATTCTCTTCCTTTATCAGCGAGATACGTAAAAAAGAATAAATAACTATATACAAAGTGAACAGTGTCAATATAAATTTACATAATCACTGTAGCAATTTTGCAAATTAACACAATTATACACAAACTGATGTGAGCCATTTTTAGGCAAAATTGTGTAACTTATATGTATTTTCTATTATACACTAATAGTCCCAAATACCACAAGGTAATAATTCATTGGTAAATTTTTATTTTTAAGAGAATACATTCCTCCTTCACACAGTTCATGTTGTAACTTGTAACTTGTAACCCAATACCACAAAGAACAATCGACTGACAATCGGCCATAGTTCAAACAATAATATCGTAAAATCAAAAGTTCAAAAAAGATCCAAACTGGCAATTGCAAAGCCTTAAAAACATATTTAGCAACAAACAAAAGCAATTGATTATACAAAGTTTCATTATTCCAACGAATCAATATGACCAACAAAAAGGGATTGCATTGGTGGAAGATGATTGGGGAGGGTGGGGTTCGCGAACAACGTGAAAAATGGTGGCTCAGGCGATTTTTTAACACTCTGGTACCTTCTACGATGGCAGCGTCCGCAGTTCAGTGGCTGGAGGTTTGGTTCCTATTTGGGAGCTGAAAGTTTGGTTTTTTATTTTATTTTAGGAAATTAAGGTTTTTTTTTTTATATACAAAATAAAAATTCTACTGTAACCTAATCTACATGTATATGTGTGTAAAGCTCTTTTCTGAGGACTTGAACTTTGACCCGTTACCCTTTACACGTCACAAGCACTTGTAATTGTGAAGTTACGACCTCATCAATAGTACTAGATATATTAGTAATTTAGTACACCAACTTTATTTTAGGAAATTAAGTTTTAAGGAGTGATTGTGTGTGTGGGGGATAGGTTTGATTGTCCAGTCTCTGACGTGACATGTTCTATTGGAAGGTCGAAAATGGGGGGTTTTACACCATGGCCCTAGCATTTTTCTTTCATTTACCTAAAACCTCTTTCCTTCCTTACTATTTAAAACATTAGTTGTTATTAAAAAAAAAAAAAACATTAGTACTATTTTTGTCAACCAAAAAAAAAAAACATTACTACTATATTAGTACAATTCAATTAAAAAAAAATAGTACTATATATATTAGTACACCAACTATATCATGAACAAAAAAAAATTTTAAGGGAATTATGATTCAAGTAACTGTGATATTGAAGAAGAAAATGAAAACACTACCGGTATGTTTCATGATTTTGTAGATCTCACGTTCGGAAATATTACTTCTCTCTATTTCAGACATTGTGGCTGTTTGAGTTGGTGTGATTTTTGAATTGGTTTTACTGTTGATTTTTGTCATTTTCTTGTATTCTTCTCTATACTGTTGATCTATTGTTGATTGGGAACCCAAAAAATGAGATTTCACGTGCTTACTCCAATTCACTTCCTTCTCCGTCATCTTGGGAAGTTGTATTAGTCATGATGACTAACACCTCTACCATAAAAGAAACAATGGCTGAAATGGAGCAAAGGGTCGTCCTTCGAGCAAAGCACTTGAAGATAAGGACCTCCAAATTGCAACTCTAATGAATAAACTTGAAATACAAGATCTTGGTGAATCAAGCCATGATCCTAAGTTCCCATTTGGCTTTACTTCTACAAAAGGTGACGCAGGGACAGAAAATCAAGACACTCCTCAACGAGAACAATCTACTTCGGTTGCTTCGTTATCAGTTCAACAATTACAAGACATGATAACAAATACCATCCGAGCACAATATGGAGGTTCTTCTACAAGTTCTCTCACATATTCAAAACCCTACACAAAGCGCATCGACAACATGAGAATGCCAAATGGGTACCAACCCCCCAAGTTCTTGCAGTTTGATGGCAATGAAAATCCTAAGCAACACGTTGCTTACTTTACAGAAACTTGTGAGAATGCAGGAACTCAAGGAGACCTCCTTGTAAAGCAGTTTATCCGTTCACTTAAGGGGAATGCCTTTGATTGGTATACAGACTTAGAACCCGAGTCAATCAACAATTGGGAACAACTTGAAAGAGTGTTTCTTGACCGATTCTATAGCACGCGTCGAACAGTAAGCATGATAGAGCTTACCAATACTAAGCAGTGGAAAGACGAGCCTGTTGTTAACTATATCAAACGATGGCGTTCTTTGAGTTTGGATTGCAAGGATAGACTTTCTGAAATTTCTGCTATAGAGATGTGCATCCAAGGCATGCATTGGGGACTTCTTTACATCCTTCATGGGATAAAGCCTCTAACATTTGAAGAGTTAGCAACTCATGCGCATGACATGGAGCTGAGCATTGCTAGCCATGGGAATTCAAACCCTCCCACACCTGAAGTAAGGAGGAATGAAAAAAATTCAAAAGGTAATCTTAAAGACCCAGTGGTTGTTAACATTGCCGCAGCTAAGGTTCCAAGAAGAGGACCAAAGGCAAATGAAAAACAGCTTGAAGGATGGCAAAAGAACGAAGTGCGTCGGCTGACCTTTAAGGAACGTGAACAAAAAGCATATTCGTTTCCCGATGAAAATGTGCCAAACAGCTTAGAACAACTATTACAACTGAAGCTAATTGAATTGCCAGAATGCAAACGACTAGAAGACATGGGAAAAGTTGATAACCTTAACTACTGCAAATATCATCCCATCATTGGCCACCCAATCCAAAAATGCTTTGTCTTCAAAGAACAAATCATGAAGCTTGCCAAAGAAAACAAGATTGATCTAGACTTTGATGAAGTTGTCGGGTCAAACCATGTGACCGTTGCTTGTGATGTACTTCCAACTCTCAAGCAGGAGGCAAACACCAACAAGGATTACAAATTGGTTGAAAATGATGGCGTAAGGATCGGCCCCATAAATGGGAAGTTCCTCAAACGCTTCTATGCTTGAAAATCGAGGACTTCTCCTCGGTAAGAGTTTAAACTGCCCACTGCAGCGCTGCAAGGGTACATGATGTCTTCCCATTACCTTTGAAAGCGTACAAATAAAGAGAAATTAATCCTACTCTATGTCACCATTTGCGAGTGTGGCGTAGTGGTTGGATGCCCATGTCGCCCTTAAGGTCGAGGTCTCGGGTTCGATTAGTGGTGATACCCACTATTGCGCAATTGGTACCCATGGAATGCTGTGGGGTGTAGGGTGAGGATTACACACGTGAGCCCTCCTTTTTTTTTCTTTTTTTTTTTTTTGTCAAAAAAAAATCATCAAAAAAAAAAAAAATCATCAAAAGAAAATCATCAAAAAAAAAAATCAATTGAACTACGTAATGACTTGATCCTTCTCTGGGGTACGTAGGCAGTTTAGTACTTTTCACTAAGTTCAGTCACATGAAAAGAATAAGGTTTGCCAGTCTAGCTTAAAGAGTTGTCTGACGGTCGTCAATATGCTTTTAAGGTCCCTTTGGTTGGCAAGGCATTACTTAAAGACAATCAACTGCTCAATAGGATGATCAAAGACCGTTGTATTCAAAGATGAAAACTAAATGAAGTCTGTATGGCATTTCCCATCTTCTATGGACATTCTCTCGTGTTTATGAAGTATGTTTTGCATCACTTATCTCTTGGGGGCATCTTCTTATACCTTGCAAGTCTAAGTTACATCGTCTGTTTTCTAGGTTGCGCTACTTCATAACACTGAAATTTGAACAACATCATCTCCCTTCTAAGTGGTGTCACTTCACATCATGTCTCTAAAATCTAGATGATGTCAACTTCCTCCAGAATGATAGTAGACCATATATCTGAAGACGGTGTTGCATCATCTCTCCTCTACGGGCATGTTCTGACATCTTTGAAGTCTTGACGGCATTCTTCTCACATCTTTAAGGTTTTGTTGACATCTTTTTGAATCCTCAAAGTCTTGATGGGAGCATCTTGAAACTTCAAAGGTTTTGTTGGCCTTTCCTTGCGTCTTCAAAGTCTTGATAAGGACTTCTCACATCTTCAAGGTTTTGGTTGGCACCTCTTTGAATCCTCAAAGTCTTGATGGGAGTTTCTTGAGACTTCAAGGTTTTATTGGTATTTCCTTGCATCTTCAAAATCTTGATACGGACTCCTTGCATCTTCATCGTCTTGTTGGTATCTTTGATGTCTCGATGTCTGGCAATAGTGCTAAGCGCCCTCGATGTCTGAGCTATATTACCTCTGGAAATTGGTGTTGTTGTAGCTTTATTATAAAGGTCAATATTGGTACAACTTCAATGCGAGTGCGGTGCAAATGAAGTGTTATGTGACTTCATGGCAAAGATGGATGTGGACGTGGCTTCAGTGTGAATGAAATGTTGACATGGCTTCATGGCAAAGATGAATCTTGACACGGTTTTAGTGTGAATGAAGTGTTGCAATGGCTTCACGGCAAAGATGAATGTTGACATGATTTTGGTGTGAATGAAGTGTTGACATGGCTTCATGGTGAAGATGAATGTTGGCACGACTTCAATGTGAATGAAGTGTTGACATGGCTTCACGGCAAAGATGAATGTTGACACAATTTTGGTGCGAATAAAGTGTTGACATGGCTTCATGGTGAAGATGAATGTTGGCATGGCTTCAATGTGAATGAAGTGTTGACATAGCTTAATGGTGAAGATGAATGTTGGCACGGCTTCGGTGCGAATGAAGTGTTGACATGGCTTCATGGCAAAGATGAATCTTGGCACGGCTTTGGTGCGAATGAAGTGTTGTTATGGCTTCATGGCAGTGATAAATATCTGCATGACTTCAACGCAAATAAAATGTCGAGTCAGCTTTATGGCAAAAATAGGAGTGCTAGTGCATCTTCATTACAAAGGCAAAAAGTGGTGCAACTTCATAGCAGATGAAAGTATCGGCGCCACTCCATGAAAAAAGATAAGTGGTGACACGATTTCGATGCCCAAAAAAAAAAAAAAAAAAAAAGGAGGCCGCTTCATTGTAAAAGCAAGTGTTAATATGACTTCAGTACAAGGAAAAATGTTGGGGTGATTTCATGGTAAAGACTCTTGATGTGGCTATGTTGCAAAGACTCTTGATGTAGCTATATTGCAAAGATTCTTGATATGACTGCGTTACAAATACAAGTGTTGGTGCGACTTAATTGCCAATACTAGAGCCAGTGCGACTTCAAAGATGATACTGACGATAGCAATATTGCCTAGCGAATATCCTTATGGAAACAGCGTTGCAAAGACAAATATCGCTAAAAGATTGTTGATGAGTAACAACATGAAGGTATACGTCACTACAAGAACGTTGCTATCAATAAAATACAAAGCCACCAAATGAAGGCAAACACTTCTATGAGAATGTTAGCGTAAAGTTTGATGTCAAAATCCAAAACTCAAGGAAATTGTGCTGCAAAACAAAACAAGCAACAAAAAAATTTTGTCAGGAAAAAGATCTCATAGCATGAACTTAAAAAAAAAAAAAAAAAAAAAAATTGAAAGCAGGAGAAGAAGGCTAAAGGTTGAGCATGTGATGAAGGCAATAGCATGCCTTTATATAGAAAAATTATGAGATAACGGACAAGAGAAATGTGAAAACAATTGAAGCTTAAATTTAGATTTTGCACATTCATAGCCCTTAAAGTCAAAGAAGACTGCACCAAATGAAAGAGTATTCAGCCATGGAGATAGAGAATGATGGTTCGCTACCTACCTCGCAAGTCTGAATCCTGGCACCATCTTGTCAAAGCAGCCACCGTCCTGTCAGAATGACCACCGCCAAAATAGACGAGGAATAAGTCTAACAATGCCAGCGGACTTCTCTTTCAAATTCGTGCAAATCCTGACCTCATTTCACAAAACTAACACCACAGTAGTTTTCTACGGCCCTCAATGTACAAAACCCAAAAAGATCATCAACAATGGGGCTACCACACGCCGCCACAAGTTTGTGATGACCAACAGCTTAATCCTTCACTTCTGTGCAAATTTGCTCACAAATCTAGAAAACAGAAACCACCACTCGATTCGGCGGCCCCAGATCTACAAGACTTGAAATTTTCAAGCCCAAACGATGACCTATGCGCCGCTAGAAGATCCGACGATCACAGCCTCACTTACACGCGCCTCCACATGCCGCCAAGTTTCTCCACGTGCTCACATGCGCAGGCTATGGTTCATGCGCTTACACGCACCAGCCATTATCGTCTCATGTGCCCTACGCGCTGCTCACGTGTCTCATGCGCGCTCACGCATTCACGCGCCGCACGCGCACCTGCCAGCTTCATGACGTCATCAATGACGTCACCGAACCGGTTTGACCCAATCCGACACGGTTTGACCCGCTTGGAAAAAAAAAAAAAAAAAAAAAGACTTGACCATGGTTGACTTTGACCAAAAATCAAAAATTCCTAAACGGACCTATCCCACTCGGTTTTTCGAGTACATTCCGATTTTGGAATCAATTTCTTCATTCAAAACTCAAAAATTGTGCAAACTGTCCAATTTAAAAAAAAATTGACTATTGCACAAATCTTGACCAAATGTCAAATATTCCAAGACGGACCTGTCCCACTCAATTTTTCGAGTACATTCTGATTTTGGGATCCGTTTCTTGATCTGGAACTTGAAAATTGCATAACGGTTCAATTTTTAGAAAGTTGACTTTTGCACGAATTTTGACCAACAGTCAAAATTTTTAAGGACCTATTTTACCTAATTTTTCGAGTACATTCCGATTTGGAGGTCTATTTATTCATTTGAGAATCCAAAATTGCTCAAATTAAGCGATTCTACAGCTGTTGGCTTTGATGAGAACTTTGACCAAAAATCGAGATGCCTGAGCAAAGTTTGCCCTACTTAGATTTTCACAAATTTGTTCGGACTTGAAAACCATCAATCTGACCCACTTCTCCAAAGTACTAGCGGTGTCCAAAATTTAATCTCTCAAGATCAGAATTTGAGATCATCCATTTGGTCTGGATTCCCTCAAGATAATCCTCCAGATTTCATCAAAGCTCCCCTTTCAAAGAATAGATGAACTCTCACAAGTATGTTTCAAACTTGAAATTGCATTGGGTCACTACTCTAGCCTACCATTCCTGTTCGGTACCTACCATTTCTGTTCGGTGCCTACCAGTCTCCAACCGACCGTTCCCATTGGGTGGCTACCGTTCCAATCCACCATTCTCACCAAAAATTTCCATCCGTCGTTCTCAACTACCTAACTACCATTCTTCATCTCTCCGCTATAAATAAAAGGGTCGGATTCATCGAAGGCTCATCAAGAAAAACACACTGAATCACGAAATGAAGATTTGCTTCTTTCAAATTCTCAAATCCTCCTTCTCACAGCCATTTCTCACTATGGCCTCATCATTCTCAATGCCTAGCAACCAAAATCGCTTCATAATCAGTTTGAAATCAACCCTCTCATGGTTCAGTAGTAACCCTTCTCACAACATCATCATTGTTTTAGGGTCCAAACAAATTTTGTTTCCTCACTTAATGACCACATTTGTTCGTAAAGTTACTCATAACAGGGTCTGCATTGTGGTTCCATGCTTCCTTGGACTTGGCTAGCCAAGAAATCTAAGTCCAACAGAGACACCTGTTCCTAAGATTAGGGCTCTTATAACTTCTCTTCAACTGTTTGCTCTCCCATCAGAAGCAGCGATTCGAAGCAAACAGTAACTTGGCCGGTTTCTAAAACTAGGACCGCAAGTTAGTTCCATCTTTCATTTTGTTGTGCTTTCCCAACAAGTCGTATCAAGTGAAGATGGTAAATGGCGTTGGGATATCCTACAAATTGTCTCCCATCCAACACTTGCGATAACCTCCAAGGAACCAGCTTATCAGAAATCAGCTTTTGGTGCTGGTGAATGGTCGCCAAAGCCTTATTCCATGTTTCCACCAACATGTGGCCCAAAGGTCATCATTGCTGGTACCTCAAAACACACTTTCTGGAATTACTCCAACGTAAAACCAACTTGAAGAATTTCAGAAGATATACTTCTGAAATTACTTCAACTTAATGTCCGTCAGCATGGTCCCGTCACGCATGCACATTCAACGACTTGCTGTAGGACCTCATTCAGCATACAGTCAATCCCAGATCCCAAGGTGTACTTCCCAGAAACATCTACACCAGAGGGATCCCAACATTCAGGGCCAGCGCCATGGTGTCTGTGTTTCACCCATCCACTTTGCTTCGTCTCCATCTTCCGCATCATCACCACCACCAGACCCAAAATCCATTCTGAAATTACCTTAACTTAACCTGAGTGATGCGATAACACATGCACATTCAATCACTTTCCCACATGATCTCTCCGTGATCCAAAGTATATCCTTCGGATATAACTTCACCAAAAGTTCTTAAGAATGGGAGGTTAGCCCCACAGCTCTGCATGCTGTACCCAGCCAACATCCTCACTTCTTCTCCATCTTCAACACCCTATGATCACCGCCAACGATCCAAAATACTCCTCTGAAATTACTTCAGCTTAATCTTTGCCAAAATGATTTAATCTTGCAAGTACATCCAACTTCTTGCAAATAACTTTCAGCTTCACCAACCCACTTCAAGTACCATGAAACATTCTTTTGAAATTACTTCGACTTAACCTCTGCTGAGAAGGTTCAGTCACGCAAGTACATTCAAATACTCGCAGACCCTTTCTCGGTCTCATCAAAGCCTTTCATATGGGTGAGTCTACTCTTCTGAAATTACTCCATCATGCTAAAAGCTCCACCAACTTCAACCACTACATTTGAAGAGTCAAGTACCAAATTCATTCTTTTCGAGACTCATTCCCTCACCACACTCTGAAGCTGTGTACGTGAATGAGTCTCGAGGGGGCATTTGTAGAGAGGGAAAATTCCCGGCCTATCACAAGCTGACACATCATGTCACTAAGACCACAAAGTATGGCTAATTACAAAGTATCATATATTGCTACTGAAAATTTGCCATATTCCATTAAGGTAAAAACATGAAAAGCATGCAAAATGCTAATCACATGTAGGCGCGTGTAAGAGATGATGCAGGCGAGTCGGCGCGTGTAAGTGATGACCTAAGCAATCCAGCGCGTGTAAGCGATGACACAAACAAACCAATCAAGCTGTGACATGTGTCGCTCACCTACCACCAAACTCCTATAAATAGAAGTCTTCCGAAGACATTTGAAGACACCAAGACATCTGAGGAAGAACTGGGAAGAGATCTTGAGTTCAGAAATTTAGAAGCTCTACTGGAATCAAGCCTTGAAGCCTCTAGGAACTTCAAGAACTTCAACTTCGAATACGAAGAACATTCGAAGAGAAATCATCCTAATCATCCTCCTAGATCTTAAAGGTCACTGGAATCAAACTCAAAAGCCTCCAGAAACCTCATAAACCACAAATCGACAAAGCTCTACGGATTCAAGCCTCCAAAGCCTCGAAGAACTTCCACCACAAACCTTCGAAGACGAAGAACACACCAAGAACACAAAGAACGTGAAAAACAAAGAATTTCTAATAAGCACATAGCTAGAGATTCATTGTAAATCCGTTTCAAAGATCTTCGATCCATCCTTCAGCCAAGTTGAAGGATATTTTGTGTTCGAATCAAAATCACATCACCACAATTCCAATCAATAAATCTTTCAAGGAGATCGAATCAGAGGATCACTCTTTTGTAAATACAGAGAATTGTACCACACATTCATCAATACAAATTCGCATTTGTGAAACTATTTTACTTGTTTGATTTATTTCGAACCGAGAAATTTAGTCATCCACAACCCTTAAGTTGTCTACTTATTTGTACTTTTTTTGAAACTACCATTATTTATAACTAGTTGAGTTCTCACACGATATGCAGTACAACTCATTATTAGTTTTCTTCAATATTTCAATAAGTTTTACCAAAAATCTTGTAACTTAATTGATTAAAACCTTAATTTGCAATAGAAACATTCAGGATTCAAATCTCCACTCCCAACTATTGATGTATAAAAAAGATATTTCAGTGAGTTTCATTGTAAAAAATTGTAATATTTAATTATATTATATATAGACAAAATAGAAATACGCAAAGAGTAGTATAGTGGTTTGATCATACTATATATATATGTGTGTGTGTGTGTGTTTACAAATTGAAAATTGCATGATATAGTAGCTAATATAGATAGAAATGTTTCATGCCTACTAAACAATGCATATATCCTTCAAATTTTTTTTTTTTTTTTTTTTTTTTACTTTCTTGATTGTGTGTTACCAAAATTTTTTCCCCTTTTTGTTGGATACGGTTTCAATTGTTGCAAAAACAACTAAATTTGAGTAAAAATGCCATATTTCAAATCAATTGTTTCTCACATAAAAAAACCAATTGTTTCTCATATAAATCTTAGAAAATGATATTAAAATTTCATTATGCTTAAAATAATTAATATAACAAAATAAACATATTTATTATATTGATAATCTTTCTAATTACATAGAATATATAGTACAATGTTAGTTCCACACACACACACAAAGGAGTTAGGAAATTTAAAGGATTAAGATTAATTTTAGTGAATTCACAAATATTTAATTTTTTTATGGCTTTTGTGACAATTGTTGTCAAAGCAATTAAACATAAGTAAGAATGTTATATTCTAAATTTATTTTTATTATTCCAACAAAAAAATTATTTTCTATATAGAGTTATAAAAACAATCATATAAATTCATTTAATATAAATAATTAATGCACAACAATAGATAATTAATATATGCATTTACTCTATTGGGTAATTCAATGAACTAATACTTTAATATAAATGCAAACTTTGTTGAAGTAGAAAACTAAATAAAGTGAACTTCAAGAAATGCGCCATATGGCACAACCTCATACTCTCCAACATAAGGTCTCTGCTTTTATATATATTTATATATATATTGAATGATTTGAATAAAAATGATATTACCTTTGTATGTGTACCATTAATGAACCATTTCAAACATCATAAAAACCAAAAAATGTCTATTATTTGGAATTTTAATTTTTAGAGCTCATAAATCTATTCATTCTTTCATAGATTTGATTCATATGTAGATAGTTTTCCATTTGTAATTCTTTAGGCTACCTTATGACTATTTTCACAAGATAGTTTTGTTCCAATAAAATTATTTTTACCTATCAAAAAATTTTGTTTAGAGTTCGTTTGGTTTTGTTCCTATTCAAACTTTCCAACATTTCCCTCCTATATAGGTGATGGCTAAGAGTAATTTCAGGATAACAACAGATGATGAGATTCAGTTTACTCTTTCTGCATAGTTGAGGCATCTAAAGTGTGAAACTACTTTAATGTGGTTATCTAGCTGCCTATTACAAAACCACATTTTGAAACATCATGCACATTATAGCCAAGCATCTATAAATATGTTTATTTGGGAGTTATCATGGGTACTTTCTTTTAAAATTTTTTTCTTTTGTCTATTTTCTATTTTAGATTGAATGTAGCGTGATAACAGGCTTTTGAAGTTTTGTCATGGGAGTAGTCAGGTGCTTGTTTGAAATTTTGTTATTCTAATATTTTTTTACAATTTTGGTATCCTATTTTTTTCACAAGATCTATTGTTAGATGTTGTTTGTAGATACTGCATTTTGTACCCCTTACGACTCAAGCCTCCATTCCCCAATAATGCTCAAAATCTAAGACCCAAAGCCAGTTTAGAGCCCAATCAAATATCAAATTGACTTGAGGAGTGTTAAAATAAAAATGTAACCATTTAAATTAGTAAAATATATTTTTGGAAATAAAATGACTAGAGTGGCCCTCAGCCCATGTATGTGGGCAGTGGCCTGCATACGTAGGCCAAAGTATGCGTACGCAGGTTGGGTTCCAGAAGCATAGAAATGGAAGTTTTTTGCAATAATGACTGAGGTTTGGAATGAATTCCACATCATTTGAGAGGCGTTCCAAACCCAATTTTCTCCACTATAAAAAGCCTTACATGATACATTTTTAAAACACACACAAATCCTACTAGAAAAACCTAAGATTTATTAGAAAATAGTGAATCAAAAGGGAGTTTTTCACAAAATACCCTCAAGTCAATTTTATTTAATTGTGATCTTTTCTGGCTCCAATCCTTTGAGTTTAAGATTACTAATCACATGTTTATTGACTATGATAGATTTGACTGAGGAGAACGGTCAAAATCAAAGCTCAGGAACTCTTTTTTTTAGGTATCAAAGCTTTAACTCTTTCTTTTTATGTTCTGTCTTTCTTTCTATCTTTTAATCTTGTTTTTTGCTTGGTTTATGTTTATACATGTTAGCCTAGGTTAGTTTATAGTTCTGTTTATGTTCTAAGCATGCTAGGTTGTTAGAATTAGAGTTTTTGTGTTTGTTCTCTGTTTTTTTGTTTGGGTTTCTGGGTTAGGTTCGTTGAATAAGTCCCATGCACGCATGTCATGAGCATGCGTACGCAGGTGCTTGCCTAGAAACCCTAATCCAGATTCCATATGTTATTTGTTTTGCTTGTTTCACATGTTTTATCTCTTTTTAAACCCTTTTTTATGTTTATGCATATTTGAGTCTCTGTCTTACATGCTTGTTTGTCTTCAACATGCTTAGATTAGGGTTTTATGTTTGTTTCTTGTTTGTAATGCCATGAGGATGCATTCACATGATCATTCATGATGCCATAGATGTTGTGTTGCTGAAAGGTAAGTAAAGGTAAGTCATGCATAGGTATGAACATGCATTTGGTGATGTATGTTGTTTGAATGCTTGTTTTATGTCCAAATGTAGACTTTATATGATTTGGTGTTTGCCATGATATGCTTGTTGCCATGTTCGGTTTGCTACGTTGCCTTGAGATGTATGATAGGGTGTTCACATGCTAGATGAATGTTAGGGTTTCTTAGATGTGTTTGGGTTTGGTTCTCTTTTGCTTTAGGTTGATATATATATATATATATATATATATATATATTAGGATAAAGATGCCATGATTGTATGTTAGATGCATGTTAGTGTGTGTGTGAGTTTATGATGCAAATGTTGAATTAGTTTTGTAAAGACACAAGGTAAGCCTTAGGCCCAAAATCGTGACCGGGCCGGCTCAAGTGGCCTACACAATAGAATTTGTAGAGAATGGGCTTAAAGCCTAGACTTCCTAGGGCTCTAGAAAGCTATGGGGTAAGGGTTAAGTCCGCTGCTGGCGTGCTAGGAGTTGGGGGAGCGCCTCTGCCTCTCCTCGGACGTGGGCCGAGGAGCCTATGTCTAGGCTTTTCTTCTGTTATCTGGGAGGAGAGAGAGAGTGAGTCTTCTTCTTCCTCAGAGAAAATCCGAATCCCCTTCCAATGGTTCCTCCTTCTCTATTTATACTTCCTATTCTTGGTTCCCATCTGTCTTTTTCCTAAAAACGCTCCCCAATGCCTATAAGGCTGACCACCGTCCCTTCAGAAGTCATTTCTCCATTAATGCGGCCAGGGGGGTAGGTGAAAGGCCTTTAATGCGGTGACAGCAGCTTTATCCAGTGCACGTCCCACTTGTCGCCTTCCTCGGCGTCCCATTAAGGCTTGGGATGACTCGCTGAGCTTAAGGAGCTCTTCCTTGGTCGTCGTGCCACCCCCTTGGTCCCTGGCCCTTTTGTTCGAGGAGACCTTCTCCTCGGATTCTCGTCAGACAGGCTGACAGTCTGGTCGGCAGGCCTTTGGGCCCCCGTTTTTAGGAGGCCCCATTCCCGAGTCACAGCCCCTTGGGCGGAGTCCGCATCCTCGAACCAGACCCTAGGCCCAAATGGTGTTTTGACGTCTTTGCCCCCCCACAATAGCCCCTCAAAAAGTCGTTTGACTTCGATCCAAGGAGGCAGATGGGTTTTTGACCCACGAATCTTTCCCCCACGTGACCTTTAAATTGTCACACGTGTGGAGTTCGCCTGTGCCTTCTGGGCAAATCTTTGACGCTTCGTAGCATGCAACGCCCGCATTAATTGCACTGAGTAACTCCCTGTCGCGCACGTTCAACGGTGAGATAGGGGTCTAACGGCTTGGATTTGTTCCCGAAAATTTAAGCGGGATGTTTCCCACAAACTGCCACTCCCTAATCATCTAAAACGCTTCGGTAGTCGCGATACTCACCATTTCTTCCAAAAAGCAAACTTACTACAGAGCTATCCAATATCTCTCTCTCTTTCAAGAAGTTCCCAAAGTACGCACGTTTTTCTTCTGTAAGTTTCTCCTCTTCCCAAACTCTTTTCTCCTCGGCTATCAACCTTTCTTTCCCTTCTTTGCGAATCTTTGTCTCGAGCCTATATTCCATGGGTAGGTTTAAGTGTTTAGTAGATACGGCCTCCGGCATGGAAGGATTCCGGGCCAAGTATCACATCCCTTCAGATGTGGGTCTGGAATACTATCCCTCCGGGGTCGTAGCGGATTCTAGGAAAGTGGGGCAGGTCGTCATCCCGATAATCGCCTTCCTAAAGGGTGGGATGACACTCCCTATGAAGGACGTGACTAGGGAGTACCTTTGTAACCATAGGTTATGTCCAGATCAGTGTACACCCAACGTCTTTAGGATTTTAGGCTACGTCGATGCTCTAAACAAGCAAATGGGCCTTCACCTCACATGGCACGACGTTTTCTACATGTACGAGTGCCACCGGATGAAAGACGCAGGCTATTACCTCAAGTCGAGGTCTAGCGCGGTCAGGCTTATCTCCTGTTTGCCCAAGTCCAATAAAGGCATGAAGGATGATTATCTCATCGCCACTGGGAGGTGGTATGACGGCCTCCACTGCCCAGTGAGAGAGGGACACCCAGGTGTGATTCCCTAGGGCTTAGGAGTTTTGGTTTATGAAGTTTTGCCCCATTTCAATTCCCTTAGTAGTTTTACTATCACTTGGTGTCTTCTTTACTTGATTTGCTGTGAGCATCTAACTATGTTTGGTTCCTCTGCTCTTTTTCTTGTAGATAAGCAGCACACGTCTCCTCGTCTGGGCGACGTCAACATCTCGGACCTCAACAAGGTTCTGAGATCTGAGATTTTCGTGAACGAAGACCTACAGGTGAGGGTTGCCCACCTTATATTGGGGTACGACCCCATCTCAAAGGTCTTTGGTGAGGTTGAAGACGCTATTCTTGCCGGCCACCGGAGGCGATCGCGGATAGACATCCGCTACCCCGAGTTTCTCGCCCCCCATGCTTTGCCGAACGCGCCCTCTACTATCTTATACGACTAGCCAGTTGAAGCCATTCCTTTGGCCGCGCAGCAAGAGGACCAGATTGTCCGAAAAGACTCCGCGGCCTCCCCCTCATCCCTTGGCGAAGAGATTGACATGTTTCACCTAGAAGAGGCAGAGAGACCTCTAGGGAGCCACGTGGTTAACATTTCTAACGAAGAAGAGGGCACTTCGGACAGGAACTCCAGCATCGTGGGCTTAATAGTTGCCCGACTAGAGGATTCCTCCGAAGAGGACGACGACATGTGTTTGAGGGAACTTTTTGCCAGGAAGAGGGAGGTCCAAGCTTCCAAAACAGGCGCCTCCGGTTCTCAGTCCAAACTACCCCCACCTCCCCCTCCCCTTCCATCTAACTTGCTCCCTCCTGCACCCCCCGTCCCAAAGAGGAAGAGGAATGAGAATGACAAGGCAGATTGGGAGAGGGAGAAGAAGCAGAAGCACCAAAGGCAACTGCAGCAGCAACAGCAACAGTAGCAATTTACCAAGGGTGGGGGGCGAGCCTCATCCGTCGAAAGCGGGGAGATCCACGGGCTGGCCGAGGTACGCCGAGGAGAGTCTAGCTGGTCCCCCGCCTTGGAGGTGGATGGGGCTCCAATGTCCCTGCAGGCGAGCATCTAGGACTTCCAGAGGGGTCACGCCTCTCACCTAGCCAACGCTCTAGAGCAACCTCTCCTCCTGCCCAGGGACATAGAGGATCTAAGGAGGATGGGTCGGACATGCCTCTTCCTTTCTCTCAAGAGGAACCTGGGCCTGGTACGTGCTACACATTAATGTTATTGCTGTCATTTCGGTCTTCATGCATGCTAACTTATAGTTTGTTGTGCTCCCTTTGGGACTTCTCTTCGCAGGCCATCCAGGAGGCTTTCGCTGCTGACGCGCTGGTGGAGCACTACCAGAACCAGGTCGGTGCTGAGCAATCGGCCAAGGCCGAGGTTGAGAAAGAGCTATGCCGCGCTGAGGCAGAGAAAATTGACCTGGCCATCAGGCTGGCCTTAGAGCAGAATGAGAGGAAGAGTTTGGATGCGGGGCTGAAGACGGCGATGGCGCAGGCGGAGGCCCAACGCAAGCTCCTACAGCAAAGGGACGAGGCCCTGGCCAAATCGGGGCAAGAGGTCTCCAACTTAAGAAAAGAGCTTGCGCAGGCCCAAGAAGCGGCTCGCACCATCAGGGAGACTGTGGAGGCCGCTACCAAGGCCGCTTATAATGAGGGGGTCGAGGCGACGGAGAATCGCTTGATAGAGGAGTTAGGCGAGCTGTGCAGGGAGTACTGCCAGCAAGTTTGGACGAAATTCTTAAATGCTGCGAGAGTCCCTGCCAGCTTCGAGTTAAGGGCAGCTGAGAAGGTCTGGTATCGCGAGGATATCAGGTTCATCGAAGACGCTCCTTCAACTCTGGTCGCCCCCGAGATTGCGGCCCCGATGTTGCCTCCCTCCTTCTAGGAGCAAGTCCCACCCCCCGAAGAGGTTGTCGCCTCTAAGGACGGGGCCGAGAAGGGGTTGGGCGAGCCAGCCGACTAGGCATTGCCTCCGCCTAAGCCAAAGGATAAGGGGAAGCAAGTCCAGGATCCGTCCGAGGTCGCACTAGAGCGAACCGAGTTGGAGGGCCAGAATAAAGAGACCTCGTCCAAGCCAGTGAAGGAACCCCCGTTGAAGATCAAGGGATAGGCAACCTCGGGCCCCCTTCGCCGTTTCACGCGGAATTTCTCTTTCATTGGCTGTTTTTGTGTAGATCTTAAGTATTTTCCCTTGTAATTTCCTTCCTTGAGTTCCATTCCGAACAATTTTTAATGAACCTCATTATCTTGCTTTGATAGCATAATTTCTTTGATGGATTGTGTTTACTGTTGTGTGATTCAATTTATTGCACTTGATTTTTGACACAAATGGGTTGATGCACAAAAAGCTTATTTACGCAGCCTCACAATTGCTTAAAAGACCAATTAGCACTTAATAAAAACTGAACTGCGTATTAAATTTTCCCAAGGCAGAAGGTCCGAGGACCTGGCTTAGCCCCAGTTGACATTAACACTTAAATAAAATTGATCCGTGTTAAATTTTTCCAAGGCAGAAGGTCCGAGGACCCGGCTTAGCCCCAGTTGATATTAACACTTAAATAAAATTAAACTGTGTTAAATTTTCCCAAGGCAGAAGGTCCGAGGACCCGGCTTAGCCCCAGTTGACATTAACACTTAAATAAAATTGAACCGTGTTAAATTTTCCCAAGGCAAAAGGTCCTAGGACCTGACTTAGCCTTAGTTGACATTAACACTTAATAAAAATTGAACTGTGTTAAATTTTGCCAAGGCAGAAAGTCCGAGGACCTGGCTTAGCCCCAGTTGACATTAACACTTAATAAAAATTGAACTGTGTTAAATTTTCCCAAGATAGAAGGTCCGAGGACCTGGCTTAGCCCCAGTTGACATTAACACTTAAATAAAATTGAACCGTATTAAATTTTCCCAAGGCAGAAGGTCCGAGGATCTGGCTTAGCCCCAGTTGACATTAACACTTAATAAAAATTGAACTGTGTTAAATTTTTCCAAGGCAGAAGGTCCGAGGACTTGGCTTAGCCCTAGTTGACATTAACACTTAAATAAAATTGAGCCGTGTTAAATTTTCTCAAGGCAGAAGGTCCTCGGACCTAGCTTAGCCCCAGTTGACATTAACACTTAATAAAAATTGAACTATGTTAAATTTTCCCAAGGCAGAAGGTCCGAGGACCTGGCTTAACCCCGGTTGACATTAACACTTAATAAAAATTGAACTGTGTTAAATTTTCTCAAGGCAGAAGGTCCGAGGACCTGGCTTAGCCCTAGTTGATATTAACACTTAATAAAAATTGAACTGTGTTAAATTTTCCCAAGGCAGAAGGTCCGAGGACCTGGCTTAGCCCCAGTTGACATTAACACTTAAATAAAATTGAGCCGTGTTAAATTTTCTCAAGGCAGAAGGTCCTCTGACCTAGCTTAGCCCCAGTTGACATTAACACTTAATAAAAATTGAACTATGTTAAATTTTCCCAAGGCAGAAGGTCCGAGGACCTGGCTTAGCCCCGGTTGACATTAACACTTAATAAAAATTGAACTGTGTTAAATTTTCTAAAGGCAGAAGGTCCGAGGACCTAAGCATATTAACACTTAATAAAAATTGAACTGTGTTAAATTTTTCCAAGGCAGAAGGTCCGAGGACCTGGCTTAACCAAGGTTGACATTAACATACATTAAGGGAGTAAATTGTATGTTAAATTAACATGTACATATTTCGGCGATGGAGATTAACAAATTGACCATCAGTATGATGTAGTGATATTCAAACGCTTGGTATGTACGCCTTTCATTAATAGTAATATCTTCGGAGGTTGGTTACATTCCAGGGTCATTTTACAGGTTGGTCTTCTAAGTCGGCGAGATAATATGACCCTATGTCGGCCACCGAGGTTATATGGTAGGGACCCTCCCAGTTTGGCCCTAATTTTCCCCATGATGGGTCCTTGGCAGTCCCGACGACCTTTTTCAAGACTAGGTCTCCCAGAGCGAGAGGCCTGGATCGTACGCACGAGTCGTACCTGTTAGGACATATGTAATTTAAGTTTATGAACATATGTCGCTATTTTATGTAATTGGCTTATCCTTAGACAAAATGCACTTTACTTGTAATTGGGTAGATCTAGGATGTGTTTAACACCTCAAGAAACAGTGTTTCAAGATTCAGTGTTGAAGCTATCAAAGTCTGTCCAAGAAACAAGCAAGGAAGTGCAAGTTACTAAAGCTCGACACCTACCTCGACACATGCATCTATCAAGCTTTAAGAAGCTGTTTTGCCTCGAGCCTCGACAGCTTCTCGACAGATCCTCGACACCTCTATCTGTCGAAAATTAAAGAAAACAGATTTTCAGTTCTGTTTCAAGTCCAATCCGTGAATGTGTCTTTGGGACTTCTTTTCTCCTAACCCTAGACATATAAAAGGATTGTTTTAAGGGCCGTAAAAGATAATGCAAGTTGCACAATCATTGAGAACTTCTTGTTCATGCAATTTGTGATCTGAACAACAAAGTTCGTGCCCTAGTTCATTTCTGATGATTTGAAGAACTTTGCAGCCAACAACTTTCTCTCTAGTTGGTGTTTGAAGTCGCGTATTTGGATCCGCGCATCTGGTTAGTCATGTACTTGGGAGCCGTGCATTGAAAAGGAGAAACTGTCACTACAGAGTAAGTCCAATTGGGTATTGGGATAAGTGTTCAACTGTAGGTTGGTAAGGTACTTGGGATTCCTTACTTGTAATCGCTTGCTGTGATAATAGTGGAGTTTCGGGAGTGGTGACCTTAAATCACCCAATGGGATTTTTGCCGTCAGGTTTTCCCCATTCGTAAACAAATCACCGTGTCATTTATTTTCCGCTGCATAACTTAGTTTTGGTGATTTGTTTGTGCTACCACGTGATATTGTATGATAATTTGATTAATTAATAACTGGGCTAATTAATTAATCTAATTTATCACAAGGGGTCACGCATTTGTGGCCTGTCAAGTGGTATCAGAGCAAGCACACTCTGATTCGGGTTTAATCTTTGTGTGTGATCCATCGACCCCTGCTGTCATGGATAGAGGTCAATCTCTTATTATACCTCCTTTATTTGATGGCACTAACTATGCATACTGGAAAGTACGCATGAGAGCTTTCTTGCAGTCTTTAGATGAGAAAGTGTGGCAAGCTGTGGAGATAAGCTGGACCAAGCCTACAGAAGCACCAGCCGATTGGGATGATGTCAAGACCAAGGCGGCAAACTTCAACAGCAGAGCATTGAATGCCCTATTCAGTGCAGTCACCAATGAGGAGTTCAAGAAAATCTCCTCAACTGAAACTGCTAAGGAAGCATGGACCATTCTCTAGACAACCTATGAGGGCACCAAGGCTGTCAAAGATTCAAAACTACAGAGGCTCACCACACGCTTTGAAGAAATTAAGATGGAGGAGGATGAGTCATTTGATGAGTTCTATGCCAAGCTCAAGGAAATAGTAAACTCAGCCTTCAATCTTGGGGAAACCATCCCTAAACCCAAGATTGTAAGGAAAGTGCTCAGATCGCTGCTTGAGAGATTCCATGCTAAAATCACGGCGATCGAGGAATCAAAGGATATTGACAGAATTCCTCTAACTGAGCTGGTTGGAAACTTGCAAACCTATGAGTTAGGGCTGACTAGGTTAGGCAAGTCAAACAAGGGTAAGAGTTTGGCACTGAAGGCCAAGAGCAGTGATACAGATGATTCTTCAGATGATGAAGATTCTAAGATGAAGTCCTACATCATAAGGCAATTCAAGAAATTCATGAAGAATACCAATGGAAAGGGCTTCAATAAAGACCGCAGACAATCCAGTTCTTCACAATTCAAGAATTCGGATAAAGGGAAGAAGGATGTCAAGGATGGCGGTTAGTACACTGTTCCCACTGGGCCAAAATGCTTTGGGTGTCAAGGTTTCGGGCACATGAAACAAGAGTGTCCTACATACCTTAAGAGCATAGGGAAGAGCAAGGCACTTGCTGTCACCTTAAGTGACACAGAGCTCGAGGATGATTCCGAAGATAAAGATGATGGAATCTTAAATGCCTTCACTGCCACTATTAATCCTATTGATGGGGTTACCAAAGAAGTGGATGAAGAGAAGGAACTGGTGGATTCCAAGTGTGAGATTATGGATGACCAAGATGATATCCATACCGCCTATGAAAAACTATACAAGCTTTCAGAGAAGCATGAGAAACTCTATAGGCTGGCCACCAAGAAACTCAGTGATGTGGAACTCGACCGTGAGGAGCTGTCCATAAAGGTTGATGAAGCAAATCAGACCATTGGAGCATTGAGGTTCGAAAATAATTTCTTGACTGAGAGGACCAAGATGCCTGAAGCAGAGCTGTTTCAAGTCAGAGCACAATTGGAGAGGACGTCAAGTGCAAAGCTGGACGAGATGTTGAGTGCTCAGAAATCTTCTTCAGATCGTACTAGATTGGGGTATGAATTTTCTCTCTCTAATACTCCTACTGCTAGTACAACTGTGTTTGTTCCACCTACTAATAACATTAAAACTGAGGATAAAAATGTTAAAACTGAATTAGCTAGTGAGAACATAGACAAGGGCAAGTCCATTCTAGGAGCACCCCCTAAAGTTGAGAAGAGGGAAACTAGAAACCATAGGACTAAGAAGACTATCTCACAAAAGCCCAAACAGAAGAAGCCACATCTCTGTTATCATTGTGGTGCTGCCGGTCATACTCGACCAAATTGCTATAAGTGGCTTGCCACTCAACAAAGCAATGGCACGACAGCATCTGGGAGCCAGAATCAGCTTCAGACTTCTCTCGCTCCTCTTGGAGACATTCTTAAAGCCCTCATGTTCCTTTCAAACTTGAATGGTTCATATTCCTCTCCCCCTTCACCAGTTCAAGGGTCGACGAAAAGGAAAGGTTCTTCCAAGGTGTGGAAGGCAAAGGGATCTAAGTGATAGCAGTCACTTCTTCTTCTCTCTCCCTATTTTTTGTGTGTTGCATTTCACGTGTGTTTCTTTACTGTTTTGAGTCAGTCTAGTTTTATGCATTGTCTTGCTTTCTTTAGCTTGTTTTTGGTTGTGTGTTTTCAGTTTTGTGTTTTATTTTTGCTCTTCTGATAAAAATAAAAAAAATTGAAAAATCAGAAAAATACAAAAACAGTGTGTGTTTGTGTGCATTGGTTCATGTGAACCTTTGAAATGGCCATTGAAACAGAGTTTTCTAAACTTTGTATCACCTGTAACTTAGATGAGCATTCTTCTGCACAACTAAGCAAGTGAGCTTTGTAGTTCTTTGTTTGTGATGAGTAAGGTTAAGTGATCTATTCTTCTTAACACTCATATCACTCTTTTTGACGGGTTGAACTAGAAAATCCTAAGAGAAAGGCATAAATAACCATCTCACCACTGTTACTCGCCAATCATAATATGACATCTGTATGCTTCGGCATAGCAAAAGTCCAATGTCAATGACATCTGTATGCTTCGGCATAGCAAAAGTGCAATGTCAAAAGCTTAACATAATTGGGTATTTCTTTTCTTTCTCTTATATGCCCATGCATAATATGCTTAATAAAAGAAAATATGCAAAGAAATAAAAAGCAAAAAGATAAAAAATGCTTTAAAATATGGTTGCAAGCGTGTTTTCTAGGAGATTTGAGAGTTATAGGATGTACCTCAAAGGTGATAGTCCCCATCAAACAGTTATGATTGTGTGTGAGTTAAAGTGATTTTCTCATATCTCAAATCGTCATAACATTGAGACACTTATGCAATCTTGCGATGTTTTCACACACAACACGCAATATTCTTTGCTATTCTTGATACGTGTGCAGGTACAATGTGATTTGGCCATCCCAAGGTTTACATGTGTTAATGTATGCTCACTAAACTGTCTTAACTTGTTTTTGAAATATAAAATTGGTTAGACTTGTTTAGTGTGTGTGTGCATGTTTTGAGATACATGTGCATCAAAATTCTTATTGAGAGATGATTTTGAGAGCTTAATGTGTTGCTTGGATCTTTGGATGAGTTGCATACTTGTCTGCATTCATGTCTGTATTTTTCTTCTTTTGAAAAACTGTTTTTAAAGGCATCTCGACACCTCCTCGATACCTCTCGACACCTAGCTGTCTGTCGAGCTTCTTAGACTTTTTCTTATCGCAGTCTCGACACATATCTCGACACCTGGTGGATCGATTGAGAAACTTTCTGTCTGCTCGATAGCTTCTCAACAGCTTCTGGATCGATCGAGGTTCCTTTATGGTTGATTCTTCTTTCTCGACACATGACCTCGATAGCTTCATCTGTCGAAGTGCTTTTTCTCGATAGCTGTCTTGATAGCAGGCTCGATACCTCTCGATACATGCAGCTGTCGAGAATTACTGAAGGTCTATAAGAAGGTTCTTCGCGATTTCTCAATCACTTTGCTCGATCTCTCTTCCTCGACAGAACTGTTCTCTCTCTGAAAACTTTTCTCTTTCCCTCCAAACCTCTTTCAAAGGCTTTCTCAAGTGTTCTTTCTCGATCCTCATCACTTGGTAAGCATCTTATCACTCATTTTCATGCATCTCATGTTTTAAACAAACCCTAGGTTTTGTGTTTTTGAAAATTTTTGGGATTTTTCAAAATTGTTAAGGTTTTTATAAAATTTTTGGGTTGGTTTTATAGATTTGATCTTCAAAACCACATGTATTGCATCACATTAGCATTCTAATTGTATTTTCATGCATTTAGATGTGTGCCTATCTGTTGTGTGCTGTTAGGTTTGGATTGGGCTGAGTCCATGATGATTTTATGTTGCATGTCACATGTTCATGCATTTTTCATGCATACATTCTTTCTTTTCAGTATTTATCTTCCAATATTGAACTGCTTGAAACTTTTCTGTGTGTCTCTTCTTCTTCCCCCTCTCTATGTTTGCGTTAGTAGTGTCTATGGCACCTAAACGTAAGTCCATTCCATCCCAGAACCCTCTGCGTTCTAAGCGATCGTCTTCTTCCAATTCTACTCCACTTTCTATCCGGTTCTGTGATGAGAAAGCCCATAAGGACTTCTCGGAGAACTTTTCTAAACGAGGTGTTCATTCGGGACGCCACGTTGTCCTGGCAGACTTTGTTGACACCGACCTTCCCGATGTCATACATAGTCAGGCTTGGGAGTCACTGTGTGACGTCTCGGTCACATGTCCACTCGTGCTGATACAGGAGTTTTACTCCAATATCCACGGGATCGATTCTTCAGTACCTCTTTTCTACTCTAGTGTTCGAGGTATGTGCTTTGCAGTCACTCCGGAGTTAGTCTCTGAGGTGCTTCATGTCCCTAGGGTGGATCATCCTGATTACCCTAGCTGTGAGCGTCTATGGATTGTGTCCAAAGACGAGATGATCTCGGCATTCTGTGAGCGTTCTTCCTCTTGGGGAGATCATATGTATATACCATGTCGACCTTTTGCTAAAGGTCCTCGTTTCTTTAACATGGTGATGACCTTTGTTTTGCACCCACTTTCTCACTACAACTCTATCACAGAGCCTCGTGCTCGGTTTTTGTTGTCCCTCCTAGAGGATCTCTCTATAAACTTTCCTTCACATTTTATCTTCTCTATCATCGATGTCTATAGAGATACGGCCACCCGTGATAAGCTCATTTTTCCTTCTGCTATCACGAGAATTCTTTGCCGTTTTTCCATCCCATTCCCTTCGTCCGATCCTTACCATGTCATGTCTGCCATAGACGCCGCTACCGTAAAACGTAGCGAGGCACAGTTTCAATCGAAACAGTCCGACGGTGCCACTCCTTCCTCCCATCCGACTACCTCCAGATCAGCTTGAGTGTCTGCTGCTTCTTCCTCGGGCAATGTCACCTTAGGAGACATCATGGTGCAGCTTCAGCGCATGGATGCTCGCCTCGATACACTCTCCATGGAGTTGTATCAGGTGAACGTTCGTGTTGGTCGCATCGGCAGGCAACAGGCAACCATGGGCAGCTTTGCTCCAGAGGTTTCTCCTCCGCCACCTCATATGTCGACTGAGACTGAGGCTGATGATGATGGTGATGACGATGATGCTTCTGAGGATGATGATGATGGAGATGCGAGCTCTTCTGCTGAGATGTCTACATAACACTCTTCCCTTTGTCACTCGTAACAAAAAGGGGGAGTAGTTTTGGTAGTTTTGGTATGAGAGTAGTCATGCTTAGGAGGAGTGTTAGCATAGGACATTTTTAATAGGGGGAGTGTGGTTTGAGGGATGTAGTGGGGTGATCATATGTATTTTTTTTCTTTTCCATCCTTTTAGAGATACATTGATCATGTATTGACATACATTGTACTTATTTTCTTGATATATATGATGATGTATGTTTTTCTTTCACCTACCTTTACATGTGTTGTTTCTTTTCTGTTTTTATACACATGTTTCTTTACTTGTACGCAATCTATTATTTCTGTTTCACACAAAGATGCCTTGATGTGTTTTGTTTATAAGTGTTTCAGAAATACAGGTTGTCAAAGTCTACTTGCCATAAACTCTCTTCTTGCAAAGTTTTTCAAGAGTTTGTGTTAGGATAGATTTTACTGTATGTAACAATTGAAGTATGAGTTAAAGTGTTTTATGACTTCTCTCATATTTTCATTTGTTTGTTGTGATTTTGTCACGGATTGCCAAAGGGGGAGATTGTTAGGACATATGTAGTTCAAGTTTGTGAACATATGTCGCTATTTTATGTAATTGGCTTATTCTTAGACAAAGCGCACTTTACTTGTAATTGGGTAGATCTAGGATGTGTTTAACACCTCAAGAAACAGTGTTTCAAGATTCAGTGTTGAAGCCATCGAAGTCTGTCCAAGAAACAAGCAAGGAAGTGCAAGTTACTAAAGCTCGACACCTACCTGGACACATGCATCTATCGAGCTTTAAGAAGCTGTTTTGTCCCGAGCCTCGACAGCTTCTCGACAGATCCTCGACACCTCTATCTGTCGAGAATTAAAGAAAACAGATTTTCAGTTCTGTTTCAAGTCCAGTCCGTGAATGTTTCTTTGGGACTTCTTTTCTCCTAACCCTAGACATATAAAAGGATTGTTTTAAGGGCTGTAAAAGATGATGCAAGTTGCACAATCATTGAGAACTTCTTGTTCATGCAATTTGTGATCTGAACGACAAAGTTCGTGCCCTAGTTCATCTCTGATGATTTGAAGAACTTTGCAGCCAACAACTCTCTCTCTCTAGTTGGTGCTTGAAGTCTCATACTTGGATCCGGCATCTGGTTAGTCACGTACTTAGGAGCCGTGCATTGAAAAGGAGAAACTGTCACTACAAAGCAAGTCCAATTGGGTATTGGGGTAAGGGTTCAACTGTAGGTTGGTAAGGTACTTGGGATTCCTTGCTTGTAATTGCTTGCTATGATAATAGTGGAGTTTCGGGAGTGGTGACCTTAAATCACCCAGTGGGGTTTTTGCCGTCAGGTTTTCCCCATTCGTAAACAAATCACCGTGTTATTTATTTTCCGCTGCATAACTTAGTTTTGGTGATTTGTTTGTGCTACCACATGATATTGTATGATAATTTGATTAATTAATAACTGGGCTAATTAATTAATCTAATTTATCACAAGGGGTCAACGCATTTGTGGCCTGTCAGTACCTCTGCTTGAGCTTCTGCTAGTAGCCAGCTAGCCGGACCATGGCGTTTTCACGCCTTTCTTCCACCAAGTCCAGCCCCTTCAGCAGCATGTCGTCATTAGCGTCTGGGGCGAAAGACTGTGCCCTCATCGTCGGGAACCCCATCTCTACAGGAATCACAGCCTCGGCGCCATACGTTATCGCAAAAGGAGTCTCCCCTGTGGACCTTCGCGGTGTGGTTCGGTAAGTCCACAACACGTTTGGTACCTCATCCACCCATCTGCCTTTCGCATCATCTAGTCTTTTCTTGATTCCATTGACTATCGACTTGTTGACTACTTCAGCTTGGCCGTTCCCCTGCGGGTATGCTGGGGTGGAGTACCTGTTTGTGATGCCGAAGTCTCCACAGTACTTCCAGAAGGTTTTGCTGTCGAACTACAGTCCATTGTCCGAGATGAGAGTACGTGGGATCTCAAATCTGGTGATGATGTTCTTCCAGACGAATCTCTTCGCGTCCACGTCCCGGATATTCGAGAGTAGCTCGGCTTCTACCCATTTAGTAAAGTAGTCTGTCTCGACGAGCAGCCATCGCTTGTTGCCCGCTACCCTTGGAAACGATCCCATTATGTCCAAGCCCCACTGCACAAACGGCCAAGGGCTGACCAATGGATTAAGAATGCCACCAGGCTGGTGGATGTTGGGCGCGAACATCTGACATTGGTTGCATTTCCTCGCGTACTCCTGCGCCTCTCTTTGCATATTCGGCCACTAGTACTCCTGCGTGAGGGCTCTGTGAGCTAGCGACCTTCCGCCCGTGTGGCTACCATAAATTCCCTCATGCAACTCCTCCAAGAGCTGCTCCGTCCCTTTCGAGTGTACACACAGTAGGTAGGGCGCTGAAAACGAGCATTTGTAGAGCTTCTCATCCTCGGATAGCCAGAACCGAGGAGCCTTCTTACGAATCTTGTCGGCCGTGGACTTCTCCTCCGGCAGTGTATCGTGTTTAAGGAAAGACACTATAGGGTCCATCCAACTGGGTTCTGTTCTGACCTGTTGGACCCGGATGGCCTGACAACCTGGATCGGCTGGCCTAAGCAGGTCCTCAACGAGAATGACCCAAGGAAAGCCCTGTGCCGAGGAGGTTGCGAGCGTGGCCAACGAATCTGCGTGGGTGTTTCCGCTTCTGGAGATATGCGATAGTGCGAAGGATTCGAACTTGGCCTGCAAGTGCTTGGCACGGGCTAAATACTCTCGCCCATTTTTTGAACCATGTCCATTCCCACCAGCAAGGCTTCGTACTTGGCCTCATTGTTGGTAGCTGGAAACGCTATCCTCAGAGACTTTTCAATGACGACCCCATCCGGAGATATCAAGACTATCCCAGCGCCTGAGCCTCTCTGGTTGGAGGCTCCGTCTACATAAACTTCCCATACCGAAGGCTTCTCGCACGAGACTATGCCGACTTGCTTTCCCCCTAAGCTACATCCCCCTAGGCCTTCCTCTAGGGAAGGCTCAGTGAACTCCGCCACCAGGTCGACCAGGACTTGCCCCTTCACAGATGTACGAGGCAGGTACTTGATGTCAAAGGCCCCCAAAAAGGTTCCCCATTTGGCGATTCTGCTGGAATAGTCGGCACTCCACAGCATGGACTTAAGTGGAAGTTGGGTCAGCACGACGACTGTATGAGATTGAAAGTAGTGCGGGAGCCGGCGTGTCGCGTGCACTATGGCCAGAATCGCTTTTTCCAACGGTAAATACTGGATCTCGGCCTCCTGCAGGGACTTGCTTACGTAATAGACCGGTCTTTGTATACCGTCGTCATCCCGTATCAGAACCAGGCTAACGGCGTAGGCAGCCACAGCTAGGTATGCAAACAGCACTTCGTCTGGATCAGGGCAGGACATAATGGGTGGCCGAGAGATGTATTCCTTCAGCTGCTAGAAGGCCAAGGAGCACTCGGTCCATTCGAATCCCTTCCATTTGTTCAGCAGTTGGAAGAAGGGTCGGCACCTGTCCGCAGATCGGGAGATGAACCTACTGAGGGCAGCCGTCATTCCGGCCAGCCTCTAGACCTCCTTCAGGTTCCGAGGTGGTTGCAGGTTACAGATTACAGGAGATCTGTTCAAGGTTGGCCTCAATATCCCTGTGAGTAAGCATGTAGCCCAGGAATTTACCAGACCCTACACCGAAGGAGCATCTGGAGGCGTTCAGACGCAACTTATGCTCCCGCAAAGTTTGGAATGTGCTGCCCAGGTCGGCCACATGTTCCGATATGGCCCTGCTCTTCACAAGCATATCATCTACGTATACCTCGACGGTCTTTCCTAATTGCGCCTCGAACATCCGGATCATCATCCTCTGATAGGTAGCCCCTGCATTTTTCAGGCCAAAGGGCATCGCCTTGTAATGGTAGTTGCCGGTGGGGGTCACAAAAGCGGTTTCTCCTGGTCTTCCAGAGCCAAAGGTATCTAGTGGTACCACTGAAAGGCGTCCAGGAAACTCATGCGAGGGTGGCCGACCGTCGCGTCAACCAGCTGATCTATGCGAGGTATCTGGAAAGGGTCCTTGGGACAAGCTTTGTTCAGATCTGTGAAGTCTACGCATACCCTCCACTTCTCACTTTTCTTCTTCACCACGACCGTGTGCGCCAACCATTCGGGATAGAACACTTCCTTGATAGCCCCAACTCTCTTAAGTTTGATGACTTCCTCCTTAACGGCCTCAGAGTGCTCTGCGAAAGAGCGCCGAGGGGGTCGCTTCTTCGGCACTGCGGCCGGGCTGACGTTTAAGTGGTGGCATATGAAGTTTGGGTCGATTCCAGGCATCTCATGCTCGTCCCATGAAAACACGTCAAGGTTCCCCTTCAAGAACGCGACCAACTCTTCCCTTTCTTTGGTCGGTAGTTGAGCCCCTATCTGGAAGAACCTTTCTGGGTCGTTGTTTACGAGAACCCTGTCTAACCCCTCGCACGCGGGCTCCTTTGCTACCGTTCCTCCAGTTGTGGCAGAAGAGGCTAATTGCTATGAGGTCGGAGCAGTTGGAGCCGAGGGCTCGGGGTCCGGCTTGCGCAGAACTGTGGCTGTCAGGCAATGTCTCGCTGAGGACTAACTCCCAATAATGTCCTCGACTTGGCCACCGAAAGGGAACTTCACCTTGGCGTGGAGAGCGGAGGAGACAGCCCCTAGAGCGTGCAGCCAAGGTCTTTCTACAATGGCTGTGTAAGGGGAGTAGGCGTCCACCACGATGAAATCCACTTCCACCACTGCTGGACCTGACTGTACAGGTAATCTGATCTGCCCCTTCGGGATCACTACCTTTCCCTCGAAGCTTATCAGCGGTGAGTCGTAGGCCGAGAGGTCCTCTTCCCTTAGGTTCAGCCCCTTATACAGGTCGGGGTACATGATGTCTGCGCCACTTCCTTGGTCCACCATCACCCTCTTCACATCGTAATCTCCAATCCTCAGCATTATGACTAGGGCGTCATCGTGGGGTTGGATGGTCCCTTCTTTGTCCGCGTCCGAGAAGGCCAAAGTGGGCGGCTCATTGCCCTTAATCTTCTTCGGCTCGGAGCTAGAGCCCTCAGTATGGGCTCGCGCCACAGACATCACCTTGGAAGGGCGCGAGCCGGTCCTCCCAGGAGTGGCGAGAATGACATTGATGGTTCCCAAAGGAGGCCTCGGGGCATGATGGCCCTAACTTGCCAGCCCAGGGTGTTCTCTCTGCCCTTCATGCTGGTGCACGAACTGTCTCAACTTTCCCTCCTTCGTCAGCTGTTCTAGGTAGTACCGTAAGCTCTTATAGTTCTCAGTCGTATGGCTGTTCTCTTGATGGTACTGGCAGTGGAGGTTCTGGTTACGTTTTACGGGATCACCTATCATTTTTCTGGGCCATCTGAAGTAGGGCTCGTGGCGGATTCTCTCAAACACCCGCTGTATGGGTTCGCGGAACACAACGTCGACCACCTGTGGCGTTGCCTGACGAGGTTGCCCGACGAATTCCCTCCTTGGCCTACTGTTGCTGTATCGGTCCGACTTGAAATCCCTCCTCTCTTGAGGGATAACCTTCGCCCTAGCCTTCACTTGTAATTGATCCTCCTCCACCCGCGTGTACTCGTCAATGCAGTCCATGAGCCGATGCATAGTCTTGACAGGCCTTTTGGTCGATGACTTCCTTAAGTCATGCTCATTTGGGAGGCCGACCTTGTAGGTGCTTATGGCGACTTTGTCGAAGTCCCCATCGATCTCGTTGTACATCTCCCAATATCTGTCGGTATACGCCCTGAAGGTCTCTCCTTCTCTCATGGCCATGGACAACATTGAATCTAGAAGCCAAGGGACCCTGCTACATGTGATGAACCGCGAGCCGAATGCCCTGGTAAGCTCTATGAAGGAATCGACAAAACCCGCCTTCAGGCCATTGAACCACCTCATTGCGACGGGTCCTAGGCTGGAGGGGAAGACCTTACACATCAAGGTCTCATTCTTCGAGTGCACTGCCATCCTCTGGCTGAAGTGGCTCACATGTTCTACTGGGTCTGTCCTTCCATTATAAATTGTGAAGGTTAGCTGGGTGAACCGCCTTGGGAGCTTTCCCTTCTCAATCCTCCGAGTGAAAGGCGACTTGGAAATTTGGTGGAGCGCCTTGCTCAGTGCATTGTTGGCCAGGCCTCTAGAGGATGTCCTCTTATCCTTAGGTTCGCGATGGTGTTCGTCCTCCTAGGAAGAGGACTCACCAGGGGGGTCCTCGACCTGGAACTGTCGAAGCTACCGCTAGTATCTGCTGAGGACTAGTTTGAAGGGGAGGGCGTGTGCCTTCTTTTCTCTCGGCGCAGCTTTCTTCTCAGATTGTCAATCTCCCTTTGCAGGGTCTCAACGCTTTTTTCGCGTGAGGCTCTACTTCCATCCCGTGCATGGCTCCTCTTGCGCGTATGTTCTGTGTGCACGCTGGCTTCGCGCTCTCTCTCCCGCTTTAAATGCAAAAATTGGTCCTCGCGCTGGGAACCCCTAGACTCCGCGTGACGTGAACCTAAACCTTCCATGATACTTCCAGTCCCTTTTGTCAAGGCTTCCCACAGACGGTGCCAATTGTAAGGACACAAGGTAAGCCTTAGGCCCAAAATCGTGATCGGGCATGCCCAAGTGGCCTACACAATAGAATTTGTATAGAATGGGCTTAAAGCCTAGACTTCCTGGGGCTCTAGAAAGTTATGGGGTAAGGGTTAAGTCCGCTGCTGGCGTGCTAGGAGTTGGGGGAACGCCTCTGCCTCTCCTCGGACGTGGGCCGAGGAGTCTATGTCCAAGCTTTTCTTCTGTTATCTGGGAGGAGAGAGAGAGTGAGTCTTCCTCTTCCTCAGAGAAAATCCGGATCTCCTCCCAATGGTTCCTCCTTCTCTATTTATACTTCCCATTCTTGGTTCCCATTTGTCTTTTTCCTGAAAACGCTCCCAATGCCTATAAGGCTGACCACCGTCCCCTTAGAAGTCATTTCCCCATTAATGCGGCCAGGGGGGTAGGTGAAAGGCCTTTAATGCGGTGGCAGCAACTTTATCCAGTGCACGTCCCACTTGTCCCCTTCCTCGGCATCCCATTAAGGCTTGGGATGACTCGCTGAGCTTGAGGAGCTCTTCTTTGGATGTCGTGCCACCCCCTTGGTCCCTGGCCCTTCTATCCGAGGAGACCTTCTCCTCAGATTCTCTTCCGACAGGCTGACGGTCTGGTCGGCGGGCCTTTGGGCCCTCGTTTTTAAGAGGCCCCATTCCTGACTCACGGCCCCTTGGGCGGAGTCCGCTTCCTCAGACTAGACCCTAGGCCCAAATGGTGTTTTGACGTCTTTGCCCCCCATAAGTTTTTCATAGGGTTAAGACATAAGACACAACGATGGGAGGCCAACCTTAGGGATAGGCGATCTTGGGTGCCTAACACCTTCCCAAGAGCATACCTAAACTTCGAAATCATATTCTGGTAGTAAGATCAAAGGTCTTTCCTCGAAAAGATGCTATATATATGGTTTCTAGATCATTGCAAAAACTAGGTGGCGACTCTAAAAATGACCTCTTGCGTCCACATTGTTAGGGTCATATTTTCTATGTATTGGCTTATCCTTTGACAAATCCTAAGAGGTAAATTGTTATCGCTGGACAAAAAAACAATTTTAATGATATGTAAATTAGAACTAATAACAATTGCCAATTAGAATTTGTTGTGAAAATATTGTAGACGTAGCATTTCTCAAAAAGTGTCCAAATAAACAAATTAGCTTAAAATCCCAAATCAAATGTTTAATTATGATATTTTAAATTTTGTTTTCAAAAGACATTTTAAAATTGCTATTTTTTAATAAAAAAATGCATATTTTTCAATAGCTAGTCAGTTAATGCTTGCTTTAGCCTTTAGCCTAAGTTTATTAGAATTATGTGATACATCTTTTATACACACATATGCACTAGAATAATACCTCAATATTTTATTGAACATAATTAATGTAACGGTTTAATGCCTATATCGAATATGTTGAATGAATTTGTAGCTTACCCTTTATTTTTCTGTTTTTCATTATGGACAAAATTCTTATAAGGAAATAACTTTTATTGTAAAATTTATATTCTAAGCAAATTCGTATTCACTTGAATAATCTTCTTTTAGACCCTTGGTTTTGAGAAAATGTCTCATCTTTTCATCCTAATGATCGAGAGAAAATAAAAAGAGTATAATTACAAAGATGTTCTTGTCAACCTCTTAGCCATGATTTCCCTAAAAAAGAAATTAGTGGTGTATTGCGTTGATTTAAACCTAATTAGTTTAAAGAATACAAAATATTGGTTGGATCATATCTTAAAAAAAGATGATGCATTTTGTTTATATGGTAACTTATTTAGGCAAGATGTTGGTAATTTAAAGGGAGATTAGTAGTTTAATGATTACTTGGTTGAGTATATTGAAAAAGATAGAGCCGATAGTATTAATAATGAAACTATCATACATCAATTTCAAAATATGAAAAACTTGCAAAAGGAAATTTTAAAACTTTATGTATTTGTGACTAGTTATTTTATGTCAGTGTATTCAAGTTTTATTTTTATTAAATTTTGTTTAATTTAAATTTCTTAATGAACATCATGACCAAAATGTCTGAAGCCTCCACTAGCTACCAATGAATGTTGTAATGACCCTAAAGCCCAAATAAATGCGTCCGTACTTTTTATTATTATTAGGCAAAATTACACTATTAGCTCCTAAAGTTTATTCTATGTTCACAATTAGTCCATCAAGTTTCATCTGAGCACAATTGGTCTCTCAAGTTTAAAAAATGAGTTGTGTTAGTTCTTTTGTTAACTGTCGTTAGTGGTGTTAATTATGTGGCTAACAGAACAATGATTTGGCATTATTTTTAATGATGTGACATTTTTTAATTAAAAACTTACAATAACTAATTTCCACTTTAGATCAAATCTAAAGCAAACTGAACTGGTTGAATAAATCATGAATGAATCACATGAAAATATTGGGATAGACATGGCAAAAGAAAAATCATCATTATCAAACTTACAAAGAAAAATCATCCATAAAAAAATCATCATCACCAAAGTCAACCGTATCCCTAAAGACTCTGATGTTGATGATAAGACAGAGATGTGACCCAGTGATTCAAATGCCACTGTTTGATCTGGGGAAACAAGATAATTAGACGATGATGATTGGATGTGAGCAATATCATTACGATCACTATGAACCTCTTCCTTGTACTCCTGCTTTATGGAGGATTGGAAGGATGTGAAAAAGGGGTTGTCTTAGCAAACTGCAAACTTTTATGTTGGTTATAGCGGAATCAATGCTTGCTACGCGGCTTCTCTATTTCCAAAGCAGCCACATTGGCATTGGCATTGATGTGAATGTTGTTGTGATTATTACCATTACTATGCCTCTTCATTGAACCCATAGATAAAATTCGCTGAATCCTCTCTTCTCTAGGGCATTCCAATGGAAATTGCTTAAAGAAAACCTTGGATTGAGATAACACCCTCAATAATGTGGAAATTAGTTATGGTAAGTTTTTAATTAAAAAAATGTCACATCATTAAAAATAATATCAAGTCATTCTTCCGTTAATCATATAATTAACATCATTAAAAGCAGTTTTAGCAAAAATACTAATATTACTCAATTTTTAAACTTGAGGAACTAATTGTGCTCAATTGAAACTTGAGAAACCAATTGCGACACAAGGTAAATTTCAGGGACTAATAATGTAGTTTCACCTTATTATTTTTGAGGTCCAAAAAATCAAAATGTTATACAAAGGCCCAAAACAACGCAAAGGATTGAAACCTAGGAAAAAATAAAGTATTTGGGCTTCCAATAAGGAAAAAAAGGGGAGAGGTCCAAATCCATTAAGGGTCCATAAAGAGGGACCCAAATCCATGAATAGGCAAGTTCTGGGCCCCATGAAATAAAGGAAAGAAAAAGCCCAACCCAGCTCTCAAAGGTCAGAAAAATCGCTGGAGAGCCTGGGAAAAATAACTGGGCCAAGGTTACCCAAGGATTCTCAAGAGCCTGGGATCCTCAGGACATGCAGCAAAGCCAGGTTTGGATTAAAACAGTTCAGATGGGTGCCAAAAAACACAAGGAACAAGAATAGATATGTCCCTATCAGCCACCCAATGATGTAGAAAAGGGGTTAGAAGGCCTCGGAACCAACTCATGAGCAAGAGCTTGGTACCTCGGGGAACCCAGGAAGAAGAACTACGAAGGAAGGTGGCTTAGGATTTTTCGGCCTGGCAGAAAGGAATTAGCTCACCTAGGAAAAATGACAAAAGGGAAAACAGCCAAAAGGTGGATTTGAAAAAAGTGGAATCTAGAAGCCTTGGAGAAGGAAAGAACAAAAGCCAGCCTTTTAGGACCCACCAAAATGGGAAAGTCAGTAGGAGACCATTTAAAGAAGGAACCTTAAAAGAAGAAAATAATGAGGAATGAGGAAGGGACCAGCCACCAATGATGCTGGAACAACATTGGTTTTGGTAACTAGGGGAGCAAATGGAGGGAATAAGTGGTACCCTGGAAACCCTAGGATGGCACTATAAAAGGGGAAACAGCCAACAGTGATAGGCATTCAGTAACAGTGGAATTAGAGTAAAAATCCTTGAGAAAACTCTATCAGAATTCAAAGAGAAAGAATAAGGAGGGAAATACCGTCCGGTATCCTTAACCAGCCACTAGAGAACACGCTTGGATTTAAAGGGATTCAAACTTTTCAAGTCTTAAAGGCCTGAAAGGCCATCTAAGTCTATGGTTTTTGAACTTATTTGAACCTTATAACACGTCCTAGTGAGCATAGTGTATTTCGTAATCAAGAAAGTAATGAAGTATTTTACATTATTTTAAGGATCCTTAATGCTTTATTTTATGTTCCTTCTTAATCATTTCAATCCTTTGCTATTCCTTGTTGTTCAATGCATATATTTCCTGTATGTTAGCATGTATATGTTGTAGGATTCGTGCTCTGTGCACCACCTGGTTTGAAATCAGCCCAATTTAGCTACGGTGAACTAAGCCCAGTCCCTTAAAACAATAAGTATTGGGCCTAGAATCCTTGTTTCTACTTGGGCCTGTGTGCTAAAAAAAAAAAAAAAAAAAAAAAACCCACACAATTATTATTATCATAACTTGACTCCCCTAAAAAATAAGTTAGATATTTTAAGGAAAATCATATTTAAAAAAATAGCATTATAAATAGATTATATAATTTTTTTTTTAAAAAAACCCCACTATATTCATTATTTTTTTGAAAATAATACATAACAATTATTTAGTGGTTCTAATATATTTATATGTCAGGCATGTGGTTAAAAAAAATTCATTATCAAATTCAAAATAAAAATACATATTCGGTACAATAATAAATTGCTGTCAAAAGAATGTTAGCTTTTATCAACCTTGTTCTAATAATACACCTTTTGGGTACTATATGTTCAATACTTTAATATGCCCAATTTTTGTAACTTTTTTTAGTACTTGAATATATTTTTTTTTCACCTTCATTCTCAAGAGTCCGAACTTTTTTTTTCTTTATAATATTTTGTTGATCTTTAAGAGATTAGGTGAAACAATAATTTCTGAATGATCACGAGTCATGTGTGATTAAGAGCCCGTTTGGATAGAGTTTATTGCTGAAAATTGAAAACTGAAAACTGAAAACACTGTAGCAAAATAATTTTTAAATGTATGAATAGTACTACGGGACCCATTTTTAAGAAAAAATTGCTGAAAAAATACGTGAACAGTGCACGCACTGCACACTTTGTCCCCCCAGCAGCAGAAACGAAAAAAAAAAAAGAAAAGAAAAGAAGAGAAAATGCAACCTTCAAAACGGAGCCTGAGATAATCTCTATCCAAACCCTCCCTAAGTCACATATAATTATCCTTTGATATGCATGTACGTACGTACGTTTGTGTTGTTTGCAAGAGTCGTGTGATTAAGTCACATGTAATTATTATTTGATATGCATGTACGTATGTACGTTTGTGTTGTTTGCAAAATTACTGTTCCACTCCAAAATGCACATTCAAAGAAAAAAGCTCGAACGAATTCGAAGCAGTTTCAAAGTATCCCCACCGAATTCGAAGTAGTTCCAAAGTATCCCAAGGGACCCAAACCACGTCAGACGATTCAAACCAAAAACCCCTTCCACCAATTCAACCTTGTGTTTTTTTTTTAGAAAGTTCCACTTCCACCGATTCACCTCAGACGTCATACACTCGTACGTCATACCCCCTTCCCCCTTCCCCTAGCCTTCCAGTTCACATGGTGTGTGTCAGTGTCACACAATCACACCCTATCCTTTTTGAATGGACGGTGAGGATGGATCAGACTATGGGCCACTTTTGCATTGGATGTATCAACATGCTTCCCCAAATTAAGCAGACCATCTTCGCCGTTCATCCAGTCCCCAAATAAGGGTTCAAATCTTCTATTTCATGTATTGTACTCCACCAATAAATTTTGGAATGTGTGACTGCTCTCTTCCTTTGAGTGAGATAACGTTAATCTTAGACTAGTTGGGTTAAATTGTTGGGGATACTACGTAAAATCATAATGGAAGAGTAAGGTTAATATAATAGACAGACAGAAAATAAATAACTTGGAAGTACAATATTGTTCTTCTTAGACAATATTTGCCCTCCACACTATTGTTGATAAAAGGTTATCGCAAATTTGCCCTCAGGATACAACGAAGATGTTGGATTTTACAGATAGCAATGCTGGAAAATGACTATGGGATTTCTTGTGTTTCTCTCGAACTTACTATTTTGTGAAGTTAGTTATTTTTTCAAGTGAACATAAGTATCTATTTATACCGATAGGTTTATGTTTCACATAACCGTTAATAACGCTTGAAACCTCTTCAACCTTTTTAAACAGTCACCTGGAAAATTCTGCAGAAAATCATGTTTCACGATTTTCGATTGGTCGAAAATTACTTTCGATTGATCGAGTGCTATTTTCGATCAATTGAACAAGAATTGAGCAGCGATCAAGACATCCATAAACTCCAGAATTATTTTCTTATCATTTTTGATTGATCAAGCCAAAGTTTCGACCGATCGTAAATGCTGTATTTCAAATTCTCACTTAGAAAATTCTAGACCTTGAATTTTCACTTTATGAAACAATATTCTCCAAACTCAAATATCATTTTTACAACCTATCTATGTATATACTTATATATACAACATAAATCTCACGTTAACCTCTACTTATGCCGCTTTTGTTTTGTTTTTTTTTCTCTGTGGTCTCAAGACTCTATTCAACTTTCTCCTTACTACGCACTAGTCATAGACACATCACCTCTCAGTACCAACTACCAATCACCAACTCTCCCTCTCTTCGAATCTTTTGCTCGTTCTTTTGAAACCCAATTCTGTGTCTATTGGTATGTGGAAAGGAAATAATGGGTATTTCGGTTATCGAGAATGTTGAGAGTTTGACGTGGGAGTAATGATTTCTAAGAGTTGAGATTTAGGTTTCCATTATTGCCATGGTGGATAATTAAGTAGTGGTTGAACTTGGAGCGAGAGGTCAGTGACGAATTGTAGATTAGGTCAACTACAATTGCGATGAGCATAAGTGGCGTATTTGGTTAATGGGATTTTCATTAGACTGCCGACTCAGTCCCTTGGCTTCGTTATTCTTGCAAGGCTCGTTCAATACTACATATGGTAGCGAAAGAGGTGATAATGGTGACAATTAAAAATTAAAAACTGAAACAAGCTTGAATTGTATGGATTTTTGCGAGTAGCTCTGGTCCAAATGTGCGATGCACAAACCTGGACCGGTTCGCTTATTAGTGACGAGAAGCAATTTTTATGTAATTCACATAGATGTCAAGGCGTTCATGGCAGTTGGTTTATGTTTCTATATAAGGTTTGACATACTAAATTGTTTCTCAAACTTCATAATAGAGTTTCTTAAAGTGTTAGCATATCTTAATTTTATGCCTTAATTTTAGTTTTTTCTTAGTTTTGCTTTGATAAAAATTAGTGCCAAATATATTTTATTTTCTGACTTCATAGAATTGCCGTAAATTGTTTTTTTTTTTTTTTTTCCTTCTGAAAACTTGAATCTTAGTCATTTATCGGCAAAATTTGCTGAACAGTACAATTTGGCAAAAATTTAAGGGCGATGGCATGCGTTCAAACTTATTTAGTTAGCTGGACTTTTTTTGGAAGTCAATTTTAGCAAACTCGACTTCCGTGGAACTTCAATCCCCTCCCACCGAATACTTCTGTCTGACGTGGATTAAAAAAAATGGCAAAACACCACGTGGAAGTCGAGTATAGTGAACTTGACTTCCATAAGAGCCGAGTACAAGGAACTCGACTTCAAGGTTGTTTATCCCAGAGCAAATCGAGTATACTATATTTGACTCCTGTAAGTCGAGTATAATGTACTCGATTTCCAGGCCACCAACCCACCTAACTTAGTTATCGCGGACGGTAAAAAATTTTTTTTAAATGGAAATCGAGTTTACTAAACTCGATTTCCATTTAATGTTACCACCTCCTCAACTGTCTCAGATTAATAAACTGTCCTTAATCTTACACTAATTTTCAGTCTCACTTCTCCCAGCTCTCTCCTACGCCCAAATTTTCTCCCTTTCACCACACAGATCATTGTACAAATAAAGGCTCTTCTTCTTCTTTTTCATTTGTAGGTAAATTATTCAAGCCTTCTAATTTTTTTTTTTTTTGTTAGACCTGGTTTATATTGTTGATCCACAATTATTCAAGCCTTCTAATTATTCAAGCCTTTTGATTTTCATTTGATAGATATATATATATATATATATTGTTGATGATGTGTTGTTTGTAATGGTAATTTATTATTATTATTATTATTATTATTATTATTATTATTATTATTATTATTATTATGTGCTATTATATTGAATCATTAGTTAATGGTAGTTTTTTTTTTGTTAGACCTGATTATTTGAACCTTCTTCAATTTTTTTTTTTAATAAATTACTCACTAAAATTTGATAGATATATATATATATATACATATATATATATATATATATATATTGTTGATGATGTATTGTTTGTAATGGTAATTTATTATTATCATTATTATTATTATGATGTGCTATTATATTGAATCATTAGGCAATTTTTTTTTTTGTCAAACCTGATTATTTGAACCTTCTTCAATTTTTTTTAATAAATTACTCACTAAAATTTGATAGATATATATATATATATATATATATATATATTGTTGATGATGTGCTGTTTGTAATGGTAATTTATTATCATTATTATTATTATGATGTGCTATTATATTGAATCATTAGTTAATGGCAAATTTTTTTTGTTAGACTTGGTTATTCAAATCTTCTTCAATTTTTTTTAATAAATGTACTCACTTTTTCATTTGATAGATCTATATATTGTTGATGACGAGCTGTTTGTAATGGTAATTTATTATCATTATTATTATTATGATGTGTTGTTATATTATTAGTATTAGTTAATAGCAATCAACTGTCACCATCAAATTCCTAGCAAAGAAAAGTTTGACCTCTTCGTTATACATTGTAAATTATAGTGGCAAGATTCAGGAAACATGAACTTCTCTTGAGTAATGTGTTGTAATGTGTAATGGTTTGTTAGTTGTAAGGTGTAATGTATTAATTTTTTAAAGCGACCATGTACAAATTTTTTTGAGTTTAAAAATTTGTTTATAGTTGTTTGGTGGACTATACAATGTTATCTTTATATTTGCCTTGAGGCAATATTTTGTAGTTTATATCGAATAAAGGTGTTATACTTGTCACTAACTTTCAGTAAATTTATTTGATAGGCTTGTAATGAGTTCGATTGATTTATATCTATATTATGGTGGGGAGCCCTATAGTGATGTGACTTATGGAGTGACATATGAAGGGCCTGGTAAAAAGTTAGAGACTATTCAGCTAAAAAAACGGCAGGAGATCAATTTGAAGAAGTTGAAAAAGAAAATTATGAAAGAGCTGGATTTGGACCGTCGGTTGTATGACATAAAAATTACATATCGTGCTCCTCTTGCAGTGTTCAGTGACCGTATTGTCTTCACGCCTATTGAAATAAAAGGAGACAAGCATGTTAAGATTATGTTTGACAGGATAAACTCTACGCCCCAATTAAAAGCTGTTGAGTTACATATAAGTGTTGAGCCTCGTATAGAAGTTGGCGGTGAAGATGTGCAACAACCAACTTTGGAGGGTGGGGGCAGGGAAGAATTCCAATCATTACATGCAGAGAGTCATCCGACTTTTACCCCGTGCACTATAGTTGGGGGTTATACACTACTATGTCAAGAGACACCAACTCCAATGGAGGCTTGCGGATCTAGTTATCAACAAGAATATATTCAATCTCTAGGGGGGGAAGGTGAAGACGAAGATGATGTTGATCATGGTAGAGATGAGTATGAAGAGATGATTGGGAGAGATGACTTTCACGAGAATACTATAAACTATGAAAATGTTGACAATGTCTGTCATGATGTCGTGGATGATCATGATGATGATGCTATAGAGTTTCAAGATGATATAGGCAATGGTGATCATGATACAGTCCCTGCATATGATGCTTATGGCCTGTCATTCCATGCAAACACTTGGGATAATATAGTTGATCCTTCAAATGTTGAGATACCATTTTCATCGAGTTGGGGGCGGGGAATGAATTTTTGCAAAGGGTCGATTTTCCCTAATAAAGAGGCTGCGAAATAGGCATTAATAGTTTACTCTCAGGACAACAACAAGAATTATATAACTGAGAGGTCCAATCAGAAAAGATTGTGTGTGAAGTGCGCAAATGAGTCATGTGCATGGAAAGTCCGAGCATTCCCGCAACCGAAGCTTAACGAATTATGGGCTGTTAAAGTATTCGGCAGTCCTCACATTGCTGGATTCGCACATTGTAGGCGAGTGATTAATATTGATAGAACTCATCTTTATGGAAAATATAGAGGAAAGTTGTTGATTGCAATGGCTATCGATGCTAATAATGAGATTTTTCCGCTTGCCTTTGCGGTTGTGGATGATGAGACGGGGACAGTTGGGGATGGTTTTTAGAATGCCTGCGGACTGCGATATGGGATGTGGTACCCGATTCCAGCATTTGTATAATATCAGACCGACATAAAGGTATAATATCATCCATTGCACAGTGGCCCAATAATTATGCTCCGGTATATCATAGATATTGCATTAGACATGTGGCCAGCAACTTCAACACCCAATTTAATGACAAATTCTTGAAGTTGTTGGCCTTGAAAGCAGGATACGAGCATCAAGATCGCAAACTTGAGAAAATATTGGATTGCCTTAAGGAAGTTGAACTCAACTTCAGTAAGGATCCCAATCCTAATATAGCAAAAAAGAAGCCATACTCCTATCTAACAAAGGACGGTCTGGATAAGTGGACACTATCGCATGATGGTGGACATCGTTATAGGGCAATGACTACCAATATGTCTGAGTGTTTCAATGGAGTTCTAAAAGGTGCACGTGGACTACCCATATCTGCATTGGTTGACTACATTTGGTGCAAACTTGTTGCCTATTTCAATGATCGGCACACTAAAATATTGGATGATATTGAACATGGTCAGAAGTTCAGCAAGCATGCGATGGAGAAATATGAAGCAAATTACGAAAAAGGGACAAGACACTATGTGAGGCCATTTAACTAGCAAAACGGTGTATATCAGGTTTGCACAACACATAATCCACACAGCTCTGATGGGGGAGACCATAGTCATGAAGTAAGATTGCTGGAGAACACATGTACTTGTGGCAAATGGGAAATCTATAAGATCCCTTGTTCATAGGGGTGGCAAATGGGTGGGCTTGGGTGGGTTTGGGGTGGGTTTAATTGGGTTGGGTATATAAAACCCATTTACCCATTAAAACCCATTTAACTAATTGTTTCTAACCCAAATCCAACCCAACCCAATTATTATGGGTAAACCCCAACTCACCCAATTACCCAATAATCAAAATTACCAAAATGCCATTAAAGTGAAAATGACCAAAGTACTCTAAAAACTTCAAAAATGACCAAAATACCCTTAAAACCAAAAAAATGACCAAAATACCCCTGAAATCCAAAAAATGACCAAAATACCCCCCAAAACCTAAAAATTACCAAAATACCCCCAAAACCCAACGAAAACCCAAAAAATGACCAAAATACTCCCAAAACCTAAAAATTACCAAAGTACCCCCCAAAACCTAGAAAATGACCAAAATACCCCCAAAACCCAAAAAATTACCAAAATACCCCTGAAACCTAAAAATGACCAAAATACCCCCTAAACCCAAAAAATGACCAAAATACCCCGAAACCTAAAAATTACCAAAATACCCTCGAAACCCAAAAAACGACCAAAATACTCCCCGAAATCCAAAAATTACCAAAATATCCCCGAAACCCAAAAAATGACCAAACTACCCCTGAAACCCAAAAATTACCAAAATACTCCCGAAACCCAAAAAATGACCAAAATACCCCCAAAATCTAAAAATTACCAAAATACCCCCGAAATCCAAAAAATGACCAAAATACCCCCGAAACCCAAAAAATGACTAAAATACCCCGAAATCCCAAAATTACCAAAATACCCCCAAAACCCAAAAAATGACCAAACTACCCCGAAACCAAAAAATTACCAAAATACCCTGAAACCCAAAAAATGACCAAAATACCCCCAAAATCTAAAAATTACCAAAATACCCCGAAACCCAAAAAATGACCAAAATACCCCCGAAACCCAAAAAATGACCAAAATACCCTCGAAGTCCCAAAATTACCAAAATATCCCCGAAACTCAAAAAATAACTAAAATACCCCGAAATCCCAAAATTACCAAAATATCCCCAAAACCCAAAAAATGACCAAACTACCCCGAAACCCAAAAATTACCAAAATACCCCTGAAACCCAAAAAATGACCAAAATACCCCAAAAATCTAAAAATTACCAAAATACCCCGAAACCCAAAAAATGACCAAAATACCCCTGAAATCCAAAAAATGACCAAAATGCCCCCGAAATCCCAAAATGACCAAAATATCCCCGAAACCCAAAAAATGACCAAAATACCCCGAAATCCCAAAATTACCAAAATAACCCCGAAACCCAAAAAATGACCAAAATACCCCCCAAAACCTAAAAATTACCAAAATACTGCTGAAACCCAACAAAACCAAAATACCCCCCGAAACCAAAATCATAAATTAGGCTTTGGGTTATTTTGGCCATTTTTTAGGTTTCAAAGGTATTTTGGTAATTTTTAGGTTTTGGGGGTATATTGGCTTTTGTATTTCAGGGGTATTTTGGTAATTTTTAGGTTTCAGGGGCATTTTGGTCATCTTTTTGGTTTCAGGGGTATTTTGGTCTTTTTTTGGATTTCAGGGGTATTTTGGTAATTTTTAGGTTTCGGGGGTATTTTGGTCATTTTTAGATTTTTGGGGTATTTTGGTCATTTTTTGGGTTTCAGGGGTATTTTGGTAATTTTTGGGTTTGGGGGTAGTTTGGTCATTTTTTGGGTTTTGGGATATTTTGGTAATTTTTGGGATTTCGGGGGTATTTTGGTCATTTTTTGGATTTCGGGGTATTTGGTCATTTTTTGGGTATTTTGGTCATTTTTTGGATTTGGGGTATTTTGGTAATTTTTAGATTTTGGGGGTATTTTGGTCATTTTTTGGGTTTCGGGAGTATTTTGGTCATTTTTTGTGTTTCGGGGATATTTTGGTCATTTTTAGGTTTTGGGGGTATTTTGGTCATTTTTAGATTTTGGGGGTATTTTGGTCATTTTTTGGGTTTCAGGGGTATTTTGGTAATTTTTGGGTTTCGGGGGTAGTTTGGTCATTTTTTGGGTTTTGGGGACATTTTGGTAATTTTTAGGATTTCGGGGGTATTTTGGTTATTTTTTGGGTTTCGGGGATATTTTGGTAATTTTGGAATTTTGGGGGTATTTTGGTCATTTTTTGGGTTTCGGGGGTATTTTGGTCAGTTTTTGGGTTTCGGGAGTATTTTGGTAATTTTTAGATTTTGGGGGTATTTTGGTCATTTTTTGGGTTCGGGGGTATTTTGGTAATTTTTGGGTTTGGGGGTAGTTTGGTCATTTTTTGGGTTTCGGGGATATTTTGGTAATTTTTGGATTTGGGGAGTATTTTGGTCATTTTTTGGGTTTCGAGGGTATTTTGGTAATTTTTAGGTTTCGGGGGTATTTTGGTCATTTTTTGGGTTTAGGGGGTATTTTGGTCATTTTTAGGTTTCAGGGGTATTTTGGTCATTTTTTGGGTTTTGGGGGTATTTTGGTCATTTTTTTTGTTCCAGGGGTATTTTAGTTATTTTTTATGTTTTGGGGGTATTTTGGTAATTTATAGGTTTTTTGGCATATTTTGGTCATTTTTTGGGTTTTGAGGGGTATTTTGGTCATTTTTAGGTTTTAGTGTTATTTTGGTCATTTTTTAGGTTGCAGGGGTATTTTGGTAATTTTAGTAGTTTTGAGCTATTTTAGAGTTGGGTGATTTGTAGAAATCATACTTGGATCATAATTGGGTTTAATTGGGTACCCAATTAAAACCCAATAAACATTAATGTTAATTGGGTTTAATTGGGTTAATACCCATTTAACCCAATTAATAATTGGGTGGGTTTGGGTCTCATTTAAGTGGGTGGATTTGGGTGGGCAAATGGGTTTGGGTTGATTTTGCCACCCCTACTTGTTCACATGTGATTGCAGTTTGTATCAGGGAACATGTCAATGCAATGAGGTATATTGACCCTTGTTATACTTTACAAGAGTGACTTGCCACTTATTCACATGAGTTTTGTGTCCCCAAGGATAAGTCATTATGGCGGGAGGTTGCCAGCCCAAAGTTGTACCTTGACCCTGAAATGTTGCGAGACAAAGGTCGACCTATGTCAACAAGAATAAGAAATGAGATGGATTGGAGGGAGAGTCAACCCAAGCCAAAATGTGGAGTGTGTCATGAAGAGGGCCATAACCGCAGGAGATGTCCAAATGTGATTCGCGCATCAACAAGCAGCCATGTTCCGAACTAGGTAAGCAACGCATGCAATTTAGTGATTCTCTTTTAGGGGATTTTTTTTTTTTTTTTTTGGGATATACTTATTAGAACTTAGTCGTGGTTTATTACTGTTTTTCTATATTTCCATGTGGCACAGTTGTTTAGTTTAATGAACAAGCTGCACCACCCAGCTGTATCTCATAAATTTTCATTTATATGCTTGCTCAAAAATTGTTGTTGCACTCTCTTATATTAAGCTGTACCACCCAGCTGTATTAAGTTCTATTTGATGATTGCAGCTTGATAGCCTTAAGTTTTTTCTTCATGATTGTAGCTTGGTCGTTGATAGATCATATAATTCAAGGCCTTGAGATTACTCGGCAGAGATGCTTCTGTTTGCTCTTCTAACGTCACTGGGAATAAATTTTGGGCTATGTGTTTTATTCTTCACATTGTACTCTATATTGAGGAAACAACCATTTTATTATGATGTTTATGTACCATGCTTGCTTCAATTTGGAACTTCCAAGAAAATGTTGTTGTCAACAAACAGAGCTTTTGTATGTAAACCAATGTTTTCTTCTCAGTTTGATCATGTAAATATTGTTTGTTTGTATGTTAACTTGTTATGGGACATAAATAGTGTCTTGTGGATTGCAAATAATTGGTAAAGACTGGATAAATTATAGGCACAGGGACATGCAAAAAACATTAGAGCGCGCTCTAGCTGAAGGGACATGCAAAAAACATTAGAGCGCGCTCTAGCTGAAGGGACCTGCAAAAAATTATAGGCACAGGGACATGCAAAAAAATTATAGAGCATTCACTTCCTTTTTAAATACTCTATTTATTTTTTTACTATATTTCATACTGGAAACATTTCCCATGAAAAACTCAAAGGGTTTGAGTTGTTTCATTTCATGCCGTAATTCATTCATTCATACATCACATATGGCTTGGATCCAACGGCCCCTTATAAATTAATATCCTCAAAAACTACAATATAATATATATATATATATCTTCCCAAGATATCTTCATAGGCTCACAGTACAAAATGAAGTTATCGGAAAAATGCTGCTAAGTCCATTGTGTTTGTATTTTTCATTTGATTTTTTAGGCATAAAGTAACTTCCACTAACCATCACAAATGAATGTGACACTAAAACGGAAGTACACAAACACTTAAAATGAATACAATGAGTACTTAGCTGCATGTATCCTTGTTTAGATGATTACACAGTGCCACCATGATTTTTTTAGTTTGTGATTCATTGGCTGAACATGTTCAAATTGGTCAAACAGAATAACTACAATTCAACATTCTTCAAAAGACTAAATTAAAAGACTAAATTACAAGGATGGGAATTTGAATTCAACATTCTTCACTAAAACAGAGTAACTACAATAACATGAAATAGACAAGAACATGCTATTTTTTGATAAGCAAAGGAGGTTGCTGATTGAATTTGAAGGGGCATCCAACAGTTTCTCTAAATTCTCATCCAGCAGTTTCTTTAAATTCTCTAAATCTTCATTCTTCCGGATCAGAAGGACTCCAACAACAGCTATGAGCTATGAGCTATGAGCTATGAGCTATGAACTATAGTATTGAATGGATTTCCATCTTTTCTGCAAGATAGAAGGAATGGTTACTGAAAGAAGCAAGGGAGTTTAAATTAGGTAGCATAATGTATGCTGATAAGATGGACCCTGGGCATGAAAATTTAAGTTTAAGACATACAATTGGACTTTAATACAGAAAATGGTGATATCAAGTAATTATTATACTATAATAGTAATACACTATTTCCTCAGAAAATTTCAGTCAAAACAAATGAAAAAAAATATTCATCCAGGTTTTGGAATTACGTATCAGTTTTTGTGATAACTCATGCTCTCTTCTATGACCTTAAATAGAATAGTAGGCATTTCTGGCTGCATTACTAAGCACTAGTTAGGTAAAACATTACCATTCCAGACTAGCTTAATATCCAAAAAGAAATGGAAAAAAATTAAAGAAAGAAAGTAGTATCATGTTCTGTATCAATTAAATAGATACCGTGAGACGGGGAGAGAAGCACTAGCATTACTAGTTCCAGGATTTGGCATAAACAACAGAACCAACAGGATTTGGAATACTCAGTAATTTTGCAGGTATAGGTCTAGAGAATAGATTGTTCTCTACATTCCTGCATGGCACGTAAGAATTTGTGAGTTGCTGTAGGCAGCACATAGTTCCTACTAGAACCGCTGAATCAAGATCAAATTCTGGAATACGAATTTTGCAAAGAAAATATTATGAAATGTAAAAATAAAAATCAAAGTGGATGAAAAAAGGGTATAGATCCTGCAGGAGAAGATCTTGTAAAACATCAAGGGTCCCAATGAGTTGATTGTTCTGCAAGTGCCTGCATAGAAATTATAAAGTTAATGAATTATTAAGTATAGTAAACATACAAAAAGAAATCTTATTGAGATAATTACTCACAATATGGTAAGAGATGACAAATTTCCCAATGAGGGAGGCAATTGACCACTTAAATTGTTTCCCGATAGATCTCTGCACCATAATATATGATCACAACCATGAACATAGAACCAAAATAGAAAGGAAAAGCTATCTGAACTGAAAGAAAATGGCAACAAGTCCATCAAACTAGTAAGCTTTTGAAATGCACCTGTTATTCCTCCAGTTAGAAGGTTATTATTTAGCAACCTCAGAAGGAGCAAACATCCCTTGAATAAACAAAAGAAAATGTTTAGCTCCAAACCAGTTTGGAGATATCTTATTCGGCCCATTATGTGGCAATTGAGGAGACCATCCTTGTGTAGTTTTAGAAACATGACCTTTTTAATGAGTCATATGACTTGTTTAAATAATACACATGAATAGTCTTATAAATCACCACATAATACCCGTTTGGAGCTAAACTTTGTCCATAAAGGAATAGATCAAAAGAAAAACAATAAAAAATATATAATACGACATTAATATGAGCAAACTTTGACTTACAAGTCCATCAATTGGTCGGATGAGGACAAAGCATCGGGGATGATTCCAGTGAGCTTGTTAGCTGAAAGAGAACTAAACAAGGAAAATAAAATACAAGACTGACATAAATTTAGGATATACTAGAAGCATATTAGTGGGAAAAAATAATTTGCTAAATCAGCTTTCACATGGATACAAAAAATAAATGAGTGTGAAACATACAGGTTCCTGATGGTGGAGGGAAAATACGATGGAATAGTCCCGCCAATATGGTTGTTGCTTAGATCTCTGCCCCATGATGTAGCACAAAGCTTAATAAGATTACAGACAGATATTTAAGAAGTTAAACAAAAGCAAGCAGCGATATAATTTGATGCTTCTGCCTCAATATGCTCTCGCATGTAATGAATTTATGTGTAGATCATTCAATTAGTAAATCAAGTATTTTATTGCTTAAGCCTTGAGAATCACAAAGTCCAATAACGGCCTAATTTATGCCATCAGCATTTTGGCAATGACAGAACAAGTGAAACTACAGCTCACTTTTCAACAACTAAATTCCCTTAGAGTATTGGAATGTGAGGTTGTGGGGTGGGGCGGGTGTGTATTTACTTAACAATTTGACAATGACAGAACAAGTAAATATGAAATTAGAGCTTTGAGACAATGTTTACCAAATTGAATTAAAATAATTTCACCATTAGTCACTCAAAAAGATATGAAACTCACCCATATGATAAATGTATGCATACATGTTATTGAAAATTACAGAACAACTTAGACACATACATTGTCAAGATCGCTCCAAAGTCTCCCAAACTATCACCCAACTTTCCTCCCAAATTTGTGCCACTAAGCCGTCTGTAGACCAAGACAGGTTAGAAGATCAACTAAGGAATAATCTCTATTATTGACAAGAGCTCGAAAGTGAGAGAATCAACATACAATTCTGTTATGTTCGAGAAGACACACAACACCTTGCCACTTATCCCCACAAGGGTCTCCTCCAACAAGAAGCCAACCAAGAAGTGGAGGGTACTCAAGAGCAACATATAAACTATTGATTGCCACAACTGGAAAAGAAACAAACACACAGAAATGATTAAAACACAGCTCCATAATTTTAACCCTTATGTTCTGGGCCAACAAGATATAACCAACCATATTAAAACTTCCTATATCATACAAGTCTTAAAGTGGTCGAGTGTTAATGATGGAAATTTTTTTTTTTTTGACAAGCTAAGATCCTTCTAACAGCTAACACTAGTTCACTATGTGACAATTACAATAGGCAATGTCTGGAGCTGTCAAAAAGTGCTACAAAAATTGTGTCCTGCACTTATAACTTACTGAAGAAAAATCCCAAAACTTAAGAACCCAATTAGCCCAAAAAAGACCTTGTAGCCTCAATTACACGTACCTGTAGCCTCAATTACACATACCTATAGCCTCATTCTCATCAAACTCCACAGCCAAATTCAACAAAATTCAGTTTTTTTTTTTTTCCTTCTTCTAATTACCCTTCAAAACAAATTGGGTCAGAGATATTTATATGGGATAATGTAAGACATGAGCTGAAAAAAATCTCTGACTTCTTCAAACCCACCAAAAAAAAAATTGAAATTTGAACAACTTGTCCAAAAGATTGAGCTTTTAGATGAAATGGGAAATTTACATGACCAAAAAATCACAAGAACCCTAACAATAGAGTTGTGGAATCATTACAGAGAATGTGTAGATGATTACATAGTGCCAACAACAGAAGGACTCCAACAACCGCTATAAACAGTACTAGATGTACAAAAGAAGTTGCCCATTTGGTCAACCAAACCCAACCCCAGTCAAGCTATTAACTATATAAGCCATGAAGAAGCCTATCATTACAGCGCGGCGCGGCCTGCATAAAACACTATAGACAGCATAGGCACCAAAGTAAGATACAGCATGTTCTTCTCCTAGCCATTTAAGAGAAAACAAATGCACTGAACAAACCATTAAGCCATTTTCTTCTCCTACCCTAAAAAACAGCAACAAATATCCAATGAATCTGCAAGAATGCCCAAGATAGGAACCAAGTTCAAAATCAATCTCACAACCAATGATAAAAAATTTTAAAAAAAAAAATTCCAAGTTATGACCTCACATTCACATACACATAGTTCATGATGAATTAGACAATGAAATTACAGTCTCACTGTAAAAGTTCATGCACAATGCAGATGTAGAGAGAAGACATCTATGAAGGTTTTTGCAAGTGACAAAAACTACTTAGACATCTATGCAGACTTAGACACATTAGGCAGCCCTCCCAGATTCATTATGAGGAGAACCAGAGTTCATTATCAGGTTTAATTCAGTTAATAGGGAAATAAATGAAGCTGCTGTAACTAAATAATTTGAGTACAAAAAACTGACATGGATGAAGAAGAAGAAGAAGAAGAAGAAGAAGAAGGATGCAATGGAAGTTTGGAAAGTTTCCCTCTTTCAACTTCGAGCCAAGACTGTGGATTGAGAGTATTGAATTTGCAGACCCAGATCAGAAAATAGGAGCTGGGAGCTTCAGAGAGTAGCAGATGAGACAAGAGAATAGGAATCCAAAACAAAAATTCTAACTTTAACTTTGGAATCCAATATATTTCGTAAAGATCATATCTTAAACATGCAAAAGGTGAGGTTTAGCCTTATGCAACATAGCTGCATGTGTTTTCTGTACTAGTTTGCAAGTTCATTCACATCTCCTTACTTGAATTCCTAAAGTCTTCCACATTCACAGAACTCTACCATAAGAAGTCTAGCTAAGAAGAAAAAACAAATTGGCTATAAACCCCCAAAACTCATAAAGGGTTAGCTGCATTTTAAAGTTTAGCCCAAACAATATAAATTTCCATTAAAGAAAAAGGAAATTAGTTCATACTTACACTAAGACTGCAGCAGCCCTTATGGAGTGACATATTAGGATGCACCCTCCCCGCATTTACTTCTTTTTTGGTTGCGTCTAGTGTATTGTTTGGCCGGAACATGCTCTGTTACCTGCTCATAAATTCAGTTTTTTAAGCTTTTACAAACAAACAAATTCATGCACAACGAAACCCAAAAAATAAATGGAATTAAAATCAGAGTAAAGCACTTGGAATACCAGGTGGGAACCTGTGCCGCATCTCCTTGGTTGGATGGTGCGAGTCGATTTCCGTTTAGGTGGAGCGTGAGTGTTTGCATCCTATGGCTGCTCAGCTTGGTCACCTTGCCCCTGCTCAACGTCACTGTCATGTGGATGCGTGGCTTGTGGAACATGTATCAAGGTAGATGAGGTAGGAGGTGATTGTGTCTGACTTGGGCTGGTAGACATGAGCTCAACGTGGGGTGTTTGAAGCCTAGGGGTGGGTATAACTATCTGAGGGGAGCTATAAGACGGGGCCATGGGTGAGTTGTGGTCAACAGTGGTGGTGTGTGAGGACTCGAATTCAACATAGGTAAACTGTGAGGGAGATCCGGTGTCAATGGGAGGGATGGGTGGCATGGGAGGGCCGATTGTGTCCTCAGGGGTGGACACAGGTGGTACAGGGGTCATAGTGGCCAGAGGAGGGGTGGGGGCAGGTCGATGATGTGTCATTGGAGCAGCTAACCTCGTACTGGGCCCTACATCTAGTATTTCAGAAGGCTAGCACATCGATACGATCAACCTCATCCACATCCTCAAAGGCCTTCTTAATGAACTTATATTCATAAGATTCTTCATTGAACTAGTTGAGGACAGCCAGTTGGGTTGCAATCTGTCATTAAATCCCAGGCATAAATTAAGTACAACACATACATAACATCAAACACAACATGCAAATTACAAAAAAATTTATGCACATTACCAAAATGTCCATCTTAGTGCTAGCGCGGTCAATATACAATCGAGTGATCCTACGATACCACACCATATATGGATGATGATGTGATATCACCTCCTCCATCCTGGGTGAATTATAAACGTACTCATTGCGATCATTCCACTTCTGAATATGGACTGCATGTTCCACCGACCAATTTTTCTCTACCTTGCCCCTTGCATCTATTTTGTGCAAATTGCAATTGGTATAGCATTTGTGGGTTGTTCCTGCTTTAGCCCAAACTGTCGTAGGACACGATCGGGTAGGTGGAACTCTACAAGCCAAAAACAAATAAGTGGAATGGTCGATCTCCACACGTTACTTCCCTCGATGCAAAAACTAGGAGGAAGGTGGCTCAAGTCATTTCCATATGGCTCAAGTCATTTCCATATGGCTCCCACTTGACCTACAATAGCCACCAAGTAAAGCAACCGCATTCAGATAATTTTCCATAATTTGCATAACAAGTAGCACAATAGTGTTGCAGAAGTTTTTGAAGGACATAAGATGTTATGGACGTATAAATACAAGTATTATACCTGGTCGGGTCGTGTCTTGGCAATTTGATTGCGATATGCGGAAAGCACGTGCGTGGGAGCATTCTTTGTGCACATTGCCCCTGCCCACCTACAAGCAGGTGACATTGCATGGTCATTAGCCGTTTACGTATAAAAATGTGGCATAATACATGATAACACACTAATTATGCGATATATACTTACTTCATATCAAGAGGAATTGGTGGTAGTGGTGGACCATAAACACCCTCGGGTTGGGGCACCATCTGTGGGGACATATGTGGAAACCTAACATATATCCACAATTGGACCAAAATCAATGGTCCGTCAATCTGCTTTGCCTTCTTGTCGGTTGCATTGCACAGCTGTCTATACAACCATGATAAGGCTGCACTACCCCAACTATACTTGCGTGGATTATGAAGGTTCTGCATGAACTCTAACCACATGAGATGGACCCTATCTTCGGACTTGTCAAGAAATACCATATCCCCTAGTAGAGCTAGTATATAGCAGCGAGTATACTGATGAACTTGAAGCTCATTGGCATCCGAAGGCAGTGGTTGTCTGATTCTTTCGACTAGTGCGGGTATCAGAATCCTTTGACCTTTTAGCACAGTTTGAGGGCCATTTGGAATTTGAATTCCAAGCATTTCAACACACACGTCTTCCTAAATTCTTTTAGTAGGCCCAACCATTGACTCACCCTCAATGGGCAACCCCATAATAACTTCCACATCTTGCAATGTGATCGTCATCTCACCATGTGATAGGTGGAATGTATGGGTCTCTGGGCGCCATTGATCTACAAATGCAGTGATCAGTGCATGGTCAAGCTGTATGGATGGGACCAAGTGCAGACCCTCAAGACCAAGCAACCTCACAATGGCAAGGACATGATGATCTACCATAGGATCTCGAATTGTCAATTCTTCATGGCGACTTCGACAATCCAGTGTGCCAGGAGGATATTGCAAATATTATAACAATAGATAAAACTTTTATGCAAATATTTAGTATTTATGGCTAATTAGAGTTGTGACATGAATGCATAGTACAAGAAAACTCATGCAATTACCCGTCACCCAGGGTTCCACAGTAACTCAGATCGATGTTTAACTTGTTCCGTCAATACACTACCATCAATGGGTCTAGGATCTATTGTCATGCTGCAAAAATTTTGTGTCATATCAGCTATAAATAATAGGTTTGTGTAATGTGCAATATTGGTTAGTGACAGGTAATAATGTGCAAATGCAGTTTCTGCAATGCATTCAGCATGCTAGAAGTAAGGAATTTTTGGTAAACTCATATTGTTTAAATTTATAATTTCATTGTGTTTTAAATCTCATCACAAATAAAACAAGCTCTAACCCTTTTCTTTTGTTTTCTATGAATCGAGGGTTTTTGAGAAAGCCATTAACTACTACAGAACATCTGCACCTGAGTTAAAAAAGGAAAGAGCAATGCTACTGGAAGAATGGCTGAATATGGACAGCAGTTTTGGGGAGCTTGGTGATATTAGTTTAGTCCAGTCTAAGCTGCCAAAGAAGCTAAAAAAGAGAAGGCAGATGGTGTCGTTGTTGGGTGTGTTGTGCTTATGTTTTGGAAAGGATGTGTTTTACAAGAGTGACAAGATGAACAAAATTAGCATGCATATATACATAGAAACACACAAAATTAGCATGCATATATACATAGAAACACACATGTTTTGAGAATGATTTATCATGGCAAAGATCTAACAAGATAAAAATAAAAAATTAAACATGATTACAAGCATGACATTTTGTGAACAAACATCATTTCACATGATTTTATCAATATGTTAAGATCTAGCATGATAAACAAATGCACCAATTCGGCAAATGCACAGTAAAATTGAAATAGCACAGTAACATTCCAACAGCACAATAAAATTCAAACAACATAGTAAACAAAAACACAAAAACTATACCCAAATCTCCAAATCACTAAACCTAGAAAGCAAATCAAAACCCATTTCAGCCAATAATAAAGAGAAAGAAATCACATTAGAGAGAGAAAGAGAGAGAGAACGAACCTGCTGGTTGATGATGGACGGAGACGGCGTAGGAAGAGAAAGACACCGGAGAGAGAGAGCGAGATAGAGAGCGATAGAGAGAAGAACGGCGTAGAAAGAGAGACACCGGAGAGAGACAAGGGCACAAACTAATCGGAGTGTTGATTTAGTGGGCACAAAATGGAAGTCGAGTATACCATACTCGACTTCCATGCTGTTTTACCCAAAATTTTACTATTACAGTTTATGTTTTAACCGCAATGGAAGTCGAGTATCAGACTTTTAATGAAAGTCAAGTATCTTATACTCGAGTTTTAGTTGGCTTTTTCCTCTTTTTTTAATCCACGTCAGATCTATTTTTCAAATGGAAGTCGAGTTTGCTAAAAACGACTTCCAAAAAGAGTCCAACTAACTAAATAAGTTTGAACGCATGCCATTGCCCTTAAATTTTTGCCAAATTGTACTGTTTAGCAAATTCTGCCGTCATTTATCCCTTGCACCCCACAAGCATTTATATTTGTAGAGTAACTATTGTGTCAATGGTACATAGTGGTATGATTCCTCTTTCTTAATTCCTTTTCTTTTGTCCTATAGTCTCGAAGGTTTTTTGTTGTCTCATAAAACTACTGATACGGTATCTTATTCTTGGTGTCTCCAAAGAACATTATGGTTGAACACTACTGGTCCTCCCAGACCTTTAATGGTTATTGGGTCTTATATTACGTAGTTACTGCTCAATTATATCACGTTTATAACTTTTATATATAAAAAAGGAAGTAATGTCCCAAATCTAGATGAATTTGATATGCATGTTTATAAATCCTAACATATATCAAACAATAGAGATACAGTGATTGAGCAATAGAGAAAAGAGAGAGAGACTTACAGCTTTCTCGCGAGCCTTGAGTTCGACGTGGTAAGCGCGGCACGTGTGAGAGAGCGCGTCCACTGTGTTCTAGAGAGAGAGAGAGAGAGAGAGAGAGAGAGAGATTAGAGGATTGAAACGATGACTAAAGGGGATCGAGAAGAGAGGAAGTGCGTAGTACCTGGGAGTGAGATCGGAAATGCGAAGCGATGGTGGTTTTGTTAAGCAAGAACGCCATTTTTGGTTGCGCTGAAGCTTCAAAGCTCAGAGAGAGAGAGAGAGAGAGAGAGAGAGAGAGAGATTGAAAATGAAAATTCTGAAGAATTTTTGTATTACTTTGGTGCCCCTGTGCTTTCTTGGTCTTTCACCACTAAGGTACCAGCTGCTAGGTGGCATTCTTTTAATTAGACATGTGTCCTGGTTATGGTATCTCACGTCACTTTCTTTAATCCATTTAGCCGAAGAATGTGTAAATTGGATCCGGATCCTCTCCATTTCCCTTTGAAAAGGAGAGACTCCAGTACACGGTGGGGATTTCGTCCAAAATGATCCACGCTAAAAAATTAGACACGTCATTTAAAATGTTAACACCACACTTAACTAGAGTTCACACTTAACTGGGTTTAACTCAACCGGGCAAAAAAAACTCAAGTTAAACTCTGAACTTTCATCGGCTCTGCCGTGGCTGCACTGTCTTCTTCCCTTACTCGCTTGACTCTATGCGAAGAACATGAAACCCACACCCAAACCCAAACCCAAACCCAGTTTCATCACCACCACCAACGGCAAACCCAGATTCCACTACCATCAACACCACCAACAACCACACAAAAAATCCAAAAGAATGCATAGGAAACCCATAACCACAACCAAAAATCCAAACCCACCAACAGCCCTCAATCACAATCACAACCTTCCACAAAAAATCGAAACGAATATACAAGCAACCTCCACCACTGCCCAAGCCTCACCAACCACAACCAAAAATCCAAACCCACCAACACATAAATGCACAGGAAACCCAAGCCACAAACATAGCAAACCCAAACTCAGAATACTTAGATCGGAGACCCAAATCACGAAATTAGACACTAAGATGAACCGATCTGTAAAAAGGGATGAGAGAGAGAAAAAAAAACACCTGAGAGAGAAACCGATCTGGCAAAGGGAGGAAAGTGAGAGAGAAAAAACAAAGGCCCGATCTGGGCTGAGCTTGAACTGATCTCACGGTGACTCGTGGTGGTTGCTCGTGATGGTGATGACTGGTGTGGTGGTGGTGGTGGCATGTGGAGGAGCAATGAAGGTTCATGGAGAAGAGAGCACTGGGTAAAAGAAAAAAAAAATGAAGAAGGAGAAGAGACAGAGAAAGGAACGGGTTGGAGTGAGAATGCCAAACTAATTTTTGGAGAGACTTTATGTGATTGGACAAGTCATACGGCTGATCCTATTATTTGCTTAATTTTATAAAAATGCTACTGAAACTTGGGTGCATTTAAGCTTGTACAACAATTTCTAAAATTTTTTCAGAGGGCGAAGGATTATTGCTGGGAATGGAAAGTCCTGAAGGATGTAGGAATGTATTTTTCCGTATCAAATGTAAAGTGTGGGTTTCATGTTCTTCGCGTAGAGTCAAGCGGGTAAGAGAAGAAGACAGTGCAGCCATGGCAGACAATGTTGTGAGTTTCCTCAAGTCAGATTACTTCAGAATGAACGGCCGGTGAGAGTTAAGAGTTTAACTTGAGTTTTTTTTGTCCAGTTGAGTTAAACCCAGTTAAGTGTGAACTACAGTTAAGTGTGGTGTTAACCTTTTAAATGACCTGTCCAATTTTTGAGCGTGGATCATTTTGGACGAAATCTCCACCGTGTACTGGAGCCTCTCCATTTCAAAGGGAAATGGAGAGGATTCGGATACGTGTAAATTTGCCTAAAATAAATAAGTGTTACGTGTAAAGTATTTTTCCTTTAAATCATAAATAATAAGTTATTATTAGTTCTAATTTAAATTTATTATTGAAATTACTATTTTTTTCACCAAAAAATAACTTATAACAACCTATCAATTAGGATTTATTGTGAAAGTGTTGAGAACATAGTATTTCTTCATATTAGTTGATGATGCTTGAGATCGTCAGTAAGCTACACGGTCCGCACGTGCTACTAATGACGTACCTACACGACAAAAAGAGCGGAGACCTAAGGAAGGGCACCGGTGTGGTACCGGCCGAAGACCCTCCGAAGGTCAAGTTAGAAACCTTTATCTTCAACACTAGAGTGCTAGAGTTGAGTTATTTGTGCGTACCTTGCTTTGAGAGGGTCTTGGGTTATTTATAGTAGCGTTGGGCCGAAATCCACACCTTGGCCAAGGAGTTCTTTTCCTTTTAGGACAGTAATACTTGGATTCCACGTATCTCCTAGAATCCTTGCCCTTGTAGGAATCTCCTTAATTAGACGTGTCGTTCAAGAATCATGTGTATGCGTGTTGGTCAAACAAGGTTGTAGACGGAGCCCAGACTAACCTCGTCAGCCTGTTCCTGTCGGCTTGGCTTATGCATTTAAGGTTGGCTTGTCGGTGGAAGTCATCGCCTTCAGGTTCCCGTATCTTTGGGGTCATCAGCTTTGGGTCTCCCTAGATTTGAGTTCGTCAGCCCCAGGGTCGTCAGTCTTAGGCTCGTTAGTTTTGTATCTTCAGAATGACCCCTATCATTAGTAAATATATATTTGTGTAAATTTACAAGTTTACTATAGTAACTATGTATATTTATTTGTAAATGTGTACATGCTACATACTAGCACACTAGAAACGTTGCTATATACTGGCACTTTATAAAATGCCGCAATGCAAAGGTTTAGGAGAGCTTGGGCTCACTTGGATTTTTTGGTGGTGGCAAGTTGGTTTTCAAGTAAGGATTAGTGCAAATTTGTTTCAGGTCGGGTCCGAGATGGTTTTCTTTTGATGGGTTTTGGAGGCTTCGTTGAGATCCATTGAAGGTTAGATTTTGCGACGGTGGCTAATTGATTTTCTAGTTGGGGTTGGTAGGTGGTATGATGGCTAATTTTGTGTTGTCACTTCATAGTGGTGGGGATGGGTTTGACAATGTGGGTTTCTCTTTGCTTGGTGGGTTGCATGTTTATGGGTATGAATTTTCCGATTTGCTACAATTTTCTGGATTTATGGGTATGAAATTTTAATTGTTGTGACAAGAAATTTTTTTTTAGTTATAAAACTTTATATTTTCCATTAACAGAAAACCTTATCATTTGGATTTAGTTGCACCATGAACAATTCTCTTTGCCTTTTTTTTTTTTTTATGCACATTTTCATAATCAAACTTCTAGCCCACAAAATTTTTACACGAAGCTCATGAGACTTGCTTTCATAATTAACCACATTAATGACTAATATATTTTTGCTGCTCAATATAATTATTAGTTACAAATATGTGATGGAAACTTATAATCTATTTTTGTCCAAGCCGACCACCTTTGGAAGAGATTTTGGAATCACGAAAGAAGAACAAAAGTTGGTAGTGTTATTTTGTAGGGATTACCATAATTGAGGAATATGGTGCTGAAATATGTCAGGGATTCTGTTTTGATCACAAGATGTTTATTTGGTTGGAGCTTATAAGTTCAAATTTTTTTTTCCTCACTTTTTCAAAGTACAAATATACTTCTAGCACACTTTCAGCAAAATGTTTTCAATAAAAAGTTAAATAAGTTGTTTTCAAATGGATAAGTATGTAATGATATAAATGCTTAAATGTGAACTTGTGCTCCATAATTGAAAGAGGTCAGAGCTTCCCAGGCTTGTTCTTCATTTGATTCCATATGTGATGTTCATAAATGTGCTTGATCTATGCTCATAGCCAGAACTTGTAACAAGAGAAAGAGGTGTGGCAGTTCTCTTTAAATAATTAGCCTCTTTACCACAACAAAGAATATAATTTTGTAACCCTTTTTCAATCTTGCTGCTATATCATTTGTACAACAACATGTGTAAATTTTAACTCAATAATATTCTTCAATTAATTTTAGTCATAAAAAAATCTAGTGAGTTTATGCTCTTATAATATGCATAAGGAAGTAGTAATTTTCTTTTGTTGGACAAGAAAAAGGAGGAAGAAACCTCACTTTCGAATTTATTAATTAGAGCCATTTGGTTGTTATAATCATTCGAAGCCACTATCCAATGTGAACTTCCAATACTTGATCTGGATTATTACGAAAAATTGAGTTTAGAGAGTTCTAGATGTTCATGGCAATTAGTTTCTGTTTGTAATATGACCCCCTATTCGTGAAGTGTTCATTTTTTCCTTGGATTTTGGGTTTGTTGTTTGTGCACAAACTGTAAATGTTTTCTTTATGTTGTTAGATTATAAACAATCATAGTATAAATTCTAAGATCTTGAATTATCATGATTTTACAACTACACAAATTAATTATAAAGCATGCATTGATTCATTGCTAAACTTTTCTTAAGATCAAGTCTTAGTATGAAAGGCACTAAATTCTTATAGAATTGGTTTCTCTCTCTTGACACTCTTTTCTCTTTCACTATTCAGTGTATTTGATGGGGTAGTTGAATATCTCTTTTATAGGCAGAGAGAGGACCAAATTCCTTGTATCTATAACTTCCACTTGTCCATCAAAGTTGGAATTGCTTAGGAAACTTACTTCTCCATTAATTAATGTTTTAAGGACATGTAACTTCTTATTAAACCATAACATATATGAAGTGTAAGAGCATGAAATCTTACTGACCCAAGCCCACTTAGAATAGTGAGATTGATGTTCCTAAGCCCGGCCCAAATCAATAAATATTTGTAAAGAGAGTAAGATGAACAAGTTTGGGTTTCGCTCGAGGACATAGATAAAATAGGAGGAATCAGAAGTCTAAGATTTAAATGTATAGATGAATCTTTACAAGTTTGCCCGAGGACAATGTTCTTGATAAATATGTACACTGTTCACTTTATTTCTCTCAGTTACTGTTCTAGCTCTGACCTCTTTTTCTTGAATTTTTATGAACCCCCATTATTTGAGAGCCCTTTTCCTTTATATGCTCTATGGCCTCTTGCATCCTGCCCCTCAATCTTTAATCCTTCTAAATCTCCTTAGGACACTTGCCCATTAGACTTCTGGTGAAGGTGGTGGAAGGAATTGCTGAGTTGTGGATCTACTGTTCATGTCACTTCTTTGTTAATGCAACTGATAAAACTGTTGTCAGCCATTTAATGCGGAGGAGTGGGCGAGACCTAACAAGAAGCCTCCAACAAATATCTTACTTATCCCTTAAGGCGCCTACATTCACCTCTTACACCCCCCAAAGACGCTCTGTCACTTCCCACTCTCTCCTCGGATCACCTCACTCCTCGGGCCATAGATACTCCTTCATCAGGAACAACTAAAGGCTACAGCGGTGCTACCAATCTTCGCTCCTCAGGTCCCACATGAAGTTATCAAAAGGATACATTATCAAATGAGACAATTCATTCTTACACAAACCGATCTCAATGGATTAAGTTATTACTTTAAAGAATCTTGACTAATAGCCAATACTACCTAGTTTGATTCCACCTTTTGCTCCTCTTAACTCGCTTTATAAATTAGCATGAATTTAATCATTTAATTATTATTTTAACACTTCTCTTCACAAACTAAAAAATAAAAACTAATTATGCGTGGGCTTAAATTTCCCAGTAATGAGTGAGATCAAAAACATAAAATTTCTTAAAATTTTAAACTGAAAATAAAGTGGAACATAGTTTGAACTTTGGGTTATTTACTTTGACATTATTATAAATTATTACTTATCTTAAGAAAATGAAAAGTGATACGTCCATAATATTTTCACAACACTTTCATACTAAATCATAAGTGGTAAGTTGTTATTAGTTCTAATTTAAATTTACAACTTAAATTATTTTTTACCTGCTCATAGTATTTAACAACAACTAACTGCTTATAATTAATTTTGAAAATGTTGTAAAAATATTATTGACATAGCATTTCTCTAATAAGATTATCAATTTTGATCAAAATAATAAATACAGATTATTATTTATTTTGGATTAGCCAAGAGAACTCAGTATTCAGATGTTTTATCCTAATAATAGGGGGTAAAGCAAATGTTGTAATTCAAAAATCAAAATTTTATCATATATCTAAAATTTTTAATTAAAAAAAAAAAAACATTTGGTTCTACTTTCCGAACGTATTGAGTGGACGATTGGAGGCCAAATGGGCAAGTATTCTTTGAGTGAAGCCCGCACTGCCACGTGTATGAAAAAGCAGTTATGAACATCACCAACGTTGGATTTAAAGGAAACGAAACAAACACCAAACCGTTCAAAATTCAAGAGCTGATTTTTAAGAAAAGAAGCAATGGCATTGAGAGGAGCTGTTGCCAGAGCTTGTAACGTTGGAGGAAGACACAGACACCCATCTCTCCTATCAGTTCCTTGCTATCTTAAACTCAAATTCCATTACCCTCCTTCACATGCTCTCCATAGATTCGCAGATTTTCCTATATACCAACCCGGTGGTCAGTCTCTATCTCTGTTCTCTATTTTCATCTTTCAAAGTTTACTTTGTTCTTTCAGTTTGTATAGAAACAATAAAAAGCAATTCTCATTGAAAGCCAAGTTTTGGGTTTCATTTTTTATGGTATTTTAATTTTTTTCTTAAAGCGAATATGACTTTGGACATGATAGAATGGCAAAGAACTTATGTGACCGACCCTTATTAGTTTGTTGAGGGTTTGTAGGATAGCCAGTTCCCACTTTGTTGTTATTGTTGTTGTAAATGTTTTTCCTTCATTATTTGATAGAATAGAACCAATTTAGGTGGAAACTAATTTAACAATTTTGATTAGTGACACTAAGAATTGAAGCAAGTTTTGTTGGTTGTTGTGCTATTTATATTTATGCAGGACTTAAATATCCAATCCGTGCAATAAGTGAGGCTACTGTGGATCCCTTAACACCCAAGAAAGACGATGAAGAACAATCACCTCAGAATTGGACAATTAAAATGTTATATGATGGGGACTGCCCGCTTTGCATGCGTGAGGTCTGTCTTCAAGGACCTGATTTTTGCATTTCTTCAAGAACACACCTGATTTGGTGTAAAATGTGTTAATTTGTGAATTTGGTCATTTTAAATATTTGATGTGTTTAAGTTCATTATATGTCAGGTCAACATGCTCAGGGAGAGGAATAAGGACTATGGTACTGATGATGTTCAAAATCTTCAGTAAGCTACACGGTCCGCACGTGCTCCTGATGACGTACCTGCACAACAAAAAGAGTGAAGACCTAAGAAAGGGCACTGGTGTGGTGCCGGCCAAATACCCTCCGAAGGTCAAGTTAGAAACCTTTATCTTCAACACTAGGGTGCTAGAGTTGAATTAATTGCACGTACCTTACTTTGAGAGGGTCTTGGAGTATTTATAGCAGCGCTGGGCCGAAATCCATGCCTTGGTCAAGGAGTTCTTTTCCTTTTAGGTCAGTGATACTTGGATTTTACGCATCTCTTAGAATCCTTGTCCTCCTAGGAGTCCCCTTAATTAGGCGTGTCGTTCAAGAATCATGCCTGTATGCGTGTTAGTCAAGTAAGGTTGTGGATGGGACTATGTCTAACCTCGTCAGCCTTATATCGTCAGCTTGGTGATATACGTGGAGTCGTTGGTTTGTTGGTGAAGGTCGTCAGCTTCAGACTCTACAGCCTCTAAGGCCATCAGCCCTAGGGTCGTCAGCTCTTGGTTCCTCAGCTTTGGACTTTACCAAAATATCCTTATTAGCTGCCCCCTACTCCATAATCTCGTCAGCCTTCGCCTGACGAGTTATGGAGTATGTGTTTATGATGTTGGTAGGTGGCTTCTATTAAATGCTGGCATGTGGCTTAAACTGATTCGCCTAGATCTGCGACGAGGGCGTCGCTTCGTCTTCCGTGCCCCCTTCTTCCTATATATATCTCCTATTCCCCTCATTCCAAACTTTCCAGCATTTGTAATTTTTTTGAGAGCCAAAGCGTCACGTTCGCGATCCTCATCCGTCTTATTTGCCAGCCTTGTCTATTCTGAAGCCGTCAAGCTTTTTCGGACCGTCATCTTACGACAGGACATTTTACTGGTAAGTTTTTCTTCTTTCAATTCTTTTTACTTTTCTACCCTGTACCTTTAGCGAAGCCATCGGCCTAGGTTCTTAGAACAAAAACCATCGTTTGTAGGTAGTCAGATGTTGAGTGATCAGTCGTCAGTTCGTGAGGGAGCGGGTTACGACGAAGTCTTCCCATCAGGTCGTTAGCCCGAGGAGGGCTTGTCCTGGTCGTCAGAAAGGGACACATCGGCCCATTCTTCTGACGAGGTGGAAGGAAGTGATAGGGAAAGTGAGGATGGGGATAGTAGGGAGAAAGAGAAAACTGGTGACGGGAGTGAGGATGATGATGACGAGGAAACTTTAGAGAGCACCTCCGGGGCTCCTGGTGATGACCGTCCTTTCGTCCTTCCCCTGGAATGGTCCGTCAACGGCTTCTTGCCGACAATGTCAGAAAATGTTTTCAACATATTATGGGCTTGCTACCAGATTCCAGATGACATCTCAATCCGTCTCCCCGAGGAGGGTGAACGGTGTTATTCAGGCCGGACAGTGGACGTGGGCATGTATGACGCTATGTATGCTGCGGGTTTGAGATTACCACTGACGGCGTTGCACCGTCAGCTAGCAAATTTTTTGGGCATCTCCGTCAGCCAAATTGCTCCCAACGCATGGCGGACGTTTATTGGTGCCGAGATTTTGTGGGGTCGTCTTAGCGGTGGCACCGTCAGTTAACACTGGATGAGTTCTTTTGGTGCTACCATCCCCAACACATTTCCTCATCTAAGAGGTTTTATCATTTTTCAGTAAGGACGAAGGAATTGAAATTGGTGTCAGATACGCCTGACTTAAACAGAAAATGGAAAGGAAGATATTTCTTCGTAGAAGGGACTAACTGGGTATGCCGTCAGGATGAGTGGGAGTCAATGCCTCACGGCTTTTTTGACAACACCTGGGCATATGTTAGGGATTCAGGTCGATCCCGTCAACTTCCCTACTTTGCTTATTTTACTTGGCTTCTAACCCCAGTCTCTTTCTTTTCTGCCAACGTTCGTCCACGGGTGACCGCGAAGCAAGAGGACTTCATCCGTCGGGTGACGTCTATCCCTTTGGACGAAAGAAGGTGTTGGGACCTGATTACCCTTGACGCCCTTCACTTATATTGCGGCGGTCTGGAACCGACAGAAGAGGCTCGCAGGCTGAACGAACTTTCCCGTCGACGTGAGTATTTTTCAGTTGCCTCCGTCACTTTTCTTATATTATTATTGTTCTTACTTATTCTTTATCCTTAACAGAAATGGAGACGGCAAAACAAAGAATTCGTGCTACCGCTGCTAAGAAGAAGTAGGAGGAGGAGAGGGCTAGAGGTGAGGCGACACCGTCGTCCGCTCCCAAGCCCGTCGAGAAGAAAGGCGTCAAAAGGAAGACTGACGGGGTGGACGACCAGTCTGGGAAAAAGGTGGTCCCTTCTTCTGGTGCTAAACCTACTGAGAACCTGACGCCTCCTTATGCTTCCCATGGGTCGGGCAAAGACTTGATGACGGCGCCAGGGGTCGTCGCCCCTGATCCTGTCCGTCACCTCTTTACCCATAAGGACTATGCCGTGGAGGTGGCAGAGTCCATTCTAAAGGAAGAGGAGATGGAGCTATGCGACGAGCAGGCGACGGACGAAATAGGGTCGTCAGGGTTGTTTGACCTTACCCGGGTATGCTCTTTTTCTCATATTCCGTCACTTGGACGAGCTTATAGGTGACTGACGCCGTTGTTATGTCTTGCAGGCCATGGTTCGGATGAAGTTTTTGCGGGACAAGTGTGCTGCCAAGGAAGCGGTGGTCTCCTGTCTGCACATCCATCTCAGGAATGCTGTTGACGCGCAGCATCAGTACAAGGAGGTCAATGTCCATCTAGCCGGGGAGGTGAAGGGATTGACGGCAAGCTGGAGGAAGAGATTCGTCAGCGGGGCTTAGTTGACGAGGCGAAGCAGTTGGCCGAGAAGGACCTCAAAAACCTTCTAAGTCAGGTGGAGACGGCCAGGGCTGACGCCGTGACAGAGTTTAAGGACTCTCAATCCTTCATCGATGCCTGCGCCGTCTACTACGCTGAGGGGTTTGAGGACTGCCTGAAGCAAGTAAAGTCGGCTTATCCTGGCCTGGACCTTTCCAAGATCAATATGGACGAGCCTCTTCCTTCAACTCCGGCAGGAGGTTCCACCTTTGAAGAAACCGACGAGACCACCCAGCTCAAGGTTGACTCACGGGATGGTAGCTTCGTCCTCGCCCAGCCTGCTATAGCTCCGTCAGGTGGTCTTAACGCAGAAAAGCCTAATGCTGACGATGCTTCTACTCCTGTTGTTGCTCTGTCTTCGTTGATTACTCCTTCAGTTTTATAAACTTTATTGTTGTAATGAGTAGTTTGTTAAGGGTGCCCCTTTTCTTATTTGTAATGAACTTCTATGTTCGACGCCCGTTTTTTGGGCTTTTGTAAAGACAATTTTTAATCCATGGTTTTTAATCTTTCATCTCCTAATTGTGTTGGTTCATTCTTGGTGTTTTTGTAGCGTCAGCTTGATTTTTGTAACGGCGTCGTTCTTGTGATATTCAAATAGTAGGTTTGATAATTTTGACGAGGTCGTCAACTTTGTAGATAGTAATTGGCACTTGGTTCGTCGTCATTGTAGGCCGATGAGATTGTCTACTTGGTGGTTTTACGTGCCAAGGTCATCCACTTTGTGGACTAGCAGATTCGTCCATTTTTTGTGGACTTAAAAGTTCGTTTACTTCGTGAACTGAAAGTCGTCTACTCTGTGGATTTAGGGTCGTCCACCTTGTGGACGAGTTTGTTTGCTGTGGACTGAAGGTTGTCCGCTTTGTGGGTTTAGGGTTGTCCACCTTGTGGATTTTGCTTTGTGGACTGAAGGTCGTCCGCTTTGTGGGTTTAAGGTCGTTCATCCTGTGGACTTCGGGTCGTCCACTTTAGTTTGTTTACTCTGACTGAAGGTCGTCCACTTTGTGGATTTAGGGTCGTCCACCTTGTGGACTTTCGGGTCGTCCACCTTGTGGACTTCAGATTGTCCACTTTGTGGACTTCGTAGCGTCGTCTACTTTTGTAGCGTCGTCCATTCTAGGGTCGTCCACCTTGTGGGCTTTCGGTCGTCCACTTTGGTAGTTTCGTCCACTTTTGCGGACTTAAGGTCGTCCACCTTGTGGACTTTAGGTCGTCTACTTTGGTAGTTTCGTCCACTTTTGCAGACTTAAGGTCATCCACCTTGTGGACTTTAGGTCGTCTACTTAATAATTACACAAGTTCTTGAATAAACTCCTCTTATTGTGTTGAAAGCATACATAAGTATAAAATTGTTCAAAAATGAATAAACTTTAACCCTTTGGGTTTTAAATGTATGAACTAAAATAAATGACTAAAATAAATGACTGAAAGAAGTAAACTGGAGAGGAGGAGTGGCATTCTTTGTTTTTTACTGGTAGTACTTTCTGAGGTGCTCGGCGTTCCACGGATGGCGTAGTTTTAGTCCGTCCAAAGTCTCCAAGTGGTAGGTGCCCTTCCTTAACCATGATGCTATTTTATAGGGCCCTTCCCAGTTCGGGCCGAGTTTCCCTTGTGTAGGGTCTTTGGAGGTGCCCATTACTTTCCTTAAGACGAGGTCTCCAATTTCGAAGTCCCTGTGCCTGACTCGGGAATTGTAGTGTTTTGCCATGAGGTCCTGGTATCGCGTGAGCCTTTGTTCAGCTGTCACCCTAACTTCGTCGATTAGGTCAAGCTCTAGGCGCCTGGCGTCGTCATTCCTTCCTTCATTGTGATTGTCTACTTTGTAGCTTGTAAGCCCGACCTCAGCTGGTATAACAGCTTCACTCCCGTATGTTAGCTGGAATGGAGTTTTTCCTGTGGGGGTCCTAACGGTTGTCCTGTATGCCCATAGTATGCTGGGTAGTTCCTCCGGCCATATGCCTTTTGCCCCCTCGAGTCGAGTTTTGATTATCCGGAGTAAGGATCGGTTCGTGACTTCGACTTGTCCGTTGGCTTGGGGATGGGCAGGGGAAGAGTAGTGGTTTTTGATCCCTAATTGTGAACAGAAATCTCGAAAGGCGTTATTATCGAACTGTTTACTGTTGTCCGAGATCAGGGCCCTTGGAATTCCAAACCTGCAAATGATGGTCTTCCAGACAAAACCACGCACGCTCTTCTCGGTGATAGTGGCCAAGGCGTCGGCTTCTACCCATTTGGTAAAGTAGTCGATTCCGACTATCAAGAACTTCAGCTGCCTTGCTGCCGTCGGGAATGGACCCATTATATCTAACCCCCATTGGGCGAATGGCCACGGAGCAGTAATCGGGGTTATTTCTTCAGCTGGCTGCCTAATGATGTTACTGAACCGTTGGCACTTGTCGCACGACTTGACATATTCCTGGGCGTCTTTTTATATAGTCAGCCAATAGTATCCTGCCCGGACCAATTTGTGGAGCAACGATCGTGATCTTGAATGATTGCCACAGATTCCTTCATGTACTTCCCTCATGACGTAATCCGCTTCTTCGGGCCCTAGACACCTTAGGTACGGTCGGGAGAAACTCCTTTTGTATAAGATGTCCCTTATTAAGATAAACTGCACTGCCTGGACCTTCAGCTTCCTTGCGGCTCCCTTTTCTTCAGGTAGGACGCCCTCTTTGAGATAAGCGACCAAAGGGTTGGTCCAATTATTTTCGGATCTTACCTCCTGCATTCTGATGACATCTATTAGTGGTGCAAGCTGAGTAAAAGATAGTACCTTGTCGGGGACGATTACGTGTTCCGTGGATGCAGCTTTAGCAAGGTGGTCAGCTTGCTCGTTGTCTCCCCTTGGAATTTGGACAACTTTTGCCTGAAGTTCGTCTACCTTCCTTTTTGCTTGTTCCAAGTACATCTTCATTCTTTCCCCCTTACATTCATAGTCACCGTTTATCTGATTAGTGATTACCTGAGAGTCGCAATGGACTACCGTGTCTACGGCTCCTACGGCCTTGGCAAGATCTAAGCCTGCTATGAGGGCCTCATATTCTGCTTCGTTGTTGGTTGTAGGAAAATCTAGCCGAACCATGCATTTGATCTCGTCGCCTTCCGGAGAACGAAGTACGACTCCCGCTCCGCCAGCTCTTTTGTTTGACGACCCATCGGTGAACACGTTCCACCGGGGACTCTCCGCTCCTTGGCCTTCGCTACTTGTGAACTCTGTGATGAAGTCAGCGAGTACTTGCCCTTTGATGGCCGTGCGGGGGCGATATTTTATGTCGAACTCGCTCAATTTTATTGCCCATAAGGCCATACGTCCCGCGGCTTCGGGACTACTCATTGCTCGCCGTATGGGCTTGGAAGTATGGCTTAAGCTTGCGGGCCGCCATTACTAGGGCGAAGACAAGTTTTTCTATTGGTGAGTACCTTTCTTCTGCTCCATGGAGTGCCCGGCTAGCGTAATACACCGGCCTTTGTACCTTGTTGTCTTCCCTCATGAGGGCTGTGCTGACGGCTGCTGGAGAAATGGCCAAATAGAGGAATAGTTCTTCACCTTGTTGGGAGGGAGTTAATAGTGACGGCGATGATAGGTAGGTCTTTAGGTCTTCAAACGCTTGTTGGCATTTGTCCGTCCACTTAAAGGACTTCTTCAGTGTGCGGAAGAATGGGAGACACCTATTCGTCACCCTGGATACGAACCTGCTAAGTGCGGCGACCTTGCCATTAAGGCTCTGTACTTCCTTCACGCTTTTGGGAGGCGTCATCTCCATTATAGCTCGGATTTTGTCCGGATTGGCCTCGATACCTCGTTGGGACACCATGTATCCTAGGAATTTTACGGCTGTCACTCCGAAGGCACACTTGGCTGGGTTTAGCTTCATGTTGTAAGACCGAAGGGTGTCGAAGGTTTCCTTGAGGTCTCCCAAGTGATCCTTTTCTCTTTGGCTTTTCACCAGCATGTCGTCAACATATACCTGGACATTTCTCCCGATTTGCTGTACGAACATCTTATTCATAAGCCTCTAGTATGTCGCACCTGCGTTCTTCAAGCCGAACGGCATGACCTTGTAGCAAAAAAGCCCTTGACTTGTTACAAACGAAGTCTTTTCTCGATCAGCTTCATCCATTAGGATCTGGTTGTACCCTGAGAATGCGTCCATAAAGCTTAACAACTGGTGTTGGGCCGTAGAATCCACTAGAAGGTCGACCCTTGGTAGAGGATAGCTATCCTTGGGGCACGCTTTGTTGAGATCTGTAAAATCTACGCACATCCTCCATTTTCCATTGCCCTTTCTTACCATAACGACGTTTGCCAACCGTTCGAGGTAGTAGACCTCCTTGATGAAGCCTGCTTCTAGTAGTTTACGGACTTCTTCCGCTACTGCCCGGTCTCTTTTTAGGGCGAAGACCCTCTTCTTCTGACGAACCGGCGGAAAGGATGGTGATACATTCAGTTTGTGTACTATAACCGATGGGTCAATGCCGAGCATGTCCTCGTGACTCCAAGCGAACACATCCCGGTTTTCTTTGAGGAAGGCTGCGAGTTCCTGGCGTACCGTTAGGTCTACAAGAGTGCCGATCTTGGTTGTGCGTTCTGGCTGGGAGTCGTCGAGAGATATTTCCTCAAGCTTTTCTACAGGCTCCGTCGCTGTACGCTGTTCTTCTATGTTCATAGACTGGCGATGGTCATCCATCTCCATCATTGCTACATAACATTCACCCGCAGCTACTTGATCTCCCCTTAGTTCTCCCATTCCATAGTCCGTTGGAAACTTTATCATTAAATGGTATGTTGATGTCACAGCCTTCCACGAATTAAGAGTGGGACGTCCTATGATGGCATTATAGGCGGATGAGCAATCGACCACAAGGAATGCTACATTACCCGTGACTTACTGAGGGTAGTCTCCCGCGGTCACCGCCAAGGTGATGATGCCAAGAGGAAAAACCCTTGTACCCCCGAAGCCGACGAGCGGGGCGTTAGTCCAAACTAGGCGTTCCCTATCAATTCCCATCTGTTGGAACGCTGGATAATAGAGGATGTTTGCCGAGCTCCCATTGTCGACGAGAACTCGGTGCATGTTGTAGTCTCCTGCTTGTATGGTGACTACGAGCGCGTCATCATGGGGGTGGTGGAGGCGTCGTGCGTCTTTTTCTGAGAATCTAATGAGGGGGTTATCAGTTCGCGGCATTTTGGGCACGGACCCTGTCAACTGGATGTTCTGGACCATTCGGAGATAAGTCTTCCGAGCTTTCTTGGATGATCCAGCGGCCGTGGTGCCCCATACAATCATCTTTATGTCGCCTACAGGTGGTCTAGGGCGTTCGTTTTCTCATCGGGGAGCTTGGTCTTGCGGTGGATCTACCCGTTCTTTGCTAACAAACCTCTGCAGCCTCCCTTGCCTAATTAGAGCTTCTATTTGCTGTTTTAGGTTGTAGCAATCTGCCGTATCGTGTCCATGATCTCGATGGAAGCGGCAATATTTGTCTCTAGGCCTTTTGTTGGGATCTCCCCTCATCTTGCCGGGAAAGGTCAAAGCCCCTTCGTCCTTGACTTGCATTAGGACCTGATCGATAGGGGCGGTCAGTAGTGTGAAGCTCGTGAATCTCCCCGGGGGCAGCTTGGAGCAGCGATCGTCCCGTCGCTCTTTGATTCTAGCCTTCTTTTGCCCCCTATCCGTTCATGTGTCTTCCTGCCTTTCCTATCTTTTTAGGCTTATCTTCCCTTGCGATCAGTGTGTCCTCCACGTTCATGTACTTTGTCGCCCTGTAAAGTACTTCGGACATGGTTTTTGGATCGTTCTTGTACAAGGAGAAGAGGAACTTACCTTTTCGCAGCCCGTTGGTGAAGGCTGCCACTTGTATCTTATCGTCCGCTTCATCTATTGAAAGAGCTTCTTTGTTGAATCGCGTTATGTAGGATCTTAGAGTCTCGTCTTCCCTCAGCCTGATGCTCATTAAGCATGCCATGGACTTCTTGTATCGGTGGCCTCCGATAAAGTGTGACACGAACTGAGCACCTAACTCTTTAAAGGTGCTAATCGAGTTTGGCGTCAACCTGCTATACCAGATTCTTGCAGACCCTTTCAAGGTGGTTGGGAAAGCCCTGCACATAATCTTGTCCGGCACTCCTTAAAGGTGCATTATAGTCTTGAAGGACTCCAAGTGGTCCAGGGGGTCCTTGGTTCCATCGTAGCTCTCTATCTGCGGCATACGAAACTTTGGGGGGAGAGGGCACGAGGTGACATGCCCCGTGAAGGGTGAACCAGTCCGCTGGACCAGGTCGTCAAGGTCAGTAGACACTCGTCCTTTGAGGGCGTTCATCATCACGTTCATTCGTTCCCGCATCTCCTGCATCTCTGCGGCGATGTGGGGTGGTAAGGCTTCAGAAGGGGCAGTCAGATTGGTATCCCGCCTTTCCGGCCTGCTCGAAGCGTTGCTGCCTTCGGGTGCTTTGGGATCCCTTCTTTCAGCGCTTGTTTCCTCCTGATTTTCTTCTTGTATTCCAGGATGCGCATTCTTCTGGCGTAGCTGCTCTTCTAAGTCGCGATTTTGTTTGGTCAGGCGTTTGACCGCTGCTGCGAGCGTTTGGACTTATTTTTCCAGAACGGTAGCGCACGGTTCGTCCGCTTGAACGTTGTTGGTGGTAGCCATTGAACGGGTGAGTACCATGCAACTTTTTTGCCCGGGAAACGATAGTGCGACGTTACTACCTCAATTCCCACAGACGGCGCCAACTGATGATGCTCAAAATCTTCAGTAAGCTACACGGTCCGCACGTGCTCCTGATGATGTACCTGCACAACAAAAAGAGTGAAGACCTAAGAAAGGGCACCGGTGTGGTGCCGGCCAAAGACCCTCCGAAGGTCAAGTTATAAACCTTTATCTTCAACACTAGGGTGCTAGAGTTAAGTTAATTGCACGTACCTTGCTTTGAGAGGGTCTTGGAGTATTTATAGCAGCGTTGGGCCGAAATCCATGCCTTGGTCAAGGAGTTCTTTTCCTTTTAGGTCAGTAATACTTGGATTTTACGCATCTCTTAGAATCCTTGTCCTCCTAGGAGTCTCCTTAATTAGGTGTGTCGTTTAAGAATCATGCTTGTATGCGTGTTAGTCAAGTAAGGTTGTGGATGGGACTATGTCTAACCTCGTCAGCCTTATATCGTCAGCTTGGCGATATACGTGGAGTCGTTGGTTTGTTGGTGAAGGTCATCAGCTTCAGACTCTACAACCTCTAAGGCCGTCAGCCCCAGGGTCGTCAGCTCTTGGTTCCTCAGCTTTGGACTTTACCAAAATATCCTTATCAGGTACTATCAAATTTGTTGATATAAGTTCTGATGAATACTCTCCTGAGGAGAATCAAGGCCTAGACTACAAAACTGTATGTTCCAAACAATGCTGAAATTTGTAGTATACACAGCTTGTTGGTCGAAGAGGGCTTGCTAGGATCTGTAAGATAAGAAGTAGAAAATGAAGTATATAAGTGATCGTAACACTACCTATTAGTCATATCCAATATGACTTCACAGACTAATTTACTCTATTTTTGGGGGGGCTCTTATGGATCATAAGAAATTTCCTGAAAAATCCATGTGAAATCATGTGGCTCTGTGCTTTGGCCATAGGAAAGTAAATGATAACTTTGTAAAATACTTACTGGTATGCTACAATACAAATTTTAGAGCATCTCTGTGTCAGATTTATTGCAATACAGTGACGAAGTTCTGTTTTATTGTTTAGGTAATGGGAAGGATTCATGCCATCCTCTCTGATGGAGCTGTAGTCACTGATGTTGAAGTACGCCGCATTTCCTACCCCTTTCATTTCTCCTATAGTTGTATTTTTGCGGTGTCTACTCTTCTCATTTCACGTTTTACTTTTATTTCCAAATTTCCACTTTATATAAATTCACTATCTTGTATTTATCTATGTGTATGTGAATAAGCATGCATGTGTGCATGTCATCTATGTGAATATGTATATACTTGTGTTACAGTGGTCCAACCTGTGGAATATATAAGAATAATGGGGGAAATAAAACACCATCGATCAATAGGTTTGGAAACTTCAACTAAGGCTATTCCATGACTAGAATCAATTAGTACAAGTACAAGATCGTAAAACTTTGAATCTAATAAGTGTTCTAGACAATCACTAACTATTCAAATATCTAAACTCTAAAGGAGGCCAAAGTGCAGCCTAGGATGTGGAACTATGATCATCTCCATGATTCTATCATTTTACCAACGCTTGCATGGAAAGTTTATTGGGTCCTGTTGTAGGCACATGGACAATGATTCTTTCTAAGCCAATTTCCTTCCCAGTCTCCTTTGCAATTCAATAGTAAATGTCAATGGTCTGGGACACGTTTGGAATTCTTTAGGTACACAATCTGTTTGAAGAAGATGGCTAAAGAACTTTGTTAAGATGTTACTTTAATGTGCTACTGCTTTCTTTATTTGACATTCTCATTCCTGCATATGACAACTTTACAGGCATTTAGAAGACTATATGAACAAGTTGGTCTTGGTTGGGTTTATGCCATTACCAAATATGAACCTGTAAGTTTCTTTGTTCCTAATTCTACTTGTAGTTCAATTGAAATGCTACCATTCTCTAGATGTATAAGGTTGTGGATAATGCTCCCTTTGTCCTCTCATCATTATTTGTACTAAATATAACAATATGCATTTAACAGATTGCAACAATAACTGATGCCGTATATGGTGTTTGGGCTAAATATCGTCTTCAAATCACAGGTAAATTTGTATTGCATAAACAATTTTATGTTATGACCCCTTCAAAGTTCTCAGGTAGTCGTGCCTTCTTTGCTTCAATTAAAAAAAGGTCTTGCTATAGCTGATTTTTTCCCCATGGATATTACATATTATAATGGAGCAGCACCAGCCTTGTGATACACACACCCAATTCAGTGACTCTTTTAATTGTTGTGATAAGGAATTATTTCTTTTGATAATCAATATATTGTCCACTAACAGAAAACCATATCATTTGGATTTAGTTGCACCATGAAAAAATATCTGTGCGATTTTTTAACTTCTCTTTATGCAAATTTTCAAAATCAAACTGAGCCTGCAACATGCTTCACTGGAAGCTCATGAAACTTTCTTTGAAAACTAACCACATTGATGACTAATCTGATTTTGCTCTACTCAATCAAATTCTTAACTTACAAATATTTGATGCAAACTTATTTGTTTTTGTCCAGGCCGGCCACCTTTAGAAGACATTTTGGAATTACGAAAGAAGAACAAGGTTTGTATACCACTGTGCAGGGATTAGCATATTTGGGTATATGATGCTGATTAATGTTAGATGTTCTGTTTTCATTGCAGGATGAAGTATGTAATGACAGAAATTCATGTAAGAAGTGAACTTGCTCGATAATTACAAGAAGTCTGAGCTTTCCAGGCTTGCTCTTTATTTTCTTACATATATGATCTTCAAAAATGAGTCGTATGTGGGCTCATAGCGAGAAGTCGTAATAAGATGAAGAGGTGTGGCAGTTCACATACACTTTTCAATTGATTTTAGTCATCAAATAGTCTAGTGATATGATGCTCGTGTAATGCATAATGATGTGATAATTCACTTTTATTGGGTGGGAAAAAGGAGATAACCAAGAAATCCTTCTTTAGAATTAATAAATTAGAGCTTTTTCTTATCATTCCAAGCCAGTTTCCACTTTGAACTTCCAAATGTTGACATGGATTATTATGAAAAGATGAATCTAGAGAGGTCTAGACGTTTTGTGGCAATTAGTCTCTGTTTGTATATAAGGTTTGACAATCTAATTGATTCTCAAACTTTAATATTTCATTTGTGTACATATGACTTGTGGTTTCTGTATTGTATCAGTTTTGTTAATTAGTAATAGGTGTGCCAGACACATGATATAGGTGAACAGGTGTCAAAGATTAATTAGTTGATCAAAATCCATTTTAAATGGCTGGTTAGGCTCTGTTAATAGTATATGGAGTATACAGAGGTGTGAATATCTGAAATTATTCTAATGAGACAATTAGTTTTCATTCTCAATTTGATATGACAAGAAATAGAACATGGAATGGTGGATCATATAGTGAAATTTATAGAGTGGCAGATCAAATTTCTGTAGAACATATTGGGTCAACTTCAAGAAATAAACATTACAGCGCCTAGACACTGATCAATAGCAGAGGTAGACAATGCCCTCTCAAATGGGGGGTTTAGAGGCCCCTAGTTCAATTGGGCATTAAACGTTATTTTATCAGATATACTGGAACATCACGATAAATGTGGTGAGCATATGCAGTCACATTGCAATGCTGGTATTAGGAAAGAATCTATCCAGAATTGGCAAGTTTTGCAGTGGGAAGTCATTTTGATGCTATAAGGGAGCAGGATTTAACAGAATCAAAAGGAGGGTAACTGCTTATGTGCAAAGACAGATCAGGCAATAAAGTATTACCAGGATGCAACTCTTGGGAATTTGACACAAGACGATACTGCAATCAATTCAACTCTTAGACCAGATATGACTCTTCAACTAAAAAATGGAATCATAAGCATCATTATCCTATCAAGTGCCATAATGACTGTATATGCATGTTTATGGTCTGAAGCTTGGGCAACTGTTTTTTCTATTTGTATTATTTTTCTGTGGCTGCCATGGTTGGGTCAGATGTGGTGTCCTAATATTCTGGCTTGTCTGGTTGTGTTTCCCTAACAGATGAATTTTTGACATCACATCACAGGAAAAAAAAAAAAAAATTCTTGCTTCCTACAACCTTTTTAAACTATAGAAACCTTGTTTTTGAAATTTGAAATATTGCATTGCAAATTTTATTATCTCAGCAGTTGGATGTGAGATATTAATAAAGTATAAAAACATACGTTGAATATAGTATAATTAACCTTACTTTGAATAAAGTGTGAATAGTTTCAATTTTCAATAAACAAGAAATTACATATGTATCGGTAAGCCAATTAGAAGTAGATGTTGAAGCAGAATTTGCAGTAGCAGCCATTGAACTAGCTGCCATAGAAGCTAATTTGGCTGGAGCATGTCTCCCTTGATTTCAATAAACAGAAATCAAGAACAATACAAGGAAGAAGAAAAGCACAGAGAGAAGAGAGGAAGATAAAGAGAGAACTTTTGTGTAGAAATTTAGTTATGATCCCAATACATCAATCTGATTACAGACCCCAATATATGGGTACTTACCACTTCCGTATAATGTATAATTGCTTAACTACTATAATTAACATAGCCCAGATGCTGACATGTGGACAATAGCATTGGATGCTGACATTTGGACTCTTGACTATAACAATCTTTATACTACATGTAGTTCATAATTTCATAGCTAAGCTACAGTTTGTTTACACTCTACCTTGGACTCAGACACTGCTTTGGACACTTCTGGCTTTATAGCTTACATATTCTTGATTATTAAAAAAAAAAAAAAAAAAAAAGAGATCGCTTAAACAATTTCTCCAACCTGATTGTTATTGTCTCCTCGTTCCCCTTGAAAAGCTGCTGATGGGAATCTATGTACGAGCCTGCCATATATTTGACAAACAAATTGAGAAATTTGTTTGTACAAACACAGTACCCCTATGATAACGATTGAACATAAATTAATTATGAACAGCCAAAAGGGGGAAATGATTATTAAGGCAGGTAGCTCCATAGCAAGGGTTCCAAAAACTAGACAGATGAACCTGAGTTCGGAAAGGTACTCAGAGTCTCGAGTTTGTACTGCTATCAACACATATGCAAGGCCGTAGACAAATATAGCCCCAAGGAAAAGCAAGAAGATAGCATGATGCGTTTCAAGTGGAGAGATGTCAGAGGAGCCAAAGTGAACATCAATTATGGCAAACAGAAGTGCGACGAGGAAAAAAAGAAGTTTTTGAAATGCTTCAAACAAACTGAGAGCTTCCTCCCTGGCAGAAACACAAACAAGAAATTCTTCAGCTTTAATATTACTTTTTCTTCCAAACATAAGGAAATCAAAATCCCACAAAATCCACTGAACTTAAAAAAAAAAAAAAACTAAAGGAAATCACCTCAGATTTATTAGGTTTCTCTCCCAAACCTACCAAAATGAGTGCAATACAACTTGAAGAGATGAACAAGCCACTAATAATAGTATTTCATTCACCCTTAGTACAAGAAATAATTTCTAAAAATTTGTCTTATCAAGAATTCTAAAAATTCACTCTTTATATGTGTGACTGCAATACTGAGTTTATAGCAATTAGAGTCATTCAATATGCTATAGGTCTGATACAAGACTTATTGTTCCTCATACATGCAGCAGTATTAATTTTGAAATGTAAACAACAACAATCAAGCCTTAGTCCCAAAACTTTCAAATTGGATTGGGAACCTCGATAGAGTAATGAAAGTTGGCCATATTTTCTTTTCCACCTTTCTATCTTATCCAAAATCGTACACTTTGGTTACCTCCTTAATTGATATGTCCTTTTTTACTACTTCCATTAATTATTTTAGATTGAAAGTAAACTAGTGAATAAGATGTGGCTCCAGTGAGCAACACTAAAAACATATAGTAACCAAAACAATGGCTGACAATCTGTCCACAAACAACCAGTATTCTCACAAGACAATCACCCGCACTCTTATCAACAACCTAGCAATTAGAAAAGCAACACAACAGTTCCAAAATTGACCAATAACTTGTTAAATAAAAACCCATATTAAAAACCGTTTAAACCTCAGGACACATAAATAAACGTTCGAAAACATATGATTTTTACTTTAATTGAATTTCACACCTAGATCCTTAGAAGAATTTTGAGGTAATAACAAATTAATCTTCAACAACTACATCAAACCAAAAATGAAAAAAATTGTAACTCTATTACAAAAACATACCATGAATTGACACTGTAGCAACTTTACAAATTTACACAATTATAGGCATTTACGAACTGATGTGAGCCATTTTTAAGCAAAATTGTATAAATTCTAGGCATTTTTCTATTCTACACTAATAGTCCTAAATACCACAAGGTAATAATTCATTGGTAATTTTTTTTTTTTAAGATAATACATTCCTCCCTTCACATTGTTCATGTTGTAACTTGTAACCCAATACCACAAAGAACAATCGACTGACAAACGGCAAAAGTTCAAACAATAATATCGTAAAATCAAAAGATCAAAAAAGATCCAAAATGGCAATTCCAAAGCCTTAAAAACATATTTAGCAACAAACAAAAGGAATTGAATATACAAAGTTTCTAGATGCCTTTTTGCCATAAGTAGATGGGCAAGACTTGTAATATTTTTGGGTGTGGTTGAGTTCATCCCTCTTGTGGTGCGGGTGAGTTTTTGAATTTTTTTTTTTTCTTTCCTACCCCTGTTCGGGTATTTTCTTTTACGCCTTGAAGGAAGATCACTCCTTATAAACACATCTCTATGTGCGTTTCTAGTCGATGTGGGACTCTAGGATTGCTTCTCCCTTTAGTGCTTCACTCAATGCTTATTTAATAATGATAACAATTCCTTGATCTTGAATAGATCGTTGAATTGTTTGATTTCGTTTTAATTTTGTACAATTCTTGATCTAGATTAGGGAAAGGAAAGTGAATAAAATATTTTATATATATTTCTTCTGCAGTTTGAGGAGATGATGCTATTGTCATTTTTCTAAGGCCTCGTTGCAAAAAATTTCCATTTACAGAACTTAGGATTAGATTTATAATATCGCAGCAATTATACACCTTATTTGATCCAATCCAGGGGGCCTAGAAATTGGAGCAACATAACCTAACTCCTAAAAAAATTGATGTTTTTGAACAAAATTTTGTGTCATACTTATTTCTCGTATCATGTTTATTGCAACTTCTTGTGAAATCCTTAATGTGTCTACTTATTTGCACTCTGTTTGAAATTACTATTGTTTACAACTAGTTGAGTTCCTACACGATGTGCGGTGCAATTTCTTATTAGTTTTCTTCAATATTTCGATAAGTTTTATCAAACATCTTGTAACTTAACTGGTTGGTAGCTCAATTCCAATAGAAACATTTAGGATTCAGATCTCCACCCCCAACTATTGATGTATTAAAAAGATATTTCAATAAATTTCATTGTAAAAAATTGTAATCTTTAGTAATTTTATATATAGACAAAATAGAAATACACTAAGAGTAGTATAGTGATTTGATCATACTATATATATGTATTTACAAATTGAAAGTGCATGATATAGTAGCTAATATAGATAGACATATTTCATGCCTACTAAAAAAATGCATTTATACTTCAATTTTTTTTTACACTCTTTTTTTTAAGAGAATTTTTTTTTTAACATTCTTGATTATGTGTTAATAAAAATTTTTTCCTCTTTTTGTTGGCATGGTTTTAATGGTTGCAAAAACAACTAATTTGAGTAAAAATGTCATATTTCAAATCAGTTGTTTCTCACTAAAAAAGCCAATTGTTTCTCATATAAATCTTAAAAAAAATATATTCAAATTTCATTATGCTTAAAATAATTAATATAACAAAATAAAAATGTTTGACACACACACAAAGGAGTTAGGAAATTTAAATGATTAAAATTAATTTTAGTGAATTCACAATTATTTAATTTTTTAATGGCTTTTATGACAATTGTTGTTAAAGCAACTAAACATAACTAAGAATGTTATATTCTAAATTTATTATTATTATTCCAACTAAAAATGATTTTCTATATAGAGTTATAAAAATAATCATATAGATTCATTTAATATAAATAATTAATGCACAACAATAGATAATTAATATATGCATTTACTCTATTGGCTAATTTAATGAATTAATTCTTTAATATAAATGCAAACTATATTAAAGTAGAAAACTAAATAAGGAAAATTTCAAAGAATGCACCACATGGCACAACTTTATACTCTCCAACATGAGATCTTCGCTTTTGTATATAGTAGCATTTAACCCACGCAATGCGCAAGATCATTTTATGAATTAGAAAACAATTAACTTAATATATTATACTTAATGTGATGGTAAACTATGGAAGGGGTTGGTTGATTAGTTGTTCAGATATTTACTTTGCTTGAAGGTACTATGGTTTTGAAATGGATAAAATGACTTTCATTAGCAAATTGGTAATTTTCGCAATCTCTGCAAATTAAGGATATTTGTGTAGTTCAGTTGATTCAAGGATTTTCTAGGAGATCTTAAACATCTTACACTTTATTTTATTAGACTCCAATGACCCATGGATCAGATGTGGAACATAAAAGACAATGGGATGCATTACCTGATTGGGCTAGAGTGGAGGCGAAGGAAGAAGCAACTCGTTCTTGATGAGCTAGGAATTGAGCACTCTTCCTTTGGTATGGAGATCAATTCTATCTCTAAAGTCATCTTGGGAGTTTAATGTAGCCAATGAAGGACTAAGTTGAAGGATTAAGTTCAAGCATAGAATTAATTACTGTTTCCTTTGAATACAAAATTGATCGCAACTTACTAAATAATAGAAGAACATATTTAAAACCGTTTTCATACCAAAAAAAAGAAGAAAAAAATGCCCAATGAAAATGCACAAGCCAAAAATGGGGGGCTGGGGAGGAGAGGAAATCAATTATTCACAGCCGTGAAACGAAGAGTTAAGAATAAACTTGCATTCCAAGTTCACCCAATAATTTTAACAATGTCGTATTCATAAGTATAATAGACCTAATAGGCTTTAATAACCCTTCTAAATAATCCCAAATTATGCATATCCATAACCTAGCCCCTAAGTACAATGAGCTATACAAGATATACTTACATACATAAACATATCTATCTTCTTTTTTGTTTTCTTTTTACAATGCAAGGACCTTTTTAAAGAAGAGCCCTTTGGACTCTTCTTGAAACCTAAGAGTAATTGACCCCATCCACTAGAACTAGTTGTTAGGTAATCTTAGGGCATTCACCCTAATGGGTTAAGCCACTTATGCTCATAAAAAGCTTATTTAGGGGTTATTTGAGAACAACTTATTTAGTTGAAACTGAAAATTTTTTATTGAAATTATGCTAAAGTATACTTGTATTTTTTTAAAAAAAAATTGAAAATGTGAGAAAAAATAGAAAAAGTGAGGTTTTAAAAAGTTGTACATAAAAGCTAAAAAAAGCTAAAAGTTAAAAGCTAAAAGCTGTGCTTATGCCAAACATATTCTTATACAAAAACCCAAATCAGTGATTAAAAGCTTCCAAAAAAATTAAACCTTTCAATCCAATTGTTAAATTAACAACCGCATTTAGGTTGAAGATTGTAGATTACAAATGGAAAATAACAATCAAATTTGAAAAATTGGAAAAAGAAGGAATAGAGAGATCCTAGAACCCAAACCTTTTCACTAGGTGATCAAGAGCTTTAGAAATTAATTCCTTCGCTTTAATCACAGCCCTTTTTAAGCTGAAACTTGTAGCAATTAAACGAAAGTTAAAAATTATTAAACAAAAATTGATCCAATCATTTAGAAAAAGAAAAACAAAGGAATCGAGAGATAAAACCAAGAACCCAAACCTGTTCAATAGGCCATGAAAAGCTTTCAAAATAAAAGCTTTCAATCTGTTAGTTGAGCTCACAGCTTCATCTGAATTGACGCTGATTAAAGCATGAAAAAAGAATATCAATTATTAAACAAAAGAAAGATGCAAGTAACAACAAAATTTGTAAATTGGAAAACAAAAATAAAGAAAATCAGTATAGATGCGAGCTATTATGGCACCCTACAGCAGCAACGACAAACTTCCATTGAAGATCACAACGCTTCTGTTCGCCACCGGCCGCTGCCGGAGCCATACCCATCAAATTTTGCTCGCATTTATTTATTTTACGAAGTACAAACTCCTTGGAAAAGTCAGATGATTCAAAAATAAAGACATGGTCACAAGTCACAATTCTATGAATTCATAGGAACTCACTCAATTTTTTTTTTTTTTTTTTTTTTTCATCTGATGTTAAAAAATAAAAACAAAATAACACCGTTAGATGGGTAGCTAACGTCAAACCCCTGAACCCCGCAACATCATGAAATTGCAGTCTCTAATGACTAATGAAAGTACCAATCTCCGTGGAGTGCAGAAGATAAAAAAAGTACCAATCTCCACATCGCCGTTAGATAACGCCAAGCTGAGCAAGAAGTTAGCAGAGCTTTTTCGGCGACTGGTGGCCATCTTCTGCACCCTACGGAAAAATTATAACATGACACGGTGGTTATGACACCGGTATGTGCAAATGAATTCTCCGTGCTTATTGTGCTTCATCTAAGAAATTAAGTAAGAATTGACTCGTGTTTGAGGAAATTTTTGTGGGTACGTAGTCTTGAACTTTTGATCCCGCCCAAGTGAGCTACTCAAATATTCTCATCTCACCAAACTTTGTGCACCACTTAACTACTCTCACAGTGTCATCTTATTCCTAGACAGAATATCGACGGCGGATAATAACTGATTCATAAGCTGATAAGTCTGATAAGATAATATTGAAGATGGTATATGTATAAAGTAAAGAACAAAATGAAGGACAGTAGAGTTTGTTAATTAAACCTGTCATGGTTGCCAAGATTTACAACATGTTCGGAAATGGTACTTTTCTCCAAGTTCGACTCCATGCGTCTTCCAGTCATTGTTTAGGTTGACGTTTTTTGCTTCAGTTCTTCAGCACTCTGTAGTCTGTACAGGGCAACACTTTACATATAGCAACTACCTTCGAATTATCAAGTCAGTTATTCGCAAGAGCCGAAGTGTCTTACCTGCAGGCTACAGGGACAATTATATTTATACCATGCAGGAGATATCACGGGGTCCACGTTCACCTGCTCTGTGGGGCAGAACAATGCTACCAATGAATGTTGTAATGAACGTAAAGCCGTGATGTTGTAATGAACGTAAAGCCGTGCGTGCTTTTTATTATTATTAAGCAAAACTACGTTGTTAGTCTCCGAATTTTCTTTTTTGTATACAATTGGTACCTCAAGTTTTAACTAAACACAATTGGTCCTTTAAGTTTAAAAAATGAGTTGTATTAGTTTTTTTACTAACTGCTATTAGTAGTATTAATTATGTAGCTAATAGAATAATGACTCAGCACTATTTTTTATGATGTAGTATTAATTTAAATTAAAAACTTACAATAACTAATTTTCACCTTAGATCAAATCTAAAGCAAACTGAACTGGTAGAAAAATCAAGAATGAATCACAAGAATAAATTGGGATAGATGTGGCAAAAGAAAAATCATCATTGTCAAACTTAACAAAGAAAAATCATCATTGTCAAACTTAACAAAGAAAAATCATCCATCAAAAATTCATCTTCACCAAAGTCAACCATATCCTCAGAAATTACATCTCCATTATTAGACTCCAATGTTGATGATAAGACAAACATGTGACTCAGTGATTCAAATGCCACCGTTTGATCCTGAGAAACAAGATAATTAGACGATGATGATTGGATGTGAGCAATATCATTATGATCACTAGGAATCTCTTCCTTGTATTCCTGCTTTATGGAGGATTGGAAGGGTGTGAAAAAAGGGTTGTCTTAGCAAATTACAAACTTTTATGTCGGCTATGGTGGAATTGATGCTTGCTGCATGGCTTCTTTATTTCCAAAGTAGCCACATTGGCATTGCCCTTGCCATTGGCATTGATGTGAATGTTGTTGTGATTATTACTATTACTATGCCTTTTCTTGAACCCACAGATAAAATTCACTAAATCCTCTCTTCTCTAGGGGAAATTATAAGGTTCTCATGGTGGACAAATGATGTGGTTCACCATTTCACTAAAAGACTCTCACATGTTTAAAATTGCTAAATTAGAATTCTTTTTTAAGACAGAAACTGATTACTAACTTAGCAATTTTAAACAAGTAAAAGTCTTTTAGTAGAATGGTGGACAAATAACGTAGTCCTGAGGACTATATAATTTCTCCTTCTCTGGGGCATTTCAATGGAAACTGCTTAAAGAAAACCCTAGACTGAGATAACACCCCTAATAATGTGGAAATTTTTTTGAGAGATAATTACAACATGCTGCTAACCCCACAGTTCTAACTCTTTCCCTCCCTAAACCCCCAGACACTTTGTATATGAGGAGATGTTAATTCAGCTACAAGGCCTTTAGCTAATAATGTGGAAATTAGCTATGGTAAGTTTTTAATTAAAAAAATGTCACATCATTAAAAATAATGTTAAGTCATTATTCCGTTAGCCATGTAATTAACACCATTAATAGCAGTTAGCAAAAGAACTAATAAAATTCATTTTTTAAACTTGAAGGACCAATTGTGCTCAGTTGAAACTTGAGGGACCAATTATGCACACAGGGTAATATTTAGGGACTAATAATGAAGTTTCACCTTATTATTATTATCATAACTTGACTCCCCTAAAAAATAAGTTAGATCTTTTAAGGAAAATATTATTTAAAAAAAATAGCATTATAAATAGATTATATAAATATTTAAAAAAAAAACCCCACTATATTCATTATTTTTATGAAAATAATACATAACAATTATTTAGTGGTTCTAATATATTTATATGTATAAGGCATGTGGTTAAAAAAAATTCATTATCAAATTCAAAATAAAAATACATATTTGGTACAATAATAAATTGTTGTCAAAGGAATGTTAGCTTTTATCAACCTTGTTCTAATAATACACCTTTTGAGTACTATATGTTCAATACTTTAAAATGCCCAATTTTTGTAACTTTTTTTAGTACTTAAATATATTTTTTTTCACCTTCATTTTCAAGAGTCCGAACTTTTTTTTCTTTATAATATTTTGTTTATCTTTAAGAGATTACGTGAAACAATAATTTCTTAATGATCACGAGTCATGTGTGATTAAGTCACATGTAATTTTCCTTTGATACGCATGTATGTACGCACGTTTGTGTTGTTTGCAAGAGTCACGTGTGATTAAGTCACATGTAATTATGTTTACCAAAAAAAGAAAGTCACATGTAATTATCCTTTGATACGCATGTTCGTATGTACGATTGTACGTTTGTGTTGTTTGCAAAATTTTACTGTCCCACTCCAAAACGCACGTTCAAAGAAAAAACCTCGGACGAATCGAAGCTGTTTCAAAGTATCCCCAGCGAATTCGAAGTCAAAGTATCCAAGGGACCCAAACCGCCTCAGGCGATTCAAATCAAAAATCCCTTCCACCAATTCAACCTCGTTTTTTTTTGGAGAAAATTCCACTTCCACCGATTCACCTCAGACGTCAATACGTCATACCCCCTTCCAATTCACACGGTGTGTGTCAGTGTCACACAATCACACCCTATCCTTTTTGAATGGATGGTGAGGATGGATCAGACTATGGGCCACTTTTGCATTGGATGTATCAACATGTTCCCCCAAATTAAGCAGACCATCTTCACCGTTCATGCAGTCCCCGACTGCTCTCTTTCTTTGAGTGAGATAACGTTAATCTTAGACTAGTTGGGTTAAATTGTTGGGGATATTACATAAAATCATAATGGAAGAGTAAGGTTAATATAATAAATTGACAGAAAATAGATAACTTAAAAGCACAATATTGTTTTTCTTAGACAACATTTATCCTCTACACTATTGTTGCTAAAAGGTTATCGCAAATTTGCCCACAGGATTCAACGAAGATGTTGGGTTTTATGCTTTGTTTGTTTCAATAATAATGTTTTCTAGAAAATGAGTTATTTTCTAAAAAACATTTTCTATAAAACTATCTCGTTTTCCAATGTTTGGTAGCAACTTTAAATGAGTTGAAAAACAACTTTCTAACTTCCTTTATTTAGCTTGCTGTGAGATAGAGTTGTTTTTTTAAAAAATTTAATGGAAAACAATCTCCAAAAATAAGCCATACTTTTTATGTTGACCAAAGATAGTTTTTCTTTGACTCATCTTTTTTTATGCTATCAAACACTAAAAAATAAGGAAAACTATCTTTACACAAAGTTTTCCATTGAAACAAACGGAGCGTTATAGATAACAATTCTGAAAAATGACTACGGGATTCTTGTGTTTCGCTCGAACTTACTATTTTGTGAAGTTAGTTATTTTTTCAATGTAACAGAAGTATCTATTTATACCGATAGGTTTATGTTTCACATAACCGTTAATAATGCTTGAAACCTCTTCAACTTTTCTTAACAATCACTTGGGAAATTCTGCAGAAAATCATGTTTCACGATTTTCGATTGGTCGAAAATTACTTTCGATCGATCGAGTGCTATTTTCGATTGGTTGAACAAGAATTGAGCAACGATCAAGACATCCATAAACTCCAGAATTATTTTCTTATCATTTTTGATCGATCAAGCCAAAGTTTCGACCGATCGTAAATGTTGTATTTCAAATTCTCACTTAGAAAATTTCAGACTTTGAATTTTCACTTTATGAAACAATATTCTCCAAACTCAAATATCATTATTACAACCTATCTATGTATATACTTATATATACAACATAAATCTCACGTTAACCTCTACTTATGCTGCTTTTGTTTTGTTTTTGTTTTTTGTTTTTTTTTTCTTCGTGGTCTCAAGACTCTATTCAACTTCCTCCTTACTACGCACTAGTCATAGACACATCACCTCTCAGTACCAACTACCAATCACCAACTCTCCCTCCCTTCGAATCTTTTGCTCGTTCTTTTGAAAACCAATTCTGCATCTATTGGTATGTGGAAAGGAAATAGTGGGTTTTTCGGTTATCGAGCATTTTGAGAGTTTGACGTGGGAGTAATGATTTCTGAGAGTAGAGATTTAGGTTTCCATTATTGCCATGGTGGATAATTAAGTAGTGGTTGAACTTGGAGCGAGAGGTCAGTGACAAATTGTAGATTAGGTCGACTATATTTGTGGAGTAACTATCGTGTCAATGGTACATAGTGGTATGATTCCTCTTTCTTAATTCTTTTTCTTTTGTCCTATAGTCTCGAAGGTTTTTTGGTGTCTCATAAAACTACTAATACGGTATCTTATCTTGGTATCTCCAAAGAACATTATGGTTGAACACTACTGGTCCTCCCAGGCCTTTAATGGTTATCGGGTCTTATATTATGTAGTTACTGCTCAATTATATCACGTTTATAACTTTTATATATAAAAAAGGAAGTAATGTCCCAACTTCACATCTATACGAAGAAACTCTTTTGATTATAGAAATCCAATTAATTAAAATGCCTAGATACATCTGTTTTCTTATTGATAATTCAATGTTTAGAAATGAGGGATATGAATCCTAAATGCCTTTATTGGAAACACTAGAAGATGCCCTTGTTTTTTTTGATGAAAAAAGTGAGCAGAGGAAGGTGACCTAGGAGATGCACATTAAACTTAAGGATCTTGAGAACACACATTTGTTTTCAATAACATAAGCATTTTCACTTTATCTTATCTTTTGATACTTTATTGTTTGTGAGAAAGGAATTGTAAAGGATGCTGTGCACATGTAAAACCACTTGCACATCTTTGATCCACAAGAGAATCTGGATATCCAGGAGGAGATTCTAGAGGGAGATTTCGTTAAAGCTTATGAAAAGGCTACAATTTCAATTCCAAGAAATGTCTAAAATGTTTATTATTATTTTCAGCTATCTTCTCAAGGGTGTTATTGTTGTACACTTAGACTTCTGCATATTTGTTTATTATTTTGGATGTGAGGGCAACTGCATTTGAGTTCAGTTCTCACAAGATAAACAACATGATACACTGAGCCGTATGTGGGAAGTCAGCATTGAGATTAAAAGTATAGATTATAAAGAGCCAGAGAACTTTGCTTGTAATTTTGCAAAGACTATAAGGGTCTGTTTAGTCGCAGAACTCAATTGTATGTTTTCAATTTTGAAAAAAAATGTTATAGATACACGGTATTAAACACTTCTTCTTTTTTGGGCATTATGAGTACTCTTTTTTTTTTTTTAGAATACTAGTACTCAAAACACACTTTTCACTACACTTAGATATGGTATAGTTGTAACAAGGTCCATCTAAGTGAAAATTGAATCATGTCCTCCCTTAATTATTATATATCTTATTCATCCAAAAAAGAATGGTCTGCAAAAATAAGTATTATGCAGCATTCCATTTGGAAATCTAGGAGCTACTAGAAAGGGAGCAAATTATGTGGACTCAAAAAACTCAATCAGGCTGATGTTTGATGAGAGAAAGATATACCAAGTATTTTCTTATGTTTGTGAATAAAAGAAAGCTGAATAGCAGAATCTTAAGGCTCAAGCAGATGATCAGTGGTGGATCGACCCAGTGCAAGAAAGAACAAGGAATAGTGGATCATTTTAGTGGAATCTATAACAATTTTCTGTGGAATATATTGAGTCCACTTCAAGCAATAGACATGCAGTGCCTAGATACTAATCAAGAGCAGAAGTACTGAATGCCCTCTCAAATGTGTGTGTTAAAGGACTTTGTTCCAAATAAATTTCAAAATTTAATTTTATCAGAAATACTTGAGAATGAAGATATATGTGGTGAGGATATGCAGTCACAATGTAATGCTAATGTTAGCAGAAAAAAAAAATCCAGAATTGGCAAGTGTTGCAGTGGCAAGTCATTTTGGTGCTAGATGAAGCAAATTCCAAAAGAAACAAATGGAGGGCTACTGCGTATGTGTGTAAAGACAAATCAGGCAATTAAGTATTACCAGGATGCCACTATTGGGAATGAGAAACAAGTGGATATTGTAATCAGTTTAACTCTTACACCAGCTGACGCTACTACTAAGGAAAGGAATTACAAGCATCCTTATTATGTCATTTTGATAAGTATGGAATCACAAGCATTATTACCAAGTCCAGGAACAACAAGGTGTGCAAACATCGGCTAGAAGGGTCCATTGACTCCATTCTGTGCATGCACGTTTTTTTGGTCTAAGCTTTGGCAAATTTTATGTCAATTTGTGGTATTTTCATATGGCTTCTGCCTGCCCTTACTAACGAATATTTGGCGTTGTCACAAAAATAAAATAAAATGGAAATCTCACTTTCCATAAAGCCTTTTAACCTTACAATTCTAGTTATTGAAAAATTGCAAAAAATTAGATTGCAAATTTTCTTATCTAAATTGGATGTGAGATCTTTAATATAGTATAAAAAAATATGTTGAATATGGTATAATTAACCTTAATTTGACAAGAGGGTAAATAATTTCAAACTTCCACAAACAGAAGATTGCATAAGTGAAAATTTAGCTTACTTTATGCCTAATTAACAACAACAGCTCAATTAAATAATTTCTTCCATCTGCATATCATTGTCTTCCTGTTCCCTAGAAGAAAATGATTGAGACGCACTTATTAGAATTTCTGCAGTAGCCAGTCATATATCTGATAAACTAATTGATAAATCTTTTTAAACAAGCTATTGAGTACTAAATTAGCTGTGTTATAGAGACACTGATAAATTTGTTGATATGAATGATGCAAAATCACTACGAACAAGATTGGACATAAATAAACCATGAATAGCCAAAAGGGAGAAATGATTATTGCTACAAGTAGCTCTATAGCAATAATTCCAGAAATCAGACAAATGAATCTGAATATGGGAAGATCAGCATCTTGAGGTTGTAGTTTTATCTCCACAATACGCTATGCAATAGACAATTGTAACCATGATGAAAAGCAAGATTATAGCAAAATGTGTTTCAACTAAGACTTGAAAGTGTAAACCTATTAAGCCAGCCAGAAATGAGACAAGGTAGGCGAAAAACGTATGAAATGCTTCAAAGAAATCAAGTGCTTCATCACTGGTGAATACACAAACTAAATTGTTCAGCTTTAATATTACTTTTCCTCTGAACACAAGATAATCAAAATCCCACAGAATCCACTTAACTTCTAAAAAAAAAAAAAAAAAAAAAATTAAAAAAAAGAAGAAAAAAAAAAGAGAACCCTTCAACTTTGTTAGGTTCTCTCCCATACCTACCACAATGAGTGCAATTCAACACAAATGGATGAACAAGCCACTAACAATATTATTTCATTCACCCTTACTACAAGAAATAATCTTTGACAATTTGTCTTTTGAAACAAGTCTAAATGAAGTAGATCTCTGCTGCAAGCAGCTGGTTTATCAGAAGCTATAGTCCTAATGAATAAGAGAATCACTTACTAAAAAACAACCAGATTATTTAAAAACAGTAGAATTGGCTAGGAAAGAAGGTTTATTTTCAATTAAACTTTACCAACTCATGCCCTATAAATAGAGGGCTATACTTCAAAAATGAAAAAGAGAGCTTTGGCTTAAATTTTGCTGAAATTTCTTCGAAGAGAGAATTTGAAGAGAAAAATACTCACCCAAAATAAAAATTGTCCTATAATTACTTCATAGAATGTTGCTGTCATAAAGGGCTTTTTGAAGAAAGCTTGGGAAGACAGTTTCTGCTGGTTTTTCTTTAAGTTTTCTTGGTTCCAAGAATCTTGAAAGCAAAAGTAAGATCTGAAGCAGAGATTTCCATAGAAAACTGCAGAAAATGTATTGAGGTAAATTTGAACTCCATTTTCCTCATAACGTAGACCAGTTAATGCCACTAAGCTACAAGAGTCTTGTCTTTCAAAGTAAATTGCATTAGAAGTTATGACCCTCCTAGTTTACAGACACACAAATCTAGTGCTTGGGCTTTCTAGGCTAAGTTTACTGAAGGTTGACATGATGGATATATTATAAAATAATAACATAACCAGGCCTTGCTAACATAAAAGTCTTGACGAGCTCAACCCTTAGGTTGCATTTTGGAACATGGATTTGGATTTCAAATCAATCGAGTGATTTGGAATTCATTACTTTGCAATTCATGGATTTTCAATGTTGCATCGTTTATATGGTTAGAAGTATTTGAATTTATTTCCATTGGTGGGGAAAAAATTAGAAGCGCAACTTACATATAATTGGACCGTGTAAGATACAAATAAATGTTAAATCTCGAGAAAAAATTGTCACAAACACCATTCAATCAAATAAAATACACCAACTCAAATAATTTTCAACAAATTCAGCAACTGAAACCCAAATTAAAGTGAATCCTACCCCTCCCCACCACCCCCCCCCCCCCCCTCCCCCGGCCCAATTTAAACAAAAACCAAGAGTTCAACATCAGGGACAAAAATTCTAGTCAAAACCAACAAGCATAACAAGAAACCCGACCAAAGAAATAAAACCCATCTCTTCTTCCTCATTTTTATCCATCTCATCCCACAATATTTTCATTTGAGACACAAATCTCTTCTATCATTGGGCATAAAGATTAGAGAAGCTTGAAAACTTAAAAAGCAAACATACAATAATGCTAGTACAGAAAATACCTAAGGGCCCCCCCCCCCCCCCCCAATTTTCCTTCCTACTAATTTTTATACTAATAAGAATATGCCCCAACAACGATAATGGACAATTCTTTTCTTATATCTTCAAAGAGTTCTAAAACACTCGAACAAAACAATACATACCCCCTTCCGCCTTGAATTCGAAATTTGAAAAATTTTGGCTTTTTTGTAATAGTTCGTTTCCTCCATTTTCTAAGCAACAAAACAATAGGAAAATCCAAAAACCTGTTGAAGGATAAATTGGGTGCATGTGGTGGGTTAGGAGGATTTGTGGATCTAGGATTCAAAATTGTAGAAAAAAGGGTTAGTACTCAATGTTAGCTTGGGTTTGATAAGAATTTTTATGACTACTAGCCTTTCCCTTTCTCCCCTCTTTGAGTTTCACCTGCTTTTCTTTTTTAAGACACAAGGTCTCATCAAGTAAGCCTTTAACTTTGGAAGCTATTTCATCACCGCTAATATACTGTGCAAACATACCATCGTCATCACTTTCACTACATCCAAAATGAACCCTATGAGCACTATCCTCTTTACTAACAGCCTCATCTACTTTATCCTCCTCATTAAAATTATCCTCATTATCACTGCCTTCCCTATCTCCCTCATTACCAATAGCATTCTCATAATTATCTAAGAACATAACATTAACTTCCACTTCATTATAACCTCTAATACACTTCACCATGTTCATTACATCAACATCATTCTCCAAAGGTTTTAAACCACCTACAAATAGCATAGTAGGCACTCTATACATAAATACATCATTTTCACCATACCCAAAATTTTTGGCCTTATTCCATATGTCAACAAGTGACATTTCATCGGAATTATTGTCTCCGTATATCTTTACCTCCCCTCCTTTGTATCTATATGGATTATTCCTAATCTTTCCCCCAATAGTAAAGAGCGATTGTGAAGTCAAAGTCATCCATCCCTACAACAAGAGCAAGGAATTTACAGTTAAAAAGTGACATTGTAGAGGGCTAAATTATTATTATTTTTTTTAAAGTTATCATACAATTTAAAGAATGAACTATTTGACAAACTAGTCGCACACCCACGCAATGCATGAGAATATATAAATATTATATAATTGGGTGTAGTATATAAAAAGTAACAGTTAATTCAAGTATTTTTTTAAAAATGTTTCTATAAGTATTTTTTTATCTTTTTATCTCTGCAAATATATCATATATATATATATATATATATATATATTTTTTTTTGTATGTTTGATTAACATTTTTCTAAGGTGAGCTATATTCTTCTAAATCTCTCCCTCTCTCTCTCTCTCTCTCTCTCTCTCTTTTGTGGATTTTTTTTTTTCTTTCTCATAGTTCTGTTTAAGGTTGATGATTTTTTTTTTTAAAAATGTGTTTTGGTATTGTGTTTTTTTAATTTCCCATTACAAAGTTTTCTCTCTTCCTTTGCTTGAATTTTGATTTGGGTTAATACTTAGTTTTTTTTTTAGGTAATAAGAGTAATATTAATCATGATGAAATAAAAACAAAGAAAGAAAATACATGATGGTGAACATAAAAAATAAAATAAAAATAAAAAAATAAAAAACAACAACAATAAACAACATCAAAGAAAAAATAACTCAAGGGACAATTCTAAGAGTAGAAAGAAACTCAATGATAGAAGAACAATTCGAAAAACTCCAACGCACCAGACTAATCAAAAATATATAGTTCGCCAGCATAAAGCTTATACTTAGTTCTTTTGGAAATAGGAATTTGAGTTTACGTCAAAACACAATCGACATAGCTATGACTTTGAAAATGCCTACCAGTTTTTTGGGTGATAAATTATTATAAAGACTATCTTTTATTTCTTTTGTTTCATAGTAATTTTGGTTAAGATAATGTTGTAAATTTGTGATGAATTTATACTATTATAATAATCTTAGGGGTGTTTCGGAAGCCGAAGTGAAAATTGTGAAATTGTTAAAAGACTAATAGAAAAATAATGGAAAAAATAATTTAGTTTATTAATGAAAAGAAAATAATGATATGGATGCTGATGTGGTTCAACAGAAGCATAGCAACAATAAATGCTATGCTTCAATAGCACAAGAATTGTAGAGACTTAATGACTAATAATTAAAAAGGAATAGGTATAATAAAAGTCTAATACCATACTTATGGGCCGGTTAATATCTAATACCATATTTATATCACTCATAAAAATGAAAATAAGTGTAATTTCCCCTGAAATTGCTCCTAACAAAACGTCATTTTGGTATGGATTCCATGGTGTGGGAAATGTTCCATAATGTGCTCCAATCAAAATGTATAATTACTTTTAGGGTGTGATTCATTAAGGTTTGTTTCCATTTCAAATTCCCATCGTGACCCCTAAAACCTCCAATTACACATTCCATTCTTCACTTAAATGTAATTTAATTTATTATTTTTTTGTTCTTCGCTTATAGAGTTGAACCCACTCAGGTATCATCTTTGCATCACAATATTTGCTTAAATTTATATTTGATTGGTCCTTGAATTTTAGAGTCATTTGGATTGTTTACAATATTTGAATGGAATCATCTCTATCTCTAATTTTATTGTATCATTACTCCCACTCAAATTGTTGGATGAATTAATGAAATACCTGATTCATGCTCTACACCACCAAAACCCATTAAATTAAATGGGTTTAGACTTTAACTGAGATTAAGCAAGGTAATATTCGGACAGAATCTGAGTTTTTGGGCTTCAAGGAAGGTAAGCTTTAATTTTTTTTTTCTCTTTGTTTAACGTTTTAATTAGATAATATTAATATATTATTAGAATTTAAAATTTTAATTTAATGGGGTCTTCAGTCTTCGGTTTGACTGCAAAAAGTATTGCATTAATTCTCCATATTTTGGTAGAATTTTATAAACAATGCAAAAAAGATAAAGAGGCAAAGTTGCAAAATAAATTCAAAAGCAACAAATTGCTACCCACATTCCCCAATATATGCATGTCCAACAACAATGCCAATTTAAGCAAATAAGAAAGCAGAGAAGATATAGCAGGTACTTTTTTCTTTTCATTATGAATAAATATAAAATTGTATTGTCCAATAGTATCTAAAATTAACTTGCTTTATTCATTTTAAACTAAAAACTAACTAAAATTTAGAAGAGAAGATCTCAACAATGTTGGAAATACAACTGGCATAAGAAGTGTTTCTACTTTTTATTTTTATTTTTTATAAACATTTATGTTTCTAATTATTTTGCAATAAATACAACATATATTGTTTTATAGTAGCTTTATTTTATTTTATTTTAATTCTTTTTGAGAAAAAGTAACATAATCATGTTTATGCAAATAATATACCAAACAATTTAGCTATAATTTCCTATAATTTCCAGCAACTAACAAAAAACAAAGGCTTCATCTTAGTGATAAACATATTTTTACATTAAATCATATTTTTTGTTAATTATTTAGACATCGGATGACAATCTAAAACTCTACATTAATTATAGTACAGGAAAATATTATGAACCATGCAACTTTGGGCTTTGGCCAACCATCATGCAAATGCCTATATTGTGGTGCATTATTGTGGTATGAAGAACGTGTATGAAAAGCAATGCATCATAGAAATCCACATATTCAAGAAGATAATGTGTCATTTGAGCTAAATGTAAGTCACATCAGTTTCTATTCTTAGTGGAATATAAAACTATGACCACTTACTACCTGTTGCCCATATTCAATGTTTTCAAATAGGCATGAACTGCTCAAGTATGCGATCTAACCAAAATTTAAATTTTAGCATATATTTTGACATCTGTCTATTTATTTCAGTCTAAGATAGTAAGATATGAATTTTGAAAGGTTTACATACAAATATAATTTTAAAGTAAAGTGAAATTTTATTTGTTTTTAAGCAGTTTTGTCTAAAAAAATGTGTCTTTGTAAATGTAAAAAATATTATTTTCGTTAAACTATACTGTGCATCACATAGGTCAATAGCTAGTATTTAAAATTAAAAAAAGAAAAAAAAAACCATCACACTTAATCAAAGTTATAAGAAAGAACAAAAATCCACCAAGAGAGAGAGAGAGAGAGAGAGTACTCACAGTTTTTTTGTTGGAAAAATATGGATTGAATGTGAGAAGTGATATCAAATTTATACAAAATAAAATAGAGAAAAGAAGAATGAAAATATAAGAAAGAGAAAATCATAGAATAACGGTAAAGTAGAGAGTAGTGGGGAGATATAAAGGCAAAGAGGGAGGGGAAAGGTTGGAAGAAATGTAACAGCAAATGTGGACTAATAGGGAGGGTAAGAGTTTTTTTTTTTAAATAGGGAGAATAAAAGTGAGTAAAGAAGATGTAAAAAATAAGTGGATGATGTCATTAGAAGGTGGGAAGGGGAAGGGGAAGGAACACATGAGAAACAAAAGGGAAGGAAATCTAGAGGTTGTAACCGTGGTTTTCTAAGGGTTTTCAGTTTAGAAGACTTGGGTTTGAGCTTTAAGTTAGAATTAAATTTAGAAGAAGTGGGTTGGTGGAATTAAATTTAAAAGAAGTGGGCTTTATGGTGAAGATAGGATGAAAATAATTTTAGTTTTATTAGTATTTTAAAATTGATAAAAACTATTTTAAAATTGTAGGATAAATTTAGGAAAGATGATAAGAATGACATGGCTGCTGACGTGGCTCAATGTGAGCGTAGCAACATTAAATTCTATGCTTCAGCTTTTAGTAATATATAGATTTGATAGAAGCGGTATGTGGGATTTTATGGTATTCATAGGTAAGAGTCAGGGGATCAACTTGGGGTTTTGTAGAAGAAGAAAAAAGGGAAATTTATTGTGTTTAGAATTGACGCCAGAATTTAGCTTTTAGGCTCATTCCCGTACAAGTTTAGTAATGGGTATAAATACTTGGCTACGACTTATTTTGGATTCCATGCTATCCCACAAACAACTCCTAATTTATGCCTCCTCAACCCTCCAATCAGCCTACTTAGGATCCATAGTACGAGGCAAATCATCATTTAGATAAGTAAAATTCTACCTACCAAAGAACAAACCTCAACAGCTTGGGCCATTGTACTTGATAACTCCCATTAAGACAAATCAAAGTAATAGAGAGCATCTAAGAGGGGAATAAGAAATTGAGCTCTATTTCTTCCTTGGATTCCAATAAGCACCCAATTAAGACAAAGAAAGAAAACAAGTGAATAAGATGAGGCTTTTGTGAGCAAGACTAAAAGTAAATAGCAACCAAAGAATGGCTAACACTCGGTCCACAAACAATCAGTATTCCCTCAAGGCAACCACCCACACTCCTCAGAACAACCCAGCAATAAGAAAAGCAACACAACAGTTCCAAACCAACATATCTGATGCAGTCTTGGAAGATTAAATGTCATTGCTTTTCAAATTTCCTATTTAAGATTTATTTTATGGGGCCATGCCTGAAGTCAAATTGAAGTAAAAATCATGTGATTTTGAAGGTCTAGTTATGTACTATGGGTTAAAATAGTTTTTTATTAGGGCTTTTATTTATTAAGTTATGGTCAATTTTTAATTCAGAAGCAAAATTGTAATTTCCACAATCCCTACAAATTAAGGAGATCTTTTTTTTTTTTCCTGAATAAATACTTTATTGAAAACCAAACAAGGAAGTACAATCCAGATTGGGCCAGTGGCCATCTCTAGCCAATGCCTGAATTATCGAAGGCGACAGATTAGAGATGGGAACCGGCCCATTCCTGTTCAAAAGGGCAGCCCAACTAGCTAAAAGATGAGCTACTTCATTACCTTCCCTATAAACAAAAGAAAACTTTACATTAACAAAATTTTTTGCAAAATACAAAAAATCCTCCACCACAGACTTAATACTCCAATGAATGAGGCGCTTCCTATTGATTTCTCAAGGGCTCAATAACTTTCCATGCATCACCTTCAATTACTATATTCTGAAAACCCGCATCTGCAGCTTTTTGGATGGCCACCATGGCTGCATTTGCCTCACCAGTTAATGGGCTGCCTGGGCACAGTTGTTCTGCCCATGCCGCAAGAAGATTACCATCTTGATCTCTTCTTATTACTGCCACAGACGTAGTTCTAACTCTGATTGCATCATCAAAATTCAATTTAATCTAATTTGGTGGAGGTGGGATCCATGCTTTTTCCTTAGAGGAATTTTTACATTGAATCTTCCAAGCTTGCTTGTGTTCCTCAAAGGATTTATTTACTTTCCTTGCAAGATCAACTGGGGCTATTTTGATTCCCTCCACACGAGCTTTGTTTCTACTCAGCCATACTTGGTCACACATTATTGCTGCAAATAATTAGAATTCTTCTGCAGCATCATCATCTAGCGCCAGAAGCAATTTTGGATTGATGACCATCTTCACCCAATCAACTATGGATATAGAATCCAAATTGTTCACCCTCAATGGCCATGGGCTAAGGAGCCAAACTTGGGCTGCCCAGTCACATTGCAAGAATAAATGCTTCAGAGTTTCAGGAGCCTTGCTGCATAAGTGGCATTCAATTGATGGGAGGGTAAACCTTCTATTTATAATGGAAGCTGTAGGAAGGATTTCCCAAGCCAATTTCCACAGTAGGTTTTTGAGTCTAGCATGAATTTTCATCTTCCACAGCTCTTTCCAATCCTTGCTTAGCATCATAGGATGAGGGGTTGAGGTTGAAGTTCGAATAGCATTATAAGCGGATTTCACTGAATATTCACCTGAGGGAGTCAAGCACCAAAAAACTTGATCATTGGATGATTCCTGAGAGGTGAATGCTGAGGATTTTATTGGCTGTAGTTGGCTCGAAAAGAACTAAAAGTAAACCTCTATCCCATTGTCTTGAATCCTGAACAATCAAGTCAGCCACTAAATACGCTTCACAGGTTGCTCCCCTTCTAACTTGAGGGATTAGATTAGGCTAATTAGGAATCCATGGGTCTTTCCATATCCAAGTGTTCAATCCATTGCCTATTCTGTGGCATAAACCTTTTTTTATCACTTCTCTACCACCAAAAATACTTTGACAAGACCATGATGCTGCTTTTGGAACAGGCATTCTCATAAACTTTTTGCCTTTCACACATTTCTTTTTGAACACTCTTACCCACATCTTATCAACATTACTCGCAACCTCCCAAGTCATTTTAGCCACCAAGTCTTTGTTCATATCTTCTGTTTTCTTGATGCCCAGCCCACCAACACTTTTAGGGGTACATATCGAATCCCAACTCTTGAGGCAGCTACCCTTTTTATTTTCCTCTTTAAAACCCCACAAGAATTTTCTGTTCATGGCGTCCAATTTATTACAAACATGCTTTGGAAGGAGCAGAGCAGAAGCTTGATAGGATGGAATAGAGGAAGCCACCGAAGAAATTAGAGTAGTTCTACCTGCCTGAGAAAGAGTCTTCATCTTCCAACCCTGCAACCTTTGTCTCACTTTTTCTATGATCTCCTTTGAAGCGGCATTCTTGTCTCTCCCTGAAGCCATAGGGATGCCCAAGTATTTTTCTTTTCTATTGGATCGTTGAATTCCAATATAGTTTGCCAACTGAGATCTCACTCCATGGTTCAGATTGTTGCTGAAAATTATTACTGATTTCAATAAATTTACCTTTTGACCAGACCAATCAGAGTAAGTGTCTAAACATGCTTTGATACACCCCATATTCACCTCATCTGCTTGAGCAAAGATGAACAAGTCATCTGTGAATTGAAGGTGGGTAATTGGCATCAAGCCAGGGGCAAGTTTATATCCAATAACTTTGTTGTTTGCTGCTTCTCTATCTATGAGTCTAGAAAGAACTTCAGCTGCAAGGATAAATAGAAAGGGAGAGAGTGGATCACCTTGTCTCAACCCTCTCTTGGGCTTGAAGAAGCTATAAGGGCTGCCATTAAGTAAGATTGAAAATGAGGTTGTAGTCACACATTGCATCACCCATTGAATCCAAATGTTTGGAAACCCAAAACCATGAAGGACTTTCTCAAGGAAGCTCCACTCCAACCGGTCATAAGCTTTCTCCATATCTATTTTTAATCCCATCCAACCTTTTTTCCCTCTTTTCTTCTTCATGTCATGGATTATTTCTTGAGCCAAAAAGGTATTTTCTTGAATTTTCCTTCTTGGAATGAAAGCTGTTTGTCATGGAGAAATTAACTTGAAGAGAACCTGCTTTAATTTGTTGGCTAGCAACTTGGAAATGATCTTATAAAGAACATTACATAAACTTATTGGCCTGAATTGGGAAACCATTGCCACATTATTCCCTTTAGGGATGAGAACAATGAAGGAATGATTTATTTCTCTCAACATGTACCCCCTTTGAAAAAAGGTTGTGATAGTTGCAATGACATCACCTCCTATTAAATTCCAATAAAACTTGTAGAAGTGGGCTGACATTCCATCAGGACCTGGCGCCTTGTTAGAATTCATACTGAATACAACTCCTTTTATCTCCTCTGGTGTAGGAATTTTTGAAAGCATCTCTATATCCTCTTCAGACAAGCTTGGGCTTAACAAATTTTCCATGTCATTTGGAATTGAGGGATTAGACGTATCAAATAGATTGCTGAAAAAACTTGCAAAACAATTTCCAATCGCCTCTCTCCCTGAAACCCATGAGCCTTGCTGGTTTTTTATAAAGTCAATTGAACTCTTATGCCGTCTAATTATAGTGGTAAGATGGAAGAATTTGGTATTATGATCAGCTGCAGACAGCCACTTTGTTCTAGACTTTTGCCTCCACAAAATTTCCTCCCTTTGGAGCCATTCTTGAAGCTCCATATTGATACTTGCTTCTTTTCTTAAATTCTCTTGAGATGGATCTTCACCTTGGATAATTCTCAAATTCTCCCAGCATTTCTTTATATTTTGATGGATATTCCCAAACCACTCCTTATTCCAAATTCTAAATTCTTTTTTCGCCTCTTTGAGCTTTTGGCAAACTTTGAACAGTGGGGAATCTAGAAAATTAGCTTTCCAAGCCTTCTCAACAACAAACCAACTTGACTCATCCCTGGTCCACACCTTTTCAAATTTAAAAGGCCGTTTAATTGATCTCTGCTCTCCTTCTGTGAATAAGACTATAGGAGAATGATCAGAAATTGAGGAAGGTAAGTTGAGTACAGCAGCTCTTGGAAAAATCAATCTCCACCTTTCATTTGCAAAAGCTCTGTCCAACCTTTCTTTTATTTGCTAATCCTTCACGACCATTAGACCAGGTACAAAGATTACCCAAAAATTTGATATCAATAAGCCCATTCTTATCAATCACATCATTTGGACCTCCACAAATTAAGGAGATCTTATATATCTTATGTTATACTTTCTTAGACTCCAATGAGCCATGGATAAAAAATGGAACATAGAAGACAAGGGGTTGCACTACCTAATTCACTAGTGGAAGCAAATGAAGAAGCAACTCGCTTTTGATGAGCTAGAAACTGAGTGTACTCTTCCTTTGATAAAGAACCAACCCACATCTTGGGAGTTTGATGTAGCCAATGAAGGACTAAGTTCAAGCATAGTTTCATAATTTCATTACACTTTTGCCTTTGACTACAAAATTGACCATAACTAGTTAAATAAAAGCCCATATTAAAAAGCATTTTAACTAAAACCTTCAAAACCAAATGATTTTTAATTTAATAGGACTTCACACATTGACACATAGATAAGAAGAATTTTGAAGTAGTGAATCAAACCCCTAATAATAATAAATAAATAAATAAATAAAAAGGGCAACCCAATTCATATTTATCTTAGAACCCAAATCTGTTCAATAGGTGATAAAGAGTTGGATTTAAACTGAAACTTGTAGGGGGAAAAAAAATCAATTATTAAAAAAAATTGATCCAGGTAACATTCAAATTAGAAAATTTGAAAAATGAAGGAATAGAGAGATGAACTTATTCAGAAGGTGATAAAGAGATTCCAGAATTGAATCCTTCAATCTGATCACTAAATTCATTGCCGCAATTAAGCTTGAATTTGTAGAAAACAAAAGGCAAAATATTTAATTATCTAATAAAAATCGATCCAATCATTCAAGTACCAGTCACATTTGAACTATCAAAATTAAAAATTAAAAAAAAAAAAATCAAACAAAGCAATATTGATAATAATCCTAGAACCCAAACCAATTCAATAGGCCATAAGAAGCTTTCAAAATTAAAGCTTCCGATCTGATCCTTAAGCTCATAGCCACATTTGAGTTGAAACTGATACAAATTAAAAGAAAATCCAATTATTAAACAAAAGTAAAAGCAAGTAACAATCAAATTTGTAAGAGAGATGCTATGATAGGAATAGTTTTGGTTAGGGTTAAGTTTTTTTTTTTTGAAGAGAGAGAGAGAGAGAGAGAGAGAGAGAGAGAGAGAGAGAGAGAGAGAGAGAGAGAGAGAGAGAGAAGGTGTAGAAGAGAAGAGACGTAACTAGCCTCCGCAGCTATGACATCATTTTGAAATCACTGGGTTTTGGGCTTCAAACCATCAAATCCGATCCTGAGTAGTAGGTACACAACACAGCGCACAAGTTTTCGCACGTGGAAAGTGCTTGGAAATGTTAATGGATGTTATTGGTTTAAAAAGTTATAAACTTTATCTGGGGGAAAAAAGAAGGAATATTATGTATTTGGTTTATACTTCTTATACAATATTTTAATTTAATTTCTAACCTTTTAATTGTATTAACCTGATTCTTAACTTTTTTGTACAGAGTTAATTTAGTTACTATTATTATCTCTTGGATAAAATTACTAACATGACAAATGACCAAAATAAAAAATTTCCATTGATGTGATAATAAATTAATTTTTTATTTTGACTGTTTGTTACTTCAGTATTTTTCATCAAAGATGATGATGCCTGAGATCGTCAGTAAGCTGCACGGTTCGCATGTGCTACTGATGACGTACCTGCACAACAAAAAGAGCGGAGACCTAAGAAAGGGCACCGGTGTGGTACCGGCCGAAGACCCTCCGAAGGTCAAGTTAGAAACCTTTGTCTTTAACACTAGAGTGCTAGAGTTGAGTTATTTGTGCGTACCTTGCCTTAAGAGGGTCTTGGGGTATTTATAGTAGCGTTGGGCCGAACCTTGGCCAAGGAGTTCTTTTCCTTTTAGGACAGTAATATTTGGATCCCACGTATCTCCTAGAATCCTTGCCCTTGTAGGAGTCTCCTTAATTAGACGTGTCGTTCAAGAATCATGTGTATGCGTGTTGATCAAACAAGGTCGTAGATGGAGCCCAGACTAACCTCGTCAGCTTGTTCCCGTCGACTCGGCTTATGTATTTAAGGTTGACTTGTCGGTGGAAGTCGTCGCCTTCAGGTTCCCGTATCGTTGGGGTCGTCAGCTCTGGGTCTCCCTAGATTTGAGTTCGTCAGCCCTAGGGTCGTCAGTCTTAGGCTCGTTAGCTTTGTATCTTCAGAATGCTCCCTATCAGCTGCCCCCTACTCCATAGCCTCGTCAGTCTCTCCTGACGAGCTATAGAGTAAATACTCAAAATCTTCGCGCGGCTTTCATTAATTACCAGGACACGTGGTGCAAATTGATTCGCCTCGATCTGCGACAAGCGCGTCGCTTCGTCTTCCGTGCCCTTTTTCCTATATATATACCTCCTATTCCTTCATTTCGAACTTTCCAACATTTGCGATCTTCTGAGAGCCAAAGCGTCACGTTAGCTTCGTCGCCCCGAAGTCGTCAACCTGTCGAGACCGTCACCCTCATTCAAAGGACTTATTACCCGTAAGTTTCTCTCCTTTTATTCTTATTCTTTAGGTACTTTCCTTTGGTGAGGTCGTCAACCTAGGTTCTTAGAATATACCCATCGTTTGTAGGAAGTCAGATGTCGAGTGAGGAATCGTCGATCCGCGAGGGAGCGGGTTATGACGAGGTCTTCCCGTCAGGTCAGGGGCCAGAGGAGGGCTTGTCCCGTTCGTCGGAGAGGGAAACATCAACCCAATCTTCTGACGGAGAGGAAGCAACAAGTAGAGGTGGTGAGGTTGGAGATGGAGAGAATCCTGGTGACGGGGTCGAGGATGATAGTGACGAGACGTCCTTAGAGAGTACTTCGGGTGCTTATGATGATCATCCTTTCATTCTCCCCAAAGAGTGGTCAGTCAACAAGTTTTCACCAACGATGACGGAGAATGTGTTTAGGAATCTTCGAGCCCGTTACCAAATACCCGTCGACATCCCAATCCGTCTCCTCGAGGAAGGTGAGAGATGTTATTCGGGACGTACTGCGGACGTGGGCATGTATGATGCCATGTTCGCAGCGGGATTAAGGTTACCGTTGACGACTTTACATCGTCAGCTGGCAAATTTTTTGGGCATATCCGTCAGTCAGATTGCTCCTAATGCTTGGAGAACCTTCATTGGAGCCGAGATCTTGTGGGGCCGTCTAAGTAGTGGACACCGTCAACTCACCCTAGACGAGTTTTTCTGGTGTTATAGGCCCCAACATATCTCCTCGTCAAAAGGGATATATCATTTCTCTACGAGGAAGAAGGAGTTGAAGTTGGTATCTGATATGCCTGACTCCAATAGAAAGTGGAAGGGCAGATACTTCTTTGTGGAAGGGACGAGCTGGGTATGCCGTCCAGAGGAGTGGAAATTAATGCCAAACGGCTTTTTCGACAATACATGGGCATACGTCCGGGACTCAGGTTGACCTCGTCAACTTCCTTTATTTCATTTGTCTAATTTCTTACCGTCTCTTTTCTTTTTTCAGCGAACGTCCGTCCACGTGTGATGAAGGAGCAGGAGGACTTTATCCATCGGGTAACGTCCATCCTTTTGGAGGAAAGAAAGTGTAGGGACTTGATCACCCTCAACACTTTACATCTATTTTGTGGGGGCCCAGAGCCGACGGAGGAAGCTCGACGACTCAACGACCTCTCCCGTCACCGTAAGTATCTCCTAAAGATTCCGTCAACTCTGTCCATTGTTTTCTTCTGATCCTATGGTTATTTCTTGACAGAGATGGAATCGGCCAAGCAAAGGATACATGCCGCCACCGCTGCCAAGAGGAAAGAGGAGGGAGCAAAGGCCAGAGGGGAGGCGACGCCGTTGTCAGCTCCGAAGCCCGTCAAGGGGGCTAAAAGAAAAGCTGACGGGGGTGATGACCGTTCTGGGAAGAGGGTTGTCCCTTCGCCTCTGGTTAAGTCTTCCAAGAAGCCGTCGCCCTCGAAAGCTTCCCATGGGGTTGGCAAGGGCCTGATGACAGAATCAGGTGCCGTCAGTGCTGACCCTGTCCGTCACCTCCTTACTCACAAGGACTACGCCGTAGAAGTGGCGGAGTCCATTTTGAAGGAGGAGGAGTTGGAGCTCTGTGACGAACAGCCGACGGACGAGACAGGGTCGTCAGGGCTTTTCGACCTTACTCGGGTATACTTTTTCTTCTTGTTATGCTACATGGTCGATCTTATAATGGACTGACGTTATTTTTATGTCTGCAGGCCATGGTCCGAATGAAGTTTCTGTGGGACAAATGCGTGGCTAAGGAAGCGGTGACCTCCCGTCTACACACCCGGCTCAGGAATGCCGTAGATGCTCAGCAGCAGTATAAGGAGGCCAACGTCCACTTAGCCGGAGAGGTGAAGAGGCTGACGGACAAACTGGCGGAGGAGACCCGTCTACGGGGCCTGGCTGACGAGGCAAAGCTGACGGCAGAAAAGGAGCTTCAGGGGCTTATGAGTCAGGTGGAGACGGCCAGGAATGACGCCGTGGCAGAATTCAAGGATTCCCAATCATTCATCGATTCCTGCGCCGTCTACTACGCTGACGACTTTGAAGACTGCTTGAAGCAGATAAAGTGTGCCCATCCTGACTTGGATTTATCTGGGATAAGCATGGATGAGCCCATACCGTCAACCCCGGCGGGTGAATCCATCCTCGAGGAGGATGACGAGGCTACCGAGCCTATGGCAGACTCCAGAGATGGCAGCTTTGTCCTTGCCCAACCGGCCTTGGAGAGGTCCGTCACTTTAGATCCGTCAGTTGGTCTCGAAGCGGGAAGACCTAATGCTGAGGACCCTTCTACTCCGGTCATCATCCTGTCTCCGTCAACTGTTCCTTCTGCTTTGTAAACCTTATGTTGTAAACACTTTTTTAGTTTGTAACGAATCTTAATGCTTGACGCCCGTGTTTCTGGGCTTTTTGTAAAGACAATTTTATTTTATAGTATCTAATGTTTATTGTTTCCCAAATGTTACTTCTTTTCCGTCGCTTTCGTGCCGTTGGTTTGAATCTTACAATGTCTTTGTATTTTAATTGTGGGCTTCGCCTATTTTGACGAGGCTGCTTGCTTTGTGAATTTTGTATATCCCTTTTTCTTTGTGGGGTTGCCCACTTCGTCCATATTATGGATTTAAGGCCGTTTAGTTTGCGAACTAAAGGTCGTTGTGGTCGTAATGTTTGACTATGGAGATTTTGTGGGTTTGAGGTCACCCGCTTTGTGGATTAAGTAGAGATCTCGTCAATGTTGTAGTCATAAGGCCGTCAATCCTCTGGCCGTCGACCCTTTGGTAACTTTTAGGTCTGTCTACTCTGTAGACACAAGGTCGTCTACGGACACAAGGTCGTCTTCTTCGAGGACTGGATTGGGATCGTTCATTTTATGGACTTTGTGGACCAATTTTACCTTGTCTTGACGGATTAAAGGTCGTCCATTATGGATCTTGTTGTAGGTCCGTCCACTTTGTGGACTTATAGTATTTTATCTATTGCGCGGATTCAATAGTCGACTTGTCCTTTGTGGACTTAAGGTCGTCACCTTTGTGGACTTGGGGGCGTCCACTTTTAGGGTCGTTCATGTCGTAGACTAAGGTCGTCCACTTTACGATCTTTAGAACGTCCATTTCGTGGACTTGGTAGCTTCGTCCACTTTTGTAGATTTTAGCTTGGTCGTCTACTTTGTTGTTCCGTCTACCTAACAGTTGCACAAGTTTACTGAATAAACTCCTCTTATTGTGTTGAAGGCATACATAAATATAAAATTGTTCAAAATGAATAAACCTTAGCCCTTTGGGCTTAAGTGAACTAAAATAAAAGACTAAAGTAAACGACTAAAAGAAGTAGACTGGAAATGAGGAGTAGCGTTTTTTGTTTTCTACTGGTAGTACTTTCTGAGGTGCTCAGCGTTCCATGGGTGGTGTAGTTTTAGTCCGTCCAAAGTTTCCAAGTGGTAGGTGCCCTTCCTTAGCCATGACGCTATTTTATAGGGCCCTTCCCAGTTTGGGCCGAGCTTCCCTTGTGTAGGGTCCTTGGAGGTGCCCATTACCTTCCTTAGGACGAGGTCTCCAATTTCGAAGTTCTTGTGCTTGACTCGGGAATTGTAGTGTTTGGCCATGAGGTTATGGTATCTCGTGAGCCTCTGTTCAGCCGTCGCCCTAATTTCGTCGACTAGGTCCAACTCTAGTCGCCTGGCCTCGTCGTTCCTTCCTTCGTTGTGGTTATCCACTCTGTAGCTTGTGAGCCCGACCTCAGCTGGTATAACAGCTTCACTTCTGTATGTTAGCCTGAATGGAGTTTCTCCTGTGGGGGTCCTGACGGTTGTTCTGTAGGCCCATAGCACGCTGGGTAGTTCCTCCGGCCATATTCCTTTTGCCCCCTCGAGCCGAGTTTTGATTATCCGAAGCAAGGATCGGTTCGTGACTTCGACTTGTCCATTGGCTTGGGGATGAGCAGGGGAAGAGTAATGGTTTTTGATCCCTAATTGCAAACAGAAGTCCCGGAAGGCATTATTGTCGAACTGTTTACCGTTGTCCGAGATCAGGACTCTTGGAATTCCAAACCTGCAAATGATGTTTTTCCAAACAAAACTTCATACGTTCTTCTCGGTGATAGTGGCTAAGGCTTCAGCTTCCACCCATTTGGTGAAGTAGTCGATTCCGACTATTAGGAACTTCAGCTGCCTAGCTGCCGTCGGGAATGGGCCCATGATATTTAACCCCCATTGGGCGAACGGCCACGGAGCAGTTATCGGGGTCAGTTCTTTAGCTGGCTGCTTGATGAGGTTACTGAACCGTTGGCACTTGTCGCATGTCTTGACGTATGTCTGGGCGTCCTTCTGCATGGTCGGCCAATAGTATCCGGCCCAGACTAATTTGTGGACCAACAATCGCGACCCTGAATGATTGCCACAGATTCCTTCATGTACTTCTCTCATGACGTAGTCCGCTTCTTCAAGTCCTAGACATCTTAAGTACGGTCGGGAGAAACTCCTTTTGTACAAGACGCCCCTTATTAAGATGAATCTTGCTGCCTGGACCTTCAGCTTCCTTGCGGCTTCCTTTTCTTTAGGTAGGATGCCTTCTTTGAGATAAGCGATCAGAGGGGTGGTCCAATCGTTTTCGGATCTTACCTCCTGCACACTGATGACATCTATTAGTGGTGCGAGCTGAGTAAAAGAAAGTGCCTTGTCGGGGACGATCACGTGTTCCGCGGATGCAGCTTTTGCAAGACGGTCGGCTCGCTCGTTGTCTCCTCTTGGAATTTGAACAACTTTTGCCTGGAGCTCGTCCACCTTCCTCTTTGCTTGTTCCAAGTACATCTTCATTCTCTCTCCCTTACATTCGTAGTCACCGTTTATCTGATTAGTGATTACCTGAGAGTCGCAATGGACTACTGTATCTACGGCTCCTACGGCCTTCGCCAGATCTAAGCCCGCTATAAGGGCTTCATACTCTGCTTCGTTGTTGGTTGTAGGGAAATCAAGTCGAATCATGCATTCGATCTCGTCACCCTCTGGTGAGCGAAGTACGACTCCTGCTCCACCAGCTTTTTTGTTTGACGACCCGTCGGTGAACACGTCCCATTGGGGGCTCCCCCCCCTGATCTTCTTGATATGTGAACTCCGCGATAAAGTGAGCGAGTACTTGTCTTTTGATGGTAGTGCGGGGGCGATATTTTATGTCAAACTCGCTCAATTCTACTGCCCATAAGGCCATACGTCCCGCGGCATCAGGGCTACTCATTGCTCGTTGTATGGGCTTGTCAGTTAGTACGACCACCGTATGAGCTTGAAAGTAGGGCTTTAGCTTGCGGGCTGCCGTGACTAGAGTGAAGACCAATTTTTCTAGGGGCGAGTATCTTCCTTCTGCCCCGTGGAGTGCTCGGCTGGCGTAGTACACCGGCCTTTGTACCTTGCTGTCTTCCCTTACTAGGGCTGCGCTGACGGCGGCTGGAGAAACGGCCAAATAGAGGAATAGTTCTTCGCCTGGTTGGGAGGGGGTTAACAGTGGCAGCGATGATAGATAGGTTTTGAGGTCTTCAAACGCTTGCTGGCATTCGTCCGTCCATTCGAAGGACTTCTTCAGTGTGCGGAAGAACGGGAGGCACCTATCCGTCGCCCTGGATACGAATCTGCTAAGCGCAGCAATCTTGCCGTTAAGGCTCTGTACTTCCCTTACGTTTCTGGGAGGCGTCATCTCCATTATAGCTCGGATTTTGTCTGGGTTGGCTTCGATACCTCGTTGGGACTAGGGGTGTCAATGTTCGACCCAACCCGTGAACACGACACGAACCCGACACGGGTTTTTTCGGGTTAGGGTTGGGCTTTAATGGGTTTGGGTCATAAACGGGTCGACCCGAAAACGACACAATAAGAAATGTGTCATAAGCGGGTCAACCTGTGTAACCCGCAATAGACACGTTTGACACGCCAATTTATTTGGGTCAAACCCGAAATGACCCACTTAACATAACCCGTTTAACTCATATAACAAATAAATATTTATTTTATTTTAGACTTGTTAAATTCCTTTTATATCCAACATATATTTTAAATTTAAAAAGAAAAGTGAGTAATTACAAAAATTTACAAGGGATACATTAACAGGACCTTTTTACAAGTGAGTAATTACTAACCGGACCTTTTTTTGAAAATATTAATTACTAAACCGGACCTTTTTGTATGATGTTATGAATTTGGACATCAACAAATAATTTATGGATGTTATGAATTTGGACATCAACAAAGAATTTATGGATGATAATCGTGGTCATAGTCAAGATTAGTCTATTGTTTGCTCAAATTTTTTCAATATTGATATTTAGCATTTGGCAAGTTCCAAGGATACTATATTTTTGTTGAACTATGTTATTTTGAATTTGGGTTGAAGCGTTGCACTTCTTTTGGAGTGTAAAGAACTTATTTCTAGATAAATGTTATATTTTTGTTGAACTATATTATTTTGAATGTGGGTTGAAGACTTGAAGTGTATGCACTGCTTTGCGGGATGTAAAAAAAAATTATTTCTAGATAGATGTTATATTTAATATTATGCAGGTTGAAATGGGTTGTGTTACATTCGTGTCAACCCAACACGACTCGTTTATTAAGCGTGTTAAATGGGTTGGGTCAGGTCAACCCGCCTTATTAATAGGTTGGGTTAGGGTTGAAGGATCCTGACACGATTATTAAATGGGTCGGGTTAGGGTTGAGTCATTTAGTAGAATACCCCTACCTCGACACGACACGAACCCGACACGCTAACCCGAATTGACACCCCTAGTTGGGACACCATGTATCCTAGGAATTTTTTGGCTGTCACTCCGAAGGCATACTTGGCTGGATTTAGCTTCATGTTGTAGGAGCGGAGGGTATCGAAGGTCTCCTTTAGGTCTTTCAAATGATCCTCCTTTCTTCGACTTTTTACTAGCATGTCGTCAACATATACCTGGACGTTTCTCCCGATCTGCTCTACGAACATCTTGTTCATAAGCCTCTGGTATGTTACACCTGCATTCTTCAAGCCGAACGGCATGACCTTGTAGCAAAAGAGGCCTTGGCTTGTCACGAACGAAGTCTTTTCTCGATCAGCTTCGTCCATTAGGATCTGGTTGTATCCCGAGAATGCGTCCATGAAGCTTAACAGCTAGTGTTGGGTCGTAGAATCCACCAGGAGGTCGACCCTCGGTAAAGGATAGCTGTCCTTGGGGCACGCTTTGTTTAGATCGGTAAAATCTACGCACATCCTCCACTTTCCGCTGCTCTTTTTCACCATGACGACGTTTGCTAACCATTCGGGGTAGTAAACCTCCTAAATGAAGCCCGCCTCTTGTAACTTACGAACTTCTTCCGCTACTGCCCGATCCCTCTCCAGGGTGAAGACTCTCTTCTTTTGTCGAATCGGCGGAAAAGACGGTGATACGTTCAATTTGTGTACTATGACTGACGGGTCAATGCCAGGCATATCCTCGTGACTTCAAGCAAACACGTCTCGGTTTTCTCTGAGGAAGGCCGCAAGTTCCTGTCGTATCGTCGTGTCTGTAAGAGTGCCAATCTTGGTTGTTCGCTCTGGCTGGGATTTGTCGAGGGGTATGTCTTCGAGTTTTTCTGTGGGTTCCGTCGATGTATGCTGTTCTATGCTCATGGTCTATCGGTGATCGTCCATCTCCATCATTGCTACATAACATTCGCGTGCGGCCACTTGGTCTCCTCTTAGCTCTCCCACTCCATAATTTGTCGGGAATTTTATCATTAAGTGGTAGGTTGAGGTTACAGCCTTCCACGAGTTAAGTGTGGGACGTCCTATGATGGAGTTGTAAGCTGATGAGCAGTCAACCACAAGGAATGCTACATTCTTGGTGACTTGCTGAGGGTAGTCTCCAATAGTCATTGCCAGGGTGATAACGCCGAGGGGAAATACCTTTGTTCCTCCGAAGCCGACTAGCGAGGCGTTAGTCGGAGCCAGTCGTTCCCTATCAATTCCCATCTGTTGGAACGCAGGATAGTAGAGGATGTCCGCCGAGCTCCCATTATCGACAAGAACTCGATGCATGTTGAAGTCTCCTGCTCGTATGGTGACGACGAGCGCGTCCTCATGGGGGTGATGGAGGCGTCGTGCATCTTCTTTCGAGAATCCAATGAGGGGGTTATTAGTCCGTGGCATTTTGGGTACGGACCCCGTCAACTAGATGTTCTGTACCATTCTAAGATAAGCCTTTCGAGCTTTCTTCGACGATCCAGCGGCCGCCGTGCCCTCTACAATCATCCGGATATCTCCTAAGGGCTGTCTGGGGCGTTCGTTTTCCCGTCGGGGAGCTTGGTCCTGCGGCGGTTCTGCACGTTCTTTGCTAACGAACCTCTGCAGCCTCCCTTGCCTGATTAGAGCTTCTATCTGTTGCTTTAAGTCGTAGCAGTCAGCCGTATCGTGTCCGTGGTCTCAATGGAAGCGGCAGTACTTGTCCCTCGGCCTTTTGTTGGGATCTCCCTTCATCTTGCCGGGAAAAGTCAAAGTCCCCTCGTCTTTGATTTGCATTAGGACCTGATCGATAGGGGCGGTTAGCGGCGTGAAGCTTGTGAATCTCCCTGAGGGCGGCTTGGAGCGGCGATCATCCCGTCGTTCTCCGGTCCTAGCCTTCTTTTGCCCCTTATCCGTTCGAGTGTCTTCTTGCCTTTCCCTCTTCTTAGGCTTGTCTTCCCTTGTAATTAGCGCGTCCTCCGCGTTCATGTACTTCGTTGCCCTGTAAAGCACATCGGACATGGCCTTTGGATCGTTCTTGTATAGGGAGAAGAGGAACTTGCCTTTTCGCAGCCCGTTGGTGAAGGCTGCTACTTGTATCTTGTCGTCTGCCTCATCTATTGAAAGGGCTTCTTTGTTGAATCGCGTTATGTAGGACCTTAGAGTCTCGTCTTCCCTCTGCCTAATGCTCATCAAGCATGCCGTGGACTTTTTGTATCGGTGGCCTCTGATAAAGTGCGACACGAACTGAGCGCCTAGCTCTTTAAAGGTGCTGATTGAGTTCGGCGTCAACCTGCTATACCAGACTCTTGCAGACCCTTTCAAGGTGGTTGGGAAAGCCCTGCACATAATCTCATCCGGCACTCCTTGAAGGTGCATTATAGTTTTGAAGGACTCTAAGTGGTCTAGGGGGTCCTTGTTTCCGTCGTAGCTTTCCACCTACGGCATACGAAACTTTGGGGGAAGAGGGCACGAAGTAACACGCGCCGTGAAAAGTGGATCGGTCCGCTGTACCAGGTCGTCGAGATCGTTAGACACTCACCCTTTGAGGGCGTTCATCATCACGTCTATTTGTTCTCGCATCTCCTGCATCTCGGCGGCGATGTGAGGGGGTATGGCTTCCGAAGGGGTGGTCAGATTGGTCTCCCGCCTCTCCGGCCTGCTCGGGGCGTTGCTACCTTCGGGTGCCTCGGGATCCCTTCTTTCAGCGCTTGTCTCCTCCTGATTTTCCTCCTGTATTGCAGGACGCGCGTTCTTCTGTCGTAGCTGCTTCTCTAAGTCGTGATTCTGTTTGGTCAGACGTTCGACCGCGGCTGCGAGCGTTTGAACTTGCCTTTCTAGAACGGTAGCGCGCGGTTCGTTCGCCTGAACGTTGTTGGTGGTAGCCATTGAGCGGGTGAGTACCATGCAACTTTTTGCCCGGGAAGCGATAGTGCGACGTTACTACTCGAATTCCCACAAACGGCGCCAACTGATGATGCCTGAGATCGTTAGTAAGCTACACGGTCTGCACGTGCTACTAATGACGTACCTGCACAACAAAAAGAGCGGAGACCTAAGAAAGGGCACCGGTGTGGTACCGGCCGAAGACCCTCCGAAGGTCAAGTTAGAAACCTTTGTCTTCAACACTAGAGTGCTAGAGTTGAGTTATTTGTGCGTACCTTGCCTTGAAAGGGTCTTGGAGTATTTATAGTAGCGTTGGGCCGAACCTTGGCCAAGGAGTTCTTTTCCTTTTAGGACAGTAATATTTGGATCCCACGTATCTCCTAGAATCCTTGCCCTTGTAGGAGTCTCCTTAATTAGACGTGTCGTTCAAGAATCATGTGTATGCGTGTTGATCAAACAAAGTCGTAGACGGAGCCCAGACTAACCTCGTCAGCTTGTTCCCGTCGACTCGGCTTATGTATTTAAGGTTGACTTGTCGGTGGAAGTCGTCGCCTTCAGGTTCCCGTATCGTTGGGGTCGTCAGCTCTGGGTCTCCCTAAATTTGAGTTCGTCAGCCCCAAGGTCGTCAGTCTTAGGCTCATTAGCTTTGTATCTTCAGAATGCCCCCTATCAAAAGAGATTATAATATGTACTAAATTGACACAACACTAAAGTGTTAAAGACTAAATTGAAATATGGTGTAAAGAATAAAAACCAAATATGTACGTAATTTATATATAAAAAAATAATTAATTGTTTTGACGACTTTTTATATTTTCAATGAAAATGATATCAAAATTTTCTTTAAAAAATTAAACATTACCTTAAGTTAACCCCTCAACATGACCCAAAATAAAAGCAATAATTTTTTTTTGGGTTGAATATTGCACACTTGTTTCTAAGCTAAATGTTAATGGATGTATTAAGAAATTTGTTAATCTACTATTTTTATAAAAAAAATTAAAAAAAAATTAAATTTTTTATGGCTTTTTATACTTCTCATAAAAGTAGTAGGGTGAGTGCAAACTAAACCCCCAAAAGCTTGGGGGATGTTTGGATTTTATATCTTGAAATTTGATTTTACTCCCTGAAGTTCTTTTCTGTTTGCATTAGCAAATCCTCTATCCATATTTTTTGTTAAGTTCCATATAAAATTGTTACACATATTTAATTTGTCCAATAAAATAATGGCACGTCATTTTTTTAGCCTATAAAAATTTAAATAATTAAATATAACATGACATAATAAAAATAATGTAACATCATTTTATTTGATTAACTAAAGATGCGTGACAAAGAAAATAAAATTTTAAGAAGTAAAATCCAAATTCTGAAATTTTAAGGTGTAAAATTCAAACACCTTCAAATTTTAAGGGTGCAGTTTGTGATTTATTCAAAGTAATGTTAAATATTTTCTAAAATGTTCAATTAGCAACACCATTAACCGGGCCCTTGTAATAATATTGAAATAGTGAGTTTAAAGTTTTCAATTTTGAAATTTTATATTAGACATACCATTTCAGTATTTTTTTTTTTTTAAGAATCCATTTTAGTGTTATATATATATAAGAACAAAAGATCTAAGGCATGTTCTTGGGCCTTGGGCCTGATCCGAGCGTATTTACTTGTCCGAGGAGGGTTTGGTGATAGTGACAATATCAAACTTGAAGGCCCACGAGCAAATTGTTGCGGGAGAGGCTGATGGAAATGGTTCGAGAAGGAGTGTCTCCTCGGCCTGGCGAAGTGAAGGTAGTGTAGTAGTCCATAGTGGTTAAAAGGATATTCTAGAAGGTTTTGGGGATGAAGATGTGTTCCACAAAGGCACAGAAAAGAAGAACGAATGAGAAATATCTTAGAAAAAGCTGCTACCACCCTATTAAAGACTCTGCACCTACCTCTCTAGCTGCATTAATGAGAAAATGACATCTGAACAGTGATGATCAGCCTTAAAGCTATCGTTTGAAGATTTCTAGAAGGCAGTGGATGGAACAAGTATCTAGATCGGTGATCTGATCCAAACGTGGAAGATGGAGGGAAGAAGGAGGATGATATATATATATATATATAAAGGTATTCAAGAAAGGGGGGAAAAAAGAAAGAGAAAAACACTTTACACACCACCCTAAATGGTAATCTACCTTTATAATAAGGAAAAATAATACCAATCGTCCTCGACATACGTCCGAGGAGAATTTCTGTTACATAATCAGTTTGTAAATTGGGGATCTAGTCCATTATTGTTGTTATCCAATATCCATAAAACCTAGGTTTCAAGCTCATTCTCTACAAATTTCATTGTATTGGGTTTTTTGGGCCTATTCCCTTCACTTTATTGGGTTCGGGTGTAAATTGTGACCTTACAATTGGCGTCGTCTATGGGAATCTTGTATTTAGGAATTAGACATTATGGCCAGCTCAGGTCTACACCATGTAGAGTCTATGAGGTCCCAGTATGAGGATTACTTCCCGCATCTTGAGGAGGAAAAAGATCGAGAGGGAAGTGTGCAAACAGGGTACATCGGCAGGAATCATTTATGAGGTGGAAGCAGAATTCCTCATAAGGAAAATGCTAAAGCCATGCAGAAGGAGATTGACCACCTGAAGAAGAAGCTACATCGTGAGAGACAAAGACGAACTCCCTCTTTTTGTGATCCTTCTTCTGAAGATTCTTAGGGAAGCAATTGTAGGCCCAAGTCAAGAACTCCTCCTAGTAAGTCTTTCTTCCGGTAAGAAGGATTATCTTTATGATCATAAGAATAAGAAGTCTTCCTCCAGAGGCTTGGAAAATGATGCTATGAGTAGGGTGTTGCACCATATATCCAAGTTACCTTTCACACGCAGGATAGAAAAAGGGAAGCTTCTACGGCGGTTCACCCAACCTGCGTTTACCATATATAATGGCCGAACAGACCTTGTGGAGCATGTAAGTCATTTTAATCATAGAATGGTAGTACATTCCAAAAATGAAACTTTAATGTGCAAAGTCTTCCTTTCTAGCTTGGGACCTATTGCAATGAGGTGGTTTAATGGCTTGAGAGCAGGTTCTATTTATTCCTTCATGGAACTTACAAGGGCATTTGGGTCATGTTTCATCACCTGCAGCAGAGTTCCCCAGCCTCTGGATTCGTTACTGTCCATGGCCATAAGAGAAGGGGAGACCTTGAAAACATACTCTGATAGGTACTGGGATATGTTCAATGAGATCGATGGTGATTTCAATGATGTGGCGATAAGCACTTTCAAGGTCAGACTTCCTACTAAGCACGACTTGAGGAAATCTTTGACCAAAAAACTTGTAAGGAGTGTACGTCGGCTCATGGATCGCATAGATGAATACAAATGGGTTGAGGAAGATCAACAGCAAGGTAAGGGAAAGGCGAAGGTTATCCCTCAAGAGAGGAAGGATTTCAAGTCGGACAGATACAATAACAACAGGCTGCGAAGAGATTTTGTCGGGCAACCCGGTCCTACCACTCCACAAGTGGTTAATACTGTCTTTAAAGAACTGGTGCATCAACTGTTGGAGAAAATCAAGAATGAACCATATTTCAAGTGGCCCAACAAGATGGCAGGAGACCCCATGAAGCGCAATCAGAATCTTCATTGCCAGTATCACCAAGAGAGGGGTTATAACATTGAGGATTGCAGGACTCTGTGGAATCACTTGGAACAGTTGGTTAGGGAAGGAAGGTTAAAATAGTTTTTGTATCGGCCCAATGGGCAAGGAGATCATTTAGGCTTGGTAAATCAAGGAAATACTTCATCAAAGCCTTCCCTGGGTACTGTCAATGTTATTTTTGCTGCTTTTGGCAGGACTGATTCTCATCCTACTAGGGTAATGTCTGTGGCATGAACCCTAGCCGAGGAGACCAACTTTGAGCCGAAGAGGATTAAAGGGAATGCCATGCCTATTTTAGGTTTCTCAGAAGAAGATAAGATTGGAAATATCCAACCCCATGATTATGCTTTGGTGATTACGGTGAGGATAGGGGGCTATGACGTGAAGAGGGTGATGGTTGACCAGGGTAGTGGTACGGACATTATGTACCCTGATTTGTTCAAGGGGCTAAACTTGAAGCTTGAGGATCTTACAACTTATGAGTTGTCACTGATAAGCTTTGAAAGGAAGGCTGTTATACCAAAGGGGCAAATTAGGTTTCCCGTGTAATCAGGTCCAGAGGTGGTAGAAGTGGATTTCATTGTGGTAGATGTCTATTCTCCGTACACAGCCATTGTGGCAAGGCCATGGTTATATGCTTTAGGGGTTGTATCCTCAACTCTACATGTCAAGGTGAAATTCCCGTCCGGGAATAGGATCGAGGAAATAATTGGGAGTCAATCTGTGGCTAGACAGTGTATAGCCACTACAATTCTACATCAGCTTGGGCTAGAATCCTCGGCCTCAGTTGAGGGGGGTTCATAGCAATTACTATCTCTGGCTACGCCCTAGGAGGCAGCAGTAGAAGAAGGTACATGTGAAGAGTTAGAGAGGGTTCTTATAGGTGATGACCCAGAAAAATTCTTTCAAGTGGGAGTTTAGTTGCCACTTCAGGAAAAGATGGAGCTGGTTACGTTTTTGAAAAAGAATGTGGATGTATTTGTGTGGGATGCTTATGAGGCCTTGGGGGTTGATCTAAGTTTCATCTGTCACCATTTAAATGTCAATCCGTCTGCAGTGCCGAAAAAGCAACCACCTCGGCGCTCATCTAAAGAGCATACCGAGGCTATCAAGGAGGAGGTACTCAAGCTCAAAAAGGCTGGTGCTATCGAAGAAGTGTTTTATCCAGAATGGTTGGCTCATACAGTGGTAGTGAAGAAGAAAAATGGGAAGTGGAAAGTGTGTGTGGCTTCACATATCTGAACAAGGATTGTCCTAAAGATTCTTTCCCAATGCCTTGTATAGATCAATTGGTGGACGCTACCATTGGCCATCCTCGGATGAGTTTTTTGGACGCTTTTCAGGATTATCACTAAATACCTTTGGCTTTGGAGGATCAGGAGAAGACGGCCTTTGTCACTCCTATGGGAAATTATCATTGTAAAGTAATGTCTTTTGGTTTGAAGAATGCAGGGGTTACCTATCAAAGAATGATGACTAGAATATTTGAATCACAACTGGGAAAAACTATTGAAGTGTATGTGGATGATATGGTGGTGAAAAGTAAAACGGTTTCCGCACACCTAGAAAACTTGAATGATACTTTTCAAATGCTACGAAGGTACAAATTGCGTCTTAATGCTTCCAAATGCTCTTTTGGTGTGGGATCAGGTAAGTTTCTAGGTTATATGGTAACTCCTCGGGGAATTGAAGTTAACCCTGTGCAGGTTAAAGCAATTAACAGCTTACAGCCACCCTGGAATCCTAAAGAAGTTTAGAGGCTGACAGGGATGACTGCTGCTCTCAACTGATTTATTTCTCGGTCCACCAATAGATGCAGACCTTTCTTCTAGTTGCTGAACAAGTAAAAGGGATTTAAATGGACCGATGAGTGTGTTTTAGCCTTTCAACAACTTAAGAAGTATCTTTTGCGACCACCTATAATATCTCAGCCAGAAGTTGATGAAATTTTATTTACATATATTGCTGTGGCTGATCACACCGTTAGTTTGGTTCTAATATGGGTTGATAATGGTATACAAAGGCCAGTTTATTATATGAGTAAATCTTCACATGAGGCCGAGATGCATTATTTACCATTAGAAATGGCAATCCTAGTAGTGGTACATGCTACGCGTAGGCTTCCTCATTACTTCCAATCTCATATAGTCTTTGTTTTAACTCAACTCCCTCTTAAATCTATACTTCGAAGTGCTGACTACACGGGAAGGATCGCAAAATGGGGTATCATTCTGGGGGCTTTTGATATCAAATATATGCCTTGCACCTTCATGAAGGGTCAAATCCTATCTGATTTGGTCGCGGAGTTTACTGAGCCTTTATTATAAGAGAATGCTAAAAGGCTGGACATGGATGAAAAATCAGTTGGCATGATCTCATGCAAGGAACCAGTGATATGGAATGTGTATGTGGATGGAGCAGCGAATTAGAGAGGATTCGACGTAGGGCTAGTCTTAATATCCCCTGAAGGAATTACTTTTGAGAAATCTTTGAGATTAGGGTTCTCGACCACCAACAACAAGGCAGCATATGAAGCTTTATTGGTAGGGATGACTATGACACAAAAAATGGGTGGAAAAACAGTGTAAATGTTCTCAGATTCACAACTCGTGGTGGGCTAGGTGGAAGGAAAATTGGAGGCTAGAGATTCGAGAATGCAAGAATATCTAACCCGAGTCAGGTACTCACAGTCAAAATTTGAATCCTTTACCTTGTTGCATGTCCCCAGAAGTATGAACACCCATGCTGATTCCCTAGCCACCCTTGCAACGTCCTCGGCACAAGACCTACCCAGAGTCATCCTCATCAAAGATCTGTGTAAACCTACTAGAACGAGTAAGGGCACCATTCGAATTCATCAAATTAGGGTGGGACCTAGTTGGATGTACCCTATAATGTCATTCCTTAAAAATGATGTCTTGCCCGATAAGAAGTTTGAGGCAGACATGGTACGCAGAAAAGCATCTCGGTTTTGGCTGTCCAAGGACCAGAAATTGTACAAGTGCTTTTTTTTCAGGACCATATTTGTTGTTTGTACACTCTGAGACAACAGAATTAGTTTTGGAAGAGTTACATGAAGGGATCTGCAAAAGTCACACAAGAAGAAGGTCTTTATCTCATAAAGCTTTTACACAAGGGTATTAATGGCCCAATATGCAAAGAGAAGCACAGGATTATGCAAAAAAGTGTGACCAGTGTCAGAGGTATGCTCCCAACATTCATCAACCAGGAGGTGTCATTAATCCTTTGTCTAGTCCTTAGCCTTTTGCCTAATGGGGCTTGGACATTGTAGGGCCTTTCCCAAAGGCAATAGGGAATAGGAAGTGGTTACTCGTTGGAACAGATTATTTCACTAAATGGGTTGAAGCTGAGCCATTGTCAAATATTAGGGATGTGGATGCAAAGAAGTTTGTTTGAAAAAACATTGTCACCAGGTTCGGAATTCCTCATACTCTTATCTTAGAAAACGGCTTGCAATTTGATAATAAGGCCTTTAGAAGGTATTGTTGTGATCTAGGCATCACGAATAAATATTCCACTCCAGCTTATCCGCAAGGGAATGGGCAGGCTGAGGTGGTCAATAAAGTTATAGTCAGTGGGCTTAAGAAAATGTTAGATGATGCTAAGGGAAAGTGGGTGGAAAAACTGCCACATGTTTTATGGACATATAGAACTACATCTCGGAGGTCCATAGAGAGACACCGTTCTCTATGACTTATGGAGCCGAGGTTGTGATCCCTATGGAAACTGGGTTTTTGTCATTCAGAATGAGCTCTTTCATCCCAAGCAGTAATGACAATTTACTAGAAAAAAGCCTAGACCTAGTTGAGGAACGGCAAGAAAATGCTATGGTTTAGCTCGCTTATTATCAGCAAAAACTCAAGCAAGAATATGATTCCCATGTGAAGCTGTGGCCACTTGCACCTGGAGATTTGGTGTTAAGGAAAGTCTTGGGTACTGCTAAGAACCTAGCATGGGGAAAGTTGGGACCTAACTAGGAAGGACCTTATCGTATAACTTCAGTAGTGGGTATAGGGGTGTATTATCTTACAAACTTAGATGTAAGGATTGTACTACGTCCTTGGAATGTAAATAACCTATGAAGGTACTAAAATTAATGAAAGGCACTTTTGCCATCTTATTTTTGTTGTCATTGTGTTGCGTTGACTATCTTTTTTCTAAATTATCAAACAGAAACATGGTCATGCTTGGCTCCTCAGACCACATACCTTGTAGAAATTGATATATTTATTAAGTGTTAAATAGAATTTTAGTTACATCTAGTCCTCGAATCATCTACTTTGGAAAAATTAACACTTCAGTTCATTTTTCTAAATTATCAAACAGAAACATAGTCATGCCTAGCTCCTCGGACCACATACCTTGTAGAAATTGATGTATTTATTAAGTGTTAAACAAAACCTTAGTTACGTCTGGTCCTCGAATCATCTACTTTGGAAAAATTAACACTTCAGTTCATTTTTCTAAATTATCAAATAGAAACATGGTCATGTCTAGCTCCTCGGACCACATACCTTGTGGAAATTGATATCTATTAAGTGTTAAACAGAACCTTAGTTACGTCTAGTCTCAGACTATCTACTTTGGGGAAATTAACACTTCTGTCCACCTTTCTAAGGATCAAACAGAGTTTTGGCTATGTTCAGCTTTCAGACCACATACTTTGGTAAGATTGATGATTTACTTTGTGCCTAAGTTTCACATAAGGTCTAGCTTCAGACCATATTCTTTTTGTTCTAGGTTCATATATATTCTTATGTAACTAACTATATGCTGCTGCATAATAAATAATATAATTCTAACATACAGGTTATCTAATGCATTATTGAGACCTACACTGTTCATTTGCGCACTGAGTCATTTATATTATGTATACGAAGTGTACTAAGATTAAGAGTTAAGCATTCCTAGTGAGTGAAATCTGTAAAGAATTAAATATCAAAATCTTGAACTTGTCATTATAAATGTACGTGATTACATTGGAAACGAAAAACACAGCACAGAATAACGGTAGTAAATTTATAATAATGAAGAGCTATCTGGAAGTTAGGTAAAAAGTTGAGAGAGAGTTCTAGGCTATTCATGTCTTGGTTTTCAGTGGAGGGTCCTCTTTGGACTTTGTCTCAGCTTAGTTTGTTTTATCCTCCGTTCCTTTGGGCCCAGTTTCTTTGGATTTGGAAGCCACTTCTTTGATGACTAGGGGAGCATTTGCAGATTTGGTCTCTGGTAGGGTCGTAATTTATTTTTCTTTGTCTTTCGCCCCAAGTAGAGGATCACCCTGGTCATCCTTCTTGTTTAGATCCTTATCAGTCTTCTCACCCTGGTTTGTGGCCTGATCAGAGTCTGTAGACGCTTTAGCGAGTGGAAGAGAGCCTTGGACAGTTGAGGGTTGTGTTGGAGGCACTAACTCGGAGGTAGTTGGAGAAGGAGGTATGGCTTCAATCACACAAATGTCTGGGGGAATCCACATGTTTTCAGCTTTTCTCCACTCCGAGGTAATAAGGACCCCTGCAACATTAAGGGCTTCTGTCCATACCTGCTGGCAATAGTCTCTACACACTTCAGCGAGTTCTTTGACCAGCCGAGTCTCAGTCTCTTCCACCCCTTATTAAAAGAAGCAAGTGATGCAACCTCTACGGTCTCTTTGATGGTGTGGGCTGCTTCTTAGGCTTAAGCTAACTCGCCCTTCAAGTGTAGAATTTCTTGTTGGGCATTAGTTAGCTCCACCACTTTGTTCTAGAGCTGTATGCGTTGCTCCTCTGCTTGGGCCTCGGCCTTTTTAAGCCCAGCCTCAGCACTCCTCCTCAACTTCCTCTATTCTACTAGCTTGTTGGCAATCTCATTCTTTTTTTTCTCGACTAGGGCAAAAGCTCTTTCAGTCTCGACTCTGACCTTGATCTCAGCATCAGCCTTGTTCCGGGCATCTTTTACCCATTTCTCTACCACAAAAACCTTCCAGATGGCTTGCGTGGATATGGTGAACAAGCCCATTGTGACAAAAATAATAGAAAAGTGTGTATGAAAAAGTTTATATAAAAATGATAATAAAAATAACAAAGTAAAAGTAATTGAATGGCACATACCAAAGCCAAATCCCTTTTTAGGGAAAGGAAGAGTTGTGGTTGCCTTATTTTCTCCAGGGCGTCCATATCCTTTGGTAAAAGGATAGACTGTTCCAGAGCTTTAACCAGGTAGTGAGCGTGTCCTTTTTAGAATTCCCTTATAGAAGAGTGGCGGGAATGGGAGTCCCATCCAACTCCAACGAAGGTGACCAATGGGATTGAGCTTGGCACACCTTAGCCAATTCATGGCTATCCATGCTCTCTACGGAGGAGGCTTGAATTTGGCCATTTCTCCTTTTTTGTTGCTTATGCTTCTTCTTCTAGGCCAACTCCTCTTCTTCAACCACATCCGCTCTTTTCTTTTTTTTGAGGTTGGATATAGGAAGAAAGGAACCTGGAGGAGGGGGAGGGGGAGGGGGTGGGAGATGGGTAGGAGGTTGAGATCCCGAAGTGCCCTTCACAGTAGCTTTCTTACCCCTCCAAACAAGAAGATCCTTCAAACTTGTCCCTGGTTGTTAAGACATTTCTTCTTCCTCCTCGGCGCTGCTATCAACATGAGCAACTATGAGACCTTTGATACTAGAGTTCTCGGCAGATTCATTTTCTTCGTCTGAGAGGTTGACAACGTAGCCCTCTGAAGGTTTCTCTGCTTCCTCAATTCGGAATTGGTCAATTTCTTCTTCGAGAAGATGTAAATGTGGATGTGGATTCTTCTTAGACTGATGCTGCTTCAGGTTGCGCAGGTGGGGGGATTGCTGTTATTGGATGTACGTATAGAATGATTGAAAGATCGTCTGGCAGATCATGGGAGGTGAGAAACCCCATTTTTGAGGCGTCTATCCTTTTATGTCTCCTGTCACCCGTGATTATTGCGTTGTCAATATCTTGTTATGTATTCGATATAGGTTCGTACCCTAAGATGAGATGGGCTGCCCTCACCTGCAACTCTTCACTCACGAATACCTTGGATCTTAAAATTCTGTTGAGGTCCACGATGCTGGATAGACTCAAGCAAGGTGATGTGTGTTGTTTATCTGCGGAGGCATCCGAGAAGCTAAGAATGGTTAGACCAACAACAGATGTTAAACAAAGATAAAGTGAAGTGTAATGTGAATCTAAGTATTGAAATTAGAAGAGCTAAACCCTATGCCAGAGTACCTAAACTCTATGGAATCACACCTGGTGTTCCCTCTGTGACTGGGCAGTGAAGACCATTGTACCACTTCTTGGAGGCGATTAAGTAGTTGTCCTTTCTGCCTTTGTTAGATTTGGGAAGACACGATATGAGCCTAACGATGTTAGACCTAGACTTGAGGTAATACCCTATGTCTTTAAGTTTGTGACACTGATACATATGGACAACGTTGTGCCATGTGAGATTCAAATTCATTCGCTCATTAAGAGCGTCGACACAACCTAAGATTCTAAACATGTTAGGTGTACATTGGTCTGGGCATAATCTATGGTTACGCAGGTATTTACTGGTTATGTTCTTCATAGGAAGTGTCATTCCACCCTCTAAAAATGCGATTATGGGAACAACAACTTCTTCTTCGTTCCTATCATTGGTTATGGCTTTAGGGGCACAATACCTCAAACCTACTTTCTGGGAAATGTGATATTTGGCTCGAAAACCATCCATACTGGAATCAATATCTACTAAACATTTGAACCTACCCATTTGATTGAAGTAAAAGGGAAGAATTAGAAAGAAAAGGGGAATAGTTAATGGTCAAGGACGATGGCCGAGGAGAAAAAGAATTTAAAAATGTGAAGACTTACGAGAAAAAGTGTAAATGACTCTTTAGGAACTTCTTGAGAGTTATGAGGGTGAAGAATTCTTAGAACTTGTTGATTTCTAGAGATGAAGAAAATCTCAACTTCCCAAGCGTTTTATATAAAAGGCGGCATTGAATGAGAGTTATCCCACTCAGAAATTCAGGGGAAAAATCCGGATTGTTAGATGTACATCTCACCGTTGGACATGGGAGACAATGCCTTGCTTGGAGCAATTAATAGGGGTGTTGTAAACTTTGAGGCGTCTAAAGCAGTTTTAAAAGGAGGAAATGACGTTTTCACGTGTACAAATTTAAGAAACGTATGTAATATGCAGCATTGGGTCAAAACCTTAAATTTTTTATTCGGATGGAAAGGAAAAATGAAGTTTTTAGAGGGCTATTGTAAGGACAAAAGATCTAAGGCATGTTCTTGGGCCTTGGACCTGATCCGAGCTTATTTACTTGTCCAAGGAGGGTTTGGTGGTAGTGACAATATTATCAAACTTGAAGGTCCACCAGTTGGGAAGCTAGACATCAAGTAAGTGGCTTGATGAGGATAACTAAGCTGACACGCCGGAGTTGGCTGCTGGCACAACAGGGTGGTGCCTTACCGCACCGCAGGCGAACGCGCGGTAGCGTTCGTGGTGGTGCTTCAGGATTCCAATGTACTGCGTCCAAGATCAGAACGAGCTTGCCGGCGGACCACTGCCGTCCCATTCTTGAGTGAGCTGGAGCGCAGCCATCTTATCCACTGAACTAGCACTAAACTAAAAACAACTCAATAGGGGGGCCAAAACTAAACGACGAGCCCAGAAATATCAGTCTTTGTCATTGACTGGCAAGCTTCTCGCCTTCTTGATCCAGCTCCATCAAAAAGCGATCTCACTTTCCATTATGATCGGGACAATCTTGCTGGGTCTCATGTTAACAGAAAGGATCTCCATTGGATAAAGAGGACTTTTTCCCCTGTCCTTTCTTGCTCGGGTTCGGTTGTCAATCTTTTTGTTGTCTGTAGTTATTTTGGTATAGTGTAATTAGCAAAGCAAAGGCCTTAGTCTTCGGCCTTTAGTACTCCTACGAGTACTATACTGTAGCCTCCATGGCATGGCTACATAGCATTTTTCTCACTAAGGTAGCAGTGTGGGTTTCCCTACTGCTGGATGGAATCCTTTCTTTGAACTTCCCCCTAACGGTGAACTGAGACCAAATTGTTGCGGGAGAGGCTAGTGGAAATAGTCTGAGAAGGAGTGTCTCCTCGGCCTGGCAAAGTGAAGGTAGTGTAGTAGTCCATAGTGGTTAAAAGGATATTCTAGAAGGTTTTGGGGATGAAGATGTGTTCCACAAAGGCACAGAAAAGCGAATGAGAAATATCTTAGAAAAAGCTACTACCACTGCATTAAAGACTTTGCACCTACCTTTCTGGCCGCATTAATAAGGAAATGACATCTGAACAGTGATGATCAGCCTTACAGCTATTGTTTGAAGACTTCAAAAAGGCAATGGATGGGACAAGTATTTAGATCGGTGATCTGATCCATACGTGGAAGATGGAGGGAAGAAGGAGGATGATATAAAAAAAAAAAATGGTATTCAAGAGAGGGGGGGAAAAAAGAAAGAGAAAAACACTGTGCACACCACCCTAAATGGTAATCTACCTTTAGAACAAGGAAAAATAATACCAGTCGTCCTAGGCATACGTCCGAGGAGAATTTCTGTTACATAATCAATTTGTAAATTGGGGATCTAGCCCATCATTGTTGTTATCCAATATCCATAAAACCTAGGTTTCAAACCCACTCTCTACAAATTTCATTATATTGGGGTTTTTGGGCTTGTTCCCTTCACTTTACTGGGTTCGGGTGCAAATTGTGACCTTATAATATATATAATCGAAACCTTTAAAACTCTCACAATTTTTCACGTCAGCACAATATTTAAATAAAATTATGATTTTATTTAAATAAAATTATTTTTATTTAGTCCAAACTTGATAATGAGTGAAACTCTATCTCTTTAACAAGTCCAACTTAAACTCAAACTCATCATTATCATTTTTTTAAAACAAAATTATTTTTGTTTAATCCAAACTTAATAAAAAGTAAAACTCTATCTCTCTAACAAGTCCAACTTAAAATCAAAATCAAACTCAAACGTTGATAATTTATAAAATTTATTTTATAGTTTTTCATGTATTTTTTAAAAAGTAATTTTCATACATGAACCACCAAACTCTCTTTAGCTTTTTTTACAAGATAAAAAAAGCTTGTAATAATTGAAATTTTTCTTTTGAATGTAACTCATCTTTCTCTTATATTTCTCTATTGTTTAGTCATATATATATATATATATATATATATATATATAGTTTTGTTTCAATAATTCTTAAGTAGTGAATTATCTGATTCTTTAATATTTTTTGGTCTTTTAGAAGTTTTAAAATCTGAATTTTTTAGTTATTTTTTTGCATTATTTGAAACTGTCTGACAAATTTTTTGATGAAGAAGCCATTGCACATTCAAACAATGGCTTCTTCACAATGGCTTTTTCATCAAATTGTAACACAAATTGAAGTAATACAAAAGTAAATCATGCAATGGTGTAGTTTCTTAATCAATTTAAGATTTTATAAAATTATTTTAGTCTACCTCACAAATAAGTAGGTTCCCGTGCATAGCACAAGTCAGCAACTAGTTAATTAGGTACATGTGTCCATATAATAAATAAATACTATTTTTTTTTTATTTCGCTAATTGTGTTAAGTATTATATTCATATTATCATCATCATCATTAATAATCATCATTATTATATTGCTAGCCTCTAAGCACCCACCCACGCGCATGCTCAAAGGCTAGTTATTATTATAAGGTTGTGTATCGTAGGAAAAATAAATAAATAAATTATCCTCACATTTTGTTTTCTTTTTTTAAGAAACAATTATCCTCACATTTTTGGATGTGTTTGAAAAAAAAGTTTTAAAAACCCTCAACTTTCCAAAAAGAGAAAACCTCTGAGCCCAAACGTTCGACTCCAGCTTTAAGCTTGAAACCACCAAATTAACCATGGAAATCCTTTAGCAACCACGGTTTCCTCAAGTCTTTCACACCTCCACGATGCCATTAGATAGATGACACAAGAGGCCAAGCTATGTACTCGAATCTTATCTCCTAGACTTGTACCCGAGGAGATGTGTTTCTAGCAGGGAACACGGGTGTGGCTCCAGGGTCGCCGCACCTGCATTGGATTCGTCTCGACATGGCATTTGACGTCCGATGTGCTGATTCACCCTTTTTTTTTTTTTTTTTGCACTAATTCGAGCCGAAACAGGCCAATTCGACCTGATTCCAATGGAAACAGGAGTTGATACGGCCGATTAAAGCCAAAACGACCACCGAAACAGGCCGAAATGGGTAGCTGGCCACCATTCTTTTGCTTCATGTGGCCTTGTGAGAGGAAAAAAAAAAAAAGAGAAGGAAGAAGAAGATGAGAAGACACAAAAAAAAAAAAAAAAAGTTGGAAGAAGAATAAAGGTATATAACAAAAGAATATAAATTAAGTAGGTGGGAAAGTCAGTTATTTCATGTGGGTACGTGGGCTTGGGAATTGGAAAATGAGTAAAGGAACCTTCTTAAAATGTGGTTTTTTGTTTACAATTACCAAAAATATTGATTTTATTAAAAACAAATCATAAATAATTGTTTTTTAATAATAAAATCTACCCTTTATTTGAATTTTTTATATAAAAAATATTAAATTCACTATATAAAAATAATTTTAATAATTTTTTAATCACCGCAGTTCGCCGCACTCGCACCTTACTTTTTTAAAAATTGATGAGTCTAACACCTGCATCCAAATCTAGAAACGAATCTGCGCTTTGTAGGTTTCCAATGAGCTACTTATAAAATTTATGAGCATGTTTGGATTGCATGAAAACTGAGTGATATCACTCAGTTTTCATGATCCATCATCCAAAACAAGTAGGGCCCACAGAAGAGTCATTGTTTGGATTCCATGACTCAGTTTTCGTGACTCAGTTTCCATCATTCAATTCTCTGATTTTTGAGTGATGAGTTATGGAAACTGAAAACACATTTTAGCTGTTTTCAGTTTCCATAACTCATAACTCAATGGCATATTTGTAATTAAACACACTTAGAGGGACCCACAGCCGCAACTTTTGACCGTTTGACTTTTTTTTTTTTTTTTCCTTTCTTCTCTTGGGTTCGGTCTTCAGCTCCACCTTTTTTTTTTTTTTTTTTACTGGTTCCTGTCTTCAGCTCTTCTTCTTCTTCTTCTTCTTTTTTTATTTTTTTTATACAGGTTCGGTCTTCAGTTCTCTTTTTTTTTTTTTTTCTTTGACTGGTTCGGTCTTCAAATCTTCAATTTTTTTTTTTTTTTTTCTTCTTCTTTTAGTGGTTCGGTCTTCAGTGTTTTTTTTTTTTTTCACTGGATTCGGTGAGTTTAGGTACTTGAAAAAAAAAAAAAAAAAAATGAACTAAGTGACAGGTATGGGACCCACAAAAAAGTGTGAAAAATATTGAGTGATGACAATTGAGTGATGGTGCCAAACGGGTAGGGTATTTTAAGTGATGAGTGATGAGTAATGAATGATGAGTAATGAGTGACGAAAATTGAGTGACATTTTTTTTTAACCAAACAAGCCATATATCTCCCAAACTTTGTACCAAATAACAAGTAAACCTTAAAGTGCGTGACTTCCTAAGAAAAGTATAAATGTGTACAAGTGGGAGACTTGTAAATAAGGAGAGGAAAAATCCCAGATTAAGAGGAGGCATGCATGACATCTAATTACTGAGACAGCTAGCGTAAGAAGGAAATGAAGACATTGGCATTAGTTACTTTAGTAGACTAACCTGTCATGATTGCTAAGACGATCAGCACAATCAAAAATGGTAATCGTTATTGTCCCCGAGCTCGATTCCGTGCCTCTTCCTCCGGCCATCCTTTGGGTTGTCGACTTGTCGTGCTTTGCTTCAGCGAACACTTTAAATACTATCTTTTTCTTTATTTATAAACTACTTTCACATAAGTTACATATAAGCATTTATTTCTTTGAGATGTAGAGACCGCAAAGATATTTTACATATTTATAGGCAAGCAAAGCAAAGACTACTGATTCTCCAAAAAATAAAAAAAGACATTGTACTGTTCATAGTAATGTGCAAATGACCCTATTACCCTAAAAGCCAACGAGTTAATTCTTACCGTCCGTTCATCATATATTAGATTTCAAACGAAAAGAAAATCAAGTTTTTAAAGAGATGGAGTATTGTGTTGTTATATAAGCGGATCGATAAAAAAATTGTTGTATTGGTAGGTAGGAATCTAGTATATTTCACAATTTCGTTGGTATTGAAAATAGTAATAGAATTATTTTTTTCAAAAATGAAGCATAATTTAACTCATAAAAATTATAATATATATATATATATATGGGTTGGGTTCAAGTTACACCTGGTGTAACTCTAAGCAATGTTACACCATCCAATAACTTGTTTTTGAATTAATATTTTGAAAATCCAACCATTGAATTACATGTTCTATATGTTCTTAACATGCATGCCAATTTTCATATCAATTGGATGTTATTTACCATATGATCCATATACTTATCTTTTATGCATTATTTTAAACTATAAAAACTTGAATTTTAACAATTGATTGATGACATAGCTATTAATCTTTGATCACCTTAAAATTTTGCAAGTATAGAGAATATATGAAAATAATATAATTTAACGGTGGATTTGTTAATATTCGAATCCAATTAAAAAATATTGAGTGGTGTAACATTGCTTAAAGTTACACCAGGTGTAACTTTAACCCAACCCTATATATATATATATATATATATATATATAAATGCTCCATATTTAGAGTTAACACTCTTTAAAAACTTTTTTTTTTTTTTTTGGCATACCTTAACACATACAACGTAAGATAAACAATAAATAGTGATGACAAAAACTGAATAAGAAACAATTTTTTTAGATGGAAAAAATAAAAAACCATTTTTTATGACTTTTAATCATAAAAATCATGACATATTTTCTAGTAATTAAAATTTTTGCTATTATTCCTATATCCCTAATTCACCAAATTAAAATCAAAAGGAAGTTTTAGTTTTTTGAAAAAAAAAATAATTACAAGGAGATTTACTTATATTATATGAACATATAAATTAAATATTTTTAAAATTAATTAATTATAAATGACCCCAAAAAATGAATATTAGAAAAAATAAATTAATATTTTAAACAAGTATTTGTATTTATTTATTTTTGGGCAAGATTTAGGTACAGTACTTAGGTAATGTTCCTTAGATTCCTTTTTAAGATTCTGCTGTGGGAGGTCAGAGGACCAAAGAGGAGGGAACCACTATATATCCTGCATAGATACCACCCGAGAAAGTATATCAACTCTGAGGACTTTGCTATTCCAAAGACAGGAGAAGAAGTAGGATAGTTAGTGTCTCATGGAGGCCCGGGGAGAAGAAACAAGACCATAAGAGAAGCACAGCTGGTGGGAGGAAGCTTCCTGAGAAAGTATACCTATCCCCTCCGCATTGAATGTCCTGCAACAACCTTATCAGCTGCATTAATGAGGAAATAACACCTGAACAGTGACTTCCCAGCTAGCAGCCCCTTCTACCACCTTTAGTGGAACTTTGATGGGACAAGTATCCTAAGAAAAGTATAAATGTGTACAAGTGGAGAGTTAAGATGCAAGTAAGAAGGATATATAAGGAGAGGAAAAATCCCAGATTAAGGGAGGACATTCTTGTTCATGTAAAGAACAAAAGAACCAAGTGAATAGTGTTTTATTCTGTGTAGAATTGAAACTCTGTTTATAAGAAATCAGTTCTCGAATTTGCCCAAAGAGAATTATTCTCCTCATTAGCCACATACGTTCTTCCTTTCAATGGACCTAGGTTTTTCGGTCTTGAACTTAGATAAGAATTGCACTAGAATTATTTGCCCACTCTCTAAAAAATTCTATTGTTGAGCTTGACCTAAAAGGCTTGGCACCACTATTCTAAGTGGGCTTGAGCTTTTACTTTTCAAGCACTTACATCTGCCATGTGGATTTTTCCTCGTGGGATGAAAGTGTGATTTTTTGTTAAGCAGCCACATGGCTCAATTTTAAGTGGAGAATCTAAGGAACATCACCCAAAGTATTGTACCTAAGTTTTAATACCTAAGTTTTTTCCTTTAATTTTAATATGAAGGGTTTATTAACAAAACTCATAATTTTTTGTACTACAATAGAAGGGAGGGGACATTTTTGGGAAAAATTAGAAACCATGGCCCATTGTCGCAGGAAGCCTGGAATCCCGCTTGCACCTTCCTCACTCACCTTAGATATTACAAACTGAGGGTCAGAACGAAGATTTGATTGACCAAGAGCTCAATAGATCTTATCAACAACAAACAAACAGAGCTTAATTGATAATTTTTAGGTTGTCACTGTTTTCTTTATCTAACATACGTCTTAACGAAGCAAAAAGAATATTTCACACAAATGACAACTTTTTTCAGAATTTAGAACACTATGTGAACAAGTTGATCTTGGATGGGTTTATGCCATTACCAAATATGAACCCATAGAGGGCTTCAATTTGCTGATTTTGTTATTTTTGATAATCCGCCTGTGGATATTGTTAGTTATTTAGATTTCGATTTCAATGAGCTGTATTTGAATAGATTTTGTCTTGAGACGCTGTTTGCTCTTTAGTTGTTTCATGTATTTCCTTTTAACCTATATATATATATATATATATGAACCCATAAGTTTTTTGTTCATCCTAATCTTACCTGCAATTTAATCAAAACTCTACCATGTTCATCTTAATATTCATCTACTTTAATTTAGATGTTTATAACTAAACAATGAAATCAATGAAGAATTTAAAAAAAAAAAAAAAAAAACCAAACAATGTCTATAGATATCTATATTATATATGATAATCGAAGCTTTGCATTAAATTTTACTAAACTCCTTTTACACCACGACATTAGCATCCTTTCTTGTTTTTTTCACTATTGCTAATTTTTACTTTATTCAATATTTCATCTTCCTTTAACCATTGTCAATCTTTCATCTCCAATCCAAAAGTTATTTTTTAGCAACAATGCCATTTTTGTTGTGCTGAAGCTTCAAAGCTCGGAGAGAGAGACAGAGAGAGATTGAAAATGAAGGGGGTGTGGCAGTATAGTAGTTTGATATGGATTTTTTTTTTTTTTTTGGGTAGTATTTTGAAATTCGGATAGGTAAAAAAAAGTGTACAAAAAATATGTAATGTTGTTTAAAATGTAAAAATGTGAGGTTGAAATGCTAAATCAAACAAGCCCGAAAATTCCGAAGAATTTTTGTTTTACTTTGGTGCCCCCTGTACTTTCTTAGTCTTTCACCACTAAGGTACTAGCTACTAGGTGGCATTCTCCTAAATAGACATGTGTCCTGGTTATGGTATCTCACGTCACTTTCTTTAATCCATTTAGCCGAAAAATGTGTAAATTTGGCTAAAATAAATGTGTAAAGAAACCTCACTTTAGAATTTATAAATTAGAGCCATTTGGTTGTTATAAACGTTCGAAGCCACTATCCAGTGTGAACTTCCAATACTTGATCCGGATTATTGTGAAAAGTTGAGTTTAGAGAGTTCTAGATGTTCATGGCAATTAGTTTCTATTTGTAATATGACCCCCCATTCGTGAAGTGTTCATATTTTCCTTGGATTTTGGGTTTGTTGTTTGTGCACAAACTGTAAATGTTTTCTTTATGTTGTTATGTTATAAACAATCATAATATAAATTCTAAGATCTTGAATTATCATGATTATACAACTACACAAATAAATTATAAAACTTACCTTGATTCATTACTGAACTTTTCTTAAGATCATGTCTTGGTATAAAATGCACTAAATTCTTATAGAATTGGTTTATCTCTCTTGACCCTTTTTTTTCTTTCACTATTCAGTGTATTTGATGGGGGTAGCTAAATGTCTCTTTTATAGGTAGAGAGATGACCAAATTACTTGTATTTATTACTTCCACTTGTCCATCAAAGTTGGATTTACTTAGGAAACTTATTTTATCATTAACTAATGTTTTAAGGACATGTAACTTCTTATTAAACCATAACATATATGAAGTGTAAGAGCATGAAATCTAACGAACCCAAGCCCACTTAGAATAATGAGATTGATGTTCCCAAACCTGGCCCAAATCAATAAATATTTGTAAAGAGAGTGGGATGAAGAAGTTTGGGTTTCGCTTGAGGACATAGATAAAATAGGAGGAATCAGAAGTCTAAGATTTAGATGTATAGATGGATCTTTACAAGTTTGCCTGAGGACAATGTTCTTGGTTAATACGTACACTGTTCACTTTCTTTTTCTTAGTTACTATTCTAGCTCTGACCTTTTTTTCTTGATTCTTTATGACCCCCCACTATCTGAGAGTCTCTTTCCTTTATATGCTCCATGGCTTCTTACATTCTGGCCCTCAACCTTTAATCCTTCTAAGTCTCCTTAGGACTTGTCTCATTAGACTTCTGGTGAAGGTGATGGAAGGAATTGCTGAGCTGTGGATCAACTGTTCAGATCACTTCCTCATTAATGCAGCTGATAAAACTGTAGCCAGCCATTTAATACGGAGGAGTGGGCAAGACCTTACAAGAAACCTCCCACAAATATCTTGCTTATCCCCTAAAGTGCCTACATTCACCTCTTACACCCCCCCAAGGAAGCTCTGTCACTTCCCACTCTCTCCTCGAACCAGCTTACTTCTTGGGCCACAGATGCTCCTTCATTAGGAACAACTAAAGGCTACAGCGATGCTGCCAATCTTCGGTCCTCGGGCCCCACATGAAGTTATCAAATGAGACAATTTATTCTTACACAAATTGGTCTCAATGGAATAAGTTATTAACCTTAAAGAATCTTGACCAATAGCCAATACTACTTAGTTTGATTCCACCTTTTGTTCCTCTCAACTCTGTTTATAAATTAGCATGAATTTAATCATTTAATTATTATTTTACCACTTCTCTTCACAAACTCAAAAAAAAAAAAAAAAAAACTAATTATGTGTGGGCTTAAACTTCCCATTAATGAGTGAGATCCAACGCTTAAAATTTCTTAAAATTTTAAACTGAAAATAAAGTGGAACATAGTTTGAACTTTGGGTTATTTACTTTGACATTATTATAAATTATTACTTATCTTATTAAAATGAAAAGTGATACGTCCATAATATTTTTACAACACTTTCACAATAAATCATAAGCGGTAAGTTGTTATTAGTTCTAATTTGAATTTACAACTTAAATTATTTTTACCCACCCATAACATTTAACAACAACTAACTGTTTATAATTAATTTTGAAAATGTTATAAAAATATTGCCGACATAACATTTCCCTAATAAGATTATCAATTTGATCAAAATAATAAATACTACTGGCATTTTGGATTAGCCAAGAGAAGTTAGTATTCAAATGTTTTATCCTAATAATAGGGGGTAAAGCAAATGTTGTAATTCAAAAACCAAAATTTTATCATATATCTAAAATTTTTAATTAAAAAAAAAAAACATTTGGTTCTACTTTCCGAACATTTTGGAGGCCAAATAGGCAAGTATTCTTTGAGTGAAGCCCGCACTGCCACGTGTATGAAAAAGCAGTTATGAACATCACCAACGTTGGATTTAAGGGAAAGAAACAAACACCGAACCCTTCAAAATTCAAGAGCTGATTTTTAAGAAAAGAAGCAATGGCATTGAGAGGAGCTGTTGCCACAGCTTGTAACGTTGGAGGAAGACACAGAAACCACCCATCTCTCTTATCAGTTCCTCACTATCTTAAACTCAAATTCCATTCCCCTCCTTCACATGCTCTCCATAGATTTACAGCTTTTCCTACATACCAACCCGGGGTTGAGTCTCTATCTCTGTTCTCTATTTTCATCTTTCAAACTTTGCTTGGTCCTTTCGGTTTGTATAGAGACAATAAAAAGCAATTCTCATTGAAAACCAAGTTTTGGGTTTCATTTTTTATGGTATTTTAATGTTTTTCTTAAAGAGAATATGACTTTGGACATGATAGCTAGAATGGCAAAAAAGAACTTATGTGACCGACCCTTATTAGTTTGTTGAGGGTTTGTAGGATAGCCAGTTCCCACTTTGTTGTTATTGTTGTTGTAAATGTTTTTCCTTCATTATTTATTAGAAAAGAACCAATTTTAGGTGGAAACTAATTTAACCATTTTGATCAGTGACACTAAGAATTGAAGCAAGTTTTGTTGGTTGTTGTGCTATTTAAATTTATGCAGGACTTAAATATCCAATCCGTGCAATAAACGAGGCTACTGTGGATCCCTTAACACCCAAGAAAGAAGATGAAGAACAATCACCTCAGAATTGGACAATTAAAATGTTATATGATGGGGACTGCCCGCTTTGCATGCGTGAGGTCTGTCTTCAAGGACCTGATTTTTGCATTTCTTCAAGAACACACCTGATTTGTGTGTAAAATGTGTTAATTTGTGAATTTGGTCATTTTAAATATTTGATGTGTTTAAGTTCATTATATGTCAGGTCAACATGCTCAGGGAGAGGAATAAGGACTATGGTACGATCAAATTTGTTGATATAAGTTCTGATGAATACTCTCCTGAGGAGAATCAAGGCCTAGACTACAAAACTGTATGTTTCAAACAATGCTGAAATTTGTAGTATACACAGCTTGTTGGTCGAAGAGGGCTTGCTAGGATCTGTAAGATAAGAAGTAGAAAATGAAGTATATAAGTGACCGTAACACTACCTGTTAGTCATATCCAATATGAATTCACAGACTAATTTACTCTTTTTTTGGGGGCCTCTTATGGATCATTAGAAATTTCCTGAAAAATCCATGTGAAATCATGTGGCTCTGTGCTTTGGCCATAGGAAAGTAAATGATAACTTTGTAAAATACTTAATGGTATGCTACAATACAAATTTTAGAGCATCTCTGTGTCAGATTTATTGCAATACAGTGATGAAGTTCTGTTTTTTTGTTTAGGTAATGGGAAGGATTCATGCCATCCTCTCTGATGGAACTGTAGTCACTGATGTTGAAGTACGCCGCATTTCCTACCCCTTTCATTTCTCCTATAATTGTATTTTTGCAGTGTCTGCTCTTCTCATTTCACGTTTTACTTTTATTTCCAAATTTCCACTTTATATAAATTCACTATCTTGTATTTATCTGTGTATCTGACTAAGCATGCATGTGTGCATGTCATCTATGTGAATATGTATATACTTGTGTTACAGTGGTCCAACCTGTGGAATATATAAGAATAATGGGGGAAATAAAACACCATCGATCAATAGGTTTGGAAACTTCAACTAAGGCTATTCCATGACTAGAATCAATTAGTACAAGTACAAGATTGTAAAACTTTGAATCTAATAAGTGTTCTAGACAATCACTAACTATTCAAATATCTAAACTCTAAAGGAGGCCAAAGTGCAGCCTAGGATGTGGAACTATGATCATCTCCATGATTCTATCATTTTACCAACGCTTGCATGGAAAGTTTATTGGGTCCTATTGTAGGCACATGGACAATGATTCTTTCTAAGCCAATTTCCTTCCCAGTCTCCTTTGCAATTCAATAGTAAATGTCAATGGTCTGGGACACGTTTGGAATTCTTTAGATACACAATCTGTTTGAAGAAGATGGCTAAAGAACTTTGTTAAGATGTTACTTTAATTTGCTACTGCTTTCTTTATTTGACATTCTCATTCCTGCATATGACAACTTTACAGGCATTTAGAAGACTATATGAACAAGTTGGTCTTGGTTGGGTTTATGCCATTACCAAATATGAACCTGTAAGTTTCTTTGTTCCTAATTTTACTTGTAGTTCAATCGAAATGCTACCATTCTCTAGACGCATAAGGTTGTGGATAATGCTCCCTTTGTCCTCTCATCATTATTTGTACTAAATATAACAATATGCATTTAATAGATTGCAACAATAACTGATGCCGTATATGGTGTTTGGGTTAAATATCGTCTTCAATTCACAGGTAAATTTGTATTGCATAAACAATTTTATGTTATGACCCCTTCAAAGTTCTCAGGCAGTTGTGCCTTCTTTGCTTCAATTAAAGAAAGGTCTTGCTATAGCTGATTTTTTCCCCCTGGATATTACATATTATAATGGAGCAGCACCAGCCTTGTGATGCACACACCCAATTCAGTGACTCTTTTAATTTTTGTGATAAGGAATTATTTCTTTTGATAATCATTATATTGTCCACTAACAGAAAACCATATCATTTGGATTTAGTTGCACCATGAAAAAATATCTGTGCGATTTTTTAACTTCTTTTTATGCAAATTTTCAAAATCAAACTGAGCCTGCAACATGCTTCACTGGAAGCTCATGAAACTTGCTTTGAAAACTAACCACATTGATGACTAATCTGATTTTGCTCTGCTCAATCAAATTCTTAACTTACAAATATTTGATGCAAACTTATCTGTTTTTGTCCAGGCCGGCCACCTTTAGAAGACATTTTGGAATTACGAAAGAAGAACAAGGTTTGTATACCACTGTGCAGGGATTAGCATATTTGGGTATATGGTGCTGATTAATGTTAGATGTTCTGTTTTCATTGCAGGATGAAGTATGTAATGACAGAAATTCATGTAAGAAGTGAACTTGCTCGATAATTACAAGAAGTCTGAGCTTTCCAGGCTTGCTCTTTATTTTCTTACATATATGATCTTCAAAAATGAGTTGTATGTGGGCTCATAGCCAGAAGTCGTAATAAGATGAAGAGGTGTGGCAGTTCACATACACTTTTCAATTGATTTTAGTCATCAAATAGTCTAGTGATATGATGCTCGTGTAATGCATAATGATGTGATAATTCACTTTTGTTGGATGGGAAAAAGGGGATAACCAAGAAATCCCTCTTTAGAATTAATAAATTAGAGCTTTTTCTTATCATTCCAAGCCACTTTCCACTTTGAACTTCCAAATGTTGACATGGATTATTATGAAAAGATGAATCTAGAGAGGTCTAGACGTTTTGTGGCAATTAGTCTCTGTTTGTATATAAGGTTTGACAATCTAATTGATTCTCAAACTTTAATATTTCATTTGTGTACATATGACTTGTGGTTTCTGTATTGTATCAGTTTTGTTAATTAGTAATAGGTGTGCCAGACACATGATATAGGTGAACAGGTGTCAAAGATTAATTAGTTGATCAAATTCCATTTTAAATGGCTGGTTAGACTCTGTTAATAGTATATGGAGTATACAGAGGTGTGAATATTTGAAATTATTCTAATGAGAAAATCAGTTTTCATTCTCAATTTGATATGACAAGAAACAGAACAAGGAACGGTGGATCATATAGTGAAATTTATAGTGGCAGATCAAATTTCTGTAGAACATATTGGGTCCACTTCAAGAAATAAACATTGCAGCGCCTAGACACTGATCAATAGCAGAGGTAGACAATGCCCTCTCAAATGGGGGGTTTTAGAGGCCCCTAGTTCAATTGGGTTTTAAACGTTATTTTATCAGATATACTGGAACATCGCGATAAATGTGGTGAAAATATGCAGTCACATTGCAATGCTAGTATTAGGAAAGAATCTATCTAGAATTGGCAAGTGCTGCAGTGGGAAGTCATTTTGATGCTATAAGGGAGCAGGATTTAACAATTCAAAAGGAGGGCAACTGCTTATGTGCAAAGACAGATCGGGCAATAAAGTATTACCAGGATGCGACTCTTGGGAATGTGACACAAGACGATACTGCAATCAATTCAAATCTTTGACCAGATATGACTCCTCAACTAAAAAATGGAATCACAAGCATCATTATCCTATCAAGTGCCATTATGACTGTATATGCATGTTTATGGTCTGAAGCTTGGGCAACTGTTTTTTCTATTTGTATTATTTTTCTATGGCTGCCATGGTTTGGTCAGATGTGGTGTCCTAATATTCTGGCTTGTCTGGTTGTGTTTCCCTAACAGAGGAATTTTTGACAACATCACAGCAACAGGAAAAAAAAAAAATCTTGCTTCCTACAACCTTTTTAAACTATAGAAACCTTGTTTTTGAAGTTTGAAAAATTGCATTGCAAATTTTATTATCTTAGCAGTTGGATGTGAGATCTTTAGTAAAGTATAAAAACATACGCTGAATATAGTATAATTAACCTTACTTTGAATAAAGTGTGAATAGTTTCAATTTTCAATAAACAGGAAATTACATATGTATTAGTAAGCCAATTAGAAGTAGATGTTGAAGCAGAATTTGCAGTAGTAGCCATTGAACTAGCTGCCATAGAAGCTAATTTGGCTGGAGCATGTCTCCCTTGATTTCAATAAACAGAAATCAAGAACAATACAAGGAAGAAGAAAAGCACAGAGAGAAGAGAGGAAGATAAAGAGAGAACTTTTGTGTAGAAATTTAGTTATGATCCCAATACATCAATCTGATTACAGACCCCAATATATGGGTACTAACTACTTCCGTATAATGTATAATTGCTTAACTATTGTAACTAACATAACCCAGATGTTGACACGTGAACAATAGCATTGGATGCTGACATTTGGTCTCTTGACTATAACAATCTTATACTACATGTAGGTCGTTCAGACTCTACCTTGGACTCAGACACTGCCTTGGACACTTCTGGATTTATAGCTTACATATTCTTGATTATAAAAAAAAAGAAAAAAAAAAAGAAGAGACCGCTTAAACAATTTCTATAACCTGATTGTTATTGTCTCCTCGTTCCCCTTGAAAAGTTGCTGATTGCAATCTCTGTACGAGCCTGCCATATATCTGACAAACAAATTGAGAAATTTGTTTGTACGAACACAGTACCCCTATGATAAGGATTGAACATAAATTAACCATGAACAGCCAAAAGGGGGAAATGATTATTAAGGTAGGTAGCTCCATAGCAAGGGTTCCAAAAACTAGACAGATGAACCTGAGTTCGAAAAGGCACTCAGAGTCTCGAGTTTGTACTGCTATCAACACATATGCAAGGCCGTAGATGAATATAGCCCCAAGGAAAAGCAAGAAGATAGCATGATGCGTTTCAAGTGGAGAGATGTCCGAGGAGCCAAAGTGAACATCAATTATGGCAAACAGAAGCGCGACGAGGAAAAAAAGAAGTTTTTGAAATGCTTCAAACAAACCGAGAGCTTCCTCCCTGGCAGAAACACAAACAAGAAATTCTTCAGCTTTAATATTACTTTTTCTTCCAAACATAAGGAAATCAAAATCCCACAAAATCCACTTAACTTAAAAAAAAAAAAAAAAAAAAAAAAAAAAAAAAAACTACTAAAGGAAATCACCTCAGATTTATTAGTTTTTCCTCCCAAACCTACCAAAATGAGTGCAATACAACTTGAAGAGATGAACAAGCCACCAACAATAGTATTTCATTCACCCTTAGTACAAGAAATAATTTCTAAAAATTTGTCTTATCAAAAATTCTAAAAATTCACTCTTTATATGTGTGACTGCAATACTGAGTTTATAGCAATTAGAGTCATTCAATATGCTATAGGTCTGATACAAGACTTATTGTTCCTCATACATGCAGCAGTATTAATTTTGAAATGTAAACAACAACAATCAAGCCTTAGTCCCAAAACTTTCAAATTGGCTTGGGAACCTCGATAGAGTAATGAAAGTTGGCCATATTTTCTTTTCCACCTTTCTATCTTATCCAAAATCGTACACTTTGGTTACCTCCTTAATTGATATGTCCTTTTTTATTACTTCCATTAATTATTTTAGATTGAAAGTAAACTAGTGAATAAGATGTGGCTCCAGTGAGCAACACTAAAAACATATAGTAACCAAAACAATGGCCGACAATCTGTCCACAAACAACCAGTATTCTCACAAGACAATCACCCACTCTTATCAACAACCCAACAATTAGAAAAGCAACACAACAGTTCCAAAATTGACCAATAACTTGTTAAATAAAAACCCATATTAAAAACCGTTTTAACCTCAGGACACATAAATAAACGTTCAAAAACATATGATTTTTACTTTAATTGAATTTCACACCTAGATCCTTAGAAGAATTTTGAAGTAATAACAAATTAATCTTCAACAACTACATCAAACCAAAAAAGAAAAAAATTGTAACTCTATTACAAAAACATACCATGAATTGACACTGTAGCAACTTTACAAATTTACACAATTATACATGAACTGATGTGAGCCATTTTTATGCAAAATTGTATAAATTCTAGGCATTTTTCTATTCTACACTAATAGTCCTAAATACCACAAGGTAATAATTCATTGGTAATTTTTTTTTTTTTTTATTAAGATAATACATTCCCCCCTTCACATTGTTCATGTTGTAACTTGTAACCCAATACCACAAAGAACAATCGACTGACAAACGGCAAAAGTTCAAACAATAATATCGTAAAATCAAAAGATAAAAAAAGATCCAAACTGGCAATTCCAAAGCCTTAAAAACATATTTAGCAAAAAACAAAAGGAATTGAAGTTCAAACAATAATATCGTAAAATCAAAAGATCAAAAAAGATCCAAACTGGCAATTTCAAAGCCTTAAAAACATATTTAGCAACATCTCTATGTGCGTTTCTAGTCGATGTGGGACTCTAGGATTGCTTCTCCTTTTAGTCCTTCACTCAATGCTTATTTAATAATGATAACAATTCCTTGATCTTGAACAAATTGTATTGAATTGTTTGATTTCGTTTTAATTTTGCACAATTCTTGATCTAGATTAGGGAAAGGAAAGTGAATAAAATGTTTTATATATATTTCTTCTGCAGTTTGAGGAGATGATGCTATTGTCATTTTTCTAAGGCCTCGTTGCAAAAAATTTCCATTTACAGAACCTAGGATTAGATTTATAATATTGCAGCAATTATACACCTTATTTGATCCAATCCATGGGGCCTAGAAATTGGAGCAACATAACCTAACTCGTAAAAAAATTGATGTTTTTGAACAAAATTTTGTGTCATACTTATTTCTCGTATCATGTTTATTGCAACTTCTTGTGAAATCCTTAAGGTGTCTACTTTTTTGCACTCTGTTTGAAACTACTATTGTTTACAACTAGTTGAGTTCCTACACGATATGCGGTGCAACTTTTTATTAGTTTTCTTCAATATTTCGATAAGTTTTATCAAACATCTTGTAACTTAACTGGTTGGCAGCTCAATACCAATAGAAACATTTAGGATTCAGATCTCCACCCCCAACTATTGATGTATTAAAAAGATATTTCAATAAATTTCATTGTAAAAAATTGTAATCTTTAGTAATTTTATATATAGACAAAATAGAAATACACTAAGAGTAGTATAGTGATTTCATCATACTATATATATGTATTTACAAATTGAAAATGCATGATATAGTAGCTAATATAGATAGACATATTTCATGTCTACTAAAAAATGCATATATCCTTCAATTTTTTTTTACACTCTTTTTTTAAGAGAATTTTTTTTAACATTCTTGATTGTGTGTTAATAAAAAGTTTTTCCTCTTTTTGTTGGCATGGTTTTAATGGTTGCAAAAACAACTAATTTGAGTAAAAATGCCATATTTCAAATCAGTTGTTTCTCACTAAAAAAGCCAATTGTTTCTCATATAAATCTTAAAAAAAATATATTAAAATTTCATTATGCTTAAAATAATTAATATAACAAAATAAACATATTCGACACACACACAAAGGAGTTAGGAAATTTAAATGATTAAAATTAATTTTAGTGAATTCACAATTATTTAATTTTTTAATGGCTTTTGTGACAATTGTTGTTAAACAACTAAACATAAGTAAGAATGTTATATTCTAAATTTATTATTATTATTCCAACTAAAAATTATTTTCTATATAGAGTTATAAAAATAATCATATAGATTCATTTAATATAAATAATTAATGTACAACAATAGATAATTAATATATGCATTTACTCTATTGGCTAATTTAATGAATTAATTCTTTAATACAAATGCAAACTATATTAAAGTAGAAAACTAAATAAGGAAAATTTCAAAGAATGCGCCACATGACACAACTTTATACTCTCCAACATGAGATCTTTGCTTTTGTATATAGTAGCATTTAACCCGCGCAATGCGCAAGATCATTTTATGAATTAGAATACAATTAACTTAATATATTATACTTAATATGATGGTAAACTATGGAAGGGGATGGATGATTAGTTGTTCAGATATTTACTTTGCTTGAAGGTACTATGGTTTTGAAATGGATAAAATGACTTTCAGTAGCAAATTGGTAATTTTCGTAATCTTTGCAAATTAAGGATATTTGGGTAGGTCAGTTGGTTCAAGGATTTTCTAGGAGATCTTAAACATCTTACACTTTATTTTATTAGACTCCAATGACCCATGGATCAGATGTGGAACATAAAAGACAATGGGATGCATTACCTGATTGGGCTAGAGTGGAGACAAAGGAAGAAGCAACTCGTTCTTGATGAGCTAGGAATTGAGCACTCTTCCTTTGGTATGGAGATCAATTCTATCTCTAAAGTCATCTTGGGAGTTTAATGTAGCCAATGAAGGACTAAGTTGAAGGATTAAGTTCAAGCATAGAATTAATTACTGTTTCCTTTGAATACAAAATTGATCACAACTTACTAAATAATAGAAGAACATATTTAAAACCGTTTTCATACCAAAAAAAAAGAAGAAAAAAAATGCCCAATGAAAATGCACAAGCCAAAAATGGGGGGCTGGGGAGGAGAGGAAATCAATTATTCACAGCTGTGAAACGAAGAGTTAAGAATAAACTTGCAATCCAAGTTCACCCAATAATTTTAACAATGTCGTATTAATAAGTATAATAGACCTAATAGGCTTTAATAACCCTTCTAAATAATCCCAAATTATGCATATCCATAACCGAGCCCCTAAGTACAATGAGCTATACAAGATATACTTACATGCATAAACATATCTATCTTCTTTTTTGTTTTCTTTTTACAATGCAAGGACCTTTCTAAAGAAGAGCCCTTTGGACTCTAGTGAAACCTAAGAGTAATTGACTCCACCCACTAGAACTAGTTGTTAGGTAATCTTAGGGCATTCACCTTAATGGGCTAAGCCATTTATGCTCATAGAAAGCTTATTTAGGGTCTATTTGAAAACAACTTATTTAGCTGAAATGTAAAATTTTTTATTGAAATTATGCTAAAATATGCTTGTATTTTTTTAAAAAAAATTGAAAATATGAGAAAAAATAGAACAAGTGAGATTTTTAAAAGCTGTACATGAAAGCTAAAAAAAGCTAAAAGCTGTGCTTATGCCAAACATATTCTTATACAAAAACTCAAATCAGTGATTAAGAGCTTCCAAAAAAATTAAACCTTTCAATCCAATTGTTAAATTAACAGCCGCATTTAGGTTGAAGATTGTAGATTACAAATGGAAAATAACAATCAAATTTGAAAAATTGGAAAACGAAGGAATAGAGAGATCCTAGAACCCAAACCTTTTCACTAGGTGATCAAGAGCTTTAGAAATTGATTCCTTCGCTTTAATCACAGCCCTTTTTAAGCTGAAACTTGTAGCAATTAAACGAAAGTTAAAAATTATTAAACAAAAATTGATCCAATCATTTAGAAAAAGAAAAACAAAGGAATCGAGAGATAAAACCAAGAACCCAAACCTGTTCAATAGGCCATGAAAAGCTTTCAAAATAAAAGCTTTCAATCTGTTAGTTGAGCTCACAGCTTCATCTGAATTGACGCTGATTAAGCATGAAAAAAGAATATCAATTATTAAACAAAAGAAAGATGCAAGTAAGAACAAAATTTGTAAATTGGAAAACAAAAATAAAGAAAATCAGTATAAATGCGAGCTATTATGGCACCCTACAGCAGCAACGACAAACTTCCATTGAAGATCACAACGCTTCTGTTCGCCACCGGCCGCTGCCGGAGCCATACCCATCAAATTTTGCTCGCATTTATTTATTTTACGAAGTATAAACTCCTTGGAAAAGTCAGATGATTTAAAAATAAAGACATGGTCACAAGTCACAATTCAATGAATTCATAGGAACTCACTCATTTTTTTTTTTTTTTTTTTTTTCATCTGATGTTAAAAAATAAAAACAAAATAACACCGTTAGATGGGTAGCTAACGTCAAACCCCTGAACCCCGCAACATCATGAAATTGCAGTCTCTAATGACTAATGAAAGTACCAATCTCCGTGGAGTGCAGAAGATAAAAATAAGTACCAATCTCCACGTCGCCGTTAGAAGAAAACGCCAAGCTGAGCAAGAAGTTAGCAGAGCTTTTTCGGCGAGTGGTGGCCATCTTCTGCACCCTACGGAAAAATTATAACATGACACGGTGGTTATGACACCGGTATGTGCAAATGAATTCTCCGTGCTTATTGTGCTTCATCTAAGAAATTAAGTAAGAATTGACTTGTTTTTGAGGAAATTTTTGTGGGTACGTAGTCTTGAACTTTTGATCCCGCCCAAGTGAGCTACTCAAATATTCTCATCTCACCAATCTTTGTGCACCACTTAACTACTCTCACAGTGTCATCTTATTCCTTGACAGAATATCGACGGCGGATAATAACTGATTCATAAGCTGATAAGATAATATTGAAGATGGTATATGCATAAAGTAAAGAACAAAATGAAGGACAGTAGAGTTTGTTAATTAAACCTGTCATGGTTGCCAAGATTTACATCATGTTCGGAAATGGTACTTTTCTCCAAGTTCGACCCCATGCGTCTTCCAGTCATTGTTTAGGTTGACATTTTTTGCTTCAGTTCTTCAGCACTCTGTAGTCTGTACAGGGCAACACTTTACATATAGCAACTACCTTCGAATTATCAAGTCAGTTATTCGCAAGAGCCGAAGTGTCTCACCTGCTGGCTACAGGGACAACTATATTTATACCATGCAGGAGGTATCACGGGGTCCATGTTCACCTGCTCTGTGGGGGCGGAACAATGCTACCAATGAATGTTGTAATGAACGTAAAGCCGTGACGTTGTAATGAACGTAAAGCCGTGCGTGCTTTTTATTATTATTAAGCAAAACTACATTGTTAGTCTCCGAACTTTATCTTGTGTATACAATTGGTACATCAAGTTTTAACTAAACACAATTAGTTCTTTAAATTTAAAAAATAAGTTGTATTAGTTCTTTTACTAATTGTTATTGGTGGTATTAATTATGTGGCTAACAGAATAATGACTCAGCATTATTTTTTATGATGTAGTATTAATTTAAATTAAAAACTTACAATAACTAATTTCCACCTTAGATCAAATCTAAAGCAAACTGAACTGGTAGAAAAATCAAGTATGAATCACATGAATAAATTGGGATAGACATGGCAAAAGAAAAATCATCATTGTCAAACTTAACAAAGAAAAATCATCCATCAAAAATTCATCTTCACCAAAGTCAACCATATCCTCAGAAATTACATCTCCATTATTAGACTCCAATGTTGATGATAAGACAAACATGTGACTCAGTGATTCAAATGCCACCGTTTGATCATGAGAAACAAGATAATTAGACGATGATGATTGGATGTGAGCAATATCGTTATGATCACTAGGAATCTCTTCCTTGTATTCTTGCTTTATGGAGGATTGGAAGGTTGTGAAAAATGGGTTGTCTTAGCAAATTGCAAACTTTTATGTCGGCTATGGTGGAATTGATGCTTGCTGCATGGCTTCTTTATTTCCAAAGTAGCCACATTGGCATTGCCCTTGCCATTGGCATTGATGTGAATGTTGTTGTGATTATTACCATTACTATGCCTCTTCTTGAACCCACAGATAAAATTCACTGAATCGTCTCTTTTCTAGGAGAAATTATAAGGTTCTCATGGTGGACAAGTGACGTGGTCCACCATTTTACTAACAGACTCTCACCTATTTAAAATTGCTGAGTTAGAATTCTTTTTTAAAACAGAAACGATTACTAATTCAGCAATTTTAAACAAGTGAGAGTCTTTTAATAGAATGGTGAACAAGGAACGTGATCCATTAGAGGACTGTATAATTTCTCCTTCTCTGGGGCATTTCAATGGAAACTGCTTAAAAAAAACCCTAGACTAAGATAACACCCCTAATAATGTGGAATTTTTTTTGAGAGATAATTATAACATGCTGCTAACCCCACAGCTCAAACCCTTTCCTCCCTAAACCCCCAAGCACTTTGTATATGGGGAGGTACTAATTCAATTACAAGGCCTTTGGCTAATAATGTGGAAATTAGTTATGGTAAGTTTTTAATTAAAAAAATGTCACATCATTAAAAATAATGTTAAGTCATTATTCCGTTAGCCACGTAATTAACACCATTAACCACGTAATTAACACTATTAACAACAGTTAGCAAAAGGACTAATAAAACTTATTTTTTAAACTTGAGGGACCAATTATGCTCAGTTGAAACTTGATGGACCAATTGCGCACACAGGGTAAACTTTAGAGACTAATAATATAGTTTCACCTTATTATTATTATCATAACTTGACTCCCCTAAAAAATAAGTTAGATCTTTTAAGGAAAATATTATTTTAAAAAAATAGCATTATAAATAGATTATATAATTTTTTTTTTAAAAACCCCACTATATTCATTATTTTTATGAAAATAATACATAACAATTATTTAGTGGTTCTAATATATTTATATGCATAAGGCATGTGGTTAAAAAAATTCATTATCAAATTCAAAATAAAAATACATATTTGGTACAATAATAAATTGTTATCAAAGGAATGTTAGCTTTTATCAACCTTGTTCTAATAATACACCTTTTGAGTTTTATATGTTCAATACTTTAAAATGCCCAATTTTTGTAACTTTTTTTAGTACTTAAATATATTTTTTTTTCACCTTCATTCTCAAGAGTCCGAACTTTTTTTTTCTTTCTAATATTTTGTTGATCTTTAAGAGATTAGGTGAAACAATAATTTCTTAATGATCACGAGTCATGTGTGATTAAGTCACATGTAATCATCCTTTGATATGCGTGTATGTATACGTTTGTGTTATTCATCAAAAAAAAAAAAATGTATACGTATGTGTTGTTTGCAAGAGTCATGTGTGATTGAGTCACATGTAACTATCCTTTGATATGCATGTTCGTATGTACGATTGTAGGTTTGTGTTGTTTGCAAAATTCCTGTCCCATTTCAAAACACACGTTCAAAGAAACAAGCACGGACGAATCGAAGCAGTTTCAAAGTATCCCCACGTAATTGGAAGTCAAAGTATCCCAAAAGACCCAAACCGTCAGGCGATTCAAACCAAAAACCCCTTCCACCAATTCAACCCCGTGTGTTTTTTTTTTTGGAGAAAGTTCCACTTCCACCGATTCACCTCAGACGTCATACCCCCTTCGCCCTTCCCCCTTCCAATTCACACGACGTGTGTCAGTGTCACACAATCACACCCCAACCTTTTTGAATGGACGGTGAGGATGGATCAGACTATGGGCCACTTTTGCATTGGATGTGTCAAGATGTTCCCCCAAATTAAGCAGACAATCTTCACCGTTCATCCAGTCCCGAAATAAGGGTTCAAATCTTCTATTTCATGTACTGTGCTCCACCAATAAATTTTGAACAGTGCGACTGCTCTCTTTCTTTGAGTGAGATAACGTTAATCTTAGACTAGTTGGGTTAAATTGTTGAGGATATTACGTAAAGTCATAATGGAAGAACAAGATTAATATAAACTAGTCTCTGAGCATGCGTTCAGGCTCTTCTATTTTTTGAGTAAGAGTTAATTTAGAGCATTTATTATAATTTGGGAGTACTACATTTTCTAATCACAAAAAAAAAAAAACCTAGGGGAGTGATGAAAAATTATTTCACCTGCTAACGCATAATATTCATCACACCCCTAGGTTTTTTTTGTGATTGGAAAATATAGTAGTAATAGACGGAAAAAAAAATAAAAAGGAATTAAAATGAGGGGTATTTAAGTAAATTTGTTTTTGGGGTCAATTGTTACAATTAAAATTACTAAGGGGTTTTTAGAAAATAAGACTGAAACCCTAGTTTTATATAGTCTAATTTAAGTCAGCGTATACTGACAGATGTTTTGGAGAGAGGAGACTAGTCAAAATACTCAAGTGGAGAAGGTTTGACTGCACAATTGAGGTAATACCTAAGAATTTAGAAGAAGTGTTAAAGAGAAGTTACTTTTGGTACAGCTTTTGGAGGTAAGTAACCTTATCCTAATTGGTTTTATTTTGCGTATTTTAACTACTAAAAATTGTATATAGTTGTTATAATTTTATTTCTATTGTATTACTGATTTCAAATAAAGAATTATCCCAAATATATCTTATTACTGAATATATGATGTATTTTATTTAGTTGTTTTTAGCTATACTGATTCAAAGTAAAGAATAAAGAATTTTCACAGAACATATATGAGCATTGAATATTAGATTTATTTTATTTAATTGTTTTTTTTTTAGCTATATTGATTTAAAGTAAAGGATATAGAAATATCACAAATATATTTGAATATTGAATATATGATTATATGTATATGCATTTGAATAAGATACATTTTTGTTAGAAATTTTGATTTCATATATATGATTATGGACAGTCTGACTATAATTTGATTCTGATACTCAAACCAATGGGGGTTATTCATTGGTACTTTGATACCCAGCCAATAGAGGTTATTCATTGGTATATTGATACCCAAACTAATGGGGGTTATTCATTAGTACTCTGACACCCAGTCAATGGGGATTATTCATTGGTACTCTGATGCCCTGTCACGGGAATATAACGTGACCATAGTCATAAGATTGTTAAGAATATGAATAACATTTGAATATTTAACTATTTTGAGTCATTAAAACTGCTTATATATTTTTGGAACCTATTGTAAGTTATAGTTTTTGATATATGGAAAACTAACTACCTTCTAAACCATCTATGATATAATTGTAAGATTAAAGCATGTGATCTATTTGTAACGTATATTTTGTTGGAATAAAAATCTGGTTTTGCATCTCATACAAAACACACAGCGGAAGCAACAAACAAAAATCTATTTAATTCATGATTGACAACATGCACTCTGTAAATTTCAGAATTTAAGAACAAGATAGCGTACCTTGGTGTGGAGAATTTCAAAACAAAGATTAGAAGCACTTGGGAAAACTTTTAATCTTCACTCCAATTCCACTTTACGCCCAAGATGTGTGGTCTCTCAATCAGTTTTCCAAAGGGAGAATGAAAGTGTGTCTCACACTCTTTAATTTTTCTTTTTGAAAAAATCACGTTAAAAAATTCTGTATGTTTCTCCCTTTATAACTAACTGATTATCTAATTGGGCTGGCCTATTGGGCCTTTCCAATTGGGCTTTAATATGTGGCTTGAAATGGGACCAAAATGGACCAATAAGACATTAGCTCTAATAGGCCTTGGGCTTTTCCGTCAACTCTTGACAAGTCCAAAGTTACCATTAATTATATTTAATACCACTATATAAATATAATTGCACTCTAGGCCTTATTAATAAATTATATCCCAAGACTTTATTTTACACGCAACCCCTTCATAAAATATTCGTAGTAATACAAAGTCATAAATATAGACTGCCACTTTGAAAATTACTACATCTTATCCTTGAGTACCCGGTTTAATCCTTTAAAGTTATTCATCATATATTTATGAAATCCAATTTCATAAATATATACTTTAGTAATTTCTTACCAAAGTGGTTAGGCCTAACTCTCTGAATAACCAAACTCATTAAACTTATCTCAAGGGAATATTTTGTATCTCCATTAAGAGACTATGAATTCCATCTTGAGAATATATGTTCCATCAACACTAAATGTGGTTGCCCAACATACTGAGGTTTTGACCGTTACTTTAGATCTCACTCCTGATATATCAAAGCAACTTACACCTCATGATCAAGTCCATTATTCTCTCAGGATTAAGAGTTCATGCAAATAGAGTCGTGAGATTTATTATTCATTTGACAGTCGTTAGGAGAATAATAAATCTCACAGCGGTCCAGTTCAATATGTCTTAACTCTTAAAACATATCAACATATCAACTAGAAGTCACCACTTCCATGATCAAGACAAATCATCTTAGTTGATACGTTATAGTCTTCGCAGATGAAATGCCCAATTTCATCACCGACTACGAACTATAAATTTTGAGTTTACAAAGAACTTGTGATTTATATCTTCTGTGACCAAATCACATAAATCACATACTATGCATCTCATGGACTATATGATAATGTCCAAATATTCATGTTACCATTATTTTAGATAAAAATAAACAACTTTATTAAATACAACATTAAGTCATACATAATGTCATACATAGCATCATACAATAGGATTTAAGGGCATATATCCTAACATATTTTACGATTATGAAACTTCTTTAGTTTTTTTGAAAAAAAAAACCCATAGCATACTTTAACTTTTGAAGGTTCATATTACACCTCATTTTACAAATCTATTGCTAGATAGAACTTATTAGGATTTGGTTACTCATTGAGTTGTCAACTCACCCCCCTCTTTCTCTTTTCAGATTTTGATCAGGAAGAGTAGCATATGTTTGGGCTTCCACTAGGATGTGCGCATGAGTGAAGTTTAGGAAATCAATAGAATAAGACTTGAACTTTTATGTTTAAGATTACCTTTTGTGTGGACCTTTAGTTTTAAAGGATTTAGTTATTTTTATTTTGATGTTGGAAGATAATTATTAGGAGATCTTTGAGAATTGCATTATTGAGGATATTCTTAAATTTATTGATGAAATTTTCTTTGAGGTTAACTCTTTAATTGTTAAAAGGGTCTTACACACTTTTAGGGTGTAAACTTTATAAGTGTGTGGCTGTTGTCACGTGCCTAGCTCTTACTTGGGTTTGAGGCATGGCAGTAGTACTCCCAAATTATAATAAATACTCTAAATTAACTCTTACCCAAAAAATAGAATAGCCTCACGCACGTGCTCAGAGGCTAGTTTTTGGTTGATGAATTTTTCTAAAGGATATTTTTTATTGATGCATTTTGACATGGAGAAAAAACATTTTGAAAAAGATTAAATGGTTCTCTACAGTTAATCCACCCTATCACAAATCACAATTTTAGGTAACTCTCTTTCCTCTCTTACTCTTAATTTCATTTTTCAGTTTTTTTTAAAAAATTTGACAACATAGTTGCCCAAGCTTAAAGTGACCCCTTGGCTATTCAAATTGGCTGCGGTACAATGATGCATTGACAAAGGCAAAAGCAGTATTGAAACTTTTTGTGTGTGCGTGACTAAAATGTGGATGCAAGGAATTTTTTTTTTTTTTTTTTTTTTGCAATAACGGCATATGTTTTTTTTTTAATCAGCAGATGTATTTTTTGTGATTGAAAAATATAGTAATTCCAAATTATAATGAATGCGAATTATTAACGTTTTCCAAAAAATATAGAAGATCCTCTGAACACGCGCTTACGCCCGTACTTAGAGGCTAGTAATATATAACATAGATATATGTTAGCACCATTCATATACATATATCACATAAAATTATAATCTGTATTCACTAAGGTTAGGGATGTTTATTTTGATGTAAAGACTATTAAATCACAAAATAAAATATACAAAAACTTATATGAATCCTTGATATTCAACTGCATAAGTTCATTACATAGATGAATGAGTTGTTATGTGCATTATTTCGAAGCACCTATATCCATTTTCAACCACCCCATCAACCAAAATGTAGAAGAAAGAAGAGGAAGATGTGTCTTTAATTGTCGTTGAGAATTTGGCAGAGCAAATCCCAAATCACCCTTCTTAATTTACCAAATCAACCTGTAAATAAATTAAAAAGTGAGTTGCTAACAATACGATTTTGGTTGCTAGAAAAAAGAATCCTCAACAATTAATGAATAATAAATATTTCAAATTTCCGTTCATATTCCAAGGTTCTCAGTCACCTAAAAACAACATAAATCCAAATTTCCAAAAAATAAAAAGAGAGTATTTTAATGCAATAAAAAAAAGTAAAGAAGATATTAAAAATTGGAAACAAATTCAGTGAAGTTTTGAATGAAAAAAAAAGGAACAGAAAATAATTGAAAAATATGTGAAGGGAGTTTTTCATTTCAATCCTATAAATTATCTGTAAATATACCATTCAGCTGAATCCTAGTGCTGACTTTTTGTTTGATTTTGTTTTCTACAACAACAGAAACTTTTATGAAATTAAAGAAATTGTTTAAATTGACATAGGATCTTCACTTTTAAAAAATCCATTCTTATTTATGTTTAACCAACAAATATTTTTTGAAAGTACATTTTTATGGATAAAAAACAAACTAAGTATTAAAACCCTTCAAAAACAAATTTGAACCATTTTCACCCTATATAGAATCATAGATAGGAAAATTACCAATCCATTAAAGCTACAAAATTTGAAAACACAAATTCAAACTATACCTTTTTTGCTCGTCTTACTGTTTGTTCTCAAACTTGGGTTGCTTCAAAAGGTTCCTTTAAACCTACAAACTCACAAAAGAAAAGAAAAAGAAAATGAAAACCAAATAATTTATGGAGATCGAATAGCAAAACTACAAATTTAAGTTGAATTCAATTGATGATAACTAAAATGAATAATCAAATTCAAAAGAGTTAAATAGACAAACCTGAGAACCTCACAACTTCGTACTTTTTGAGAAACAAAGGAGCAAAGAAAATAGAAAAACCAATACTTGAATCTCACATGTGTTACCCAATTTTAGTTTTGATTGGTGAAAAATATTGGGAGTTATTGATTGCTTGAATTTTGAAATTTCAAAGAATTGTTTTGCAAGAGATGTAACTACCATGTACGTGTTTATTGGTGAGAAGTCAAGAGACAAATGAGGATTAGAAAGTGACAATGTTGTTGTTGTTGTTGTTGGTTGTTTGTTTGTTTGCTTTTTTTTTTTTTTTTTTTTTTGTTTTTTTTGTTTTTTTGTGTGTGTGTGTGTGTGTGTGTATTGGAAGTTCTAATATGTAGTAAAAGGGAATTTTTTTTTGGTAATTGAGAAAGTGGAAAACGTGGTTAGCAATTGTTGTGATAATTTCTGCTAATAAAAAAATAATTGTATAAGTTTATCTCTTAAAAAGTTTGAATTTAGTTTACAATTTGTTGAAAGAGGGAAAAAAATTGAATATAGTAATTGGATAAGTAGAAAATGTGGTTGGAAAATTAAAATAATTTTTTTAGGAGTAAAACAATAAAACATGATAAATTTAATCGGCTGTAAAAAGGGGAAAAAAATTGGTTGCTAATTGACACTTGACATAATAAAATCAGTTTTTAAGAATAAAAAACAATCCGGATTGTCCTTTAGTTTTTTTTTTTTTTTTTTAAATATTTAGATTTGTTTGCGGGGTGATGAAGTCTAAGAGCCACCTGATAGCCCGTTTTCACCGAAAATTTATTTGCCTTATTTTCATTCCATATCAGTCTGTCCCTCAAGGCTACATTATTTAGCTTGATCTTTAGCATATCCTCCCTTGTGTCTAGTTCGAAGATGGCCTACACCTTACCTCGATCCCATTGGTTTGTAGTAGTGTCAATGAGGTCCGCCACCTTCAAGCTCTTATTAGCACTAACTTTGAAGTTTGGTGGTCAAGGCAACCACTTATGAGTATTGATACCAATCGTTTGTCCATTGCCCACTTGCCAAATAGACCCTTCCCAGATCACATCTCGTGCTTGCAACAGACTCCGCCATACCATAGATGGGTTTGTTCCCAATTCTGCATCCATAAAAGAACATGAGGGAAAATAGCGGGCCTTGTAAACACGATAAAACAACGAGTGTGTTTCATGGATAAGTCGCCATGCCTTCTTTGCCAACATAGCCAAATTAAAGGCGTGTATGTCTCGAAATCCCATTCCTCCCTTCCTTTTCGACGTGCATAGCCTTCCCCAATTAATCCAATGTATTTTCTTCTCATCCCTAGTTTGGCCCCACCAATACTTAGATAGTGCAGAGTTTATACCATTACAGATTAATTTGGGAATTTTAAAAATGCTCATCAAGTAGGTGGGAATTGCTTAGGCTACAGTTTTGATCAGCACTTTCCGACCCGCCTTTGAGATGTGTTTCTCCTTCCACCCCATAACCCTTTTTGTGACTTTCTCTTGCAGCTCTTTGAACGTGGAAAAATTTTGGATTTTCCCCCTATCAGTGGCAACCCCAAATAATTCTCGTAGCCGGTCATAATTTGTGCCCCCATCAAACCTCGAATCTCCTCCTTCACCTCATGTCTTGTATTTCTGCTAAAGAAAAGGGACGTTTTTTGGAGATTTATGGCTTGTCCAGAGGCAGCCTCGTACTTGGCCAAGATATCAAGCAAACGATGACACTCACCTGGAATGGCTTCACAAAAAAGTAAGCTATCATCGGCGAAGAGGAGATGTGATATTTTGACTCCACCTCGACATGACGTGATGCCGTGCAATTCTTTGTTTTCTATAGCTTTTCTCAACATAGAGGATAGACCTTTAGCACATAATAAAAAAGATAAGGGGAAAAAGGATCACCTTGTTTGATTCCATGGGTTTGAACAATATGTCCTCGAGGCTCTCCATAAATGAGGATAGAGTAAGTTCCCCATTTGTACTATTTCCATGGCCATATCCACCTACTGTACTGGCAGACCTATCTTAAGCATTATTTATGGGAGAAAGCTCCATTCAACCCGGTCGTGCACTTTGCTAATGTCTAACTTCACTGCCATGTGTCCAATTTTCCCTTTCCGCCGGTTCCGCATACGGTGTAACATTTCAAAAGCCACTGTGGTATTATCAGTGATTAGTCTATTCATCACAAAAGCGCTTTGAGCATCAGATATAACATTTGGCAGAATTGTCTTCAACCGATTAGCCATAACTTTTGAGGCCATTCTTGATACTACGTTGGCCAGGCTGATGGGGCGATATTCACTCATGTGCTCGGGTTTATTTTTATTGGGTATGTGTACTATGTAGGCTAGGTTCATTTTGTGTAGACACTGTCCAGAATGCAACACAGACAACACAGCGGACGTGACATCGGGGCCAACATTGTGCCAGAATTTCTAAAAAAAGTATGGTGACATGCCGTCAAGCCCGAGGGACTTGGATAGGTGCACTTGGAAGAGGGCCACCCTAACCTCCTATTCGGTGTAAGGGAGCATTAGTGCATGTCACATATTATCTGTCACAACTCTATCTACCTTGTCTAGCACCTCCGTCATATGAGTAGTGGCAGATGCTATGAAGAGAGTCCAATAATAGTCCACTGCAATCTCTACCACTTTATCTTCCTCCATTTGCCACCTCCCATCCAAATCAATCAAGCCTTCAACATGGTTTTTTTGTCTTCGATGACTTGCACGCTAGTGGAAAAACCTGGTATTTTTGTCGCAAACCGGGAGCCATATACCTTGAGAGCGTTGTTGCCAAAAAACCTCTTCCTTATGCACGAGCTTGTTGATTTCTCTTCTTGTCTAGTTAATACATTCCACATTAATTCCATAATTGGAATTAACCAACTGTTGCAACACTTGTTGTTTGGCGTTCAGGCGGTCCCACGTGTTCTCGAAGGCACCACAGCTCCATTTCACAAGGTCTATACGGCATTTCTTAATCTTTTCGAAGAGACAAAACATTGGGCTCCCAATCGGGTGAGATTGGGTCCACGACATTCGTATTTGATCTTCACACTCCTCGTGGGCCACCCACTTTTCCTCAAACTGTTGAATTCTCCTTCGTCGATGCCTCGACTAAGCAATCTCAGTTTCGAGTAAAATAGGGTCATAATCAGAGTAAGAGGTCGTTAAGTGTCTACCTTTTGCAACCAGAAACATCTCCCTCCATTTCGGGTTCGCACAAGCTCTATCTAACCGTTCCTTCACAAACACACTCCTCGGTCTGCCATTCCTCCATGTATATTTGTACCCTTGGTAGCCCAAATCAGCTAAGTCACAATGCAACAAAGTGCTTCAAAAATCCTGCGTAGGCCCCAGTGGCTTAGGCACCCCACCACCTTTTTCCTTGGATGACTAGATTTCATTAAAGTCGCCAATGCACACCCACGGCATGGAAGCCCTAGAATGGAGATGCCGCATCATAGCCCAAGTTTCCTTCTTCCTTTGATCCTCTAGATGGCCATACACTCTGGTCAAGTGCCATTTAACCGGTAAAGAAGTCATGATTTTTACATCAATATGATTAAGAGAGTAAGTCTGAGTATCAACTGTAATTTTGTTCTTCCATAACAGAGCTAGGCTCCCACTTCGTCACACACTTAGTACCGCAAGCATGGACTAATACCCCAACTTGTCTCTAATCGGAATCATTTCATTTACTAAGAGTTTAGTTTCCATAAGAAACAAAACTGTGGGTCTCTTTGAACTCACCAGGTCAGTGGGAACTCGAACTGTCAGGCAGTTCCCAATCCCTCGACAGTTCCAACTCTTGGTAATCATTACGTCCGGCGGTGTTGCCGAGCAGCCACCAATTCCAAATTTTCTGCCAAAATCTTACCCAACGACTTTGCTTCCATCTCTAAGAGCTTCCGCTTCTTGTCATTGTGCGACTCATCAAGTGAGGGTACCTCCGGTTGTTTCCTTTTAGATCTCAACACTATTACGCTAGAGATACTAGTGTTCATGTTGTCACGGGGTGGCCCAATTTGATGCCACGTACCATGCAAAGGTTCGGTTTTGTCTATTATAGTGTGGTACGAGGAAAAGTAATAGTTTCAAGGGCTTTAGGAGAGTCAGGGATGTGTGTGGGGCATGGAATATTGGGATGGGTGGTGGTCATAACATTAATAATACTGTTTGATGGGACAGTTGATTTTGTGGCGCAAAAGGACTTTTTTTTTTTTTTTTTTTAAGTCAGGCAATGGAGTATGGGACAGTTGTGGGAGTAGACTTTGTGTGCTTGAGGTTGTGGTGTAGTGTAGGTCATGGTCAAGGGCAGTATTATTGGAATGAGTGTTGGTCAGAACTTCAGTACTACCCTTTGATGGGACAGCTGACTTCGTGATGCAAAATGAGTTTTTTTGAATGTCCGGTAATGGAGTATGGGACAGCTGTGGGAGTGAATTTGGTGTGCTTAAGGTTGGGGTGTAGTGGATGTCACGGTCAAGGGTTGTATTATTGGAATGGGTGTTGGTCAGAGCTTCAGTACTGCCATTTGATGGGACAATTAGCTTTGTGGTGCAACTTGAGTTTTCTTGAAAGTCCGTTAATGGGGAACCGGATCCTCTCCATTTCAAAGTGAAATGGAGAGGCTCCAGTACACGGTGGAGATCCCACGCTCTAGATCCCATGCTCAACGCTTTGCCATTTCATTTAAATAGGAAAACACACACTTTTAACTGGAGTTCAACGCTTAACTGGGGTTTAGATCAACCGGACAAAAAAAAACTCAAGTTAAACTCTTAACTCTCACCAGCCGTTTAAACACTCTCTCTCAAATTTCAAAGTTCAAACTCTTTCAACCTCCACTTCTGGCATACTCAACTCGAACCCATCAGCAAAAACAAAGAAAAAACCTTAGCTCACCAGAGATCCCGACACCCATACACGCATCCTTTTTAGACCCAGATCAGAGAGAGAGTAAAGGTTGGGGTTTGGAGAGAATCAGGTGTAGAGAGAGACATTGATGCTTTTCAGACCCAAATCAGAGAAGTTGATGATCTTTCAGGTTTGATCTATGGAGGGAAATGAGATTGAGAGACAAAGGAAGAGATTTTGGTCGAAGGAGAGAAGAAGCCAACATCGGAGGTGGTGGTTGCGGTGAGCCAGCCTTGTCGATTTGGTTCAGACCCAAATCAACGAAGGTTAGGGTTTGGGTTTGGGGAAAATCAAGAAAGAGAGAAGTTGATGCTCAATCAACCAGAAGAACTCATTCAACACAAACACATACACAAAACACAGGCTTTACAGTCACAATTACTCACTGTTGAACTTGAACCAAAACAAAAACCATGTACACTGGGTTAGTCGAAGGCTATGCCAGATACGAAGACAGTTACATACGGTTTCGTCGTCCCTTGAGAGGCCAAGTGAGACCTTGAAGAGAAAGATTGCTGGGTTACAGAGGACGAGGAAAAGCAAGAAGAACCTTAAGATAAAGAAGGACCAGTTCATTGTCGGATTTCCCGAGTCCAATTCCTACCTCGACACCGCTTCTTTGCCCGTGATTCTCACTGTTGTCGGTGTTGGCCTCTTCGCTAAGCTCCTCATGATGGTGCCCTCTCTTCTCTTCACTTCTATTCTATTCTCCATTTCTTTTCATTTTCCACGACACCCATTTCTCATTTCTTTTTTCTTTCTATATGAAGCTAATTAAAGATTGCTTCTTGTTGACATTCATATTGATTTTGATGATGGACATCTTTGTTGAAACTTTTTTGAATGTGGGTACTTTTATTTTTCGTTTATAAAGAAAGGTGCATTGCATCGATTAGAAAAATTGGAATTTTGTTGTGAAGATTTTATTTTATTTTTTTCATTTTCAACAACCATCAATAATCTTTTTTTTTCTTCTTTCTATATGGACTAATTGAAATATTTTTACTTATTTTAATTTTCTCAACAAAAAAAAAGAAAAAGATTTTTTAATTTTTAGTATTGTATTAGGAATTCCTTTTCTTTTGATAAAGAAATTGAATTCCCTGTTGTACTTGGGAAAAAAATAATGTGGAATTTGTGTTATTGGATACAGATTGTGTTATCATAAGCTGCCATGTGCTTTTATTTTTTTGTGGAGATCATTAACATTATAGTATTTACTCCATCAAAATTAAGTACAATTTATATAACATCATATATCTAGACATCTAGAGAGATATAGTCATTAACTTGAATTCTTATTGCAGGATTTCATTCAATCTACGTGGACTTATGATTGAATAAGTCGGGTACATTCTGTCCAGTGTGCAAGCATGATTTGGCAACGAAAATTGCAAGTTCTGATATAAGCAAATACCAGTCTTAGTTTTTAGTTTTTAAAGGAGCAATGTTAAATTACTTTGTTGAATATTTCAGGCAGTAGGTTACCTTTTGATTATGGTACATACATGTTATCTCTATTTGGATCATGATCTGTTGCTAATTTGAACTGTTCACAGAATCATAAAATTTATGTTAAGTATAATCTCTCTGCAATTATTTTTTCATAACTCATGGGGTGCTAATTTCAAGGCCTGGTTACTCTATATTGCATTCTGATCATACTCTCTTTTCTCATGCTCCCACTCCAGTCCTTATTTTGTCAATTCAAATATGAATGTCATCTTGAAACTTGTATGGAGAAGTTTCGAGCATGGTTCTTAACTGTTAGATGACATGCACAACCTGGCATGAGAAGATGGGTAACATTTACTTTTCCTACTCAGTAAAACCTGGTGAAATATAGTTTCAACAAGATATATCAAACTACTTAGTGCTGGCCTTTCATTGAATGATTAATTGAGGTTCAAGAGGCTTGTGATTTGTTTATTTATTTATTTTTTTAAAATTTGGGCACAACAACATAACTCTTATGCAAAATGCAGTTTGTTCTGAGTAAAATTTGGTTGTTCTCCTTTTGCAGGTGAAGAAAGGAATTAGGGTATAGAACCAACAAATGGAAATAAGGATTGGTCTAGCTCTTGACATTAGGTATGTAGTTTTTTTTCCCCTCGACTTCAAAATTTTAGGGACTTCTACTCAAAAAGAAATTATGCAAGATTTTCACTATTCACCAGCCTTCTTTTTATTTTGAAGTTGAAACCAATTGATCTCTTGAGATCTTTTCTCTGATCTGAATCAAGCTAATCTGCATTGAACTGTTAAAATGCTAGTCATTTTGAATACTGGCCTGATGCTTGTTCAAATTTTTTGGTGTGATTCTATGTTAATCTTGTTTGTACAGCTAAGTCCATCTTTTTCTTTTCTATAATTACCTTCTCTTTCTAATTTTTTATATATAAAGCCATGATTGGAGGTGCTATTATTTTTTCCCTTTTATTTAACTTGAAGTTTGGAATTATAGATTGCTAAACAACATAAAACTTCAACATGCTTGTGTTTTATTTTTGAGATTTTTTAATTTAATGTTATATGTCACTTATCAATAGGATGGTTGCCCATGCCATAGAGTTGTTGACTGCTGAGACTGATCAAGCAAATACTTTTTTACACGAAGAGCGTGATAACTTGGGGGGAATTAGCATAGAGGAACTCCATCGGCTTGTCTATGCTCAAATTCTATCTTCACATTCATTGACTTGGCAAGTGAGTACAAGGGACTTGGATAGATTGACAATACTATCCTAGTTGAAGTATGACTTATAATGGCAACTAGATTATTATCTTTTAAGATTATTCATTTTGAGAATCACTTTTACGATACTATCCAAAGGAATTGGTGACCAATTATGTTTTCCTGCTGAGCAACTTTTATATTCAACCGAATTGACCATTAGAAGCTTTTATTCCTCATTTGGCCCAATGACGCAATTATTCAAATTATTTGATAAAATTAATAGTTTTCAAAATCAATTGTGGCAAATTAACATGGTCATAAATTTTTTTTAAAATATGATTATATCAAATTCTAAATTTCAAAAAAAAAAAAATTGATACATTTTCATCGTCAATTCCATGAAATGTTGTATCTTGTTCCTTATGATATCATACCCTTCCAACCATAATTGCCTTTGTGCTACCCAGTGTTCAGTAGTTTCAATAGATTTTTAGTGCCATCTCTAAGGGTCACTTTCTTATTCTAGATTGTGCCTTATAAAATATGAAGTTCATTTTCTTTCTGTGTATGAACTGTTGGAAGTTGACTTGTGTAAACCATTATATTATCTAACTTAACAGTAATTTTTTATCATATTTTTGAATGACCAATGCTACTATTGCACTATATTGATAGGTGATGTAAATATCCCAACTGAATTGGCCGAAAATGGTTGATATCCATGCTGTGGATGCCAATGAACTAATTATGGATTGCTTTATAAGTGGTTCAGCAGAAAACAGAAATATAAGAGAGCTTGACACGACGATTGAAAAAGATGGCAAACTGAATGAAGAATGCTATGAACAGTGCATCAGCTGCACCATGCCCTGCACATAATGGCCTAGAGTCTTCAAAAGTAGTATTCAATTTTGATTGTAAGGATTGTAAGGATTGAATTTTGATTGTAAGGATTGTGACAGTTGTTATTGTAAGGATTGAATTTTGATTGTAAGGATTGTGACAGTTGTTATTGTAAGGATTGAATTTTGATTGTAAATAAGGATTGTGACAGTTGTGGGCTATTGATATTTGTAGATATTTTTAAGTATGTGTATTTGCTAGCTTTTTTCAATTTTGATATTGCTGGGTTGTATTTAAGCAGGCTTTATCTTGTTGAGCCTTTGGCTGTTTAGTTTTCTTAATGAAATTCATTTCTTACAAAAAAAAAAAAAAAGGGTGTGTTGCACAGGTGGCGCGGGTAAAGTTGCTGGGGTGTGTGTGTGTAGGTGTGACAATTGTGTGTGTAAGGGTGTGCACAGGTGGTGTGGGTAATATGTGTAAGGGTGTGAAGGGGACTCTGCGTGTGGGTGTGCACAGGTGGTCTGTAGTTAGTTAGTTAGGCCAAGGTGTGTAGCTAGTTGATTACGTGGAGTGCTTATAAGGAGAGGAAAATGATTTTAAAACTCATGCAGATAAGGATTGTAAAACTCATGCAAAAGAAAAATTGACACACCAATTAACATGCATACAGCTCAAAACTTGGCTTATTTATATAAATTTTTTCCCCAAACAGCAACACTTATATATAAAAACAACTCTTGCCTAGCATAACAATTATGCAGAAAAACATAATTATGCAGAATGCGCAATACCAGACCTATGCAGTAACAGTAATTATGCAGTAACAGTAACAGTAATTATGTAGTAACAGTAACAGTAATTATGTGGTAACATTAACATTAATTATGTAGTAACAGGAACATTAATTATGCAGTAACAGTAACAGTAATTATGCAGTAACATTAACATTAAATATGCAGTAACAGTAACAGTAATTATGCAGTAAGAGTAACAGTAATTATGCAGTAACAGTAACAGTAATTATGCAGTAATAGTAACAGTAATTATGCAGTAATTATGCAGAAACAGTTACAATATCTATAGCAACAAATAATTATGCAAAAATTAACACCTTGCAGAGATACATCAGACATGCAGATTAACTTTTCTTTCCAAATAATAAAAAATCTAAACATTTGAATGTGACTAAGTTTTGGACCATCAAAACTCCAGTCTTAAACTAGGAAAATTACAAAACAAGAGCACTTAATCTCAACATGTGTCATAGATTATAAAACATGATCCTAAACTAGAAAAATGGCTTGACTTTATGAACCATCGGATTCCATCCACTTGTAATACTTTCTTGAGTCAAGGGACCTCCACTTGCAACACTTCCTTGAGTCAAGAGACCTCCTGCACCATTAATTTTGTTGTTGGAGCCTACAACACTTGATGTACTCTCTAAATGTGATGCTAATGCAACACTTGCTGATGAGTCTCCCTAATGTGCTGCAGAACTTGTAGAAGCCGACTACAAAAAATCCAATTACACATTACACATATCACAAGCTTAGTATTAAAATTATCAAATCATGCATCTAAACTATTATTAATATCAAAATAAAATATATAATTGTAAATATCTTTACTATTAAAAGTTGTGTAAAACTAGTAATATTTCCAGAAGATATATCCTCAGTTTTCTTTTGTGCCATGACGTCATGTGCATATATTTCCTGTAAAAATTGTACTAGTTTAGCAACAATAATAATATACTATATTAATGTGTAAAAATAAAATAGAATGGTGAAAATAAGGATAATTGAAGATTACCTCTTGCACTTTTCTTTTCTTTGTTTGCTTCTTTGATGTGCCTTCCTTTGGTTTCCTCATCTTTTCTATCCATGATTTTGTCCTACGCTTTTTATTACGATAAACCTCTCTTTTCTTTATCCGTTTTGGTACAATCGTAATCGAAGCACATAATTGATCTTCTTTGTCTGCAAAATCGGTGGAAGGCTTAATGATGTCTTCTTCTACATTAGCTTTGCAATTCCTAAGGTCACAAAGTTTTTTTTTTCAAATCTGCAATTGCTAAGCTTAGAATATTATGGCCTTCTTTAGTTTCACATGCCTCATTCACCAATTGAATATATTTTGGACATAAATCTCGATACCGATCTACATATTCCAGTCGAGTATTCGGCTTAATGTTATGTGTTGTGCAATTTTTTCCGCTTCCATCGTTTGCATCTCTTCTCCACCTCTTTATGATATATCTATTAGGAATCAACTTGATATCCAATACATCAAGAACTTTCAAACCATGCCTACATAAAATACCAAATGACTTAAACTTTCTGCAACTACAAGATAGAGTCTCATCTAATGGATTCCACATGACCTCATATTTTCCATTTTGATTGAAAACTCCAACCACATAACTATGTGTTTGACTCACATTGCGTTCTAGGATGGAAAGTGCCATTACCTCTTCAAATTCTGTCTGAAATAAATCAAACAACTTAGGCGTGTACACTGTTGCTACTTGGTTAAGTATAGGAGAGCTTTTGATCTTTAATCTTGGAAATTTCTGTCTAGAGTTGTATTCTGCTTCTACCTCCTTATCCCGCTTTTGATTGACAACTGTTTCAAATGAGTGAAAAACTCTACTATATTGAGATCAGTACGCAAACAATCCTTCAAGTCAACATTGAAAATCTCACTAAGCTAGGTTGTCTTCATTCCTGCAGTGAAAGTTCTCTTAACATATGCTTGGGCCCATTTTTCCTTCAATTTAAATAGATCAATTAGCCATTTATTTTCACAAACATCGTATTTATCTAGCATTTCATTCCAAGCTGTAAGAAACTCATCTTCACCGTCATACTCATAGATACATGCTAAGAAATTAGCGTTAAATTAAGGCTCAGTTTTTAGTAAATGACCCAAGTATTTTTCAGCATTTTGCCACATATGCCAACTACACAATGCATGATATGTCTTAGGCATGACTACTTTTATTGCAGCTGACATTGCTGCATCTTGATCTGTGAAAATAGTGATTGGCTTCTTTTCAGACATTGCTTCTAAGAAGGTCTCAAATAACCATACTAAAGATTCAATCGTTTCATCATATAAAAGTGCACCTCCAAATACAACAGTTTCTCTATGGTGATTGAGACCCAAAAATACTCCAAGTAGCCTTGCATCTCTATTTGTGCTATACGTTGTATCAAACGTTATTACATCACCGAAGTAGCTATAGTCAATGATCATTCTTGTATCGAGTAATCAACTCTTCACAGTCCAATTGAGTAGCGAAATAATATGAAGGATTTTCCTTAAGTTGACGACTGAAATATCTTCCTAAGCTAGCAGTTGCCCCATGCTCCATGTCTCTCTGTCACTTAGTGCGTAAGTAGTTTTTATGATCTTGCTTGGTAAAATCAAGATTATCATATCCACCAACTTGCTTACTAAGAAGCTCATAAGATTGCTTTAATCTTAATCCCGATTCATGTGCCAAATCAATTTCAATAGCATGAGTTGCAACCACTTTCCGTTGTGATGGCATCATGTGCACAGTTGATGGAAGGTGGAGATAGTGGTCATGCTCAGCAATAAATTCAGTCACCACATATTTTTTACTATCTCGATTAAGTACAATAACCAAACGTGCTTCACAACCACATCATGTTTCTACTCGTGGATTCTTTAGATTCTGATCTCTCTTGTCTTTGCCTCGAACTCCCTCCTTTGCACACACAAATCTCCTTGAAGTAACCACTCCAGTCTTTTTACATTTATTTACATACTCTTTTCTAATACTAAAACCAACCTTTCTGCCATATTCATTATAAAAACCATATGCAATCTCATCCACTTCAAACTCCATCCCTTTAAATGGAGTAGATTCCATGGGCACATTAGAAGGAACATGTATTCCCATCATTATCCCTAGAAAAAATTGAACATAAATTTATTATAAAATACTAACAGAAAAATAACATATCCTAACTATTTAACTCAAAATATTATAAACTTCATAACAACAAATCTAAAAAAAATCCACGCATCAAAATTATTAGAAAAACTCAGCAATTAATGATCTATCCAAGAGATTATAAGTTTTGAAATGATGCAAACTGAAGGTTTAAGTTAAATTTTCTACCTTTTAATCAATCGGTTTATGTTAATTTGTTTTCAAAATCTAAATATTGCATTGACAAAGTCCAGGTGGTATAAGATATTGAAATAAACTATTGTTATAATAAAACATAAAGCCTCCCAAAAAGCTTTATGGCAATAAATTAGATATTCTCGTAAATGTCCCAATTAAAAATAAGTGATTCAACTTAAAAGTGCTGAGAGGTTATTCTAAAAAGTTCACATTTGGGTTAGTTCTAAAAAGTGCATTTATTGATAATATCAAAATGCACTTATTGGCAAATATTAGTTCCAAAAAGTGCATTTATTTTTGTAAACCAAATATTGGTAATATCAAAATATTTCAATCTACTTATTAACATATCTTAATTAACTTCTTCTTCTGTTTTTTTTTTTTTTTTCTTTTTTTGAATTGCCTCACGTTCAAGCTTATAAGGGACTTGAAATTTTAAATTAAAAAAAAAAAAAAAAGGCCAGCACTAGCTTCGTAGAGTTCATTCATCAAAAACATATTCCTAAAAATGGAAAATCGATGAATGATTTTTCTTTTAACAATCATGATTAAGCAGCACAAATAGATAGATAACAAGAAATGAGAGATATGCAAAAGAAGTAATAATGAATTGAAACAAAAGAAGTAAATGAGACAAATCAAAGATTCAATCTTTATCTCAAAAAAGAAAAAAAAAATTCTCCAAGAAACAGAGCTGTTTTGGATAAAATGTTAGTCAAGCTAATCTTTACCTTTGTTTTGGCAAGATAGAAACAGAGCTGTCTCCACCGTGAAGCCTTCTTTTTTTTTGTTGGGGGGGGGGGGGGGGTTAAAATCTGTGAAGCTTTGAGATGTTTCACGTTTCCCTCCTAAAAGCTTTGAACAAAATACACCTCTATTTCACTTGTTCTGAACTTGCTGTGAAGCTTTTTTTTTTTTTTTTTTTTATGGGTGCTGATCAACCTCTGTTTTCCCTCCCAAAAGGTTTTTTTTTGTTTTCAGTAAGTTTTGTCTGGTTGAGTTAAACCCTAGTTAAGCGTTGAACTCCAGTTAAAAGTGTGTGTTTTCCTATTTAAATGACGTGGCAAAGCGTTGAGCGTGGGATTTGGAGCGTGGGATCTCCACCGTGTACTGGAGCCTCTCCATTTCAAAGTGAAATGGAGAGGATCCGGTTCCCGTTAATGGAGTGTGGGCCAGCTGTAGGAGTGGATTTGGTATGTTTGAAGTTGGAGTGTAGTTTAGATCATGGTCAAGGTCCGTAACATAAGTGTCAAACAGATTTGGGTCCGATAAAATTTCCTTATGTGTCCGGATAGTTTCAGAAATTTCTGCATGAGTCACGGTTTCCTTACGTGTCGCTGTAATTCCGAAATTTTCGGCATGGGCCCCAGTATCCACAGTTCGGGCCATAGAGGGTGGATTCGACGATGGAGGTGGCATGGTTTCCGTCGGAGGTGATGGGCGCATAGATGGTGAAGGTGTGGGTCGGTGAGGCTGAGGTGGGGCTGCTGGTTGGGAAGTTTTGGTGTGCACCATTTGTGGTTGTTGTATGGCTATCATAGAAGCTCTCAGCAATGGACCATATTGCTGGTCATTCTTCTGCAGGGATTCACCACTTTCAGTCCAGAGCTTGCAGTCTCTCTCGTTATGATTTAAGCGACCGCACCAGTAACAGAAGATGGGTAGGCGTTCATATTGGAAGGAGATCCAATGGGGGTCCCAATCACCCAAGTCCACATACCATCCCGGCAGAGGGTTTGTTCAACGTTAATGCTAATTCGAACTCTGATGTATCGTCCTCGACACTCTCCAGATGGTGACGCCTCAACTTGTTCAACACTACCCATGGTGCTACCTACAGCTGTAGCATTAGCTTTATTCATACGGCTGAGGGGGAGGTTATGGATTTGAATCCAAAAGGAGCTTTATTCAAACTTTTCGTCATCCACCCATTCAGAGGTACTCGGTTGATAGAGACCTATCAAACATTTGTCAAACGACCAGGGTCCTTGCGAGATAACTTTGTGCGCATCAGCTTCGTGGGTGAACAATAGCAGAACAGTGTTTGAAGCCAGATCACGGACCTCGAAGTCTTGGGCGAATCTCCACATGCTCTTAAGTGTTCGTGACAGCGCCTCCACATTAACACGACGCTTGGTGAATAGCTTTGCCACAAGCACTCTGTTATTGTGCTCAAAAACAGAAGGTAAAGGGATGGTTTGGCGTTCTTTCGTGTGGAGGGAGAGGCGGGCACACTGCCCCGTGAGATCGTCCATGGATGAAGGGTTTAGTTTTTGTTTTTTTCGGTAGAGATGAGCAGGGAAGAAAGGTCGAGGGAAGGCAGCAACTAGGATGAGAGGGCCACGGTTCCAGAAGGGCAGGGGAAAGAGGCGGCCATAACAGGCTAGGGTTTCACCATCGCGGCTTTCCACAGGAGAGCAACACGAGAGAAAAAAAGATGCTATGACGTTATTTTGAAATCACTGGGTTTTGGGCTTCAAACCGTCAAATCCGATCCCAAGTAGTAGGTACACAACACAGCGCACAAGTTTTCGCACATGGAAAGTGCTTGAAAATGTTAACGGATGTTATTGGTTTAAAAAGTTATAAACTTTATCCGGGAAAAAAAAAAAAAAAAAAGGAATATTATGTATTTGGTTTATACTTCTTGTACCATATTTTAATTTAATTTCTAACATTTCAATTGTATTAATCTGATGCTTAACTTTTTTGTATCGAGTCAATTTAGTTAATGTTGTTATCTCTTAGATAAAATTACTAATGTGACAAATGACCAAAATAAAAAATTTCCGTTGATGTGACAATAAATTAATTTTTTATTTTGACAGTTTGTTACGTCAATATTTTTCATCAAAGAGATAATGATATGTACTAAATTGATATAACACTAAAGTGTTAAAGACTAAATTAAAATATGGTGTAAAGAATAGAGACCAAATATGTAGGCAATTTATATATAAAAAAAAATTAATTGTTTTGACAACTTTTTATATTTTCAATGAAAATGATATCAAAATTTTCTTAAAACGATTAAACATTACCTTAAATTACCCCCTCAACATGACCCAAAACAAAAGCATCAAATTTTTTTTTTTTCGGTTGAATATTGCACACTTGTTTCTAAGCTAAATGTTAGTGGATGTATTAAGAAATTTGTTAATCTACTATTCTTAGAAAAAAATTTAAAAAGTAATTAAATTTTTTATGGCTTTTAATACTTCTCATAAAAGTAGTAGGGTGAGTGCAAACTACACTCCTAACGCTTGGGAGATGTTTGGATTTTATATCTTGAAATTTGATTTTACTCCCTGAAGTTCTTTTTTGTTTGCATTAGCAAATCCTCTATCCATATATAATAATAACACATCATTTTTTAGCCTATAAAAATTTAAATAATTAAATACAACATGACATAATAAAAATAATGTAACATCATTTTATTAGATTAACTAAAGATGCGTGACAAACGAAATAGAATTTTAAGAAGCAAAATTCAAATTCTGAAATTTTAAGGTGTAAAATTCAAACACCTTCAAAGTTTAAGGGTGTAGTTTGTGATTCAGTCAAAGTAATATTAAATATTTTCTAAAATGTTCAATTAACAACACCATTAACCGGGCCCTTGTTATAATATTGAAATAGTGAGTTTAAAGTTTTCAATTTTGAAATTTTATATTAGACACACCATTTCAATAATTTTTTTGTTTTTTTGAGAATCCATTTTAGTGTTATCTATCTATCTATCTAACTATTTATCTATCTATATATATATATATATATATATATATATAACCGAAACCTTTAAAACTCTTACAATTTTTCATGTCAGCAAAATATTTAAATAAAATTATTTTTGTTTGGTCCAAACTTAACAAGGAGTGAAACTCTATCTCTCTAACAAGTCCAACTTAAACTCAAACGTTGATAATTTATAAAATTTATTTTATGGTTTTTTATGTATTTTTTAAAGAGTAATTTTCATAAATGAACCACCAAACTCTCTTTAGCTTTTTTTTACAAGATAAAAAAGTTTGCAATAATTGAAATTATTCTTTTAAATGTAACTCATCTTTCTCTTATATTTCTCTATTGTTTAGTCATATATATATATATATATATATATGTATTGTTTTGTTTCAAAAATTCTTAAGCAGTGAATTATCTGATTCTTTACTATTTTTTGGTCTTTTAGAAGTTTTAATATCTGAATTTTTTAGTTTTTTTTTTTTTTTTTTTTTTTTTTTTTTTTTTTTTTTTTTTTTGAAACTGTCTTACAAATTTTTTGATGAAGAAGCCATTACACAGTCAAGCAATGGCTTCTTCATCGAACTATAACACAAATTGAAGTTGTAAGGGCACAAATCAAGCTTTGTGTAGAGTCAGACCTCCGGACCAAGCCTATGAGCCCTAAACAATGAATTTATAGAGAGCAGGCTTCTAATCTAGGGTTTTGGGCGGTAGATAACACAAAAGTTAGGTTCAATCACATAATACATGCGTACTTCTCAAACATGGATGAAATATTACTTCATATATTAATGCCGAGGACAAATGTTTGTGTTTTCTTACAAGTTCTCCCCCCCTCCCTCCTTCTTTTTCCTTTACCTTTTATAGGCCTGTCTCTGTTTCTTCTTTCTTCCACGTGTAGTCCAGGTGTTTCTTTTTTGGATACTTGTTCCATCATTCCCTCTTACTCAAATCTCTGGCGGTGAGGGTAAGGTTGAATTTTAGTATTCAGGCGTCACTTCCTCATTAATGCGGCCAGAGAGGTAAGTATAATACCTTCAATGCGGTGGTAGCAGCCTTTTCTCTGATATTTGTCTATCAATTTCCTTTATCCCTTATCCACGTTCTCTTAGTTATTGTATATAAGGTCCTTAGTATGAGAGTCCTTAAACTGCCAGATCACTAATATTGTCCTCGGCAGCATGTTGCCGAGGACAAGATCATCCTCGGACGTCATGTCTTGTGGTTTTCTGCTCATGTATGGCACCTTCCTTTGTCACGTGGCATCGCAGGCTAGAGTTATTATGTCCTCGGACCATTTCATGTTGTCAGTTTGGACTTTCTTCTTTGCGGGAGCCTTTGGGCTGGCCCAATACGTGGTTTAGGCCCATGGGCACTACAGAAGTCATACAAAAGTAAATCATGCAATGATTTAGTTTCTTAATAAATTTAAGATTTTATAAAATTATTTTATTTTACCTCACAAATAGGTAGATTCCCGTGCATAGCACAGGTTAGCGATTAGTTAATTAGATACATGTGTCCATATAATAGATAAAAACTACTTTTTTTTTTCGCTAATTGTGTTAAGTATTACATTCATATTATCATCATCATCATCATTAATAATCATCAGTATTATATTGCTAGCCTCTAAGCACAAGCCCACTCATATGCTCAAAAGCTAGTTATTATTATAAGGTTGTGTAGCGTAGGAAAAATAAATAAATAAATTATCCTCACATTTTGTTTTCTTTTTTTAAGAAACAATTATCCTCACATTTTAGGATGTGTTTAAATTTTTTTTTTTTTTTTGAAAACCCTCGACTTTCCAAAAAAGAGAAGACCTTCGAGCCCAAACGTTCGACTCCAGCACTAAGCTTGAAACCACCAAACTAACCATGGAAATGCTTCAGCAACCGCAGTTTCCTCAAGTCTCTCACACCTCCACGATGCCATTAGATAGATGATGCAAGAGGCCAAGCTATGTACTCTAATCTCATCTCCCAGACTTGTACTCGAGGAATTGTGTTTCTAGCAGGGACGCACGGGTGTGGCTCTAAGGTCACCGCACCCGCATTGGATTCGTCCTGACGCGGCGTCTGGCGTCCGGTGCGCCAATTCGCCCCTTTTTTTTTTTTCAATTCGCGCCGATTCATGCCGAAACAAGCCGATTTGGCCCGATTACAACGGAAATGGGAGCTTATACAGCCGAAAAATGAGTAAAGGAACCTTCTTAAAATGTGGTTTTTTTTTTACAAATACCAAAAATATTGATTTTATTATAAACAAATCATAAATAATTGTTTTTTAATAATAAACTCTACCTTTTATTTGAATTTTTTTATATAAAAAATATTAAATTCACTATATAAAAATATTTTTAATAATTTTTTAATTACCGTAATCTGCCGCACTCGTGCCCTATTTTTTTTAAAATTGATGAGTGTCACACTTGCACCTGAAGACGCACCCGCGCTTCATAGGTTTCCAGTGAGCTACTTACAAAATTTACATCTCCCAAACTTTGTGCCACATAACAAGTAAACCTTAAAGTGCGTGCATGCATGACATCTAATTACTGAGGAAATGAAGACATTAGCATTAGTTACTTTAGTAGACTAACCTCTCATGATTGCTAAGACGATCAGCACATTCAAAAATGGTAATCGTTATTGTCCCCGAGTCCGATTCCGTGCGTCTTCCTCCGGCCATCCTTTGGGTTGTCGACTTGTCGTGCTTTGCTTCAGCGAACACTTTAAATACTATCTTTTTCTTTATTTATAAACTACTTTCAAATAAGTTACATATAAGCATGTAGACACTGCAAAGATATTTTACATATTTATAGGCAAGCAAAGCAAAGACTTCTGATTCTCACCAAAAAAAAACAAAAGACTTTGTACTGTTCATAGTAATGTGCAAATGACCCTATTACCCTAAAAGCCAATGAGTTAATTCTTGCCGTCCGTTCATCATATATTAAATTTCAAACGAAAAGAAAATCAAGTTTTTAAAGAGATGGAGTATTGTGTTGTTATTATATGCGGATCGATAAAAAAATTGTTGTATAGGTAGGTAGGAATCTAGTATATTTCACAATTTCGTTGGTATTATAAATAGTAATAGAATTATTTTTTTCAAAAATAAAGCATAATTTAACTCATAAAAAATACAATATATATAAATGCTCCATATTTAGAGTTAACATTCTTTAAAAACTTCTTTTTTCGCATACCTTAACACATACAACGTAAGATAAAAAATAGATAGTGATGAAAAAATCTGAATAAGAAACAATTTTTTTAGATGAAAAAAATAAAATAAAAAAACCATTTTTTATGACTTTTAATCATAAAAATCATGACATATTTTCTAGTAATTAAAATTTTTGCTATTGTTCCTATATCCCTAATTCACCAAATTAAAATTAAAAGGAAGTTTTAGTTTTTTGAAAAAAAATAAATAATTACAAGGAGATTTACTTATATTATATGAACATATAAATTAAATATTTTTCAAATTAATTAATTATAAAGGACCCAAAAAAGTGAATATTAGAAAAAATAAATTAATATTTTAAACAAGTATTTGTATTTATTTATTTTTGGACAAGATTTAGGTACAGTACTTAGATAGTGTTCCTTAGGTTCCCTTTTAAGATTCTGCTGTGGGAGGTCCGAGGACCAAAGAGGAGGGAACCACTATATATCCTGCATAGATCCCACCCAAGGAAGTATATCAACTCTGAGGACTTTGCTATTCCAAAGACAAGACAAGAAGCAGGATAATTAGTGTCTCATGGAGGCCCGGGGAGAAGAAACAAGACCATAAGAGAAGCACAGATGGTGGGAGGAAGCTTCTTGAGAAAGTATACATATCCCCTCTGCATTGAATGTCTTGCAGCAACCTTATCAGTTGCATTAATGAGGAAATGACACCTAAACAGTAACTTCCCAGCTAGCAGCCCTTTCTACCACCTTTAGTGGAACTTTGATAGGACAAGTATCCTGAGAAAAGCATGGAGGTATACAAGTGGAGAGTTAAGATGCAAGTAGGAAGGATATATAAGGAGAGGAAAAATCCCAAATTAAGGGAGGACATTCTTGTTCATGTAAAGAACAAAATAACCAAGTGAATAGTGTTTTATTATGTGTAGAACTGAAACTCTATTTATAAGAAATCAGTTCTCGAATCTGCCCAAAGAGAATTATTCTCCTCATTAGCCACATACGTTCTTCCTTTCAATGGACCTAGGTTCTTTGGTCTTGAGCTTAAATAAGAATTGCACTTGAATTATTTGATCACTCTCTAAAAAATTCTATTGTTGGGCTTGACTTAAAAGACTTGGCACCATTGTTCTAAATGGGCTTGAGCTTTTACTTTTCAAGCACTTACATATGCCATATAGATTTTTCCTCGTGGGATGAAAGTGTGTTTTTTCGTTAAGCAACCACATGGCTCAATTTTAAGTGGAAAATCTAAGGACCATCACCCAAGGTATTGTACCTAAGTTTTAATACCTAAGTTTTATCCTTTAATTTTAATATGAAGGGTCTATTAACAAAACTCATAATTTTTTGTACTACAATAGAAGGGAGGGGACATTTTTGGGAAAAATCAGAAACCATGGCCCATTGTCGCAGGAGGGCTGGAAGCCTGGAATCCCGCTTGCACCTTCCTCACTCACCTTAGATATTACAAATTGATGGTCAAAACGAAGATTTGATTGGCTAAGAGCTCAATAGATCTCATCAACAACAAACAAACAGTGCTTAATTGATAATTTTTAGGTTGTCACTGTTTTCTTTATCTAACATACGTCTTAATGAAGCAAAAAGAATATTTCACACATATGACGACTTTTGTCAGAATTTAGAACACTATGTGAACAAGTTGATCTTGGATGGGTTTATGCCATTACCAAATATGAACCCATAGAGGGCTTCAATCTGCTGATTTTGTTATTTTTGATAGTCCGCCTGTGGATATTGTTAGTTATTTAGATTTCGATTTCAATGAGCTATATTTGAATAGATTTTGTCTTAAGAAGTTGTTTGCTCTTTAGTTGTTTCATGTATTTCCTTTTAACCTCTCTCTCTCTCTCTCTCTCTCTCTCTCTCTATATATATATATACATGAACCCATAAGTTTTTTGTTCATCCTAATCTTACCTGCAGTTCAATCAAAATTCTACCATGTTCATCTTAATATTCATCTACTTTAATTTAGATGTTTATAACTAAACAATGAAATCAACGAAGAATTAAAAAAAAAAAAAAAAAAAAACAATGTCTATAGATATCTATATTATATATGATAATCGAAGCTTTGCATTAAATTTTACTAAACTCCTTTTACACCACATCATTAGGGGGTGTTTGGATTTGTGTTTTCTATCGCTCATATCTCTGTTTCCATCGCTCATAACTCAAAATAAGTGGGACCTACAAAAAAAATGTTTGTTTGGATTTGTTTCCTGATTTTGTTTCCATCACTCAATTCTCTGATTTTTGAGTTATGAGTTATGGAAACTGAAAACACATTTTAGGTGTTTTCAGTTTCCAAAACTCTGTTTTCAATGGCATTTTGGTAATTAAACATACATTTATGGGACCCACTGCCAGAGACAAGTCACGTCAATACACCTTTTCCTTCTTTTTTTTTTTTTTTTTTCTTTCTTTCTTTCTTTCTTTCTTTCTTTCTTCCTCACAGACTCACTCCAACAGTCCAACGACCATTTTTCTCTCCAGCAAAATCTTTTTCTTTCTTTTCTTGTTCACAGAAACACCATATATACTATATCAAAAAAAAAAAAAAAAAAAACAGATGGGTTTGGATTTCTCAAACCCAGAAAATGAAACCCATAAACCCATAAACACAACAACAGAAACCCACAAACACAGCAAAATCCATGGGCGCCGCTGCTTCACGATTTCACAAACCCACAAACATCCTCCGTGGCTGCCACCCTCTCCCTCACCGCCGCTGCTTCACGATTTCACGATCTCGACCTCCCTCGCCGCAGCTGTTCCAGAGAAAGACGAAGGGGAAGAAAAAAAAAAGGAGAACAATCACTTCAATTTCACGAGGATCGGCGGCGCGCTGGGTGACGGTGGATCGGCGGCGCCTTAGGTAACGATGGATCGACGGCGCGCTGGGTGACGGTGGCTCGGCGGCGCGCTGGGTGATGGGGATCGGCGGCGAGGTCAAACACGTTTTTTTTTTTTTTTTCCTTTTTGTCTTTCTCCATTTCGCCGCTGTGGCTGTGGCTGTGGATGTTGTTGTTGTTGCTGCTGTTGTGGCTGAGAGAGAGAGTTTGAGAGAGAAGAAGAAGAAGAAGAAGAAGCAGAGAGATTTTTTGGTTTTGGGTGGCGTTGCTTTTATTTATATTTTGGCTGTGTGATTGGTGGTTTTAAGAAAAGTGGGTCCCACAGAAAAATGTCTGACTTCAAACTTCAGAGATGGGTCCCACAATGAGGTTGAAATATTTGAGTGATTGGAACTGAAAACAGTGTCCAAACGGGTAGAGAGTAGGGAGTTGGGGTATTTTAAGTGATGAGTGATGAGTAATGAGTGATGGGTGATGAGTGATGAAAATTGAGTGAGGAGTGATGAGTGATGGGGAAAAAAAAACCAAACAGCCCCTTAGCATCCTTTCTTATTTTTTCACTTTTTCTAATTCTTTATTCAATATTTCATCTTCTTTAACCATTGTCAATCTTTCATCTCCTATCCAAAAGTTATCTTCTTAAAATTTTCATTTGGTTCTCCTTATGGGGTTTTTATTTTTCTCCTTTAAACCTTCTTAAATTCTACCATTTCACTTTGTTCAGTCTTTCATCTATTTCCACATTTCCTCTTCTATCTTAATATTTGTGGGGTATAGAAATCTAATGAGGAGATCATGCCACATGTCATTCCTGAGGCCGAGGAGGCCATTGTAGCGCCGAGAAAGCCACTGTAGCACCGAGGAGGTCACACTCTCGAATGATAAGGCCACTTCAGTGGCACTATACCAGAGGAGGTCACACTGAAGAGAAGGAACTTCAGGGAAGGGGCCAGTCCTGACTGGAGGGTGGTGGTTGCCACCACATTTAATACTTCCTACCAAATTTTCTGGTCGCATTTATGTGGAGAAGACTCCTGAAAGACGCAACTCATAAGGGGTTTGGTAAGAGGTCTGATAGGACAAGCACTCAAGTGATAGCTTGAGCGACCAACAACTGGAGGGCCAAGATCATTTAAAGGGGGGCTATATAATATGAAAGACCCTCCAGAGGAAAGGCATCTGAAAAAATGGCAAAAAAAGGATGCTGTAACAACTTAGAACAGAAATTGTAACTAAGTCAGAAGGAATATATTCAATAACCACTCTCCTTGGACTTTGCCGAGGAGCGATTTTCTTCACATATAGTTTAATTTTCTTTATTTTTCTATCTTCCTTAATCTGTTGTGCGCGTTGATCATTCAGTGGAAGCCCAACCTCCAAGCCCATTCTATACAAATTCATTGTGCTGGACTGTTTGGGCCTTAGTCTTGTTGCTATTTGGGCTTCGGATCCAAATATCATCCTCACAATATTTATATAGATTTTCTATTACTTTATTTCCACATCTCTCCCTTATTTCTTCCAAGTTGTCCATGACAAGAAAAAGACAACTCTCCATCTCTCAAATTTTGTTTATTTTTTGGTGGTTTTTTTTTTTTTTTTTATTTTTTTATAATTGTTTCAACCACTTTTTTTCCATTGATGGTCTCTTTTGTTATTGTCGATCTAATTGTCGCATCACATTTGCTTCTCTTTTTAGCACAATTGTATCGACTTTTATACATATTTATGTATTTTGATATTTCAATTCTTGATCACAAGTTCTTTTTCTTTTTCCAATTAGTTTGATTTGATTTGAGCTAAAAATTAATTTTTTTGCAAGTGAGAATTTCATTTTTTAAGTGATCCATTTAGATGTTAAGGTATGATACTTTACTAAGTTTTGTTTATTTCTTAATCCTTTTAAATGGACAAATTTGTTGTTTTTGTAGAGAAAATACTCTTTATAATAGTATTGTAATTTATAGTACCACTTATTTAGGGAGGGAGGGGAGGGGAGGGGGGGGGGGGAACAAAGGTTAGTCAAACGAAAATAATTGAATAAGTGACATATATTAGCTTTTACAATTGTATTATTATTATTATTATTATTATAGAAATTTAATTATGAGAAAATTGTTTATTTAATAATCTTTTTGGGTGGATGAATTTGCAATTTTTGCAAAGAAAATAATCTGAATAGATTATCAACAACAAATTATTTTCCTAATCAATTCAATTAATCATTGTTAAGCGATAATTGATATGATATTTTGTTTATTTGCAAAGCATCTTCATTTGAGTATGTTCGATTCGGTATATATTTATGAATGTATTGAGATAAGTAATATATTTAAGAAGAGATATCTTGACCATACTTTGTATGCTTCAAAAGAGATAAATTGGTTTGAAACTTAAGATAACATTAAAATAGAAGACTACAAATTGAAGGTTTTTTGAATGATAGGAAACTCTATTTCTCTTTCCTTTCACACTATCATGATTGAAAAAACTTATTTCTCACTATATTTTATCACTAGCGAATTGGGTCACAATATGAGTAGATGAAAATTTTAATATAAAAAAGTAAAATATATAAATATATATATATATATATATATAATTTTTTATTTATAGAAAACACAAAATTTCAGAAATATGACATTGATTATTTTAAAAAATAATAATAATTTCCTTGCCCTTGGTTGGTTTGGTAAAGGGCTATATAAAATAAATAAATAAACGTTTCTTAATTAATAGTTTAATATATCTAAAATAAAATCTTTTATGAAAAAACCTCTTTGTTACAGATAACTAATTAAAAAATAAACTATATATTATATTTTATTACAAAATAATCATATATTCTCATGGATCGTGCGGGGTTGCAATTAGTTAACAATGACAGGTTACTTAAACAATTTCTTCCATTTGTATACAATTGCCTTCCTATTCCCTTGAAGAAAATGTTTGAGAAGCAGTGGAATTTCTATAGAAGCAGGTTATAATGTTATATGTCTTACAACCTAATTGATAAATCTTTTCAACTATGCAGTAGAGACTGAGAAATTAGTCGGTATAAATGAATCAAGTACCCCATCAATCAGGATTGGACATATTTATTCATGAATGGTCAAAAGAGAGAAATGATTATTGAGTAATAGCTCAATGGCACTGATTCCAGAAACTAGACAGATGAATTCTTGATGTTTAAGAGTTTTAGGTTAGAGAAGAATGAATACCGATGGCTGTTTTGGGGCTGAAATAGAGGATAAAGAGAAATCACACCTCTGAGAAGTTACACAAACAAAGCTTAAAATAAGCTACTGAATATTATTAATCAATTACTGTCTGCCATAATATTGAATACAATAAAGCCTTTATATAAAGGCTGTTGTATTCCCTTTCCTAGCAAGATTTGAACTCTAAATAACTTATTCCTATAATGAATAGGAATACTAATAAAAATAAAATAAAAGACTTAATAACTCCTAAACAAAATAGGAGGAGGACTCAAAACATTAAATAAGACTCATAAGCCTTTGGACTCTAAATAATCTTCTTTTTCCTTGAGCTCTTCCTTGTCCTCATCAATTGCCTTCCTACTCCCTTGAGTTGCTTAATGGAATTTTTGTAGGACCTAGTCATAAATCTGATCAACTAATTGACAAATCTTTTTTAACAAGCTACATACTGCATTGAGTACTAAATTAGTTGCGTAGTAAACACACTGATAAATATGTTGGTACAAATGACGCAGTACCCCCAAGATCAGGATTGGGCATAAATTAACCATGAATAGCCAAAAGGGAGAGATGATTATTGCGAAGAGTAGTTCAATAGCAATAATTCCAGAAACAAACAAATGAACCTCAATATGGGAAGGTACCCAGCTTCTTGAGGTTGTAGTTTTATCTCCATATATGCAATGCGATGGACGATTGTGGCCATGAAGAAAAGCAAGATGATAGCAAAATGTGTATGAAGTGGCGAGATTCCCAAGACTTGAAAGTGTAAACCAATTAAGGCAGTTGGAAACAAGGTGAGGTCACCAAGAAGCATGTGAAATGCTTTAATGAAAGAGAGTGCTTTATTACTGGCACATACACAAACCAGAAACCCTTAGCTTTAATATTACTTTTTCTTCCAAACATAAGAAAATCAAAATCCACTTAGCTTCCACACTAAAAAAAAAAAAGAGTAAATCCCTTCAGATTTATTAGGTTTCTCTTCCAAACCTAACAAAATGAGTGCAATTTAAAGTGAAAAGATGAAAAAGCCACTAACAATATTATTTCATTCACCCTTACTACAAGAAATAATCTTTGACAATTTATCTCATCAAGAATTCTTAAAATTTAGTCTTCATATGTGTGTGTGACTGTGCAATGGTGAGTTTGTAATTGAAGTCATTCAATAGGCCGTAGGTCTGACATAAGACTTACTGTTCCTCATACATGCATTAGTAATTGACATTGAAATGTAAAAAACAATAACAAGGCCTTAGTCCCAAAACTTTGGAATTGGCTAGGGATCCTCATTTGTAATCTTCATCCAGTTTTGTACAACTTTCAAACCCTAGTTTTTTATATTCGTTTTATGTTTGTTTTCATCTAAAAAGTGCTTTCCTAATGGCAAATGGAGAGGAAGTTTACGGAAGCCTAACAGAGCTAATCTCAGGTGGCCAAAGTGCTAATCTTAGGTGGGTTATTTGTAATTACCCAAAAAAAAAAAAAAAAAAAAAAAAAAAAAAAAAAAAACCACTAGTAAAATTACTTCATAGAACATTGCTTTCATAAAGGGCACTCTGCAGAAAGCATAGGAAGAAAGTTTCTTGGTTGTGAGAATCTTGAAAGCAAAAGGAATATCTGAAGTAGAGATTTCCATGGAAAACTGTAGGTATTTTTGAAAGATACTAAAGATGTATGGAGGCAGATTTGAATTCTGGTTTTCCTCATGAAGGAGATCAGTCAATGCCAGTAATTTACAAGACTTGGCATTCAAAGTAAATTGTATTACAAGTGATGAACCTCCTAGTTAAAAGACATGCAAAAATCTAGTACTTGGGCTTTCTTGGCTAAGTTTAGTGAAGACTGGCGTCATGGATATATGATAATTTAATAACACAACCAGGCCTTGCTAACATAAAAATTTTAAAGAAGCCCAACCCCTAGGCTGCATTTGGGAGCATGGATTTAGACTTAGGATTTGGATTTCAAATCAATTAAGGGATTTGGAAATCATTATTTTGCAATTCATTGGTTTTTAATCCCTTGTTTGGATCATTTATATGGTTAAAAAGTGCTTGAATTTATTTCCATTGGTGGCGAAAAGAATAGAAGAGAAAGTTACATATTAAGAAAAGAATAAGGAAATAAATGTTATATCCAGTTATGGTTACATAATCTAAATTAAATTAACATATAATTGTAATGTGTAAGATGCAAATAAATGTTAAATATTAAGAAAAAAAATGGTCACAAACACCATTCAATCAAACAAATAATTACTTATCAAAAAATAAATCAAACAAATAAATCAACTTAGACAGTTTTCAACATTTCAGCATCTGATCCCCCCCATTAAAAACAAAAAACTAGGAGTTCAACATCAGGGGCATAAACTCTAGTCAAAATCTCACGCACTGACTATCTTAAATTAACAAGCATAACAAGAAGCCCAACTGGCAAAGGAATAAAACCCATCTCTTCTGCATTTTTTTTTCGTCTCATTCACACTATGTTTTCATTGGATGCATAAATCTCATCTATCATTGGCCTTAAACATAGAGAAGCTTGAAAAACTTAAAAGAAAACATACAACCATACCAGTAAAGAAAAATGCCTTTTCCCCTTTCCTTCCTGATATTTTTTATACTAATCAGAATATGCCCCAACAATGATGATAGGCAACTCTTTTCTTAAATCTTCAAAGAGCTCAAAACACAACCAAGAAAAACAACGCATACCCCCTTCTCCTTGAAAGAGAAAATTATGACTATTTGATAGAGAAATTATGTGAGGTTTTATAATTTTCATAGGTAAGAGAAAGGACTTAACTTGGGGTAGTATAGAAGAAGAAAAAGATAGAAATTCAGCACTTAGAATTTGACACCAGAATTTATCTCATAGGCTTGTTCCCACACAAGTTTGGTAGTGGGCCAAAATACTTGGCTACAACTTATTTTGGATTCCATACTTTTCTACAAACAACTCCTGATCCATAATAGGGGGGAGATCATCATTTAGATAAGTGAACTTCTTACTATCAAAAGAAAAACCTCAACAGTTTGGGCCCATTGCACATAATAACTACCTTAAGACTAATCAAAGTAATGGAGAGCATATCAAAGGGGAATAAGAAATTGGACTGTAAACCTTCCTTGGATTCCAATAAGCACCCAATTAAGACAAAGAAAGTAAACAAGTGAATAAGACGCAGCACCAGTCAGCAACACTAAAAATAAATAGCAACCAAAACAATAGCTGACACTCAGTCAACAAATTCCCAAAAGGCAATAACTTACACTCCTCACAACAATCCAGAAATTAGATAGGCAACACAGCATTTCCAAACCAACATATCTGATGCAACCATGGAACATTAAAATGTTACTACTTTACAAATTCACATATTCAAGATTTATTTTGAGGGGCCATGTTTGAAGTCTAGTTGAAGTAAAAGTAATGCGATGTTAAATGTCTAGTTGTTTCTTTGGGTTAAAACAGTTATAATATGGGATCAAATTAATCTTCAATGGCTGCATCAAACCCTTAAAAAAATAAAATAAAAGAGTAACTCTATAACTAAAATATACAATGAATTGAGCAATAATTAAAAAACTTAACTCACATAAAACAAATCTCAAATGAAAATGGGCAGCCCAAAAAAAACAAAATCAATTACTATAAAGCCATGAAACAGAGAGTTAACAATTAACTTCCCTTCCAACTTCAACCAATAATTTTAACAATTACATATTAATAAATATAATAGACCTAATATGCTTTATCTAACTCATCTATATAATCCCAAATTATGCATATCCAGAAGCTAGCCCCTAACCAAATCTGTTCAAAAGGTGATAAAAAGCTTCCAAAATTGAAAGCTACAATAAATTAACAGCCGCATTTAAGTTGAAACTGGCAGAAAGCAAAAGGCAAATAGGAATCAAATTTGAAAAATTGAAAAACGAAGGAGAACCCAAACCTGTTCAGTAGGAAATCAAGAGCTTTATAAATTGGTTCCCCCACTTTGATCACAGCCTTTTTTAAGCTGAAAGTTGTAGAAAACAAAAGGTTAAGAAAATCAATAATTAAACAAAAAATTGATCCAATCATCTTGTCGAGAGATAAAACCAAGAACCCAAACCTCTTCGACACGCCATGAAAAGCTTTCGAAATAAAAGCTTTCAATCCGATCGTTGAGCTCACAGCTTCATCTGAGTTGACGCTGATTAAGAATGAAAAACGAATATCAATTATTAAACAAACAAAAAAAGAATCCAGGTGACAATCAAATTTGTAAATTGAATAACAAAGATAAAGAAAATCAGTATCAATGCGATCTATTTATGCCCAAACGGGGGGTTTGGGGTTTGGATCAAAGTCCAACCTCTGCAATCCACGTTTCTCAACAGGCCATTACGGCACCCTAGACCTGCAACGACAAACTTCCATTGAAGCTCACAACGGTTTTGTACCGATGAGGATGCCATAGCCATCAATATTATTATTATTATTATTATTATTTGGCTGGAGTTTCTGAGAAAGACGAAGGAAGAGGATGAGAGAGAAGCGTTGAAGGGGCTATGATTTTTCCGTGCCCCAAAAAAAGTAATTATTGGCGGTAATTTCTCACTGATATTACTTTTTTTTTTTTTTTAGAAACACATGCGCGCGCATATATATATATATATATATATATATATATATATATATATATATTGAAAAAGGGAGGAGATAAAAGAATACACTTACACGTCAACACCAAAACTGCATACGACAGTTAGTGTCGCGGAGCAAGTGATAAACTCTTTCTCAATATCACACCTTACCGATGTGGGACAACTCAACAATATTGAGTATCTTTTTTTTTGAGAAACACATGCACACACACACATAGGGGAAGGGGATGAGATAAAGGAATACACTCACACGCCAACACCAAAACTGCATGTGGTAGTTAGTGTCGCGGAGCAACAATACTGAGTATTTTTTTTTGAGAAACACATGCACACACACATATATATAGGAGAAAGGAATGTGATAAGGGAATACACTCACACGCCAACACCAAAACTGCATGCGGCAGTTAGTGTCGCGGAGCAAGTGATAAACCCTTTCTCAATATCATACCTTACCGATGTGTGATATTACTTTTTTTTTTTTATTTCGCTAATAACAACTCATAACAACTTACTACATAAAATTTATTGTGAAAATATCATATAGTATTTTTCAAAAGTAAAAAAAATATAAGCAAAAATGTAAAACTGACCTTCTAACTTTTCCTGTTTTTGATTTTAGTCCTCTAACTTTCAGTTTTGTCAATTCAATCCTCTAATTTTTAATTTTTGTCAATTCAAAGTTTCGTTACAACTCAGTTTATGGCTGCTGTTAGAACCTCTAAAGCGATGCCGTTTGGCAGAGTTTTTTTATATATTATATTATATTTTATTTTATTTTATAATTCAGCAAAAAAAAAAAAAAAACACAATACAAAACAAAACAACCACAACAGCGTTATGTCGGTTTGATCGACTCAACGATGGTGATCAGGCGGCTCCCATCGCAAGGCCTATCGTTCCAGCTCTGGCCCGTAGCAACTACTCTCGTCATCCTCTTAGATCACCACCGCTGTGACCCTAGATCAACGTCGCAGTCTCAATATCCTCGAGCTTGGATCCGGAATCGGCCTAGTTGGAATCGCCACAGTCGCTACTCTCGGTTCTAATGTCACGGTCACCGACCCCCCACACATCATCACGAACCTCTAGTTCAACGATGAAGCAAACGCTGCCATTTTGGCCGCGAACGGTGAGACCGTCCACGTGGCGCCGCTGAGGTGGGGAGAGGCCGATGATGTGAATTTAATTCGGCGAGACTTCGTTCTTGTACTGCCTCGGATGTAGTGTATCACGATTCCCTTAATTTTTTTTTTTAAATTGTTCTTATTTTCTTTTAATTCCGAATAAAAATAAAAATAAAAATAAAAACTCTACAAAACGGCGTCGTTTTAGGGGTTTTAACGACAGCCACTAACTGAGTTGTAACAGAGTCTTGAAAGGACAAAAATTGAAAGTTAGAAGATTGAATTGACAAAACTGAAAGTTAAAAGATTGAAATGAAAAAAATGTGAAAGTGAGAGTGTTAGTTTTGCATTTTTGCCAAAAATATATATATTTTTACCAACCAAAATTTTCTACTCCAATAATAACAACCCGTAACAACCTGTTACATAAATTTTTTACTTATTTATTAACCAAACAAATGAAATATAGAATTTAAGAAGAAAATGAAACACTACCTCTTCATGTTTTTATGCAAGCAATCTTGATGGTCACACTTTATATAGCAAAACAAATAGGACATTTTTAATTTTAATATATGTAGGCGAAGATTGAATCTTTATTTTTAAGAAAATATGTTTACACATTATTATAAAGATCACTCTTTATAAGTACATTTCTATATGCTTGCACAAGCAATGTGGGACTAAGATTTCTTCTCCCTTTGATCCTTCACCCAATGATTTATTAATTAATAATAGTAGCAATTGCTTGATCTTGATCAAATTGTTGAATTTTTTTTATTTTGTTTGAATCTTGATTAGGGAAAGGAAATGGAAGTTAAATGTTTCATATATATTTTTTCTACAGTTTGAGGATATGATGTTATCATTCAAGCCTCATTCAATAAAAATCATTTCCCTATTTGGTACCCCTAAATCAATTCATTCATGATTCATGTCCTCTCAAAATTTGTGTAATTGATTCTTATAACTTTAGTTTGAGGAGTGTTCGAGACCATGTCAATTTTCTCTTCTCCTAAAACAAGTGTCATTAACAACATTCCATCCCTATCCTCCCAACCTCAACCACTTTTTCTTTAAGACATTTATCAATAATTATTGGTACGGATGGTACTCATCTCTATTTCTATATTTCTCTGCATACCATAATTTATATATTGAATTTTCGATTTATCTAAAATTTTCATTTATTCACATAATCTCTTGAAGACACACACTAAGTGTATGCTTAGTAACTGTTTTTTTTTTTTTTCTCTTTATTTTTTGTTTTCAAAAACAATTTTTTATTTTTGAAACTAAAAAACTTGTTTGGCAACTTAAAATGAATAGAAAACAAAAACTGCTCTCAAAATTCAATTTGTGAAGAAAATTGAAAACATGCAAAATAATAATTTCAACTTCTAGGTTTTAAAAGTTAAAGAAAACATGCGTTTGATATAATGAATTTATCTCATTTAATGAGTTAGTATTAGAGTTCAAATCCTAATAACAACAAATTCTAGTATTTTTTATTTTTTTCTTCAAAAAACTATTATTTTAATTTCAACTAACCAAACATGTTTTTTATTTCAAAAATACAAGAAAATTGAATTTTCTTTATATTCCCCAAAACAAGTTTTTTAGAAATAAAAAACAAAAACTATTACCAAATATAACCTAAGTTTTTTGTCACACCACAAACCCAATAAAGGGCCAAGAGAGTGTGAGGCCACTATATGCTCAACTTAGATGTGTCTATCTGTCTATATAATTTATCAAATTATCTAACCAATATATATTAATCTACTTAATTTGAGACCAGCCATAACAAAATAATATGAAATTTAACCATCAATCTAAAAAAGTTATAATACCCAAAATCAAAATAATAAAGTGTTTAATTGCAACTGACTTTAGTCCAATCCACAATTTGCTTCAACATCTGAATAGGAGAAGATAAAGGAGCCAGTGAGAGAACTCAAAAAGTAGAATCTATCAAAAATAACTCAATAAGTAGGACTTTTTTTTTAACATACAATAAGTAGGATGGGGCATGGGGCTGAGCCATTTTAGTAATATGTTACATTTTATACAAATCCAGTACTTCTATTAGGACGTCCTCTTTGCAACCTCCGACTGGCAAACTCCCTATTTGGAGCTACGAATGGTGCATTGGGACTAGCTACAATATCATACTTTTATTCACCATGCCTCTGGGTATTAAAACCATTTCTCAAAGTGCTCATAGTACGTATGTTTCAAAACTAATCAATTTCATATATTTTGTAAATCCTTCCAAAACACATGCTTTCCATCTCTTGATACTGTCGTATCGTTGGAAGTAAACTACGGCGTACTGTGAAATTCAAATTACAAGAATAAGTGTGTGTTTGTTTCCACTTTTTGAGGCCAATTATGTGCGTTTCAAGAAAAAAATTTCAGTTGGTGCGTTTGGTAAGACATAACGCCAGCTTTTGTTCCCAAAGCTGCGTTTTCTAAAACCAAGTAAAAGCCCATAAATTTTATGGGTGAGAAAGGACTAAAAATTGAAAACGCGCTTAGCACTTTACCATCTATCCGTTGGGTCCACAGTACTTTTATAAGTGCTAGCCAAACACTCAGCTTTTTCAAAAAGCACTTTTTCACAGCTTTTACCAAACCCTCAACTTTTTGAAAAATCACTTTTTCATACTGCACTTTTTGAAAACTCCACTTTTTCAAAAAGCCCAGTTTCAAAAAGTTGAAACAAACTCACCCTAACTCCAACAACCTACTAATTGACTAATCCTATCCCAAGATAACAGGGAAGCCGTATCATCAAGTGGTTACTTATTGATTACAACACTCCTAATATAATTCAAATAGCAGCAATCCTAATTGAGGCATTTTGCTCTCAACAACCATCTTCTTCTAGTCATTATCTGTAGCTGCAACACTTAATCCAACGTGTCCCTGGAACATTGCATAAACATGAGCATGTATCAACATAAGAAGAGCAAATAACAGAATCTTAAGGCTCAAAATGGTAGATAACTAAGACAAGCAATGCATCAATTTGGTACAAGACATAGAACAAGCCTTATTGGATCATCTTAGTGGAATCTTTTTTTGTAGCATATCAATTCTCTGTAGAACATATCATGAGTCAACTTCAAGCAATAGACATGCAGTTTCTTAGACAGTGATAAATAGAAAAAGTACACAATGCCCTCTCAAATGTGTGTTTTAAAGGCCAATAATCTAGATAGATTTCAGACGTTATTTCATCAGAAAGACTGGAGCACGACAATAAATGTGATGAGCATATAGTCATAATGCAATGCTGGTGTTAGCAGAGAAAGGATCCAAAATTGGTAAGTGCTGTAGTGGCAAGCCATTTTGACACTACATAGAGCAGGATCCAAAAGAACCAAATCGAGGGCTACTATTCGTGTGCAAACACAAATAAAGCAATAGCCACTCTTGGGAATGCAACACAAAAAGGATACTGCAATCAGTTTTAAATCTTAAACCAGCTATGACTACTGCACATTAAAGGAATCACAAGCATCGTGATCCAATTTAGTAACCACAAAGTTTGTAAACATCAGTTATAAGGGTCCATTCCCAGATCTTGACAGACATAATCAATTGGACTAAAGTAGCACCTTGACTTTATATGCATGTTTTTTGTTCTAAGCTAGGGCAACTGTGTTGCCTTTTTGTAGTATTCTATTATGGGTGCCGTGGTTGGGTCAGATGCGGTGTCCTAATGTTCTGGCTTCTATTTGGTTTAAAAAGAATGGAAATCTAGCTTTCCCTATACCTTTAAACTTTTAATCTAGTAGCTGAAAATTTTAAAAATTGCATTGCAAATTTTATTATCTAAGCAGTTGGATGTGAGATCATTAGTAAAGTATAAAAACATATGTCGAAATTAGTATAATTAACCTTACTTTGAACAAAGTGAAAATAAATTTAAACTTCCACATGGAAAATTGCGTGAGTGAAAATTTTTCTTACTTTGTAGGTAGTTAACAATATCAGGTCACTTAACCCTCAATTACTGCCAGCTGCATCTCAATGTTTTCTTCCCTTGAAGAAATTGCATCAGAAGCTCCTGATTGGAATGTCTGTAGGAGTCGCCCATACATCCAACAAAGTAATCCATAAATCTTGTTATACAAGATATGTACTACCTTGAATACCATATCAGCTGTGTCAAAGAGACCCTCATAAACTCCTTGGTACCAATGATGCAGTACCCCAATGATCAGGATTGGACATAAATTAACCATGAATAACCAAAAGGGAGAAACGATTAATGTGACAAGTAGCTCAGCAGAAAGAATTCCAGAAACCAGACAAACAAGCCTGAATATGAAGAGGTAGGCAGCATCTTGCGTTTGTAATTTTATCGCCAAATAAGCAATAATGTAGACAATTGTAGCCATTATGAAAAGCAAAATGATACCAAGATGTGTTTCAAGTGGCGAGATGTTCAAGGCTTGAAAGTGTATACCAATTATGGCACCCAGAATCGAATTGAGGAAGATAAGAAACACGTGAAATGCTTCAAAGAAAACGACTGCTTCATCACTGGTACATACACAAACAAAAAAACCCCATTAGCTTCAAAATCCAGTAAAACTTCTTTGGTTTCTCTTCTGAGGTTTACAATCAAATTTGAAAAGAGAAAAACGAAGGAATAGAGAGATAAAGCCAAACCTGTTCAATGTGTGATCAAGAGTTGCCCAAATTGAAACCCTCAAACGGATTGCTAAAAGCACAGCAGCAAAAATGCTGAAACTTGTAGAAAACAAAAAGGCAAAAAATCAATTAATAAACCAAAAATGATCCAACCATCAAAGTAACAATCAAAATTGAAAAGCAAAAGAATAGAGATATTAAATGATCGCTAACAATCCACTATTAAATACAAATAGATCGAAGTAACAATCAATATTTAATCAAAGAAAGAGAGGCCTTGAAACTGGCGGATAAGAGGGCATAGGAATAGTCGTGGTTAGGGACCATGGGTTAAGTTTTTTATAGGAGACAGAGAGAGAGCGCGAAGGAGAAGAAGAGGTGTCGTTTGAGCACTAATTTCTGAAATTCCTAACCTCTGCGGCTGGACGCATGCCGTTGTTTAGATTTTGGGTTCCGAAATCCACATTTCTTAACACAGACCGGCAACGACAAACTTCCATTGCCGCTGCCATCGAAGCTCACAACGCTTTCTGTCCGAAGCTATTATTTTTACAAAATAGCAAATATGACGGTTGACAAGTACAATGATAGAGCTCTCCTAGTAGTAGGAATTGAAATAGCCCCATCAGCTCTAGACTGCAGAAATTGAGAGATGAAAAAAAATAAAAACTTTCAACCTCAATCGCTAATTAAAAAAAATAAAAATAAAAATAAATGTGATAAAAATATTTTTTAATTGAAAAGACCGGTTAAATTTCTAACTAATTAAGGAAATATTAAGGTTCTAATAGGACGTATGTTTAAATAAAAGTTTTTAATTTTTTTTGAAATACGTGTGGGTAAAAGAATTTGTAAAAATATATGTAATGTTGTTTAAAAACTGAAAAAATATATTTAAACTCTCGTACCAAATGAAACCTAAATATGTGAAAATACATGTAATATTGTTTAAAAACTGAAAACATACATTTGAACTCATGTAACAAATGAGACCTAAATTCCTACCTAATTAAGGAAACATAACACCTAATTAAGGAAACATAACCTAGTAACGTACTTTAAGAATTAGAAATATATATATATATATATATAACATTAAAATTTAAAATTAAATTAATACGAAAAATAAAACTAGTATATCTTTCATGATAATTTGCTATAGGTGGGTTTGAACTAAATTGAAACCCACTTATTTTTTAATATTCTTTAAATAACTTTTATATAGGAAGTATCAAAATAAAACTAAACACTATTTTGTGTCATTAAATTTAACAAAAAATTTATTTTAATGCACAAAAAAGTAAAAGTTGATTTATTATATCTTTTCCTATATTAATAAAAAAAAAATTCAAAAGGCGAGGCAACCAGACCACTGTTCTAAGCATATTCAGCATCCAACAATTAACAGATAATAATTAAGATAATAAGAATATATATAGTGAAAACAGTGCATATATATATGATGAAGAAGAAATGAAATCAGTAGACTAACGTTTCACGGTCAACCTCAGGATCGACAATGGTCTGCGACTCCAACTCTGTGCTCCCAGCCATTCTTTGGATTGTGATCATGATTGATAGGCGGGTAAAGTTTTTGCTGATGCTACAGACTGAGTAATATTTTCTTATGGTAGAGACTCAGACTCAAGTTTTTCTTTTACGATGGGGCAGCTCTAATATTTGCTAGCTTTGGTGTTATTTTGACGATGGTGCAGCTCTAATATTTTAATTGGTGTTTACTGTATGTTAAATGTATGGTCTAAAATATTTTAATGTTATATTTGCTCTCACTCAAATGTCAGACGCTCTAATATTTGAGTATTATGTTTACTAAGACATGATAATCATGGTACTAGGTTGACTAAGACATGATAATCATAGTTTTAAAAATTGGATCGGACTTACCTCCAGTTCCCAGTTTTAGGTTTTTTTTTTGGGACTGGATTGGTGGCTGGTTCCTCGTTCAACTGGTTGGACTAGCCAATTCGGTCCAGTTTTTAAAACCTTGATGATAATTGATTTTACCATTTTTGTTTTCCTTTTTTCCCCCCATGTCTCTGCACATAGATTACTCCTTATAAGCACATGTCCATATACTTCCTTAGGCGATGTGAGACTCCAAAATTGCTTCTCCCTATGGTCCTTCACACAATGTGCTAGGAACTTGGTCATTTCTAATGAAGGCAAATAAGAATTGTAAGAGAATTGATTTAATTCGAGTTGTCACTCTCCATAGAGAAAAATAGAGATTAAGAGAGAGACACACTAATGTACTAAGCAATTGGTTTATTCTTCAGTGATATCTAATGTTGAATTGTGTTGGTGTTCATTTTGAAAAACCCAGCAGCAAGAATAAGCCCAATAATATGGACAAAAAAGAGATAGTGAAAAAAATGAAGGAAAGGAAGCGGAAAACCCAGGGGAGACATTCTAGTTAGCAGTTTAATTGTCTAGCTTAATGTTTAATATTTATTTTGTGTGTTTTATTTCAAGTAACATGAGTAGCTAAATTTTCAATTAAGGTTAACCTCTGAAATCCACATTTCTTAACACAGACCGGCAACGACAAACTTCAATTGCCGCTGCCATCGAAGCTCACAACGCTTTCTGTCCGAAGCTATTATTTTTACAAAATGGCAAATTTGACGCTTGACAAGTACAATGACAGAGCTCTCCTAGTAGTAGGAATTGATGTAATAGCTGCATCAGCTCTAGACTGTTGAAACTGAGAGATGAAAAAAAAAAAAAAACAAACTTCAATCTCAATTGCTAATTAAAAAAAATTAAAATAAATGTGATAAAAATATTTTTTTTAATTGAAAAGACCGGTTAAATTCCTACCCAATTAAGGAAACATAACCTAGTAACGTACTTTAAGAATTAGAAATATATATATGTATTTAAAACATTAAAATTTAATTCAAGAATTAGAAATATATATATTAAAACATTAAAATTTAAAATTAAATTAATAAGAAAAATAAAACTAGTATATCTTTTCATGATAATTTGCTATAGGTGGGTTTGAGCCAAATTCAAACCCACTTATTTTTTAATATTCTTTAAATAACTTTTATACAGGAAGTATCAAAATAAAACTCATTATTAAATTTAACAAAAAATTTATTTTAATGCACAAAAAATTAAAAGTGTATTTATTATCTTTCCATATATTAATAAAAAAACAAATTCAAAAGGCGAGGCAACCAGACCACTGTTCTAAGCATATTCAGCATCCAACAATTAACAGATAATAAAAAAATATATATAGCGAAAACAGTGTGTGTATATATATATGTGATGAAGAAGAAAATGAAATCAGTATACCAACCTTTCACGATCAGCTGCAGAATCGGCAATGGTCTGCGACTCCAACTCTGTGCTCCCAGCCATTCTTTGGATTGAGATCATGATTGATAGGCGGGTAAAGTTTTTGCTGATGCTGCAGACTGAGTAATATTTTCTTATGGTAGAGACTCAGACTCAAATTTTGTTTTTACGATTGTGCAGCTCCAATATTTGCTAGCTTTGGTGTTATTTCGACGATGGTGCAGCTCTAATATTTTAATTGGTGTTAACTGCGATGGTCTAATATTTGCATTTCAGCTCTCAGCTAATATTATATTTTAATTGGTGTTAACTGTATGTTAACTGTATGGTCTATAATATTTTAATGTCATATTGCTCTCACTTAAATACTTCCACTCAAATTTCAGCTGGTCTAATATTTTAATGTTATATTTGCCCTCACTTAAATCACAGATACTCTAATAGTTGAGTAGTAGGTTGACTAAGACATGAGAATCATAATTTTAAAAACCGGACTAAATTTGCCTCCAGTACTTGTTTTTAGGCATTTTTTCTGATTGAACTTGTGGCCGGTTCTCGGTTCAACCGATCGGTTTGGTCTAGTTTTTAAAACCTTGATGATAGTTGATTTTACCATTGTCCTTTTTTTCCCCATGCCTTTGCACCTAAATCACTCCTTATAAGCACATTTTTATGTGCTTCTTTAGGCAACGTGAGACCCCAAAATTGCTTCTCTCTTTGGTCCTTCACACAATGTGTTCGGAACCCGGTGGTTTCTAATGAAGACGAGTAGGAATTGTAAGATAATTAATCTAGTTTGAGGTAGTCACCTTCTATAGAGAAAAAAAGAGATTAAGAGAGAAAGACACACTAATGCACTAAGGAATTAGTTTATTTTTCAATGATATCTAATGTTAAATTACAATTATGTATTTATAGGAGATTAGCTCTAATCTCATTGGCCCACATGGTTTAAGATAATTGGCTAGTTAATTTAACATGTGCTCTATGAATTAAGTCATGTGTTAAATAAGTTATATGTGTTCAAATCTTAATTAAATCATTCTAATTTCAACTAACTAACTAACTAATTAAAGGGATTACAACAACTATAAGGAGATTACAAGGCATATGACATAATTTGGGATTCTTATCATTTCCCACCGCTTCAAAACACCTTGTCCACAAGGTGTTGTTGTGGTTTATCACCTTCATTAAAGGAAATCTTTCAATAGAATAATGCCTTAGTGATATTTTGATCGCCATATTCATGCACTTCTCTTTGACAAGCGGTCCTATGTATATGAAGGTTCCTTCTTCATAGATCTTCAACCTTTGCTCAAATTCTTTGGCCTTTAATGGTTCTTCAATTTTCAAGGTTTCATTGATTCTTTGGACCTTAGAATATTCTTGGACGCTCAAGACTTCATTTGATTCTAGAACCATTAGAATTGTTGGCACTTGCATCTTTGATTCTAGGATCATCAACACTTGATTGTTGATTCTTGAATTGTGGACTCTTGAGTGGGAGTCTCCATTGGTGCCTTAATAATTGGTTCTTGGTCTTTCGGCATGAAATTTGCAGGGTCTTGCATTTTACATTCTTGGGTGATAGTCTCCATTAATGCATCAAGGATTGGTGCTTGAAACAGATCCTGTAAGGCGCATATGAAATGCACCCAATTTGTGCAGAAACCTGATGCCTCCAAATCTTGGAACCATTCTCATGCCTCTCCTTCCATGTAACAAGAGGAAATGGAGACCACGCAATGTGATGGTGTGTTATCTATAGCAAAGAATTCATAGAGCTTAACAAGCCACCAAAAAATATCTTTGCCTTTGAAATAAAACTCCATGAAAGCTTGATGAATTGCAATGGATTTGGTCATCTCAAGATCAATGACTCTAATACCACTTGTTAGGAACCCAATGATTTCTAATGGGGATGACTAAGAATTGTAGGAAAATTGACTTAATTTAAAGTAGTCACTATGCCACACCCCCAATCCCAAAGGGTTCAAAGCATGAGAAAGACATCTCAAATGTACCTGTAGAATTTTCATTTGGACAATTAATCCAAATAATCATATCAAGTACCAAAATAAAGAATTATCATAATAAATCCTTTAAATATACTCTCAAAGTAAGTCAGAGCTCTGTGCAATAATTTCAAAGACCATTGGCCACAAAAGAATGGAGGTCTGAATAAATAATTACATATCATTAACTTGTTCCATCAGTGAGAATAAAGTCATAACTACTATAATATATAAAAGAATGAGTCAAGTCTACTCTATGATGTACATCATCTAAAAATCTCCATCACAAAAATTCAGCCTCCATTAGTATTTAGTCTAACTATTACTAGCCACCAAAAAGCTGTCTCAAAATGATTGTTGCCTACTCTGAAAAGTTTGTAAAATAATGGGATAAGACAAAGCCCAGTAAGTAGCATAATTAATAGGGTCAAGTTTCATGATGATGAATAATTTACAAAGCATGTTTTATTTGGGAAATTTTTAATTGAATACTACAAGATCCTTTTCAATAATAATATGACAAGAATAATAAATAATGAACACAAAGTTTCTCAAAATAGTACCATGAAACTATATACTACAATCTGTGAGCACTACCAATATACTTTCAAAGCCATAAAATCTAACATAAGGTAATTTATCACTAATACACCACACTATCACATAGACCGGTTAGGGGATCCACATATTCACAACTGGCATGATATTGCCCTCTCTAATATCTAGTCTCTTGGCCCCATGGGCAGCAGTTTCACCCATACCCTCAAAGGTTTTGTCTCTCCCCCCATGGGCAGCAGGATGAATGCATCAAATAGGATCTTTTTTACATGTGTTCTTTTGGCCGCATGGGCAGTAACCTCACCCACACACAATCAAGAAACCTTTTTCCCCCATGGGCAGTAGGGAAGAATGTGTCATCCAAAGTAAAAGGATACTGACTTGAATCTAATTTCGTTGTCGCAAAGACTACAGAAATCAAATTGAGTGATCACCAGGAAATCACACATGGCATAGGGTTAAAACAACATAAAGCTCATAGGTTACATATACTTTGAAACACATAGTTTATACCTAGGTAGTTTCAGAAAAAACCTTAAATAATCTAACTTCCACAAAGTATATAAGGAAATTTCATTCTTGTCGAAAAGATTATCTATCAATTTTCCAAATAACAAGACAAGATAAGCATCTTTAAAATTTTCAATATACCATAAAATCAATGAATTCCTTATCAAAGATTAAATAAAAGATGCTCATATTTTCCATGTCAATAATTCATGTAATTCCCCAAATGCAATACCAAATGTGATACATTTTTCATATATAATAATATATAATAGGGTCACAACACAACAGTATTAAGAAAACATATATTCATATACAATTTTTAAAAATGTGTTTGATCCAAAAACAACATTTATACAACATGATTATTTTCCAAAAACCCCATTAGGGAGCTACTTACTGTGCGACTCGCAAAAAGTCTAATTCTCCAAGCTCCTAAGGAGATTAGATAGAACCTAAATAATATCAAGCAAACCTATCACAATAAGCATAAAACTTGAAATTGTATTTAGCTACAAATTAGGAATTGTGAAATAAGCAATTGATTAGGCAAACCTAGTTTTTAACCTCACAAATAATATATTCCACTTCCAAAGTTTCTCAACAATTTAATTACAAGACATAGACTCCAATTTATACTCATAAATCATCAAAGGTATTATCTCTAACATCAAAACCTCAACAATTTATAAGTAGTTTCCACAAGCTTTACACCACATCAACAAGAGATCCATGACACCAAAAATCATAATGTCCCCCAAGACAAACAATTTGAATCTTTAACTAGCTCCAAATAGTCAAAAAAAAAAATTATATTCACAATTTATTTCACATTAAAAAGCCAAAACCTCCAAAGTTTCACCACTTAGATAACCACCATTATAAAAACTACAAACCCACTCATCAAATAATTTCACCAATACAAAACCCATACATATAAACACATAAATATCACTTCCAAAGCTCATAAATCGCATGAGTATCATTATCAAAGCTTAGATAAAAAACAACCTTAAGCAAAAGTATAAAACCCACCAAAGAGATTAGAAGCTTTTATCTCAAATAAAAGGTATGAAGGTGCATAGAGGTTCCTAAAGATTTTCTGGTGATCTTGCCGGAAAAATACTGTGGAGATGGTGGTATGGAGGTACCAGTGAGAGAGTGTGAGGAAGTGATAGAGATAAGTGTTTGAGAGAAAATGAAAAAAAGAAGTGAGAGCAAAGAATGAATGTGGCCAGCCAAGAGAGGAGATAAGATAGCGTGGATGAGTGGTGGGGGTTAGTTTGGTCGGTGGGGCACGTGTGTCTCAAAAATATCGGACCTCCCTTGTGAAAGAACTTGGGCCGTTACACTCCATCCATAGAGAAAGAGAGAGATTAAGAGATAGAGATGCACTGATACACTAAGGAATTGGTTTGTTCTTCAATGGTATCTAATGTAGAATTATAAATATGTATTTATAGGAAACTAGCTCTAACTGCATTGGCTCACTTGGCTCAAGATAATTGACTAGTTAAGTCAATATTTGTTCTATGAATTAAGTCATGTATTAAATGAGATACATGTGCTCAAGTCCTAACTCATCATAATCTCAACTAACTAACTAACTAAAGGGATTACAACAACTATGAGGAGATGACAAGGCATATGACATAATTTGGGGTTCCTATCACAATACTTTATTAATAATGGTAACAACGGATTTTTGAATTGCTTGATTTTGTTTTAATTTTGCACAATTCCTAATCTAGATTAGGGAAAGGAAAGGGAATAAAATGTTATATATATATTTCTTCAAAAGTTTGAGGATATGATGCTATTATCATTTTTCTAAGGTCTTGTTGATTGAAATTTCCATTTACAAAACCCTTGATCGGATTAATTATGTTGTAGCAATTATACACCTTATTTGATCCAATCCATGGGGCCTATAAATTGGAGCAACATGACCTAACTCCTGAAAAAATTGATGTTTTTTAATAGAATTTTATGTCATACTTATTTCTAGTATATCATGGTTGTTGCACCTTCTTGTAAAATCCTTAAGGTGTCTTCTTATTTGTACTATGTTTTAAACTACTATTGTTTATAATTTGAATAAGAATAATATTCCCTATTTTATGTTCACCATTAATGAACAATTTTTAACATCATAAAAAATTAAAATAGTCTATTGTTTGGAGTTTTAATTTTTAGAGTTTATAACTCTACTCATTCTTTCATAGATTCGATCCATGTGAAGACAATTTTCCATTTGTAATTCTTTAGGCTACCTCATGACTATTTTCACAAGGTAGTTTCATTTCAATAAAATTATTTTTACCTTTCAAAAAAATTTGTTTAGAGTTCATTTGGTTTTGTTTCTATTCAAACTTTCCAACATCTCCCTCCTATATAGGTGATGGATAAGAGTAATTTCAGGGTAATAACAGATGAAGAGATTAAGGATTTGAGGTTACTATTTTTGAGTAGTTGAGGAATCTAATATGTGACACTACTTTAATGAGGTTATCTAGCGCCTATTACAAAACCACATTTTGAAACATCATTCACTGTATAGTCAAGTATTTGTAAATATGTTCATTTAGGGAGTTATCATGGATATTTTCATTTTTTATTTTCAATTTCTATTTTTGATTGAATGTAGCTTGATAAAAGGCTTCTGAAAAATTTTCATGGGAGTTGTCAGGTGCCTATTTGAAATTTTGTTATTCCAATATGTTTTTACAGTTTTTTTTATTCTCTTTTTTCACAAGATCTATAGTTAGATGTCACGCAGTAACAATTCCAAGAGAAGTGAACTACAAACAAGTTTTGTTTGGAGATGATGGATTAAATGCTTACATTTTTTGGTTATATGATATTTTAATTGTGGTGGAGAGAATCATCTTCTTGTGTTTTGAATTGTGTCAAGTTTTATTTCATATGAATGTATTTTGAATTAGAAACTTTCCAAAAGAATTGGGCGAAAATGGGCCAATACCTCATTTCTCAAACTAATTAGGGAAATGTCCCTCTTTTGAAACTCGATTTTCTCAAAATCGAGTTAAAAAAAAAAAAAAATCTGGAACCCTATAGCGACATTTTAAGGAGCCTATATGGACGTTTTAATGACCTATAGCAACATTTTAATGACCTATACTGGCGTTTTGTAACTCGACCTCTATGAAATCGAGTTACATGCAAGTTTTTATTTTTATTTTTTACCTATAACTTGACTTCATGGAGCTCGAGTTACAAAACGCCACTATAAGTCCTTAAAAACGTCACTATAGGCTTTTTAAAACGTCGTTATAGGGTTTAACTCGATTTTGAGAAAATCGAGTTTCAAAAGAGGGACATTTCCCTAATTAGTTTGGGAAATGGAATAACATGCTGATTTTTTTTTCGTAAAAAAGGTAAAAGCCCATTTTGGCCAAAGAATTGTGATACTTTATTTTATATTTTCCAATCTTATGATCCTTTTTTTGTATACTGAATTGTGACAGGCTATATTTCATTGTTGTATTTTGAATTAGAACTTCTCAAAAAGAATTGTGGCAATTTATATTTTAATTTATTTCCAAATTTATATTTTAATTTATTTCCAATCCTATGTGATAGGTTTTATTTCAGTTTAAAAAATTGAATTCAAAACTTTTCTGCCATTGTATTGAGTGTTTAGTTATTTACCAATTTCATGATCTGCTATATATTGAATTGTGACAAGTTTTATATTACATGTAAAAAAAAGTTTAAAAGTGTTTTGAGGCGTGTTGTTTGAAATTTTCAAGTTTTAGATCGCCTTTCTTGTAAACTAAATTGTTGAGTTAAAATGGTTTTATTTTGAATTGCAACAGCCAACAAAATACTAGAAGATGCCAATTTTGCTCTCAACAATATATATATATATATATATATATATATATTATTACAATAGTAAAAAAGTACTAGTGGTGGGACGGGATGGAAGGAGACACATTACAAGCTTTCTCGAACAACAAATTTATATTTGCTTACATATGAAAAGCTAAATTTTGAAATTTGTTTCTATATCTAGAAAATATTATTGGATTTTTCTTTTTCAAATTTTGGGCTACAAAGAATAGCAGAAGTCTGATAACTAAAGCCTTTGCGTCACCTGCCCACTATTGACATCACTTGCATTCAGGATAGCTTCATATTGAGAATAGCGGAAGTCTGATCATTAGGGCTTGTTTGGTTTAAAAAAACATGTCACTCAATTTCCATCACTCATCACTCATCACTCATTACTCATCACTCATTACTTAAAATACCGTACCCGTTTGGCACCATCACTCACTTGTCATCAGTCAATATTTTTCACACTTTTTGTGGGCCCCATACCTGTCACTTAGTTCAGTTTTTTTTTTTTTTTTTTTTTTTCAAGTACCTAAACTCACCGAATCTAGTAAAAAAAAAAAAAAAATACTGAAGACCGAACCACTAAAAGAAGAAGAAGAAAAAAAAAGAAAAAAGAATGAAGATTTGAAGACCGAACCAGTAAAAGAAAAAAAAAAAGAAAAAAAAGGAAGAACTAATTGACTGAACCGGTAAAAGAAAAAAGAAAAAAGAAAAAAAAATGGAGTAGCTGAAGACACGGAACCAGTAAAAGAAAAGAAAAGAAAAGAAAAAAAAAAGAAGAAGAAAGAAGTGAGCTGAAGATCGAATCCAGGAGAAGAAAAAAAAAAAAAAAAAGTCAAACGGTCAAAAGTTGCGGCTGTGAGTCCCTCTAAGTGTGTTTAATTACAAATATGTCATTGAGTTATGAGTTATGGAAACTGAAAACAGCTAAAATGTGTTTTCAGTTTCCATAACTCATCACTCAAAAATCAGAGAATTGAGTGATGGAAACTGAGTCATGGAATCCAAACAACCACTCCTTTGTGGGCCCTACCTATTTTGGATGATGGATCATGAAAACTGAGTGATATCACTTAGTTTTCATGCAATCCAAACATGCTCTAAAGCGTTTAATTCTAGCCACATTTCCAAAGAGATTTTAGTCATGACAGTAGGTAAACTTTTCTTTAGAGCATTGTGTATGAAAAAGCATAAGAATTTATCTTTTCTATTTTTAATACTCACTTTTCAAAATAGTCTATATCAAATTATTTATTTTTTACAATATTTTATTAAAATATCAAATTTTCTTAACATTTTAAAATTATTTCTTTATTTTTACCCACAACAACCATCATCCATTTTCTTTCTTTATCTTTAGATATGTAAAGAAAGAATAAAAAATTAAATGCAAAATAAATAATGTCAACATAAATTTACATGATTACTGTAACAACCATGTATTTTTACACAATTTTGTACGATTTGATGTGGGTGAATTTTGAGCTTGGTTGGCTAAAATGTGATATTTTTTTTTTTAATTATACAAGCATGATATGAGTGGTCTTAAGTATTCAAAACCAATTCTACATCACAATTGGGGAAGAAAAGAAAGAGACTAAGCTACAGCCACATTAGCAAGAAAATCTAAACAAAAGCACTTTTAGAAACTCACTGGAATCTTGAGAAGTCATGTTTTTACAATAACTAGTTTTGAGGACCGTGCAATGCACATGAGAAATATTATAGAAAAAAGTTCATAACAAACAACGTTACAATTCTAGCACGATTGACTTTAATTGAAAGTTAATAGAAGACCATAGAGTTATTGAGGACATTGAGAATGGAAAATGAATATATTAAGCATTGGAATATGATTGAAGTGGGGCCAAAATGGGGATATACCCCTTTTGCCCAAAAGTTCTAGCAAAATACTCTATTTCTGAAACTATTTAGTAATATGCCCATATTTTGAAACTCGATTTTCTAAAAATCGAGTTTCAATGTAAAACTCGATTTTTAGAAAATTGAGTTATAAGAAAATCAAACGTAAAAAAGAAAAAAAAAAAATTGTGGAACTTGAGTTCAACATGAAAATTTTCATGGAACTTGAATTCCTTACTGAAACTCAATTTTAAACAAATCGAGTTTCAAAATAGGAGCATATCGCTAAATAGATTTAGAAATAGGGCATTTTGCTAGAACTTTTGGGCGAAAGGGTTATATTCTCATTTTGGCCATTGAAGTGGCGTGACAAATGATATCCAAGATGCAGGCAGCATGTTTACACACTTCAAGTGAACTATTTTATGTTAGATTTTCAAACAATCTTCTTCCTCTCACTCCCAAAAACAGAATAGGATAACATGTAAGAATACTAATTGTTAGGACATATGTGATTGGATGTTAGGAACATATGTCAACTTTTTATGTTTTGACTAATTCTTTGACAAAATGCACTTTACTTATAATTGGGTAGATCTAGGATGTGTTTAATGCTTCAAGAAATAAGATTTCAACTTCAAGTGTTAAACCATACAAGTCTGTCCAAAAAACAAGTGAAGAAGTGTTGTTCATTAAAACTCGACAGCTAGCTTGACAGCTAGTATCTATCGAGGTTTAAAAAGAGTTGTTTAAGCCCGATGGTCGACAGCTGGTCGACAGCTAGGATATTTGTCGAGGTTTATGAAACTTAGTTTTTATGGATTGTTTTTCATTCAATCCGTAAATGTATGTTTGGGCTTTCTTTTCTCACAATCCTAAACATATATAAGGATTATTTTAAGGGCCGTATCAGGTTGCACAGCCAAGAGCACAATTGCACAAGAGCATAATTCCTAAAGTGTGACTGGAAACCTAGTTTGCCCTAGTTCTTGAGAAACTACTGTGTTTATACACCACAGGGGTTTTGTGACAAAGCAATTCCATGATCTTCATGTGTTAAAGAACAGAAGAACTTTGTAGCCAACCTCCTTTTTAAGTTGGTGATCAAGTCACATACTAGGATTCGTGCATCTTTTGGTTAGTCATGTACTGGGAGCCGTGTAATACAAGGAGAAATTGTCACTACAAAATAAATCCAATTGGGTATTGGGGTAAGAGTTCAGTTGTAGGTTGGTATAAGGTACTGAGATCCCCTTACTTATAGCCGCTTGTTTTGATAATAGTAGATTCTCGGGAGTAGTGAGCTTAAAATCACCCAGTGAAATTTTTGTTGTGTAGGTTTTCCTCATTTGTAAGCAAATCACCATGTCATTTAATTTTCGAAGTATATTTAGTTAATTGGTAATTTGTTTGTGCTGCCATACTTGTTGTATGTAATTGAACCTAATTAATTCACTTGGCTAATTAATTGGTTAATTTATCACAAGGAGTTAATACATTCTTGGCCTATCAAGCGATATCAGAGCGGGGCGCACTCTGATTAAGGTTTAATATTTGTTGTGAGATCCATTGACTCTTGTTTGTCATAGATAGAAGACAATCACTTATTATACCTCCTTTATTTAATGGAACTAACTATGCATACTAGAAAGTATGTATGAGAGTTTTCTTGCAGTCCTTAGATGAGGAGGTGTGGCAAGCTGTGGAGATAGGCTGGACTAAGCTAAAAGAAGCGCCGGCTGATTGGGATGATGCAAAGATTAAGGAGGCTAACTTCAACAGCAGGGCATTGAATGTTTTGTTCAGTGCGGTCACAAATGAGAAGTTCAAGAAAATCTCCTCTATTGAAACTGCAAAGGAGGCATAAGCCATTCTCCAAAAAGCCTATGAAGGAACCAAGGCTATCAAGGATTCGAAACTTCAAAGACTCATTATTAGCTTCGAAGAAATCAAGACGAAGGAGGATGAGTTATTTGATGAGCTCTATGTCAGGCTCAAGGACATAGTAAACTCAACATTTAATCTTGGGGAAATCATTCTTGAACCCAAGATTGTGAGAAAAGTGCTCAGATCTTTACTCGAGAGATTCCATGCTAAGATCACTGCGATTGAGGAGTCAAAGGATATTAATAAAATTCCTTTGACAGAGCTTGGTGGAAATTTACAAACCTATGAGTTGAGTTTATCTGGGCTAGGGAAGTCAAGCAAGAGCAAGAGCAAGAGCAAGAGCAAGAGTAAGAGCATGGCTTGAAGGCCAAGAGCAGTGACACTGATGAGTTTTCCAATGATGAAGATTCTAAAATGAAGTCCTACATCATTCGGTAGTTCAAGAAGTTTATGAAGAATGCCAATGCAAAGAGTTTCAACAAGAACCGTAGGCAATCAAGTTCTTCACAGTCTAAGAGCCAAGACAAAGGGAAGAAGGATACTAGAGATGGCGGTCAGTACACTGTTCCTTTAGGGTCTAAGTGTTTTGGGTGTCAAGGATTTGATCATATGAAACAAGAGTGCCCAACTTATCTCAAATTTATTGGGAAAATCAAGGCACTTACTGCTACCTTGAGTGACACCGAACCTGAGGATGATTCCGAAATAAGGATGATGAAATCTTGAATGCCTTCACCGCCACTGTCAATCTTATTGAAGGGATTGTAGAAGATGTGGATGAAGAAGAAAACTTGGTGGAGTCAAAATTTGAGAAGATGGATGAGCAAGATGACATCCACACAGCCTATGCAAAGTTATATAATGTCTCAAAAAAAATGAGAAGCTGTATAGGTTGGACACTAGAAGCTTAGTGATGTGGAGCTTGAACGAGAACAATTCTCTACAAAGTTTGATGAAGTGAATCAGACTATTGGAGCTCTAAGATTTGAGAACAATTTCTTAGCTGAGGAGACCAAGCAGCTTGAGGAGGAACTGCTCCAAGTGAGAGCTCAATTGGAGAGGACCTCAAGTGCAAAGCTTGACGAGATGCTCAGCATGCAAAAATCTGCCTCTGATTGAACCAGTTTAGGGTATAATTTTTTCCCTCCTAATATTACTTCTTCTAGTACTATTGTTTTTGTTTCTTCTACTAACAATATTAATTCTGAGAATAATGATGCTAAAATTGTGATAGCTAGTGAGAACATAGATAAGGGTAAATCTATCTTAGAAGAACCCCCTAAGCTTGCTAAGAAGAAAACCAAAAACCCTAGGGTTAAGAAGAATAATGTTCAAAAGTCCAAAGAGAAGAAGCAGCATTTTTGTCATCACTGTGGTGCAGCTGGACACATTCGACCTAATAGCTATAAGTGGTTAGCCACTCAACAGAGCAAAAACATGATGTTGTCGGGAAGCCAAAATCAGTTTTCGTCCTCTCTTGCACCTCTAGGAGATCTTTTCAAAGCCCTCATCTTTCTTTCGAACTTGAACGGTTTCAATTCTGCCTCCTCATCGTCGATTCAAGAGTTTGCTCAAAAGAAATGTTCTTACAAGGTATGGAAGGAAAATGGTTCCAAGTGATTTAGTCACTTTTTCACTCTCTCCCTCCTTTTGTTATGCTTGCATTACTTGTGTGTGTGTTTTTTTTAGACGGTCTAGTTTTTATGCATTGCTTTATTTGATATGTTTTTGTTTTGTTGTTTTTCAGTTTTGTTTTTTTTTTTTTCATTCACAAAAAAAAAAAATTGAAAAATACAAAAACAATGTGTGTTTGTGTACATTGGTACTTGTGTACTTTGAATGGCCAATGAAACAAAGTTTTTTAAATTTTGTATTTTGTGTAACTTAGATGAGCATTTCTATGCACAACTGAGCAAGTGAACTTTGTGGCTCATGTTTGTGATGACTAAGGCTAAGTGATATTTTGTATTTAACACTTGCATCACTCTTTTTGATGGGAAGGACTAGAAAATCCTAAAAGAAAGGCATAAATAATCATCTCACTAAGCTTGCCCGCCAATCATGAAATGACGTATGTACGCTTCAGCATAGCAAAAGTTCAATGTCAAAAAGCTTAACATAATAAGGTATTTCTTTTCTCTCTCTTATATGCCCATGCATGCTATGCTCAATAAAAAAAAATATATGCAAAGAAAAATAAAAGCAAAAAGATCAAAATGTTTTATATATGATTGCAAGTGTGTATTCTAGGAGATGTGGGAGTTCTAGAATGTACTTCGAAGTTGATAGTTCCCATCAAACAGTTATGATTGTGTGTGAATTAAATTGATTTACTCATATCTCAAATCATCATAACATAGAGACACTTGTGTAATCTTGCGATGTTTTCACACACAACACGCAATATTCTTTGCTACTTTTGATACATGTGCAGGTATAATGTGATTTAGCCATCACAAGGTTTACATGCGCTAATATATGCTCACTACATTGTCTTAACTTGTTTTTGAAATATAAAATTGGTTAAGCTTGTTTAGTGCGTGCACGTGTGTGTGTTTTGGGATCTATGTTCTTTACTACTTTTGATACATGTGCAGGTATAATGTGATTTGGCCATCACAAGGTTTACATGCGCTAATATATGCTCACTAGACTGTCTTAACTTGTTTTTGAAATATAAAATTGGTTAAGCTTGTTTAGTGTGTGTGCGTGTGTGTGTTTTGGGATCTATGTGCATACATTTTTCTCGTTGAGAAATGTTTTTGAGAGATTAAAATGTTGTTTGGATCCTTGGTTGAGTGTTATGCTTGATTGCATTCATATCTGTGTTTTCTTCTCTTTGAAAAATTGTTTTTAAGTAATCTCGACAGCTCCTTGATACCTTTCGACACCTCGCTTATCTATCGAGCTCCTTAGTTTTTTCTTATCGCAGTCTCTATAACTCCTCGATCTATCAAGAAAGTTTCTGTGTCCTCGATAGCTCCTCGATCCATTGAGTTTGTTTTGCTATGGACACCTCTGGACACCTGCTCGATAGTTGCATTTGTTGACCCTTTTAAAGCTCGACACCTTTCGATTTGTTGAGAATTACTGAGCTTCTATATATATGGTTAACACAATTCGAATCTCATTTCTCTCGATCTCTCTCAATTCCTTTAGCTTCTTCACCTCCCAAAACCTCTCTTTCTCAACCCAAACTTCTTCCTCAAGGATTTTTCGGCCTAGATCAAGTGTTTCTTCACTTGGTAAGTGTCCTAATCCTTCTTTTTCATGCATTTCATCAATTTGACCTAACTTTTTAGGTTTTGTTCAAAATTTTGGGGCTTTTCAAAATCAAAGAGGTTTTTGTAAAATTATTGGGATGGGCTTTGTATATTTGATCTTAAAGCATCATGCATTGCATCCTATGTGCATTCTACCCACTGTTACTCACAGTAGGATTCAGGAGTCATTGTGTGACGTCCCAGTCACATGTCCATCCATGCTGATCCAGGAGTTCTACTCCAACATGCATGGATTAGATTATTCAACCTTAGTTTTCCATTTGCATTCGAGGTATGCACATCGTGGTCACTCCGGTTCTTGTATTTGACGTGCTCCACATCCCTAGGGTAGTGCATCCTGACTACCCTAGTTATGAGCGTCTTAAGAATGTATCTAAAGACAAGCTTATAGCAGCTTTTTGTGAGTGTCCTTCTGACTGGGGTGATCATTAGTTCACCCGTTACATGACCTTTGCTAAAGGTCCGTGTTTTCTTAACATGGTTATGCCTTTTGTCTTGCATTCTCTTTCTCACTATAATTCTATTACAGAGCCTTGTGCTCAATTTTTGTTATCCCTCATTGAGCATCTTACTACTGACTTTCCCTCTTATTTCATTCTTTCCATCATATATGTGTATAAGGATACGACGACCTGTGATAAGCTCATCTTCCCTTCTGCTATCATGAGGATTTTATGCCATTTTTTTGTTCCTTCTCCTGTCTCCAACCACTTCCATGTTATATGTGTCATAGACGCTGCTACCGTTAAATGGAGCGAGGCGCAGCTACGTTTGAGGTGGTCTGGATCGACGGTTCGTCTAGCTGCTACAGCTCCATCCACATCCGCTCCCTCTTCTTTTACGGGCGATATGACACTGGAGGACATCATGGCACAACTTGTGGCATGGATGTTCACCTTGACGCTCTCAGTGATGAGCTGTGTCAGGTGAACACCTGTGTTGGTCGTATTGCACGACGATGGGCTGTTATGGGTGGCATTGTTGCTTCTCCTCCTACTCTAGAGGCTTCTGAGGATGATGATGATGTTGAGGATGGTGATGACGAGATGTCTACTTGATACTCTTACCCTTTGTCACTCGTAACAAAAAGGGGGAGTAGTTTTGGATATGAGAGTAGTCATACTCATAGAGGGAGGGTTAGTATATAAGATTTTTGTTGAGGGGAGTGTTCATTTTTTTTTAGGGATGTAGTGAAGATTGTGATGTATCTTTTCTTTTTTTCTTACTTTAGATACATTCTTCTTGTACCTTAGGTCTTGTGACCATTTTGACATACATTGTATTTATATTTGGTTATCTATATATTGATGTATGTTGTTTCACCTATCTCTTCATGTGTTGTTTCTTTTTTCTTTTTATACACATATTTCTTATTTTATTATATGCAATCTTTTATTTCTGTTTCACACAAAGATGCCTTGATGAGTTTTGTTTAAGTGTTTCAGAAATACATGTTGTCAAAGTCTTCCTTGCCATGAACTCTTTTCTTGTAAAGTTTTTCTAGAGTTTGTGTTAGGATAGATTTTATTATACTTAACAAGTGAGTATGAGTTGAGTGATTTATGACTTCTCTCATATGTTCATTTGTTTGTTGTGGTTTTGTAACAGATTGCCAAAGGAGGAGATTGTTAGGACATATGTGATTGGATGCTAGAAACATATTTCAACTTTGTATGTATTGGTTAATCCTTTGACAAAATGCACTTTACTTGTATTTGGATAGATCTAAGATGTGTTTAATGCTTCAAGAAACAAGGTTTCAAGTTCAAGTGTTAAAACCATACAAGTTTGTTTAAGAAACAAGTGAAGAAGTGTTGTTCATTAAAACTTTATAGCTAGTATCTATTGAGGTTTAAAAAGAGCTGTTTAAGCTCGAGGCTCAATAGCTACTTAACAGCTAGGGTATCTGTCGAGGTTTATGAAACTCAGTTTTTTTGAATTGTTTTTCATCCAATCTGTGAATATATGTTTGGACTTTCTTTTCTCACAATCCTAAATATATATATAAGGATTATTTTAAGGGTCGTCTTAAGTTGCATAGCCAAGAGCATAATTGCACAAGATCATAATTCCTAAAGTGTGACTGGAAGCCTAGTTTGCGCTGGTTCTTAAGAAGCTGTTGTGTTTGTACACCATAGGGATTTGTAACCGAGCAACTTCGTGATCTTCATGTGTTGAAGAACAGAAGAACTTTGTAGCCAACCTCCTTCTTAAGTTGGTGATCAAGTCGCATATTGGGATCTGCACATCTTTTGGTTAGTTACATACTAAGAGCCGTGCAATACAAAGAGAGATTGTCACTACAAAGAGAGATTGTCACTACAAAATAAGTCCAATTGGGCATTGGGGTAAGAGTTTAGTTGTAGGTTGGTATAAGGTACTGAGATTACTTTACTTGTAACCACTTGTTTTGATAATAGTAGATTCTCGAGAGTGGTGACCTTAGATTCTCGGTCCGGTCCGGTTTTTAAAATAGTGGCGAAAATATTCATTATTTAATAGAAGTTATTTACAACATTTTGTGTATCATTAAAAAGTATATAGAATTTAGAAATTATTCTTTTAAATTTTAAACAAACTTTTTCAAACCCAGTTTTTTCTACCCTACAATTTGAAACATTAAAAAATATATCCAAAAAAAAATAACGAACTTTCTCAAACCCAGTTTTTTCCACCCTACAATTTGAAATATTAAAAAATATATCCAAAAAAATTAACAAAACTCAACAAAATTACAATTCAAAAAAAAAAAAAGAAAAAAAAAAAGGCACATCAAAGTCAAGCTCAATCTCTCAAATATGTAAGAAATATCAACTGTGATGTGATGAAAGGAAATATCCAATACATGATTAAATTCAAAATTTTTATAAAACTTTAAACTCACGCAAAAGAAATAAGTGGCAGATCGCAAGCAAAAGTGCTAGTTGTAGTTTTATACATGATTAGAGTGTGTTACACCATGCTATCATTCAAACCCCTATCACATCGTTGCTTACAACATTTTGTTTGAATAGATTGTATGATAATTTAAGATAAGATCAAGCTTTCAGATTTCTCTCCTGCCTATCATATTAATAGTCAAGGACTCAAGGGTGCCTACGCACCCTGAAAGAAATGAAGTTTGTGTGTACGAGGAGGGGACGTCTTCATTGTCAACAAAGAGGTGAAAAGATTTTTAGTGTTTTGTGTCTTCAATCTAAATACTAGCATGGTGTCGATCATCACATATTTTTGGTGCAGTGGTCACTCTACAAGTATAAATACTTGTAAAGTATGAAAGAGGCATAAGCCAGGGTTCAAGTCTCCAAGAAAAAGCTTTACATATATATATACTTAGATTACGTTAGAATATATATTATATCTAAAAAAAAAAAAAGCATGGTGTCAATAGAAAATATTCTCAAGGAACAGGACAAGCCTGTTGAAAACAAAAGGAAGCACTTAATAATTAATTAATGGAAAGCGACTATTTGCGTTGTCTCCTTTTTTTTTAGTACGTAGGGAATTTTTTTTTGGTAATATTTTTTATCATTTGTCTCTTTATTAGTTGCTGGTAGGGATGTTCACATGCAACACTAGAGCCGAGAAAAAGCAAATGCTTGTATTCCATGAGCACTACTCTTGAGTCTTGACACTCGTCTAAAAAGCAGGGAGAGTGAGAAAATATGGATTGTTTGTATTTATGTATATACCATAAAAATATATTATCTGAGAAAGTTTTTTTTTTTAAAAATTGAATTATATAAATAATCATACGGACTACTGTGAGAAGATAAAATTTATATAATGCTGAATACAAAAAAAAAAAAAAAAAAAAATGTAATGTCAAAAATTAATTTTATGTTATCCAAGAGGTTCTCCAAGAGCTTGATAGAAGGATTTTGAAATTTTGTCATGGGAGTTGTCAGGTGCCCGTAAAAATTTGTTATTCTAATATGTTTTTACAATTTGGTTATTCTCTTTTTTAACAGGATTTACTGTTAGATGTCACGCAGCAACAATTCCAAGAGGAGTGAAGTTTTACAATTCATCTTCTTGTATTTTGAATTGTCAAGTTTTATTTCATGTGATATTTTGAATTAAAAACTTTCAAAAAGAATTGTGATAGACTTTATTTCATATTTTCCAATCTTATGATCCTCTTTTTGTATTCTTAATTGTGACAACTGACAAGTTCTATTTCAAATTGATGTGTTTTGAAATAGAAATTTTCAAAAAGAATTATGATAATTTATATTTTGATGCATTTCCAATCCAATGTGATAGGATTATTTCACGTTTAAAATGTCATACATGTATCTCCAAAGAACATTATGGTTGTACATCGGTCCTAAGCCTCTTTAGTGGTTATGGGGTCCTACATTATGTAGCTATTGCATAGCTACACTACGGTCTTCATATGATAAGATATTAGTAGAATATTTGAATTTTTACGCATTGAAGATATTGATAGATGTGTGACTATATGAAGAGACTCTTTTGGTTCTAGAAATCCAACTTGCCTAGAGAAACAATTGCTTTCAATAACATTAACATTTTTATTTTTGGGCTACTTTATTGTTTGTCAAAAACGAATTGTAAAGGATGCTGCACATGTAAAGCCAATTGCTATAAGGAGCATATGAGATTCACCATGGAATCTGGGTCTCCAGGAGGAGACTCTAGGGGCAAATGAGTACTGCGAAAGCTAGCTGAAAAGCAACGATGAGAAGCAAGATGATGGCAAAACACGAGTCGAGAGGTGATTTGCCCTTGCTTGAAAGTGTAAATCAATAAAGATAACCAGAAATGGAAGGAGTAAGGTAAGTAGCCCATGAAATGCTTCAAAGAAACCGTGACCTTCATTACTGGCACCAAAAAATAAAAAATAGAAAAACCTTGGGCCTTAATATTACTTTTTCCTCCAAACACAGTAAAATTAAAATCCCACAATGTCCACTTTAGTTTCTCCACCAAAAAGAAAAAAAAAAAAAGGAAGACCAAGTCCACCAATACGAGTGCAAATGTAATGCCAAGAGATAACACACCAACGACAATAAGTGAATGCGTGAGAGAAAAAAAAGCACTACACAATATCCACAAATACGAGTGCTTTTTATCAACAAAATTCTCTTTTAACACGAATTTTATATCTATTGTTTTACGCAACATTTATATATATATATATATATATATATATATTAGAATCTACACAATATCCACAATAAACATCCAATTTTTTTTTAAAGAATCTACGCAATATCCATAATTGATGTGTTGATGTTTTGCAAGGTGAAAAATGAACCGGTCACGTTTAAAACATAAAAATAGACCTGAAAATATGATGTAAGAAAATAAAAACCCTTATATTCAGGCTTACTACAAAAAATAATCTATGAGCCAATGTGCTCCATGATGACGTAAGGGTAGTAAAACTGATGCAAACCTGGATTTTTTTTTTGCAATTTAACACCAAAATGCTAACAATTTTGTTAGTTAGCATGTTTTCGAAACTATTTAAGAGACTAACATCTCAAGTGTTATAAACTCGATTTTGGGTTGTGGCAGCAGCTGACGTGGAAATTGAATCCATGTAGACCTTAAAATCGAGCCTATAGATCTCTAGTTCAGTATTACAAAAAGAAGAATCTGACTAAGTGCATGTTTGTTTCAGCTTTCTTAACCCAAAAAGCACGTTTTGAAACTACAAATATAATACATATGCGGTTGGTTAAGTATAAAAAGCAACTTTTTGAAAAAAGTTGCGTTTTGGGTTTGTGAAGAGAACGCGCAGTTTCAAAAATGAGCTGTGAGGAGCATTTTTCAAAAGCTCTTGCGCGTTGATGAATCTATTCGTTGGGTTATTGGTTCAATTACCAAATTGCCCTCACTTTTACTTAAAACTCTAACTTTTCCCTTTGATAAATCAACAATCCTTCGCGCCAAAAAAAAAAAAAAAAAGCGTGATTCTTCTTCTTCTTCAAATACATTCTACCATTAAAAAAGCACAAATTACAAAAAAAAAAAAAAAAAAAACAAAAACATAAATCAAAGCCTTGTTTATTTATTCAAGGTATTGCCAAACAGAGCGTTGAGATAAATAGAAAAAATATATATTAATAAAAACAATTGAAAACCTGTATTTTTCAGGAAGGAAAAAGAACCAGTTGTAGCGGCTGGAAAATTTTTCGTCGATGTTGACGAAGAGATCTGAGTGCGTGAGCGATGGAGGGAGGTGCCATACCACCGCCTTCATCTTCTCTGATGGCTCTTTCATCGATTTCGTCCCCAAATCTCTCTCTCTCTCTCTCTCTCTCTCTCTCTCTCTCTCTCTCTCTCTCTCTCTCTCTCTCTCTGTATTTTCTTTTTTCTCTTTGTATGTGTGTTTGTGTTCTCTGTGTTTGTATTTTGGGTGAGGCAGAAGACCTGAAGAAGAGTGGAGACAAGATAGTGAGTGGAGGAAAAGAAAAGATATTTGATAGGAATGGGGGAAGAAACGGGTGGATGACAAAAAAGGAAGGAAAAAAAAAATTGGTAGTGAGTGGGACACGTGGAGATGATGTAGGGAAATTTGGTAAATAAAAATTACAATTGTGTTAAAACACAACAAATTGTATCAAATATTTCATATGTCAAAATAAAATTAAATAAATTAATACAATACTAGTATGTAACCCATGCTACCGCACGGGAATGGATATAATTTAATAAAACAATAGAAAAAATATATTGCAATTTATTATTTAAGTGATACTATTGGTTTTTTTTTGTTTTGTTTTTATTATTATTAATCATGAGTTTAATCATATTTAAAAGACTTAGTTTATTCATATTAATAAATCTTAGCATTATGTAATTTTTTAACAAATATTTTTATTATACAAAATTCAAGGTTGATTCATAGACGGTACATATAACTATAATTAAGTTGCTTTATCATAAAAAAAATTTAACAAAATATTTTAATCAAACAAATGTGAATCTCATAACATGCATCTCATAACAATATATAACAATAGAATAACATGAATCTCATTAAAAAAAAATTATCAATTAAAAGTCACTAAAATTATGAGCATAAAACGTAAAGACAAATAAATAGGATAAGTGCTAATTGTATATATGATTTGCAATATAGCTTGAGTTCATGTCTTCACTAATCGTATATAAGAGATCATTATTTTATGCATCTAAAACCCAACTTTTATAATATATTGATGATAAACTTTTTTGGATCAATTGTGGAGGCTTATGCATAATAGACCTACCTATAATGCCTTATATAATGTACAACTTGTGGACTTATTTATTTATCATACAATGTACGATTTATTTTTCTTTCTTATTATTATTTGATAGTAGAAAGAGGAATTACTTTTATTTTTTATTATTTTTTGATAATAGGAAGAGAGAGGAGGCAAGATTTAAACATTGGACATCTCCATTAAAAACGTCAAGAAATGCAAATTGAATTATAAGACTCTTTAGTTACACTTAAAGCACCATTTTCTTTACCATTCATCCAAAAATAACAAAATTTAGGTACAATTCTTTGGGTGTTACACAAAATTGTGAATTGTATAGTTAAAGTTAATTAGGAAATATTTCACCAACTTTCTCCCTACCCAAGGATTTATACAAATTGTGACTCATTAATCAACTTTCTTCACCCCCCCCCCCTCCCCCCCACCCAACACTTTTAGGACCTTTCTTCCCACTCCACTTAAGGATTTATACAAATTGTGGATCATTAATCAATGTAACCATACAAATTGTGAACCATTAATCAATGTAACCATATAGTTAAATTTACTTAAAAAATCTTCCCCCCCCCCCCCCCCCCAAAAATAACAAAATTTAAGTACAATTTTTTGGGTGTTACACAAATTGTGAATCGTATAGTTAAAGTTAATTAGGAAATATTTCACCAATTTTCTCCCCACCCAAGGATTTACACAAATTGTGACCCATTAATCAACTCCCCCCCCCCCCCCCCTCCCCCCAACACTCTTTAGGACCTTTCTTCCCACCCCACTTAAGGATTTATCCAAATTGTGGATCATTAATCAATGTAACCAAATAGTTAAATTTAATTGAAAAACCTTCCCCTCCTAAAAATCCTCTTCCCACCCCACTTAAGGATTTATACAAATTGTGGTATCTCTTTAACACTCCAAAGAAAAAAAGGAAAAAAAAAAAAAAAAAGAGCCCATCATCAATCCTATAAACCAAAAATTCTTGAGAGAAAGAGATTGAGAACATAGGACGAAAATAAATAGATCTAATGAAAATAAAGAGTGAGAGTTAGATTATAAACCCCATAAAACTTGCGAACAAAAAAAATAATAATAATAAAAGAAAATCATATCTAATTAACAATTACCTTGCATATAAAGTCTGCCTTTGTAAAGAAGATATATAATTGATCTGCAAAACAGAGGGAGAGTAAGAGAGATTAGATTGAATTTTGCAGAGATGGAACGAAACCCCAAAAAAAAAAATCTTGATAAAATAGATTTAGTAGAGAAGTAGAAATTGAATTTTGCAGAGGGAGAGATAGAAAGAGAGAGGAGGTTCGGATGAATATGAGTAGTGGAGGCGTGTTTTTTTTTTTTTTTTTTTTGAGAAAAAATACATGAAATCAAAAAATTACAATAGGAATCTATGGAAAACCTCTTCTTATATAGGAGAGTTGTATTGGAGATGGAGAGATGAACCTTGAAATATGCAAATGTGAGGAGATGAATCTTGAAACACGCAGGTGTGATGAACCTTGAAATATGCAGATGTGGGGAGATGAACCTTGAAACACGCAGGTGTGATGAACCTTGAAATACGCAGGTGTGGAAAAAAAGAAAAAGAACACATCAAAATTACAATTGATCCACTTAAATTTAGACAAATGGAACCACATGAATCTTGACACATGGCACAAAATTAGGATTCTAATTTAGAATTACAATTGGAGATTCTCTCTGCTTCACCTATTATATATATATATAGATTAGACTAGGATTGACCACAACTAAAAACAAAGAGTATTGTAAAAATATTGTGACATTTTATTATATCTCTAAAATTTTTACATTAGTACTATTTTTTTAGAAAAAAAATAGTGCTATTGACATAATATTTTTATAACAATTTCATAATAAATTTTACATAGTAAATTGTTATTGGTTCTCATCTAGACCTACTAGTGACATTGTTTTTTTTTTCCTACCATTAACAACCTGTCATATAAACTATATTGTGAAATTTTTGTGAAAATATTGTGTCTATATCTTGCATTAAGAGAGGTATATATATCTCGTCCTTTTTGGTAATTTATAACTCAAATTGCAACTTTTATAAGTATTAGTCAAACACTCAGCTTTTTCAAAAAATACTTATTAACAGTTTTTACCAAACACTCAGTTTTTTCAAAAAGCCCAATTTCATACTGCACTTTTTGAAAACTCCACTTTTTCAATTAGCCTAGTTTCAAAAAGCTAAACCAAACTCACCCTAAGTGAAGAAGAAGAAGAAGAAGAAGAAGAAGAAGAAGAAGAAGAAGAAGAAGAAGAATCTGATCAAGAAGATGGAGGATCTGACCAAAGAAGAAGAAGAACCCCACAGGTAAAATAAAAAATAAAAAAATACCCCCAAATCCAAACCGAAACCCACGGTAGTTTCAATCTCAACACTGGAGCGGCTTGGGTTTGTTGTTTCTTTCTAGATTTGTTGCTTGATTTTGTTGTTTCTCTTTGGGTTTGTTGTTTTTGGTTGTATTTTTGGGTTTGTTGTCTCCAGTGTGCTTAGGTTAGATTTTGTTGTTTTCTGGGTTCATTCTATTTGTGTCTCCCTAGTGGCGCCTCCCTGGTATTATTTCTTATTTTCTGGGTATTGTTGCTTGCTGTCTGGGTTGAGTAATGCTGCTTGTTTTTAGGGTTTGTCTCCAGTGTCTCTTTGGCTTGGTTTTGTTGTTTATGCTATGATTTAGGGAAAGACTCAAGTTCCACATAGATAATTTTCATATAAAACTCAAGTTTTTGAGACTCAAGTTGCTATAGTGAACTAGAGTCCAAGAGACTTGAGATGTTAGTCTCCTAAATAATTTGGAAACGATGCTAACTAAAGAAATTGTTAGTATTTTGATGTTAAATTGCAAAAAAAAAAAAAAATCCACACAAACCCACCCATTTGTAGTTGAATAAAACCCATTGAATTACGTTCGTATAAAAATTAAAAAGTACAAACCTAGCTATACAATGAGTAATAAATGGGTTGGGTTACTTATTGGACGACCAACAAATTACAAGCTAAGACCTAACTCTCTCTCTCTCTCTCTCTCTCTTAGAAATCATAGAATTTATACTTATGATGTTCACTCCATAATAATTACTTTTAATTAGCATGCTAAGACAACCAATTGGTTCAATTTCCACATCTCTTATTTGATGACTAGAGACTTTATCATTTAAGCTTATTAGATTTCCTAAACCCATCATTTATCCCTTCTTCTAAAAAAATGAGTAATATTACATAATTTCCACACAATAGTTAAGCTGACAAGTTTCTATTACTTCTCATAAGAATGCATACCTTTTTACTTATCATTAATTGTTAAATCATTGCCAATTATGAAATTTTTGTGAGTTATTGAAGGAAAATGAAATTTATCTCTCTTTGACATTAGAAAATTTGGGGATTAGAACTTCAATGGTTGATTCACTCTTTTTGTTGAAATTGAAATTTTTTTTGCTAAAAATACTGTTGATAAAAGTAAAAGTTAGATGAAATAGTATAGTGAGACCCATAAATAGGATCAAAAATTGCAGTGAGTTTCATGAATAGTAACAAAATAAAGCTGAATAGTAAAATAAACTGGCTTTTTAAGTTGGAGCCAAACACACACTAAATTGAGTTGCTGATAGCCTACTATAAGGTTCCACATCTATTGTGTCTAATGTAGGATATGATGGCATTGTTATAATCTAAAGAACAAAAACATTGTAGAGAAAATGCAAAGAGATTTAAAGGCAGAAGTGAAGAAAAAAGAAAGAAAACAAAGAACACTAGGTTATTACATCCTAACAGCCCATGGTTGTTAAAATCACGATCCGGATCGTAAAATCACACAATTTTTGCTCCCACCTCACCAAAAAGTTAAAAATCGTAGCATGATCACAAAAATGGTAGGATCGTATGTAGGATCGTGTAGGATCGTATAGGATTGTAAGAATTGTATGGGATCCTACCAATCCTATTATTTGTCTTGATTTTTTTTTTTTTAAGTGGGATCCATTTGGGTAAGATAATCCACCTAAACCCACAAGTCCAACGGGTTATCAGAATAAGTCCCAAATTTACCCATATGTCAACATAAAATCTCAAAAAAGCCTATAGTACTTAAGTTTAATGTTTTGGATGAAAATACTAGGAAGGATATAGATGATGAAATGGGATATGACAATAACAGTGATTGCATTAGAGCAAAACCTTAGAATGAGAATTCTCTTTTGGATTTCATATTTGTAATTACATAGTTTACCTTAGATTGAGAATTCTCTTTTGGATTACATATTGTAAATTTGTAGTTAGCTAGTTTTTATATGCTAATTAGCCTAACTTATTTTGGATTTGGAATTTAGAATTTGGAAAACATTTTCCATATGTGTAGATAATATTTTGGTACTTAGTTGCTAATTAAACATGTACTAAACTTTTTAGATACATTATGTCAAAAGTTGAATATATTTTGTATCGTTAGAATGACATTAAAATGATGTAGTGAGTGCAAATTACATTTTAGGATGCAATTTTTTTTAATGGATGGATTCATATTTTAAGTGATTATATAACATACAAGTCACTATCAATAGGTTTTTTTGCTTAAAATCTGAAAAAATATAGGATCTTAGGATCCACGATCCTGCCTACCTCCCACGATTCTACGTAGGATCCCGATTTTGACAACCTTGTGACAGCCTAAGTCCACGTGATAAAATACTAAATGGCTATATCTTTGATATTAGATTTTGTGTACAATATAGAACTTAGTAGGATCTATATATATGTATATATGTGTGTGTTTATATATATATATATATATATATATATATAAATGGAACAAGGTCCAGAATTAAATATAAATGAGTTTTACACTAAATTGAGCCACTTGAGCCAATACATGTAATAAACACAAACTAACAAACCCAATATCAATACAATGTTATCATGCATAATTCACCATTAATCTTTAACTTTGATCGCTTTCATGGTTTTCTTGTTGACTGTTGAGTTTAAATTTGAGGTTCCCAAGAGGGCTATGGGCCAAGTTGGTTTCTAACTATTAGGAAAATTAACAAAATAATAATATAACACGTGCCAAAATTATTATTGTTTTCCTCTCTTTTTTTTCAAACTCAATGGATAATACAAAATAAACTAGCTAAACACAATCTCAAACATTAACGGAAAATTTAGTAAAAACCTGCAATCAAGAATACCAAATTTTTATTCAACAGGAAAAGAAAGAAAAAGAAAAAGAAAAAAAGAATTTTTATATGGAAACCATTCAATAAGTAGGGTAAAATCATGGGACCTAATCCAAAATTTCCACTATAGTGTTGGGGAAAAAATCTTGTCCCCTCAATATCTACGTGTAAATTAAAATTAATGACTATCAAGCAATATCAATATATATGAAAACAAAAATTTTAGCAAATACCAATAAAACACAACCACACAAGAACACTAAATCTTACATGAAAAACCCTCCGTGCAAAGGGAAAAACCACGGGACAATTCTTAAAAATATCTACTATGAAATAAAGATTATAATTCTCAAGTATGTACTTAGCTTAAGTCCACAATAAATTGGATATACAACAAATAAATCTAAAGAAGTAAATACAATCTCACCACAAAACCAGTAGCAAAATCTTCCTCCAAATACTTCAACTCTCCATGGTTGTAGCACTTAAAACTCCAAGAGAACTCCTCCAATTTATCTTCCTTGTGTGTAACTTAAGCAAAGAAAAATGTCTCCCTTTTTTTTTCACTCTCACACACTCTTACTATGTTTATCCCTATCTCTTTGGGCTGAACCTCTCAAGCTGAAGCTCTCTCTTTCTCTGTGTTTCTTGCTGACTCTATGAAACACACACACTGGCCAAAATGGCCTCTTTGCTTAGGGATGACAAATTAAGCCTGACCTGTGGGTACCTGGCCAACACAACTAGCAAAACAGTAGGGTCGGGTTTGGGTTTTAAAAATAAAACTCAAAACGGGTTTAGGTCGGGTGCGGGTTTTAGTGATACCCTCCCTAAACCCAAACTCAACCCAATTATAATTAAATTACGAAAAAGCCCTAGAGCTTTATATATATATATATATATATATATATATATATATATATATATACCTTCTTACAAACCCTAAACCTAATCAATCTCTTACTCTCAAGCTCTCTACTTTCACTCTCACCACCCCTTAAGCTCACTCTCTCTCTCTCAGTCTATTAAGGTACATGAAGTAATGGAGATTTTGAGTAGGTCACTTTGAGGGGACCTAGGCCTCCATTGACAAAGAATTGGAAGAAATACCAAGAATGAGAGAGAGAGAGAGAGAGAGAGAGAGAGAGTCAAACAAAGTGTTATTTCTTAATGAATGAACCATATCCATCCACAATCATCTTATACATCCAGTAAATGTAACTGCCTCTAACTAACTAACCAACTCCATCTAACTGATACTAACTAACTTCTGTTATACACTACCTCACCATAACACTATGCATACACACACACACACTTGCACACTCACATGCATACCCTTGCACCAATACATGCATACCCCTACACAGATACATACACTTGTACCAGTAGATGCCTAATATTACCCTTTCCATTTAAAACACCTTGCCCATAAGGTGAGCGAATGGCATCTGAAGTTGGTGTAAAGACTCCCAAATGGCATCATCTGAGGAACAACTTCAGTTATCTCTAGAGATCTCAATGTTTTGGACCTGGTTTACAGCACTTTAATAGGTTTAGTGAACACTTGACCTACTGCATCCACAGGTGGCAGAGTAAGAAGAGGGTGAACCTGCTGACCAAGCTTCAATTTCAAGCACGACAATGAAAAAAGGGATGGAGTTTAGCTTTAGGAGGCAAATCCAACTTGTATGATACTGCCCCAACCTTCTACAGCATTTGAAAAGGGTCAAAATACCTAGGTGACAACTTCCACTTCCCCTTATAAGCTAAAGTTCTCTGTCTATAGGGTTGCAACCTCAAATAGACCCAATCACCAACCTCAAAGGACTTGTCTTGTCTATGCTTATCAGCCTAGACCTTCATTCTTTCCTGAGCAACAGCCAAATTACTTCTAAGAGCAGCTAGGACAGATTCCCTTTAACACAATAGAGAATCAAGAGCATCCACCCTAGTAGTACCAGACACATAGGATTGTAATGTAGGAGGTGGGAATCCATATAAAGCCTCAAAAGGGGCTAACTTCAAGATAGTGTGGAAATTAGAGTTAAACCAAACTCAATTAAAGACAACCACTCAGCCCATTTGTGAGGCCAGTCACTAGTAAAAGCCCTTAAATATTGCTCCGAGCTTTTATTAACAATTTCTATTTGACCATCAATTTGAGGATAGTAAGCTGTTGACATAGCCAAATTAGTACCTTGCAGCCTAAATAACTCAGACTAGAACAAGGAAGTGAATGTGGCATCCTTATCACTCATAATAAAGGCAGGCATACCATGCAATTTGAAGATATATTGCATATACAAGAAGGCAACCTTAGCAGCAAAGTAAGGATGAGAAAGAGGCACAAAATGGACATATTTTGATAATCTATCTACCACAACTAAAATTAACTCAAATCCTTGGGACTTAGGTAGACCTTTAACAAAATCCAAGCTGACATCTATCCAAGGAGTAGTAGGAATTTCCAAAGGTTAAAGCAGACCAGCTGGAGCAGAAGTCTCAAATTTGATTTTTTGGCATACATCACACTCCCTTACAAAAGCTTTGATATTTGCCTTCATCCCTTGCAAAAAAAATTCTCTCTTAGCCCTCTAATAAGACTTAAGAAAGCCTGAGTTGCCAGCCAGAAGGCTGTTGTGAACCAACTGCAAACTTGAGACTTCAAAGGGCACTGAGAACCCAAAAAGAACCTACCCTCGTTGGAAATGTACCAGCTTGAATGGACTAGATGAGCTGCTGCATAGATTGGTCTTAAGGATAGCTATCTCTAAGGATTTTCAACCAAGTGGGATCAAGAACTGGAAGTAGCAACAAGCAGCTAGCTTTGGAAGACTCAGTCTGCTCGAACATAATCAGATCTCCGTGAAAGAGCATCTGCAACTTTGTTTTCAACACCCTTCTTATATTCAACCATAAAGGCATATCCCAACAACTTGGTAAGCCAATTCTGTTGAGCTGGAGTGGCAATTCTTTACTCTAACAAGAACTTCAAACTCTGGTGGTCTGTTCTCACAATGCAAGGCCTACCCAAAAAATAAGGTCTCCATTTCTTAACAACAGTAGCTAAGGCAAGCAGCTTAGTTTCATAAGTAGATAAATGAAGGTGTTTTCCCCTTAAAGCCTGACTGTGGTAAGGAATGGACCTATGGTCTTGCATCAAAATAGCTCTTAACCTAAACCCTGAAGCATCACACTCAATGATAAAGGCTTTTGAGAAATCAAGAAGAGCTAAGACTGGAGGTTAATCTACTGCAGCTTTAAGCTTATTGAAAGCAAAAAGAGAAGTGTCAGACCAATGAAACCCATTTTTCTTGAAAAGGTTAGTTAAGGGCTGAGCAATAGCCCCAACCTTGAATAAACTTTCTGTAGTACCCTGTGAGACCCAAAAATCCTCTTAAGGCTTTAGCATTTTGGGGAACTGGCCATTGCTACATAGCCAAAGTTTTCTTAGGATCAACCTTTACCCCTTCCCCAAATAGAATATGACCTAAATATTCAACCTCAGTACAACCAAACACACATCTAGACTTCTTAGCATATAATTGATGAGACTGCAGAACCTCTAACATGGTTTTCAAGTGAGAAAAATGATCAGAAAAATTGGAACTGAATACCAAAATATCATCAAAGAAGACCAATACAAATTTCCTCAAATAAGGCCTAAAGATTACATTCATAAGAGCCTGAAATGTAGGAGGAGCATTGGTCAAGCCAAATGGCATCACAAAGAACTCATAGTGACCCTCATGAGTCCTAAAGGCAATTCTAGGAACATCTTTAGGTTTTAAACGAATCTAATGATACCCTGACCTTAAATCCAACTTAGAAAAAATGGTGGAACCTGCAAGTTCATCTAACTCATCCACCACATGAATTGGAAATTTATCCTTGGTGGTGGCCTTATTAAGTGCTCTATAGTCAATACACATCCTCCAACTTCCATAAACTTTTCTAACCAATAAAATAGGCGAGGAAAAAGGGCTTTGGCTAGGCTAAATATAACCAAGTTCTAGTAAGTCATGGACAATTTTTTCAATTTCTAACTTTTGGAAATAAGGGTACCTGTAGGGTCTTTCACATACTGGTAGTATGCCATCCTTGAGTACAATTTGATGCTTATGCCCTCGGATTGGAGGTAAACTTGTAGGAACTTCAAACACTGTGGAAAATTGATCCAACAAGTCAAACAAGGCAGCAGGTAACAGGGGTTGATCATCAAAACCAACATTGTTGACAGCTGAAATGTGGAAAACCAAACCCTTCTTTTTAGAACCAGAAAACAACTTATCAGCCTTTGAAAAAGTTGAAGGTGACATGTGCAAGCCTTACAAAAACACTTCTTTACCCAAGTAACAAAACCTCATGGTCAATAGCCTGAAATCCCAAATAATTTCACCAATGTACACAATCACTGTGTGCCAAGGACCACTGCACACCCCCCCCCCCCCCCCCAAAAATGCAACACATTGAAATCCACTACAACTTATACCCTTGGACAAGAACTGTAACTCCACGACAAACCCCCAATGTTTTGATAATGCTTCCATCATCCACCTTAACTTCTAAAACTTGAGAAGTATCAAGTGGTAATTTTAGAGTAGGCAGCTCAGCAGCATCCAAAAAGTTATATGTGCTCCCAGAGTCAATGAGAGACACCATCTCATGATTCCTTATCATCCCCTTCACCCTCATAGTCAGAGCAGATGGATTGCCCACCAAAGCATACAAGGTGATTCAAGCAGGTGCACCTATACATTTAGATAATTGCACACTCTCTTGAGGTCCCAACACCACCCCATCTTCCTCTAACTCCACCAATTGGACACCAAATTTAGGCTCAGCTTCCACATCCTAACTCTCCAGTAAAAACAGTTTTGCCCCTTTACATTTATGACCTAAATGCCATTTCTCATCACAGTTATAACACAGTCCTTGTTTTCTTCTCTCCTCCATTTGAGCATTTGTTAGCTTATGCAATGAAAGCTTAACCTTTAAATCAATTCTGTCTTCTAACTTAGGCAAACCCAAGATAGAAGGTTTACTCTAATACAGGTTTGAAAGTCTTCTTAGTAATCATTAAGTATTCTTCTTGAATCTTAGCTAACCCAAAAGCATCACTAAGGGACTTAGGAACTAACATCCTTACTGGCAATCTAATTTCATCCTTTCAACCACTCAAAAGCAAGTCAATTTGTGAGATTCAGATAACCCCTTAATTCTATTACAGAGAATTTTGAAGTTACCTTTGTATGATACCACAATAGTAGTTTGCTTAAGCCTAGTAAGTACTTCCATTGGATCATCATAGGTCGTGGTACCAAAACAAGGTTGCAGCGCTCTAATGAAGACCTCCCAACTAGCAAAGCCACCTGCTTGTTGAGCATCTTGGAACCAGATCAGAGCCTCCCTATCAAGGTGATATGAAGTCATGATCACCTTTTGATGCTCAGGGGTGTTATGGTATGCAAAGAGTTTATTGGTTTTATAAACCCAGCAAGTTGGATCTTCACCTTAGAACCCAGGGAATTCTAATTTCAGATTCTTGATGGAACTCACTGATGAAGACTCTATATTGTTGGCATTTCCAATTTGAAGAGCTCATGACCCATTAATGGGGGAATGGAGATGCTTCTCCTCATTTTCTATTATTCTTTGCATAAACGAGTTGAGGGTTTGTAATTGTTTCTAAATTTCTTGTAATATCTGTTCATGGTTGTCGCTGTCGAGGACCTTAGACATAGTTGCAATCTTCTCAAAATTTTGGGAATTAGAACGTGTTTCAGTCATGGTGGTGAATTGGGATCAATTGATTCTAATACCAATGTTAAGATACATGAAGTAATGGAGATTTTGAGTAGGTCACTTCGAGGGGACCTAGGCCTCCATTGACAGAGAATTGGAAGCAATACCAAGAATGAGAGAGAGAGAGAGAGAGAGAGAGTCAATCAAAGTGTTATTTCTTAATGAATGAACCATAGCCATCCACAATCATCTTATACATCCAGTATATGTAATTTCCTCTAACTAACTAACCAACTCCATCTAACTGACACTAACTAACTTCTATTATATACTACCTCACCATAACACTCTATGCACACATATGCGCACACACTTGCACACTCACATGCATACCCTTGCACCAATACATGTAACACGCATACCCCTGCACAAACACACGCACACCCCTACACAAATAGATACACTTGTACCAGTAGATGCCTAACACAGTCCATCACCAGCCACCCCCTTCAAGCCCACCCTTCACCTCGTCGTTAAGGCCAACTCGCCTCTCACCCTTACCCTTACTCTTACTCTTATTGTGTTTTGATTGATTTCTATTCCCCTGCCAACATGCTATCATCCCACCACACAACTCACCCAAACCACCACAGCCACAACCAATCCCAGAAACAAAATCCAAGAAAAAATAAAATTCTTCACCGACAGATCATCCCAAATCCTCGCCCACCGACAAACCATATTTGTTGGGTTTTTTTTGTGCTTTGTTGGGATTTTCATATTTGCTAATTTTAGTTGTGGGTTTGCAATTTCTAAGATTTGTTGGATTTATTGTATTTGTTAGATCTTGGCATCCATTTGGATAGAAAGAAAATGCTATGAGTATTTTTATTTATTTTTGGGCTCGTTACATGTATATTATGTGGATTTTGGGTTTGTATTGATTTTTGTGTTTGTGATTTTGGGTCGTGGCCTGTAGGGCGAGTTTGGGTGCCAAAAAAAAAAAACCTGTTTATTAAACAAGTCGGATTTGGGTAATTAGTACAGACCCACGGGTCAAATTAAACCCACTACAAACTCGCCCATTGTCATTCCTATCTCTGCTTCAGCTCTCACTTGCTGAATGGCCTATCTTTTCTTTTGGCTTCTTTTTTATTTTCCTTTAGTGTGTCCCACATGCCTTGCATCACTTCTCATCAAGAGAAATCAGACCCCTCAAAAGCTTTGGTCATTTATCAATAAATGAGAAAGCTAACTTTGAAGACTTTTGGAACAAGCTCATAAATGAGCTTTGACAAATGTGTGCTGAAATTCAAGGGTGTCATGTTCACCCATCATATAGAATATAAAATATGACGTTTATCCGTACGTTTTGAATAATTTATATAGCCAAAATTGAAAATTGTTTTTGTTAAAAGTACTTTAGATAAAGGTAAAAGTTAGTTAAAATAGTACAATGAGGTCCATAAATAGTACAAAAAAGTGCAATAGAACTCATAAATAATAGCAAAAATAAATTAAATAGTAAAATAAGTTCAGTTTTTTAAGCCAATAGTAAACACAACCTACAACAATCTTCTCTAAAATAAATGCTAAAAGCTACCAAAAGATCAAGATTACCATTTTTGGTTCGATTTCAACAATAGCAATAATCATCAGAACAAACGAGGTCCTATTATAGGCACTGATTTTCACTAAATTTCATTATCTGCTAGACTGCCACCTTTGCAATGATTAAGCAGTTTGTCAACTAGTAAATGGCAATGATGCGATATTATTCCTTAGATACACAATTTGTTTAAATGGGTATTAACCCAATTAATATTAATGTTTATTGGGTTTTAATTAGGTACTCAATTAGACCCAATTATGATCCAAGTATCATTTTTATAAATCACTCAACTCTAAAATACCCCAAAACCATTGAAATTACCAAAATACCCCCTCAACCTAAAAAATGACTAAAATAACACATAAACCTAAAAAAAACCAAAATACCACTAAAACCTACAAAATGACCAAAATACCCCTAAAACCTAGAAATTACCAAAATACTCTCGAAACATAAAAAATGACCAAATACCTCTAAAACCAAAAAATTACTAAAATACCCCCAAAAACCTAAAAATTACCAAAATACTCCCAAAACCCAAAAAATGACAAAAATATCCCCTGAACCTTAAAAAATGACCAAAATACCATCGAAACCTAAAAATGACCAAAATACCCCAAAACCCAAAAAATGACCAAAATACCCCCGAAACCTAAAAATGACCAAAATACCCCCACAACACAAAAAATGACCAAAATACCCCTGAAATCCAAAATATGACTAGAATACCACCGAAACCTAAAAATTACCAAAATACCTCTAAAACCTAATAAATAGCCAAAATAACCCTGAAGCCTAAAAAGTGACCAAAATAACCATGAAACCTAAAAAATGACCAAAATACTCACGAAACCTAAAAAATGGCCAAAATAACCTCGAAGCCTAAAAATTGATCAAAATAACCTAGAATCCTAAAAATGAACAAAATACCCCCCGGAATCTAAAAAATGACCAAAATAACTCTGAAGCCTAAAAATTGATGAAAATAACCCTGAAACCTAAAATGACCAAAATACCCCTGAAACCTAAAAAATGATCATAATACCCTCAAACCTATAAAGTGACGAAAATACCCCTAGACCTTTGAAATGACCCAAATAAATTCAAAACCTCTAACATGGCCACAAACAACCTGAAACCTCTAAAATTACCAAAAATACCCTGAAACCTCTAAAACGACCAAAATACCTCTAAACCTATAAAACGACCAAAATACCCCTCAAAATATCTAAAACGACCAAAATACCACTAATCCTATAAGATGAACAAAATACACCCGACGCCTCTAAAATTACCACAATAGGGGGTTTGGGGTATCTTAGTCATTTTTTTAGGTTTAAAGGGTATTTTGGTCATTTTTTAGCTGTAGGGGGATTGTGGTAATTTTTTAGGTTTAGAGTGTATTTTTATTGACTTACAGGTTTAAGGGGATTTTTTGCCACTTTATAGGTTTTGGGGTATTTTGGTTATTTTTTAGGTTTCAATGATATTTTAGTCATTTTAAGTTTTAGGGGTTATTTTGGTCATATTTAGATTTCAGGGATATTTCGGTCATCTTTTAGGTTTCAGGGGGTATTTCAGTTAAATATTAGGTTTCGATGGTATATTGATCATTTTTTAGGTTTAGGGGGTATTTTGGTCATTTTTAGGTTTGGGGGGGTATTTTGGTAATTTTGAGGTTTAGGGGGTATTTTGGTCATTTTTAGGTTTCGGGGTTATTTTGGTCAATTTTTAGGCTTTGAGGTTATTTTGGCCATTTTTTAGGTTTTGGAGGTATTTTGGTAATTTTTTAGATTTCAAGGGTATTTTGGTCATTTTCTAGGTTTTAGGAGTATTTTGGTTATTTTTATGTTTCGGGGGTATTTGGTAATTTTGAGGTTTTGGGGTATTTTGGTCATTTTTTAAGATTTTAGAGTACTTTGGTTATTTACACTTTAGGGGCATTTTGGTAATTTTGATAATTGGGTGGGTTGGGGTTTACCCATAATAATTGGGTTGGGTTTGGGTTAGAAGCAATTAGTTAAATGGCTTTTAGTGGGTAAATGAGTTTTATACACCCAACCCAATTATGCCCACCCCAAACCCACCCATTTGACAACCCTATTTGTACGTAATGTTCCTTTATCCTTTGTCATTAATTATTTGTTCTAAATATAACAATATGCACTTACCAGATTGCAATAATAACCGATGCCATATATGGTGTTTGGGCTAAATATCGTCTTCAAATCACTGGTAAATTCATATTGTATAAACATTTTTGTGTTATAATTCCTTTGAGTTGTGATCCACACCCCCAGGTCAGTGACTTTTAATTGATGTAATAAAGCACTATTTCTTTTGATAATCATTATTTTGTCCATTAACAGAAAACCCTATCATTTAGATTTAGTTGCACCATGAAAAATTAAATCTATGCTTTTTGAACATCTCTTTATGCACATTTTCAAAATCAAACTTCCACCCCGCAACATCTTCAAGCTCATGAGACTTGCTTTGAAAAATAATTAACCACGTCGATGACTAATATGATTCTGCTCTACTGAGGTATATGGTCCTGATACATGTTAGGCGTTCTGTGTTCATTGCAGGATGAAGTATGTAATGACAAAATTCTTGTAACATGTCAACTTGCTTGATAATTGCCAGAATTTAAGAGCTTTCCATGCTTGCTCTTCATTTGCTTCCTCGTACGATTTTAAAAAATGACCTGTAGTTGTGCTCAGAGCCCATACTTGTAACAAGATAAAGAGGTTGGCAGTTCACATACGACAAATTATTTGGGTTAATTTGCACCTCCCTTTAAATATGGTGTGGTTGTAAGTTTTTTTATTTCAAAACTGAATAATAATGTCCTTTCTTAACTAGTAATAAATTATTTGGGTTAATTTGCACCTCCCTTTAAATATGGTGTGGTTGTAAGTTTTTTTATTTCAAAACTGAATAATAATGTCCTTTCTTAACTAGTAATAAGCACTTTGTCCAAAGCCATTAGGATTTTCTTCAAATTTAATAGAAAATTCAAATTCCTATTAGACATGTTTCTCAAGAAATTTTGGGAAGGAAGGATAGTAACAGTGGCCAACAAAGGAAATTTTGGGGACACAATCTCACTGTTGCAGTGATATAGAGCATGCAAAAATTAGAAGAGGCTGTTTCACTTGGGGGGGTCAATGTATTGACGTAATTCTTTTACTTTGGAGCCTCCTGTATTGGATAAATAACTTATTCATCCAAAAAGAAAGATCTGCAACAAGAAGAATTCTGCACCATTCCATTTGGAAATCTCTGAGCTATTAGAAAGGGAGCAAATTATGCGTACTCAAAAGGGTCGATCAGACTGGTTGTTGATGAGAGAGAAATATGAAGTATTTTCATATGTTGGTGAACAAAGGAAGACTGAATATTTAAATCTTAAGGCTCAAATGGCAAATGATCAATGGATCGACTCAGTACAGGAAAGAACAAGGAATAGTGGATTATTTTAGTGGAATCTATATCAATTCTCTGTGGAACATATTTTGAGTCCACTTCAAGCAATAGACATGTAGTGCCCAAATACTAATCGATAGCAGAAGTACCATATGCCCTTTAAAGGCCTTTGGTCCAAATGGATTTCAAACATTCTTCTATAAGAAATACTGGAGAATCGCAATAAATGTTGTGAGGAAATGCAGTCACAATGCAATGCTGGTGTTAGCAAAAAAAAGTATCCAGAATTGGAGAAGTGCTGCAGTGGGAAGTCATTTTGATGCTAGATGGAGCGCGATCCAAAAGAAACAAATGGATGGCAACTGCTTATGTGTACAAATACAGATCAGGCAATAAAGTATTACCAGGATGCTACTATTGGGAATGAGGCATTAAAGGATACTGCAATCAGTTTCTTACAACAGCTGACTCTACTGCTATTAAGAGAATCCACATCGGTGAAACTATTTTTTTTAGCTATTTGGTCACAAAAAGTTACTTGATCTATTTTACTTACTCAATTTACAAAACATCCAGCATTAATGAATATATTTTAACTTTTAACGCAATAAAATAATATAAACATCACAATAAAATAATATATCTACTACAATAAAAAAAACAATTACTTAAAAAAAAAAAAAAAAAACACACGCACACAAAGCAATCAATGACACAAGCCACAACCACTGCCAACCAGGGACAACCACCCAAAACCACTGCCAAAAACCCAAATTAGCCAAAAACCACCACACAAATCACCACCAACTCAGCCACACCACCACTGACCCACGAAACCCAGCCAAACCGCCACCAAACCCACTCTTCTTCTCTTCAAGCCACCAAACCCACTACCCCATATCAATTACCACCATCATCATGGCACCACCAAACCACAACCATCACCACGGCAGCCTCAAGCTCAACCAATAAACCAGCAACCAACAGGAAAAAAAAATACTTATAGAAAAAATCAACCCACGAATTGGAACAATGGTACAATCGAAACAATCCACAACCCAATCAACAACCAACACCCACAAACCCATACCCACTACCACCCACATCCACCACCATCGTGGCCACACCGACCCACGAACCCCACCACCAACACAACCACGCTGAGAAACCCACGCTGCCACATCAAGAAATCCACTCTAAGTTACCTAGCAACCCACGTTGGCGCTGGGCAGGGGTAGGCACTTGGGTCGACGAGCGTGAGGAAGAGAGAAAAAAAAAAAAAGGAAATGGGAGAGGGTGAGACTTAACTGAAAGAGAGAGAGCCAACAAACAGAAAAAGGAAACAAGAAAAAATAAAAAAAAAGAAAGAAGAAATATTATTTAATTAGAGGGAGCAATAAAATATAATATATTGGTTTAGCTTGTGAGCTCCAGTGCACAGCCACTTTTGGCGGTGTACTATAAATTTTTTTAACTATAACTCCACCATTGTAGCCTCACTTTTGTGATTAGTGGTGCTAAAAATAACAATATAACTTTTAACACCACCAACACTAATGCTCTAAGAAAAGGAATCACAAGCATTCTTTTTTTTTTTTTTTTTTTTTAATAAAGAATCACAAGCATCATTATCTTATCAAGGAACAACAAGGTGTGCAAACAGCAGTTAGAAGCCATTCCTAGCTCCTGAGAGACAAAATCAATCTGGCTAAAGTGGCACCATGAATGTATATGCATTGTTTTTGGTCTAAGCTTTGACAACTGTTTTGTCAATTTGTAGTATTTTCATATGGCTGCGTGGTTGGGTCAGATGTGGTGTCCTAATTTTCTGGCTTCTGTCTGGTTTTGTTTCCCTTACAAATGAATTTTGGAGTTGTCACAAAAATAAAATAAAATAGAAATCTCACTTTCCATAAAACCTTTCAACCTTAAAAGAAGAGTTGTTGAAAATTTGCAAAATTGCAAATTTGATTATCAATGCAGTTGGTTGAGAGACCTTCAGTCAAGTATAAAATAATATGCTGAATATAGTATGATTAGCCTCACTTTGAATGAAATATAAATAAATTCAAACCTCCACAAACAGAAAATTGCAAAGTGAAAATTTTACTTACAAGATGTCTAATTAACAACAAAAGGTCACTTAAACAATTTCTTTCATCTGAATACAAATGTGTTCCTGTTCCCTTGAAGAAAATGATTGAGAAGCTGCTTACTGGAATTTTAGTAGGACCCGGTCATATATCTGAACAAGTAATTGACATATCTTTTTAAACAAGCTATATACTGCATTGAGTACTAAATCAGCTGTGTAGTAGAGAACCTTATAAATTTGTTGGTACAAATGGCGCGGTACCCCTAGGATCAGGATTGGACAGAAATTAACCATGAATAGCCAAAAGGGAGAAATAAGTATTGCAACAAGTAGCTCAATAGCAATAATTCCAGAAACCAGACAAATGAACCTTAATATGGGAAGGTACTCAGCGTCTCGAGGTTGTAGTTTAATCTGCATATATGCAATTCCATGGATGCTTGTAGCCACGATGAAAGTCAAGATGATAGCAAAATGTGTATCGAGTGGCGAGACTCCCAAGACTTGAAAGTGTGAACCAATTAAGGCAGTCGGAAATGAGGCAAGGAAGACAAGAAGTCCATGAAATGCTTCAAAGAAAACGAGTGCTTCATCACTGTCAAATACACAAAAAAGAAATCCTTTAACCTTAAAATTACTTTTTCTTCCGAACATAAGAAAATAAAAACCCCCAAAATCAACTTAACTTCCAAAAAAGAAGAAAAAAGGAAATCCCACTAACAATATTATTTCATTCACCAATACAACAAGAAATAATCTCGGCTGATTTGTCTTATCAAGAGTTCTAAAAATTCAGTCTTTATATGTGTGTATGCCTGTGCAGTAGTGAGTTTGTAATAATTGAAGTCTTTAGATAATTAAAATTCTCCCTATCAAAAGAAAAACCTCAAAAGCCTGGGCCCATTTTGAATAGTAAAACCCCTTAAGATTAATCAAATTAATAGAGAGCATATCAGGAGGGAATAAGGAATTGGATGTATAACTTCCTTGGATTCCAATAAGCACCCAATTAAGACAAAGAAAGTAAACAAGTAAATAATATGTGGCCCTGGGGAGCAACACTAAAAATATATAGCAACCAAAACAATTGCTGACACTCAGTCCACAAACAACCAGTATTCCCACAAGACAACCACCCACACTCCTCACAACAACCCAGCAATTAGAAAAGCAACACAATAGTTCCAACATATCTGATGCAACCATGGAAGCTTAATGTCACTACTTTAGCAAATTCACTTATTCAAGATTTATTTTATGGGGCCATGCTTGAAGTCCAATCGAAGTAAAAGTCATGTGATTTTAAAGTTCTAGTTATGTGTCTTTGGGTTAAAACAGTTTTTTGTTTGAGCTTTTATTAGTAGGTTAGGGTCATTTTTGTATTCATGAGCAAAATTGTAATTTCTGCAATCCCTACGTACTAAGGATATTTTGGTAGTCTAGTTGATTCTATGACTTTCTAGGAGATCTTAAATATCATTTGTTTTACTTTCTTAGACTCCAATCACCCATGGATCAGAAGAGTAATAACATAAAAGACAATGGGAATATGGAATGCACTACATGACTGGGCTAAAGTGGACGCAAAGGAAGAAGCAACCCCCTTTTGATGAGCTAGAAATTGAGCGTACTCAAACCTTTGGGAAGGACTAATTTCAAGCATAGCACTCAATACAGTTTTGCCTTTGAATACAAAATTGACCATAATATGTTAAATTAAAACCCATATTGACCTAGGGACACATATTACTAAATCTTCAATACCAAATGATTTTTTTACTTTGGTTGGACTTCACAAGTAGGCCCTTAGAAGAATTATGAAGTAATAACAAATTCACCTTCTACGGCTGCATCAAAGCCAATGTTATTAAAAGCGCTGAGCGCACTTGGGGTGCGTCCGTTTGGAAAGAAAATAGGAAGGATAGAAAACTAAGGGAGGAAAATAGACATTTTCCACTGTTCGTTTGGAGAGAAAATGGAGGAATGATGGAAAACCGGGAGGAAAATTTTCCTCCCGGGCCCACAAAAATTTTCCTCCCAATTTGGGAGGAAAATGAAGGGGAGAAAACAAAGGGATGGGGGCATTTACTAAAATGCCCCCATCCCACCTGAAAGGTTGGTTTTTTTTTTTTTTTCTCTAACGTTACTGAACCTTCAGTAGTTCAGTAACGTTAACCCCTTCTCTTCTCTTTTTTTTTTTTTTTTTCATTTCAACGTTAACGTTGAACCTTTTTTCTTTTCTTTTTTTTTTTTCATTTCAACGTTAACGTCGAACCTATTTTCTTTTCTTTTTTCATTTCAACGTTAACGTTGAACCTTTTTTCTTTTCTTTTCTTTTTTCTTTTTTCATTTCAATTTCAACATTGAACTTCTTTTCTTTTTTTCTTTTTTTTTTTTCCATTTTAACTTTACTATTAACAAGGGTATAATAGTCCTTCCCACTTTTCCATCCCTCCAACCGAACACAAAAGAAGAAAAACTAAATATTTTTCATCCTCCCACTTTTCCACTCCTCCAACCGAACAGACCCTTAAGCATAAAGGCCTCCTAGAGCCTAGGTGCAAAGTGCAAGCATGTGCCTGATTGATGTGAAGCACACATTTAAAAAAAAAAAAACATAATAAATTAAAAAAAATTTATTAATGATCAATACAACAATCAAGTGATCAATTAATCATATAAATTACAATAAAACATTTTATATAATTTATATAACATCTATATAATTCTATTGTGCTTTACAAAATATATACAACCATGATATTTGATGGCCATGATTATAAAATATGGTTAAATCAAAATAGAAGTATAGAACCAAGAAGGCAAATGCTAAAAAGTACTAAAATGTTAGGCAATGTTATCTATGTGAGAGTCTGTTTTAGTGTTTTTTGTTTTTTTTTTGTGTGGTTGAAATTAAAAGTTCAAATATATCTAAAGAGATAGCCTTAGGTGTATGGTAGCACACCATATTATTAGTTTTTATATATTAAATCAATAGCTTATATCAAACATATTTAGATCTAATGGCTAAAAATCAAATCGGGATTTTTTTATAAAAAAAATTACAAAAAGCTCAAAAAATCGCGCTTTGCACTTAATAAAATAGCTCAAAAAAGCGCGTTTTTGTGAGGGCGCTTCGCTTTAACAACACTGGTCCATGTCCAAGTCTTGTTAGGTTTCCTAGTTCTACTAGGATTAGGTTTACTCTTCTATTTAAAGAGTTGTGGTGTTTTCTATTGAGGAGTTTAATGAATGTTTTCAGAATTTAAGAGTTATGAAGCTTTCTTTTATGGTTTGTGTAATGCAACCTTCACTGAGGTGTGATGCCAAGGAACCTTAGGTGTGATGCTTAAGAAGTTTAGGTGTGATTCCTAAAATTTATCTATTTTCTTTAATTTTACTATTCATAGTTACTGTTCACATTACCGTTCACACTAACCCAAATCTTGATTTTCACCTTTGTTTTCATTCCCAAACCCTATTAATCCTTGTCCCCTTTGAAAACCCTATAATCCCTATTGTTTTATAGCCTACTCCCCACCAAAACCTAACCATAATTCTTCAAAACCCAAGCTATACCAGATCTGCCCTGGTGTTCTAAATCAAATTACCTTGTTCCCCCTTGTCCTACGTCATTATTATTGATGGGGAAAGTTGCATGAATGTTGTGTCATCTTTCACAGACCACGACTAAATACCTTAAGCTACCGGTTGAACCTCATCCTCAACTATATAAAGTGGCTTGGATAGACAAACTTCTATTCCAGTAACTCATAGATGCCTTATTTCTTTTTCTTGTGGTATTTATAGTGATTCTATCATGTGTGATTTAATTCCTATGCAAGTTACATATATCTTTCTTGGTCGACCTTGGCTCTTTGATCAAAATGTCCAACATAATGGGAAAGAAAATACCTACCTCTTTGATCAAAATGTCCAACATAATGGAAAAGAAAACACCTACGCTCTAATGGTTGGTGAGAAGGAGGTTGTTTTGAAACCTATGACCTTAGTTGAGATGAATAAATTTAAAGGATTGAAGTCAAAAGTCATTGAAGGCAAAGAAACAGAAGCTAAAATTTCTGTTGTTGAAACAGAAGGCCCCAAAACAGCAGCTGATCAGCCTATAGAAGTGCCTCAAATTCCAGCAAATTTGTCCAAAAATTGCACTGATTTCTCTTTGAAAGATTTGTCAAAGCCATTACATCCTATGGATGAGTACTCTACTGACTTTGTTAAAGGTACAAGTTTTTTTTTTTTTTTGGAGAAAGAAATAATATACAATCTAGCCGTTAGATTGTTAAAGGTACAAGTTGTCTAGTGAGCAACATAGGAGATGCTGAGTTGAAGATAGATGCAAGTGATCAAGGGAAGCTTGAAGTAATGCAGCAAGACTCGAAAGAGATGGTAACTGTTGATGAAGCAGTTGAGATTGAAAAGGCAGCACATCAAAATTCCAAGGAAGAAGTGATGACTATAACACTCGCAGCATCTTATTCCCACGTTCATGTTGCCTGCCTAAGCAAGGTTCTATTGCCTATACCAACATTTCAAGATATTGATTTTGTCATTCCTGAAAAGTTTAATGGGTCAATTGAATTGGTGGGTGTATCACTATCATCATTGCTGCCACAAATGAAGAAACAAAAGAGTCATTACATCATATGGTTTTACAAAGCCTTGCTGCCCCAAGACAAGGGGAGTCTCAAATGTTTCATTTGGGAGAGCAGAGACTTTACATCCCAAAGTGTTAGCCAGAAACTTCTTTTCTGTGATCACCCCTACAGACACTATCTCATATTTGGCCAAATTAATTCTGAGTCTAGAAATGACCTCAAACATAGCAAAATACGCCTCAAATGGTGGATTTGATTAACATCTGCACCACAAAGGATAAGAGGAATTAAACCCATCTCTTTCTTCCTCTGTTTTTTCCATCTCATACCCACAACGTTTTCGTTGGATACACAAATTGCTTTTATACTTGGCCACCTTTGCCTTTGTCTATTCTAATAGAAACTCAGAATCCATGGATACATGTAACCATGCCAGTAAAGAACAATCCTAGGGGCATACCTTAATAGTCCCTTTTCCCCTTTCCAGCGATTTTTACACTAATCAGATTCTGCCCCATAAACAATAATGGACACCTCTTTTCTTGAATCTTGAAACCGAGAACAAAAACAAGCAAACAGAATAGCACACACCCCCTAAGCCCTTGGATTTGAAATATAAAAATTCATTTTTTTCGGCTTTAAATTTATATACTAAATCAAAGCAGCATTAATATGTGAATGTAATAGCTCATTTCCTCTTTTCGAAACAAAAAAAAAAATGAAGCAGAAAAATCTAACTGTAAAAGAAAGGTTCACTCTAAAACTAACACACACCAATGGGCTAAGGTTTGTAGGCCTGTGCAGGTTGGGGGGCTAGTTATAAGACATTTGAGAAGTTTTAACTCCACCTTGTTAGGCAAGTGGTTGTGGAGGTATGGCATAGAGACAGATGCTTTATGGAGGAAGGTTATAGAGGCGAAATATGGGAATGTTTGGGGTGGTTGGTGCACGAAAAAAGTGACAAGTGTGAATAGTGTTCGCCTCTGGAGGTTTATTAGAAGTGTCTGGTTGATCTTTTCTAAACTTTTACGTTATAAGGTGGGGTATGGTACTAGAGTGAAGTTTTGAAAGCATGTGTGGTGTGGAGACTGTACCCTCAAAGAGGCTTTTCCAAAACTTTACTGTCTTAGTAGGACAAGAGATGCTTCAGTAGCAGAAGTGATGGGTTGGTTTGGTGGGAGGATCCATTGGGATGTTCGATTTCGTCGTCCACCTCAGGATTGGGAGCAAGAATCTTTTGATCGATTTATGGGCATTGTCTACTCTTCGACTGTGAGGAGGGTTGGCCCTAACAAAGTTTGTTGGAAACCAGCTAGGAGTAAAGGTTTTGAGGTTAGAGGATTTTATCTTTCTTTCTACCCTCCTACTCTTCCTTCTTTCCCTTGGAGAATGGTGTGGCAATCGAAGGTTCCTCCAATGGTAGCTTTTTTCTCATGGTCTGCTTCCTTAGGTAAAATTCTTACAACAAATAACCTTCGCAAAAGATGTATTATTGTTCTTGATTGGTGTTATATGTGTAAGAGGTGTGGGGAATCGGTGGATCTTCCTCTTCTTCATTGCCCCATAGCATCTGAGTTGTGGTGTTTGGTGTTTTGTTTGTTGGGAATTCACTGGGTTATGTCGCATAAGGTAATTGAGTTGTACGAATCTTGGCAAGGTAAGTTTGGGCGTCACCACAATATAGGCCTTTAGAGACTAGTGTTGCATTGTTTGATGTGGTGTATTTGGAGTGAAAGGAATGCTAGATGTTTTGAAGGATGTGAACAATCCTTGCTAGAGATTAAGTCTTTTTTCTGTCATACTCTCCTTGATTGGAGTGTGTCTTTATCGCATTTTACTTGTTCTTCCATTCCTATTTTACTTGATCATTGTAATTTTGATTCTTGATTTTTGCCCCCAGAGTACATCCCCAATGTACTCGGGTTGGCTGCTTTTCTAATAAAATTTTTCGTTATCAAAAAAAAAAAAAAAAAACACCATAAATTAACCAATAATAAAGGAACCCAATTCATATAAATAAAATGCAAAATGAAAATGAAAACCCCCCTTCTTCAAGAAAAAAAAAAAAGCAAAAAAGGGAGAGTCTATGATAAACTTGACTTCCAAATTCAACCAATAATTTAAAAATTACACACTAATAATATCAATAGCTTGGCTGGGATTTTGGGTTGTAAGACCACTTTTCTTCCCATTAATCATTTGGTTCTGCCATTCAGGGCTCCTTACAAATCCTACATCTGGGATGAAATTATAGAGAAGATGAAGAAGAGGATGGCGGGTTGGAAGAAGACTTTTAACTTTGAACAAATTTTGGCTCCAAACATGTATGAAGCTATTTTTGCCAACCCATTTTGGTGATTTATAAGACTATCCATATGTATTATTAAAAAAAGTCACATAACTCATTAACAAAGTCATGTGACTAAAATTACACATTAATGGCCTCTTCAATCGCCACATAGTGGGTAAGAAAAAGATAGCTCCAACCATGTTTGAAGCCAAAACTTTTCCTTTATCTTTTGAAGGGTGGTTCTCTAACTTTAATCAAGAGAACACTATCTAGTCTTCCTCCATATTTTCTCTCTTTTCCCAATTCCAATCAGTGTAGCCAATAAATTGGAGAAGACTTTTGAGGGACTTCTTGTGGGGGAGGGGGGGCTTCATGGAGAGCATAATGTCCATTTGATTGATTGCTCCAGTGCGTGTAGACCAAGTAGACAAGGGGGATTGGGCATTAGAAAGTTGCTGAGTTCTAATCATGCTTTACAAGGTAAGAGTTTGTGGCAATATGGATTGGATATGGAATCTTTATGAAGGAAGGTCATTGATAGCAAATATGGAACTGACAGACGTGAATAATACTCTGGAGCAGTGTGAGGGCCACATGGGTGGGGCTTTGGCAACACATCAGGATGGGTTGGGACCGTTTTGCATCTTTCATTTGGTTTGAGGTAGGAGTTGGGTCCCAAATTCTGTTTTAGAAACAACATTGGATGGCAGGGGTACTTTTCAAGACTGCTATCAGGAATTGTTCAGGTTTGCCAGAGATAGAGATGCCCAGGTTTCAGATTATTCGGAGTGGGTAAATGATAAGGTGTATTGGAATCCTAGGTTTACAAGAGAGGCACAGGATTGGGAGTTAGGAGTCAATGGCTCTATTCTTGGATGATTTGTATGATGCACAGGTCACTCCTAATGCTAGTGATAAATCAATTTGGAGGGTTCCGTGGTGCTGTTTGGGGGATTTTAATATTGTTCGCTTTCCTAGTGAGCGTAGGGGTGCGACACGCCTGACCCGGGCTATGGAAAAATTCTCGGAATTTATAGAGGATCTTAACTTGATTGATTTGCCTTTGGAAGGAGGGAGCTATACATGGTCAAGTGGTACTGATCAACCAGCGATGTCTAGGATTGATAGAGCTTTGGTCACTCCAGACTGGGAGGATCACTTCCCTAATGTTTTTCAAAGGATTCTACCCCGTCCTATCTCAGACCACAGTCCTATTCTCTAGGAGGCAAGGGAAATGGCAAGGGGGAAAAGTCCGTTCAGATTTGAAAACATGTGGTTGAAGACGAAGGGGTTTGTGGATAGGGTTCAAACTTGGTGGAATTGGCATTCTTTTGTAGGTACACCTAGTTTCATGTTTGCAAAAAAATTAAAGGCTTTGAAAGAGGATATTGTACATTGGAATCGTCAAGAGTTTGGTAATGTAGAGCGTCAAAAGAAACAATTATTGGAGGAATTGAAAACACTAGACGCTAAGGAAGGGGATGTTGGTCTAACGGATGGGGAGATATGTCGGAGGGCAGATTTGAGGTCTCAGCTAGAGCATCTCCTTTCCTTGGAGGAAATTTCCTGGAGACAAAAGTCTAGGATGTTATTTATCAAGGAAGGGGATAATAACACCAAGTTCTTCCACAAAATGGCTAACTCCCATAGACGGCATAATCATCTGAGAACCTTGGAGGTGGAAGGAGTGGTTTTTGAGGAGGAATTTGAGGTAACTAATAAGGTTATCCAGTTTTATAAAAATTTGTACAAGGAGTTTGAGGGGTAGAGGCCTTTTGTGGAGGGTTTGGTGTTTGACCGTATTGGGGGCACGGAGAGGGTTCGGCTTGAAAGGAAGTTTGAAAGAGAGGAAATTCTTCAAGTCATTCGTGATTTGGAGGGGGGACAAAGCTCCAGGTCCGGATGGGTTTACTAAGGCATTTTATCATCATTGTTGGAGAGTGGTGGAGAATGACGTGTTAGTGGTCTTTGATGAGTTTCTTCAACATTGTAAATTTGAAAAATCTCTCAATGCTACCTTCATTGCTCTGATTCCTAAAAAGAATGACGCCTCTAATATTAGAGATTTCCATCCTATTAGTTTGGTGAGGAGTGTGTATAAAATCTTGGCTAAGGTTTTGGCAAATCGTTTAAGAGTGGTTTTAGATCAGTTGATCTCTGAGACTCAGAGTAGCTTTGTGGGTGGGAGACAAATCCTTCACTCGGTTCGTATTGCGAATGAGTGTGTGGATAGCAGAGGGAAGAGTAGGATTCCTGGAGTCATTTGTAAACTTGATATTGAGAAGGCTTATGATCATGTGAATTGGGAGGCTTTGCTGTATTTGTTGAATAGAATGGGATTTGGAGTGAGGTGGTGTAAGTGGATCCGTACTTGTATTTCCACAGTTCAATTCTCTATTTTGATTAATGGGTCTCCAGCTGATTTTTTTGGTAGTTCAAGGGGTCTAAGACAAGGTGATCCGCTGTCCCCTATGCTGTTTTTGATTTTGATGGAGGTGTTTAGTAGGATGTTGAGAAGAATGGAGGAACATGGCTTGATCCGCGATTTAAAAGTTGAGGGAAGGAGGGGTAGGGGGGAATGTGTTTATCATCTTTTGTTTGCAGACGATACTATCCTGTTTTGTGATGCAGATGTGGAGTAAATTCTTCATATTCGGTTGTTGTTACTTAGTTTTCAGGCGGTAACAGGTTTGAAGGTCAAGGTGCACAAGAGTGAAATGGTTCCTATAGGGGAGGTTGATGATGTGCATGCCCTGGCGGATATTTTAGGTTGTAGAGTTGGATCTTTGCCCATGTCCTATCTGGGCTTGCCGTTGGGGGCTCCGCATAATCTTCCTTCAATTTGGAATCCTATTTTGGAAAAAATTGAGCGAAAATTAGCCGAGTGGAAGAGATTGTACTTGTCTAAGGGGGGTCGATTGATGTTACTTAAGAGTACGCTTTCTAGTCTTCCTACCTATTTTCTTTCTCTATTCACCATTCCTACTTATGTGGCTAATAAGATTGAAAAGTTGTAAAGGGACTTTCTTTGGGGTGATAGCAAGGTCCATATAGTAGGATGGGATAGAGTTTGTGCGCCTATAGCTAACGGTGGTTTGGGGATAAGGAAAATTACTACTTTCAATAAGGCCTTATTGGGGAAATGGTTGTGGCAGTTTGGGAAGGAAGAGGGTCAGTTATGGAGAAGGGTGCTGCATCAAAATATGGGGAAGATTGGGGGGGATGGACCTTAAAGCTAGGTAGGGGAGCTCATGGGTGCGGGTTGTGGAGAGGTATTCGCTTGGGATGGGAGGTTTTTAGCAAGAATTGTCAATTTGTGGTTGGGTTGGGGAATAGAGTGAGATTTTGGCAGGATGGGTGGTATGAGGATCAATCTTTTCAAGTGGCTTTCCCTAGGCTCTATGGTATTGCCTTTGATAAGGAGGCTTCTGTAGAAGCTTCTTTGTCAAGGTAGGGACCGGAGGATAGAAGAATTTGGGATGTTCGTTTCATTAGAGAATTTAATGATTGAGAGATGGATGAAGGGCTGCATTTTCTTCGTATTTTGGGTGCTAATACTTCTCCAATGGATGTTATAGACCAGATGAGATGGAAGTTGGAGCCGAATGGGGAGTTTGACGTTCGGTTGTATTACAAGAAGTTGCGGGATGCTTCCTCAATTGTCTTTCCTTGGAAAGGAATATGGAGAGTAAAAGCCCCTAGGCATGTTTCGTTTTTTGTTTGGTGTGTGGCTTGGAATAAGATCCTTACGGGCGATAACTTGAGGAGATTAAGGGGTTTAGACTTTGTAGACTGGTGCATTATGTGCCGGCATTGTGGAGAGACGGTAGATAACTTACTTCTTCATTGTGAGTTGGCTTATTAGTTGTGGAGTTTTGCCTTAAAAACTTTTGGTTTGTCTTGGGTCTTGCCTAGATCGATCCCGGAGTTGCTTGTAGGCTGGTGGAATTGGTTGGGAAAGCACTCGTCTCATATTTAGAACTTAGTTCCATTGTGCATTCTTTGGTGTATTTGGAAGGAATGGAATCGGAGGACTTTTGAGGATTTGGATTGTTCCAGTGTTCAGTTGATTGCCTCTTGTAGTGGGATTCTTTTTAATTGGTCTCGGGCTTTGGGACTCACGTCTAGTGATTCTCTCTCCTCTTTTCTTAGCTCTCTTTCTCTTTTGTAATTTTTCTTTTGTTTGGTTTTCTTTTTTGTTTTCAATTGTTTTTTCTTCCTGTTGTCTTTGGGTGTGCTCTATGTTTTTCATGCATAGAGTAGCCTTTCGTATATATAAACTTCTTACTTATCAAAAATAAATAAATCAATTTGGTTTCCTTCACCCAAAGAAGGATTTTAGACAAAGAGCTATTATAGTGTCCTTTAAGGAAGCGCTGAGGCTACTTCCCAGTTTCCTTGGAAGTGCATATAGAAGCCTTTCTCCCGTCCTAGAGTTTCATTCTTTGTTTGGCAGGTGGCCTTAAGGCAAGATTTTGACAATAAACAATCTCTGGAAGAGGGGTGGATCTAAACCCACCTTCATGCTTTGATCTCAAACACACAGATCAAACCCTCATTAGATCTAAACACCCATACTCAAGATCTAGACATCAAAACCCACAACAGATCAAACCTACATCAGGTCTTACCTCGTTGGTCTCGATCTAGGTTGAAACTTGAAAAGAAGTACATCTAATGGTGGGTTGTAACATGACAGTGACTAAGTGAGAGAGCGATGGAACGGAACAAATCTGGCTACACGAAATCACAGATTTAGGGAAGGTCACAGAAAAAATCAATATGAGAAATTGATAGAAAAAATCAATCTATATATATAGTCAGCTGGTTCAGTATCGTTGGAATAGCAGATTCACGGCCGATAACTGTGCCGGATGACGTAAGAAAGCCACACTCACCTCCAACCACTGCCCCCATTCCCTGTTGGCAGCCCTGTTAAGCGGTTCAAGCAGTGTGGTGTTGGTTGATTCTGTCAGGTTGGATCCAAGCATGAACAGCCCTAGTTGGGATTGATTAGGTTATGCCAAATTCTGTTGACACCATGCTGGAATCCTGGGGTGGAGAAAGGGAATTTGAAGATATGTGAAAGTTTGGAGGGCAGTTCCAGCATGTTTTATGTGGTGTATTTGGAAGGAACGAAATTGAGGTACGTTTGAGGGAAGGGAGCTATCTTTTCCAAATCTCAGGTTTCTCTTTTTGCAGACTCTATTTGAGTGAGCATCATAGTCTCTTACTCTTTCTACGTACTATTTGACGGAATTCCTAGATTCTCTATACATTTGTCCTTGATACAAGGACTTTGATCTTTTCATTCTAAGTTTCTTGTTTTTCTTTTTGCATCTTTTACCCATGGTATACTGCCTGTATACGTTTTGTAAAGTTTTTTAATGAAGTTCAATTACTTATTACAAAAAAATTCCCCTATGCATATTCAGAAGCTAACCCCTAAGTTCAATCAGCTATACAAGCACACATGTACATACGTAAGCATATCTACACAAGAACCCAAACCTGTTCAATAGGTAATCAAGAGCATTCAAAACTGAAGCCTTCAGTCTGATCGCTAAATTCACTGTTGCATTTGGGTTGAAACTGATAAAAAAAAAAAAAAAACAAAACAAAACAAAACAAAAAATCATTGTTAAACAAAAACTGATCCAAGTTGAAAAAAATCCTATATCAGATTTAAGGATTAGACCCCTTGGTAATTAACAATATGCAATAAATAATGGCTGTTCATCACACAGTATAAAAATAAGTAAATAAATAACCCAGTTTATTTCAATATATTCATAATATGCTCAGCAGATTATATATATATATATATATATATATAGACACACACCATGGATAATAAACCAAATATGTAAAAATATTGTGACACGGGGAATGGTCATGAAATGGAAAACCAAAGGAAAACCTTTCCAATGGAAAAATTACTATGGAGACAAAGGCAATCTGATCGAAAATCACTGAAGAGAAAATAGTAACAAGGTCAATGACTCACAAAACCTTTATAGCCTAGACCTATGAAACCTCTGCAAGCGCCCGGCTTGCCTTCCTGCCACATCAGCCCCAGAACCTCTAGAACCCTCTTCTGGTGATCTCCTTTGAACCAAAACCTCTAGCACTCCAAGAACCTCTTGAAGGTTTTCTAAGTAAATCTCACTGGACTTTGGCTCTGTGGTTTCAACCTCACACTTGCTCACAATGGGACTGAAATATGAGTGGATTAATGAAAGAGGTAATTTTTTTTTTTTTCTTTGAGAGTCAAAGGGGTAGCAATGAGTATGATTTCTTTTAATGATCTTCGTATATCATGGTGAGACAGAAAAAAAGGCACAAGACAGAAAACAATGGCTCACTCTTGTTGATTTTCAAACTGCAAAGGAGCTCAATGAAAGCTCTTATCTTCATTTTCATTTTGGCTTTCGAGCACCTGAAAAAGAAACTCTTTCTTGTTGCTTTCTCCAAAAATGGCTCTCTACCAAACACTAAGCTCTCCTCAACACTCAGCTTCACAAGCTCAGCCCCGCACCCCAAAAACCCAACGTCTCCCTCTGTTTTGTTTTTCTTCTTTAAGCTCAATACACCTACATAAAATCCCCAACTTTCTCTTTTGTTACCACAGCCCACTCCCTCATCAATCTCTGCCCCTAACTTCAATCTGAATTAGCACATGAATTAAGACATATTTGACAAGCTTGCTTGAGCAAAATTCTGCTGAATTTTTTTTTTTTTTTTCACATAATTACAATCCTTAATCTAAATTCATTATCACTAATATAACACAATTAATAATTAAATTTGAAAAAAAAAAATAGAATAGAGAGATTTGAGCCTTTATTCCAAACCTGTTCAGAAGGCCGCAAACAACTTCCAAAATCAAAACTTTCAATCTGATCACTACCCTCACAGCCGCACTTGAGCTGAAAAGGAAATTAAAATGACGAAAGAAAATCAGTTTCAAGCAGATTTAAGTAACAATCAAATTTGTAAATTGAAAAAACAAAAGAGATAAAGGGATTGAACCTGGTGGAGGAGAGGGCTATGATACGAATAGTTTTGGTTAGGGTTAAGTTTTTTGCGAAGAAGAGGCGTCATTCTTCGCTGAACTGATTTCAAAATTTCCCTAATTTGAAATAACTGGATATTATGCCCAAAAGGGAATAATGTATTTAGGTAACTAACAAATCTGCTGCTGTCCGCTGCCGAATACATACCCACCCATTATTAAAAAAAAAAAAAATTCAAATAGGTTTTTTTTTTTTTTTGACTCACAAATATATTTTTTTTGAGAATCAAATAGGTTTTTATATATATATATATATATATATATATATATATAGAGTGATGTGGCAAGTGGTACCTACATTTTTTTTTTTTTTTTTTTTTTATGGGTTAAAAGGAAAGGTACCTACATATCAGATAACTAGCAAGTTACAACTACGTTGCCATATCACTATTTATTCAGAAGGACGTGCGAAAAAAAAAAAAGAAGCACGTCCCTTAGGAAAGCCCTTCTCTGACGAGGCCAAAGAGAGGAAAAATCAGCGATGGTAACTACACGAATCAGTAAAGAAAGCATTGTAAGCGGTCTTCCTCGTGACATTGTATCTTTTTTCTTCAAGAAAAACCGGGTGTGTATCGGCAGATTTTGGCAAATTATGGCTAAGATAAATCTCCTGATCATTAAAGAACTAGTTGCACTTAAGGCTAGTCTTCCACTCTAATACCATGTTAAATTATGGACTAGTTCAAGAGTTTAAACTATTGAGATATGATAATGCACAATTTTTACAAAAACTTTAGAACTAATAAGTCTTGTATTCCCAAAACCGATCGGAACAGCTGCTGCTGCTTATGATGCTGCTGCTTATGCAGCTGCTGCTGCAGCAGCAGCAGCTCTATAAACAAACGTAGCAATGAGATGAAATAGAAACAGAGCAGTATAGAACCTGTTACTATATTAGTTGCCCGTGCTGCTCTCACACCAAAAAGAAAATTTTCTTTCCATACAAAAAAAACCTTTCAAACTCATTGCCTATGCTAGTATGCTCTCCTGTGTGCTTCTCTATGACCAAAACTTCTCTATGACCAAAATACTAATTCTCTCTTCCTAACAACTCATAATCACAACATTGAGCCCAACAGGTGCTCGTCCGAAATCTTCATGTTTTGCCAGGAGATCCTTCAAGTCTGCAATTTCAGTCCAGTTCTCGCTGTGCGGTATCAAATGCCTAAATCAGTGAAAATTAGCTGAAAATTCATGGGAGAGTCACGGAAAAACGTTTATCCACGCGATTAGATGATCAAGAAGGTTCTTTAAAAAACAAAAGCAAAACAACAAAAACAACGTCCCTCTGAGGGAGCTAAATACCCGCTAAACCTCTGGTTTTGACTCCAACGTCATCAAAATCCTCGAGCTAGATAAGCTCAAGCTTAAATCCTCGGGGTAAATAATCTCAAGCTTTTAAATAGAAGTTACTAGAGATTTTTTATTTTGTCTACCGACGTTGCAAATTTTACATGGATTCCGCATTGGGGTGCCCCAATGATCGAAATCCTCCAGCAACGCGGTAACAGACCCGACGCTAGCTCAACAAGAAGTGACCAGAGCTTGTTCTTTTGGCCACTGGCTACACTTTCAGCATGGTGGTAGGGTGAACATGATAAAAACTCATCGGATGAAAACTTCTAGAAAAGAAATGAATACATTTAGAGTATACTAACCTTTCATTATGAGCATTGCGAAGAGTATTACTCTCTGAGTCAGAGCTTCTTCCAGCCATCCTTTGGGTTCAAGCGCAGCAGCTAGCACTCCAGCCTTCTTATCAATCTAAACTGAAGCTCTATGATCTATATATAACGCGGGAGAAAAAGCAAGCTAAGGGTCGTAGGAATCCGAACCCGAACCTAAGGTTCGTTGAAAGTTATAGCGCTCGGACCTAAGGTTCGTTGAAAAGTTATAGCGCTCGGACCTAAGGTTCGTTGAAATCCGAAAGTAAGATAAGCTGAAATAGAACCAAGTTATAGCGTATGCTAACCCAGCGTATGGGCACCTTCCTAGCAACTTCCTATGGTCTTGTGCTGTTTTAAGTTTTTCTACCCCAATGGTCAAACCCACCATTCCACCCAAACGAATGCTTTTTCTTAGGCAACCAGACTCACCAATTATAATTTCCATTCACTTATTCATGGCCAGTTCTCTCTCTTCACTTTTGTCTTTCGCTGATTCTGTCTCCTTTTCCACGGGTGCGCTGAGTATTACGGCTGGGTGTCTGCCACGTCACACGATTTCAGTCAATTAAGGTACGATTTTTATGACGTGTGCTAAGTACGTGTGTGCAACAAGCATTAATCTTTCAACATTCATCTGAATCATTACCATTAATTGAAGCTACTGCAAGGTTCCCACTTCTACAGTGTCCTTAAGGCATGGCCTTTGATCGCTTCCATGGCTTTCTTCGTTTGCCTGTTGAGTTTGAACCTGATGTATTCCCAAACGGCTCCAAGGAAATTTTTTTTTAGGTTAATGGGTCATTATGTACAGTTTGTTTTGGAAAAAATGACTGTGTTGCGGATAATCTCGCCACCTTCGCCGCACTGATCAAGCTGACGAATAGTTTGTAGCTTTTACACTCAGAGAGAAATAAAGATTGGAGCTTTGTATTTAGAAAGTTTTGTTGATTCTTAACACGCACAGAACCTGATCTCTCCAACTAATGTGGGAGAGGGATGAGTTTGTACTTCTTATTTTTTTTGCTTTGTTTAGTTTGTTTCTTGTCTTATTGTGCGTTCGTCTTTGTTCTTTTGCGAATTTGGCTTTTGCTGAAAAATCGTCACTGCGTTTGTACTCTCTTTTGCATTTTGTTTCGTTTGTTTCTTGTTTTTGTGCTTTCATCGTTGTTCTTCTCTCCCGTTCCCTGTGAGTTCATTATTGACACAATTTTGTTTTATTCTCATTATTTGTCTTTCTATTCTTTACCGTTATCTTTGCCTTATCACAGTTATGTCTCATAACTGAATCATTGTTTACTTTGTCTCTCACCATCGTCGTTTTGTCTCGATAATTATTATTTTATCTTAGGTTCCCTTCCCTGTATTTACTCTTTTCCAATAACTTTTTCTCTTTCATCCACTTTTTCAAGTCCACACTCTCATGGTCTCATGTTTTAAACTCGAACAATTTATTTTCATCTTTTAAAATACGTACATCATCCCATCAATAATGGATTTAAAATGATCATTTCATTATCCACTGTCTACTACCGTACAAAACTTTCTCCTGGCTTGTTCACTGATTTAAACTTCCCAAACAAATCACTACAAGGAAATGGATTCTTGTTACCTCCTGCTTGATCACGGATAATTGAGCAATTTTAATATCACATAAAAAAGGGATAATTACAGTAAACTCACCTGTGGTATGATCTGTTTTCACTTTGTCAACCCGTAATTCAATCATTTACACTTTGTCCACCTGAGGTTAGTTCCATTAGCCTTCCGTAACCCACCTCCCCGTTTGCCATTAGAAAAACACATTTTTAGGCAAAAACAAATATAACAAGAATAAAAAAGCTAAGATTTTTCAATGCTCATGAACTTCAATGAGAACAAAGTGGAGGAACAATATACCAATCAAATGGCTCAATGAAATTATTTTTAATCTATAACAATATCAACATTTTCACAACAACTCAAAATTTTGAACCAAATTTTACCAAAAAACCAACATCTCAAAACAACCAGCAACGTTATCAATAAAAAGAGAGTGAGATAGAGATAAGCTAACAACTGAAGTGTGAGGTATAGAAAAATCCAACCGTGGGTTTGGATCATGGTAGATTAGCCATGGGTTTGGTGTCGTTTCCCTCAATCATCGACGTCACCTCAACAACGAGTTCCTCCTCCTCAGTGGCGAGCTCCTCCATCCGACCTCCATGGCCGACCCTTCAAGCTCCCACAATAAATCTCACTAAACACTCTCTCTCACTCTAAACCTGAGCTCAATCTCTCTAAGCTCTCGGCCTGAGCTCTCTCTAAACCCCTGTTCTATCATCTCTAAAACTCTCTCAAACGAACTCCATGGATGCCCCTCTCAAGCTCACCCCTTCACATCAACGTCACCACCTAAGGCAGCCTCGCCTCATTAGACCCTCATCGAGCCCTCACTAAACCCAAGCTCCCACTGTCTACTCTCTGAAACCCTCTCAGGCAGAGCCTCCCTCAGACTTCCATGGTCATCCATCTCCAATCATCAACCACCACCACTCCACAGTGGTTCCTCTGCCCTCTGCTTTTCAGCCTAACCCAGGTTTTGGGGGTTTGTTAATAGTGGGTTTGGGTGAATTTTCCAGAGTGTTTTCTTTGTATTGGATTGTGAATTAAGTTTTGGTTTGATAAAGGGGTTTGATTGAAAGGTTGGGAAGAAGGGATGAGTGAGACAGAGAGAGAAATCAATGATTGAGAGAGAGATGCGAGTGAGATAGAGAAATGATGAACCAAATGTCTTGTTTTGATACACATCTTCTTTCTCTACACAACCCCCCTCTTTGATTTTGTTTCTTTGAGTTTTTTCTGTTATTTTTTGTTTTTAGAGGAGAGAGACATAAAAGTGAAGATAAAATACATTTTTACCCTTGATTTTAACAGAAGAGGGTAACGGATGGCTAACAGATTGAAGTTCAGGTGGGCAAAGTGTAAATGATTGAACCACAGATAGGCAAAGTGAAAACGGGCCATACCACAGGTAAGTTTACTGTAATTATCCACATAAAAAAAAATCACAATTTTTATCATAACTTACAAATAGCGGTAAAACGGTCGTCCATTTTCAAGGACGCATCTAAGTCAGGAGAACTCCCATGAGCTAGTAATGAAAGGTCGTCAGTATGAATGGACAAGCCTATGCACATTAAAGCTAGAAATTAACTCCATCAGGCTAGCTAACAACAAGTAAATGCGCCGGAAAGATTACAAAAGCTTTGATGAGCCAACGGTCATGCGTTACACATTAAAGAGAATCTGCATTGCCATTAAATGTTGTAATTCATTTAGGTAAAAACACCCAAAAGAGCATTAACGGGCATAAATGACTAACCAGAAAGCAAGCTATATAAAGCTAGCCAACCCAGGTGAGTTTTCTTCATGAAAAACATAAGATACTACAATTATCCTATCAACTCAAAGCGATAATCTGAATTAGGCATCAGAATGTCCATAGTTGGCACCACGCCGGTTATCTCTTCTTTTCATCTCTTATCTTTTCAACAAGTATCACAGTTTGTCCATCGGCATCGACAAGGAACATACTAACGAGGTCACATTTGAGCTTCATCAGTTTGGCACCGTCTGTGGGGATCTCAACAAGTCATTGTATCCCTATCGACAAAGCTCCTTAAGACCAATGGAATCCGCTACAACAGCACCCCCCGGTAGTAATGGAGATCAAAAACACGGTGAAGAAGCAACACTTCACTTCAACTACACAACCGTAGCAGACACGGCGAAGAAGTTAGCAGCCTTGAGAACAGTAGGGGAAAAGATGCTTTCGAGTACACCGAGCAATCCATGCACAGTAATGATCATATGATGAAGAGCCTGAGGAGGGAATTGGACGAGGTGCTAAATGCCATGAAGGGGAAGACGGCGATAAATCTCGACAGCATTCTTAAGCGAACAGATTCACCCTTCACCGCTAGTGTTCTAGAATGCCCCTTGCCTCCAAAGTTTTGTCTCCCAAAACTAGAGTTCTATGACAGCACGAAAAACCCTCTTGATCATATAAGGGCTTTCAAGACAATTCTGAACCTCCAGTAAACTCCAGATGAAGTCATATGTAGGTCTTTTCCTGCCACACTCATAGGAGCTGCTAGGGTATGGTTCAGTAAACTGCCAGTATCCTCAATTGTGAACTTCAAACAGCTCAGTGACTCATTTTTCTGGCACTTTATTGGGGGGCATCACAAAAGGCTAACCTCTTACTTGCTAACTATAAGGCAGTAGGAAAGGGAAAGCTTAAGAGATTATGTGAAGCGTTTCAATAAAGCTGTTCTCGAGATTGATGAGGCTGATGACCAGGTTATAATGACGACCTTTCAAGCTGGACTCAACAATCCGGGTCTTGTCTTTTCATTGGGAAAGACATCACCAACCTCTATGATAGACCTTCTGTTCAAAGCTCAGGAGTACATGAATGGGGAGGACGCTCTCACTACAAAAGGACTAACGGGTAAACGAAAGAAGGAAGAAACCAGTGACTTCTAGGGTAAGAAAAAGGACTGCAAAGACTATTTGTTGGAAACCAAGGCTAGTAAGAGCAGCCCAGAAATTCCAAAGAAGAGGTTGAACTTCACCCCACTGGTGATGCCTACGGACAAGATCCTAATGCAAATTAAGGATGAACCTAGCCTGAAATGGCCAAAGCTATTGAGCACGTCCTCTAGGAAGCGGGATCCAAAAAAAATATTGTTGTTTTCACAAGGATCACGGCCATTACACCGATGAATGTCGTGATTTGAAGGAGTTGATTGAGGAGCTGATCTAGAGGGGAAAGGTCCAAAAGTTCGTCAAGGGAGATCATCGATCTCGATCAAGGGCAGAAGATAAGTCTCACGACAATAAGGATGATGGATGAGACCATCCAAAATAGGTCGTAGGGGAAATAAGGATAATAACTGGCGGACCAGTATCAGGAGGATCATACAAGTCCTTGAGAATGGCCTATCAAAGAGAGATTAACAGCATCCACGTCAAGCATCCCTCTGCAAAATACCGTCGGTTAGAGAATGACGACATAACTCTTTCTAAGTGAGACGTAAATAGGGTCAAGTAACCTCATGATGACCCCCTCGTCATTATGTTGGAAATCGAAGGCTTCAACACGAGAAGGGTATTAGTCGATAATGGGAGTTCAGCGGACATCATGTATATGACGGCATACCAACAACTGAGGTTGGACCCTAAATAGCTTCAACCTTTCAAGTCACCTTTAGTCAGTTTCAGTGGAGACCGTATCTATCCAAAAGGCATCATTTCATTATCAGTCACAACAAGGATGCATCCAGCTCAGGTAACAAAACTGGTGGATTTTTTTATCGTCGATTGTCCATCATTATACAATGTGATCCTTGGACAACCAACATTAAATCGACTCAAAGCTGCAACCTCGACCTACTGCCTCAAGGTGAAATTCCCAACCCCACATGGGATTGGAGAAATATGCGGAGACCAGTTGCTAGCCCGGGAATGTTATCAGGCAGTATTAGCTTTTAGAGAAAATCATACCTGGATGGTCGAGGAGGAGCTTGAGAAGCCTACCAAGGACCTAGAAGATGTGAAGCTGTTAGAGGGAGATCCTTCCAAAGTCACCAAAGTCGGAGGAGGACTTAACCCACCACTGAAAGAAGAAATAATGGAGTTCCTAAAGAAGAATCTAGATATTTTCGCCTGGACTCATGGGGATATGCCAGCCATAGACAACAGGGTGATAGAGCACCGATTAAATGTCGACCCAACAAAAAAGCTCATCCAACAAAAATGAAGGGTTTTCGCTCCCAAAAGGAATAAGGCCATCATAGAAGAAGTGGAGAAGCTCTTAACAGGCGGTTTTATTCGAGAAGTCTTCTATCCAGAGTGGCTTGCCAATGTCGTTATGGTTAAGAAGTCCAACGGAAAATGGCGAATGTGCGTTGATTTTACGGACCTCAACCACGCCTGCCCGAAAAACAGCTTCCCTTTCCCCAGAATTGACCAGCTCATGGATTCCACAGCTAGTCATGATTTGCTGACTTTCACGGATGCGTTTTTAGGCTATAACCAAATTCGCATGAACGAGGAAGATTAGGAGAAAACAGCCTTCGTCACTAGCCAGGGGTTATTTAGCTATAAAGTCATGCCATTCGGCCTGAAAAATGCAAGGGCTTCCTACTAGAGGCTAGTGAATCACATGTTCAACAAACAGATTAGATAAAATATGGAGGTTTATATGAACGACATGCTCATTAGAAACAAAAGGGCAGAGTCACACCTGGATGATCTTAGAGAGACCTTTGACACTCTAAGGAAGTATCAGATGAGACTAAACCTGGCAAAGTGTGTATTTAGGGTCTCGTTTGGCAAGTTTTTGGGGTTCATGGTTTCCCAACGAGGAATCGAGGCCAACTCGGAGAAAGTTAAGGCCATACTCGACATGACCTTGCCAAGAAGCGTGAAGGAAGTACAGAGGCTGACTAGACGAATCGCAGCCCTAAACATGTTCGTCTCCAGGGCTATAGATAAGTGCCTCCCATTTTTTAAGACACTGAAGCAAACTTTCCAGTGGATAGAAGAGTGTGAAGTAGCTTTCTAGGCCCTCAAGGAATATTTGTCCAAACCGCCACTCCTGAGTCCATCCATCAAAGGAGAAGACATGTTCCTTTATTTGGCTATGTCACAAATAGCTGTGAGCTTGGCACTGATCCGTGAAGAGCTCAAGATTCAGAGGCTGGTTTATTATACAAGCTAGGTCTTCTAGGGCGCAGAGGTGAGATACCCGAGGATAGAGAAAATGGCTTTTGCTCTAATTGTCGCATCTAGGAAGCTTTGTCCATACTTCCAAGTTCATACCATCTTTGTCATGACAGACAGACCCATTTGGAAATCCATGAGCAGGCCGGATGTTGCAAGGAGAATGATTCAATGGGTTGTGGAGTTGAGTTAATTTGATATCAACTACAAACCATGAATGGCTTTTAAAGCTCAGGCATTAGCTGACTTCGTCGCTGAGTTCACCATGACGGATCAAGACCCAAAAGCAGATTACTGGACGGTATATGTGGATAGGTCGTTAGCTGCAGGTTTTAGAGGAATATGCATGATCCTTCTATCTCCTGAGAAAGACATCCTCAAGTACGGAGTCCAGCTTTAGTTTCCAGCAACAAATAACGAAGCGGAATATGAAGCAGTACTTACAAGTTTAAGGGTCTCAAAAGCCCTGGAGATCAGAAACTTAAAGCTGAATTCAGATTCAAAGCTAGTAGTGGGGTAGATAACCAAGGAGTATGAAGCGAAGGAAGATAAGATGAAAAGGTACTTAAAACTGACCAGTCAGTTAGTTTCTAATTTTGATGATGTCAGGATTAGTCAGGTACCAAGGGAGGAGAATTTTGAAGCGGAAGAAGTGGCTAGACTTGCCTCGTCCTACAACGATATAGGACGACCCAGACTATACATGGAGGTGCAAACCCTCCCATGCATAGAAGGGTTAGATGTAATCTATGTTCAATCCAAAGGCAGCTAAATAGACCCAATAATCACTTACATCAGAGATGGCACACTCCCACCAAACCCTTCAGAGGTCAGGAAGATCAGAGTAAGGTCGTCCAGATTCACAATCCTGAATGACGAGCTGTACAAAAGGGGGTTATCCCAACCCTACTTGAAGTGTCTAGACTCTGAGGATGCCACATATGTGTTGCGCGAGATCCACAAAGGTGTTTGTGGAAATCATTCAAGTCTAAGATTACTTGTGGGGAAAGTGGTCCAAGTAGGATATTTTTGGCCAACCATACAGAAGGATGTAGTCCAGGTCATCTAGAGTTGTGACAAGTGCCAGTAGTTTGGAAATGTGCAACATGTCCCAGCGGAGCATATGACGAACATTTCGTCACCATGGTCATTCTCAACGTAGGGAACTGACATTGTAGGCCCCCTACCACCAGGTAAAAAGCAAGTCAGATTTTTAGTTGTCACTATTGATTATTTCATGAAGTAGGTGGAAGCAAAACCTTTGGCAATAATCACAAAAGCCAAGAAACAACACTTCGTCTGGAAGAAAATCGTCTATCAGTTCGAGATTCTGAGGGTGATTATCTTTGATAATGAATACAGTAACAAGTTCAGAGAATTTTGTAAGGAGCTGGGGATCAAAAATCATTATTCCTCCCCCAGACCCACAAGCTAACGGCCAAACCGAAGTCACAAATTGAACTTTGCTTAAGCTAATCAAAGCTCGACTTGAGGGGGTAAAAGAAGCATGGCCTGAAGAGCTTCCAGGAGTCCTATAGGCCTATGGGACGACTACAAGAACATCGACAGGAGAAACGCCCTTCAAACTGGCATTTGGAACTGAAGCAGTGATTCTTGTCGAAGTTGGGATGTCAAGCCTCAGACGGACATGTTATGCTGAGCACAACGACGACGAGGGATTGAAACTCGCTCTGGATTACTTACCCAAGGTCAGGGAGGACGTAGCTTAAAGGATGGCTTTATACCATGAGAGGATGACAAAGTACCACAATCAAAGGGTGAAGCTAAAAAGATTCAATCCTGGAGACATGATCCTACGGAAGGTTTTATAAACCACCAAAGATCCAACCCAAGGAAAGCTAGGCCTCAATTAAGAAGGTCCGTATAAGGTCGTCCGTTACTCAAGAAGGGTGAGCTATTACTTAGAAGATATGAACGGAAAAAATTTACCTCGTCCTTGGAATGCAGAACACCTTAAGAAGTACTCTCAGTGAAGGAACTAACACCCAAATGACAAGCTTAAATCATAACCTCCATGATAAAAACTCCATCCAAAAAGAGATGAGTTTAAATCATAACGCTCTTGATAAAAACTCTGTCCACCAAGCAACAAGTTTAAATCATAACGTCCAAGATAAAAACTTCGTCCACAAAGTGACGAGTTTAAATCATAGCACTCTTGATAAAAACTCTGTCCACCAAGTGACGGGTTTAAATCATAATGTCCATGATAGAAACTCTGTTCGCAGATTGACGAGATTAAATCATGACATCCATAATAAAAACTCCATTTGCAAAGCAACGAGTTTAAATCATTACATCTACAAAGTGACAAGTTTAAATCACATTATTTGTGGTAAAAACTCTGTCTATGAAATGATGAATTAAAACCATATCATTCGTGTCAAAAAAGTCTATCTACCAGCAATAAGTTCCAAACACGAAAAGCTTTATTTAGGCAAGACAGTAAAAATATATGTACACATGTACATGTATAAAAAGTCATTGCATTCATAAAGGCAGATTCCTACTTTGCCAACAGAAAGCTATTTCTAAGGATGCAGACCCCCTTAGGTGAGTCTCAAACTATGAAGAAAAAGACCATGAGTTCGTCAAAAGTGTAGAATCTCCTGCAAGCAAACTTCATCCAGTTCAAAGGAGTTCAACATAAAGAAACTTGGTTCGGATGTGCATAAAAAGGGAGTTGTTAAGTCTCTAAAAACAAGATAAGCAGTCAGATAAAGGCCTCAAAACAAAGAGGCAGCAAGTGTTCAAAAAACACACACCCTAAAACAAAGGGGCATCCACCTTTTAAAAAATAAATAAATAAAGAAGGGAAAAAGAGGTCATTCAGGAGTAGGAACAGTAATAGCAGCAATAGAAGTTTCCAACTTCACCAGTGTCTCCCCCTCCAACAATAGCAGCCATAGAAGTTTCCCCTAACTCTTTAGCTTCATCAGCCAAAATTTCAGTGTCAATCTTCTCAAAATCAAGGTTAGAAAAATCTACGGCCAAGCTATGGTGTTTCATCATCCATCTCCATAAGAGCTCAAAACCCTTGAATATACTGAGTGAATTGAAGATTTGAAAACTGCTCAGATTGCATGACCTTCTGGATGAACTTGTCTCTCTCCGTATCAGTCCTTAAAAGAGCAGCTTAGATTTCTTTGTCCTTCTGGGCGATGAGTGCTTTTTCCACACGCAAGGCTTCACTAAGTTCCTTTATCTTCTCGTTCGCCTTGTTTGTCTAATCCATGGCAGCAATCAAATCCTTTCTCAACTTTAAACTTTCTACTTCGACGGACTCCAACTTGGAATTTACCACCACGACCTTCTCCTCGGTGCTCAAGTAATCCGTTGTTATGCGCAAGGACTCCCCGAGGACCTAGGATGAATAAAAGGAAGTTAGAACTGTGCATGTGCATATGTGTATGCGTATAAGTACAAAAAGATACCATCGAAGGAAAAGGGGCATACCTGCACCAATTTGTGAATGTGGTGATTGAGCAACTCGTGAGAAGGAATGGATGACAAGCCCTTGAGTTCATCGTCTGTAACCACATTATAAGCATGACCAAGAGCAGTAGTAGGGTCATCCCAAATGCTCCTCCCAGCTTTGCCTTTTCCTTTTGAACTAGTGGTGGTGGGGGGGGGGGGAGTAAAAGCTGTGACTTCTAAGGACGGAGTTGGAAAAGACGGAGCAATCTAAATGAATGGCAGAACGGCAGTTTCACCCTTCTCGTCACCCAACTTCCATTTCTTCAAATCTGTAGCAAGGTTAGACAATGGTTCGTTCTTCATTCCCCTCATGCGAGCATATTTCTCCTTGCTGTACCTGGTGGCCATTTCTGCTAACCAAAGGAAGAGAATGAGTAACTATACGAAGTGGCAAAGAGATTCACAGAGACGAACTTATTTTAAGAGTTAAAAGGACGAACTTACTTTTCTCTGGTCGGCAAATTTTCTCCAGTACGTACTTTAAAGGTTCGGGTCCTAGACAACAGTCAAATAAATGACAAGGATCAACTAGGTCGTCGAAGTCCTTGATCTCGTGAGCAAAAGCAAGAGTTGCATGAACTCGATCACAGTGTTGGTCTTCCAACTCAGGACGATCAAGAACTACAAAGATTAAGAGATAAACATTGTTAGGCAAGCTTTAGTGATATAAAAGAAAAACTAAGGAAGACGGTGAAAGTACATACAAAGCACAGGGACTTCCCATTTCTGCAGTAATCTTGGGACTTCCCTCCAAAAGTTGTTAGACACGGTTTCCCAATTGGTTCCAGAAATGAAAAAATATCACGATTTCCAATCACGAAAGGACGATAGGAACCCAGAAACGACCCTAGACTTTCTATCCCAGGGCAAGAGCTCTAAATACCCATGATGGGTGGAAGGCTTCAAGCGATATAAATGCAAAAACTCATTCAATGTTATCATGTCTCCCTCACAGGCAGACACCTAGATCGACATACAACTTATAATCGTCCTCCAGGCATTATGGACGAGTTGACCAGGGGCAATTTGGAAATTATGAAGAAGTTGCATAATGAATGGATAGACAGGAAAATGCAAACCACACAGGAAATTCGCTTCATAAAAGCATACTTCCCGGTGAGCAAAATTGCAAGCCTTCTCACTAGACTGGGGTAGATGAATACAAGTGCCTTTAGGAAATTGAAATCTTTTCCTAAACCCAGTCAAATGACTGTCCTTTAAGGAATAAGTCTCAGAAGGGGCATGCAAAAGGGGTGAAGAAGAGGATGAGGGCAACTTTGACGCAGCGGTATCAACCACTTTGCTCAAAGACTTAGCATTTGACGATAATCCCATCTCTAACTCACTCAACCTAACATCATCTTCCCTATACTCCATGGTGGCCATCCCTAAATGATGCTTAATCAAAGAATGGCGAATAAGGGAATAAAGGGAGAATAGGACAGGTTTGAGTAGAGTAAAACGAAATGCAAATAGACTGACTTAGGGGCGCCTACCATAAGAGTATTCCAAAAAGAAAAAAGAAAAAAGGAGACATGGAGAAGGACCTGTCTAAAGAAAAAAGAAATCGAGGGGCACTCCTGTTTAAAGAAATTGAAATCAACCATTAAGCAAACATGGAGAAGGACCTTACCAGAAAAGAAGTTTGAAATTTGAAAATCCTTAAAAAGCTTCAAGCACAGAGAAAATAAGGTAGAGGGGGGAATTAGTTTTTTTCTAAAAAAGGAGAAGCCGAAATTAAAGCGTGCCAAAATCTAGGCAATTTCGCACACGCCACAAATAGAGAAGAAACATGTGTCTTTTGCCTGGAGAAGTAGTCGCTTCACATTCATGATTAAAGGGAAGTATCGGAAAACAAAAAGATATGAACCATCACAATTGATCACATTCCTATGCCCGTCCAAAATCTTGACGACAAAGGAATGAGGGGGCAACTAACGAATAGCGGTAAAACGGTCGTCCATTTACAAGGACGACCGAAAAGTGCATCTAAGTCAAGATAACTCCCACGAGTAAGTAATGAAATGTCGTCCATATGAACGGACAAGCCTATGCACATTAAAGTCAGAAATTAACTCCATCAGGCCAGCTAACAACAAGAAAATGTGCTGGAAAGGTTACAAAAGCTTTGATGAGCCAACGGTCATGCATTACACATTAAAAAGAATCTTCATTGCCATTAAATGCTATAATTCATTCAGGTAAAAACGCCCAGAAGAGCATTAACGGGCATAAATGAGGGTAACTCCCACGAGCATGTAATGAAAGACCGTCCATATGAACGGACAAGCCTATGCACATTAAAGTCAGAAATTTACTCCATCAAGCCAGCTAACAACAAGAAAATGCGCCGAAAAGGTTACAAAAGCTTTGATGAGCCAATAGTCATGCGCTACACATTAAAGAGAATCTTCATTGCCATTAAATGCTGTAATTCATTCAGGTGAAAACGCCCAGAAGCGCATTAACATGCATAAATGACTAACCAGAAAGCAAGCTATATAAAGCTAGCCAACCCAGGTGAGTTTTCTTCATGAAAAACATAAGATACTACAATTATCCTATCAACTCAAAGCGATAATTTGACTTAGGCATCGAAGTGTCCATAGCTGGCACCACGCTGGTGATCTCTTCTTTTCATCTCTTATCTTTCAACCGGTATCGTGATTCGTCATCAACAAGGAACATACTAACGAGGTCACATTTAAGCTTCATCAATAACTATTTTACATGACAAATTGTGATTAGTTGTCTATTACTTTTATATGAACCCATAGTTTTTTCTCCACTTCTCACACTTAATTACATCACAAATGTGGCAAGAAGTTGTGATGAGAGTTTTGTGGTCCTTTCCCTTATAGCCCTTTCAGCAACAATGTCAACGAACAGCCAGTAGTCTAGGGTTATATACAGTTGGTCATGGTGTGGTTATTAGACCGGTGTCAATTTGTGACGTGGCAAACTCAACGGTTGTCACTTTTAGTAGAACAATTGTCCTCTTATTTTACTACCAGTCTACCATCTTTGACAGACGATGTTTTCTAAATTTGATTATTTCTATACAATTTTCTAATATTTTCTCCCCAAAAAAAAAAAAAAAAACTGTTGAAAGCTATTTTCTGCTTAATATACGAATAGATTTTGCATCAAAGAATGTTTAGGTACAATTTGGTCATTTTATTGGATTTAAAATTTTGTTACGAAATATTTGCTGGTTTGGGACCTTCAACGTCACCTCTATCACCAGCTGATCTAGGATCTGCGCCACTCTTGAATTTGCCAACACAACCTCCCCCTCCCCCACGTTCTACCTTTCACCCAAAACAGCAAACGACCATCTTCAGTCTTCACCATTCATCCAAAGCAAATCCAAATAGCACAACAGATCCTCACTTTTCACTTTTCACCCCAAAAGCTCACAACACCAGCTTAACCGTTCATCCAAACCAAACCCAAATAGCAAATTTAGGCCAAAACAAGCTTGAACTGTACGAGGAGCAATTGAAGAATCTTCAGATGCACCATCAAGCTTGAGGAGCTCGCCATCGTGGAGGTGGATGGCGGTGGCGTTGTCAATGGTAAGTCTGCGGCTTGATAACCAGTGCAAAGTTTTTTCACCTGTATTTGTTTATTTGGTGAGAATTTTGTGTCTCTCTTTTCAGGAGGTTATAATTTATAAAAATTCATGCAATTTGTTGTTCCCCACGGGTACTCTTGTATGCAGATACAAGTTGATGTTCATGAGAATTTTGGTTTTTGAATTTTTCCTGTTAGAACATTATAAATTTGTTGCGCTTGTTTGACAATTTTAAACTGCTTGTTAGAACTTATAAATTGCTTCATAGTTTTTGAGCCAATACTATATGCTGTTTAATTTATAGATTCTATACTATGGTGCCTATTATAAGCTGATGCAAATGTAACAAAGGTTAGGACTTAAGACAGTAATCATACCTCACAACGAAGTACTCTATTAGTGGGATTTATACTCCTTCACTATGCATGGGGAAAAAAAAAATTTGCTTTGCAGTCTCTTTGGGGATATTAAATAAAAAAATTCACTATCTAAAGACATACTGTAACTCTTTTTTTTTTTTATCTGAGATTCATTTTAACTAAGAAAAATAAACACGAAGGACAACTTTTTCAGGCATTTAGAAGGCCATATGAACAAGTTGGTCTTGGATGGGTTTATGCCATTACCAAATATGATCCTGCAAGTTTCTTTGTTCTTTCTGATTTCACCCATAGTTCAATCGATATGCTACTGTCTTGCAGACACACAGGGTTTTGGATAATGCTCCCTTGTCCTTTTTTCATTATATTTACTAACTATAACAATCTGCATTTAACAGATTGCAACAATAACTGATGCCATATATGGTGTTTGGGCTAGATATTGTCTTCAAATCACAGGTAAATTCAGATTGCATAAAAAAATTTGTGTTATACCTCCGTCATAGTTCTCAGCAGTCATGCCTTTTATGCTTCAATGACCAAAAAGTGATGCTATAGCTGAATTTTTGCTTCATAAGTGGCACCAGCCTTATGATCCACACATCCAAATCAGTGACTATAAAATGTTCTGATAAGCAATTAGTTCTTTTGATAACCTTTAAATTGTCCATTAACAGAAAAACCTATCATTTAGATTTAGTTGTACCATGAAAAATTCTCTTTGCGCTTTTTTAACTTCTCTTTATGTGTATTCAAAGTCAAACTTCTAGCCTGCAACATATTTCACAGGAAGCTCATGAAACTTGCTTTGAAAACTAACCATGTTAATGACTAATATGATTCTGCTCTGCTCAATCAAATTATCAACTTATAAATTTTTTATGCAAACTTATCTGTTTTTGTCTAGGCTGACCACCTTTAGAAGGGATTTTGAAATTACTAAAGAAGAACAAGGTTTGCATACCACTCTGCAGATATTACCATATTTGAGGTATATGGTGCTGATTCATGTTAGACATTCTGTTTTCATTGCAGGATGAAGTATTAATGACAGAAATTCATGTAAGGTGTGAACTTGCTTGATAATTGCCAGAAGTCACAGCTTTTTAGGCTCGCTGTTCATTTACTTCCATATATGATCTTCAAAAATGAGCTGCATCTGATCTAATGAGAACTTGTGAACAAGATAAAAGAGGTATGGCAGTTCTCTGTAAATAATCAGTCTCTTTGCCTCAAGAAAGAATATACATCTGTAGCCCTTTTTTCAAACTCGCTGCAATGTCACTTGTACAGCAGCACAAGTGTAAATTTTAACCTCACATGCATTTTGCAATTTATTTCAATCTTCAAATAATCTAGCGAGTTGATGCTCTTATAATGGACAAGAAAAAGGAGATAATCAAGAAACCTTACTTTAGAATTATTAAATTAGAGCTTTTGTTTATCATTTGAAGCTATTTTCCACTTTGAACTTCCAATACTTGTACTGGATTATAGTGAAACGATGAGTCTAGAGACGTCTAGATCTTCATGGCAATAAGTTTCTGTTTGTTTATAAGCTTTGACAATCTGATTGATTCTCAAACTCCATAAGAGGATTTCTCAAAGTGGTATGTCTTAATTTTATACTCCAATTGTAGTTCCTTCTCAGTTTTGCTCCAATAAAAATTAGTGCTAAACTTCATATTCTGTAAATTGTATTTCTTTCTCTGGATGAATACCTCAGTTTCGATTCTTCCTTCTTAATTCCTTTTGTCTTGTCCTATAGTCCTTGGTTGCTTACAACCAGTGGGAAAAGACCAAAAAAAGGAAAAAGAAAAATTTTGAATAAGGATTTAAAATTCAAGGTATTTTTTGGGTACCTCTAGAAACTGCTAATCCTCTATCTCCAAAGAACATTATGGTTGGACATTGATCCTAGGCATTTAGTGGTTGTGGGTTCCTACAACATTATGTAGTCACTGCACAATTATACTATGGTCTTCATATCATAAGATATTAGTATAATATTTGATTTTTGCAGTCTCTTTGAAGATATTGATAGATGTGTGAGTCTATGAAGAAACTCTTTTGGTTCTTGAAATCCAACTAATTAAAGTGCCTAAAGACAAACATTTGCTTTGTGTAACATAAACATTTTCCAGTTTTTTTTTCTTCTTTTTTTGGTGCTACTTTATTGTTTGTAAGAAAGGAACCAATTGCTATCTGGAGCGAGGAGATTCTAGCAGGAGATTTGTTAAAGATTATAAAAATACTATTAATTCCTAGAAATGTCTAAAATGTTCTTCATTATTTTAAGTCATCTTCTCAGTGGTGTTATCATAGCACACTCGCATAGATGTACGATATATTTGTTTGCTTTCCAAACAAAATATCCAAGTTATTTTGAAAGTGAGTTCGATTGTGTTCTAGTTAAATCTCCACAAGACAAACAATATGATACATTAAGCCATACATGGGAAGTCAGTATTGAGAGAGAGATTTTAGAGACGGGAGAACCTGGCTTGTGATTTTGTGGTCTAGGAAACAATCATTCTCACATTGAAACAACTACTAGGGTTAATTGCACTTTCTCCCTTACAATTATGGTGTAGTTGTAAGGCCCATATATTTCGAAACTGAATAATGTCCTCCCTTAACTATAATCACTTCGTTAAACACATTTTTGAGAAACTTTGGTAACGAAGAACAGTAACAGTGGCCAACAAAGGAAATTTTAGGTACACACAATCTCACTGCCGCAGTGCTACAGAGCATGCAAAGATTAGAAGAGGCGGCTCCTCCTAGGGGTATCTTTCCTGATGTAATTCTTTTACTTCGGTGTTTCCTGTATTGGATAAATATCTTATTCATTTAAAATCGAAAAGAAAAGTCTGCAAAAATAAATAATTCTGCATCATTTTATTTGGAAATGTCAAGGCTACTAGAAAGGGAGCTAATTATGTGGACTCAAAAAGCACATCAGACTGGTGTTTGAAGGGAGAAAGAAATATCAAAGTATTTTCCGTTGGAGTGGGTTGTGTTTCAAACACTTTAGCATTTGGCTTTGTGTCTCACATAGGTTAGAGATGGATCAAGTTATATGTTTAATGCCTTCTAGCCCAAATTTAATGCCTAGCCGTTGGGCTTTTCTTGTGGTCAGTAGCAATTGAGTATTTATTGTGGGCATTTATTTGCCTTGGCACCGAGTTCCTAACAATGCTATTTGTGTGATTCTAAAGTTTGTGAGATCTTTCTAACACTCTCTTTAGGGTTTACTTTGTTGAATCAAAACTTTTTTATCTAGCTATATTTTTCAACGTTTTCATCATATATGTTGGTGGCCAAAACAAAGGGTGAATAACATAATCTTAAGGCTCAAAATGACAGGTGAGCAATGGATCAACTTGGTACATGTTAGAGTGCTAAAGAAGATCAAGACTTTAAAGTTCAACATTCACAGACTGAAGAGAAACTCAATTAGCATGAAGAAGAAAGACAGAAGAAGCATAAACGACAGTAGCTTTATTATTTCATTCATGTACAATACAAACGACTTGTAGTTTCTGTATTGTATCAGTTTTGTTATTTAGTAATAGGTATGCCAGACACGTGATATAGGTGAGCAGGTGTCAAAGAGTAATTGGTCGCTCAAATTCTGTTTTAAATGGTTAGAATCTGCAGCTCTGCTAACTCATAGGCTCTCTTAATAGTATATGGAGTACAACAGAGGTGTGAATATCTGAAACTATTCTAATGAGAAAATGAGCTTTCATTCTCAATCTGATAGGACAAGAAACAGAACATGGAATGGTGGATCATATAGCGAAATCTATAGTGGCAGATCAAATCTCTCTAGAACATATTGGGTCAACTTCAAGCAATAGACATTGCAGCGCCTAGACGCTGATCAATAGCTTAAACAGACAATTGCCTCTCAAATGGGGGTTTTAAACGCTCCTAGTCCATTTGGATTTCGAATGTTATTTTATCAGAAATACCCGAACATCACGATAAATGTGGTGAGGATATGCACTGCTGGTGTTGAAGAGAATCTATCCAGAATTGGCAAGTGCTGCGGTGGGATGTCATTTTGATGCTATAACTACAAACCATATTACAATATTTTTACATACTGCTGACGTGGCCAGCTTCCTATTGATTTCTTTTAGGCCCATTATTAATGTCATTTTTTCATTTACTTAAAACCACTCACCATATCAGCAGTTTGTAAGAAATATTGTAAAATTGGTTGTATCTCTAGCATTACTCTAGTTAGAATGGGCTATTTTCTATATTGGATACTTTCTATAATTAATTTTTAGGAATAGTCAAAATAAATTAGACATTTATGGTAATAGTTAAATTTTCATTAAATTAAATGAATAGGTTCTTTTTCATTAAATTTTCACTGTTTTTAACACTTGCTCACTGATTGGTTTCATACACAACATGCATACACTTTGCCAAATATTTAAATTTTTGAGTTTTGTATATTTTAGTAAATTGATTATTCATACACAACATGATTAATTGATTTTTGAATTCTGTACAGTTTAGTAAATGCTATTTTTCTTTATGTGTGAGCTGTTGAAAATTTGAATTTTTTTTGAAAGATAAGGTGGATAATAAATGTGCAAATGAAAATAAAATCTCTTTTATGAAATATGTGCATAGAGAGAAAAGGTGAATTTTGATTGTGTTTGTGTTAATAAGGTTTTCTCTATTCTTGAGGTTGATTTGAGTTTACAAGACACCTTGACATATGAAAACACATTGCTTGCTAAAATTTTATATTATTGAGATCTATATTATATAGTCTAAATTGATTGTGCCTGAAAATGTTTGCATGCATTTATGGGTCACATAGTGTCATGTTTGTATTTATTGAAAGAGATAATATTTGTATTTATAAGGTCATAATTTGCACCTAAACCCAATAATGAGAATGAGATAGGCCCAAAAGACTCAATACAATGAAATTTATAGAGAGTAGGCTTAAAATATAGGTTCTAGAACTATTTAAATGACAAAGATGATGGGCTATGGGCTCGGTCCCCAAATTACATACAAGAAACTATTTATATGACAGAATTTATCCTCGAACGTAAGCCGAGGATGACTTGTATTATCTCTCTCAAAGATAGGATACAACTATAGATTGTTATGTATACAGTCTTTTCTTTCTTTCTTTTTCGATGCCTTTTCTTGAATGTCCCTTTTCCCTTTTATACCATCCTTCTTCTTTCCTTTGTCCTCCACGTAAATGTTAGATTGCTGATTTAGATACTTGTCCCATTCACTTCTCCTGAAGTTTTTTGAGACAGTTGTAAGGCTAAACTCTGATACTCAAGCATCACTTCCCCATTAATACAATCAGAGAAATAGTTGCAGAGTATTCAATGCGAGAGTGGTGGAAACAGCTTTATCTTAGATATTTTTACTGCCCTTCTTCTTATCTTCTACATTTACCATGCTTACCTTTATCTATAGGACCTTCTAGAATATTGTCTATGGACGTTAACCAGTCTTTCTCTTACCTCGGCTTTACATAGTCGAGGATATATTATTCCTCGGACCACCTCATCGTATGAAATGATCAAATACCACTTTTTTATCTACTTGTAATGTCCTATGAGTTGATATTTCTACGTCCTCGGACCATTCAGTGTCCTCGGATTGGGCCTTTAACCCAACAAACATTCTTGGGCCAGCCCAACACATATTTTGGGGCCCATTGACCCTACAGTATTCATGTGTATCCTTACTTATTTTTTTTAAGTTTGGTTTGTATTTCTTTATTTTTTTTTTTGCCGCCTAAATATTTCTCAAAACTATTTTTTCCAAAACTTATTTGTTTTTTCCAATATTTTATAGGGAGAGAAATTTGTGCTTTAAGACTCATGCTCTTCATAAGGTTTTATTTATAATCAGAATTTTTCAACAAACCCAAACAAATAAAAAGAGCAATAAAAACAATGATGGAGAACGAAGCTCACTTGGTCTTCACCCAAAAACAACATGTTAATCCCAATTTTGAAGATCAATACCAGATCCAAGAGTTTGAAGGAGATGGCCAAATTCGAGATTTTGGGAGAAGGAGATGATATCATTTGAGAGATATGGGAAGAGAGATGATTTGAGTTTTGGGTTTTGGGAGAAGGAGATAGTAGCAAGTAGCGATAAGTGGCAGATCCAGAAATTTTTTCCAAGAGGGGCCAAACTAAATATAACAAAATTCTTAAGCAGAAACAAAAATCCATAACTCATACGAAATACTTTATTTCATAAATGAACTTTAACTCAATAAAATTACATCTTACCTTCTTTCATAATATTAAAATTATTTATGTTTGATTCTGAACTAACTTTTCTAATAATTTTTTAAGCAATCACTTAAACATCTATTTGATAATCTTAAGCTCTATATAATCTTTCCTACCAAATATATATAGGTAACATTACACTATTTATTTTAAAATTTTGGGCTAAATTATACTGTATGATAGTATATAAAAATTATTACATATTTTTGGGATGACTAATTACAGAGGCAAATATCTAAAAGTCTACCAATTGTAATATATTTTAAATTAGTGGCACGTGTTGGCTGAATTTTTTTTTTTGCTGAAAGGTTTTAATTTGATGTAGTTTGTTTAACTTGAGCGGGTTCATGTTCTTTTAAATTCCTATGAGCACCGTCTGAAATTTTTTCTTCTTAAATTCTTGATTTCTGGGCTTTTATTTTGCATACCTCCAAATTTCATAGTTAATATTTTTGGAAAGGAAAGAAAAAAATTAAGTTCCATACCATATATGACAATACAACAATTCTTAAAAAATTAAGATACAATGTGACCATGAGATATACATTAATTAATTATTAAATATATTTTCATTAAAATTTATGTATGTTGCTCTTATTAAAAAAAACAAAAACAAAAAAATTGTATATTGCTAAGAATTTTTAATCCGCTTAAAATTTATTTATACCTCCTCAAATATCAGAACTAATTCAGAAAGCCCAAAAAACACTTAATACAGAAACGAAAATGACCAAAACTCCTCCAAATTCAAATAACAAAACCATCTTTAACAAATACGCAAATCAGCAACATCCAAATATAATTTTTTTTTTTAAAAATCGGCAATATCCACACAAGAAATTAATTATAAAAATAACGACCTTGCTAGTGAAGAAATTCCTTACTCCAATTTTTTGTCTCTTATTTTTTTTTTCCGTACTTTGCCTTAAACAGTGAAGAGTCCTAACTCAGGACATGTTTGGATTGAGAGAGAAAAGAGCGAAAGTAAGGAGGAGTAGAGTAGCGTTGGTGGATAATTATCTGATAGCTCTGTCCACGGCTGTCTGATAGCTCTCACTTCTCTAGTGTATTTTCTTCTTCTTTTTGTTGAATTTGCAATTGTGACAAAGGAGAGGACAAAGGAGAAGACTTATTAACTGATAAGTCTCAAGACTCGTGTGAACGCGTGACTTCTAACATTTAAACTTAAAAGTTTAAACCTTAAACCAAAAAGGAGAAAATGGGCAATTGGCCACAATTTCCCAACAAAATAGTTAGTAGGCACCAAAATGTAAGTATATAGTATACTAACATCTCGACTCTTAGAGAGTCGATTTTGCTTAAGAAATCGAGTCTTAAAGACTCGATTTCACTGATATATTCTGGTATGATGTGGTAGTTTCGTCCACCTGGAAATTGAGTCTTTAAGACTCGATTTATATATCAACTCTTAAAGACTCGATTTGAGTCTGACGTGTATTACCCAGCTAGAAACCGAGTCTGTGAGACTCGATTTCCAATAGGTTTTTTTCAAATTACCTCTAAGTCTAACACCTCCTCACTCTCGCACAGACCTCCCCGCCTCTCTCTGTCATTCACCCTCTGACTCTCCCTCTCTCACGCCTCTCTCACAACCTTCGTCTCACGCCTTCGTCTCCGGCAAGTGTCATCGCGCCTTCGTCTCCGGCAAGTGTCATCGTGCCTTCGTCATCGCGCCTTGGCCTCCGCCTTCGTCTCATGCCTCCGCCTTCGTCTCACGCCTACGCCTTCGTCTCCGCCTCCGACATCGCACCTCTCCAGTTCTCTCAGGTATGATTTGATAGTTTGTTGTTTGGAAAATGGGTGATAGTTTGTAGAGTATTTTTGAGTTCAAAAATCTATTTTGGATTCAAAAGTTTGGTCACATCATCAGTTTTTAGGGGGGACTGGTGTTCAATGACTCTCTGAACAGCAATGCATTTTGAGTGTAATGGTGTAATGTTCATGTCAAAGTGCAAAAAGAAAAATAGGGGTTTTTTGTGTTTTTTTTTTTTTTTTCTTGAGTGAGTGCAATTCGTATAGGGGAGCTATGAAGTTCTCCTATATGGGATGTAAATATAATTTAGATATTGTTATTATTATTGTTTACCAAAAGGGTTTGCAAATGTTGTTGAATGTTGTAATTTGTAACGAGACTGGGTTTATTTTTATGCCTAGGGACTTGTGTTCTTGAATACTTTATGGTTTGTGGCAGTAATTTAGTATATGTATAATTTGAATTTGGCTTTTTTTTATGTTGAATATGTAGTTTTGGTTGGATTTTTATCACTTTTTTTGTTTGTTTGTATGAATTGATGGAGGCTAGTGAATGGTTCACAGGGTTGTATTTGCAATGAGAATGAGTTTATTTTTTGTCTGGTTACTTCGGACTGGCAGTTCGGTAAGTGTATATGTGCTACTGTTGAGGTTGAATGTCGGAATGATATTCATATATATGATGTGAAGATGATTTTTTGGTTGGAATTTTAGCACCTTTTTTTTTGGGGGTCAGAATTCATGATGTCTTCTGAATGGTTTATGATATCCCTCTATCGACTTATGAGATGAAGCATAATAGCTTGTTTTAGTGTTACAATTCCGTGACTAGTAGCATTATGAAATGAAGTGTATGTTGTCAACAGATTTTTTGATTGGGAATGTATTTGTTCGAAATGATGATTGTTTTGATTGTCTCTCTCCACTGGGAATGTGTTACAATTCCGTGACTAGTAGCATTATGAAATGAAGTGTATGTTGTCAACAGATTTGTATTACGTGCTAATTGCTTATCATTTCTTGTGTAGTATGGCTGCTGCAAATGCTGGATAGATTGACCATGCGCAGCCTGGCCCCATTGACCCGTCGGTGTTGACGTTGCAGCCCAACCATCGGTCAGAAGCTATTTGGAATGGGCAGGTAAAACACAACACTACACTTTTAACGAATGTACACGCATTTAATTCATACAATGTACACGCACTTGCCTAGTTTGTATTAATCCATGGTTTTGTTCTGTGCAGGATCCAGGGTCCCTTAAATGTCGTGCCCGTAGTGAAGAGTTCTCCGATCAAGAGCCAATGGTGGACGACCGAGTCCTTGACATCATTAAGGCACTTGGTTTGGAGGGACTCCTTAGGACCCCGGGGAGAGAGATTGACCACAGCCTGATAACGACCTTAGTGGAGCGGTGGCGACAGGAGACTCACACCTTCCACATGCCACATGGTGAGGTCACCATCACATTGCAAGATGTGGAGGTCCTTCTCGAGTTTCCTGTTGATGTCGAGGCTATTACAGGGAGCATGCAAAAAGATTGGGATAATGTGTGCGAGGAATTCCTTGGCTTCCGACCTGCAAATGATCAGAGAAAGCAACTTCATGGCCAGAGGATTCTCATCCAACGGCTTTTGGAAGCTGTTGCCAATCCATTGCCGCCTAATGCTGAAGAGGATCAGGTGCATAAGTATGCACGATGCTACATCCTAGTGCTACTAGGGGACACGATCTTCATGGACAAATCCGGCGATAGGGTGCATCTAATGTGGGTGCAGCAGTTGGAAGACCTTCGCAACCCACAAAGGTACAGTTGGGGAAGTGCTTGCCTTGCATGGTTGTACCGGGAGTTATGCAGGGCAAGCGATAAGAAAGCTAATCAGATTGGTGGGTGCTTGCTGTCGGTGCAGTATTGGGCATGGGCTAGGTTCCCATATCTGTGCCCGACGGTTGAACGTGGCCCGCCAGTTGGTGCTTATGGTCCTCCAGTGCGTGGTCCACTGTCCCTGAAGTAAGTCTGTACTTCATACACGTAACAAATATTTATTTATTTATTTTCAAAGCTACTAGGAATTATTTAAGTTAATTTCAAAGGTACTAGGTTAATATATTTGTTACTTATAGTTTTTTATTATTTTATAAGTATATAAAAGTTGCTTAGTTAACGAAGCTTCATTTTACTAGATTAACTATCTTATTAGAAAACATATTCTAAATGCAGCGTAAGAAAGTATGTTTGTAATGATTAGTTGAAAAGCTGGTGGGTAGGCTAAGATTAGAAATAGTTGACCATCCATAGTAAACTTTACATTATAGTTTTAATTATATTATTTTCTACGTGGGAAAGTTGTACAAAGTTAATGATCCCTTGATCTTGATTGTAGGTGGTTGTGGGTTCCAAACAAGAAAAACAGGCCCGCCCACATCTTCCTAGGCAGATATCGCGAGCAAATAGCTTCCATGTTGCCAGGCCAGGTATGAAAATGCCTTATTTAACATGTTTAGGAACAAGATCTAGGTTTGGTGAACTTTGAAATATAAACATTGTTGGCTAATGTGTTGCGTACTTCTTTTTTGGTTGTTGTAGGTGGTGTGACAGCCGTATGAAGCTGAATTCGAGGACCTTCCGTCGTGGTGCGTTGCAGGAAGGGCTGTATGGACGGCAACGGTGCCGCTTGTATGTTTCCACCTAGTAGAGAAACATACACCGGATCGTGTTGTTCGTCAATTCGGGATGATCCAAGAAGTTCCCCGTAATGTTGACACCGATATAGTGCTTCATGGCATTGACTTGCAGGGGAAGGTTGGCGTTGATTGGATGCGGAAACATGCTACGCATATTATGGAGTGGGGTAATCGCCTTCAACGGCGTTGTGAGGCTGTGCTTGGTGATATGCCTCCAGAACACAAGTACTTCAATTGGTACAAAAGGATAACTCGGAGGTTCATCAATGTACTCGGTGCTAGATTGATTCTAATGGTAACTTTAAATTTTTGTTCGTTTGAATTTTTAATTAGCATGGTTGATTTCGTAGTGCATTACTAATATACCTGGTTTTTTCATGTCCAGATTGAAGGATACGCTCGTTTGTTGAGGCGTCACCCAGTGGGCACGGAGGACCACAATTTAATTACTGGTGTGCTGACAGCAGTGCAGGAGATTGGCCGTGTACAACCTCCTATCCCCGAGGGCCCGAACGAGGAGGCAGCTACTCCTGCAACTGCGCCTACTCAGAGCCCAAGCACTTCTGAGAGGCCAAGCACGAGCAGAGCTCCTGCCGGACGTGGCTCTCATCGGCTTGTTGCTACATCGAGAGTTGTCCCTACCCCCAATCCCCACCCATCCACCACACATCCATCTCCTAGCCCCACCACCATCCCTTCACCCACCCCACATCCATGTCCTGCGTCTGACATCCGTCCACCCATCCCACGGTCATTTCCTGAGCTATCACCCATTCCATCCTTTGACCTGGGTCTTGATCCAACCCCTCCTGACATGCACATGCAGCCACCCTCCCACAGTACGGCCACTGGCCCTTCTTCACCCACCCCACATCCATTCCCTATCCCCACAATCCCTTCATCCACCCCACATCCATGTCCTGCGTCTGACATCCGTCCACCCACCCCACGGTCATTTCCTGAGTTGTCACCCATTCCATCCTTTGACCTCAGTCTTGATCTAACCCCTCCTGACATGCACACGCAGCCACCCTCCCACAGTACGTCCACTGGCCCTTCTTCACCCACCGACCCACCCCATGTTCAGGCTGAGCAGCCAGTTGGGTTAGCTATAGAGCCAGCAGGTCGACCGAAGCGCATATCAAAGGCACCTCCTTGTGGGACAGGGGGGCACAAACATGGACACAAAGCTGGACCCGAGGCATCTGACGAAAGGCATGCAAGACCTCGTCCTCATTATACGAGACGGCGTAAGATTCAAAAAAGGTAATTAAACAGAAGAAAGACAAAGATTTCTATGTTAGATAGGCACATACTCCTTATATATTTGTGTTATGTTTATTATGGTTAATATGATCTGTACTAACTACTATATGGTGTTCTCTAATACTTAATGTTCAAGTGCAATGCTAATAATAGTTGCTTCGGTGGTTTTTAAAAAAAATATGATGTCAGTGTCTGTTTCACTTGTCTTGCTCCCTCTCCTTTTTGTTTACATTTTGAATTGGTTAAAAAAAAACATTTTTAATAGGTTTTCTTGTTAGCATCAATTTTAAAATATAGTTGACATTCAATAGCAGTGATACAAGCGTCATGTCTTAAACAGGTAAGAATAGCTGAGAACGGACGAGATTTCTTAAGAATGCAGAAACAGCAGTATAACAACTGCGTATGTGGTCAAAATTTGCTCACAAAATGACCGCAGAGGAGGAGGTTGTGAATGCACATAAAGAGGAGGTTGCTGATGTTTATGTGGAGGATGGGATCATCATTGCTGTGAAGCCTAATATCAAGGTATTCTCTTTCATGAAATTTTGTAATCCAGTACTAATTTATACTTTGTTTTGAATTAGTATAAATTGTGTGATTTATTGTTAACTGATGAGAGGCTGGTGTTATCAATGGTGGAATTGGATCATATCACAATCACATTGGTAAAGAGTTGTTAGACATTGAATGAGGTTTGTTCTGTATGTTATATTTGGGCTTGAATGAGGTTTGTTCTCTATGTTATATTGGTTCTGGGTTTCCTTACCTTGGTATATCCATATATCATAGGAAATATTAACGGAAGTACATAGAGCTTTTATTTTGTTTTGTTTTAGAGAGGTATTATTGATCTATTGAATTGTCTAAGTTGGTTAATGTACTTACAGTGGGTGGGCTGGGAAAAAGATAATTGAGCTAATGGCCTATTTGAGATGGAGGATTTTTTTTCCCCTGGTTTAGTTTACTCCTGGTTAATGTTTATAGTGTGACACTTTGATATGTAAGTTTTGAGTCAATTACTTTCTACTTTTTACTTTTTATACAGTATGTTGTTGATTGTGTGTTCTCTATTGTCTTGAATGGGTTTACTTTAATTATGGTGAATTCAGCCTAACAAGCTGTCTTCTTGGATCATTCTTCTGTGGTTTGGTCCTAGTTTATTGTGTACCTACCATCAAGCCCACAAGCAGATTTAATTTATTGTGTGGATTCTTTGTTGTTGTTCCAGTACTTTGTGGAGGCTGGGGCCATTGCAGTGAGACGTGTTCGCAAGGAGGATATGCGCCATGTTGCCAAGGCAATAGGTGCAACCATGGTAAATTCCTGGCCTGCTTATGTAATGGTATTAATTTTTAAGGCTGTTTTAAATTTTCTTCCAACATTGTCTAATAATCAATGCAATCATGGATGTACAAAGGGCAATAGTCTGTTTGGAATATTGTGACGCAGATTTTCTGAAGCTGCAGAGCTTAAATAATTCTTGGGTGTTGAAAGGAGCAAACTGAAAATAGGATTCTTTCACACCGGCAATTAATGTGACAAAGTTATCTGATATCATAAGTATGCTGAAAGCAGCGCTTGGGTGTACAAACAGGATATAGTTAAGCTTCTGATTGCTAGTTGAATTTAATCAATATGTGATCAACTTCCCTTCTATCCGTAGCATTCTCTGAAGTCTTAGCACTGTTGCCACAATCCTATATATTTATGTTGGCAATGAATCCTAAAATAAAATTATGGTTTTTGACCAACTTCCAGCTTTTGGCCTTTAAGGTTGTATTTCAATGGCAAGGTTTTTTACTTCATTAGTCCCATAATTAGCGTCTTAATAGGAATGATTAAATATTATAAAAAAGTAATCAATTTTAAAACATGTCAAACTTTCAACAAAACTTTACGAAGTTGTCTTTTGAAAGTAATGTGTATTGTGGGTGTTGTGGAAAAGTTCAGAAAAAATGCTATAAATTTTGGATGCAGACATGCATTATTGAACTAGTAAAAAATTGCAATTTGCGCCACTTATTATATAATTGAGTACCATCCTATTCATGTTCTCATGTACATGTAGTGGTATGCGTACAGTTAACTATGCTTATCTCTCTTGTTGGCTGTTTTATATGTTTATATAAAATATACATTAATATAGTCATTGCCTAATAAATTAAACCATGTGTGTATTGGCACCTATCAATTTCCATTTCTTCCAGAATTCCCATATGATGTCTAGAAGCAGTGATGTCTATGATTTGAGTGAGGTTGCTTGGTTGAGGCTGTGTCTTCAGTTTTGTCTTAGAGAATGCCTTGTTAGACTTACACATGAGACGTTATTGCACTTCTTGTCATGTTGGCATTTGATTGGTTTGAAGGCACGTGCTCCCAGGTTAATTAATGGATCATGTAGAACGTTGATCCTGAGTTTCCAGTGATGACTTTTCCTGTAGGACATGTATGGGGAGGGAATCTTTGGAATCTATGTTTAGTTCTTTCTTTATTTAATTCAAGTTCGCACGTTGTTGATTCTCCGCTGCTTGTTTTTGATAATTTTATTGGATTTTGGACAGGTTAACCATTATAATTCCTTTTATGATTGTGTACTATTGATGGATGATGCAGGTCTCAACATTTGCTGATATGGAGGGAGAGGAATCATTTGATTCTTCACTGTTAGGATATGCAGATGAAGTTGTTGAGGAGCGCATTGCTGATGATGATGTCGTATTGATAAAGGGGACTAAAACTACAAGTGCGGCCAGTAATTTATTTTATTTTGAATTTGGATTTAGTTTATAAATATCTATATATATATATATATATATTTGAGCTATATTCTGCAACTTAGTATAAAAATTTAGTTTTTTTTTTTTATTTTTTTTATTTTTTATATGTATTGATTGTTGCATATTAGTTACACATTGTTTTCATGCACAGTTTCCTGATGTTTCCTTTTTATAATATATTTTCTCTAGGTTTCCTTGATCCTCCGAGGGGCGAATGACTATATGCTTGATGAGATGGAGAGAGCTCTGCATGATTCTCTTTCTATTGTTAAAAGGACCCTTGAATCCAATACGGTAAACTTTGTTGCTTTCTTTATACATGATTTTAATTTTGAACTCTTTAGTACATTGTTTCTTAACGTTGCTCTTTGTGATTAGCTAAGATATTAGATTGTGGTTGTATTGATGTAATTCTTAAAATGATATGGGAAAATCAAATAAGTTATGGTTTATTTTTATTTTATTTTTTATATGTTTGTTGTTCAAACATAGGCAACTAAAGCAATTATATCACTGACACTTTTAACCAAATTGTTTGGCAATTACGTTAGAATCTGCTTTGTGGCCATTGAGCTTTCTATTGTTTCTGCTGTTAAGCTTTTTGTGTATCTTAGAGGCACAATTTTTGCTTTGGAATGCATACTAAATTTGGATTATAGTTTTTTTTCCTTGATATGTTATATGTCATTACATTAATTATTAGGATTTTTAGATCCCTTTTTTTTAGGTAATAATAATTGTATTGAAATGAGACTACTTCGTGGAAGAAGACATGATTGAAGAAATATCTACGAGTCATCTTCTAAATCTTATCATGAAATTTGAAATATTAGGAATCTGGTGATCTGACAAACTGTTAGGCCTGGCATGCTAATTGCTAAAGCATGCATATGCACAAGAGAGTCATTTCAAATCGAACAGAATCAGAATCTTTTGAGATTGGAAAAGAACTTCTTATTTGTTCTTTTGTTATTCTTTAGTGTGGAATCAATGCATTTTGGCATGACTTAATTTGTAGCCCAGCTGATAACCACCAAAAAATGACGAGATTAGTTACTAATTTGGTAGAATTGTGAAATTGTATCATCTTTCTGGTGTTGAGCAAAATCTTTTAGAAGGTATATCAAATTATTTGGCGAAATTAGAGTTATCAGTTGTTTCATCATCATGAGTTATTTCGCACTTGCAGCGCTTGCCATTCAGCTGCTCATGGATTCAAATGGGCTATTTCTTTTTTTCTTCTCTCAATTTCAAAGAGGACATTTTTCTCTCCCCCCGCCCCCCGCCCCACACCCGAGTCTTTTCCCCCCAAGAAAGCCTGGAAGTTGTGTGCAATTTTTCTAACAATAAACAAGAGCAATTGGAATTCATTGATGAATGTGGTTTTCATAATTCATATTTCCTATTCATATTCTTCATTGTCATATTGTGCAATACAGGTGTTTGCTGGTGGAGGTGCAGTTGAGGCTACCTTGTCTGGGTATTTGGAGTGCCTTGCGACAACTTTAGGATCCCGTGAACAGTTCGCAATTGCAGAATTTGCCGAATCTTTGTTACTTATCCCAAAGGTTTACTATAATTTATAAATGCATGATATAAGCCCCCATCCCCACTGATATTATTGAAGAGACAATAACATGTGTTTGTTTCAGGTGCTTGCTATCAATGCTGCCAAGGATGCCACTGATTTAGTGGCAAAACTACGGGCTTACCATACCATAGCACAAACCCATGCTGATAAGAAGCATTTATCCAGGTATTTGAGATGGAAGCTCCTGTGAGTAGCATTCTAGATTAAAGCTCATTGCTCCCCATCATTCTCTGGAATTTCTGTAACCTGAAACTAATCACACTAGAAATTCGTTTTGAGTAGGTTACTGTTTATCCTTTTTCTTCTTTTCCCTGAACTAAAACTAATCACATTAAAAACCATTTCCATTCAAGTGGTTACAACATTTCTGCTACTGTGGGTTACAGTTCATTCTAGGTAAGCTTGACAGTTATGGAATTTGTATGCAATGCAGTGTGTACAAATTTATTTAATACTATCATTATATTGTACTATTTGAGGAACACTGATGAGTTCTATCACGAATAATGCTTCTTTCCCTTTGTTAGAATAAGGCAAAAGCTGGTGTGTTCAAAACTCACTGCATATGTAACTTACCAATAAGACAAAACTATTGTTTTGAGGGAACAATCATACAGTGTAATAGGTAACAGGATAATAATAACTTGTGTTTGTGTCATGTATATTTGAGTGTGTGAGAGAGAGAGAGTTCATAATGTGGATTTTTGGGGAGTCTGACCTGAGTGATCGAAGTACATTTCTTGCATGGAAATTTTGTCACATGATCTGTCATTCCATATTTAATTGGTTTGGTTATTTAATTCTTGCAGCATGGGACTTTTGAAGGGAACAGTTCGTAACAACTTAGAAGCCGGAGTCATTGTGCCTGCGATGAGTAAAGTGAAGATAATTCAGGTAAATGTTGTCAAACATACAAATGCTGCTGTAACAAACTTATTATATAGTTTTGAAATGACACTTAAAGTTGTTTTCTGAAATTTGCTATTTGACAGTTTACGACTGAAGCAGCAATAACAATTCTTCGAATCGATGACATGATCAAGCTTGTCAAAGATGAAAGTCAGGGCAATGAGGATTAGAATTGGTTTTTGTTTGGAAAAAGGAGGTGAGAGATTGTGTTTGTAGTTTGTTGGCGAGGACTTTCTGGTGTCATGCTTGTAATGTGGTTTATTGTGAATTGCACTTTCTGGTGTCATGCTGAGGTCCATCTGTGCAATGGATAGCAAACAGGCAATGGAAGGGATTTGAAGGAGCTAAATGTTGGAATACTTAGGATAACCATAGCTGTGCCAATGGTTGAATGATATGTTTATGGAAAGACTAGGACAAGAACTTCTATAATCTTGTTAAGGAATTTTAATGGAAACTTAATTTTATTTTACATCTCTCCCTATTTCAGGCACAAGGACTGGGAAAGTGTGTTGAAGAGATTGTATTCTCTTTTAGTTGCTGCAATGTTGCTTGAAAATAATTACAATGTGAAACGAAAGATTTTGATTTATATGTATCGTTTATTTATTGTCAAGAGTTTAAAGCTTAGGAAAGAAGTGTTGTTTTATCTTTTTATGAGTAGGTTCAAGATTCGAATCCCCCACACTCGATTTGTAACAATTATTGAAAACTAAATTAAATTTTAAAATATATATGAGTTGGAGTTAGTGTGACAAATGGTATATCCAATCACATATTTTGCAAAGATTTTACGATAAGAAGTTCGGTTTACCAAATAAACTTGAAACTTAAAATAAAATGTAAATAATAATAATGTATGATCTGGTGTAGTATGCATTGTTGTGGTGTGTAATTATGGTTAGTCTCATTATGAAGATGCCATGGCGCGTAAACTAATTAATTCGAAAAGTTTCATATTACACATTGAAAGTTTAAGATAGATAGGTACAAGTTAAATTTCATATTTTTGTTATTTTCAAATACAGTTCTGACAATAAAAAAAAAAAAAATTCCAGCGTAAGTCGACTATTAGACAGTCGATTTTATAAATAAGTACTCGAGTTTAGTACTGGCGAGTACGCCAGGCCGAGAGTTCAGAAATAATTATGGCCAATTGCCACTGGAAGAATTACCTGTGAAAATCGACTTCCTGAAACTCGATTTCCATTGTAGGGGCGTTTTGGTTAATTAGTCCTATATAAATCGAGTCTTTAAAGCTCGATTTGTGTAGGACTAATATTTATGCTAATGCCATCCAATGGAAATCGAGATTTAGAGACTCGATTTCCACTGGGCTTTTTTTTTTTTTGGGTTGCTTACCCCTGCAGCAGTAAACCAGAGAGTTTTCCCATTCCCCTGCTGTAAACCAGATCCAGAATATATCAGCCATTACATTAAGACAGTAACTGTTCATTGGCAGTACAGTTGCTCTCTTAGGTCAAAACCATACAAATTTAACCACGTCTAAAAGTACTAGCAGAGCTGGCATAATAGGCAAAAGCTGCACAACGCAACTAATGTAACGAGTACATGGATAGCTACTAGTTCAATTACAACAACATTCAAGAATAAAGAAAATAACAACTGACTCGATACAACATAGTCCACATAATCACCTAACACTTGTCAATACTTATACAACATGTTCGGCTAGCACTTGTTCAACCGAAGATAACCACAACTCCCACGTACAATGCTGTGCCAAAATCGAGCATCCGCTCGCCTGAAAAACATTAGAAATACGGTTGTTAGTTCCTAAATGCGAAGAACGAAAACCAAATGAAATTCTAAGCATATTATATCAAAACAACAAAGGCACTTGCCTAGTTTGTAGCACTACAGCCTGTCGAAACCCCACGGGAACCACTTGTCGAAGCCCCACGGGAATTGGGACATCTTCTGCGGTTATACCCCTTTTCATACACACTCCGCATCGTTGCCTCGGTTGAGTCTCCCTCAAGTCCGAATCTGGGTTCCGACTTCCCCGTTTTCGCCGTACCCCATCCATTTCATTCCTTATTCTTGACTTCACAGGACGACCTTTGGCCCGCAACAGACTTGGGTCAAACACCCACCGTGGTCCGCGAACGTCCCTCCATTCAGACTCTGACTTTGGCACCACAAATTAATGTGAATATGTGTGAATGGCGTTGTCCAAATTGTAACATGGGTCAATATAGCTGGTCGCTTTGAGACGCACTTGCTGCAAAACTTTAATTGCATGTGAACAAGGGATCTTAAGGTTTTGCCACTTTCCACAGCCACATGTTCTATCCAATACGCGCACTTCATGACTGTGGTTTCCCCCTCCACCTCTATGATCGTTGTACGGGATAACCACTTGATATACACCAGTTTCATGATTAAATTCCCTCAGACTGTGTCCTGAAGTTTTATCGACATTTTTGGTATAGATCTCCATTGCATAATCACTCCACACCTTACCTCGAGAGAGATCAGAAGTAATATTTTTATGTCGATTGTAGAAATATGCAACAAGTTTGGACCAAGTGAACTCAACCATTGCAGCAATAGGCAAACCGCGAGCACCTTTAAGTATCCCATTAAAACACTCAGAGATATTGGTTGTCATTGCCCCGTAACGTCTTCCACCATCACGTGACTGGGTCCATTTCTCCACATCCTCACTCATTAAATATGTGTATGGCATATAGCGTTCAAGATGAGGATCATCAGGGTCTACACTCCTCAGTGCATTAATCTCGACATCTTTAATGGTTTGCATTATGGACTCAAATTTAGCTTCACTCGTCGCATATCCAGCTTTCAAGGCCAATGCCTTTAGAGTCGGGTCATCAAAGTGTGTGTTGAAATTGCTAGCAACATGTCGAAGGCAATATCGATGAGATACCTGTTCTGTGCTGTCCTCACCTCTAGGCCACTCTGCAATGGCGCATTTGATACCTTTATGTCGGTCAGAAATAATGCAAATGCCCTCGTTTGGTATCACATGCTCTATCGAAGTCCTGAGACACTCTAAAAACCACCCCCAACTAGGCCCTGACTCCTTGTCCACAACCGCAAAGGCGAGACGCAAAACTTTTTAGTTAGCATCAGTTGCCATTGCAATCATCAACACCCCTCGATATTTACCATACAAATGAGTCCCATCAATACTGATCACTGGCCTGCAATATCTGAATGCAGCAATGCATGGAGCGAATGCCCAAAATACATAGCGCAGTAACGTAGTACCATCTATGGGCCTAGGTATGGTCCAATAGTTGTACTGGGTACCCGGATCCTGATCCAAGAATGCCAACAACAACTTTCGCAACCTTTGGTAAGACTCCTCCTAATCCCCATATATCTTAGCAATTGCCTTTTGTTTGCGTCCCATACCTTATAGTAAGAAAGGTCATGATTATACTTAGTATGTATGATCTCCCAAAGCTCATCAATACGAGCAGTGTGCTTTTATCGCAAATTTCCCACAATTTCTGATGCAACAAAATTAGAATCCATCATTTTACCGTCTCTTCGCAAGCCAAAGGGTATACAACTGTGTGGACCCACATAGGACGTGACCATTCACAGACCATTAAGTTTAGCCTTCATGAATGCCCCAACGTACCACTTGCAGTTGGTGTCAATGCATGCGGCGCATAATTTAGTTTTGGTCGACCTCCGGATTATAAAATTTCTATTATCCTTTGCTGCGTATATTATCAATGCACGCTTCACCGCCTCTTTATTTGCAAAAGTCAACCCTTTATTAAAATGCATCCCATCTTCCCAAGTAGAAACAAATGGAATCTGAAGACGTGAAGGACCAACCATATTTTCCCAAGTATTTGCGTAGAATGACTCGGCAGGAGGTGTGTAGGCAGTGGTCGTATTTGTAACATGCTGGACTCCAATATCCTCGTCTGTATCACCTTCATCATGGCACTCCATATTTTCCTCTTCAAAATTGGGAGCAACTTCATGATCATCCACATCCTTCTCAAAGTCGCCTCGCTCAATCCTCTCTTCGTACTCATCCATATCATCAAGATTTTCATCATTATTCACAAAATGAGGTTGGAGTGTTTCACAGGTATTGGCAGCATAATCTTGAGATGAGAGTGTGTAACCTCCCATTGTAGTGCATCCATCATCTAAGGTTGTAAGTTGCAAAGATGTAGTTGTTTGTTGCAACTCCTCGACATCAACTTCTGCGAGCCGCTTGGAACTTACGTACAACTCAGCAGCATTTACTTGGGGCATTTTACAGATCCTATTAAACATGACCTTTACATGTTTATCTTCTTTGATCGCCATATACTTGTAATTTATCCGTTCATGAAGGATTTCTTGTGGGCAACGATAAATAATATTTATGTCATAACAAGTAGGGCTCAAACTCAGTTCTTCCATGATTTTCATCTTCAAATCATTCAATGTCTTCAACTTACGACGTATAATTAAGTAATAGCATTCGATACTCGGCCCTTGAAATGGGAATCCGTCAATCTGTTCCGGATTGAAAAGAGATCCACCGTAGTATACATTTATGTTAATATTCTTCAGAGATTGTGAACCTATTACAGTCAAGGTAATATGTTAGTGACATATTTTAACACAATTACAAAACTTTCTATGTACTCAAAGTACAAAAATTACAACTTCTTATATCAAACACACCCCACATTTGCATATACTCACTCGACATCACATACAAACACACTCAATCATTATCATTTCATACTCAAACAAATAAAAAAACTAAAGACCCAACTCACCCCACTACAAAATTTCATATCATTCTAACAAAAAAATAATGAAAAATATTAAACCAAACAACAACAAAAATAGCCATGAAAAAAGGCTAACAATACAAATATATCTTAAATATTTTTTACTTTTTATAAAAAAAAAACCCTACCAAATTTATACCCTAGTTACATCATATGCATATACAAACCCCACATTTGCATATATACTCAACCATTATCATTTGTTTCTAAACAATAAAAAAAACCATTCATCATACTCCAATAAAAAAAAAAAACTAAACACACAAATCTTCAATCATGCTATCAAAAATATAAAGAAAAATAACAAACCAAACAAAAAAACTCATGATACATACCCACAAAAAAAATCTAACATTACATATATGTAACTAACAATTACCCATTAAAAAACCCTAACATTACATATATGTAACTAACAACTATTCAGCAAAAAAAAAACCTAACAACTAGAGAGAGTGTAAGCTATAAAAACCTTACTTGACATGAGAATGTGTAAATAAAGGATGAGTTTGATTTGAAATTTTGTATGAGAGTGAGAGAGAGAGAGAGAGTGAGTGAGGAAGAGAGAGCTGCTGCCCCAGACAATAGAATTTGGTGTGGGACGGCAGAACCCAGAAAATATAAAATGGGAGACTAAAGACCAGCTGCCCTAAGCACGTGGGTAAAATGGACTACAGCTTAAAAATCGACTCTCTAAGAGTCGATTTTACTATGCAAACCGACTCTCTAAGAGTCGATTTCTAGCTGGAGTCCACGTGGCTCAAATGCCAGTATTTTTAATTCTTCTTATGGAAATCGAGTTTTATAAACTCGATTTCCAGGTGGCTGCCACGTGGAAAATCTCCACATCGGACATGACCAAAGCAGGGAAATCGACACATCGGACATGACCAAACCAGGGAAATCGACTGTTTGATACTCGATTTCTTCAGGGAAAATCGACTCTCTAAGAGTCGAGATGTTAGTATGGTATATATAGTTTCATTCTGGTGCCTACTAACTATATTTTTGCGAAATCGTGGCCAATTGCCCATTTTCACCAACCAAAAAGGACTAAACTAATGGGTAGTGGGGAATCTTGGGCAAGTGGAAAGGAACAAAATTGAAATCGGCGGTCTTGACTTGAGTGGTCTAGTCAGTCGAAAAATTGTAAATTATTGACAATTATATTATTGTGGCTTTGTTGTGTCAATATTAGCATTAAAACTCAGAATTGTGAATTAATATTATTGTGACTCTGTTGTGTCAATAAATTATTAACATTAACAAAATTGTGGTGCATGTTTATTTGGATTTTGTTTGAAACTAATCTACGGTGCGACTATCAAAAATCTTGTAGCTGAATTGACACATCTCTATGTATAAAGTGTTTGGGGGTCTAAAGGGAAAAAGATTTGAGTTGTGGAATTAGCAGCATATTGTAATTATTTTTTAAAATAAAAAAAAAATCTACGGTACTATTGATTTATAAGATGAGAAATAACGAAGCATCTTAAAATTAAATAAATAATGGAATAAAGAATTAAACATTAATTTTTATATGGGATAAAGTCTCATGATTATATAAGTCAAAAAATTATTTGAATTGTTAGGTGGATGTAAGATGAATCCTTACAAATCAACCCGCAAAGGTTCCACCGAGTGATGAATGGTGAAAGGCTCAAGATAAGCGTCTTGGTGAGGTTCCACCTTATAAAAAAAAATCCTTATCAATCCATATATTTAATATGACTCTTATTTTGATTTGTAGATCGTGAAAAGAAGATTTTGTTGAAAGAAACTAGGAAGCCCCACAATTGGAACATGATCACTCCCCAATCCTCATCTCCTTCCGCCAAAACTTCATGAGAAATGGAAATGGAAATGGAAATAGATATGGATCTCACAAAAAGACTAAAAGAGTACAAGAGGCCCACTTAGCAATATTTATTTCTCTTAGGGTCAAATAAAAGATTCGACGTTCAAATCCCTTGAGCAATTCTCATAAAATGAACATCATAAATTAAAATTTTATCATATCTATAAAAAGAAAAAAAAGCATTATAATTCGATAATTGGAGGATGGATTTGAAACCAGAGGCCTCTGTTGCAAAGACTAGGAGGTGCCAAATTGTAAATTGAGCTACATGCCCTTGGCAACATTTGTTCATTTTCTATGATCTAAACATTTTCATTCATTTTTTTTTTTTTTTTTTTTGAGTAAGGAACTGTGAAGGATGCTGCACATGTAAAAACCAATTGCCAATCCAGGTCATTTGTGATATTAGTGGTTCACAATAGAATCTGGGCCGCTTCTAGGAGGAGATTCTAGAGGGAGATTTTGTTAAAGCTTACAAAAAGGCTTCGATTTCCAATTCCTAGAAATATCTAAAATGTTCATTATTATTTGTTTCCTGTCACTATTGAGAATGAGGCATAAAAGGAAACTACAATCAGTTTAAAAGGAAAGGAATCGCAAGCATTCTTTTTTTTTTTTTTTTTAATATTACAGTAACCACCTGTGATATGACTTGTTTTTATTTTGCCTAGCAGTAGTTTAAACTTTTACACTTTGTCCACCTGAACTTCAATCTGTTACCCACCTCTATTAAACTCAAGGGCAAAAATATATTTTATCTTTGCTTTTATATCTCTCTCGTCTAAAAACGAAAAATAATAGACAAAACTCAAATAAACAAGATCAAATATGGGGGCTTTGTAGAGAAACAAGATGGGTACCAAAACAAGATCAAATGGACAGGCCAACGCATTTGGTTCATCATTTCTCTATCTCACTCGCATCTCTCTCTCTCAATCTCTGATTTCTCTCTGTCTCACTGATCCCTTCTTCCCATAACCCATTTCAGATTCATAATTTTCGTTTTCCATTTAGCTTTCTTGGGAAACGAACATGGAGTATGTGGGTCTGATCTGGATTGCAGAACCATTCTTGATCGTCAATGGGTTCGCCTGGAGCAGAGAGAACGACCCATCGAGGCGCATTGAAGTTCTCGTAGGTGTCATCTTCCACAAATATGGATTCCACGCTATTCCAATCAATTTTTTCCGATTCCATGCCTTTGAAATTGAAGAATTGATCTACAAAATGAGGAAACAAGCTAATCTTGATAATTCAACTCATAGAAACCTAATTTCGAACGAACTATCAATTCCTTTATCATTTTCTTTCTTATTAACCAAACAGAGGCTTTATAATTCATTTCTTTTCCCACACTTCCCCAGCAACCAAACAAAACGGTGCGAGCATTTTTCATATGTAAATTAAAAGGATGAGAAACACAGATTGAACCTCGACGCCTTCAAAGGAAGAAGAGGCAATGGCATAGGAGGCATATTCATCCTGAGAATTGAGGTCGAGAAAGAGGAAAAGAGCGAGAGCAATAAATCGAAGAGCCATTAGGAAGAGTAATCCAATGAACCAGTTCTGCTGCTAGAGAGGGTAATCAACCTCAGACAGTGACGATGCCCTTCGTATGGGTTCTGAAGAAGAAGTAGTAGTGGAAGATGAAGATGAAGAAGAGTCGGCCTTTCTCCACATGGGACTTGAGGAAGCCACGATTCATTTCAATGAACTATCCCGAGCGAGGGCTCTCTCTCTCTCTCTCTCTCTCTCTTCTTGGGGAAATGTAATGTAATGTAATGTTATGCGATGTGATCTCTAGAGATTTTTGGGTCGTTCTTTCTTTTTAGAGATTGATTATTTTTCTTGTCTTCCTTCTTTCTTGATTATTTTTCAAAGGAATTTCAACAGAGGACCATTAGTTTGCGTAGAGACACAAAACCCCCCATAATCCATTATGTTTTGGTGGTAAAAGTTGTTTTTTAACAGAAAAGCCAAAGGTGGGTAATAGAGCCCTAACGGAAGTAATCTCAAGTGGGTAAAGTGGTAAGTTTTAAAACACAGGTAGGCAAAGTAAAAACCGGCCAAACCACAGGTGAGTTTACTGTAATTATCCATTTTTTTTTTAATAAGGAATCACAGGCATCATTCTCCTATCAAGGAACTGCAAAGTGAGCAAACATCAGTTAGAAACTTGGCAGTGAGACTTTGCTAGTTATTGCAGTATTATTTTTTAATTGAGTTGGTAGGTTGTGGATATTTCTCATCCCCATCTTCGACAAAACACAATTACATTGCTTTTGTAAGGTTTCTTCATTTTAAAATTATTTTTGTACTTTAATATTCTCTAAAAAAAAAATTGTAACTTTTTTGGATGGGTCATGCTAAAAATTGCCCTTAGGGCATTAGTTAACAATCTATTTTAGAAAAGTTTTGGCATTATTTTTATGAAAAATGAAAAAAGCTTTCAAAATATTAATTGCTTTTTTTCTTTTTCCATAAAAAATTTCTTTAAATGAAAATCTGTCCTTTTAATTAACGTACTTTTACAATATATATACCCTTACATCACCCTTTATAATTCTATTTAAGCATTTTATAAACCAAATATTCACCATTCATAGTTCACATAAAAAGGAAATGAAGCAAATCCAAACTACACAGTGCACAACCCATATTCACCCAAATGGCACAATACCAGTTTAACCTTTCATCCCAATTAAACCCAAACAGTTTTGTCAATGATTTGATGTGTATATCAGTGATGATGTCGAAAATCGTCAGTGAGCTATATGGTCCTCACGTGCTCCAAACAATACCTGTACAACATAAAGGGAAGAGGAAGAACCAACGAAGGGTACCGGTGTGGTACCGACCAAATACCCTTCGACGGTCAAGTTAGAAAAATTCCTTATTCACAACTCTATAGTGCCAGAACTGGGATGAATTAAGCGTACCTTGGTCTCTGAGAGTTGTGGGGTTTTTATAGTAGCGTAGAGTTGGCATCTGTTTCTTGATAAAGAGGGTCTTTCCTTGTAGGGAATATCTTCTTTAACAAGCGTATATCACGAGATACTTTCCTTGTAGAGATTTCCTTAACTAGGGTTAATTGTGGGTCACAAAATATTTCCTTATATACATATTCTTGGGGGCCAAGTATAGCCATGCTATACCCATCACTATTTCCTTTCTGGCCTTCAACTTTCTCCTTGTTAGCTTCTCTTCCCGTCCAAGTGTAGATGCCGTCAGGTAGTGACATGAAGTCGTCGACTTCGAGGCTGACGGCTTCATCTTGCATGAAGTCGTCAGCATGTATAATAGAGCTGACGGGTTCTTGGAGACTAGCGGCTTCTTTTATTTTTCCAATTAAAAATTACCCCTATTAGCTGCCCCCTTCTTCATGGCTCCGTCAGCTTTAGCCAACGGGCTATGAAGTCCAATTCACAGCTCATAAAAAGGCGTGCTCATTAATGGTCATTATTAAATGCTAGGACACGTGGCGCAGGCTAATTGGCCTCGATTCTAAACAAAGGCGTCGCTTCCTTTCCTGTGTACGTTCATCTTATAAATAGTTCACCTCTTCTTCATATTTCTTATTTCATCCTTGCAAATTCTAAGAGAGAGATAGAACAGTTCTATTGTCACTTATGTTACCTTCAGCTCGCGAACCACGTCAGCTTTGTCATATCTCGTCAGCTTCGAAGTCGTCATTTTATCCAGTAAGTACCCTTTTCCTATTTTCCTTTCATCCTCTCTTTTTTGGCCCTTCGTAGTTTCAGTCGTTATTTCTATTAAAGACAAGTCAAAGTAGGCTCTTAGATTGCTTCGTCGCTTGTAGATGAATAGATTTTAGGTGATAGGGAAGCAACGAGTGAATAGTCGTCAGTCTGTGAGGGAGCGGGCTGTGACGAAATCTCCAAGTCAGGTCATGAGCCCGAGGAAGGCTTTTCCTGGTCGTTAGAGAGGGAATCGTCAGCCCATTCTCCAGACGAAGAAGAAGAGAGCTATGATGGAGAGGTAGGTGAGGAACAAGAGGGAGAAGAAGATGACGATGACGAGGTTGATGGTGATGAGAGGGCTACTGAGGGAGATAGTTTAGGAAGCCCAGTGGATGGTCATACCCGTTCGTTTATCCTACCCAAGATATGGACCGTCAATGACTTCAAGTCAACGATGACGCTTAATATCTTTAAGGACTTAAGGGATCATTACCAAATCCCTGAAGATATCCCAATCCATCTCCCCAAGAAGTTTGAGAAGTGTTACTTGAGGAGAACTGTAAACGTCAACATGTACGATGCCATGTTTGCTGTAAAGCTGAGGCTACCGCTAACGTCGTTACACCATCAGTTGGCTAATTTTTTGGGGATATCCATTAACTAGATTTCTCCTAACGCCTAGAGGATATTCATTAGGGCTGAAATCCTCTGGGGTCGTCTTAGCGGCAGAAACCATCAGCTTACATTGGACGAGTTTTTCTGGTACTATTGACCTCAGCACATCGCCTCGTCCTAATGAATATTCCATTTGCAACAAGGAAGAACACACTTAGGCTAGTGTCAGACATGCCTGACTCCAATAGGAAGTGGAAGAGTATATATTTTTTTGTACAAAGGACGAATTGGGTATGTCGTCCAAAAGAGTGGGTCACCATGCCTCATGATTTTGAAAACACTTGGGGCATAGTTAAGGAATCAAGTTTAGTGTCGTCTGCTTTCACTTTTTCCTATATCTATTACCTTTAACGTCGTCTACTCTTTTAGTTCTGATAATGTCATCTGCTTCTTTTTTCAGCCAACGTCCGTCCACAGATAACTGAAAAGCAAAAGGAGTTTATCCGTCGGGTCCTTGAAGTTCCATTTGAGCAACGGAAGTGCAGGGACCTGATTACTCTTGATAGTCTACACGCCTATTGCGGTGGTCCAGAGCCGATGCCAGCAGCGCGTAGACTAAACAATTATTCTCGTCGACGTAAGTATTTCACCCTTTCTCTTTTGCCTGCCATCATTTGTATGTTGTGTACACATTTAACTTCATCTGTCATTCTTTGCAGAAATGGAGGCAGCTAGAATGAGTCAGTGAGGGTAGCCGCTGCTCGCAAGAGAGAAGAGAAGGAAAAGGAGAAGGGTAAGGAGGTGGGGTCTTCGTTAGCTCTCAAAGTCGCCGGGAAGGGGGTGCCTAAACTCAAGGCTGACGGGAAGGAGGACCAACCTCCTAAGAAAGGCAAGGTTACCCCCACGGCTGACAAAGGTTTGAAGAAGTCGTCACCTCCCAAACAGGGTCATAGGGCTAGTAAAGGCCTGATGACGTCGTCAGACCCCGTCAACCAAGAAACCCGGCGTCTTCTTACTCACAAGGGGTACGCCGTCGAGATGGTTGAGCCAATCACCAAGGAGACGGACTTAGATCCTTGCGATAATCCATCACCTTAGAAAACGCAATGACACCTTAATCGATGAGCAAGCACAATATAAGGAGGCCATTATCATTCTGAACAAGGAGGTGAAGGACTTGAAGAAGAAGCTGACGGAGGAGGTCATCCTTAGGGAAAAGGCAAAGGAGGCGAAGGCAAGTGTGGAGAAGGAACTGAAGGCTCTCTGCGAGCAAGTTGAAACGGCTAGAGCCGACGCTGTGATGGAGTTCAAGGCCTCGCAGGACTTTATTGATTCTAGCGCCATCTACCCAGACTTGGACTTGTCCCAAGTCCGCATGGACAACTCTGTACCGACGACCCCTACTACTGGTGATAATACTGATAATGAGACCAACGAGTCAATTCATACAGAGTAGGTTGGGAAGGATGACATCATGGTGCTTGCTCAGCCAGCTTATGAAAAGTCTGTCACTCTTATAATTTCATCAACTAAAGACCTTCAAGCTGATTTGGAGAACCCTTTAGCCCCAGGTGCCCAAGACCCCCCTTCTAAAGATGACGAGAATGCTCTCGTTCAGGATGTCCAAGACCCTGTATTTTAGCTTTCTACTTTTAACTTATTTCTATCTTATTTTCAAACAATGTTGGGTGCCCTTTATTTTCTGGGCTTTTTATTGTAGACACCTTCTTTTGCTTTGACGCTTTTCTACATCCGTTGCTTTAGTTGATTTCTATGTATCGCTCGTGACAAGCATATGTGTCTTGATTGAATATGCTTTCTATTATGTGAATGTGTTATTCATAGGGACTTTGTATATTTACTTTTGGATATTAGGATAGACCTGTCCGCTTGCGGATTTAGACTTTAACAAGCTCGTCTGCTAAACTCATCTACTTCTGGATTTTACAAGTTCGTCCACTTGTGGACTTAATAATTTCATTTATTTGTGGACTTGATAAACTCGTCCACTTTGTGGACTTTAGTAGTGAACTCATCCACTTGTGGACTTGGTACTAATAAACTCGTCTACTTGGTGGACCTTATAATAAACCCGTCCACTTTGTGGACTTGGTAATAAACTCGTCCACTTTGTAGATAAACTCGTCCACTTTGTGGACTTCATAATAAACTTGTCCACTTTATGGATTTGGTACTAAACTCGTTCACTTTGTGGACTGAGTAATAAACTTGCCCACTTTGTGAACTCAATAATAAACTCGTCCACTTTATGGACTTAATAATAAACTCGTCCATTTTGTGGACTTTGTAATAAACTTGTCCACTTTGTAGACTTCAAACGCAGTTTTGTAGGGGCAAACATGCACATAGGTTATATCTAAATAACTTCTCTTATTGTAATGAATGCATATTTAAGTAGAAAATTACTTCAAAAAGAATAAAACTTAGCCCTTTAGGCTTGAAAAGTACTGTAGATAAGAGTTGACTAAAAGAAAAGACCAAAAAGAAGTAAATTGAAAATGAGGAGTAGCGTCCATCATGCTGTCTTCTACTGGTAGTAATTTCTGAGATGCTCAGCATTCCCACTATGAAAGCTATAGAATCTTATGCACACTGGCATTATTGCTTCCATATTTGAGTTAAAACCAATACCAGAAAAAGATAGGAACTTGCCCTGATTCTTTCCCAAAAAAAAATATCTACATATTTTCAACTTGATATAGCAGGAAGGCAGTTCTATGATCTTTCACTAGAAGATGAAGTTACTAAAACTGTATTTACGTCAACTAAGACCTCCAACTTGTCTCACTAAAACTGCACTCAAACTTTTAGCGGCAGCACCACTAACACTATATTTTCAAGTGTAATCTAACCATTTGTTTTTCTCTTCTTTTATTTTTTTCATAACCCATTACTGTATCACGGAATTTCTCAAACCTGTTTTTTTAAAGCCACACGAATTGAGAACCATTTTAACACACTGAATAGCTTTGTCCATCTCATCTGAACTATCCCAATGGCAGCACTTGCCGACAGAAAATTGTCATCAGCACTCTAAAGATCTAATTGCAATTCTGAATTGACATTCTGAGTTAGAAGAGGTCAGTATAAAAAAATTTCAGATCATCATCATCGAAAGAATGTTTCATGGACTCTAAGAAACTTGAAGCCTGTTCATATCTGAGACCCATACCGTCAACACTGGGCAAGTCATAATCATCAAAACCACTACTGACCCCAACAGAATAGATGGATGAAATGATATCTGGAGAACTTGGAGGGCTGCTGTACAAGAACATCCTCTTCTCAAGTACACACGTCTGAGCACTCTCCACAGTGTCTTTCCACATCTTAGCTGGCCTACCAGTGCCGAGTACCTGCACACGTGCAAAACAATTACTGTAATTACTGCACTCAGAGAGAGCTTATATATATATAACCCCTCCCCCCATTTAACCTCCAAGCACTAAGGCTTGGGAATGCACCACCTGAACTAAAGAGTTCGGTCAGAGAGAGCTAAATGAAACTAAATTTTTTGGACTTGGAACTCCTCATCGTGTTCACAGAAGATCATAGAGAGAGCTAAATTTCTTTTGCTTTATTTTTTTTTAATTAACCCATTATTGTATCTCGGAAGTTCTCAAACCTGTTTTCTCAACGCCACACATATTGAGAACCATATTAACGTGCTGAATAGCTTTGTCCATCTCATCCGAGCTCTCCCAATGGCAGCACTTTGCTGTGTATAATCGAATGCACCAATCTTGTGAGAAGCCAAAAACTTGCACACGTTAGAACTCTCTGTCCTGGGCAAGCTTGCATTGCAAACATTGGTTGAGTGTGAAGAGCTGCCCACAAGAGAGGCTTCATCATCAAAAGAAACAACCTCCCCCAAGTGTTTAAATGCAGATATAACCAAGTTGTGGGCATCAGCCTAATGGAAAAGGTTGATAAGCCAGGAAAAAAAAAAGGAGAAAAGAAGAAGAAAAAGAACCCAGATTTGAGGTAATAAGAGGAGAGCCTTCTCAGTTTCAGACAGTTTATCAATTGGAACATACTGGCATTCCAAAAGTAGTCCCATCACTTGTCCCACGACATTAAAGACCACACCATTTTTTTGTTGAGAACTTGGAGGGCTGTACAAGAACATCCTCTTCTCAAGTGCACAGGTCTGAGCATGCTCCACAGTGACTTCCCACATCTTAGCTGACATACCTGTGCCAAGTATCTGCACATCCAAAAAAATTACAGTAATTACTTCATTCAAAGAGCGCTAAAAGGACATAAATTGAGTTCACAGAAGATCACGTAGGAGTTCAATGTATGAGTATATATGGGACATAAATTTTAGTAGTACGTGACTATAAGTATATTGTGCTCAGAACACTGATTTGGACCCTATATTATACGAAACAAAACATAACCCTAGCTCTAGACAACAATACTAAGGAAATAGACAAACAGATAGCAGCGTCTGACATGGACAAGAGGCATCCATGTCTCAATGGAACTTGAATTGGGATGTTTCTATAGCCAGCCATGTCAACACATGTTCAACAGAGATACACATTGTGCCTGACTCGAGAACACAAGCTAACATCAAAATGTCTGTATCCCAATGGTGCACCAACAACATTTTCCCTTGTGAATGCTTATATCCAAAGAGAAAAACAGAAAAACAACCTCAATAATGAGCAGACATCCTGATTTACCTAAACATAAGGGCTGTTAAATCAGTAAACTGTTTCTCATTTTCAGATTTTTAACAAATGCAAACAAGTATATGGATACAACAATGCATCACTCTTTACAGAATATTACCTTAAATTCAGAAATCTAGACAAAAATTAGTAAGGAATACTAAAAAGTAAAAGTAATTGAGGTAAGTGAAGTTTTATTTACATTTTGAAGCCTTGCAGGGTCTATGAAGAGTAGGGTCAAAAAATCCTCCACAGTATTGATGCTTTCACAACTCAAACGCTTATGTAAAGCTCCATCTTTGCCAATATTTTCTAATCTCCATACTTCATCAAACAAAAGAAGGACGGTGATGATTCTGGTACACTGCAACCAACCATATTTTATTAGGCAAGTGTTAGGTAATTTTCATTTAAACCTCATAGTTTTAGATAAATTTCATTTAAACCTTATAGTTTCATTTAGAGTTTATAAGCCTTAGAGTTTTGGGTCTGTTTCATTTAAAACTTAAATGGGGTTTGCTTCATCTAAACCTTAAATGAAATATAATAAGAATGAGACTCACTAGTTGAACTAAGATTTTCAAGCATGAGTTCCATGATGGCACAGGAGGGAGCATGTTTCTACAAGTGGAAGCAATACAACACAAACGTCATTTCTAATAAGAAAGGAAGACATTAAAACAAATGATAGACTGAGATTGTGCCTCCTGAGCTTCCAAGCTTAAAGAAGCCCCCGTTGAAACAAATGAAGAATGACCAGTTGGGAGTGGCTCAGGACATGAAGTTGAACTATGATTTGCAAGCCTGAGTTCTGAATTGGCACTAGAGGGAGCATGTTCCTGCACATGGAAGCAATGTCAATACAAACATCATTTTTAAAAAAATAAATAAATGCAGATAGTAAAACAAATGATACACTGAGATTGTGCCTCTTGAGGTTCCAAGCTAAAAGAAGTCCCCACCAAAACAAATGATGTATGACAAGTTGCAGGTGGCCAAGGACATGAAGTTGAACTATGATTTGCAAGCATGAATTCTGAGTTGGCACTAAAGGGAGCAAGTTTCTGCAAGTGGAAGCAAGGTCAACTCAAACATCGTTTCTTATTAGAAATGTAGATAGTAAAACAAATGATAGACTAAGATCATGCCTCTTGAGATTCCAAGCTTAAAGAAGCCCCCACCAAAACGAATGAAGTATGATCAAGTGGAAGTGGCTCAGAACATGAAATTGAACTAAGATTTGCAAGCATGAGTTCCATGTTGGCACTAGATGGAGCATGTTTCTGCAAGTGGAAGCAATGTCAACACAAATGTCATTTCTTGTAAACAATGTAGATAGTAAAACAAATGATAGAATGAGATTATGCCTCATGAAGTTCCAAGCTTGAAAAAGTCCCCGCTGAAACAAATGAAGAATGACCAGTTGGACCTGGCTTAGGACACGAAGTTGAACTAAGATTTGCAACCATGAGTTCCACGTTGGCACTAGAGGGAGCATGTTTCTACAAGTGGAAGCAATGTCAACACAAACTTCGTTTCTTAAAATAAGTGTAGATAGTAAAACAAATGATAGACTGAGATTATGCCTCTTGACTTTCCAAGCTTAAAGAAGCCCCCGCCAAAACAAATGAGGTATGAGTAAGTTCAGGAGAGTGTTCATTGTCCCTGTTAGATGTGCTGAAGTTATATAGAATGAAAAAAAGGAAGTTATGGAGTGCATAGAAGACATATAAAAGGATCTTAAATTCTTAATGAAAGAAATCGTACTCACATCCTTATAGGATTTTCTGACCATTCCTTCCCACAAACCAAGGCCTCTACAATGTCAGGATCCAAACCATTCAAGATTGGATTGATTGACGTAGTTTCAATACTGAAAGCAGAATTTGAAGTAGAAGTTGACATTGGAATTGCCATCCTCCTAAGAGTAGAAAATTTTATAGTGGAACATCTTAACAAGTGGGTTTTTAAGTGTGTGGTCCCACTTTTGCTTGACCCTGCAAAGTGCTTGCGACAATCTTTACATAAGGCCCGACGCTCCCCATTAACTTCAACTCTTTCGAAGTCATTCCAAACCTTGGATACTAACCTTCTTCGTTTAGATGATTCTCCACATTGTATAGCCGAACATCTTGACAAGTGATTTTTTAAATGTGTGGTCCCACTTTTGCTTGACCCTGAAAAGTGCTTGAGACAATGTTTACATGTGGCCCGGTGCTCCCCGTCAACTTCAACTCTTTTGAAGTCATTCCAAACCTCAGATACTAATCTTCTTCGTTTAGAAGAAGTTGGGAGTGCTGAATTTACCTCATATTGTATCTTAGAAGGTGAAGGTGCAAAGATCTCTGGACTTTGCATTTTGTTTGCTTCCTATCAACACCTACAAAAGTAATAAAACAGATGGTGAGACAAATTTAAACTATTCTAAGCTTAAAAGATGGAAATTTGAAATGTCCAAAATGTTTCCATGCCACAATAATGAAGGACAAGCTAAAGAGCAAGAGGCAAATGGGTAAACAAAGCATGGTTACATTTCATAATTGTAACATGGATCTAATTACTACAAGTTTGTAGGTAACTTAACTTGCAACACATGCTCCATTTCAAAAAAAAAAAAACCCTTGCCACACTTATTTACCAACAGTAATCTAAAGTCATTTAGAATTTAAGTCAAGAAAAAGTTTAGTAGGATAAGTATTTTGGTTCTAGAGTACTAGGCAAATATTATCTCACCAATTAAACTTAAAATGAACTAGAGTTTACAGCTCCATATCAAAATTCAAGGTCAACAGTAGTTTCAAAGTTCTATAAACTATACATTGCTTGACCTTTCTTTTTTTCTTTTTTTTGATAGTTGAGGATGAGAAGATTTGAATCCCCAATATCTTTGTTGGAAACATTAAATGCCAGTTGAGTACCTTCTTTTACCTAATTCATTAAGAATTGCATTCCAAGAATTATATACATATTCACTTTTATCAATGCCTTAGGGCAATCTATTCACAATTCCATTCTAGGCATTCATTAGCTAATTTCAAAAAAACTCTCAAAATTGAAAATTTATACCTAGGTCTTATTACGAAACAATAACCTACTACATTTATATTACACTTTTGAAAAAATATTAGTTGATGACAATAGAGGAGGGAAAATTGTTGGTGCATGTTATAAGGGTTGTAAGGTCACAATTCGCACTCAAACCCAACAATAAGAAGAGAGTGGGCCCAAAAAGCCCAAAACAATAAAATTTGTAGAGGGTGAGTTTAAAATCTAGGTTCTAGTAACATTGGATAATAAAAATGATGGGCTCGATTACAACATAACACATAACGAACTGTTTATGTAGCAGAATTTATCCTCCGACTGTGTCCGAGGATGATTTGTATTATCTTTTCCTCTTTCAAATATAGATTACCACTATAGATGGTGATGTGTACAGTGTTTTCTCTCCTTTTTCAAATCCCCCTTTCTGAATGTTTTTTTTTTCCTTTTATATCATCATCCTCCTTCTCCCCATCTTTCACGTTGGAATTAGATCACCGATCTAAATACTTGTCCCATCATCCCCTTCCTAAAGTTTTTAGGTAACAACTATAAGACTGATTATCACTGTTCAGATATCACTTCCTTATTAATACAGCCACAGAGTTAGGTACAAAACATTCAATGCGGTGGTAGCAGTTTTTTCTAAAATATTTCCTATCCGTTCTTCCTCTCTGTGCCCTTGTGAAACATTTCTTCACCCACAAGACCTTCTACAATATCATTCCAGTAAACATAGCGTACCAACTGACTTTCACTTCACTTATCCGAAGAGATACCCCTGCTCGGACTACTTGCATTAACCTCTTTCACAATAGTTTACTCGTAAACCTTTAAATTTAACATCATTATTACTATTAAACTGTCCTCGAACGAGTAAGCATCCTTCGACCAGGCCCAGGCCTAGGCCCAAGAACATGCCCTGACCATTAGCCCTCACAAGGGTAATCCTATTCCAAGGAACTTAATTAGCCATAAAATTGACAAAACTATTAAACATTGAATCAAACATAGCATTTTCAAAGACAAGGAAACCGGAAGATATGATAAGAGTAACAAGAAGTCCTCTGTTTCAGCCAAGAAGAAGACTAATAATTCGTCTTTCCCCAAAAAAAAAAAAAAAACACTAATTCAAATATTCAATTACCTAATATATAGAAGTAAATATTGCTTGTTACAAACTTATCACATCACATTCAAAAATAATTTTAAAAATTATAATCTTTTTTAACTTTCAATAAATAAATAAAATTATAAGTTTATGAAAAGGCTAGCACAATTTAAAATTTTTATTACGGACTGAAACAGTATTTATAAGTTGTTTGAAAAAAAAACAGCAATGAAGTAGTCAAAAAAGAAAAGAAATCATACATTGTTTGGTTACGCCAATGCAAGAACTTGATTGAGCTCCCTCCACCAATATCACGGCCGCACTCCGCCGCCAGTCAACTCCCAATTTTGCGACAAACACCACTGCTCTTAAGAAGACTTATAGTTTGCACACATAAAGTAAAAGTAGTAATAGTAATACATAAGCAACCTGTCAAGTATTATAAAAATCTAGAATTAGGGATGTTTTATAGTTGGCCAAGAATCCCAGATCCGAATTGATCCTGACCGTCAGATACACTTGTAGAAGAAACAGAGCAGCGAGAAGACAAAAGTGTTTTTGTTTTGTTTAAGACAAAAGTGTTTGTTTATGAATAGATAAAAACTAAAAGAACTATAAAGTCTCTATGTCCATGTCTTCTCAAAAAGTAGGATCGGACAAAGTCCGATTACTTTAAAAATAAATAAAATCCAACTCAGTCCTATTATTATTATTATTATGTTTTTTTTTTTTTAATTCCGACTCGGTCCGGTTACTTCAAAATTTTAAATCCGATTCAATCCTAATACCAAAAAATAAAATATAAAAGAAATCCAAATTTCTCTTTGGCCTTCACTCCTCAATGTCAAAAATAAAGCGTGTCGGGTTCTCCAATAGCAGGACACGTTTTTCTTCTCCAGTAATTTCTACCGTACCTCCAAACAAAAAAGGAGTACGGTAAACACCAGTAGGTAATCTGTTATATTAGGTTACTTTATTCTCATATTTGATAGTTCTATTTTTATATTGTGCCGTTCTAACGTCACATGTGATAGTTTTTTTCTCACATGTGATGGTTCCCTTACTTATTTCTCACATTTAGTAGTTTTCTTACTTATTTCTCACATTTGATGGTTCCATTTTCATATTATACAGTTCCAACATCACACGTGACAATTTTTTTCTCACATTTGGTGGTTCTCTTACTTTTTCTCTCACATTTAACGATTCTATCCTCACATTGTACGGTTCTAACATCATACATGACAGTTCTTTTGTCACATTGAGTAGTTCTCTTACTTTTTTCTCACACTTGATGGTTCCATCCACACATTCTACAGTTTCAACATCACATGTGATAGTTCTTTTCTCACATTTGGTGGTTCTCTTATTTTTTTCCTCACATTTGATGGTTCTATCCTTACATTGTACAGTTCCAACATCACATGTGACCGTTTTTTCTCACATTTGGTAGTTTCCTTACTTTTTTTTTCTCACATTTGACAGTTCTATCCTCACATTGTGCGGTTCCAACATCACATATGATAGTTCTTTTGTCACATTGGGTGATTCTTTTACTTTTTTCTCACACTTGACAGTTTCATACTCACATTGTGGAGTTCCAATATCACATTTAACAGTTCTTTTTTTACATTTGGTGGTTCCCTTAATTTTTTCTCACATTTGACAGTTTCATCCTCACATTGTGCAATACCAACATCACATGTGATATTTTTTTCTCACATTTGGTTGTTCCCTTACCTTTTTTTCCCTCACATTTGATGGTTCTATCCTTACATTGTACAGTTCTAACATCACATATGATAGTTCTTTTGTCCTATTGGTTGGTTCCCTTACTTTTTTTTCATACTTGACGGTTCCATCATCGCATTGTGTAGTTTCAACATTGCATTGTGTAGTTTCAACATCACATGTGACAGTTCTTTTCTCACATTCGGTGGTTCCGTTACTTTTTTTCTCACATTTGACAGTTTCATGCTCACATTATTCGGTTCCAACATCATATATGATAGTTCTTTTGTCACATTGGGTGGTTCATTTATTTTTTTCTCATACTTGATAGTTTCATCCTTACATTGTGCAGTTCCAACATCACATGTGATAGTTCTTTTATCATATTTGGTGGTTCCCTTATTTTTTTCTCACATTTGATGATTTCATCCTCACATTGTACAGTTCCAATATCACATTTGACCGTTTTTTCTCAAATTTGATGGTTTCCTTACTTTTTTTCTCACATTTGACGATATCATCCTCACATTGTGCGGTTCCAACATCACATATGCCATTTCTTTTGTCACATTGGTTGGTTCCTTTACTTTTTTTTCACACTTAACGGTTTCATCTTCACATTGTGCAGTTTTAACATCACATGTAACAATTTTTTTCTCACATTTGATGGTTCCTTTACTTTTTTTTTCTCATATTTGAAGATTCCATCCTCACATTGTATGGTTCCAACATCACATATGACAATTTTTTTTGTCACATTGGGTGGTTCCCTTACTTTTTTTCTCACACTTGATGGTTCCATCTTCACATTGTGCAGTTCTAACATCATATGTGATAGTTTTTTTATCACATTTGGTGGTTCCCTTATTTTTTTCTCACGTTTAATGGTTCCATCCTCACATTGTGCAGTTCCAACATCACATGTGATCATTTTTTTCTCACGTTTGGTGGTTCCCTTACTTCTTTTTTTTTTTTTTTTCTTACATTTGATGGTTTTATTCTCACATTGTGTGATTCCAACATCACATATGATAGTCCTTTTGTCACATTGAATGATTCCCTTACTTTTTTTTCTCATACTTAACAGTTTCATCCCCACATTGTGCAGTTCCAATATCACATGTGACAGTTCTTTTCTCACATTTGGTAATTCTCTTACTTTTTTCCTCATATTTGACGGTTCCATCCTCATATTGTGCAGTTTCAACATCACATGTGTCAATTTTTTTGTCACATTTGGTAGTTCCCTCATTTTTTTTCCATACATTTGACGGTTTCATCTTTACATTGTGTAGTTCAAACATCACATTTGACAGTTCTTTTCTCACATGTGATGGTTCCCTTATATTTTTTCTCACATTTGACAGTTTCATTATCACATTGTGTAATTTCAAATTCATATTTGACGGTTCTTTTGTCACATATGGTGGTTTCTTTATTTTTTTCTCAAATTTGATGGTTCCATTGTTATATTAAGTAGTATCAACATTGCATCTATTTTATTTTTGTTACATGTGACACTTTTTTTCTCACATTTGGTGGTTCCCTTACTTTTTTTTTTCAAATTTAACAGTTTTATCTTCGCATTGTGTAATTCCAATATCACATATGACAGGTCTTTTCTCACATTTGGTAGTTTTCTTACTTTTTTTTCTCACATTTGACGATTTCAACCTCACATTGTGCAGTTCTAACATCACATGTGACAATACTTTTCTTACATTTGGTGATTCCCTTACATTTTTCTCACATTTGATAATTTCATTGTCACATTAAGTAGTACCAACATCCCATCTGACTCTATTTTTGTCACATTCAGTGGTACCTTATTTTTTAATTCTCAAATTTGACCGTTCTTTTATTACATTGGGCAGTACCCATATTACTTCTGACTGTACTTTTGTCACATTCAATGGTACCCTATTTTTTTCTTACAATTGATAGTTCAATCGTCACAGTAAGCACTACCAATATCACATCTGACCATAATTTTACATTTAGGCTTATCACTAAGATCATTTTTTTACTTACTAATAACCACTCATTACAATAGTAATTTTTTTAAAGTTATTAAAAAATTTAGATCTAAAATCAAAAACCAAAAAAAAAAAAAAAAAAAGGCATCCCATAAAATTAGCCCAACCACAATAATTACTCTTGTTCACCAAAAAAAAAAAAAAAAGGCAGCTGGAATTATCCTGGTTTCTTCCACAAATATTTGAATATACCAATTAACTTCTTACGTATCTCCCTTGATAGCTTCCATCGCATTCTGGGGCATACCTCCCTATAAAATAATATAGTTGAGGTCATTTGTTTTTTTAAGTTTATATTTTTATTATTTATATATGATGGTGAACCAAAACTTAGACTATCTCCAATTCATCTATAGTGTCGTCCAAGACTAGAAAGGTCATCCAAGTGCAAGAATGTCGTCCAACATGGAGTCACCTGGATGACTGCCAAACACTTAGAAATTTTCAAAGTAAATCTATATCCAAAAGCTTATAATTCAGACCACGCTCTATTATTCTGAAGTAGAAGCAAAATTCTTATTTATCAATCTAACTTCCCACTAAGTTCTTAACTTCTGATGGCAGTTGTAGAAATTAAGTATTAACCTTCTTCTAACTTCCATCCACGTTGAGGAAGTTACTAAATAAGTAAACTCTCCAAAACTCATTATAAAAGGACTCAGTCGTATGAAATCAAAGTAAATTTTTCACCACTTATAGAGTTGGAATTCCTGAGTTCAAAAGAGAAAACTTAAGTATCGAAGGGTTCTTGGCCAGTTCACCCATGTCAACTTTGTTCTTGTGCTTTTTTCTTTTCAGGCTTCCAAGCAATCTCAAGCTCATTAAAGCCCGGAGCATTCAGCCTACTGATTTGTTGTGCATCATCAATATATACTATAAAACCGAAGATGTATAACCTTATGTGCTCTTTAATTGTTCTTATGCAACATCTGCAACTTAATCACAGTTGTGTGTTTATTGTGGTGTCTAAGGTTGGAAATAAGGTGACTATACAATTAGCAAGCTATGCAAAAAAATCCAATACAAATATTGTTGACAATTTTAAAATTTTCAGGAAACACTTGAATTGAAACTACAGATCAAGTATGAAATAGTCATCAATCAAGGATACTACACCAGGTTTTTTTTTTTTTGGCATTTTCATTAGATCCACGTATGTCGAAGTGTCAAATGACTTTGTTTGACACGAGTATAACCACCCCAACTAAAGTGCTTATGTAGTTTTGTTTTATAAAATTATTATAATATTTAGACCCATCTAAGCAAAATAAACATCCCAAAAAATTTTCACAATAAAAAAAATTACCAATAGAAAAGCTAAAAACAATTAAGCACAATTGACCGATTTTACCAAAAATGAACAACCCAGTCCTTTTAAAAAAAAAATTTCCAAATAATTTTGTGATTGAGAGTTTAGAATATCGACCGCAATGATAAGTGTGAGCCTCATTTGAGTCAGCAGAGCCTTCAGTAGCTAAGTCTGAGAGAACCCTAATAGAAATGAAATGTTTTCGTTGTTGAAGACTTATCAGTGCCACAATGCACTTTTCTCTCTCTCTCTCTCTCTCTCTCAGGGTTTTGCAAAATTTATACAAACTCGTTATTCTAAAGCCATTTGGTATTTGTTCCTATAAAATATTGGAACATGTAATTTGAACATAATTAGCAATTAAAAGGTCAATTTGCATCTCTATACTTTGTTCAAATCAGCATGGTGGTAAGTTGGTTTATTTTTTGCCAAGCAACTCTAGTTCGAATCCTTCACGCTTGCAATTTTTTTTTTTTTTTTGGATTTTCAATTTTTGGTCCATAAGCTGAAAAGCCCATAAGATCCTACACCCAAGAAAAACCCTAGTTCATCCCAAATCTTCTTTCCTTCAATGTCGATGATAACAACCACCGATTTTCCTCTCTTTCTCTGCCCTTTTGTTTGAAGTCTCGACCGTTTCTCGTCACTAAAATATCAGTACATCTCATCCTTATTCTTTAGTTTTCCATCCGGGTTATTTGCCGTTTGGCTTTTGTATTGCTGAATTGTTATTAATCTTGTTTTTTTTTTGGTTTCACAGGGCTAGGGATGGACGCAGGTAGGGGTGTGCACCCAACTTGCCAAAACCGACCCAACCTAACCCAACCCAACTTGCCGAGTTGGATAAGTTTTTAGGCCATGGTGGGTTGGGTTAGGTTACAAAATTTTTTTTTGATAGCGGGTCATGTTAGTTTTAGGTCATAAAATTTCAAACCCATTAAATCCAACCCAACCCGACCCACCCATATATTTAAAATATATTATATAATTAATAAATTTTTTAAAAATAACCAACTTTTTCTATCCTGTATAAAAGCCAATTAGTTCACACAAACCCTAGCAAATTACTATTGTTGTTTAGTCATTAGTGTTGTTTGCCATTAAAGAGTTACATTGATACTAATCTTTGGGTTTTTTTTTATATATTTATATTTATATTTTTTTCTACTCAATTTAATAATAATAATAATAAAATTTGTCTAACCTATGGGTTCAATCCGACTCATGTGGGTTGGGTTGGATTGGACTTATATGATGGGTTGGGTTGAATTTTTTTGACCCATCATGGTGGGTTGGATAAAAAAATTCCCTCAATCCGACCCATGTACACCCCTAAACACAAGTGGGGTTAGACTCCCCTGATCTAATTTTTTTTTTTTTAAGTCGGTTAATTTTTTTTAAAAAAAAGGACTTGGCCCCCGTGCTTTCTAGCCGGCCAGCCCATAAGTTAAAAAAAAAAAAAAAAAAGAGTTTAGTCCAAAAATGTAAACCTGGCAGTTCGACTGAAGACTCCAATCTCCAAAGTCCAAACGGAAAAACATAAGAAAAAAGAAAAGGAAACCTAAGAGCAACCACATCCGTTCATTCATTTTACACATTCATTTTTACACTAAAACCTACTTTTCTATTTTACACATTTACTTTTACAAAAGACCAACATCAGTTCATCTATTTCATCACCTCTTTTAATTAAATAATTAATTTTCTTAAATTTTTTATTATTTCTCTCAACCACCTCCCTTTAATACATGCGCTATTTCTCTCTACCCATTATTTCTGAATAGACACACTCTCTCTATACCTATCTCTCTATGCTCTACCCATTTTCAGATCAACTCTCTTGATCAGATTCAACCAGATCAGACCCACGACAGGGCAGCTCCGACACCGCGACCACCTGCCCCACCACTTTGGCCTTGCTCCTGGGCCATGCCACGGGGCGCTGCAGCCCGTCCATACTGGTGCGAGAGACGGCCCAGACTCCAATTAGGCTCTGATCCAATCAAGACCCACAAACTCCGATCTAGTCAAGCACTACGAGCTCTGATCTAGTCAAGCAAGACCTATGAGCTCCGATCCAGTCAAGCAAGACCGATAAGCATGACCTCCGATCCAGTTAAGCAAGACGCACGAGCATGACCCACCAGCTTAGATCTCTCTAGCTCCGATCACGCAAGACCCACGAGCTCCGATCTGTGTATCTCTTTTTCTTTTTTCTTTTTTTTTTTTGAGCTAGTGTGGCTCTATGTTGAGCAAGCATCGATCTGTGTTTTTTGAGCAAGTGTATCTCTATATGCATCTGAGAAAAAAGAAGAATTTTTGGAAAGCAGTTATTGAGTTTGTTGAGCACGGAGAAGAGAGAGAAAAAAATGAGCAATCTGGAAATTGATAAAACAATAAATGAACGAGCTACAGTAATCGTGTATATTTTACATAGTTACTGTAGCTTGTGGATGAATTTCCACAATTTTGCATAGCTTTACACCCACTGATGTAGGTGTTTTTTTTGGCCAAAATGTGTAAAATGGAGGAATTTTTGTATTATAGAAGAGTATCTACCAACTGATGTGGATGCTCTAAGGCTAAGGCAAGACAGAGAGAGTGAGAGGCTTTTCAAAAACAAAAGACAGAGTGAGAGGCGAGAGACTTTGCCGCTGCCCACGCCGTGAGTGAAGCTGCCAAAACGCGAGGTGAGAGCTTGAAATCTTGTCGCTGCCCACGCCGTGACGCCGCCACCACGCGAGAGCGGCAAGACCCATCTTGCAGACCCCCGCGACACCCACACGGCCACCAAGGTGATTTGAGGCTATACCAAGGTCTGTTTTGGTGAGTATGTTTGTTAAGGAAACTGAACTCTTTGTTGCAGTTTTTTTATACGCATTTTTTCAAGTAATGATATGGGCTTAACATAAGTGTGAATTTTTTTTTTTTTTTTAATTTTTGTTTTTGGATAAGTAGCATAATGGAGGCTGTGGATTGGGAAAATTCTTCGGGAGGATCAAGTGATACTGGGGCCTATTTGCAAGACACAAAATATGAGGATTATGAGGAACTCCATTTTACATTTGGGTTTATATCCAAGTTGCAGTTTTGGTATAGAATTTTTCATAAAATTGATTCTTTATGATATTATAAATATTCCCCCCCCCCCCCTCTAGGGGTTTAACTTTGGGTTATGGCTACAATTTTCAGAAAAGATAAATCCAGGGCTCATTGGATTAAGGAAATAGGAATGGTTGAGGTTGTAGAAAACAAGGGTAAACTGTGGAGGACAATGGGAGTAGTTCGCAACGGCAAGATTTATTATTCAATTGAGGAAACTTTGTATGTGAAATGACATTTTTTTTGTGATGTTTTTTTGATCTCTTATTGTTTCTTGGTTTTTCTTTCAAAGGAATTAAGGAATAAGTTAATTATTTGTTTTGGTGATAATATGAAACCCAGTATTTACAAGTCTAGAGCTTTAGGGCCTATTTGGTTTAAAATTTATCATCATTCAATTCTCATCACCCATTACTCATCACTCATCACTTAAAATACCTCAATTCCCAAAACCCTTGTTTGGCCACTTAACTCATACCAGTTTTCAACTTCAAAAAGGTGCACTGGGTTTCACCTTAAAAAAAAAAAAAAATCAGAGAATTGTCAAACATTGCGGCTGGGTTTCACCAAAGGCAAAAAAAAAAAAAAAAAATCGTTTGTCAAACATTGCGGCTGAGAGGTTGATTTAATTACAAAAATGCCATTGAAAACTGAGGCTATGTTTGGTAATTGTTTTTATTTTCTATTTTTAATTTCTTGTTTTTAAGGGAAAAAAAAAAACAATTTTCTTATATTTTCAAAAGGGAAAACATGATTGGCTAGTTGAAAAGAAAAAAAGAAAAAAAAATTCTTTTTTTTTTTCAAATTACATTCTCTCATTACATCCCTTTTGGAAGCACCTTGTTAAGAGCTTCAATACAATTTACAAGACAAAAATAGAGGGATCAAAACAACACAAAATTCAACCCAAAAAAAAAAAAAAAAAAAACAGAATTCAAATGAAATTTATTCTAGTAGTTGTGGTGTAACTCATTAAAATGAGATTGAGCCTGAAGTGATTCCCCATAATAAAATCATATTATGTGTTATTGTAATACCATGGAAATAGATCAATATGCCCACCACTACTTCCATTCCATGTATTATAAAATTACTGTTTCACAATAAAAATTAATAATAGAACCAATCCCAAACACAAGTCCTGCAATTAATTAGAATATAGATTTAGTGTTGTTTCTTACATGGGTTTCAACTGATACACTTGAGGTGTTGCGTAATATTCTTGTATAATTGAAAAAAAAAAAAAGTTACGAAGTTTGAACAAATGTGAAATACTTGCAGATCTACTTGATAGATGTGTATCTCTAATTGATGGGCTCCCAAAATATGTGAAAAACTTGCAGATTTGATTCCAGAAAAATAGAAGTTTGAAATTAGGAAGGTAGATAGAAAGGAAGGGAATGGTCTTGACATGAAGAAGATGAATACCAATCTGAAAAAGATGTAGAAGAAGAACAAGAAATCTGAAATAATGAGAGGAGAGAGAGAAAGGGAATGGGTCTACGGGAAGAGAGAAAATATATTGTAGGTAAAAATAAAAAAAATGTTTAGTTGCACGGTTAGAACTAGAGCACTGGTTCATTAAAGTGGCAATAGAAACTATTCTCTCCGTGTTTTCACAAGCATGAAAAAAATACAAAACTAAAAACAGCCAAATTTATAAATTGAAAACAAAAACTATTTTATGTTTTTCCATGTTTTCAGATTACCAAACAAGTTTTTTGCTATTGGAAACAGAAAATGGTCGTTGAAAACAGAAAACTGAGAAAAAAAAATAGTTACCAAACATGCTCTTAGTATTTAAAGTAAACATCTTTTTGAAATATATATATATATATATATATTTTGTTAAATTATATACTTGAACCATGATAGTTAATTATCTATATGATTTTTGTTTTTTGGTTGGTTTTAATTCATCCAATTATGTTCTTCATTCATCAAATTAACATTGGTTTGATTAGTATTAAATAAACTAGTCGCAAACCCGTGCTATGCACGAAAACCTACCTATTTGTGTAGCAGATTAAAATAATTTTTATAAAAACCTATCTTGATTATGAAACTATATTATCACATAAATTATTCTAGTCTTTTATGTTTAAATTAAATTCAGAGATAAAAACTTCCAAAATGTCAAAAAATATTAAAGAATCAAAAGATTCACTGTTTAGAAATTATTGAAACAAAACAAAATATATGTATATATATGTGACTGCGCAATAGAGAAACAAAAGAGAAATATGTGTTATCTTTAAAAAAATGATCCATGGTTATTGTAAGGACACAAATCAAGCCTGGACCCAAATGAGTGTCGGGGGCAAGCCCACGAGGCCTAAAACAATAAAATTTGTAGAGGGTGGGCTTGAAACCTAGGTTTTTTTGGACGATGGAAAGCAGAGACGTTGGGCTAGGTCCACGATTTGCAAGCAAAGAAACTTCAGTGCAGCACAAGCTCTCCTCGGACATGATCCGAGGACTTCCTGTATTAATTTCTCTTATTCTTTTTAGAAAAGTTTACCCATCCTCCCTTACAATGTTCTCTCCCTCTCTATTTATATCCTCTTCTTTGTGCTTCCATTCATGGAATCATCAATGCAGGTGCCTTTCCCATCCACCACTCTCTTGAAATCTTCCCCTAGTGGCTGTAAGACCGATTCTCATCATCTCAAATGTCATTTCTTCATTAATAAGGCCAAAGGGGTAGGTGCGAAGTCTTTAATACGGTGGCAACAGCTTTCTGAAAGGCACTTCCCACTTGTTCTCCCTCCTTGCATTCATCTAAAGCGTAACCTTGCTTGTTGAGCTCTACGGATTCCTCCCTAGGGATCATTGCGTATCTTATTACCCTTGCCTTGGTTGGCCGAGGAGGCATCCCTCCTCGGACCAAACTAAATAGCCTTTAACCCAACAGTGAGCTTATGGGCCTTTAAGATCGGTGTCCTTGTTGTCGCCTTACAATCCTCAGACGAGTTGATGCTCTCGGATCAGGCCTAAGGCCCAAATACGTGTGTTGATACTTCTACCCCCACAATAGCCCATTGAAAATTTATTTTACTCCAATCCGAGGAGAAAAATGAATTTTTGACTCAAAAAACACAGCCTCCGCGTGCTTCTCTAACTGCTGCAAGTGAGAGATTTACCTATAGTTTCTGAAACGGTTCTTGACACTTCGTAACCCACAACGCCCACATTAATTGCTCCAAGTAACCCCCTGTCACTCACATTCAAAGGTGAGATGCAGATCCAACGGTTCGGGTTTTTTTCCCAAAAATTTGCGCGGGATAACTCTTATGAATTGCCGCTTCCTAGGCATTCAAAACATTTTGGAAATCGCAAAACCAGCCATTATTCCAAATAGCAATCATATCCTAGAAGTGTCTATTTTCATTTTCTTTCAAAAAGCTCTCAACAAGTTGTACACCTTTCTACTGTAAGTTTTCATTTTGTTAAACCCTTTATCTTCAGCTGTAGTTCTCAGTTGTTTAGCTTTTACCCCTTTTTCTCTCTAAATCTCCGTTATTATTTCGACTCGATGGGTAGGTTCAAGTGTCTGGTAGATACTGACTCCGGTATGGAAGGATTCCGAGCCAAATACCACATTCCTCTAGAAGTGGGTTTGAAGTATTGCCCCCTAGAGGCCGTAGCTGACTCTAGGAAAGAAGGGCAAGTTGTCATTCCCATAATCGCCTTCTTAGAGGGTGGGATGACACTTCCCATGAAAAACGTCACCAGTGAATACCTCCGCAACCATAGGTTGTGCCCCGACCAATGTACACCCAACATGTTTAGGGTCCTAGGTTATGTGAACGTTCTAAACGAGCAAATGGGTCTAAACCTCACATGGCACGATGTCGCCTTCTTGAATGAGTGCCACCAGTTGAAAAACGTAGGGTATTATCTCAAGTCCCGGTCTAGCGTTGTTAGGCTTATATCATATCTCCCCAAATCTAACAAAGGCATGAACGAAGATTATTTAGTCGCCTCTGGGAGATGGTACGACAGTCCTCATTGCCCCTTCAAAGAGGGGAAACCAGGTATGTTTGCCTAGGATTTAGGATTTCTAGTCTAAGGTTCAGTTCCCTTAGCTTCGCCCTTTGAATTCACCGCAACTTAATACGTTTATTGCTTAAAGTTTGTTTGAACTTAACCATACTTCGCCTTTTGGATGTCTCTTTTGCAGACAAGCATCACGTATCTCCTCGGCTAGGGGAAGTTAACATCTTGGACCTCAATAGAGTCCTGAGATCCTAGGTGTTCGTCATCGAAGACCTACAGGTGAGGGCTGCCCATCCTCGGATGAGTTTTCTAGATGCCTTTTAGGGGTACCATCAAATAACTCTAGCTTCGGAGGATCAGGAAAAGACAGCTTTTGTCACTCCCACCGGCAACTATCATTACAAAGTAATGCCTTTTGGCTTAAAGAATGCTAGAGCTACCTATCAAAGGATGATGACGAGGATGTTCGAGACTCAGTTAGGGAAAACTATCGAAGTGTATGTGGATGACATGGTTGCAAAGAGTAAGGCTATATCTATGCATGTGGCTGACTTGAGCGACACTTTCCAGACATTAAGGAGGAACAAGTTGTGTTTGAATGCCTCTAAGTGCTCTTTTGGTGTGAGGTCTGGTAAGTTTCTGGGTTACATGCTCACTCATAGAGAGATCGAGGCCAACCTCGCCCAAATCATAGCAATCTGCAGCTTGCAACCTCCTCGGAACCCAAAAGAGATCCAAAAGCTGATCGGGATGACGGCCACTTTCAATAGGTTTATTTTTTGATCCACGGACAGATGCCGACCATTTTTCCAACTGTTAAACAAGTGGAAGGGATTCAAATGGACTGAGGAATGTTCTTTAGCTTTTCAACAGCTAAAGGAATATCTCTTTCGGCCACCCATTATGTCTCGCCCAAACGTAGATGAAGTTTTGTTCGCATATATAGCCGTGGTTGTTCATGCTGTCAGTCTGGTTCTGGTACAGGATGACAATGGTATACAGAGACCAGTCTACTATGTGAGCAAGTCTCTGCAAGAAGCTGAGATATGATATTTACAGTTGGAAAAAGCGATTCTAGTTGTGGTACATGCTACGTGCAGGCTTTCGCACTACTTCCAATCTCATACGGTCGTTGTGTTCACTCAACTCCCCCTTAAGTCCGTGTTGCGAAGTGCTGACTACTTCAGTAGAATCGCCAAATGGGGAACTATCTTGGGAGCCTTTGACATTAAATACATGCCACGTACCTCCGTGAAGGGGCAAGTCCTTGCAGACCTAGTGGCGGAGTTTGCGGAGCCTTCAGTGGACAAGAACCCTAAGAGGTGGGGCATGGATGGAAAATCAGTTGGCATAATCTCGTGCAAGGAATCCCCGATGTGCAAAGTATATGTGGATGGAGTAGCCAACCAGAAGGGGTCTGGTGTAGGGATAGTTCTGATATCCTCGGAGGGAATTGTCTTGGAGAAGTTTTTGAGATTGGCGTTCTCGGCTACCAATAATAAAGCCAAGTACGAAGCTTTATTAGTGGGAATGGATATGATTCAAAAAATGGGTGGAAAGGCAGTACAGATGTTCTCGGACTCGCAGCTGGTGGTCGACAAGGTGGAAGGAAAGTTGGAGGTCAGGGAACCGAGGATGCAAGGGTATTTAGCCCGCGCCAAGTACTTGCAGTCCAAATTTGAATCTTTTGCAGTGTCACATGTCTCCAAGAGTGGGAATACCCACGTCGACTCATTAGCCACGCTTGTAACCTCCTTGGCTCAGAGCCTACCCTAGGTCATCCTTGTTGAAGACTTATTTAAGCTTACTGGGACGAGTGGTGATACCATCCAGACTCACCAGGTCAGAATAGGTCCCAGTTGGATGGATCCGATAGTGTCCTTCCTTAAAAATGATGTTTTACTGGAGGAAAAGTTTGAAGCCGACAAGATACATAGAAAGGCTCCATAGTTTTGGCTGTCCGAGGATGAGAAATTATACAAACGCTCTTTTTCTGGACCTTACCTGTTATGTATACACCCTAAGGCAACAGAGCTACTCTTAGAAAAATTGCACGAAGGAGTATGTGGTAGTCACATGGGAGGAAGGTCGCTAGCTCATCGAGCTCTTACCCAAGGATATTGGTGGCCGAACATGCAGAAAGTGACGCAAGATTATGTGAGGAAGTGTGATCAATGTCAAAGATTTGCTCCCAACATTCATCAGCCTGGGGTGTCCTTAACCCTTTGAATAGTCCTTGGCCATTTGCTCAGTGGGGCTTGGATATTGTGAGACCCTTCCCAAGGGCAGTTGGGAACAAAAAGTGGTTGCTTGTCGGAACAGACTATTTTACCAAGTGAGTTGAGGCAAAATCCTTATCAAACATTAGGGACGTGGATGCAAAGAAGTTTGTTTGAAAGAACATCATTACCAGGTTTGGAATCCCATATACCCTCATCTCAGATAATGGCCTATAGTTTGACAGTAGAGCCTTCAGAAAGTATTGTGGGGACTTTGGCATCACAAACAAATATTCCACACTGGCTTACCCACAAGGGAATGGCCAAGTCGAGGCGGTCAACAAAACGATAGTCAATAAGCTCAAGAAAAGGCTGGATGATGCTAAAGGCAGATGGATAGAAGAAGTGCCACATGTTTTGTGGACATACCGAACTACACCACGAAGATCCACAGGAGAAACACCTTTTTCGATGGCTTATGGAGCTAAAACTGTGATCCCTTTGGAAATGGGGTTTTCGACGATGAGAACGCATGCCTTCAACCCAATCAATAATGACGACTTACTGTAGAAGGGGCTGGACCTAGTTGAAGAAAGGTGAGAAAATGCTATAGTTCGGCTAGCTTATTAACAATAGAAGCTTAAGTAAGGGTATGACTCCCACGTGAAATTAAGGCCACTTGCTCCTGGTGACTTAGTCTTAACGAAGGTTGTAGGTACCGCTAAGGACCCAACATGGGGCAAATTGGGACCTAACTGGGAAAGGCCCTATGGTGTAACTTCAGTGGCTGGTATAAAGGCGTATTATCTAGTTGACCTAGACGAAAAGGCCGTGAAACGTCCCTGGAATGTAAATAACCTGCGTAGGTACTATTATTAATGAAAGACACTTAAGCCACTTGTTCAGCTATCATTATGATGTGTTGCTTGTCAAGTTTATAGTCTTTGATATCAAATGGAAACCCAATATATATATTTTTTATTAAGTGTTAAACGGAATCTTAGCTATGCCGAGTCCTCGGACCATCTGCTTTGAAAAAATTAACATGAAGTTCAATTTTTACTAAGTGTTAAACAAAACCTTAGCTACGCCGAGTCCTCAGACCAACTACTTTGGAAAAATTAACATGCAGTTCAATTTTTACTAAGTGTTAAACAAAACCTTAGCTACATCGGGTCCTCAGACCATCTGCTTTGAGAAAATTAACATGAAGTTCAATTTTTACTAAGTGTTAAACAAAACTTTAGCTACGTTGGGTCCTCGGACCATCTGCTTTGGGAAAATTAACATGCAGTTCAATTTTTACTAAGTGTTAAACAGAACCTTAGCTACGCCGGATCCTCAAACCATTTGCTTTGGGAAAATTAACATGCGGTTCAATTTTTAGTAAGTGCTAAATAGAACCTTAGCTACGCGGGGTCCTCAGACTATCTGCTTTGGGAAAATTAACATGCAGTTCGATTTTTACTAAGTGTTAAACAGAACCTTAGCTATGCCGGGTCCTCGGACCATCTACTTTGGAAAAATTAACATGCAGTTCAATTTCTATTAAGTGTTAAACAGAACTTTAGCTACGCCGGGTCCTTGGACCATCTGCTTTGGAAAAATTAACATGCAGTTCAATTTTTACCAAGTGTTAAACAGAACCTTGATTACGCTGGATCCTCAGACCATCTGCTTTGGGAAAATTAACATGCAGTTCAATTTTTACTTCATTTTTACTAAGTATTAAACGGAATCTTAATTATGCTTGGTCCTCGAACCACTCATTTTTGGGAAAGATTTACATTTAAGTTTGTTCCTATAAGTGTTGAGTGGGACTAAATCTATTCTCATGTTTGAGTGTTGCATAAGTTCAAGTCCTTAACTAAATCTTTATCATCCTTATGCGTTTAATGGGTCTCTGTGGCGTGAAACTTAACATAATTCTCACATACAAGTTATTTATTGAAGAAGTAAGTTTACAAAGTGAAACCTTTCCCACTAGGGATTCACATAGTCATGCAGCACCTAAATAGAGTTGATCGTATCTGTTTATATCTTAAATACCTTCACGGCATGTTTACAAAAGATACAGATAATAGAAGTTACATGTAAGAAATGCTCGCAAAGAAATTAGAAATCAAAATCCTTATATTAATCATAACTTGGTTACATAGGAAACTATATAAAAAAAAATAAGGCAAGAACGATAAAGTCTTCGTATTAAACAAAAATTCAAAGGAGCTCTTAACAGCATATATCTTGGCCTTTGATGGAGGATCCTCTTTGGGCTTCACCTCAACCAAATGGATTTTTCCTTCTGCTCCTGTTGGTTCAAGCTCCGCGGACATAGAGGCAGCTCCCTCAAGGATCAGAGGAGCATTAGTAGGTTCTGCCTCTGGTAGGGCCATAGGCTGCTTTCTCTTGTCCTTATCGGTCTTCTTCTCCAGGGAAGGGTCTTGGCCTAAACCCATAGAGGCCTGAGGAGGAGCAGGAGCTACCAGGGAGGTGGAAGGGGTTGAAGGAGATGGAGCACCAAATTTGCAGATATCGGGCGGATACCACACGTTCTCAGCCTTTCTCCATTCAGATGTGGCAGGAGCACCTGCCACATTGAGAGCCTTCGACCACACTTGCCTGCAGTACTCCCTGCACAAGTCAGGTAGCTCTTCAACTAGACGGGTCTCTGTCTCCTCGACCCCCCTGTTGAAAGAAGCAAGTGATGTAGCATCAACGACCTCCTTAATAGTACGAGCCCTGTCCTCTGCCTCTACCAGCTCACCCTTCAAGCGTGTAATATCCTGTTAGGTAGTGGCGGGATCCTCCTTATAGCCTCGGAGCTCCTTGTGCTGCACCTTGGCTTGAGCCTCAGCTATTTTAAGTCCAGCCTCAGCGCTCCTCCTCAGCTGCTTTTCCGTTGTCAACATCTTGGCAAGCTTATCCTTTTCCGCCTCAGCTAGGCCAAGACCTTTCTTCGTCTCAACTCTAACATTGAGCTTAGCATTGGCCTTCTTCCGAGCATCTTCTACCCATTTTTCAGCCACGAAGACCTCCTAGATAGCCTATACGCATATGGAAAGCATGTGTAGTACGATGAGCATATTCCCAAGCTTATGTAAGTAAGAAAGGTTGGATAATACATACCAAGCCTAGGTCCCTCTTGAGGGAAAGGAAAAGTTGTTGCTGCTTCATCTGCTCGAGGGCTTCCATGTCTTTAGGAAGGAGTAGGGGCTGTTCTAGGGCCTCGGCCAGATAAAGGGAGTGTTCTTTCTAGAACTATCTTATGCTAGAATGAATGGGAATGAGAGTTCCATCCAACTCCAGTGCCGGAGACCAGAAGGACTGTGCGCAGCGCACCTCAGCCAGCTGATGGCTCCCTCCGCTCTCCACTGAGGGGGTGCGTGTCCTGCCCTTGGCAACTATTTGCTGTTGTTGTTGTTGTTGCTTCAGCTTCTTTTGTTGCGCCACCTCAACTTCCTCGCTCTCTTTCTTCCTTTTCTTCTTAAGGTCAAGGGCAGGAACCTTGGGGTCGACAGAAGGAGGAGGAGGAGGAGAGGGTAACTGAGAAGGAGGTTGGGATCTAGTGGCACCCTTTTTGGCCACTTGTGCACCTCGCACATTCATGAGTGACCTTAGACTAGACATGTCTTCCTTCTCGATGTTGTTGTCTACCTTGGAAATTATTAAACCCCTTATCGCAGAACCCTCGATGGGTTTGTCTTCTGTGTCTGAGATATTGACGATGTGACCCTCTTCAGGCTTCTTAGTTTCCTCGAGCCTGAATTTGTCTATTTCTTCCTCAAGAGATAGACGGGGAGATATGGACTCTTCTCGGGCAACAGTTGCTATGCGTCGCACCGAAAGGGGGACTGCTCTAAGAGGAGGAACGTATAGAATGACGTATGGATCGTCTGGCAAGTCGTGGAGGCAAGGAAGTCGAGCTTGGAAACGTCTATCCGTCTACGCCTCCTGTCACCTGCGACGACAGCGTTGTTGATCTCTTGGTAGGCGTTTGATAGAGGGTCGTACCCTAGTATAAGATAGGTAGCCCTCACCTGTAGGTCTTCGTTGACGAGCACCTCGGATCTCAGGACTCTATTGAGGTCCGAGATGTTAACTTCCCCTAGACGAGGAGATACGTGCTGCTTGTCTACAAAAGAGACATCCAAAAGGCCAAGTATGGTTAGGTTTAAACAAACTTTAAGCAACAAAGGTATTAAGTTGCGGTGAATTCAAAGAACGAAGCTAAGGGAACTAAAGCTTAGACTAGAAATCCTAAATCCTAGGCAACCACAGCTGGTTTCCCCTCTTTGACAGGGCAATGAAGATCGTCGTACCATCTCCCAGAGGCGACTAAGTAATCGTCCTTCATGCCTTTGTTAGATTTGGGGAGACATGATATAAGCCTAACAACACTAGATCGGGACTTGAGATAATACCCTACGTTTTTCAACTGGTGGCATTTATACAAGAAGGCAATATCGCGCCATGTGAGGTTTAGATCCATCTGCTCGTTTAGAGCGTCCACACAACCTAGGACCCTAAACATATTGGGTGTACATTGGTCGGGGCATAACCTATGGTTGCGGAGGTATTTACTATTAACGTTTTTCATGGGAAATGTCATCCCACCCTCTAAGAAGGCGATTATGGGAATGACAACTTGCCATTCTTTCTTAGAGTCAGCTACGGCCTCTACGGGGCAATACTTCAAACCCACTTCCAGAGGAATGTGGTATTTGGCTCGGAATCCTTCCATTCCAGAGTCAGTATCTACCGGACACTTGAACCTACCTATCGGGTCGAAAGAACCTACCTATCGGGTCGAAATAATAACGTAGATTTAGAGAGAAAAAGGGGTAAAAGCTAAACAGCCGAGGACTACAGCCGAGGAGAAAGGGTTTAACAAAATGAAAACTTACAGTAGAAAGGTGTACGACTTGTTGAGAGCTTCTTGAAAGAAAATGAAAATAGACACTTCTAGGATCTATGGTTTCGATTGGTTTTGTGATTTCCAAAATGTTTTCAATGCCTGGGAAGCGGCTATTCATGAGAGTTATACTGCGTGAATTTTCGGGAAAAAACCCGAATTGTTGGATCTGCATCTCACCGTTGAACGTGGGCGACAGGGAGTTACTTGGAGCAATTAATGAGGGTGTTGTGGGTTACGAAGCGTTAGGAACCATTTCAGAAAGTACAGGTGAATCTCTCACGTGTGGCAATTGGAGAAGCGCGCGAAGGCTGTGTTTTTTGAGTCAAAAATTCGTTTTTTGAGTCTCCTCGGATTGGAGTAAAATAAATTTTCAAGGGGCTATTGTGGGGGTAGAAGTATCAACGCACATATTTGGGCCTTAGGCCTGATCCGAGAGCATCAACTCGTCTGAGGATTGTAAGGCGACAACAAGGAAACTGACCTTAAAGACCCATAAGCCCACTGTTGGGTTAGAGGCTATTTAGTTTGGTCCGAGGCCCTCCTCAACCAACCAAGGCAAGGGTCACAAGATACGCCATGATCCCTAGGGAGGAACCCGTAGAGCTCAACAAGTAAGGTTACACTCCAGAGGAATGCAAGGAGGAAGAACAAGTGGGAAGTGGCTTGCAGAAAACTGCTGCCACCGCATTAAAGACTTCGCACCTACCCCTCTAACCGCATTAATGAATAAGTGACACCTGAGATGATAGGAATCAGCCTTACAGACACTAGGGGAAGATTTCAAGAGAGTGGTGGATGGGAAAGGAATCTGCATTGATGACTCCATTAATGGAAGCACAAAGAAAAGGATATAAATAAAGAGGGAAAGAACATTGTAAGGGAGGATGGGTAAACTTTTCTAAAAAGAAAAAGAGAAACTAATATAGAAGGTCCTCGGATCATGTCCGAGGAGAGCTTGTGCTGCATTGAAGTTTCTTTGCTTGCAAATCGTGGACCTAGCCCAACGTCTTTGCTTTCCATTGTCCAAAGAAACCTAGGTTTTCAAACCCACCCTTTACAAATTTTATTGTTTTAGGCCTCTTGGGCTTGTCCCCGACACTCATTTGGGTCCAGGCATGATTTGTGTCCTTACAGTTATGACTGTTAAAATCTGCCAAAAAAGACCCCCAAAATATTGAATGTTAAAACTTCCAAAAGGACAAAAAATTAAAGAGTCAAAACCGTCAAAACCTACAAATTATAGAAATATCGTAAAAAAATTAAAAATTTTAGTGGAGCTAAACTTAAAAATTTTAGCTCCTCATCTATTGTGTACATCCATCTATAGCTGTGCACTGTACCAAGAAGTTAAAACAAAAAATAATATTTTTTTTTATTAAACTTCTCATTAAAATAATGTTTCTTCCCCTTTTTTTTTTCCTCGTTACACAGATTCTCTTTGTTTGCCCCAAATGAATTTTGTTCTCTCTTCCTCTATCCCTGCCCAACTCCGACCATCTTTTTTCCTCAACTCATCGTCTATACAAGCCCCAAGCCTCTATCACTGACCCATTTTCGGCTTTGGTTTGTGCTTTGGTATGAATTTCAGTGTTTGTGTTTGTGTTTCGGTATGAATTTCGGCTTTTGTGTTTGTGTTTTGGCGTGAATTTCGGGTTGTGTTTGTGTTTGGCAATGGGTTTCAGTTTGGGTTTGTGCTTCGAGCGTGGGTTTCGGCCTCTCGGTTTGTGTTTCAGGCTGGGTTGTGGATTTTAGCCTCTCGGTTTGTGCTTTTGATTTGGGTTAGTTTTTGCCCATAGCTCTACTAATTTTTCTTTTTTTGGATTTTCTGCTCTCTTTTTTTGTTCTTCTTCGCTGGTTCTTCCATGGCTTTAGACGGTGGTTGTGGTGTTTTTTTGGTTGTTCTGCTAGTAGTAGTAGTAGTAGTAGTTGTTGTTGTTGTTGTATTTTTTTTTTTTTTTTTTTTCTCTGGTTTTTCTACTCTCTTTTCTTGTTCTTCTTCTCTAGATCTTCCATGGCTTAAGACGGTGGCTGTGGTCTTTTTCTTTGGCTATTAACAAAATATTATTTTATTGTAGTAATTATATTATTTTATTACGTAAAAAATTAAAATAAAATTATTGACGATGAGTATTAGGTAAAGTGAGAAAGTAAAATAGATAAAATAACTTTTTGTGGCGTCAAATAGCTAAAAAAAAAATAACTCCACCAATCTAAAGTAAATATTTACAGGTCTTGCATTTTTCTCATGGGAGTCAAGCTCAATATATCAACTATTTTCAATTCTAAAAATCTATATATATATTTCATACTTAGGATGTGTTTAGATATTGCTTATTTTGCTGAAAATTAAAAATTTATTATTAAAAATACTGTAACAAAATATTTTTTATTGCTGAAAATACTATTTACGCATTTTTCATCACTTGGCTGGTCCATGAACAGTGCCATGAGACTAGCCAAGTGAAACGCAATTGCAGAAATACCGCTACGCAAACACACACTTAATAGTTAAAAAATGTCTTTAAAATTATTTATTATATATGTTAATTTTTTAATATAACAAAATTATATGTTTAAATACACATGTACTTATCTTCTCTAAAATAATCATTTGTAATATGAGAAAACATTTGGCCAAGCTATAGCATAAAACCAGTGTTTTACGCCACCTAATAGAATCTTTGCCACGTCACCCTTTTGTACTTATCACTTAAGTCCCTAATCAAAACCACCGCATACTCTTAGTGTGGTGGTCACTTCACAAGTATAAGTGCTTGTGAGGTGTGGGGAGTAAGGGTTAGAGTTCAAGTCTCCAGAAAGGAGCTCCATACACATATACACTTAGATTAGCTTAGAGTAAAAATTCTATCTTGTATTAAAAAAAAAAAAAAAGGAAAAAAAAAAGTTCATCGCTACACTGCTACTTCCTCTGCTTCCTCAGATTAGGCTAGAATAGAAATTTAATGTGCACGTTGTTTTAAAAAGTAAAACCCATATGATGCAACCAAAAGGGCCCTCAATAACTCAAATCAAAGAGATCTTTGTTGTGTAAGAAACAGCCATTCTCACATTTGACCAATTACTATGGTGTAGTTTTAATTGGTCTGTCTATGTGAAAATTGAATCATATCCTCCCTTAACTAGCAATAAGCACTTCGTCCCGCTCCATTAGGATTTTCATCAAATTTGATAGAAAATTCAAATTCCTATTAGACATTTTTTGACAAATTTTGGGAAGGAAGGAAGATCAATAAAGTGACCAACAAAGGAATTTTTAGCACGCAATCTCACTGTTGCCGTGCTACAGAGCATGCAAAGATTAGAAGAGGCAGTTCCACCCGGGGGTCAATTTCCTAATGTAATTATTTTACATAGGTGTTTCCTATATCGGATAAATATCTTATTCATCCAAAAAGAAAGGACGGCAAAAAGAAGAATCATGCAGCATTCCATTTGGAAATCTCGGGGCTACTAGAAAGGGAGAAAATTATGTGCACTCAAAAAACCCGATCAGGCTGGTAGTTGATGAGAGAGAGAGAGAGAGAGAGAGAGAAATTTTCTCAAGGCTCAAGCAGATGATCAAGGAATAGTGGATCATTTTAGTGGAATCTATATCGAATCTCTGTGGAACATATTTTGAGTCCACTTCAAGCAATAGGCATGTAGTGCCTAGATACTAATCATTAACAGAAGTGCCTAGAGGCTAGAACTAATGCACAGCTGAGTTTTAACTCTTACACCAGCTGACTCTACTACAAAGGAAAGGAATCACAAGCATCATTACCCCATCAAGGAACAAGAAGGTGTGCAAACATCAGTTAGAAGGGTCCATTCCCAGATCTTGAGAGAGACAATCAATCTGGCCAAAGTGGTACAATGACTGTATATGCGTGCTTTTTTCGTCTAGGATTGGAAAATGTTATGTTAATTTGTAGTATTTTCATATGGCTTCTGTCTGGTTTTATTTCCCTTACAAATGAATATTTGGCGTTGTCACAAAAAAATGGAAATCTCTCTTTCCATAAAACTTATTAACCTTACAAATCTAGATGTTGAAAAATTGCAAAATTGCATTGTAAATTTTCTTATCTAAGCAGCTGGATGTGAGATCTTTAGAACAGTACATAAAAAAACATGCTGTATATGGTATAATCAACCTTAGACAATAGTGTAAATAAATTCAAACTTCCACAAACAGAAAATTGCATAAGTGAAAATTCTGCTTACTTTATGTCTAATTAACAATAACAAGCCACTTAAAAAAAAATTTCTTCCATCTGAATACCATTGTCTTACTGTTCACTTGAAGAAAATGCCTGCGAAGCTGCTTATTGGAATTTCTGAAGGAGCCAGTCATATATCTGATAAACTAATTGATAAATCTTTTTAAACAAGCTAGATCCTGCATTGAGTACTAAATTAGCTGTGTTGTAGAGACATCGGTAAATTTGTTGGTACAAATGACGCAGTACCCCTACAATCAAGATTGGACATAAATTAACCATGAATAGCCAGAAGGGAGAAATTATTATTGCAACAAGTATCTCAATAGCAATAATTCCAGAAATCAGACAAATCAATCTGATTATGGGAAGATCAGCATCTTGAGGTTGTAGTTTTGACTCCACATACGCAATGCTATAGACGACTGTAGCCATGATAAAAAGCAAGATCATAGCAAAATGTGTTTCGACTGGCGAGACGCCCAAGATTTGAAAGTGTAAACCAATTAAGGCAGCCAGAAACGAGACAAAGTACGCAAGAAGCGCATGAAATGCTTCAAAGAAATCGAGTGCTTCATCACTGGTGCATACACAAACAAGAAATCTTTCAGCTTTAATATTAATTTTCCTCTAAACAATAAAATAATTGAAATCCCACAAAATCCACTCAACTTCTTTAAAAAACAAGGGAGATCCCTTCAGCTATATTAGGTTCTCTCCCATACCTACCACAATGTGGGCAATTCAACGCGAATAGATAAATGAGCCACTAACAATATTATTTCATTAACCCTTACTACAAGAAATAATCTTTGACGGTTTGTCTTTTGAAACAAGTCTAAATGAAGTAGATCTCTGCTGCAAGCAGCCGGTTGAGATCAGAAGATAAAGTCCTAATGGATAAGAGATTCACTTAATAAATAACAATCATATTACTTAAAAACAATAGGATTGGCTAGGAAAGAAGGTTTATTTTCAATTAAACTCTACCATCTCATGCCCTATAAATAGAGGGCTATACTTCAAAAGTGCAAAAAAGAGAGATTTGGCTTAAACTTTGCTGAAATTTCTTCAAAAGGAGAATTCCAAGAGAAAAACACACACCCAAAAAAGTACTAAAATTACTTTAAAGAAAATTGCTGTCATAAAGGGATTTCTGAAGAAAGCTTGGGAAGAAAGTTTCTGCTGATTTTTAAGTATTCTTGGTTCCGAGAATCTTGAAAGCAAAAGTAAGATCTAAAGTTGAGATTTCCATGGAAAACTACAGGTATATGTGAAAGATACTAAAGAAAATAAATGGAGGCAAATTTGAACTCTATTCTCCTCATAAAGGAGACCAGTTAGTGCCACCGAGCTCCAAAACTCTTGGCATTCAAAGTAAACTGTATTAGAAGTCATGACTTATAAACCTCCTAGTTAACAGACACGCACAAATCTAGTGATTGGGGTTTCTAGGCTAAGTTTAGTGAAGGCTGACATCATGGATATATTATAAAATAATAACACAACCAGGCCTTGCTAACATAAGATTCTTAAGGAGCCCAACACTTAGGTTGCATTTGGGAACATGGATATGGATTGCAAATCAATCAAGGGATTTGGAATTCATTACTTTGCAATTCATGGATTTTTAAAATCTTGTTTGCATCAATTATATGGTTAGAAGTATTTGAATTTATTTCCATTGGTGGGGGAAAAAATAGAAGCGAAAGTTACATATAATTGGACTTTGTAAGATGCAAATGTGTGTATATATATATATATATATATTTAGAAACAGTGTAAGTTACAAATAAATGTTAAATCTTGAGAAAAAAAATTGTCACAAACACCATTCAATCAAATAAAATACAACTTGGCCAATTTTCAACAAATTCAGCAACCGATACCCAAATTAAAGTGAATCCTACCACTCCCCCCCCCCCCCCCCCCCCCACCCCACCCCCCCTCCAAATTAAAAACAAAAGCCAGAAGCTCAACATCAGGAGCATAAATTCTAGTCAAAATCTCATGCATTGACAATGTTAAACCAACAAGCATAACAAGAAACCCGACCAAAGAAATAAGACCCATCTCTTCTTCCTCATTTTTTTCCATCTCATCCCCACAATGTTTTCATTTGATGCTCAAATCTCTTCTATCATTGGCCATAAAGATCAGAGAAGCTTGAAAACTTAAAAGCAAACATACAACCATGCTAGTAAAGAAAATACCTTCCCCTTTTCCTTCCTGCTAATTTTTATACAATCAGAATATGCCCTAACAATGATAATGGACAATTCTTTTCCTAAATATTCAAAGAGTTCAAAACAGCCAAGCAAAACAATACATACCCCCTTCCCCCTTGAATTTGAAACTTTTAGCTTTTTTGTAATAGTTCATTTCCTCTGTTTTCTATGCCAAAAAAAAAAAAAGAAGAAGAAGAAGAAGAAGAAGAAGAAGAAGAAGAAGAAGGAAAATCCAACAACCTAATGTAGGATAAATTGGGTGCATGTGGTGGGTTAATGATTAGGAGGATTTGTGAATCTAGGATTCAAAATTGTAGAAAAAGGGGTTACTGCTCAAAATTAGCTTGGGTTTGATGAGAGTTTTTATGACTATATGATAGAAAGTATGTGGAGTTTTATGGTATTCATAGGTAAGAGTAAGGGTGATGGCGGAATCATAACATGGTTAAAGAAATGATATTCTCTTTGGAAGCCTAAGGCTAAATAAGTGTCCATGGTAGTTAATTAAGTTTTTATATTTTATTTGGTTATTCTTGAGTCAAGGGAATTTTAGTAATTTTACAATTGTTGGATATGGATCATAGTTATAGGCCATGGGTTTTATTAATGAGTATTATTTAACTATGGGTCTTTATGTATGTGCTTCGATTTAGTTTATTAGGTTTAAATAGTAGTCCTAGTACTAGTAGGAATCCTAATACTACTAGTACAAGTAAGAGTCTTTATATATATATATACATATATTGTGCTTTATGTATTGAAGGAGTAGAATGAGTTGATTAATAAAATTGAGTATTTTGAGCAATAGGCATGTTGGCCTTTGTTGTTTCTTTCTCCTTCTTTCTTCTATTTGCTCAATGTATTCTAAGGTTAGTACTGTTCACACAGCCCCTAAACAGCCCTAACTTCTCTCTAATTCTTCATCTTTCCTAACCCTAAACCCACCACAACTAAGGTAGACAAATCCCTAATTGTCCTACATCAAAGTGGCTTAACTAGGGGTTGTGTAAAAGAAGAAAAATGGGAAATATATTGTGGTTTAAAATTGACGCCATAATTTTGCTCTTTGACCTATTCTTGCACAAGTTTAGCAGCGAGAGAAAAAAAAAATACTTGACTGCTTATTTTGGATCCATGCTATTCCACAAACAACTCCTGATTTGTGTAACCTCAACCCTCCAATCAGAATACTTAGGATCCATAGTAGGAGGCAGATCATCATTTAGATAAGCAAAATTCTTCCTACCCAAAGAAAAACCTCAACAGCATGGACCCATTGTGCATAATAACTCCCATTAAGACAAATCAAAGTAATAGATAGCATATCAGAGGGGAATAAGAAATTGTGCTGTATTTCTTCCTTGGATTCCAATAAGCACCAAATTAAGACAAAGAAAGTAAAGAAGTGAATAAGAAGTGGCTCTTGTGAGCAACACTAAAAGTAAATAGCAACCAAAAGATTGGCTAACACTCAGTCCACAAACAATCAGTATTCCCTCAAGGAAACCACCCACACTCCTCAGTCCTCACAACAACCCTGCAATAAGAAAAGCAACACAACAGTTCCAAACCAACATAGCTGATGCAGTCTTGGAAGATTATAATGTCACTGCTTTTCAAATTTCCTATTTAAGATTTATTTTATGGGGCCATGCTTGAAGTCAAATTGAAGTAAAAGTCATGTGATTTTGAAGGTCTAGTTATGTATCTTTGGGTTAAAATAGTTTTTTATTAGGGCTTTTATTTGGTAAGTTATGGTCAATTTTGTATTCAGAGCAAAATTGTAATGTCTTCAAACCCTACAAATTAAGGATATTTTGGTAATTTAGTTGATTCTAGGATTTTCTAGGAGATCTTAGGAATTGAGTGTACTCTTCCTTTGATAAAGAAGCAACCCACATCTTGGGAGTTTGATGTAGCCAATGAAGGACTAAGTTCAAGCATAGTTTCATTACAGTTTTGCCTTTGAATACAAAATTGACCAATAACTTGTTAAATAAAAACCCATTTTAAAAACCGTTTTAACCTAAGGACACATACAACTAAAACCTTCAAAACCAAATGGTTTTTAAATTAGTTGGACTTCACACATAGGCAAGAAGAATTTTGAAGTAGTGAATCAAACCCTTAATAATAAATTTAAAATAAAATAAATAAATAATAATAATAAGAGTAACTTTATAAGTAAAAGTGTAAAACATACCATGAATTGAGCAATAGCTAAGAAACCCAATTCATATAAAGCAAATGCAAAACGAAAATGAACTGCCAAAAAAAAAAAAATCAGTTATTCGTTGTCTCTAAACAGAGAGTTAATGATAAACTTGCCATATAACTTCAATCAATAATTTTAACAATTACGTTTTAATAAATATCATAAACCTATGATACTTAACTACCCTTTCCATATAATCCCAAATTATGCCTATGCTAACCCCTAAGTTCAATGAGCTATACAATTACATATACGTACATACATAAACATATTCATCTTAGAACACAAATCTGTTCACTAGGTGATAAACTGAAACTCGTAGGAAATAAAAAAGGCAAAAAAATCAATTATTAAACAAAAGTTTATCCAAGTAACATTCAAATTAGAAAATTGAAAAACGAAGGAATAGGGAGATCGAACCTATTGAGTAGGTGATAAAGAGATTCCAAAATTGCATCCTTCAATCTGATCACTATATTCACAGCCGCAATTAAGCTGAAATTTGTAGAAAACAAAAGACCAAAAATTAATTATCAAACAAAAATTGATCCAATCATTCAAGTATCAGTCACATCTCACACTGGAATTATCAAAAAATAAATCAAACAAAGCAATATTGACAATAATCGTAGAACCCGAACCTGTACAATAGTCCATAAGAAGCTTTCAAAATTAAAGCTTTCGATCTGATCGTTAAGCTCACAGCCGCATTTGAGTTGAAACTGATTATTAAAAAAAAAAAATCCAATTATTAAACAAAAATAAAAGCAAGAAACAATCAAACTTGTAAGAAAGATGCTATGATAGGAATGTTTTTGGTTAGGGTTAAGTTTTTATTTATTTTTTATTTTGGAGAGAGAGAGAGAGAGAGAGAGAGAGAGAGAAGGCGTAGAAGAGAAGAGACGTTTGAAATTCCAAACCTCTGCCGCTAGCGCTCCATGTATGACGTTATTTTGAAATCACTGGGTTTTGGGCTTCAAACCGGAGGTGTGGGTTTGGAATTTGGATCCATCCTCCTTAAATACACGTTTCTTAACGGGCCAAATTGTATGGCATCGCAGACCTGCAACGACAAAATTCCATTGCCGCCGCCACTCACTGCTGTTAATTTTTTTTTTTAATTTAAAAAATGAAAAGGAAAATTTGATTGTTGACAGTTGACACCATGTTTCTTTTCTCCCAAAATCTATCAGAGATCAAACCGATCCCGAGTGGTAAGTGCTAGGTACCACAACAGGAACAGAGCGCACAAGCTCTCGCGCCGCGCGTGGAGAGTGCTTGAAATAAGTTTTTAAAACAGAAAACTCTTTCTGCTCTTTTTTGTTTTTGGCGAGAGTGTGTTAGTTTTAAATTTTTAATAGCTAACGTGTGGCTTTAGACCATTTTTATAAAAAAAAAAAAGGTTAAAATATTAATTATTTTTTTTTCATAATTTTTTAAAAATAGATTATTAACATTCTTTTATTAGTATACTACACATTTGTATATATATATAGGGAAAATATAAAATCAAGTACAAATAGGAAAAATACTACTGCATATCATTAATAAAATATAAAATCAAGTACAAATAGCAACATCAGAGCCAATAGCAACTTTTAAAAACTTGAGGGTTTTCCTCAACCCATACCTCAAAATCATGATAACTTGTTTATATTCTAATAATACTGAAATTGTGAGTTTAGAGTTTTTAATTTTGAAATGGTAAATTAAACCCACGATTTCAGTGTTATTAGATACTTTTATGTCCATGTAATGGATAAATAATGCTCTAAAAATAAATATTAATTATTTATTTATAAAAAATTTTTAAAAAATTGTCAAAATAGTTAGTAAAATCTCATAAATAAAGACAAAGTTTGCTATAAATCTAACCAATAAATACTGTTCACTTTTATTTCCCTCTAATTGGGTAAGTATGAGTGTATTAAATAAATATATTATCATTATATATATATATATATATATTGAATATCTCATATTTTCGGATGCGTTAAATACAAAATCAGAAAAAACCTCGACTTTCCCAAAAAAGAAAAAAAGTGAAAGTAAACCTCCGAGCCCAAGTACCCAAACTTGAGGACTCCAGCGCCTAGCTTGAAGTTGCACCCACCAAACCGTCGAAATCTTTCGGTAACATGTAAGTCTTACCGTGTCATCTTATTTACAGCTAGCGTTTCATCCCGGCCATCCATTACAGTTGCAATTCACATTCACTTATTGCAAGCTACCTTCGATCTCCATGATTCGAAGAAACTTTTAGTGGAAGGAAATAAGCTAATAAGAATTAATATTTTGGTAATGGTATGTATAGCAAAGAAGAAAATGAAGACATTACTAGTCTTTAGAAGATTCACCTGTCATGATTGCTAAGATGAGCGTCACATTCGGAAATGGTTTGAATTGTCCCCGAGTCCGACTCCGTGCGTCTTCCGGTCATCCTTTTGGGTTGTCGTGATTTGCTTCAGCACTATGAACACTTTAAATGACCCCTTTTTTTTATATGTAAAAAAAAAAATTAAAAACCAATTACATGGTTACATATCCATAGCATTTATTTCTTTGAGTATAGCAAGCAGTAACTGCAAGTTAATGCACACTATACATATTTATAGCAAGAGGCAAGAGCCAAAAACTTCTGTTTCTCAAAGACTAAAAAAAGAGCAAAGACTAGTACTTCGTACTGTTCATCGTAACGTGAAATGACCCTATTACCCTAAAGTCAAGGAGTTCTACCATTCATCATAATCTTATAATGTTCATTGAAATACTTTTTATTTATTTTTTTAAATAAATTAATAAACAGAGTGTATTTGGGTCTTAACTATAAATATAAGATATCACAGAAATTATCTTACCACTGTCCTATCATATTTATTTGAAAATTTAACTTGATTGTGAGTTCAATGAACTGTTATTATATGTGGTAGAATGTAATTTTTTTTTTTTAAGACAATTGGCTGTGGTTTTTGAGATTATTTTCTACATGACATTACAAAGGCTGATGGGATGGTAATCTTTTGGGGCATTGGGTGATTTTAATTTGGGGATGAGCGTAATAAATGTGTGATTTATATTTGGAGGCATTACACCCGAGTTCAAGACAAATAAAGTGGGATCAACAATATCGGAACCAACAATATTCTAATAAGATTTGTAAAAGAGTGGGGGCATACCGTCCGGCCCAGGTGCTGTCATCGGCTTCATTTGTTTCAGAGCTTGTTCAACCTCGACAGTAAAAGGTTGTATGAGAGCAGCATTCATTTGGTTTGAGACCTTTAGCTCCATCCCTTGGAGAATTAGGTCAAGACTGGATGTGTTTGCTGTTTGGAACAAGTTTCGGAAATAGTCAACAAAAGCCTTACCTATTCTTTGTTCTTTCTCTAGTATTTCACGACTGTCAAGGACCAGCTTGGATATGAAATTTCTTCGATTCCTCTAGTTTGCTCGGCTATGAATATAGCTTGTATTTAGATCCTCCACTTTAAGCCAATCCACTCGTGATCTCTTTTACCACAAACAATCTTCCTTAACCATCAAATCATAAACCTCACCCTTTAAAATTTGGACTTGATCATGGTTAGCACCAAACATGGACAAAGCTTCCACCTGAGTGAGTAGTTTTTCCTTTTGCTTTAACAAGCGACAGATATTTCCGAAAGATAATTTACTCCACGTTTGAAGAGATAGGCGGCATGTATCCACCTTGCTAACTAATCTTTCCATTGGGTTTCCCAAGGAGTGACCCTCCCGTGAATTTTTTATCACGCCTTTATAGCGTCCTTCATCTAGACCGCCTCAAAACGAAAAGGTCTTCACTTCTTGTAGAAACAGACGCTCTCATCATCTGAGCAAATCCACAGAGGGCAATGATCCAAGAGGGAACCTAGAATATAGAATATGGTAGACTCTTACTATTGGAAACATTTGAGTCCAAGACATAGTGGCAACTCCCTTGTCCAATCTGATCTAAGTGACCAGTCCATCGAAATGATTATTGCACCAAGTGAAAGGAGAACCAGCAAAACCCAAATCATGAAAGCTGCAAAAATTTAAAGCTTCTCTGAACTCAACCATTTGTCGCTCTTTACGTAGTGCACTATCCATTTTTTCTTCTGCTTTAACAATTTTATTGAAGTCTCCCACACATAACCAAGGGAGATCCATTTTTAGGCATAAGTGCTTTAGAAGCACCCAAAAGTGTTCCCAGTTGGTTGTTATAGGATTTCCATAGAAACCTGTAAACCTCTAGGCATCCTCCACTCCTAGGTTGACTACTGCATCTATGTGCAAAGGCAACGAATCTTGAATGTGTAAATCGATCATGTTCTTCCAAAAGAGAGCTAGACCACCCCTAGTATTGTGTCTTGAAACAATGTGGACATTTTTTAGGTGTAGTTTAGACCTTAGGTTAGAAAATTGTCTTTTGATCTGGTTCCCATGAGAAAAACTATTGAGGGAGAGTGCTTTTTCACCATCTAGGTGAGTTCTAGACTTGCATGTGATTGTCCTAAACCACAACAATTCCAACTTATGCAATTCATGGAATTCAACGATGTTGCCCAACAACCATGGTAGAATGTATTGAATTTTAAGTAAAAAGTTGTCATGACAATCTTTTATTGAATGATGTAAAATATAGGTTTTACACCTTACCAAATTCGGACTCATTTAAGACATGTGGCTAAAGAAAATTTATTGTCAAATCCAAAATAAAATACCTATTTGGTATGATATTAAATTGTTGTCTAAGGAATTTTAGGTTTTATTAACCAAGTTCTAACAATACACTTTTTGGACTATATATTTAATACTTCAATATGCTTAGTTTTTATAATTTTATCTGATACTCAAGTACTTTTTTTTAATATTTTTTTATACCAAAAGTAATGAGATATATATATATATATAGATATATTAATGGTAATTATTTTTTTTTGAGAGTTTTTTGTGTAGAAGGGGACTGAACTCTAGATCTCTTATTCAACCATCAGAGACTTTACAGGTTGAGTTAACTGGAACCCACTTGGATTTCAGTTGAAAATTAATTCAAGTTTTAAAAGATTTATCAAAATAATAGTTTCTAAAATATGATTGTTAATTGGAGTATTCTGTTATTATACGGTGGATCAAAAAATTGTTGTATACGGTAGGAATCTAATATATTACTATATTTCATTATTTTTTTTGGTATTGTAACTAATAATAGAAATATTTTTTCAAAAATAAAACAAATTTAAGTCATAAAAAATATTATATGTTTAAATGCACCATATTTAAACATCCTTTAAAAACATTATTATCACATACCTTAACATATATAATGCGAGATTAGATAAACAATAAATAGTGATGACAAAGACAGAATGAGAAACTACATTCTTAGATGAAAAAGTTAAAAACCATTTTTATGTCTTTTAATCATAACATATTTCTATTAAGTAATTTTTTTTTTCTATTATTCCTATATCCCTAATTCACCAAATACAAATGAAAATGGGGTTTTATTTTTTGAAAGAAAAAATTAAGAAGATTTACTTATATTATATATTTTTATGAATATATACTTTTAAATATTCTTAAAATTAATGAGTTATAAGTGAATATTAGAAAAATAATTAATACTTAAAATGAGTATTTATATTTATTTATTTATTTATTTTTAATATTTAATACTATAAAAGAAGAGAGGGGACATTTTTGGGAAAGCTAGCAACCATGAGTCCATGACCCACTAATCACTGTCATGGAGGGGCCCGAAGCTACTTTGCTCCTTCCTCACTTTGGATATTCCAAATCAAAACGAAAATTTGATTGCTTGAAAATGTATCTGGATTCTGGAATGTTCTCAAAAATCAAACCTTCTGCACTCTTCCTCCAAGGCAGACCATCCTCACCGTTCAATAAATAAAATGTCTTGACATCTTCTAAGAAGTCATCTTCACCGTTCATGTTCACCCAAATAAAGCAGACCATCCTCACCATTCATCCAAAGCAAAAACATAGTACAACCCATCCTCACCGTTCATGTTCACCAAATTAAGCAGCACATCTTCACGGTTCATCCCAAGTAAACCCGAATGGCACTACACCATCTCCACCGTTCATCCAAATCAAACCCAAATAGTTAAAACTTAAAAAAGACCAAAACTAGTTTGAACAATGAACTGTACCGGTTTTTGAATTTTTCCTTCTTTCTTGTTAGAACATGTATGACAATTTTTTTTACTGCTTGTTAGAGCTTATAAATTGCTTCAAAGTTTTCGAGCCAATACTATATATTGTTTAATCTATACTATGGTGCTGCATTGGTGCCTTATTATATGTTGATGCAAAGAAACGAAGGTTAGGACTGGAGACAGTAAGGATATAACTTGATTTATGTGTTTATATATAACTTGATTTATACTCCTTCATTATAAATAATAAGGATAGAAGAAAATTTTTCTTTGCAGTCTTTCTTTGAGATATAAGATAAACTTTCGACAATCTAAAGAAATACTGCTGTAATTTTTTTTTGATGAAAAATACTGCTGTAATTTCAATCGCTAAAAAAAAAAAAAACGCACACTGTATACTTCTATATGGGTATTAGAAGCATTTTACTAAATTTTCATTTCTCTATTCACATATGCTTGGGGGAAAAAAGAGCTCAAGTAACCGAATTAGTAGAATATTATAATTATCTTTTTATTATAAAAATATTGATTTGTAAGTCCCACATAAAACTATTTGAAAGAACAAGCGTTTGTTTTGACTCAAGTATTAGCAGAGCTCACAAAATAATTATTAAAAAAAAAAAATTGCTACATCTCTATCTCTGCACTGCTATTTTGGTTTTGTTTAGCATGATTTTTAGACCCGGACCGTTCATTGAACTGTAAAAGAGAGAAGTTCAAGATTTTTGAGGTCGAACCGGGGTCAAACCGTGATGACGTCATAATTAATTTAATAATTATTTTAAATATATATAAAAATATTAAATTAATAAAAAATAGAAAAATTAACTAAAATAGTCTAATTAAAACTATAAATCCATATTTTAGCTATGTCTAATATATCCATTTCAAACCCAAATATGAAATGTCTATCCAATAATAATAATAACCATTTTTTTATTAAAAAAAATTAAAAGCATCAGATTGTCTTTCTAATTTCCACTTTCTAATGTTCACGTGACCAACTATTTAGCTCACATTCACAAACCTAAAAAAGCACTAGAAACAAAAGTGAATGAAATTAAAGGAAGAGATAAAAAAGCAATACAAACAAAAGCAGATGATGAAAAAATTGTTATGTTATATCCATAACATTTTTTGCAATATTTTCACAAGAATCACATCAAAATATTATGTGAAAAGTTGTTACTAGTTCTAATTTGAACTCACCACTGAAATTATTTTTTACTCACCAATATTAGCTAATAACAATCAATTACTTAAAATTTATTATAAAAATATTGTGGTAGTATTTCATAATTTTCATTTTTTAATATTAAATACCACACGTTTGAATCCAAAAAAAAAAAAAAAAACACACGATTACATAAAAATAATAATAATAAAACTAAGGGATAAGAACCTCCACCACACATTTTTCAATTGGGTATTTATTACTCAACCTTCACATTTATCACATACTTACCCATTACTCAGTATTCACTATTTAGTATTCACAACACAAAGAGAGAGAGAGAGAGTCTGAAGCGCCGGTGAAGATCGAGGTCGCCGAAGCCGGTGGAGATCGGAGGAGATCGAGGTCACCGAGGCTAGTGGAGATCGAGGTCGCCGAAGCCAGTGGAGATCGGCGTTTCCCATGCAGCACTACCTCGTCCGCCTCCCCACCGCACCTCGGCTTCCTCCCCACCACCAGACTGGGTCAGATCGGCTTGTTGTTGTTGTTGTTGTTGTTCTTCTTCTTCTTCTTCCTTTTTTTTTTTTTTTTTTTCCATATTTCTTGTTCTGATTCAACTTTATTGTAAGAATTGGATTTTGTTTTGTGTTTGGATTATGTGAGATGTTTTTTGAGAGTGAAGCAAAGAGACTGAAACAAAGATCAGACGTTTTCTGGGTCAGATCCTCCGTTTTTAGATTTCTTTTTACGTTTTCTGTTTGGATATTTTTTTTTCCGACCAAAAATATGAGAACCGCGAGAACCGTTCACAGTTCTCAGAACTGTGAGGTCCGATCGCGGTTCGCATGGCTCCCTTCATTTTTTCCATAAAGCGGTTCTTGAGGCTAAAAGAACCACAAAAATGAACAGTTCGAGGTTTTTTCGGTCCGACCGTACGGTCCTATTCGGGTTTCAAAACAATGTTGTTTAGTCACCTTCTTTTTTTTTTTTTAAAGTTTTGAACAGTAGCTACAGAACCAAGTGGCACTATAGCTACGTAGCTACAGATTTTTTTTTTTTTAAGTCTTCTTTGTATTTTTTTTTCCTCTTATATATATATATATATTGACATAACAAATTTCACAATATTTTCACAATTATTGAGGTGTCAATTTCTTATAAGTCAAAATAAAATAATAAAATATAAAACTGTGACCAACCACAACTGAAAATAAATATTTTGTGAAAATGTTATGACACTTATTAGGTGAATATGTAAAAGCTACAGTACTTTTAGTTTGTTCAATATGTATTTTTTTTTTCAATCATCGATTTGTGTTCTTTTTTCTACTAAATATATAAAAAGAGGCAATGCCTTTATGGTGTCCCTTTTGGTGTAGTGAGCCATTTTTTTCCCCCAAGTTTTTAATAGTTGCTACAGTGCCACTTTGGTTTGTTCAAGTGGCACTGTAGCTACAATTTTTTTTTAAATTTTTTTTATTGAGGTGTCAATTTCTTATAAGTCAAAATAACATAATAAAATATGAAACTGTGACCAACCATAACTGAAAAAAAATATTTTGTGAAAATGTTGTAACACTTGTTGGGTGAATATGTAAAAGCTACAGTACTTTTGGTTTGTTCAATATGTACGGTTCATCGTTTTTATTTTTTTTTATTTTATTTTTCAGTTATCGATTTGTGCTCTTTTTTTCTATATATAAAAAGAACAAATAGGCTCATGAATAAAGTTATGAACAATATTTTTGGTTTAGTGGCTTGCCTTTTTCTCCCTTTTTTTCCTTAACTTTTCTTTTTTAAAGGATCTTTATATGTTTACTTTCTACTTATAATGTAAGCTTACATTTTATACACACAAAAAGTAGCAAATATTATATACATTTGCAAAAAAAAAAAATTATACAAATTTTGCAAATGTGTACAACATTTACCAATTTTTATGTGTTTACTATATAAATTTAAATTGTAAGTGCAATGTATATGTGTGTGTGTGTATATATATATATTATATATAAAAATAGTGAATGAGAAAAGTTACAGTAATTTTGCTACAGTAGTTTTGGTTTATTTAACTTTCATTGTTTTGCTAGCCCTTTTTTTTTTTGGTTAATGCATAAAGTTATAGTGTATTTGCTATATTATTTTTGGTTTGTCTACAATAATTTTCACAATACTTTCATAACAAATCAAATATGGTAAATTGTTATTGGTTCTAATTTAAACTTACTAATGAAACTACTTTTTTGCCCACCAATAACAATTGTAATAACCTATTACTTATGATTTTTTGTGAAAATGTCATGGACATAACATTTTTTTGTGTGAAAAATGTTAAGACATCTTGATGTTATCACAATATTTTCAAAACTGCTGAGCTGTCAATTCTTTACAAGAAAAAATAAAATATAACAAAATTATAAAGGTATTATGAAAATGTTGTGTCATTTTGTTGTGTTTTTAGAAATTTTTTGTTGGTTTAATCAACTTTGTTATGCCAAAATTCACTTCTACATACAATTTTCTTGGGTTGACTTTTTGTATATTTTTTTTACACACTATTTTAAGTAAAAAAACACATAGTTTTGCACACAAAAACTTAGGAAAAATACATTTTTCATCCGTTATGTTTAGGGTAGTTTACAATTTCCTTAAAATTTATAATCAAGCAAAAATTTTTTTTGAAGGAAAATCAAGAAATTTTTCCCTTAAAATTTTGGAAAAGAGCAAATATTTCATATTGTTATTCTCTCAGTTAAATCCTATTGAAAGCTTATGATTCTTAAAATATTTTATTGTGTAATGTCTAAATTACTCCTACTAAATTTTAACATCCTAAAAATTTTCTTTATGTATTTTGAGTTTTAAATGATAAAAATTCTTAGAAAGTTAGAATGATGATATTCGATGACACATGCTTTTTGTTATCTTTTATTTATTTATTTATTTTTTAAATTTTTAGCAAAAATTAGTTGTTTATTGTTGGAAGATAATAATATTCGTTATTATTCTTAGAAGCTTTTAGAGAATAGATATATTGTCAGGTACTAAAAATCTATTATAGTTAAAAAAATATTTATATGTTAAATAGCTACCCTAACTTTGTGGTTGATTAAAATTCCTAAACGAATGAGATTAACTTTTTACGACATAATTATCAAAATTATTAAAATTAGTGTCTCTTTTGATTAATGTAAATCTTTATATACTTTAAAAATCAAATGATTCATATCTTTGTTTTGTAATACAAATAAAATCTAGAATTGACTTTAATTACTACAGTACTTTTTTTCCATGACAAACACGTGCTACCTTAACTAGTTTGTATACAAACACTAATGTTATCTTCACAATTTTTTTCACAAACCAATTTCACAATTGCTAAATTAGTTTGATTGTGAACGGTAAACACAACTGACGCTCATAGATTCATTATTTTTTCTCTATCATTCACCCTCTATTACTTTAACAATTGTGAATTTTATTGTGAAAAAAATTATATAGTATTATTGAGCACTTAAAGTCTAAAAATTTTAGAATGGCTGCTATCATTTTTTTTTTCATCTCTTGACGTTTTTGTATAGACTCAAAAATAGCTACTTAAAATAATAATGAAAGAAGGGTTAATTCTACATAGTTTTTTTAAAAGCATTCAAGGAATTGAGATATGTATAAAACTTTACATTTATATTGTTATGTTCTTTAACATTTTTATATTGGTTTATTTTTTTGTTATGTTCTTTAACATTTTCATATTTATTTATTTTTTTGTTATATTTTGAGGATTTGAATTACATGTTTAAACTTTATGTTTTTAAATTATTCTCTTAATTTGATTGTTATTAACTATGAATTGATTAATGCTTGATTTCTTTAATTTGATGATAAGAAATATGTATTATGGATACAATTACATAAACCTATCTCTATATATATATATATATTAACATTGTTTAATATTCCCCGAATTAAAATTCTTGCTCCACCGCTACTGTATATGTTTCTTTACCTGTCAGTCAATATTTCATGGCAGATCTTGAAATAATTATTTTAACTTATGAAACAATAAATTTTGAGGTTAATGTCCTGTGTTTTATGATAATGTTTTGTTTTTGTGACAGAAATCCACCAACAAAATTGCTGGTGGATTTAGAGAACTTCACAACATACTCCGTTTGATAAGTTCAAGATTGCAAAGCTTTCCTAGATAATCCCTATTACATGTTTAAATATCTCAACTCTAAAGGAGGCCTTAGCGTAGCATAAGGATGTGGAGTTGTTAAACTCCATTGATCACCACCATGATTCTATAAGGAGTGTTTAGGAAGTTTATTAAGATCCTCTTAGGCACTTGGGAAATGCACCATCAGAAATATAGCGAGCTAAACTAATCAACATGAGAACGCCTTGATTTTCATTAAGCCAAAATCCTTATGTCTTCTTTGCAATGATGTAAATAGTTTTGTCAATGATTTGGCACGCATGTAATTATTTAGAAACAGAATCTGTTTGAAGAAGCCGGCTAAAGAGCTCTATAGATATTATTTTAAGCTGTCACTGTTTTATTTATCTAACATACATCTTAACGAAGAAAAAAGAATATTTGACACAAACGACAACTTTTGCAGGAATTTAGAACACTATGTGAACAAGTTGATTTTGGATGAGTTTATGCCATTACCAAATATGAAACCATAAGTTTCTTTGTTCATCCTAGTGTTACCTGCAGTTCAATCGAAATTTTACCATCCTATAGACACATTGCATTTTGGATAAAGCTCCCTTGTTTGGGCTTAATATTGTTTCACAAGTTTCAACTCCCAGTTGGATTGATATTGCTAAAACAAAATTGTGTGACAACTCCTTTGAAGTTCTCATGTCTTCTTTTCTTCAGTGAACAAAAAGTGATATAGCTGAATTTTCATTGTTGCCCGGCCGGTTATTACATAATAAGTGATAACAGTGGCACCAGCCTAATGAGCCATGCATCCAAATCAGTGACTCTTCTAAGTTTTATGATAGCAATTATTTCTGTTAATAACCTTTTAAGTGTCCATGAACTGAAAGCCTCGTCATTTGGTTTTAGTTGAGTCATGCATGTTGAGAATTCTCTTTTCTAATTTCTATGACCTCTCTAAGTACGAGCCCCCGCAACATACTTCAGAGTAAGCTCGTGATTCAAGGAATACTACTTGCAATGAAACTAACCAAGTTGATGACTAATAGTCTAATATGATTCTGATCTGCTCAATTAAATTTGAACTTATAATTATGTGATGCAAACTTGTAGTCTGTATTTGTCGAAGCTGACCACCTTTAGAAGAGATTTTGGAATCATAAAAGAAGAACAAGATTGCCATACTGCATCTGGAGGGATACCTTGCCTGCATGCATCAAGACTTTATGTGAATCTTGCATACGGTTGACAGTCAAATATCAAGCAAGATTAGCTTCATAATATCACCAGTTTCTCCTAGATGATAAAAGTTTACACTTTTTGGTTGACATGCTTTACTGACAGTGGTGGATTCCATACAGTATTGAAACAGAACCTCTTTAAAAAAATTAAAGGAACGGAATTTCCCAAGTAAGAAGTTGAATTATATTAGAAAATGAAGAAGTTAAACTATTAAAAGTTCAGGTAATTAGAAAATGAAGAAGTTAATCGTTTTATTATCAATTTAAAACTTTTCTTTAAGTTTAGGTCTAAGTTCCTCAATAATTTAATGTTATCCCATAATATGTTGCACTTTTGAAATTATTACTCTCTACTACAAAACTGTATGTTCTAAACAGTGCTGAAATTTTCAGTAGACACTTTTTGCTGGTTTAAGAGGGTTTGGTAGGAGCTGTAAGATAAGAGGTAGAAAACGAAGTATGTGTGACAGTAAAATTTAACTGTCGCACATACTTCAGTTTAAATTACCTGTTAGTCATTTCAATATGACTTCACAGACTAATATGTCACTGTAACACAATTTGCTGGTTAACGAGAGTTTGGTAGGATTTGTAAGATAAGAAGTAGAAAATGAAGTTTATGTGACAATAGCACTACCTGTTAGTCATATCTGATATGACTTCATAGACTAAGTGTACATTTGGCTCAAACTTAAAAAACCAGCTTATTTTACTATTTAGTTTATTTTTGCTACTATTTATGGGTCTCACTGTACTATTTCAATTAACTTTTACCTTTATTTACAGTATTTTCAACAAATAAGTTTTTAGTTTCAGCAAAATAAGCATATTTCAAATAGATCATAATATTACTTTTTTTGGTGGCTTTTATGGATCATAAGAAATTTTCTAAAAAATCCAGCACTAAACCATGTAGCTCTATGGTTTGGCCATAGGAAAGTAAATGATAACTTTGTAGAATACATAGTTGAGTAAATTAACTTTGTGGTTTGTATACATAGACTTTAGAGCATCTCTTTTGTCAGATTTATTACAATATAGTGATGAAGCTGTTTATTGTTAAGGTTATAGGAAGAATTCAAGCAATCCACTCTGATGGAACTATAGTCATTGATGTTGAAGTACACCCCACTTCCTACCTTTTTTTTCCCTGTAAGTGTACATTAACTATGCTAGCTCTTCTCATTTTGTGTTTTACTTTTCTCTCCAAATTTCCGTCAACTTTAAGTTCACTATCTTGTATTTATTCAAGTCTAATTTATTTTCCTCTTTTATTTTAGACGATTATCAAGTCTAATCATCATCATGTATGCATGTCTTCTATGAAAATATGTAATAATTTGTGTTTCAGTGGTCCAACCCGTGGAAGTTGTAAGAAAAATGGGGGAAACAAAACCCCACCAATAGAATTGTGGCTATTCGATGACTGGAATCAATTAGTACAAGTTCAAGATTGTAAACCTTTAACTGTAATGTGTTCTAGACAATCACTAACTGTTCAAATATCTAAACTCTCAAGGAGGCCTAAGTGCAGCATAAGGATGTGGAACTGTGAATTAATATGATCACCACCATCATTCTATCATTCTATTAATGCTTGCATAGGAAATTTATTGAGGTCCTCCTATAGGCACATGGGGAAAAGTTTCTCGCTAGGCCAATTTCCTTATCCGTTGCCTTTGCAATGATAAAACAGTTTTGTCAATAGTAAATACAATGGTGTGGGACACATTAGGTATTCTTTAGATGTAGAATCTGTTTGAAGAAGCTAGCTAAAGAACTCTAATAGGACTTTACTTTCATCTGTATTATCTGAGATTCATTTTAACAAGACAAAAGAATTTGAATGACAACTTTTACTGGAATTTATAAGACTATATGAAAAAGTTGGTCTTGGATGGGTTTATGCCATTACCAAATATGAACCTGTAAGTTTCTTTGTTCTTCCTATTTTTACTAGTAGTTCAATCAAAATGCCACCATCTTGCAAACGCATAGGGTTTTGGATAATACTCCTTGTTCTTTTCTCATTATTTGTGCTTAATATAACAATATGAATTTAGATTGCAACAATAATAGATGCTATATATGGTGTTTGGGCTAAATATCCGTCTTCAATCACAGGTAATTCATATTGCTTAAACAATTTTGTGTTACAACTCCTTCAAAGTTCTCTTGCTGTCATGCCTTCTTTGCTTCAGTGACCAAAAAGTACTGCTATAGCTGAACCGTTTTCTTGATTTACATAATAACAGAGTGGCACCAGGCTTATGATCCACACACCCAAATCAATGACTATAAATTGTTGTGATAAGCAATTACTTGTTTTGATAACCTTTAAATTGTCCATTAACAGAAAAAACCTATCATTTGGATTTAGTTGCACCATGAAAAACTCTCTCCGTGCTTTTTTAACTTGTCTCTATGCAAATTTTCAATATCAAACCTAGCCCACAACATACTTCACAAGAAGCTCATGAGGCTTGGTTTGAAATCTAACTTCGTTAATGACTAATGTGATTCTGCTCAATCAATCAGATTATTAAATTATAAAAATTTGATGCAAACTTATCTGTTTTTGTCTAGGTTGATAACATTTAGAAGAGATTTTGAAATCACGAAAGAAGAACAAGGTTTGTATACTACTCTGCCCGGATTACCGTATTTGAGGTATATATGGTGCTGATTGATGTTGGACGTTCTGTTTTCATTGCAGGATGAAGTATGTAATGACAGAAATTCATGTAAGATGTGAACTTGCTCAATAATTTCAAGAAGTCTGAGCTTTCCAAGCTCGCTCTTCATTTTCTTACATATATGATCTTCAAAAATGAGCTGGGTCTGAGCTCATAGCCAACATTTGTAACAAGATGAAGAGGTGTGGCAGTTCACATACATTTTTCAATTATTTTTAATCATCTGATAGTCTAGCGAGTTGATGCTCTAATAATGCATAATGATGTGATAATTCACTTTTGTTGGATGGGAAAAAGGAGATAACCAAGAAAGCTCACTTTAGAATTAGTAAATCAAAGCTTTTGCATATCATTCCAAGCCACTTTCCACTTTGAACTTCCAATGGTTGATATGGATTGAAGAGATGAGTCTAGAGAGGTCCAGACGTTCATGGGAATTAGTTTCTGTTTATATATAAGGTCTGACAATCTGATTGATTCTCAAACTTCATAAGAGTGTTTCTCAAAGATGTATGTCTTAATTTTAGTTCTTTCTCAGTTTTGCTTTGATAAAAATTAGTGCCATGTTGAAAGTAAGAAGGGTTGCACTCAGGACAAAAGCAAGCATAGAAACAGAATTGAAGAAGGGAGCTGTGATCAAGCAATCAAAACACAGAGAGAGTGAGCTAGCACTGAGTTGATGGACCTGATTGAAGCAGTCCCTTACCATGAACAATTCATTCGCTCATTTGAAGAAGCAATGCCACGTGGATAGGGGAGGCGGTTACAGAGTTTTAGTCAATGAACACGTGGTCAAATAGATAGGATATTTTGTAATAGATTTTCCCTCCAAATAGGGAGTTAGTTACTTTCTTTAATTGCTTAGATTCTATATATAGGAGTAGTTATGTATTCTTTCATTCATTGGATTCTTTTCATCAATCAATAATATCAGAGTTCTATTTAGAAAGAGAGTTCTAGAAATTTTACACGCCAAAATTTGACTTCATCTAACCACTGTAAATTGTATTCTGTTTCTGGATGAATAACTCATTTGTGATTCTTCTTTCTTAATTCCTTTTCCTTAGTCCTATAGTCATTTTCTTAATTATACCACATTCCTTTATTTATTTAATTTTTTTCTTCCCCCTTGATTTAAGGAAATGATGTTCCAGCTTTTGGCCAAACTAAAACCCAATAGACCGACTGTGTGGTGGATTAAATGTGGGACTTCCAGGTTAACGCTACACCCCAAACCAATGAGTTCACCACTCGAGTACCCAGTGGGGGTTATACTATATTGTCTTTCTTATCATAAGATATTAGTAGAAAATTTAATTTTTAGAATCACTTTGAAGAGAATGACAAGTGCGTGACTATATGAAGAAACTCTTTTGGTTCTAGAAATTCACCTAAATAAAATGCCTAGAGAAACACATTTATTTTATATTTGATAATTAGGGGGGGATTGAATCATGGATGCCTCCGTTGGAAATACCAGAAGGTGTTAGTTGAGTTACAGAGCTCTTAAAAACACACTTTTGTTTTCTATAACATAAACATTTTCATTCCTTTTGTTCTTTGCTACTTTATTGTTTGTGAGAAAGGAATTGTAAAGGATGCTACACACGTAAAAGGGTAAAACCAATTAATACCAGGAGGAGATTATAGAGGGAGATTTTGTTAAAGCTTATAAAAAGGCTGATTTCAGATCCTTGAAATGTCTAAAATGTTCATTATTATTTCCAGTCATCTTCCCAGTGGTGTACTGGTGTTATTGTTGCACTTGGACAGATGTACGGCATATTTTTTTGCTTTCCAAACGAAATATGGAAGCTAATTATTTTGGATGTGAGTGCGATTGATTTCAGTCCTCACAACAGAAACAACATGATATACTGAGCCATACGTGGGAAGTCAGTGTTGAGAGGAGATTATAAAAAGACTGGAGAAATTTGCCCGTAATTTTGCAGACTCAATAGCTCAAATCTAAGAGATATTTGTCGTGTAGGAATCAACCATTCTCACATTAGACAAATGATTAGGGTTAGTTTGCAATTCCCTATAAATACGATGTGATTGTAGTAAGGTCTGTCTATTTCAAAACTGAGTAATAATGTCCTCCATTTTCTAGTAATAAGCACTTTGTCCCAACTCCCAAGCCATTAGGATTTTCTTCAAATTGATAGAAACTTCAAATTCCTATTAGACATTTTTCTCAAGAAATTTTGGGAAGGAAGAACAGAAACAGTGGCCAACAAAGGAATTTTTTGGCACACATCTCACTGTTGCAGTGATACAGAGCATGCAAAGATTAGAAGAGGCAGCCCCACCTAGGGGTCAATATCTTGATGTAATTCTTTCACCTTGGTGTTTTTGTATACGATAAATATCTTATTCATCCAAAAGGAAAGGTCTGCAAAATAAAGAATTCTGAAGCATTCCATTTGGAAATCTCCGAGATACTAGAAAGGGAGCAAATTATTTGGACGCAAAAAGCTCGACCAGACTGTGGTTGATGAAAGAGAATTATCAAAAAAATACACATGTTAGTGAACAAAGGAAGACTGAACAATAAAATCTTAAGGCTCAGATGGCAGATGATCAATGGATCGACTCAGTACAATACAGAACAAGGAATAGTGGATCATTTCAGTGGAATTCATATCAATTCTCAGTAGAACATATTTTGAGTCAACTTCAAGCAATAGACATACAGTGCCTAGACACTAATCCATAGCAGAAGTACTGTATGCCCTCTCAAATGGGTGTTTTAAAGACCCTCGGTCCAAATGGATTTCAAACATTGTTTTATCAGAAAAACTGGAGAATCACGACAAAAAATGGTGAGGGTATGCAGTCCCAATGCAATGCTGGTATTAGCAGAAAAAGCATCCAAAATTGGCAAGTGTTATAGTGGCAAGTCATTTTGATGTGAGATGGAGCAGGATCCAAAAGAAACAAATGGATGGCGACAGCTTATGTGTGCAAAGACATATCAGGCAATAAAGTATTGCCAGGATGCCCCTATCGGGAATAAGGCACAATTAATGAAAAAGCATTAAATACTAATCTCCCACTTGCTCTTTTCTCAGCTCACCGAATCTTGCTCTCTTTCTTTTCTTTCATTTATTTTCTTCTACTAACGACTTTGACAAATGAATAAAATATTGAAGGGTTTGGAACACACCACAACACCACTTCGCAAGAATGATTCTCTCAAGGTCTGGAGGTGGGAATCTTCCAACTCATGTTTGCACACCTTGTGGTTCCTTCATAAGATGATGATGCGTGTGATTCCTTTCCTTGGTAGTAGAGTCAGCTGTGTAAGATTTTAGCTGATTGCAGTATCCTTTTTTAAGGCCAGAAAAGAAAGAAAAATAGGAGTTGTGTCTTCACGGCCAGGAAGTGTTAGGCCTGTGAGGGAGAAAAGGCAAAAGAAAACCAACCCCTTTTTTGTCTGAGTAAAAAACAAGCTGAAGAAGGATAAATGAAGTGGCCCTTCCGGCCATTCCTTTTCTTCTCTCCTCTCCAATTTTTATTCAGCGAAAAGGTTTCTCTGCACTCTTGGTTGAAGTCCTTTTCTTCTTCCACTTGTTGTGTGATCTGCACTTTCGATTGGGCGAGTTATAATTGCTTTCAAGGGAAGGCATCTTTAGAAGGTTGTTCTTGAACCTTTAGTCTTTGGGTGTGCATCCGTTGCAAAGGCTATTGCTATAGTCCAATCTTTTGGGGTTGTTCGGCCAAAAGAATCGTTCTAATTCTATAGCACTGTGAGATCATTCTAAACTTTCTCTTTAAAATTCTGTTCTTGCTAATTTTCTAGGATTTGTATTGTTGAATCAAAACTTGTTTTTCATAGCTATATTTTCCAACAAAGTGGCACAACTGCATATGTATGCTTTTCTGTCCAAGCTTTGGCAATTGTTTTTTCCCTTATAGTATTGTCATATGGCTGCTATGTTTGGGTCAGACGTGGTGTCCTAATATTCTGGCTTGTCTGGTTTGTTTTCCCCTATGAAGCACGGGTGCGTTTCAGGATTTGGGTGCGGGTGTGGGTGCGGGTGCGAGACTTGGCAATTTTTGAAAAAGTAAGGTGTGGGTGCGGTGATTAAAAAATTATTAAAAATATTTTTATTTATATTTTTAATATATTGCTAAGCATACTTTTTCACATTATATAAACATATACCAAATTTAAGAGCAATAGTAGATAATAACTAGAATACAACTCCATTATATAACTATTAACTAAATAAAAAATAAAACCCCAGTGTCACAAGACTCACAACATTATACACTTATACATACAGACAGCTTATATAAAAAAAATAAAAAAAATTAGGTCACCAATAAAAAAAATCAGATCACCACAAATTCACAACACAATCATAAATCACAATGAGTAATAATAACTATTAACTAAATAAATAAAAAATCAGGGGAGACGGCAGACAACTTACACAATACCAAGACAGCTTATATAAAAAAAAATAAAAAAATCAGATCACCATAGATTCACAACACAATCACAAAGAGTAATAATAACTAAATAAAAAATCAACTATTAACTAACAGTGTGAGTGTGAGAGCATTGATACCTGAGAGGAGACGGAGAGCAGAGGAGACAGAGGGTGAGAGTGAGACGGAGAGCAGGGGAGACGGCAGAGAGTGGGAGAGAGCTTAGCATAGCAAGAGCTGAAGAGTGAAGGCAGAGAGTGGGAGAGAGGCAGAGAGGCGCAAATATAAAGAGGGAGAGGGCTGAGTGAAGGGCTGAAGCTCTGAAGAGAAATGAGAGGTTATACGGTAATAGGGTTTTGATTTTTTTCCAAATGGTGCATTTGCACATTTTTTTTTTTTTTTTTTTTTTTTTTTTTTTTTTTTTTTTTCGGCCAAGTAAAACGGTGCGTTTCGCACCTTTTGTTTTGTTTTGTTTTTTTTTTTTTTTTGAATTTCGGCTGAGTCGGCCGATTCGCGCTGGTATCGACGGTTGTGCCTGATACGGACCAATTCGAGCCAAATCGGCGCTCGTCGGCCCTATTTCGCGCTCGTCGGCTCGAATCAGCGCCGTATCACACCGAAAATAATATTTTTTTAAAGGCGGACGCGGCACAGACTCACAAGCAGTGGTGTCGTCTGCGAGTCCCTGAGTCCCGCCGTGTCGAATGTGGGTGCGGCGGCCCAAACGCAGCACCCGTGCTTCCTAGATTTTCCCCTACTAACAAGTTTATGGCGTTGGTCACAAAATTAAAATAAAATAGGTATCTCCCTTTCCATAAACCCTTTTAACCTTAAATCTAATTGTTGAAAATTTGCAAATTGCATTGCAAATTATTTTATTTAAGCAGTTGGATGTGAGATCTTTAGTGAAGTAAAAAAAATAAATGTTGAATCTAGTATAATTAATCTTTGAATAAAGTGTAAAAAAGTTCGAACTCCCAGAAATAGAAAATTGCATAAGTACAATCTTTTGCATACTTCAGGTCTAATTAACAATAACAGGCCACTTTAAACAATTTCTTCCATCTGTGTACCATTGTCTTCTTGTCCCTTGAAGAAAATGCTTGAGAAGCTGCTTATTGGAACTTCTGTAGGAGCCAGTCATATGTCTTACAAAATAATTCATAAATCTTATGAACTGTGTAGTAGAGACACTGAGAAATTCGTCGGTAGGAATGACTCAGTACCCCTACTAGCAGGATTGGACATAAATTAACCATGAATAGCCAAAAGGGAGAAGTGATTATTGCAACAAGTAGCTCAATAGCAATAATTCCAGAAACCAGACAAATGGACTTGAATATGGGAAGATTAGCGTCTTGAGGTTGCAGTTTTATCTCCATATATGCAATGCTATAGATGATTGTAGTCATGATGAAAAGCAAGATTATAGCAAAATGCATTTCAAGTGGTGAGACGCCCAAAACTTGAAAGTGTATACCAATTAAGCCAGCCAGATACGAGACGAGGAAGGCAAGAAGCCTATGAAATGCTTCAAAGACTTCATGTGCTTCATCACTGGCACATACGAAAACAAGAAATCCTTCAGCTTTAATATTACTTTTTTTTTTTTTCCAAACATAAGAATATCAAAATCCGGTTTCAAGAAATTTTTATTTTAATCCCGCAAAATCCACTCAACTTAATAATAATAATAATAATAAAAGAAGGAAATCCTTTCAACTTTATAACCTACCACAATGAGTTTAATTCAACACAAAGAGATGAACAAGCCACTAAAAATATTATTTCATTCAACCTTACTACAAGAAATAATCTCTGATATGTCTTATAGGTCTGATGACTGATATAAGACTTATAGTACCACAACAACACTTTGGAAGGATCCTCAACAAACTATAATCAGAGTTGGTCATATGAATTCTTTCCCCCATTCTATCTTATGCAAAATCATACTCTGTTATCTTCTTAAGTGATATCTTTTTTCTTTTTTCTACTTTCATTACAGTTATTTTAGATGTTCCTCTCCCTTTCTCTATTCACTCAACTTGAACCAACTCATGTTCCTCATTGGTAGATTAATTGATCTCCTCTACACATGATCAAATTGTCTCAAGCAACTCTCACTCATCTTTTCATCAATAAGATACTTCTATCGTTAAGCGAATTTCTTCATTTCAAATCTTAACATTGTACTTTTACTTTTCCATCTCAACATTTTCATTCTAGTGAACTCTTTGAAGGTCGGCTCCACCGTATAGACCATTTAGGGAATTGCTTTAGGCCCACTAGTGTAGAAAGATCCCATCATGATGGTCACAATATCATACTTTTATATGAGATCCTATTTTAGACCATTTGATTCTTATCAAATCTAACAGTGAGCAAAAAACTAAGTCTCACGTCATTAATTTATAATTAATGTTTGTCGTGTCAACTTTTTTTAATTAAATCCCCCCACAATTACCTTCTCCCTCTCCTTAATAGTCATCTTCGACTCCCCGGAGTTTTTTCCAATGTTGCTAAGGTGTTTTGCCCGAATTTATTTGTTCATTGAACCTTTTGACTACGGCATTTGATATCGATACAGCTTGCCAATCCTCTTTTTTTGGTTGAAAGGATATTTCATTAAACAAAAACTAACCGGCCTCTAAAACAGAGGAAACAACCCGGTCATACAAAGTTCCAGCCGCATCAATCTTTGCCAATCCTCAATCTTTGCCGAAGTGTTTTGCTTGATGGATTTAAATCACATCCTGATAGTTCTCAAGTCTATGGTACTCACTAGAACTAGAGGACCATCCATATTAATAAATTAACAAAAAATCACATCTAAAACTCAAACTTAAACCCACAAATGACAAATCACTTTCAAATAATAGAGGTCGAATATGGGGTCTAGCGGCTTCCTTTTAAAGAAATCACAATGAAGCAAACTATTCTTGTGGAACCCATCCTTGTTAATTTTTTAATCCATGACAATCTCAAACCCTCATTAGTCACCCTTAAGTAGACATGGAGCTCTTGCTTTGCACCATGGTGACGTTGTCGTCCCTAACAGTAATTGTGAAAACCACCTCTGTTATTAGATCTCATTGAAGAGAAATAGAAGTCGGTGGGGGAGTGGAATATGATTATTAAGGAGAGAGAAGGTAAATGTGGGAGGATTTAATTAAGGAAAATTGTTAACCAATACCGAGCTTTGGTTTATGAGCTATTTTTAAAAATATTTTATTAGGAGAATGGTAAAATAAGAAATGTTGTTGATAGCTTTTTTTATTTTTCATAAAAATTGTGTCAGAGTTTTCCTATAATAATTTATTAACAATTATCCTAAAAGAGTACCCTTAAAAAAAAAAAAAAAAATTACCTTAAGAACATCTATTAACATGACCCTTTAATTAAAATGAGTTGGCACAACATATATTAATCACATATTGATGATGTGAGAGAGAGCTTTTTGCTGACAGTTAGATTTAATGAGAATTAATGGTCTAAATAGGTGTAACTTTAGAGTTACATCTGGTGGTCTAATAGAAATATCTTTATATATAGCAACTTAAAAGATCAAATATGAAAATCATCTCCTACTTTTTTATTTCTTGCTGTCAATATCTAACTAAAAAATGGAATTAACTCGTCTATTCTCTTTTTTGCTCTTTCTCTCTAGAGGTATCTTTTGGTAAACCGGTAGCCATCAAACACCACTTTTTCCCCTTTTTACCTCTAACTTATTATCACAAGTCATATTTGAGATAAATAAATTATTCTTTATTTGTTATGCTTTATATACAATTGATGTGAAAATTTGTAATATTTACTAAATTTTAAGTTAATCCATCTTTACTTGCGAAGGTTAAAGATTATTGTTATTCTAATGTTAAGTGGAAGTAAAATATTGCTTTATAAATTAGGTGTTCTATTTTTTTACGCTTTAAAAATTATTTCATTTTTTTATATATTCTAATTTTATATTGTCAATGACACTATATATGTTTGGGAGTCTTTGAAATAATAGAATGAAAAAGAATGGATAGTAGATCATAAAAAATGGCTTCGAACAAGATTAAAATATACTAAAGTTCTTAGGGTATTCTACCATGTAGAACTTTTTAAATCCTCCTCATCCACTTAAAAATAAAATAAAAAGCTAAGATTACACCACATCATGAATCCGTTAACAAAAAGTTAACAAAAATATTTTTTTCCAAAAAAAAAGTTCAAAATCATTCATGGCAAAACCAAAAAGGAAAACATTTCCCCTCTTTCTCCCTCCCTACCAATCGTCAATGATGTTAGTGTATAGCTTAGACTAGATTAGCCCATTAGGCTTGGCCCAGTATATTGTACTTGTAGTTTACTCATATTACTAGGCCTGTCCACTGGTCAGGTCGGATCAGGTTTGGGCTTAACCCGTATCCGACCTGACCAGATTGGGTGGACAAACTTTCATCCCGCCGCCGACCTAGAGGACGATCGGTTCGGACGGGTTGGAACAGCAATAGCGGCGGTCGAGTTCGGTCGGAGTTGAGATATGGAAAATAGAGAAAACCGACGAGAAAACAATGAAAATTGGCCAAAATCCTTTGAGATTTCACTTGAAATAGCAAAGATCTTGACTAGATCTGGCGAAATCTTGGCGGATCTAGCCAAGAACTTGACTAGATCTAGCGAAATCTCGCTAGATGCAGCCAAAAAAATCTCAAAAGTCGTCAGACGATGAAAATTGGCCAAAATCTTTGGAGATTTTGCTGGAAATAGCAAAGATCTCGACTAGATCTAGTGAAATCTCGCCAAATCTAGCTAAGAACTTGACTAGATCTAGCAAAATCTCGTCGGATCTAGCCAAGATCTAGACAGAAAACATCTCAAAACTCGCCGGTATATCAAATATCGTCGGAATATTTATGGGTCCCTCGGATCGGATTTTTCAGATTTTGAAGAATGAGAACCGACGTCTGACCCGTCATAGTCAGGTTTTGGAGGAAGCAAATTGTCGCCGATCGTTGGAGAAGTCGGTTCGGTCTGTGGCAGGTCGGGTGTGGTCGGCAAAGGAGGGTGGGTCGGGTCCCTCGGTTGACTGGACAACCCTACATATTACTTGTATTGCATACATACCTAGCCTATATAAGGCTCTCTATTGTACATTATTATATACACAGAATATATAGACTATTCAGTCTTTCTCTTTCACTTTATATTCTTAACATGGTATCAGAGCCAATGCTCTGACTTTCTGGCACCTGTGGTCTTCTCCGACGTCTTTTCGCTGCCCTTGCTTCGTCCAGTGCCCACTGTTAGAAGCAAGTTACTGCCGTCATACCCACAGCACCAAAAACCCTCGAATCCAATCTTTTTATCCATCACCCTACCAAACTGAGAGCATAGATTGATAGATCGTACAATTCTAAGAAAAGGATCGGCCTTGTAGTAACACGTGCCCCTCTCACGAGCTATCACTCGTCCACTCTCCACCTCTTATGCACTATCACGCGCCCATGCACCTTTCACTGCCACGTCGCCACGTCAGCCCTAGTGATGTCAGCACACGTCAGCCATAGTGATGTCAGCATCCGTTGACCGCCGCCGCCGTTGACTTTGACCGTTGTTGCTGCTGCTGCCGTTGACCAAGGTCAAAATTTTTCAAAGAGGCCTATCTTGCTCAGTTTTTCGCGTAGATTCCGTTTCTGGGCTCCATTTCTTCGCTTGAGGTCCCTAAATCCCTCTTTTTGGTCATTTTATTCATTATGGCTCCACAAAACGAACAAGATATCAAACGTCTTATCACCATTATGTTGAATGGTCCTACTAGCTACCATGCATGATCTCAGAATATGACTGTCTTTCTCAAGGGTTGTAAACTGTGGAGATATGTGACTGTTGCAATTCCTAAGCCAATACCAAAACCTAAATCCAAAGCCACAGCTGCTGAAGATGCCTTAAATACTACTGTTACAGTAGATGATTATGAAGAACGCTTAGAGGAATGGGAGAATGTTTAGAGTAAGATCTTGTCTTGGTTTATCAATACCTCTATTCCCTCCATTCCCTCCATTCCTAATCTTTTTCCTTGTTTTGAGACTGCTGAGGCTGCTTGGAAATTTCTGGTCAATCGCTATAATTACACTAATGATTCATGCCTGGAGTTCCACATTGAATCAAAGCTTTATCAAATGCGCTAAGAGATAGGTTAGTCTATTTCTAATTATTATTCTCAGACTTCTACTATATGGGAACAAGTCTCTGCTGCAGATCCTCCACTAATGTGTTCTAAGGACATTGAGCTCGTTGTCAAATATCGGAATCGCCATAAATTTATGCACTTCATGATGGGTTTACGTGAGGATTTTGAGCCTACTAGGGCTTCTCTACTAAGTCGGTCTCCTACTCATTCTCTTGATGCTACAGTCAAGGAGCTCATTTCTGAGGAGAACTGACGGCCTATTCATCACATGTCATCATCTGATCATGTATTGGCTACAGCATCTCCGTAGCCTCCCATTGCTACTTTCACTACTCTTCCATGAATAAACTCTAGGTGTCCCACCTCTCAGTCTTCCAAAGGTACTCGCTGCGAGTTTCGCTGTGCCAAAGGCCATGACATCTTAGTTTGTCACAAACTGCAAAAATTTGTGCAAGAGTAGAATAAAACTTCTCTTCCTCGGGTAGCTGCTGTATGTCCTTCAGATCCATCAGTTCCTATAGGTTCACCTTTTCCTTCCTCACTTACTATGGCTGATATTGAGGCAATAGTTCAACATGTTTTATCCCGAACTTCCATTACCCTTTTTGTCACCTCAAGTAAACAACCTTGGTTTCTTGATACTACATGTTGTAACCATATGACTCCTGATTAATATCAATTTTCCGATAAGGCACCCTTAGAACACCCTATCACCATTTACACTGCTGATGGAACTCCTATGCCTGTTAGTCATAAAGGAACAATCTCTTCTCTAGGTTTATCCCTTAGTGACACTTTTCATATCCCAAAGTTATCTCTCAATTTGCTTTTTGTTGGTCAACTTTGTGAATTAGGCATAGATCTTTTATTTACTAATCATGGTGTGGATGTGCGGAATCCTCGGACGGGTCAAATGCTTGGAACAGGTTGTAAGGTTAGTCGCATGTTTGAGGTTCATGACTTGAAGATTCCTTCACAGATTGTTTCTACAATAGCTACCACTGCCACTCCCTCACCTGATCTATGGCATGCTTGTCTTGGTCATCCATCCTTATCTCGTCTTCAGTTGCTAGCTTCTCAAGGTCATTTAGGTTCAGTTCAGTTTTAAAAATTTGATTGTACTTCCTGTCATTTTGGCAAACAAGCAAAATTGCCCTTTAATAATAACGACTATTTTCTTCTGTACCTTTTGATCTTATACATTCTGATATTTGGGGTCTTGCACTGGTTCCCACTGAGGGGGGATCTAGATATTTTTTCATATTTGTGGATGATTTTTCTTGATAGGTTTAAACTTGTGTCTATTTACCAAACATTTCATAAAATGATTGAAATGCAGTTTAATCGCATCGTCAAAGTTTTTCGATCAAATAATGCCCAAGAATATAATGATAAATCTTTCCTATCCTTTTTAGATAGTCATGGTATCCTTTCCCAGCAGTCTTGTCCTTACACCTCTCAACAAAATAGTCATGCAAAATAAATACATCGTTACATTCTTGATGTTGTCCACACCCTTCTCATTTCTGCCTCTCTTTTTGAGTGCTTTTGGGGTAAGGCATCACTCACTGCTGTGTACACCATTAATTGTATTCCCTCACTAACTACGCACAACAAATCACCATTCGAGATTCTCTATAGTCAAACCCTTGACTACTCCTCTCTTCGAGTTTTTGGTTGTGCTTGTTTTGTCTCTTTTCGTCCTTATGAACAAACAAAGCTCCAGCCTCGTGTTAGTCTCTTTTGTTTCCTTGGTAATGGTATCTCTCAAAAGGAGTTTCGCTGATATGATCCTATTTCTTATCGTCTTCATGTCTCCCGTTATGTTGAGTTTTGGGAACATCGTCCTTTCACGAGTCTTTAGCAGTTTCCTGCATCCTCTTCCTCAGAGCCTCCCATTTTTACAGATCTTTTCCTCCCTCTCTATCTTGAATTTGTGGAGGATTCTTCGACATCAGTTGCCTCTTCAGACGACTCATCTCTGGTTCCATCCTCGGCATATATGACCCACCTGTCTTGGATCCTATGGCACCACCCCCTCCTGAGTCTCCTGTTGGTCCTGAACTTCGTCATTCCACCCGGGTAAGCATTCCTCCCCCTTATCTCACTGATTATCACTACTCTTTTGCTCTTGCCGCCTTCTATGAACCTCACACCTATCATGAGGCCCATACTGAGCCTCTTTGGCAGCAAGCTATGAACGAAGAACTAGATACCCTTCATAGGAATCACACTTGGGATATGGTTGATTTGCCTTCTAGTTAATGTCGTAGGTGGGTTTACAAGATCAAAACCAAGGCTAATGGATCTGTTGAACGATACAAGACTCGCCTCGTTGCCAAAGGCTTTACTCAAGAGTATGGCATTGACTATGAGGAAACATTTGCTCCTATTGCTCGCCTTACATCTGTCAGATGTCTCATTGTTGTGGCTGTTGTTCATCATTGACCTCTTTATCAAATGGATGTGAACAATGCTTTCCTCAATGGAGACCTCAAAGAATAAGTGTGCATGTAACCACCCCCTGGCTATCCATACTCAGACAGTCAAGTTTATCGCCTTCGTCGTGCTCTTTATGGCCTCAAGTAGACACCTTAAGCTTGGTTTGAAAAGTTTAGCTTAGTTGTTGCTCAACAGTGTTTCACTTCGAGTCCTTATGACACTACTCTCTTTGTTCGAAGATCCTTTGCTGGTATCACTCTTATTCTTCTTTATGTTGATGATATAATTATTACTGGAGATGATTCTGCAGGTATCCACTCTCTTCAACACTTCCTTAGTCAGCATTTTAAGATGAATGATATAGGCACTCTCAGCTATTTTCTTGGGCTTAAGGTTACCTCATTCTCTGATGGATACTATCTTTCCCAAGCTAAATATGCTTTTGATCTTCTCTCCAAAGCTGATATCATTGACAACAAGACTGTTTTCACTCCCTTGGAATACAATGCAAAGCTCACACCCTTGGATGGTGAACTTATATCTGATGCTACTCGCTATCGTCAGTTGGTTGGTAGTCTGATCTATCTCATTGTTACTCGTTCGGATATCTCACATGCCGTGAATATGGTTATTAAGTTCATGGATGCCCCTCGTTCTGCCCACTATGCTACCATTCTTCGGATTCTTCGATATGTCAAGGGCATACTTTATCATGGTCTCCACTACTCCTCTTGATCTTCTCTCGAGCTTCATGCTTATTCAGATGTAGACTAGGCAGGTGATCTGATTGATTAATGATCTATTATAGGTTTTTGTTTCTTGTTGGGTACTTATCTTGTCTCATGGCATAGCAAGAAGCAAGATGTAGTTTCCCATTCCAGTACTGAGGTTGAGTATCGTGCCCTTGCTGACACCACCTGCGAGCTTGTCTGGCTTCGCTGGCTCTTGGCTGACATGGATGCTTCACAGCCCACTGCCACTCCTCTTTATTATGACAACCATAGTGCTATCTACATTACTCATAATGATGTCTTCCATGAACGCATCAAGCACATTGAGATCGACTGCCACATCACTCATTAGCATCTCAAGAAAGGCAATCTCAAGTTGTTCTCCATCTCCTCTACTAACCAGCTTGCTGATATCTTCACCAAGACTCACCCGCCTGTTCGTTTTCGAGATCTTATATCCAAACTCTAGTAGGCTTCCTCCTTGCCATCTTGAGTTTGAGGGGGGATGTTAGTGTATAACTTAGACTAGATTAGCCCATTGGGCATGGCCCAGTATACAGTACTTATAGTTTACTCATATTCCTTGTACGGTACACATACCTAGCCTATGTAAGACTCTATAAGACTACTGTCTTTCTCTCTCACTTTATATTCTTAACAAATGAAAATCTATTGCTAGCTACCAGCTCTAATCAAAACACTATGACCAAACCCATTAACTCCAACCAAACTAACTCCATAAACAGAAACTAGATTCACCATAGTTGATCACTTGGACTACTTTATCATCAAAATTGAAAAACTTCATTATGTAATATATAAATATCCAAATTACAAGCCAATATTGAAATTTTTTTTTTGAATAACTTGATATTTAATAGAAAAAAAAATTAATAGAATGGTCCTCCACATGTTATTTAAACGAGCCCTAGTTGATGAGTCACTTGGCACATGTTGATGCCACTCTAGTGCAATAGCAAAGGTACAACAGGTAGAGATTTGAGTTGAGTCTCTAGAATTTGTTTCTTATTAATAATAATGAAGGAAAAATTGAAATAAAAAATATGTAAGAAGTTACAAATTAGTGCAGATTTGCTTTCCTTTTCTTTTAGAAAGAAAATGGCAGAGGTGAAGACACATTTGACTTTGATGACTTGTGTTTGGAGTTGGCCGCTGATAATAGATTCTATCGCCAAAGATCTGTAGTGGAAGGGGAAGAGAGGGGAATTTTTTGGGTTTTACTGTGAATGATTTTGAATTTTTTACGAAAAATATTATAGTTTTTTTTTAATATTTCTATTAGTGGATATATGACATATCATAATATTAGGTATCCGTTAACTTTTCTCTTTATTTAAAATAGATGTTAAGAATTTAAAAAACTCTACATGGTAAATGTAGGGGAATGGCCCTCTAGTTACGTTGTATTCCACGGGCCACTGAACACAAGCCCTTTGAGAGGATAAGGTGGTCCAAAGGACCAAGCCCAGCATATATCCTCAAGTAGAAAGGGTCTAAGCCTGGTAAAGGGACCAACGACCCATCGTAGGAAGTAAACCCCCATCCCCTAATGAGCATTGATGAAATATAGCCCCTTGGATAACATAGACCAAGGATGTATAGCCAATGAAAAAGCTAAGAAAAGACCCAAACTCATAAAAAAGGTGTCCGAGGAACCTGGGAAGGTAGCTCCTACACCAAGCAACAATCACATCCGCATTAATTCGATGTTGGGTGTGTTATAAAGTGAGGTGTTAAAATAGATAAAATAGTTTTTAAGTTGCTAAAAGCTAAATTTTTTAGCACATTTGATGCGAATGCTTTTAGAAGTAATCAGCCTCTTAGTTAATAGGAACACGCTCAAACCTCATGCTTGGGCTTTCTAGGCTAAGTTTAGTGATAGTTGGCATCATGGATTTTTTATAGAATAATAACACGATCAAACCTTGCTTAAAGGAGCCCAACCCTTAGTTTGCATTTGGGAATATGAATTTAGATTTAGGATTTGGATTTCAAATCAATCAAGGGATTTGGAATTCATGACTTTGAAATTCATGGTTTTTTAATCTGTTTGGATCATTTATATGTTTAGAAGTGTTGAATTTATTTCCTCCGGGGGAAAAATAGAAGCAAAAGTTAACACATTTAGCAAAGAACAAAGAATACTCATAAAAGTTTGCAGACCCACCAAACAAAAATGTTCTAATTTATGGTTACATAATCTAAAGTAGCATTACTTTGTAGTGAAAATCTCCTCATAAATAACATATAATTGTAATATGTAACATGGACATAAATGTTAAATTTTAAGAAAATATTCAAATATTGTCACAAACACCATTCAATCAAACAAAATACATAAACTCGGCCAATTTTTGACAATTCAGCATCTGATACCCAAATTAAAGTGAAAATCAAGCATTGACTATCTTAAATCAACAAAATCAACAAGCATAAGTAGAAACCCGACTAGCAAAGGAATAAAACCCATCTCTTCTTCGTCATTTTTTCCATCTCATTCCCACTATCTTTTCATTGGATACACAAATCTCTTCTATTATTGGCCATAAAGATCAGAGAAGCTTGAAAACTTAAAAGAATACATACAACAGAAAAATATCTTTTCCACTTTCCTTCTTAACTAATTTTCATACTCATTAGAAATATATGACCCAACAACGATAGTGGAAAACTTTTTTCTTAAAACAAAGAGTTCAAAAACAACCAAGCAATACAAGATAGACCTCCTTCCCCCTTAAATTTGAAAATTAAAAATATGACTTTTTACCCTAATATTAAAACCAACATGAATACAAGAAATTGAGATTTTCCAATGTAATTCTTCATTTCCTCTGTATTCTAAGCAACAAAACAACAGGAAAATCCAACAACCAAATGTAGGATAAATTGGGTGCTTGTGGTGGTTTTAGGTTTACAAGAATATGTGGATCTAGGATTCAGAAATGTAAAAAAAGGGGTTAGCGCTCAAAATTAGCTAGGGTTTGATGAGAGTTTTTATGACTACTTGATAGAGAAAGTATTTATGGTTTTATTGTTGAGAAGTCATGCCTTTATGTTGGCTTTATTCAATGACAAAACTTTATATGTAATGTATTGTTTGGTGATGTATTAGTTTCTGGGTTTTCATGTAAATTGGGGCAGTGTACTTAAGCCTCTCCTTGAAAACTGGAAGCTGCATCAACCCGAGATCTCGCAACTTGGAGGCGACCTTCTCGCGACCTAAGCTTCCCATGAAATCCATGTGGTAGGTGTTTGTTTATGTTAGGCATCTGTACTAGTTGGTAATTGAACTTGTGTAATGTTCTACAATTTGTATAACTGTAGAGGTCAACTAGTAGTTAAGAGCAGGGCTGTTAGTTAGAATGGGATTGGTTACAGTGACTTAGTTAGTTAGAATGGGATTGATATATAGAGGCATTACACAAAATGTAAGGCATTGAACAAGATTGTTAATACCATTGACTGGTTTCTCTCTCTCTCTCTCTCAATTCTTTATGGAGGCCTAGGTTCCCTTAAAGCAACCTACTAATAGACCCTAAATCAGCCAAGCCTTAACATCCAAATCAACCTAATCCTAACATTGGTATTAGAGCATTCGATCCCCTCACACACCATGATAAAAACTCGCTCCAATTCACAAAATTCAGAAACAATTGCAACTTTATCTAAGGTTTCAGAAAATCACGAGCATGCTTTACAAGAAATTCAGAAGCAGTTGCAAGTTATCAATGGCTTCAAGCAAAGAATGGTAGAAACAAAGGAGAAGCAACAAGTTCCAAATTCAGGTTTTCATGCCTTTCTTGTTTACAATCATGGGGGGAATTCAGAATCTTTACTTTAGAATTCTATCAAGAACTTGAAATTAGAGTTCCCTAGGTTTCATGGTAAGGATCCTACTTGTTGGGTTTATAAGGCAAACCAGTATTTTGCCTATCACAAAACTCTTGAGCACCAAAAGGTGATTATAGCCTCCTTTCATTTGGATGATGAAGCCCTGATTTGGTTCTAGGATGCTGAACAAGTGGGTGGATTTGCGAGCTGGGAGGTATTTGTGAAGGCTGTTTAGACTCGTTTTGGTGTCACAGCCTATGACGACCCTATGGAAGCACTCACTCGTCTCAAACAAACTACAACTATTATCTCCTATAAAGGTAATTTTGAGATTCTTTCCAATAGAGTTATGGGTCTGTCTAAGTCTCATAAGCTGAGTTGTTTTTTAAGTGGTTTAAGAGATGAGATTCGGTTACCAGTAATAATGTTAATGCCTAAATCACTTAATGAAGCATTTGCGTTAGCTAAAATTCAAGAAGAATACTTAGTTAGTAGCAAGAAATCTTTCAAGAATGGGTTGGATAATGGCAAAGCTTCTATATTAGGGTTGCCTAAATTGGAAAATAGGAATGATAAGAAGGTAAAACTGCCACTTCAAAGGCTAACTAGTACTCAAATGGAGAAACGAAGAAAATTAGGTCTTTGTTACAACTATGATGAGAAGTGGTAGATGGGACATAAATGTAAGGGAGCAAAGTTGTTTATGTTGGAAGGTTGGGATGTGGGAGTTGACCATAAGTTAGGAGTACAGTTGGTGGAGTTAAAAGGTGATGGAGTGGTGTTGGAGCATCAAGAATCTGTGATACAGGAGGAAGTGACCCTACGTGCTGAAATCACACTATATGCTTTTGTGGGTAGTATTGCATCTCAGACAATGAGAGTTAAGGGCAGGGTTCTGAATCATGAGGTAGTGTCTCTCATTGACTCTGGGAGCACTCACAACTTTTTAGATGCTGCTGAATTACCTACTTTACATTTGCATTTAGATACTTCTCAGGTTTTGGAGGTTAAGGTAGCTGATGGAAGTATTGTTAAAACTTTGGGGGTGTGTCATGGAGTACCTATGGTTATACAAGGAAATAAATTTGTGATAGATCTCAATGTCCTGAATTTAGGGGCTTGTGCAGTGGTTCTTGGTACCCAATGGTTAAGCACTTTGGGGGAAATCAGTTAGGACTTCAAGTTATTAACCATGAAATTCTCTTATTTGGGTAAAAGGGTGTTCTTGCAAGGACTGCATCCATTAGGGTCTACTCTCCTAGATGCTGACAAACTCTTAGGTAGTTCAGTCAAGAAAGGGTTGGTTCTTCACATTGAGGCTATCAACACTTCAGGTCCTAGTCAACCCTCACTACCTATTGCTCTGTCAGATCTGTTACAGCAGTTTGCTAAGGTGTTTGAGGTCCCATCCCAGCTGCCCCCATTCCAAGGACATGAGCATCAAATCATCCTTCAAGAAGGTACCCCTCTTATCTATGAGAGACCCTATAAATGCCCCTACTTTCAAAAAGCTAAAATTGAGAAAATAGTGCATGAATTATTGGAAGTTGGTTCCATTCAGCCAAGTCAAAGCCCTTTTTCCTCACCTGTTTTACTTGTTAGAATGGCTGATGGGAATTGGAGGATGTGCATTGACTATAGGGCTTTGAATAAGGCTACTACTAAGGACAAATCCCCAATCCTTGTAGTTGATGAGTTGTTAGATGAACTTGCTAGTGTCACAATCTTTTCTAAGTTGGATTTAAGGTCAGGGTATCATCAAATCTGCATGAAACCTGAGGATATACCTAAAATAGCTTTTCGTACACATAAAGGTCATTATGAGTTCCTTGTGATGCCTTTTGGCTTAACTAGTGCTCCTTTTACACTCCAGGCTCTTATGAATGCTATTTTCAAACCCTATCTTAGGAAATTTGCTTTAGTCTTCTTTGATGATATCTTAGTCTTCAGCTCTTATTAAACTTATCATTTGTCTCAATTGAGGTCTGTCTTGAAGATCCTTTTGTCTCATCAGTTGTATGCTAAGATGTCTAAGTGTGTATTTGGATGTGCTAAGGTGGAGTATTTGGGCCACATAATATCTAGGGATGGAGTCAGGACTGACCCTAAGAAGACTATGGCAATGCAACAGTGGCTAGTCCTTACTACTGTGAAAGCCTTAAGGGGTTTCTTATGCCTCACTGTCTATTATAGGAAGTTCATTAGAGGGTATGGTGCCATAGCACAACCTTTGACTGATTTACTCAAAAAAGATAGGTTTAGCTGGACTAATAAGGCTCTCACTGCCTTCAATCAGCTTAAGGCAGCAGTTGCCCAACCACTTGTCTTAGCTCTTCTTGACTATACCAAACCCTTCACCATTAAATGTGATGCATCTAGATATGGGTTGGGAGCTGCGTTGATGCAAAGCAATAGACCTATAGCATTTCATAGCCAACTCTTGAAAGGTAAGTATCTTCATTTGTCTGCCTATGAGACTGAATTATTAGCTTTGGCTGCTGCTGTCAAGAAGTAGAGACCCTATTTGTTGGGTAGGCCTTTTATGGTGAAAACTGATCACCAAAGCCTCAAATTTTTGCTAGAGCAGAGAATTGCAACACTAGCTCAACAAAGTGGCTTGGAAAGCTCTTAAGGTCTGCTTTTGTTGTGGAGTACAAGAAGGGGATGGACAATAAAGTGGCTGATGCTCTTTCAAGAAGATTTGATGATACTTCTAAGTTGGGGCAACCATCTGATTCTCAAAAGTCTAGTTGCTTATTCCTTCTTTCTATTCCTTACCTCACCTGGTTGTCTACTCTTAAGGAAAGTTATGTGCAAGATCAATCTTTGCAGCAGTTGATTCAATCCATACAGATTGGTACTGCTCCCAAGGGGTTTACTTGGCAAAATGACTTAATCTTCTACAAGGGTTGGTTTTTCTTGGGACTAGGATGCCCTCTAATTTCTTAGGTTCTTCATCATGTTCATAGCAGCCCTGTTGCTGGCCAAAGAGCCAAAAGAGGGTTTTATTGGCAGGGCATGAAGTTAGCCATCAAGCAATTTGTTAAGGAATGCGATGTGTGTCAACAAATTAAGTTTGAAACCTCTGTCCTCGCTGGTTTGCTTCAACCTTTGGAGATTCCTACTACTCCTTGGACTGATGTTAGTCTGGATTTCATTGAAGGTTTGCCTAAATCACAGGGCTTTGAGGTGATCTTAGTGGTGGTGGATAGACTGACGACCATTTCATTCTTGTTTCTCACCCATATACAGCTACCAAAGTTGCTTCATTATATATGAACTATGTGTTTAAATTGCATGGGCTACCTGCTACTTTGGTTAGTGATAGGGATGCCACTTTCACCTCCCTTTTCTAGTCTGAATTGTTTAGATTGCAAGGCACAACATTGACCATGTCTACAGCTTATCACCTTTAATCTGATGGCCAAACTGAGATTGTTAATAAGAGTTTAGAACAGTATTTGAGGACTTTCACTGTTAATAGGCCAAACAAATGGGCCGAGTGGCTATCACTGACAGAATTTTGGTTTAATACAAATTTTCACACTAATTTGAAATTAACACCCTTTGAGGCATTATATGGTTTTGCTCCTCCAACTTTTCAAAGTTATATTCCTAGCACTTCCCATGTGGAGGCCTTGGATTCTCTTTTGAGTCAAAGAGATGCAATTTTGTTCACCCTTAAGTCACATCTGGCTGTTGCACAGGAAAGGATGAAGTTTCAAGCAGATAACCATAGGCAAGAAAGGTTCTTCAATGTGGGTATACTTGAGGCTGCAACCCTATAGGTAGAAGACCTTGGCTTATAAAGGGAAGTGGAAATTGTCCCCAAGGTTCTTTGGGCCTTTTCAGGTTCTGCCGAAGGTAAGGGTTGTGTCTTACAAGCTGGCTCTGCCACTTGAGTTTAGATTGCACCATGTATTTCATGTTTCTTGTCTAAAGATGAAGCTTGACCCAAAAAAGCATTCCATGCCCACTTTACCTCCAATGGATGAGATGGTCAGGTAGCCAGTGAGCCTGTTGCTGTGTTGTAGTCCCAAACCAAAACACTAAGGTCAAGAGTGATTACTGAAGTTCTGGTGCAATGGTTGGGCTACCCTTCGAGGATGCTAGCTGGAAGTATCTACATCAGCTGCAGAATGCCTTTCCTCACCTTGTGGGCAAGGTGTTTTGAATGGGGGAAGTAATGTTAGGCATCTGTACTAGTTGGTAATTGAACTTGTGTAATGTACTACAATTTGTATAACTGTAGAGGTCAACTAGTAGTTAAGAGCAGGGCTGTTAGTTAGTTAGAATGGGATTGGTTACAGTGACTTAGTTAGTTAGAATAGGATTGATATATAAAGGTATTACACAGAATGTAGGGCATTGAACAAGATTGTTAATACCATTGACTGGTTTCTCTCTCTCTCTTTCTTTCTCTCTCTCTCAATTCTTCTATGGAGGCCTAGGTTCCCTCAAAGCAACCTACTAACAGACCCTAAATCAGCCAAGCCCTAACATCCAAATCAACCTAATCCTAACAGTCTGAAAGTGCAGACGTGCACCTCGCGACCATCTCACAACCTTAGGGGGCGAACAGGTCGTGAACTGCACAATCTCTATACTTTGCAAAATGCACCAACCACTGTTTTTATGCCTGCACACACACACAACTGTGAAGCGTGGCAAAGGGCTTTAGATAAGTATACCGTAGAAACCCTAAGGGTGCCAAGAGTATGAAGCCAATCCTTTTTATGAAAAGAGAGAGATTTTTCTCAGAGAAAAACTAAGTTTTTCGTCTCCTTTTTCCGTCTCTTTCATTCCATTGATAGAGATTCTGTAAACACATTCCTCATCCACAAACACATAGCTATGAGTCAGTGAATGAGAAAGGTAACTTGAAAAGTCACAACCTAAATCCAATCCTCATTGGTGGTGATTCGATTGGAGCTTCAATGGAGGGTCTCAGGTAAGCTAAGAAGAGAAAGGGCTCGGTGAAGTCGGTTGCTAACTGGAGCTTAGAGGGATCAAGTACATGTAGGAGAGTGGGCTTGGAGGGTTCATTGTATACCTTATGTACTGCAACTATTTATCTAATGGAGATTTCCAACAGGTAGTCAGGGGAGAGGTTTTTACGCTTGGGGCTCGAGTTTTCCTCTTCCATAACATTTGTGGCATTATGTGTGGTTTGCTTGTCTTCCTCTCTCTACTTTATCTAGCTTTATATAAAGCCATACTTGTGTAGAGTAGTTTGTGTGTTTGGAAGTTTTGCTAAGTCACTTACACTTTAACTTGTGATTAGTTTAGTGTTAAAATCAACTTAGCCATAAAATTTGGTATTAAGAGTTTTAAATACTTGCTAGGATTGTTTAAGTATACTTTCAATTGTTTTTATAGGTTGGAGTAAGGGTTTAACTTGAGTTTTATAGACAAAGAAAAGATAAAAATTAATAGTGTTTAGAATTGACACCGGAATTTAGCTCTTGGGCTTGTTCCTGCACAAGTTTGGTAGAGGGCAAAAATACTTGGCAACAACTCATTTTTGATTGCATACTATTCCACAAACAACTCCTTATGTATGCATCCTTGACCTTTCACTCAAGTTAGTTACGATCCCTAGTAGAAGGGAGATCATCATTTAGATAAGTAAAGTTCTTCCTATCAAAAGAAAAACCTCAACTGTTTGGGCCCATTGCATGACTCCCATTAAGACGAACAAAGTAATAGAAAGCATATAATAGGGGAATAAGAAATTGGGCTGTATACCTTCATTGTATTCCAATAAGCGCCCAATTAAGACATAGATTAAACAAGTGAATAAGATGCGGCACCTGTGAGCAACACTAAAAATAAATAGCAACCAAGACAATGGCTGACAGTCAGTCCACAAACCAATATTTCCAAAAGGCAATCCGATGCGAGATGTGGAAGCTTTAAGAAGCAAACCATGTCTGCCACTAGAAAAAAAAATTAAAAAAAAAAAAACATTTACTTTTGAAAATAACCTCGAATCCATGAGGGCCCTTGAATCCACAAGGAGAAAAGATACTAGAATTTACCAGAGAAATAACAAACAAGAAAATATAATCTAGAATAACTCCTAATTAACACCTAACCATAACAAGAATCAAATCTGATCTAAAAAACATTAAAAGCACCTAAAAACAAGGAAATAAGGGGTTGTTTGGTACCTGCTTTTAAACAACAGTTTTCGGTATTTAAACAACAATAGCACTTTTGACACGTATTTCTATAACACTCAAACATGTATTTCAATAACATTGAAAACTGAACAACAATATTTAAACATTGCTACCAGATGGGCCCTAAATCACCTAAATTTAAAATAATGTTTTTTACATAAAAATATCAAAATTAAATAATTACAAAAATTAATTGTAGATTTTGTCCTACATCAGACCCCTCCACTTGAAACAAACTCGTTCTCGAGTTCATCTTTAAAATCTGAAATCTTCCGCTTCAAATAAATAAATACTTTGAATGGCCCCTTGATCTTCTTTCCATACTTACAACTCATCAATGGAATAAACAAATCAACTTGAATTTATTTTTCCTTGATCTTCATGTAATTGTAGAGATTTACCAAATAAGAACTAACAATTCAGTCAAATCTATCAACCCCAATAAAATCAATAAACTTTGGTGTATCGCTTACCACCAAAATAAAAGGATTTTGAGATTGACAATCATATAATTTGATTTCATTGAGATCCTTGAAACTATCCTCTTCAATTTCTTCCTCAATAGTCTCTACCATCTTGACTTCAAGATCTTTCTCTATAATAGGATCTTCATTATTCTCCTCCACAATAATCTTGATTTGAGGATCTTCTTCCATAACAAGACCTTCATTAATTTCTTCAGAAATCTCTATATTTTGTTCTTTGAGATCTACATAATCTTCAAGAATAATATTTTCTTCAACATGCAATTCTTCCTTTAATAGTGGAATTTATGGCTTTTCAAAATAATTCAAGTATGAACTTTTTGGCCAATAATAATCTTGTTTTGTATACAACAAGTCCATCACAATCCAAAGGATAAAAGTTGATAGCAAGCATCTTTTTCATCCTTGGCCATGAACGAATTTTATCTTTACCTCGTCTAATTCCATCAGACTATATTCGTTCCCACCAACGTAAGACATACTCAATAAGTTTATACAAAGTAAGATTAACTTTTCTCTCATAATAAATATTCTCAAAGTCAAATAAATCTTCTAGATCAAGTAACCAATCAAGAAAATCTTCTTTATAAAAATAATCATTAAAACTTGAAATTCTTCTATAAGGCCTATATGAAATTTGCTTACCAATAGGTTACCCGTGAGTTATGTCTCTACGACAGTTATCCCTATTGTTTCCATACTCCAATGACAACATCCTAGCAAAGATATTTGTGAGTGCTAGCTGTATGTCACGTAATACTTGCTAAGTTTTCTATCATTAGAATTGCTACTATCACATAAGTTAGCCACCAGACCCAGATAAGTCAAGGCCCTGATACCAATTGATGCGGGATGCAAAAGTGTTAAGAAGTAAAACACGTCTACCTCTAGAAAACAAGAAGCAAAACATATTTGCTTCTGAAAATAGCCTTGAATCCACAAGGGTTCCTTGAATCTACAAGGGTCTTTGAATCTACAAGGAAAAAGGGTTCTGGAATCCACTAGAGAAACAATAAACAAAATTTTGAATTTGTATTAATATCAATAGTACTAAAAAAACACTTACAGACTTAGGGGTCTATTTAAGGCTCCGTAAAACTTGATGGACAAGAAAATATATTCTAAAATAACTCCTAATTAATACCTAACCATAATAGGAACCAAATTTGACCTAAAAAACATTAAACACACCTTAAAACAAGGAAATAAATCACTTAAACCTAAAATAACGATTTTTACATGAAAATATCAAAATTAAATAATGACAAAAATTAAATTGTAGATTCTATCCTACATCACAATCACCCACACTCCACACAAAAACCCAGCAATTAGAAAAGCAACACAACAATTCCAAACCAACATATCTAGTGCAGCCATGGAACATTAAAATGTTACTACTTTACAAATTCGCATGTTCAAGATTTATTTTGAGGGGCCATGCTTGAAGTCTAGTTACGTTGAAGTAAAACTAAAAGTCATGTGATATTAAAGGTCTAGTTGTGTCTTTGGGTTAAAACAGTTTTTAATATGGGATTTTATTTAATAAGTTATGGTCAATTTTGTATTTAGGAACAAAATTGTAATTTTAGAAATCCCTATGAATTAAAGATATTTTGGTAGTTTCGTAACTTAGTTGAGTCTAGTATTTTTTAGGAGATTTTAAATATCTTACGTTCTATTTTGTTAGACTCCAATGACCCAAGGATCATAAGTGTAACATAAAATACAATAGGATGCACTACCTGATTGGGCTAAAGTAGAAGCAAAGGAAGAAGCAACTCCCTTTTGCTGAGCTAGGAATTGAGCATACTCTTCTTTGGTATGGATATCAATTCTATTTCTATCTCTAGAGTCATCTTGGGAGTTTAATGTGGCCAATGAAGAAGAAAGTTCGAGCATAGTATTAATCACAGTTTTGCCTTGCCTTTGAATACAAAATTGATTGATTACTTCTTAAATAAAAACTCATATTAAAACCGTTTTAACCTAAGGACACATATGACTAAAGCAAAATATGTGTAAAGCAAAATATTTTCCTAACTGTGATGTTCTTGGGGCTAGTATTGGAAGCAACCCATCTTATGCTTGAAGAAGTATTCACAAAAGCTTGGAAGTACTTAAGCAAGGTACTAGGTGGAGAGTGCGGAATGGTAAACTAATACACATTTGGGATGATAAATGGCTGTCAACTCTGACAACCTACAAGGTCATATCTCCTCCAAAAGACTTTGGGGATTTTCCAATGGTATCATCCCTCATAAATGAAGACACAAAAATGTGGAGAAGGGATAGGCTGGTTGAGATATTCTTATCTTTTGAGGTGAATACCATTCTTAATATCCTCCTAAGCCACCACCTCCTAGAGGACTCCATAATTTGAGTGGTTAACAAAAAAGGAATTTTCCCTATGAAAAGTGCCTATTATGTTGACAAGAAAATGCTGGATTCTAACAGCTAAGGTGAGACTTCTAGGGGAGATGTACGTGCCCCTCTGTGGAAAAGAATATGGCGGTTGAATATTTTAGAAAAAATCCGTATTTTTGCTTGGCGTTTGTGCATGAATGCAATTCTCACCATGGTGAATTTAAATAAAATTTTGAAGTAGTAACAAATTGATCTCCCATAGCTGCATCAAACCCTTAACAATAAAGAGTAAATCTATAACTAAAACATACCATGGATTCAGCAATAATTAAAAAACTCAACTCACATAAAACAAATCCCAAATGAAAATAGACAGCCCCCCCAAAAAAAAAAAAAAAAATCAGTTATACAGCCATGAAACTGATAATTAACAATAAACTACACTTCCAACTTCAACCAATAATTTTAACAATAACATATTAATAAATATAATAGACGTAGTAATATGTCTTATCTAACCCATCTCAATAATCCCAAATTATGCATATCTAGAAGATAGCCCCTAAGTTCAATGAGCTATACAAGCACATATAAGTACATACATAAACATATATATTTTTTATAATGTAGGGAACCCTCCTAAAGAATGGTCATTTTGGACTTTAATAAAACCTACGAGGAATTGTTGGGTAATCCCGGGGCATTAGCTCTAGTAAGTTAAGTAGCTTATGCTCATGAAGAGCATATTTTCTGTTCAATAGGTGATTAAAAGCTTCCAAAATTGAAACCTTTAATAAATTAACAGCCGCATTTAAGTTGAAACTTGTAGAAAATTTGAAAAACGAAGGATCTACTTCTCTTCTTTCTTGGTGCGATGGTCACTCCACAAGTATAAGTGCTTGTGAGGGTAAGGGTCGAAGTGCAAGTCTCCAGAATGGAGTTTTACACACACATTAACTTAAATTAGGTTAGAGTAGAATTCTATCTTATATATATATATATATATAAATAAATAAATGAATAAAAAATACAATGAAGGAGAACCCCAACCTGTTCAATAGGTAATCAAGAGCTTTATAAATTGGTTCCACTGCTTTAATCACAGCCGTTTTTAAGCTGAAACTTGTAGGAAAAAAAAAGGTTAAAAAATCAATTATAAAACAAAAATTGATCCAATCATCTTGAAAACAAAATGAAAAAAAAAAAACAAAGGAATCGAGAGATAAAACCAAGAACCCAAACCTCTTCAATAGGCCATGAAAGGCTTTCGAAATAAAAGCTTTCAATCTGATCATTGAGCTCACAGCTTCATCTGAGTTGATGCTGATTTAGAATGAAAAAATAATATCAATCATTAAAAAAAAAAAATCCAAGTGACAATCAAATTTGTAAATTGGATAGCAAAAATAAAGAAGATAGTATACGACCTGTAGCTTTGATAAATGTATAGCACTGCTGTCGTATATATTGTGTTAACTGTTAGTTAGTTAATTAAGCTTACACGTGTATTAAGCTGGTTGGTCAGCGTGTATAGTTGGAATTAGTTAGTAAGTTTGTTAGGCTTAGCTGTTAACCTTTCTTCCCTCTCTACTCTGTTGCTTAAGTATAAATACAGAGCATTGTACCTATTTCATTTCAAGCTTCAGGAAACTATTCCCAGTACTTTAAGATATTTTATTCTCTCTATTTTCATCTCTATTCTTTTTTTTTTTTAATAGTATAAGAGCAAAATACCTGATGTTTTATAAATTAAATTTACTATATCTTAATAGCTTAAGATTTATTTAGATAATCCATAATTTGACACCACCCTTCCATTGAAGCTCACAATGATTCTGTCCACCGCCTATGCCAAAGCCATATCCATCCATATTATTATTATTTACAGAAAAAGAAAAAAAATTGACCATTGAAACTGACACGGACACCAATACCAAGTTTGCTGGCAATTTTAAGGAGTCACAAACTCCATGGAATAGTAAAAAAAAAATCTCCAGTCAAATTATTTATAAATAGCTTCCTCCAAAAAGAACAGTTAAATACCACATGATCACAATTCATTGGTAAACTTTTCTTTCTTTTATCTTTTTAGAACAAAAGTAACTACTGATATTATGGTACTTGATTCAGGACCATCTCCGATTCAATGCTAATAAGAACAGAAAATGTACCATATCCATACTCTTCAAATGTTAGAAAGGAAAAAATGAAAATAAATAAATAATCTGTCAGCATCTGATGTGGTACCAAACAAAAACAAAATAACACTAGATTGATAACGTCAAACCCCTGGCCGCAGCAACATCATGGGAATCGGAGACTGGAGAGCCTCAAATGAGTCATGAGAGTACCAAACTCCACAACACCGTTGGATAGACAACGCCCAGCTGAGCAAGAAGTTAACAGAGCTTCTTCTTCTTCTTTTTTGGGTTTTGGCTACTCTGCAGTCTGCACTCCACGGAGGGAAAAAGCTTTTTTTCTTATTTGGAAAAAGGTTTGTTAAATCATTCTGAAGATTTCAAATTTCACCTGCTAGCTAGGTTAGATAGATGGTTTCGACTTTCGGCGTGGTGCTGGGGCTGAAGGGCACCCAAGCAAATTAATGGGGTTTAAATGGTAGAGGTTGGTTTAGTGCTGAAGGGCAATTAAGCGAAGAGTAGGTACTGTGCTTCATCAAGTAATTGGCTTGTACTTCCCATCCCAAAAAAAAATTAAAAACCAAACAAAACAAAACAAGAAAGAATTGTCTTTTACTTGAGGGAATGTGTGGGTGCGCGTAGTTTTGCTGGCCCTACCTTCACTTATTGCAAGCTACCATCTCCTCGTATATTGTTCCAATGAAATGATCAGAATATCAAGTGGTGGGTAATAAGTAGTGCACTAATTAATAAGCTAATAAGAAAATATTGAACTTGAAGATAGATTGATCGTAGACATAAAGTGAAGAAGAAAATGAAAACAGTAACTATACTAACCTGCCATGATTGCTTAGATTAGCATCGATATCACGTTCGGAAATGGTACTTCTCTCTAAGTCCAACTCTGTGCGTCTTCCAGACATTCTCTCGTCTTTTGCTTCAGGCCTTCAGCACTCTGCAGACTTTACAGATATAGCAAGTACCTATTGTCTTCGTTTCCTCAGCATATAAAAAGTAATTAATCAAAAAAAAAAATTTATATGGTTAGTTTTGATTAGTGGGATTGGGATTGAAGAAGAGCAAGGTCCCACCACGCACGGGTTGGAACATTGATCGATCACGCAAAGGTTGCAACTTGGATTGGAACGAGATCAATATCCCAATTTGCTGTATTCGTTTTGCAATGAGAAAGGACGGTTCAATAAAATGAGAAAGAAAGTAGATGCCTACCGACTATTATAATTGCAATTAAAGGTACGGGTCCACATCCTGGACCCATTGTAATTTGTTGCTGTCGTTTTCTGTTGGTTTCAAAAAAAAGAGGGTACGGGTCCACACACCACGCAAAGATTGGTAAGTACAAATTTGTACTCTTGAGTTTTGACTGCTGCAATTAAAAGAGGATCGAATCGGGAATCCCAGTCCCACCACGCAAAAGTTTTTTTTTTTTTTTTTTGGTGAAATCACCACGCAAAAGTTCAACAAGGTTAAGGTCCTTGTCTCTGTCACATTTGCAACATCTATTAACTATATACAGTATTTTAATACTGTTCATTTAACTTATTTCACCGTCCTATCAAAAAAAAAAGAAAAAACTTATTTCACCGTACAGTACTGTAACTACAATAGTGATTTGTTTAGTGATTTTTTTTTTTTCTCTTTTTCAGTAATCGGTTTTTTTTTTACGCCAATACGTGCACAGTGCCAAGGTACTGTGCCTCCGGTGCAAAATACTGCACAGCCCTGTTGCTGCAACAATACTTTAATTTAGTGATTTTTTTTTAGTAATCAGTTTGTGTTTTTTTTTTTCTTTTAATATTGATGTAAGCTAATATTTATATTGTTATACTGACATAATAAATTTTACAATATTTTTATAATTATTGACGTGTCAATTTCTTACTAGTCGAAATAAAATAATAAAATAAAATATGAGATTGGTTTTTTTTTTTTTTTTTTTCTAGTAATTGGTTTGTGTTTTTTTTTCTTTTAAATATTGATGTAAGCTAACATTTATATTATTATACTGATATAACAAATTTCACAATTATTGACGTGTCAATTTCTTACAAGTCGAAATAAAATAATAAAATATGAAACTGTAGCCAACCACAACTGAAAATAAATGTTTTAAAAAAATGTTACAACACTTATTGTTATTACAATATTTTCACAGTTGTTGAGATCTCAGTTTCTGTAAGGTCCTGAATCTGCTGTAGCGGTCCAAAGACTGAAATCCACCCTTGGGCTTCACGAAGCTAAGGTCCGCTCAGAATCACGGCCCAAAACAATGAAATTTGTAGAGGGGAAACCATACAACAGTGAACCATGCCAGTCCCGAGGTCCTGTCTATCCTTATGTGTCCTGTCTATCCTTATGTGTTTATCTTGTTCTTCTCCTATTACTCTGTTCCTTTTCTTCTTTCCCTTAATTGGATGCTACTATTTTCTTTTCCCCTTTTCTATCTTCTTTTTGCCAGCCCCCTTACCATGTCCCTTCCCATCTTATTTATACCTTAGATCCATATCATCTCCACCTCACATCTCATTTCCCTCCCCCCCTTACTTGGTGACACTTGTAACTCCTTTTTACAGAAAGCACTTATGGTAAAATATCTAGAAATCCACTTTCCTGTTCAGGTCACTTCATCATTAATGCTGGAAGTAAGGCTGCTGTTTCCACATTTATTACAGTTAAGGAAGCCTGTCTATAGCATTCAATGTCTCCAGATATTTGTGATGGTCTACACCATCCGTTCACGGTTCCTCGGGTCCTCGGGCTCCGACCCGAGTAGGTTTTTCTTTGGGACACTTGCCAGTCCTCGGGACACGTCATCTTTCGGGTCTTCGGGTCCTCACAATAGCCCCTTAAAACTTATGCCAATGATCTTCGATCGTAGGATAAGTTTTAATCCACTGGATTTGCTACTTACGTGCCAAACAGTTCCCCACGTGTAGGCGTCTTTTCATGTACTAACGCACGTCCCTGGCGCTTCGGTATCCGCGATTAGTCATTTATGGCGTCAGGCGGCTTCGTGTCTGTCCACATTCTACGGCGTGATAAAAAACGTACGGTATGGATTTACTTACTGAGCGGGAAAAAGACCGCGCCTTTTTCACCGCTGTATAAATATGGCCATGAGCTTTCTGAAGTTCACTTTTGCATTCTGAAGAAAGAAACCTCCCGAGGAGCATAAAGAGCGTTTTCTAAGAGGTGTGTTAGTACTCTCGCTAGTCCTCCCTTGTTACTCATCTTTATTGGTTTTTTTTTTTTTTTTTTATTCTTCGTACAACTCAATGGGTAGATATGCTAAGTTAGTCGATACTGACGAGGCGAAAGCCAAGTTCAAGGCCCAATATAGGATTCCCGATGATGTAGAAATAAAACACTGTGAGGAGGGGGAATGGCTATTGTCATCCCGACCCCCCGGGTCAGTAGTGATCCCGATGATCGCTTTCATTGAGGGCGGTATGGAGATTCCCATGGGTAGGGTGACCCGAGACTTCCTTTTAAACTATAGATTGACCCCGTACCAATGCTCTAATAATGTCCTTAGGATTTTAGGGTGCGTGGATGCTTTAAACAAAAAACTAGGGACCAATTTGACGTGGCACGATGTTAATTGGATATACAAATGTCAAAAGGGGGAAAAAACTAAATTCTATATGAAGTGTAGGGTGGCCGCAGTTAGGTTGATTTCATGTTTGCCCGATTCGAGCAAGGGCATGGATGAAGATTTTCTCATCGTGTCCGGTAATTGGCATGACGGGTTGCACTGCCCCACTCAAGAGGGGGAGCCAGGTAGTACTCCCGAGGATGAAAAGAAAAAAACGCTAGGTTTTTTTTTTTTTTTTTTTTTTTTTTTTTTTTTTTTTTTTTTTTTTTTTTTTTTGCCATCTTACAAACGATGCATGTATTCTATGGCAGACGAGCACCACACAGCGCCAGCCAAACACCTGGTGAACTTCACAGATCTAAATCGCATCCTCAGGTCGGAGATCTTCCTTCACACAGACGGACAACTAAGAGCGGCTCACGTCATCCTCGGCTACAAACCGTCCACCAAACGTTTTCAAAGCCCAAAGAACGTAATCCGGGCTAGGGATTCACGTCTAGCGCAAATAAACGTTGCCCTACCTGGATTTCTACCGGCTGGACCTCCACCTCGAGGAACGCAGGACGCCCAACTTACCGCATCCTTAACAGCTCAGCTCGTTTGTCCTTGGGCATCTCCCGTGGTCGCCGAAGAGAAGGCTAGGGAGGAATCGCCTGAACCTCAACGGGTAGAGGTGCGTGACAAAGATTTTGAAGTCTTTTATCGCCCGGACGCTCCCAGCTCTTTTGCAGTCCACTCTTCCGGTGCAATGGGATTCGAGGAGAGGGAGCCTGACTTACTCGCCCTCTTGCAAGCCCACGCCGGGGGTTCCACACCAGCCGTGGCCGTTCCTCCCCGCCCTATCACGCCGGCAATATCTCAACCGGCACACGTGGATGGGGTAGAGAGAAAAAGAAAGAAAGGGCAAGGGAGCAAACACTCGGTCGAACCCGAGGAAGGGGAAGTCACCGAACCCCCTACCAAGGAGGCCCGAGTGAGTAAAAGCCATTCCAAGAAGTCTAGCCATGCAGGGACTTCAAAAGATATGGGGGCTGACCAGACCAAAAGGCCTTCCGCTTGGCTTCCGTCTTTCACTTTCAGTACCGGGAGCCCCGTTCTCGACGATGCCAACCTTAGAGACCCGCAAAAAGGGAGCTCCAGGTTGGTAGCGGAGTGTTTGGAGAAGGCCCTATGTCTCCCTGAGGACATGGCCGAGTTGCGATCCTTCCGGAAAAGGGAGGTCTTTCTTTCGTTGAAGCAGGACCTAGCTAAGGTACACCCCTCTCACAATCCCACGAACCTACTTTTGGTATCTGCTCCTTCTCTTTATCCACCAATTTAAGCTTAACACATGTTTCTTGCAGGCCGTCCAGGCATCCTTCATGGCCGAGGAATGGGTGGATCACTATTTGGACTTAAGTCGAAAGGCTGAACACAACACAGAGGTTGCGGTGAAGGCCCAATCCGAGGCGGAACAAAAACTAAAGGATACCTTGGGCAAACTTACTGAGGTGGAAAAGGCGCACAAGAATGCTGAAGCTGCTCTTGAAGGTTTTGAGAGGCAGGCCAATGTTGCCCTAGAGGCACAGAAAAGTGCCCAAAATCGCCTTGCGCTTACAGTCGTTGAGCTGAAGCAAGTTACCCAACAACTGGAAGCCAAGGAGCAGGAGAAGGCTGAGGCAGAACAAGCTGCTTATGACGCCGGGATGAAGAGGGCGTCGGAGAGCCTCACGGCTCAGCTCCGAGGCGTGGCCCGTACCTTTTGCTCAGAGGTTTGGGGTTATGCTCTGGACGCGGCAGGAGTCCCTGCTGACTCGGAACTTCGTGATCCGAGCAACATTCTTTACCCGCCCGCCCTGCAACTAGCGCCTCAGGTGGATCCCAGTCCCGTTCATTCACCTTCGGCCCTCCCTCAAGAGCAAGATCCCCAACCTCTCGCCTCCCCGGGTCAAGACAAAACACAAACTCTCCCATCCCCGCCCGAGGTGATTGCTATGGAGGACGAGGAAGAGGTGGCCGAGATAGCGTTGACAAAGAGGAAGAAAAAAGATAAGCAGAAGGAAAAAGAAACAAAGGAGCATGAAGATAAACAGTCTTCTACTTGAAGCGCTTGTCTTAGTTTTTTGTTGTCTTTTGTAATAGGGCATCCTTTATAATTGTAACCTTGTTTTGGAAAAAGAACAGTGGATGGGAATTCTCTTATATTTTAAAAAAATTTTTGTTTAGATTTAATGACATGCAAGGTCGTTTGTACTTCTTACTTATTTCATATATTTCTTACTGTACGTTGGTGCCATTACATTTCTTGCCATTACATTTCTTGCCTTTACTGCCTTGAATCCGTTCTTGTGAGTGTCTCTATTTATCTTTTTTTTTTCTTTTTTTTTGAAATGTTGACCCACATTACATTAGTATCCCGCAACAGCCCTTTAAATCGGCCTGGCCATTATAACGGGGTTTAGGCCGTGCTTGCACTTAAATTTAACTCTAGCGTTTAAAGGATTCCATGATCGCAGCAATCTCCCTTAGACAACTTTTAGCTAATCAAGTAGCATCAACACTTAAATAATTTTACCATGATGTTATGTTTCCCTAGGCTTATGGCCCAAGGAGCCACACAAGTCCTCGATTCGTTTCAACACTTAGATAATTTCATCATGACGTTAATTTTTCCTAGACCCGTGGCCCGAGGAGCCAAGCAAGTGCTAGGTTCAGTTTAACACTCAAAGATTTTTGCACGATGTTAATTTTCCCTAGACCCGTGGCCCGAGGAACCAGTCAAGTACTAGGTTCAGTTTAACACTCAAAGATTTTTGCATGATGTTAATTTTGCCTAGACCCGAGGCCCGAGGAGCCAAGCAAGTGCTAGGTTCAGTTTAACACTCAAAGATTTTTGCATGATGTTAATTTTGCCTAGACCCGAGGCCCGAGGAGCCAAGCAAGTGCTAGGTTCAGTTTAACACTCAAAGATTTTTGCACGATGTTAATTTTCCCTAGACCCGTGGCCCGAGGAACCAGTCAAGTACTAGGTTCAGTTTAACACTCAAAGATTTTTGCATGATGTTAATTTTGCCTAGACCCGAGGCCCGAGGAGCCCAAGTGCTAGGTTCAGTTTAACACTCAAAGATTTTTGCATGATGTTAATTTTGCCTAGACCCGAGGCCCGAGGAGCCAAGCAAGTGCTAGGTTCAGTTTAACACTCAAAGATTTTTGCATGATGTTAATTTTCCCTAGACCCGTGACCCGAGGAGCCAAGCCTAGGTTCAGTCAAAGATTTTTGCATGATGTTAATTTTGCCTAAACCCGAGGCTCGAGGAGCCAAGCAAGTGCTAGGTTCAGTTTAACACTCAAAGATTTTTGCACGATGTTAATTTTCCCTAGACCCGTGACCCGAGGAACCAGTCAAGTACTAGGTTCAGTTTAACACTCAAAGATTTTTGCATGATGTTAATTTTGCCTAGACCCGAGGCCCGAAGAGCCAAGCAAGTGCTAGGTTCAGTTTAACACTCAAAGATTTTATTACTCCTCCCGTAGACACAAACAGAAAGTAATAGGTATGAATTGTTCTCCACAAAAACAGCTACTTTTTCATTACTAATAATAATAACGCCGTAAGTTATTTACATTCCACGGACGAGGTACAACTTTCTCATCCAAGTCTTCCAGGCGGTAAGCCCCAATCCCAGCAACAGATGTAATTCTATAGGGTCCTTCCCAATTTGGCCCTAGCTTTCCCCACGCTGGGTTTTTCGTTGCCCCCACTACTTTTTTCAGCACCAAGTCCCCAGGTACTAGGGGTCTTGATTTCACCCCCTTGTCATACGTTTGTTTAAGCTTCTGCTGATAATTGGCCAACCTTACGCTGGCTATCTCCCTCCTCTCCTGTATGGTGTCCAGACTATCTAGCAACGACCGGTTATTCTCCTCCACTCCATACTGTTCTGTCCTCAACGTTGGCTGAACGGATTCCAGAGGGATTACTGCCTCCATTCCATATGTCATTGAAAAGGGGGTTTCCCCGGTTGACCTCCGGGGTGTGGTGCGGTAAGTCCATAGCACATGGGGCAATTCTTCCACCCACTTGCCTTTGACATCATCCAACCTTTTCTTTATCCCGGCCAGGATGACCTTATTAGAAGCCTCCGCCTGACCATTCCCTTGTGGGTATGCTGGCGTCGAATACCCATTTCTTATGCCCATCGTCCCGCAGTACCTACGAAAGGCTTTGCTGTCAAACTGAAGCCCATTGTCCGATATTAACGTGTGGGGGATTCCGAACCTTGTTACTATATTTTTCCATACGAATTTCTTTGCATCAACATCCCTAATACTAGCCAAAGGTTCAGCCTCTATCCATTTAGTGAAATAATCCGTACCAACGAGGAGCCATCTTCGGTTCCCAGGGGCCCGAGGAAATGGTCCAACAATGTCCAAGCCCCACTGGGGGAAGGGCCATGGGCTGGAAAGCGGATTTAGGACACCCCCAGGTTGGTGCATGTTTGGAGCGTATCGTTGACACTGATCACACTTTTTAACATAGTCCTGGGCGGTTTTTTGCATATTCGGCCACCAATATCCTTGGGTCAGAGCCCGATGTGCCAGGGATCTCCCCCCAGTGTGGCTTCCACACGTGCCCTCGTGCAACTCTTCCAATATGGACTCTACGGCCTCCGGATGTACACACAGCAGGTACGGTCCCGAGTACGACCGTTTGTATAGTTTTTGCCCTTCTGACAGCCAGTACCGAGGAGCTGCTCGGCGTACTTTTTCCGCAGCCATCTTGTCCTCGGGCAATATTCCCTGCTTTAAATAAGTCACCACTGGATCCATCCAGCTCGGTCCTACGTGAATACTATGAATCCCGGTTGCCGGCGTGTTATCAAGACTAGACGTCATCATGTCCTCAACCAAGACCACCCGAGGGAGCTTCGACCCCAAGGAAGTGGCTAGCATAGCCAATGAGTCGGCATGAGCATTCTGCCCTCTGGGAATTTGTTCAACCGTAACCGTTTTGAATAGACACAACACAGCCTTCACCTTCTCAAGGTATTTCTGCATTCTTTCATCCCGAGCCTCAAAATCTCCTTTGATGTGCCCAACAATTAGTCGGGAATCGCTGAAGAGTTTCACCACCTCTCCTCCCAAATGTTTTACTAACTTCGCTCCAGCCAAAACTGCCTCGTACTCGGCTTCGTTATTGGTGGCAGCGAATCCCAACCTCAATGACCTTTCTATGACCAACTTCTCCGGAGTAACCAACACAATGCCCACGCCTGATCCTTTCCGGTTAGATGCTCCATCCGTATAAATTTCCCACGGATGAGTCAAATCGGGCGCCATCGTCGTGATGGCGAGGATCATCTTATCCTGCTGCAAGTTAGCATCTGTAAATTCAGCAACAAAATCGGCAAGGACTTGTCCCTTGATAGCAGTGCGGGGCATGTACTTGACATCATACGCCCCCAATCTGGTTGCCCACTTCGCGACTCGACCCGTATAGTCTGACTTCCTCATAAGAGCCTGCAATGGCAATTGTGTGAGCACGACTACGGTGTGAGCTTGAAAATAGTGGGGGAGTTTTCTCGTGGCATGCACAACTGCCAAGATTGCTTTCTCCAGAGGTAAATAATGCGTTTCTGCTTCCTGTAGAGACTTACTAATATAATACACCAGGCTTTGAATCCCATCTACGCTGCGCATCAATACTAGGCTAACAGCATATTCCGTGACTGCCAAATAGGCATACAACACCTCTTCTTTCTCGGGTCGGGATAGTATCGGCGGACTAGCGAGATATTGCTTCAAATCGGCAAAAGCCCGGACGCAATCGTCCGTCCACTGAAAGTTCTTCCACTTGTGTAAGAGTTGATAAAACGGCCTGCACCTGTCCGCGGACCGGGAGATGAACCTATTTAGGGCTGCAGCCATCCCAGTGAGTTTCTGCACCTCCTTGGGATTTCGCGGTGGATGCAAGTCCATAATCGCTTTAATCTGGTCGGGATTAACTTCAATCCCACGGTGAGTGATCATATACCCGAGGAACTTTCCCGAGCTGACCCCGAAGGAACATTTTGAAGCATTCAAGCGCAGCCGATGTCTTCTTAACACCGAAAAAGTCTCCTCCAAATCCTCCAAGTGGTCTACTGCCCTCTTACTTTTTATCACCATATCGTCAATATAGGCCTCCATATTTCGTCCCAGCTGTCCTTCAAACATTCGGGTCACCATCCTTTGATAAGTTGATCCTGCATTCTTAAGACCAAAAGGCATTACCCGATAATGATAATTTCCGCTAGGAGCTCGAAAAGCTGTTTTTTCCTGGTCAGACAATGACATGGGAATCTGGTGGTATCCCTGGAATGCATCCAAAAAACTCATCCGAGGGTGCCCTACAGTAGCATCCACTAGCTGATCAATCCTGGGAATGGGAAACGGATCCTTCGGACAGACCTTGTTCAGGTCGGTGAAGTCTACACAAACTCGCCACTTGCCGCTTTTCTTTTTGACCACTACTGTGTTGGCGAGCCACTCGGGGTAAAAAACCTCTTTAACGGCTCCAGCCAGCTTCAGCTGGTTTAATTCTTCCCGCACAGCATCGGCATGTTCACAGGACATGCGCCGAGGAGGTTGCTTACGGGGAACGGCCCTGGGATCAACATTTAAACGATGACAGATAAACTCTGGATCAATTCCGGGTACATCGTATGTTGTCCAAGCAAAAACATCAATATTTGCCTTTAAGAATTCCAATAACTTTTCTTTTTCGGCATCAGGCAACTGAGAACCCACGCGGAAATGCCTCCCGCCTTCTCCTATTGAGATCTCCTGAAGGTCCTCGGTGGTAACTTCCATCCCTAAGGCACTTCCTTCCCCAACAGGATTCTTTGATTGCTACAAGGTCCCCTGACCTATCTCTTCTTCTTTAACCCCGGATGTCTTGGTGATTGCCATTACAAGGCACTGCCTGGCTGTCAGCTGATTGCCTAACAATACCCCCACCTGCCCACCTGTGGGGTATTTAACCCTCACGTGTAAAGTAGATGATACCGCGCCCATAGAATGCAGCCACGGCCGAGCTAATATTGCAGTGTAGGGCGAATAGGCCTTGATAACTATGAAGTTAACCTGTACTTCCTCTTCCCCCACCCGAACAGGCAAAGTAATCGTTCCCTGGGGAACAACTGTTTTCCCATCAAAGCCTATTAATGGAGAATCATATGTCTTGAGGTCCTCGGCCTTCAATCCCAAGCCATCGAACAGATCGGGATACATAATCTCAGCTCCGCTTCCTTCATCCACCAGGACCCGCTTGACATCGAATCCACCGATTCTAACGGTGACTACCAAGGCATCGTCGTGTGGTTGAATAGTCCCCTCTTTATCTTCCTCGGAGAATCCCAAAACAGGAGTTGGGGCCAACCTCATCTTTTTGCTGCTGCAGTTGTCCAAACACTCGGCACCACCTTCCATGCTATTCTGTACGGACATGACCCGAAAAGAAGTGGTGCCTTCCCCCCTTGGTTTGGCTAAGATTACATTGATAGTTCCCAAGGCCGGCCGAGCAACATTGTCAGGCCGGGCCCCTCCACTACGCTGGACTTGCCCCCCCGGCTGCACCAAGAAATGATTGATCTTTCCCGCCCTGGCCAATTGGTTCAAATGGTCCCGTAACGTTCTACACTGTTCCGTGGTGTGCCCATTATCCTGGTGATAATGACAATGGAGGTTCTGGTTTCGCTCGGACGGGTCTCCATTCATCCTATTAGGCCAACGGAAATAAGGTTCATCCCGTATTTTCTCCAATATCTGATGCACCGGCTCTTTGAATAAGGCGTTAACCATGGGAGCCCTAGATGCTGGTGGGTGTCCCACAAAATCTCTCCTGGGCTGATTGCCCTGGTAACCCCCACCCCTCGAATCCTTCTTCTCGGGGAACTGTCTTGCCTTACTCTTACTTCGCATCTGATCTTCCTCTACCCGTTTATACTTATCAATGCGATCCATGAGTTGGCGCATATTCACCGCCGTTTTCATCACCAGAGATTTTCTTAAGCCATGATCGGTCGGGAGTCCCACCTTGAAGGTCCTCACTGCAACATCTTCCACGTCCCCATCAATCTCATTGTATGTCTCCCAGTATCTATCTGAATATGTTTTGAGAGTCTCGCCTTCTCTCATGGCCATTGACAGCAAAGCATCTAAAGGCCTCGGCACCCTGCTACATGTCATAAACCGTGCGCCAAACGCTTTTGTTAGTTCCTCATAGGATCCCAACGATCCTTCCTTCAAAGCATCAAACCATCTCATGGCCACCGGTCCCAAACTGGACGGGAATACCTTACACATCAGCGCCTCATTGCGTGAATGGACTGCCATCTTTTGGTTAAAATGGCTCACATGTTCCACGGGATCAGTTCTTCCGTTATAAATGGCAAAGGTGGGCTGCGAGAACCTATGAGGCAACCTTGCCCGGTTTATCCACCTCGCGAATGGGGATTTGGAAATCTGCCTTAAGGCCTTACTCATAGCATCATTCCCCGTGCCCTGGTATGACCACCCCCCAACATGCTTATCTCCACCACCTTTAACCCGATCAAATACGCTCGTACTGGGACGAGTTTTGTCCGTGGAAGACTCGGACTCCCGGCCATCGCCTTCCTCCTCATTGGCCTCTGGACTATCACTGGACGAAGAGGGGGAACTTCGCCTAGCCTTTCGCTTCCGTTTTAACTTTCTTCGCAGGCGATCTATTTCTGACTGCATTTTTCGCACCTCCTCGTCCCGAGAGGTCCGGTCAGACGTAGCTGATAGTCTTCCCCGCTCTTGCCCATTAGGACGTGACTCCACTACCACACTTAGCGTACCAATTCTCTGGTGATTTTCGTTCTGCGAACCTAATGACTCCTCCCTCTCTTGATTTAAACTTGCCATTGGTCCTCCAGACAGCACGCTCTACTTTGTTGTTCCCACAGACGGCGCCAATTGTAAGGTCCTGAATCTGCTGTAGCGGTCCAAAGACTGAAATCCACCCTTGGGCTTTACGAAGCTAAGGTCCGCTCAGAATCACGGCCCAAAACAATGAAATTTGTAGAGGGGAAACCATACAACAGTGAACCATGCCAGTCCCGAGGTCCTGTCTATCCTTATGTGTTTATCTTGTTCTTCCCCTATTACTCTGTTCCTTTTCTTCTTTCCCTTATTTGGATGCTACTATTTTCTTTTCCCCTTTTCTATCTTCTTTTTGCTAGCCCCCTTACCATGTCCCTTCCCATCTTATTTATACCTTAGATCCATATCATCTCCACCTCACATCTCATTTCCCTCCCCCCCTTACTTGGTGACACTTGTAACTCCTTTTTACAGAAAGCACTTATGGTAAAATATCTAGAAATCCACTTTCCTGTTCAGGTCACTTCATCATTAATGCTGGAAGTAAGGCTGCTGTTTCCACATTTATTACAGTTAAGGAAGCCTGTCTATAGCATTCAATGTCTCCAGATATTTGTGATGGTCTACACCATCCGTTCACGGTTCCTCGGGTCCTCGGGCTCCGACCCGAGTAGGTTTTTCTTTGGGACACTTGCCAGTCCTCGGGACACGTCATCTTTCGGGTCTTCGGGTCCTCACAAAAATATTTATATAAACTGACATATATATTGTTATACTGATACAACAAATTTTACAATATTTTCACAATTATTGAGGTATCAATTTCTTACAAGTCAAAATAAAAAAAATAAAATATGAGACTGTGACCACAATTGAAAATTTACAACACTTATTGTTATCACAATATTTTCACAATTATTGAAATCTCAGTTTCTTATATATCAAATAAAAAATTGCTAAATTCACAACATTTTAACATTAATTTTACAACAAATCATAGGTAAGCTATTATTGATGGATAGCACTGGAGCTACAGTGCTTTTGGTTTATTCAACTGGCACGGTAGCTATAGTGCCTAAAGTTTTTTTTTTTTCCCAGTAATCGGTTTGTATTTTTTTTTTCTTTGAAATATTTATGTAAGCTGGTATATATATTGTTATACTGACATAACAAATTTCACAATATTTTCACAATTATTGACGCGTCAATTTCTTACCAGTTAAAATAAAATAATAAAATATGAGATTGTGACTAACCACAACTGAAAATAAATATTTTGAGAAAATATTACAACACTTATTATTATCACAATATTTTCACAATTGTTGAGATCTCAGTTTCTTATAGATTAAATAAAAAAATGTTAAGTCCACAACATTTTAACATTAATTTCTACCGTGCCTAAAGTTTTTTTTTTTCCCAATAATCGGTTTGTGTTTTTATTCTTTTAAATATTTATGTAAGTTGGCATATATATTGTTATACCGACACAACAAATTTCATAATATTTTTACAAATATTGAAGTATCAATTTCTTATTAGTCGAAATAAAGTAATAAAATATGAGACTGTGACCAACCACGACTAAAAATGAATGTTTTGAGAATAAAAATAATAATGTTATGAGTTTAAAACTAATAATAACTTGTCATTTAGAATTTGTTCTAAAAATATTATGAATATGGCATTTCTCTCAAATAAAATAAAAAAAATATCTATTCGGATCCTAAAAATGAAGATATTGTGAAAATATTGTGATATTTTGTTGTATTCTTAGACTTCTTTTTTAATATAGTCAAATTAGACGGGCTAAAATTCACAATTTCACACACAAAATCTGTATTAATTTTCATACTACGGGGGCAGCACGTTCCTTGCACGTGTAGCCAACGCTAGTTATTTTAACAACATGAATGTGTAAAGCCATTTGGTAGAGTGGTTCAAACACGTATTTTCAATTATTAAACAATATTATATATATTTTCACACACTTTTTTACTCACACGTATTTAAAAAAATTATAAAAAACTACAAAAATAAAGAACATTTTATTTTCAATGGGTCTTTTGTAAAGAAATTAATGAACCGATTCCTCCCATTTTATTTTAATAATAATTTCTTACTTATCAAAAGTAAAATAAAAAAATAAAAAAATAACATTATTTTTTAATGATATGAATGTGTAGATGACCCTAAAGCTTAGGGGTTTTTTTTTTTTTTTTTTTTTCTTTTCTAGAGGGGTTAATACTAATAGAACCATAACCTTGTCTTGAAGAGTGAGTAAAAAAAAAAATGATTATTTTTTTTATATACAACTTTATATTGTTATATACAATAATTTAAATTAATATTGTAAATACTATTTAGTATTTAATATAACTACACTGTACAAGTGTCTAAAAAAATTATTAATAGCTTAAAGATCAGTAAGAGAATAATTAGTAATAACTAATGTGTGGGGGAGGTGGATTTAATAGTTTAAAGATCGGTAGGAGAATTAAATAACTAATCATATATTTTTGCCAAATTAGTAATAACTTATTGATTATATATATATATATATATGTGTGTGTGTGTGTGTGTGTGTAGGGGAGGTGGATCCAGGAGTACATATTTATATGTATATTAGACCGAGGGCCCAATTTGAGGACATTAAGCAGTCCGAGGATGGGTAAACATTTTACTAAGGTCCGTGTTAGTTTATAGAGAAGTGAAATCCGATCATGATCATCCGAGAAGTTGGTCCGAGGAGGAATATATCCTCGGATAAGCTAAGCAGAGGTCAGAATGTGTTATCTGTCATCCAGAGGCAACGTCCCATGAGACTATTGATAAGGATGTGCATCACAGGGGTAAAGGACAAAGGAAAGCTATGAAATATCTAAAGAAAAAGATGCTGCCACCACATTGAATGCTCTGCAGCTAACTTTCTGGCCACATTAATGAGGAAGTAATGCCTAAGTAGCATGGCTCAGCCTTATGGCTACCTTCAAAAGCTTCAGGAAGTGGCTGATGAGACAAGGATCTTGCTCGGCAATCTGATCCATGCGTGGAGGGTAGAGAAAGGAGAAAGGAGAAAGAAGAAAGGAGAAAGGGAAGTATAAAAGGAAGGGTAAAGTCCTAAGATAGGGGGATCGAGAGAAGAAGAAAGAAAACACTGTAGACATAAGAACACTATCTGTAACCTGCCTTTGAAAAAGAAAAAGATAAGATCCAGTCTCCTCGGCTTGAGTCCGAGGACAATTTTCGTTACACAAATTATCTCATCTGTGTCATATTGTGATCTAGCTCATTATCTTTGTTATCTAAACTCACTAAAATCTAGATTTCGAACTCACTTTCTACAAATTCATTGTATTGAGATTTTTGGGCCTATTCCTTTTCTATTTTTTGGTGTAGGTGCAAATTGTATCCTTACAATATGTAATATCAATTAAATAAAAATATATGATAAAAAAGAATAGTAAAACGCCTAGGAGTAGGATTGGGAGTAAACGTGAAACTAAGGAAAAAAAATTAATTGATATAAGTTCTTTGTTTTGAAGTGTATAGCATTTTAACCATACATGTAGTCATTCTCTTAGAATTAGAGTAAGCGCTAAAAGACTTCTTGGACTTGTAAATTTGTAAACCTCTTGTCAAATTACTTGATTGAATAGAGAAAAAAACCTAAGAAAACATAGAATAGGAAGAAAGAGAGATAGAGAGAATGAGGAAAGCATCACAAATGTAGATACAAATTTGTTAGTTATACCGTTGGTGAATTATTTGTTGATAAAGAAGAATAGTGAAGGCAAAAATAGCTTCATTCCATTGTCAATGCTAAAGTAAGCCAAAGTCCAGGAAAAAATATTTATTTATTTTTAAGGTATGAGCAAAAACTTAAAACATTTTGTTATTTCTTATAAAATTAAATATTTTAAGAGTAGTGCTACTAACACGATACTTTTACAACAAAATCTAGGTGAGATGTTGTTAAAGATAAACAAATTATATCTTAACACTTAATTTTCATTGTAAAAATATTGTGAAAGTAGCACTAATATAAGTCAGGATGTTTAAATTTTTTATTTTAGGGGTAAAAAAAAAAAAGCAAAAAAATTACTTCTATACATAATTTTTTTTTTTTTTTTTGGGTCAGGTCTGGGGTTTATTTGAACCCCCTGAGCCATGTGTAAGTTGTAACGCCGCCCCTGCGGCTGCCCTAAAGTTCAAATAACCACGCTCGTAGTTCCATCATACATGTAAAACTCCCTTGAAATTATTTATTTATTTTTTAAAATCATACAAATAATACAAGCGGAACTATTATCATTATTAGAAAGATAAATAGTGTTTTCTCAAAAAACAGAAAAGAAAGATAAATAGTGCGGGAGGTGGACAGAGAGAGTGTTAATGTATAAACGCCTAGCCTATTGGGTTCATGCTCGATTTATTTATCTAGAACTGTATTTTACTTGCTGCGCACACTTATTGTTTGTATATAAATGCCCTTTATTGTAAGATTACAAGCACACATAAATACACAAATTATTCCTCTATTTTTTGTCTTTATTTTCTCAACATAGATTTTTTTTTGTTGAGAAACCTCTCAACACAGATGAATCATAGACATTTGGTAACATAAAATAAATTATGTTGAGATACAAATTTAATATACTATGTAATATATATTAATTAAAATTAATATAAGTTTGATCTCCCAAAACAATATAAATTGGCTCCCCCTAAAAATTAAGTTAGATCTTATTCTTAAAAAAAAAATGTTAGATCTTTAAAGGAAAATCTTATAAAAATTAATAGCATTATCAATAGATTATATAATTTATAAAAGAGAAATATTATGTCTACAATATTTTTATAACACTTTCACAACAAATCCTAAGTAATGGGTTCAAATTAGGACCAATAACAACTTATCACTTAAGATTTGTTGTGAAAATGTTGTGAACGTAATAATTATCTATACAAAAAGCTAATTCAAAGCTATTAGTTTTGTGAAAATAATACATGACAATTCTTTAGTGGTTATAATATATTTATATTTATACATGTGATTATCAAATCCAAAATAAAACACCTATTTGGTATGATAGTAAACTTTTGTCAAATGAATTTTAGATTTTATCGACCCGGCTCTAACAATACACCTTTCAAACTATATGTTCAATACTTCAATATGCTCAGTTTTTGTAATTTTTTTAGTACTCAAATACTTTTTTCTTGCTTTATAATATATATTTTTTCATCTTTAAGACATGCAAAATGCAATGTCACATGAGATGTCAATTAAAAAGAAATCGATTTTTAAGAGATTTATTGAAATAATAATTTTTTGAAATGATTATTGAATATTGGTATATTGTGTTGTTATTTGTGAGTCAGATATTGTTACATATGATAAGAATCTTTCATATATATATATATATACCACAAGTTTGTTAGTATTGTCAGGGTTAATAAATTTACTTTTTTGAAAATAAAATTCAAATCTTTAAGAGGGTAGAAGTTTCAATAAAACAAAATAATAATAATAAAAAAAATACTATAGGCATATAAAATGCTCAATATTTAAAGTAAAACTCCATTTATAAAAATTATAAATTTTAATGTTTTTTCTTAAATTCCATACTTAAAATGTGGGTTTTAATTAGCTCAACTACTAAAGTTTTTTATGGTTGTATAAGAGATCTGGAATTTAATCCCTACTTAAACTAAAAACTGATTGGTCTCTTAGTCTAATGATGAAAAGCTATCATTAAAAGTGGATACCATAGGTTGAAACTCTCTAAAAAAATTCATTCTTAAAAAATTTTATACTTAAAATATGATTTTTTTAATTATTTATATGAAATTAACCTTGATGTGGTTAGTACTAATTCTTCCAATTATGTGCTTAACTCATCAAACTAACCATAATTTGCATTATTAGTATTATTAAATGTATTTAATTTAATATTTAAACATAAAACGTCTTACTTTGATTTATCCCCTTGGGCCTCAAGCTATATCAAGCTGGTCTTGCTTTTACCATTCTATTTAAATATTTTAATCCAAACATTTAGGGCCTGTTTGGTAATATTGTTCTAGTAATGTTGATCTTCACCTTTCAGTGTTCGCCCAAATAATAAAAGACCATATTCAGCATAAGTGATGGGGTCTAGAATTTTTCTCAGGAGAGCTAAGCTAAATGCATCAATATTTTTTAAATTTATAAAAGACATGTATATATATAATTTTTAGGCGTAAATGCACTTTTAGTCCCTACATTTTGGCATTTTTTCATTTTAGTCTCTACATTTTAATTTTACTACTTTTTGTCCTTAAACCAATTAATGTGTCTCAGTTTAGTCCTTTCCGTCAGCCAACTAGCGAAAAAGGCTGACGTGACTGACGGAGCGAATAAAAAAATAATATAAAATGCCATGTCAGCATCTAATTTTCTTTTTTAAATAATTTATCAATTTTAACTAAATAAAAAAAGAAAAAACAGAATTAAAAACAATAAATTCATCAATTTAGATCTACTTCATCCTCAACAAGAACATATTAAACATCAACACAAGAACATAAGAACACAAGCCCAGAACCAAACACAAACTCAAAACACTAAGAATGAGAAAAAAAATAGAGAAGTCAAATAGGCTATATTCGCCACAACCTGTAAAGGAATCACAATTATCAAAACCTTTTTCTCCTTATCTTGCAAATACGGCTTCAAAAACGACCATCCAATTCCGATCAAAACGATCAGCGTGAAGAGCGTGATTCCTTTCAAGAAACTGAAGATATAGAACAACATGTCCCAACCGTGAGTGCTACTGGTGCACTTAATGTACGATTTGTCTTCGGCTTCACAGTGAAGATTCAGATCTTTGAGAATCAGAACCGCGAGCATGAAGAAATGGATACGGAACACAGTCAATTGCTTCTTGTACAAAACGGAGATCCAAAGCCCGGCGAGGAAGAAATAGCCCAAGGATACCAAGAAGTATACCCTAGGTAAAATCGTTTTTCCGACGGAGAGATAGTCTCACTGTTGCCTCTTCCCGTCGAGATTGTACATCGCCGATCTCACATCCATCAAATCCTTGAGTTGGTTCCCGAAACAGTTGGCGAAAACCAACGTGAACTGATCGGCATCGGTTTCAATGAAAACTGTACTGAAGTTGTTGCCATTTTTCTTCAGGTTTGAGAAAGTGAAAATCGGCTTCACCAAATCAGAGGGGAAAGCGCACGTGACTTCTCCGTCTTCGAGTTGCTTGAGCACGTGCATCCACGCTTGGATTTGGAGGTTTCGAATCTGTGGTTTGAGTTGAGTTTCAAATCGGTGGGTCGTTCATTGTTGGGTTTCAGATTGTTGGGTTTTGTGTTGGTTTAAGTTGATTTTGTGTTGGTTTCTCAAAAAGATAAGAGAATCATACTCTTTCTTTTCTTCTATTTTCTTTGGTGCCAGAAATTTTGGGTTTAGAGTTTAGTGTTTTTGTGTTTGGGGGTCAACAATTCTAGGTTTGAGTTTTATGTTCAATGCTTTGGTGGTGTGGAGGTTTGATTTTTCGGATTTGTTCTTGTTTAATTTTGTGTTGATGTGGATCCAATGCTAATTTTTTGGGTTTTAAATTTTCTGGTTTTGTCTTTCTTCAAATGTTTAATGTGTTCATGTTTAATATGATGTGGATTTGACTTTTCTGTGTTTGATTTCTGGGTTTGTATGATTTTTTTGGGTTGGTGCTCTTGTGTGTTCTTGATGGATTTGTGTATGATTTTCTGGATTTGACTTCTCTATTTTTTCTCATTCTCAGTGTTTTGAGTTTGTGTTTGGTTCTGGGCTTGTATTCTTACGTTCTTGCGTTGATGTTTAATGCGTTCTTGTTGAGGATGAATTAGATCTAAATTGATGAATTTATTGTTTTTAATTATGTTTTTTCTTTTTTTTATTTAGTTAAAATTGATAAATTATTTAAAAAAGAAAATTAGATGCTGAAATGGCATTTTATATTATTTTTTTATTCGCTCTGTCAACCACATCAGCCTTTTCCACTAGTTGGCTGACGAAAAGGACTAAACTGAGACGCACTAATTGGTTTAGGGACAAAAAGTAGTAAAATTAAAATGTAGGGACTAAAATGGAAAAATGTCAGAATGTAAGGACTAAAAGTGCATTTACGCCTAATTTTTACTTGAATATGTCTTTAAATTACTTATTATCGTATATATTATATTCTCATATATTAGAACATACTATATAAATTAAGAAAAATATGTTCTTTAATTACGTCACACGTAATTATCCTTTACATTATATATATTTCTTATAAAAAATTACATATATTTATTTTTTTGACTTTTAAATATAGGATGCTTTAAATTATATTAATACATTAGTCCAAATGATAATCATCCCTTAAGAAGAGACATATTCAAAAAATAAATGTAGCTAAAATAAGAATGTTGAAATGGATAAGTACACGAAAATATAGAATTTAAATGAAGAAATCTTCTTAAAAATAAGGGTAGTTTCTATTGATGAAAAGATGAGGGAAAACTGTTTGAGATAGTATGGTCATGTTTAAAGAAGGGCAATTAATGAACCACTACGTAAATGTGATTTGATCCTAATTGAGGGAACAAAAACAGATAGAGAAATGCCAAAAATAATATTAGTAGAAGTAATAAAAAAAAATTGAAGTCAATAAGCAATGGCCGGTAGAGCCACTTGGCCCTCCTAAATTTTCTTTTAAAAAATTGAAATATATGTACTCATAAATGAAATATCCCAAAATTTTAGAAGATTTTTCAAAGAAGTACCCTTCTACCCTTCCCCCCCCCCCCCCCCCCCCCCCCCCCCCTCTCATCCGTTTGTTTTTCAAAGAAACTCCTTTGGTTTAACAATTTTTTGAAGAAAGAAAAAAATTTTCAAAAAATGCCCATTTCTCGTTTTTTGAAAGAAAGAAAAAAAAAACAAAAAATATATATATATATATATCTCTCTCTCTCTACCTTACTTTGGTATTGAAAGTTATTGAAGGAGCCTGTATTTCATACACTTTTTTTTTCGTCTTCAAAAAATTACGCCATTGGTGCCACTGCTAGTAGATTTGTAGTTTGCGTTCTCTTAGTTTTCTCCTTTGTCTCTCTATCCCATTTGCTTTTTCCTTCTCTTCTTTACTTCAAGTAATTGATACTTAGGTTAGTGCTATACAATTTATAAACTCCAAGACTTCTATGCTACCGTGCGTACCCAAATTCGTCAATTGGGCCTCAAGGGCATTTAGGCTCATAATCTATTTGTATTGTGAATTTTTGGATTACCTACACTAGGTAACTCTATACTCGGCAGACCAGATATCCTAAGTCTCCTCCTCCCCCCTCCCTTCTCTCCAAATTTTTCCAGCCCCTACCATTAATTTCCCCTTCCCTATTTATAGCCACAACCCGTGGGATCGCCACAATCATTCTCCAGGTCAGTAGAAGGGGAGGTCCAATGCTGTTCTTTCTAAGTGGATGTCTAATCATGAGTGAAAAGAGATGGCAATGGCATCGGAACTGGTTCTACCGCTTGGTCTGTTGCCCGGCCAAGGCATTCCCTAGGCAACGGATGGGAGGTCCACTACCGTTGATCGTAGTTGGAGGTTAGGTGGTGGAAAGAGGATGATAGCGGCCTCGAAACTTGCACTATTCGTAAGCTTAATGCCCGACGATACCCAGATAATGCTGAGCATATAAACGTGGATCAAAACCTGGTGTTTACTGGGGGTGACGAGGTTTCTTATTGCCGTGCATATCACGGGTGATTTCGCTTCCGAGTTACGGATGCTTGGTGTGCGTTAGGCTGGTCTGGAATGAGCCCGTTAGCCTAATCAGTGTTGGGCCCCTAGGCGGACCGTCATTCTTGTGGGCCTCTAAGCAAATGGGCCTGGGAAAGGTGATGCCCGTACAATAGCCCCCCTTGATTCATGCATAGTCCACGGTTATGAATCAAGGTTTATGAGGCCGGGTGTCGTCGGTGAAATCACTGGTTCTTTCCTATGTGCAACTAGGGCAACTGCCGTGAATTTTTCAAAAGTAGTGCCACACTAGGTTGTCAATTTCGTAATTATGACCCGTCGGTTGGCGAACCGTCAAATGGCAACTGTCTGACGGTTCGTAAGCCGTGCCCAAGCGTGTGGGCGGGTTACCCAAGGACAAGGCTAGGAGGGATTTTTCTTTCCTGCCCTTACCCTCATTAAATGCCTTTATGCCTATATATTCCCCCTTTCAGGTTCTCATTTCACTTTTTGCATTCTCTCTCAATATCTCCTCTGCCAAGCATTCTATTTGCGAAAAACACTCTAGTTCTCCACTTTCTAGGGTCCCCAAGTAAGTTCTCTCTGCCTCTTCCTCCTTCCCTTTTTGATTTCTCCCTGCCTTAGACTTTTAGGGACGGTTTTTTCTCACCTTTTGACCCTTAGGGCGGCCTTAGCCAATTTTAGAGAAACCTTTGGTATCTCCAAGGATGTAGATATCGCATACTGTAATGAGGGCGACATTGCCCTCGAGAGGGCCATAGGCCAAAACATCGTCTTTTTTCCGTTGATGTCCATATTAGAGGAAGGGGTTAGGTTTCTCATAGACCCCCCTCATCATAAGCACCTTAGGGTTCTACGGCTTGTGCCCCGACCAGCTTCCCCCCAACTTTTATAGGGTCATTAGTTGTGTCAGCCTACTTAACCGGTTGTTTGGGCTGCACTTAAATCACCACGATATTAATTTTATGTACAAATTGTGTGGGAACTTTTCGAGAGATTATTATTTAAAGAATAGGGATACGCGAGTCAGGCTGATATCTTGCTTGCTGGATTCAAATAGGAACTCCGCCGGGGAGTTCGTCCCGGTGCGCGGCAACTGGTTCTCCGGGGAGCTACTTTGCCCGCTCACGCCACGTGACGTTGGTCGGTACTGACACTTTAACTATTTCAGACTCATACGCTGTTCGCGTACTTAACTAACCTGTGTGTTTTTGGACTTATTGCAGAATCAAAGAGGTTCTTGCCAGACGCCAGAGTCATCCACGCGCGGGATCTCAATTTTGTCCTCCAGTCAGAGATTTTTTTTCACGACGACGGGCAGCTCAGGTCGTCTCATCTAATCCTCGATCTTAGGCCCGTGTACACTACTTGGCAGAATTTCAGCCAGGTGCTTCTAGTTGACAGCCCTCTACTATCGTACATAGACATTCGGCATAAGAAGTTCCTTCCTCCTGCGCTTACGGTTGGCGAGGCCCGAGACCTTGGCCCCTGCTACACCACCGTGGACAACATCGCGCCAATCAGGGACGAGTCTGCCGAGCGTGTGTCACAAAATCGAAGGAGATGCGAGGTCGTCGAACAGCAGGCAAACGTTGCCCTAGTTGTCAAGGAAGAAGCCCCTGACCCAGCCGGCGCCGAATCTTCTCCCACAATAGAAATGGTTAGAAGAAGGGAAATGACCCTCTCTTAGTTCATACCCGGTACAGGCCTGACCACCCAGCCTTGATCCCCGATGGGCACGAGTTAAGTCCCTCAGCCCGCTGGCAAAACCCGAAAGAGAAAAAGGGCCGCAGAGAAGAACGTTGCAGTCCTCGGCGATGGGCTGCCGAAAACCCCGCCCCGACCGAGAGGTGGACCGACAATCCAAGAAACGCGGGTCGTTACCCCTCCACCTACCCAGGTTGGGGCCGACGTGGTGTCCTCTTCTCCTAACGAGGTTGACTGGCGGCATACCTTTACTCTCGGCGGGGGACCATTGCCGGCAACAGCCTGCGTCTGGAGATGGGACAAAGGCAATGGAGGACGAGTAGCTCAGAGCTTGGCACGAGGCCTCCTGTTGCTCGAGGACGTCCATATCTATTCGGATGGTGACAACGAGTCGCTTGCTAGGCGGCTACAATGGCACACCGTCGCGGTAAGGTTTTTTTTAACCCTTGGTCATACCTTATAATACGTAGGGACTTACCCAATCCTTAACACCTCGTTGTCACTATGCTTGTAGGCGGCGCAGTTGACTTTTGTCATCGATGAGAGGCTGAAGGAGGGGGCCGAGGCCATTGAACGGGCGACGGAGCTAAAGGCTGCTGCGGAGGTATTGGCTAAGGAGAGAGCAGAGGCTGCCAATACCGTGGAACGAAAAGCGGTGGGGGCTGAGAAGGCTCGGCAAGCGGCAGAGAACAAGCTGGGGGTCATAGAGAACAAATTGGAGGAGACAGAGCTTGAGTTGGCGAAGGCGAATAGCCTGAATCTGGCCCAGGCTGACCAAATCACCGCTCTAAAAGATGCCCTTAAGACTTGTGAAGACAAGTGGTACAATGTGGGTTTCACGGAGGCAAAAATTTGCTGGAGCCCATTGTCCAACAAGCTCGGCAACATGGCTTTGGCGAGGGTTGGATGGTTGCCCTTCACGCTACAGGGATTGTCGAGGGTTCCCCGTTATGGGATCCCAAGTAGATTCCGCATCCAGTCAATCCACAGCCCATGCAGAGCCAAACCGGCGCCAACGATGAGGATACGCCGAGCTTGAGGGACCTTGTACGGGCGATTGATTCTCACGTAGAAATGGTGGATTTGGAAGCCATAAGCAACGCCCTTACTAGAGACGATGGTGCACAGAACCAAACTCCCCCCACTTCTTAGCTTGCCGAAGAAGGTACTAGACAGCCTCTCGCCCAGATTCTTCCCTCCGACCCCAGTGTGTGAAGACGTAACGAGGATGAAGATTAAGATGATGGTCCCGCGCCCTTTTTTTTTTTTTTTTTTTTTTTTTTTTTAATGAGCCCAGATCGTCGGGATGTGGCGATGAGACAATTGAGCTACTGCTTTGACGGTCTTAATTTATATTGTTTGGTTTTAATTTTAATTACCGTGATGTGGATGCATGCGTTTTGTTTTTCCTTTCACTACTTTTTTATGCACCTAAGCCTGCTCGAAAATTGTAGAGTTCGCGTACGATCATGTTTGGTCCTTAGAAAATGATTATGCCTTGGACAGGCTTAGACGTATGGGGATAATTGGGCCACTGGAGGGCTTGTTCCTATAGAAGATAATTAGCTTTTATGAGATAATTGTGCCTTAGACAGGCTTGGACGATAGCGCCTTTGGTGATAGGACTTGAACTGAGAACAGGCTTTCATCCTTAGAAAAAAGTGATTCAAGGTTTCCACCTGCTCAATGATATGAATCGAACCGAGAGCAGGCTTTCGTCCTTAGAAAAAGTGATTTAAGGTTTCCACCTGCTTAGTGATATGAATCGAACCGAGAGCAGGCTTTCGTCCTTAGAAAAAGTGATTTAAGGTTTCCGCTTACTCGGTGATATGAATCGAATCGAGAACAGGCTTTCGTTCTTAGGAGTCATTTAAGGTTTCCACCTGCCTGGTGATAGGGATCTAACCAAGGTCAGGTTTCTGTCCTTAGAAGATAGTCATTTAAGGTTTCCACCTGCCCGATGATAGGGATCGAACTGAGGTCAAGTTTCTGTCCTTAGAAAATAGTGATTTGTTCTCATGATCTTGTCCACACTTATTGATCGACCATAAAAGAAAAATGTAGTTTTGCACGAGAATCCAAACAGGCGTTATATTTATACGTACTGACCCTACATCACACCTCTTGGACCGCGGTTGATCAGTGATAAAACTTTTTAAGATTACAAATATTCCATGGATGGCGAAACGGTTTCTCATTCAGATCTTCCAAATAGTATGCTCCTGTGCCAGCAATGGCCGTTACTCGGTATGGCCCCTCCCAGGACAGGGCCAATTTCCCTGCGCTAATGTCTCGAGTGTTCCCCACAACCTTTCGTAGAACCAAATCCCCGACAGCAAATTCTCTTTTCCTCACGCTTTTATTGTACCTCTGGGCAAGCTTCTGTTGGTACTGCACCAACCGGATTGTCGCTGCTTCGCGACGCTCTTCCAATAGATTTAGCCGGTCCAGCATCAGTTTGTCGTGCTTGGTTAGGGTGAATTCAACTACCCGAGTACTACACAGGTTTATCTCGGCTGGGATGATGGCTTCCACTCTGAAAGCCAGAGAAAATGGCGTTTCTCCTGTGGACCTCCTCGGTATTGTCTGGTACGCCCAAAGGACACTTGGTAGCTCTTCGGCCCATCTACCTTTGGAGCTGTCCAACCTTCTTTTAGTCTGTTGACGATGGCCTTATTCATGGCTTCGGCTTGGCCATTACTCTGGGGGTATGCCGGGGTAGAGCATCGGTTTTGGATGTCAAGGTTGCTACAGAATTCATGGAAGGTCCTACTATCGAATTCCAGCCCAATATCCGACACGAATGACTCCGGGGCCCTGAATCTCATAATGATGTTCTTCCATACAAAATTTTTAACGTCTACGTCTCGGATGTTCGCCAATGCTTCTGCTTCTGCCTATTGGTGAAATAATCCATTGCAACCAGCACAAACCTTCGATTCCCGATTGCTCGGGGAAAATGCCCGACTATGTCCAATCCCCATTGAGTGAAGGGCCATGGGTTGCTGACAGGATTTAGGTTCCCTACAGGCTGATGGATTATTGATGCGTGTTTTTGGCATTATTCGCATCTCCGTGCATATTCAAGGGCGTCCTGCATTTACGGCCACCAAAACCCTTGAGTCATTGCCCGGTGGGCCAACGATCGTCTACCAACGTGACTTCCACACAAACCCTCATGGAGCTCGGCTAGTAAACCTCCTGTAAGGCTAGGGTGTAAACATTGTAAGTAGGGTCCCCCAAAAGACCTCCGATACAGCTTCCGGCTTGGAGATAGCCAGTACCGAGGGGCATTCCGTCGCACTTTGGCTGCCTCCCTTTCGTCTTCTGGAACCCGATCCCCAACTAAAAATTCGATTATGGGATCCATCCAGCAACTATCGGTGGCCGTGATTTGCGATACCTCCGTTCTTACCCTTTTGCTCGGCTCGTTCACCAGTTCTACCCTGACTAGCTGTGGTAGTTTGCTATCTATCGAGGATGCTAATGTAGCCAGGGAGTTGGCATGGCGGTTCTGTCCTCTCGAAATTTGCTCCACCTTCGCACTTGAGAAATGGCCTAAAGCCTTATTCACTATCTACAGGTACTCGACCATCCGTGGGTCTTTGGCCTCAAAACTTCCCAGCACTTGGTTCACAACGAGTCGAGAATTGGAGTATACCTCCACCTCCATAGCCCCGAGGTCAGTGGTGACTCTTAACCTGGCCAACAGCGCCTCATACTCGGCCTCATTATTAGAGGCCCTAAAGCCCATTTTGAATGACTGCTTCAACTTAATACCTTTCGGGGTGATGATCACAATCCCAGCCCCTACTCTAGCCACGTTGTACGCACCATCCACAAATACTTTCCATGGCCTAACCTCCACCAGGCAAACATCTATACCCCTCGGCGAGAATTCGGCAATGAAGTCCGAGAGTACCTGTCCCTTTACCAAGTTCCTCAGCCTGTACTTGATGTCAAAAGAGCCAAGCTGGGTCCACCATTTAACTATCCTTCCAGTGAAGTCTGATTTTCTCAGCAATGACTGAAGCGGGTATTTGGTCAGAACATAGACGGTGTGGGCCTGAAAGTAGTGAGGCAGTTTCCAAGTGGAATGCACTAGAGCCAACACCAACTTCTCTAGTGGTAAATACCTTGTCTTGGCGTCTATAAACATTTTGCTTACGTAATAGATCAACAATTGCACGCCATTATCATTCAAAAGTACCGCGCTGGCCGCGTGCTCGGATACCGAGAGGTATATATAAAGGTCCTCCCCAGGTTCTAGTGCCGTCAATGTTGGAGCCTGCCCAAGATATTCTTTTAGGTCTTAAAAAGCCCTGTCACACTCCTTATCCCACTGGAACCCCTTCTACTTCTTTAAAAGCTAGTAAAAAGGGCGAGACTGATTAGCGAACTTGGATATAAACCGGTTGAGGGCAGCCAACATGCCGGTTAATTTCTGGACCTCTTTCTGATTTCTTGGTGGTTTGAGACGTCTCACGGGTTCTATTTGCTCGGGATCGACCTCGATACCTCGCTTCGTGACTAAATACCCCAAGAACTTGCCATAGCCCACACCAAAAGTGCATTTGTCGACATTGAGGCGAAGACGGTGTCACCGCAGTATTTCAAACACTTCTTTCAGGTCGTTTACATGTTGTCCTTCCTGCTTGCTCTTTATCACCAAGTCGTCAATGTACACCTCGACCGTACGCCCGATCTTATCCCTGAACATCCTTGTCATCATCCGTTGGTAAGTGGCCCCCACGTACTTTAGTCCAAACGGCATTACCATACAATGGTAATTGGCATCAGGTGTTATAAACGCAGTTTTTTTCTGATCCTCGGCAGCCAACGCAATCTGGTGGTAACCCTGGAAGGCATCTAGAAAACTCAATCTAGGGTGTCCGTACGTAGCATCTACTAGTTGATCGATTCTCGGCATAGGAAACGGATCCTTTGGGCATGCTCATTTTAAATCGGTGAAATCGACGCAAACCCTCCACTTGCCGTTCTTTTTTCTTACCACCACGGTGTTGGCAAGCCACGCGGGAAAGAAGATTTCCTTCATAGCCCCCGATCCCCTCAATTTCTCCACTTCTTGCCTCACAGCCTCGATATGCTCTTTCATCGATCTCCTCTGTTTTTGCTTTCTAGGAGGGTATAAAGGATCCACGTTAAGCTTATGAACTATAAACTTGGGGTCAACTCCCGGCACCTCATATGCCCTCCAAGTGAACACATCCATATTCTGCACTAAAAATAGCAATAGTTCCACCCTCTCTTCGCCCTTAAGCCTGCGCCTATCTGAAAGTGCTTATCACCATCTGGCAAGATCCTTACCCTCAACATGTCCTCGGCACAGTTAGCCCCTGCTTCCACTTGGGGCTGCTGTAATTGCTATAAGGACGTCTTTTCGACGGGCTTTATCTGCTCGTCTCCCTTGTTCGCGGTAACTACTAGGCACTGCCTGGCCACTTGTTTGCTGCCTCTTATTACCGCGACTCCGTCTTTCGTGCGGAACTTGACTTTCATGTGCAATGTGGAAGGCATAGCCCCCATATCGTGAATCTAGGGCCTTCCAAGGATTGTAGTGTATAGCGAGTAAGATGCGACCACTATGAACGTCACGGTCACCTCCTTTCCTTCCATGCTAACAGGGAGCGAAATTTGTCCTTCTAGGACCACCATATGGCCATCGAACCCCATTAGCGGTGCATCATACTTGGATAAATCCTCTTTCCTTAGTCCAAGCCCCCTGTATAATTCAGGGTACATCACGTTCGCCCCGCTCCCCTGATCTATCATTATCCTTTTTACTACAAACCCTCTTATATAGGTCGTGACCACCAAGGCATCGCCGTGTGGCTGGATGGTGCCACTCAAGTCATCATTGTCGAAAGCAATGGGCTGGTTGGCACACCTTAGCTTTTTTTTAGGATATTCGCCCTTGCTTCCTTCTACCGATGTCACAGTCAAGACTTCCTTTGCTGGGAATTCCCTCAGAACCGCATGGATGATCTCTATTACTCCCAGAAGAGGTGGGAGGGGATTCTCACGCGTACGATCATTCTGCCCGGCCTCATGGTTCCTTGTAGCTATGAATTCTTTAAGATGCCCGGCACTCACCAACTGCTCTAGGTGGTCTTTCAGCACCTTACACTGCTCGGTAGTGTGTCCTTTATCCTTGTGGTACGTGCAGTACAGATTTTGGTTTCTTCTCGTTGGGTCACCCGCCATCCTGCTTGGCTACTTGAAGAATGGTTCATTTTTTATTCGGTTGATAATCCTGTGGACCAGCTCCTTGAAGGCTACATTTACCCCCCTGTTCCCGGGCTAAGCTCTTAAACCCTCAGATCCCTCCGGGGTCTGGGTTGGAAGCCGCTGTTCCGAAGGTAATTTAACCTGAGCCTTTCCCTTGTTCTATAACTGGTCATCCTCCAACCGCTTATGCTTTTTGATGCGTCTCATCAGCTGCCTCATATCCTTGGGGGGCTTCCTCGTCAAAGATTCCCTTAGTCCTGATCCGTCGGGCAATCCCATGCGAAAGGTATTTACTGCGATCTTCTCGTTACCTCCACCGATCTCATTGTACAGCTCTTAGTAGCGGTTGGCGTAGCTACGAAGAGTCTCTCCAGCCCCTATTTTCATCGACAATAATGCGTCCACGGGCTGAGGAACCCGGCTGCAGGTCATGAACCGTACACTGAACTCCTGTATCAATTCTGAGAAGCTGTGGATCGATCCTTTCTTTCAACCATTGAACCACCTAAACGCTGTGGGACCGAGGCTCGAAGGGAAGACTCTACACATCAACGCGTCATTATGGGTGTGTAAAGACATCATCTAGATGTAGTGGCTCACGTGTTCCACCGGGCCTGTCTTTCCCATGTAGGAATTGAATGGTGGGCGCATGAATCTGCTCGGCATAAGGGTGCTCTCGATGTCCCTCGAAAACGGTGATCTGGCAGCTTGGTGCAGTGCCCTGCTCATGGCGTCCATGGCTGCGTTTTGAGGTCATCCTTCATTAGGGGAGGTCGAATCATGGTTCGCATACTCTCGTGTACGTTTGCGGTGCCGGTGAAACCCAGACTGCTGGGATCCTACTACGCGGTGGTCCCCTATACTGACAGACCTTTCTCTTCGTCCTCCGGCATCCCTTCTTCGATGTCTGCCCCTCACTTCTAATTCTAAATCCCTTACCAACCTGCACAAATGCTCGAGCTCTCGATCCTTCTGTTCGAGCTCTTAGTCCCCCTTTTTGCGGCGGCTACACCTAGAGACGTCGAACACTGCCTGAAAGTGTCTGGAACAATCCTTCCCCGAGCCCGGACTCTTCTGCCTCGTAGTGCCGCCTGTCCTCGTGTCTCTTCTGTCTCCTTTCTCACCACGCTGACCCTCACGATGATCCTTCGGAGCCACTCTCAGCATAACTTTCCAATCTACTCCCTGACATCCCCCCACATTGCATCGAAAGAACCACTGCTACGTAGGAGATCTTCACAGAAGGCGCCAATTATGTGTACCCAAATTCAGCAACCGGGCCTCAAGGGCATTTGGGCTCACAATCTATTTGTATTATAAGTTTTTAGATTTCCTGCACTAGGTGACTCTATACACGGAAGACCAGATATCCCAATTCTCCTCCTCCCCCCTCCCTTCTCTCCAACTTTTTCCAGCCCCCTACCATTGATTTCCCCTTCCCTATTTCTAGCCACAACCCGTGGGATCGCCATGATCATTCTCCAGGTCAATGGAAGGGGAGGACTAATGCTGTTCTTTCTAAGTGGATGTTTAATCATGAGTGGAAAGAGATGGTAATGGCATCGGAACTGGTTCCACCGCTTAGTCTGTTGCCCGGCCAAGGCATTCCCTAGGCGACGGATGGGAGGTCCACTACCGTTGATCGTAGTTGGAGGTTAGGTGGTGGGAAGAGGACAATAATGGTCTCGGAACTTGCACCGTTCGTAAGCCTAATGCCCAGCGATACCCAGATAATGCCGAGCATATAAACGTGGATCAAAACCTGGTGTTTACCTAGGGTGACGAGGTTTCTTACTGCCGTGCATATCACGGGTGATTTCGCTTCCAAGTTACGGATGCTTGATGTGCATTAGGCTGGTCCAGAATGAGCCCGTTAGCCTAATCAGTGTTGGGCCCCTAGGCGGACCGTCATTCTTGTGGGCCTCTGAGCAAATGGGCCTAGGAAAGGTGATGCCCATGCCCATACAGCTACTTTTTCTAATTCCAATACAATAAAACTATTAAGAAAGGTCCACATGTATAGTTCAAAAACATACAATCAAAAGTAAACTTGATTTATCACTTTAGTAGTTTAGTTTACTCCCAGGTGTGGTATGGGGGAAAAAATATTAAAACAACTTATTCCACAACTTTTTTGTTGCAAGATGTAGCCAAGTATAATTAGTGAAGAAAAAATAGTGAGTCCATATATAAGTAATTGACAACCACTCACAACCAATCATGATAAAGTTGTGGCAAGAAGTTGTAAAATAATTATGGTCCTAGAACCACTATGGCTTGTCTTCATCTGTTCTTTATTTTTTTAACTGATAAATGTATTATATAACATATAAATGTAGTAACTAATTATTAATTTGACAAAATATATTACTAGATATTTTTATTCAATTTATTTTTATGCATTTCAATGATTGTTGTCTAATTTTTAGCCATCTTTTATAACCTATTAATAATATTCTTTTATCTTACTCATTATAATTGATATGTTGTAATAATATGAAAACTTAGGTCAATAGCCAAATTAAAAACTATATTGAGTTATAAATTAATCTACTTAACTGTATTATTATTATTATTATTATTATTATTATTATTATTATTATTATTATTATTATTATTATTATTATATGTATCACACAAAAAAACTTGTACTGCATGTAAATTGAATTGTGTTTATGATACTACTATATATTTTAAATAATTGTACATAGTATGGATGTATATTAAGAAAAAAAAATGTAATCCTCTTATTTATTACTTGGCCTCCCTCAACTACAAATTCCTGGCTCCACCACTGTAAATAAGCACAATAACAGAGAGTCAAAAGTATGACTTCAAATAAAATAGGATGGTAGAAAATAACACACGTGGATAACCTTAATTAATTTTTTGAGAACTTGTAGCTGACCCCAAAAATTTGGGATTAAGGCTTTGTTGTTATTTTTATTATTATTTGTGTGTCTTACATTTTCAGTTTAAACAACAAATAACGATAAGAAAAGCTATTAATATTTTAATGAAAAATAGAACATGAGCCCAAATTTTTAATCATAAAAAACATATCATCTTTTATTTTAGTAAAAAGAAAAAAAGGCATAGTACTCTAATATCTCGAACTCACTAAATGCAAATGAAAAAAATAACTTTTATTAAAGAGATTTAATTTTTTTTTAATAAATGTATAGTTTAAATTCACCTAAAATTGATTCTTAAAAAGAAAATCACCCGAGTTATATATATGGCCTAAAAAGTGAATATTAAAAAAAATAGATTAATACTTTAAATAAATGAGTATTTATATGATTTTATGGGAGAAACATATAACCTATTTCCAAAATTCCAAATCGTTAATTTTTAATACTAAAATAGAGGAGGGACAATTTTGGAAAAGCAAGCCAGGATGGCGCCACTATCAAAGAGCGGAGAATCTCTTTTCACTTCTCCCTCCTAATCCAAAATCCTTCCACTTCCACGAATCCACCTCCTAAGTCATACCTCCCCTTCCAAAAGGACCAAGCCCCTTCCAAAAGACACCCGCCCTTTTGAATGAACGGTTAGGATAGGTTGTACTTTCTACGCAGACCACCTTCACAGTTCATCCAATCCGAAATGGTGTACTACTGGTGTACGCCTTCTCTCCCAAATAGCATACTATTAGTCTACGTCGCGATAAAATATTTGGTATTAAATGATACTGCATTAATTGAATCAAAATCTTTTATTTTTTGAGAAGCAATTGAATCAAAATCTAACTAGCTTTTTCATGCGCATACTCAGAGGTTCTTTTGTTTTTTTGGATAAGAGTTAATAATTTGCATCTATTATAATTTTGAATTATTACATTTTCCACTCACAAAAAAAAAAAAAACTTGGAGAGTAATGAGTATTATATGTGGTTGATAATTTGCATCCATTATAATATGAGATTACAACATTTTTCAATCACAAAAGAATTTAGAGGTATGATGAAAAAAATAATTCATCCGCAAACGCATAATGCTCATCACACCCTTAGGTTTTTTTGTGATTGGAAAAATGTGGTAATCTCAAATTATAATGAATACAAATTATTAACTTTTTACTAAAAAAAATAAAAAAGCCTCTGAGCACGCACATGAGCTTGTGCTCAGAGGCTAGTACCAATCATAATATACTATCAAAATTGAAGATTCCAAATAGGAAAAACTCTTTAAATAGTAGTATAGATTTAAATATTTTGCATTTACTTTGTAACTTTTCCTTGTACAAATTACTTTATATACATGATGTAAATAGAATTTCTCATAAACATATTTTAGGCCTAAATCATTGTCCACGATTCTAACATCATTAAAAACATGTACAATTTTCAAATTGATCATATCTTTTTTGGTAGAAACAATGGAGTTTTGGTATTGCATGAGCATGGCAATGATCACTGGGACTTCTTCTTTCTAGAGCCACTAGGTACTGATTCGTCAGATGGAGCCGATGAAACGAAAGCTTAGTCCACTGGTGTGAAATCCACAAGATCAGCAAAGTTGATTCCTGTTACAAAAAGCATTGAATGTTTCTTCAAAGTTTTAAGTAAAAATATATTTAAAATTGAAAGTGAATAAGGTAAACCTAAACGATGAGAGATGTGGATTAGGGATTCACTATCATCGTCTACCTTACTAACAAGCTCTCTATGCATTAACATCCAGTTTTTACAAAATATTTTATTTTATCATCTCAAAATCTATTTTATCTATTTTACAACTCACCCAACGTCCAATTCTTATTTTTCAAATCATACCCAAATTCTATTTAATTTTTTATTCTCTGTCTTCCTCATCGTCTCTCTCTTCACTTCACTCTCTTTTCCTCACCGTTTCTCTCTCTTCACCCACAATCAATACCAACCACCACCTCCACAATCAAAGCCAACCAACAAGCAATTGAATGTTTCTCCTAGTATCCTGCTTGTTGCTTCTTGTAATTTATGGCAATGGCCTTTGTGTTTTTTTTTTTTTTTTGCATCATTTCTTTTATGTAAATCAGTAATGTAATAACCATGGCTTTGTGTTTTTTCTGCATAACCTGCTGGTCTACAAATCAGTAAAATTTCTGCCTTTTCATCAATAAAATTTATACGTTTTATCTATTAAAAAAAAAAAAAAAGAAGAAGAAACAAACCGACAACTCAACCAAAACCCATCCAAGAATCAAACCCGCAAGGGAAAAAAAAAAAAAAAAACCAACCTTAGTGATCAAAAGCCACAAACCCACCAAACCCCCAACACAAAATCTCGTCCCAAACCCCAAACAAACCCAGCACAAAAACTCAACCCAACCATCAACAACACAACCACCCACCTATCCACCCAAAAATTTCCAATCACCACCCACCAATCTACCATCAACAACACCACCACCCACTGATCCACCATCAACAACACAACCAAGAACCACCACCCACTCTCAACAACACAACCAACAACCACCACATCATAGTGCCACCGCCAGAAACACCAAGCAAACCCACTAGATCCACCAAGCAAACCCACCAAACACCGGAGCGACCACTGAAACTTAGCCCCAAACCCACCATACAACCACGACCTACAGCCCACCACACCGATCCACCACGATCCTCAGCCCCAGACCCACCATAACCCACCAAAGCCACCATCGAAACTCAGCCCCAGACCCACGACCAAAACTGATTAGCAAACCCATCACCACCCATAACCAAACCCAATTTGCAGACCCACAACCACACTGATCTTGTTGCTGCAACAACCACTAGATCCTAGTCCACGCCAATCTCGCCCAAAAAAATAGCTGCCACCACCATGAGGGAGGGAGTGATGAGAATATGGGTAGAGGGACAGTGGCTGTAAAGTGCTAGGTTGAGCGGCATGGGGAAAGAGGGTCATCGGTAGAGGCATGGGAGAGAAAGAGAGATCAAATGGTGGCTGGTGAAATGAGCTCTAAGAGAGAGAGAGAGAGAGAGAGAGAGAAGAGATGAAAGACAAAAAAGAAAGAAAACAAAAAGTAGATATTTTAGGGAATAAAATATAATATTTAGGTTTACAATTGTGCTACAGTACCATCATACATTTAGGATGGTACTGTAGCACAATTGCAAACTTTTTTAGAATTACAAGACCGGGTAGTGGATCTTTTTAGTGCTTTGATGCTAAAATATATCAACATATACCATTTAAGAGATTGGGGTGTTGATGCTTTTAGAGCATTCACATCAAGAATGCTAAAATGCTAATTCAACAACCAACGCACAAAAATACCTACTACATCAAACACTTCAAATGCTCAAATTTTTGACACTCACTGTAGCTAAGTTTCAAACCCAAATATTATTTCTTTAATCCCCGCACGCGTTCTACCGTTCCCTCTCCCTCTTTCTCTCTTTCTCACATGCTACCTCCTCTCATTTTCTTTTCTAGTTCTCCCTCGACCCAAGCTCTTCTTTTCTCCATCTGAACAAACTCAAAAACCCAGTTACAATAATTTCATGTAAAACAAAACCCACCATCCAAAATCTCTCTTTTTTTTTTCTTTTTTTTTTTTTTCTAGTTTCAAAATAATTGAGAAAGGCCTTGAATTTGCCTATGCTTTGGTCCAGTTCGTATCCCAACACACCCATTGGAAGTAGACCCTGTGGGAAGTTGAAAGGCATTGATCTTTGCTTTTTGATATTCACTGCATTTGTGTGTCATTTTTTTTTGGGTTCATTTGGATACCCCTTCTTTTGCTGAAAACTGAAAACATTGTAGTAAAATAATTTTAAATGTGTGAATAATGCTATGGGAACCATTTTTAATATTCTTTTTGAATAAAGTGGTTGTGGGTCCCGTGAACAATGCGTAAACAGTACATGAACAGTGCGCGAACAGTACATGAACAGTGAAACTGTCTCCTGAACAATGTAATCCTGTGCAATAAAAAAAAAAAAAAAAAAAAAAAAGGAAACGCCAGACGCAAACGCTGGCTTTTCATTTGGATTCAAATGCCACCTTTGTGTCTGGAATCCAACGATGGAAAATTTTAATTTTTGTTATTTTCTGGGAGAAATGGTCAAGTACGGCTCTATTTTGATGGCAGTAGAGGATAATGGATGTGGTTGGTGTTTAATACATTGTATATATTATTTATTACATTGTTTATATTATTTTAATGTGTTAAATGCTAAAATAAAATATTGGGTGTATTAGAGCATTCTCATCAAAGGTGTTAAAAATGCTAAATGCTATTTTTTAGAATTTTTAGCACCTCATATCATTAAACATACCTACAATAAAGATGCTAAATGCTAAATATTTTAGCATTAAGCTACAGTGAGTTATTATTAATAACAACTCATTGTAGTTGGATTGTAAAAAATAAAAATCTATTCTCACCAACTCTCTTTTTTCTCACTTCTCTCTTCTCTTTCCTCTCTTACTTCTCTCTTCTCTCTCCCGATGGTTGTGGTCTGGCGATGGTTGTGGTTCGGCGATGGTTGTCCGTCATGGGTCGTGGTTCGATGGTCATGGGTCGTGGGTCCGATGGTTGTGGTTTTGATTTTGGGTTGTGGGTCATAGTTCGATAGTCATGGGTTGTGGGTGAATGGTCTGATGGTCACAGTGCGGTTCCTGGGCCGTGGTGTTGATCGTGGTCGTGGTCGTGGGTCATGGTCATGGGTCGCGATTCCTGATTGTGTTCTTGAGTTGTGGGGGGTGGATCTGGCTAGTGGCGGCGATGGTGGGTGGATGTGGTAGTTGTGGTATGGGTGGATGTGGAGGTTTCTTTTTATTTTTTTTCTTTTCTTTTCTTTTTTTTTTCTTCTTTTTTGTTGTGGTTTTTATTTTTTAGTTGTGGTATGGGTGGTAGGATTGTGGTGGTTGTGGTATGGGTGGTGGGTTTTTGGTGGGTGATTGGGTGGTGGATTTTGTTGTGGCTAGCGGTGCTGAGAATAGTTGGGTTGAGGAAAAAGAGAGAGACATAGGAGAGAGAGGAAGAATAAAAAATAATAAAGAAAGAATATTTAAATGATGTGTTAAAGAAAATAGAAGTTTTGATATAAGGTATATTGTAAAGTGATATGGTATATATTATAAAGTTGGTTTTTTAGATACTAAATGTTAAAATTTTTATGACCTTTGATGAGAATGCTTTTATAAAGTGTGCTATTAAAATAAATAAAGTAGTGTTTTGAGTTGCATTCTTGATATGAATGCTATTAACTAATGCATGACATAAAGCTTAGATGGACGAGATCTCCTTCTAGCTAAACGCAAACTCTTAAATCTATAAGGGGCTCCTTGAATCCATTAAGAACTCTAGAATCCACTAGCAATAAAGATAACCTCAATTTTATATTAAAAGCGAATTGTACATTTTCATTTTAGAGATTGCCTGTGTTTTTAAAAGGATCCAAAAAACTAATTTTTGAAGTAAAGATAATATTAAACAGATTCTAATAGTGGGTTCCAGTTTGCTCAGTTAGTAAAGTCTCTGATAGTTTTATAAGAGATTTAAGGTTCAATCTCCGCCTACACTAAAAACTGATTGGTGTCTTGGTCTGATGATAAAGAGCTATCATCAGAAGCAAATGTCATAAGTTGAAACTCTCTTAAAAAAAAAAAAAAAAAAAAAAAAAGATTCTAATGGAAATAGTAACAAATTAGGACTATAATAAGTTGACTAAGAAACCCTTAAAACACCTAAAATTTAGGTAATAAAATTTTGAATCCTAAAATAATATAAATTACTTTAAATATCAAAAATCAATTAACAATAAAAATGAACCCTATTTTTTTTTTCCCTTCATCAACAGGTAAGCGACTTTTAAACTTTATTCGTGGCTAGTCCATGACTGGAATCAATTGATGCAAATTCAAGATCGTAAACAATGCATATAATTTGTATTCTAGATAATCACCACAAGTTTAAATATAGACTCCAGAGGGTGCCTAGTGTATGATTTAAATTGGAAAATTCGATGTCATTATATTCTGATTGAGTTTGCAATGTGTTATCAAAGTTCAAGTTAGATGTAGCTCAAAGAAGAAAGAAATTTAAGCATTTGACCATCCTTCGATTGATCAAATTTGTGATTTTGATAGCCAATCGATCGCATCTTGAATGAAAGAGCATTCTGTACATGTGCTAGACAACGGCTCACTTGATCAAGAATAGTGCATTCAAAATTTGACGTGCATTAAGATAATGCATTTTATAAATATTATTACTTATTTAGGTAATGTAATGTATTATAAACTCAGTTTAAAACACTATTATTATTTTTATGTGTGTTTTAATAAGTATCACTATTTACTTAAAAAAAAAAAAAAGGTAATATGTCGGTAATTGAATGAGAGATCAGTAGTTTAATAATTGTTTAATTGTGGACATTGAAAAAGATGTAACAAATAACATGGATAGTAGAGCTATTATATCATACAAAAATTTCAAAATATAAAAACTTGTGAAGAAAATTTTAAAACGTTATGTATTTGCGCGATTATTTTTTTTATGATGTTAATATATTCAAGTTTTTTATTTATTAATTTTTTGAATTTAAGTTTTTTAATAACCACTCTGAAAAAAAAAAAAAATTCCTAAAGCCGCTACTAGAAGAATGGGATCTTTGCTCTACACCACATGGTTTTGTCTTGCCTCATCCCCGACTTGCCCCGCATGACAAGAAAAATTTTCTTGTCCCATCCTCGCCCCCTGGGGCCCTGTGAAGCCCATCTCACCTTGTAAAACTCCAATTTTTGTTAATTTGCTCACAACTATTACAATTTTTTTATTAAAACCTTTTCATTATAAAAAATATACTTGAAATTGTAAATAAATTTATCCCATCAAATCAAACTAATTTTTAGCAAAAACTGAATAATATTATGAAAGTATTTAATAAGACAATATCACTACAAAAAAAATTTCATAATACAAAATAAAAAAATCCAATAATATATAAATTTGTTTCTAATAAAGACAATAAAACATTAAAATTGGTACCTTATTTCTAACCTTACTAGAGAGAAAAAAGAGACAGAGAGTCACATTAGGTAGAATACAATAAGCTAATGATATGTTTGTTTAAATAGTAGGGTTTTATTTTACAATTTAGCCATTGTCAACGTGGGGTAGGGCGGGGCCGAGCGGGGCAAGGCGTGAATGGGGCGGGATAGGTCTAAAAAGTCTAAACTCATCTCTACCTCCACCACCTTTCCAGAGAAGGGAAAACTCGAGCACAGTGAAGCAGGGAGGAGCAGGTTAAGTGGGACGGGGCAAAATTGTCACCCCGATCGAATCAAAGAGGCTAGCTACAATAACTTTAGTTTTTAATTACTCACCTACAGTAAAAATAAAGTTGAATATCTTATTAATTTCTCAAATTTAGGGAAAATAATATATATATATATATATATATATATATATATATATATATGAGATGGGTTCAAGTTACACTTGGTGTAAGTCTAAAAGAGTTACACCTTTTCCAAACCGTTAGATTTAAGTTAATCTAACGGTTAAAAAAAGATACTCATTAATGCTAATATTCTTATTAATCTCATTTATTATCCCTTCTTTATGTCATTCCATACTTATCTCTATACCCAAAAAAAAATCTCTCTCTCTCTCTCTCTCTCTCTCTCTCTCTCTCTCTCTCTCTCTCTCTCTCTCTCTCTCTCTCTCTCTCTCTCTCGGGTTCCACCTCCACGGCCAAGTTGTCGTTAGCAAAATACGTATACTCTACCAAGTGATATGCTGATGTCAGATGATTGTATATTCCATCAATTGAAAGATGAGTAGAGGCAACACTACTCTACCAATTAATCAATCCAAATTGGAGAAAATCATGCATAAATATAAATGATAATCTGCAGTTTTTTTTATTAAAAATAAACGGAAACAGAGATACACAATAGATGCTAAGTCTGGTGGTAACATTTTTATTAAAAAAAATGCAAAAAAAAAAAAAAAAAATTACCGATTAGCCAAGAAGTCCTAACAAATCCAATAAGTGTGAATGGCTCATAAGATTCAGACGTAAACATATTCTCTCAAAATAAACTCTCCTAAGTCCTAACAGATCCAAGAAGTACGAATGCCTTGAAAACTTTAGCAGTAACACACTCTCTCAAAATAACCTCTCTTAAGTCATAAGAAATCGATGCTCGTAAGGTTTAATAGCAAGCATACTCTTTCAAAATATGGTTTAAGTATATGGTTTTTTTTTTTTCCGCTCCTATAACAAGAACATCATATCCAATCATGACTGGTTTTCCTTCAACTTTATTTAGGTTTTCACTAGTAAAACATCATGTGATAAAGTACCTATTACTTGTACTCAAATGCTTAGACTTATACAATTTAAATATTCACACGCGCATCCCACCATTTAAAATGCAAGATGTTCAATACTCTCATACCTACTGCCATTCAAAATAATAATTATTCTCATTTTAGAATCAAATTTTTAAAGTGCTTTTATTTATTTATTTAAATTTTGTGATTCAAATTTTAGTATTTAAATGGCATGGAAATTGGATAAAATTTTATATTGGAGAAGCAATTTGTTAGAAGAATGATGAAAATGTATTGGAGGAAGTCTATTAACAATTTTGCCAAAACGTGTTAATGTTTTCAAGGATGGCTTTCAGTTTAACATTGTCAACATGTTGTTTTATGATGCATTCGCAGCCTACCTGTTATCTGGATTCAGGACTCTTCTGCTTATAGAAATTGATCAACAAAATTGTATTTTCATCCAAAGTAAAATACACACGTCAAAAAAAAAAAAAAAGAAAAGGACAAGAGTGCAAAATGATCTAAGAAGAATGAAATGCCACTGGCGGCTGTGGCTTTTTTTGCAGCTGGCGACCTGTCCATAGAGGTGGAACCAGAGAGAGAGAGAGAGAGAGAGAGAGAGAGAGAGAGAGAGAGAGAGAGAGAGAGAGAGAGAGAGAGAGAGAGAGAGAGAGAGAGAGAGAGAGAGAGAGAGAGAGAGAGAGAGAGAGAAGCGTATTGTAGTGGAGGAGAATAAAGACAAGTATGGAATGACATAAATAAATGATAATAAATGAGATCAGTAAGAATATTAGCATTAATGAATTATTTTTTAACCGTTAGATCTACTTAAATCCAATGGTTTAGAAAAGGTGTAACTCTAAAGAGTTACACTAGGTGTAACTTGAACCCATCTCTATATGTATATATAGTCGTGACTAAAACCAAGAGTTTATAATCTTTAAGTTTAAAAACAATCATTTTAGTAAGGGTTTTAATCTATTTTAAGAAACTTTTATAAAAAATTGAAAAAATTGTCAAAAAACTAGTAATTTTTTCAATTCAAGACACGGTCAAGCCCAACTGACACTAAACTAACTTATTTTGTCCTTAGTGCATCGGTGCACTGGGCATACAGATTAGGATCATTTTGGACGGTTAACTCTAGTTATCAAATATTCTGTTAGAAATATCCTTCTCCATGAAACAAGGTCCTGAATAAGAACAAGACCGTGTTTGTTGGAGGGGGATATTTCTGACCGTGTTCGTGGATTTGGGATATATGAGAGTAATTACGATGATGTGCCATTTTCTCAATATATTTCTTCCAACTTAAGAAAATAAATTCTACAACTTTTTTTTGCTTTTTTTTTTTTTTCTTAAGTTGGAAGAAATATATCATATAAAATGTTGTAAATTTTTTTTTTTCTTAAGTTGGAAGAAATATATCATATATGTAAACATAGAAAGAGGAATATTCTAATCAAAAAAAAAAAAAAGGGGGGGGGGGGAGGAATATTGACTATAGTCACTAGTGCGGAAGTATCTATTCTTCCCCACGCCCCAGCTCCTTCCTTTTTTTTTTTTTTTTTTCCTCTCTAGGTAAGTAAGGGGGATAGACACCCCAAGCAAGAGGTTACAAAGGAACCCAGGTGCCACTTGGCTACAATCCATGCCCCACAGCTTATTGATGCTGATGAATCATACCTTTATCATTTTGGACAGTTAGTCAAGTTCTGAGACCCCTGCCCGCTAGGATCCGCGTCTCCTTCATTCCGCATTGACAACTTGTGTCCAGTCATTGCGCTGGATAGGACACGATAAGATCCTAACACCTGTCTAATCCACTAAAGTGGATATGAGTCCAATGCACTATTGTGCTTACCGTCACAATATTTTTATAATATATTTTGAATAGTAATAACTTGTTAGCTTTACTATTAATATCACTTTTTTATCCATCAATAATAATAATTTGTTATCTATAATTTATTTTAAAATTATTGTTAAAATGTTGTGTACATAGCAACATTCAATAGCTCCAAGCAAACCACGAATAAGAACCAAAACACATCACAAATCATACTATGTAATTTGTGTAAAACAATAACTACTACTAAAATAATAACTTGTAAATTTCATTAGAACAAATGACACAAATTTTATTTAAAAGCTATTTTAAACCTAACTTCAATTCCTAAAAAAATTCCTAAAGAAATGTTAGACATTTTTAGTCTACTGCTGACCTCAAAATAGATTTTTTTTTTTTTGATATGTCAAAATGGATGTTATAAGATGAGACTTGACGACTTTTGTGTAATGCGAAAATTAAACGGACTCCATAGCGGATCCTACATCCTATTGGACCCAAAGGGCTTTCCTAACGCAATTTATGCCACAAGATACTTCTGCGAAGTTCACTTATAAGTAATATATAAGAAGATATTTTTATAAAATTATTTGCCCCTTCAACAACACAAAATTTATTTAAGAGAATTTCTTCTTCTTCTTTTTAAGAGAATTTTTTATAGAACTTTCAACCACACAAGTTAATGTGGCAGCGGAAATGGAGTCTATTATAGAAAAATAATATCTCTAACAAATCAAGGATGAAATTATGATAAAAAAGTGTTGAGTTATTTGGTCCAAGTGGATGTAGTAAAATCTGATTACTTAGAGAAATAGGATCACTAATAATTTTGTAGTTTGATTGGTTTGCACCTTTTGATATTTAAATAAAAAATAAAAAAAAATACAACTATGATTCAACTTTACTTGCCCAACTTTTAATTTTTTTTTTAAAAAGGTTCAAAGCGGATTGGTATGCTTGAAGTCAGATAACAAGGAGTTTTTTTTTTTTTTTTTTTGAAAAATTAATATATTATTATTATTAATTATTAAAAACAAAGTTGTGGTCAAATTATATAAGAGAATAGCCTTTATTCAAAACTCGATGATGATGGAAAGAAAATTAGTGAGCCAATTATCCAAACGAGGGGTGTTAGAAGACCTACAATCAAAGAACACACTCTAGGAGAGTAGCAATGTGATGCCAACCAAAGACTCTCCAATGCCTAAGTCATAAACTTATAAGAACCCAAAAAATTTCTGATAATGGAAGAGTTAAATTTTTTCACTCATACCTTAGAATGAAGAAGGTTAGCCTTGGGCTGATTAGTGACTACTCTCTTCCATGATCTTTTCCGTTTTCCTTATGAGAGGCATGATGGAAGGAGTGGAGTTAATGGTAGCAAGATTCTTAGGGTTCATGCCCATAATTGGAGAATGTGGATTCATACCCAAGAATTTCCATGAATACACCAGTAGTGGAGCCATGGAAGGTGATTGTCCTGGGGGTTGGACGGATGAGGTCGCATGTCAGACAAGTGACATTGTTGGTTGGAGGAGAGGCTTCTATCAGGCGAATGGTGTTCATGGGTGGGCATATCCATCATTAGCATGTCGGGTATAGGAGATGTTGGACAATTGAGCATGGGTTGGACGAAGGACATTGTGGGAGCTTGGCCTTTGAGAGATCCTTAGAAAATCATTCCCCTTCCTACAATTTTAAACAACGAAATTTCAAATTTTGTATTAAAATCATGTTTTGAAAACACAATTTTAGAGCAAAGACATTTTTCATTAAAATTATGTTTTGGAAACATTATTTCAAAGCAAAAATTTGAAATTTCAATAATTAAAATCATGTTTTGATTTTCAAAGAGAGGCTATTCTCCAAAATATTTTACCGTTAGTTTTAAAAATTATAAATACATAATATTATTTGTCCAAAACCCAAATAACAAGTGTGCATTTCAAACTTCGAATTGCAAAAGATTACTTTTTTTTGTTTTAATTTTTTTTTTTTTAATAATAACTTGATAGTTTACGAGATTACTTGGGAAACTCGTTTAACATTTGCAATTCAATATATTTGACCTAAAAAGAAAACATTATATATACCCCAAGTGGTGGATCTTTATTTATTTATTTTTTGATAGGAGTGGTGGATCTTTTTGTTTTTGTTTTTGGTTAACATAGAAACATTATACATATCCCAAGGTGTGCTATGGACTTGCTGGTGCAATCGGATAGATTCATTTGGGCCGGAGAAGTGGGTTGGGAATAAAATTCATAACTATGACGGATTGGGTCTGATACTGAATAATTCCATATTTTTTTTAAAAGTAAACTAAGATTGAATCTGATTTGGGCTTAAGCTTGTATCAATATTTCATGACAGTTGGCTAGAGTTCAATGGAGTGAACCCGGCGAGGATATCTATAAAAGTCAATTTTGATGGGTCACGTTTTAGCGGCTGCGGTTCATAGGCGTTGGCATAGTGATACGGAATTTTCGAGGTGAACCAATGGCAGCAAACGCAGGAAGAGGGGGACTGACTATGAATCCTACATCAGTAGAATAATTTGCTGCAATGCAAGCCCTCAACTTCAAAATTGATTTTGGTTGGACACATAAAATTTGTTATAAAAATGTTGCAGAGCTCAACTTAAATCAGATGTTTTGCATGGTTAAAGTGATGTTCCAGACAAATAAAAGTATAGATTAACCTGCTCAGATGAAAAGATTGCAATGCATAGCCATGTTCTTATTGAATACTTGCTACTATTCTTATAAAACATTGAAAGATCAAAATACACCCTGAAAAGGGTATGTGTTGTACTCGGTCTAGCCTTTTCAGGTTTCAAGTCTCTTTCCAGCTATTGAATCACACATATTATCATCCAAAGGAGTTGATTTTGTTGATCAAGTGTCATCCAAAATCAAGCTTTCTTCCACTCCTTTCACCAACTTAGCTACAAATTCATCATTTGTTCTTATCTGAGCTTCCACCTAAATAGTGTTAGCTCAAGAAATTTTTTCTAAAGAGATCGCTAAGAAACTTAATTTATATAAAATCTAATAAAAAAAAGAATAGAAGGGCTTTTGTATGAAAATTTGTGCCTTGTAAGAGAAAGGCTTCATGTAAAATAGATTTATGCATTCCATGAGAAGGGCTTTGATATGAGGACTTGGTGCCTTCTAGGAGAAGGGCTTTAGTATTAGAATTTTATGTCTTCCACAAGGCTTTTAGTTTGAGTGTTTGATATCTCTTGAGAAGTGTGGAGGTAGTAAAAGATATAGATGTTTTGTGGGATGTAGTATTTATAATATGTATGATATATGGAAGTATGAGAGATATGATGGTTAAAGATAGTAAAAATATGAGATTATAACTGTTGGATAAGTTGTAGAGATTGCTTTCCAAGAGGAAAGATTTTGTAAGAGAAGAGTGTGGAGATGTGTTTAGGTATTTGGAAATAGGAGCAGTAACATGTATTTTCAGAATATAGAGAGTGAGAGAATGGGTATAAGAAAGTAATAGTATTGTAGTGTGTTTAGCAAAGCTGCTGGGATTTTCTGCTGGAGGATGTATGAGGGCGTATGAAGGGCGTTTATAAGCTAAGGGCTGAAGAGTTTAATTCTTAATTTGGAAACTAAAAACTCAGAAGCTCAGAACTTCATTAAGAGTTTAAGAAGATAATGAGAGAGAGAGAGAGAGAGAGAGAGAGAGAGAGAGAGAGAGAGGTTTATGAGAGAATTGTTCTTCTCTATTGGTGTCCCTTGAGGTGTTGATGAAGTGCTCTATTTATAACTGAGTTTAAGGGAGTATTTTAGCAAATAATCTCAGTCAAAATATGTCTCAATCAGCAACGAATTTTCAAAAAATTCATCCTAGGATTTGGCCAAAAATGATATGTTTAGCTTTAAGATATTCTTGTTGTTTTGGGTAATAACTACTGGAGGAAAGAGAGCAAAAAAGGAAAGTATTTTAGCAAGAAAGAGATAGTTTCTTTAGTTAGTTTTAGTTATTAGCTAAATGTGGAAAAACCAGTAATGTTAAGGCTGTTGGGTCAGCTGTCACAACTGGCATAATATAGCTGTTGCTGGGGCAGAAGCAAATGAGGTCAGATGTCAGACTGCTAGGATTTTAGCATTAAATGGTTGATGATATTAGTTTAGCCAGGTGTCAAGTGCTGAATACACTATTGGTGTTTTGCTAGAAATGTTTCTTTTTTTTGGGTGTTTGTATTTTTGGTCCAAAGTTCTAATACAACACATTTTTAGTAAGTAATAGAATGATTGGTTGAAAATTAATAAAGTTTTAGAGATCTAATTAAGATCTCATTGTGTTGTGACTTAATCTTGGTAAGCAAGAAGAGCATTTAATGCTTTACTCTAGCAACTAGTAGAGGAATATTTGGTCTGATTGTGGCAGACAGTAGCTAGGCATGAGAGATATCATGAATATTTTATATATTTGAAGATTAAAGATAGCCAATCAGATTAGGCCATGTGTTTGAGTTGGATTTTAGTTGAAAGTAATAATAAGTTTATGTAGAATAATATAATGAAGTTTCTAAATTTATATAGGAACAGTTGAAGGTTGAATAAATAGTTATTTTCTCAGCATTTAGATGGCTGGAGATATTGAGTATTTGTCATATGATGAATATTAACTTATAGGAAAAGAGTAATGGGGAGTTTTATCATCTTAAGTGCTATGTGATAAGAGATGCTTACCATATATTACTCGCTACACACGAGCTTGTCAGAGTTCAGGGAGTTGAAGAAGACTCGCCAAACAACATATTTCTTTTATCAACTTTAAACCGCTGAAGTTTTACTAAACATACCTCTTGGCCCTCCAAACCATGACTTTCAAAGTTTCTCCAAAGAGACTCATAAGCTCGGATCAGAAGTCGAAGATGAGATGACGTACTTTGGGCTTTGTTGTCATTTTGCATAAATATTGGGCTTTTGTTAAAAAAGCAGCTTGCCATGAGTGTAAGAGAGGTAATATAGGCTGTGAGATTTGGCTCATTGCTTAAGCCCGATCCATGTTGATGTTGATGTTGATGTTGATGATGTCATGGAGTTATGATCCCATTTGATTAAGAGGAAATGTGGACCATGAATCCACATCTTGAAGTAAAGATCTTGGGGGCCATGTGAGCCCAATCCATATAGTTGAATGAGATATGAGTTTATTTTGGGCTTTAAAGAGATTTATCCAAAACAATAATACGTGGATGTGGCATAGGTTATCAATGAAGTAGTGCCATATGGGGTGAAAAAAGAGTCATCAACAATATTAATATTTGATTTTCTTGAAATTTTGCAAATACGGGAATATAAAAAGAAAAATGTAATCTAATAGCAGATTTGTCAAAATTCACATCCAATAAAAAAAATATTGAGTTGAGTTGTATCCTCAACCTATAATACTACAATCAAGTTTGTTATTAAACTTTGTCCAAAGTTTAGTTATGTTGGGTCTAAAAAAATTTAAGGTGGTCACAACTTTTTTTTTAAGATAAAAAAATCATAAAATTTTTAAAATTTATATATAATAATTAATTTTTTTTTTCAAGTCAGAGTGGTGATGTTGTGACCTCCCTGGACGCAATGCGGAGGCGCCCATTGTTGGAAGTCAGTATTGACCATTGAGAGACGTGCAGCGCCTGGACACTAATCCATCGCAGAAGACTGCATGCCCTCTCAAATGAGTGTTTTAAAGGCCTTTGGATTAAATGTATTTCAAACATGATTTTATCTTAAATATTGGAGAATCCAGATGAATGTGGTGGGTATATGCAGTCACAATGCAATGCTGGTATAAGCATAAGTTGGGTCCAGAATTGGCAAGTGCTGTAGAGGCAAGTCATTTCGATGCTAGATGGAGCGGGAACCAAAAGAAACAAATGAATTTCCTAGAGATAGATAGGAAATTCCAAGTCTTTGATTTTAATGGGTTAAATGAATGGGTTGGATTATTGAATGGATTGGGTGGATAATGGGTAAATAATATAAATTTAAATGGGTAATAAATAAGTTAATGGGTAATTATATACCTCACTTCTTTAGGACCCAATCCAAGATCTACCGAACCAGCCCAATTGCCACCCCTATTCTTGAGATGCACAATCAATTTGGCAAAAGTGGCACCACGAATGTATATTCATGTTTTTTGTTCTATATTTTGGCAACTGTTTTGTCAATTTGCAGTATTTTCATATGGCTGCCATGGTTAGATGAGATTCGGTGTCCTAATCTTGGCTTCTGTTTGGTTTTGTTTCTCTTACTACTGAATTTTGGCATTGTCACAAAAATAAAATAAAATAGGAATCCCACATTCCATATAAACTTTCAACCTTACAAGTTGAGTCGTTGAAAATTTGCAAAATTGCATTGCAAATTTTATTATCTAAGCAGTTGGATGTGAGATCTTCAGTAAAGGATAAAAACATATGCTCAATATAGTATAATTAACCTTACTTTAAATAAAATGTAAATAAATTCAAACTTCCACAAATAGAAAATTGCGTAAGTGAAAATTTTGCTTACTTTATATCTAATTAACAATAACATGTCATTAAAATAATTTCTTCCATCTGAATACGTACCATTGTCTTCCTGTTCCCTTTAAGAAAATGCTTGAGAAGCTGCTTGCTAGAATTTTTCTTGGACCCAATCATATATCTAATCAACTAATTGACAAATCTTTTTAAACAAGCTGCATACTGCCTTGAGTACTAAATTAGCTGTGTAGTAAACACACAGATAAATTAGTTGGTACAAATGATGTACCCCTAGGATCAGGATTGGGCATAAATTAACTATGAATAGCCAAAAGGGAGAGATGATTACTGCGAAGAGTAGCTCAATAGCAATAATTCCAGAAACCAGACAAATGAACCTCAATATGGGAAGGTATCCAGCATCTTGAGGTTGTAGTTTTATCCTCATATATGCAATGTGATGGATGATTGTAGTCATGAAGAATATCACGATGATAGCAAAATGTGTATGAAGTGGCGAGACGCCCAAGACTTGAAAGTGTAAACCAATTAGTGCAGTTGGAAACAAGGCGAGTTCACCAGGAAGCAAGTGAAATGCTTCAATGAAAGATAGTGCTTCATCACTGGCACATACACAAACAAAAAACCCTTTAGCTTTAATATTACTTTTTCGCCCAAACATAAGAAAATCAAAATCCACTTAACTTTCAAAAAAATAAAAATAAATAAATCCCTTCGGCTTTATTAGGTTTCTCTCCCAAACCTACCGCAATGAGTGCAATTCAATGTGAAGAGATGAAGAAGCCACTAACAATATTATTTCATTCACCCTTACTACAAGAATTAATCTTTAACAATTTGTCTCATCAAGAATTCATAAAATTCAGTATTTATATGTATGTGTGATTGTGCAGTTGTGATTTTGTAATGATTGAAGTCATTCAATAAGCCATAGGTCTAATATAAGACTTAATGTTCCTCATCCATGAATTAGTGTTGATGTTGAAATCTAAAAAACAACAACCAAGCCTTAGTTTTAAAACTTTAGAATTGGCTAGGTATCCTCAACAAACTAATTAGGGACCCTCACTTGCAATATTCATCCATTTTTGTAAAAATTTCTAACCCTAGTTTTTTTTTATATTCGTTTTATGTGTTTTTTCGTCTAAAAAGTGCTTTCCTAATGGCAAATGGAGTGGTAGCTCACCGAAGCCTAATGGCGCTAATCTCAATTGGAAAAAGTGCTATAACTTCTAAACCATGGGCAGGCAAGGTGAAAATAGGCCTAATCTCAAGTGGGTTACTTGAAATTACCCCAAAAATACTTCTACTAAAATTACTTCATAGAACATTGCTGTCATAAAGGGCAATCTGAAGAAAGCATAAAAAGAAATTTTCTTAGTTGTGAGAATCTTGAAAGCAAAAGAAAGATCAGAAGTAGAGATTTCCATTGAAAATTGCAGGTATATTTGAAAGAAACTAAAGTAAATGTATGGACGCAGATTCGAACTATGGTTTTCCTCATAAAGGAGACCAATCAATGTCACTAAGCTACAAGACTCTTGACATTCAAAGTAAATTGTATTAGAAGTGATGAACCTCCTATAGTTAAAAGACGCGCACAAACCTAGAGCTTGGGCTTTCTAGGCTAAGTTTAGTGAAGGCGGATATATGATAATTTAATAACACAACCAGGCCTTGCTAACATAAAAATCTTAAAGGAGCCCAACCCTTGGGCTGCATTTGGGAACATGTATTTAGATTTAGGATTTGGATTTTAAATCAATCAAGGGATTTGGAAATCATTATTTTGCAATTCATGGGTTTTTAATCTCTTGTTTTGGATCACTTATATGGTTAGAAGTATTTGAATTTATTTCCATTAGTGGGTGAAAATATAGAAGCAGAAGTTACATATTAATCAAAGAACAAACAAATAAATGCTATTTCCATTTATGGTTACATAATCTAAAGTAACATAACTTTCTAGTGAAAGAAGTCATAATTAACATATAATTGTAATGTGTAAGATACAAATAAATGTTAATTCTTAAGAGAAAAATTTGTCACAAACACCATTCAATCAAACAAATAAATCAACTTAGCCAATTTTCAATAATTCAGTATCTGATCCCCCCTCCTCCCCATTAAAAACAAAATCTAGGAGTTCAACATCAGGGGCATAAACTCTAGTCAAACTCTCAAGCATTGACTATCTTAAACCAACAATCATAACAAGAAACCCAACTGGCAAAGGAATAAAACCCATCTCTTCTTCCTCTTTTTTGCATCTCATTCACACTATGTTTTTGTTGGATGCACAAATCTCGTCTATCATTGGCCTTAAATATCAGAGAAGCTTGAAAAACTTAAAAGAAAACATACAACCATGCCATTACAGAAAAAAACCTTCTCCCCTTCCTGCTAATTTTTATACTAATCAGAATATGCCTCAACAATGAGAATGGGCAACTCTTTTCTTAAATCTTCAAAGAGCACAAAAACAACCAAGATAGATATTAACAGTGCTCAGAATTGACACCAGAATTTAGATCGTAGGCTTGTTCCCGCACAAAGTTTGGTAGTGGGCAAAAATACTTCTTTTTTTTTTTTTTTTTTTTTTGGGATAAGTAAGAAAGATGCATATTCAAAAAGCTACTTTTATGCATGAAAAGCACAAAGCAGACCAGAAATTACAAAGAAGAAAGAAAGAACAAAGAAGAAAATTAATTACAAAAAAGGAGAGAACTAAGCTACTTGGCTACAACTTATTTTGAATTTTGAAGTAATAACAAATTCATCTTCTATGGCTGCATCAAACCCCTAAAGAAAAGTGACTCTATAAGTAAAACATACCATGAATTGAGCAATAATTAAGAAACCCAATTCATATAAAACAAATGCAAAACGAAAATGGACAGCCCAAAAAAGGAAAATTCAATTATTTATAGCCTCTAAAGATAAGCATGCCTTCCATCTTCAACCAAACCAATAAGTTTAACAATGACACATCAATAAATATCATAGACCTAAGATGTTTAACTAACCATTCCAAATAATCCAAAATTATGCATATCCAGAACTGAAGCTAACCCCTAAGCGTAATGAGCTTTACAGGCACATATACAAACATATTTATAGTTTTATAAAAGAACCCAAATTTGTTTAATAGGCGATAAAAGAGCTACCAAAATTGAAACCTTCAATCTGATCACTAAATTAAAAGCGGAATTAAAGTTGAAACTGATAGGAAAAAAAAAAAGGCAATAAATCAATTCTTATGAAACAAAAATTGATCCAGGTAACAATCAAATTTGCAAAATTGAAAAACGAAGGAACAGAGAGCTTAAAGCTAGAACCCAAACCTGTTCAGTCGGTTATAAATTGCTTCCAAAATCGAATCCTTCAATCTGATGGCTATGTCCAGAGCCGCATTTAGGCTGAAACTTGTAGAAAACAGAAGACAAAAAAATTAATTATTAACTAAAAATTGATCCAATCATCCAAGCAAGAATAAATTAGAAAAAAAAGGAATACAAACGGGGCTTTGGGTTTGGATCCAAACTCTTAAATTCACGTTTCTTAACATGCCATTTTATGGCACCCCAGAACTCAAACAACAAAACGGTTGACATCAATTTCGCAGCAACCAAGCTGCTCACAACGTTTCTTTCCGCTGCCGAAGCCATACCCATCAATTGTTATTAGAATTTGACGCTTGACACCCAAGGCAAATTTGCTCGAAACAAAGGGAAATACAAGCTCTCCTTGTCGGAAACTTAGGTGGTACGTGACTAATAACCATATCCATAAATGGAGAGCGAAGAAGGTAGAGAGGAGTAAGATAAGGATTGTGAGAGAAGAGAGTGGAAAGGTTTTTGGGCTTTGATCGCAAGGTTTCTCCCAAAGAGAAAATGCTTCCAAACCCTTTTTAGTATATTTTAACATGAACACCTCAAATTTTCCCTGAAATATTTTTTTTAAGAAATAATTATAGTATATATTTTTTTAATATTATGCTAACTCTGTCATTCGTACCTTTTTTTTCCAATTTTCAAGCACTTTCTATATGAAAATGTGTCAATTTAGTTACAAGACCTTTGACAATTTTTTCTTAAATAAAAATGTTTACACTTTGTCAATAAATTTTTAAAAACATAATTTTGCTAAAAATTTGATTAATCATATAGTAAATGATTTTTTATTTTCTTAAAGTTTTACCGGTACAAATGATATAATTATAGCTAACAATTACCACCGCACACATACAAAAACTTCACACATGTATATACATTTAAATTAGTTTAGAATAGAATTATATCTCGTATAAAAACAAACAGCTAACAATTCAACTCTCATTAAACAAAAAAATACATCGAATAAAAGAAAAAGAAAAAAGTTTGACAGCAAAACTACAACTTTACTCAAAATCTTTTTATTATATGTGAATTTTGACAAATCCTCTATTAGATTACATTTTCTTTTATATCCCTATGTTTGAAAAATTTCTAGAAAAAAAAAATAGTTTTGTCATTAATTAAACATTTAAATTTAAATTTTTTTATTTTCCAAAATTATGTATAAAGATTATGTTAATAGATAGAATAGTAAATGAAATCCGTTTGACACAAATTTTTACATATATGTTAATAGCATAAAAAATATGCCATCTAATGATTAGATTATCGAAATATGTAATAATGCTAATTTTTTAAATGGGAATTGTAGCATTAGGCTACAAATAAGTTTATAGTCGTCAACGGGGGTGGTTTCAGTTGGCAAGGTTCGAACATTTCTCTTAAAAGGCCTAAGTTTGAGTCTCGATGCTAGCAATCCTCCTTGGTGAACGATCTATAAATCTAATGCAAGTTTTCTCTGAGCTCTGCGGCTTTGCTTGGCCCTAGTATGAGATAGTCTGATCCTCTCACCTAAACTTTTTTTTCTACAAAAAAAAAAAAAAAAGTTTATAGTCAAACTATGGGTTTCGGTTTCAGTTGCAGTTAGTTCAACTGGTAAACTCTCTTGTCATCGAATAAAAGATCTCTAGGATTCTATCACCACCTACATTAAAACACAATTGGTGTTTTGATATGATAATAAATGATACTCATGAGGAGCGGATGTTATAAGTTAAAATTCTACCTCTCAAAAAAAAAAAGTTCATAGCCAAACTTTATTCAAATTATCCAAACTAGTTTGAAAATAAACCTTTTTTCTATTGGTAATGAGAATGTTTGTTAATTTTTCTTAGAGAATATGGAAAAAATTTTGGGATTTCAAATATTCTCCAGCTTTCTTAAATATAGAGAAAGAAAGAGAGTGTGTCCGTTTGTAAACATCTTATCTAGCTTTTTGCTAAAGAAAAATGATCAAAGTCTGCTAAAGTAAACTTATACTTTGAAAAAGTGAGAAAAAAAAATGAAGTTTTAAAAAACTATACATAAAAACTAAAAAGTTAAATATTGAACTTATAAGCTCAAGTCAAACACTTAAAATTATAGCGGTTGTTTGCTGAAATTAAATAGAAAAGCTTTTTTAGTGAGATTTGTTATGTGTGGGAGAAAGAGAGATACTTGCAAAGAATGAGTAGAATGAGTTATGCATTTAAAAAACAAGAAGTGGGTAAAGGTGGTGACGATTTTGGTGGTGTGGTATTGTGGCTTATGAATAATATTACAACTGCAAACTATTTTACAACACTTTTACAAATTGTTGATGTGGAACCTTTTATTAGTTTTCATTTAAGCTCACCATTAACATCATTTTTTTATTAACCAATGACCACTCATCACATCAATGGTTTGTAAAAAGTTTGTATCTCTAGCATTACTTGTGGCTTATTACTAGTTGATTGCTGACTTGGAAGGGTTTCACTTCTATGATCTAACACAACAAGGAGTGATGGTCTCTTAGATTGGATCAGAGGAGTTTTCAACAATTCTATAACCACAAAATTTTATCTAATTTTTGCAAAAACAATTATCTATGTGACTGATAATAAATATGGTGGGTTTATGTGAAAGTTATAAATAATCCGTTATAATTGGCCAAGAAAGTGCAACAAAAGTTGAGATTTTTTTAATTCATACTTTCAAATATTTTATTTATTTTCTTGATGTGGATATTTTTATTTTTAAAGTTATTAATGTGCCTTTTTTTAATAACAAATAATTAAAAATAATAGAAATCAAATTGATTGAAAAAAAATGTAAAAGCAATCCCAAAATTATAATTTCGCCAATTTCCAATTTATTGGCCACAAATGCTAACTAGTATGGGAAATAGAGACAAGAATTCCGTAGGGAGACTTTATGGGTGTGTTTGGTAGAGTGGATTTTAGGGAGGATGAAAAAAAAAAAAAAAAAAAAAAGGTAAAACTTTTTGGAAGGTGTTTGGTTGGGAGGGGGAGAGAGGAAAGAGATAGTGAGGCCGATAGTGTTTTCTCCCCGAACTCATTAAAAAGTTTTCTCTCCAAAATGAAAAAAAAAGTTAGGTGGGAGAAGCCTAATGGGTAAATGACAAAAATGCCCATAAGCACTTGCACGTGGGCTTTGTTCAGTACATTGCTTTTTTTCTTTTCTTTTTTCCCTTCGTTTTCTTATTCCTCCCGTTCTAGTTTTAAGTGTTTTTCCTTTTGTGCTCATTTTTCTTGTTGGTTTGTGCTATTTATAAAAATTAAAAAAAAAAAAAAAGTGTCCATGCATAATTTTTTAATAAAAAAAGTGTGTTTCTATTTTGTTTAATTTAATGGGGATATAATTGTAAATTTATATCAACTTTATTTTTCCATCCTCTCATTTTTCTTCTCAACCAAACAAATAACTTTCTCATCTCTCCACTTTTTTATCCTCCTAACCTAAAACAAATGTGTGAAAACTAAATTTCTTTTATCCTCCTACTTTTCTATCCTCTCCCTATTTTAATTCTCTAATTTTTTCACTCCTCCAACCAAAGTTGCTCTCACCCACCAACATTTTTTTTTTTTTCTACTTTATCTATAATACCATCTCATATTCTGCTAGCTTTGAAGTGAGCCTTAGGACTCCCACATATTCCATTGCAAAAAATCTAATACCACAAAAAAATATATCACATTTGTCACAATTATTTTTGTGACAAATTGTGAATAGTGAAAAAAAAAATTGATTCATATGAAAATAATAGATAACCAATTACAATAACTATGGTTTTTCCCGTGAAAGTAGAATTACTCACAGGAGAGCAGAGACTTTTAGCCAGCAACTTCTTTTCTGCAAGACTGCAACCCTCCTACGGGCAGTACCTCACATATATTTGGCCAAAACAATTCCTAGTCCATAAATGACCTCAAAATATAGTGAACTACACCTCAAATGGTGGATTTCATTAACGTCTACGTCACAAAGGAAAAGAGGAGTTCAATTAAACCCATCTCTTTCGTCCTCCTTTTTTCTCCATCTTGTCCCCACAACGTTTTTGTTTGATTCACATGTCACTTCTATCATTGGTCATCTTTGCCTTTTGTCTATTCTAATGGAAACACTCGGAATCCATAGATAAATAAAAATTCTGGTAACATAAAGACTAGTCACTAGAGATAATAAAGAAACCCAATTCATATAAATAAAATGTAAAAAATGAAATGGACACCCCAGAACAAAAGCTGAAAATAGAGAGTCAATGATAATCTTGACTTCCAACTTCAACCATTAATTTTAACTATTACTCTCATAAAAAAAGTAACAATTACATATTAATAAATATCATAGACCAAATATGCTTTATAAATAGTTTCCTATGCATATCTAGAAGCTGACGCCTAAGTTCGATCAGCTATACAAGCACATATACGTACATATGTAAACATATTTATACAAGAACCCAAACCTGGTCAATAGGCGACAAAGAACTTCCAAAATTGAATCCTTCAGTCTGATTGCTAAATTCACCATCGCACGTGAGTTGAAACTGATAGAAAGCAAAAGAAGAAAAAAGAAAAAAAAAAATTTAACAAAATTAATCCAAGTTGAAAACAAAATTCCTATATTGGATTTTATAGTTTAGACACTTTTTTTTTATAGAATAGTTTAGACACCTAATTAATTAACAATGCGAAACAAATAAATATAGTTAATCACACACTATAATCAAAATAATAAAAATATAACTCAGTATATATATATATATATATATATATATATATATATCATAGATAATAAACCAAAGCAGTAAAAACTATTGTTAGACAGAGAATGGTCACAGAGTAGAAAACCGAAGGAAAATATTTCCAATGGAAAAATCACTATAGAGACAAAGACATTCCGATAGAAAATCACTAAAGAAAAACAATTACAAATTCAATGACTTACAAAACCTTCATAGCTTAAACTTACAAAATCTGTACAATCATCTCGCTTGCCTTCCTGGCACAGTAATTCTAGACTCTGAAATCCTTTTTTAGTGATCCCTTTTGAACCATAACAATGGTAATTATTAAAAATATGAGTGGGTTAATAAATAGGGTATATTTTCAAAAAAGCAATAGGCATGGATTCTTTTAATGAACTTGGTATATCATGGTGATACAGAAATAAACTAATTAAGGCACAATGTTAAAAAAAAATATAATTTGAGAGAGAGAGAGGACGCTTGGCTTAAGACTTAAGAATGGCTCACTCTTGTTGATTTTCAAACAGCACAGGAGTTCAATAAAAGCTCTTTCATTTTTCATTTGGCTTTCGAGTACCTGAACAAGAAACTCTTTCTTGTTGCTTTCTACAAAAATGGCGACAAGTTTAGTAATTAGCATAATGAGCCTCTTGTTCCGATAGAGAGAAGAACTCTCTACCAAAACTAAGCTCTTCTCAAAACTAGGCTTCACAAACTCAGCCCCACGCCCCAAAAACCCAGCCTCTCTCTATTTTGCTTTTCTTCTTTTAAGCTCTCACAGCACACCTACATAAAATCCCCGACCTCTTTTGCTGCCACATCTGACTCTCACCTCAAGCTCAGCAGAAATTAAATGCTTACTTCAATCTGATTTGCCATATGAAATAAGACATTTCCAGCAACTTCCTTGAGAAGTTTTGCACGGGTTCCAAATCTGACGAGCTTGCCTGAGCAATTCTCTTACAAAGGGAATAATATACTATGTATTTGATGCATGATGTATACTTTTATGCGAAATTTCTGTGTGAACAGTAAATCAACTTGCAATACATTGTCACAAATATTGGCCAATTAAAATCATAACACGAGTAATAATGAAATTTGAAAATTGAAAAATATAGGAATAGAGAGATTGAACTTGTATTCCAAACCTGTTCAATAGGCCATAAACAGCTTTCAAAATTAAAACTTTAATTTCAATCTGATCACTAAGCTCCCAGCCTCATTTGAGGTTAAACTAACGAAAAAAAAATGAAGAAGGAAAATCATGTTCAAATAGATTCAAGTGTATAACAATCAAATTTGTAAACTGAAAAAAAGAATAAAGAAATAGAGGGATTGAACCTAGAAGAGAAGAGGGCTATGATACGAATAATTTTTGGTTAGGGTTAAGGATTTTAATGTTTTTTCTTTCCAATTTTTGGGTAGATCTAGAGAGAGAAGCGAAGAAGAGGGGTCATTCTTGTTTTTTTATAAGTATGAAGGGGTCATTCTTCACTGAACTGATTTCTAAAATTCCTAACCTCTACCTATGCCGTTATTTGAAATCACTGAATTTGGGACTTCTGATGGGGATATGAGTTTGGATCCATCCTTTGAAATTCACGCGAATGAGTGAGAAAAATCCAAATGGATTTTCCACTGGAAAATATATCTGCTCAGGGACACTATGTTGTCAGCAAAAAACACTAATCGTTCTTGGATAACTTCTGGCTAATTATCGAGCTGCCAAAACATGGTGGCTAGCTAAGATAACCGCACTGACTCGGATACCAAACAACCTCGAATGAGAATTCGTTATCGACAGCTTGGCTAGCACGGCCACTTCAATCCATAACGGGGTCACCAACCGAGGACCATTGAAGAAGGGCTAGCTTCACTTGAGAGTTTTTCGATAAAACCGTGTTGATGCTGGTTCAAAAGTCTTTGAGCAAGTTACTAGCTTTTAATCCCACTGGAGATCCTTTAACTCTGCCAATCGATCAGTCCGGTTCTCTAGCTGTCTCGAATGCCCAGAAACAGAAAAAAATAGCGGCAAATTCATTGGAGAGTCACGGTTAACGATTAAGCCGCTCGACAAGAAGATTAACCAGACTCAAAAACGACGTTGTAGCATAAAATTATAAATAAAATAATAAAAAAAACCTTACGGAACCCTAACCACGTCCCTCTCCGAGGGCTAAACCTTCACATGGGTTCCGCCAAAATAACAAACTATATATAGGGACTCCATGTCATGACACGAAAAGCTCTTTAAAATTTCACATGGGTTCCGCCAATATAACAAGCTATGGTGACTCCATGTTATGACATGAAATCACCAGTGTTCTGCAAAATTTCACAACTTTCCGCCAAAATAACAACCTATATATGGTGACTCCATGTTATTATGACATGAAATCACCAGAACTCCGCAAAATTTCTATGGTGACTCCATGTTATGACATGAAATCACCAGAGAGCTCTACAAAATTTCTACGGTGACTCCATGTTATGACATAAAATCACCAGCGTTCTGCAAAATTTCACATCTTTCCACCAAAATAACAAGCTATATATATATATGGTGACTCCATGTTATGACATGAAATCACCAGAGAGCTCTACAATACTTCACATCTTTCCGCCAAAATAACAAGCTATGGTGACTTCATGTCATGACATGAAATCATCGGATTATTTTGGCTACTGGCTACGTCTTCTTCAGGGTGGTAGGAGTATGTAGGCGCCTCATTGTCATCTAAATCTTTCAGCAACGCCGTAAATTACCCGAATCTTAGTAAGAATTTACCACAGCTTGTTGTTTTGGCTATTGACGTCGCAAATTTCACATGGGTTATGCATCTTGGTACGGCGACCCCAACGTCATTGAAATTCTCCAACAACGCCGTAAATAACCCCAAGCTTAAATAAGAATTTACCAGAGCTTGTTCTTTTGGCTGCTGGCATGGTGTAGGGGCGAACATAATGATAAAACTTAGCTCATCGGATGAAAAGTTCCAGAAAATATAAATGAATACAATGGAGTACTAACCTTTCATAATCAGCACTGCGAAGAGTACCACTCTCTGAGTCCAAGCTTCTTTCAGCCATTATTTAGGTTGACAACAGCAGCACTATTCCACTATTTTTGCTGAGTATACTAGTCCACTCTTCTTATCAATCTAAACTAAAGCTCTATAATCTATAATTGCGCTGGAGGACAATATATAGCATTTCATTTTTGTTTTTAGTGTAAAAGCGATACCATTTTGATTAGCAATGTATCGAACGGCTGGAAAAGAAATTAGTCAAATATTCTCCATCGAACGGCTGTGGTATTCGTTTTAATTACCTTTAGGCAGCTTCCTAGCAACTTCGCAATCTGCCTTTTTTCCACACCCAAACGGTCAAACCCACTTGTCCACTCTAGGGTCTAACCCATGCCTTTTTTTTTTTTTAATTTATTTTTCTTTCAGTACCAAACCAACTAATAATAATTGAGTGAAAAAGCCACCCCTTTATTCATGGCTGATTCTCTCTTATATCCACCTTCATTTGAATCATGTCCATTAATCGGAGCTGCGGCTAGGTTTTTCCACTTCTACAGTGTCCAATGGAGGTGGTGATGGCATGATTTCATTAATCTTCACCTTTGATCTCTTCCATGGCTTTCTTCGTTTGTCTGTTGGGTTTGAACCTGAAGTTCCCAAAAGAGCTACCAGTGGCAGGTTGGTTTCTGACTTTCATATTGCCCTTCTCTCTTCGTATTTCTTCACTTTATAATTTTTTTTTTCAGGTGAATGGGTCACTATATTTTGTTTGTTTTGAAAAAATTCTCTGGGTTGCTGATAATTTGGGTTCAGTTTAATGCATTCTTGAAGTTTTGTCTTGGGTCTCAGATTTGTGAGTAAATATGATTTTTTTTTTCCTTTAGTTTTTGTTGAAAGCTGTTTTTTTGCTTATTACAACAAACTTGTTTTCGAATCCATGTTATGAGCCCTATTTTGGGTTTTCTTTTTTTCTTTTTTATTTATTTTTATTTATTGAACTATATGGGCTTATGTCCCCTTCTAAGGAATCAAAGATATTGTTCATGCTCGTGTGTGTTTTTCCCCTTCTTTTTGAAGTGGTGCTTTTGGGTTGTATGAATAGAAATTTTGCAGCTCATATTGCAACAAATACATTGAATTTTGTTTTGTTGTCTAGCTAGTTAATGATGTTTTGTCTCCTTTTAATAAGTAAAAAAGGGCATAGCCAGCAATAATTTGCTTAAATTATGGACAGAGTGTAGAAGGTTTTGTAAGGAATTGATAGTTTAGATCTTTAGCTGTATAGCGTCTTGAAATTTTCTTTTTCATAGAGTTGGCTTTGAACATGGGAGGGTTAATATGTGCACTGGGTTGAAATAAAAATTTTCTGGCTAATCTTATGAACAAGAAGCTTAATACAAACCTAAAGTTTTTAATCATAGAAGCTTTCACCTAAAAATGAGGGTGCGAAAGATTTAAGAATACTCAAGTTGTTGGGGCATAAGGCTTTGTTTAGATGACCTTTTCTCCAGGAGCAAATTGGTGCTGCTCTCAGTGGGCATGGTCTTGCTCCATTGCGTACGTCTCGTGATTTATTTGTCTTAACTGTGTATTGATATTATATATCTTTGTGAAAAATACAACGTACATTTCAAACTCAGATTTTTAGTATATTGATTTTGAATTGTGATTTTATGTTGCTAATTGTTTTCATTTACTGTAGTTAATAGTGTTGTAATTTAACTAGTTGGCCTCTCTTATTATGTTCACATGGATATGGCAATTTGAAAAGGGTGAAGGCTACTGTGGCTTTTCTTTCTAAGCTAGGGAATGGGTGGTCTCAACCTTCTCTCGTCTCAAATATATATAGGGTAAGATTTTTTTAAAACACTAAAGCGAGCGCAGCTCACATAGATGGGGAATAGCATAGAAAAGAAGTAACAAATTTCTCTCAAGTGCAAACTCGCTTGACCGAATGTTGGCAAGTTTCATGCAAATTTTTTTTCCTAACTATTTTTTAAAGCTCTGATAGACTTTCATGTCTTGACAATTTTTATCTGAGCAAGACTCTAGTTGTTGCAATTTCAACTATAGTTTGTGATCTCTTTGACTAGCTCAATGAATTCAATACATAAAAACCATGCAATTTACAACCGAAATATTTGGCATGGAATAAGCCCCAACACTAAAAATCTTAACAATTTTACTGAACTTTATGATTGATTAGATTAAAACAACAAACCCAAAAAAATATAGCATCCGTCCCAATGTTGGGGCTGTTTTTGCTTGGAACCGTCATCCAATGTTGATCTTGATTTTTTTTTTGGTGGAAGTAGCTAAAGTGGTGATCTATTTATTTATTTTCTTCATGCTTGTAATGACAATTGCATAATGTTTATGGAAGCAAAACCTGGGAGGAAAGCAGCAGATTATCAGAGTTATGGAGTTATTGTATGTATTTATTTATTGTATTTATCAGATTCCTGGATGTATTACCTACCAGAATATGAGAGGAAATTTATTTTGTAAAATAATGGCATCAGTAAAACTGTCACTGTTCAGTGAACAAATCGGCAGTAATACCATAATAAGTATTTTTTTACGGGAGTTGATACTATAACATAATAGCCGGTACGACCGGAATTTTTTCTGCTAGTCAGCCAACCGGTATAGAATCATCATTGATTCGTACGACCGTTCTAAATACTGGTCGGTACTGGACCATACCGGACTCACCGTTGAGATTTGGGCATTTTGGCCGGTGAATTAAAACCGGGTCAGCACCAACAAAAACAAATAAAATAGAAAATAGCCATCATCGGGCACTTACGTCACAGCCGGTCACCCCCACGTTGTAGATCGCGTTTTGCTTTGTCATTGTCTTCATCTTCTTCTTCTTCTTTTTTCTTCCTCTTCCTTTTTTTTTTTTATTCTTTTTTCATTTTTCTTTTTTATTTTTATTTTTGGGAGAAGGTGTTTTGCCTTTACAACTTTTACTCAACCATCGGTAAAATAGATACTAAAATTAAGACAACTAATATATATATATATATATATATATATATTTTTTTTTATGAATAGGAAAATTCTAGCATTTTGCCCTTATTTTTTTAAGAAAAATTTAGCAATATGTCTTTGTTTTGAAATTATTTAAGTTCATATTCCTATTTTGAAACTCGATTTTAATAAAATTGAGTTTCAATATAAAACTCGATTGGTTTAAAATCCAGTTATGTCAAATGAAACTTAAAAAAAAATAGTGGAACTCAAGTTCATGAAACTCAAATTCCAATTTTTTTTTTTTTTTTTAAGTTTGATCACCCCATGCTCTCTTGGCAAAGGCATCAACTAAAGCATTACCTTGCCTACTAATATGAGAGAAAGAAAAGTTCTGAAGGAAGCTAACAAACAACAAAATGTCTTTAATAATATAAACACAAGATGAATGTAATAATAAACCATTACTAATAGCATGAATGGAAGACTCAAAGTCGCCCTCAAAAATGGAATTATGAAGGCCAAGTTCCTGAACAAATTGAACCGCACGCCTAGCCGCCAAAGTTTTAAGGGTTAAAACGGAATCTGTTATAGGAATTTAATTTAGAATTCCCTATTCTAAATCAAATTTCATTTAAATATTACATCATTATTGTTTTTTTTAATTATTTTTTTTACTTTTCAAAACATAAATTTTCTTTATCGCAGTTCCCAAGACACAAAAATAATAAAATACATTTGGGGAATGAATGGTGCAACCCTAAATAGACAAAGCACAGTAACACATTAACAAAATCGTAAAATAGGAAACATGTAGGGAGGCAGGTTGTCTTTTGGATGATTTTTTATTTTGCTTACTTATATTGATCATTTACCCTAAAATAAGAAAATTGCTACTGATGCTCTAAGACTGGGATGAGTAGAACCATCTCCCAGAAGAATTATATTTGCCCCACATAAGAAATAAGGGGAAAAAAAAACTTTTGTCAATAGTTTATAAATGGATTTTTTTTTTTAATTTAAATATTTTCAATAGTTTATAGACAAAAAATGAACATTTTATAATTTAAGGACAAAAAATAAAATTCATACAAACTTTGGACAAAAATAATATTTTAACCTAAAAATATTTATTTTTAATTCAAATCAACTTGAATGTTTTAATTGTTTTTTAATAATATCTCGAATGTTCTCTTTCTGTTCTATTTCTTTGATCCTTTTCTCTTGCACAAACAAACACATAATCTCCATTAATGGGGCGGAATCACTGATTCAACGAAAGAGGGCAACCAATCAATCTCTCTACTCGCTCCAGCCCATAGCAAAGTAGCGAAGTCTAGAGGTACTACAGATCCATTAATGGGGCAGGGCCACTATGCTTCCCCTCTCTATCCATTTCCACTCTAAGGCAAGAGAGTCAATACCGTACTGGTTTGACCAGCAGTACGATATATTTCGGATATTGGTTAACACCGATGTACCGTTTCGAATTTACTATTATATATATATATATATATATATATGTGTGTGTGTATATAAATATAAATAGTGTTTAAAGCCCATATATATATATATATAAATTCATAGATTAAAACTAATTTGTAATCTTAAACCCAACACAAGCCCAAGCCCAAGTTTATACATCTATATCTATAAAAAGAATTAAAAATCAAGTTTAATTTAAAATACTAAGCTTACCTTTCACGTGAACTAGCTGAGGGCTTAAACAAAAAAATAAAACAACTGACATTTGAGAGACATTTGAGAGGACTTTTTGACAGTTTTTAGGGGCTAGGAAATAATTAAAAAAATGAAAAAATCTGTCATAAAAAAGTTGCTTTTGACTTTATACATTAACTTTGCAAGCGGTCAACTTTATTGGTTGATTAAAGAAGCTGAAAGTAAATCTATTGGCTGGCTTAAGTTGGACGCACCAAGAAAGAGGAAAGAGAAAGTTAATCAGAGAGAAAGAGAACGCTCAAGGAAAGAGAGAAAGAGAACGCCAGAGAGAAAAGAAAGTAAATCTGAAAGAGAGAAAGAGAATGCCGGTTTTGCAAGTCAAGAAGATCATGCGAGTGACGCCGGTGAGTGGAGAGATGAGAGAGTGAGAACGTTTTTTTTTTTCTTCTTCTTTTTCTTGTTTCGGTTCGGTATGCATTTACTGGCCGAAACGCAGTATTTTTTCCGGTATGGTCGGAATGATCTGGTATGGCCGGTATTTAAATCGGAACGAAACAACCATGTTCTTGTACTGGTGGAGGTATCGGAACGGTAAATATCAGCGGTACCGGCCGGTACGGTACGGAATCAACTTCCTTACTCTAAGGTCGGTTTGGTTGGAGAGATAGAAAAGTAGGAAAATAGAAAATGGGAAGAGAATGGAACAGTGGGAGAATAGAAAAGTTATTAATTTTCCCTCATGATATTTGGTTTGAGAGGAGAAAAGTGTAGGAATAAAAAATATAGTTTGTACAAATTTATGTTCATGCCCCTAATAGATAAAAAAAAAATCGGATGAACAAAAAATAAAAGCATCAAAAGTGCAGAAAAGGATAAAAAAAAAAAGCTAAAAAAGGAAATTAAAAAAAAAAGGAAAACAACCAAAAAATACTAAAGGACATTAAAAAAAAAAAAAGGAAAAGGACAAAAAACTAAAGAAGTAAATTTATTTTTTAAAAAAATAGTTGACAAGTAAAAATACGGCAAAAAGAAAAAGAAAGCAGGAAAGAAAAACAATGTAGAAACTGTGAATAGTAGAAACCCAATTAGTTAGCAGATGAGATTTTTTTGTCCAAACATTTTCTCTCTTGTTTTCTCCCAAATTTTGAGAGAAAACATTTTAGTGGGCCTGAAAAGAAAACACCAGGCCCCACCAATTTTTTTCCTCCCTTCCTTCCAACCAAACACACACTAAAAACATCATCTCCCCACATTAAAAAAAGATGAACCCAATAACCCAAAACATATAAGAAAAAAAGTGAATGACAAGTAACAAAAGAAAAAGACAAAAACATAAAAGGATGAACACACACAAAAGAAGAAAGAAAAAGAAAAAGAAAATAAAATAGGAAGAGAACAATGAAAAGTACCAGATGAAGAAGTAAGCGAAAACTTAGAACATAAATAGGAAAATGAAAAGAACAAAAAGAACCAAGAAACCTTGTTAGAAGGCATTTTTGTCTAAAGATTTTGTTCCCATTTTCCCTCCTCAACCAAACAATCACTCCAACCATTTTCTCCTCACTTTTCTCTCCTTCAATTTCCAATCCCCCACTTTTTATTCTAACCAAACACACCCTAAATCCTAATATTATCTGTTTCAATCTACATGAATCTATCTTGGTTCTCTTTTTTAACGCCAATTTTTAGTCTCTGGTGCGACAATCGAATGCCTGTACACTTGTTAATTCCAAAGCCAACAAAACCAAATCAACACCAAAAAAACCCAGACATTGTTCTTCCCAAAATCGAAACTTTTGAAAATTATTGGTTGATGTCAGAAGGACCTACTAGCACATGAAATAAACCCTATTCCATAAACACTGACATGAAGGTAATCTAATCATTATCACCACTCTTAATAACTCTATTGATGTTGTGTCCCATTCTATGTGTGTGGAAATTAGAAGACCACAAAAAGACAATTCCTTTTGGTTAAAAGGTTAAGGAAATGATTTGCACTCGGTCTCATTAATTAATTACTATGTTAAAAAAGCTATAAGCATATGGATAATAATTATTGTAATGAAATTTAGTTAGTTAGTCAGTTACAATTTTAAGCATGTTAATCACATTTAACACATGTTGAAATTTTTAATACATATGGGAAATAATAGAACCAATGTTAATCACATTTAGCAGATGTTAGAATTATTAATACACATTGAAAATAATAGAACTAATAGGATGATGTCATGTGGGCCAATGAGATTAGAACTAATCTCCTATAAATACATGATTGTAATCCAATATGAGATATGAATTGAAGAATAAATCAACTTCTTAGTGTATTGTGCATCTCTCTCTCTCTCTCTCTATGGAAGATGACTACCTCGAATTAAGTCAATTTCCCTATAATTCTCATTAATCCCACTACAATTCATACCCATCCCCATTAGGAACCTCTAGGTTCCTAACATACTACTTCGAATAGCTGATCGGAATGGTAAGTATATTTCTAACAGTTTATTGCTGGTGGTGTCGATTAGATCTTAGAGCCGGTGATGAGTGGGAGAGAGGGATCGGAGGTGGCTGGGTTATGGGGAGAGAGAGAGAGAGAGAGAGAGAGAGACCTAATGGGTATCAGGGTGAGAGGGAGAGAGCAAACGTAAATGTTTTACCAAAATTTCCAAGTGCAAAACATTTTTCACAAATTTACCTAAGTTGATTTGGTTAACTGAAAATATTTTACTGTAAAACAAAACTGTAAAATGTGAAAATATTTTCCTGCAAATATTTTACATTAAAACAAACGGAGCGTTAGAAGCATATTATGTACATAACTTGTATTGCAACCCAGGGAAAGAATTTGCCAAGTTGTTGCTAGAGAAAATACACACAATGCTCAAGTGAGTAAGGATCATCTAATTTTAAGTTTTATGCTGGCATTAATTTTTATTGTAATTTGAAATTTCTCTTCATTTATGTTAGTCTTGTGAAAGTGCTTTAAAAATTATATGTAATTTGAAATTGATCTATTAATCTTGAAATTTATCAATTCCATTTGAAATATATAACTATTAAGAAATATTACCATTTAAAAAATATGAATTTTGGAAAATTTGAAAATGTTATCTTTGGAAGATTTAAAAATATATTCATTAGAAATTTGAAAAATATAGCTATTGGGAATGAATAAAAAAAGAATAAATAAACATGTACTAATATATAAACGAGATTAAGAATGATAGAGAGTTTTTTGAAAAGTATATTTAAAATAGGTTGTAATTAGTTCAACTGGTAAAGTTTTTAATGGTTAAATAAGAAATCTAAAATTCAACTCCCACTTATATCAAAAACTTATTAGTATTTTAGTTACGTCATATATTGAAACTTGCTAAAAAAATACATTTTAAAAAATAAGTTTTTTTTTTTGAGAAATTTTTAAAAATAAATAGGTAAGAGATAAAAATAATAATAATAAAAAAACTCTTTTATCTTTCAAATTTTACAAAAATTTGGAAAACATACCCTAGTCATACTATTTTCCCAACTATACCAAATATGCTCAACTCGAAAGTGTGGGGTCCACCCCGAGGGGATACATGCAAACGGCATGTATTTTCCCTAAGATTGAAAGTACAAAAGCCAATCGCGCCAAAGTGCACGTCCGCGCAAATCAGGAAGAAATTTTTCGAGTAGCTTCTCCTTCTCCAAGAGGTTTGTGAGATACAGGAATGATTTGATGGCACAAGTCACATCAATCATGTCTTCCCTCCCAACTGCTCTCTTTATGGCCAGCATACAAATATAAGTCTCCCGTTGAGATTTCCACTTTTTCATTTTTTTCTTGGCTCTTATCAATTTCATTCGACTCTGCTTGTCTCTATTGTAAACTTAGCTTAATTTGGCTGAGCCTCCCCATTTCTTGATCTTGATTCTTGATCATCATGTTTTCGTTTACTTGCCTATCCCTTTCTGATCTGATTTGGACCGAAATCAACCTTTTTTGACTTTCACTTTAAAAAAACCTTTCTTTTTTTTTTTTTTTTTTTGTCTTAGATGGGATAAAAATTCCTTTCTTGTCTTAAGGTACGGAGCCATATGGACCTCCAAATATATATATAAATATATATATATATATATATATATTATAGGCTCTAGACCTCCATTTTTCGCACTTGAACTTTCATCCTTTTTCGCTTCCCGTTCACACGTACAGGAAAAGCACAAAAGGAAAAGGAATACTCTTGTAACTCTTCCTTATTGAAACTACTGAAATACACGTCCCCACTCCCAGGGAGTGAACTGTTTTTGGGATTTTGCTACAAGCTTTGTTCATTTATGTTTGAGAAAGATCAATATTTTTCGGATAATGCTCGGCACAAAACTTTGTGAGCGGTGAAAATGTGGTAGTGATCCATGTGAGTACACACTCCCACCACCCACAAAGTTATGCATAAAAATTATGGCACAAAATTATGTATAAAACTGTGTTACGAACATTGCTTTTATTTTTCTCTCACACTTCCTCGGTAAATAAAAAATAAAGAATAAAAAAAAGCTCTACATCTCCAGTCCCACATCCAAGTACACAACCACCATTCTCTCAGGTATTTTTCTCATCTCCCACCGTTTTAGCATCGGTAAAAGTTTTTTTTTTTTTTTTTTACCGCTTCTTTTAAATTTTGGTGAGTTGGAGTGCCTTTTAACTTTGTGGTTGAAAAATATTGTGTCTCGGTTTTTTTAGAAGAAGAATATTGTGTCTTTGTTGGTTAGGCGTCACATGTTTTTTTTAAGCTTATGTCATTTTAATTTAAGATATCAACGGGTGATTGTCTCTTTGGATATTTGTCAGAACTTTTATTCAGTGACGCTTACCAAATTTGAACGGGGCTCTAATTAATAATAGTGAGACGGTGGGACCTACCGAGTAACTTGTACTCATTAATGTCACATGGACAAGTTGAAACTCGCTCTACCTCTGCTCATAAAACAAAGTCCTTAAAATAATCCATTCAAAGGAAAAAATAAATAAATCCTTCAATATTGTTGAGACTTATTAAAGTTGAAACATGCTAACTCCACAATTCCATTGCCAACACAAATGAGCTTTTGGGAACATCCTACTCATAAATATTGTGACATTCGTAAAATATTTTCGGATGTTTGGTATCATAAGTAGAATTTTTTAAGTAAATTATCAAAATTTGTGGTTTAGGCCACTAGAGCTGCAGCTATTGGAGGTCCAATGACTGGACTTGGACCACCAAAACCAGCAGCCGAAATAGTAGCTCCACTGACCATTGCCAGAGCAGTGGCTTCGATGATCAAACCACCAACACCCGTGGCAAGAATAGCGGCTTTGGTTATTGAACCCCCTGACGTTGGTTGTTGGGATAGTGTCTCCAATGACAAGACCACTGACACTGGTTGTCAAAACATGACAGGACCACCGACCATCGGACTGCAGACACTAGCTGCGCACACTAGAACAAAATGTATTTTTAGTGACGAAAATTAGTGAGGAAATATTTTTCGTCACTAAAAATACAGCTTTAGTGACGAAATATGCATTTCGTCACTAATAATGAAAAAAATTATAACATTTAGTGACGAAAAATAAATTTCGTCACTATTGTGATCTGAAAAATAGACCCCAATGGAGAGAAACTTTGGCGCGAGTATAATTAATCTATAGTGACGAAATATTTCGTCACTAAAAATTGAAATTTTTAGTGACAAAATATTTCGTCACTGTAAGTATTGCTGTGGATAGTATTAGTGACGAAAATTTTTCGTCACTATAAGAAATAATTAGTGACGAAAAATATTCGTCACTAAAAATAATAAGAGTTTTACACTTATAATTTTTAGTGACGAAATCACAATTCATCACTAAAAACATGCTTTAGCGACGAAATATAAATTTCGTCACTAAAAACGTCAACAAAGCTGAGTTCTTTAGTGACGAAATTGACATTCGTCACTAAATACCTAAAAAACCTGATGCCTTTCCCTTAGAAACAGCCTATTCTTTCTTTTATTTCAGCCTATTCTTTCCTTTATCAACAAATACACAGCACACCAAATACATAGCACACCAAATACCCAGCTCACCGTCGCCCAGCTCACCGTCGCCAAACCAGCTCACCGTCGCCAAACATCCCTCACCAAAAGCGTCGCCAAACCTCCCTCACCAAAACCCGTAGCCAAACCCAGCTAGCCGTCGCCAAATCCGTCGCCAAACCCAGCTCACCGTCGCCGAACAAACTCACCGTCACCAAGCCTCCCTCACCAAACCCGTCGCCAAACCTCCCTCACCAAAACCCGTCGCCAAATCCGTCGCCAAACCCCTCACCAAACCGTCGCAAATCCGATCTGAGCTAGAAACCGTCGTAAATCGTCCCCAAACCGTCGCAAATCGTCGCCGATCTCCCTCACCACCTGCAAACCGTCGCCAAACCGTCTCCAAACCCATCGCCAAACCGATCTGAGCTGCAAATTGTCGCCGATCTCCCTCACCGTCTGCAAATCGTCGCCGATCTCCCTCACCGTCTGCAAATCGTCGCCGATCTCTTTCTCCTCCCCTTGGCGACGCTTCGCCTCCCTTTCGCGACGCTTCGCCTCCCCCTTCGCACTGGCGATGATTCGCGTCGGCGACGCTTCGCGTCCCTGTAGGTTCCTCTTTTTGTTTTGTTTTTTTTTTTTTTAAAAATTTTTTTTACCTCTGTTAAGTAACACTGGAAGATGATTTTTTTTTTTTTTAATGTCTTTTATAAATTTGATGGAATATTATGTGATTTTGAATTTAGGCAGTGATCTGTTAGTTTATTTGTGCACTGTTTGGCTCCTGAGAAATTGTTGGAACGGCTTTGTGAAGTTTGCAGAGAATTGTATTGTTTATTTGATTGATTTAGTTTTTGGTGTTGAACAACATTATAATCTGAGCTTTTAGATCTAAAAGGGGATGATTTGGGGTATTTTGGCATTGCATATATAAATTTGTGAATAGGGGGTTTTTGATTGTATTGTTGTTCTAGTAATTTTCTTTTACATAAAGTTGGACAGTAAATGATGGATATTGTGGTTGGTTAATTCTGAATTGTAAACAAATGGAATGGTGTTGAAACAAACCCTTGCTCAAAGTGTTAGGATTGTTTAAAGTGATTAATCTCTTTTCGTTTTGCTTACTTCATATGAGCAAGCTAAAAGAAGGTATTTGCTACTTGCGGCAGCACGTTTTGACCCCAAAAATTTATTATGCAGTCCCTTTGTGTAGTTTATTTACCATATTGACTGCAATGAGATGGTGGTTCTAGAAGAAATGTTAGATTTTCTAGCATCTAGTTTGATGAACAATTCTGCCCATATAGGATTGTAATTTTAGTATATACCAAAAAAGAAAGGTGTTTCTTTAGATGTAAAGTTCCTGATTCTTTTGTATAATAAAAAATTACTTTTTTTTTTCTCTTAATTCTGAGTACTACATTATCAGGTTGGCTTTATTATTAGTTTAGTGGAAGGGCCTTGGATAGTGTGGAGGAATTTAGATACTTTGCATGAATTTTATTTTATTTTTTCCTTTTTATTTTCATTGCTTATGTTTGATGATTACTCTTTTTTTTTTTTTTTAGAAAAATATATTCTGTTTAGTGCTTCTTTGTCAATACTTAGTACCAGGGCCTCTGTCAAATGACTTCCTTAAGAGTATTTTTCATTAGTTTGAATTGCTCTTTTTTTTCCGATAATTTGTCCCACCTATGATTATTGTATCAGAAACAAAATTATAAGTTGTAAATGGTTCATGGGGTTTTGGTTCATGATTTGTGGTGATTGTTCAATTTCCAAGCAGATTCTCATTTCACTAGCTGTAGATTGGCTGATGGATCGTGTATTGCATCTTCAAAAGGTCATGCATAGAATTTCTACACTCATACCTCCTCTTTAACTAAAGGTAGTTTGCCCAAAAGTTCCATGCTTCTCTTGACATATTGAATATTTCAATTCAGAATGTGCCAATGGTCTTTGAACCAAATGGCATCTCTTCATTGTATTTGCCTATATATTCACTAGCTTCTTATCTTTCTTTAATTTCTATTTTTTAAGTGATCAGTTATTTAAGTATGCATTTTTTTTTTTTTTTTGTATGTAGGCTAAAGCCAACTAAAAGTTATCTTTCTTTTATCTCCAGCTCTCTTTCTCTTTTGTGGTTGAAGAAATTGTGAGGAACAAGGTGAAGAACACAAGTTAACTTTGGATTTTTTTCTGAAAGTTGTAAACTTAGCTTGAGCAAAGTAAGTAAATTCTAGTTAAAATTTTATTTCTTGTGGTGGGTTGTTGTGTTAGAGCAAGCGGGTGGCTTGCAAGATGTTATAAGGTGGTTTAAACTAATACTGGGAGTGTTTTTTATTTCTTACAAATGTGAATGAGTATTGTTGATTGGATGTGATGAATGATATTTCATTTGATTTCAATACTTGTAAGTATTATAGTTGTGATATTTGTGGTTGGTTTTATGGTGGGTTGTTGTGTTGGAGCAAGCAGGTGGCTTGCATGGTGTTATAAGGTGGCTTAAACTAATATTGGGAGTGTTTTTTATTTATTGCAAATGTGAATGAGTATTGTTGATTAAATGTGATGAATGGTATTTCATTTGATTTCATTACTTGTAAGTATTATAGTTGTGATATTTGTGGTTGGTTTTGTGGTGGGTTGTTGTGTTGGAGCAAGCGGGTGGCTTGCATGGTGTTATAAGGTGGCTTAAACTAATATTGGAAGTGTTTTTTATTTATTGCAAATATGAATGAGTATTGTTGATTAAATGTGATGAATGATATTTCATTTGATTTCATTACTTGTAAGTATTATAGTTGTGATATTTGTGGTTGGTTTTGTGGTGGGTTATTGTGTTGGAGCAAGCGGGTGGCTTGCATGGTGTTATAAGGTAGCTTAAACTAATATTGGAAGTGTTTTTTATTTATTGCAAATGTGAATGAGTATTGTTGATTAGATGTAATGAGTAGTATTTTATTTGATTTCAATACTTGTAAGCATTATAGTTGTGATGTTTGTGATTGGTTTTTAGTGAGTTGTTGTGTTGAAGCAAGCGGGTGGTTTGCATGGTGTTATAAGGTGGTGATATTTATATTAGAAGTGTTTGAATGTGCAATGTATATTTGTTTAAGTATTAATATATACTTGTGCATTCATGAATACGATAGAACTTTCTCTAAGTAGCTTCTAAACGTAGATGTTAGAATACATTATGCATAAGTTGTTCTTATTTTGCTAAAATAGCATTTACCTTATTGTAGTCAAACATGGATAAAAGTTGGATGCTAATGGCTAAGACACCTGATGGCAGATTAAGTCATCCATATATTGAAGGGGTCAATGCATTTATTAATTTTGCAAGACCAGTTGTGGACTTGAGTGGTAATATTCCGTGCCCGTGTATTCACTGTGTGAATTGCTATCGGCAATCTCCTCAAATTGTGCGTATTCATTTGCTTCATCGTGGGATTATGCAATCTTACATTAATTGGTATAATCATGGAGAATCTCATGTATTGAACGAGAACATTCATGACAATGAAATATCGGATGGTGATCATATGAATGATATCGATACCTTGGTAGGTGATCGAATTAGAGGGGAACCAAGAAATGCAACCGAAGATGAGGAGGTGCGTCATTTTGACAAACTTGAGGAAGATGCAAAGCGTAAGTTGTATCCGGGTTGCACTGATTATAGTATCTTGAAGTTTGTTATTGAGATGTTGAATGTAAAGGTAATGACCAACTTGAGTAATAAGAGACTTGATATGATCCTAGAATTGCTGACAAAGGTTTTACCGAAAGATAACTTAGTTCTAAGGTCAACTTATGAAGCAAAGAAGATATTACGTGACTTGGGCATGTCATATGAGCCTATAGATGCATGCAAAAATGACTGTGCACTATTTTGGAAGGAAAATGAAAACCTTGATAAATGTCCGGTGTGTGAGATGCCTAGGTACAAAGATACACGTGGCCAAGGTAAGAAGATTCCTCATAAGGTATTGCGTTACTTCCCGTTGACACCGAGACTAAGGAGATTGTACATGTCAGGCCAAAGAGCTAAGGACATGAGATGGTATATAGACAAACGAGTGGATGATGGGATAATGAGGCATCCGGCTGATAGTGAGGAGTGGAAGGAGTTTGATTTGCAACATCCTGATTTTGCCCTCGAACCTTGCAATGTAAGGTTGGGGTTAGCTACAGATGGATTTAACCCTTTTGAGAATATGAACAACAACTATAGTATGTGGCCTGTCATACTTATCCCCTATAATCTGCCGCCTTGGCTGGTTATGAAGGAGCCATACTTTATATTGTCCTTACTTATTTTTGGTCCTCACCAACCAGGAAATGAGATTGATATTTACTTGAAACCATTGATTGACGAGTTGAAGGAGTTGTGGGAAGAAGTTGTAGAAACTTATGATGCTTATAGTAAAGAGCATTTTCAGATGCGTGCAACTTTATTGTGGACAATACATGACTATCTTGGATTTGGTAACGTGTCTGGGTGGAGGACAAAGGGTTATCATTCTTGTTACACTTGCAACGATGAACCATACTCAGAAGCTTTGGAAAGTAAAATTGGATTCATTAACCATCGAGCTTATTTGCCTATGGACCATCGTTGGAGATATAGTCGGTTGCATAATGGTTTATCGGAGAAACGGAAGAGATCTTTAGAGTTACAAGTGGGAAAGATACAAGAGCAGTTAGATAGAATGCCAAATATAATTTTAGGAAAGCATCCAAGTAATAAGAAGAGACAACTCATTGGGGAGCCAAATTGGTCAAAGGTAAGTATTTTGTATAAGCTTCCATATTGGAAGAATAAAAAGCTTAAGCACAACATTGATGTCATGCATGTGGAGGAGAACATTAGTGAGAGTACTTACGGTACTTTGTTGGGCATTGAGGGGAGAAACAAGGATACTGACAAGGCACGGATAGACTTACAAAATATGAACTTTAGGCATACGTTGCATTTGAAACAACGTCCTGATGGATCATATGAGAAGCCTCGAGCTTTTTTTTCATTAAGCCCAAATGAAAGGGATGGTTTCTATGACTTTTTGAAATCAGTCAAGTATCCGGATGGCTATGCAGCCAACATATCAAGGTCAGTGAATGCAAAAAATGGTAGATTATCTGGTTTGAAAAGCCATGACTGTCATGTGCTACTACAACGAATTCTCCCAATTGGGTTGCGAGGGTTTGCACATAAAGATATTAGTATTGTATTGTTTGAGTTGGGCAACTTCTTTTAAGACTTATGTTCAAGGACCCTAAAGCGGAGTGAATTGGAGAAACTAGAAGAACATATAGTTCTTATACTATGCAAGCTTGAGAGGTTCTTTCCTCCAGCATTCTTTGATGTTATAGTCCACCTTGCTGTTCACTTGCCTCGAGAAGCAATTTTAGGAGGCCCGGTACAATATCGGTGGATGTACCCAATTGAAAGGTAATTAGACTCTTTAATGCATCCATCAATTGTATCTTTTCTATGTGGTATAAAATCACATAATGTGCAAATTTTTTCCTCGTAGGTACCTTGAAAAATTGAAAAGATACGTTTCGAACCGAGCTCGACCAGAAGGTTCGATTGCAGAGGCTTACATTCTCAAAGAATGTATTAACAACTGGTCTTTGTATATTGATGGGATCGAAACTGTGCATAATCGAAGAGAAAGAAATGAAGATTTTGGTGAATCTAATGAAGGATTGATAGTTTTTTCACAGACTGCCCGACCTACAAGTGGTAGGCGGAATGATGGCAACTTGTCTCGTGCATTGCTTGATACTACTCATTGGTACTTATTGTACAATAGTCCTGAGCTAGAGCCTTATTTAAAGTATGTGATTTCATATGCATGTATTGTTTGATCAAGTTTTGAATATTATCTGCAATACTTAGCTAAAAATAATCCACCTTATTTTTAACAGTGAACACAAAAGCACATTGCATAATCATACTGGAGAAGCCATAACTCAAATCCAACGACAAGAGTTTCCTAAGTGGTTCAGAGAACGTGTAAGACATTTGAAATTTAATCACACACTAATAAAAATTAAACATTTAAATAGTTTCATCATTACTTATTACTAATTAATATCACTTGTTGTATGTCATTATAGATGAATAGATTGAAAGTTAACGAGTCACCAGAAGCTACTAAAGAGTTATGGTCATTAGCAAATGGTCCTAAGCCGCATGTGAAGGAGTACACAGTTTGTATGGTCAATGGTATAAAGTTTCATACTAGGGACCTAGACAATCGACGTGTAACCCAAAATAGTGGTGTATGTACCGAAGGGGACCATGAGGGAGAAATGCACGACTTTTATGGTCATGTGTGCAAAATTTGGGAATTGGAGTATGTGTTTCGCCATAAAGTTGTTTTGTTCCAGTGTGAATGGTACAATACTGGTACCAATGATCGAAGGAGAACGATAAGAACCGATGCACACTGCACAAGCATTGATGTTACAAGTCGGTGGTATGAAAATGACCCTTTTATACTTCCTAGTCAAGCGAGACAAGTTTTTTACCTTCAAGATACCAAATTGGGTGAACCTTGAAAAATTGTGCAATCCATCCAACATAGGGGAGTGTTTGATATCCCGGAAGTCGGGGGTGGAGAATCCAATGATAACACAGAAGATAGTGACGCATTCCAACAAGAAGCGATTGTTGATGTTGTCTCTATCAATGTTGAGGATAATATTATTGACTATTATATGGGTGATGTTGAAACTGAGGTTGCTCTTGAAGGAGGAACTTCAAGAGATGCTAATCAAAATGAAGAGCATGACATACCTGATGTTGATCTTGATATGGATTATGATATGTAATAATTATCTTAAAGTTTTATACTTGTCTAAGTAGCAATTATTTTGTACTTATCTTAAACTTGGTATGGATATTGATGTGGTTATTTGTTGTGTTAAGCTAGTAGTAATTGTGTTCAAATTTTGCACTTGTGAATTGCTTGATATGGATAATGGTGTAGACTATGATATGTAAAGTTAGTAGTAATTGTTATTGAGATGTTTTGTACTTATCTTGAACTTGATATGGATATTGATGTGGTCATTTGTTGTGTTGAGTTAGTAGCAATTGTGTTCAAATTTTGCACTTGTGAATTGTTTGACATGGATAATGGTGTAGACTTTGATGTTAAGTTAGTAGCAATTGTACTTATCTTTCATGTCAATACATAGTTTCAAAAAATGCCCAAAAAGACCAAATGCACGCTTAACATACCGAGGTATGAGATGGCAAGATTGGATAAAATGAGGCAAAACCAAGAGAAAATTGATGCTTTGGGATTGAAGTACATCTCAACTTCTCTAAAGGATACTGCTCAGTCCAATTGTGCAAAAGGGAAAAGAAGTAGAGCTAGTGTTGTGGTAGATGATGATTATGTACCACTTATTGGTGACGATGACAATGATGATGAGTCATCTAATTCTGTAATCCATAAGGTACAATAGATGTTCCATAGGGTACAATAGATGATAATAATTTTATTGTTCCATTACTTGTAATGACTTTGTTGTTCCATTATATGTATGTTTGTTAGTTACAGATGGCACCAGGACGACTTACACGCTCGCTACGTGAGGGATCTATTCCAGTGGTTCAATCTACGGTCCAATCTACGGAAACACATCCTGAAGCAAATCCTCCCATCCAAAGTTCTTCTAGTGCGGAGGCGCAGACTACTGGCGCATTAACTAGCACGACTGGTAATTACATAGAACATACTTAATTGCAATTGCACCCTGTTTTTACTATGGAGATTATACTTCACTTAATTTAGCTATAATATACATGGGATGTATAATATCTTAACATTAATAATATTTAATTAGGATCTGCTAGCAGAAATACCTGTGGAACAACACGTGGTATAGCAGTACGGGCACTTGTTGAAAAAAGTGGTAAGCTGCCAGTACGTATAGCTGCAGAATACGATGCTCCTGTTGGGAAGAATGCGTGCAAGCTTGTCAATCAAATTGGCTTACAAGTGCGAAGTAATTTGTCTAGTTACAACGTGAAAAATTGGAAAAATGTTGATATTGCTACTAGAGATGTGGTGCTTCAAAATATCGCGGTAAATTTATATTGATAACGTCTAATTCGTCTTTGTTATCACTAAGCATATTAAATTCATATAATAGTATTTTTTATAATACATATACACTACATTTTACAGGATTAGTTTGAGCTACAAAGGGATTCTAACTTGGTAACGAAAACATTAAATACAAAATGTGGAAGATTATTGAGTTCCAGCTCTCACAAGTTGCATCAAGCTTATAAAAAGCTCGTACAATCTCATGGTGCTGACTATGCAAGAAGCCACCTGCCAAAGAATGCCAAACTTGAGCTGTGGACTGAAATCATTGATGGGAGATGGACCAATGAGAATTGGCTGGTAAATTATTTATGCATATATTATTGTTATCCAATGTTTACTATATTATGTTGTAAACTGATTAGAATAATACTTAGATGAAGTAAATGTATACTGTTTTATTCATAATCTAACAAATATCTTGAATGTTGTTTATTAGAAAAAATCAAGAAAGAACTCTGAAAATAGGAATAAAACTTTAGGCAAACATAGATGTGGGACAAAGGCACTTGCTGTTAGGGTAGATGAGGAGGCGCGTGTTTTTTCATTATTCTTAAACTTTAGTATATCGTATGTTGTGATTAATTAAGTATATCTAACACTTAAATGTTAATTATCAGACAAATAATAATGATGGTCAAGTTCCTGAATTGGCAAAAATCTTCAAAGATGTTCATTTCAATCCAAATACAAATATATGGATACACCATGAGGATGAAGCGACATATGTATGTTTATCATTTCATCCCTATCATTTCATTCCTATCATGTTTGTAAACCTATAACATATATATTATTAATGTTGTGATTGCTTGTTTCTTTCTCTTTTTCAAATGATAGGAAAATATTCTCAAAGTACAAGAGGATCATTGTCAAGATCCTAATGCAATTCCTTTTACACAAGAGGAGATCTCAAACTTGGTTTTTAAGAAGAAGTCCGGTATTGTAAAAGGACTTGGTATGAGACCTTCCTCTTCTCTAGTAACCACGGCCTCATCTAATTCCTCGGTGGAGTATATTCAACGGTTAGAAAATGAGATCATTGAGCTTAAAGAGGCAAGAGTTAGGGATCAAGAGGAGCGAGCTAGGGATCAAGAGGAGCGAGCTAAGCAAGAAGAGGTCCAAAAGAATATTCTTAACTTTTTAAGGAGGAATGGTTATGATGATGCTCTTACCTATGGGGGTGGTTCAACCTCAAGTTAAAACATTTCTTGGTTAGTATTTTCTTTTAACAATTGATCCACATTACATGGTGTGACTACTCTTAATGCATTGTTAGAAATGTTTCTTATAACATAATTAATATTTTTATTTTACGATTTTAATGTAGTATTGTTTTTATATTTGTGCAGATTTCTTATTAATGGATTTTAGAAGATTTACTTTTGGCATGACTTGAAGACATATGAGGATTTTAGAAGATTTACTTTATATATGTTGAAAACAATTATTGTATGGAAGAAGTTTGAATTAGATACTTGTTTTATTTTTTACTTGTGGAATGTATGGATTTTTTTTATAAATGTGTTGTTGAAATAAATGTGTTATTCAAAAGTGAGGTTTTAGTAATGTAATAATAGGTTACAGGTTAATATCAAAGCCATGAAAAAAATAAAAACAGAAAATAAGTTTTAGTGACGAATTTTTTCGTCACAAATATAGTAATAAAAAATTGTTTTAGTGATGAAATATTTCGTCACTAAATTTAGCAAAATTTTGTAAGAAATAGTTTTAGTGACGAAAATTTTCGTCGCTATATATGCCTGAATTTTCTTAAATATAGTTTTAGTGACGAATTTTTTCATCGCTATATGTACCCCGAAAATACTTTTAGTGACGAAATTATTCGTCACTAAATATAATTTAATAAACTAAAGTGTTTTTAGTGACGAAATATTTTCGTCACTGAAAGGTGTTTTTAGTGAGGAAAACATTTAGTGACGAAACGTTTTCGTCTCTAAAAGTTTTTTTTTAAAAATCAAATCGGACTTTTAGTGACGAAATTTTTCGTCACCAGGACTTTTAGTGACGGGGTTTCAGCGACGAAATGAGTTTCCTCACTAAAAGTCCGATTTCGTCACTAAAGGTTCTTAGTGACGAAAAACTGGACTTTTAGTGACGAATTTTTTCGTCACTGAAAATACATTTTGTTGTAGTGGCAACCCACTGGATCGGTGACCTAGCCACCAAATGAAGTGAGGGGAAGTGTGTTTTTGTAAAAAAATTTACTAAATTTTTGAAGTTAAAACGTTTTACCACTTTTTTTAAATGATTTTATGGTCAGTAGAAAATATTTTACAAGTTTAACCATATTTTACATTCAAACAAACACTTGAAAATGGGAAATTATTTTCTAGAAAATATTTTACTTCAAAATAAACACAGCGTTAAATTCAAAATATCGCCTTTTCAAGATGAAATCTCCTCTTAGGGCAGTAAACAAGCTGAACTTTGTCGAGTAGTGCATGTTTAAGCTTGGCTCGTCTAGAAAAGTCAAAAGCTCGAGCTTGGCTTGAGCTCGTGACAAGCCTAAAAATAATATTTGAACTTAAGCTTGTGGGATAGTAAAAAAGCTTGAGCTTGGCTTTGATTAACTAGTCAAGTCAAGCTCAAACTTAATATCAAGCTTTAAACTCGAGTTCAAGTAAAGCTTTTGAGCTCGAGATCTAAAAAAATTACATTATCAAATACTTAAATCTTTAAAATTAAGAAGAAAAAAAAATAGTGTACTCATTTTATCATACGTCTAATCCTACTTATGATTAGCCATTATTCAAATTAAAATTTTACAAAATTAAATTCATTCATTAATCCTTCCTTATCTACAGTTTTAACAATTGTTTAAAATATAATTTTTACATTTACATTAAATGGTGAAGAACTAGAAAAATACTTATTTGTAACTATTATGAGTAGGAAAATACTAATATGTTTCGTAAATTTACATTAGATGATTGATGGGAAAGGATTATATATGGTTCACTTAATTAATTTATTTATTTTTAAATGTAACTAAAGTCTAAAGTGGTTCTTGGTCAGTTTAGATGGAAGGAAAAAAAAATCAAGGTAATGGGTAGTGATCCCATGTTGACCATGTCATTATTAAAATATGTGTAATGATATTTAGCTAACACACATGAACTTATAAATGAGTCTATACTTGAATTGTTTTGTATCAAGCCTTATAACTCATGAGCTTGTTCGTGAACATATTTTTTTGCTTGGGCTCAGCTTGTTTATTAAACAAACCTAAAGCTATGGCTCAATCTTTGCTTATTTATAAACAAACAAATATAAATGAGTTTTTTTATCGAGTCAAGCCCAAGTTGATTAATTAATTTTTTGAAAACCAAACCAAATATATTCATTCATTCAGAGAAATACAGTCCAAGTACAAAGCTTCAAGGGCTGGAGGTGGAGACTCCTCCATCCAAAAAATATCCTCATCTATCAACCTAGCATAGTGAGCTAAGGAGTGGGCTACCGTATTAGTATTACGTTTAACACAACTAAACGACTGACATCTACTACCTGCAACTAGCAAACGTATATCAACATAAATATTAACCAACCTAGTCCGTAAAGCCCTCAAGCAAGTAATGGATTTCATGACCATGGCATTGTCACCCTCTATCACCAGCTCCTCAAAACTAGCTTCCACGACGAACTCCAGAGCTCTCCAACACGTGAGCACCTCAACCTCTTCACTGTCAACAACCACCGGCCCTTTGGTTGACATGGCAGCCATAACCTCCCCCTTGTTGTTTCAGATGATCGCCCCAAACCCCGATGAACTTGTATCAGCGAACACCGCAGCATCAAAGTTCAACTTGTATGATAATCCCGATGGAGGTTGCCATGTCTGCACTAAATCAACAGTGTCCAAGACAATCAAATGCTCCTGAGCAGCCCAAAACTCCTCTAGATAATCTGAAGCTCGTTGATTCAGTCTTCTAGGATCTTGAATAACGCCCCCATGCACTATAGAATTTCATTGTTTCCAAATTAACCAACATTGAACCCAAAACAATTCCAGATCTTCATTAGTCAATTGATAGTGCATATGCTCTACCAGCTGCATCACATCTTCATGCCCAATCATTCCCTTCTGCAAGCAGCTTAGACAGCCAGCCCATATGTCTTGGGCCAACCCACATTCTCACAATACATGATACCCAGATTCCTTGGCTAGTAAGCACACTTCACACCTGTCATTCTCAAGGATTTTCCTCAAAGCCAAATTCACCCAAGTAGGCAAAATATCCAGGCAGGCCCTCCAGCCAAACACTTTTATTTTGTTTGGTAACTGAAGTTTCCACAACTTCTCCTAGACCGAACTTCCAAAGACCACCCCTAAAGTCCCGCCCTTATCAGCTTCCTGTCTCAAGATAAGCCTCAACGTGTGATATTTAGACTTCACCTAGTAATCCCCACTCTTCGCATGTAGCCAAAATATCACGTCTGGGGTTTGTCTATGACTCAAGGGAATGTGCAAAATAGCCTCTGCATCTGACCTCTAAAATTTAGTCTCAACCACCTCACGGTCCCAAGAATATTTGGGGTCACCTTGTGTTGCACTGCACTAAGACATTCCTCCATCCTTTGACATGTGCTTGAACGAAAAATACTCTCAAAGTACTTAATTGCCACCCCAGCAACCTCCTCTGGCTCTTCCACCCATTCATTGTTTTGGTCTCTAACTCCATGAATGAAATTTCTCCTTCGCCTTTGAGAGGCTTTGTAGTGAAAATATTTGGTGTTCTTGTCTCCATGCTTCAACCATGAGACCCTAGATTGTTGTGCCCAATATATCTCCTGTTTAAGAAGCAAGTCATCAAGAATCCTACTTGCTGCCAAAAACTCAGATTTATTCTCCATCGTTGGTTCAGCCATGCTAAGATCTTCAACCTTCTTTTGTACTTTCTTGATTTCTTCCTCATTAGGGCAGGTACTAATGGCACCCCAAGCCTGGAAATCGGACCAACACCTACTGATTTTCTCCCTCATACTTCTCAAATCCAGTTCTATATTTCCCACCAAACTCCATGCTTCCTGAATTACCTTTTCACAATCGTCCCTCAACAACCAAGCTTCTTCAAACCGAAATGGCCTTATGCAACTGCCACGACACCTCAAAGCTGTCCGAGCATGTAAGAGAATAGGTCGGTGATCAGATGCATGGGAAAATAAATGAATGACCGAACTGTCTTGGAATTTATCTCTCCAACCCGTGTCAGCGACAACCCTGTCTAACCTTTCCTTTGTATTTTCCACTCCTGGTCGTTTATTATTCCACATGTAAGGATATCCTACAAAGCACAGGTCTGCCAAACTACAACCATCAAGTAAACAGTGAAATTCATCCATTTGTTTAAATAGGGGAGGAAACTTGCTTTGTTTCTCAGAGGATTGTAGGATAGCATTAAAATCCCCTATGCAACACCATGGGCCATCAACAAAGGATCTTAGATGATTAAGAAGGGCCCACAATTTGTGTTTTTGGCTTGCTTCAGGCCAACCATAGAAGCAGGTCAATATCCATGCGAAACCATCTTCCTCTACCACCCTCGCAAGAATGTGGTGGTCTGTAAAATTTATAACTTCCATCTTAACCTTTGCTTTCCAAATGAGAGCCAAACCACCTCCATCATGTGGCTTCTTCTTCACAACAAACTTGTTCGGAAACGGTAGTTCTCTACAATGATTATCAAAACCCTCTCAATCTAAACGTGTCTCCATCAAAAAATATGTTGCGGGAGCTTGATCCCTCACTAACTTGTGAAGGCTACGAACTGTCCAAGAGTTCCCAAGCCCTTGGCAATTCCAGCCTAATAGTCTCATTGTGCTCGGCAAGTGTGCTCCTGCACCCCTGCCATTTCATTCTTTAAAACCTCTTCCTGATGTTTCCCACGTTTCCCTACTTTTCCTTTGGTCACTGTGTCTATCTCTAACTCAGCCCCCTCAAGCCCTCTCTTGACCAAAATATGTGGGCTTGTTTCAATTCTTTCTTTCCTCAGCCCAAAATCCATCTGTGTCATCCTTGTCCAAGTAGATTTTTGTTTTAAAACGTGTGGCCTAGCCTGTTCCTTCTTTCCTACATACCCTTCAGTTGGTGATGGCAGCATAACATCCACGTGTTGCGGAGCAAAATCATGCAAGATATTTTCCTAGTATAAACTTGGCACCTCTATGTTACTTACCAAAGAAGGTGGTCCCAAGCTTTCCACAATAATCCCTTCAGTTTCAGAAACGCGCTCTGTGCAAACCGTGGATATCCCTGATTTCACGTTCTTTCCAATTGCATGTGAGACCTCCTCAGTAGGGTTTTCCTTCGTGATTTCGTACTCCGCTGTCGACACCTCCGGACTATTATTCCCTACCTGTGCTTCAGTTCGGGCTTCATTTAGTGGTTGCAAATTCATGGTTGAGCCCCTCCCCATATTGGCAGACCACCTCATCCCCATTCCTACTGCGTGCAAAGTGGTCGGCACAATGTTTGAGATCGTGACCCAATAAACCACAAAAGTGGCAAAACAAGAGGAGACGTTCATATTTAAAGTCAACCCATGAACGTTGTCCAAACGATCCCCCAATGAAACCTCCCTGTCGAAGGGGTTTAGATAGTGGGACTATCACCTTAACTCGTATAAATAAATTCTGGGCATCTGAACTTTTCCTCTTTTCTACCTCCACCACCTCCCCTAAACGACGGCCAATCTCAGAAGCTACTTTAGTTGATGGCATATCAAAGGGCGCCCCCCAAATCTGAATCCAGAGAACCACTAAATCAAACTTGACATTCGCCGTTGTCATACCAGGTTGCCATTCTCGCATTTTACAAATTATTAGGGTTTATTTGGACTTCCCTTTAATAGGGTGTAGTTGTAGTAATGTCTGACTATTTCAAAACTGAATAATAATATCCCCCCTTAACTAGTAATAACTAATATGCACTTTGTCCCAAGCCATTAGGATTTTAATCAAATTTAATAGAAAATTCAAATCCCTATTAGACATGTTTCATTGTTTCTCAAGAAATTTTGGGAAGCAAAAACAGTAACAGTGGCCAGCAAAGGAAAATTTTTGGCACACAACCTCACTGTTGCAGTGCTACAGAGCATGCAAAGATTAGAAGAGGCAGCTCCACCTAGGGGTCAATGTCTTGATGTAATTCTTTTACTTGGGTGTTTCCTGTATCAGATTAAATATCTTATTCATCCAAAAAGAAAGGTCTGCAAAAAGAAGAATTTCTCAGCATTCCATTTGGAAATCTTTGCGGTACTAGAAAGGGAGCAAATTATGTGGACTCAAAAAGCTCGACCAGACTTGTGGTTGATGAGAGAAATACCAAGTATTTTTCATATGTTGGTGAACATAGAAGACTGAAAAATAAAATCTTAAGGCTTAAATGGCAGATGATCGATGGCTAGGCTTAATACAAGACAGAACAAGAAATTGTGAATCATTTTAGTGGAATCAATGTTAATTCTCTGTCGACCATATTTTGAGTCAATTTCAAGCAATAGACACGTATTGCCTAAACACTAATCAATTGCAGAAGTACTGTATGCCCTCTCCAATAAGTGTTTTGAATGCCTTTGGTCCTAATGGAATGCATACATTATTTTATCAAAAATATTGGAGAATCATTTGATAAATGTGGTGAGGATATTCAGTCACAATGCAATGCTGGTGTTAGCCAAAAAAGGATCCAGAATTGGCAAGTGCTGTAGTGGCAAGTCATTTAAAAATGGAGTGGGATCCAAAAGAAACAAATGGAAGCAACTGCTTATGTGTGCAAATACAGATCAGGCAATAAAGAATTACCAAGATGCCACTATTGGGAATGAGGCATAAAAGGATACTGCAATCAGTTGGGCTTGCACCAGCTAACTCTACTACTAAGGAAAGGAATCACAAGCATTCCTTTTTTTAATAAGGAATCACAAGTATCATTATCCTATCAAGGAACCACAAGGTGAGCAAACATCAGTTAGAAGCCATTCCTAGATCTTGAGAGACACAATCAGTCTGGCTAAAGTGGCACCATGAATGTAATGCATGTTTTTTGGTTTAAGCTTAGACAACTGTTTTATCAATTTGTAATATTTTCATATGGTTGCGTGGTTGGTCAGATGTGGTGTCCTAATTTTCTGACTTCTCTCTGGTTTTATTTATCTCAATAATGAATTTTGGCATTGTGACAAATAATATAAAATAAAATGGAAATCTAACTTTCCATAAAACCTTTAAACCTTAAAGTTGAGCGGTTGAAAATTTGCAAAATTGCATTGCAAATTTTATTATCTAAGCAGTTGAATGTGACATCTTCAGTAAAATATAGAAACATATGCTAAATATAGTATAATCAAGCTCACTTTGAATTAAATGCAAAACCACAAACAGAAAAATGCAAAGTGAAAATTGTTCTACAATATGTCTAATTAATAATAGCATGTCACTTAAACAATTTCTTCAGTCTGAATACCATTGTCTTCCTGTTCCCTTGAAGAAAATGCTTGAGAAGCTGCTTATGGGAATTTCTGAAGGACCTGATCATAGATCTGATCAACTAATTGACAAATCTTTTTAAACAAGCTACATATTGCATTGAGTACTAAATTAGCTGTGTAGTAGATACATTGATAAATTTGTTGGTACGAAAGACGCGGTAGCCCTAGGATCAAGATTGGACATAGATTAACCATGAATAGCCAAAAGGGAGAAATGATTATTCCAACAAGTAGCTCAATAGCAATAATTCCAGAAACCAGACAAATGAACCTCAATATGGGAAGGTACTCAGCGTCTTGAGATAGTAGTTTTATCTCCACATATGCAATGCCATGGACGATTGTAGCCATGATGAACAGCAAGATGATAGCAAAATGTGTATCAAGTGGCGAGACACCCAAAACTGGAAAGTGTAAACCAATTAAGGCAATCAGAAATGAGGCGAGGAAGACAAGAAGCCCATGAAATGCTTCAAAGAAAACGAGCGCTTCATCTCTGGCACATACACAAACAAGAGATCCTTGAGCTTTAACATTACTTTTTCTTCCAAACATAAGAAAATCAAAAACCTGCAAAATTCACATTTCTACACACACAAAAAAAAATAAAGGAAATCCCTTCAGCTTTATTAGGTTTCTCTCTCAAACCTAACACAACGAGTGCAGTTCAACGCAAAGAGATGAACAAGCCACTATCAATATTATTTCATTCACCCTTGCTATAAGAAATAATCCCTAACAATTTGTCTTATCAAGAGATGAATAAGCCACTATTAATATTATTTCCATCCACCCTTACTATAAGAAATAATCTTTGACAATTTGTCTTACCAAGAATTCTAAAAATTCAGTCTTTATATGTGTGTATGCCTGGGCAGTGGTGAGTTTGTAATAATTGAAGTCATTCAATAAGCTATAGGTCTGATATAAGACTTATTGTTCCTTATACATGCATTAGTATTGGTGTTGAAATATAAACAACAACCAAGCCTTAGTCCCAAACTTTGAAATCTACTAAGGATCCTCAACAGACTAATCAGAATCAGCCACATACATTATTTTTAGTCATTCTATCTTATCCAAAATTGTTCATATCCAGAAGCTAACCCGTAATTGCAATGAGCTATACAGGCGGCACATATACAAACATATAAAGAGCTTCCAAAATTGAAACCTTCAATCTGATCACTAAATTGCACTAAAGTCGAAACTTATAGAAAAAAAAAAAAAAAGGCAAACAATCAATTATGAAACAAAAATTGATCCAAGTAACAATCAAATTTGAATAATTGCAAAACAAAGTAATAGAAAGATTAAAGCAAGAACCCAAACCTGTTCAGTCGGTGATGAAGAGCTTCCAAAATTGAATCCTTCAATTTGATTGCTAAATCCAAAGCCGCATTTAAGCTGAAACTTGTAGGAAAAAAAAAAGACATAAAAATTAATTATTAAATAAAAATTGATCCAATCAGAGCTAATAAAAGCTAGAACCCAAACCTTTTCAATATGCGATAAAAAGCTTCCAGTATGATCGTTAAGCTCACGGCCGCATTTGAGTTGAAACTGATTAAAAACAAAAAGAAAATCCAATTAGTAAACAAAAATAGATGCAGGTAACAATCAAATATGCAAATTAAATTGAATAACAAAGGAAATAGAGGCATTAAAACTGGCCAAGAAGAGGGCTCGTGAATACCAAGCTTAGCAAGAAAGTTACCAAAGCTTGTTCTTTTGGCTACTAGCCCATCTTCTCCAATCTCAAATTTCATCTGCTAGCAGCAGGAGGGGCACCCAAAGCTAACTGGGTTAGCTCCCATCCTTGAGGAGAGCCTCATGGCTCCGTTTGAGTCTGACTCCGCGTTTCTCATACCATAAAGGCGCTAGACAACGCAGAAAGAGATTTTATTTTGGTCTAATAATAAAACTGGTAAAAACACTTTTCACGCGTTTTCTTTCCAAAGTTCAAAAAATAAAGAGGAAAACGCGTTAGCCTGTTCTAGAAGTTGTCACGCGCCCCGCGTTTTCATTCCAATTCAAATGAAAAGAAATACGAGTTACTAGCCTCGCGTTTTCATTCCAGGTTCAGAATTCAGATGAAAAGAAAACGCGATAATAGCTTGCGTGCTTGCAGCACTTGTCACGCGTTTTCGTTCCGGTTCAGATGAAAAGAAAACGCGTTAATAGTTCTTGGGGGCGTACGTGTCACGCGTTTTCTATCCAGTTGATAGCTTTTTGTGCCCTGCTTGTTCTAAAACACGCGTTTTAATTCACGCGCTTTCATTGCAGTTCAGATGAAATGAAAACGCACTAATCTTGTCACGCGATGAGAAGAAAAAAAAATATAGATTAACCAGAACTTATATAATAAATTTAGAATTAAAAAAAAAAAAAAAAAAAAACCAATTTAAGCTAGACTGTAATGACTAACCCTTCGCGTTTTCATTCCAAGTTCAGAATTCAGATGATTCTAAAAAAAAAAAAAAAAAAATCAGAATTCGGATGAAAAGAAAACGCGACAATAGTTGTCGGGGTCTTGCGTGCTTGCAACACTTGTCACGCGTTTTCGTTCCGGATCAGATGAAAAAGAAAACGCGTTAATAGGTCTTGCGTGCTTGCAACACGTGTCACGCGTTTTCATCCACGCGTTTTCATCCACGCGTTTTCTTTCCAGTTGATAGGTTTTTTGTGCCTTGCTTGTTCCAAAGCACGCGTTTTCATTGCAGTTCAGATGAAGAGCAACCGCTCTGAATAATTATTGGGCTTGCATGTTCCGAAACTTGTCACGCGTTTTCGTTTCAGTTCAAAATGAAAAGAAAACGCGTTGATAAGGAAAAAAAACAAAACATGGACTATAATTTAAGCTAGAATGTAATGACTAACCCTTCGTAGTACTTGCTAAGGTTAGCTTCACTTCCAGAAGTAGTAATGCTTTTCGAGTCCGACTCTGTTTGTCTTCCGGCCATCCTTCGGTTGACGCGCTTTACTTTCAGCATTATGCTCACTTTAAATATAGAGTATAGATTAGCAACTTTTCATAATGTGCAATGACCCTATGTGCAATGACCCTAAAGCCCAACCTGCAAGTACTGTTCATAAATTCATAAATGTAAGATCTTTAAAATAAAGTTTCAGCAAATTTTTAACTAAAGTAAATGCATCAGAGTATCCATAACAGTAGAGCTAAAAATTTAGTTATTTAGCTTCACAAAAAGTTATTTTATCTATTTTACCTACTCACTTTATAAAACATGTTACAGCAATGAATCTATTTTAACTTTCAACACAATAAAATAATATAAACATCACAATAAAATAATATATCTATTACAATAAAATAATACATCTCACAATCAAAAAAACACCACAAACCGAACAATGGCACCATCCATAACCATTGCCAACCAAGAACAACCACCCACAACTATCCAACGACAACTAGCAAGCCAAGAATAACCACCCACAACCACTGCCAAAAATTCAAATCAGTCAAAAAACACCACACAAATCACCACCAACACAGCCATGCCACCACTGACCCACGAAACCCAACCAAACCACTCCAGACCAAGCCCTGCAAACACCAAATCAAAATAAACAGAAAAAACCCATCTCAGATTCGTAACCAAAAACCCAAAAATCAAACCAGGGTTTAACAAAGATTTAAGCTTTGACAAAAAATAGCTAAAACCCACATACCTTTTTAGCCTCAAACACATTGAAACAGATGAGAGCACAAGATCCAACCTCTGCCTTAAACAGCAGAGCTGCAACAGAGCCCCAATCAAAACCAAATCAAATACTAATATTTATCGAAAATCACACACATCAACAATAAACAAAACAAAACAAAAAATTGATTCATAGTATAGCATGTATACCTTCTTTGCCGGTCTTGTCTTTCTCTCACTGAATTAGCTTGGATTGACGATGGAGATTGGGTTGATGATGAAGCTTGGGCAGGGGCTTGGGAGAAGCTAAATTTTTTTGCTATAGCTTCATTGCTGCAGCCATCTTTTTTGAGTTTTGGTGTAGCTAAAATAGCTATATAGCTATTTAGCTACACTGCTGCAAATACTCTAAGTTAGACTTGCCCATTTTTCCTAAAATTTTAACAATATATAGTATCTTAATACAATTTTTGATACAATGTTCATTGCCAAAAACATAAAAAAATATATAAATGGTCTATTTGGGAATAGTTTATCTAACTTTTTTGTTGAAAGTATACTAAAGTATACTTGTACTTTGAAAAAATTTGAAAAAGTGAGAAAAGAAGGAAAAAAAGTGAAGTTTTAAAAAGCTGTACATAAAAGCTAAAAACTAAAACTTAAAGTTGGTGCCAAACTCACTCAAAGTACTCGTTTCTCTCCCTATCTTTCTTTCTTTCTTCTTTCAACATTTGACTCTTTTTCTCTCTTCATTATGCACTGTTTTTAGCAAGGAGAGGAGCTCTCACCATTCATCGATCTCATCGGTCCTAGGAATCATGGATCGAAACCCATTTTACGTATTGTGTTCTATATTTTTCATTCTTTGTGAATCTGATTTTACGTTTCAGCTTTAAAACTTAGAACTTGGTTTTGTTTCTTTTTGTATTTTAGGCTCTATCTCTCAATTCGGTTTTCTTTCTCTATGTTTGTCTTTCTTTAGGTCTTATAGTTGGGATGGTGAGAAAATGTACATGTTATATCCCAAAATGATTATAATTGGAGATACCACTATTGTTGGTACAAGAGTTTCTATAAAAATAGGAAATGCCCTACCTTTGAGTCCTGTTTGAACTATTGATTTATGTAATTGGAAGTAACCAATTATTAGGCTTACAACAAAACCAAGAAATTGATTGATAATCCAAATTGAGTACCTCTACATGACAAACCTCAATAGAAAACTGAAGAGTAACGACAGCAAGTAATCAAGTTTAGTAGTTTTCATATAAAATTCCCTAACACAGAAACATATTTGATCGCCGACAACCCCACCACGACCATGACCTTACAACAAGTACTGAAGCTACAATTTCTAAATTGTTTCAATGGGTTTGGTTGTAAATATTTTTAGAGTTAATGTATTTTTTTTTTATATAAGATGGTTGATGTAGTTGAGTTTGTATTAGGTGTGGATATTTATGGGTTGTTGTGGGTTAAATGGATTGTGATTTATTATGGGGTGAACTTGATTCCAGGTCGAGGCCCAAAGGCCCAGAAGGTCATACTTGAAGAGGTGGGCTAGGACCATTAATATGGGTAGAAGTTGAGTTTCTGAAAAGTAAAGGGTAAGTCACCAAAACAGTTCCCGTGGATATCCAAGTTAGCCACCAATACTAAAACTCTTATCCGAGGTAATAAGTATTGATGGGGAACCAAAAATCAGGCTATCTCCAGTTCGTCCATAGTGTCGTTCAAGACCAAAGAAGGTTAACCCAACATAGAAAGGTCGTCCACCCTTAGGAAGTCATTCGTGGATTTAAAGGTCGTCCATCATGGAAGCGACTGGATGACCTCTCAACACTTGGAAAATTTTTAGAATGGATTTGTGTGCGAAAGCTTATAATTCGGACCACGTTTTACTATTTTGAAATATGAGCAAAATCATTTTAAAGTATGAGCAAAATTCTTGTTCATCACTGTAACTTCTCACTAAGTTCTTGACTTCTAATGATAGTTATAGAAGATAAGATTGAACCTTCTAATTTTTATAGCAGTTGTGGAAGTTAAGTTTGAATCTTCTAACTTCCATACACGTTGAGGAAGTTACTAAACAAGTAATAACTCCAAAACTCACTATATAAGGACTCATCCACATCAAATGAAAGTAAGTTTCCACTACTCCTAAAGTTGAAATTCTTGAGTTCTAGAGAAAAAACTAACTTAAGCATTAGAGGGTTATTAACTGGTTTACCCCGATCATATTTGATCTTGTATTTTTTTTTTTTTTTTTAGGCCTTCCAAGCAACCACTAGCCCATTGAAGCCTAGAGCATTCAGTCTATTAATTTTATTTGCATCATCAAGTATGAATGGTCCTTCGATGGACAAGAGAGGGACTGCAGGCAACCAATTCCCTTTTAAATCCGAGATGCCACTCTCACCAGATTCACCTCGGGAAACACCCTGAAAGGAAAAGAATCACAGAGGCAGTCACCTCCGTATTAATGGGAGGTTCTCTACCAAATCTCTTCCACATTAAATGCATATAGGACAACCTGAATAGTGTAGACACCCCCAAAAGTTCTATTTCATGATGAAAGGGAGGGTAGAACCGAAGGATGATGTGACAAGTATCCCCAAAATCTAACTAAAAGTAGGCCAACTGGGGAGATAAGGAAAGGGAAAATGCCTATAAAAGGGGAGAAGGGGGGGTGGAAAATGATTGAGGAAAAAGTCTGGAGAAGAACAAGAAAACGGAAGTGATAAGGGTTAAGTAGAATTAAGCTTTATTTGGTCCCCGTACCTCGGGAAAACAATTTATGTTGAGGAAAAAGTCTGGAGAAGAACAAGAAAACGGAAGTGATAAGGGTTAAGTAGAATTAAGCTTTATTTGGTCCCCGTACCTCGGGAAAACAATTTATGTATTTTAGAATAGTTCATCTTCACTTCTGCTCTCTTAATTAGTTGTTTGGGTCTCCCATTGTAGAATTTCTACGTTATGTTTATGATAAATAAATTGTATAAGTCAGTTACCTAGACATTTTTGCCGGTTAGTATGTGTTTGTGTTTCTGTTCCCCCACAATTATTATTATTATTGAGTTGATTGAACCATTTTTTCTAGTTGTGATTTTTCCTTTCTCTTTTTCTTTTTGAGTTGATGCACAAATTGTTAGAGATAATAGATATGAAGCATAATGAAAAGATACAATAATTACATAATTACATCCTTTATACAAACTTTCTCATAACTCTCTTATGTATAGTGATGGAGAAAAAAATGATAGATTAATGTAAAAGTTAGAGTCAACTAATCATAATCTATTAAGGATAGTTATGGAAAACGGTATTGTCCTATAATAACTCCCCCAAAGATTTCGAGAGATTGCACTATAGAGTGTCTTACCCGTGGTCGTGGGTGAAAGTTAGCGTTGAAAAGGTTGTGAGCAAGTTGGATTTTCTTTTTTCTTTTTAAGTTGATGCAGGTTCAATTGGGTTGTAGATTTTGGGTGCTTTTTTCAATTGGATTGTAAATTTTTGGTGGTTGATGTGATCGTGTTTGATTTAGTATATGGTTGTGATTGATCCAGAAACACTGAGCCGGAGGAGGGTGGAAAAAAAGTTATTTGGATAAAAAAGAATTTAAATATAGTAGAAATAGATTAAAAATTAGAACGGAAGGGACATTCCTGGAAAAGGCCGAAGAAGCAAGAGAGCATGGCCCACTGCCCCCCGACCTCCCCCGACGACTTCGGTTTATTACCTTTCCTCCTTTTTTTTTTTTCTTTTTTTTGGTTAAAATCACCTTTCTTCCTTTTGATTCTCCGAAGTCCAAACGATAAATTGGACCAATAAAATAAAAATAAAAATAAACGATAATTTGGACTACCACGTCTTCACCCTCCACGTCAATGGTCACCTAAACAGCCAAACAGTAAAAAAAAAAAAAATATATATATATATATATATATATATATATATATATATATATATATATATATATAGACACACACTAGTATTATATCCATGCACGGCTCATGGGTAAACTAAAAATAATAATTTTTTTTAATTTAATTAAAATTAAATAATAAAATAGATAATAAAAATAAAGTAATCTTTTACTTTCTTTTTCTATAAGTTGAGTAATCTTTTTTGAATGTGGTAAGATTAAGTTTTTATTAAAAAAAAAATCAAATATAAGTCTAAAATTAATTTAATAGAATATGGTAAATAATTATGTGACTATAAAAGGAGATGCCTAAAAAAAATATAAAGGGAGTTTGCATATAATATATTAAGCAAGCTCAAGTAATCACCACCGCACATTTAAATGAAAAACCTTGAACTCAATAATTAAAAACGATTAAAGAAATTATAATTGAAATCATATTTAAGTGGTAACCTCAATTTAATAGTTAAGAATTATGAACAACCTAAATTACTAAATATTATGGGTTCCAATTCGTTCAATTGGTAAAATCTCTAATGGTTGAATAAGAATTGAATTTTTTTTCTTTGAAATCTTTTTGATAAAAAAGAAGAGTTAAGACCTTGGAAATAAGTTTGCATCAGTACTTAAAAATGGCTTCATTAGCATTGAGATATGATGAGAATTAAAAAGTAATACATTTTTGCAATCCACATTATAAGTAAATGATGCATTTGGAATATTGAAAAATTGGAAAAATCTTTTTGAATTAATGAAATAATGAGAGTATATAAAACATATTATAAGAATTAAAAAAAAACTGTAAGTAAAAAGTTGATAAGAAGAATGCAATAAAGAAATTGATACAAATAAATGATCTCATGGGCAAGTATGAGTAAAACATGTTTATAAGAACAATTCAATAAAAAATTTTGATGTGAAACTCTTACCCTTATGCTTCAAATTGATTCGATGAAGATTGAACGAATGTAGGATATAATTAAATATTGGACAATTGTTATAAAAAAAAAAAAAAGTTAAATTTTGGACAACAAAATAATTAAATTGGATAAAACTATAAACATATAAATTAGATCAAACTTAAGGAAATTAACTTAAACAAAAGTCAACAAATACATATTTAATTTTGGTTATAATAAAAAATTAGAGTAAGTAAATACATACCTAAATGATTGGAGGTAGGAAAATTGAAGACTATACCAAACAATTGTACAATAGGTTGGAGAATGAGAAAAATACACCAACTAACCGTGTGTATATATATACATACTCCACCTAAAAAGAGTCCAAGTAAAAATCAAATACCCTAAGCTTCTTGAGGTTGATCTACATTAATTTAGATTTTGCTATTATATATATATATATATATATATATATATATATATATATATATATCAAACTTTTTCTCATCTTTTTATCATCACCAACAATGCCTTTTTCATCAAATGCCTAGATATATATATATATATATATATATTTATATATAAATATAATATATCACCATTTTATATCTACTGAAGTTTTTCTCTGCCAGTCAACTTCTTATCTTCACCAACAACGTTGTTTTTCTTTTTCTTTTTATTTTTGGGGGGGGGGGGGGGGGGTGGGGTGTTGATATATACGGTTTTTTGGGATATATTTACAATGCCATGATATTGCTAAGTTGTATTAGCTGGAAGTTCTAAGCTTATCATACTCCTTTGTAATATATATAATTTTATCAATACATTCTCTACCTTTTATTAAAAATACAACCGATCAAGATAAATATAATAATTTTTTATTTCATTTAAAACTTTCCTGGTGATAATTTAGGTCTCCCTTAAGTTTTAAATTTTTTTTAAAAAGAAAAAACAAAAACCCATATGAGAGTAACAATTAAAACAAAAAGCAAACGTGATTGATGGTTGGAAGGAAATAGGATAGAATTGTTGTTTTTTTTAACCCTAATTATCAATGTAGAAATTAAATAATAATAAAAAACACACAAAGAAGAAGTTGTTATCAACATAACTTTATCTAACTAATAAACCAATAGAAGAAAATAAGTGATAAACCAATTGAAGGAAAGTTGATAAGAACAACTGAGATATTATTTTTATTTTATTTTTTAAGATATGTTAGACCTCTTTTTTTTAGTGTGGTATAAGTTTCTGTAATTTAAGATGCAATAGACTTTATATATATATATATATATATAAATGTTTTCTTTTTAAAATCTAAAAATCTATAAAAAAATTCTATAATATAGTAAAGAATTTGGCGCAACTACGGCTTCTAAACTCAACTTTTATTATATAGTATATGATATATATATATATATATATATATATATATGGATAAAGTTTGGATATAAAATTGGTTGAAAATTACAACCTTACTCAATATCTTTTTATTAGATTTAAATTTTGACAAATCTACAATTAGATTATATTTTCTTCTTATATCCTACATGATTGTAAAATTTCTAGAAAATTAAATATCAATAGCTATATCATCAATAAATTGTTTAAATTGCAAGCTTTTGTAATTTAAAATTATGTATAATATCCGATTGACACAAAATTTGACGTGTATGTTAAGAGCATAAAAAACATGTAATTCAATAATATGATTTTTGAAATATGTAGTAATGCGAATGATATTGAGTAAGGTTGTAGCCTTAAGTTACAATTAATATTGTAGCTAAAATTTATTCAAAAAATATTTTCCTAAAAAATATAGCAAAAATATATTCACCATTCATTCAAAGCAAACCCAGAACGGAACTCATCTTCACTGTTCATATTCACCCAAATAGCAAATAGCCATCTTCACCATTCATCCAAAACAAACACACAGGACATGCCCAATCTTAATAGATTCAATTGGGATACAAAATAAAGCAACTTTGTAAAATCCTGATACCAATGTTTTGACAATGTTCAGTTCTTGTTTACTCTATCAAACTTAACGGGATATGATTTGTGTCAAATGTTCAATTCCACTTAACAGATTGAAATGCAGACAATCACCGAGGTATCAAGACCTAAATGATGCGCTTGTGTCTTTTGCCAACAACCCAAGTTACAATTTCTGTGCACTTTTAATTGCTTGAGAAAAAATATGTATAATAAGATATGTAAACTAGTATTTTATTTTATTATCGTATACTTTTGGTGCAATGATCATTCTACAAATATATGTGCTTGTAGGGTGTAAGGAGAAAGAGCAGGAATTCAAGTTTTCAAAAAAAAGTTTCATACACACGTATAAACTTAAATTAGGTTATAATAAAATTTCTATTTTATATAAAAAAAATAGTATTTTTTCAAATATTTCTCTACCGATAGGATTTGATTAATTTGTTCCCAAATGACACGTGCCCATTTATACCGTACATGTTCACCCAAACAGTAAAAGACCATCCTCACCGATCGCCGTTTATCAAAAGCAAAACCCAAACAGCAATACACCATCTTCACCGTTCATCTAAATCAAACCCAGATATGGGTAACGATTCTCTCGCAAAATGTGTACACGTAAGATCGAATGCGTCATCTTTTAAAACCTGATAAATCAGACCAGCCCAATACTATTGTGGATACCGTGTGAAAGAGTATGCTGTAACTTGTAAGAGAATATTTACAAAATAAGTACGGTTAACTATACATTTTGAAAAAGTTTTTATTAGGAATTGAAAAAGCTGTCAAAACAGTTAATTATTTTTTTATTTTTTCATAAAAAGTTTTTAAAAATAATTTATTAATGTATGTTTTAAGGGATTTAAATCTTCTAGATTTCCTATGATACTCTATCAAATAGATTTCTTTAAATCCTAACTACTCTTTAATGATTTAATGGTCAAGATTTTGCCATGTCAGCATTCTACTAACAATAATCTTAATTGTTTTGTTTGCAATATTATTTTATTATTTTAAGAATATTGTTAGTGGAATGCTGACATGACAGAATTTTGACCATTCAATCATTAAAGAGTGGTTAGGATTTAAGGAAATCTACTGGTAGAGTACCCTAGGAAATTTAGAGGATCTAAATACATTTTTTAAGGGCACACGTTAGTAACTCCTTTACATAATAAAGAAAGACCAAAACTAGCTAGATCTCTACGGTTTTTTCTTTTTTGCCAGCAGATCTGATGCGATCATGCGATGTACAAGCCTGAACTAGTTCACTGATCGGAGATGATATGTTTGTTTATCCTATATGAATATGAGATACGAGTAATACTTAGGTACTTCTAGAATATAAAAAATGGTGTTTCATTCTCTCATATAGTAAAGTCTACCATAAATGTGAGAGAAATAAAAATTACTTCAAGCTGTCACTGTTTTCTTTATCCAACATACATTTTAGTATTTTGCTCAAATTACTACTTTTGCACGAATGTAGAAGATTATGTAAGTTTCATTGTTCTTCTTCCTAATGCTACATATAGTTCAATTGAAATGCTACCATCTTTTTTTTTTTTTTTGGATAAGTAAGAAAGATATATATACCAAAAGGCTACTCTATGCATAAAAAGCACAGAGCACACCAAATCCTCAAAGGTATGCCAATTCTGCTCCTTCCAAAGACACCAAAGTAAGCATAAAGGGACTAAATTCCAGATATTAGATAAATGCTTCCCCAACTAATTCCACCAGTCAAAAAGCAGATCTAGAATCCCTCTAGGTATGACCCACAAAATTCCAAAGGAAGTGAAAACAAAACTCCAGAATTGATGAGTCATCTCACAATAAAGTAGTAAATGATCCACCTTCTCCCCACATTGACAACACATAATACACCAATCCGCAAAATCAAAACCCCTTAATCTTAAGTTATCACCTGTGAGGATCTTGATTCTAAGCTACAGACTAAACGAAAAAAGAAACATGCCAAGGGGCCTTAACTCTCCAAATACCTTTCCAAGAAAAGATAATAAGAGGATTACCTCACAACTTGTTATAAAACAAACGGATGTCAAAATCCCTATTAGGCTTCAACTTCCACCTCATTCGGTCTCCAACATCCATTAGAGGAATATTTGCTCCCAAGATACAGATAAAGTTCACCCTTTCTTCCATCTCCCAATCATTAAATTCCTGGATAAAACGAACATCCTAACTTCTTCTCTCTCCCGCCCCTAATCTTGTCAAAAAAGATTCTACAAAAGCCTCCTTGTCAATGGCAAGTCCATATAACCTCGAGAAAGCTAGTTGGAAAGATGATCCCCATACCACCCATCCTGCCAAAATCTCACTCTAGCCCCCATTCCAACAACAAACTGAGTATTTTTTCTAAAATCCTCCCAACCCATATGAATACCTCTCCATAAACCACACCCATAAACTCCCCTACCCAACTTAGAAGTCCATCCCTTCCACTCCTCCCTAAACTTTGAAGCTACCACCTTCCTCTAAAGACAAATCTCCTCATTTTCGAACCGCCAAAGCCGTTTTCCTAATAAAGCCTTATTAAAAGTAGTTAATTTCCTTATACCTAATCCACCATTTTCCATAGGTGCACATATTTTATCCCATCTTACTAAATGAGTCTTGCTATCACTCCACAAAAGTCTCCATGCCATTTTTCAATTCTGTTAACCACATGAGTAGGTAGTGAATAATGATAGAAAATAACTAAGATAATCTACTCTTCAGCAGCGTCAACTACCCCCTTAGACATATAAAACTTCTTCCATCCAGCCAATTTTGCTCAATTTTTTCCAAAATATGATTCCAAATTGAAGGGGATGCCCCCAACGGCATGCCAAGATAAAGACAAAGGCAAATTTCCAATCCTATACCCCAATATTTTAGCCAAGGAATGCACATCACTCACCTCTCCTATTGGAATCATTTCACTCTTTTGCACATTAACTTTCAAACCTTTCACGGCCTGAAAACACAGGAACAATAGCTGAATATGAAAGATTTGCTCCACATCTGCATCACAAACAAAATAATATCATCTACAAACAGGAAATGCGAAACACATTCCCCACCACTTCTCCTACCATCTGCTTTAAAACCATAGAATAAGCCAACACCCTCCACTCTCTTCAACATCTTATTGAAGACCTCTATCATAATCAAAAATAGCATAGGAGATAGTGGATCCCCTTGCAGCTATCCCCTAAAACTACCAAAGAAATCTGCTGGAGACCCATTAATCAATACAGAGAATTGAACCGTAGATATACAAGTGCGTATCCACTTACACCACTTCTCCCCATAGCCCATTCTCTTCAACAGATCCAGGATAGCCTCCTAGTTCACGTGATCGTAAACTTTCTCAATATCAAGTTTACAACCCCCGAAACCTTACTCTTCACTTGGCTATCAACTCATTCATTCGCAATAAAAATCGAATCAAGGATTTGTCTCCCGCCCACAAAATTATTCTAAGACTCAGAGATCAACTGAGCTAAAACCACTCTCAAACGTTTAGCCAAGACTTCAGCCAAGATTTTATACATACTCCTGACCAAGCTAATAGATCGAAAATCTCTAATATTGGAGGCATCATTCTTTTTTGGAATTAAAGCAATGAAGGTAGCATTAAAAGATTTTTCAAATTTACCATGTTGAAAAACTCTTCAAACCGCTGAGACATCTTTCTCCACTACTCTCCAACAATGATGATAAAAAGCCATATTAAAACCATTTGGACTTGGAGCTTTGTCCCCATCCAAATCTCTTACAACCTGAAAAATCTCCTCTCTCTCAAACTTCCTTTCAAGCCAAACTCTCTCCATATCCCCAATACTATCAAAATCCAAACCCTCCACTAATGGTCTCCACCCTCTGGTTCCTGATACAAAGTTTTATAAAATGTACTACTTGAGCAGCTACGTCAAATTCCACCTCATAAACCATCCCATCTACCTCCAAGATGCTCAGATGGTTATACCTTCTATGGGAATTAGCCACCTTGCGGAAAAACTTAGTGTTATTATCTCCTTCCTTGATATATAACATCCTAGATTTTTGTCTTCACGAAATTTCTTCCAAAGAAAGAAGATGCTCCATTTGGGACCTCTAATCTACCCTATAACATTTCTCTCCATCATTAAGACCAATATCCCCTTCCTTAGCATATAATTTTTTCAACTCCTCTAGCAATTGTTTCTTATGATGATCAACATTACCAAATCTCAATGATTCCACTGCATAATGTCATCTTTCAATGCCTTTAATTTTTTGGCAAGCACAAAACTAGGTGTACCTACAAAAGAATGCTGATTCCACAAGGATTGAACTCTATCCACAAACCCATCTGTCTTTAACCCCATATTCTCAAACCTGAAAGGACTCTTTCCCCTCGCCATACCCCCTACCATCTTGTAGACAGCGTTTTGGATAAAACTCCCTTGTCTTTTTGTCATTATTAACGTGGATTTAACAAATTGCAACAATAGCTGATGTCTTATATGGTGTTTGGCTAAACATTAACTTCAAATCACGGGTAGATTCATATTGCGTAAAGAATTTTGTGTGGTAATCCTTCGAACTTCTTGTGTTTTCTTTGCTTGAGTGACCAAAAAGTGACACTATAGCTGAAAATTTTTAGTTGCAAGGTTCTTACATAGTAAGTGACAGAGTGGCACTAGCCTTATGATCCACAAATCCAAATCAATGACTCTTTATGTGTGATTATAAGCTGGTGGTAGAATGTCCATTACCCTCTTGTGTTATAAGTGCATCTTGTCCTCTAGCTTCCTCCTCTATGCGGATGCGAGTGATCAAGGATTTTAGGGATGTCTCTTTTTGCTTATGGCGCATTGATTTTTGGAACTCTTTCTATGAAGGCGGTAACTTGTCAATGATACCAGCCACAATAAGGTTGTCCTCAATATTTATGCCTTCAGATCTAACTTCTGCTACGATCATTTGAAAGTCTTGAACCTGTTCCACAACAGATTTGGTATCCACCATTTGATAGCGAAAGAAACGACTAGCTGCATATTTCTTTGCACCAGCCTCTTCAGTGTCATATTTGCTTTGTAAAGCCTTCCAAATTTTCTTTGCAGAATTGTATGTAGTATTATAATAATCATAAAAATGATCCGCAAGACAATTTAAAAGATAATGACGACATTTATACTCATCTTGTTCATACTTATCTATTTTTTCTTGATGATCATAAAGATCGTCTTCGGTCATGTCGTCAGTAGAGACCTTGTTTGGATTTTTCTCAGTGAGGACATAGGCTACCTTAAAAAGGCTTAGATAGAAAAGGACCTTGGCTTTCCATCTTTTGAAATGGGCTCCTTTAAAATGGAAAGGCTTGTTGAGATCTCCAACATTGTCATTTGCCTTCTCAGTTGTTGGCTCCATGTTGAATCTCCTTAAAATTGTTGGTGCAAACACAATAATAATGGAAACAACAGAAAGAGAAACTGAATAATACGCTGAATATTATTAAATTAAAGAGATGAACACAACACTATTTGGACTGAGGCGCGGCACTCGCGCGGCACTCGCTCTCTTTAAGGAGATTCAAGCCCTTGGTTGGCTAATTTTTGTAACCGGTGCAGACCTTCTCTGACTTGTCTCCCCCAGGATACAATAACCCAACAAATGTTGTATGGCTAGAACAGCTTCTGCACAAAGTGTTCAAGCCCAAAGCTCTACTAGAAAAATACCTTTCTTTGGCCCCGAATCTCTCAAGTATTTAGGAATATTATCGAATTCACTTTCTCATACAATGCTCTTTGCTTTTAACTATTACTCTCCATTCACTCTTGATATGAAATTAGTTCAAAGCATAGCCATATATATAGTCTTCCAACCCTTCACATAACTTACATGTTATTTATTAATTTAGAAAAAAAAACTTCTCTTAATTTATTTAATCTAACTTACATACAAGTAACTCTTTCTTTAACAAAGTATAACTCATCTCTTTATTCATCTTAAGTTATTTGAGTTTCAACATATTTAATTTAAAATGCACTAACATAAGCAATTACTTTTATAATTATGTGATGCTACATACTTCAGAGGAAGCTTGTAATTCAAGGAATACTACTTGCAATGACTAATCAAGTTGATGACTGATAGTCTAATATGTGATGCAAACTTATAATTATGTGATGCAAACTTATAGTCAGTTTGTGTCTAGACTGACCACCTTTAGAGGAGATTTTGGAATCATGAAAGAAGAACAACGTTGGCTACTGCATCTGGAGGGATGCCTTGCCTGCATGCATCAAAACTTTAACTGAATCTTGCGTACGGTAGACAGTATAATATCAAGCAAGATTAGCTTCATAACACCAGTTTCTCCTAAATGATAAAATGTTACACTGTTTGGTTGACATACTTTACTGACAGTGGTGGATTCCATACAAAGTTACAAGTTGATTCAATTCCTCTCTCTCTCTCTCTCTCTCCTTACAAGAGGCTTGCAGTTTTCTAATTTGGATTTCTGCATGCCTAATTTATGAGGTCCTTGTCTTATTGAACTCTTTTTTTTGCATGAAACCCAATGAAATGAACCTTGATATTCCGTCTCCCTAATCCTACTTATATAGTTATATCACTAAAGTATGTTTTAGTGTTTACTAAATAATTTTGACATAGTGCAAAGCTTGATCACTAATAATTAGCTGTTGATTAGTTCTCCTTCACAAGCTTTGGGGAAATTTCTGCACGTAATTTCCCCAATACATGTTAGGCTATCTTTTTTCATGGCAGGGTGACGTAATGACATCTGTGCTTAAAATATGTGAACTTGCCTGATAATTGCTTGAAGTCAGAGTTTTCAAGGCTCTCTCTTCATTTGCTTTTATATATCATCTTCTGAAATGAGCTGTACCGGAGCTCGTACCCAGAATTTGTAAGAAGATAAAGAGGTGTGGCAGTTCTTGTCAAATAATCCATCTCTTTGCCTCAATAAAGAATATAAATCTGTAGCCCTTTTTCAATCTCACTGCTATTTCATTTGTACAGCAATACAACAGTCAATTTTAGCTTCATGTACATTTTCAATTAATTGTAAAAATTAAATAATCCAGTGAGTCAATGCTCTTATAGTATATAATGATACAATAAAAGACTCACTTTTGTTGGACAAGAAAAGGGAGATCATCAAGAAACCTCACTTCAGAATCAGTAAATTAGAGCTTTTGCTTATCATGCCCAGCCATTTTCCACTTTAAATTTCCAATACTTGATCTGGATTATAATCAAAAGATAAGCCTGGAGAAGGCTTAGATGTTCATGCAAATTACTTTCTGTTTGTATATAAAATTTAACTGCTATAAGCAAAATTACTCTTGTTAAGACTAGCAATATTATGGCCATGGTACATGTGATACAAAACTTTATTTCATCTTCTACTGTTTCAATGTGTGGTCGGAATCTGATTATCCATTCAATAGGAACATTAATTTGAGAAATAAAAGAAATCGAATAAGCTGTTGATTTGAAGATATGTATACAGTATAACCCAACAAGACAAACAAAATAAGATTGGGTAGTCATAGAACCTATGTCAAAACTTGATAGAGGATGCACTCCTGAAATGATAGTAATTGGAGCAGTTGAGGTATGTGATTCTGTTACATACTAGAGAGCTGGTTGAAAATTTTTAAGCCCCCTGTGATGTTAGAGACTGAGAACTTATTAAGAATTAGTTTTCTTTAGCTGAGCTTTGTACATCAATGCGTTGAGCTATAGGGACCAAGAATCCATCAGGAATTAGCTGTCTTTAGCTGAGCTTTAGACATCAATGTGCTGGTGGAATGTAATACAGGCACTTTGGAGTCGTTTTGGACACAAATTGACCATGCAGTTAATAGTTTTGTTTCAGGATGGTTATGGCCTTCAAAATTATTCCGAAACTTGATACAGTGAAAAAAGCAGCCAGTGAAAACTTAAATTACTGTCTCAGAGAAGTCTTTTGGTAACTGCATACTTAAATTCGTCATGTAGTCAAGTCAGTATTGTACCTTAACAAGCTGAAGTCTAGATATCAACTGAGAAAACAAATATGTTGAGCCTTTTAAGGCAACAAATGTATTGGCAACTATACTCGTTAATCCATGACACAAAGTATCTATCAAGTCAAATTATGTCACGTGCACAAATTGTAATTCGCCTCTATATCTACTGAGAAAAAAAAAAGCCTTTAAAATAATGTGGAGCCCTATTAAGTCAAAACTTGCTGACAGTACAACTCCATTGTCGCCACAGAACGAGCCTTTGGTAATGATACTGATGAATCTTAATTTGTCATAATATCACCTTGTCAAGAACAAATCACCTCAATATCCACAAAGAAAACAAATCCTTCAACTGATTTAAGCATGTTCACATAAATCTATGATTCCATAATATATTTCTTCCTAGCATCTATTCTCAACAATAGAAAACTATGATAGTAAGTAGAGTAGTCTGATTTAACATAAAGCTTTGTGGTTGAAATACTATGAAGCACAAGTGCATTTTCGGATTCGGATTCGGATTCTGGTGCAGGTGCGAGTGCGGGTGTGAGTGCAGAATTTAACAATTTTTAAAAAAGTAGAATACGGGTGCGGGTGCGACGATTAAAAAATTAATAAAAATATTTTTATTTATATTTTTAATATATTACTAAGCATACTTCTTTATTTTTTATTTTTATATATATAATTGTAAATAAATGCCAATTTAAAAGGAATAGGAGATAATAGTTAAAAGGTTATGCTCATAAATTAGAATATATATATATATATATATACATATTTTATTCTCTCTCTTTAGTCATTCAACTCTAAAACCGGCCCCACCTACCAATTATCTTATTTATTTCTCTATCTTACGTATTCCCTTATCCTCCTTTTTCTCTTTTAATCCCTATTTCTACCAAATACCAATATTCCCACGTCCCAATTCCCAAATCCCATCCCAGTTGTGTATTCAAAATTTTCTTTGAAGTTCCCTTCTTCTTTTTAGCATTCAGGACTTTAGTTCTCTAGACAGTCTAGACTCTCTTCTTCCTGATGATTGTCAGCTCCAAAGAGTGCCTCTACTTGTGCTACAGAACTCTCTTCAAGAAACAGTGTGGCTTTGAGTTTAGACCCAGCAAGAAGACGAAATAGGTAGGTTCATAAAGGGAAAAGGAAGCAAATTTCGGCTGATTTCGGTTGGAATCGGAGCTGAACCGGCGCGAATCAGCCCATATGGGCTCGAATCGACGCGTGTCAGCGCGAGTTGGTGCAAATCGAAAAAGAAAAAAGAAAAAAAAAGGGCAAATCAGCGCGTTGGAGGAGCGTAGTTGTGTCACTGTGAGTCTTGTGCGGGTGCGGTGGCCCTGGAGTCACACCCGTGCTTCCTAGACAGATTTTCACAAAATCTACAGATTTTTGTTAATTAATGACACCTTCTTTTTTGCAATTTTTTGGGCAAAAAATGTAAAATTGATATTTTAACTTTCAAATTTTTTTATTTCAGTTTTTTAACTTTTAGTTTTGTCAATTCAGTTATTTAATTTTCAATTTTTGTCAATGCAGAATTCCGTTACAACTGAGATAGTGGTTGCCTTTTTTTTTTAATTCAGAATTAAAAGAAAATAAGAAAAATTTGTAAAAAAAAAAAGAAAAAAAAAAAAGAAAACATTTAAGGGGAACGGCGTCATTGTTCCTCTTCCCATGAAATCAAAACAAAGAAATCACTCCACACCCAAATCCTTAACTTAGAGAAATTGGGGAAACGATTTGAGAGAGAGAGAGAGAGAGAGAGAGAGAGATATTGAGTTCTGATGAAGACCGATTTGCAAAGATTGAGACCAAGAATCCCTATATTGACTGAATCGGTGATGGAGTGATGAAAAAAGAACATGCAAAACAACATCGTTTCAGGAGTTCTAACGGCAGCCACTAACTGAGTTGTAACGAAATCCTGCATTGACAAATATTGAAAATTAGAGAACTGAATTGACAAAACTGAAAGTTATAGAACTAAAATGAAAAAAAAATGTGAAAGTTAGAGAGATAGGTTTGCATTTTTGCCCTTTTTTTTTTGCTGAATAAAAAAGGGAGTCTCGGGTGTGAGCTCATCGACCCCACGCCACATGACGGCAATAGGTAATTTCTTTTTTTGCATGTTGCTCATACAAAAGATATCTTGGTGATTCATTGATTTGATTTCTAAATTTTTTTAGCATCGCTTTGGTGATTATTGCTATATGCATTAATTCTGTATTTTCTTAAGGTTGAGTTTTCTTGGGCCTCCAATCCATTCTCCAGTGTGTACGATTCTTTTACTATTGTCTTGCAGTTGCAGGAAAACTGATGGATGCACAAAGGAATATAGAAACAGTTTCAAAAGACAAATATAGCGAGTGCTTAACTGCCTCTATAGTTACATATACTATTCTTTATTAATAAATATTTTTGAATTAATTCTTGCTTTGATGATTGTTAGACCACCAACTATTGGTAAGGTTGGGTTTGTGTTCTTTTCATATGAGCAGTGAGTAAAATTTTTTCTTGAATTCTGTATTTCTTAGGTTCATGCTTAGTTAATTTCAGTTATAACTGAGTTCTTATTTTTCAACGCTAAATCTTTTATATTTTTTTCTAAGCCAACACCACTTAATTGTATATTTACTGTGCTCAATCTTCTCATTATGTAATTTACTTTCTTTCCTAATTTTCATAAAATATGGCTTCTCTATCTTGTATTTATATTTGTGTGGGTATGCATGTATCTATGTGAATATGTACCAATTTGTGTTTCAATGGTTCAAACTGTGGAAATATCTAAATTTAGAATATTAAAGGAAGTTATAAAAAAAAAATGTGGGAAAGAAAACACCAGCAATAGGTATGAGAGCTTTGAACTTTATATGTGGCTAGTCCATGACTGGAATCAATTAGTACAACTTCAAAATCATAAAACTTTGAACTTATATGTGTTCTAGATAATCCTTACAAGTTCAGATATCTCAACTCTAAAGGAGGCGCATGTGCAACATTAGGATGTGGAATTGTTAAATTCTTTTGCTCTCCACCATGATTTACCAACGAGTGCTTAGGAAGTTTACTAAGCCCCTTTTATAGGCACCTAGGCAATGCCACCGTTAGAAATAGGAGCAAAAAGAACTAATCAACATGCGAACACCCGGATTCTTTCTTACAAAACCAATTTTCTTACATCTCCATGCCAAATTTGATTGTAATTTTGTTCAATCATGTTTATTCTGTATTTTATGTGGGATTTCATTATATGGGTTGTATGTAAGAAAGAGTGTGAAGACTCAAGTTTGCATTGAAGAATGAGTGGTTTTCGTGGGTATCTTGCGAGTAAACTTCCCAGGAAATAAGCCACTTGAAGAGCACATGATTGAAATGTGAAGAGTCATGACAATCTGGTTACAGCTGATTTTCGCAAGTAGCTCACAAGTAAGGCCTTCCAGCGAGATACCCGCGAAACATTTTGTTTTACTATTTTGGCTTATCTGCTCTACCATGTCTTCACCCACACTATATATACCCACATATTGTAAGGAGTGCTTTTTCAGAAAGAAAAAGCTAGCATACACACTTGAGAGTTAGAGGTTGTATACCCACAATCATCAACACAATCTTTTGTGGTTTTTGTCATACTCCTACCTCTCCATATCCATATCCTTGAGAGGTTGATAGCCTAAATACTTACCACACTAAGGGTCCTCAATGGGCCAGATCAGGTCGGCCTGACCCATTTTTACTTAGTCCATGGGCACAATGGGCTGGGCATAATAGGTTATTAACTAGTTAACGGGCCGGGTCAAGCTAGGTCGAAAGAGAAAACCTCAGCCTATGACCTTGCCCATAGGCAATGCCCATTTTGTCTTTAGCGAGCTGGGCTACCAAGTTGGACTTAATGAGCTACTCATGAGTTTGTGTTAGCATATTATTTTATTATTTTTACAATGAAAGAATCAATTTTTTATAAGGGAATAATGAATCTATTTTTTTAAAGGAAAGAATCAAAGAATTTAATACTTAATTACAATTTTTTTTTTTTACAGTCAAATCTATATAATTTTTTGTTTTGTTGACAGAAACCTATTAATTTTTTTTTATTAAGGCTTTAAATAGTTTTTTAGTTTTATCTTTAATAAAAAAATATGTCAAATGGTTAATTCAAATTTGCTAGACTACTAAAAATATATATAGTAAATTAAGTTTAACACAATTACTTTAAGTATCTTAGTAGTAGAGGGAGTTCTCTCAAGATTAATCCTTCATACACCCCCTATATATTTTTGTTATAAATTATGAGTTATTTGGCTGGGCAACGGGTTGGGCTAATTAGTTGGGTTACTAGGCTAGCCCACTAGGTATCCATGGGCATAAAAACTAGCACATGGCCTGACCCGTTGGGTTAGTGGGCTATCCATGGGCCTCAATAACAACGAGTCGGGCCACCCATTAGCCTGATGGGCTGTTGGGTTTTTGGGTCGAGCTGAAAGCCATGGGCTATTTAATGACCCTTTTACCAAACCTAATCAAAGTGTCAAGTGGGGTTTTGGTGCTGCTGGGAAGTATTGGAAGAAATCAAGCTTTGATGGATACAATCTAGTGCATTGCGGGATCTGGAAAGCTAGACAAGACACAGTTCCGAGAAGCCTTGTTAGAGTAGAAGCTTGGAGGGCTTAGGTGCATTGGATAGATTAAGCTTGGAGGGTCTCTTACTATTTGTGTATCCCAACTTATTGTACAGTGGATCGATTTACCACTTGGAGAGTGGTGGAGAGATTTTTCGCCGAGTTTTTCAGTTTCCTCTTTGATAACACATTTTGGTATTATCTTGTGTTTGTATCTTTCTTCCCTTACTCTTGTGCTTTGCTTTTATTGTTTGTTGTTGATGTTTATGTACTAGAGTAGTATCGGTTTATTGCGTACATTTACTCTTGTTTCTGCACTTTGATTAAGTAAGAGTAAAAGTAATCTAGCCGTAATATTTTAATTGGAGGTTTAAACAAGTTCTTGTGTTTTCCTCAAATTCGAGCTTTTAGTCTCCTTTGCAACAATGTAAACAGTTTCGTCAATGGTGCAGGACGCATTTGGAATTCTTTAGGTACAAAATCCATTTGAAGACGTGGCTAAAGAACCCTGATCAGATGTTACTCTAAGCTATCACTGCTTTCGTTACCCAACATACATTTTAACCAATAAGAAGACATTTCACACGAAAGACTACTTTTGCAAATTCAGGCCTTGGATGGGTGTGTACCATCACTAAATATTAACATGTAAGTTTCTTTGTTCTTCCTAATGTTACCTGTAGTTCAATTGCAATGCTGCCATCCTGTAGAGGCATAGCGTTTTGGATGAAGCTCCCTTGTCCTTTTGTCATTTTTAACAATATGCACTTAACAGATTGTGCAAAAAAAATAAAAATAAAAATAAAAAAGAAGAAGATTACAACAACGCTGTATATGGTGTTTGGGCTACACATCGTGTTCAAATCACGGGCAAATTCACATGACATAAAGAATTTGTGTGGTAACTCCTTTGAAGTTCTCATCTCTTCTTTGTTGAGTGACCAAAAGTGATGCTATAGCTGAATTTCTTTCGTTGCCTGTTTATTACATAATAAGTGATAACAGAGCGGCACCTGACTTATGATCCACACATCCAAATTAGTGACTCTTTGAAGTGTTATGATAAGCAATTACTTCTTTTAATAACCTTTAAATATTCCATGAACTGAAAGCCCTGTCATTTGGTTTTAGTTGCACCACTTTGATATGTTTTTAACTTCTCTCTATGTACATTTCAATATCATTCCACTAGTCCGCAACATACTTCAGTGGAAGCGCATGATTCAAGCAATACTACATGCAAGGAATACTACGTGATTCAGTCTAATATGATTCTGCTCTGCTCAATTAAATTAAAACTTTCAATTATGTATGCGAACTTAGTCTGTTTTCGTTGAGGCTGACCAACTTTAGAAGAGATTTTTGGAATCATGAAAGAAGAACAAGGTTGGCTTACTGCATCTGGAAGGAGACCTTGCCAGCTTGCCTGCATGCATCAAAACTTTAACTGACTCTTGCATAGGGTTGACAGTAGAATGTCAAGCAAGATTAGCTTCATATCACCAGTTTCTCCTAGATGATAAAAATTGACACTGTTTGGTTGACATACTTTACTGACAGTGGTGGATTTCATACAGTTTTGAACCATAATCTCTTAAAAGAAAAATTAAAGGACCTGAATTTTCCAAAGCAAGAAAATTGATTTTTTTATTTTTTATTTTTTATCTCCAGTTGATGAAGAAATCTAGTAACTGAGTCTTTTCTCTTATATTTCCCATATAAAGTTACAAGTTGACGGGATTCTTCTCCTCCTCCCCCACCCCCCCCCCCCCCCCCCCCCCAAAAACAAAAAAAAAATCCCTTGCAAGAGGCTTGCAGATTTCTAATTTAGAATTTGGATTTCTACATGCCTAATCTATGAGGTCCTTAACTTATTGGACTCTTTATTTTACATAAAATCCAATGAAATGAACCTTAATATATATTCCATCTCCCTAACCCTACTTATATTCCTAAAGTAAGTTTTACTAAACACTTTTGAGATAGCCCCCTAATGGGCCTAATCCTACTTATATTCCTAAAGTAAGTTTTACTAAACACTTTTGAGATAGCACAAAGCTTTGAATACTACTAGAAATGGCAATACTAGCTCATGCAGTTTCTCACACAGTTCTCCCCCATAAAGCCTATATAGTAATATAATTGAGGTATCTGGTGGATACATGTTAGGCTTTCTGTTTTCATTGCAGGGTGATGTAATGATAGCAGTGCTTATAATATGTGAACTTGCTCAATAATTGCCCAAAGTCAATTTTCAAGGCTCACTCTTCATTTGCTTCCATATATCATCTTCTAAAAAAAGTTGTATAGCAGCTCATATCCAGAATTTATAACGAGATAAAGAGGTGTGGCAATCTCTTTGTCTCGATAAAGAATATATTGCCCCTTTTCAATCTCTCAGCTATATCATTTGTACAGCAATACAAGTGTCAATTTTAATAATAAAATAAACCAGTGGGTCAATGCTCTTATAGTGTTCAACGATGTGATGATTTACTTTTGTTGGACAAGAAAAGGGAGATAATCAAGAAACCTCACTTTAAATCTTTTGCTTATCATTCCAAGCACTTTCTACTTTTAAATTCCAATGCCTGATCTGGATTATAATGAAAATATGAGCCTGGAGAAGGTATTTTCATGGAAATTAGTTTGTGTCTGTATATCAGATTTATCTGCTATCAGCAGCATTACTCTTGTATGACTAACAATATTATGGTCATGGAACATGTGACACAAAACTTCATTTCATCATCTATTGTTTGAATGCGTGCTTGGAATCTGATTATCCATTTCAATAGGAAAATTAATTTGAGAAATAAAAGAAATTGAATAAGCTATTGATTTGAAGGTACATGTACTGTATAACCCCCCCGAGTCAACAATAGAAGGTTGGGTAACCAACTAATCATAGGACCTGTGTCAAAACTTGAATAGAGGATGCATTCCTGAAATGATAGTAGATGGAACAATTTAGGTATAAGATTCTGTTCCAAATTTGTGAAAGTTGTCTAGATGCCTGTGGATTTTACATAAAAGAGCTGGTTGAAAATTTTTAAGCCCCTGTGATGTAGAGGGACTGGGAACTCATCAAGAATTAGTTTTCTTAAGCTGAGATTGTACATCAATGTGTTGGGTTATTGGGACTGAGAACCCATCAAGCATTAGGTTTCTTTAGATGACCTAGATTTTGATGTGGGAGATGCAAGAAAATTATTATTTAATATTATTTATGTTTGCAAGTCAATTGCATTTTTATGTTTTAGGTCCTATTAGTTTATTAGGCTATTAGAATTTTAATTTGGAAGCAAGGTTATTTCTGTAATAAGGTAATTAGGGTTTCCTAACCAATTAGAACTAGGGTTTAGCAATCCTTTATAAGCAACCTATTGTACTCCTTGAGGAGATAGTTGATATTTTGATGAATGAAAAAAAATGGTTGTTTGGTCTTTCTTTGGTCTAGTGCTGACTCCAGGTTTACCCTAGATGCTGACTCCTAGTGGTTTCCCCACTTGGTGTTGACTCCAAGCAAGGCCTAGGTGCTGACCCGTAGGTCATATCCCTTTATTTTATTGTTGTTTCAGTTTTATTTTAGCTGTCCTGCGTCAATTTTGGTATCAGAGCAAACACCGATTTGTTGAAACATCACCGCTGGAAAGAGCCAAAAAATATCACCAAAAAAAAAAACCCTAGATTTTAAAGCCCACCAGAAACCTCAATCCAAAAACCCATGCAAGCCCATCAGCCCCTGGACCAGAGACAGAGGAGTTTGAAGGCCAATGAGAGCTGCCAATGTCAACATCGGATTCGCGCCGCCGAGAACCACCTACGCCGACTCGCTGTCGACACCACTCCACCGTGCCGTTCATGCTTCGCTAGTTTCATCACCGCGATCTGACAAGCGAGCTCCGATCTGCACCATCAAGCACTGCTGATCGTGACGCTAGTGAGCCTAGGTCGCCTCTTCGCCGTTGACTCCGATGCTGCTTCGTGTTTGCCCCACCGCCTTTTTCTCTATAGTTTCTGTTGTCTCTCTTTAAAGTCTGTGGTTTGTTTCTTTTAGAATGTTGTATGAGTTTCTTTAAAATCTGTAATGCCTTAAGTTTATTTTAGTGTATTTTCTTATTTTGCAAAAAAAAAAAAAAAAAAGGAAGGAAAAGAGAGAAATTATTGTTAGGCCTTGAGTTGTTCTCCGCAAGTCCAATCTATCCAAGTCAGAAGCCTATTCCAACGATCTGTCCAGAGAACATCACAGCAACCCAGGTTCTTGTTCCAACTTCCAACTATTTTAGAGAATCATGGTAATATCAGAAGCACCTTATTTTGATGGTTGTAAAACTAATCCACAAGATTTTGTCAACTGGATGAATGAGATGGAGCAATTCTTTGAGCAAGCAAATTGGGTAGATAACAAAAAGGTTAGGAATGCAAAGTTGAAGTTAAAAGGTGGAGCACAAAGGTATTGGGAAAAGCTTGAATATTTCCGCTATCTAAACTATGAACCTGCCATTAGTGTGTGGGAAGATATGAATGAAAAGCTTTGTGATGAGTATTTGTCATCATACTTTTGAGCTAAGTATCTACTCCAATCTCAGTGTGGTACTTTTCAAGTTGAGACAAATACGATGAATTCTCATTCCATTTCATGTTCTCAGCGCACTTTTAAACAATCTACCAAGATATTAAATGAATTATCTGTAAAGCACATAAAAGATGTTCAAGACAGAATTGCTCAGATGAAGCAAATGAAGACTCAAACCAATTCAATTAGGGAACCAAGGATAATTGATCACAATGAACTTATTGCTGCTCCATAGAAGATAACATTGATGATGATATCTTGGTCGTGGAGAATCCTCAAGCAACACCAAAGCCTAGTGTTGACACAAACACACATGCCTTAACAATTGTTGCTTTAACATGCATGCAAGGAAATGAATCTATTGAAGAGCAGTAAGGTGAAGAGATGGTTTCTACAGAGAGTTTTATGTTAGAGGGTGCACATGATGTGATATTAGAAGCTAATGAATCTGCTTTTGATCAGCCTTCCATGGTGCATGAAGACAAACAGTTTGCTAAAGTGGAGAAAGTTGATATCATAGTGCTTTCAATGGTTCAAGATAAGATTATGTTGATTTCGCACATTGATTTTGTTATTCTAGAAGAGTTTGACATGGTGGACTTCAAGGTTTTTCTTTTCTCTATGTTCCCTAAGGTGATCCCAAATTGGAAGCAAGTGTTACTTGTCAGCATCCTAATCCTTCAATACTTTAAAACTCAAGGTCGAGTTTTCTCCAACCAAAGGAGAATAATGCGGGAGATGCAAGAAAATTATTATTTAATATTATTTATGTTTACAAGTCAATTGTATTTTTATGTTTTAGGTCTTATTAGTTTATTAGGCTATTAGTATTTTAATTTGGAAGTAAGGTTATTTCTGTAATAAGGCAATTAGGGTTTCCTAACCAATTAGAAGTAGGGTTTAGCAATCCTTTATAAGCAACCTATTGTACTTCTTGAGGAGACAGTTGATATTTTGATAAATAAAAAAGAAATTGCCGTTTGGTCTTTATTTGGTCTGATGCTGACTCCATGTTTACCATAGGTGTTGACTCTTAGGTCATATCCCTTTATTTTATTGTTGTTTCAGTTTTGTTCTAATTGTCCTGCGTCAGATTTGCTTTCGTTTTCAATGAGGCCAAACTAGAACTTAAATTAAATGTTTTGCATGACTAAAGTGATGCGCCAAGAAAACATGTATGGATTAACCTGCTCATATGATAACATTGCAAAAGCCACGTTCTTATTGGATACTTACTAATTTTCTTATTGAACAACGAAAGGTCAAAAGACATCCTGAAAAGGGTATGTGTTGTACTCAGTCTAGCCTTTTTAAGTCTCTTTCCTGTCATTGAATGACACATTATAATCTAAGGGAGTTAATTTTGTTGACCAAATGCCATCCAAAATCAAGCTTTCTTCCCCTATCCTTTCACCAACTTGCCTACAAATTCTTCAATGTTCTTATCTGAGATTCCACCAAAACTAACAGGTCTTATTACAAGCTTTCTCCATTTGGTTGCATTCTTTATAATCTCTTCACTTCTTTCTCCTGCTGTAACTCCTTTTATACACATCTCTAGCTCATCCCTTTTCACGATCCCCTCCTTGTTCTTCTTAGCCTTTACTCCCGCTTGCCACAACTCCTCCACAAACTTAGCATTAGTAGGCTGATCACTCCACTGTGGCATTGCTACCATTGGCACCCCTAGGCTCAAGGCCTCCAATTTTGAGTTCCAGCTACAATGTGTCACAAAGCAAGACACAGCCTGATGTGCCAGCACCTGTAGTTGATTACACCATGGTACAACCAACCCTCTTTCTTGTGTTGAATTAATAAATTCAATTGGAAACTTGTTTATGGAATCTTTTGCAACCAATAGGAAATGCATATTGCTTGCTATTAAACCCATGCAATTTCTTCAGCCTGTTTCGCTGTTATGTTTGCCATGCTTCCAAATGATACATATATATTGCCAACTTTGGTGGTTTCGTCTCTAACCAGCTCAAGCACTGGTCACTACTAAGCTCCCAGAGACTGGCCATAAGCTATGTCTCCACTGATCTGCTGATATAGGTAGGCTGATGGCACGATTGGACCAACCATCACCAAGGGCCTGAGTCTTGACATGGCCTTCACTAGCTTTTCAACAATCAATGAACAAAATGAGAAAGATATACAACTATACAAATACAGGTCTTACTACTTGGCATATAAAACTATAGTGTAGAATTTGATAGATTTGGCTCCTAAGCTTATTCTTAAAAAAAAAAAAAAAAAAATGAGAAGAAGAAGAAGAAGAAGACTCCTAATCTTTCTTTCTTTCTTTCTTTCTTTTTTTTTTTTTTTGGATAGGAGAGATTCCTAATCTTTGGTCATTTCTAATTTCAATAAAGGCATAAATAAAACACATGATTTCCAAATTTAAAAAGTATAGTTATATGTTTCATACTTATCCATTGTCCAAGATTATCCTGAACATATTGAGAAGCTGTAAATAAAAATCTATAGTTATATATTTCATACTTATCCATTGTCCAAGATTATCCTGAATATATTGAGAAGCTCTAAATTATTTGGAAATTCCTTGGTCTTCTGATCTCATCTCATCAAACATTAAAAAATAGGAATTCACCTATTCCATCTTCTACTTTTTCCCTCTTAACATCATTTGATTTCCCAATTCCCATGATTGTCTTTCGGTTTCAATTTATTTCTGGCAGATTATTTAATTAGTAATGCTATGACCCTGATTTATTTAACCATGGTCATATAAACCAATGTTTCCAAAATACGTTTCTTCCTGGTATCTATTCGTAACGATATAAAGTAATAGAACTACCTATGCAAAAAAAAAAAAAAAACACACACACACACACACACCTATCATAGTTAGTTAAAAGAAAGTTACCTCATTTTCCAACTCTTCGGAACTGTTACAGAATACTCGGGTCTATTTGGATACCGCTTATTCCTAAAAATTAAAAACTGAAAACGGAGAGCACTGTAGTAAAATAATTTTTATATGTGTGAATAATGCCATGGACCCAGTTTTAAAATTGTTTTTTTGAAAACAGTAGTTTGCGGATTTTGTAAACAGTGCACGGAATTTACTAAAAAACGAACTGCTGGAAAACGCAAAACGCACTTCCCAAACAGAGGCCCAGTCATTTTTATCCAAACAGCAAAATTTTCCCATGATCACTGCCAAATAAGCAGCATTACTTGAAGGCAGCACAAGAAAACTAGGCAAGTCAGCAGGGCCAAGTGAAGGTAGTCCAGGCCACAACATAGGCTCAATTGCTTGCTTCTCTGGCAAAGTTAGGCGACCATGATCGATCTGCCAGTACAAGGAACACACAGAGAGTATGTCAAGAATATTGCTGCATAAATGCCAAATTGCCTGGCCACATCAAGAGCCCATGGAAGCAAAGAGTCATACACAACACAGTTTACTGGAAAGGCTGAGTCTTTGAACTTTGATATGAGCTCTGATAAAGTTCTTGAACCAACTGATTTAAATGACTCTAAGTAGGCTTCTGTTCTTGGAGGGGCATAGCCAGAAAATTTTACTTGGGGGGCCAAATTAAATTGTAGTATTCATATATTAACCATAGTTCATATTGAATACAAAATCATTAACTTTGATATATTGTTATATTCTTAAATATTAATGAACATACAAAAATTATATAGTTTATTATAGACAAATACAAAAAAAAAAAAAAAATCCAATAAAAGAACAGTTCACATCAAAATTATGCCCAATAATCTTTAATGGAATAAAGATAGCAATACAAAAATGTGAACAAAAAAAATCTTAAATACCCTTATGCATACCAACACACACAAAGTGGCAGAAGAAAGAAACAAAAATAATATTAATGGAAAAATAACAATGATGATTGATAAAAGAGAGGGAAAAGAAAATGCCCTTGCATATTCACTTTTTTAAAGAGTCAAGAAGATGATGTTGCACTAGGAAAAAAAAATGGGGAAAGAAAATGGGGCAATGGGCTGACACTAGCAGCTACAACAAAGCCCCATAGGTAGCAAAAGATGAAAAAAAAATTAAAATTATGTTAGGAAATGGGTTGTCAATAATGCTAGAGAGTGAGTTATTATCCATTGGATTAATTATAATTTTTTTGGACAATTGAGAAGATCAACTATTAGTCATTATCTTTTGGACTAACTAGAAACCTTAGGAATAATTGAGGTGGACAGGTAATATAGAATTATAATTTTTTTGGACAATTGAGAAGATCAACTATTAGTCATTATCTTTTGGACTAACTATAAACTTTAGGAATAATTGAGGTGGACAGATAATATAGAATTATAATTTTTTTGGATAATTGAGAAGATCAACTATTAGTCATTATCTTTTGGACTAACTATAAACCTTAAGAATAATTGAGGTGGACAGGTAGTATAGTTTTGAACAACTAAGGAATCCAACTAAAAATCCATTGGACTAACTAGAAACCTTAGAAATAATTGGGGTGGGGGGGGGGGGGGGGGGGGGGGGGGTTCTAATTTTTTTGGGCTATATCCTATTACTAGTATAGCTGTAGGAGGAAAAAAAAAATTTGGGGGGGGGGGGGGGGGGGGGGGTGTGCAAGGAGCAATGTAGCTCCGTCCCTAGTTGCATGAATGGACTTGATAGTGTAATGTGTTGTGGCTAGAGTGGCCTTGAGACCTTTGAAGGCCAAATGTTTGGCAAAATGAGTGAGCACAACAACATGACCTTTATGGTTGCTCATTTTTTCTTGTTTTCAGGGATTACCTTGTTTGATGAATAGAAGACATGCTTGTAGGTCCTGCTGCTAGAGGTGCCTTGAACAAATTTAGCATGGAAAATTATGATTGAATATTGAAAAAGTGGTTCACCCTTTTGACCGCAGTGGCCAAACTTGGTGAATGAGTTTTTAAATAGAAATGCTGATGAGGTATTTCCTCTTTACATTTCCAGGACTACATTGGAAAATTTATTAGTTTTCAAATAAACTAGAATTGGACCCACCAATTATATGTGTTAGTCAATTTAATCTAGATGCTGACTAATGAAATTATGTAATCAAAGAGTTGATTTCCAAAATGCCCTGATTAGGTGCTTAGGGGATGATGTTAACTTTTCTTCTTAGTAAAGAAGATTTTATTGAAAGAAAGCCCCACAATTGAAACATGATCACCCAAGCCCCTTCTCCTACCTCCAAAACTTTGTGAGCGATAGAAATGGAAATGGATCCCACAAAAAGAGTACAAGAGGCGTTTTTGCTTCACTTGTGTCGAAGAAGAAATCTAAATAAGACATCTCGGGTTTGAATCTATAAGTAATTTTCATAAAATGGATGTCGCAGGTAGAAACTTTATGATATCTATAAAATAAAATTAAAGAGTAGCATTATAATTCGATAATTAGAGGAGGACAAATCTCCATTGGAACACGAGAGAGGTGCAAGTTGAGCTACAGAAGTCTTGGAAACATATGTTTGTTTTTGCTTCCCTTACAAGTGAATTTTGGCGTTGCCAAAAAGTAATAAATGGAAATCTCACTTTCCATAAAAACTTTCAACCTTAAAAGTCAAGTTGTTCAAAATTTGCAAACTGAATAAAATGCAACTAAATTCAAACTTCCACAAATAGATAATTGCATTAGTGAAAATTTTTCTTAGTTAATGTCTAATTAACAATAATAGGTCATTTAAACAGTTTCTTCCATCTAAATATCATTGTCTTCTTGTTCCCTTGAAGAATATTGGAATTTCGGTAGAACCTTGTCATATATCTAATCAACTAATTGACAAATCTTTTCAAACAAGCTACATACTGCATTAAGTACTAAATTAGCTATGTAGTAGATACACTGATAAACTTGTTGGTACAAATGGTGTGGTACCCCTAGGATCATGATTGGACATAAATTAACCAGGAATAGCCAAAAGGGAGAAAAGACTGTTGCGACAAGTAGCTCAATAGTAATAATTCCAGAAACCAGACAAATGAACCTCAATATGGGAAGATACTCAGCATTTTGAGGTAGAAGTTTTATCTCCACATATGCAATGCCATGGACGATTGTAGCCATGACGAAAAGCAAGATGATAGCAAAATGTGTATCAAGTGGCGAGACGTCTAAGGCTTGAAAGTGTAAACCAATTAAGGCAATTAGAAACGAGGCGAGGAAGACAAGAAGCCCATGAAATGCTTCAAAGAAAACGAGTGCTTCATCACTGGCACATACACAAACAAGAAATCCTTCAACTTTAACATTATTTCTTTACCTTCCAAACATAAGAAAAAAAAAAAAAAAAAAAACCCCACAAAATCCACTTTACTTCCCCAAAAAAATGAAAAAAAAATATAAGGAAAGAAAAGAAATCCCTTCAGCTTTATTAGGTTTTTCTCCTAAACCTATCACAATGAGTGCAATTCAATGCAAAGAGATGAACAAGCCACTATCAATATTATTTCATTCACCCTTATTATAAGACATAATCTATAACAATTTGTCTTATCAAGAATTCTAAAAATTCAGTCTTTATACGTGTGTATGCCATATTGCCATGGCAATGGTGAGTTTGTAATAATTGAAGTCATTCAATAAGCTATAAGTCTGATATAAGACTTATTGTTCCTCACACATGCATTAGCATTGATGGTGAAAAAGAAAACAACAACCAGAACTTAGTCCCAAAACTTTGAAATAGGTTAGGAATACTTAGTAGACTAATTAGGCGCATAAATTCTAGTAAAAAACTCAAGCATTGACTATCTTAAACCAACAAGCAAAACAAGAAACCTGACTTGCAGAGGAATAAACCCATCTCTTCTTCCACTTTTTTCCATCTCATTCCAGCTATGTTTTTGTTGGATGCACAAATCTCTTCTATCATTGGCCTTAAAGATCAGAGAAGCTTGAAAAACTTAAAAAGCAAACATACAACCATGCCAGTACAGAATATGCCCCCAACAACGATAATGGGCAAAAACTCTGTTCTCAAAGAATTCAAAAACAACCAAGCAAAACAACAAATATATCCCCTTCCCCTTGAATTTGAAATTAAAAATATAGCCTTTTTAACCCCCCACCACCCCCCCCCCCCCCCCAAAAAAAAAAAAAAAAAAAAAATCAAAACCAACATGAATAAGTGAACCCAAACCTGTGCAGTCGGTTATAAATAGCTTCCAAAATTGTATCTTTCAATTTGATGGCTAAATCCAGAGCCGCATTTAAGCTGAAACTTGTATAAAACAAAAGACATAACATAAATTAGACCCAATCATCCAACTATCCAAGTGACAATAAATTTGAAATTTTAAAAAACAAAGCAATAGAGCTAATAATAAACCAAGAACCCAAACCTGTTCAATATGCCATAAAAAGCTTTCAATTTGATTTAAAGAAAAAGAAAAAGAAAAAAAAAAAAAAAAAAAAAAAGAAAAAAAAAGACAAAGGACAAAAATGTAGATGCCTAACTGGCCAGGGGCTATGTTTGGAATGATCTTAGTTACAGGTTTTTTTTTTTTTTTTGGTCTAAATTAGGCTTAGTGTTTCCAATTCACTGGACTCGGTCAGATCATAATACGCCCTTTTTTTTTTTTTGCCTGAATTAGGTCTAGTGTTTCCGGTGCACTGGACTAGGTCAAATGGTAATATATATTAAAAAATGAGCACATGTCACCATTTCAATAAATTCAGTACCATTGGACACTAGACTAAACTTTCCCCCTTTTTTTTTTTGTCTAATGGGGAAGAGAGCTTGCTAATCTCTCAAATTCCTAACCTTTGCGGCTAGATGTATGCCGTTATTTGAAATCACTAGATTTTGGTGTTCTGAAATCCACGTTTTTAAGGCATCCCATCAATTATTATTTTATAAAAAAAAAAAAGGAAGGCAAATTTGACTTCGACAGCGACACTAATGCCAAATTTAAGCACAATCAGTGGGTCAACATGTTGGCCCACCAGTGTGTGGGGGGTTTACGTGTTGTGATAAGGTCAAGCTCCATGTATAGGGCGGATACTGCCATATTGGATATTTGCCCTTTATTAAACAGTTAAATAACTTGAAAATAGGTTTGATTAAAGCATTCACACAAGAGAATGTAAAAAAATCTCTATTCTAAATTTTCAAATAATATCTGTAGGGCCAATGAGCCCAAGATACGTACTGGGCCGGCTCAAAGGCTCTCACAAAGAGGAAAGTCCAACCAAGCATCAAAAAATAGTCTGAGGACATAATAAGTCCAGTATACGAAGCCACGTGACAAAGAAAGGTGCCATGCATAAACATAGCACCAGGGAACATGACGTCCGAGGATGACCTTGTCCTCGACAGCCAGTATTAATGATCTGGCGGTTCAAAGGTGTCCATACTGAGGACCTTGGATCGTTGCTACCGAGGACAGTATTAATGATCTGGCGGTTCAAAGGTGTCCGTACTGAGGACCTTGGATGTAACGACTGAGAGAACGAGAATAAGGGATAAAGAGAAGTAACAAACAAATATCAAGGAAAAAGCTGCTACCATCGCATTGAAGGCACCATACCTACCTCTCTGGCCGCATTAATGAGGAAGTGACACCTGAACATTGAAATTCAACCTTACCCTCACCGCCAGAGACTTGAGTAAGGAGGAATGATGGGACAAGTACCTAAAGAGGGAACACCTGGACTACACGTAGAAGGAAGGAGAAAAAGATGTAGGCCTATAAAGGGCGAAAGAGAAGAAAGGGAAAGAGGGGAGAAAAGAGAGAGACACGCACACTGCAGAGAGCACTTGTAAAGAAACACCATAGATTGTCCTCGGCATCAATATATAAAGCAATATTTCATCCATATATAAGGGAGACGCATATGTTCTGTGACTAAACCCAATTATGTGTTATCTACCGTCCAAAACCCTAGATTAAAAGTCCACTCTCTATAAATTCATTGCTTAGGGCTCATTGGGCTGGTCTAAAAGTGCACTTTGATCCAACACGATTTGTGTCCTTACAATTGGTGCCGTCTGTGGAGAATCTTGTATTTAGGCGCAGATAACATGATGGTGGGTTCCGGTCCAGTCCGTGTAGAATCTTTAGGATCTCAGCACCAAGATCCTTTTCAGCAGCTAGAACAGATGGGAGATCGAGAAGGCAGTGTACACACAGGGCGAACCGCCGGTGATTATTCACGGGGTGGAAGCAGGGGCTCTAATGAAAGAGGTACTAGGGCCATGCAGAGGGAAATCGACCAGCTCAAAAGAAAGCTACGCCGACCCAAACGAAAACGGACGCCTTCTATATTTGACCCTTCCTCGGACGACTCCCAGAGCAGTGGCTATAAGCCGAGGTCGAGAACTCCTCCTAGCGAGACTTTCTCCTACCAAGAGGGAAGTCCTCACGATAGGACGAGCAAGAAATCTCTTCCTAGGGGTTTAGGCAGTGACGCTATGGGGAAGGCATTACACCAGCTCTCCAAGTCACCTTTCACACATCGTATTGAGAGAGGAAAGTTTCCTCATCGTTTCGCGCAACCAAACTTCACCATTTATAATGGAAGAACAGACCCGGTGGAGCACGTAAGCCATTTTAACCAACGCATGGCGGTCTATTCGCAGAATGAAACCCTGATGTGCAAAGTATTCCCCTCAAGCCTAGGACCTGTTGCGATGAGATGGTTTAACGGTTTAAAAGCGGACTCCATTGATTCCTACATGGAACTTACGATGGCATTTGGGTCCCGCTTTGTTACGTGCAGCAAAGTACCTAGGCCCCTGGACTCGTTGCTATCCATGACCATGAGGGAGGGTGAGACATTAAAAACATACTCGGATAGATACTGGGAAGCGTTCAATGAGATCGACAGTGACTTTGATGAAGTAGCAGTCAACACTTTTAAAGGCGGCCTTCCAATTAAACATGATTTATGAAAATCTTTGACCAAGAAACCTATAAAGACTTTTCGACAGCTTATGGATCGTATTGACGAGTATAAACGAGTAGAGGAGGATCAGCAGCAAAACAAAGGAAAAATGAAAGCTACCCCTTAGGAGAGCAGAGATTTCAAGACAGACAAATACAGTAGCAAATGGCTAAGGAGGGATTTTGCTGGCCATTCTAGGTCGGTTACTCCTCAGACAGTGAACGCTATGTTTTGTGAGCCAATACAGCAGGTGTTGGAGAAGATTTGTCGTGAACCATATTTTAGGTGGACCAACAGAATGATAGGAGACCCTACAAAATGCAACCAGAACCTCTATTGTAATTACCACCAAGATAGGGGTCACACTACTGAAAACTGCAGGAATTTATGGAATTATCTGGATCAGCTGGTCAAAGAAGGGAAGTTAAGGCAATTTATGAATCGGCCTAATGAACAAGGCACACAATCTGGCTCTGTGAATTAAGGCAGTAAAATTTCAAGACCTCCTTTGGGCATGATCAATGTCATACTTGCTGCACCAAGTCGGACTGGGTCTTGCCTTACCAGAGTAATGTCAATGTTGCACCCCTCTGCCGAGGACCTCAACTCTGAGTCGAAGAGGGTTAAGAGGAATCCTCCACCCGTTTTGGGATTTTCTGAGGAGGATAAGGTTGGCACTATCCAGCCGCATGATGATGCGTTAGTCATCATGCTAAGAATAGGGGATTACGACGTGAAGAGAGTGATGGTTGATCAAGGGAGTGGGGCTGACATCATGTACCCAGATTTGTTCAAGGGCCTTAACTTGAAGACTGAGGATTTCACAGCTTATGACTCACCATTGATGAGCTTTGAAGGGAAGGCCGTCATTCCGAAGGGATTGATCTGGCTGCCTGTGCAGTTAGGGCTAGTAGTGGTGGACGTAGATTTTATTGTGGTAGACGCCTATTCCCCTTACACAGCCATAGTGGCAAGACCTTGGCTACATGCCTTAGGTGCTGTATCGTCAACCCTACATGTTAAGGTGAAGTTCCTATATGAGGGCGGAGTTGAAGAAATAATTGGCAGCCAGTTAATGGCAAGACAATGCATCACGGCAGCAATTACACGTCAGGAAAGACAGCAGCCCCAGACCTTAGACGAGAGTAGTTTATAGCAGCTAACGACCTCGGCTAAGCCAAGTATAGCTGAGGCTAAAATGATTGGTTGTGAGGAATTAGAGAAGGTGCTTATCACCGATGATATCAAGAAGTTCTTCCAGGTAGGAAGTCAATTACCACTCCAAGAAAAAGAGGAACTAGTTACATTTTTAAAACGGAACATTGATGTGTTTGCATGGGATGCTTACGAAGCCTCAGGGGTTGACTCAAGCTTCATTTGCCATCATCTTAATGTCAATCCAGCAGTGGTACCGCGGAGGCAACCACCTCGGCGCTCGTCTTAAGAGCACGCCGAGGCCGTTAAAGAAGAAGTGCCGAAACTCAAAAAGGCAGGTGCCATCAAGGAGGTGTTCTATCCAAAATGGCTGGCGCATACAGTGGTGGTGAAGAAGAAAAATGGGAAATGGAGAGTATGTGTGGACTTTACAGACTTGAATAAGGCTTGTCCTAAAGACTCGTTTCCAATGCCCCGCATAGATCAGTTGGTGGATGCAACTGTTGGGCATCCTCGGATGAGCTTTCTTGATGCTTTCCAAGGTTACCACCAAATACCCTTAGTTCTAGAAGACCAAGAAAAGACAGCCTTTGTCACACCTACGGGAAACTACCACTATAAAGTGATGCCCTTCGGCTTAAAGAATGCCGGGCTACCTATCAGAGGATGATGACGCGGATGTTTGAACCGTAATTGGGAAAAACAATCGAAATGTACGTTAATGATATGGTGGTTAAGAGTAAAACCATCTCGGCTCATATACCGGACCTGGATAACACCTTCCAAACATTGAGAAAGCATAAGTTACGCCTCAATGCATCAAAATGCTCTTTTGGAGTAGGATCTGGTAAATTTCTGGGTTACATGGTGATGCATAGAGGAATTGAAGTCAACCCCGCCCAGGTCAAAGCCATTAATAGCTTACAGCCACCTCGAAATCCAAAAGAGGTGCAGAGGTTGACTGGAATGACTGCTGCCCTCAATCGATTCATCTCAAGATCTGCTGATCGGTGCAGGCTTTTTTCCAATTATTAAACAAGTGGAAAAGATTTGAATGGACAGAGGAGTGTGCCGCTGCCTTTCAGCAACTTAAGGAATACCTTTCACATCCTCCCATCATGTCTCGGCCCGAAGTGGATGAGGTTCTATTTGCCTATATTGCAGTTGCAAGTCATGCCGTCAGTTTGGTGCTGATAAGGGTCGAGGGTGGCGCACAGAAGCCGGTTTACTATGTGAGTAAATCCTTACATGAGGCCGAGGTACGCTATCCACCATTAGAGAAGGCAATCTTGGTCATAGTGCATGGGACACGTAAGCTCTCACATTATTTCCAATCTCATACGGTGGTTGTTCTTACTCAACTTCCTCTCAAAGCCATACTCCGAGGTGCAGATTATACAAGCAGGATTGCCAAGTGGGGAACCATCTTGGGTTCTTTTGACATCAAGTACATGCCCCGCACCTCTGTAAAGGGTCAGGTGTTAGCTGATCTAGTCGCAGAATTTACCAAGCCCACAATAGAAGATAATGTAAACAACACGGACATTGATGGAAAATCAGTTGGCGTGATTGCGTGCAAAGATCCCCCAGTGTGGACTGTTTACGTTGATGGGGCTGCTAATCAAAGGGGATCCGGGGTAGGGTTAGTAATTACGACCCCAGAGGGTCTCATATTGGAAAAGTCATTAAGACTGGGATTCTCGGACACTAACAATGAAGCCGAGTACGAGGCATTGCTAAAGGGGATGGGCATGGTCCAGAAATTGGGAGGAAAGACTACGCAAATGTTCTCGGACTCACAACTAATTGTGGGCCAAGTGGATGGAAAGGTGGAGGCTAGAGATCCGAGGATGCAGGACTACTTAAGTCAAGTCAAAGTTTTACAACGCAAATTCGAGTCCTTTACGTTATCGCATGTGCTAAGGAGTAATAATGCACATGCTGACTCTTTAGCGACTCTTGCCACGTCGTCGGCACAAGGTTTACCCCGGATCATCCTAGTTGAAGACTTACCTAAACCCTCGGGAATGGTTGGAAGTATTATCCAGGTTCATCAGATCAGGGTGGGGCCAAGTTGGATGGACCCCATTGTATCCTTCCTTGAACGTGATGTCCTGCCAGAGGAAAAGGTCGAGGCGGATAAGTTGCGCAGGAAAGCATCTCGTTTTTGGTTGGCCGAGGATCACAAACTCTATAAGTGATCTTTTTCTGGGCCATACCTATTATGTGTACATCCTGAAGCAACAGAGCCGCTTTTGGAAGAGTTGCATAAAGGAATATGTGAAAGTCATACGGGGGGTAGATCTTTAGCTCATAGGGCTCTAACACAAGGATATTGGTGGCCCAATATGCAACGGGAAGCTCAAAGCTACGTGAAGAAATGTGATCAATGTCAAAAGTTCGCACCAAATATTCATCAACTTGGGGGTGTGCTCAATCCTCTAACAAATCCCTGGCCTTTTGCACAGTGGGGTCTGGACATTGTGGGTCCCTTCCCAAAGGCACCTGAAAACAGAAGGTGGTTGGTTGTCGGCACTGACTATTTTACCAAGTGGGTGGAAGCCGAGCCCCTAACAAACATTAGGGATGTCGATGTGAAGAAATTTGTGTGGAAGAGCATCGTCACTCGATTTGGAGTTCCTCATACTCTCGTTTCGGATAATGGGTTGCAATTTGACAGTAAGGCGTTCAGACGATATTACTGTGACCTTGGCATAACCAACAAGTACTCCACTCCCGCTTATCCACAAGGAAATGGGCTGGCCGAGGCGGTCAACAAAGTTATAGTCAACGGACTTACGAAGAGGCTGGATGATGCCAAAGGGAGATGGGTAGAGGAATTGCCTCATGTTCTGTGGACTTATCGGACCACACCTCCCCGATCAACGGGAGAGACGCCATTCTCAATGACTTATGGTGCCGAGGCGGTTATCCCTTTGGAAATCGGTTTTCCAACAATGAAAACAAGTTCCTTCGCTCCGGAAAGTAATGATAGGCTACTGGAAAGGAGCCTAGATTTGGTTGAGGAGAGGAGAGAAATTGCCATGATCCATTTGGCTTACTATCAACAAAAACTGAAGCAAGGATATGATTTGCATGTGAACTTGAGGCTGTTTGCTCTTGGAGACTTAGTGCTAAGGAAGGTAGTGGGTAATACCCAGAATCCGGCACGGGGAAAGTTGGGACCAAACTGGGAAGGACAGTATCGCATTACTGCAGTATCCAGAATATGAGCTTATTACCTTGCAGACTTAGATGAAAAAGTTGTGCCCCATCCTTGGAATGTAAGTAATTTACGTTGATATTATTATTTATAAAAAGCAGTGTTGTTATTCTCATCCTACCGCTATTGTGCTACTTGTGCTGATATGTATAAGGTTACGCCGGGTCCTCGGATCCTCGACCTTAATTTAAAGGTAAAATAAGGTTACGCCGGGTTTTCGGATCCTCTACCTTAATTTAAAAGTAAAAATAAAGTTACGCCGGGTCCTCGGATCCTCTACCTTAATTTAAGAGTAAAAATAAGGTTACGCCGGGTCCTCGGATCCTTTACCTTAATTTAAGAGTAAAAATAAGGTTACGCCGGGTCCTCGGATCCTCTACCTTAATTTAAGAGTAAAAATAATGTTACGCCAGGTCCTCGGATCCTCTACCTTAATTTAAGAGTAAAAATAAGGTTACGCTGGGTCCTCGGATCCTCTACCTTAATTTAAGAGTAAAAATAAGGTTACGCCGGGTCCTCGGATCCTCTATCTTAATTTAAAATTAAAAATAAGGTTACGCCGGGTCCTTGGATTCTCTTCCTTAGTCTAAAACGAAATGAAGTTACTTCGGAGCCCGAAAAACGATTGCAGAGACAAAGATTGGGTTTTATAGATTCCTTGAAGAGCATCTACGCATCCTACAGAGACAGGTATGTACTTGCAATAAGTATCTCAAATATTGATTTTGTATGACTTTAGTTGCTACTAAGTGTTTTTATTCGTTACTAAGTGTTAAGCACTGTTAGGACATATGTAGTTCAAGTTTGTGAACATATGTCGCTATTTTATATAATTGGCTTATCCTTAGACAAAACGCACTTTACTTGTAATTGGATAGATCTAGGATGTGTTTAACACCTCAAGAAACAGTGTTTCAAGATTCAGTGTTGAAGCCATCAAAGTCTGTCCAAGAAACAAGCAAGGAAGTGCAAGTTTTTAAAGCTCGACACATACCTCGACACTTACATCTATCGAGCTTTAAGAAGCTGTTTTGCCCCGAGCCTCGACAGCTTCTCAATAGATCCTCGACACCTCTATTTATCGAGAATTAAAGAAAACAGATTTTCAGTTCTGTTTCAAGTCCAATCCGTGAATGTGTCTTTGGGACTTCTTTTCTCCTAACCTTAGACATATAAAAGGATTATTTTAAGGGCCGTAAAGATGATGCAAGTTGCACATTCATTCAGAACTTCTTGTTCATGCAATTTGTGATCTGAAAGACAAAGTTCGTGCCCTAGTTCATCTCTGATGATTTGAAAAACTTTGCAGCCAACAACTCTCTCTCTCTAGTTGGTGTTTGAAGTCGCGTACTAGGATCCGCGCATCTGGTTAGTAACGTACTTGGGAGCCGTGCATTGAAAGGAGAAACTGTCACTACAGAACAAGTCCAATTGGGTATTGGGGTAAGAGTTCAACTGTAGGTTGGTAAGATACTTGGGATTCCTTGCTTGTAACTGCTTGTTGTGATAATAGTGGAGTTTCGGGAGTGGTGACCTTAAATCACCCGGTGGGGTTTTTGCTGTAAGATTTTCCGCATTCGTAAACAAATCACCGTGTCATTTAAATTTTCGCTGCTTTACTTAGTTTGGTGATTTGTTTGTGCTGCTACGTGATATTGCATGTTAATTTGATTAATTAATAACTGGGCTAATTAATTAATCTAAGTTATCACAAGGGGTCAACGCGTTTGTGGCCTGTCAAGCACAATGCTTGAGCCATTGCTAATTCAAGTGGGCAACATATTAGGAATGTTAGTGTTTCTTATTGTAATATATTGTTATGAAGATAGTTTATAATCAATTCCTAAGCAAACGGATTCCACACTAACATATTGCTTCTTAGTATTTTACTCGTCGCCGGAATTGAGCAAAAACTCGTAGTCATTACTTAAAGCGTTTGCAAGTATATAACTTTCACGAAGTCCCTTTGCCCTTACTTGGTTATTGATGTGGAGTTATCAATGCATACAACAAGTTCAAGTTATTATTTGGTTAGACCAGGTCAACAGTGATAACAGGATCTGTTAACAGTTAATATTACACAAGACAGCAATTCAAATTAAAAGTCCTTCTCATTAAACGAAATATTCTCTAAGTACATCCACAGCCCAAAGGTGAAATACAAGAAACAGGAAAAAAAAAAAAAAAAAAAGGCTACAACAGAATGTGAGGACCGTCAAGGATTGGGCTGAACTTGGTCCTTAGGTTCAGCAGGAGTCACTACTGAGGCCGAGGACCCCCAATCACCTCCTTATCTTTAGTTCCTCCCTTTGGCATTATGGGGAGGGTCGCCAAGACTAACTTCATTGTCTCGCTGACCTTAGGGTTAGGGGGCAGCTCCTTGGGGACAAGAGGAGGCTGTGCATCTTCAGATTGGGCAACAGGAGCAGCATCACCAGCAGCAGCTTCTTCCATTTGCGTCCCGGCTAGGGAAGAGTTGGTGTCATCCTTGGCCAAGCTAAAGGTGGCCACTCAGATGGTAGGAGGGATGTAGGCATTCTCCACCTTCTATAGGGGAGAGGAAGCATCAACCCCGGCTTGGGAGAGAGCTTCCTTCCACACCTAGAGGCAGTAATCCCTACAAACCTCCGGCACTTAGGCTTTGAAGGTGTCAGTAGTTTCTGCCACCCCCACCTCATAGCCACTTTGCTTAGCCTTGTCAACCATCGCCTCGGCTTCTTGTGCCTTGACGAGTGCCTCCTCCTTGGCCTTGAGGGCCTTCTGCTTAGCCTCCTCGGACGTTGTAAGATCCCTATTAAGATCTTCTACTAACTTATTGGCCGAGGCAAGGTCTTCATTGGCACGCTTGAGCTGCAATCTCTGATCCTTGGCCTGCCTGGTAGTAGTCTTCAGCTGGGCCTCTAGACCTGACTTCTCGCTTTCCGCCTTGCCCAGGCTGGTTGTCACTTCTTGTAGCTTCTTCTCCTTAAGCTCCAATATCTTCTTGGTGTGATCTAGCCTCACCTCTTCGTTCCTTAATGCCTTGTAAGAGTTAGAGGTGATCTCCTTTGCCCTATGTGCAAATTGGACAGCCTACACATAAATGTTATCAGTTAATAGCATGCAAAGGCAGTTAACGCCAAACAAGAAATAATAACAACAAGTGCAATAACAAAGAGCGTGTATACCAGGGAATAACCAATTGAAACTCTTACCATGGCTAACTCTTTCTTCAGGATCATGAAGACGTTCTGATCCCTCATCCTTCGTAGCTCGCTCATGTCCTCGGGCAAGAGAGGCGCGTGCTCCAATGCATCGGCGATGCATGCCACGGTGCCCTCATCGGATCCCCTTATAGAAGCGTCGGCAGTTATCGCCTGATCATCCACTAGCATCTGGGGAGCCCAAATGGGCGCATGGACGGCAATGGAGGTGTCAGCCCTTCTCTCTGATCTCGGTTGGGCATGCTGAGCGTGCTTCCCTCCCCTCTCTTGGTCCATCTCTTTCGTGGGGAGGCCTCTTCCCCCTTCCAGAATCTCCTTTCCCTTGGGCTGATCTCTTTTTCTTTTGTGGTCAGTGGGGTCTGGATGTTGAATTTGGGAGGAAGGAGGAAGAGTATTAGAGTAACCCTTATTAAAGGGACCTTCTCGGTGCCCTTATCCTTAGGCTTTGCCAGCGGCACCTTGGGAAGCTCATGTGCTCCAATTTGACCTTCTAATACATCCTTTAGGCTGGGCTTGGGCCTGCGCTGGATGCCCATCCTTACAAGGGGTTGATTGTCGTCGTTCGACGATGTGAAGGATGGCGAGCCGACGACGGGTGATGGGTTCCTAGGTGGAAGAAGCCGGTCTAAAGTTTCGAATTTCTCCTTTGAATCTGAAAGCTTAACGACTTCCTCTTTTCTTTCTTCTTCTTCTTCTTCTTCTTCCTCGTCTATTTCTTCTTCTTCTTATTCTTCTTCTTCTTCCTTTGCAACTGGCTGGGAAAAGGAACCTTCACCCTATATGGGTCGAGTTGAGGATGTGGCAAGATGGAGGGTTCCTAGGACGATCCTCACAGGCTCGGTAATAAGAACACCTTGAGGAATCGGTGTACCGGCAGGCAACAGAAAACCTTCAACGGCAACACTGATCCTCAGCAGCCACGGGTCCTTCTCTTTTATAATGCACTTGGGTACTTGGAACGCAGTGGAGATTGGATTGTATCCGAGGATGCGATGTGCCGCTCGAAGTTGACCGTCTATATGAACAAACACCTTGGCTTTTAGGATTTTGTCCAGACGGGCAAAATCAATGAGGTGAGCACGACGAGTAAGCACACGGCGATCTGTACATGTGTTCAAAAAATGAAATGTTAAAAGCAAGCCAAAGAGAAACACAACTATAATAAAACAACAAAAGAGAAAGGAAGAGAGTTAGGGCTAACGCTACACGAAGACTCACCAGGTTTCCCCTTCCTTGTCGGACAGGGGAGACCGTCATGCCACTCCCCGGACAGTATCAGGAAGTCTTTGTCCAAACCCTTATTGGAGTGGGGAAGGCATTGGATCAACCTGACTTCAGGGTGCCTAGACTTCAGGTAGTATGTGTGCCCTTTCAAACGATGAAGGTTATACACCCAATTCACCTCGTGGTGAGTGAGTCCTAACCCTAGTTTCTCGTTTAGGACATCTACAGCGCCTAAAATCCTAAACATATTTGGGGCGCACTGCGTGGGAGATAACCTAGCTGTTCTAAGATAGTTCCTAGTGATAGGCATCATGGGGATTCTCATTCCCCCCTCTAGGAATGCTATCATAGGAATCACCACCTCACTGGTGTCCCTATCAGTGTGCCGCTCTCCCTACTTACAGTGTTTAACGGAAACTCCTGGAGGAATTCCGTATTTGGTTTTAAACGCCTCTATTTTTTCGGGGGTATCTGCTAAGGATGCGAACCTACCCATTTTCTAAAATTAAAGAGAAGATATTATGGTGGAGTTAGGAAATTTAGTGGGCCGAGGACAGAAAGAAGGAGAATGACTAGAAAGAATGAACAGCAATAATGAAAACAGAGTTGGAAAACTTATTTTAAAGCAACTATGTCACCTCGGCTTAGGACTGAAAGGGTATGGAGACGCGTGTAGATTGCAGGAGAGACTAAGTTCGGTGTACAGACTCTGAAATGAACAAGAAACCTTCGAAATGACAATATTTATTTCGTGGGAAGATGTAAAGCAGATAATCTCCCGCTTACTTCCCCTTGAAGTACGCCTACCCGTAGGATGCGCATCACACGGTTGGACGTGGGGAACAGAGAGCCGCCAGCATTTAAGTGAAGCGCGCTTTGCAGACCAAAACGTCAGAAATGGATCATCCCGTGTGCGTATATCGAAACCCTCATTCCTCTCAATAAGGTAGAAATAAGGGGCTAATGTAGGGCCAATGGGCCCAAGATACGTACTGGGCCGGCTCAAAGGCTCTCACAAAGAGGAAAGTCCAATCCAGCATAAAAAAATAGTCCGAGGACATAATAAGTCCAGTCTACGAAGCCACGTGACAAAGAAAGGTGCCATGCATGAACATAGCACCAGGGAACATGACGTCCGAGGATGACCTTGTCCTCGGCAGCTTGCTGCCGAGGACAGTATTAATGATCTGGCGGTTCAAAGGTGTCCGTACTGAGGACCTTGGATGCAACGACTGAGAGAACGAGAATAAGGGATAAAGAGAAGTAACAAACAAATATCAAGGAAAAAGCTGCTACCACAGCATTGAAGGCACCATACCTACCTCTCTGGCCGCATTAATGAGGAAGTGACACCTGAACATTGAAATTCAACCTTACCCTCACCGCCAGAGACTTGAGTAAGGAGGAATGATGGGACAAGTATCCAAAGAGGGAACACCTAGACTACACGTAGAAGGAAGGAGAAAAAGATGCAGGCCTATAAAGGGCGAAAGAGAAGAAAGGGAAAGAGGGGAGAAAAGAGAAAGACACACACACTGCAGAGAGAACTTGTAAAGAAACACCATAGATTGTCCTTGGCATCAATATATAAAGCAATATTTCATCCATATATGAGGGAGACGTATGTGTTCTGTGACTAAACCCAATTCTGTGTTATCTACCATCCAAAACCCTAGATTAAAAGTCCACTATCTATAAATTCATTGCTTAGGGTTCATTGGGCTGGTCTGAAAGTGCACTTTGATCCAGCGCGATTTGTGTCGTTACAATATCTTATCTATTTTATCAACTTATTTAATAATACATAAGTATAAAATAATATAAACTACATAATCAAATAATATATATTTTTATATCTTTCTCTTTTATCTTCTTCCTCTTTGTCTCTCTCTCAAGTAAACCCTCACAAGTCACATCTACCTTCCACCAAAACTTAGCCACAAACACCAGTTCTTCACTACTAAAATTACCCAAAACAAATTGCCACCACCACTGAAAATTTGAACCACAACCATCAAAACCAAGTAACCAACCACCACAGTCAATACTCATCCCAAAATAATCAAACCCCATAGAAATAAAAAAAATAACTAGCCTCATCCCACGCGCTTTGCGCATGAGATGGGGCTTTTTTTTTTAGTGGTAATAGCAAAAAAAAATCTATATTTTTTATTATATATATAATTTTTATTTTGAGAATATAATTTATAAGTGGATAAATAAATTTAAAAATCAATAAGAAAGTGACCCTATTTTTAGGCAATATTTTAGTGGAAGTTAGGGTTTTATTTTTACCGGATTGTCTTTTAGTTTTGTCTCTACTTAAACATAGGAATGTAAGGGTATTTTAGAACAAAAACAATCCGGATTGTCCTTTAATTTTTTTTTTATATCTTTAGATTTGTTTTTGGATAATGTTAGGACATATGTAGTTGTTCAAGCTTGTGAACATATGTCATTATTTTATGTAGTTGGCTTATCCTTAGACAAAACGCACTTTACTTGTAATTGGGTAGAACTAGGATGGGTTAAACACTTCAAGAAACAGTGGTTCAAGATTAAGTGTTGAAGCCGTCAAGGTCTGTCCAAGATACAAGCAAGGAAGTGCTGGTTTTTAAATCTCGACACCTACCTCGACAGATACATCTATCGAGATTTAAAGAAGCTGTTTTGCCCGAGCCTCGACAGCTGGCTCGACACCTCTCGACACCTCTATCTGTCGAGAATTAAAGAAAACAGAATTCCAAGTCTGTTTCAAGTCCAATCCGTGTGTGTGTCTTTGGGACTTCTTTTCTCCTAACCCTAGACATATAAAAGGATTATTTTAAGGGCCGTCAAAGTAAGCAACAAGCAGAAATCACAAGACACAAGTTGCTTCTTCTCTATTCATGCAAATTGTGATTTGTGAGACAAAGTTCGTGCCCTAGTTCATCTCTGATGATTTGAAGAACTTTGCAGCCAACATTCTTTCTTCCTCAAGTTGGTGAGTGAATCACGTACTTGGATTCGTGCAAAAGGAGTAAGCCGCGTACTGGGATCCGCGCATCACATTGGTTAGTCACGTACTGGGAGCCGTGCATTGAAAAGGAGAAATTGTCACTACAGAACACAAGTCCAATTGGGTATTGGGGTAAGAGTTCAACTGTAGGTTGGTGAGGTACTGGGATTCCTTACTTGTAACTGCTTGTTGTGATAATAGTGGAGTTTCGGGAGTGGTGACCTTAAATCACCCGGTGGGGTTTTTGCCTTAGGGTTTTCCCCATTCGTGAACAAATCACCGTGTTATTTATTTTCCGCTGCATATCTTAGTTTGGTGATTTGTTTGTGCTGCCACGTAAATTTGCATGTTAATTTGATTAATTAATAACTGGGCTAATTTAATTAATCTAAATTATCACAAGGGGTCAACGCGTTTGTGGCCTGTCAAGTGGTATCAGAGCAAGCACACTCTGATTAGGGTTTAATCTATTGTGTGTGATCCATTGACCCCTGTTGTCATGGAAAAATTACAGTCTCTCAGCTGAAGAGAACTGTGATATCAAATACATCTTGTTTTTCTAATCTCCCTTCCTTGAGTGTCTCAGAAAACACAAGTCTAAAAGTTATTTGATTCCCTCCATGATGACTATTGGAAAAGATCTCAGTGTATACAAGCAGGAACTAGACTGTCTCAAATTCAAAATGTGCAAAGGAGTCTGTTTAAACAGAGTTAAAGTTAAAGGCCTGGCTCGGAAGAAGCAGATGAGAGAAGATACCATTCCCACTGATCTGCTATCTAAGCATGAAGTGTGTTTCATGATGAAGTCCGCGTTCAAAGTAATGGACACGTGCCTATGGTACCTTGATAGTGGCTGCTCTAGACACATGACTGGAGACCGATCCCTCTTCAAAGTCTTCGAGTCTAAGAAAGGTGGAAATGTCACCTTTGGTGATGGGAGCAAATCTCAGATAAAAGGGAAAGGAATTATCTCTCTACCTGGACTACCAGACATTGCAAATGTTCTCTATGTGGATGGCCTAAGAGTGAACCTGTTGAGTATAAGCCAGATATGTGATCAAGACTTCATGGTGTTATTCTCCAAAGGAAAATGTCTTGTTATGGATGAATCTGGAAAGAAACTCATAAGTGGTGTACGTACTCTAGACAACTGTTATGGTTTAGTGCCTGATGCTGATATTGTTTGCAATAGTATTCGGTTGCCAAATGAAGACTTGTGGCACCAACGGATGGGGCATGCTAGTTACAAACATCTCTCTATTGTATCTAAGCATGAGTCTGTTCTAGGGATGCCAAAGCTGAGTAGGTTGAACAATGTTGTATGTGGACCATGTCAACTTGGAAAACAGACGAAAGCCAAGCATCCAAGCACTCAGACATCAGCAACATCCAGACCTTTGGAGCTATTGCATTTAGATCTTATGGGTCCTACGAGAACCGAATCTCTTGGAGGAAAGAGATACATCATGGTTGTAGTAGATGACTTCACCAGGTACACTTGGGTCATTCTTCTACGATCCAAGTCTGATGCTCCTGAGCACATTGAAACATTGTGCACAAGACTACAAAATGAGAAGAACCTGAAAATTGACCGAATTCGAAGTGATCATGGTAAAGAATTCGAAAATTCATACATGGAGTCATTCTGCACAAGATCAGGTATATCTCAAGAATTCTCTGCTCCTATTACTCTTCAGCAGAACGGTGTAGTAGAAAGAAAGAACAGGGTTATCCAGGAGATGGCAAGAGCCATGCTGCACAGTAAGGATGTGGCTAGAAATCTATGGGGAGAAGCAGTTAACACTGCATGTCACACAGTGAACAGAGTATACTTCAGACCCGGCACCAAAAAGACTCCATATGAGTTGTGGAAAGGAAGAAAGCCAAATGTGAAGTATTTCAGGATTTTCGGTAGCACTTGTTTCATCCTAAAGGATAGAGAGAATGTAGGAAAGTTCGATTCCAGAAGTGATGAAGGGATATTTCTGGGATATTCTACCACAAGTAAGGCTTATCGGGTATACAACAAAAGAACTATGAAGGTCATGGAAACTGTAAATGTTGTTATTGATGAGTCTTTCAGATATCAATCTTGAGAAAATTGATGAGGAACTTCCCAAAGAAATTCTCCCTCCAGAACCTAGGAGAGCTCTAGAGATCATGGAACAAGAGCCTACATCCCCAAGTACTCCTGGTACTCCCAGTGTTGTAGAAGAGCCAGCAGACATTCCTACATCCCCAGATTCCGAGTGTCATAAAGACAAAAGACCTTCCTCCAGAATCAAATCAAATCATCCTCCAGAAACTATCGTGGGAAACATGAATGAACTCACATTGCGGAAACGCACAGTTGATAAATGTGTTGCTAACTTTGTGTCATACTCTTGCTATTTGTCACAGGTTGAACCCACTAAAGTTGAGGAAGCTCTTCAGGATGAAAGTTGGGTAGAAGCAATGCATGATGAACTGCTTCAGTTTCAGAGGAATGATGTGTGGACCTTGGTTCCCAGACCGGAGGGCGAGCATGTCATCGGCACCAAATGGATATTCCGAAATAAGACTGATGAGGAGGAAAATGTAATCCGAAACAAGGCTCGACTTGTAGCCCAGGGATACACTCAGATGGAGGGTATAGACTATGATGAAACATTCGCCCCAGTTGCTCGTATGGAGTCCATCAGAGTCCTTCTTGCTTTAGCATGTCACTTGAAGTTCAAGTTATATCAGATGGATGTGAAAACCGCCTTCTTGAATGGATTGCTTAAAGAGGATGTTTATGTGGCTCAACCTAAAGGGTTCATCGATCCTCACTTTCCGGATCATGTGTTGTACCTCAAAAAGGCACTCTATGGATTAAAGCAAGCACCCAGAGCTTGGTATGACCGGTTGACTCAATATTTGATATCCCATGGGTTCACAAGAGGACAGGCTGATCAAACTCTCTTCATCAAAAGAAAAGCTGGTGAGCTGGTGGTTGCTCAAGTCTATGTTGATGATATCATCTTTGGATCAACTAAGGATGAGCTTGCTCAAGAATTCTCGACACTCATGCAAGCAGAGTTTGAGATGAGCATGATCGGGGAGTTGTCTCACTTCCTTGGACTGCAGATTCGTCAACAAGATTCAGGTATATTCATCTCTCAATCTAAATATGCTAAGAATCTTGTGAAAAAGTTTGGTTTGGAATCTGCTAGTTCTGTTAGAACCCCCATGAGCCCAAATGTTAAACTCACTGTTGACATGTTAGGTAAAAGTGTAGATTCTTCACTTTATAGAAGCATGATAGGTAGTCTTCTTTACCTTACTGCTAGTAGACCTGACATTAGCTACAGTGTAGGAGTGTGTGCTAGATATCAGGCTAATCCCAAAGAGTCACATATGACTGCTTTAAAAAGGATCATCAAGTATGTCAAAACTACTGCCAACTTTGGTGTGTGGTATAGCAAAGACACAAATAATATCTTAGCTGGATATTCTGATGCTGATTGGGCTGGGAATGCTGATGATAGAAAAAGCACCTCAGGAGGTTGTTTTTATGTGGGAAATAACTTGGTCTCTTGGATGAGCAAGAAGCAAAACTCCATCTCATTATCCACTGCTGAAGCTGAGTACATTGCTGCTGGTAGCTGTTGCACCCAACTCCTATGGATGCAAAAACTACTTCATGATTATGGTATTCGTCAAGAACATCTCACCATCTATTGTGACAATACCAGTGCCATCAATATCTCTAAGAATCCGGTTCAACATTCTCGAACCAAGCACATAGAGATTCGACATCACTTCATTAGGGAGCTTGTCGAAAATGGTGTTCTTACTCTTGAGTTCATCCACACCGATGACCAAAAAGCTGATCTGTTCACCAAACCTTTGGATAGCAAACGTTTTGAGTTCCTTCGTCAAAACATCGGTGTTATATCCATGGACTGATCTCCTTCTATCTTTCCTCCTCCTCATGCATGTGCATCTAGTTTTATGCATTGTTTTGCTTTACATGTTTTTGTTTGTGTGTTTTCAGTTTTGTGTTTTATTTTTGCTTCTCTAATAAAAATAAAAAAAAAAAAAATTGAAAATTTGAAAAATACAAAAACAGTGTGTGTTTGTGTGCATTAGTTCATGTGAACTTTTGTAATGGCCATTGAAACAGAGTTTTCTAAACTTTGTATCATCTATAGCTTAGATGAGCACTCTTCTGCACAACTAAGCGAGTGAGCTCTGTAGCTCTTTGTTTGTGATGAGTAAGGTTAAGTGATCTCTTCTTCTTAACACTCGTATCACTCTTTTTGACGGGTTGAACTAGAAAATCCTAAGAGAAAGGCATAAATAACCATCTCACCACTGTTACTCGCCAATCATAATATGACATCTGTATGCTTCGGCATAGCAAAAGTGCAATGTCAAGGACACCTGTATGCTTCGGCATAGCAAAAGTGCAGTGTCAAAAGCTTAACATCATTGGGTATTTCTTTTCTTTCTCTTGTATGCCCATGTATGATATGCTTATTAAAAGAAAATATGCAAAGAAATTAAAAGCAAAAAGATCAAAATGCTTTAAAATATGGTTGCAAGCTTGTTTTCTAGGAGATGTGGGAGTTATAGGATGTACCTCAAAGGTGATAGTCCCCATCAAATAGTTATGATTGTGTGTGAGTTAAAGTGATTTTCTCATATCTCAAATCGTCATAACATTGAGACACTTATGCAATCTTGCGATGTTTTCACACACAACACGCAATACTCTTTGCTATTCTTGATACATGTGCAGGTACAATGTGATTTGGCCATCACAAGGATTACATGCTTTAATGTATGTTCACTAAACTGTCTTGACTTGTTTTTGAAAAATAAAATTGGTTAGACTTGTTTAGTGTGTGTGTGCGTGTTTTGAGATACATGTGCATCATATTTCTTGTTGAGAGATGTTTTTGAGAGCTTAATGTGTTGGTTGTATCTTTGGTTGAGTTGCATGCATGATTGCATTCATGTCTGTGTTTTTCCTTTTTTTTGAAAAACTGCTTTGAAAGGCATCTCGACACCTCCTCGATACCTCTCAATACATAGCTATCTGTCGAGATCCTCAGACTCTTTCTTATCGCAGTCTCGACAGATACCTCGATAGCAGCTGGATCGATCGAGAAACTTTCTGTTTGCTCGATAGCTCCTCGATAGCTTCTGGATCGATCGAGGTTCCCTCTTGCTTGTTTCTTCTACCTCGATAGCTGACCTCGATAGCTGCATCTGTCCACGTGCATTTCTCGATAGCTTCCCTCGACAGCTACCTCGACAGCTCTCGATACCTACAGCTGTCGAGAATTACTGAAGCGCTATATATTGGACCTTCGCGATTTTTCTGCTCATTCTCTCGATCTCTCTCGCTCGAAATCTCTCGGATCTCTCTCAAAAACACTTCCCTCTCCCTCCAAACCTCTCTCAAGGCTTTCTCAAGTGGTTCTTCGTATTCTTCATCATTTGGTAAGCCTTTTATCCCTCATTTCATGCATTGCATTGTTCTCAAAACCCTAGGTTTGTGTTTTTGAAAAATTTTTGGGAGTTTTCAAAATTGTTGGGTTTTCATGAAATTTTTGGGTTGGTTATTGAGTTTTGATCTTCAAAACCACTTGCATTGCATCACATTAGCATTCTAATTGTATTTTCATGCATTTAGATGTGTGCCTACCTATTGTGTGCTGTTAGGTTTGGATTGGGCTGAGCCCATGATGTGTTTATTGTTGCATGTCACATGCTCATGCATTTTCATGCATACGTTCTTTTCATTTCAATATTTCTTTCTGCCAATATTGAATTGTTTGGGACTTTTCTGTTTGTCTCTTCTTTCCCCCTCTTCTATGTTTACGTTAGTAGCGTCTATGGCTCCTAAACGTAAGTCTATTCCTCCTAGGAACCCCGTGCGTTCTAAGGGGCAGTCTTCTTCTGTTTCTACCCCTGTGTCTGTTCAGTTCCGTGATGAGAAAGCCCATAAGGACTTCTTGGAGAACTTTTCTAAACGCGGTGTTCATTCGGAACGCCACGTCGTCATGGCAGACTTTGCCGACACTGACCTTTCCGATGTCATTCACACTCGGGGTTGGGAGTCACTGTGTGACGTCCCGGTCACATCTCCTCTCGTGTTGATTCAGGAGTTTTACTCCAACATCCACGGGATAGATTCTTCAGTACCTTCCTTCTATTCTTGCGTTAGAGGTACGCGCTTTTGTGTCACCCCAGAGCTTGTCTCTGAGGTTCTCCATGTCCCTAGGGTGGATCATCCCGATTACCCTAGCTGTGAGCGTCTCTGGACTGTGTCCAAAGACGAGATGATCTCGGCGTTCTGTGAACGTCCTACCCTTTGGGGAGATCACATGTACACACCATGTCGACCTTTTGCTAAAGGTCCTAGATTTCTTAACATGGTGATGACCTTTGTTTTGCACCCACTGTCTCACTACAACTCGATCACAGAGCCTCGTGCTCGGTTCTTGTTGTCCCTCCTTGAGGATCTCTCTATAGACTTTCCTTCTCACTTTATCTGTTCCATCATAGATGTCTATAGAGATACGGCCACCCGTGATAAGCTCATTTTCCCTTCCGCTATCACGAGGATTCTGGGTCGTTTTTCCGTTCCCTTCCCTTCGTCCGATCCTTACCGCGTCATGTCTGCCATAGACGCCGCTACCGTAAAACGTAGCGAGGCACAGTTCCGATCGCGACAGCCGGATGATGCCACTCCTTCCACTCGTCCGACCACCTCCAGATCAGCTCGTGCGTCTGCTTCTTCCTCCTCTAGCGACGTCACCTTGAGCGACGTCATGGCGCAGTTACAGCGCATGGACGCTCGCCTCGATACACTCACCACCGAGTTGTATCAGGTGAATGTCCGTGTTGGTCGCATCGCCAGGCGACAGGCGACCATGGGCGGCTTTGCATCAGAGGTCTCTCCTCCGCCACCTCATGTGTCGACTGAGACCGAGGCCGATGATGATGGCGATGATGATGATGCTTCAGACGATGATGATGATGGAGATGCTAGCTCATCGGATGAGATGTCTACTTGACACTCTACCCTTTGTCACTCGTGACAAAAAGGGGGAGTAGTTTAGTATGAGAGTAGTCCTACTTAGGGGGAGTGTTAGCATAGGACATAGGACATTTTTGTTAGGGGGAGTGTGGATTGAGGGATGTAGTGAGGTGATCTATGTATTTTTTTTCTTTTCTTATCTTTTAGAGATACATTGATCATGTACTTACATACATTGTACTTATTCTCTTTCTCTATATGATGATGTATGTTGTTTCTTTCACCTACCTTTCATGTGTTGTTTCTTTTCTGTCTTTATACACATGTTTCTTTACTTGTATGCAATCTATTATTTCTGTTTCACACAAAGATGCCTTGATGTGTTTCGTTTATAAGTGTTTCAGAAATACAGGTTGTCAAAGTCTTCTTGCCATAAACTCTCTTCTTGCAAAGTTTTTCAAGAGTTTGTGTTAGGATAGATTTTACTGTATGTAACAAGTGAGTATGAGTTGAGTGATTTATGACTTCTCTCATATCTTCATTTGTATGTTGTGGTTTTGTCACGGATTGCCAAAGGGGGAGATTGTTAGGACATATGTAGTTGTTCAAGCTTGTGAACATATGTCATTATTTTATGTAGTTGGCTTATCCTTAGACAAAACGCACTTTACTTGTAATTGGGTAGAACTAGGATGGGTTAAACACTTCAAGAAACAGTGGTTCAAGATTAAGTGTTGAAGCCGTCAAGGTCTGTCCAAGATACAAGCAAGGAAGTGCTGGTTTTTAAATCTCGACACCTACCTCGACAGATACATCTATCGAGATTTAAAGAAGCTGTTTTGCCCGAGCCTCGACAGCTGGCTCGACACCTCTCGACACCTCTATCTGTCGAGAATTAAAGAAAACAGAATTCCAAGTCTGTTTCAAGTCCAATCCGTGTGTGTGTCTTTGGGACTTCTTTTCTCCTAACCCTAGACATATAAAAGGATTATTTTAAGGGCCGTCAAAGTAAGCAACAAGCAGAAATCACAAGACACAAGTTGCTTCTTCTCTATTCATGCAAATTGTGATTTGTGAGACAAAGTTCGTGCCCTAGTTCATCTCTGATGATTTGAAGAACTTTGCAGCCAACATTCTTTCTTCCTCAAGTTGGTGAGTGAGTCACGTACTTGGATTCGTGCAAAAGGAGTAAGCCGCGTACTGGGATCCGCGCATCACATTGGTTAGTCACGTACTAGGAGCCGTGCATTGAAAAGGAGAAATTGTCACTACAGAACAAGTCCAATTGGGTATTGGGGTAAGAGTTCAACTGTAGGTTGGTGAGGTACTGGGATTCCTTACTTGTAACTGCTTGTTGTGATAATAGTGGAGTTTCGGGAGTGGTGACCTTAAATCACCCGGTGGGGTTTTTGCCTTAGGGTTTTCCCCATTCGTGAACAAATCACCGTGTTATTTATTTTCCGCTGCATATCTTAGTTTGGTGATTTGTTTGTGCTGCCACGTAAATTTGCATGTTAATTTGATTAATTAATAACTGGGCTAATTTAATTAATCTAAATTATCACAAGGGGTCAACGCGTTTGTGGCCTGTCAGATAAACGTATGGAGTTTAACTTATTTTTCAATTAAAAAAAATAATAAATATAGTTACTTTGAAAAAGTGGGTTAGTGGAAGTGTGTTCCTATTTTATAGGCAATATTTTAGTGCAAGTTAGACATGTATTTTTACCAAACTATCCTTTAGTTTTGTCTCTACTTAAACCTAGGGGTGTATGGGGTATTTTGGAACAAAAAAAATCATGTCCAAACAGGTACAGCCGCTTAAATAGTAGTATAGATAAATAAAAAATAAAAAAAAAACTCAACCGCAACCCACCACCACCATCAACAACTACCAAAATCACTAAGAGAGAGAGAGAGAGAGAGAGAGAGAGAGAGAGAGAGAGAGAGAGAGAGAGAGAGAGAGAGGAGTCAACAACCACCGTTGCCAAACCCACCACCCACAATCGCTGCACCACACACAACAAGCACCAAAGCAACTCATCGCTGAAACCTAACCACCACCGAAACCAACTTAGCAAGAGCACCAAAACAACCAACCGCCAAAACCCAGCTACCAATTCAACTCCACCATTGAAACCAATCTAGCAACCATCGAAACGCCACCATTGAAACCCAACAACCATTGATTCGATCTAACCAAAAATGTGTTAGACAAGAAGAGATAGAGGAGAGAGAAACAATGAGAATAGAGAGAGAAAAGGGAAAGACAAAGAGATGGAGAAGAGAGAAACAAAAAATAGAGAGAAGAGGGAGAGTTAGAGGAGAGAGAAGTGAGAGAGTTAATAAACTATTAGATTTTAAGTTTACCACCTGTGAACAATAGTTTGTAAATGTACTCCTTACTGTAGTAGGTGGATATAAGTTTTTTACATTTTACAACCCAGTTGTTGCATGTTTTTAATGGTTTAAGTTGATAAATAGCAATTTGGGAGGTTTTACACCCTAATGCTAATGCTCTTTATAGATAGTCTTAAAGTATTTATTAATTAACTATTTAGAAAAAAAAATTATGAAAAATTAAAAAAAAAAATCAGTTTTTTTTAATTAAAAAAATTTATTAACGGATGTTCTAAGTAAAATCTTTTATAAATACATTTACCAGCTAATTGGTAATAACTTTTCTATTTATATATATTTCTGAGTTCATCACAATGAAGATTATTTTTTACCGTCAAGTCAAATTACACTACAAAGAAAATGTTCTATAGCCGCGTTTTAAAAACGCGGCTATAGGTCAAAAAAACGTGGCTATAGGACAATTTGGTCTATAGCCGCGTTTTTTTAGGCCACGTTTTTACCCATGGCCTAAAATACGTAACTATAGGCCTGAGGCGTCTATGGCCACGATTTTTCAAATGCGGCTATAGGCCAGGTCCAATGGCCACGTTTCTATAGCCGTGGCCATAGGCCAGGACCAATGGCCACGTTTTTTTAAGTCGTGGCTATAGGACATACTATAGCCGCATTTAAAACGTGGCTATAGGTCAAATGTTCATGGCCTAGAAGATGGAATTGGCCGCATTTTGAACGCGGCCATAGTTTAAGCTAAAGCCACGTTTTTAAAAATGTGGCTTTAGCTTAAACTATGGCCGCGTTTTGAACACGGCTAATTTGTTCTTCCCAACTGTGAACATTTGACCTATAGCCACGTTTGAAAAACGTGGCTATAAACTTTTTTTTTTTCTTTTAATTTTTCAGGCCAAATAACAAATGTATTTACAAACGCTGTTATAAAATACCTGTCACACACACAATTCCAGCTTGTTATTCACTTATTCCTACGAAATTCCAACTTGTTGCATGCAACAAAATAACAAGTTGGAATTTCAAAGCAATATAAAGCTAGAATTTTCTCAAACCTGTCACAATTTAAATCACGCTTTAAGGACTATGGAAAATTATCAACCTTCAACGAATACGCAATTCAATACAACAACAATTCATTGCAGGAAAGTTTAGAGTCCATTTGACATAGAAAAAGTTGCAACAAGCATGAACATATGATTTTGTCGAACCTCAACTGCAAACATTACACACATGCACAAAAGGGCGTCTTCCCATCTCCAAGCTCTTGTCCATAATGGCACTAGCAAAATATAATGGCTGCACTTAGCTATTTCAAACCAATCATTGATCTAAGAAGAACATAAATTACTTCTATATAATGGCAATTGCATATATGTGTGGCTAGCTTATATACATGGCATATATAGCAACAAGTGTTTGTGTTTTTAACCTTGTTGACATTAAGACATAAATTACTGCTTTAACACGTGATTATTATTCTCTTAATCATTATGTACTTTGAGCATACGGTTATTAGAAGACAAATCATTGAATTATGAAAGAGATCGTACTTAACTTAGCTACTATTTTCTTTTTCAGTCTTATTGGGTGGCAAAAAGCTTAAAAATCACTCATGGTTGCGCAAATGAATAGTGTAGTTGGGTGGCATGAGCCTATGTGGTCCAAATTTAATTTCTTACCAGAAATAAGGCGAAAAAATTGGTTGGTCGAAATTTTTGACTTGTTTGTGTGGGAAATTTTTTTTTATTTTTGCCTATGCCAACTCAAATCCATATGACTTCATGATATTGCCAAAACTTATAACCCAAACAAAATTTATTTAGTGTTTTGAAGATTTTGTTTCTCTAAGGATATTCATAAGATTAATTTTAGTACTTCTCCAAATTTGAATGCTATGATATACTCTCTCTATATATATATATATACATACAGCAGCTAAAGACACTCTAAAAAGCAAGATTGTTGGGATTTGACAACTTTTCAACAAGATTGTTTAAATGCTATGATATTTGTGACAGGTAACTATTTTCTTCTCTATTTTATCATTCTAATCACCTAAGAACACTACGAAACAAACTCATCAAAAGCACCACAATCTCAAACGCAATGCAAATTCCATATAATACCCAATTCATGTTTATAATTCTAGCCAACTAGGAAGAGTGTATAACTTCACTCAGAAACAAACTCATCATTATTAAATCCCCAACTAGGAAGAGTGTTTTAAAAATATATTAACAAATACCCAATTCATGTAATGGTGGTAATTATTAAATCCGTAATAATTATTAACTTTGTAATTCAATGATGCTTAATTATTTGGGTCATTGGTCAAAAGTGAGTTAAAAAAAGTTTGGTTCACAATTTAAGCTATAATGATGTTGTTTGAATCTGTGCCGGGTAAGTAGTGTGGATGCAAGAGTGTGATGTTGGTTTCATACCAAACATGTGCTTCAAAATGACCTATATGAACGTAATCCATCAACAATGCGTAAATAAAGTTGGTGGGTTTTGAAAATGAAAGTAGTTCATACCACTGGGGTTGTTCTTGTCTAACTTAAAGGAAAAAGGTCTTCCCCAACCTGCAATCCACAAATTTTCCATCACTCATATTACATAATGAAATCCATTAAAAGTTAGTGAAAATAGCTCATAAAGAAATCACAAGTGTTATAGGTCATCGAATATACAGTAAGCCATAATGAAGGTTAGTGATGCAAAATAAAAAAAGTTATGATCCAATGAGGTATATGGTTCTATTGACATATATTTAAAAGGCAAAGACCAAAAAAATACAAGAATGGTAATTAGCCTTGAGAAGAAAAATATTGCTTTGTAATACAACACCTTCAGAATAGTATTTCTATAATAAATCTATGGTCCATGTCATAACCCCAGGATTGAGCAACTATTTTAATGATTTATTGTAATTTTAGAAATAAAAATAAACAAGCGTGCCTTGGTTCTACTGGATGGGGTCAGTTGGCCGTAGGTTTTACTAGCTAGAGGCCAGTCCAAAGCGCTCTTATTTAGAAATTCTCCCTATGTTATCAAAAAATAAAATAAAATAAAAATGTGTGTCTAGGCATGCTTTGTGCTGCTTCAAAAAAGTGCCAAAAAAGCATGCCTAAGGTGCACGCATTAAATGAGCTTTGCTTTGGCTAAGCAAAGTTTTTAAGACCTTAGGGCTTCGAGCCTTGAGCTTTCAGCATGGCTAAGTGTGCTTTTAACAACACTACTTGGGAGGGGAAAAAAAAAAGGAAAGGAAATAAAATGTAGAAAGGTTGATACAAAGCCAAAAAGAGTGACAAAGTAGAAGGTAATCAAAACCAAATGATGAGCAATTGGCAAACATTACCATGTACTAAAGGACTTCAATTGTTGGTGTGCTAATAGTGCACACCAACAATTGAAGTCATCGATTCACCATATCAAGTAGTATCAAATACAGATTTCACAGCCCATTGGATTTAGCCATAAAGCAAAGAAATTTCAGTATTGACAAATATATATATATATATATATATGTGTGTGTGTGTGTGTGTGTGTGTACACACACGTGCACACATGAATTTTCGGGTATAATGCAAAAAATGTAAATCAAGAGAAATGTATATCACAAATTTTCAGGAGAAAATAAAACATTATTACACAAAATATTTCACAACCTTTTTCACTAGTGATTGGCATGTTAAGTTACGAGTGACGTGAAATAAAAGTAATACATGAATGACAAGAGATAATGGAAACAAAATAATAAGTTGTTTTTAATTAGTTCATGCGAAAAGCTAATTGTTTCTGTTATCAGAGTTTATGCCAAGCTAGGACTTCCATTATTCATAATTTGTCACTTATACAAAAAAAGGAATTTAAAATAAACAAATGCTATATTCATAATATTTTTATAATACTTTTACAACAAATTCACTACAACAAAATGAATTTTTAGTGACGAAAATTAGTGAGGAAATATTTTTCGTCGCTAAAAATACAGCTTTAGTGACAAAATATGAATTTCGTCACTAATAATGAAAAAAATTATAACATTTAGCGACGAAAAATAAATTTCGTCGCTATTGTGATCTAAAAAATGGGCGCTAGCGGAGGGAAATTTTGGCGCTAGTTTAATTAATCTATAGTGACGAAATATTTCGTCGCTAAAAGTTAAAATTTTTAGTGACGAAATATTTCGTCACTGTAGGTATTGATATGGATAGTATTAGTGACGAAATGATTTTCGTCACTATAAGGAAGAATTAGTAACAAAAAATATTCGTCACTAAAAATAATAATAGTTTTGCACTTTCATGTTTTTAGTGACGAAATCACAATTCGTCACTAAAAATTTGCTTTAGTGACGAAATATGAATATCGTCACTAAAAATCTTAACAAAGTCTGGTCTTTAGTGATGAAACTGAAATTCGTCGCTAAAAACTTAAAAGCTTAATTTCAATTCCCAGCTAAACCCCAAAACATTTCAATACCCCAAGAGCCATTTCTGTCAAAAAAAAAAAAAAAAAAAAAAGAAGAAGAAGAAACCAAGAGCCATTTCAGTCAAAACCCAAACCGTTGTGAAGCCACTGTCGCCGATTAAGCTCAACGGCGACGCTTCAGCTTGCAAATCGCTGGCAACGCTTCAGCGTCGCGATCGGCGACGCTTCAGCTAGCAGATCGCGACGCTGAAGCTTCGCGGTCGGCGACGCTTCAGCAGCGTCGCGATCTGCGACCTGAAGCGTCGCGGTCGGCGACGCTTCAGTGTCGCAATCTGCGACCTAAAGCGTCGCCGATCGCGACGCTGAAGCGACACGGTCAGCGACGCTTCAGGTCGCCGATGGCGACGCCTCAGCGTCGCGGACAGCGTCGCGATCTGCGACGCCTCAGCGTCGCGGACCGCTAACGCCTCAGCGTCGCGGACCGCGAGGCGAGCTAGCGTCGCCGACCGCGAAGCTTCAGGTCGCCGATCGATGGCGACACTTCCACCCAGTCGGCGACCCTCCGCCTCCCACCCTTAAGCCTGGGTATTAATTGTTCTGGGACTGAGCTTTGAGTTTGAGAGGTTTTGAGATGGAAATGGATTTAGCTATTATTGGTGTATGTAATATAAGGTTTTTATAATCAATGTTTGTTTGATAGGGAAAATCTTTTTTTTTTTCATCATCTACTTATAATTTTAGGCCATGGTTTGTGTTTTTGCTTGTATTTTTATTTTAAAATTTTTAGATATGATAATATTTAAACATATTCTACTCTATGATGAGTGATCTTTTTTTATTTATGGCTTAGATTGAAGCTTTTTTTGGAATCTATGAACAATGGCTGCTCCCACTCTCAGCGTTGTTGATGCCGAGAAACTCAATAGCCTCAAATCTTCTGTAGCTGGCCTTCCCTAAATCAGGTACTTCTTCCTCTTTCTTTTTTTCACTCTAAATTTTATTATTTATTCTTTGTTATTTTTTTTTTTAATTTCAGATTCATAATTTTGATTTTTTTAAAAACACAGCATTGAATTCTAATTTTGTTTGTATTTAATGGATTTTTGTTCCTGAATTTTGAAAAGTATTTATGAATAATATAATTTTTGCTACTGCTAAATGTAATTGTCAAGTCAAGTATTTATTTATTTATTAATTGTTTGCTGGCACAATTGGTATCATGCTTTTCACGTTTGAATACATTAATATTCATTCATTCATACATGCATACATATTCTTTATTAATTTTCATTCATACATGCATACATAATTAATACAATTTTTATTAATTAATTATTTATTAATTTTGTATTTGCATCTTTGATTTAAATCTTTTAGAAAAATTCATATTCTTTATTTCTTTTAGGTTCTATGTGCATTTCCTTTTCAGCTTTCTAGGTGAGGAAGTTTTTCACCTTTTTTGTTTTTATTTCTTTTTTTGGGGTGCGTCTATAATTTTTTTTTTTTAAATAATACTAGCTTTTGTGAACAGTGTAGTGATCAGAATCAGAAGGTACGGAATTAGGAATAAAGTAGGTTTGCATTTCTTGCTTCCTTTGAGTTTGACTCATAATTGGTTTAAATGGATTTGAGTGGTTAGTGGTTGCCATTAAGTTTTAATTAAACATCTTGATATTTTTGAGGTATGATTGGGTCTGGTTACTGGCGATATAAACAAAGGGAAATGTGGGGACTTGATACCATGAAGTGGGGTTTCAATCTTTTCAATGTTGAATTCTAAGCTATACCACTGTTTAGAAACGGGAAAAAGAATAAAGAATATGTATTTTAAATTTGGGTCTACTTAACTGGTTGTCTTTATGGTCAAAATTCTATTGGTGCTTTGCTTTGCGTTTTTGAGCAAAGATTTGGTTGTAAAAAGAGTGAGATCCCCACAGTTGATTGTTTTTTGGTTGGTGGATAGACCAAGTCTCAGCTTGTTATGTCTATAATTGCTGCATATCGTGGTGTGTCTATTTATATTTTGTTTCATTCTTAAGCCAATTTGGTGGGTTACCCATTTCTTAGTAAACTAAAAGTTGTAAACTTAGCTTCAGCAAAGTAAGTAAATTCAAGTTAAAAACTTATAAAACTCTATATATACTTGTGATGGCATTAGGAGTTGTGATTTTAATTCAGCAAAAGAATATTCTTAATTTATACATTAGGAGTTGTGATTTTAATTTATTAGTGTGGCTACTCTTAATGCATTGTTAGAAATGTTTCTTATAACATAGTTAATATTTTTACTTTACGATTTTAACGTAATATTGTTTTTATATTTGTGCAGATTTCTTATTGGTGGCTTTTAGGAGATTTACTTTTGGTATTACTTGAAGACATATGAGGACATCTTCCGTTAGTTCTAATTATATTATGCTACACTTTTTGTATTGTTATAAAACATTTTGAGTTATTGTATGTGTTGCAAACAATTATTGTATGGAGGAGTTTGAATTGGATACTTCTTTTATTTTTTACTTGTGGAATGTATAGATCTTTTTTTTATAAATGTGTTGTTGAAATAAATGTGTTATTTAAATTTGAGGTTTTAATAATGTAATGATACGTTACAAGTTAATATCAAAGCTATGAAAAAAAATAAAAACAGAAAATAAGTTTTAGCAACGAATTTTTTCGTCACAAATATGTAACAAAAAATTGTTTTAGTGATGAAATATTTCGTCGCTAAATGTGGCAAAATTTTGTAAAAAATGGTTTTAGTGAGGAAAATTTTTGTCGCTATATGTGCCTGGATTTTCTTAAAAATAATTTTAGTGACGAATTTTTTCGTCACTATATGTACCTGAAAATAGTTTTAGTGACGAAATATTTTCGTCACTGAATAGTGTTTTTAGCGAGGAAAACATTTAGCGATGAAACGTTTTCGTCACTAAAAGTTTTTCCTTTTTAAAACAAATTGGACTTTTAGTGACGAAATTTTTCGTCGCTAGGACTTTTAGCAACGGGGTTTCAGCAACGAAATGAGTTTCGTCACTAAAAGTCTGATTTCGTCACTAAAGGTTCTTAGTGACGAAAAACTGGACTTTTAGTGACGAATTTTTTCCTCACTGAAAATACATTTTGTTGTAGTGATTCTAGATGTTTGGCTGTTATTGGAGAGTAAAAAAATAATTTCAATAGTAAGTTTAAAACAAAATTAGTAATAATTTATTACATATAATTTGTTATGAAAGTATTATGAAAATATTGTTGACGTTAGTCACATAATACTTCTCTCTAAAATAAGTTATATGACTAACAATTGATTAAAGGAAAGAATCAAAGAATTTAGCAGTTAATTAAAAAACAAATTGAAGTAAAATCTATTTAATTTTTTCTTTTGTTGAAGGAAACTTATTTAATTTTTTTTAGTAAGGCTTCAAATAGTGTTTTATTTGTATCTTTGATTAAAAAAAAAATATGAAATGGATAATTCAAATTTGCTAGATTACTAGAAAAATATATATTTAGTAAACTAATATTTTGTAATTACTTTAAGTATCTTAGTGGTTGGTTGAGTTCATTGCACGAAATTTCTCTACAATATCTCAATATCAATCCTTCATACACCTTCTATATATTTTTGTTGTAAATTCTAAGTTATTGGACTGAGCAACGGGTTGGGTCAACAGGCTGGGCTATTGGGGAGGGCTATTGGGGTAATATGTGTAGCACAATCACTTTAAGGGAAGATATAAATAATACTAGTAATCATATAAATTAATGATATCAATTTCTTTAAAAAAAATAAAAAAAAGTTAATGATACCAATTCAAAATGCCAGCCAATAGCCAATCAGATCTTGATCTAAACCTCTATTCAAATCCACCCTAAGAAGCCTTTCCGGTTGGATCTTACCCCCCCACCCCCCAAGATTCCTTCCCTTCCAATGTAATATGCAAACCACAAGCACTTAATTAATTCTAAGTTAATTAAGGTTGTGTTTTGGCAAACATGTTTAGCGTTTTTTATTTTTAAATGAATCTGAGAAGCATTCACTGCCTTCTCAACCAGGTAGCAAGATATACCAATCAAGATCATCAATCCAAACACTGAAGATGCCAAATATGTAATCAAGGCTAAGCAAATTGCAAAGGTACGCATCTATTCGGCATTCACTTGATGTGGTTCATTTTCTTTTTTGGGTTTGAAATATGATCACACACACCAAAATCTAATTCTAGAGTTTCCTAGAAGGTAAAAAGAAAAAATTACTCACTTCTACCAAACTAAATTCCCTTGCCACTATAGTTTCTATGCAAAAATAGCACTTATATAGCTTCTAACATTCTAACAATCATTTGTAGATCATCTAAGAGGGCGTTTGGGAAGCGCGTTTTGCGCTTCCCAAACGCACGTTGCGCGTTTCAGCTCAAGTTTTCTTTTTTTTTCTTTTTTTTTTTTTTTTTTTCACTTAAGTGAGGCGCGCGTCACTGTTCATTGGCCATGAACAGTGATTTTAGGCCAATGAACAGTGATTTTATGTGTGAACAGTATTTTTACCCATTAAAAAATTATTTTGCTACAGTATTTTTCAGTTTTCAGTTTTCAGTTTTCAGTTTCAGCTGCTCCCAAACGGACCCTAAATGGAAAATTGAATTATCTTATTCAAAAAGGGAGAGCATCAAACTACGACCCATAAAAACTGTCATTCAATTGGATCATTTCATGTCAGAATTTCACAATGATCCCACCTAACACGCACACGCACACAAGATGAAGTAACCTTTTTTACTTTTGACTAATTAGCATATTTCACTGATTAAGAAGTGTAATAATAACCACAAAGATGAAATAAGAATCACTTCAACCTTCTGCTTTTTTATGTATCCTCTTTCACTGTCTTTTGTGTCTTCACTTCAACCTTCTGCTTCACAACAGCCTGCTCTACACCCTCATCCCCTTCTGCTTTTTGGCAACTTGCTTCTCTAGCTGTTGTTCAGCTTCTCTCTTCCCTTCAAGAAGATCAAAAACACAGGATTTCAAAACCTTAGTACAAGACACCACAAGAACCCAAGTGCAAAATATTATAAATAAATAATGTAAAAAAAAAAATACACCAAACTCATCACCAAGACAAAACAAACAAAACAAAAACTCAAGCTATATGTATTTATCTACCATGGGCTTAAGGTTTCAACGGTGGCCTGAGTCTAGCACCAAAAACCAAAATGGGTAAATAATGCCTCTGACCTAAATGGGATGTGATTATGAAATAAGGGAAAAAACAAGGACAAGATGACCTAAATGGCTAAATGATGCGTCTGACCTCTGAAGCCAAATGAGCACTGCTGTCGTCCCCACACCAACCACCTACAACCAGCGGTTCATTATTTAATAAACCCTGCTCCTCTTTACACTGATATAAATCTAACACAACAGTAACGCAAGAAAGAAGCCATGAGGAACCACCTTTTTTTAAACAAAGACGCAGAGAATACAACACGACGGGCCACCAATGGGCCTAACTGTGCTAGGACTTGCAAAAATGAGAAAGTTTGGTGTGATTCTAACTTACTCTGGTCAAAACAGTAGCAGAAGGAAAAATTTCATCCCCAGGATCACAAGGATATGAAGCCAAATTTGTTAGTACACCAATGTAATTCAAGCAGTATTTAAGCATCAATACACAAAATACAAATAAAAAATGTCCTTGATGATTCAATAAATCACAAACGGATATTTGAACTTAAAAAATTGAAGCAAGCCAAACCAGGGAAAATGCACAAAAGAGCTAACAATGCAAGTCAAATTCAGTAGTAGGTACCCATCAAAAAATAATTAATAGGTAAACGAAGCCATATTGTCGAAGTAAACCAATACAATCACTAAAAAGCATTTAGTCTAGAACTGAAAACAAACATTAAATCAAGCATTACTATGACATCCAAAAAGAACATTACAATGTGAATTTCAGTTATTTTCATGAGATAGCAACCAAAGTTCCTCATAATAACATTTATAGCCAGATATCATTTATATATATATATATATATATATATATATATAAAGAGTTTATAATTAGTGGGAGTAGCATCTACTAGTATAAAATTAACTAAAACATTATAACCAACATAACACAACCTTATAACAAATGACACAACAAGTTACCAATTCATTCAATTGAACATACTTGAGTAACATCGAGCACAGACTCAAAACATGAAACAAGAAAAGAAAAAGGTTCTTATTGTACAATATGCCTGAAACTACAAGACTTTTTTTGACAAGTTCCCAAGGAAGGCCCTAATTTCAAAAGAATCTAACTAGGGCATGCAGTGTCCAATGGATACAGAGTCTCCCAGTAACCAGATCCTTCTTCTCCAGAACAAGCTTGCAGAAACATAATCACTGTTGTGAAGGGCTTATACTAGAGGAGGAGAGTCATAAGAGACCTCAAGATGGCAACTCAACAAAATGAACCATCTTCTTGCTGGTGTAACTTTTCCTAGCTACAAGAAAGAGATCAGATGGCTACATCTTCTTTCTTCTAAATTTCCGTAAACCTAAAGGCAAGGAGCTATATGCCCAATGTATTCCCACTAGTTACCAAGCCCTAACAGCTGCCAAACCAATCATCAACCTATTTGAAACAAAACTGTCCTATTCAGTCTGTAAAAAGATTTATTTCAAATGGTATTGTTTTGGTTCACAATATAAAGTTATTCATTGTCAAATTTAAACTTTAGGTACCCAAAGGAAATACAAGGCATAATTTAACTAAAGTAGAAATGAAAGAAAACTCCACTGGAAGATGAAGAAATAAGATATACAGTGCTCAAGAATGAATGCACCCTTATCTCATCTCGGTAATCATTATAAGAAAAGGCATTTAAAATTTCCTTTTCATATTTTGATTTTTTAAAATTTTTTTAATGATAGTAATAAGGTAGGTAACGGTTCCATAATGAAATTAACTTTTTTCTTTGTTTGAGAAATAGTACTTGCATTGCATTAATTGACTTGCTAGTAAATCAAGAACTACTAGATTATTAATGTCAAGAGGAACAAACTTCATCCAAACTAAAAGCAGAAATGAAAACTTTGCTCTTTTAACTAAGGCATGTGCTATAGCATTGCCTTGCCTATATGAATGAAAAAAAAAAAAAAAAAATCTCTAATAAGAGTTAACAAAGGACAAAGTGCCTTTGATTAAATGATCAAAAGCATTATGAAGTTAATTACCCTGATCAAGAACTTTGATAACAACTTCATAATCACCTTCGAAGATAGAGTTACCAATACCCACTTCTTGGACAAACACGGCTACTCTTCTTGGTGCCAATAGCTCAAGTGTAGCTACAAATGGAGAGTTAGGAATACACCTTGACAAAGAAGCCAAAACATTGCCTCAAGAATTCCGAATGACATCCCCAATTCTTGCTTCCCCCGATTCCTCTAAGACAACACCATCAAAATGATATGTTTTTTTAAGTGGACAAAGTGATATTTTTTAAGTCACGTATAGACAAAGTGAAGATAACCTAAATCAAAGGTAGGTAACATGTAATTATGCCCTTTTTTTAGGTCCTATTAGTAAGTACCTCAAAGCATTAGTTATGATTGAGTTTTTTATTATAATCAATGAACTTTGTTTTAAAGAGTTGCATAACATTTAGATTTTTTAAAAAAAATATTTATTTATTTGCTTTTATAAGTCTCCAAAATTAAAACCCATTAGATCCCTTCTAACTTCTGATCCTATGAGATACACTTGTAACAAAAGCATTTTTTTTTTTTTATAAATTATGAACTTCATGAAAATGAGCAGAAGGGATTCAAGTAGGATGTTGAAGCAGCCATTGGTGAATTCAATGAAGAGCTAAAGTCTGGAGTCAACTTTATGAATAGGGATAGTATTCTAGAAGATTTGGTATATTCCGAAAACACTTCAAAGGAACTCTATTATCTTATGAGAATAGCATTCCAAAATGTCGTTTTGGGAATTTAAGTCAAAAGTTGTAAAGGTCAAGGACTACATGATCTCTCGGAACTTTGCCATTGTTGCAGAGATTTTATTTAACAAATATAGGGATATCAGTGCCGGCTCTACTTTAAATCCAGGGACAAAGACACACTTCCTTAACATATTTTGTGGAGTCGCACACAACATGTGCAACACAAAGTTTAAGGACATCACTTGGACATCATTTGCATGAACTTGCACAACAACACTTTCATGTTGAGCATGAATTGCAAAGTGACCAAGACCTTTTTCGATTCTCAGAAGGAGATCGAGGATCAAAAGACAAAATTGGATGAACTCAGTAATAAACAAATAACTATTTCTAACTATAATTAAACAAATAACTAATATAATTAAACAAATAACTATTTCTAACTTTCTCATAAAAAAAATAAAAATAAAAATAAAAACTACCCTTATTGCCTTTTTAGTCTGAAGCTCTCTCAATTGAAGCTATCCTCGCTAATTAATGCGCCAGTTGGGAGCTGAACCCCTTTGCACCATGGAAGGTATCCTGTGAATTAGCAAGAACCTTAATAGTTACCCATCCAAATAATTTGTAAATTTTAGAACTATAACCCTTTTAATAACCACAAAAAGAACTCCATTGGTGCAAGAACATTTAAAAAAAAAAAAAAAAGATGCGTTCATTAAAAAATTGAGAAAAAAAAAAGAGTATAACCACTTTTTTGGGGTAAGTATTAAATTTAAATAAAATGATAAAAATGCAAGAGATGTGCAATCAAAGAGTAACTACATAAAATTCACATATCCCTGTTAATACCTTCCGATTGAAACTTTAAACATGAATCAAACATTGATTGTGTTATCTTGTTGCCTAAAACGTAAATAGCAAAATCGTAAAATCAAAAACCAAAACCCAAAATCGAAACCCTAAACAGCAAAATCGAAACCCTAAACCAAAAATCGAAAACCTAAACCCAAAATCGAAACCCTACAACCCAAAATTGAAACCCTAAACCCAAAATCGAAACCCTAAACCCAAAAAACAAATAGGTAGAAATCTGAATGTTTCTCGAGGAAAAAAAATCGAGATCTAGAGAGAGAGAGAGAAGGGAGACTTACGAGGTGGTGGAGGTGGGAGGCGTGGGAACGATGGATGACTGAGCTTCGTCGGCGCTGGTATGTAGGATCGGTGGTGAGTGTTAGTGGGAGTCGCTTAGGCTTTGACAGGAGAGACATAGAGTTTGAGCATTTTGTCTAAAAAATATTTGGTGCCTTAGGGGGTTTTGTTTTTTTGTTATTTATACTCAGTGCTGTAGCCCCATTTACATAAACGAAGCTTCAGCCCAACCCAAAAAAACGCAGCTGGAACGCACCAAAACGCGACCACATAATTGGGCTTGGGTTGCGTTTGAGGCCCGCGGCTCTACTGAAGGCACTGGAGCTGCGTTTCTGTGAAACGGGGCTCAAGCAAGGGTCTTAGGCCGCGTTTTCGTGAACGCGGCTGGGAAAAACGCGGCCTAAGACCCGCGTGTTTTGTAGTGTTAATTTCTTTTGTGTAACTCATAGTAAAAGTCTTAAGTATAATTTAGATCTGTGTTAGAAGAAGCTCATTAAAAATATTTCGATTTTCAACTGATTAAAAATAAATTTTTTAACTTCCCGGGTCGTCCCAGCCAATATGATAAGAGCATGCCGAATTTGAAGTTTGAAGTTTGAAAACGAACCAGACCGATGGAAGCCGCAACACCATGGAAATCTTGCAGCAACGCGCTCTCCTCATGTCTCTCATGAGTACCAATCTCCACGACGTCGTTAGAAAATGAAGCCAAGCTTAGATCCAGATCCAGAGCTTGTTTTTTCGGCATGGTGCACTGATCAATAAGCTATAACTGGGGTTAAAATATGGTTAGTTTCCAAACGATTTCGGTGTGAGGAATAACTGGTAGCTGGACCTAATGTCACACTTGTTGGGCAGTGTTACGAAGCGCCCGGGAAAAAAAAAAAAAAAAAAAAAAAGAGCTGGATAGCCCATTTGAGTCTATATCGGGGATTTTTGGATTATAGTTGCAGTTTAAAAACAGCACTATAACCCCAGTTTCTTGTAGGGGTTGTGTTTCATCAAAGAATTAATTAATTAACTGGCTTGTCCTCCAGGAAATGTGAGATAACTTTGTGTAATACGAATAAACATAACTCTCACCGTGTCATCTTATTCCTAAGACAGCCCTCCATTCCAGTAGTAATTCACTCATTGCAAGCTAACTTCTTCACGTGTGTGTATATATATATATATATATATCGCTTGAACTTGATGAAATCTTAGAGGAAAGGTGGTGGTGTTAACAAGCTAATAATAAGAAAATATTGAAGATATAGTATATATATGAAGTAAAGTAGAAAATGAAAACATAGTATATTAATTACCTGTTCCTGTCATGATTGCTTAGATTAGCATCACGTTCGGAAATGGTACTTTTCTCCAACTCCAACTCTGTGCTTCTTCCTGCCATTCTTTGGGTTGACGTCTTTTGCTTCAGGCCTTCAGCTCTCTGCAGAAGTTAAATATATATATATATATATATATACACGTCAAGTAAGTTAATTAATTATTCACTGGGCAGAGCCAGAATTTTTGTTTGAGATTAAGTTGTTGTCTTAATATATTTATTAAGACAACTTTCTACGTGTATATACATACACTAACTTTTTTATTGATTCTCAAAAAAAAAAAAATTTTTATTATATATATATTTTTTTTATTTGATAAGTTTTATATATATATATATATATATATATATATATACACACCTAAAAAAGAAAGTTTTAGTATTTTCAATCAAATTTATGTTTGACGGCTATTTTTTATAAAATAAAATTCATTTTTACTATTTTTATAGTGAAATTCTTAAAAAAATTTATTTTCGATACAATTTTATCAAATTTTATATCAAAATAAGTAAAAAATCTTTCAATTGAATTAATGAAATTTTCAAAAACTATCTTAGGCTCCAAACATACTTGAAGTTATTTTACTCTAATCCATTGTGTAACAACTAAAGAGACACTTCATGTAAAGTTTTAGTAACAAGATTTTTTTAATGAGTCAATAACTTACTAATCACCACATAACGGGTTGAAAAAGATAAATTCAAATATTTTTTATATGAAACTTTATTAAAAATTTAACAGATATAAGAGCACATTTTACAATAAAAAATGAAATTGTGAAAAATAAAGTCATGTTTCTAAAACTATTAAACCAATTTTTTTTTAAAGTATCATTGGACTAATTTAAATATTTAGGGAGGTCAACTCTTATTTTTGTAGACTAAATTTTGAAATCATTAACATAATTATATATGTTTTAAAAATTTGGTGGTGGGGGTGGGGAAGGGGGGGGGGGGGGGGAATGGCCCCCACCCTTGTTCCAACTTATTTTAGCTTACATTTCTGTATTGTTGGCTAATGATGATTACTTACTGTAACAAAGCTTTTTTCTTTGAGGGGGACAAAGCATGTTTTGTTGAATAATAATAATAACGCTCACTTTATTCCAAAAATCTTTCAATATTGTTGAATAATGCTCACTTAAATTCTTTGTAACAATCATTTATTGTTGAATAATAATGCTCACTATTTTGTGACAATCGTGTATTGTTCAATAATGCCCACTTTTTGTAAACATTCACATCGTAACAAAAGGTATTATCAAAAAATTAGGAGTAACAAAATTTGACATGACCTAAAAACTTGACACGACAAACTCGCTCATAATCAAGTCATGAGTGTAGGCTAAATAGGTTTGAGTCATATTCGGGTTGACCCGTTTAGCTTATAAAGTTATTAGTTATTTTGATATTATTACTTAATTTATGCTTTTTTTATATGTTTATTACTATATTAATGGTTGTAATTGTATTGTAATTTTGAATAAATGAAAATTGATAAAAATTATATAGATTAAGTATAGACCTATTAATCAAATAGATTATTAAACGGATCACTTGTATTAACCTTTACATGACTTGATAATAGAACAAGTTAACATACCCTTAGTTAAATACCACATGGTCACATCTTATTACTCATCGTTAATTGTCTTATAAGTTTTACTAATGTGTGCTCTTAGGGTATACATTAATAAACCATTTTAGAATTTTTTTTTTTATTAAAAATGAAAAAGCTATCAACTTTCTTAACAGCTTTTTCAAATCTCTATAAGATATTTTCAAAAATAAATAATTAATGTATGTTATAAGGGCACAAATCACGCTGGGTTGAAATTGCGTTTTCAGACCAGCTCAATGAGTCTTAGACAATGAATTTATAGAGAGTAGGCTTCTAATCTAGGTTTTTGGATGGTAGATAACGTAAGAGCTGGATTAAATTCAGAACACATGCGCACCTATCATACATGGATGAAATATATTTTTATACATTGATGTCAAGGACAATCTTTTGTATTTCCTTACAAATACTCTCTCTTTTTCTATCTCTCTGTCTCTCTTTCGTTGTAATGTCCCTCTCCCGCTGTTTTCCTTCTCATTTGCCTTTTATAGGCCTGCATCCTTTTCTCCTTCCTTCCATGTATGGTTCAGATCCTTCTTTTGGATACTTGTCCCATCGTTCCTTCTTACCAAAGTCTCTGGCGGTAGGTGTGAGGTTGAATTTCAATGTTCAAGCGTCACTTCCTCATTAATGCGGCCAAAGAGGTAGGTGTAGAGCATTCAATGCGGTGGTAGCAGCTTTTTCCTTGATATTTGTCTGTCACTTCCCTTTATCCCTTATCCTTGTTTTCTCAGTTTTTGTATATGAGGTCTTCAATACGGACGCCCTTGAACCGCCAGATCACTCACATTGTCCTCGGTAGCATACCACTGAGAACTAGGCCGTCCTCGAACGTCATGTTTCGTGGTATTTTGCTCATGCATGGCACCTTTCTTCGTCACGTGACTTCATAGGCTGAACTTATTATGTCCTCAGACCATTTCATAATGCTGGGTTGGACTTCTCTCCTTGTGAGAGTCTCTGGGCGAGCCCAGTACGTATCTTGGGCCCATTGGCACTATAATAGCCCCTCGAAACCCTTATTTCTACCTTACTGAGAGGAATGAGGGTTTCGATATATGCACGTGTGACGATCCGTTTCTGACGCTTCAGTCTGCAGAGTGCACTTCAATTAAATGTTGGTGGCTCTCTGTTCCCCACGTCCAACCGCGTGATGCTCATCCAACGGGCAGGCGTATTTTAAGGGGGCAGGCGGGAGGCTTCCCGCTTTACGCTTTTCCACGAAACAAATACTGCCATTTCAAAGGTTCCTTGTTCACTTCAGAGTCTGTACACCGAACTTAGCCCCTCCTGCAATCTACACGCGTCCCCATACCCTTTTAGTCCTAAGCCGAGGTGACATAGTTGCTCCAAAGTAAGTTTTCCAACTTTCTGTTTTCATTATTGCTGCTCATTCTTTCTCATCACTCTCATTTTTTATGTCCTCGGCCATCTAAACTTCCCAACCTTATCATAGTATTCTCTCTTAACTTTTAGAAAATGGGTAGATTCGCACCCTTAGTAGATACCCCTGAGAAAATAGAAGAGTTTAAGGCCAAGTACGAGATCCCATCCGGAGTGACTGTTAAATATCGCAAGCAGGGAGCTTGGCATACTGAGAGAAAGGCCGGTGAGGTAGTGATTCCTATGATAGCTTTTATAGAGGGGGGAATGAAGATTCCCATGAAACCAATTACTAGGAGTTACCTCAGAGCGGCGAGATTATCCCCCACACAATATGCCCCAAATATGTTTAGGATTCTTGGGGCCGTAAACGCTCTAAACGAGAGATTAGGGTTAGGACTTACCCACCACGAGGTGAATTGGGTTTACAACCTTCACCACTTAACCGGACAAGGGTACTACCTAAAATCTAGGCACCCTGAGGTGAGGTTAATCCAATGTCTCCCTAGTTCCAACAAGGGTATGAACAAAAACTTCCTCATACTATCTGGGGATTGGCATAACGATCTCCCCTGTCCGACGACAGAGGGGGAACCAGGTGAATAACTGCACCTTAGCTACGTATAGTCATGCATATATGTATACCTTTCCTGTTTTGTTCTTGTTATCGTTACTTGTCATTTGCTATTTACTTATTTTCTTTTACTTATTATTTTTTTTTGAACAATTGCGCAGATCGTCGTGCTCTCACTCGCCACGCCCACCTTGTCGATTTCGCCTACTTGGACAAAATTCTGAAGGCTGAGGTGTATGTACATTCGGACGGCCAGCTCCGAGCGGCGCATCTAATTCTTGGGTACACTCCGATCTCATTTGCCTTTCAAGTGCCGAAGTGCGTTATCAAAGAGAAAGATCCTCGGCTGCCCAAGATTAGCGTAGCGGTAGAAGGCTTCTTGCTCCCTAAGGGTACCCCAGTTCCTCGAGGGGTCCTTGTTACCGAGCCCATGAGGGTTACTCCAGGAGCCTTTCCTCTCGCCGCATCCTTGGCCCGACCCAGATTGGGTGAAAGCTCCTCTTCCCGGCCAATCACAAAGGATGAAGAGGAAACAGAAGAAGAAAAAGAAGAAGAAGAAGAAGAAGAAGAAGAAAACGAAGAAGAGGAAGAAGAAGAAGAAGAAGAAAAAGAAAAAAGAGAAGAAGTCATTGAGCTTTCAGATTCATACGAAGAATTCGAAGCTTTTGACCAGCTTCTGTCGCCCAGGAACCCACCTTCTGCCGTCGGCTTGCCATCCATCACATCTTCGAACGACGACGACCAACCATTAGTAAGAATGGGCATCCAGCGTAGACCCAAGTCCAGCCTCAAGGACGTGTTAGAAGGTCAAGCTGGAGCGCAGGAGCTTCCCAAGGTGCCCCCGGTAAAACCTAAGGACAAGGGCACCGAGAAGGTTCCTTCAATTAAACTCACTCTTCCTCCTTCCACCCAAATTCGACATCCCGACCTAGCCAACCATAAAAGGAAAAGGGATCAGTATAAGGGAAAGGAGACAATTGAAGGGACCAAAGACCTCCCCACCAAAGAGATAGAGCTGGAGAGGGGAGGAAAGCATGCTCATCATGCTCAAACAAGGTAGGAGAGACGAATCGACCCTCCGGTAGCCATCCATGCGCCCATTTGGGCTCCCCAAATGAACGTAGACGATCAGGCAGTCACTGCTGATGCCTCTATTAGGGGATCCGATGAGGGCACAGCTGCATGCATCGTCGATGCATTGGAGCAAGCACTTCTACTGCCCGAGGACATGGGCGAGCTACGAAGGATGAGGGATCAAAATGTCTTCATGATCCTCAAGAAAGAGTTGGCCATGGTAAGAGTTTCAATTGACTGTTCCTTGGTACCCATGCTTTTCGTTATTGCACTTGTGGTTATTATTTCTTGTTTGGCGTTAACTGCTTCTGCATGCTATTAACTGACAACATTTTATGTGTAGGCTGTCCAATCTGCACATAGAGTAAAGGAGATCGCCGCTAATTCGTATAAGGCACTAAGGGCCGAAAAGGTGAGGCTGGATCACACCCAAAAGATCCTGGAGCTGAAGGAGAAGAAGCTACAGGAAGTGACAACCAGCCTCAGCAAGGCAGAAAGTGGGAGGTCAAGTTTGGAGGCCCAGCTGAGGACTACTACCCGGCAGGCTGAGGATCAGAGGCTGCAGCTTAAACATGCCAATGAAGACCTTGCCTCGGCCAAGAAATTAGTAGAAGATCTCAAAAAGATCTCACAAAGTCCGAGGAAGCCAGGCAGGAGGCTCTTAAGGCCAAGGAGGAGGCACTCGTCAAGGCACAAGAAGCCGAGGCAATGGTTGACGAGGCTGAGCAGAGTGACTATGAGGTGGGGGTGGCAGAAACCACTGACACCTTCAAAGCTCAAGTGCCGGAGGTCTGTAGGGATTACTGCCTCCAAGTGTGGAAGGAAGCCCTTTTCCGAGCTGGGGTTGATGCTTCCTCTCCTCTATGGAAGGTAGAGAATGCCTATGTCCCTCCTGCAATCTAAGTAGCCGCTCCTGGTCAAGCCGAGGATGATACCGGTTCTTCCGCGGCTGGGATACAAGTGGAAGAAGCTGCTGCAAAGAATATTATTGCCGAGGTCCAACCTGAGGATGCTCAACTTCCACTCACCCCAAAGGAGTTGCCATCCAACCCCAAGACCAGTGGGACCTTGGAGTTGGTTTTGGCGACCCTGCCTATAATGCAAAAAGGGGGCCCCAAAAGCAAAGAGGATGCTGGAGGGTCTTCGGCCTCAACAATAGCTCCTTCTGACCCTAAGGACCAGATCCAGCCCAAGCCGTGATAGCTTGTGTCTCAACTGTTTCCCTTTCTTTTTTGCTGCCTTTGCTTTTTGTACTCTTATTAATTAGTTTTAGTTTTTACTTTCCTTCCTTTGTAATTTAACAATTTGGTTATGAATGTACTGATAGATCTTTCACTTAATGAGAACAATTTCCAATTTGAACTACTGCTTCGTGTTATACTTGGTGTTGGCAACTTATTCCATTGTTATTCATGTAATATGGCAAAACAACAGTTTAGATTCATGGCATATATTAATAATTCTCTACCAATAACCAAATGAGGACAAAGGAAATTTGTGCAACTCATATACTTGCAAATGCTTTAAGTGATGACCACGAGTTTTCATTTCACTATGGCGATTAAGTAGACACTTAAAAGTGTAAAATATTTGTGTGAAACCAATTTGTTTAGGAATTGTTCTAAAAACTATATTCGCAACAAAATACCAAGATACGAAACTTTAACGTTTCTGATACGTTCCACCCTTGAACGAGGAGTGGCTCAAGCATTGTGCTTAATATCTAGTAGCAAATGAAGTTACATTGTACTTATTATGAGCACGTACTTGTTGAGCATCTGCTAGAGCAATTGTACTTGTAGGACGCGTACATGTACTCCAAGGAATCCATGCAACCTTATTCTTATTTTTTACTAAGGTAGAGGATCCGAGGACCCGACGTAACCTTATTTTCATTTCTTACTAAGGTAGAGGATCCGAGGATCCGACGTAACCTTATTTTCATTTTTAGAACAAGGTAGAGGATTTAAGGATCCGGCGTAACCTTATTCTTATTTTTTACTAAGGTAGAGGATCCGAGGACCCGGCGTAACCTTGTTTTCATTTTTAGAATAAGGTAGAGGATCTAAGGATCCGGCATAACCTTGGTTTTGTTTGACAGTCCATGTTGGCCTTTTGAACATACCATTGTGTGCAACATAATAGTAATAAGATTGAAATGGTAGAGGTGCTTTTTATTAATAATAATATCATCGCAAATTACTTACATTCCAGGGACGGGGTACAACTTTTTCATCTAAATCTGCAAGGTAGTAGGCTCCTATTCCAGTAATGCGATACGGTCCTTCCCAGTTTGGCCCCAGCTTTTGGATACTTGTCCCATCGTTCCTTTTTACCAAAGTCTCTGGCGGTAGGTGTGAGGTTGAGTTTCAATGTTCAAGCATCACTTCCTCATTAATGTGGCCAGAGAGGTAGGTGTAGAGCCTTCAATGCGGTGGTAGTAGCTTTTTTCTTGATATTTGTCTGTCACTTCCCTTTATCCCTTATCCTTACTTTCTCAGTTTCTGTATCTGAGGTATTCAATACGGACGCCCTTGAACCGCCAGATCACTCACATTGTCCTCGGCAGCATACCGCCGAGGACTAGGCCGTCCTCGGACATCATGTTTCGTGGTATTTTGCTCATGCATGGCACCTTTCTTCGTCACGGGACTTCATAGACTGGACTTATTATGTCCTCGGACCATTTCATAATGCTGGGTTAGACTTCTCTCCTTGTGCGAGCCTCTAGACCAGTCCAGTACGTATCTTGAGCCCATTGGCACTACATATGTCATAAAGGAATATATTAACCGGACCCATATTTTATTATCCAAAAAAGAATATAATGGTCCATTAGGACAATCTTTGAAAAGAACAATCACTTATATATAAGAACAGAAAAAGTACCTATTCTAAAAATAAAAAAGAAATACCAGGAACATATATATAGCAAATAAAAAATCAGGTCCATATCATCATCACGTTTTTTTAATAAACATCATATCATCATTATTATTTCTTATTACGTAGGTAACATATCATTCATTCTTCAAACGTTGTGAAGGAAAAAATTATAAATAAATAATCTGTCGGCAAAATATACATCAGCATCAAAAAGTTTAGACTAATTTGAACTTTGAAATCAAAAAGTTAAAAAAATTAACTTTTTGATATCAACCATAGGATCAAGAAAGTTTCAAAAAAAATGGGCGTTACTTTTCACTTTATAATGCTCACTTTATTCCAACAATCTTGCAATATTGTTGAATAATGCTCACTTCAATTCTTTGTAACAATCATTTATTGTTGAATAATAATGCTCACTATTTTGTGACAATCGTGTATTGTTCAATAATGCCCACTTTTTGTAAACATTCACATTGTAACAAAAGGTATTATCAAAAAATTAGGGAGTAACAAAATCTGACACGACCTAAAAACTTGACACGACTAACTCGCTCATAATCAAGTCATGAGTGTAGGCTAAACGGGTTTGAGTCATATTCGGATTGACCCATTTAGCTTATAAAGTTATTAGTTATTTTGATATTATTACTTAATTTATACTTTTTTTTATATGTTTATTACTATATTAATGGTTGTAATTGTATTGTAATTTTGAACAAATGAAAATTGATAAAAATTATATAGGTTAGGTATAGACCTATTAATCAAATAGATTATTAAACGGATCACTTGTATTAACATTTACATGACTTGATAATAAAACAAGTTAACATACCCATAGTTAAATACCACATGGTCACATCTTATTACTCATTGTTAATTGTCTTATGAGTTTTACTAATGTGTTCTCTTAGGGTATACATTAATAAACCATTTTAGATTTTTTTTTTTATTAAAAAATGAAAAAGCTATCAACTTTCTTAACAGCTTTTTTAAATCTCTATAAGATATTTTTAAAAATAAATAATTAATGTATGTCATAAAGGAATATATTAACTGGACTCATATCTTATTATCAAGAAAAGAATATAATGGTCCATTAGGACAATCTTTGAAAAAAACAATCACTTATAAGAACAGAAAAAGTACCTATTCTAAAAATAAAAAAGAAATACCAGGAACATATAGCAAATAAAAAGCCAGGTCCATATCATCATCACGTTTTTTTGATAAACATCATATCATCATTATTATTTCTTATTACGTAGGTAACATATCATTCATTCTTCAAACGTTGTGAAGGAAAAAAAATATAAATAAATAATCTGTCAGCAAAATATACATCAGCATCAAAAAGTTTAGACTAATTTGAACTTTGAAATCAAAAAGTTTAAAAAATTAACTTTTTGATATCAACCATCGGATCAAGAAAGTTTCAAAAGAAATGGGCATTACTTTTCACAATGAGCAGTTACTGTTCACGTACTGTTTCACACTGTTCACGCACTGTTTATGTATTATTTATGGACTTTTCAGCCACTTTTTCATTAAAAATAGGTTCTACGGTACTATTCACACATTTATAAATTATTTTACTACGGTATTTTCAGTTTTCAACTGTATCCAAACGGACATTTCATATCAATTTGAAATATTGCACACCTATTATAATATATTTTTTTTTTTTTTATAAAACTCATTTCACTAATATAAATATACTTGAAACTACAAAAAATATATATATATATTATAAGGACTAGATAATATAATCGAAGATATTTAGTAAAAAAATATCACAACAAAAACAAAAAATATTAATATTTATGTATTTAACTATTTAGTAATACAAACAAAGTCTTTAATACTCATAGTTTAATACATTAATAATATAATTCAAACTCCTAATACATAACAATACATATATTGCCTAATTCTTCAAAAATAATTTCCATTTTCTTCCATTGTAGTGCAGAGTGGGGCTAAATATATAGCCTAAACCCATCCCTATGTTATCCCGAGGACAAAACTCTTACCCTAATAGGAAGCATTAATTGATAAGTTTTAGAGGGCTTATTTGATGAAAGTAAATTTAGAGGTCTGAAATAAATTTTGGTCAAATTTAAAATATGTAATTGTACGGAGAGTTACTCTTCCTCATACCCATTGATTATAAAAACTCATTGTAATAGTGTCACATGTAATACCTTGCACTCGTTGGGCCCACAAACTCAGCCTAGGCAAGCTTTGCCACCCATCGAAAGCCCGAAACCTCGAGACAAAGACATTTATGACATGAACCGCAAATGTGAGATCCTACCTGGTTGGGGAATGCAACCTCCCAGGAAGATGAGTCTTGTAATGCTCAACATCACTTAGGGAGTGTCGCTACCAGGCAATCCCTCTCACAATCATGACCCTTCCACTAACCTTGGGCTATAAATAAGAGATGAAAATTTGAGAGAAGGGGTTGGTAATTGGGAGAGTAGAAACTAAGAAAAGAGGGTGGCCATTTTGGGAGAGAAAGGGAGAGCAATTCTAAGAGTACAGAAAACAAGGGTTTTTGGGTTGCCGGATATAGAATCACCCATAATAGGAAATCCAAAGCTTACCATATATATAAATTGTGAGCCTAGATAGAAGTTGAGCCTAACAACTACTTTTGGGCACGCACAATAATTTATAAGTGCAAAATAGGTGCGGATCCTCTTAGTTTATTTGCTCCCATTATCTCTTTTTTTTTAAACAGATGTATTACATGGCAGCTACAAAATCTAAAACTCTTTATAGCCATGTCAAATAAAAAAAATTTCGCTGAAGTCTTTGTGTCCATTTGACATTGGATTATAAATTAGTTTTTTTGCTTTTTAGCATTTTTGTTGGCTACAAGAGTAGGACACTTTTATTGATAAGTAAAAGTAAAAGCAGCAACCATGGACGTAATTAAGTGCTCTCGTCACTGATGTCAATGTCCAACACATTTTCACACGTGGTTGTATATTACGTGGAGACTTACCCAAGAAAAAATAAAGTGAAGGCATAAATACACTTTTGATCCTTATATTTTGAGATTATTTATATTTTGGTCTCTACATTTTCATTTTATTACTTTTAGTCCTTAAATCAATTAACGAGTTCCATTTTGGTCCTTACCGTTACTCACTTAACAGAAATTGTTGATGTGGCAAACGGTGTCCACTATTGACACATTAAATGCTGACGTGGCCAATAAAATAATATTAAAAATGCTACGTCAGCTTATAAATAAAACAAATTAAAAACAGATTGTTTAAAAAAGAAATTAAATTAATTAAATTTAAAAAAAAAATTCTTTATATTATGTTCTTCCCCAAACATCAAACCCACAAAACTCAAATCATCCATTTTCAGATCTAGGGGTAGAGGAAATCAAACCCTCCTCCATACAAACATCAAACCCACAAAACTCAAATCATCATTTTTCAGATCTAGGGGTAGAGGAAAGGAATCGAGCTCGCAATCGGAGCCTTCTTTGGAGACAGAATCATCGCAGGGCGGCGGAGGCTGCAGCGAATTGAAGGACGATATCTGCAAGCCTTCAAAGTTACGCCTTCTAGTTTCGTGGAGGCTCGCGGAGCTTGGAGTCGACGATATCTGCGTCTCCGACTCCAGCTCCAAAACCGGCAGTTGCGGCAGCGGCAGAGGAAGTGTGACGGAGCGTAAACGGTGGTGCGGAGGAACGTAAACGGCACCGTAGGAAGAGTGAGGTCGATCCTTCATTGTGAGGGTTTTATGGTTTTGAAGTGGAGGAGAATTGTGAAGGTGAAGAAGAAGAAAAGGTGAGGGAGAGGAACGGAGCATGCCAAGTTGAGAACTGAGGAGAACGGCGTCGTTTGAAGTAGTAGTTTTTTGGTTGGTGATTCAGCTAGGTGGTTGTGTTTGGTGATTCAGTTAGGCTTTTTCAAAACTGGGTTTGATGTTTATATTTGGTGATTCAGTTCTCGTTTGTGTTCTTTGTGTTTTTTGAATCTTTGAACGTCTTTTTGTATTTTGTAAATCTGTGACCTTTGATTTTACTTGTTCCATGTTCTTGATTTTTTTAATTTTCTCGGTAACCAAACATATTATTTGAGGAAGAACACGAACATGTTCTTTACGATGAGTGGAAAGAACATAATGTTAATTTTTTTTTAATTTAATTTCTTTTTTAAACCATCTATTTTTAATTTTTTTATTTAGCTAAAATTATTTTTTTTTTAATTTATAAGCTGACGTGGCATTTTTAATATTATTTTATTAGCCACGTCAGCATTTAATGTGCCAACAGTAGATGTTGTTTGTCACATCAGCAATTTCTGTTAAGTGAGTAACGGTAAGGACCAAAATGGAACGCGTTAATTGATTTAAAGACTAAAAGTGGTAAAATGAAAATGTAGGGACCAAAATAGAAATGATCTCAAAATGTAAGGACCAAAAGTGCATTTACGCCTAAAGTGAAAGTAGCAACCATGGACGTAATTAAGTGCTCTCATCACTGTCATCAATGTCCAACACATCTTCACACGTGGTTGTATATTACGGGGAGACTTGAGAGACGAATTTAATCAATATATCAATACCTAAGCACTCAAGTGATCAGAATGATTTAAAAATGTTCATAAAAAAAGAAGAAGAATGATTTAAAAATAAATAATAAAAAAACGTCATCAGAATTTTTATAATAAAAAAAAAGTCAAATTTATACGTTTTTGTTCAAAAATTACCAACATCACACAGTCTAAAATTGTTTAAATTATGCATTGTTGCTCCCTTAATTGTGTAAATTTACAATGTCACTATATATTTTGCATTTTGTTTTTTATTTTTTCTTTGAGTATCTAAGAATGAAAGAATAGTGTGGATAGTTGTTAGTGTGTGAAAAAAAAAATTTTAAATCAAGAATAAATAATATTTTAGTAAAATGTAGTGTAAAATAGATAATTTGATGTGAGATGTTTTGAAAAATGAGTATGTAAAATAAAAAAATTAAATTTTTGTTCACAAACAATTTTTGCACACTATACGAATGCTCTTAATAATACAGCAACAAAAAAAATTTCTCTCCTTAGTTTGAAGAGAAATCCTTCAAACTGCTAATCGGGAACGGAGCTATTTGATAGCTGGGGGCCTATAGCAAAATAACCTAGTAATATATATATTTTTAAAAGATATCTGAATTTGTACCTAATAAAAATCTCCTCTGCTCTTTTTTTTTTTTTTTTTGAGAGAGTTTCAACTTATGGCGTCCGCTCCTAGTGATAGCTCTTTATCATCAGACGAGAACACCAATCAGTTTTTGGTGTAGGCAGAGATTGAACTCCAGATTTTTTATACAACCATCAGGGACTTTACCAATTGAATTAACTAGAACCCACAAAAATCTCCTCTGCTCTCGAAACATGATCCTTTGCAATAGCAGTAGAAAAAATTTGCATAATCTACCAAAACAATTTGGATAAAGCCCAAACATTAAAATAATAAAAAAAATCCTTAAAAAATTCTAGGTTTGATACAGATATGTACTATCTCGGCCTATTAATTTCTAAAAAAAATTATAAATCTATAAAATCGCAACCCATCTAGTTAATCCGCTTTACTCGTTCTTGGAACCTACCTATCAATGAAACAGATGTCTCATGCGCCCATACCTCAAGTACAGGTGTTTGTCACTTTGTCTCCTCTGCCCAAGCACGTGCCAAATTTTTTTATCTACACATATTTTTACAAAATAACAACAATATTACTAAAAATATTTTATCAAATACGCCTTCAGTTTTCCGTTTTCACTAGAGAAATGCATGAACTCTCTCCAGTAGCTGCTGCCGCTTTTTCTTATCTTAGATTCAAACTGTGTGGCTGTGATGTGTTGCTAAATTTTTAGTCATGAATTTTGACAAAATGCACTTGAAGACTAGGCTGGATGTTTTGACTATTTTTTTACTTGTGTGGGTTTTTATTTTATTTTTTCACATCTAGTTGGGCCATTCTAAAGTAATTGTTTGGATAGAAGTTATTACGTCCGCATTTAAGTCAAACGTGTTTCAGCTATGGGACAAGAGTTACTATTTACACTGAGCGGTTACTGTTTACGTACTGTTTATATACTGTTTATGCATTTTTTAGTCATTTTTTCATTAAAAATAGGTTCTACGGTACTATTTACATATTTAAAAATTATTTTGGTATAGTTTATTCAGTTTTCAATTATATCTAAATGGACAAAGATAACAATGGTGGCGAATTGGGCAATTAAATTGGGTCAAAGACATGAATTCGTGTGACCAAGAGAAAGAAACGGAAGTGTCAATATAAGATTTAAATTCTAAATTAAAAACATGTATATAATATTGTACACTTTTTATAATTGTGTATAATTTTGAACAAATTTATTTAGTCTACAATGTAAATCTTACATGGATGTATAGTGTAATGTAAACCAATAATTATTCGAAAGACAAAGATATATATCATTTATAAAAATAGCGATAATACTTAAATGATACATCGCTATTGACCAACATCAAAATTTTTATTTTTTTTATTGAGAAGAATATCAAAATATTTAATTTCCTTGACCAAACCAAAATAGTCAAGTCCCATTTTGACATATTATATTGCAATATATTAAGAAACATCTATATTGTGTTTTTTCATTTCTTGACAATATTATTTATTAAATATTATTGATACTAATATAATATATGGATAATAGTTTGGATTTTCAAGAAAAAAAAATTGCTCTACTTCCCCCACCCCCCCTCTATTGAGATCTTAACTTCGTACTTGCTACTCATATCTATTTTTATTTGGTGTAAATTTTGAAAATCTAACTGTTGAATTACATGTTCTTTATATTCTTAATATAATTGTCAAATTTCATTCAAATTATATGTTATTTACTATTCGATCAATAATTTTATTTTTATGCATAATTTTAGACCAAAAAAAAAAAACATTTGATTAATAATATAGCAATTGATATTTGATTTTTTTGAAATTTTGCAAGTATAGAAAATTTAATAAGAATATACAATCCAACGATAAAATTTTCACAATTTTAACTCAATATAAAGACATATGGTCAGTTTGAAAATACCTTTTTCCTACATCAAGTAACAGACCTCTACATGCTCAATGGGATATAGTGACAGTGACGCTATTTGAGTTCATTGTATCATAGTGTAAGAGGCAAAATTTAAAGCCAATTATAAAATGCCACATCAAAATTTAGTGACAAATTCTAAATTAATGTCATTAAATTAATTAAATTAGACGATGACATATGTCATCCAAATTGACATCACACTGGCATATCAAATTTGCCACATGTCATTTGGCCCACAAGATAAAGATAAATTTCCGGATAATTATCTTTATTAAAATAAATAGATAAAATAAAGATAAATTTTCTATTCAAAATTGATAGATAATTATCTTTATTAAAATAAATTAAATAGAGATAATGGTTTATCTTTGTTGAATATTATCTTTATCAAAATATGATATAGATAAGTAGAGATAATTATCTCTAAGAAGAATTTGGGCCAATCAAAAGTCTACTACATACTTTCAAGCATATCAATTCAAAGTGGAGCTTATCCTTTGACATCACTATAAATAGAGAACATCCCCTCTCATTTTCAACCAAGTTTTCAAGGGGGTCCAAGCTCTGGAGAAATTCTATCTCAAGAATCTTTGAAAAACTTAAAGCATCTTTGAAGAACTTGAAGAACATTCAAAGGGCTTGAAGAACTTGAAAAACAACAAATCTCTAACAAGCTCAAGGCTAAAGATTCATTGAGAAGACCGTTCAATCCATCTTCCAATCAAAATCAAGAAGATCTCTTGTTCGAGTTCTTTGAAGTTCTATTGAAATTAAGCTAAAAAGCCTTCATAATCCTCAACAAAGCCAACTTTGAAGCTCAACGGATCAAGCCTCTAAAGCCCCTAAGAACTTCAACCTAAGAGTCTTCACGTTCGAAAACTTGAAGAACAACAAATCTCTAATAAGCTCAAAGCTAGAGATTTGTTGTGAAAACCATTCAATCCATCTTCCAACCAAAGTCAAGAAGAGTCCTTGTTCGAGTCAAGTTCAAAGAAGATAGAATTAGAGGGTATTCTTTTGTAAAAGAATTAAAATAGAGATTGTACTCATTATACATCAATACAAATTTATATTTGCAAACCATATTTCTTTTCAATTGTTTGATTTTCTACAATTGGGAAATTTTGTGTTTACACATAGCATTGGGAAAATAATTCCCTTCAGACTGAACATCTTGGTTCACCTGTTAAAATTGACAAAGTTTACAAGAATCGACTAGTTGAAACTTAAAACTCCATTAGTTTCCAAGATAGCATGAAAAAGCTTGCAAGAAACTTAAACAAATTTCTCTCAAGTCACAAAAAAGGGTTTTTATTTTATTTTTTTTAAGAAGAAAGGGATCAATTGGTCATTTGATTGAAAATTTATCATAAAATTTAAATGCATATGTATGATGTCTAGACATGGAAACACGAGTCAAAATTTACTGACCTAATAGACCCGAAAATACACGAACCCGAATTTTTTGACCCGAAGCAAAAATAGGTTAATCCATGACCCAACCCATTTTTAAAACTTTCTTTTTAGTAAATAAAATTAAGACTGTAAGGTCACAATTTGGTGCCCCGGCCCAACAAGAAGGAGGACGTAGGCCCAAAGAGCCTGATATAATGAATTTGTAGAGTGTGGGCTAGAAATCTTGATTCTAATGATCTTGAACGGTAATGGCAATGACCCAAGATCACAAAACCATGTAGATGAACAAGTTTATAGGATGAAATTTATCCTCGGACTCAAGTCGAGAACCAAATGTTTATATTTCTTCTTACTTTCAAGATTCTTTACAAAAATTCTCCTCCCCCTCGTCTACAGGACCTGTCCTTCTCTTATAGTCCCTTCTCTCTTCCTCTTAATTTAGATTGCTCCCCTTGATACTTGTCCCATCCGCCTCTTTTGGAAGTCCCTTGGTAATAGCTGTAAGACTGAAATCACTATTCAGGTATCACTTTCTCATAAATGCAGCTAGAGACTTTGGCACAGAGCATTCAATGCGGTAGTAACAGCTTTCTCTCAGATCTTTTCTTTACCCCTCTTGCTCTTTGTGCCTCTTTTTCAACATATCTTCATCCCCAAGACCTTCTAAAATATCATTCTAGTTAACATGACGTACCACTTGATCCTTGTTGTACTCAGCCGAGGAGGTAGTCTTCATCGAATTATTTACATTCATCTCATCTGCCACATTTGCTTCTGGGGCTGTAAGTTTGATATCGTTATTACCATTAACCCATCTTCGGACAAGCAAACATTCTCGGCTCAAGCCCATGGCCCAAAAACGTATCTTGGGCCTTTTGTCCCCACAAAGACATTATTGATTTAATTGTTTGTTGTGAGCTTTATGGTATACAAATCAAATTCAATTGGCAATATATAATGGACATTATTATTATTATTATTATTATTATTATTATTATTATTATTATTATTATTATTATTATTATTAATTTTTTAACATTTGTTGGATAACTCTATTTAAATATATATATAGAGAGAGAGAGAGAGAGAGAGAGAGAGAGAGAGAGATAGATATTTAATATCATTTAGATACAATGACTTTAAGGAAACAATTAAAACTTGTACATAATTGCATGCAAATGAATTGAAAGATGAATGATTGAGGTATTTTGTAATGAGTAAAGATTTTTAGATATCAAATAACAAAGTACATGCCAAAAAAATTTAGTTACAGTATATATGCATGTATGAGAAACATCATAAGTGAAAAAAAGTGAAACCAAAGTATATTAATGAAATTAACATAAATTATGGATGCTTAGGCATATTTTTTTAACAATTCATGTTCAAAATAAACGGATTTTCAAATTAAATTATGATACTTTCTAGAGTGTGTGCTGTTTAACAATGACATGATATTCTGAAAAGAGACCATGTATAAATAAGTAAACAATCAACCTTTAATGTATATTCTTAAATTGAAATAGAGTATGTAGACATCAAAATTTTATGATGCATTCACAACCATCTGATTGATCATGATCAAATATTTATAATCAAATTAATTTCCAATTGATGATGTGTCAATGGCAAACAATCAACAAATAAAATCAAGTCACATGTCAAGTCTTTGAGTCACCACCACTCACATAAAAAAAAATGACACGTGTCCAAGCCACGTGGCAACATCAAATGAAGAAAGCCACGTGGCAACGTCAGAAGAAAAGACTCACATGGAATTTAAATTCAAATTTTGTAATTAACTCTCAATAAATGCTAAGAGAAAAATTCCAAATTAAAGACCATTGAGTTTCTTATAAATAAAGGCTTTTCATATGAAAAAAGGCGAACCCAGAAATTTAGACATTCTGTCAAAATAGAGAGTCATCTCTAAGTCCAAAAGAGCACTCTTGCTCCCTTAAAAATCAAGCTCATTCCTACTTCTTCAAATCAAAGTAGGGATTTCCCTTCAATTTAAATCAAGATCAAGCCAACGGTCCTCGCATCAAATCAAGTACGTTTAACTACTCATTCAACTTGGAGACATTAAGACACGATTCAAGATCAAGCTTCACAGTCTTTTGGATCATAAAGTTTCTTGGAGATCGAATCAGAGGAGTTTATTGTATTATTTCATTATAAAGAGTCACACAGAAGATTGTACTCACATATATACAAATCAATATAAATTGATAATTTGTTACACCATTTTGTGATTGTGTGATTTATCCTTTACTAATTTTGTGTGTCTAGAGTATCAATCACAATTGATATTAGATTATAAAATTCGTTTTCAAGATTGTAAATTTCTTATACTCCATTTTTTATTCATTGTCAAATTAGTTATCTAAGAAGGCATTTGTAATTTTGTTTTTATAAATATTTTGGGATGTTGATATTGTGTAAAAATGAAACTTGTATGTTTGTTTTAATTTTCCATTGTGCTATTTTGTTATGATTAGTAATGATGGGATTTGTATAATTTTAAAATTATTGAATAAGTATATTAATTTATGTTCAACTGAGCTCATTTTTTTATATAAGTGGTGAATTCAAAGTAATGCATTTTACATCAAGTAATTTGTCGCATGACTTTCCAAGTGGTAAATACATATTTTTGTATACAAAACTTTTATAGATTGCTAATGCATGTGGTGAGCGATTATTGGTAAAAAAAAAAAAGTGATGTTACTTGATGTATTTGCCAAAATTACACCATATAAAAAATATGTATTTGTCACTTGGTAAGTCATGCAACAAACTACTTAATATGAAATACATTAATTTGAATTCAACTATGTCAAGAAAGAGTTCAAATCAACAAATTGATACTTGTTCATTACTAATAAAATTATATAACTCTTAGCATTGCTAATCAAAATTACAAAAAAAAAAAAAAAAAACACACACACACACACACACACACACACAAACACTTAGGAGTCTAGTTTACCATTTGAAAATTTAAATAGAAAATTACACAGGTTCCTTTTTCATACAATATTAACATCCCAAAACAGAGAAAAATTACAAATATCCTATTGGATATAGCTAATATGATAAAGAATTTTTTTTTTTTTTTTAAATTACAATGTTGAAAACTTATTCCATGAGGACCTAAAAAAAAAAATTAGTTTCATTCGACCATGCCCAATAAATTCAAAGAGTTAGGGTATGTTTGGTAAACTGTAATAGACACTTTAATGTAATAGTTATTCTTATAATTTAGCTTTTTTATTTTTTTGACAAGAGATTTAGTTATTCTTTAGTTCGTTTATATTTTTATAGCAGGAAATAGTCATTTTATATAAATAACTATGCTTTAAAATGAAAATTAACTATTTATCTCTAAATTTTTTTTAATAGTTATTCTTTAGTAAGCATAATAATTTCTAAAATTAATATATTTTCAAATAAACAAACTTTTCATATAAACATAACAATTATCAAAATAAAAAATCATTAAAAATAATTCATCTCTCTCTCAAATCTAAAAAAGAATATTAATTTTAAATAAATATAATTGTATGAGTAAGATATTTATTAAAATAAATCTTAAATTTTATTCTAGTGTTACAACTCACAATCAAACTTATAAATATGTTTAATTATTCCATTACAACATATTTTATTTATAGTAATAAAGATTACAATTTTTGTCGTAATCTTTATTCAATGAAAAGATAAATTCATCTGTTATTCAATGTCTTGAACTGCTATATATAAAACAATGCATTGTATATTAGCAGGTGAGACTTTTTTTTTTTTTTTGGCTGGATATAAATTTACTCATCAACCAAGAACAACTCAAAAAGACAACAAGAAGGACTGGGCCTGGGGCCATCTCTAGCTGAAACCTGACTCAGTGTGGGCGACAAGGTGGAAATGGGAACCGGCCCAGGCCTCATAATGAGACATTACAATCGACACTGACCTGTAAATTGGGAAAAAGAAAAACCTTAATAAAGTACCAGAAATGACTGCACAGGGTCTTGAATACACTTCAGCATTTGTCGAAATAGATGGTTTTATACTGCCATTGCCATAAGCCTCCTTTGTGACTTTCCGTTTCACTGCCAGATTTTACATTCCCATTTTCTGCAGGTTTTGGTTGGCTTCTTGTATCATTTTTGGTTAATGGCGAAGGCATTGTTTCTGCATAGTGATAGAAACATTACTGTATTAATAATAGAAGTGAAAAACTTACCAAAGCTCAACAAATAAGAAGACCCACTGCTCAAGAAGGAAGGACGCCCTTACATTAAGCAGTGTAAAGCAGAAACAGCAAACAACCAGCCAGCCAGGTCTGAATTCGAAGTTAAAAAAATAAATAAAAAATAAAAATTAATTCTGAAAAACGAGTCGGGGCATCGACCAAGTCGTTTTATTTATGGTCAAAAAATTCAGGTTCAGATTTGGTATTTTTCTTCAGGTTCAAGTCAGGTTATCGGGTCCACTAGGAATGGTGGATGATGTAGTGGAATCTATAGAGTAGCAGATCAAATTTCTGTAGTACATATATTTTTTGACTCAACTTCAATGCTGCAGTGAGAAGTAATTTTGATGCTGGATGGAGCAGGATCCTACAGAATCAAATGGAGGACAACTGCTTACGTGTGCAAAGACAGATCAGGCAATAAAGTATTACCTGGATGCCACTCTTGGCAATGTGACTTAGAAGGGTCCATTCCCGCATCTTGACAGGCATAATTAATCTGGCTAATGCGGCACCATGACTTTATATGCATGTTTTTTGGATTTGGCCTAAGCTTGGGCAACTGTTTTGTCTATTTGTATTATATTCTTATGACTGTCATGCATGGTTGGGTCAGATGTGGTGTTCTAATGCTCTGGTTTTTACATTGTCACAGAAAAAAATAAATGGAATTCTTGTCTTCCACAACCTTATTACTAAAAAAACCTAATTATTGAAATTTGAAAAATTGCATTGCAAAGTTTATTATCTTAGCTGTCGGATGTGAAATATTTAGTAAAGGATAAAAACATATGATGAATATGGTATAGTTGATCACACTTTGAATAAAATACAAATAGATTCAAGCTTCCACAACAGGCCATTTAAACAGTTCCTACCCTCTGATTATCATTGTCTTCTCGTTCCCTTGAAGAAAATGCTTGAAAAGCTCCTGATTGGAATATCTGTAGGAGCCAGTCATATATCTGACAAACTAATTGATAAATCTTTTTAAGCAAGCTTGGTACTGCATTGAAAATTAGATTAGCCGTGTGGTAGAGAAACTGATATATTTGCTTGTATGAACACAATACCCCTACAATCAGGATTGGCAAGAAAATAACCATGAAATGCCAAAAAGGAGATATGATTATTGAGATAAGTAGCTCAACAGCAATGGTTCCAGAAACTAGAGAGATAAGCCTGAATAGGAGAAGATACTCCGCCCCTTGAGGTTGTAGTTTTATCCCCATATACGCAATGCTCTACACAATTGCGGCCATGATAAAAACCAAGAAAGTAGCAAAATGTGTTACAAGTGGCGAGACGGCCAAGCCTTGAAAGTGGAAACCAATTGAGGCAGCCAGAATTGAGACGAGGGAGGCAATAAGGGCATGAAATGCTTCGAAGAAACCGTGTGCTTCATCTCTGGCACATGCACAAACAAAAAATATTTCAGCTTTAATATCGCTTTTTCTTCCAATATCATTTCATTCACATTTACTAGTAGAAATAATTTGTAACAGTTTGTCTTATCGTATATATATTGGCTGGATATAAGACTTATTGTTCCTCGTACATGCATTAGTATTTATGTTGAAATATAAATAATCCATACATCCAGAGTATTTTTCTAACTATGGAATTAGACAAGTCCAATTCCCATAAACAACTCTATTTAGACCTTGTTTAATTTTGTAATGAGAAACATGCTAAATTGCCTTGTATTCGGTTGAAGTGAGTAATAAGCTTTGATAGAGCACCATCCCATCAACTTATTTAACAGAAGATATCAAACACAAATTTATTTATTTACTTATATATCTTTCCTTTTCTTTTTCTTTTTTTGGTGATAGTTACAATATGTTGTTACCCGTAGCTCAAACCCTTCCCCCGTATACCCCAAGAACTTTGTGTGCTGTAAGCAACTTAAATAAGTCCTTTAACACTATGTTTGGGAGTCTTTAAAATAACGGAATGAACTAAAATGGATAGACCATAAAAAATGGAATAAAATATAGTGTATTTTCTCTAGTGTGTTTGGGACTTTATTAAAAAGTGATTAAATCAGTATGTCACTTCCATTTCATTAGATGAATGAGTGCTCCTCCCACTTTGGAAGGAATGTTTACTAGGAAAATGGAATGGAATGAGTATTCCATGCTAGCCATTTCATTTATCCTGAGAAAAAACCAATGCCGGAATAGTTTAAGAAAGGCAACATTGGACTTTAAAAGCTCTAAAAGGCCCAAAAATAGGTCAGATATGGGCCTGTTCCAAGATCACAGCTAGCGGTTTTCCAGCAACCAAACACATCCATTTTGGGATGCACAGGGTTCCAGAGACGAGCAAGAATCAAAGCCCTACCTGTAACCGGACTCATAACAGATTTATGGCTTTTGAATACAAGTCTAAATGAAGTACATCTCTGCTGGAAGCAGCTAGTTGATTAGATGATATAGTCCTAACTCCTAATGGACGAGAGACTCACTTAATAAAGATTATTTAAAAAGCAATAGGATTCGCTGGGAAAGAAGGTTTATTATCAATTAACCTCTACCGACTCATGCCCTATATATAGAGGGGTATATTTCAAAAAAGGAAATTGAGATGGTCCTAAACCTTGCTGAAATTTCTTTCAAGAGAAAAATACACACCAAAAAAAAAAATAAAAAAACCACTACTAAAATTACTTGACCCTTGGCATTCAAAGTAAATTGTATATATTATAAATTAATAACACAACCAGGCCTTCCTAATATAAAAATCTTAAAGGAGCCCAACCCTCAGGTTGCATTTGGGAACACGGATTTAGATTTAGGATTTGGATTTGAAATCAATCAAGGTATTTGGAATTCATTATTATGCAATTCATGGATTTTTAATCCCTAGTTTGGACCATTTATATGGTTAGAAGTATTTGAATTTATTTCCATTAGTGGGAAAAAAAAAATAGATGCGAAAGTTACAAATTTAGCAAAGAACAAAGAATAATAATAAAAGGTTTGCAGTAACATAACTTTCTAGCAATAAAAGTCATTGTTAACATATAATTTTAATGTGTACAATAAAAATAAATGTTAAATCTTAAGAAAAAATTGTCACAAACACCATTCAATCAAACAAACAAATAAATCAATTCAGCCAATTTTCAACAATTCAGCATCTGATACCCAAATTAAAGTGAATCCTTCCACACACACATAGCTCGCTCTCTCAAAGCGAACAAAAGTTGGAGAGAGAAAACACAAAGCGATAGAAGCTTAGAAAAACCACTCAGAAAAACACAAATAGATTCAAGCTTCCACAAACAGAAAATTACATATTTGAAAAATTTGCTCACTTATATGTAGCGCTTACACAACAAGCCATTTAAACAATTCCTACCCTCTGATTATCATTGTCTTCTCTCGTTCCCTTGAAGAAAATACTTGAAAAGCTCCTGATTGGAATATCCGTAGGAGCCAGTCATATATCTGACAAACTAATTGATAAATCTTTTTAAGCAAGCTTGGTACTGCATTGAAAATTAGATTAGCCGTGTGGTAGAGAAACTGATATATTTGTTTGTATGAACACAACACCCCTACAATCAGGATTGGCAAGAAATTAACCATGAACAGCCAAAAAGGAGAAATAATTATTGAGATAAGTAGCTCAACAACAATGATACCAGAAACCAGAGAAATAAGCCTGAATAGGAGAAGATACTCAGCCCCTTGAGGTTGTAGTTTCATCCCCATATACACAATGCTATACAGGACTGCGGCCATGATGAAAACCAAGAAAGTAGCAAAATGTGTTTCAAGTGGCGAGATGCCCAAGCCTTCAGAGTGGAAACCAATTGAGGCAGCCAGAATTGAGACGAGGAAGGCAATATGGTTATGAAATGATTTGAAGAAACCGTGTGCTTCATCTCTAGCACATGGTTAAAAGTTAGAACTAAAATGAATGAAAACAAAGTTAAAAGAGTAAAATGAATTCTAGTGAAACATAGAGAGTGTGTTTTGCATTTTAGCCTAAAATAAACAAGGGTATAAATTATTCTCTCTTAAAGCCAAACCTAAGAGAAATTCTAATTAAATCTCAAATTGGAGTCTAATTTTATGCCATGTATTCCATTCAATTTCTTAATTTTGGTGCAACTATTACTACACTACAAAAATCGATGAGTCCAATTTAATTTTATTAATTTTTTGTGCTAAATAAGTTACTAAGTAAGAAAACCATTATTATACAAATCGTGGTTGGACAAACCAAAATTGAGAATAACAATTTAAATGATTTTTTTTTAGTTGTTTCAAATAAAATTATATTTATTTTATTAGTAGGTATTTTATATTTTCAAATATAAAAACATTATATATATATATATATAAACTTGGTAAAATTTTAATATGCATTTAATTATACTTATTTGTAAATGTATCACGTGAATATGCATAAGGTTACAAGCTAGTTTTATGTTTATAGATGTACTGAATGGTTTTGACTTATGATTCATCTCACCATGTATACAAAAATATGAGACCCCATAACTTTTGCATACAACATGTGTGTACTAGACTAATTTGCTCAATGAACAACTTTTTCAACAATTAAAATTACTTCCTCCATGCTAAGAGTCTTGTGGTTCAATGACATTGTCCAAGAGAACTTGGGTTTGAATCCTTCCATCCCCAGTTATTGTAAGGAAAAAAACTAAGACGGATCTTACATGCAAAGGGCAATTCTTGGACTAGTTGTGACTATAGTCGGAGTTTACAACCAACACAAACAAGGTCAATGATTTCTAATCCAAATGGCATTAACTCCTCCTATAATATGAAATATGGGATGAAGCATGGGGTCTTGGGTTCAATACCACCATTGGAAGCGTGTATAGGAGCACTTACATCAGTGTTTGTATAATAGAAAAAATACCACATTTTAGTCAATCAAACCCAAAATTCACTCACATCAGATTATGTAAAGATGTATAAAAATTCAAGGTTGTTATTAGTAACTGTGTAAATTTACATTGGAACTATTCATTTTGTATTTAGATTTTTATTCTTTTTTTACATATCCTAAGGATGAAGGAAGAGAGTGGATTGAGGTTTTTGTATGTGAAAGAAGAAAAACAATTAAAAAATTTATATTTTAATGAAATGTAGAGTAAAAAAGATAATCTGATGTGTGGTATTTTGAAAAGTAAGTACGTAAAATAAAATAAAAAAGCTTGAATTGATTGTAGCATTGGACTGCCATTACAGTCATCCCTTTTCAACTCCATTTTTTTTAAGGTATAATTGGATCTAATACTAATTGAACCAAGGAAAATAAAACTCCCCTCCACCCCCCCCCCCCCTCCTCCATCACATCAGCCCAAACGGATCTACATTATGCACAACACAAGAACTAGACCGACTGATCAATCAATCGATCAGCGTTGATGTTTTGAAAGACAGAGAGAGAGAGTGACTGTTACACTAAGACTAAGGCTTCAATTAGTTGGGGGTAGAAAAGTAGGAGAATAGAAAATGAGGAAGGGATGGAAAAATTATGGGATAGAAAAGATTTTATTCCATCATGTTGTTTGGTTGGAGGGGTGGAAAAGTGGAGTGATGAAATTTTTTTTTATTTGGTTGAGAAGAAAAATTAGAGAATATAAAATGTAGAATGTATAAATTTACTCTCATGTCACTAGTAAAGAATATTTTAAAATATATATATATATATCTTGTCAGGAAAAAATACCCCCAAAGTTGAGGTAAAAAGAATAAAGCCAAATGTGTAACTTAAAATGGAAAAAGAAAAAAAAAAAAAAATATATATATATATATATATATATATACACATCAACGATATAGATATGTGGGGGAGGACTAGGGGTAGATGGGTAATTTCCATCAGCTCCTCTCTTCTCCCCATTTTCTCTCCATTTCAAGGGAATTGAATTTTGGCAAGCACAAGGAGAAAAGTGCCAAGCCCCACCATTTTCTCCCCCTTTTCCCCTCCCAACCAAATACACCTATTACCCATTTCTCTCCTATTTTCTCTCCCCCATTTTCTATCCACCTAGTTTTCACCCCAACCAAATGAACCATAAATGAAATATAGATTGACAATGAAGATGGAAGTTTATTGAAGAAAGAGATAACATGGAGATGAAGAGGGGAGAAAATTGAAATATACAATAGAACCTTGTTTGATTTTTTTATGAGAAACATGCTAAATTGCTTTGTATTCGGTTGAAATGAGTAATAAGCTTTGATAGAGCACCATCCCATCAACTTACTTAACAGAAGATATCAAACAAAAATTTATTTATTTACTTATATATCTTTCCTTTTCTTTTTTTTTTCTTTTTTTTTTGGTGATAGTTACAATATGTTGTTACCGTAGCTCAAACCCTTTCCCCCCTATACCCCAAGAACTTTGTGTGCTTAAAACAACTTAAATAAGTCCTTTAACACTATGTTTGGGAGTCTTTAAAATAACGGAATGAAATAAAATGGATAGACCATAAAAAATGGAATGAAATATAGTGTATTTTCCCTAGTGCGTTTGGGACTTTATTAAAAAGTGATTAAATCAGTATGTCACCTCCATTTCATTAGATGAATGAGTGCTCCTCCCACTTTGGAAGGAATGTTTACTAGGAAAATGGAATGGAATGAGTATTCCATGCTAGCCATTTCATTTATCCTGAGAAAAAAACCAATGCTGGAATAGTTTAAGAAAGGCAACATTGGACTTTAAAAGCTCTGAAAGGCCCAAAAATAGGTCAGATATGGGCCTGTTCCAAGGCCACAGCTAGCGGTTTTCCAGCAACCAAACACATCCATTTTGGGTTGCACAAGGTTCCAGAGACGAGCAAGAATCAAAGCCCTACCTGTAACCGGACTCATAACAGATTTATGGTTTTTGAATACAAGTCTAAATGAAGTAGATCTCTGCTGGAAGCAGCTAGTTGATCAGAAGATATAGTCCCAACCCCTAATGGACGAGAGACTCACTTAATAAAGATTATTTATAAAGCAATAGGATTCGCTAGGAAAGAAGGTTTATTATCAATTAACCTCTACCGACTCATGCCCTATATATAGAGGGGTATACTTCAAAAAAGGAAATTGAGATGGTCATAAACCTTGCTGAAATTTCTTTCAAGAGAAAAATCCACACCAAAAAAAAAAAAACCCACTACTAAAATTACTTGACCCTTGGCATTCAAAGTAAATTGTATATATTATAAATTAATAACACAACCAGGCCTTCCTAATATAAAAATCTTAAAGGAGCCCAACCCTTAGGTTGCATTTGGGAACATAGATTTAGATTTAGATTTAGTGTGCGTTTGGATACAGCTTATTTTACTGAAAACTGAAAACAATAAAAAAATTTTAAAAAAATATTTTCATTACTGTTCATTTGTCTTGGTGCACTGTTCATGTCCCATAAACAGTGCACCAGCACTGGTAAATAATAAAAAAAAGCTAAAAAACCCCAAAACGTGAGACGCAGACGTGAAACTCACCAACCAAACGCACCCTTAGGATTTGGATTTCAAATCAATCAAGGGATTTGGAATTCATTATTATGTAATTCATGGATTTTTATTCCATAGTTTGGACCATTTATATGGTTAGAAGTATCTGAATTTATCTAGCGACAAAATTCATAATTAACATATAATTTTAATGTGTACGATAAAAATAAATGTTAAATCTTAAGAAAAAATTGTCACAAACACCATTCAATCAAACAAACAAATAAATCACCTCAGCCAATTTTCAACAATTTAGCATCTGATACACAAATTAAAGTGAATCCTTCCACAACCCCCTCCCCCCCCCCCCCAAACCAAAACTTAGGAGTTCAACAGCAGGGGCATAAACTCTATTCAAATCTCAAGCATTGACTATCTTAAACCAACAAGCATCAAAAGAAACCCCCCCAACCAAAAATTAGGAGTTCAACATCAGGGGCATAAACTAAGTCAAATCTCAAGCATTGACTATCTTAAACCAACAAGCATAACAAGAAACCTGACTAGCAAAGGAATATAACCCAACTCTTCTTCCACTTTTTTTCCCATCTCATCCCCCCTATGTTTTTGTTGGATGCACAAATATCTTCTATCATTGGCCTTAAAGATCAGAGCAGCTTGAAAAACTTTAAAGCAAACATACAACCATGCCATTACAGAAAAATACCTTTTCCCCTTCCTTCCTGCTAATTTTTATACTAATCACTAATCAGAATATAATGGGAAACTCTGTTCTTAAATCTTCAAGGAGTCCCAAAAAAACCAAGCAAAACAACACATACCCCCTTTCCCTTGAATTTGAAATTAAAAATATCGCTTTTTTCCCCTAAAATCAAAACCAGTATGAATAAGTGAATTTGAGGTTTTCCAATGTAATAGTTCATTTCCTCCATTTACTTTGTCTGATTTGCTTGATAGATATAGTCTTTAAAATTCTTAGTTCCATTTTGTTCTCATGCCTACCTTAGTACACGTCCTGTGTGCTTTGGCCTTTTGTATTAGTTTTCTATCAATGAAGTTTTATTACTTATAAAAAATAAAAAAATCCTGCATTTTCTAAGCAACAAAACAATAGGAAAATCCAACCACCTGATGTAGAGGATAAATTGGGTGCTTCTGGTATGTTAGAATTTAGGAGGAATTGTGAATATAGGATTCAGAATTGTAGAACAAGTGTTGGCACTCAACATTAGGTAGGGTTTGATGAGAGTTTTTTTGACCACATGATAGAGAAATTATGTGGGATTTCATGGTTTTCATAGGTAAGTGTAAGGGGTTAACTTGGATTTTATAGAAGAAGAAAAAGAAAAATTAACAGTGTTCAGAATTGACACTAGAATTTAGCTCATAGGCTTATCTTGGATTCCATATTTTTCCACAAACAACTCCTAATCAGTGCATCCTCAACCCTCCAATCAGCATACCTCGGATCCATAATAGGAGGGAGATAATCATTTATATAAGTAAACTTCTTCCTATCAAAAGAAAAACCTCAATAGCCTAGGCCCATTGTGCATAATAACTCCCCTTAAGACAATTCAAAGTAATAGAGAGTATCTCAGAGGGGAATAAGAAATTGGGCTGTATAACTTGGATTCCAATAAGCACCCAATTAAGACAAAGAAAGTAAACAAGTGAATAAGATGTGGCTCCTGTAACCAACACTAAAAATATATAGCAACGAAAACCATGTCTGACGCTCAGTCCACAAAGAACCCATATACCCACAAGACAACCACCATCACTCCTCACAACAACCCAGAAATTAAAAAAAGAAAAACAACAGTTCCAAACCAACATATCAGATGCAACCATGGAAGATTAAATGTTACTACTCTGGCAAATTCGCCTATTCAAGATTTATTTTATGGGCCATGCTTGAAGTCTAATTGAAGTAAAAGTCATGTGATTTTAAAGGTCTAGTTATGTGTTTTTGGGTTAAAACAGTTTTTTATTTGGGCTTTTATTTAGTAAGTTAAGGTCATCTTTGTATTCAGGAGCAAATTTGTGATTTCTGCAATCCCTACAAATTAAGGATAATTTGGTAGTCTAGTTGATTTTAGGATTTTTCTAGACTTAAATATCTTACATTTTATTTTCTTAGGCTTAAATGACCCATGGATCAGAAGTGTAACATAAAAGACAATGGGATGCACTCCCTGACTGGGGTAAACTGGAAGCAAAGGAAGAAGCGACTCCATTATGCTGCGCTAGGAAATTAGCATACTCTTCCTTTGGTACAGAGATCAATTCTATCTCTAGAATCATCTTGGGAGTTTAATGTAGTCAATGAAGGACAAAGTTCAAGCATAGTATTCATTACAGTTTTGCCTTTGAATACAAAATTGACCATAACATGTCAATTAAAACTCATATTGAAACCGTTTTAACCTAAGGACAAATATAACTAAACCTTCAAAATCAAATGATTTTTAATTCAATTGGGCTTCACAAGTAGGCCCTTAGAAGAATTATTAAGTAATAAAAAATTCATCTTCTATGGCATCAGACCCCTAAAAAAACAGTGACTCTATAAGTAAAACATACCACGAATTGAGAAGTACTTCAGAAACCCAATTCATATATATATAAAATAAATAAAAAATAAAAAAAGACAAACAAAATGAAAATGGGCAGCCAAAAATAAAAATCAATTATTTTCATAGCTGCTAAAAGCAAACATGCCTTCCAGTTTCAACCAATAATTTTAACAATTACGTATTAATAAATATCATAGACTTAAGATGCTTAACAAACACTTCTAAATAATCCATCCCAAATTATGCATATCCAGGAGCTAACCCCTAAGTACAATGAGCTATACAGGCACATATACAAACATATTTATACAAGAACACAAATCTTTTTGATAGGCGATAAAGAGCTTCCAAAATTAAAATCATTAAAGCTGATACTTATAGAAAACAAAAGGCAAAGAATCAATTATGAAACAAAAATTGATCCAAGTAACAATCAAATTTGAAAAACGAAGAAATAGAGAGAGATTAAAGCTAGAACCAAAACCTGTTCAGTCGGTGATAAATAGCTTTCAATATTGAATCCTTCAATTTGATGGCTAAATCCAGAGCCGCATTGCAACTGAAATTTGTAGAAAACAAAAGACATCAAATTAATTATTAAATTAAAATTTATCCAATCATCCAAGTGACAATAAATTAGAAAATTTTAAAAACAAAGTAAAATAAAGATAATCAACCAAGAACCCCAAACCTATTCCACAGGCCATAAAAAGCTTTCAAAATTAGAACTTTCACTAGGATCGTGAATCTCCCACTCCCAGTCGCATTTGAGTTGAAACTGATACAAAAAGAAAATCATTAAACAACAATAGATGCAAGTAACAATCCAACATGTAAACTGATAACAAATAAATAGAGGTATTTAACATTGGAAACTGGCGGAGAAGAGGGCCATCGATAGGAAAAGTTTTGGTTAGGGTTAAGCCTTTTTTATGGGAGAGGGAACGCGAAGGTGAAGAAGAGTCGTTGTTCGAGCACTTATTTCTAAAATTCCTGACCTTGTCGTCGAAGTTGTCGGAAACTTGAAAATGGCAAAAATATCCGTGGTAATAAAGTAACTAAAAATAAGCAATAACTATATTAATATCCTATCCAAAAAAAAAACTATATCCATAGGACTATAAAATATTATTTCTTTCAGACTGTTGCGTAGAGAGGGGAAAAATAATAAAATAATAATAAAATCTAAGGAAAATTCTTTTTTTTTTTTTTTTTTTTGGTAATCCGGGAAATGACATTAATTAAATAATACTGTTACAAGAATCAAAAGGAACCATCCTGGTCCTAGCTAACCCCAGCAAATCAGCTACCAAAAGGGGGTTTACATCAGGGGGAGGGGCATCATAACGATTACATTCAGAAGATAAACTCATTCCCATTTTTGCTAAGGCATCAGCACAACAATTTGCCTCTCTGTAGCAGTGGATCATCCTCGTCTGGGGCAGCTGCAATAGGAACACCCTGCAATCATCAACAATAGCCGCAAGGTCCCCATTAGTAATACTATTGCTAGACAATAAAGAGAGAGCTGCTACAGCATCCAGCTCCACTTCAACTGCTTGGACCTGCAATTCCACACAGATTGCTAGCCCTTCTCTAAGAGCAAACAACTCAGCAGCTAAACTTGAAAAAGCATAAATATGATTAGCAAAACCCGTGATCCATAAGCCTTGGCTGTCTCTTAACAACCCTCCGCACCCTGCTTCATTACTGTCTACCCTTTTAGCCCCATCTGTGTTCAATTTGAGCCATCCTTCAGCAGGTTTCTTCCATCTAACCTCCATAGGGGTCCTACACTTTTTCTCACCGCCACTCTTCACACAATAGAAGTACTCCCTAACCTGCATCTCGACTGAACTAAGAAGGCTTGGATGCCCAACTTGCTGCCTAAAAACTCTCCGGTTGCGCTGACTCCATAAATTCCAAATCCCAAAATTGAAGAAGGTGCACCAAGGATAGTCTCTGCCTTCAGCCTTAAGAGGGCTTCTGGCATTAGCTGCAAGCCAGCACTCCAAATCCGACGCAAAAGATCCCTGAAGAGCTCGAGGGCATTTTGCCGCTGCCCAAAACAACCTTGCTGCCTGGCAGTTCCTCAAGACATGGATGATATCTTCTTCCTCGTTTGGGCAAACATCACAGCCCCCTATCTCAGCAATGCCTCTGTGGGTAAGAGTGCTTTTAACAGGCAAACTATTATGCATACACTTCCAAAGAAAAACTTGAATTTTTGGAGGAATACTTAATTTCCACAACCACTTCCCCTGAAAATCCAGACTTTCAGGATTCTCCCCAATGGCCAGCAGATATGCATTCTTTGGGTCAAAATCACCCTTGGAGTTAGAAATCCAGCTGAGATGGTCTTCTCCCTGAGAAATTCTACGTAGGGGGGTTGCAAGGATGGACTTTTGGATGATACAAGTGAGGTCAAGGGATAGCATACCCAAGTCCCAAACCCCATTGGCCATAACATCCTTAACAAGCAACTCATCCTCTCCACTAGCCAAGGGTCTTCCGATGAGCGTTCTAACAGGACCAGCGTTTAGCCATTTATCATTCCAGAAACTCAGCGAGCTAGTACTGCCAATACTCCACTTAGAGCCCTTCTCACACACTGTTCTGCCCTTTGTGACTGCAACCCAAGTTCTAGACTTCGCCCCTTTGCTAGGTTCTACCCTTCTTCGGTACTTCTTCTTCAGCACCTCTGCCCACTTTGCCTCATTGGAGTTCTCCATTCTCCAACATAATTTTGCAGCCAGAGCTAAATTCCTCCCTTTAGCTTCCTGTATACCCAACCCACCTTTAGCTTTGGGTTTTGTTACCTTCCCCCAACTAACCATGTGCATTTTCTTAACCTCTTCAGTGGACCCCCAAATGAAGTTTCTATTGACTCTGTCTAAGCCATTAAGCACTCTACTTGGGAGAACACAGCCTTGCATAATATAGGAGGGCACGGCTGAGAGTGCAGACTGGGTAAGGGTAATCCTCCCTGCCATGGACAGCATTTTAGCTTTCCACCCCTGCAACTTGGCCTGAACTTTTTCGAGGACAAAATTAAAATCTCTCGATGTTGACCCCAGGTGTTTTAACGGGAACCCCAAGTACTTCCCAAGGTTAGGAGTAGATCGAATTCCCAAGACTTCACACAAATCCTTCCGCTGCTCTCGGTCTACATTTGGAGAGAAATAGACCTTAGATTTATTTTGGCTGACCTTCTGACCCGAAAGTTCACAAAAGGAGTCCAGAGTTTCCCTAATATTGCAGCAATTCTTCATATCCGCCTTGGCAAACAACATAAGGTCATCTGCAAAGAATAAGTGGGAGAAGGCAGGGCCATTTGAGGAGGCCTTCACAGGGTCCCATAAGTTTTCTTCACATTTCTTAGTGATGAGGAATCCTAACATCTCCATGCACATGATGAACAAGTACGGAGACAGCAGGTCGCCTTGCCGAATACCTCTGGATGGTAAGAAAGGGTCAAGTTTCCCCCCATTGATGAGGATTGAGATAGAGGAGCTAGAGACACAGCTCATAATCAGCTTTATAAGGCCAGCAGGGAGTTTAAAAAGATGTAGGATGTCCCGAATGAAATGCCATTCGAGACAGTCATACGCTTTTTCCAAATCAATTTTAATGGCCATAAAGCCCACCTTTCCTTTCTTTTGACTCATAGTGTGGATGAGTTCTTGGGCAATAATCATGTTGTCCATACCCTTTCTGCCAGGAACAAAGGCAGTCTGAAGCGGAGAAATAAGGGCTGGAAGGAGGGGTCTAAGCCTTTGCACTATAACCTTAGTGACCACCTTGTATGCTGTGTTGCACAAGCTGATGGGTCTGAAAGAGGTTAAACATTCAACTCCTGGGCATTTAGGGATAAGGGTGATAAATGTCTCATTGAGATGAGAGGGGATGACTCCATTCTGAAAAATAGAGCACACTTCATCAACCAAAGAGGCACCCACAATGTGCCAGTACGATTGGAAGAAGCCTGCATGTAACCCATCCGGACCTGGGCTCTTAAAAGGCTTCATGCTCCATAAGCTCTCTCTTACTTCCTGTATAGTTACATCCAAGGAGAGAGGGGCGTATTCCTCCAAATCCATACAGCTGGGCCAGGTAGGAATCTCCCAAACTTTCCTTTGGGCAGCAAGAGTTTTTGAGGAAAACAGATTCCGGAAACCCTCCCTAACTAACATCGCCACTTCCTCTTCTTTCTGCACTCTATTCCCTTGACTATCCAGCAGGTAATCAATTCGATTTCTTCTCCTTCTGATCAACACGGAGGTATGGAAGAATTTGGTGTTTCTCTCTCCTTGGATAAGCCAATTGTATCTAGATTTGACCGCCCAAAACTCTTCCTCTTGCTGAAGGATGTCCAAATATTCTTTCCTAAGATTTGTTTCAAGCGCCAACAATTGATCACTAGGACAATTCGCAATACTGCTTTGTAAACCTTTTAGTCTGGCCACAATTCTATTCTTCTTATGGAAAATATTTCCAAACACTTCCCTATTCCATGCCTTTACCTTTTCTGTGAACAGGTCAATATTACTTTTCAGAGTTTGGTTTTCAGACCAGGCTTCCGTAACTACATTGGGGAATAAGGGGTGTGACAGCCACATGGGCTGGAATCGAAAGGGTCTGGGGCGCCAAGTGGACGGGGTATTATCTAACTTCACCAACAGAGGGCAATGGTCCGAATGGGTGCGTGCCAAGTGGTGTATGGCAGCTTCTGGGTATAACGCCCTCCATTCAGCATTCCCAAACCCCCTATCTAGCCTCTCTTGTATGTACTGTCCGGTTTCCCGTTTATTAACCCAAGTAAATCTAGGCCCATGAAACCCGAGATCAACCATACCGCAGCAATCCAGACACTCCTTGAACAATTGTACTCTCCTAGTATTTAGAGGATTACCCCCAAGCTTATCCTCACTAGATAGTAGTTCATTAAAGTCCCCTAAAATAACCCAGGGCAATTGATGTAATGAAGCGACAGATGCGAGATTTTTCCAAAATAATTTTCTTTCTTCGAGTCTAGGGCTTGCATAAATTGAAGATAGGAGCCAGGAGCAGTCAGAGGCACGTACCTTTATCACAACATGTATTTCTTGTTCTGTTTTGGCCAGCTGAGTGACTTCCACGGTATCAGAGTTCCACAAAAGCCAAATCCCCCCAGAATAACCAACAGTATCAAAGTGGATGGCTCCATCAAAAGGTAACCTATCAGTTATGTCTTTTGCCCGCTCACCACCAACTCTCGTTTCTGTAATGATCACCAGAGAAGGAGTGTGAGTATTAATCAAAGCAGCTAATGCAAGATGAAAACGGGGGTTTAACGCCCCTCTACAATTCCATAGAATGATATTCATTGGAGTAGAAAAAGGGGTAAAAGGCCGAACCTCATGTGGATTTTGAGCACTCATCTGGCCCAGCAATTTCCATCCCCATTCCCTCATCATCTTCTTGGAGTGACCCTCCCCTTCCACCATTATAACCGCGTGCTGCAATATCCCCAGCGGGATTTCCCGTGAGCTTACTAGTAGATTGAAGCCGGACATCCGCGGGCTCACCTGGAGAAGGTTTTTGGAGCTCCTGTTTCCCCAGCACCTCACTACTGCCGAGTTGGATATCCATATTTTCTTTTCCACAGTTTCTTCCACCAGACCTGATGCTCTCAAGTTTCGCGCCAGAGATAGCGGAGATAGAGTTCTCCAATTGAATATCAAAGCTTCGGCTTTCGTTGGAATGTCGGATGGGAATATCCACCAGGGGGCCTCCCACTCCATCCACGCTGGGTCTGATAGTGGAAGGAATCCTTGCTCCTTGCTCTCCAGCGTTAAAGGAAAAATGTTGCTCCAGGCCTTCATCTCTGCTTGATCGAACCATCCCCATATCATTGTAGGACTTGCTTTTATTTGCTTGAGCAGACTTTCTGAGAGGACCATAATTTTCCCATTCCGAAATATTGCCCACTGACTCCTGGAGCTTGCTTCCATGGGTCTTTCCTTTTCCTCTGTCTTTCCCACTGAGATTGCGTGGATTGGATTTTTGAGCATTGTCTAGCTTCTTCCCAGGAGGAGCCTTTCTGACTGAAGCGGTAGAGCCAACTTCGCTGTTCCCCAACCCGAAATCCAGTTCAGAACTTTTCATTTGAGATGCCGTGTTATACACCAGCTCTGACTCTTTTCCCAAATGGGAGCTAGCGTGTGTCAGCCCTCTATGCTTTCTTTTCCCATCGCTAGATTCACGGGACTTATTACTGGCATAAGGAAAGTCCGTGGGGTGGGCTCGAGGGCAATGGTCATCCGACTTAACAGCTGATGTGGGGCCATCACCTTTTTGACTAGTACCACGTGCCTCACTCGGCTTCGCTCCTGACTTTTTCTTCCTAACAATCATCCATGGCCCATATGCCTGCTCTTCCTCATTCACAGGTTTACCCATCTTTTGTGGGTTCGGTTCCTCTGCTTCCACCACACTCTTTGCCACTGGAGATTCAGCCTGAGGTTCCGGGATTGGGACTGTCTCCTTTACTGAGTATGGGCACCATTCCTTACGGTGGCCCACTCTCCCACAAGAGAAGCATAGTGCATTAATGCCTTCGTATTGGACTTCTTGAACTACTCCTTCCAGAAGAATTTTCCGAGTTAAGGGCTTGCTTAGATCAATCTGAACGCATATCCTCGCAAACCGTCCCCTTACCCCAGTTGCCGTATTTGCATCGATCCTTAAGACCGGTCCAATGGCAGCACCTATTTCTTGGAGGACACAAGGTTCATAGTACTCAAAAGGCAACTCAGGGAGCCTAACCCAAACTGCCACTCGGTCACACGACGCAAGGGAGGGTTTAAAATTTGGTTCCCATGCCCTTATAGTTAAGTAATGTCCCCTATAAACCAAGGCCCTCCCCTGAGTACATTGTCAAAATCTTCTACCAATCCGAATTTCATAAGGTAGAAATCTTTCCCCAAATCGACACAATCTAGGCGTCCAGCCGGTTTCCATAAACTCATAATTTTTGAATGAAGGTAATGGTAACCCACTGACCTTCCAAAAACCTTCACTATAAGGGCATGCGTCCATTTAGACCGAATGAAACTCCTTGTCTCTGGTGACAGCCTGACAGCTAGCAAGCCTTCACTGAGATCTCCTTCCTCCTCCACAGGATCTGGGATGCTTTCCACTCTCGAATCAAGCTTGAAAGCTTGAGCAAAAGCTCCAGGAATGGTACCCACCAGTTTGTCTCTGTAGGTAGCCGACGCCCCAAAACCAGTCGAACCTTCTGTCTCCTTTACTTTTTTTGTGCTGCGTTGTAGTTCGGCGTCCTCTTCCCTTGACCTCTCTCGCTCAGCGTCCTCACAGTCCATTACTCTTTGGGATTTCTAAGGAAAATTCTTTAAAACTTTATATTCTATATTTATTGTAAGCAATTTACAAATGTACATATTTATTTGGTTTATCATGTACGAAATCAATAATCACCCAAAAATTATCATAAATACCTGTTATACAGTACTATTACCTATACATTTTTTGAACTAAAATTATGAGTTGAAGAATAAAAAACAGTTGTGTTTAGTTTACACAAGTATGTTACACACAAGTATTTTATAAACTGAAATTGTAACTTTAATTCACAATTTACGGTATACCCAAAAAAAATACTACTATTACCTTAAAATGATTTAAATAATCTATCCTACATGTTATTTTAATATAATACCACCAGCGGGTGTGGCACAACTAGTAGGTGACTGCTGTGGCTTCATCGCATTCCAGATTCGAGTTCTCATGAGGACTGTAATTGTAATTTCTGGTAAGTCTCATAAACCAATAGAGCTTGGAGTGTGTGTGAGTTCAAAGTCTCCGAGCTCCAGTTCGAGCTAGTGGTACCCATAGACTTATCCAAATGTACTATAAGACGTGGGATAATGACTGTCACATGCGAGTTCCATTTTTCTGGACTAAAAAAAATTATAATATTTATTTTTCAGTTATTTTTTTACTATTTTAATATATGGAAAGAAAGGGAAAGAGAAAAGGCACATCAAATGAATAAAATACTTTACCTACCAAAGTGAATCTGGTCCACCGAAAAATCATCTCAGACAACATGTGTGATTTGTGTAAACAACAACAGGAAGACACAATCCATGCCCTGTACTGCTGCCCAGTGCTGAACCAATTGTGGAGTCAAACTCCAATTTGGAAACACGAAGCACTTAAGGGCAGCAGCGATTTTACTGACGTTATGGATTTTGTTTTTGCAGGAAACAAAGAATCTGAGCTGTTCTCCATCGTCGTTTGGAATATGTGGAATCGCCGGAATAATCTTCGCCTCGGTAAGAATGCTCTGCCCCTAGACCGAATAACAGAGCATGCGCGAGAACAAAAATTTAAAGCCTTCGCCCCTCTAGTGATCCACACTCCAAACCGAAATCAGCATCAGACGGTTTGGTCTCCTCCAGCAGCCCAACGATTTAAAGCAAATTGTGATGCGGCTATGTTCGTTGAAGAAAATAAAGCAGGTCTGGGAGTTGTAATTCGAAATAGTGACGGTCTCGTAAAGGCTTCATTGTCACAGCAAATCCCACTGGCAGCCACCGTGATTGAGATAGAAGCACTAGCAGCGAGAAGAGCGATGGAACTCGCACTGGAAATTGGTCTCGACAATATTGTCTTAGAGGGTGACAATGAGTCTCTATTCAAAGCTTTGACAAGTGGAGATAGAAACTTGGCACAACATGGTCACATTCTAAATGATACTCTGTTCCTCAGCTCATTTTTTTCAATTTTTAATGTATCATTCGTACGTAGACAGGGTAACGAATTAGCCCATTCTTTAGCACGTAAGGCAAAGGATATTTCTCATATGACCATCTGGATGGATAAGGTGCCACCAGATCTTGTTTCAATTTTTCAGGCTGACCTTCCTAGCCTGACTTAATAAAAGGCTTGGTCTGGATTCTAAAAAAAAAATGAAAAAAATACTATTTATATATGTTTTTTTTTTTATGGGATATTTATTATTTACACTGTTATTATAATTAAAATGTAAAATCGAATTATTTTAAATAAGATGATAGCAGTGATTTTTGGGATTGAATATCCAAAATTTACCACAAAGTAAGCTTTATGCATTGACGGCAGAGAAGCCTATTGACTTACAAAAGCCTGTCACTTGTGTTCTCTCCCAATTAAAAAAAAAAAAAAACTGTCACTGTTTATAAAAAAAAAAACCTGTCATTGTCAGCATCTCACGTTGAAAACAAAACAGAATTGAAGAGCTTGTTTTTTGGCTACTGCTCATCTGACAAGTTGTTCTGGCGGCGCCGATTTATTTTTCGCCGATTAGTCTATCTCCGACGATCTTACTAGAAATGGCTGAAAAAATGGCCGGAGCCGATGAATAGAACTCACTCGAACGTGGTTCGATTCGTGAACGCGTAACATACCGGAAAATCTCGGATCGGAAGCTTACGAAAACCGGGTTCTTCGGTCGGGTCGTGAGATCCGACGTGGAATAAAGAAACCGTTCTTGGAAATAAAATTATTGTGAGAGTGGAGAGAAACGAAAGCGAACATCTAGCTATACGTTAGATAGATGGTTTCCCATTCAAATGGAAAGAAAATGCTAACATGATGGCCATGCGGCGGGTTTGGGTTGGTAGACTTAATCGAAAACCGATCACTGATCCGGTTCGATAAAACCGTTTTTAACCGGCCAAAACTGGTTAAAAATCGCTAAAAATAGAAAATCAGATACCAAACCGGTTCATTGATCAGTTTGGTTTTTAAAACCACGCTTGAACTATGTACCCACAGGCCACAGCCGAAACACGATTCTCCGACTTGCTGCACCAAAAAAACCCGGTCCTTTTTAGATTGTGGAGAACGGTGTGGCTAACGTCGATCGGTGCATTGGGAGTCGGGGTTGCGAGTGTGACATCGTATGGTGGCCGGACCGCATCACGAGTGAGCTACTTAAATCTCATCTCCCCGAACTTTGTACAGTGTACCACATAACATGTAAGTCTCACCGGCCACGTCATCTTATTCATGACCAGATTAGACAGCTAGCATATCAAAGTATCGAGCCCGCCATGGTTAACAAGCTAATAAGAAGTTACTATTCAAGATAGCATATATAGTAAAGAAGAAAATGAAGACAGTAGTACTGGTAGACTAACCTGTCATGATTTCTAAGAGTAGCATCACATTCGGAAATGATAATTGTTGGGCTTTGTGGAGCTTAATTTATGTTTGATTTGGTGAACGACCCGACCTGATTCGAATAATGTTGTGTGGTTTTTAATGGGAGATTTTCTGAGGCTTAGTCCATGGAGCGGAGGCTTGGGCCGATAGGCCCAAGTAGGAGGAAAAATTTTTTGGCCCATTATGAATCCGGTTTTTTGTAGAAAACGTTGCTTTTAATTAGGGTTTGTGAGTGTAGTCAGTTTTGAGGTGAAAAAGAAGTCTGTAGTCGCAATCTGTATTTTTTTCCTTGATAATAGTGAAATCTCTGCAACTCCGTGAACATAGGCAAATTGCTGAACCATGTAAATATTGTCTTGTGCATGTGATTATTTTTCTTTGGTGTGTGTTTTCTCTATATTTTGTTTCTCACAGGTTTAGGAATTTGTGAAAATTCCCTACAATAATTGCCTCTGAGTTCGATTCAGACTTTGTGCTTCTTTCGGCCATCCTTGGTGTGGTACGTGGTTTTTTTTTTTTTTTTTTTTTGTCTTTTCTCTTTGCTTCTTAGCACTATGAGGGTTAAGACTACATATAGGAATAATCGAAAACTAAGGCACACTAGAGCGTTAAGACTACATGGCAATCCTACTATTCCTAGTGTGTGGCACAGTTTATTTGTAAATGCGGGGGAGTCGTGTGTGGCGTAAAGGTGATAGTTTGTACTTTGTATCGGGAACAAGGCGGTGACCCTAGCATTTTCCATAGGATATCTTGTTTATCAAATTTTCCTGATCAGGCCACGTATGTATCAAAAAGAAAAGATTGCAAAATTTTTACGACCCTAAACCTACTCACCCTATTCGGAAGTCCACTATTTTCTTGTTCTTTTTTTTTTTTTAAATTCATTAATGGAAAAAGAAGCAGAATTTTAAGACCCATTTGGTAGATGTGTTTAAAAACTGAAAATTATTATTTGAAAATAATACGTGTAGGTGAAAAAGTATGTGAAAATGCGTGCAATGCTGTTTAAAAACTGAAAATTATTGTTTGAAAAGGGTTGCCAAACACTCCCTTATTATTTATTTTTTATATAAAGACAGAGTAGAGGAAGGTGGGTTCAAACCTGTTCTATCCCTTGAAGTCAAAACTATGTTTCAACCTTCAACAACAAATTTTAATCCTATCAACGACAACAACAACAAATTTTTTTAATAAACTATTAAAATTAAATTTTATAAAAGATTGATCTCCTAATATATATATATATATAAATATATATATTGGCTCCTCCACTCAAATTCATTATTTTAAAAAATAATAATAATACATGACAATTTTTTGTGGTTTTAATATATTTATACTCAAGGTACATGGCTAAAGAAAATTTTTGGCAAATCCAAAATAAATACCTATCTGATATGATAATAAAATATTGTCTAATAAATTTTTAAGTTTTATCAACCCAGTTCTAACAATGCACTTTTCAAATTATATGTTCAATAATTTACTATGTTCAATTTTTAAAATTTTCTTTAGTACTCAAATACTCCTTTTTCCTTATTTTATAATACATTATTGATCTTAAAGACATAAAAGAGTGCAGAATCACATGAGATGTGAATTAAAAACAAAAAAAATCAAGTTTTAAATAGTTTCTTAAAATGATTATTGATTGGAGCATTGCATTGTTATTTGTGGATCAAAAATTTGTTGTACATGGCAGCTATAGGAATCTAGTACATTTCACAAGATTGATAGTGTTGTGAGTAACAACAAAATTATTTTTTCAAAAATAAAATCCAAATGTTTAAGAGGTAAAAGTTTCAATGAAACGAAAAATCTCAAAAAAAAAAAAAATTATAGTATAAATACTATATAAATGCTCAATATTTAAAGTAAACCTCCTTTAAAAATAATAAAACCATGATATTTAATTATATATTTATATAAAATTAATCTTTATTTGATTAGCATTAATTCATCAAATTATATATTTTATTCATCAAACTAACCTTGATTTATTTAGTATTGAATAAATTAATTGATATTTAAATACAAAACATCATGCTTTAATTTATCACCTTAGGCACCAAACTATTTTAAACCAACCTTACTGTTATCATTCAATTTAAATCTTCTAATTCAAACATTAAGTGTTCACCCAAATAACAAAAGACCATCTCCACCATCCATCCAAAGCAAGCACTTAATTAGCACAATGAATCTTTACCCTTTGGTGTACACGCAAATAGTGAAATACCATATTCACTATAATTGACAAAGTCATGAACTTTACTCTTAAAAATGTATCTATAATTTTAAAATTCACAAAATATATGTATATGTATAATTTATACTTAAAAATTTCTTTAAAATGATTTATGTGCGCACCCAAAAGGAGCTATTGGGCCTAAACTCTACTTGGGTTCACAATCTATTTGTATTGTGAGCTTTTGGATTTCCTACAACGGATGGTCCTATGCCCAGCAACCTAAGTGCACTTGTTCTCAACCCTTTCAGGACTGTTATCACTCTCTCCTCCAGAAATGATCACGGTTGTTTTTAGTGTTTTTCTCTCCAATTGCCAACCCCTTGTACCGAATTTTCCTCTCTTATTTATAGCTAAAGTTAGTGGAAAGGCTATGATTATTTTCCTGGTGGGTGGAAGGAGGGGTCCAATATTGTTTCCTCTAAGTGGATGCTTAGTTGTGAGTGGGAGAAGGTGAGAGTGGCATTGGAACTAGTTCCACCATGAAAGGGACTACCCGGCAGCGGCACTCCCTAAGTAATGGAAGGAAGGTTCAATACTATCACTCTTAAATGGATGCTTAATTGTGAGTGGGAGAAGGTGAGAGTGGCATTAGAACTAGTTCCACTATTAGAGGGACTACCCGGCAGTGGCACTACCCGGTAGCAGCACTCCCTAGGCGATGCCGTGCACCTCGAGTTTTACTTGCCTGGGAAACGCATCCATCGAAGGTGATGGGACCTCACCTTTGCCGCTTATGTTGTAAACATTTTCATCTCTTGGCCTCGGGTTTTAGATGGGCATCAAAGCTTGCTTGGAATGAACCCGTGGGTCCAATTAGTGTAAGATTCTACACATGGCATCATTACAATGGGCTTTTATGAACAAATGGGCTTGAAGAAGGGTAACGCTCATACAATAGCCCCCCATGATTCATGCTCGGCTTTCAGTAATCAATCAAGGATTCTGAGAACCAAGCGTTATTTGATGAGCCCAGCAGGTGGGTTACTGATGACGAACCAATAATGATTCAAGTCATGATAACGGTTTCCCAAGGATACCGAGCACCCTTTATGCATGGCTAGGGTAATTAGTGTAGACTTCTTAAAATTAGTGTCGTGTCAGGTTGTCACGTCAGTAATTATAACCTGTTGGTTGGTGAACTGTCTAATAGTTCGTAAACTGCACGCTCACGTGTGGGGAGGTTACCCAAAAAGAGTTGGGAGGGTTTTTCACGCTCCTCGCCTCATTAAATGCCTTAATCCCCATATATAGCCCTTTTTGGGTTCCCATTTCACCTTTTACGTCATTTTCACTCTCAATCTCTTCTCTACTGAGCATTCTTCTTCTATGCACAAACACTCATCCAGTTCCTCACTCTCTAGAGCCCAAAATAAGTCTTCTCTACCTCTTTCTTTTTTCGATTCTTCTTTGTTTCATACTTTAAGAATGGGGTTTTCTCATCTTCTCACCCCTGGGGCTGCCTTGGCTAGTTTTAGAGAGACCTTTGGTGTCCCAGGGGATGTTGATATTGCGTACTGCAATAAGGGCGATATTGCTCTCGAGAAGGCTGCTAGTCTGAACGTCGCATTCTTTTCGTTGATTTCTATACTTGAAGGTGCATTAGATTTCTTGTAGACCCTTTTATCATAAGCACCCTAGGGTTTTATGGCCTATGCCCCGACCAGCTTCCCTCTAATTTTTATAGAGTCGTTAGTTGTGTCAGCCGACTGAATCAATTGTTCGAGCTGCAACTGAATCACCATGACATCAATTTCATGTATAAATTGTGCGGCAATTTTTCAGGTGACTATTATTTAAAGACTAGAGATATGCGGGTCCAGCTTATATTTTGCTTTCCTGACTCCAATAGAAACTCGGCAGGAGAGTTTGTTCGGGTGCGTGGCAACTGGCTTGCCGATGAGCTACTTTGCCCGCTTTCGCCACGTGATGTTGGTCGGTACCGAAAATCTCCATTTGTTCTAACTGTGCATTTTTTTATTGTTTGTGTATTGAACTGATCGGTCTATTTTCGGGTTTGTTGTAGAATCAAAGAGGTTTATGTTGGATCCCTGAGTTATACACATGCGTGATCTCAATTTTATTCTTAGGTTTGAGATTTTTGTGCATAACGACGGGCAACTCCGGGAGTCTCATTTGATACTCAGGGTGTACACTACTTGGCAATCCTTCGACCAGACGCTTTTAGTAGATAGTCCGCTCTTATCATACATAGACATTTGACATAAAAAATTCCTTCCTCTCACACTTACTTCTAGCGAAACTTGAGACCTTGGCCCCCTTTATACTACCACGGATGATTTTGCGCCGGTGAGGGACGAGTCTGCCGAGCGTGCGTCTCAAAACTGTAAAAGACACATAGCCATTGTATAGCCTGAAACCCAAGCCTCACTAGCCGAAAAAGAAACAGCCGAGCCTATCGGTACTTTGGGAGCCAAATCTGACTGCGCAATAAAAATGATGAAGCAGAGAACGATGACCCTTGCCTAGTTTTTGCCTGGGGCCAGTCCTGCGGCCCAACCTCAACTCCCCCAAGGGAAGGGTCAGGCTCTTCCTATTAGGGAATGCAAAAAGAGGAAGCGCACCACCGAGGGGACCCCTCCCATCCCGAGTAATGATTTATAGAAGACCCCTCCCCGTGCAAAAGGTGGGTCCAAGATCCAAAAGACAAAGGGTGTTTCTCAAACGGTGGCCCTTGTCGGGACCAATGTGGCATCTTCCTCCTAGCCCAAGGTTGGCTAGTAGCCCGTCTTCAGATTGGGTGACGAGCCATTGTTGGCGACCACCAGAGTACGGATGTGGGCACAAGGCGAAGCTGGGCGGGCTGCTCAAAGTCTGGCTTAAGGCCTTCTTCTGCCCGAAGATGCGCACTTCTTCTAGGATGGTGATGATGAGTCGCTATCCAGGAGGCTGCAATGGCACAATATTGCGGTAATTTACTATCTTTTCCTTTTGTTTTACGTGTTGTAATGCGTAGGTATCTTTCTTGTCTTATTGTTCTATTGTTGTTATGTCATCAGGCCACGCAGCTGACTTGCATCATTGATGAGAGGTTAAAGGAAGCAGCCGAGGTAATTGATCGGGAAAAGGCATTGAAAGCCATTGTTGAGGCTATAGCCAAGGAAAAGGGTGAAATTGTCGAGGCATCGTAAAGAAAAGCCATAGATGCTGAGAAAGCCCAGTTAGCGGCAGAGAATAAGATGACTGACTTGGTGACGAAATTTGGCAAGACAGAGCTCAAGTTGGCGACGACAGATAGCTAGAATCTGGCCCAAGCTGACCAGATCGCTTATCTGAAAGAATTTCTTAAAGCCTGCGAGGACAAGTGGTACAATGCATGCTTCACAGAGGCTGAAAATTCTATGGAGCCCATCATTCACCAAGCTCGGCACCACGGCTTCGGGGAGGGGTGGTTGGCTGCCCTTCAAGCAATGGGAGTAGCTAAGGACTCTGCACTAAGAATTCTCGAGCAGATTCCTTACCCGGCCCCTCCCCCCTGATTCAAAGCTGAGCTGATGCCACAAACGAGGAAGATACTCCAAGCATGAGGGATCTTGTACGAGCGATTGATGCCCACGTTGAAACGATTGATTTGGAGGTCACGAGAAATATTCGTACCAAGGCTGAAGATGCTCAAAATCAAGACCCTATTACAACTCAGACAGCTAAGGATGGATCCAAGCAACCTGTTGCTCTGCCTCACCTTGCCGCATGAAAACTTAGTTTTTTTTTTTGGTAAGCCTAAATCGCCGGGCTATGGCGATAAAACAATTTCTATATCCTTTGAATGGTTTTAATTAACATCGTTGAGATATAAACTTTGTGTATGTTTTACTCCTTTCCCCACTCTCTACTTTTAAATACATCTATACTTGTTTGATAGCTGCCGAGCTTGCATATGATTATGGTTAATTTGGTCATCATACCTTACTTTCTCACTCATGGTGTCTGGGAGCAGTTCTCTGCTCTTAGGATATTCTGGCTTGGGTTTTCATCTGTTGGTGATGAAGGTCGAAGTTAGGATAAGTTCTTGTTCTTAGGATATTATAGCTTATAATTTCCACCTGCTCGGTGATAAAGATCAAACCGAGGACAGGTTTCTGTCCTTAGAAAATTATAGCTTAAGGTTACTGTCTACTAGGTGACAAAGATCGAAATGAGGTCAGGTTTCTGTCCTTAGAAAATTATAGCTTAAGGTTTCCACCTGCTCGGCGATAAAGATCGAACCGGCAACAAGTTTCTGTCCTTAGAAAATTATAACTTAAGGTTTCCACCTGCTCAGTGATAAAGATCGACCCGATGACAGATTTCTGTCCTTAGAAATTATAGTTTAAGGTTTTCGCCTGCTCGGTGATAAAGATCAAACCGATGACAGGTTTCTGTCCTAGAAAATTATAGTTTAAGGTTTCCACCTACTTGGTGATAAAGATTGACCTAAGGACAGGTTTTTGTCCTTAGCGTAGAGCGAGTCATCTTAGTATATTTCAACTTTTCTGTATTTGTTGACCGGCAATAATAAATTAATCAACAATGGAGTCAAATGCACCTGCATGCATAAATACTATCATATTAACATGCAAATCATATATGCACGATTACATTCAATTTGCATCTCGGTGTACAACCGGTCAATGATAAACCTTCTTTAAGTTGTGAACGTTCCATGGCCGAGGAAGTGGTCTTTCACCAAATCCTCCAAGTAGTACACCCTTGCACCTGCAATGGCAGTGACCCTATAAGGCCCTTCCCAGGATGGGGCTAATTTCCCAACATTGATGTCTCGTGTATTCCTAACAATCTTTCGAAGCACTAGACCTCTTGTGGTAAACTCCTGTCTTCTCATGCTTCTGTTGTACATTTGGGCGAGCTTCTGTTGATACTCTGCTAGCCGAATGATCGCTGCTTCGCAGTGCTCTTCCAACAAGTTTAGCTGCTCGAGCATTAATTCTTCATTCTTGGCCAGAGCGAATCTTGTGACCCATGCACTGCATAGGTTTATCTTAGTTGGTATGACAGCCTCTGCATCGAAAGTTATAGAAAATGGTGTCTCGCTCATGGATTTTCTCGGGGTCGTCCTGCATGCCTATAGAACGCTTGGTAATTCCTCGGCCCACTTACCTTTGGCACCCTCCAACTTTTTTTTCAATCCGTTAACGATGACCTTATTGGTGGTTTTCAGCTTGGCCGTTTACTCAGCGGATATACCAGGGCAGAATATCGATTCTTGATGCCAAGGTTACTACAGAATTCGCGAAAAGCTTTGTTGTCGAACTGCAGCCCATTGTCTGACATGAGGGACTCGAGTATCCCAAATCTTGTTATAATGTTTCTCCATACGAACCTCTTGACATCAACATCTTTGATGTTTGCCAACGTCTCAGCTTCTGCCCACTTGTGAAGTAATCCACTGCTACCAACACAAATCTTCGGTTGCCCGTTGCCCAAGAAAAAGGTCCAACTATGTCCAACCCCCACTGGGCAAAAGGCCACGGGCTACTAACAGGATTCAGGTTTTCAGCAAGTTGATGGATCATTAGAGCGTGCCTTTGGTGTTGATCGCACCTTTGTGCATATTCGAGGGCGTTTTTACGCATTTGCTGCTACCAAAAACCCTGGGTCATTGCTCGGTGAGCCAATGAACGTCCACCAACGTGACTGCCACACAGGCCTTCATGCAGCTTGGCCAGCAATTCTTCGGTCTTGCTAGGGTGTAGACATTGCAGGTATGGGCCCTCAAAAGACCTTCAATATAACTTTTGATCTGTTGATAGCCAGCACCGAGAAGCATTCCGTCGTATTCTGACTGCCTCCTTTTCATCCTCTGGTGTTCTGTCCTCAGCTAAAAATTCAACTATGGGATCCATCCAACACTTCCTAGCAGTAGTAACTTGTGAAACTCCCGACCTCACGTTGATGCTCGGTTCAGCCACTAGTTCCACCCTAATTAATCGAGGCACTTCATTAGCTATTGACGATGCTAACGTGGCCAAGGAATCGGCGTGACGGTTCTGTCCTCTGGCAACTTGTTCCACTTTCACACTTGAAAAGCAGCTCATAGTTTGCTTCACTACCTGTAGATACTCAACTATCCGAGAGTCCTTGGCCTTGAAGCTCCCCTGCACTTGGTTAACAACCAGCTGGGAATTCGAGTAGATTTCCACCTCCTTAGCTCCCAAATCTGAGACTACTCTCAGTTCGGCCAGCAAAGCCTCATATTCAGCTTCATTATTAGAGGCTTTAGAGCCCAATTTGAACAAATGTTCCAGCTTTATCCCTTTCGAGGTGATAACCACGATTCTGGCTCCAGCCCTTGCCACGTTGGATGCGCCATCCACAAATACCTTCCACGAGTTGACTCTTGCAAGGCAAACTATCTTCGTACTTTTCGGCGAAAACTCAGTAATGAAGTCTGCTAGTACCTAGCCTTTCACCGAGCTCCTTGGCCTGTATCTAATGTCAAAAGAATCTAGCCGAGTCCCTCACTTAGCTATCCTCCCAGTAAAGTCAGATCTCCTCAATAATGACTGCAAAGGATACTCAGTCAGAACATAGATGGTATGAACCTGAAAGTAATGGGGCAATTTGCAGGTGGAATGCACAAGCACCAGCACCAGTGGCAAGTGCCTCGTCTCGGCGTCAACAAATATTTTGCTTATGTAGTAAATTGGTAGCTGTACACCATTATCCTTTAGCAGTACTGGGTTCACTGCATGCTCGGATATTGAGAGGTACATATACAAATCTTCTTCGAGCTCTAGGGCTGTCAACATCGGCGCTCGTCCAAGATAATCCTTTAGGCCTTGGAAGGCCTTATCACTCTCTTCATCCAACTGGAACCCTTTCCACTTCTTCAAAAGCTGATAAAATGGTCAACACCGATCAGCGAACTTAGAAATTAACCGGTTAAGGGCAGCCAACATACTAGTAAATTTTTTAATCTCTTTTGGATTGCTCGGTGGTTTGAGACGTTTCACGGCTTCAATTTGATCAGAGTTGATTTCAATGCCCCATTTGGTGATTAAATAACCCAAGAACTTGTCGGCCCCTACCCCGAAAGCGCACTTATCGGCATTGAGACGAAGTTGGTGACGTCGAAGTACTTCAAATACTTCTTTAAGATTGTCGATATGTTGTCCTTCTTGCTTGCTCTTTATCACCATGTCATCAATGTATACTTCAACTGTACGCTTGATCTTATCTTTGAACATCCTCATCATTATTCGTTGATAAGTGGCCCCCGCGTTTTTCAGTCTGAACGGCATCACAGTGTAATGATAATTAGTATCAGGTGTTATAAATGTAATTTTTTCCTGATCCTTGGCAGCTAGAGCGATTTGGTGGTATCCCTGGAAAGCATCAAGAAAACTCATCCTTGGGTGCCCGTACGTTGTGTCTACCAATTGATCAATTTTCAACATCGAGAACGGATCTTTTGGGCATGCTCAGTTTAAATCAATAAAGTCAACACAGACCATACACTTACCATTCTTCTTCTTTACTACCACAGTGTTTGCAAGCCATTCTGGAAAAAAACGTTTCTTTTATTGCCTTGGCTTCCTTCAACTTCCCAACCTTTTGTCTGATAGCTTCGATGTACTCTTTAGCTGATCTTCTCGGCCTCTGCTTCTTAGGAGGGTATGAAGGTTCTACGTTAAGCTTATGAACTATAAATTCGGGGTTGATCCTGGGCACCTCGTATGGACTCCAAGCAAATACGTCCACATTCTATATAAGAAAAAGCAACAACTTCACCTTCTCGTCGCCCTTCAAACTTGCTCTTAAGAGAAAATTCTTTCCACAGACCAACAGAATCTTCACCTTCACTAAATCCTCAGCACAGCTGGTCCAAGTTTTTCTTGGGGTTGCTGTAGTTGCTCTAAGGGTGTTTCCTCGGTTGTTTCCACTCGCTTGGCTCTTCGGCTTGCTGCAACCACTAAGCACTGTCTGGCTGTTTGTTGACTGCCCCTTATTACTGCGATTCCATCCTTGGTGCGGAACTTGACCTTTACATGCAGGGTAGATGGTACGGCTCCCATGTCATGAACCCATGGCCTTTCGAGGATCACAGTGTACGGCAAGAAAGAAGCAACCACTATAAACGTTACAGTTACCTCCTTGCCCCTCATACTGATGGGGGAGTGAAATCTTCCCTTCTGGAATTACCAAATGGCCGTAAAATCCCATCAATGGCGTATCATACTTGGACAAGTCTTCCTTCTTCAGCCTAAGCCCCCTATATAAGTCGGAGTACATTACGTTCGCACCACTCCCTTAATCTACCATAATCCATTTTACTATGAAACCCCTTACGCAGGCCATGACAACTAAAGCATAGTCGTGCGGTTGAATGGTACCCTCCATATCATCATCATTAAAAGTAATTGGTTGTTTAGTGTATCTCAGCTTCTTCTTAGGGGCATGCTCGCCTGCATCATCTTCTGCCGGTACCACAGCCAATATCCCCCTTGTCTTCGACGCTGGAGCGTCCTTTGGGACTGCATGAATGACCTCTATTATACCCAAAAGGAGTGGGAGAGGATTTCCGTGTAGCTAATCCACCTGCCCGGCTTCTCGATCTCTTGTTGCCGCCAAAAATTCTTTCAGATGTCCTGCTTTCATCAACTATTCTAGATGGTCTTTCAATACCCTGCACTGCTCGGTGGTATGCCCTTTATCTTTGTGGTATGTGTAATACAAATTTTGGTTTCTTCTCGATGGGTCGCCCCTCATTTTGTTCCGCCACTTGAAGTATGGTTTGTTTTTAATTTGATCAATAATCTTATGTACCAGTTCCTTGAAGGCTACATTCACTTCTCCCATTCTTGGCCCTGGCTCTTGAATCCTCAGAATCTTCTAGGGTTTAGATTGGAAACCGATATTTCAAGGATGACTTATGACCGGGGCTTTCCCTTTACTCTGTAACTGATCATCTTCCAGCTGCTTATATTCCTCGATACGTCTCATCGACTGCCTCATATCTTCAGGAGGCCTTCTTGTCAATGATTCTGTCAGTCCGGATTTCTCGGGCAACCCCATACAAAAAGTGCTCGCCACAATCTTTTCATTTTCCTCGCCGATTTCGTTATACAACTCCCAGTATTAGTTAGCATAATTGTGAAGGATTTCCCCCACCCCCATTTTCATTGACAATAACGCATCCACAGGTCGCGGAACTCGGCTGCAAGTCATGAATCATACACCAAATTCTTGGATCAATTTGGAAATACAGTGGATCGAGCCTTTCCTTAATCCGTTGAACCATCTTAAAGCAGTGAGACCGAGGCTCGAAGGAAAAACTTTACACATCAATGCGTCATTTTGAGCATGCAAAGAAATCATCTGGATGTAGTGACTTACATGTTCTACCTGGTCTGTCTTTCAATTGTAGGAGATGAACGGTGGCCGCGTGAACCTGCTCGGCATCATCGTACTTTCAATATCTCTCGGGAATGGCGATCGGGTAGCTTGGCGTAACGCCCGGCTCATTACATCCATGGCCACATTTCAAGGTTACCCCTCATCCGGGGAAATCAAATCACTATCTGCATACTCCCATGAATGATCGCGGTGCCGATGAGACCCAGATTGATTAGAGCCTGCCACACGGTGGTTCTCCACACTAGCCGGCCTTTCTCTTCGTTTCTTATAGTCTCTTCTTCGACATTTTCCCCTTGCTTCCAACTCCAAATCCTTCATCGTCCTTCATAGACGCTCGAGTTCTTGATCCCTCCACTCAAGCTCCTGATCCCTTTTGTTGAAGCGGTTGCGCCCTGAGGCATCAAACGCTGATCAGAGAGTTTGAAACGATCCCTTTCCAAGCCCGAACTACTCTGCCTCCTCATATTGCCTGTCTTCATGCCTTTTTGCCTTCTTTCTCGCCATGCGGACCCCCGCAATGACCCTCTAGAGCCACTTTTAGCATAACTTCCTAGCCAACTCCTAGACATTTTCCTGTACGTGCCCCAATAGAGCCACAGCTACGTAGGAGTCTTCCCACAGACGGCGCCAATTGTATGCATCCAAAAGGAGCTATTAGGCCTAAACTCTACTTGGATTCACATTCTATTTGTATTTTGGGCTTTTGGATTTCCTACAACGGGTGGTCCTATACCCAGCAACCTAAGTGCACTTGTTCTCAATCCCCTCAAAACTGCTATCACTCTCTCCTCTAGAAATGATCACACTTGTTTTTAGTGTTTTTCTCTGTAACTGCCAACCCCTTGTACCGAATTTTCCTCTCTTATTTATAGCTAAAGTTAGTGAAAAGGCTATGATTATTTTCCTGGTGGGTGGAAGGAGAGATCCAATATTGTTTCCTCTGAGTGGATGCTTAGTTGTGAGTGGGAGAAGGTGAGAATGGCATTGGAACTAGTTCCACCGTTAAAGGGACTACCCGACAACAGCACTCCCTAAGAAATGGAAGGAAGGTCCAATACTATCACTCTTAAGTAGATGTTTAGTTATGAGTGGGAGAATGTGAGAGTGGTATTGGAACTAGTTCCACCGTTAGAGGGACAACCCGGTAGCGGCACTCCCTAGGCGATATCATGCACTCTAAATTTCACCTGCCCTGGAAACGTATATATCGAAGGCAATGGAACCTCACCTTCGCCGCTCATGTCGTAAACATTTTCATCTCTGGCCTCGGGTTTTAGATGGGCATTAAAGCTTGCTTGGAATAAGCCCGTGGGTCCAATCAGTGTAAGGTTCTACACATGGCATCATTACAATGGGCTTTTATGAACAAATGGGCTTGAAGAAGGGTAATACCTATACAATTTATAATATTATGTTATTTTCGTGTATGCAAGAAAGTTGTATATGATTCAAGACAAACATTTTCTTTTATTAAGTAATGTGTAATTATTCTTTAAATTATATTAATTACAATTAATATTTTTTAAATATTGTAAATCAATTTTTTATAAAATAAATTAAAGACTACACGTTTCAGTATAATGATTTAGAAACATAAAATGAATACAAATGACTAACTTTCAGATAAATTAAATAATAAATGTTAATGTCACATGCAATATAAACAATAAATAGTTATGACAAAAACTAAATGAAAAACTATTTTTTAAGATGAAAATTTATAGCATGAGTCCAAATTTTTGATCATATAAATAATAACATATATATATATATATATATATATCTAAGGATTTCAACCAAAAAAAATCTCTCTTTTATTTGTATCTTTTTAAATTAATAAATATAGGTAATTGCCCTACATTGTTTAAGAGAATATAATAGGTATAATATAACTTGTTCCTTGCTGACCTATTCTTACAAACTATGTTGATTTTTTTTGGGTGAAGTTTGTGTGAGTTGTGTGTATGGTCGTATGGTTGTTTTAAAGAAAATCTAAAAATAAATAATAATAATAATAATAATAATAATAATAATAATAATAATAACTCATAATTTTTAATTTTTAATACTAAAAGAGGGGGAGGGGACATTTTTGTAAAAACTCGCTAAAAGATTCTGGAACGGTTGATATGAACCGTTAGATGGATGGTCTCTCATTTTGGATGAATGGTGAAGCTTATGTCCACGGTACTGGGTAAGAGGGTTATTTTGAATGTCACAATCCACGAAAACAAACCAAGACTTCCGAATAGATTATTATTTTTCATTAACGTGACATTGAAGGGTTTTTTTTATTTTTTTTTTTTTATTTATTTTTTTTTCGGTGAAAGACATTGGAGTATGTCAGATGCCACAAAAGGTCAAGTAATCTTCACTATTCATACAAGGTCAAGTAATTTTCAGGAGAAGGTATTACATGCAGCAGATGCATGTTACCTCTCTCTCACAAAGGGGTGGAGAGGTAACATGCATCTGATGCATGTAGAAATTTTTCAATTTTCAGATGCCCACCTCTCTCTCACCCTTTTTTTCTTTCTTTTTTTTTTTGTTTTTTTATAGTATTTATTAGAACTATGGGCTCATTTGGTACGTGTGTTTATATAACAGTTTTCAAGTTTAAAATTTTTTTTAGAAATACTTGTGAATGAAAAAGTGTGTGAAAATACGTGTAATGTTATTTAAAAACTGAAAATTGTTGTTTGAAATCATGTACCAAACACCCCCTAACTATCTTTGTCAGAGTCAGAAGGGCATGGTCCCCTGCCTTTGAAAAAAAAATCTACTAATATATATATATATATATATATATATTAACACAAAAAATTTCCTTTTGGCTCTAAAATTTATATACTTAGTCTCCCTTTCCCAAAAAATTTAAAAGATGACCATTAAATCTCAAAAATGGATAATAGAAAAATCTTTATATATATATAAAAAAGGCACATATCCTGATAATAAGAAAAATCTTTGGACAAATTATAAATCCAATCTAAGCAAAAACAATAACAAAAAATTAATTACAAATCCTAGCAAAACAAATCACAAAAACTCAATAATATTTACCCAATTTCTCCCTCTCATTTGAAAGATTTGTGCCCCTCTCAAATGACTCCACCCCCATAACCATAGAGTCAACTCCAATGCAACTAATCACTCAATCCACACACTTAGTATCACCAACAGTTTGGATTCGTTAGTGTCATTAACTCAAAGGGCGAAAAAAATGTATCTATTTTTTGAATAATAGAATTTTATTGATTTTTAATGTTTTATTAACTTTGGGACACACTTGGCATGCATGCATAAATGGTAAAAACATGTGTGAAACAACAACAATATATTATGTTGTGCCTTACCTAAACTGCCAACAAAGCATGTATGTGATTAGTCTATTAATAATAAACTTTGTGCCTTAACTAAATTAATGCAATGATAGGAAAAACTTTATTTTTTTACTATTTCTTTTCAAACTTGCAATTTCTCAAAGGAAAAAATCTCAACCTTACCATGACACCAATAATTATCTCACCCTTTTTTTCGTTGAATATTAATGTGTGATATTTATTAACCATTATTTTAGATATTTTATTAATATAGTGCTTGACATGGATTTGAACTTTTAACTATATTTTTTTTTTATTTTTTTTTTTGTATTTTTTTAGAATTTTTTAACTATATATATAGCATTATGAAGTTATTATTTATAAAATTATGTGAAAAGAAGAATTTTTTTTTAATTTATAATGTTGATAGAATAAAGAATCAGTCTAACCTTGGTCAGACCTTAAAATTATTAGGATGTGTCAATTGACTTTAAAAAAACCCTTGATTATAAATTGCTATTATTGATTTTTTTTTAAATTAAAAAAAATCCTAATAATGCATTGTTGTCAACCTCTAGTATTGATATTTCAATTTTTTTAAATCTTTAAACAAAAAACTTCGACTCTCTTAAGTTTGAATCTTAGTTCTGTCCTTGATTTTCATTGTTTGATATGGCCTTTTGTTCATATAGAAAAGGACAATTGTTTTTCTTGAGAAAATAGGGATACAAGTTTTGTGCCACAACTAAGGGTGGCAAATGGATGGGTTTGGTAGATTTTGGGTTGGGTCAAAAATGGCTCAGTATATAATTATTCATTTATCCATTTAAAAACCATTTAAATGAAAATTAAATACCCATTACCCTTCCAACCTATTTAATCTTTAAACCACCCATTTAACCCATTTTTTAAATAGAAGAGAACTCCACTGATGAATAGCAAGAGAGAGAGAAACAGATATCATCACCGTTGGAAAAGGTAAAGGCAGAGCTACTAATCAAATCTGATATCATTGTCATTTTCGTCTTCATCAATGGTGGCCAAAAACGTTAACACCATAACCAATCATTAAGCTCAAAAAGTGGTTGGGAGGTGGGAAAAATATGAGGAAAACCAAAGAAAATCAACAAAAAAAAAAAAAAAAAAAGGCATGGAGAGAGGCAAGGAGTGTAGCAACTAGGAAACTTAAGGTCTGTTCGGTTAGAGGAGTGGAAAAGTGGGAGGATGGAAAATTGTGGGAGAATAGAAAAGTGAGAGGATAGAAAATATTTAGTTTTCCCTCTTGTGTGTCCGGTTGGAGGGGTGGAAAAGTGGGAGAGTGGAAAAGTGAGAGGGTATAAATTAACTATTATACCCTTGTTAATAGTAACATTGAAATTAAAAAAAAAAAAAAAAGTTCAACATGCAATAACATTGAAATGAAAAAAAAAAAAAAAAAAAAACAAATTCAACGTTACTGAACGTTGAAAAGAAAAAAAGAAAAAAAAAGAAAAAAAGAAAAAGAAAAGGGGTTCAACATTACTGAACAAGGTTCAGTAATGTTTGAAAAAAAAAAAAAAAAAAAAGAGAGAAGAAGGTTCAACATTACTGAACCTTCTTCAATAACGTTTGAAAAAAAAAAAAAAAGTTCAACATCAGGTGGGATGGGGGCATTTTAGTAAATGCCCCCATCCCATGTTTTCTCCCCCATCATTTTCCTCCCAATTTGGGAGGAAAATTTTTGTGGGCTCGGGAGGAAAATTTTCCTCCCGGTTTTTCATCCTCCCTCTCTTTTTTCTCCAAAAAAATAGTAAAAAATACTTATTTTCCTCTCTTAATTTTCCATCCTCCCTATTTTCTCTCCAAACGAACGCACCCTTAAGTTATGTTAGGGTTTTAATTTTGTTTTTTTTTTGGTCGTGTTTATTTTTTTATTTTTTTATTAATGTAGATGTAAAACTACTAGACACAGTGAATTTATCCATTAGTACTTATCTAATTGGGACAGGCTCCTCTCCAGTTTTAATATCTCCAGTTGTCTCTGTTTTTACACGGATGACTGACACTTGGCAAATAAAAGATCCTACGGCTAAAAAAAACTTACATCTCTTTCTTCCTCCAACATCTCTTTCCACGGCAATTTCAGATTTTTTACCCATTTGTCTCTCTCACGTTTCATTCTTCTTTTCGTTGTCCCTCGTCCTTCTTTCTCTATCATTAAAACTATTGCTTGAGCCTTTCTCTCAGTTCCCTTTTTCTCTACAAAATTACAGCCCCTATCTCTTCAGATCTGTCATTACTTTTTGCTTTTGTTTTTGTGGATAGACTGGGTTTTTAGGGATTTTGGTTCTAATGAAGATGACAATGTCGTTTGGGCAAGTCTCATTCATGATGGGTCTTCAAGGATTGCAAGGATTTTGATGTTGCTTTGACTCTCATGACGGAAAAGATTTGGTTTTGGGTGCTCATCATGTTAATGGCAGTTGATGGGTTTTATCAAAATTTGGATTCTGCAACTTTTTAATCCATATATATTGTCTTGTACAGCCCCTCTTTTGCAAAAAAATCACTGGGCACACAAAGAAAATGAGTTGAAGAAAACCAACCAAACATAGAACAGTCTAGTGAAAAGATTTGAAGGAAAGCATTTTCTTGATTTTTTTTCTCAAGATTAGATCTTCCTTTTTTATATTCTTCTCCGGAAAGCCAAGGTCTTGATCCCTTTGTTGATCAAGTGGTTGTAATGATGTTGGAGAGAGGAATAAAAAAAAAGACAAATGGAGAGAATCTAAAATTTTTGTGAAAACTGGAAACGGCTGCTGGAGGAAGAAAGAAATATGGTATTTTTAGCCCTTGGATCTTTTACTTGCCAAGTGTCAGTCATCCTTATAAAAACGGGAGACTACTGGACACGGTGAATTTATCCATTAGGACTTATCTAATTGAATTACCCAATGGGTCTTTATCCATTTGACCCAAATGTTTTATTGGGTTGGTTTAAGGCTTATCCAAATTAGATCATGGATGGGATAATGGGTTTTGGGTAAAAATTGCTACCCTTAGCTACAACCTTTACTACAACTTCCTTTACTACAACTTTGTGGTTGTTGATTGTGAGTAATAGAAGAAAAAATGATGGACTTATATAAAAGTAATAAGTAATACCACATTTTTGGCTCAAAAATTGTAATGTAGGACATAATCTTCAAGTTAATTTATGCAATTTGTTATTTTTGATATTTTTATGTAATCTTCATTATTTTAGGTTTAGGGCATTTATTTCATTTTTTTAGGTGCTTTTAATGCTTTTTAGGCCAAATTTGGTTCATGTTAAGGTTAGGTATTAATTATGAGTTATTTTAGAACATATTTTCTTGTCTGTCAAGTTTTACAGAGCTCTTAAATAGGTCCCTAAGTCTTTAAGCGTTTTAAAAAAATAATAATTATTCAATCAATAAAATTCAAACTTATGTCTTCTCTTTTCTAGTGAATTCCAAATCTTTTCTCCTTGTGGATTCAAGGAACCCTCATGAATTTAATGTTATTTTCAGAAGTAAATGTGTTTTGTTTTTTGTTTTCTAGAAGTAAACATATTTTACTTCTTGAGCTTTTGCATTCTCGCATCAGTTGGTATCAGAGCCTTGATTTATCTTGGTCTGGTGGCTAATATATAAGATAGTAGCAATTCTGGTGATAGAAAACTTAGCAAGTATTACGTGACGTATAGCTAGCACTCATAAATATCTTTACTAGGATGCCGTCATTGGAGCATAAAAATAATAGGGATAACTGTCGCGAAGACATAACTCACCTGCAACCTATGGGTAAACAAATTTCATATAGGCCTTATAAAAGAATTGCATGTTTAAATAAGATTTTCTTGATTGGTTACTGGATCTAGATGATTTATTGACTGTGAGAATCTTTGTTATGAGAGAAAAATTAAACTTGCTTTGTATAAAATTAGTGAATATGCCTTACGTTGGTGGGAACGATTATACTCTAATAGAATCCGACAAGGTGAAGACATAATTCGTTCATGGTAGAAGATGAAAAAGATGCTTGCTATCAACTTTTACCCTATAAATTGTGAAGAAATCTTGTTGTATACAAAACAAGATTATTATTGACCAAAAAGTTCATACTTAAATTATTTTGAAGATTCCACCATTAAAGGATGAATTGCATGTTGAAGAAAATATTGTTCTTAAAGATTATTTAGAAGTCAAAGAACGAAATATAGAGATTTATGAGGAAATTAATGAAGGTCTTGTCATGGAAGAATATTCTAAAATCAAGATTATTGTGAAGGAGAATAATAAAGATTCTATTATAGAGAAAGATCTTGAACTCAATGAAATTGAAGAGGAAAGTTTCAATAGGCCCCTAAGTTTGTAAAAAAAAAAAAAAAAATTATTCAATCAATAAAATTCAGATTTTTTTTTTCCTTTCTATTTTCTAGTGGATTCCAAACATTTTCTCCTTGTGGATTCAAGGAACCCTCATAGATTCGAGGAACCCTTGTAGATTTGAGGTTATTGTCAGAAGCAAACGTGTTTTGTTTCTTGTTTTCTAGAAGTAGACGTGTCCTGCTTCTTGGTGCTTCCGCAACCCTCATTACTTTGCCACAACCTTTACTACAATTTTGTGGTCACTGATTATGAGTAATACAAGAAAAAATGATAGACATATATAAAAGTAACATGCAGTACCACATTTTTGGCACAAAAATTGTGATTGTTGAAGAAGTCTTTGCTATTTCAGTGACATTTTGGGCTTGACAAAGCTTTGCTCTAAAGTAGTCAAAAAAAAATCCTTCATATCACAATGTGAAGATTTATTTAAGATGATAGTCTGTTTAACACCCATTTTTCTATTTTAACTCCTAAAAAATAAAAAACAAGCAACATCTGAGTTTCTATTCTTGAAAAAAAAAATATTAGACACTTGCTACAATAATTCTTACTTATAGAAGTTATTGTAGCAACTTCTATTGTTTTCAATTTATTTTTTATTCTCTCTCTCTCTCAACTTTGTCCCCTTTCCTCATTTGACTCCCTCTCCTATCCCTCTTTTCTCTCTCTAATATGCATGTTAGTGGTTGTGTCTTAACATTGATAGAACAAAGACTAGCAAAGATTGTGGTTATGGGTTTTGGTTTGGTCTCCAACGATTTGCTGGTTGCTGGGTGATGATTCAATGGTGGTTTTTTTGCTATTTACAGCGGTTGAGTTATATAGTTTGGGTTTTGATTTTGGTGGTTGTTGACTTAATGGGTTTTGATTGTTATTGTTGATTATGGCATGGTGGTGGTGGCTGAGATTTGGTGGTTAGGTTGATTTGGATTTCAATGGTGGGTGGTAGATGGGTTGATTAGGGTATGAGTTTGAGTGATGAGTGGAGGGCAGTGGATGGATTGTTATGGGTTTAGATTTAGGTGGTGATTGGTTGTGTGTGTGTGTGTGTGTGTGTGTGTGTGTGTGTGTGTGTGTGTGTGAGAGAGAGAGAGAGAGAGATGGGTTAGTTTCATATTATTTTATTGAATAGTTTATATTATTTTAATGTGTAACATGAAAGATGAGATGTTGGATGAGTTGTAAAATGCTATGTTAAAATAAATAAAATAGATTTTTAGAATGTAAAATAAATATTTTTTTAAAATACTCGAATGTTAATGCTCTAATGCCACACAAGATTATTACTTGAATACTAAATACATTACTTCAAAGGTTTTTTTTATATGAGTTCGAATTTGGTAAGGATGGAGTGTAAAACCCATGTTTTACACTATCCAATAAGAAATTGTTACATTTGTATTTTACTTACAATTCAATACATCTTATCACACCTAATAATATCTTAATAAACTCTCAATTTAGTTCAATTTATATATGGGTATTAAAATTGATTGAGTGTGGTTGTGCATATTCTTAAATATGTGATAAGATAATATGACATGACATGTTAGAGTTAGAGGGGTAAAATATAGATTTTACACCATATCCTTACTAAATTTAATCTCTCTTATATACATGTTATCTAAATACCTTTACAAGAGTTTCCCTACTAAACAATTAATTTAAAAGGGTCATTCTCGTGAGATTCTTTCATGTAATAATTCGGTGTGTGTGGGATGAGGGGATTGCATACACTCGAGGGAATAGTCAGATTTTCGAAAAGATCTAGATACCCTTATTTGTATATAAAAAAAAAGGGACCCACTATTTTAAGTATTAAAATGAATGGGCCCGCCAAAATTTATCCTCATGGCTACGTAATGGATTGGAGGAATTTTTTTTTTTTTTGGACAAAGTTTTGCTACAAAACTGGTTGTAGCCTAAAACTACAACTTCACTCAATAAAATAAATATTATTACATATTTTGAAAATTTAATCGTTGAATTGTATGTTTTTTACACTCTTATTGATGACATAGTTATTAATCTTTAATTTTCTAGAAATTTTGCCAGTATGAAAGATATAAGAAGAAAGTCTAATCTAAAGGTAGATTTATCAAAATTCGCCTTTAATAAAAAAGATATTGAGTAAGATTTTTAGTCTAAGGTTACAACCAATTTTGTAACTAAACAACTAAACTTAGGGGAGATATCGGCCCAGAGGAATTCTGTTTGTAGAAAAAGTTTTTCTTTTTGGGCTGCACAAGATTACAAAAGCCATCTTCACTATTCATCCATAACACAACCCATTTTTGCCGTCCATGTTCACCCAACCCAAATAACAAAAGACGATCTTCACTTATCACCCAAAGCAAACCCATATAGCATTAAACCATCTTCAACGTTCATTCAAATCAAACCCGAATAACAAAGAAGACCAAAACTAGCTTTGAGCTGTGTGGAATTTTGTGAGCAGCTCTGGTGCGATGCGCTAGCCTGAACTAGTTCGCTGATCGGAGGCGAGAAGCAAATTTTAGAAGCTTCAGATGCTCCAGCAATCTGCACGGTAATCTACTATGCAGATACAAGTTAATGAATGCTATGATAATTTTGGTTTTAGAACCTTTCTTGCTAGAACATTAAAAAAGTTTGCGTCATAGTTTTTTTTTAGCCAATACTATATATAATATATTGATAATATTGTTTAATTTATAGTTTCTATACTATCGTAATCCTGCTGCATTTGTCTTGTCAAAGGTGAAGCCATAAATTTAGCAATATGATTATCCAAAAAGCTGCTTTATCTATCTTACTTTCTTCTTTTACAAAACTTTCAACATTAGTGTTTTTATTTTAGTTTTCAATATAATAAAATAAAATAAACAAAAGTGGCTCTATACTGTAACTGTGGATAAATTTAATTTAGTGGCATTAAAAATAACAATATAGCTTTTTAGACCACTAATACCAATGCTCTTGTACCGAGATGCAAAAGTAACAAAGGTTAGGATTTGAGACAGTAACGTCGTACTTTATTGGTGGGACTGACATTGGGATTGGGCAATGACTAATGACATTAAATAAGTTGATTTATACTCCTCCATTATGTATGCCAGGTTTTATGTATATGTTTATTGCAGTCTCTTTGGAGATATTAAATACACCATCTTTCTTTACATATCAGGCAGTATTTCATGGCATATCTTGAAATGATTATTGAACTCATGAAACAATACATTTCAAATTTAGTGTTTTTGTTTTGTGTAATGTTTTGCTTTTGTAACAGAAGCCCACCAGCTCTGAATACTAGATATGACTGGTCAAAACATCTTATGTGATTAATTTTTCATGAGAATGCAGCATTCAATCATGTAATTGTTTATTCCCTATATAGTATTCTATGTTTTTTATTCTTTTGATGTGGTTTATTATACAACTTAGTGATTTTGTTGATTTGTTTTCTAAATTTTTTTCCAAGAATGGTTTGGTCTTTTAATTGTGAAGAGACCAATTGGTTTTATGATGAGTTAACTTGTATGTAGCAATGTACAGGGTTTCTAAACTGATTTTTGTCTTAAAAATGTTGATTATGATAATATTCAAAACTGCCTTATGAAAATTGCTATATGCACTGATTTTGTATTTTCTTAAAGTTGAGTTTTCTTGGGCCTTCAATCCATGCTTCAATGTGTATGGTTCTCTGAGTGTCATCTCTCAGGAAAAACTAATGGATGCAAAAAATAATATAGAAACAGTTTCAGAAGACAAATATAGCGAGCACTGAACCGCTTACATAGTTACATATAGTATTCTCTAATAGATACTTTTGAATTAATTCTTTCTTTGATAAATGTTAGACTGCCATTGTTGGTAAGGTTGAAGTGTGGAGTATGGCTTCTAGTAGGAATAAATTTCTGGAATATTTTGGCTAGTTTTGTTTTCCATTTCTGTCTTCTTATGGTCATTAGAGATCTCTTTGGCCTGTGAGCTACATAATGGGAATTTTTCCTCTTCTACTTATTAAAAAAAAGAGGGAATTTTCCCTTTTCTGTTCCCTAATCCTCCTATATCTGCTCTGGTGAATGTGCAATTCAATACCAGGTCTATAGTACAATGTTAAGATGCTTAAGGAATTAAGTTAATTGTCACTTTCAATCTTGATAAATCTTACATGTTACTAGTAGGCTTGATGTAGTCAAACAGATATTTTGGACTTTTTATATCTATCCGATTGGACACATCCCAAAATTAATGATATCATTTTTTCTGTTTTTTATGTTGCTTGGAAAGGAGTTTTTTTTTTCTTGGATTCATGAAATGAAGTTATATCAAATTTTATATTGTTTTCTTTCTTTTTATTTGGAAGGTGTATATGATATACATGCGGGCAAACACAACCACGCACACACCTCAAGACAAGAAGTATCTTCTATAAGCTTTCAAGAAAGGACATTGATATGTTTATTGTTATGCGATGATGTTAGTCTCTCACGAAGTTTACAGTTTTTTCCTGTATTCAAATTTTTGTTTAGAGATTTGGGCCATCAAATATTACATGGCAAAAATGGAAGGATTTGTAATTGTTGGAAATGTACAAAATGTTCCTTTTCATGAAGCATTATTGTTGAATAAAAGCAGAACCTAAGGCTATTGATAGTTGTGCTTTTAACAAATCTCATAGGAGAAAAGGGAGTAGATTAATCTTATGTCTATCAAGTGTTGAGAGTTTCTTTTGTTGTGTTGGGATATACAAGGAGAAATAGGCATTAATGTAGACTCAAATTTGTTTGTTGTATTCAAACAATAACAGAGAAGAAAACGTTTGTTATGACTTTGAGTTTTACTTTCCTATCAACACCCCCAAAAAAAGATAAGAAAAGAAGATTTATTTATATATTTGCAGTATTGATTTATCTTGGTATAGGTTTGTAGTTTTTTTTTCCTCCTTTGTTGGTGAGTATTTGTAATTGCATTGTTGGTGCAATTGTATTATGGCCTTTTTTTATCCCCAGCAACCCATATATAGTTGATTATTTATTTGTCTTAGTAGCTAAAAGTTGCTATCCAGATTTCTTTTATCCTGTACAAATGCAATCCCTTTATAGCTTAAGAGACATCGTTACTTATGACGTCTGTTCCAAGTTGGACAGGAGACATGTTAGTGTTCCTTTTATTCCCCTTAGCTGCAGGAACTGACTGTCAAATGCACAGGATTACTTCCCTGATAAGAAATTTGTTTTTCTACAGAATAAAAAGTAGTTGAACTTGGATCTAACTACATCAATAAATGAAGTCTCTGTATTTGATCCTTGCTTTCATTAGGATATTCTTTTCATTGATGACTGCTATAAAAATGTACAGAGTTGAGTCATTGGTGTTGTGTTGCTATTGACTTAATGCTTTCACAATATGAAGTTTCTTAAATTGTGATACACCTAACTTTTAGGAATCAGAAGAAACCTCATGTTGTAACTTGTAAAGTGTCGCTTAGAACTTTTGATACTTTAATATCTTTTGTCTGCTTAATCTGATATCTATGGTGTCATATATCCTCTTATCCTGGAATAAGGCATAAACTCCTCTTAATGGTTTGCAATTTTCTTTTTACCTTAAGGGATCAATCGATCCCTGTGGCAACAAACAATTTACTTATCAAAAAAAAAAAAAAAAAATCTTAACTTGCAGAAGATCAGTTATCTTCGCGCTTTACACTTTTTGACAAAGATTCCCTGCTTTTATACATCTTGAATTTGGTGGTTACCTAGCAATGTTTGATCTTGGGAAGTCCGAAAGTGTATTTTACTCCTACATGACATACATAACTTGACAAAAAGGTATGTGATTATATATGTTTTCTTTTTTGTATCGTGAATTTAATGTTTGGATAGCTTTGATGGTCAAAATAATGTATTAATACTAATTCCTTATCTTATGGTGAAACTATAGTGTGCCCTCTTTTTTGATAACTTTTAAAATTACATTTCTAATGATTATTGAGGGATGATTTAACTACTATTGAGCTGGAACTTAAAAGAAAATTTAAGGAAAGGTACTAGGAGTAACAAACAAAGGTCATATTTCAATTCTTTTATCTTAAAGTCTACTAAACTGTAATATATATTATATATTTTAGATTAGTAACATGTGCTGGTTGGAAGGTTTTAATATGTTGTACTTTGTTTAACTTGAGTGGGTTCGTATTCTTTTCATGTGGGCCGTGTGAAGTTTTTATATATGTCCTTGATTTCTTAGGTACATGCTTAGTTAATTTTGCAGAAAAATTATTAGGTACTCCCTCCTCTCACATAAATGGTGGGTCTTACCATGAATTTAATTAGTAGGACTCACCATTCATGTGAGAAGAGGGAGTATGTATTTATGGTATTCCGAGAGTACACAATAATTTTCCAATTTTGCATACATCCAAAGTTTATAATTATTTATAAAAAATAAATAAATAATTAATTAATTAAAAAAAAACCTGAGTTCTTATTCCACACCACTTTTATATTTTTTGCTAAGCCAATACCTATTAATTGTATATTTACTGCACTTGATCTTCTCATTATGTATTGTACTTTCTTTCCAAATTTTCATAGGGCATAACTTCTCTGTCTTGTGTTTATCTGTGTGTGCGCGTGTGTATGGGAAGGCATGCATGTGTGCATGTATCTATGCGTACACGTACCAATTTGTATTTCAGCACTTCAAACTGTGGAAATATCTAAATTTAGAATATTAAAGGAAATTATAAGAAAAATGTGGGAAAGAAAACACTGCCAAGAGGCATGGGAGTTTTAAACTTTATTCGTGGCTACTCCATGACTTGAATCAATTAGTTCAAGTTTAGTTCAAGATTATAAAACTTTTGAACCTAATATGTTTTCTAGATCGCTACATGTTTGGATATCTCAACTCTAAAGGAGGCCTATGTGCAACTCAACAATGTGGATTGTTAATTTCTATTGCTCACCACTATGCATGATTCTACCAATGAATCCGTAGGAAGTTTGTTAAGGCCCTCTTATAGGCACCTGGGAATTGCCACCATAAGAAATACGAGCAAACAGAACTAATCAGCATGTTAACATCTTGTTTCTTTCTCACTAAACCAATTTCTTTACGTCTCCTTTGCAATGTTGTAGACAGTTTTGTCAATGGTGGGTGTCACATTTGGAATTCTTTAGATACAGAATCTGTTTGAAGAAGTTGGCTAAAGAACTCCGATAAGATGTTACTTTAAGCTGTCACTGTTTTCTTTATCCAACATATATTTTAATCAATAAAATAGACATTTCACTGAAATGACTACTTTTGCATGAATTTAAAAGATTATGAGAACAAGTTGGTCTTGGACGGGTTTGTGCCATTACCAAATATGAACTTGTAAGTTTCATTGTTCTTCCTAATGTTGCCTGTAGTTTAATTGAAATGCAACCATTCTATAGACACATAGCATTTTGGATAAAGCTCCTTTGTCCTTTTGTCATTATTAACAATATGACCTTAACATATTGCAACAATAGCCGATGCCGTATATGGTGTTTGTTCTAAACATTGTCTTCAAATCACAGGTTATTTTATATTGCATAAAGAATTTTATGTGGTAACTCCTTCCAAGTTCTCATGTTTTCTTTGCTTGAGTGACCAAAAAGTGACGCTATAGCTGTAATTTTTTCGTTTCATGGTTATTACATTATAAGTGACAGAGTGGCACCAGCCTTATGATCCACATCCAAATCAGCGACTCTTTTTAAGTGTGGTGAATCTGGTGATGAGCAATTGCTTCTTATAGTAACTTTAAAATTTCCATGAACTGAAAGCCCTCATTTGGTTCTAGTTGCACCACGAAAAGTTCTCTTTGATATGTTTTTAACTTCTCTTTATGTACATTTCAAAATCAAATTATTAGCCCGCAACATACTACATACTTCAGAGGAAGCTCTTGATTCAAGGAATACTACTTGCAATGACTAACCAAGTTGATTACTAAAATCTAATATCATTCTGCTCTGCTCATTTTAAAATAAAACTTATAATTATGTGACGCAAACTTAGTCTGTTTTTGTTGAGACTGACCACCTTTAGAAGAGATTTCGGAATCATGAAAGAAGAACAAGGTTGGCTACTGCATCTAGAGGGATACCTTGCCTCCATGCATAAAAACATTAACTGAATCTTGTGTACAGTTGACAGTATAATATCAAGCGAGATTAGCTTCATATCACCAGTTTCTCCTAAATGACAAAAGGTTACAGTGTTTGGTTGACATACTATACTGACAGTGGTGGATTTCATACAGTTTTGAAACAGAATCTCTTTAAAGAATTAAGGACCTGAAATGAACCTTGATATTCAGTCTTACTAATCCTACTTACATTCCTGAAGTAAGTTTTACTAAACAATTTTGAGATAGCACAATGCTTGAACGCTAGTAAATCCGATGAACAGAAGTATATAAAATCGAAGTATAAATTTTAATAGTATATTAGCTAGTAGAAATGACAATACTAGCTCAAGCAATGTTTATCACTCGTGTTTCATCCTCATAATCCTTTAGAGTAATATATATGAGGTATCTGGTGTTGATTAATGTTAGGCTATCTGTTTTCATTGCAGGGTAATGTAATGACAACAGTGCTTATAATATGTGAACTTGCTTGATAATTGCTTGACATCAGAACTTTCAAGGCTCGCACTTCGTTTTCTTTTATATATCATCTTCTAAAATGAGCTGTATTGGAGCTCATACCCAGAATTTGTAACAAAATAAAGAGGTGTGGCAGTTCTTGTCAATTAAGCGTCTCTTTGCCTCAATAAAGAATATAAATTTGTAGCCCTTTTTCAATCTCACAGTGATGCAAATGTTTATTTTAGATTCACATACATTTTTCAATTAATTACAATGATTAAATAATCCAGTGAGTCAATGCGCTTATTTGTGTATAATGATGTGATAATTCACTTTGTTGGACAAGAAAAGGGAGATAATCAAGAAAGCCACTTTCCACTTTTAACTTCCAAAACTTGATTTGGATTATAATGAAAAGATAAGCCTAGGGAAGGTCTAGATGTTCATGGACATTAGCTTCTGTTTGTATATAAGATTTATCTGCTATCATCAGCAAAACTACTCTTGTATGATTAGTGATATTATGGTCATGGAACATGCGATAAAAAACATCATTACATCTTCTACCATTTGAATGTGTGCTTGAAATCTGATTCAATAGGAAAATTAATTTGAGAAATATCACAAATGGAATAAGCTGTTGATTTAAAGATAAATATACAGTATAACCCAACAAGTTAACAATAGAAGGTCGGGTAATCATAGAACCTGTGTCAACATTTGAATAGAGAATGCACTCTTGAGATGATGCAATTGAGGTATATGTTTCTGTTCCAAATTTGTGAAGTTGTCTGGATTCCAGTGGATTCTTACAAACTAAAGAGCTGGTTGAAGATTTTTAAACCCCGTGATGTTAGAGGGACTGAGAACTCATCAAGAAGTAGTTTTCTTTAGCTGAGCTTTGTACAGCAATGTGTTGGGTTAAAGGGTGTCAAAATTTGGATGAGTCTAAAAATAAGAACAAGAAGAAGAAGGCAGATGCAAGCAAGTAGAAGACAGATGCAAGCTTTGAAGTGAAGAGATAGTTCAGACAGAGAGGCAGGGGAATGAAACAGTGTAGTGTTAGGCAGAGAGGCAGAGGAATGAAACAGAGTAGTATTGGAAGATTAGCTTGCTATACGACTGACCTGAACTAATGAGTTATTTAATGTACGACTTGTAGTTTAGTTTCAAGTTTATTAGAAGATGTATGTAGGGACACGTGTAATACTAGGACTAGTTGAATTGGGCGTTAGAGTAGGATCCGTATAATGTGGGGTTAGTTGCAGATTAGTTATTTTGCTTCTGGTGTTAGTTCTTGTATATATACATATTGTACAAATCCGTTTTGATTCATTCAATACAGATACAGAAATTTATCAATCAAACTTCTCTCTAGCTCTCTGTTTTTCTCATAAAGCGACTGAGAACTCATCGAGAATTGGTTTTCTTTACCTAAGCTTTGAACATCAATGTGTTGTTGAAATCTGATACAGGTGCTTTGGAGTCATTGTTTTGGACACAAATTCACCATGTAGTTAAAGAGTTTTGTTAGGACATTTCATGGTTATGGCCTACAAAATTATTTTGGACTTGTTACAGTGACAAAAGGTGCCACTACAACTTAAATTACCGCCTCAGAGAACTCTTTTGGCAACTGCATACTTCAATTCTTCATGAAATTTTCTAGATTAGTCAGTGTTGTTCACCTTAACAAGCTGAAGTCGTTTCTATAACAGATGAGAAAAACAAATATGTTGAATTTTTTGCGGCAACATTTGTCTCCTATACAAATCCAACATGGCCTCAGTAAAAGTTAGCAGCAACTATACTCGTTAATCCATGATGAATAATATATATCAAGTCAAATTATGTCACATGGACAAGTTGTAATTCTCCTCTATATCTACTGAGAAAACAAAGTCCTTAAAATAATATTGTGCCTTACTAAGTCGAAACAGGATGACAATACAACTACATTGTTGCTACAGAATGAGCCTTTTGTAATAATTCTGATAAATCTTAAATTCAGAATATCTCCTTGTCAAGATGAAATTGCCTCAATATCCACAGAGAAAACAAATCCTACAAATTAATGAGAAAGAGTCACGTCCACATAACCCATATTTGCCCCTCTCAGAAATGAACCTCAGAAGATTGTTATGAAATTATTTGTTAAGATGACTATGTTGACTCTACCTATACAGAGAAAACTAGATTTTTTTTTTCAATGAGACCAAACTAGAACTTAAATTAGATGTTTTGCATGGATGTGCCAGAAAACACGTTTAGATTAACCTGCCCAGACGACAAGAATTCAATGCGCAGCCCTAAGTTCTTATTGAATATTTGAATACTTGTTATTATTCTTATTAAACATTGAAAGATCCAAAAAAATCCTGAAAATGGTCTAGCCTTTTCAGATTTCAAGTCTCTTTCCTGCTGTTGATCACAAATATCATCATCCAAAGGAGTTAATTTTGTTGATCAAGTAACCATCCAAAATCAAGCTTTCTTCCCCTCTCCTCTCACCAACCTGCCTACAAATTCATTAATGTTCTTATCTGAGCTTCTACCTAAACGAACAGCTCTATTACAAGCTTTCTCCATTAAGTTGCGTTCTTTACAATCTCTTCACTTCTTTCTCCAACTGTAACTTCTTTTATACACATCTCTAGCTCATCCCTTGTTACACGCCCCTCTTTGTTCTTCTTAGCCTTAACTCCCACGTGCCACAACTCCTCCACAAACTTAGCATTAGTAAGCTGATCACTCCACTGTGGCATTGCTACCATTGGCACCCCCAGGCTCAAGGCCTCATGTTGAGTTCCAGCCACAATGTGTCACAAAGCAAGCCACAGCCTGATGTGCTAGCACCTCTAGTTGATTGCCCCATGGTACAACTAACCCTCTTTCTTGTTGAATTAATAAATTCGATTGGCAAATTGTTCATGGAATCTTTTGCAACCAATAAGAAATAAATATTGCTTGCTATCAAATCACATGCAATTTCTTCAGCCTGTTTACCTGTTATGTCTGCCATGTTTCCAAATGATACATATATCACTGACTTTGGTGATTTTGCCTCTAGCTGGCTCAAGCACTGGTTTCTACTAAGCTCCCAGAGACTGGCGCCATAAGCTGATGGCACAACTGCCTTTACTGATCTAGGTAGGCTGATGGCACCATTGGCTCAACCATCACCAAGGGCCATAGTCCTAACATGTCCTTCACTAGCTTTTCAACAATCAATGAACAAAATGAGAAAGATATCCAACTACACAAATACAGGTCTTACTAATCGGCATATAAAATAATAAAACTAAAACTATAGTGTAGAGTTTGATAGATTTGACTCCTAATCTTTGATTCTCAAAAAAAAAAAACAAAAAAAAAGGGACTAATCTTTGATCATTTTTTACTTCAATAAAGGCATAAATAAAACACATGATTTCCAAATTTAAAATCTATAGTTATATATTATATACTTATCCCTTGTCCAAGATTATCCTGAATGTATTGAGAAGCTCTAAATTATTTGGAAATTCCTTGTCTTCTGATATCATCTCGTATCAAAAATTAAAAAACAGGAATTCACCTATTCCATCTTCTACTTTTTCCCTCTTAACATCATTTGTTTTCTCAATTCCCATGATTGTCTATCACTTTCAATTTATTTCTGGCAGATTATATAATAATTCTATGTCCCTGATTTATTTAACCATGCTCGTATAAATCAATGTTTCCAAAATATTTTTCTTCCTGGCATCTATTCTTAACAATAGAAAATAGTGCCCAAAGCAAGCAAACAAACAAAAAAAACCAACATACCATGGTGAGTAGTCTGGTTAAACATAAAGCTATGTGGGTGAAATATAAGAAAATTACCTCACTTTCCAACTCTTCAGAACTGTTACAGAATACCCAGTCATTTTACCCAAACAGCCAAAGTTTTCCTCGATCACTGCCAAATAAGCAGAATTACATGAAGGCTGAGCAAGAAAACTAGGCAAGTCAGAAAGGCCAAGTGAAGGTAGTCCAGGAAACAACACAGGCTCAGTTTCTTGCTTCACTGGCAAAGTCAGCTGACCATGATCAATATGCCAGTACATGGAGCACATAGAAGCTGAGTTTGCCAAGAATACTGCTCCATAAATGCCAAAATACCTGGCCACATCAAGAGCCCATGGAAGCAAGGAGTCATACACAACAGAGTTTACTGGTGAGACTGAGTCTTTGAACTTTGATATGAGCTCTGATAAAGTTCTTGAACCAACTGATTTAAATGACTCTAAAGTAGGCTTCTGTACTTGGAGCTTGCTTATATCCACCTTCATCATAGCCATCTGAGATGGGCTCAACACCAACAGTGGTTGCATGAATGGACTTGACAGTGTAATGGGTTGGGCTAGAGTGGCCTTGAGACCTTTGGAGGCCAAACGTTTGGCAAACTGGAGGAGAGGGTTTATGTGGCCTTGGGTAGGAAAAGTGAGCACAAGAAGTCAACAACATGACCTTTTTGGTTGCTCATTTTTCTTGTTTAATACAGGGATGTACCTTGATTGATGAATAGAAGACATACTTATAGGCCCTGCTTGACGTGCCTTGAACTAATTTACCGTGGAAAATTATGACTGAATATTGAAAAAGTGGTTCACCCTATTGATCGCTGTGGCCAAACTTGGTGAATGAGTTATGAAATAGAAATGCTGATGAGGTATTTCCTCATTATATTTCCGGGAAGACATTGGAAAATCGTTGGTTTTCAGATAAACTGGAATTGGACCCACCAATTATATGAGTCAATCAATTTAATCTGATCACAGAAGCCATTAAGATTGGCCCGTGCTAATTTTGAGTCAAGGTCCACTAGATAATCTAATCAAGTTGGACGGATAATATTACTCTGCATTACTTCCACAGTGAAAAGTTGCATTGCTTTATTGTGGTCCCATGTCAGAAAATTTAAAACGCTTTATTTATTTATTTATTTATGAGAATTTCGTGCTCAGAAGCGAGTACAGAAGCAAGCAACTTGGAAAAGGATTGGCAACAGGCTATGCACTGAGGCAAATACTTCTATACCCGTGGGAGGACAATCAAAAAAGAGATCCATTGATAGTACAGAGATCACTAACGGTTTACCCCTAAAAAAACGTGGGGTTGCTGTTGGAGATGAAGTTGCAAATTCTGAAGTGGCAGAGGCTAAGCATCAGCCCTGCCAATTACAATGAGTCTTTTAGTGTGAAATTGTCGTGGGCTTGGAAACCCACGAACAATTCGAGAGCTTGGAGATTACATCCGGGCAAAAGATCCTCCTGTTATGTTCTTGGCCGAAACATGGACAAATGATGCTAGGCTCGATATGGCACTACGGAATTTTGACTTCAATAATAGGGGGTCAGTACCAAGTGAGACTCGAAGGGGTGGTTTGGTGCTTTTGTGGAAGGATTCAATAAATTTAACTGTAGTCGACTCCTCCAAATATTTCATTGATGCCTTCATTGACAGGCATACAGAGCAAGCTTGGCGTTTCACCGGTTTTTATGGAGAACCAGTAACATGGAGGAGGCATGAGGCATGGTCAAAGCTCAGTGCATTGAATATATATCCAACTATCCCATGGCTTTGTGCGGGTGACTTTAATGAGATTACTAGACAAGATGAGAAAATTGGTGGAGCACCAAGGAATCATAATCAGATGCAATTGTTTAGAAATACCATCGATAAGTGTGGTTTCATGGACCTGGGGTTCATCGGTCCATAGTTTACATGGAGCAAGCATTTTACAAATGGCCAATCTATTTGGGAGCGGCTTGATCAAGATTTAGCCACAAACTCATGGTTCTTGAGATTTCCAGGAACTCGGATCCATCACCTTCCTTGTTTGTCATCTAATCTGTCCATTACTAATAAACCCATCAGGTATGATTTGTCTTCTCAAAAGAAAAAAGTTTTTCGCTTTGAAGAAATGTGGCTCTCTGATAGCAAGTGTGGGGAAGTAGTGGAGGCAGCATGGTATTCATGTGTTGATAATGATTTGGATAGAGCTGTGATAAATAAGGTGAAGCAATGTGAGAAAGATTTGACGTGGTGGAACCATAACATTTTGGCAATGTACAAAGGGAGCTTAATAAAAAGAAAAAACAACTAAGGGAGGAGGAAGAATTGGCTATTATAAGTGGGGATAATACTTGGGTAAGGATCTTGAAGGGGGAGATAAACACTTTGTTGGACCAAGAAACAAGAATGTGGAAGCAAAGGGCTCGGATTCAATGGTTGAGTAAGGGGGATGGCAACACCAAGTATTTTCACACTCGGGCATCTCATCGTTTCAGGAAAAATAGCTTCCTTGGTATATATGATTCTGCTAATGTTTGGATAGAGAATGTGGAGAACGTTGCAACCATTATCATAGGTTACTACCGGAGCTTTTCACCACTATTAATCCGGACCTTTCCTCCTCGACACTTGATCAGATTCCTTTTGTCATCACAGCAAGCATGAACAGCCAATTAAATGAACAATTTCGTGCCTCTGAAGTTGCTGATGCCTTGAAACAAATGGGACCTTTGAAAGCTCTTGGACCTGATGGAATGCCTCCCTTGTTCTTTCAGCACTATTGGCCAATGGTGGAAGGTGATATAACACAATCTGTGCTAGCTTGGCTGAACTCAGGTACTTTACCTCATCCTTTAAACCACACCCACATCACACTTATTTCCAAGAAAAAAAGCCCAAAATACGTGACAGATTATCGCCCCATTAGCCTATGTAATGTCCTTTACAAATTATTTTCCAAAGTCTTAGCCAATAGATTAAAGAAATTGCTCCCTTCAATAATCATTGAACACCAATCTGCCTTTGTCAAAGACCGTCTTATAACAGATAATATTTTGATTGCTTTTGAAACATTACATTGCATGAAAAGTTGTAAAGCTAGTTCCTCTGGTTACATGGTGTTGAAACTTGATATGAGCAAAGCTTATGATTGAGTGGAATGGAATTTTTTGGAGAAACTGATGATGAGGATGGGCTTTAATGAACGATCGGTGGGTCTGATTATGACTTGTGTAAAAACTGTGACTTATTCAGTGTTAGTCAATGGTGAACCTAAAGGGCTTATTACTCCGTCAAGAGGTATTAGACAAGGGGATCCCCTCTCCCCCTTCCTATTCCTTCTTTGTATGGAGGGATTACATGGCCTTATCAAACATGCTGCAAATAATGGTGATATTACTGGCTTTGCACTTTGTAGACGAGGACCTAAACTCACTCACCTATTTTTTGCAGATGACAGTCTTTTGTTTTGTAGAGCAACCCCTGGGGAATGTGACAAGGTTATGGATATCCTTTCCAAATATGAGAATGTGTCTGGTCAGAAAGTGAATAGGGAAAAGACTGCACTCTTTTTTAATGGTTCAGTTGATGAAGGATCAAGGCAGAATATTAAAAACATTTTGGGGGTCCGGGAGGAACATAATTATGAGAAGTATTTGGGTCTCCCTTCTTTGATTGGGAGACGTAAAAAGGTCAGTTTCAATTATATAAAAGAAAGGGTGTGGAGGAAGTTGCAAGGGTGGGAAGGGAAACTCTTATCACAAGCGGGAAGGGAGGTTTTGATAAAGTCGGTAATCCAAGCAATACCTACCTATACAATGGGATGTTTCAAACTACCCATTGGGTTGTGTAATGAGATCGAAGTTTTGATAAGAAGGTTTTGGTGGGGGCAACGTGGAGACTCACAGAAAATACATTGGCTTAAGTGGGATGATATGACAAAATCCAAGATGGTTGGGGGTTTGGGCTTTCGTGATTTAGCCCTTTACAATGACTCACTTTTGGCTAAGCAAGCATGGAGGTTATTACATGAGACAAATTCACTCTTTTACAAAGTTTTCAAGGCCAAGTTCTTTCCAAATTGCTCTCTCATGGAAGCTAAGGAATCAAGTGGAGGATCATATGCGTGGAAGAGTATTCTATATGGTAAGGATGTGATTGAGAAAGGTGCAAGATGGAGAATTGGTGATGGCCGCTCGGTTAAGATCTGGCAGCACCATTGGCTGCCAATCAAACATCCAACCCGAATTTCCTCCCCCCTTGAGTCTATGGAAAATGTAACAATGGATTTGTTGATAGATGCTGATACACGGTCTTGGAATTCAAGTGTCATTGATGGTATATTGGCCCCAAACGAAGCTGCCTTGGTAAAAAGAATTCCTTTGGCTCAGTTGGCGTGTGCAGATGAGATGTATTGGCCTTTCACTCAGCATGGGAACTACACCTGCAAATCTGGGTATCGTTTTCTCAAGGAATTACATGATGGTCCTCCTCCAAATGATGTACAACCCGATACAAGCTTCTGGAAAAAGGTTTGGATGTTGAAGGTTCCAAATAAAATAAACAATTTCGTATGGAGGGCTTGCAAAGACTCCATTCCAACCAAAGTTAATTTGAGACGTCGCTCCATCCCCATTCCCACGCTGTGTGATTGGTGCTCGGTTGAGGAGGAAACGGGTCTACATGCATTATGGTCGTGTACAGGATTGGATCAGGTATGGTTGGGGTTGCCAGCTTGGGGTCAGCGAAACAGGACTGGTTTTGCAGATTTCCGTGAATTGCTCTCATGGATCCTTGACAACCATGGACAGCCTGAAACTTTTGCGATGACCACTTGGACAATATGGCACCAACGCAATCAGATTCGACACAATTCGCCAAGCTGTAGTATGGATCAGATAGCACAAGTGGCATTGGAAAAACTATATGAGTTTATTTCCATTCTTCCACAGCCAGCGTTTGCTCATCCACAACCCAAGGCAGCATGGAATCCACCACCAAGGGGCATCTTCAAGCTGAATTTCGACGGAGCTGTTTTTCAATCAGAGAACAAGAGTGGAATGGGTGTGGCTATTCGGGATTGTAGAGGGCAGATGATAGCGTCATTATCTCAGGTTCTACCACAAGCCTATGATGCTATGGAGATAGAGGCAATTGCAGCACACCGTGCCTTGGCGTTTGGACAAGAGGTTGGGATAAGTGAAGCCGTGCTGGAGGGTGATTGTCAAGCTGTCATGCAGGCCTTAAAGAATGAAGGGCGTAACTTAGCATCAGTGAGGCCCCTTATCTTTGATGCTCTAAGTCAGTCAGGCTCATATACCAAATTACTTTACTCTCATACTAAGAGAGAAGGTAATAAACTCGCCCATAGTTTAGCGCGGCATGCTATTAATGTCGATGACTATGTTGTGTGGATGAAAGATGTTCCGTCACCTTTATTTTCTTTGTACTAGGCTAATTTAGCCAAATTTTCATTAAGATAATAAATTCTCAGGCCTCCTTCTCAAAAAAAAAAAAAAAAAAAAATATTTGTCTTGTATGAATATTCAATGGCTAAGGGCTATTTGGTAAGGTTGCTCTAATAACGTTATTTGTATTTTTTAGAAATACATGTGAGTGAAAAAGTGTATGAAAATACATATAATATTATTTAAAAACTGAAAATATGTGTTTAAACACATATACCAAACGGCCCCAAAATATTTTAGATGTTGATCGCTGAAATTATGTAATCAAAGAATTGAATTCCCAAAATACCCTAATTAGGTGCCTAGGGGATGATGTTTTTTTTTTTTTTTTCTAAGTAAAGAAGATTTTAGGGGAAAATATATTTTTAGTCTCTACATTTGGACCAATTCTTGCTTTGGTCCATACTTTTTTGGAGTACCTATTTTAGTCATTGAAAATAAAAAGTTGTTACCATTTTAGTCTCTATCGTCATCTCACTAACAAAAATTATTTTTATTTTTATTTTTTGCTTTTCATTAATCTTTTCAGAAGAACATTCATATTCTTCTCCAAGGGAAGAACATTTTGGTTTTTCTTTTCTTGCATTTTCTTAGCAACCAAATCAAGACATACCCAACCATTCAAGATCAACCTCAGAAAACTTTAACACAATCACCAACTCTATTACCAACAATTAATCAAACTCATAATTCGAACCTAACATACGCCATTAGACCAAAAAAAAAACCCAAAAAACCCAGAAAACCCACACTTGCAAACCTAGAAAATGCACAAATCATTCAAACCGACCCTGCATAATTTCAAAAATTTCATCGACTTTTAGGCATTGAAAATCTAAAACCAATAGAATCAAGAAAATTTTATACATATGGATGAACCCAAAAAAAAAAAAATCAAACTCAACACATGAACACATTGAAGAGCCAACAACAAAAACAAACCTAGTAATTTTTCAACATCAATTTTTCCTCTCACAACATGATGAACAACAACCTAGACAAATGAAATTAGAAAAAATAAAAACCTTAGAAAAACCCAGCCGACCACCATGACTCACATCAACAACAAACCTAGCCAACCATCCACCAATCAAACAATCAAACCCACTACCACCATCGTTAATCAAACAATCAAACCCACCATCAGCACCATCGATCAAACAATCGAGAGAGAGAGAGAGAGAGAGAGAGAGAGAGAGAGAGAGAGAGAGAGAGAGAGAGAGAGAGTTTTGTATCTTTTGTTAGTGGATTAGGATTTTGATTTGGGTTTGTCGATTTCAAATGTTTTTTTTTGGGTCTAAAAATTGATATATTTAATTTTTGTGATGTGTTTGTTTGCCAAGAAAGTTCAAGAAAAGTTGAGAAAGTTTCTATAATTTTTTTTTCAATCTTTAAAACTAAAAATTAATTTTCTTTTAATTTTCTTTTTTTTATTTTTTCAATTAATTTTTTTTGTTTTTATTTTTAATTAATAAATAGAAATATTTTATTATTATCTTATTGACCATATCAGCATCTAAAGTGGCAACAGTAAAGAAACCCACCACCACCACCACCATCATCGATCAAACCCATTCTTAATTGACCCAAATTGTCGCTTCTGAATCAGCCGAAGCTGCTGTTCACCAACGCCCACTACCATTCATCAACACCGCCACCCTAAGCAGTGGCTCTCAAACCCACACCTCCCTCTCTAATTCTCTCACCTTCGTCCATTCTCTCTCTTCTTGGTCTAATATAAAGAACTCAGGTTGGAAGAAGAGAAGAGAGACAAGGGTCAATAAGAGAGGAAAAGAGAGAGGGTGAGAGTTTGAACTTGCAATTTGGAGAGAGAGAGAGAGAGAGAGAGAGAGAAGAGAGAGGAGAGAGAGAGAGAGAGAGAGAGAGAGAGAGAGAGAGTTTTGAATATTTTGTCAGTGGGTATGGATTTTGATTTGGGTTTGTGGGTTTCAATTTTTTTTTTTGAATTTTGTGTCTAAAAATTGATATATTTAATTTTTGTGATGTGTTTGTTTGCCAAGGAAGTTCAAAAAAAGTTGAGAAAGTTGCTATAATTTTTTTTTCAATCTTTAAAACTAAAAATTATTATTTTTTTTAATTTTCTTCTTTGGTTTTTTCAATTAAATTAAATTTGATTTTTTTTTTGTTTTTATTTTTTAATTAAAATGCTAAGGTGGCTTATTTTAAATAATAAATAAAAATGTTAATTACTATTTTATTGGCCACATCAGCATCTAAAGCGACAATTGTAAAGACTAAAATGGTAACAATTTTCGATTTTCAGGGACTAAAATAGGTGCTCCAAAAAAGTAGGGACCACAAGAAGAATTAGCCCAAAATGTAAGGACCAAAAGTATATTTTCACCAAGATTTTATTGAAAGAAAGCCCCACAATTGGAACATAATCACTTCCCAAACCCCATCTCCTTCCTCCAAAACTTTGGGAGCAATAGAAATGGAAATGGATCCCACAAAAAGAGTACAAGAGGCTCACTCAACAATTTTTGCTTCAATTGTTGTCGAATAAGAAATCTAAAATTCGAACCTATAAGCAATTATCATAAAACAAGCATCATTGGTAGAAATTTTATTATATCTATAAAAATAAAAGTTGCATTATAATTCGATAATTAGGGTTGGACAAATTTAAACATAGATGTCTCCGTTAAAAACACCAGGAGGTATTAGTTGAGTTACAAAACTCTTGGAAACATATGTTTGTTTTGTGGCTTCTATTTGGTTAATTTTGTTTCCCTTACAAATGAATTTTGGCGTTGCCAAAAAGTAATAAATGGAAATCTCACTTTCCATAAAAACTGTCAACCTTAAAAGTCCAGTTGTTGAAAATTTGCAAATTGAATAAAATGCAACTAAAATCAAACTTCCACAAATAGAAAATTGCATTAGAAAAAAATTTTCTTACTTAATGTCTAATTAACAGTAATAGGTCACTTAAACAGTTTCTTCCATCTAAATATCATTGTCTTCTTGTTCCCTAGAAGAAAATGCTTGAGAAGCTGCTTATTGGAATTTCGGTAGAACCTTGTCATATCTCTAATCAACTAATTGACAAATCTTTTCAAACAAGCTACATACTGCATTGAGTACTAAATTAGCTATGTAGTAGATACACTGATAAACTTGTTGGTACGAATGGCGTGGTACCCCTAGGATCATGATTGGACATAAATTAACCAGGAGTAGCCAAAAGGGAGAAAAGATTATTGCAACAAGTAGCTCAATAGTAATAATTCCAGAAACTAGACAAATGACCCTCAATATGGGAAGATACTCAGCATTTTGAGGTAGAAGTTTTATCTCCACATATGCAATGCCATGGATGATTGTAGCCATGATGAAAAGCAAGACGATTGCAAAATGTGTATCAAGTGGCGAGACGCCTAAGGCTTGAAAGTGTAAACCAATTAAGGCAATTAGAAACGAGGCGAGGAAGACAAGAAGCCCATGAAATGCTTCAAAGAAAATGAGTACTTCATCACTGGCACATTCACAAACAAGAAACCTTCAACTTTAACATTATTTCTTTACCTTCCAAACATAAGAAAATTAAAAAAAAAAAAAAAAAATCCCACAAAATCCACTTTACTCCCCCCCCCCCCCCCCCCCCTCTCAAAAAAAGAAGAAGAAAAGAAATCCTTTAGCTTTATTAGGTTTCTCTCCAAAACCTATCACAATGAGTGCAATTCAATGTGAAGAGATGAACAAGCCACTATCAATATTAATTCATTCACCCTTACTATAAGAAATAATCTATAACAATTTGTCTTATCAAGAATTCTAAAAATGGACAAAGTTTAGCAATAAAATTGGTTGTAGCTTTAGGCTACAAACTCACTTAATAAAATAAATATTACTGCATATTTTGAAAATCTAGCCGTTGAATTGTATGTTTTTTACGCTTTTAATGCACATGTCAAATTTTGTGTCAATCGGATATTATTTACTATATAATCTATAAATTTATATTTTATGCATAATTTTAAATTACAAAAACTTGTAAATTAAAAATTTATTGATAAAATAGTTATTGATCTTTAATTTTCTTGAAATTTTACAAACACAGAGGATATAAGAAGAAGATGTAATCCAATAGTTGATTTGTCAAAATTCACTTTTAATAAAAAAATATTGAGTGAGTTTGTAATCTAAAGCTATAACCGATTTTGTAGCTAACTTATGTTCTTTTAAAAATTCAGTCTTTATAAGTGTGTATGCCATGAGTGAGTTTGTAACCTAAGGCTACAACCGATTTTGTAACTAAATTTTGTCCTTCTAAAAATTCAATCTTTATATGTGTGTATGCCATGGCAGTGGTGAGTTTGTAATAATTGAAGTCATTAAATAAGCTATAAGTTTGATATAAGACTTACTGTTCCTCACACATGCATTAGCATTAATGTTGAAAAAGTAAAAAACAACCAAACCCTAGTCCCAAAACTTTGGAATAGGCTAGGAATACTCAATAGACTAATTAGGGACATAAACTCTAGTCAAAATCTCAAGCATTGACTATCTTAAACCAACAAGTAAAACAAGAAACCTGACTAGCAAAGGAATAAAACCCATCTCTTCTTCCACTTTTTTCCATCTCATTCCCGCTATGTTTTCGTTGGATGCACAAATCTCTTTTATCATTGGCCTTAAAGATCAGAGAAGCTTGAAAAACTTAAAAAAGCAAACATACAACCATGCCAATGATGCCAGTACAGAATATGCCCCAACAACGATAATGGGCAAAACTCTGTTCTTAAATCATCAAAGAGTTCAAAAACAACCAAGCAAAACAACAAATATATCCCCTTCCCCTTGAATTTGAAATTAAAAATATAGCTTTTTTCCCCCCTAAAATCAAAACTAGCATGAATAAGTGAACCAAACCTGTTCAGTCTGTTATAAATAGCTTCCGAAATTGAATCTTTCAATTCGCTGGCTAAACGCAGAGCCGCATTTAAGCTGAAACTTGCATAAAACAAAAGACATAACATAAATTAGACCCAATCCTCCAACTATCCAAGTGACAATAAATGCGAAATTTTAAAAAACAAAGCAATAGAGCTAATAAACCAAGAACCCAAACCTGTTCAATATGCCATAAAAAGCTTTCAAAATTAAAGCTTTTAATCTGATTTAAAGAAAAAAAAAAAAAAGACAAAAGACAAAAATGTAGATGCCTAACTGGCCAGGGGCTATGTTTGGAATAATCTTAGTTAGGGTTAAGGTTTTTTTTTTTTTTTTTTTTTTGGCGTCTAAATTAGGTCTAGTGTTTCCAATGCACTGGGCCCGATTGGACGGTGACATGTGTCCATTTTTATTTTTATCCGAATTAGGTCTAATGTTTTTAGTGCGCCAGACTCGGTTGAATGATGATACATCTCAATAGGTTCAGTGCCATTGAACACTGGACCGAATTGCCCCCTTTTATTTTGTGTTTAATGGGAAAGAGAGCTTGCTAATTTCTTAAATTCCTAACCTTTGCGGCTCGACGCATGCCGTTATTTCAAATCACTAGAGTTGGGTTTGGATCTAGCTTTTACGTTTTGCGTTTACGTTTTGTTTCTTTTTTTTTTTTTTGGTTCTGCTGGGGGACAAGACGCACAGGCGCGTACTGTGCGCGCACTGTGCACGCACTGTTCACGTACTTTTTTAACAATTTTTTAATAAAAATGGGTCCCGCAGTACTATTCACACATTTAAAAATTATTTTGCTACAGTGTTTTCAGTTTTCAGTTTTCAGCAATAAGCTCTATCCAAACGGACCCTAGATTTTGGCGTTCTGACATCCACGTTTTTAAGGCATCCTATCAATTATTATTATTTTATAAATAAAAAAAAAAAAAGGCAAATTTGATTTCAACAGTGACACTAATGCCAAATTTAAGCACAATCAGCGTGTCAATATGTTGGCCCACCAGTGTGTGGGGGTTTACGTGTTGTGAGAAGGTCAAGCTCCATGCATAGGGCGGATACTGGATATTCGCCCTTTAAACAAGATAGTGTACAAAAATCTCTATTTTAAATTTTCAAATACTATTTTATCAACCTATTTAATAATACACTTAGTATAAAATAATATAAACTACACAATTAAATAATATAAATTTTATATTTTTCTCTCTTATCTACTTCCTCTTTGTCTCTCTCTCAAGTAAACCCTCACAAGTCACAACCACCTTCCACCAAAACTTAGCCACAAACACTAATTCTTCACCACCAAAATTACCCAAAACAATTGCCACCACCACTGAAAATCTGAACCACAACCATCAAAACCAAGTAACCAACCACCGCAGTCAATACTCATCCCAAAATAGTCAAACCCCATAGCAATAAAAAATAATAAATAAAAAAAACTCAACCACAGCCCACCACCACCACCACCATCAACAACCACCAAAATCACTGAGAGAGAGAGAAAGAGAGAGAGAGAGAGAGTCAACAACCACCACTGCCAAACCCACCACCCACAATTGCTTCACTACACACAACAAGCACCAAAACAATTCACTGTTGAAACCTAGCCACCACTGAAACCAACCTAGAAAGAGCACCGAAACAACCAACCACCAAAACCCAGCCACCAATTCAACTCCACCATCGAAACCAACCCAGCAACCATCGAAACGCCACCATTGAAACCCAACAACCACTGATTCGATCTAACCAAAAATGTGTTAGACGAGAAGAGATAGAGGAGAGAGAAATAAAGAGAATAGAGAGAGAAAAGGGAGAGACAAAGTGATGGAGAAGAGAGAAACAAATAACAAAGAGAAGAGAGAGAGTTAGAGGAGAGAGAAGTGAGAGTTAGTGTGCGTTTGGGAAGCCTGTTTTGCGCTTCCCAAACAGTAATTTTTTTTTAGCCGAAAAGTTTGACTTTTTTCGTGAACAGTGCACATCGTGCACTGTTCTCGGACCCACAAATTTTACTTTTTAACAATTTTTTATTCAAAATGAGTCTCACGGTACTATTTACACATTAAAAAATTATTTTGCTACAGTGTTTTTCAGTTTTCAGTTTTCAGTTTTCAAATTAATCCAAACGGACCCTAAATAAACTATTAGAATTTAAGTTTACCACCTGTGAACAGTAGTTTGTAAATGTACCCACGTACTGTAGCAAGTGGATATAATTTTTTTACATTTTACAACCTTGTTGCATGTTTCAAATGGTTTAAGTTGTTAAATAGCAATTTGGGGGGGTTACACCCTAATGCTAAGGGGGGTGTTTGGATGGCCTATTTCCATAATTCATAACTCTGTTTCCATAACTCATAACTCAAAAATGGTGGGACTCATAGCAGGAACTTTGTTTGGGAGCAAGATAACTTAATTTTCATAACTCTGTTTCCATCACTCAATTATCTGATTTTTGAGTTATGAGTTATGGAAACTGAAAACACATTTTGGCTGTTTTCAGTTTCCATAACTCATAACTCAATGGTATTTTTGTAATTAAACACACATTGGGGGACCTACAGCTAGGGATGGCCATGGGTAGGGTATGGATCGGGTATACCCATACCCTACCCGAACAGTTTGCCCATGGATACCCGATTATCAATACCCATTAGTACCCATACCCGAATCTTACCCGAATATATTATCCATGGATATCCATACCCTACCTGAAACCCGAAACTCATTTAATATATATTTTTTAATCCAAAACATTTTTAACTTAAAAACTAACCAATCTCAAAAAAGAAAAAAACAAAGCTCTGAATAGTATTATTTTCGAAACTAACCATGTATCACAGAAAATATCTCTCTTTCCCTTTCTTTTGGATCCAAATATCGAATTCACAAATTCAGAGAGTATTTGGATATGATTTGGTGTTGATGAAGATGAGCAAGTACGAATTCGTGGGCGGCGAAAATGGCGGCGATGAGGACAGAGTGACGGAGTGGGAGGTTGAGCAATCGAGCGTCGACGATTTGACACCGTTATCGCAGCTGTTGATACCGCCGGAGCTGGCTTCGGGGTTTACTATTTCGCCGGAACCCTCGAGGACTGCCGTGGAAGTCAACCGTGCGTCGCAAACAACGTTCTCGAATTTCCGTGGGGTCAACCACTCGATGGCGAAGGGGTCATTGTTCGAAACAACGGATCCGAAACCTGACTCAGACCAGGACCCGATGGTCGTGGACGCGGACGAGAACGAGATTACCGATCGAGACGGGTCTGGGTCAGATCCGAAAAGATCGAGAAAAGATGACTAGTGTTGTGTGGAAATAGAAGTAGAAGAAGCCGATTCGGCACTCCGTAGCAACGAGAACGAGAAATCGTCGGCGGCAGCCAAGATCAGCGATTCACAGATGTGGTGGCTCAGTGCTACTATGACCGACCAAGAGACATGCTTGGATAGGTTGGGAAGAGAAAAGGGTAGCTTAATAGCTCTGGTCTGGAAAGGCAGAGAGAATGAGTGACGGTGAGAGAGGTTTAAGTTTTTTTTTTTTTTTTTTTTTTTTTTTTTTTTAATACGGGTTGGGTTTGGATAATATCCATACCCTACCCGAACAATTCGGGTAATATCCATACCCTACCCGGTTAAGCTCTACCCATGAAGAACTGGGTATTACCCAAAATATTTGGATCGGGTAGGGTTGGATATCCATTACCCAATGGATATGGCCATCCCTACCTACAGCCGCAACTTTTGACCAGTTGACTTTTTTTTTTTTTTTTTTCCTCTGGGTTCGGTCTTCACGTCAATTTTTTTTTTCACTGGGTTTGGGTGATCTGGTACTGAAAAAAAAAAAGAAAAAAAAAAAAGGAAAAAGCTGCACTGATTGACAGACATGGGACCCACAAATAGTGTGAAAAATATGAGTGATGGCAACTGAGTGATGGTGTCAAACGTGTATAGTATTTTTAAGTGATGAGTGATGAGTGATGAAAATTGAGTGATGGAAATTGAGTGAGTAGGCCCTGTTTGGATAAAAAAATTTGCTCACTAAATTTTCATCACTCATCACTCATCACTCTTCACTCATCACTTATCACTCATCACTTAAAAATATTATACCCGTTTGGCACCATCACTCAGTTTTCATAACTCATATTTTTCACACTATTTGTGGGTCCCATGGCTGTCAATCAATGCAGCTTTTTCCTTTTTTTTTTTTTTTTTTTTTTGCCTTTTCTTCTGGGTTCGGTCTAGCTTAACGTCAGTTTTTTTTTTTTTTTTTTTTTTCTGAGTTTAGGTGATCTGGTACTGAAAAAAAAAAAAAAAAAAAAAAAAAGTGAAGACCGAACCCAGAAGAAAAGGAAAAAAAAAAAAAAAAAAAAAAAAAAAACTAACGTTAACGTTGAACCCCAAAAAAAAAAAAAAAAAAAAAAAAAAAAAAAAAAAAAAAAAAAAAAAAAAACTGAAGACCGAACCCAAAAAAAAAAAAAATCAATGGTCAAAAGTTGCGGCTGTGGGTCCTCCAATGTGTGTTTAATTACAAAAATGCCATTGAGTTATGAGTTATAGAAACTGAAAACAGCTAAAATGTGTTTTCAGTTTCCATAACTCATAACTCAAAAATCAGAGAATTGAGTAATGGAAACAAAGTTATGAAAATTGAGTTATTTGCATCCAAACAAAGTTTTTGTCATGGGTCCCATCATTTTTGAGTTATGAGTTATGGAAACTGAGTTATGAATTATGGAAATAGCCAATCCAAACGCCCCCTAAAATTTTTGACAGACATGAGACTGAAAAAAAAAAAAGAAAAAGAAAAGGAAAAAGCTGACTTTTTTGACCAGTTGACTTTTTTTTTGGGTTCGGTCTTCACGTCAATTTTTTTTTCTCACTGGGTTTGGGTGATCTGGTACTGAAAAAAAAAAAGAAAAAAGCTGCATTGATTGACAGACATGGGACCCACAAATAGTGTGAAATATATGAGTGATGGCAACTGAGTGATGGTGTCAAACGGGTATAGTATTTTTAAGTGATGAGTGATGAGTGATGGAAATTGAGTGAGTAAAATTTTTGATCCAAACAAGGCCTAATGCTCTTAATAGATAGTCTTAAAGTATTTATTAATTAACTATATAGAAAAAAATTATGAAAAACTAAAAAAAAAACTTTAAAAAATCAGTTTTTTTTTTTTAATTAAAAAATTTATTATCGGATGTTCTAAATAAAATCTTTTATAAATACATGTACCAGCTAATTGGTAATAACTTTTCTATTTATTTTTATTTCTGAGTTCATCACGATGAAGATTATTTTTTACCATCAAGTCAAATTAATTTCTTTTGTGTAACTCATAGTAAAAGTGGTAAGTATGATTTAGATCTGTGTTAGAAGAAGCTCATTAAAAAATATTTCGATTTTCAACTGATTAAAAATAAATTTTTTAACTTCCCGGGTAGTCCCAGCCAATAAGAGCATGCCTAGTTTGAAGTTTGAAGTTTGAAATCGAACCAGACCGATGGAAGCCGCAACACCATGGAAATCTTGCAGCAACGCGCTCTCCTCATGTCTCTCATGAGTACCATTCTCCACGACGTCTTTAGAAAATGAAGCCAAGCTTAGATCCAGATCCAGAGCTTGTTTTTTCGGCATGGTGCACTCAATAAGCTATAACTGGGGTTAAAATATGGTTAGTTTCCAAACGATTTCGGTGTGAGGAATAACTGATAGCTGGACCTATTGTCACACTTGCTGGGCAGTGTTACGGGAAAAAAACAAAGAGCTGGATAGCCCATTTGAGTCTATATCGTGGATTTTTGGATTATAGTTGCAGTTTAAAAACAGCACTATAACCCCAGTTTCTTGTAGGGGTTATGTTTCATCAAAGAATTAATTAATTAACTGGCTTGTCCTCCAGGAAATGTGAGATAACTTTGTGTAATACGTATAAACATAACTCTCACCGTGTCATCTTATTCCTTAGACAGCCCTCCATTCCAGTAGTAACCCACTCATTGCAAGCTAACTTCTTCACGTGTGTGTGTGTGTATATATATATATATATCGCTTAAAATCGATGAACTCTTAGAGGAAAGGTAGTGGTGTTAACAAGCTAATAATAAGAAAATATTGAAGATATAGTATATATATGAAGTAAAGAAGAAAATGAAAACATAGTACATTAATTACTTGTTCCCACTACAAAAAAAGAGTCTACTAACGAGGATAGAATACCCTCGCAAAAATTCAAATATCGTCGCAAAAGGTTATTAGCGAGGGCATATGGCCCTCGAAGGCCGTCGTATTTGATCTTGTTGCTAAAAGAGATTTTGCGACCATACCTTCGCAAATAAATAATTTACGAGGGCAATTCACCGTCACTACTAAACAAATTCATCCTCACAAATATATTACCAAACAACGAAAAAAATCGACGACTTATTTTTAGCGAGAGAAAACAATTGTCGTTAACAACTATTTGTGATGACCTTTATACCCTCGCAATTAGTTATTTGCGAATTGATAGCATAAAAAAAAATGAGTCAAAGGAAAACTATCTTTGGTTAACATAAAAAGTATGACTTATTTTTGGAGATTCACAGCAAGCTAAATAAGGGAAGTTAGGAAGTTATTTTTCAACTCATTTTTTTCCAAATTGACGACATACTCTTTAGTGACAAATAATAGCATCGCTAAAATTTATTTGTGAGAGCTTTTAACCCCTCACAACTTATTTTTAGCGAGGAAAAGCAGTCGTCGTTAACAACTATTTGTGAGAACTTTTATACCCTCGCAATAGTGACAAATAATGACATTGCTAAAATTTATTTGTGAGGGCTTTTAACCCCTCGCAACTTATTTTTAGCGTAGAGAAACAATCGTCGTTAATAACTATTTGTGAGGACCTTTATACTTTCGCAATTAGTTATTTGCAAATTTTACATAATTTGCAAACTTTATACCTTTTATTAATTGTGAGGGACTTTGTCATCACTACAAAGTTATTAATGACCAAATTTTTATGTCATCAATAGTAATATTTTATATAATTTTTGAAATATTTTATTATTTATTTATTTTTAATTTATTTTATATCAATTTTTTTTAACTATCATGTTACAATAGTACAATAATTACTAAAAATTGATACATTAGTACAATAATTACTAAAAATTGATCCATCGAAAGATAAAAATTTATATAAGTTCAAACTTTAAAATATAAAATATACAAAGAAATCCTGAATTTAAACCTTGTTTTAAACTTAAACAACTAGAATTATGACAAGATCTATACTAGTCTTCCTCTGAGTCACCCTCCAAGTAGCCTTCAACCTCTATGTTATTGTTTGAGTTGTCCTCTTTATCTTTGCTAGTACCATCCTAAAAAAGAAAAAAATAAAATTAAACATGAGTTAAAATGAAACAAGCAAATTTGTATTTGCATCAATGCTTCAATAAATAAGTACACATATACCATATCAAATCTAATCAAATAATAATATATCATAAACAACAGTAAACTCCTTAGGACTTAGATAAGCTATAAGCAAGAAAAGCTGTATTGGAACTTACCTTTTCAGTAAAGAGGTTTTGAGACTGGTTAAGAAGTCAGGTTTGCTATTCATTGCTTTGTATTTAAAACAGTGTGCAGCATCCCTACAGACTGCTTATGGAGGCATAAAGCGCTGAGCTCTGTATCGATCATATAAAGTCTCTATCTCTGAATTTAGGTATTTTGTAAAAGTTGTCTAAGCTCCATTAAGTTTTTGGTGAAAAAGAATAGTAATCTCTCGAGTGGCTTTTGGTGTAATAATTCCGAAAATAGAAATCAAACATGTTAACAATATCATATAGCTATGATACCATAATTAATTTCAATAAACCAACATAGCAATAAGTCACTCACTTGCCATCATAAATCTCAGCCTCTATTTCACCCTCTCCGGCATTGATGCCTTTAGCCTTTCCTCGACCCCTCTTTTTTCTAGCATTAGTACCTATTGAGTATTGATAAAACAAACAATAATATAAAATTTGATAAAGAACGTGTACCTATTGACATAATTATCTAGAATTATGTCAATTGTTTAATTAATAATGCTAGTGCCACAAGAAATTGATTCTTCCTGTCACTTGGAAGAAAAAAGAGAAAAGAAAAAGAAGCTCTCCCAATAAGGGAAAGAATCGTATAATAATATTGTGAAATAAGTTAATAACAAAACATATATCACATTTAACATCTGTTATTGATCTCTCATGTTCACTTTAATTGTTTCATTGAAGCATTGATACAAATACAAAACATATATCACTGATTTTAAAATGTATAGTACACTCATCAGAGTCTCATAACATTATTGTAATTGTTAGGGTCAAAACAATTTTATTATATTATATAGTTAGCAAAGAAAAATTATATATTTATAGACATTAGCAACCAGTCAGACTTAAGAAGCAATTATTACAATTTTAGTTGGCATACCATCTAAAAGATACTTTGGGGCTACATAACCCAAAGTTCCTGAAAGCTTAATGTTGTTCCTGTTTTGGGCCCCATTGGACACTGCAAGACCAAAATCTGAAAGCTGATTCCAGACAATGTGAGAAAGAGAGAGAGCTTTAGTGAGTTAAATGGAAGATAATTAAAATGTTCAGTAGCAATAAATATAAGACAAATTCAAGAATTTTATAAAGGAAATCATAGACTACAATGTTTTTTAAAATAAATTTTACCTTAGCATCAAAGTTGGAATCCAAAAGTATAATTGGTCCTTGTCGCAACCAAAGAAAATAATAGATGGACACTAAGAACTAAGAAGGCATCATCACAAACCTCTAACCTATGCTTGTTAGATTTAAATCAGACTACATATATCCCAACTCTGATCAAGCAAACCAGAATGTTCTTTATAAAATTAGAGAGCATTTTTACAAAAAAAAAAAAAAAAAAAAAAGACCAAGAATAAAATAGCTTTCATCTAACGCTATTCATAAAATGGGTTGACAGAAAATTGCAAATCAATTTTCATATTGGTTATCTTTAAAAAAGGGAACATGAATTGGCAGGTGTACTGCTTGTTAGACATTGAGCTTGAGTCCAAGCAAATGAGTGTCTATAATATCAACTAAAGGGGGAAAGACCTTAGCTTTTTAACATAAAAGTACGTTACATAAAAATAAGTTGATACAAAATTGAAAAAAGGAAGAAAACCTGGTAATCAAGTGAAGCAACAGCATACAATCATGAAATCAATCAGTGAAGCAACAGCATACAATCATGGTAATCAAGTAAGCATACACCCAAGTAACAAAACTGAATTTCCTTAAGGCTTGTAGTCACCCCATTTAGTAACTCACATGTGATTCCGCTAAACTTGAATATCCACAATGAATTATTATCAATGGAAAATAGTCAAGTCAAATCACTTTTGACACACTGATAACATATATGCTTTTTTTATATAGGAAATAAAAATTTTATTGAATAAAATGAACATCGTGTTCATGATGATGAACACTCTGGACATGAAAACTGATAACATACATACAGAGAGAGAGAGGACATCCAATTGGCATAGTCACAGCGTGTAGGACTCAACTTTTATTATATAGTATATGATATATAAAATAACAAAACAGTCATACTTAAAATAAATAAATAAATAAAAGGACAGTATTGATGATACATACTGGGAACATTAATATGTATCATGGGAAGTTACTAAAACTCCAACAAAGTTTCTTAGCATTACAGTTTGCTTTAATGATGAAAACACAAGATATCCAAAACACTAATATTTCTGTTGAGTTCATTTCTTACAAATCAGCTCAAAAATATCCAAATAAATGTCTACCAAAAGCTCAAACAAAAGTGTATAAATGTCTACTAGAAGCCCAAACGAAAGTGTACCTGGTGTTGTAGTCAGTGATAGTGTTTGATGGTTTAACCAATTTATCTAGCACGACCTGGAAAAATTCAGTCATGGCTAATTAGACATCCAAGAAAAATAACGTTGATTACCAAATCTTGTATATACTGTAGGAAGAAAACATTCAGGTATTCTACAAAGTTAGGCCTGCATAATGGAAATTTTACAAAGTTAGATTCTACAAAAAGAAGAAAACATTAAGGTATTCTATCAAACAATTTCCGTGCGTGTAATAAAAAGTTTGTTAGTTACGTCCACCCCAGCAACAACAAATCTTTTTGAGAAAAGGGGGTGATTGGCAGAGAGAGAAACAAATATAACTTTATAGAAAAGAAAATAATCAAACCTTGAATTAGAAGGTGAAATCAATGTGACCAAAACATGCTCCGATTGAGTCAGGGAAAGTAGCTATGAGAAGGAGATAAAATGCTCCAAGCAGAATGGCATCAAAGGAGTAAAATGCTTGAGTGTGATATATAATTGGCTGAAAGGATAAGGGAAAGTGGCTGGATTGAAGGCCAAAAGACCAAATACTGAAACCAAGATGCACCTAACAGCGAGATTGGAGGTTGACGACGACGGCAGTGGTGGCTAGCATCAGCGGCAGAGTGTGTAGTGGTTGGCGGTGGCAGATGGGTGGCGGTGCAACGGGTGGCGGTGGTAGATGGGTCTGATGGAGGGGAAAAAGAGAGAAGAGGAGTGAGGGGAGAAAGAGAGATTACCGTGTGAGAGAGAGTGAGAATGAGAAGGAGAGAGCTCATGAAATCCCTAAGTGAAAGACTGAGAGGGAAAAAATTTTGTGGAAATTTTGTGAGGGAAAGAGTGAGGGGGAAAATTTTGTTTATTATGGATGAAAAAGATTTCAGTAATAGATTTAAATTATAACTAATAACAATTGTTTTTTTTTAAAAAAAACCAATAACAACTTACCACTTAAGATTTATTATGAAAATATTGTAGATAAAACACTTCTCCTGTGATAATGAGCAATATTAAACCCATCAACTTAATAAATTAGAGCCAACATGATCTAACCCAACACAACGCTTTAAATTTGTTTTCGTGGGCTGATAGATTCTCTTAAAAACGCACAAATTAGAGTTGTTGACAAAATTTTCAATTTAACTCATACCACGTTATTAATACTTCTAAAAAATATGTATATTTGCAATCATCTAGTTTAATTTATTTAGCATTTAAATAAATAATAAATCACATAAAAATTTAAAAAAAATTAATTTCTAATTTTTTTAAAAATAAAATAGGATAATTAAATTAATTTTTTTTATTTCTTTCATTATTATTAATTTTTTGGAAGAACATGTGTATATTCTTTGTGTTCTTCCCAAAATATAACTCATATTCTTAAATCAATAAAATTAATCAAAATAACATTTTATTAAGCATTTTCTCACACAATCACAAACTCAAAAGAAAACTTTAGCCTTAAAACCTCATTCTCAAACCGGTCTTCCAACTCTTCTAAGACATTCTCAATCCTTCCTCTCTCTAAATTTTAAAAAAATATAAGATCTCTCTCTAACTCCATGACCGAGCACCGCCACCTTCGCTCATCACATCGCCACCACCAGATCTCTCTTTAATTCCATGACCGAGCACTACCATCTTTGCTCTTTACTCATCCCTCATTGATCCGCTCTTTATATCTCTCAATTTTGCTCAAAATCAGACCCAAATATCTCAAACTTCTCCTCTCTCAAATCAACTTCTCTCTTTCTCTCTCTTAAACTAGTAGGTCACTCTCTCGCTCAGATCAATGTCTCTCTCTCTCAAAGATCGGTGCTTCATTCTCTCTTTCGCTCAAATAATTTTCTCTCTCTTGATGGATCTCTCTCTTTTTGCCTCGTCCTCCATGGTGGTGGTGGTTGGTGGTTGTGGAAGTGGTGGTTAGTTGGGTCTGGTGGTGAGTCGTGGGGTGGGTTTGTTGATTGCTTGGTTTTGGTCTCAATGGGTTTTGGTGTTTTGGATTTGAGATGTTTTGGTGTTTTGGAGTTTGTTTGGTTTTTTTCTCCATGGGTTTTGGTGCTTGGTTGCTAAGAAAATGCAAGAAAAGAAACAAAAAATCAAACTCAAATGTCTTAAACATCTCCTTTCTCAGATTGGTTTCTCTCTTTCTCAAACCGGTGGGTCTTTCTCACTCAGATCGATGTCTCTCTCTCAAAGATTGGTGCGTCACTCTTTCTTTTGCTCAAATGAATGTCTCTCTCTTGATGGATCTCTCTCTTTTTACCTCGTCCTTCCATGGTGGTGGTGGTTGGTGGTTGTGGAGGTGGTGGTTAGTTGGGTCCGGTGGTGAGTCATGGGGTGGGTTTGTTGATTGCTTGATTTTGGTCTCAATGGGTTTTGGTCTTTTCGATTTGAGATGTTTTGGTGTTTGCTGGGTTTTGTTCTCAATGGGTTTTGGTGTTTGGTTGCTAAGAAAATGCAAGAAAAGAAACAAAAAATTGACTAATCCAATTTTATATCCATGGCAATGAGGATGTGTGTTGGTGAGGATGCATGGTAGCGGTGGTGGTGTTTGGTTCCGATGTGACTTTTTGGAATTTTATGTGTATCTTTGTCATTTTAATTGTTTTACCGATATTTCAATGTTTTTGAACTTTTCAATGTATTTTGCATGTTTTGGGAAGTATTTTGGATATTTTTGAGGTTTTAAGGATATTTTGATCATATTAGGCATATCAAAGGTATTTGAATCATTTTAGTCATTCATGTGGTATTGTGGTTGTACATGCCCGAATTCCCTTAGTGGACTGGATTCGGAATTGGGCAGACAATTAATTTATAATGTGGGTTATGACTTTCCACTATGGGTAATTCCTAGCCAAGCCTAGATTATGTGTTGTTTTTCCTTAGTGGAGCTCTCTTCTCCCTCTAAGTTACTCTCCCTTTACTAGTGTTCTCTCCCTTTCTCTTGCTCTCTCTTTCGCTCAAAATGACCAACCCCTTCTCTCTACTCCTTTTTCCTATATATAGCTTGAGGATTGTGGGATGCTCATGATTACCTTCTGGTCTCACTCATGTGGGTGGGGCCCAATTTGATTATTCCTGACAAGGAATATGCTTCCTTGGAAACAGTAGTAATTGCATTAGAACTAGTTCTAGCCTCCAAAAGGTCGCTCGGCAGCGATATTCCCTAAGGCAATACTGAGCTGCTGAGATCGCGGGCTACCTTAGTAAATATAGCCCTTGACCAATCCATACATGATCAGCATGAGCTTGTCTAACTTGCGATCAATGGAATGGGCATACCATTGGGTTTGGGCTTAAGAAAGTCTTAGGGGTATGTCTTGGGCAAGGCCCAAGGCCCAATGGGCCTGAGGCCGTATGCTGTACAATGGTTATTTTGAAGAGTTAGTGTTATTAAGTAAAGTCAATTATTTAAAAGTTATTGAATGGTAAACCATTTAATGCCCACTTCAAATGGGTAATAAAATACTGAATATCATTAAACCAATTTATCAAAAGATAAAACTTTAGTACAATACATTAGGAACACTATATTAGGATCTCCAATTGAATTCAAATGTTTGGCTGCATTGAATTTAATTGTCATTGGAAAAAACAAGACTATTTTTATTTTTATTTTTATTTTTTTGTTAATGCGCCAAGGTTTTGAATTCAAATAGAAAAAAGAAAAGAGAAAAAAAATATATAATTTACTACACCTAAAACACTGTATCTAAAATTTACCCTTTATTACATGGGCAAATTATTACCAGGCATAAATTTATCATGAATCGTTTGTAGAAAAATATTTTCAACTAGTCTATTATATTTATTAGAAAAAATATATTACTAGAAATATAGTAATCATTTAGTTCTATTTTGGTTTAATTTAACAAAATATTTCATTCTAGTCACTAAACCAATACACTCAACCCCCTTTGTTCCACTTGACTCAAATTCCAATCGATTTTGGTTGTCTTAGCCATTTTTAATCAATTTGGTAGGTATGCATTTGAAATATTATTTTTGTTTAAGTTACAGCTTCACATCTAATAATTTTACTTATTAATTTTTTAAAAACAAGATAAAATAAAAACTACAATGAATAAATGTTTGGTAAATGTGTTATGAGAAGCATTAATTTATAATTTGATATTTTAATGATTAATTCAAAAGGCTAATCTTGGTCATTAAAATGATTTATTATTATTAGTGGGTGTATATTTTTAATCATCACAAATAATACACTTTTTGTGAGGAAATTCTACTGTCCTAGCAAAAAGTATGGAGGGAAAAATTTCCCTCCAAAAGTTTTGGTATTTTATTGATTATTTGCAAAGGCAAATATTACTCCTCACAAATAATTATTATTAGTGAGGGCATTTTATTAACCCTCACAAATAATATCCTTTTCACAAGGGATTTTCATTGCCCCTCGCAAATAATTTGACGAAAACTTTTATCTCCGAAAAAAGTTTATATTGTAATGATTATTTGCAAAGGCCAATCTAGGTCCTTGCAAATAATATAGTATTAGTGAGGGCATATTTAAAAAAAAAAAAACTTTCTACAAGGGATTTTTATTGTCCCTCGGAAATAATTTGGTGGGAACATTTCCCTCCAAAAATTTTGGCATTTTAATGATTATTTGCGAAGGTCGATCTTGGCCCTCGCAAATAATTTATTATTAGTGACGGCATATTTTTAATCGTCACAAATAATGCACTTTTTGCGAGAGAATTTTAATTTCCCTTGCAAATAATATGGAGGGAAAATTTCCCTCCAAAATATTAGCATTTGTGACGGTTGCAACACATAATTGCGACAGCTTTTTTTGTTGGTCACAAATATTTCACATTTTGTCAAGTATTTGCAAGGACTTTATTTTACCATCAGAAATAGGATTTTTTGAGAGGGCTTTTTGGGTCCGTCAAAAATTCTTCGTCGCTAAAAGACATTTTTCTTGTAGTGTCCTGTCATGATTGCTTAGATTAGCATCACGTTCGGAAATGGTACTTCTCTCCAACTCCGTGCTTCTTCCTGCCATTCTTTGGGTTGACGTCTTTTGCTTCAGGCCTTCAGCTCTCTGCAGAAGTTATATATATATATATATATATATATACACACACACACGCGTCAAGAAAGTTAATTAATTATTCACTGCCAGAGCCAGAATTTTTGTTTAGGATTAAGTTGCAGTACTAATATTGTCACATGCATCCCAGTCTTTTAGACCAGAAAAAAAAAAAAAAAAAGGAGGGCGGGGTTAGATTTTATGGTTCCCACGTGCCCACCTACCCCCCTACACATCATTCTCCACCACTCCTTTTTCTCTTATTTCTTTTATTTTTTTGGCCGGCTCCCTCTTTTCCTTCTTTCATTTTTCTTTCTTTTCTCTTCACTTAAACACACTTATTTTTGAGTTCACCCGCCGGCCTCCACTCCAAACCACACCAACTCACCATTATTTTTTCAGCAAGATTACCGAAAAAATACTTAAGAACCTCTAAGCATCTTCATCATTTTATTTGAGGTAAAAATTTCTAATCTTTTTGGTGGGTTTTAGACTTTTGCTTGAGATTATTTTTTATCTAAGATTTAATAATAGTACCCATGTGGTTTATGAGCATTAAAAGTGATATTTATGTGTTTTTATATATGGGTTTTGTGTTTGTGGAATTATTTGATGAGTGGGTATGCATTTTGTGCTAAAAATGACTACATAAGGTTTATGTATGGTGAAAAATTTAGGGGTTTTAAGTTATAGCATGTGGTGGTTGGTAAATTTAATTTTTTTTCCATTGCCTTTGGGTTTATTTGGAGTTAGTTGAAGTTCTAAATTTCTTGTCTTGGAGGATATTGTGATTTTTGCTTTCATGGGTCTCTTGATGATGTAGTATGAATTTATGGAAGTTAGTTATAATTTTGGAGATGATAGTAAATGAGTTAACTTTATAAATTGGAGTTTATGCCTTGTAAATCAATTTGTTGAGAAACCTTGGAAGCGGAATATGTTAAAAATTGATGAGGTGAAATACTAGGCTTGCCTAATTAAGTGTTTATTTGGCAATTCCTAAATTGTGGCTAGATACAATTTCAAGTTCTATGCTTATTGTGATAGGTTTACTTGATATTGTTTAGGTTCTAGCTAATCTCCTTGGAGCTTGGAGAATTAGGATTTTGTGGTTGCAAGGTAAGTAGCTTTTTAATGGGATTTTTGGAAAATAATTACATTGCATAAATGTTGTTTTTGGGTTAGACACACTTTTTGAAACTACCTATGTAAACTATATTTTTCTAAAAGCCATTGTGTCGTAACCTTATATATATATATATATATATGATTATATATATGAAAATGCATTATATTTGGTATTGCATTTGGGGAAATGCATGAAGTGTTGACATGAAAAATATGAGCATCTTTTATTTAATCTTTGATAAGGAAATTATGAATTCTATAGTTTATTAGAAAATCTAAAGATGCTTATCTTGTCTTGTTATTGGGAATGATAGAAAATCTTTTTGACAAGAATGAAGTTGAAAACCTCACAAATCTTGTGAAAGTTAGATTATTTAAGGTTTTCTGAAACTATCTGGATATAAACTATATTTGAAAGGAAATGTATACTGTGAGCTTTATGTAGTTTTAACACCAAGCCATGTGTGATTTTTCGGTGATCACTCGATTTAGTTTTCGTAGTCTTTGTGACAACGGAATCAAATCCAGGTCAGTGCCTTTTTACTTGGATGACGTGTTCTTTCCTGCTGTCCATAAGGGGAAGAGGTTTCTTGATTATGTGTGGGTGAGGCTGCTGTCCATGGGGCCAAGAGACCACATGCAAGAGAGGGCCTATTTGACGCGCTCTCTCTGCTGCCCATGGAGGGAGAGAAAAACCTTGAGGGTATGGGTGAGGCTGCTGTCCATGGGGCCAAGAGTCTGCATACCAGAGAGGACAATATCATGCCAGTTGTGAATGGGTGGATCCCCTAACTGGTCTATGTGGTAATGTAGTATATTTGTGATGATTTATCTTTTGTTAGATATTATGGCTTTGAAAATTATATTGTTGATGCTCACAAATTATAGTATATAGTTTCAAGATAGTTACTTAGAGAAATTGTGTATTTCATTATCTAATCATTCTTGTCATATTATTATTATTGAAGATAAAACTTGCATTTCCCCCACCCTCATTAATTATGCTACTTACTAGGCTTTGTCTCATCCCATTATTTTTATAAACTTTTCAGAGTAGGCAACAACTTTTTGAGACAGTTTTTTGGTGGCTAATAGTAGTTAGACTAACTACCGATAGAGGCTGAACTTTTGTAATGGAGTTATTAAATGATGTACATCTTAGAATAGGCTTGACTCATTCTTTTGTATATTGTAGTGGTTGTGACTGTATTCCTACTGATGGGACAAGCTGTTGTTATGTAATTATTTATTCAGACCTCTATTCTTTTGTGGCCAATGGTCCTTGTAATTAATACTTAGAGCTCTGACTTACTTTAAGAGTATATTCAATGAAATTATTATGATAATTCTTGATGTTGGTACTTGATAGGATTTTTCTGTGGATTAAATTGTCAGAAAGTAAAAAAAAAAAAAAAAATTTATAGGTACTTGAGGCATCTTTCTCACGCTTTGGACCCTTTGGGGTTTGGGGCGTGACAAATATATTTATTAAGATAACTCTCTACACATATATACACAAGCTTTTTTATTATATATACATTTTTTTTATTTGATAAGTTATATATATACACGCACCTAAAAAAGAAAGTTTTAGTATTTTCAATTAAAATTATATTTGATGGCTATTTTTCATAAAACAAAATTCATTTTTACTATTTTTATAGTGATATTCTTAAAAAAATTTATTTTCGATACAATTTTTTCAAATTTTATATCAAAATAAGTAAAAAAAATCTTTCAATTGAATTAATGAAATTTTCAAAATCTATCTTAGGCTCCAAACATACTTGAAGTTATTTTGCTCTAATCCATTGTGTGATAATTAAAGAGACACTTCATGTGAAGTTTTAGTAACAAATTTTTTTTAATGAGTCAATAACTTGTTAATCACCACATAACGGGTTGAAAAAGATAGATTCAAATATTTTTTATACGAAATTTTATTAAATATTTAACAAATATAAGAGCATATTTTACAATAAAAAATAAAATTGTGAGAAATAAAGTCATGTTTCTAAAACTATTAAACCAATTGTATTTTAAAAAAGTATCATTGGACTAATTTAAATATTTAGGGAGGTCAACTCTTATTTTTGTAGACTAAATTTTGAAATCATTAAAAATTTTGAGAGGGGGGGGGGGGGGTGGTGGTGGAAATGGCCCCCACCCTTGTACCAACATTATTTTAGCTTACATTTCTGTATTGTTGGCTAATGATGATTACTTACTGTAACAAAGCTTTTTTTTTTTTGAGGGGGACAAAGCATGTTTTGTTGAATAATAATAATAATGCTCACTTTATTCCAACAATCTTGCAATATTGTTGAATAATGCTCACTTCAATTCTTTGTAACAATTATTTGTTGTTGAATAATAATGCTCACTATTTTGTGACAATCGTGTATTGTTCAATAATGCCCACTTTTTGTAAACATTCACATTGTAACAAAAAGTATTATAAAAAAATTAGGGGTAACAAAATCTGACACAATCTAAAAACTTGACACGACTAACTCGCTCATAATCAAGTCTTGAGTTTAAGCTAAACGAGTTTGAGTCATATTCGGTTTGACCCGTTTAGCTCATAAAGTTATTAGTTATTTTGATATTATTACTTAATTTATGCTTTTTTTTTTATATATGTTTATTACTATATTAATGGTTGTAATTGTATTGTAATTTTGAACAAACGAAAGTTGATAAAAATTATATAGGTTAGGTATAGACCTATTAATCAAATAGATTATTAAACGGATCACTTGTATTAACCTTTACATGACTTGATAATAGAACAAGTTAACATACCCATAGTTAAATACCACATGGTCACATCTTATTACTCATCATTAATTGTCTTATGAGTTTTACTAATGTGTGCCCTTAGGGTATACATTAATAAACCATTTTAGAATTTTTTTTTATTAAAAAATGAAAAAGCTATCAACTTTCTTAACAGCTTTTTCAAATCTCTATAAGATATTTTTAAAAATAAATAATTAATGTATGTCATAAAGGCATATATTAACGGGACTCATATCTTATCATCCAGAAAAGAATATAATGGCCCATTAGGACAATCTTTGAAAAGAAAAATCACTTATAAAAACAGAAAAAGTACCTATTCTAAAAATAAAAAAGAAGTACCAGGAACATATAGCAAATAAAAAACCAGGTCCATATCATCATCACGTTTTTTTTATAAACATCATATCATCATTATTATTTCTTATTACGTAGGTAACATATCATTCATTCTTCAAACGTTGTGAAGGAAAACAATATAAATAAATAATCTGTCGGCAAAATATATATATATATATATATATATATATATATATATATATATCAACATCAAAAAGTTTAGACTAATTTGAACTTTGAAATCAAAAAGTTAAAAAAAATTAACTTTTTGATATCAACCATCGAATCAAGAAAGTTTCAAAAAAAATGGGCGGTTACTTTTCACACTGGGCGATTACTGTATACACACTGTTTATATACTGTTCATGCACTATTCAGCCACTTTTTCATTAAAAATGGGTACCACGACACAATTCACACATTTAAAAATTATTTTGCTACGATATTTTCAGTTTTCAGTTTTCAGCTGTATCCAAATGGACCATTCATGTCAATTTGAATCGTTGCACACCTATTATAATATAAATTTTTTTTATAAAACTCATTTCATTAATATAAATATACTTGAAACTACAAAAAAATAGTAATAATTATAAGGACTAGATAATATTATCCAAGATATTTAGTAAAAATATATCACAACAAAAACAAAAACAAAAACAAAAAATATTAATATTTATGTATTTAACTATTTAGTAATACAAACAAAGTCTTTAATACTCATAGTTTAATACATTAACAATATAATCCAAACTCCTAATACATAACAATACATATATTGCCTAATTCTTTAAAAATAATTTCCACTTTCATCCATTGTAGTGCAGGGTGGGGCTAAATATATAGCCTAAACCCATCCCTATGTTATCTCGGGGACAAAAATCTTACCCTAATGGGAAGCATTAATTGATAAGTTTTAGAGGGCTTATTTGATGAAAGTAAATTTAGAGGTCTGAAATAAATTTTGGTCAAATTTAAAATATGTAATTGTACGGAGAGTTACTCTTCCTCAAACCCATTGATTATAAAAACCCGTCGTAATGGTGCCACGTGTAACACCTTGCACTCGTTGGGCCCACGAACTCAGCCTAGGCAAGCTTTAACACCCATCGAAAGCCCAAAACCATGAGACAAATACATTTATGACATGAACCGCAAAGGTGAGATCCTACTTGATTGGGGAATGCAACCTCCCAGAAAGATGAGTCCTAGAATACTCAGCATCACCTAGGGAGTGTCGCTGCCGGGCAGTCCCTCTAACAATGAAACTAGTACCAATGTCACTTTCATCACCTCTCGCTTCCAACTAAACACCCACTTAAGAGTAATAACATTTGACCTCTCTTCTCACTCACCATGAAAACAATCATGACCCTTTTACTAGCCTTGGGTTATAAATAAGATATGGGAATTTGAGAGAAGGGGTTGGTAATTGGGGGAGTAGAAACTGAGAAGAGAGAGTGTCCATTCTGGGAGAGAAAGGGAGAGCAGTTCTGAGAGTACTGAAAACAAGGGTTCTTTAGTTGCCAGCATAGAATCACCCATAGTAAGAAATTCAAACCTCACCATATAAATAGATTATGAGCTCATATAGAAGTTGGGTCCAACAACTACTTTTGGGCTAGAACAATAATTTATAAGTGCAAAATAGGTGCGGATTCTCTTGGTTTATTTGCTCCCATTATCTCTTTTTAAATAGATGTACTACATGGCAGATACAAAATCTAAAAATCTTTAATAGCCATGTCAAATAAAAAAATTTCGCTAAAGTCTTTGTGTCCATTTGACATTGGATTATAAATTTGTATTTTTGCTTTTAGCATTTTTGTTGGCTACAAGAATAGGACACTTTTATTGTTAAGTAAAAGTAAAAGCAGCAACCATGGACGTAATTAAGTGCTCTCGTCACTGTTGTCAATGTCCAACACATTTTCACACGTGGTTGTATATTACCATTATTACGTGGAGACTTACCCCCCAAAAAAAAAAAAAAAAAAAGTGAAAGTAGCAACCACGGACGTAATTAAGTGCTCTCGTCACTGTTGTCAATGTCCAACACATTTTCATACATGGTTGTATATTACGGGGAGACTTGAGAGACGAATTTAATCAATATATCAATACCTAAGCACTCAAGTGATCAGAATGATTTAAAAATGTTTATAAAAAAAAATGAATGATTTAAAAATAAACAATAAAAAAACGTCATCAAAATTTTTACAATAAAAAAAAAGTCAAATTTATACGTTTTTGTTCAAAAATTACCAGCGTCACACAGTCTAAAATTGTGTAAATTATGCATTGTTGCTCCCTTAATTGTGTAAGTTTACAATGTTACTATATATTTTGCATTTTGTTTTTTATTTTTTCTTTGAGTATCTTAGAATGAAAGAAGAGTGTGGATAGTTGTCAGTGTGTGAAAAAAAGATTTTAAAAATCAAGAATAAATAATATTTTAGTAAAATGTAGTGTAAAATAGATAATCTGATGTGAGATGTTTTGAAAAATGAGTATGTAAAATAAAAAAATTAAATTTTTTTTCACAAAAATTTTTTGCACACTATACGAATGCTCTTAATAATACAGCAACAAAAAAAATTTCTTTCCATAGTTTGAAGAGAAATCCTTCAAACTGCTAATCGGGAACGGAGTTGTAGAGACACAATTCGAGCCTAGACCCAAGTGCTTATTGGGGACAAGCCCAAATAGTCTAAAACAATAGAATTTGTAAAGGGTGAACTTGAAACCTAAGTTTCTTTGGACGATGAATTACAAAGACGTTGGACTAGGTCCGTGAATTGCTAGCAAAGAAGCTTCAATGTAACACAAACCCTCCTCGGAAGGTAGCCGAGGACCTTCTCTATTAGTTTCTCTTGTTCTTTTTAGAAAAGTTTTTACAATTGATCCCCCTTTTACAATGTTCTCCCCTCTCTATTTATATTCTTCTTCCTTGCGCTCCCATTTCTGGAGTTATCAATGCAGATGTCTTTCTCATTCACCGCCTTCTTGAAATCCTCTCCAAATAGCTGTAAGGCTGATTACTATCATCTCAGATGTCACTTCTTCATTAATGCAGCCAGAGGTGTAGGTGTGAAGTCTTTAATGCAGTGGCAGCAGCTTTCTGCAAGGCACTTCCTACTTGTTCTTCCTACTTGTTCTCCCTTTTTGCATTCCTTTGGAATATAGCCTCACTTGTTGAGCTTTACGGGTTCCTCCCTAAGCATCATGGTGCATTTCATGACCCTCGCCTTAGTTGGTCGAGGAGGCATCCCTCCTCGGACCATTCTAAATAGCCTCTAATCCCACGGTGGGCTTATGGGCCTTTAAGTTCGGTGCCCTTGTTGTTGCTCTACAATCCTCGGACTAGTTGATGCTCTCGGATCAAGTCCAAGGCCCAAATTCGTACTTTGATGCTTCTGCCCCCACAATAGCCCCTCAAAAATTTATTTTACTCCAATCCGAGAAGAAAAATGAATTTTTGACTCAAGAAACACAGCCTTCACTCGTTTCCCCAACTGCTGCACGTGAGAGATCCACTTGTTCTTTCTGAAACGGCTCCTGACGCTTCGTAACCCACGACGCCCTCATTAATTGCTCCAGGTAACTCCTTGTCGTCCACGTTCAACGGTGAGATGCAAATCCAATGGCTCGGGTTTTTTCCCGAAAATTCGCGTGAGATAACTCTCATAAATTGCCGCCTTCCAAGCATTCAAAACACTTTGAAAATCGCGAAATCAACCATTATTCCAAAAAGCATTCACATCCTGGAGGTATCTACTTTCATTTTCTCTCAAGAAGCTCTCGACAAGTCGCACGCTTTTCTCCTGTAAGTTTTCATTTTGTTTAAACCTTTTCTCCTAGGCTGTAGTCCTTGGCTGTTAACTTTCACCCTTTTTTCTCTCAAAACCTCCATTCTTACTTTGACCAAATGGGTAGATTCAAGAGTCTAGTAGATACCGACTCTGGCATGGAAGGTTTTCGAGCCAAATACCACATTCCTCTGGAAGTGGGTGTGAAGTACTGCCCCCTAGAAGTTGTAGCTAACTCTAGGAAAGAAGGGCAAGTTGTCATTCCCATAATCGCCTTCTTGGAGAGTGGGATGACACTTCCCATGAAAAACGTTATAAGCGAGTACCTCCGCAATCATAGATTATGTCCTGACTAGTGTACACCGAATATGTTTAGGGTCTTAGGTTGTGTCGACACTCTAAACGAGCAGATGGGCCTACATCTCATATGGCGTGATGTCGTTCACTTGTATGAGTGTCATCGATTGAAAGACGTAGGTTATTACCTCAAGTTAAGGTCCAACATCGTTAGACTCATATCCTGTCTCCCTAAATCTAACAACGGCATGAAGGACGACTACCTAATCGCCTCTAGGAGGTGGTATGACGGTCCTCATTGCCCAGTAAAATAGGGAAAACTAGGTGTGATTACTTAGGATTTAGAATCTTTGGTTTAAATTTTTAGCCCTTCTAGCTTCATCAAATAGACTCATCGCCCTTCAATGCTTTCCTTGCCAAATCTGTGTTTGAATCTAACTATGTTTGGCTTCTCTACCGTCCCTCTTGCAGACAAACAACATACGTCGCCCCACTTGAGCGAAGCTAATATTACGGACCTTAACAGAGTTTTGAGGTCTGACGTCTTTGTAAACGTAGACTTACAGGTGAGGGCTGCTCACCTTATACTGGGGTACGATCCTTTATCAACCGTCTACCAAGAGGTCGACAACGCTATCCTCGTGGGTGACAAGAGACGCAAGAGGATAGACGTCTCAAAACCCGATTTTCTTGCCCCCTTCGATCTAGCGGACGACCCATCCGTCATCCTTTACACAAGCCCACTCAAGGTTGCCCCAGTTCCAGTGAAGGTCGAGACGAAGGTTGTCCGAGCAGAGACCACTGCCTCGCCCTCATCCCTTGACGAGGAGATAGATCGATTCTGTCTAGTTGAGGCCGAAAGACCTTTGAAGGGTCCTATAGTTGACATGTCGGATGAAGAAATCCGTTCGGATAGGAGTTCCGGCATTAAAGGCCTGGTAGTTGCCCGAGTGGACGATACCTCCGAGGAAGAAGAAGACATGTCGAGCTTGAAATCACTCTTCACCAGGAGAGGCGCACAAGCTTCAAAGAGGGGCGCTTTTGGATCTCAGCCCAAGCTACCACCTCCTCCCTCTCCTTCCAACCCAGCTATTCTCGCCTCAAACCTCCCAAAGAAGAGGAAATATAAGAGTGAGGAAGTAGAAAAGGAAAGGGAGAAGAGGCGGAAGCAGCAACAACGACAACAAGCTGCCCAACAACAACAAGTAGTCGAGGATGGCGCGCGCACCTCCTCCGTTGAGATTGGAGGGAGCCACGGTCTGGCCGAGGTGCGTCGCAAGGAGTCTAATTGGTCTCCCGCGCTGGAATTGGATGGAGCACCAATACCCAGCCAATCCAGCATATGGGAGTTCCAGAGAAGGCACGCCCATCATCTAGCAAACGCTCTGGAGCAACCTATCCTCCTGCCAAAGGACATAGAGAATCTATGGAGGATGAGTCATCAGCACATTTTCCTTTCCCTGAAGAGGGACTTGGGTTTGGTATATGTCACTCCATCCCTTTCAACTCGTTACTCTTACATAACCCCCTATATGTTTTACGCTATTATGCACTTGTTTAAACACTTCCTCGCAGACCATGCAAGAAGTTTTCGCTGCTGAACAGTTGGTGGGGAACTACCAAAAGCAGGCAAGGGCCGAGCTTACGGTTAATGGAGACCGAAAAGGCCTTGGACCGCGTCGTGCAGGAGAGAGACGATCTGGCCACCAAGTTGACAAATAAGGAGAACGATCGAAAGAGCGCCAAGGCTGGACTAAAAACTGCTGAGGCTCAAGTGGAAGGGCAACGCAAACTGCTGCACCAAAAAGAGGAAGCCTTGTCCAAAGCTCAGCAGGAAGTCTCTGACTTGAAAAAGGAGCTTGCTCAAGCCAAGGAAGCGGCTCACACAATCAGAGAGACCGTGGAGGCTGCAACAAAGGCCGCATATAACGAATGGGTAGAAGCGATGGAAAACCGACTAGCCGAAGAGCTAGCAGAATTATGTAGGGACTACTGCCAACAAGCTTGGGCAGAAGCCTTGAACACGGCGGGAGTCCCTACTACTTCTGAATAGAGAAGAGCAGAGAAAGTTTGGTATCCTGAGGAGAGCTGAACGATCGAAGACCTTCCATCCATTTCGTTTGCCTCCAAGACTGCGCCTCTGGTACAACCACCCTCAAACCAAGAGCCTATTCCACCTCTCAAAGGAGTTACTGCTTCTAATAAAAAGGGGGAATAGGGTGACATGGCTGAGAAGCGGTTGAGCGAGCAAGCTGACCAAGATGCCCCTCCACCAAAGGCAAAGGACAAAGGAAAGCAAGTCCAAACCTTGCTCGAGACCGAGCTGAAACGAGCAGAAGTTGAGGGCAAAACCCAAGAGCCTGCAGCGAAGTCGGGAAAAGACTCTCCACTTAAGATCAAAGCATAGGCCACCTAGGGCTCTTTCTTTAAGTAGCTTTTTTCTTCTAGGAAGTTTACATTCGACATTTATCTTGTAGCTTTCACTTTCAGTTTCCATGTAATTGCTGATAGTACTAATAATAATTCCAAGGCTCTGATCTTAAATTGCTTATAGAGTTCACTTACTACAGTATATTTTGTCTTATTGTACCATAAGTTATATGCATAGCCTAACTAGCTTAATGCTTTAAAGTATACAGTACAGATCTTTTGAATGTCTTAGTTATAAATCACTAAGCTGACGGGGGAACAGCCTTATTTTATTGACATAATGAGGCCAACAGATAACCTAGATGATGAAACTGCTCTATTCATAGCCGAATGTATAGAAGTATACTTGAAACCAAACGAGAACACTTTAACTTAAGAGTAGTTGTCATGTCAAACCTGATCGCCAAAGTAGGTTATTAAGCATTTAGAAAAATTAATTGAATGTTAATTTCTCCAAAGTAGATGGTCCGAGGACCCGGCGTAACCAAGGTTCTATTTAACACTTAGAAGATATATGTTGAATGTTAATTTTTCCAAAGCAGATGGTCCGAGGACCCGGCATAGCCAAGGTTCTATTTAACACTTAGAAGATATATGTCGAATGTTAATTTTTCCAAAGTATATGGTCCGAGGACCCGGCGTAGCTAAGGTTCTGTTTAACACTTAGAACATATATGTTGAATGTTAATTTTCCCATAGCAAATGGTCTGAGGACCCGGCGTAACTACGGTTCTGTTTAACACTTAGAAAATATATGTTGAATGTTAATTTTTCCAAAGCAGATGGTCCGAGGACTCGGCGTAGCTAAAGTTTTGTTTAACACTTAGAAAATATATATTGCATGTTAATTTCTCAAAGCAGATGGTCCGAGGACCCGGCGTAGCTAAGGTTCTGTTTAACACTTAGAAAATATATATTGCATGTTAATTTTCCCAAAACAGATGGTTCAAGAACCCGGCGTAGCTAAGATTCTGTTTAACACTTAGAATATATATATTGCATATTAATTTTCCTAAAGCAGATGGTCTGAGGACCCGGCGTAGCTAAGGTTCTGTTTAACACTTAGTAAAAATATCAGGTTTTAGTTTGATATTAAAGACTATAAAATTGACAATCAACACAGCATAATGATGACTAAACAAATGGTATAAATGCCTTCCATTAATAGTAGTACCTTCACAGGTTATTTACATTCCAAGGACATTGTACGGCCGTTTCATCTAGGTCGGCAAGATAATGTGATCCTATACCAACTACTGAAGTTACATGGTAGGGCCCTTCCCAGTTAGGTCCCAATTTACCCCATGCTTGGTTCTTAGCAGTACCCACAACCTTCCTTAAGACTAAGTCACCAGGAGCAAGGGCCCTTGATTTCACGTGGGAGTCATACCCCTGCTTAAGCTTTTGCTGATAGTAAGCTAGCCGAACCATAGCATTTTCTCACCTTTCTTCAACTAGGTCCAGCCTCCTTTGCAGCAAGTCGTCATTATTATCTAGGTTGAAGGAGTGTGTTTTCATTGTCGGAAACCCCATTTCCAAAGGGAACACAGCTTCAGCTCCATAAGCCATCGAAAAGGATGTTTCTCCCATGGGTCTTCGTGGTGTAGTTCGATATGTCCACAACACATGTGGCACTTCTTCCACCCATCTGCCTTTAGCATCATTCAGTATTTTCTTGAGCCCATTGACTATCGCTTTATTAACCGCCTCGGCCTGACCATTCCCTTGCAGGTAAGCTGGTGTAGAATATTTGTTTGTGATGCCGAGATCCCCACAATACTTTCTGAAGGCCTTACTTTCAAACTGCAGGCTGTTGTTCGAGATGAGGGTATGTGGGATTCCAAACCTGGTAATGATGTTCTTCCAAACGAACTTCTTTACATCACATCCCTAATGTTTGAGAGGGGCTCTGCTTTAGCCCACTTGGTGAAATAGTTTGTTCCGACGAACAACCATCTTTTATTCCCCGCTGCCCTTGGGAAGGGTCTCACAATATCCAGGTCTCACAATATCCAGGTCTCACAATATCCAAGCCCCACCTAGCAAACGACCTACTTAAAAGATTAAGAACACCCCCAGGCTGATGAATGTTGGGAGCAAACCTTTGACATTGATCACATTTTTTCACATAATCTTACGCCTCTCTCTGCATGTTTGGCCACCAATATCCCTGGGTGAGAACTCTATGAGCTAATAACCTTCCTCCCGTATGACTACCACATATTCCTTCATGCAATTCTTCCAAGAGAAGCTCTGTTGCTTCAGAATGTATGCACAGCAGGTAAGGTCCAGAAAAAGAGCGTTTATATAATTTCTCATCCTCGAATAGCCAAAACCGTGGAGCCTTTATCCATATCTTGTCGGCTTCAGACTTTTCTTCAGGCAACACGTCATTTTTAAGGAAGGACACTATCGGATCCATCCAGCAGGTTCCCACTTTGATCTGGTGAGCCTGGATGGTGCCACCACCCGTCCTAGTGGGTCTAAACAAGTTTTCAACGAGGATGACCCGGGGTAGACTCTGCGCCGAGCAGGTTGCCAGTGTGGCCAATGAGTCGGCATGGGTATTCCCACTCCTGGAAACATGCGACACTGCAAAAGACTCAAATTTGGACTGCAAGTGCTTGACGCGGGTTAAATACCCTTGCATCCTCGGTTCCCTAGCCTCTGACTTTCCTTCCACCTAGTCGACCACCAGCTGTGAGTCTGAGAACATCTGTACTGACTTTCCACCCATTTTTTAAACCATATCCATTCCCACTAACAAAGTTTCGTGCTCGGTTTCATTGTTGGTAGCCGAGAACGCCAATCTCAGAGACTTCTCTAAGACAATTTCCTCCGGGGATATCAGAACTATCCCTACACCAGACCCATTTTGTTTCACTGCTCCGTCAACATATACTTTCCACATAGGGGATTCCTTGCACGAGATCATGCCAACTGATTTCTCATCCACGCCCCACCCCTTAGGATTCTCTTCTACTGAAGGCTCTACAAACTTCGTCACAAGGTCAACAAGGACCTGTCCCTTCACAGAGGTACGAGGCATATATTTGATGTCAAAGGCTCCCAAGATAGTTCCCCATTTGGCGATTCTGCTTGATTAATTAGTACTTCGCAGCACGGATTTAAGGGGGAGTTGAGTTAACACGACAACTGTATGAGATTGGAAATAGTGTGGAAGTTTGCACATAGCATGCACCACGGCTAGAACTGCTTTTTCCAACGGTAAATACCGTATCTCAGCTTCTTGCAGGGACATACTCACATAGTAGACCAGTCTCTGTATACCATTGTCATCTTGTATCAGAACCAAACTGACGGCATGAATAGCCACGGCTATATATGTAAACAAAACTTCATTCGCATTTGGACGAGACATAATGGGTGGCCGAGAGAGATACTCCTTTAGCTGTTGAAAAGCCACAGAGCATTCCTCAGTCCATTCAAATCCTTTCCACTTGTTTAATAGTTGGAAAAAGGGTTGGCATCTATCCGCGGATCGAGAAATGAACCTATTAAGAGAAGCCGTCATCCCGGTTAGCCTTTGGATCTCTTTTGGATTTCGAGAAGGTTGCAAGTTGCAAATTACCAAAATTTGAGCGAGGTTGGCCTCAATCCCTCTATGAGTGAGCATGTAACCCAGAAACTTACCAGACCCTACTCCAAAAAAGCATTTAGAGGCATTGAGATGCAATTTGTGCTTCCTTAACGTTTGGAAAGTGTCACTTAAGTCGGCCACGTGCATAGATATAGTCTTACTCTTTACTACCATGTCGTACACATACACTTCGAAAGTTTTCCCCAACTGAGCCTCGAACATTCTAGTCATTATCCTCTGATAGGTAGTCCCTGCGTCTTTCAAGCCAAAAGGCAGTACCTTGTAATGATAGTTTCTGGTGGGAGTGACAAAAGCTGTCTTATCCTGATCCTCTGAAGCTAGAGGTAGTTGATGGTACCCCTAAAAGGCATCTAGAAAACTCATCCGAAGATGCTCGACGGTAGCGTCTGCCAGCTGATCGATATGAGACATTGGAAATGAGTCCTTGGGACAAGCCCTATTTAGTTTCGTAAAATCCACGCATACCCTCCATTTTTCACTTTTTTTTTTTTTTTTACCACAATTGTGTGTGCTAACCATTTAGGATAGAATACTTCTTTGATAGCCCCAGCTCTCTTGAGTCTGATAACCTCCTCTTTAACAGCGTCAGAATGTTCCTTGGAAGAGTGCCGAGGTGGTTGCCTCCTCGACATTGCGGTCAGATGGACATTCAGATGGTGACAAATAAAGCTCGGGTCAATCCCAGGAACCTCATAAGTATCCCATGCGAATACATCAAGGTTTCCTTTCAAGAACACGACTAACTCCTCCCTTTCCTCGGGTGGCAGTTGAGCCCCTATTTGGAAGAACCTTTCGGGGTCACTATCTATAAAAACTCTAACTCTTCACATGTGGGCTCTTCTGCCACTACCTCCCCAATTGCGGTAGAAGATGTTAATTGCTATGGGATAAATATAGCCGAGGCCAAGGGCTTTGGCTCTGGTCTATGCAAAATTGTGGCTATTATGCACTATCTTGCCGTGGACTGACTCCCAATAATCTCTTTTCTACCTGACTGCCAAACGGAAATTTCACCTTGGAGTGGAGAGTCAAGGAAACAGCACCCAGAGTGTGCAACCACGGTCTCCCAACAATGGCGGTATAGGGAGAATAGGCGTCGACCACGATGAAATCCACTTCGACCACTGCTGGACCTGACTACATAGGCAGCCTAACCTGCCCTTTTGGTATGACGGCCTTCCCTTCGAAGCTGATTAGGGGCGAGTCATAAGCCGAAAGATCCTCCAGCTTCAAGTTCAACCTCTTAAACAGATCAGGATACATAATGTCTACACCACTTCCCTGATCAACCATTACCCTCTTCACATCATAGCCCCCTATCTTTAGCATGATTACTAAGGCATCATCTTGTGGTTGGATGGTTCCCACCCTGTCCTCCTCCGAGAAGCCTAGAACTAAAGGTACATTACCTTTAACCCTCTTCAGCTCGAAGTTAGAGCTCTCGGGAAGAGCTCGCGCCACAGACATCACCCTAAAGGGGCAAGAACCAGTCCTCCCAAGAGTAGCGAAAATGACATTGATGGTCCCCAAAGGAGGTCTCGAAGCATTGTTGCCATGATTTGCAGGACTAGGATGCTCTCCCTGCCCATCAGGTCAGTATAAGAATTGCTTCAACTTTTACTCCTTCACCAACTGCTCTAGATAATTCCACAAATTCCTATAATTCTCTGTTGTATGACCTCGCTCTTGATGATATTGGCAATGAAGGTTTTGATTTCGCTTCGTGGGATCCCCTACCATCTTGCTAGGCCACCTAAAATATGGTTCATGATGGATTTTCTCAAACACCTGTTGTATGGGTTCAAGAAACACAGTACTAACCACCTGAGAAGAGGCCGGACCAGACTGCCCAGCGAAATCTCTCCTCGGCTTACTATTGTTGTATTTGTCTGACCTAAAATTCCTCTTCTCCTGAGGGATAACCTTCACCTTCGCCTTCGCCTTCGCCTTCCCCTTTCCTTGTTGTTAATCTTCCTCAACTTGTTTATACTCATCAATGTGATCCATAAGCCAACGCACACTTTTAACGGGCCTTTTGGTCAAAGATTTCCTTAGGTCGTGCTCATTTGGAAGGCCGACCTTGAAAGTGCTTATGGAAACATCATTGAAGTCCCCATCTATCTCATTGAACATCTGCTAGTACCTATCGGAGTATGTCTTGAGAGTCTCCCCCTCCCTCATAGCCATGGATAACAATAAATCTAAAGGCCGAGGAACCCTACTGCAGGTGATGAAATGAGAACCAAATGCCCTGGTTAGCTCCATGAAGGAATCGACAGAGCAAGCCTTCAAGCCATTGAACCACCTTACCGCGACAGGTCCCAAGCTAGAGGGGAAGACTTTGCACATCAAGGAGTGCACCGCCATTCTCTGATTGAAATGACTCACATGTTCCATCCGGTCCGTCCGTTCATTGTAAATGGTGAAGGTTGGTTGGGTAAATCGTCTTGGAAGCTTTCCCTTCTAAATCCTACGGGTGAAAGGGGATTTGAAGATTTGGTAGAGTGCCTTGCTCAAAGCATTGTTGGCCAAGCCCCTGGAAGAAATCTTTTTACCCTTAGGGTCTGTTCGGTTGGAGGAGTGGAAAAGTGGGAGGATGGAAAATTGTGAAAAGATGGAAAAGTGGGAGGATGGAAAATATTTAGTTTTCCCTCTTGTGTGTCCGGTTGAAGGGGTGGAAAAGTGAGAGAGTGGAAAAGTGGGAGGGTATAAATTGACTATTATACCCTTGTTAATAGTGTTAATAGTAACGTTAAAATGATAAAAAAAAAAAAAAAGTTCAACGTTGAAATGAAAAAAAAAAAAAAAAAACGTTCAGTGGCCTGAACGTAGAAAAAAAAAAAAAAAAAAAAACCATCTTTAGGTGGGATGGGGGCATTTTAGTAAATGCCCCCATCCCCTCATTTTCTCTCCACCCTTTTCCTCCCAATTTGGGAGGAAAAGTTTTGGTGGGCCCGGGAGGAAAATTTTCCTCCCGGTTTTCCATCCTTCCTAGTTTTCTTTCCAAACGAACAGTGGAAAATGTCAGTTTTCCTCCCTTAGTTTTCCATCCTCCTTATTTTCTCTCCAAACGGACGCACCCTTAGGGTCGCGAGGGTAATCGTCCTCGTAGGAGGAAGACTCACTAGGAGGAGTTCTTGACCTGAGGTTACCGCTACTACTGCAAGAGTCTTCCAAAGAAGGGTCTGAAAGAGAGGAAGTACACCTTCGTTTCTCTCGATGCAACTTCTTCTTCAAATGGTCAATCTTCTTTTGCATGGCCTTAACATTTTCTTCGCGGGAGGTTCCGCTTCCAGCTCATGCATGGCTCCTCCCTCACGTATGTTCTGTACGCACACTACCTTCTCGATCTCTTTCCAGCTCTAGGTGCGAGAGGTGATCCTCATGCTAGGATCCCATGGATTCTGCATAGTGTGAACCTGAGCCTTCCATGATGTCTCACGTCCTCTAACTCAAGGTTTTTCCCACAGACAGCACCAATTGTAGGGACACAATTCGAGCTTGGACCTAAGTGATTGTTGGGGACAGGCCCAAATGGCCTAAAATAATAGAATTTGTAGAGGGTGGGCTTGAAACCTAGGTTTCTTTAGATGATGAAAAACAAATACATTGGACTAGGTCCGTGAATTGCTAGCAAAGAAGCTTCAATGTAACACAAGCCTCCTCGGATGGTAGCTGAGGACCTTCTGTATTAGTTTCTATTGTTCTTTTTAGAAAAGTTTTTACAATTGATCCGTCTTTTACAATGTTCTCCCCTCTTTATTTATATTCTTCTTCCTTGCGCTCCCCTTCTTGGAGTCATCAATGCAAATCCCTTTCCCATCCACCGCCTTCTTGAAATCCTCCCCAAATGGCTGTAAGGCTGATCACCATCATCTCAGATGTCACTTCTTTATTAATGCGGCCAGAGTTATAGGTGTGAAGTCTTTAATGCGGTGGCAGCAGTTTTCTGCAAGGCACTTCCTACTTGTTCTCCCTTTTTGCATTCCTCTGGAATATAGCCTTACTTGTTGAGCTTTACGGGTTCCTTCCTAAGCATCATGGTGCATTTCATGACCCTCGCCTCAGTTGGCAGAGGAGGCATCCCTCCTCGGACCATTCTAAATAGCCTCTAACCCCACGGTGGGTTTATGGGCCTTTAAGTTCGGTGCCTTTGTTGTCGCCCTACAATTCTTGGACTAGTTGATACTCTCAGATCAGGCCCAAAGTCCAAATACATGCTTTGATGCTTCTGCCCCCACAGAGCTATTTGATGGTTGGGGGCCTATAGCAAAATAACCTAATAATATATATATTTTTGAAAGATATCTGATATTGTACCTAATCTCCTCTACTCTCGAAACATGATCCTTTGCTCCCTTCCAAACAGCAATAGAAAAAATTCGCATAATCTACCAAAAAAATTTGGATAAAGCCCAAACATTAAAAAAAAAAAAAAAAAAATCCATAAAAAAATTTCTAGGTTTGATACAGATATGTACTATCTCAGCCTATTAATTTCTAAAAAAAAATTATAAATCTGTAAGATCACAACCCTATCTAGTTAATTCGCTTCACTCGTTCTTGGAACCTACCTGTCAATGAAACAGATGTCTCATGCGCCCATACCTCAAGTACAGGAGTTTGTCACTTTGTCTCCTCTGCCCAAGCATGTGCCAAATTTTTTTATCTACACATATTTTTACAAAATAACAACATTATGCCTTCAGTTTTCCGTTTTCACTAGAGAAATGCATTTTCCAGTAGCTGCTGCCGCTTTTTCTTATCTTATATTCAAATTGTGGCTGTGATGTGTTGCTAAATTTTTAGTCATGAATTCTGACAAAATGCACTTGAAGACTACGCGGGATGTTTTGACTATTTTTTGACTTGTGTGGGTTTTTATTTTATTTTTTCACATCTAGTTAGGCCATTCTAAAGTGATTGTTTGGATGGAAGTTATTGCGTCCACGTTTAAGTCAAACGTGTTTCAACTTTTTTTTTTTTTTTTTTGTGCACGCGTTTCAGTTGTGGGACAAGAGTTACTATTCACACTGGGCGGTTACTATTCACATACTTTTCAGTCATTTTTTCCATTAAAAATGGGTTCTATGGCACTATTCACACATTTAAAATTATTTTGCTACAGATTATTCAGTTTTCAGTTTTCAGCTGTATCCAAACGGACAAAGATAACAATGGTGGCGAATTGGGCAATTAAATTAGGTCAAAGACATGAATTCGTGTGACCAAGAGAAAGAAATGGAAGTGTCTATATAAGATTTAAATTCTAAATTAAAAACATGTGTATAATATTGTACACTTTTTATAATTGTGTATAATTTTGAACAAATTTATTTAGTCTATAATGTAAATCTTACACGGATATATAGTGTAATGTAAACCAATAATTATTCGAAAGACAAAGATATATATATCACTTATAAAAATAGCGATAATACTTAAATGATACATCGCTATTGACCAATATCAAAATATTTAATTTGCTTGACCAAACCAAAATAGTCAAGTCCCATTTTGATAGATTATATTGCAATATATTAAGAAACATCTATTTTGTGTTTTTTCATTTCTTGACAATATTATTTTTTAAATATTATTGATACTAATGTACAATATGGATAATAGTTTTGATTTTCAAGAAAAAAAAAAATTGCTCTACTTCACCCCCCCCCCCCCCCTCTATTGAGATCTTGACTTCGTACTTGCTGCTCATATCTATTTTTATTTGGTGTAAATTTTGAAAATCTAACTATTGAATTACATGTTCTTTATATTCTTAATATAATTGTCAAATTTCGTTCAAATTAGATGTTATTTACTATTCGATTAATAAATTTATTTTTTATACATAATTTTAGACAAAAAAAAAAACATTTGATTAATAATATAGCAATTGATATTTGATTTTTTTTGAAATTTTGCAAATATAAAAAATTTAATAAGAATATGCAATCCAACGATAAAATTTCCACAATTTTAACTCAATATAAAGACATATGGTCAGTTTGAAAATACCTTTTTCTTGCATCAAGTAACAGACCTCTTCATGCTCAATGGGATATAGTGACAGTGACGCTATTTGAGTTCATTGTATCATAGCATTGGGAAAATAATTCCCTTCAAACTGAACATCTTAGTTCACTTGTTAAAATTGATAAAGTTTACAAGAATCGACTAGTTGAAACTTAAAACTCCATTAGTTTCCAAGATAGCATGAAAAAGCTTGCAAGAAACTTAAATAAATTTCTCTCAAGTTGCAAAAAAGGGATTTTTTTTTTTTTTTTTATATATATAAGAAGAAAGGGATCAATTGGTCATTTGATTGAAAATTTATCATAAACTTTAAATGCATATGTATGATGTCTAGACATGGAAACACGAGTCAAAATTTACTGACCTGACCGACTTGAAAATACACGAACTCGAATTTTTTGACCCGAAGCAAAAACAGGTTAATCCATGACTCGACCCATTTTTAAAACTTTCTTTTTAGTAAATAAAATTAAGACTGTAAGGTCACAATTTGGTGCCCCAGCCCAACAAGAAAGAGGATGTAGGCCCAAAGAGCCCGATACAATGAATTTGTAGAGTGTGGGCTAGAAATCTTGATTCTAATGAGCTTGAACGGTAATGACAATGACCCAAGATCACAAAACCATGTAGAAGAACAAGTTTATAGGATAAAATTTATCCTCGGACTCAAGCCGAGAACCAAATGTTTATATTTCTTCTTACTTTCAAGATTCTTTACAAAAATTCTCCTCCCCCTCGTCCACAGACCTGTCCTCCTCTTATAGTCCCCTCTCTCTTCCTCTCGATTCAGATTGCTCCCTTTGATATTTGTCCCATTCGCCTCTTTTGGAAGTCCCTTAGTAATAGCTGTAAGACTGAAAATCACTATTCAGGTATCACTTCCTCATAAATGTGGCTAGAGACTTTGACACAGAACATTCAATGCGATGGTAGTAGCTTTCTCTCAGATCTTTGCTTTACCCCTCTTGCTCTTTGTGCTTTTTTCAATATATCTTCATCCCCAAGATCTTCTAAAATATCATTCTAGTTAACATGACGTACCACTTGATCCTTGCTGTACTCAGCCGAGGAGGTAGTCTTCCTCGAATTATTTACATTCACCTCATTTGCCACATTTGCTTTCGGGGCTGTAAGTTTAATATTGTTATTACCATTAACCCATCATCGGACAAGCAAACGTTCTTGGCTCAAGCCCATGGCCCAAAAACGTATCTTGGGCCTTTTGTCCCCATAAAGGCATTATTGATTTAATTGTTTGTTGTGAGCTTTATGGTACGCAAATCAAATTCAATTGGTAATATATAATGGACATTATTATTATTATTATTATCAATTTTTTAACATTTGTTGGATAACTCTATTTAAATATATATATATATATATAGATATTTAATATCATTTAGATACAATGACTTTAAGGAAACAATTAAAACTTGTACATAATTGCATACAAATGAATTGAAAGATGAATGATTGAGGTATTTTGTAATGAGGAAAAATTTTTAGATATCAAATAATAAAGTACATGCCAAAAAAATTTAGTTACAGTTGAGTTAAAAACATATATTTAAAATTATATGCATGTATGAGAAACATCATAAGTGAAAAAAAGTGAAACCAAAGTATATTAATGAAATTAACATAAATTATGGGAGCTTAGGCAAATTTTTTTAACAATTCATGTTCAAAATAAATGGATTTTCAAATTAAATTATGATACTTTCTAGAGTGTGTGCTGTTTAACAATGACATAATATTCAAAAAAGAGACCATGTATAAATAAGTAAACAATCAATCTTTAATGTATATTCTTAAATCGAAATAGAGTATGTAGACATCAAAATTTTATGATGCATTCACAACCATCTGATCGATCATGATCAAATATTTATAATCAAATTAATTTCCAATTGATGATGTGTCAACGGCAAACAATCAACAAATAAAATCAAGCCACATGTCAAGTCTTTGAGTCACCACCACTCACATAAAAAAATGACACGTGTCCAAGCCACGTGGCAGCATCAAATGAAGAAAGCCACATGGCAACCTCAGAAGAAAAGACTCACATGAAATTTATATTCAAATTTTGTAATTAACTCTCAATAAATGTTGAGAGAAAAATTCCAAATTAAAGACCATTGAGTTTCTTATAAATAAAGGCTTTTCATATGAAAAAAGGGGACACAAAAATTTAGAGAGAAAAACCCTACTGACATTCTGTTAAAATAGAGAGTCATCTCTAAGTCCAAAAGAGCACCCTTGCTCCCTTAAAAATCAAGTTCATTCCTACTTCTTCAAATCAAAGTAGGGATTTCCCTTCAATTTAAATCAAGATCAAGCCAACGCCCCTTGCATCAAATCAAGTACATTTAACTACTCATTCAACTTGGAGACATTAAGACACGATTCAATATCAAGCTTCACAGTCTTTTGGATCATAAAGTTTTTTGGAGATTGAATCAGAGAAGTTTATTGTATTATTTCATTATAAAGAGTCACACAAAGAATTGTACTCACATATATACAAATCAATATAAATTGATAATTTGTTACACCATTTCGTGATTGTGTGATTTATCCTTTACTAATTTTGTGTGTCCAGAGTATCAATCACAATTCATATTAGATTATAAAATTAGTTTTCAAAATTGTAAATTTCTTATACTCCATTTTTTATTCATTGTCAAATTAGTTATCCAAGAAGACATTTGTAATTTTTTTTTTTTTTTTATAAATATTTTGGGATATTGATATTGTGTAAAAGTGAAACTTGTATGTTTGTTTTAATTATCCATTGTGCTATTTTGTTTTGATTAGTAATGATGGGATTTGTATAATTTAAAAATTATTGAATAAATATATTAATTTATGTTCAGCTGACCTCATTTTTTTATATAAGTGGTGAATTTAAAGTAATGCATTTTACATCAAGTAATTTGTTGCATGAATTTCCAAGTAGTAAATACACATTTTTTTTACAAAACTTTTGTAGACTGCTAATGTATGTGATGAGTAATTATTGATAAATAAAAAAGTGATGTTACTTGATGTATTTGCCAAAAATATATCATATAAAAATATGTATTTGCCACTTGGTATGTCATGCAACAAACTCCTTGATATGAAATACATTAATTTGAATTCAACTATGTCAAGAAAGAGTTCAAATCAACAAATTGATACTTGTTCATTACTAATAAAATTATATAAATCTTAGCATTGCTAATCAAAATTAAAAAAAAAAACTAAACACACACACACACACAAACACTTAGGAGTCTAGTTTACCATTTGAGAATTTAAATAAAAAAATTACACAGGTTCCTTTCTCATACAATATTAACATCCCAAAGCAGAGAAAAATTACAAATATCCTATTGGATATAGCTAATTTGATAAGGAATTTTATTAAAAAAAAATTACAATGTTGAAAACTTATTCCATGAGGACCTAAGGAAAAATTTAGTTTCATTCGACTATGCCCAATAAATTCAAAGAGTTAGGGTATGTTTGGTAAACTGTAATAGACACTTTAATATAATAGTTATTCTTATAATTTATCTTTTTTTATTTTTTTGACAAGAGATTTAGTTATTCTTTAGTTTTTTTATATTTTTATAACAGGGAATATTCATTCTATATAAATAACTATGCTTTAAAATGAAGAATAATTATTTATCTCTAAAATTTTTTTTGTAGTTATTCTTTAGTAAGCGTAATAATTTTTAAAATTAATATATTTCCAAATAAACAAAATTTTCATATATACATAACAATTATAAAAAAAAAAAAAAAAATCGTTAAAAATAATTCATCTCTCTCTCAAATCTAAAAAAGAATATTAATTTTAAAGAAATATAATTGTATGAGTAAGATATTTCTTAAAATAAATATTAAATTTTATTCTAAAGTTATGACTCACAATCAAACTTATAAATATGTTTAGTTATTCTATTACAACATATTTTATTTATAATAATAAAAATTACAATTTCTATCATAATCTTCCTCCGATGAAAAGTGAAACTTATCTATTATTCAATTCTTTGAACCGCTAGATATAATACAATGCACTGTATATTAGCAGGTGGAGACTTTTTTTTTTTTTTTTTTTTTCGTTTCGCTGGATATAAATTTTACTCATCAACCAAGAACAACTCAAAAAGACAACAAAAAGGACTGGGCCTGGGGCCATCTCTAGCTGAAACCTGACTCTGTGTGGGCGACAAGGTGGAGATGGGAACCGGCCCAGGCCTCATAATGAGACATTACAATTGACACTGACCTGTCAATTGGGAAAAACCTTAATAAAGTACCAGAAATGACTGCACAGGGTCTTGAATACACTTCAGCGTTTGTCGAAATAGAAGATTTTATACTGCCATTGCCATAAGCCTCCTTTGTGACTTTCCGTTTCACTGCCAGATTTTACATTCCCATTTTCTGCAGGTTTTGGTTGGTTTCTTGTATCATTTTTGGTTAATGGCGAAGGCATTGTTTCTGCATAGTGATAGAAACATTACTGTATTAATAATAGAAGTGAAAAACTTACCAAAGCTCAACAAATAAGAAGACCCACTGCTCAAGAAGGAAGGACGCCCTTACATTAAGCAGTGTAAAGCAGAAACAGCGAACAACCAGCCAGCCAGGTCTGAATTCGAAGCTAAAAAAATAAATAAAAAATAAAAAATAATTCTAAAAAACGAGTCGGGGCATCGACCAAGTCGTTTTTATTTATGGTCAAAAAATTCAGGTTCAGATTTGATATTTTTCTTCAGGTTCAAGTCAGGTTATCGGGTCCAAATCCGATTTTGCCATTTCTAAGAACTAGGAATGGTGGATGATGTAGTGGAATCTAAAGAGTAGCAGATCAAATTTCTGTAGTACATATATTTTTTGACTCAACTCCAATGCTGCAGTGAGAAGTAATTTTGATGCTAGATGGAACAGGATCCTACAGAATCAAATGGAGGACAACTGCTTATGTGTGCAAATTAAGACAGGTCAGGCAATAAAGTATTACATGGACGCCACTCTTGAGAATGTGACACAAAAGGATACTGCAATCAATTTAACTCATAGATCATTATGATTCTTCTAAAAATAAAAGAATCACAAACTTCATTAATGGCATCAACTTAACTAAATTTTTTTTTCCATAGTTAATGATAAGAACCACTTTTGAAATTCTCACATTAGATTTTTTTTTTTAATGTCATTTCAGTTAAATATTATTTCTTCATTCATTTTAAAATTATTTTTCACTTTTCAAAGCACCAACTCTTTTATTTTTTATTTTTGGGTGTTAAAAATCACAAACTTTTCTTTATTTCAGTTATAAAGACACAAAAATTAATCAAATACTACTTTAGGAATGAACAGTGCTCTAAATAGGTAACCAGTAGCCAGCCAGTAGGGAGTCTAAATTGCTCCCTTACCCTATTTTAGGGTAGCTGTCTAGCTGATGCCAATAATTCTGCTTTGAAGTTCTGGACTGACAACTGGTTAGAAGGGGGCAATTTAAGGGAGCTCATAGAAGGTCCATTACAGCAAATGGAAGACAAAATAACAATCAAAGACATGGTTAGAGATGGAGAATGGAAATGGAATGAGCTGTCTTTTCAGCTACCGACAAGTGTGAAGGAAAAAATTTCAGCTACGCCTATTCAATTATATGGTATTAAGGAGGACACCCTAATTTGGAAAGCAACAAAGAATGGAGAATTCTCTGCTGCCTCGGCATATGAGTTGGCGAAACCTAAGGAGGATCAAGAATGCACATTTCTGGGTAAGCGGGTCTGGGAGCTGGACACAATGCCTAAAATAGAACATTTCTGGTTGTGTCACCACAACAGGGTGCCCGTGAGAGAGGTCATTGCTGCAAGAGGTGTGCAATGTGAAACCACCTGCCCTCTGTGCAGAAATGGTAGTGAATCAATAAGCCATTTATTAAGCGAGTGCCCTTTGCCGTAGACTTTTGGAGAAAGATAGGGGTGCCTGCCTCTCTGATTTCCTTTTTCAACTCAAACTGGTTGGATTGGTTGAAGAGGAACATGTGCAATTCCCAAATCCAATCCCACGGACATCCGTGGTGGAGCTTATTCCATTTTGCTGTTTGGGGCTTATGGAAACACAGGAATAAAGTAGTCTTGAGAACAGCGCACTGAATCACTTCCTTCATAAATCTTGTATTAATTAGGCAATCGAGTACTTCTTTTGTGCAGGCAAATCTGTCCAACCTCGGCAACAAGGCTGCATGCAAATCAGATGGAATAAACCCAATGTGGGCTGGCACAAGCTCAACACAAATGGAGCATCAATGGGGAATCCAGGAAAAGCAGGAGGAGGAGGGGTTATTCGGGATCACAGAGGGAACTGGGTTCAAGGATTTGCTCTGAAAATCGGTGTCACAACAAGTGTCATAGCTGAGTTTTGGGCTCTAAGAGATGGGCTGACCATGGCTGCACAATTGGGGATACCTTTCCTAGAAATAGAAATGGATGCAAAGATTGTAGTTGATCTTGTACTCTCTAATTCTGTTTCTGACAAAGATTACTCTTCATTGCTGAATGATTGCAGGTCCCTACTCCACGGGTTTCAGCAAGTCAAGATGCAGCATATCTATCGGGAAGTGAATAAAGTTGCAGATGGACTTGCGAGGAAGGGGTGCTTGCAGCAAGATGATTTTGCTGTTTTCACTAACCCCCCTTCTCCTGATATTACCTCTTTTGTTATGTTTGATGTTTATGGTATGTATTCTCTAAGGCATTCTGCCAATGTTGTAACTGCTCTGGACAGTTAGTTGTTTTTATGCATTCTCCTTTTAACCAAAAAAAAAAATACTCCTATCAAGTGGTGGTGTGCAAATATCAGTTAGAAGGGTCCATTCCCGCATCTTGACGGGCATAATGAATCTGGCTAATGCGGCACCATGACTTTATATGCATGTTTTTTGGTCTAAGCTTGGGCAACTGTTGTCTATTTGTATTATATTCTTATGGCTGTCATGCATGGTTGGGTCAGATGTGGTGTTCTAATGTTTTGGCTTCTATCTGGTTTTTACATTGTCACAGAAAAAAATAAATGGAAATGTTGTTTACCACAACCTTTCAACTAGAAAAACCTAGTTGTTAAAATTTGAAAAATTGCATTGCAAAATTTAATGCCTTAGCAGTCGGATGTGAAATCTTTAGTAAAGGATAAAAACATATGATGAATATAGTATAGCTGAGCACACTTCGAATAAAATACAGACAAATTCAAGCTTCCACAAACAGAAAAAGACGTGAAAAATTTGCTCACTTACATGTGGCGCTTACACAACAGGCCATTTAAACATTTCTTACCCTCTGATTATCATTGTCTTCTCCTTCCCTTGAAAAAAATGCTTGAAAAGCTCCTGATATTAACTTAGCTGTGTAGTGGAGAAACTGATATATTCGTTTGTATGAACACAATACCCCTACAATCAGGATTGGCAAGAAATTAACCACGAACAGCCAAAAGGGAGAAATCATTACTGAGATAAGTAGCTCAATAGCAATGCTTCCAGAAACCAGACAGATGAGCCTGAATAGGAGAAGATAGTCATCCCCTTGAGGTTGTAGTTTTATCCCTATATACGCAATGCTATGCACGATTGCGGCCATGATTAAAACCAAGAAAGTAGCAAAATGTGTTTCAAGTGGTGAGATGCCCAAGCCTTGAAAGTGGAAACCAATTGAGGCATACAGAATTGAGACGAGGAAGGCAATAAGGTTTTGAAATGCTTCGAAGAAACCGTGTGCTTCTTCTCTGGCACATACACAAACAGAAAATATATCAGCTTTAATATTACTTTTTCTTCCAAAAACAAGAAAATCAAAATCCACATAACTTCTAAAAAAAAAAAACTTCAGCTTTATTAGATTTCTCTCCCAAATCTACCACAATGATGAATGAGCGCAATTCAACATGAAGATATGAACAAGCCACAACAATATCATTTCATTCACATTTACTAGTAGAAACAATCTATGACAGTTTGTCTTATCGTATATATATTGGCTGGATATAAGACTTATTGTTCCTCGTACATGCATTAGTATTTATGTTGAAATATAAACAAGAACAAACAAGCTACCTATCTAGAATTAAGAATGACTATCGTCCTATTGGCAAGTCCAATATTACAATCAATTCAAGATTTTTCTTTTTTAAAATGTTCTATAGGGAGCAAGTCAACTAGTCCAAGGATGTAAAAATGTCAAGGCCTTCACCTAGTCTAATCCACTTGAATTTATGGCTTTCAGAATCAACATCAATCCATATGTAGACCTACTAGTCAAAATGGTAATATATATTTTTCTTGATGAATAAAATGGTTAAATATTATCTAGACAAAGTGGGTTGATTTATATATGTCTCAAATAATTCATGCATCTGGAATATTGTTCTCACTAAGACGAGTCAAATTTCTATGAACAACTCTATTTACATCTTGTTTAGTTTGTTTAAATTTTTTTTTTTATGAGAAATATGATAAATTGCTCAAGAGTGTATTTGTTGAAATGGGTATTGGCTAAGGAATGATGCTCTATCAAACTTCTTTTTTAGAAGGGTCTATCAAACTTTTTTTTTAGAAGGGTCTATCAAACTTAATAGAGCGTCACCCCATCACCTTACTTAATAGTTAGCACACACAAATTTATTAATTTACGTATCTATTTAGGTTGTGTGCCAAAATAGATACATAAATAGAGAGATTAAACCTAGAAGGCTGGAACCCAAACCTGTTCAGCAGAGAGATTCAAGTAACAATCAAATTTGAAAGTTTGAAAAACGAAGGAATGAAGAGATTAAACATAGGAGGCAAACCTATTCGATAGGAAATGAAGAGCTTTCAAAATTGAATCCTTCAATCTGGTAGCTAAATTGACAGCTGTACAAAAGATGAAACTTGTAGAAACAAAAGGCAAAAAATTAATTATAGAAAAAAAAAAAAGACTTGGTTTAAGTCCAGTGCATTTAGTGCACTAGACCAGGTCAGATTGTGACACGTGTTTAAAAGTAGACACATATCATCATCTCAACGGATCCAGTACTACTGGACATTGGACCTAATATCCAAGTAACAATCAAATTTGAAAAATTGAGAACAAAGGAATAGAAATAATAAACCTAAACCCATACCTTAGGCTATAAAAAGCTTTCAAAATTGGATCCAGTCCGTTCATTAAGCTCACAAACGCATTTGAGTCAAAGCTGAGAAAAAAAGTAAAAAGAAAACCGATTAGTAAACAAAACTGAACGCAAGAAACAATCAAATTTGTAAATTTAATGACAAAGAAATAGAGGGATTAAAACTTGCTGAGAAGAGGATTATGATAGGAATAATTTCAGTCAGAATTAAGTTTTACAGATTCGAATGCCATAGTGATTTTTTTTTTTTTTTTTTGAGAATCAAATGCAATAGTGAATTAATGGATGAGATTAAAATTTTAAAATTCAATTTTAATCTCAACCCGTAGATTAGATAAATTTTTTACCTTCCAAATTTTTACATTTTTTTTTTCAAAATTTTACTTCTCACAATTACATGCTAGTAATCACATCATGCAATTATTGCACGGGATCCAAATGGCGCGCTAATTTCTAAATCCCCAACCTCTGCGGCTCGATGAATGACGTTATTTGAATTCACTAGATGTTTGTCTTCTTATGCGGGATAAAAAGGGATTTGGGAGCTATAGCAAAGATTGGGAAATCATCAGAGTCAACTACAGTAGGCAGTAACAGGGGAATTCAATGAAATTCTAGAGTTGCATGAAAAAATGGGTTAACGCGAAAAACACTTATTCCTTTGATGTTGCATGCTAGAGTGTTTACTTTTTTACACAAAAAAGTAGATGTGAAATAGTGGAGGTGTGAGAATCAAAATCCAACTCAAAAGTGGTTTCTTTCTTTAGAACACAATCTACTCTGTTAAAAGAAAAGGAAAAAAAAAGCCAATGTGGCTACGCTGCACAGAGGAAAAAAACAAAGAAGTTCCATGCTAAGTTCATAGAGGTAAGAGTAGTTCATGGTGAAAGTAGCTAGCAAGTGAATTGTAAATTGGATGGAGCCTGAAGGGCCGGGAAGATACGCTAGCTATCTCAGGAATAAGACGACACGGTGAGACTTACATGCTATGTGGCACACAAGTCTTGGGAAACGAGATTTGAGTAGCTCATTGGGTGGTTCAAAGCTACCAATAGTGTTTAAGTAGGAAGAAGTTGGCTTTAATGATATATAGAAATGGTTTGGTACTGATCCGGCTAGATAATATTGAAGACAGTATATACAGAGTATAGAAAGTAGTGGTACTTTTCATCATGAGAATCGTGACTGTTAAGATTGGCATCACATTCGCGATTTCTCTCCGAGTTTGAGTCCCTGGGTCTTCCAGCCATTCCTATCGTTCTTTGGCTTGATGTGATTTGCTTAAGCAATCTGCACATTACAGACCTTTAATTACATAAAGTTTGGAAAATTGCAATGCCCAAGTCAAGCTGTAAATGAATCAAATTATCTATAAATTATGTTCAAGAAAATGCTTGTTTATATTCGTTTGTTTTAACAAACAAACCAAGTTCAAGTCTAACTTTAGGCTCAATTACTAAGCAAGTCAAACTCAAACGTAAAAATATATTCGTAAACATGCTCATGAGAATAAGGCTTAATTTAACTATACATATTTTTATATGTATACTTGTATAGACTAAAAATTGAATTGTATAAGTTTGTAAATAAGTTCATATGATTTTAAATTATTATTTTTAGCTTATTGATAACATTTTTCTATAATTTGATTGTTGGGAGATGGGGGATTTAAACCCTAAGGGTCCGTTTGGATAGAGTTTATTGCTGAAAACTGAAAACACTGTAGCAAAATAATTTTTAAATGTGTGAATAGTAGTGCGGAACCCATTTTTAATAAAAAATTGCTGAAAAAGTACATAAACAGTATATGCACAGTGCATGCACAGTGCACGCACAATGCATGCATAGTGCGCGCACAGTGCACCTACACCTGTCCCCGCAGCAGAACCAAAAAAAAAAAAAAAAAAAAAAAAAAAAAAAAAAAAAAAAAAAATGCTGAAACGTGAAACGTAAACGCTGGAAAAAAAAGCCGGATCCAAACAGTCACTAAATGTCCTAATTGAAAACACAAAAAAAATGCAAACCAGTTGAGCTACAAGGCTTTTGGAAGTTTATTGATAATATAAAAAATTAATTTGTAGTAAAAATATTTATAGATTTGTGAAGGAGAAAAAAAAATTGTAATCTTAATTCTACTATATATGAAAAGAACAAGTAAATCAAATAGCGAACAAGCATAAACTTTTAAAACTTGACTTAGCTAGTTTACAACTCAAGTCTCTAAGTTAAAACATTGCTGAGGGCATAAAAGTTAAAAGCATTACAGAAACCCTCAAAGGACATTTACATCCAGTTGAAGAATTCGTTTAAGCACTATACGCTGTATGATTATTAGCCTACCATGCAATATTTCGTGTAATATCTTGAAATAAACATTTGAACTCATGAAACAATAAAACTCGAAGTTAATATTTTTCTTTTGTTGTGGTATATTCTATTACTTGGTGGTTTCGTTGATTTGATTTCTAAATTTATTCAGTAAAGGTTTGGTCTATTAATATACGGTAAAGACCAAACGTTATTTTGATGAGTTAACTTTCATGTAGCAATGTGCGGGGTTTCTAAACAGATTTTCTTCTTAGAAATGTTAATCATGATAATATTCATAGCTGCCTTCTAATAATTGCTATATGCATTAATTCTGTACTTTCCTCCTAAGGTTGAGTTTTCTTGGGCCTCCAATCCATTCTCCTGTGTGTATGATTCTCTAATAGCTTGTTTGGATGGATAGAGAGTAGAAGGGAGTAGAGTAGAAGGAGCGGAGTAAGTTAAATTACTTTGTTTAAATGTTTTTTAAAGGAGAAGGGGGAGGAATTCGGAGGGATTCTAACTACTTCTAACCCATCATTTTTAATTCTCCCAAATTTCGTAAAGCATAAAAATGCTTGACCAAATGAATTACCAAATTTACCCTTACCATATTAACAAAATTACAAAATATGAAAATGTTAATTATTCCCTTTTCTTTTGCTTAATTTTAAAAACATCCAAATAAAGTGAATGATAATTATTCCCCTCTACTCTCCTCTTCCCCCAAACTTCCAAACATAGCATAAGTGTCTTGTAGGGAAAACAGGCCTACTCAATATAAGTTGGGAGCTAATCACCTAAGGGAATAAATTTAAGTGTAGCATTTTATATATAAATATTAATTAAATAAATTTATTTAATAAAGGTTAATTATCTTCTAAAAAAAGGTTAATTTGTTGCATTAAATACATAATTTGATGAAAAAATATTACTAACAAATCTAAAGTTAATTTCATATAGAGAATTTATTATTATAGTTGAAGCATTAAATTTAATAATAAGAAATGATTTTTTAGGTCATTTCATTTGATCTTGAATATAAGGTGTTGTAATCTACTTTTATTTTTATATCTTGGTGTTAAGATAGAGATAGATATTGTTTGGTGTGTGTGGCTATGTAAGAGATTAGATGGCTAATGTTGATGATCTATTATGTAGAATATTGATTTACAAAAATTAAAGTTTCAAACTACTATTAGGGTAGATTATTCATCATTAATGATCTAACACATTTACAAAATTGTTTTTTTAAATGATTTAGGGTTTCAATTGCGTTAGGTAGCTATTGGTTTCATATTTTAGAGACCTTGTTAGAGATGGGAAAAAAAAAACTAAATCTACTATGAATTTCACTACATAATCTTCGCAAATTGATGTGGCAAAGACTATAATTGATAAATTTCAACAACCTAATTAATAAATGTTTAAATTACCTTTTGTAATTTGCAACACATAAATTATAAGCCTATAGTAAAACATGTAGCTTTCATTTGGGAAGTGCATTTTGCACATTTCCCAATGGAAGCATTTTTCTTAAGTGGGTCTTGTGCATTGTTCACTGGACTTGCAAGTACTTTTTTTCAGCAAAAACAATTTTAAAACTAGGTCCCATGACAATATTTACACATTTCAAAATTATTTTGTTACAGGGTTTTTAGTTTTCAGTTCTCAATTTTCAACAATAAGAAGTATCCAAACAGACTCGTAATATCATTATCACTCCTCATGACAAAAAATGCATAACCATTTTATAAAAAATAATATTACCATAAAATTTTGAGTCTTTTTATAATGGGTGATGATTTGTAAAAGGGTGGAAACTTTTTATAATAGGGGCCTTAGGCTGGCCTGAGGAAAAACTAATGGATGCACAAAGAAGTGTACAAACGTTTCAAAAGACAAATATAGTGATAAGTGCTTAACTGCTAGCATAATTACATATACTATTCTCTAATAGATATTTTTGAATTAATTCTTTATTTGATAATTGTTAGACCTCCAACTATTGGTAATGCTAAGAGTGTGCAGCATGGCTTCTAGTAGGTATAAATTTCCTGAATATTTTGTTGATCATTTCCGTCTTCTTGTGGTCATTAGAGACCTCTTTGGCCTCTGAGCTACCTAATGGGAATTTCCCTCATCCCTAATCCTCCTATCTCTGTTGGATGTGCCACTCAATGCAAGGTCTATAGAATAATGTCAAGAGACTTTAGCAACTATAAGTTAATTCTCACTTTCAATCTTTGATAAATCTTACATGTTACTAGAAGGCTTGATCTTTCAAATGGTATTTTGGAATCTTTTTTTTAAGTCTAACCTTGGCTATGGGGCATGTCCCAAAATTAATAACATCAGGTTTTTTGTATTTTACGTTTAGAAGGCTTATGCTGAACTGAAAATTCTGAAAATGTAGCAAAATAATTTTTTAATGTATGAATAGTATTGCGGGACCCATTTTTTATAAAAAATTATTAAAAAAAGTACATAACCTGAACAGTGGCTGCATGAACAGTGTCAAACAGTGATTTTTGTCTCCGCACAGTAAATTGCATAACATCAGGTTACTGTTCAACGTTGAAAAAAAAAAAAAAAAAAAAAAAGAGAAAACGCAGAAATGGAAACGCCAGACGCATCAGCTGGATCCAAACCGGCACTTAATGTTCCACACAGGCATGCACAAACGCGCGCGCACCTCGACACAAGCAACATCATATTTGGGTGGCCTCTCAAGAAAAAGGACATTTATATGTTTAGTCTATAGCAAAGTTTACAATTTTTTCCTGTTTTGAAATTATTGTTTAGACATTTGGGCAAATGGAAAGATTTGTAAATTAAAATTAATTCATGGAGTCCCTTTTCATTAGGCATTATTGCCATATGGGACTCCATTCCATTTCTTCTTCTTCCCCTTCTATTTCAGATTTTCAGGGGGGTTGTGGAGGAATATATTAGTGTAGACTTAAATTTTACTTCCTTATCAACACCCCCGGCAAAAAAAAAATTATTTATATATATGCAGTATTTTGCTATAGGTCTGTAGTTTTTTTCTAGTTGGTGGGTACCTGTAATTGCAATGTTGGTGGCTTGGTGCAATTGTATTATGGCTTTTCGAGCCCCAAGATCCCGGAAAGGAAAATTATTTTTAGTTTTTGACACCCGCACATAGTTGATTATTCATTTGTCTTAGTAGCTAAAAGTTGCTATCCAGATTCGGATGAGCTATATCCTGTACCTTTACAGCTTAAGAGACTTAAAAAAAAAAAAAAAAATCATGGTTAGATCTGCTAGAGGAATGTTTTTAAGCTTGTTTGAGTGATTACTCTCAGATCAGCAAAATCAAAAAGCCCTCAATAGTACACTAAGATCAGCTTGGAAGATGGGCCCCGATCTGAGAATTGTGGAGGTTGGAAATAATATCCTCCAATTCAAATTTAGTTCAAAGTATCAGATGGAGTGAGTGGAGAAAAGTGGTCAGTGGAATTTTGACAACAATCTGCTTCTCCTTTGTTGATGGAGAAAAGGACCAACAACAGAAAACATTACCTTCACTCACTCACCCTTTTGGGCTCAAGTATGGGGTTTATCCTTTAAGCATATGATTGTGGAAACTGGAAAAGATATCGGTTGCAGGTTAGGTAGGGATATTGAAGTTGACATACTATCCTGGAAGCAAATTATGCTAAAGTTATGTGAGTCAGGGTTGACTTGTCGATTGATAAACCATTAAGAAAAAGGAGGATACATTACAAATTTAGAAGGGGAAAACTCTAGGTTACGTTCAAACACGAGAGACTTCCCTCCATTTGTTTTATTTGTGGGAAACCCGAACAAGATGACAAGCATTACCCAACGCCTTCTGATTAGCGATCCTTGAATCGATAATATGGAGAGTGGCTAAAAGTTTGTGGAATGGTCAAAGGAGTGAATAAGATCACCAGATAGAAGAAGCCGTGATTCCTTGGATGATGAAGATACTAGAACAAGGTCTCATACGGCGGCGCTAGAAAACTTGGGGGTTTTAGTTCAAAACATGGAAGGGGGAAATGAAGTCTTGGCAAGGGTCAGTCCCGCACGTGGCAAACAATCTAAACAGATGGGATAGTTTTGAAAACTTGGATAGAGAATTGAGGAGAAGAATGTGTGAATTGTTCAAAAGCCGATGAGGATGCTCTGTCAAGAGTAGTTTAGTTCCAAAAGCCCAACAAAGAAGCTCAAGAAGTTACCAGCCTGATAAAGCCCAAGGCAGAGGTTAAACAAACTAGCAAGAAGGCAAAGATTGGGATAGGCCTAGGGAAAGATAAGAAGACAACAGGTAAGGGTAAATGGAAAAAAAAATGGCAAGGGAAGTGGTAAAGGCCCACGAGATGAGATGATCAACCAAGATGTAAATGTGGGGATGAAGAGAGCAGAGAGTATTGATACTCTGGAAGCTGCTAAAGGTACGGCACACAATAGAGTGTGTAAAGCACAATCTCCTACGAGTATTCACACCCGGACTGCTACATGTCAAACGTAGATATATTTTACCATCAAAACATAAAAAGGTCCCATTATCCGGTCTTGTATCCTAAAAAAATTTACAACCGTCACAAATTTGTGATGGTATTGTAGTACAATTGTAAAACTAACTAATATTTTTTTGTTCACCCATAAATGAATCTGACTCTCTCTCTCTCTCTCTTTATTTTCTCTGTTTCTCATCTCCCCTCTCCTTCTCCACAACAGCCTTTCTCTCTCTCTCTCTCTCGTCATAGCTCTTTCTTCCAGTGGGCATATTCTGGCGTGGGTTGCTCAACCATCCAATGATGGGTTGTGATTTCTCACTGATGATGGGTTGCCAAGCTCGCCGATGATGGGTTGCTCAAGCTCAATGATGATGGGTTGGATTTTGTGTGTTATGGTGCGATGGTGGTGGCGTGATCTAGCGGCGGTGGTGCGATGTGTGGTGTGTTTTGTGTGTTTCGATCGGCGTTGATCTGGGTTTTGCTCAACAAGTGTGCTTTTTTTAATATTTGGTTTTTATGTGTTTTGTGTGTTGTGTTTTGATCGGGGTTGATCTAGATTTTGCTTAAAAACTGTGTGTGTGTGTGTGTGTTTTAATTTGGGTTTTTGTTCCGATGGGATTTTGGTGGGCAGTGGGCAATGGTGGCGTGGTAGGCATGGTGGAGGCGTGGAGGTGGTGATTGGGTTGTTTGATTTTTTTTTTAATGGGTTTGGTGGGTATTTGCTGGGTTTTTTTTTTCTTCTTAATTTGGATTATTGGTTCTGGTGGGATTTTGGTGGGCAATGGTGGCGTGGTGGGCATGCTAGTGGTGTGGTGGTGATTGGGTTGTTTGGTTGTTGAGAGAGGGACATAAAGTCAGGGACAAAAATGAGAGAGAGGAGTGATACATAATTTTTTTGTTATTTTATTATATAATTTATATTAGTTTAATATTGTATTGTAAAATAAAAGTTAGGATGTTGGGAATATTGTAAAATGAAATGATATAATAAATAAAGTAGTTTTTGAGATAGTAAAATAGAATAGTTGGAGGATATAGGATGTGGATGCTTTAACAATGCAGGAAAATTTGAAGCAACAGCAGTGGCTGCTAGGTTGCACCGCCAAGAGTAATGATTTCCTTTGAATGGAAATGTTGGGGGCTTTGAAACCCTTGACAGTGTTGTGCAAATTCATACAACGATGGGATCCCAAAATCGTTTATCTATTAGAGACAAAGATAAAGAAGAAAGTTATGGAATGAATTATGGAGAAAATTAATTTAGTGAATGGGCTGATTGTCTCTAGTTCGGGTAAAGTTGGGGGTCTAACTATGTTGTGGAAAAGGGAAATTGATATAGACACTACTCTAGAAATTACATTGATGCAATAATTACGAAACAAAGCTCAGGATTTAAGTGAAAATTACAAGGTTTTATGGGCATCTAGAAATGCATAAAAGGAAAGAATCTTAGGAAGATCTCACTATGCTAAATTGGCCATATCAGCTCCATGGTTGTGCTTTGGTGATTTTAATAAAATAATGTCAGTGGAAGAAAAGATGGGAAATGCTCCAAGATCCCAAAGGCAAATGGTTGGCTTTCGAAATGTGGTCAATTTCGGTGGGTTCAAAGGCCTCAGGTACACCACACAACCAGCCACACAACCAATTACAATCACCACCACACCACAATCAAATCTAAAAACAACTCGTGACCACCATGCCAAATTGAACCAACCACCAATGTGACCATCAACCCAGATCAACCAAAAATTAACCTAGACCAACAATCACCGTGATCAACAAGATTAACTTAGATCAACATCGCAACCCATGAACCTAAACACCATATCACTCCAGATCAATCACGACAAACCCACGAACTAAATTGACACAAGATCAAACCCAAAGAAAACCCAAGAACCAAACCCAAAGGAAACCCAAGGACCAAACCCACGACCCATGGACCAAACCTAGCCGTTGCCGATGCAACCGACAAACCCACAGCCTAAAACCACTGCCATGCCCAGAACAAGGAATGGCAATGAGTTTCGGCAGTTGGTTTAGGTGATTTTGGATCTTGAAAACGATGGCAATGGCAATGAGAGGTTGAAGGTTTCGGCAATTGGTATGAGAGGAGGGAGCTGAGAGAGTGAGAGAGGGACTTAGACAGACTAGCAAAAGGAGAGAGAGATAAACTATTGTTTTAATTTTTAGCAATTGAGCTCCAATAAATTTAGCACATCGGATGTATATAGATTTTTATTTGGGATAGGCTATTTTAGCACACTTGATGTAAACAATTAAGAGAGCACAGACATGGTGCCAATGAGATGAGAAAGAATAATGAAGATTTTTTTCTTTCGTGAGTTTGCTTTCAAATGGGTGGGTTTGGGAAATGGGAAAAGTGAGTCAGTAGGGAACTTGTTGGAGAGTTCTTTGTGTAGTTTTATTTTTATTTTTTATTTTATCAACAGGAACCTTCAATAAACCAGCAAAACTAAGGGGGAAAAGGGGGAACAGGGACCAATCTGTTACAAGACAACCCAGCCAAATCTGAGCTTAACAGATTCAAAAGATCCACAGGCGGATCATTGTACAAAATGAACTCACTATTCTGGCAAGAACCAATCCTAGCAAGAAAATTTGCGCAAAAGTTAGCCTCACGGTAGCAATGCCCAATCCAGGCTTGAGAAATCAGAGAAAACAGCTGCCTACAATCCTCAATAATGGGCATGGCAAAGCTGTTAGAGTAAGAGGGGTTAGAGAGCAGCACCACAATTGCTTTAGCATCAATTTGAATGTCAACAACATTTAAATTTAAGTTTTTGCAGAGGGTAAGCCCATCCCTAAGGGCCCAAAGTTCAGCAATGAAGCAAGAGGAGAAACCAATATTTCTAGAGAAGCTCGCAACCCAATTCCCTTGGTCGTCTCTGATAATGCTGCCCCCTCCAGCCCTTCCTGGATTTCCAAGAGCTGAGCCATCTGTATTGAGGCGAATCCAACCCGGAGGGGGTTTGTCCCATCTGACTTGCACCATGGTCTTACTGGCCATGCGTGTAGGATCAAGAGCACAATACTGAAATTCTGCAGCTTTAAACACAATATCACGGTGTAAGTCTGAATGGGCAGCATGATCTTGGAAGATAACATTATTCCCATGCTTCCATATACCCCAAATAGCAAAAGTAAAAAGAATCTACCAAGGGGGGTGATGCCGCAACTTATGGGACTGATCTTTGCAATTTTTTTCCAACCAAAACTGAAGTTCATCCTCGTAAAAATTGCAGCTGGAAGTAATGCCCAAACGATGCCATATGATCTTGGAGAAATGACAGTCTCTAAGACAATGTAAAATCGTTTCAGGTTCAGTTTTACACAGAGGGCAAATCTCACTTTCGCTGAGGCAACGCTGCACAAGACAAACTCCAACTCCAATGCTTTGGTGTAAGCATTGCCAAAAAAAAGTCTTAATCCTAGGCAGAGATTTAATCTTCCACACCCAATTACCAGAAAACTTACCGTCACCAACCTTGCAATCAATAGCCATGGCATACGCAGACTTGAGGTCAAAGTCTCTTCTGTTATCACCAATCCAAGTTAATCTATCATCCCTATTATTAGAAGACGTTGAGTAAGGAATGGACCGGATCACCTCCAAGATTGAAATTGGAATTTGGATTGACAAAAAAGACCAGTCCCACCCAGCTGGTTTAAGCACATCTTTGACTTGTAAATCCTCTTCTTCAACCGTAAGAGGACCATGAATAAGAGACCTTTAGGGCCCGTTTTATTTTTTTAAAACATAAGTAATTGTTTTTAATAATAATTATGCTCACTTTATTTGAGTTTTTTATATTTTTCTTTCAAAAAACTATAAAAGATTGGTACCGAAAAATTTAGTTCTAATGGGCAAATTGGAATGAGGTCTAAAACCATATTAAGAACATTCTATAGTGTGCTTTCTTTGCATGTAACTTACTAAATTACTTTTATTTTTGTGTGTGAACATTGAAAAATGAGTTAATTATCTACCTACTCAAATTTAATATATATATATATATATATATATATATATATATAAAGAGGAAAGGGTTTTTTTTTTTTTGAGAATCTAGACCCAGGGGCCAAACTATATTAATAAAAAGAGAATAACAAAGAATCCCTTAAAACAAGAGGAGCTATATCCTAGGAAATGGCCTCAAGCCAAACCTGCAGCTCCTCGCCAGACTTAGAACATCTAGCAAGAAAATGGGCAACTAAGTTGTCTACACGTTTAACATGAACAAAGTTACAAACTCTAAAAACATTAGCTAAAACAAGGGAGTCCTGCAGCACATGACCATACTCAGGATGACCAACTTCCTCAGAAAGTAATGCACTAATGATAACTTCTGCGTCCCCTACAGACACTACCTCAAAAATACTTAGCTCTTTGGTAAAATTTAGAGCTCGACAACAGGCTAGAGCTTCAACAGTAGCAGCAGACTTGGGGATTGAGATGAGTTCAGCCAAAGCACCAATCACACGACCATTTGAATCACGGATCACCACACCCAAACCAGCTGCGCCAAGGTCACTAAACAGAGCACCATCGAAGTTGATTGTGTAAAGAGGAGGAATGGGGGGCAGCCACCTTATAGCTCTTGGGCAAGCAGCAAGAATCCGATGGTCATGCACCTGGGCTGACTGAAAATCCAGCAAAAAATTTAGTGGCATGTGTTGGACTTGGCTAAAAGGTTTTAATTTGTTGCAGTTTATTTAACTTGAGTGGGTTCGTGTTCTATTCACATGGGCAATGTCTGAAATTTTTCATAAATTCCTTTTTTTCAGTATAAATTTTTTCTTAAATTGTTGATTTCTTAGGGTCGTGCTTACTGCTTAGTAAATTTTGCATTCCTCCAAAATTTATAATTATTAAAATTAAAAATATATATATATATATTTATATATATATATATATATATATATATATATAGACACACACACTAACTTCTTATCTAAGAAGCACCAGTAGGTTATTCTTAAACTAACTTCTCAGCCTAGATATGTGCATTAAAATTAATATTAAATATACTTTTATTTAAAGTTTTTTGTATATTGCTAAGCGTTTGTTAATCCTCTTAAAATTTATTTGGTCCTTCACAAATGTCAGAATTAATTCAGAAAGCCCAAAAACAACACATTCAAAGTGTCTTGGTTAAGCAATCAAATCAAGATAAAGCTGAATATCGGGTTCAATTAAATGCAACAGTTGATTGTGTAAGATTCCTTTTATGTCAGGGATTAGCTTTTCGTGGTCACGATGAATCTCAAGATTCAAGTGATAAAGAAAACTTCCTTGAGCTTCTACAATTTTTGGGGGATCACAATGAATCTATCAATGAAGTGTTGCAAAAAACTTGAAAAAATTGCCAGCTTATCCATCATGATATTCAAAAAGACATTGTCAATTGTTTTGCACGTGAAACATCCAAAGCCATCATCGAGGATCTTGACAACGGATTCTTTTCAATATTAGTTGATGAGTCACGTGATATCTCAGTGAAAGAACAAATGGCCCTCGTTCTTCGTTATGTGAACAAAAAAGGAATTATCATAGAGCGATTCCTTGGTATTGTACATGTAGCAAGTACCACCGCTTTGTCACTCAAATGTGCTATTGAATATTTACTTTGTGAACATAATTTGAGTTTATCGAGACTACGGGGGCAAGGTTATGATGGAGCTAGTAATTTGCAAGGTGATATTAATGGTCTCAAAACTTTAATTTTGAATGAGAATAAGTCAGCATTTTATGTCCATTGTTTTGCTCATCAACTTCAATTGACACTTGTTACCGTTGCTAAAAATCACATTAACATTGCTGACTTTTTTAATGTGGTTAGTAATTTAGTAATTGTTGTTGGAGGCTCTTGTAAGAGAAGAGATGCTCTTCGAGATGCACAATTTGCCAAAATTACAGAAGATTTAGAGAAGGGTGTACGTAGAAGTGGGCGAGGTTTGAATCAAGAGACAAATCTTAAACGTCCTGGTGATACACGGTGGGGATCATATTATGGGACTATTCTTAACTTGATTTTGATGTTCTCTGCTGCTGTTGATGTACTTGAGATTATTGAAGAAAATGGCCTTTCCGACCAAAAAGTTGAAGCTCGATCTCTTATGAGGTCAATTTTATTTTTGAATTTGTTTTTGCTCTACACTTGATGAAAAACATTTTAGGGATCACAAATGAGTTGTCAATAGCATTGCAAAAAAAAAATCAAGATATAGTAAATGCTATGGATCTTGTTAAAGTGTCTAAGCAACGATTGCAAGTGATGAGAGATGATGAATGGATATCTTTATTGACTGAAGTGTCTTCATTTTGTGCCACACATGATATTCCTATCTTGAACATGGATGAAATATTTGTAGTTAGTGGGATAGACGCAACACCCAACAAAATACAAATTTACATCATTATCGTGTTGAGCTATTTTACACAGTCATAGATATGCAACTTCAAGAGCTTAACAACCGTTTTTCAGAGGCGAATACCAATTTGCTACTTTGTATGGCTTGCTTGAATCCAAGTAATTCATTTGTTGCTTTTGATAAGAAAAAGTTGATACATCTAGCAAAGTTTTATCCATCTGATTTTTCTGGGACAGATATCTTGGCACTTGACTCTTAGCTTCAGAATTTCATTTTTGATATGCGCAATAATGACTTGTTTTTAGAGTTTCGAGGAGTTAGTGAACTTGCTGAAAAGTTAGTGAGTACAAGGAAGCATGAGACTTATCCATTAGTTTATTTGCTTGTGAAGTTAGCTTTGACCCTTCCTGTTGCTACTGCAACAGTAGAAAGAAGTTTTTCAGCAATGAAATATATAAAGAATGAATTGCGCAATCGAATGGGAGATCAGTGGATGAATGATTGTTTGGTTGTGTATATTGAAAAAGATGTAGCTTGTAGCATTGATAATGAGACTATTATGCAACGATTTCAAAATATGAAAACTCGTAGAAGGCAAATGTAAATTTTATATATTTACGTGTTTTTTTATTGTTGTTATCAATATATAAAATCTTCTTTTTATTAGATCGTGTAATTTATACTTGTTGAGGAACACTCTGAGAAAAATTCCTGGAGCCGCCACTGGGAGCCGCCACTGCAAAAATACTTAATGCAAAAAAGAAAAAAGAAAACATCAATTTAAATTTTTGGCCAAATAAATCAGGAATATCCACACAAAAAACAAAAAGTTAGAACAAATCGGGAATATCCACACAAAAAATAAAAAGTTACGTATTTAAAAATGAGTCCAAATTTAAAATTCAATGCATACTTTCACACATAATAAAATAAATTTCATACCTTAGAGTATCTGCTTTGCTCCCCCAACTACTTAACTTCTCGAATTAATTTATTCCTGCAAACGAAGTTGCGTAGTTTTTCTTTTCTGATACAAAAAGCTGCTTAGTTTTTTTAGAGTACATATGTACATTAAACAAAAAAAAGCAGCCCGAGCCGTAGCCAGACTCTAACGGCCTCCACTCGATCACCGGCACCTGCTTTTTAGCCACCAGCAAGGCTAGTGAAGAGCACCAACTCACCACAGCTCTACTCCACTGATAACGATCACCGCTGCCGACCACTCCACACACCAATCCGTTGGCGTCTCCACCTCTCGGTCCGATCCACTGTAAACGAGTCAAATCTGCCTGAGGTATGGTCAAGGATCTCCCTTCTCTAATCTGATATCTCTCCTCAGTCCTCTCTCTCTCTCTCTCTCTCTCTCTCTCTCTCTCTCTCTCTCTCTCTGCGTTGTGTGAAGCAGAGATATGGGCCTTGTTTGGATTTTGGTGGACTGACTTAATAAATCTGAGTTTTGTTAACTCAACCCAAAATCGGTGGAGCCTACGGGTAGGAGGCTTGTTTGGATGATTATTCAAACATTTAACTCAGTTAACAAATCTCAGTATTTTGAGATATGGGTGAGCTAATTCAGAAACATGGGTAAGGTGTTTTCAAAGTTATGGGTTATGAATAATCAGTGGCAATTTCGTTATTTTTATTTCATCTCTGCCTTTGCTCTTGCAGCCAAAGAACACTGCTTCTCTTCTTCCTCCCTTCGATTTCTCACCTCATCTGAAGAAGACCCTTCACTAGTCCAACGATCTCTCAGCATCATCTGAAAAACAGAACATAATATCAAAACACAAACATCAAACCCATAATCATCAAACTTAGAATCATCAAATCAACAAACATCAAACCCATAATCTTAACAACATTACACCTAAACACAAACATCAAACCCATAATTGGAACCCAGAAGCATGAAACCATAATAGCAAACCCAAACCATTAATAAATCAAAAACCAAGTTAAATCAAACAAACCCAAACCATTAATAGGGAGAGAGATATACGATGAGATAGAGCGAGAGAGAGTACCTCACGGGAGAAGGAACGCCGATGATCTATGGGTTTGGGGTGGAGGAGTATGGCGAATCCAGTGTGGGTTTGTGGGTTATCTCTTCTTCGGCCTGAGCTGTGAATTTGTGAAAGGAAACTCTGGGTTTGGCTAAGAGAAAAACAGTCTCACGTGAGTGGCTTTAACTGAAGAGGTAGGATTTATTGTGATGTGGTAGGTACCACCATGTCAGCTTTAAAAGTATAGTTTTCCAAAAGAGCAAAATTGAAATTGGTGGCCTGCCTAGTTGGTCCAGTCAGTCGAAAAATTGTAATTGTAAACGAGTCAAATCTTCCTGAGATATGGTCAAGGATCTCCCTTCTCTAATCTGATATCTCTCCTCAGTCCTCTCTCTCTCTCTCTCTCTCTCTCTCTCTCTCCCTACGTTGTGTGAAGCAGAGACGTGGTCTCCCAGAGCTCAAGGGTCCATTTGGTTTATTTTTGCTGAAATTGAAAATTGAAACCGAAAATACTGTAGTAAAATAATTTTTTAATGTGTGAATATCTACTGTGATATTTTTAAAAAAAATGACTTTATAAATTACGTGTGAACGAATGACTTTAAACAGAACTGAAATTACAAAACGTGTAGCCACAAAATGACACAAATCTTTACTGTAGTAATTTTTTTTTTTTGTGAAAACGATTGGATTAGACTGAAAATTAAAAAAAAAAAAAAAAAAGTCAAACCTTTTGGCTAAAAAAAAAAAAAAAACCTACTGAAACGCAAAACTTGCCTATGAGGGAATGACTTAAAACCCCAAAAGACTTTTGAATCACGCGGCTATCGTGTAATGGACGAATGGGAGGTGGGGACCAGTGGAAAAGAACAAAATTGAAGTCGGTGGTCTGCCTAGTGGTCCAGTCAGTCGAAAAATTGTAATTGTTGGCAATAATATATTATTGTGACTTTGTTGTTGTGTCAATATTAGCATTAGGATACAAAATTGTGAATTATTAGCAATAAATATTATTTTGACTTTGTTGTGGTTTGTGGAGCATGTTTTTTATGCTTTTTATTTGAGACTTAATTTTGGTACGATTGATTTATCTTATAGGAAATAGTGAGTAATCTTAAAATTTAATGAAATGAATAATTAAAACATTAACTGTTGTATATGATAAAGTCCTGTGATTGTAGAAGTCAAACAAATATTTAAATTCTTAAAATTAATATGACTTTTATTTGATTTGTAAATCATGAGAAAGCTTACTACAATGTTTGATTTGTAAATCATTGATGATTTAGTTTGCTACAATGTTTGATTTATAAATCATTGATGATTTGAAGATTTGCAAACAAAATTTTAAAATACCACCACTAATGAAATTGGTATTAGTTCATAGTGTGATCTTGGATTATGTCTGCTGCAAATATGGGATTATGATGTTAATAAATGTGATCCAATTTGATGAGTTTACGTTAAGCTTGGCTCCGCTTAGGTTTGAATTTCAATTTGCTCCTGATCTTGACTAAAAATAAAGTATTTATACTTCCAAGATTTTTATTCGACACACATACACACACACATTGTAAGGGGATGACTCCCCGAGAAGTTTATATGGTTCGAAGATGCTGGGCTAGAACGATGGCTTGTGGAATCAGGACTAGCCATACCTTGTTGGAGAGATCCTTAATGGAAATAAGGGAGAAAGACCTAACTAGTTAGGATCCTCTATTGCCGATAAAAGAAAACAAAACTCTTTGTGTTGAGGAGAGATCTCATTCAAGAACTATATACTGATAAAGTAGACGAGGAAGAAAACCTTACCTAGAAGTCAAATCGAGGAGCTAAGAAAAGTGGCACATAATTCAAGTAATAGTCACGTCTGCATTAATTAAATATTTCTACCTAATGCATGTCGCATTTAATGCTGAATGACCAACCGGAACAGTGTTTTACACCCTGAAAGTCTATTTTCATCAACAAATTGAGGGAAAAGAGTCAGACACCTGATGGGACAAGCATCTACTGACATCCACCCTGGAAGCTCAATGATGGAAGGGATGAGATGAGTGCATGAATAGGCTCTTCCCCATACTTAGTAGGGGATACGAAAAATTAGAGAAAAAGTGTATGAGTGATTTGAGAGTGTGTGTTTGAGTAATCTTACCCATTACCTCGGCAAGGGTGTATTTGTTTTGTTTAATCTGTAAAAGACTCATTTAGACTTAGATTTTACTTGTCCAGTTTTCTCACTGTGGATTACGTTCTTATTTTTTAAATTAATTGTGACGTTAAAACCTTAGCATTTGTATTCTTATTCTAAGAGTTTTAGACCCCTTAAGCCACCAAGAGTTAATTGTACATTACTGCATTCGATTTTCTCTATATGTATTTTACTTTCTAAATTTTCATAAGGTATAACTTCACTATTTTGTATTTATCTTTGTGTATGCATGCGTGTGCACATGTATCTATGTGAAAATGCACCAATTTGTGTTTTAGCCGTTCAAAGTTCAAACTATGGACATCTAAATTTAGAATATTAAAGGAAGTTAGAAGAAAAATGTGGGGGAGCTTTAAACTATATACGTGGCCACTCCATGTCGGGAATCAATTAGTACAAGTTCAAGATCATAAAATTTTTGAACCTGAGAAAAAGTATTTTGTATCAAATAATATCATATTATTTGTATTAAAATTCAATAAACGAAAGTTATGTGTGCAAAAATAACCATTCACTAACACATCTTTCAATTGTTAGTAGATTAGTTATTTTTTTGCTGATATTTCTTACATTTATTAAATTTTAATATCGTTAACATAGTTCCATTTTTTTTTAGAAGCAACATAGTATCATTTAATACCAATTACCTCGTGTTCTAAATAATCACTATTATAACCCAAATGGGTTGGCCGAGTGGTTGGGAACTTGGTCTCAAAGTGCTTGTCCCAGGTTCGACTGGGTGTGCTCCCCAATTCGAGTTCAAATACCTGCACTTTGAAAAAACTTCTTGGGCCAGCGATTTACCCCAATAGAACCCACCCGTCGTGAACAATGATTAGTCTCTAGTTGAAAGATTTTAGTATACACTGTGGGGGGAAAAAAAATCGCTATTATATGTTCGGATATCCCAATTCTAAGAGCATTCAAATTGGAAATGTTATATGCCATATGTAGGCAAGATTTAGCATAAAGGCCCAAAAAAACCCCACATCCGGAATTGCAAAACCCAAGTATTGCAAAAAATTTGCAATACTGCTACAGTGCAATTCTAAAAGTAGTAGCAGTATTGTAAAAATAAATAAATAAATAAAATTTATTCTACTTTCCCCTGGAATTTCTCTCTCCTCTCTCTCATTATTTTTGTTCTCTTCTCTCTCTTCCTTCTCTGTTTCTCCATCTGCTCTCTCCTCTCTTCAAACCCAAACACCATCCTCCTCCCAACATCAATATCAACATCACAGTGATTCATTTTTTTTGGTGGGTTGCAATCCGGCAGGTTTTTTTTTTTTTTGCTGTGACCAGTGCTTAAAGGAAGAGGTGGGTATGGCTGAAATGAGTTGTGGGTCATGGTTCTCTCAAGTCCGATGTTGCTAGGTTTTTTTGGTCATCGGCGAGGTGGAGATGGGGGTGGATTTTTCTGCGTTGCTTAGATTGGTGATGGGTTTGGTGGAGATCGGCGTGGGTCACGGCGAGGTGGATTTCAATGGGTTTTGCTATGGATCTCACCACTGCTGCCTTACAAGTTGCCGATCTCATTGCCGCCGACCTTACATGCCGCCAACTCGCCACTAGTCTCGCCCCTCATCGATTTGAGTTTTTGGGTTGTGGGTTGATTTCATGGGTTTATGGTGTGGGTCTTTGGTTGATTTTGGATTGTGGGTTGTGGATGGTGTTGATGGTGAGTTTTAGGTGGTGATGCTGTTGTGTTTTTTCTTTGTTCCTTCGTGGTGATGGGTTTGTGTAATTTTCATTGGTTTTTTAGATGATTTTTGTTGCAAATTTGGTTGGATTTGGGTTGTGGTCATGGTGGCCAGTGATTATGAGTGGATTTGGGATATATTATTTGTGAGCTGATGTGCTAGTGTTGATGGTGGCCGGTGTAAATTTGTGGTTCTTGAACAAAAAGAATGAGAGAAAAAGAATAAATAATGTGCTGTATTGTAAATGATAGTGATTTTGGGATATATTATTTTATTGTATAGAAATATTATTTTAATGAGTAGAATAGGAAATAAAAGTTAGGATGCTGAAAGTATTGTAAAATGGTATTATATAATTAATAAAATAATTTTTTGAAATGCTAAAATAAGATATAGTAGAATTTCCCAATACGAATACTCTAAAAGAGGCCTATGTGCAAGCTGCTATTCTATTGCTCACGACCATGATTCTACCGATGAATGATTAGAAAATTTATTAAGGCCCTTGCACATGGCCAATGTCCTTATGTCTCCTTTGAAATGATGATAGTTTTGTTAGAATGTGGGACACAATTGGAATTTTTTAGAAGATCAAGTGAACAATTTTTTTTTTTTTTTGAGAAACACACACACACACACACATATATATAGGGGAAGGGGATGAGATAAGAGAATACACTCATACACCAACACCAAAACTGCATGTGGTAGTTAGTGTCGTGGAGCAAGTGAACAAGTTGGTGTTGGACAGGTCTATGAGATATTGAATAATAATATGGTGTTTGTGCCATTACCAAATCGAAAGTTCCCTTGTTCTTTCCTAAGGTTTCCTTTAGGTCAATTGATGGTACGTTCTACCTAAAAGTTTTGTGGAAACAATATAAAATTAAAATTTATATTTTCATTCTAAAAGTTTTGCGGAAACAATATAAAATAAAATTTTATATTTACGTTAAAATATCGTTATACCATGCAACTATAGATTTTGAGTAAAATAAAATTGCATATCTCTCTTAGCAATCCAAGTACGTTGCCTCTCAAGGTATTCACATCTCTCTCTCTCTCTCTCTCTCTCTCTCTCTCTCTCTCTCTCTCTCTCTCTCTCTCTCTCTCTCTCTCTCTCTCTCTCTCTCCCTTTTTGAATTTTCAATGATGAATTTTCTGATGACTACTGTATCACTTAGTGGTTCTGATGGCCAACTCCTGATGTGATAATTTAAAATCTTATTTTTATTTAAGACTTGTAAAACCCAAGAGAGAGATTGGACATGAGATCCTTAGGGATCCTAATCTTCAACTGTAGGATCAATCAATAACTCTTTTTTTTTAATGTTATTGACTTATCTTAAAACTCATTCAAAATTATTCCTTAATTTTCTCAACCATATCAAGAAAATATTTGAACTTTTACAGATTGCAATAATGTCCATCAACACATTGCAACTCCTAAAGATTAGAGAATAACATATGAGGTCCCATGACTTACAATTTTATATCCATGTCCTTCCACCACACTATACTCCCACCAGCCACTAGGACTGAATTAATATCACTGTCATGTCCCTAGCTTATGTAATCCTTAATTTCTTGATTTTATAATTTCTATTGGACTCCAAAATATCTTTGAAAAGCTTTTTAAATAAATATATAGATATATATATATACACACACACACACACAATATTATATATATGAAAAACACTTTAAAAAAAAAAGAGTCACCGGACGGTTTTGTTTTGAGTCCAACTTCAATATGAAAAATGTTGGGTTAAAATGAATTAACCCCTTATAAATTAATTAATTACCCAAGTTAATTAATTAGATTCAATTACATACAATGGCATGGTAACAAAAACAAATCACCAAATAATTTAATGCACTAGAAAATAAATTTGACACAGGTGATTTGTTTACGAATAGGAAAAACCACAGAAGCAAAACCTCATCAGGTGAATTTAAGGTCACCACTCCCGAGAATGCACTATTATTAATCACAAGCAGTTATAAGTATAAGGAATCTTACCAAACCCTTTGGCCTATCCCGAGATACCAACTTACAGTTGAACCCTTACGTCAATACCTAATTGGACTTATATTGTAGTGGCAATCTCTCTATTCAATGCACGAATCCCAGTACGTGACTAACCAATATATATAGATCCCAATATGTGACTAACTCACCAACTTGAAGAAAATATTCGCTATAAAGTTCATCAATTTATCAACAATGAAGATCAGGAAGCTCCTTGGTCACAAAACTCTTAAAGGCGTAGTAGCTTCTACAAAGAGAATAATGAACTAGAGCAATTTCTGCCTCCGGTCACATAATGCATGTATTATTCTTTGCATCACCGGTGACAGCCCTTAAAATAATCCTTATATATGTCTAGGGTTGTGAGAAAAGAAACCCTACAGAAATACTTAAGGATATGCGTGTAATCAGACCTAAAAAGTTTGATTTCGTAATTCTCGACAGATACAGCTTATGTCGAGCTTCTGTTGAGCTTTAACATTAAATCTCGGTAGAAAGGATTCTGTTAAGCTTTAATGAACAACACTTCCTTCACTTGTTTCTCGGTTAGACTTGCATGGTTTCAATACTTAACATGAACACTTGTTTCTTGAAATACTAAACTAATCCTAAATCTACCCAATTACAAGTAAAGTGTGTTTTGTTAAAGGATTAGCCAATTATATAAATATATCCCTAACAAAAAACAACTAAATATACTATCTTCTTTAGAGACTTGTGGATTCATTGTTGAGCATTTACATATTTTACTCATTGCACACATAACCCAACGTGTCTGTATATAACTTTTTTAAAAAAGAGCATCACTAGTTGACAATTGACATTATCAAAGTAATGTGCATAATAAATATACACAAACCTCTCACGTTTGAGGACAATAGGAAAATTGTGATAGAATAACCTTTTAACTAATAGTGACCACTCTATAAGGTGTTTCTGATTGGATCCGATTCAATGTATGTACTTGTTACATTACACCCTCTTGTCTTCTTAAAGTCACTACCTCAATGATGGGGTAAATCATCCTATCATATGGTAGCACGACAAGTGAAGGCTTCAATGGTGATATTCAATTAATATCCATAGTGTAGAACAATTTAATAATCTATGGAAAATCATTACCCCTCGTCTTTGGTTCCTTAACTATTAACATGATTTTTCTACATAGGCGACATCACATGCCACATTTAAACAATAAAATATACCCATAATAATTATGCATGTGAAAATATAATTTATTATCAAAATAAAAATGCATGTTTTTGAGGGCACATAATTCTAACACTACCATCCTGTAGACACATGACGTTTGAATAAAGCTTCCTTGTCCTTTTGTCATTACTAACAATATGCATTTAAGTTTTAACCGTTTGAAACAATAGCTGATTCTGTATATATGGTGTTTGTTCTAGACATCATCTTCAAATCACAGGTAAATTTATATTGCATAAAGAATTTTGTGTGGAAAGTGCTTCTAAGTTATTATGTCTTCTTTGCTTGGGTGGCCAAATGAAGCTATAGCTGAAATATTTTTCAATGCCTGGTTATTACATAATAAGTGATAGTGCAGTACCAGGCTTATGATCCACACATCCAAATCAGTGACTCTTTTAAGTGTTATGATAAGCAATTACTTCTTTTAATAACTGATAGGCCAAGAATATATTGACCTATTTGGTAACTTAATCAATTAATTAGCCAAGTGAAATTAATTAGATTCACTTACATGCAATAAGCATGGTAGCACAAACAAATTACCAACTAATTTAAATGCAGCGGAAAATAAATTTGACACAAGTGATTTGTTTACAAATAGGGAAAACTATTGAGGCAAAACTCCATCGGGTGAATTTAAAGTCACTACTCCCGAGAATCCACTATTATCAAAATAAGCGGTAACAAGTAAAAGGAATCTCAGTACCTAATACCAACCTCCAATTAAACTCATACCCCAATATCCAATTGGATTTGTGATATAGCGGCAATCTCCTTTCAATGCACGAATCCCAGTACGTGACTAACACACCAACTTAAGGAAGATGTTGGCTATAGAGTTCTTCAGTTCATTCAACAATGAAGATCAAGAAGCTCCTTGGTCACAAAACCCTTGGTGCAAAGACGCAGTAACTTCTAGAGAGAATATGATGAACTAGCGCAAATTGTCTCTAGTCACAATATGCATGTAACAACAAGTGCAACAACCTTTACATCAAGTTGCATCATGTGTGACAGCCCTTAAAATAATCCTTATATATGTCTAGGATTGTGAGAAAAGAAACCCTACACAAATACACATGGATATGCATGAAATCAGATCTGGAAAATCTAATTTTATAATTCTCGATAGATACAACTTCTATTGAGCTGCTGTTGAGATTCATCATTAAACCTTGATAGATATGATTCTGTCGAGCTTTAATGAACAATACTTCTTCACTTGTTTCTTGGACAGATTTGCATGGCTTCAATACTAAACTTGAACTCTTATTCCTTGAAGTACTAAGTCCATCCTAGATCTACCCAATTACAAGTGCGTTTTGTCAAAAGATTAGCCAATTTGCGAAGGAGCTTCCTTTTTGGATCTTCAATAGTATACTCCCTTGCTAAGGAGCTATCAATGTACACTGTCCCCTTTTTTGGAACCGTCTCTTGCTAAGGACTAGCTGCAGTATAATTGTCCCTCGCTAAGGCACAATACTGAGCTTTTAATCACGATTTGCCATAAGTTTTCAAAACATATTCAAGATGCTCAAAAAAATAATTCATTCATAATTCTCAAAAATATAAGAATATATTCACACATACAAATTTAAATAAATTTAGGTTGTCCCACAAGTTTTTCATAAAACGAATAATTAATGTGCACATTAAGCAATTATAAAATATCCATTTATATATATAGAATAACAACATATTTCTTTGATATAAAATAGTTTAATTAACCAACACTGTTTGGGAAAACCCCCAAAATTAGTAAACACCACTTACCTCTTAGTTGCAAAAATAAAGAAAATCAACCTCCTTGAATCACAACAAATCTGTAGAATTAGAACCTAGCAACACCAAAGATAGGTCCATCAATACACAATTTCCCACTTAAAATCAATTTTCACTCTTAAACAATTTTATCCTAGACAATACTGATATATCCAAATTTTCTATTTATTCACTTAACTATCTAATTCTCTCTAATATTATATATATATATATATATATATTCAATCTAAGTCCTATTCCCACAAACGCTATGGCAAAGCAATTCATCAAGTTGAGGTAGCTTGGGAAACTCTCCATCACACAATTTACAATTGTCTGGGTGTAATAGAAGATCATAACACCAACTTCATCGTCAGATTCCCAAATTGGGATCCATCAAATACTAGCCCTCCTTTTAAGTGCTTTAAATCTTCATAGTAAACAAAATAATAATAATAATAATAAAATCTTCATAGTAAACAAAATAATAATAATAATAATAATAATAATAATAATAATAATAATAATAATAATATATTATTATTATTATTATTATTATTATTATTATTATTACTAGTGTTTAACCTGCGCAATACGCGGGATCATTTGAAACCTCATAATTTGAAGAGAAATTTGGCTAATAAAATCAATTTTAAAAGAAAAAATTTGTTGCAAAGTGTGTAAGATACATTAGTTATTAATTTGTTTGTTTGATTAGTCCAAAAAATTCTATAATTCCATTTACCAGGAAATTATAATTACTATACATTCTAAAGACTCGCAGTCAACCAAAATACACAAAACTAACTCATATTTTTTAGTTCATAACCAAATAAAAAAAATTTAAAAAAAAAACAAACAAACAAAATTGTAACATTCAATTTCAACTGAAGACCCGAATGGAAGCATTTTGCCAGCAACAAAACTATACTTATTCATCAAAATAACTCTAGCAAGTAAATCAACTTTGTACTTAAATCTCAAAATGAAGTGTCAAAGAGAAAATATAATAAAAATGTACAATAGAAATACAACTTCATATTTTGAACTTTGGTGGTATTTATGGAGGAGCTTAACAAATTAAATTGAAATAAAATAAATATGTCTTTTCGCTATATAACTAACTAACTAAAAAAAAACTATAACATTCAATTCCAATTGAAGAAAATGTTGCTTATGGAGGTAATAGACTCCCTTGAGATCTTAAAATGGCAGATTTTAATCAAATCAATGTAGGTGAAACTGATTGGGCATCATTAACTGGTTGATCATACTGTTAAAAATGACAACAAATCAAGTGTTAGAGAGAAAATATAATAAAATTGTACAATAGAAATATAACTTCACTTTTTGAGACACTTTCAAAACTAAATTTGTGAAACTTCTATCTTTAATGTTAAAAAGATGAGTTTCATTTTGATCATTGAAGAAAATGCAATTTCTTTTATACCCAATATACTTTTCAGCGAAAATCGATAAACAATAATCATTACCCAATCCACCATTTTATTGATCTGTATAACTAAAAAAGCATATCCCAAATCACCCAAAATAAAAACTCAATCACCCAAGTTTTTTTTCAACTCCCATTAAAAAATCTTATCGGATTAAAATGGAATTGAAAAGAGTTGAAGTTAAATGGAAAAGAATGATAGTTAGGCTGTCTTGACCTGTCATCTTTATCTTAGTTAAATAAATTTATTAAATAAGTATGTAGCTAATAAATCCAAAAGATTTGGATCTTAGTAATACTCATTCTCACTCTTGGACACAATCTTATGTATACATAATGAATGTAGGACATTTGCATCAATATCTTTTTTTTTTCTTTTTTTTTTTTTGGTATAAAATATTATAAATCCAAAAGATTGGATAATTGGCACAAAGTATGACTTCTACTGTAATGTCTAGCACCTCTTATGTATCTCATGAGAGACTTTTCTCTCTCAAAATATGGGGTTCACACATTTGCGTCCCTATACATGTCGTGAAAGAGATGACTTTTGAAACTGTCTCAAAAAATAATTTTCTAGCTGTAGGTGTCATTGCAGTTTAAGTTAATCAACCATCACGTACCGACGGTATCAACTGACTTCTATTTCAAAAGCGTGGGAATTCCACCATTTGGGCATGACTTGACATGAGCAATTTTCAGAACCACTACTTGTACAAAACTACAAATGTGTTAATTATCCACAGCAAAAAAATTAACCAATATTGACTTTTGAGAAAAGTAGCTTTATGTGAACTATTTTTAAATGCATATAATTTTTTTTTTCAAACTACGTATTAAAAAGTGTCTTAGTTTTCAAATTAAAGAGAAGACTTAGGCAAGTTTTTATTTTATTACGTGGTATAATTATTATTCAATATCTATGAGAGGTAGTGTTGTATTTGGTAAGGAACTGAAGGATGTGACCTCTTTGGGTATTGAAAATATTTTTTAATATAGGTTCAGCACAATAAAGAATTGTGGCTAAAAAGTCTTAGATGAATTTTGTTTCATACCATCTATTACCTCCGAAATTGTACTTCTGATGCAGTCATTTTTTTTTAATTATTTTTTTTTTAATTATCTATTCCATACAGTAACTTTTCTAATTGTGTTCTTGATTGAATAAATGTTTTGTGCAGACATACTATGATATTAATTTGCAAATAATATTGCAGTCACAGTAACTTAACAGTACATTTAAGTTAGTTTTCTAAAAAAAAAAAAAAAAAGTTAACAATTCAAAGAAATACATAAAATAGATTGAAATACATTAGGCCTCAGATTTTTTTCTTCTTTTATGACCAGGTCTTCCTTCTTCAGTAGGTATAGGAGCAGTTAATTCAGGTCTTTTAACAAATGTTTCTCCTATTTCTATTTTTTGACTGCCTACGTACTTGTCCTTCCTTGGTTTTCTTACAATTTCCTCCATTGTGTCCTGCAATAATTTCCGTTCTTATGTATTAGTTAGAGTAATGTTTAAATCATATAGTAAGCAAAGTGAAGTAAGTATGCTTCAATTACCTGATGTTCTTCAACTTTACGTGAGTCATTTTGTTTATGTGAAATTTCTTTCTCCAAAATCTTCGAAACTGTATAATTTTCTTTTCCATACTTCAAATTATATTCATCAAGATGCAGTTGGAACAAATATTCATTTCCAACTATTTTTTGAATCGCTTTTGGTAAAATATTCTCATCTAATTTCAAAATCTGTATGAACAAAGTATCATACAATTAGCAAAATATGTATATATACATGCGTCATATCTTGTGCAAAATATGTATACTTCAATTTTCAGATAATAAAGATTAGGGCTGGTATTTATATATGAAATTACCTCTTCTTGCATCTCTGCAAGTTCTTTTGCAGTTTTAGATATAACTTTCTCAGCTCCTTTGTTAAACAATATGAATGTGGTTGAACCGGTCTCATCTTGTACTTGGACTTGTATTCTATAGCTATTTTAGATACAAATTTGTTAGTAGAATATTATATAAATTTTGTGTGTGTTTGTGAATTTAAAAATCATTTTTTCTTTCGTTCCCTTGGAACTACAAATTTTTGCTCACTTTTACAATGTTCACACCATAGAATTCCTTTGACTTGTCTCACTTTCGTCTTGCATATAAGACATGCAACATAATACCATCCATATTTGTTGTTTATATTAATGATTTTGGCATTGCATGTCACCAATAAGTCCTATAATACAAAGTTTGGTTAGTTTATAAAATTATACCTTATTATAAAACACATAAACAATTACTAATTACAATAAATTAATAATATAAGAGTATAGTTTATACCTTTGTCTCTGAGTTCCATTCCAAGTCCTTTATTTCAGCAATTGTTTTTTTATTATGTAAGGCAAGTTCTTCATCTTGTACTTTACGTAGTCTCTTTGGCAGCATTTCTTTTATGTTTATGTCCATTGTGCTGTTCAATCTATGAACATTAACATTATTTTTTTTTTCTTCTGAATATTCAATTATTTAGCATAGTTGTACAAATTGTAAAAAGGAATAGATATAAACAATTTTATATATCTAAACAAATAAACATGTCTTCTTTAAAATACCTGTTGGTCTCTTTTTTTAACTTCTATAACATTTGTTTTATACAATTTTATGCTATCTATCATTTAAGAAGTATCACAAAGTACATACACACTTGAATAGAAAAAGTATAATAGTAGTTACTTGTTTTTAATTTCTGCAACTTCTAGAATGTCTAAATTGACATACAATTTTGTTGCAAATGTGGATGATAACTGATAGTCACCTACAAAAAGTTGTAAAAATTTATAAGCATTATAGATACATAAATGTTATGTATTTGATAAATGAGTCAATCAATTGTTACCTTTAAATGTTTTCACAATAGTTGAAGTGACTATTACAATGAATGGCCGTTTATTTGTTTTGTAGAAATCATCATCTATTTGTTGTGCAGTATTTCCCCACAAAGTTGTTTGAACTGATTTGTTCCTGAAATTGTTTATATGTAAGTTTGAGTTATTTAAAAATTATAATGTATGAGTTCATAAAAATGTATATATATCTTACTCTTCTAACATTAGTTGAATGTTTCTCAACTTTGTTGGACGCCCTCTTGTTTTGATCTCCTCAATGGCACCAATGTAGTCCAATATGCCAATCACATTTGATAAGAACACATTTTTAAAAAATAAAAATAAAAGTCAGTATTAAGATATGAATTGCATTATTTTTTAGCATTGTAAAAGTAGATGCTTCGCTTGTAAAACAATTAAAATTACCAGTCAAGTAAGTAGTGTCATAGCAACGGGAAGCTATTGTGCCATAATCAGCAAATTCAAATTGGGATTGAGGTATTGAATGATCAAATCCGCTGAATTTTGAGACTAAAGTTGTTGAATTGAAAAGTATTCTGAGTTCATTATGTACTGGACGATAGTTCCCTTTATTTTCTTCAACTAAAAAATTTGTAATTATATATATGCTCCCTTCATTTAGTTGCGGACGATAAGTTTGAGCAAGATTCTTTCTGATGCTTGCATGTATCAATGTTCCCTACGAACATTTCAAATGAATTATCCCCTAATCAATAAGAGCAGCATATAACAACCAATTTACATTGACTGGTTGCAAGTTTTAATAAAATAATATTAGTAAAATTTATCCTAAAAGGGAATCAATTATGAATTTACCTCTTTGTCAACCAATATCATATCGAGGCTGACAGATCATGGTTGTTTGCTATGTTAATAGCATCCCACATTCGCAACACTCTAACTTTTAGTTTTGAATTATCTTTGTCCCTTGATATCTGCTTCAAACTTGTGTACTCCATATTCATTTCAATTTGTATTTTCTGCACAGTTTAAACATCAATTAAATTTATATATAATTAAGGACTGAATTCTATTATTTGCAACATAAGTGACAATCTAAATTATATTTGTTATTCTTCATTTATGTTCTTATACCAATGACATACATGTCAATTTAATCCAAAATAAAGTTTTAATTGAATCAAAATAAAGATGACATAAACAGAAAAAAAGATAATACAGTAAAACCGAATTTAATATACAATAAATGGAAAAATAGAGAAAAAGGTATCCAAACCTAATACTTTTTGAATAATGCAGTAAAACCAAATTTAATATACAATAAATAATTCTAAGTAAACCATAATTTTAGTTTAAGCAAAACCATCAACAAATTTATACTCTTCAGCATTCGACAAAACATATAGACAATAGGAAAAGAAAAGTGAAATCCTAACAAAAATCTTTTAAATGAAAAAAGAAAAAAAGTAGAAAATAAGAATTCGTATGTTTTTCAATAGAGATAAAAGAAGAACCCTAGAAATTTAAACTCAATAGAGGGAAAATGAACTGTGAACAGTATAAACAATTGGGAATGGTAATTAAATAGGAAAAAAAAAAGCATGCTTACCTTCTTAATATTCTGCTGTTGCAGAGAAGTCTTCTGAATAGTTTGTTGTTGCAGTGAAGGAAGGGCAGTTGAAACAATTGAGGGAGGGGTTCTCTATTTGTGTTTGTGTGTTTGGCCGAATAAGTGTACTGCTTGAAGATTTTATGTTGTCACACCACTTGAATGAGGGATTTATCAACTGTGGGCTTGATCAATTTATCCCAACAGGCCCAATTATGGTTCTCATCCAAAGCTTACTTTACTTCAGTAAGAGAAAGTGTATTACGTTTGAACAAAAAAAAAGAAAGTGTATTACGTATTAATGCCATTATTTTTCCCATGAGTGACGCTGGGCTTGGGATTGGCTTTAATTGTATATGATATTCCCACATTACTCCATAGGTTTCACGGTTATTAGATGAAATGGATTGGGTTTTTTTAGCTTTAGGTATGGGCCTACCCACATGAGAAATTGGGAATTGTAATAAACCCACAATAAGAATTTATTTGGAACATTAATTCTGAGATTTATGTGTATTTGGCAATTGTCTGATTTAGGAATATGCAATGGCAGGTTAATTTTCTTGAATTTGAAACTATCAACAAATTAAGGGTAAATTGCAAAACACACTCCTGAAGTTTGTGGTGTTTAGTTTTGGGTATTTAGATTTTACATCTTGAAATTATAAGTTTTAGATTTTACATCTTCAAATTTGAGTGTGTTTAAATTGTCAACCCCTCCGCTATTTGATGCAAACGTGTTTGTTAAGTGACGCATTAGCTAGCCATGTGTGTTTCATTGGTCAAATAAAAAAAAGCTGTCCCTTGCCTCTCACAAAGGGAGAGATGCTAATTAAGTTATACGGTTCCTGCACTACCAATATTCCAGTGGGCCACAAATACGCATTGTTAGTGATTTTCTACTTAACAGAGACTCAATTCATTCCATCATAACTACAACCAAAATTCCAATGTCAAAAACAATTGGCAAACTCCCAAATTACTTTTTTATCTTTTCCTTTTCCTTTCTTCGATAGGTCCAAATTAATGCTTCTTGATTAAATTAAAACATTAGCAGAGCTAAAATATAAATGACAAAAAGAAAGAATTCCAAATGAACAAAAGTGCTTCAATTTCGTAACTATAATATATTGTCATCAATCCTTGGCTGAAGGCTGAGATGCAACACTCAAACATAGCTCTCAATCAATGATTTCCTCATCACATCCATAAACGTGCTAGGCTGGGCTTGCTTCAATTGGAATGCAGCTTCAACCACAAAATGTTGTCCAGTCATTCACTGTCAAACCAACACCTATCACCTCGCTGCCGCGGCTCACAGTCCCAGCAGACACTGGAACTTGAAGAAGTGTTGCAAATTCATCCATTGCTTCAAGGGATGTATGGGGATGAACCTGTATAGTATTCAGCAAAGATAGAGTAAGTTATACAAAACATGACTTAGTAGATGCCTCAATAAACACCATTCCAAGGAGAACCATTTTTCCTTACCAGAGCACCTCTATTTGAGAGGACACAATACCTGCCCACAAGCATTTTATCAAAAATTGTATGCCTAAAAGCTTCGACTCCAAGAACATCTGCAATGATCTCTTCTGTTTCCTAAAAAAAAAAATGTTTCAACATGACTATCCTAAAAAAGTTACCAACTTCAAGCTGATAAATGGGGTTAATGGTGCTAATTAAAAAGGAAAGAAGAGATCAATATTTGAGTATATTTTCATCAATCTCTTCTTCAGATTGGGCTGCCAAGCAGCTTTAAAAATATTCATTCTACAGATAAGATAATAATACCCTTCCAAGATCTATGTGAACAACAGCAACATGATCATTGCATGCTATACAATTTCCCAGGGTATTGAGTCTTTCTTCTTTGATCTGAACAACAACTTGATCCGGTAAGACTGTTTCTCAAGTGCTGAAGTTTTGCAATATTAGGCAGAAAACAATAAGAGTAAGACATCAGTAGAATACAATTTAACCATGGCAGGTAAATTAGTATGGATAAACACAACCCTTTTAGATTTGTGATAAAAAAAAACTTCATTGATGTCAATACCAAGTAGAGAATCAAATTTTAGAGAGCCTTTTCCCTCTTATTCAACAGAAAAATGATTCATTTGGCTGACCCCTGTTAAAAGTTGAGACTTTGCTCACCATAAGAGTGAATGTTTTAAACGCTGCAAGCTTTAAAAGACCAAGCATGCCATTTCCAATATCTCATTGAATAAAACAAAAAAGTAATACATTTTTTTAATTTAAAAAATTTTGTATGGACACTTCAATTAATATAAATATATATATATATACAAAAAGTAAAATTATATATCTCAACCACGTCTTACATGTAATTCACCTGAAACAAAAATAGCCCAAACACCAAAAAAGTTTATAACCCATAAAGCAAATGCACCACATACACAATGGCACAATATAATTCTAACCGCAACAGGAATAGGAGCTACTCAACATTGGTACGGGTACCCTTCAGTTACAACTTCCCAAAGTCATAATGAGTGTGACTATGTTTTATTAATATGGAAAAACTTTTCCAAAACCAAAATACCCACTGCAACAAATCATATATCTTACTTATTATCAAAAACACTCTTCAAATACAGAAAATGAAAAATGGATTTCAACTTCTGTTTTTTTTTTTTTCTTTTATGCCAGCTGACTGAATATCATAACTTCTATTAAACACAAACTGATATTAATATAAAATGATGAAAAAGAGAGTTATGAATATTTGTTCATAACATTCAAATGAACTCACTTGAAGTTGTTCAAACACATACCCAACGGAAAAAATGGCCTAATATACAAAACCATGACCCATTATCGCTCTTCAAAAACAATAGATCAGGTTGGATGGAAAACAGTTTTGAATAGTGATAATGCTCTCTTTTTTAGCGCTTCGCCTTCCTTTGAATAGTAAGCAGTAAGTCATTGGTTCAAATCCAATAATAAGAAAAACGGGTTGGAAATCCTGTTTTTGCTAGCATGACAGCAAGTATAGACTGGCAGTAAGGAGCCAACTGAATGACCAATGCATTGGTAAATACTTTGTTGTACTGGGGATCACTAACCAAAGAATACCCACTACACCACAACCATACACACCTCATAAAATTTAGTTAAGAATTCAGAAAGTTACATGTCAAGAATTATAACATAGTTCTAAAAAACATTAAAAACAGAGTCCCCTATTAAAGAAAATGAAGCATAAGATCAATAGGATGCAAAAAAAAAAAAAAAAAAAAAAAAAAAAAAAAAAAAAAGAAGTGTAACAATCATGTGATCACAAAAACAAACCCCTCATTTTTAAGTATTTAGTAATTTTCAGACTGTAAAAGGCCAAAAAAATACACTACAAATTATATCAAAAACAAAACAGAAGCTCTCTCCTTTTACTATGAAACATCTCTCTTCACCCATGTATGAATAGTTCAAGAAAATCTCAATCCTGATATAGATGCATCAATATACTTCCTTAAAATACTGTTGGATGAACTCATGAAACTCTTTCTAAGTTGGAAAGTAGGATTACAAACCATGTGCATGTTACAGTAGTTTTTAGCAGCCCCTAAAAAGAAGAGACAGGTTATTCTTATTCTTGATTTAGTTCATGTAAACTACATGTCTAGCCAAATTATTGACGTGGAAAAAAAAAAACCACTTAATTTGTTTTCACATGTCAATTAGAAATTGATACATCATACAGCCAACATCAGTATGAGCAACAATAAAGATACCCAATGAATGCAAGCTATGCATCTGCAAGAGCTTTCAACCAACTTTTCCCACATTTAATTGTTTCCAATCCTAAACAAAATACATAACAAACAAAAATAAATTTAAAGTCATCAACTTAGAAATATAATTAATCAATTTTCTTTCAAGAATTTTATCAAACATGATGGATTTAGAATAAAATATATACTTACTCCTAGGATCTTTGTAATGTGAATCCACTATAGAAGTTTTGCCTCCATTGGAGTTTTGATTGTGACCCAATCCATATAGATACATGGGTTTGCGCTATGATGGCACATGACATGGAAGAGCTCAATCTATTAGTTAGGCTTCTCCCTCATGGATTTTTCTACATGCCCAACAAAAGCAAATTATTTAATCAAATCAGTCTTAGGCTATTCAAATAGTATCAAATTTGACAGCTTTTCTTAATCACATCAGCATGTAACATATTTAAAATTAAATCATTCACCTAAAGACCAACTAATAGATATATATATTATTCCATTTCAATATTCAGACAGTTGCTCAAAACCATAACCATCAATAAATATAAGACACACAAAGTAAAATTACTGTGTCTATGGAAAAAAACAAAAGACAAAATCATAAAACAGAGAGAATGAAAAAAAAAAAAAAAAAAAAAGAAGGATCCAACCATGGATGGAGTTTCCATTAAGAAGTTTGATCAATATTCATTATTAAGTTAGCTAGCATTCATTATTCCTAGAACTGGTTCAATATTTTCCAACAGCTTCATTCTCAGTCATCACAACCCAAACTTTGGTGATATTTATAGAGGAGCCTGACAAATTATTAGAATAATATTGTACCTATCCAGTAAAGAATAAATACATGAATCGAACATTTTTGCATTTTTTTAATTTTTTAATTTTATTTTTTTTATTTTCTGAAAAAAGACGGTAACATATTTGGATCTTGAAAATCTTGGGACTATATGGGAAGGCACGTAAGCAAATAAGTTAAAAAGCTTAAAGTTAAAAGCTAAAAGCTAATCCAAATGGTTATCAAGCTAGATTCATCAAGTTCCAACTTCCAACCCAACCAAATCTTAATCAAAATTAAAATGAATTCAAATCTTTAGAGAGAGAGAGAGAGAGAGAGAGAGAGAGTTAAAACTTAATGACTTACACCAAGCAAAGCACTTAACTTTGAAGAGAAGCAAATAGTTTGTTTTGGGCTTTAATCTGTAAAAAGAAATAAAATTCCAATTAATTACTACAGGTGTAACAAATATAAGAAAACAGCCTAAGGTTAATGACTTTCATCGAGCAAAGAAACATCTACATATGTGGCTATATATGGAGAGCAGCAACATTATGAAAAAAGCAATTTACAAATGAAACTAATACATATTGCTGCATAATGTGTCTCTCTAAGTGCAAGCTTTCTACTAAAGAAGGCCATATTGTTCCTCTCCCTAAGAATATGAGTCCACTTACATTGCTGTAGAAAATCCATTACATAAGTTGTAATAGCTAAAATCAATTATATTATTTTGGTTGCAATTAAATTATGTGTCCTAGTTCAATTGAAGAGCAAGGTACTAATGGTAAAATCAAATTTGCACATTACAGATGATCTTCCTATTACAAAAAAGCGGGTAAAAAGATATAGAACAAAAATAATGGCAAAAATACAAATAAACAAAAGTAAAATATATTTTTTTTATAAAGGCGATACAAACCCACCAAGGAAGCTTTGAATGAGAATCACTGTCTACAAATAATCAAACATGCAGTGATGCTGGAGACTTTGGAAGATGTTGGTTTTGATTGAATTTTGAGAAGGGAGAGACATGAAGAGGAAATAAATGGGTAATTATTCTGTTTACAAAGAAAAGGAAGAGGACGGATAGAAATAGCAGAAGCAAATAAAACTTGACAAATTTATTAATGGGTGAAAAGCAATGGATTTGCAGAATAGGAAGAGGCAGAATAGGAGAAGGTGAAAAGTAAAAAGTGATGGGTTTGTGTAATTGAGGGAGACAGCTGTTCGAGTATGCTAAAAAATATGAAACTATTCTCACAAAAGCTAGTTATTTATTACAATGTCCTTAAAATAAAATAAAATAAATTTCCAGCAAACATACAAAAAATAAAATAATAGATGCAAGAAACCGTTGTTTGCAAGGGACTAAACTAAATTACAAAGTGATTTGTTGGGAATACATTCAACTCTCTATACCTGCAAATAAAAATATAGCTTAAATTAAAAAAAAAAAAAAAAAACAGTGGTGTTCCAATAAATCCCCATCAATCTATGATTTCAGTTTCTAATTCACCCATATTCCAATTCTACGCATTAAGTATTAAAATAATAATAACAATTATATGCAAACTTAGAACCGATTAAAAAAATCAGCAGAAATTAAATGTTTATATGATGATCAACCTAACAACATTTTCAACACACAAAAAAAAGAAAAGAAAAAGAAAATAGATTATGAGAATATTAGAAACCTTAACAGATCATACCCAAACCTAAGCCTAAATTAAAATAACTTCAATCACAATATATATACACATCGCAATCATTGTAGAAGTATAATTAATTGGAACCTGATAGTGGTCTTTAATAAGGTTTCAGTGAAAATTAATATTGATTGCGGTATTTTCACTCTACGTTTGTTTTACGATTTTGGGGAAAAGAAATCAGTACCTTGATTTGATGAAATTAAAGAGTCTAGATTGTGGAAAGATTCCACTTCATCTCTGGAGAAAAAGAAATTGAATGATTTAATTCCAAAATAGACAAATTGAAAAAAATCTATTGCCGAAAAAATTTAAAAAAAAAAAAAGAATAGTCACATATTAAAACCTAATTTCCTTAGCCCTAATTTTTTAATCCAAATCTAGAACCAAATTAACATATATCCGGTTCCCCTTTGAAATGTGTCTGTGCGAGAGAGACATGGCCTGGGCAGTGATGTTTACGTGCACAACTTTTCCAAATAGCACACATATTTGGAAAGCAAACTCTTATTAAGCACTGTGTATTCCCACAAATAATTGCTATATATGAAGTATTCAAAAATGGTCAAGTTCGGTTAGGTGACCATTAACACACTATTTTATGATAGCATATTTTAATATCATAATTACAAAATCAAACGGTACTAAAATATTTTGACGAACCAATCCAAAGAAATATAAAAAGCAATACAAATTCTGTTAAGTTCAAGTAGTAATATAATAATTGATAAGAAGTAAATCACAGCTCAAACTCTAGCCATGATTTAATAGTTTAAGAAGTTGAAGACATGAAGTTTAGATTTTATTATTTCTTTTCAAGTGAGGAAGGGGAGAGATATGAACTCAGGTTCACCCAAAGGGGAGACAAGACAGTGTTGCCAAGCCACAATGCTCGTGGCTAACTTTGATTTAATTTTTCAGAAAAATTAAATAGAATTAGTTGAAGGCCAGTTACCTGTAAATCTATAAGGTCAATATTGTCATGGGCAGGCCAATTTGAAGGAGCAATGCAGTCTTTAATTTCCCAAGCTGCTTCTGATGTAATATTTGTAAATTCTTTTATCCTCTCAACAGAAACCATTCAATTTTCCACAAAGTAGCTCATATATATGGCCCAGAATAGCACAGAGTTCAAAGACAATCCATAGGAGACAGATAAATCAACAGGTTCTGCATAAGGTAAGAATAAATTAAATAGTTCATTTTCCTCTTTTACACTAAAATTTTCTCAAAATTAGTACTCTTCTTCTTACTACTTAATAACACAGATTTAAACAATCACATTAAAAACAAAATTAAACAAAGTATGACCAAAAACGTATAAAGGCTTCTCCTTTTTTTAAAAAAAAAATATGTCAAAGAAAATGTAAGGAATGTATAAGTTAGTTAAACAAAATAGTTATGCAAGTTTAAGATGTAGATATAGGGGAAAAAAATTTATATTTCTGTATCCATTTTATTTATTTATTATTTTTTTTTTTTTTAATTTTAAGCTTACCTATTAGTCAACCGAGATGATAACAATATTGATCAGATCATGATTGTTTGCTACGTTAACTCCATCTCACATTCACTGATATCTGCTTCAAAGTTTTGTACTTCATTGCGATATGAATCTGTAATATTAGAACATTTTAAACATTAGTAAAGTTTATATATAGTAATGGAGAAAAACCTGTTGTTCACAATATAAGTGACAATCCAGTTTACATTATCAACATTTTGAAATAATTTTAATAAACAGTATGTGTTACCTTTAGGCAAATTATCGAATATTTCTTTGTAGACAATATTTTTTGTATGAAAACGATCACCATTATCATTTTCTACAATCAGTATCTTAAGACCATCTTTACTTGTAACTTTGGATATGGCAACATATAACTATCCGTGACTGAAAACTGGCCTATCCAAATAAAGTCCAACCCGTTGCAGAGATTGACCTTGGCTCTTATTAATTGTCATAGCAAAGCAAACAGATACTGGAAACTGCCTTCTTTTTAATACAAAAGGCCATTTGGAATCAGAAGGGGATAAGACTATTCTTGGAATAAACACTTTTTCTCCAATGTGAGTTCCTGATATTATTTGAGCCTCCAAAACCCATTTTGATAATTGAGTGACCAAAAGTCTAGTACCATTACATAGTCCATTACTGTGGTTTAAATTTCGAAGTAACATTATTGGCATACCTACTTTCAATCTGAGTTTATGATTTGGAATACCAGGGAACTTCAATGAATTGAGAAACTCTATTGGGTACATGACATCTTGGTCTAGAATGTTGCTTGAAGCTTAACATAATGAATCTGCACTAAGATATATCTCTTCATCAGCATTAATAAGATCAATCATGTAACCATTTATGTCTTCAACTACTTCATTTGTTGGAGCTAAAATTGCTCTCTCTTGTAAATACTTGGAATCGTTGAATTTTGTATCAAAGTCAAGATAGGCAGCTTTTACAAAATCATTGAAAGGATGAGCACTAGGCTGAATTAGTAAATCATGCGGAATTTCAATCAATGCTTCACCTTCACTATTACTAAGTTCACCATCACCAATTTTCAATATCCATTCAGCAAATTCCTTTGCTGCAGTATCACCTGGGTTCTGTGTCAACCTCATATTTATTGTCAGAATGAAAATTTTGCAACTATTCTGTTGGGAAATTTAGACCCCGATTGATAGAATTAACAAGTTTTAAACCCAAGTTATTAATTAGATTTATTATGCATAAAACTTGTTAAAACAAACAAACATCAATATCATGTCAAAACTAAGTGCAGCGGAAAAATAAATAAGACAAGATATGATGACCCAGGAAAACCAATGAAACCAACCAGTTTCATAGTAAAAAACTTGAGGGGAAACCTTCCTGAAAAGCAATCCACTATAGTAAAGAGAAGTTTCAGATCTAGTACAAAACCTTTGTCCCTAGACTCTACAATCTCCGTAGATGAACTCACAGCAGAAACCTTCTACTGTTTCAGAATCTCTGAACTCTTCAATATATGAACGCCACCCTTTGATGCACGGATCCCAGTACGTGACTAATTTCTTTGCACGAATCCCAGTGCGTGACTCACTCACCAACTTGAGGAAGAAGAATGTTGGCTGCAAAGTTCTTCACTTCATCATCAATGAAGATCAAGAAGCACTTGGTTACAAAACCCTAAGGCGCAAAGAAACAGTAGCTTCTTTCAGAGAGAATAAGGCTTCGGTCACCTTTTGCATTTGTTCTCCTTGTATTCTCTTGTGTGACGGCCTCAAAAATAAGCCTTATATATGCCTAGGGTTGTGAGAAAAGAAACCCTACACAAATACAAAAGCCTTGCCCAAAAATCAGATCTGGAAATCTGAATTCCCGTAACCTCGATAGATACCTCGATTGATCGGGCAGCTGTCGAGCCTCATTAAATCTCGATAGATAGCTCGATAGACAGCTATCTGTCCAGCAGCTATCCGCAGGTGTCCAGCAGCTATTCGCAGGTGTCCACCAGGTGTTCAGCTTTAGTACACACTTTTTCTTCACTTGTTTCTTGGTCCAATCTTCATGGCTTTAATACTAAACTTGAACAACATGTTCTTTGAAGTATTAAACACATCCTAGATCTACCCAAATACAAGTAAAGTGCGTTTTGTCAAAGGATTAGCCAATTACATAAAATAGCGACATATGTTCACAAAATTGAACTACATATGTCCTAACATATTCCATAATGATGACTTGTTAATTGATGCTTCAACTATTTGTTCTCTTCGTCCTTTAGATACCACTGGTAATATTTGTCTGAAATCACCACCAAGAACAGTAGTTTTTCCTCCAAAAGGTGTCTCCCGACTATTTGAGTTAGAAAAACATAATATATCTCTTAATGACTGATCAACAGCTTCAAAACAATTTTGGTGTGCCATAGGAGCTTCATCCCAAATTATAAGACTTGCTTTTGTCATAAGTTCTGCAATTTGTGAACCTTGTTTAATACCGCAAGTTGAACTGTCTGTTACATTTATTGGTATTTGAAATCTTGAATGAGTTGTTCTCCCTCCAGGCAACAATAATGCAGCAATGCCAGATGATGCAATTGCAATGACAATCACAATCTTACCTTCTGAGCGCAATCGGCATATAATGGTTTTCCAAAGATAAGTCTTTCCCGTTCCTCCATGCCCATAAACAAAAAAAAAGCCACCTTTATTCTCTGAAACAAAATCAACTACTTCATCATATATATTTCTTTGATCAATATTAAGACCAGAAAGAAGTTTAATATGCTCTACTACCAAAGAGTTTCTATCATAATCCAATTCTTCTTGTAACACTCTATTGTTACTTTGTTTGAGAAGTAATGTATTTGGATATGGTATGCTCTCAAATTCGTGTAAACACCTGCCACTCTTTATCAAAATCTGTTCAATTTCACATAGTGCATAGTTCTGTAATTGGAAGTCATCAAGATGTAGGTTGTCATATCGTAAAACTGTTCTTTGACGATGCAGAATGTCCTCAGATAACAACTGCCAATTTGAAATCCATAATTTATATGGGTCTCCAACCTCACAAAAAATCAACATTGTAACAAAAAGTTCTCGCAACTGTTTTCCTGAAGCCCAGTACGATGCATGATTCAAAGCTTCGTGCCACTCTTTATCATCATCAAGCAAACCAAGTGCATAACATGGTGATCTGAAAGTTGGGTACACAACATTATTTATAGTTCGCATTTCGTCAAATGATCTAGCTCCTTTAATAACATTGAGTAGCATCCGCAAATAAAACCGTTCTCCACTTGCAGGATGAGCATAATATATACGCCCAATACATCTTCCAGATTTTCTTAATTTCCATTCTTTGTCTCTTTTATGCCAAACCCATTTGGGAGGGAATTCAGAATAAGTTAATTCCCTCGCTTCTTTATACAATGCATTCGCTTTCATCTACTCTTTAAATTGGCTTTTTCCGATATCTGGCTTGTCTACAACATTATTTAAATAATCAGTATCTTCAAAAACAATTGATTACTCGTCCTCATTGTGAAAACTGAGTCTTTGAACAGCAAGCTCTCGATGGTGAATTGCAAACTCGAATATCCTCCAACATGCCTCTATGGCAGACACATATCTACAATTTAAATATGTCTTGACTTCATCAGTATCTGTCATATGTTGCATTCCAGTAGAAGAATCAACATGTAAATTTTCTTCAAGAATCAAAGTTGCACGATCAGGTCCTTTTGATATATATTTAAATAAGTACTTGATAGATCTTGAACGATTACACCACTCGACATTTATGTGTGCTTGAAATTTCACCAATAAGTCAATATTGTGTGGAACTATAAATCAATTATCAAGTTTGACTTCATTTCTTTCAACAAATCTTCCATTATTCCTTCTTCTATATATTGGGAAACCATCTTCATCAACTGTTGTTTTCGAACAAAATCTTTTAGGGAAGTGGTTTGTACATTTGTTTTCAAACACACAACCTGCCCTTGAATTAATAGAGCCGCAAGGACCATGGACCATATATTGTTTAACAGCTTCATAAAGTAAAGGTTCTTCATTCAAATCTGGAATTTCTACTGAAATTATTCTATCAATTTCTGCTGCTGTAGGGTGCTTGTCATCATGATGTAGAAAAAAGTAAAATGTGTGCATGAGGTAACCCTCTCTTTTGATATTCAACAGTATAGACAACTGCCACCAAAATAGTAAGTTAGTTACATTTATTTAGATTAATTACTAAGCCAAGTAATGAAGAAGGAAAAAATATTTAAATATAAAGTTTAGAATACCTGCAATTAATTTCCCAAAGTGTTGACCATGCTTTAAATCATTTAAGAGTTGATCAAGCTTTATCTTGAACACTCTTGCAACCACATCAGGTCAATCTTCTACTTTCTGTCCAGGTTTCCTAGATAGGAAAAAATCAATTTTTGGCCATTTTGTGTTGCAAGTGAAGGTAATAAATAGGTCCGGATAACCTGCCCATCTACAGATCGCCATTGCATCTTGATAGTTTTCAATCATATACCTTGGACTTCCAGTAAAACTTGAAGGTAGAACAAATCTCTTGCCTGAAGATGCAGGGGTGGTATCTCCTCTCGTAACTGCATCTTTCAGTCCTTTATAGAACTCTATTCTTAATTTGTCTTGGTTATGTTTTACCCACATAAGCCGGATTTCTTTAATACATGTATAGGCATCTGCATCAAATTGTTGAAACAATCTACCACCATATACCAAAGTATGTCCCTCATGTTCACGTTCTTGCAATCGATATGCATAGTATTCTCTCATTGTAACAGAATCAGTTGTATCAGATCTGCTTCCATCTACATTACTTACAAAATGCCAACCCTAAAACCATCCTCACCATATGGGAACAAAAGAGGATATTGTAATGCCATGTATGAAGGATGCAACACATTAATACGTTGTAACCCTCCTTCTTTTAGCTCAACAATAATATCACGATGTGCATTCTCAACACCAATATCACCAACGATAATTGCTACAATTTCTGAACATGTAGGCAGGTTATATTCTCTTCCATCTGTACTTCGGGAGCTAATAAGGCATAATCTTAAACGATGAACATCAGTATCAAAGAAACAGTCACTAGACATTCGAAATATCTTCACCAAAGTGTTTGATTCATCAAACATTTGGACCAATGCATCAACAATAGATGGATCAAGGTCACTGTTAATTTCACCATTATTAAAGACGTTCATTCTATGTTCAACTTCATTTTCAGTATCATAGAAATATAATTGTGCAAATTGTGGATTCTGACTATCATTAGGGAGAAAAGTTCCAATTCTATGATGGTTTTGGCCATTAAGTTTGAAAATGTAAGGGTGTCTTCCATCGTTAATTCTACTATCTACTTTACCACCCATAGATGTCATTGCAAACATTGCATTATAACTTCTGATAAGAGTTCTAAACGTTTTAGATCATTGACTACCAAGAGGATCTAAAAGCTCATCAATAAGAGGAGGTGCTTTCCTAAGCAAAGGTAACTTAACCTTACCCTCCAGGATTTCTTACTTGTAACTGCTTGTTGTGATAATAGTCGGAGTTTCGGGAGCGGTGACCTTAAATCACCTGGTGGGGTTTTTGCCTTACAACAAAGAGAGAATTTTGGGTTCCTAGGCCTCTTAGATTTAACTGTTCTCTTTTCATACCATAAAATTGAACCGCAATGCACGCATACATAAGAAGGCGAGCCAAAATTCCAAGGTTCAGTAAATTTTCCTATATGAATTATAAAATATGAGAACAATAATGATGTAAACAAAAATGAATATAATTTCTTTTTTTCCTTGTAAATTTAAGTTAAGTCATTTACTTGGAAATTCTTCACAGCCACTTTCATTTTCTGATTGTTGGATTTGTTGAGGTATATCACAATTATTTAATCCATCTTCTACCAAAGTATCATCGGTACTTATGTTCAATCTAGTTTCTTCATAGGAATGATCCATGTCAACATCAATATCTAACAATCAAATGTGAATTGAAAGTTTTATTTTCAAATTTTTATGAAGCAATGTTTAAAAAATTTATAAATACAAAGTCGCAGAAAGAGCAACGAACCTCTTGACGCATAAAAATCCATATTTGTACCAGGCGAGTGCACCATAGAGCAGTCATGCATCAATGCTGTCCAATCTCTCTTGTTTTTTTTCCTCTTTTCAGCAATGACCATTCCCCTGGATTTCCTAGCCTGAATAAGTTTATTTTGTAAACTATTTTTCCTTTCATACCATTTTCTGCTGGATCGCCTCTCAAACATTAGCATCCGTCTTTTTAATCACGCTTGTCTTGTATTTTCCATATTTTTCAAAAAGTCAGGAATGAGCTACTACAAACTGAGATCCTATAAAACATGTGATTGTGCGTTATATAATTAATTATAATTATTTAAAATTCAAAAAACATGGCAGGTTTATATAAATGAAATATTACAAATTTTGAATCAACACCAAACAAACACTGGTAGGGGTAAATGCAAGAGACCGAAATACATATATAAAGAATGCTGTTCTAATTTGTAAGTATGTTTGATCATATGTAAAACAAATTAATAAAGTACTAATATATGTCATTGGTAATCATGATTTGACTATTACAAACCCTTCATTCAATCAAATATTCCTTCCTCTTAAGCTTTTTCTTAACACTTTCATGAAAACCAAAACATAAATAAACATAAGCACCTAAACATAAGCACTCAATAAGACAGAAAGAATCAAGATTGATTACACTAAAGCTCCACAAATTTTTTAGACTTTGTTCCGAAATTATACAAAAATAGATAAGATTTTACAGACATCCAAGTAATGGAATTCATGAATCTTTTCACCCATTATTAATTTAAGCTTCTATTCATAAAATAAAAAAAAATTAAAGTATCTATAAGCACTCAATCGAAAACACTAAGATACACACAATAAAAATAAAATGAATAAACAAAATAAACAAAGCTAACAATAACAACATTTAGAAAAGCCTGCCAATAAACTGTGCCTAATAGCCTGAGCAGTACAAAAATTAAAAGAAACAAAGTCTAATAAGCAGCAGTACAAAACTTTAAAAAGACAAAGTCTAATAAGCATTCTAGTAAATCAGAGACATATATTAATAAGGAAATAATAGTAATATTAATTACCAAGAAGGAAAATAACAAAGGCGATCAGAGAAAAAGCAGTTCAATCTGCAAAAACTCAGTAATTAACATTTAAAACCAATAATTTTACTCACTAAAAATCACAAAATAACTTTACTTCTCAAACATTCAGATCTTAAACTATACATCTTACAAATATGGCTATTAACAAAACATAGAACACAACATTGGTGGTTAGAGATGGCATTACAAAAAAGGTTCTAACAGCCATATATAAAAGAAAAACCAAAAGGAAATAACAAAAAGCTATTTTAAAAGAGAACCAAGTAAAAGCATTGTTATATATTATGCAAACATGGAACATTTTATGAATAATATACTTATTTAGATCAGCCCAAAACACGAAAATGTACAGACATTGAAAAAATAATGCTAAGAAATCAACCATTATTGAACAACAAACATGTGTTTTCCTACACATATTCAAGAGCTAAAACCCATGATGCCACCCCAAAAAAACTCTGAATTATGATAAATAAAAAAGAAAGCATCTAAATAAAGAGTATAACACATCAAGTAACAAAATGCTGAGCTTGGGTATAGGTGCAGCAGAAAAGGAGCGAAACAGACAGTAAATAATCGAAGTTTATAATTTCATGCCAAAACATTGAAAGAGAGAGAATAAACATCCGGATTTTAATTCAAATTCAAATAATAAAAAATAGCGGTGAGAATGTGAAATAATTAGAAGGGAGAATTGGCTGAAGAAATCAATGTAACCATTTTTGGAAAAGATAAACTGCTGATCCCACTCTTGCAATAGTGGCTGCAATGATAGGTCACAATTTTGTCCAACTATTTTTCTTTTTAGTAATTGGAGTGTCTTTTTCCATAACTGAAGCTTTTTATGCCAGTATATTAGAAGCTGCAGCAATTGTACAGAATGACAAAATATTTTTGACTCCTGAATCGATTTTAAATTGGTAGTATGCTGCTGACTTTAGGAGCCTCTCTCCATCTGAGTTTCAGGCCCTAACATTATAAGATTCAGAACGCAGAAGTATAAGATTTAAATAGGTAGACTGCCTTATGAACCTAATATATTGACTTCCTACACAATATACTCTTTTCTATACCCTGTTTTGAATTCTTTTACATTTATAAGTTTGAAGGGAAAGAAGAGGTAAAGAGATTAATATTCATAAACCTTAATATTCATAACAAATCAAGCTGGATTATGATAAATCAAGAAGAAAGCATCAAAGTAAAGAATATAACACATCAAGTCAATCTAATACGTGATTATGGTGGAGCTACCAAATACATGCCATTAAAAGTATAGCAAAATAAAAAAAATAAAAAAAAGTCATAACAGTATCACAATTCAGTAAATTACAAAATAAGAATACATTGAATTAATAAAAAATGGAGAAAAAAGCAAATTTAAATATGCAATTCAGAGCCTAATCAAAACCAAACAGAACAATGGAGAAAATTTAATTCAAATTATGAAATAAATAGAGGGAAAATAAATACTTAAAGCAAAATTAACATCAAACAGTAACACTTTTTTGACACAATGTGAGAATTCTTGTGAGTAACAGATAAATTCTATTGAAAAGAACTGCACTGATTTAGTTGTACATCGATCTCAAATTAACAGGAGAAAGGAAAAAGAACAATGAAACAACAATGAAACATTTGTACTTGCAAATGAAATGCTTCCCACCTAATCAACTGAATTCCAACTTACGCATATTTCTTTAAGAATTACCTCAACTTGAGAGTTTTTACCATGAAGCAATATAGCCACACTCTTCTGTGTCTGCAGGGTGCAAGAGTAGTGATTTAAGATAAGTTAATGATGATAATAAATATACGACTATGCAGTACAAACTATTTATACATCTAATTCATCTTAGATTATCAAATATTTTCACTATTTACTAAAAAAACGTAAACCTCCTCAAAAACATTGATTTCAACTTTATAGCTCCAAACCATTAAATGGACAACTACTTCTTTCCTAGAAAATTGTCCACATTAAGCAAAGAGGGGCCAACATTTTGAGTAAAACTCCTGTACTTTCCAAATCAACTCTTCCATCCAAATAACACATTGAACACCTTCTTTAACACATTGAACACTATATATATGTATATATATATATATATATTCATTTCACTATTTATGTTTCAATTTATTGACTAATAATAACTGTTTCTCTTTCCCTTACGAAAAGAGCTCATAATTTATAGTGCCTTGACAAAATGAACTATCCAAGAATAAAGTTTAAAATATATATATATATATATATATATAGTGAAAGATGAAAAAGGGAAAATAATATTGATGTTTTGTGCAAACATACTATGATATTAATTCAAATAGTATCTTGATTTCATGAAGAACTGTGGTTAGAATTGGACTTTGGCAAGATACCATTGTGACTACAAAAAAAAAAAAATTATTTGAAAGTAGTTACAAATCTTGTTGCCAAAGTCCATGTCTAAATATTTTAAATGTAAAATTTTCTTCACTTTTACTTCCCATGAGGTGCTTACCATTAAAAAAATAATAATAAGAATTCTACAACAAAGAAATACACGGTATGAAATGAAATGGGAAAAAAAAATTTATGACAACAATCATCGGATAAAGTTCTTTCTGATCTTTAACTCTTCGATTTGTTTTCTCTATGTTTTGATTTATTCTTTCAATCCAAACATTTTATGATCATATGAATCCAATCACTTCTAACCACAGTTTACCTCTTTGTAATTTTCCCAACCATATAAATGAAGAATTTACATTGATAACATTTAATTATATGGTAAAATACAAATTGATAATTTAAGGAAAGAATATATTCATTTTAGTCATTAGCACCACAGAAAAATTACACTATGAGCAGGGCAGTTCTTGTAATCAAAGAACGGAGATGCTACAAATTAGGAGTTTCTTGCTTTCAATTATTATAGTGTTAACCTAAAAGAACATACTTGAAGACTATTTATCATGTAAATATGTCAAATACAAAGGATCATGAAGGTTATGATTTGAAACAACACAATTGCGGAAGAGAAAGATATGGAAAGTTTGCTTGAAATTAGCTAAACACACCATTTCTATTATATATCTCAGCCACGTCTTACATGTAATTCACCTAAAACAAAAATAGGCCAAACACCAAAAAAGTTTATAACCCATAAAGCAAATGCACCACATACATAAAGGCACAATATAATTCTACCCGCAACAGGAATAGGAGCTACTCAACATTGGTACAGGTACCCTTCACTTACAGCTTCCCAAAGCCATAATGAGTGTGACTATGTTTTATTAATATGGAAAAACTTTTCCAGAACCAAAATACCCACTGGAACAAATCATATATCTTACTTATTATCAAAAACACTCTTCAAATACAGAGAATGAAAAATGGATTTCAACCTCTGATTTTATTTTTCCCTTTATACCAGCTGACTAAAAAATACCCCGACCTAAATCAGATATGATCCCAAATAAAAAAATAAAAATAAAAGTAAAAAAACCAAAAAACAGAAATTATACTGGTGGAGGGAATGGGTTTGACGATGGCAAAATCAAGGGCAAAATCCCTTATGTTAAGAGGACATAAAACCGGAAATTATAATTTTTGCATAGAAAAAGGAACAAACCCATCTATTTTTCAAAAGGAGTCAAAGAAGAACCGTAGACAATTCGGTTAGGCCAGCATTTTAAAGTGCCTTTTTTTCCTATTTGTCATCGCCTCCTTAAATGTAGGAACCCACTTTCTCTCAGCTTCTGCTATTATATATATATAGATATAGATAAACAAAAAAAGTATTTACTCTAACATAACTACATAATTCATTATTCAGTTTACATCATCCCACTTCAATGACACATCTTGCTCTAAGTGAACAAAGTATGAGATAAGTAAAAAGAAAATCAACATTCAAGCAAACTATAATAATAAAGATCCATGGACAAATAGAAAACATTAATCGAAGACAATCAGTGAATTAGTGAATCAATAGAAGTACGTGAATTACTTTTTTTCATCTTTATATCCTTCAGGTTTTGCTAGATTCCATTTAATTTGTCTAATTATTTAAGCACTTAACTTAATTTAAATTAGTTTGGAATCTTGGACAAATGCAAAAACAAATGCTATATTGCCTAAAAAAATTGGACCTGCATGCATATTAAAGGATGCTCAAGGCGTAGACAATAATTTTGTATGTTATAATAGCTTCTAATTTCCTCAAAATCTGAAGCATTTAGATAGTACTTGCAGCTTTTACTAGACAGCTATGGTATATAAACTACAAACTAATATGGAAGGGAAAATATGCTAATTTGGTTTATCGAGAATACAATAACATATTCTTGTGCAGGTGCATGAAATTGTATTAGGAAGAAATTCCCCAAGTTTAAAACAGGAAGATCATCATCTGGTTTCCCAAAGTAATTCCAAAGTATGTGTTTATAGATGGCCTCTCATGATTTAAGTGCAACGTTTTTTTTTTTTTTTTAATAATATATACACAACCACTGTCAAACGGTGTTAACCTTGCAAAACAATGTAATGCACCCAATCCAATCAAAATGCCCCGACCTAAATCAGATATGACCCCAAATTTAAAAATAAAAATAAAAGTAAAAAAATCAAAAAACAGAAATTATACTGGTGGAGGGAATGGGTTTGACGATGGCAAAATCAAGGGCAAAATCCCTTATGTTAGCAGGACATAAAACCGGAAATTATAATTTCTGCATAGAAAAAGGAAGAACCCCATCTATTTTTCAAAAAAGAACCCTAGACAATTCGGTTAGGAAAAAAATTTGAAAAACAGATATATAGAAAAGGAAGCTGCTTATTCTTGTAGTATAAACATCTAGTCTTAAACTAAAAACATATACATATAGGAGATTTAATATGCTATTCCGAAAAGGAAAATCAATGAAGAAAAGTTTCAGAAAAGCAAAACAGAAGAGAACATTGACCTTTAGGAAAATTTTGTTGCAGAGGAGAAATGAAGCAGAGCAGCAGATCAAATGGCGATGGCCAGCCGTACGAATGTCCACCGGATCACAAGTTTTTTTTTTTCCTCCTCCCCTTTCTCTGTGTCGATAGGCGATTTCTTTTAGAGAGAGAAAATATTAAGCGTAGTTTGATGAAAAGATGAAAAGAGGATGGCTAGGGTTTCTTTAATTACGGGTTTTTTTTTTTTTTTAACCGGCCTTTTTTTTTAATATACCAAAAAGAAACAATCAAATGGTGTAACGTGGCTGGTTTTTTATACCTTTGTTTCTTTAATTACAGTTTTTTATACCTTTGTTTTTTAATATACCAAAAAGAAACAATCAAACAATTACTTAATTTATACCTTTGTTTTTTAGTTGCAAACGTGGCTGGTTTTTTAAAATATAAACGACGTAACGTGCGGCTTTTATAAAAAAATAAAAAATAAAAAAATAAAAACCGGTTACTTAATTTATATGTTTGTTTTTTAGTTGCAGACGTGGTAGGCTTTTAAAAAGGTAAACGATGTAACGTGCGGTTTTTAAAAAATAAAAAGGGTGTAAGTGGCAGCATTTGAAGGTGCCTTTTTTCCTATTTGTCATCACCTCCTTAAATGTAGGAACCCACTTTCTCTCAGCTTCTGCTATTATATATATATAGATATAGATATAGATTATTATTATATATTCAATCAAATAAGGAAGCCACGTAATAGCCTTACTATCAATCTAGTTGCCTATTGCCCATTTATTGCCACTGGACTAGTTTTAGAAAATAATAAAAGGGTGATGGTTGATTCGATCAACAATGGAGGCTATGTGTGAATACATATTAACCACAACATGGTGACAAAGTCCAAGCCTATTACTATATTTGTTCAATTTCAAAGTCTATGGTGGGCCATATAGCTATATATATATATATATATATACACACACAATTCCTACTACAATATCGTAATCATCATGGTCGGCTAGAGAAGCCAAAGTCCCTTCTTTTTTGTCTTTTAGGTGGTCCCTAGAGAAGCCAACGAGGCCGCCCACTTTCTTGCTAGAAGGAGTTTGATATACAGTATTCATGAACCCAATGACAATTATTTACTTGGTACCAAAATAACAGATGCACAAACCCAAATCTTCCTATAGGCGTGGGACAAATGTTAGCTATTGACTATTCAAACTTCTTAAATTTAGAGCAAGACAACAATACCTAAAATTTTGATGCACAGCCATAGAGGAGAAAAGAAAAAAAAAAAAAAAAAAGCTTAATCGTGTGTTGCAGCTCAAAACAAAAAAGAACTTTCTTATGAGCATACATGTGTAACTTGAAAGGGTAAAAGGATAGGGTTATCAAGACCCATATTTTTACTTATGCCACCTTACTTGGGTTTCATATCCCATAGAATTTATCTTATTTTTAATGTCTTAGGCCCAAGTCAATTTAATCCATTTAATTGTAGACCTCCTTTATAATTTACGTATAATAATTAAATTGGTATCATAATTATGGGGTGCTACAGATTCCTTGACTACATGCATCATAACTTTAACCGAATCTTGTCATGTGTACAGCTGACTGTAGAATATCAAGCAAGATTAGCTTCATATCATCAGTTTCTCCTAATTGAGAAAAGCTTACATTGTTTGGTCGACATACGCTACTAACAGTGGTGGATTTCATACAGTTTTGGGATAGAATCTCTAAAATAATAATAATAATAATCAAAGGACCTGAATTTCCAAAGAAAATTGAATCATATTTAGAATTTTTTTTTTTTTTTTAAAAAAAACTCTAGCTGATGAACAAATCTAGTAACCGAGTCTTTTCTCTTATATTTCCCATATAGAGTCTTTTTTTTTTTTTGACGGGGAATACTCAAAAAAAAAAAAAAAAAAAAAAAAGACTCTATGTTGACACAGCCAACCCCAAAGTTTTGGGGCTAAAGCTTTGTTGTTGCTGTTTTTGTTGTAATCATGATAATCATATATAAAACCAAACACTTAAGAAACAAGCATTAGAATTTTAAACTTCGATATTAAAAAATCAAATCAAAGGATATTAAAAGTAAGTGCTAACATTCTCCACGATGATCCCTAACAATAAAGGATTCTGTCTTTGCTTCTCTTATGCTAGTTCCATCAATTTTATCCACAACTCTTGCCCCTAGCCTGAACTTACGGCTTCTTGTCCAGCTAGAATAATCTGTAAGGAAATCTCACTCACAAAACCAGTGCCCTCTTTAAGATTTACAAATGCATCTCCTATAAGTAGGGGCTTCTTTCCTACCCTCTCTCTCTCACGATGTTGTTTTTAAACTCTTCAACTATCCAATTGTCATTCTCATCACCCTCAAGAACAACAATTTCCACCTTAGTCGAGGACTCTGGCCCAGATATTACAGTTTGCCCAGTAATAGCATCAATCAAAGCTACTTGTATGTTTGAACAATCTTCTCCTTCAATTCGAGCTCCAATAAATACTGGAAGAGATAGGTTGTTTACAAAATTTAGCTATAGGCTTCTTGACACAGAAGTATGTACCTCTTTCCCACAATTCCTAAAAACAAAATGCACAAGATGCATCATCTATGTAATCTTTTCTGCAGCACCATGCCTTTGGGTACGTCTGGGATCTCCTGGTTTGTGCTTACTTGGACAGTGAACTGATGCTTCGAGCTGGCTTCGGAAGACTCAGCGAGGTCGGGCTGGTCGAACACTCACTACAAAAAATGCCCAACTATAGCCGCATTTTTTTTAGCTGCGTTTACAAAAAACGCGGCTATACCGGACCTATGGCCGCGTTTTTAAGAAACGCGGCTATAGACCCAACCTATGGCTGCGTTTCATAGAAAACGCGGCTTGAGACCCAACCTACGGCCGCGTTTTTAAAACCCAGCTATAGTTTAGGTCTATGGCCGCGTTTTAAATGTCTTTAGCTGCGTTTTGCAATAAAGTCTATAGCCGCGTTTTAAAAAACGCGGCTATATGTCCAATCAAAAATTCTTTTTTTAAAAGCGCGGCTTAAGATCCAACCTATGGCCGCATTTTTGGAAACACGGCCATAGGTCCAGCCAAAAAATAGTTTTTAAATGGACCGTATGTACAGACAAACAAATTTTTTTTTTAAAAGAGGGTCTATAGCCGCGTTTTAAAAAACGCGGCTATATGTCCAATCAAAATTTTTTTTTAAAAGGATGGCCGCATTTTGGAAAACGCGGCTTGAGGTCCAACCTATGGCCGCGTTTCCAAAAACGCGGCCATAGGTCCAGCGAAAAAATAGTTTTTAAATGGAAAACGCGGCCATAGGTCCAGCGAAAAAATATTTTTTAAATGGACCGTATGTACAGACGAACAATTTTTGTTTTTAAAATAGGGCCTATAGCCACGTTTTTAAAAACGCGGCTATAGGTCCAGCCAAATACTATTTACTTTTTAAAAAGATGGCCAGTACAGGCAAATAAAAAATTCATTTTTAAAGGAGGGCTATAGCCGCGTTTTTAAAAACGCAGCTATATGTAATGAAAAAAAAAAAAAAAAGATGTGGGGAATCTTCCCACGTGACCACTCCTTCCCACTGACCTGCCCACCTACCCCTTCAGCTTTTCTTCCTTTTCTCTTTCTTTTATTTTTTTTTTCTTCATTCTTCACCCAAACCCAGGTACGCCCAACTTCCTTTTCTTTTCTTTTTTTCCTTTTCTTTCTTCCTTCCTCTTACACTCTTCAGGTTCTTCATTTTTTCTTTGTTTCTTTCATTCAGGTACGCAACTTCAAGTACGCAGCTTAATTTCTTTCTTTCTTTCTTTCTTTCTTTATTTTTTTGCTCCTTTCTTCTGCAACTAAGAACGAGTTTTTTTTTTTTTTTTTTTTTTTTTTTTCACTCTAGCACAACTCTTTTTTTTTTCTTTGTTTCTTTGCAACTGCTTCTTCTTCTTTTTTTCTTTCTTTCTTTCTTTTCTTCATTTCAAGCCCACTGATTTGTCTATAGATCTAGTTTTTTTATTTCTTTTTTATTTTACGTTTAGGTGGTAAGAAAATGGAGGAAATGCTAAAAATTTTGAATTTGTGCTATTGTGTTGCTGATATTGTGCTTATGTGTAATTGGGTTTGTGTTCTTGAGTTTCTGAGATTCAGCTTTTGTGTTCTTGTATTGTTGGTTTGTTGTGTTTGATTTTGAATTTTTTGGGTGTGTTTGTATTGTGAGAATGTTGTGTTTGATTTTGAATTTTTTGAGTTTGTGTTTGATTTTGAATTTTTTGGGTGTTTTTGTATTGTGAGTATGTTGTGTTTAATTTAAATTTTTTTGGGTTTGTGTTTAATTTTGAATTTTTTTGTTTGAATTTTGAATTTTTTTGGGAAAAAAAAAACCTAGAATTTTTTTTTTGTTTAAAAAAAAAAACCCAAAATTTTTTGGGGAAAAAAAAACAAGGAATTTTTTTTTTTTTTTTAAAAAACCCAGAATTTTGAATTTGTTTTGAAAAAAAAAATCCAGAATTTATTTTTTTTTTGTTTTTAAAAAAACTTTTAGCCGCGGTTAAATGGGTCTGTAGCCACGGTTTACAAACCGTGGCTAGAGTATGTTCTATGGCCACGTTTTTAAAAACGTGGCCATTGGTCCTGACTATAGCCACGGCTATAGAAACGCGGCCATTGGTCCTGACTATAGCCGCGGTTCGAAAAAACGTGGCCTCAAGGCTATAGTTACACATTTTAGGCCACAGTTAAAAACGTGGCCTAAAAAAACGCGGCTATAGACCAAATCGGTCTATAGCCACGTTTTTTTTGATCTATAGCCGCGTTTTGAAAACGCGGCTATAGAACCTTTTTTTTGTAGTGACTCTAAAGTCTTCCTCTAGATCAATTATCACCGGCTCCTGAGTAGGCTCCTGTTGCTTCTTGTCCGAAGGTATTACTTCCTCTTCAGCCTAGATAATCTCGGCAACCTACTGAGCGGTTAGAACAATGTCCTGAGTTCGCTTCGAAGGTGGACCATCGAGAAATCCAAGGATGGCTACGTCAATCTTCGCCAACCGACGATCCTTGCTTTGATTTGATCACGTGCTTAGGAGATTGAAAGCTAGAGGAGATCGGAGTGTATCTGAGGATAACGTGGGCGGCACGAAGCTGGCCGTCCGTGTGGAGGAAGATCTTGGACTGCAATATTCTGTTAAGATCCTCGTGATTCACCAAATTGAGATTGAGAGCAGTAAATTTTTTATTTGCGGCAAAGTAAAGAAAAGGGGGGAAGTCAAAGGTTAGCAAATGATAATGAAGAGAACAAAAGGAAAATAGAAAGAAGAATGCATGTTCATGCAGATAAAAAAAAAAATATATATATATATATATATATATTTAACACGAAAAAAATGATATTCTATGAGCTAAGGGTAAAAAGTGTTTGCTCGGGCCTATTAATATCCCACCTAGCTCCCCATCTCGTGTAGGGCAATGTAAACCATCATGTCATTCACTCGAAATGATTAGAAAGCCCTTGCACATGCCCTTATTGGATTTGGAAAAACAGGAGATCAGCCAGATTGAGGGTACCATAGTCTTAAAATAGTACCCCATCTCCCTGCTATTTTGACAGTTATACACTCAGTTACACACTCAGTTGACGTCGTGATGGGTCACTTTAACTCCAATCTTACGGTTTAACATATCTACACTACCTAACATTCTAAATACGTTTGGAGAGCATTGGGTTGGACAAAGTCTATAATAAATTAAAAACTCCCTCATCACTTTGCCCATGGGGATTTGCATCCCACCTTCTATGAAGGCAATTATAGGGATAACCACGGCACCGGAGGGCCTCTTAGTGTGCCATTCCTCTAGGTGACATTCCCCTAAGTGACAGTGTTCTATCTCTACCTTGGCATGAATATTATATTTGGCTTTGAAAGCCTCCCTCCCCTTGGGCGTATCAACTAAGCTAGCAAATCTACCCATCATTTTAAAAAAAAAAAAAAAAAAAGAGTAGATGAAGATAAAAAAGAAAGAAAAAATAAAAAGAAGGGACTCTAAACTATGTGAAAGCTAAAGACACTGACAGAAATGGGGAGTAGGGCACCTCAGATTGCTTCTCTAATGGTAAAGAAGGATTAGTAAAATGGGAAAAATAGTCCCTCATCCCCTTTATATAGGGGTGAAAAACTAGTAAAATTCCCGCTCGAAATCGCAGAAAAATTCACAACCCTTGGACCTTCATCGCGCTGTAAAACGTGGGGGACACAACGCCGTACTTTGCATTTACTGCAGCATTGCGAATGGCGAAGCATCAAGAACGTATGCAGAGCAAATGAAAAGATGCTCTCACGTGGGAACACTCCTAGAGTGTGGGAAACCTTCAAGGTCCTATCAAAACCCCATTCTCCATGGTAGACGTAGGAACGTAATTTTAAGGGGCTATTGAGGGAGGGGAGGATCTAAACAGGACACATAGCCCACGAACCTAGTCTGAGGATGGAAAAGAGTCCATTCGCACACCAGTCCAGGCCAAACACATGTATAAAATTTTGAGGAGGGAAAACGTAGAGACCCATCATCTGAGGAGCCCGAAGAGCGAGTACTCCTCAGGAATTCTTCAACTAGCTACTTGCACCAAAGGATAGGATATTGAGGAAGACAATAAAGACGTGTAAGTAAAGAAGAGAGGAAATATCTGGGTAAAATAGTCATCACCTCTGCATTCAATACACTGTATCAACTCAGCTGGCTACATTAATGAAGGAATGACCCCTAAACAGTAATCCCACAGCTCATAGCACGCTTTACCACCTCCAGTAGAGTCCTGATAGGACAAGCATTCAAATTAATACCTTCAAATGTACAGGTGGAGGGCTCAAAAGCAATGGGAGGGACTATATAAGGAAAAATAATCCCTCCAAGAAGGGGGGCGAATCATTAAGACAGGATTAGAAGTGATAGAATATCATCTAGTATCAAACACTTAAGCACTTCATTTATGAACATTACCTCCTCGACCAAACCCGAGGAAGTGTTTTATCCATATTTCGTACTTCTTTTTGTCACTTTATAAGCCTGAACTCCACTAACTTTAAATTTGGATTGCAAAGCATTAAAGTTAACCTTGCAAACGTATCCTCTAACAAATTAGTTGCACTGGGCTTGGAATATCTAACTCCATTAGGGCTCTTACAATATGTATATATTTATATATATATATATATATATATATATAGTCAAATCCCACTATTGTCTCCAGCAGACAAGCAATTGGGATTGATATGCAATGGAAAAATTGTTATTTTGAGCTCTATAAATGATGTCCATAATTCAAAATGAAACTTAATTAGATGAAAATTTGACTAAATTGGATATGTCACACACGGAGACATGACTCAAGGAAACTTAACTTTTCGAATGACATATTTTCATTAGGAAAATTTCAAAAAAAAAAATTCAATGACTCTTCAACTAAAAAAAGGAATCACAAGCATCATTGTCCTGTCAAGTGGTAGCGTACAAACATCAGTTAGAAAGGTCCATTACCGCATCTTGACAGACATAATCAATCTGGCTAATGTGGCACCATGACTGTATATACATGTTTTTTGGTCTAAGCTTGGGCAACTTTTTGTCTATTTATATATTTTCCTATGGCTGCAGTGGTTGGGTCAGATTTGGTGTCCTAATATTCTGGCTTATGTCTCGTTGTATTTCCCTAACAGATGAATTTTTGACAACACCACAGGAAAAAAAAATCTTGCTTTCTACAACCTTTAAACTATAGAAATCTTGTTTTGAAGTTTGAAAAATTGCATTGCAAATTTTATTATCTGAGCAGTTGGATGTGAGATCTTTAGTAAAGTATAAAAACATATGCTGGATATAGTATAATTAACCTTACTTTTAATAAAGTGTAAACAGATTCAAACTTCCACAAACAAAAAATTACGTAAGTGAAAATTTTGCTTGCTTAAATCTAGTACTACAACAGGCCACCTAATTTTGTATTGTTGCTGGTTCTCCATCTGTTTCAATAAAGATTCTTGATTTAAAAAAAAAAAAAAAAAAAAAAAGCCCACCTAAAAAATTTCGACACCCAAATTATCTGTCTTCTCGTTCCCTTGAAGAGAATGCTTGAAACGCTTCTGATTGGAATATCTGCCAGTCATATCAGATGAACTAATTGATAAATTTGTTTGTACAAACACAGTACCCAGCCCCTACGATCAGGATTGAACATAAAATAACCACAGATAGCCAAAATGGAGGAATGATTATGGAGGCAAGTAGCTCAATAGCAATGATTCCAAAAACTAAACGGATGAACCTGAATATGGAAAGGTACTCAGCATCTTGAGGTTTTAGTTTTGTCAACACATATGCAAAGCCATAGACAATTACAGCCACAATGAAAATCAAGATGATAGCAAAATGTTTTTCAAGTGGAGAGATGCTCAAGGGTTGAAGGTGTAAACTAATTAAGGCAACCAGAAGCATGACGAGGAAGGAAAGAAAAGTATGAAATGCTTCATAAAACCAAGAGCTTCGGCTTCATCACTGGAACATACAAAAACAAGAAATCCATCAGCTTTAATATTACTTTTTCTTCCAAACATAAGAAAATCAAAATCCCACAAAATCCACTTAAAAAAAAATTTTAAAAAAAAAATAGAAAAAACCTCAGCTTTATTATGTTTCTGTTTCAAACCTATGAAAATGAGTGCAATACAACTTGAAGAGATGACCAAGCCACTAACAATGGTATTTCATTCACCCTTACTACAAGAAATAATATCTGAAAATTTGTCTTATCAAGAATTCTAAAAATTCACTCTCTATATGTGCGTGACTGCAATGCTGAGTTTGTAATAATTAAAGTCATTCAATAAGCTACAGGTCTGATATAAGACTTATTGTTCCTCATTCATGCAGAAGTATTGATGTTGAAATGCAAACAACTACAACAATCAAGCCTTAGTCCCAAAACTTTCGAACTGACTTGGGATCCTCAATAGACTAATGAAAGTTGGCCACATATTTCTGCCATTCTATCATATCCAAAATCATACTCTTTGGTCAATTCTATCTCAGAGTCATCTTGGGAGTTTAATGTAGCCAATGAAGGACTAAGTTCAAGCATAGTATTCATTACAGTTTTGCCTTTGATTACAAAATTGACCATAACATGCAAATTAAACCCATATTGAAACCATTTTAACCTAAGGACACATATAACTAAACCTTCAAAAACAAATTATTTTTACTTTAATTGAATTTCACACACAGATCCTTAGAAGAATTTTGAAGTAGTAACAAATTAAGCAATAATTAAGAAACTCAACTCACATAAAACAAATCCCAGATGAAAATGGACAGCCCAAAAAACAAAAAAACAAAAAATCAATTATACAGCCATGAAACAGAGAATTAACAATAAACTTCCCCTCCAAATTCAACCAATAATTTTAACAATTACATATCAATATATATAATAGACCTAATATGCTTCATCTGACTCATCTAAATTATTCCAAATTATGCATGTCCAGAAGCTAGCGTCTAGGTGATATACAAGAACATATATATACAAGAACCCAAATCTGTTCACTAGGTGATATAAAAGCTTTCAAAATTGAAACCTTCAATAAATTAACAACCGAACTGAAGTTGAAACTAGTAGAAAACAAAAGGCAGATAACAATCAAATTTGAAAAATTGAAAAACGAAGGAGAACCCAAACCTCAGTATGTAAGCAAGTGCTTTAGATGAAAGGAAAAGTGTGATGATAAAATAAATAAAGTAGTTTTTTAAGTAATTAAATATTGAAAATTGTACAATATTTATTGTGAATGCTCTGAATGAGAGACAAATTATTAACGTTAACCGTTAACAGCCGTTCACGTAACGAACGAAAAAACTACCTGTTATTTCTCTCCAATTCTAACTATGTTAGTCTTCCGGCCATTGTAAAAATTGAAACTAACTTCAAGGATATTTTGAGGTAGACAGGTAGAGAAAGATTTTACTACTAAAGTTTAGAAATCAGCGACTTTCTAAAGGAAATTAGCCAGTTGAGGTAGACAGGAGTAAACTACTTTCTAAAGTTTAGAGAACTACTCAGATACTTCCTAATGTAAACTTTGTTATGTGGATTTTTATTTATTTTTGATAATAAGTAAATTTCATGTACAGATTAAAGGGAGATTATTCCTTATAAACATATTTTTATGTATTTTTCTAGACGATGTGGGACTATAGGATTGCTTTTCTCTTTGGTCCTTCACAAAATATTTTACTAATAATGGTAGCAATTGCTTGATCTAAAATGAATTGTTGAATTGTTTGTTTTTATTATTTATATATGTATATAGCTCTTCTATAGTTTGAAAATATGACGCTATTGTCATTTTTTTAAGGCCTTGTTGATTGAAATTTCATCCAAAACCCTTGGTCAAACTAATTATGTTGCAGCAATTATACACCTTATTTGATCCAATTTGTGGGGCCTAGAAATTGGAACAATAGAACCAAACTCTTGAAAATGTTGATGTTTTTAACATAATTTTGTGTCATTCTTTTTTTTCGTATCATGGTTGCTGCAACACCTTGTAAAATCATTAACTTATCTTCTTATTTGCATTCTAATTGAAACTACTATTGTTTATAATTTGAATAAGAATGATATTCCCTTTGTGTGTGTACCATTAATGAACCATTTCAAACATCATAAAAAATTAAAATAGTCCATTGTTTTGGAGTTTTAATTTTTAGAGTTCATAATGCTATTCATTCTTTCATACATTTGACCCATATGTAGATAGTTTTCCATTTGTAATTCTTTAGGCTACTACGTGACTATTTTCACGAGATGGTCTCATTTCAATAAAATTATTTTTACCTATCAAAAAAATCTGTTTAGAGTTCATTTGGTTTTGTTTCTATCCTAACTTTCCAACATTTCTCTCCTATGCAAGTGATAGACTACAGTAATTTCAGGATAACAACAGATGATAAAATTGAGGTTACTCTTTCTACGAAGTTGAGGAATTTAAGGTGAAACTATTTTAATGTGGTTATCCAACCACCAATTACAAAACCTCATTTTAAAACATCATGCACAAAATAGTCAAGTATCTATAAATATGTTTATTTTGTGAGTTATTAGGGGTATTTTCTTTTCTTTTTTTCAATTTTATATTTTTTGATTGAATGTAGCTTAATAAAAAGATTTTGAAATTTTGTCATGGGAGTTGTCAAGTGCCTATTTGAAAATTTGTTATTCTAATATGTTGTTACAATTTCGTTATTCTCTTTTTTTCTTTCACAATATCTATTGTTAAATTTCACACAATAATAGTTCCAGAGGAGTGTACTACAAACAAGTTTCGTTTGGAGAGGATGGATTAAATGCAAACACTTTTTTGGTTATAAAATATTTTAAGGATAAACTACGTATTTGGTCTCTATCCTATACACTATATTTCAATTTGATCTCTGTTAAGGCTCATTTTTTAGAAGCCCAACAGCAGGAAGAAGCCCAAAAATATGGGCAAGAAGAGAGTTAGTGGATTGATAAGAAGGAACCATTAATGGCAGAAATAATGGATCACAGACCCATAAAATGAATAAATTGGTCTTGAGAAAAGCAAATGGGCCCAGAGGAGTCTAAAGAAGGAAATAGTAAACTCATAGACATTATATAATGAAGAAAATTAAGAATAGGCCATAGCAGGCCCGAAGTAATGAAGTAAGAAAGAAATGGGCTGATGGAAAGCCCATAAGCCTCAAGAACGAAAGATAAAGTAGTGGGGCCAAGGAAGTCCAAAAGAGTTAGCAAGGTGCCCATAAGAATTCAGAATTAGGAAATGGGCCGAGGATGCCCAAGGAAAGCAAATGGGCCAAGGTTGCCCAAGGAGAAAGAAATGGGACAAAAGAGCCCACAAGTAATGTAACAGATTTGGAAAGCTCAAAGTAATATGAATGACCATACAGAGTCATTGAAAGAAGGCTGGGCAGTAAGCCGAAAGAGGCCCAACAAACACGGGCCTAATAACACCGTGGCAAGAATAGCAAAATGGTGTGGTAGGAATGGCAACGAGACTACGGATGAAGCAAGGAATAGACTAACAAGAGAAAAACCAAGCAAGGCCCAGCCCTTGGAAAAAAACAGACCAATAAAGAATGAAAGACCAAAAGATGGTTCACGCTATGAGAGGTCAAGAGTGGGTGGCAAAATGCACAGACGAGCCCCAGACCACGACAAACACATGAGTAGCAGACAAATTTTAGACTTACACAGGGAAAGGAGCACATGCAAGACCCAGACCTTACCAGCCTGTACCCAGCCAATATAGGAGTGATGGGTTATAGGTCAAAGGTAAGAAAGGGTATGGTCTGGTAGTCGGGAGAAGAGAAACCTATTCTGGAGTTTCTACTCAAGCTCTTTTGGAAAAAATGTCCTGCTGGGATGACATACCACATAAAAGAAGGAAGATAAGCTGGAACCACTAGGTGTATGCCATGAGAGATAGGAAGGAAGAACACCTACACCGTGGCAGATGAGAAGGCCACGGTGAGCAAACAAACAAAACAACATTATTTCTTTAGTAATGGGGAGTGGCACAACCAGCATAGGTAAGTGGTGGTAGCTGGGGCATTGATAGACCAGTGGTAGTCGGCAAGGATACCCAGACCAGACAAAGGTTGTTAAGGGGTAAAATGGTAAAAAGATAGTCACAGCATGTAGTATATAAAGAGTCTTTGCCATGCATAGTAGGGAGAGGCAACTGTAGCAATCACCATAAGAGTGATCACCATCATGCCACACAAGAAAACACTAAAGAAAAGAGAGAAAACAAAAGGAAGAATTGAAATAGTAAAACAGGGGAGAGAAACAGAGAGTTAAAAAAAAAAAAAAAAAGCAAGAGGGATTATAATGGCAGACATGCACTAATGTGTTTTCTCCTTTTCTCCCTTTTAAAGCCTACCCTCTGCTAAGAAATACGAGGCACAAGCCATTCAGGTCCGCTCTTTCAAAGTGTATAATTTTCACTGCAAGATGCTCTTATGAGGTTACCCATATTGAGGAAATAGTTCCCTCCTTGGCCACAGCCCCATAACTAAACTAAATGTGGCAAATTAGTCATATTATGCTTTAACTTTACTGATTATTGCTATGTTTTATCTTCCAGCCTTTATTATCACTCTTACAACTTGTTCTTTTTTCTTTTATTCTATCAAAAGACTGTTTACTTAGTTTGCTTAAAATAACATATCTCGCTTATCTTTGTTTTGTTGTACCCATTCCGCCACAACTTTATTTTGCGGCGGTTTCGTCTACCGTGGGCATGTGACAATAGTTTTGACAAACGGAGGCATAGTTTGTGCACAAGCCGGACCAAAGCGAGTTGCAGTTAAGCTGGTCCCAACTCTCTTATCCAGAATACTTGGGCCCAGTGCAGCAGGAGGCAGTCCAATCTAAAATTACATAAAAATAAATAAATAAATAAAAATAAAAGGCCCACCACAATCTCTAACATTTCAATTGTGTCAATTTGGTCTCTAATCTTTATGAACATAGTGGCTTCCTCCTTAGGAAAGTGGAGTACGTCTCGGCCAAGTGGATTGGAGTGGAGAAAAGATTGGAGTTGCCACCTAGATTAGGTCTAGAAACCATTTAATAGCGCCCTTACATGGAAGGACTGATCTTACTACCAGAGTATGGGTTTAGAGTTGTGGTGGGCATTTTTGCAAATGTTGGGTTGGGCTGCCTCCTGCTATACTAGGCTCAAAGTTTTCTGGATCAGGGAGTTGGGACCGGTCCAATAGCAACCCTCCTTAGTCCAACTTATGTCCAAACCATGCCCCCGTTTGCCAAGATTTTTATCACATGCCCATGGCAGACAAAGCTGTTATAATAATCACGGCAGACAGATACAATAAAGACAATAATAGAGATTATTTTACTATTTAGACAAAAATAAATAATGGGCTTTGATAAGGAATACTTGTATTATGAAACAGCAACAAAGGATAAGTACAAAGCGAGTAACAATGAACTTATTAAAAGAAAATATCAGTCTGCCATGTCAAGTTATGTTGTTGGGTTTAAGTCAAGAAGGGAACCATCTCCTCAACGCGAATAATCTCTATAGGGAAGAAATTAACTAATTTGAGGGAGCGAGCCTAAATGACTTGTACTTAGAGAGATCCTTTGTCGTTAACAGAGAACATGGGTTGGAGAGGGAGAGAGGGAATCAACCTATTTGGTGCATGTCTGCCACTCTGTTCTCTCCGTTTTTACTTTTCTTTCTATTCTCTCTAATTCTTTCCTTCCTTTCTCTTCGTTTTATCTTTCGGTGTCTTTTTTAGCTATGGTAATTCTCTTCCTAGAGATTGCTATTGTCGTCCTCCCTCTCCCGTGCACAGTAAGGGCTCCTTATATAATGTCTGTTTCGGTTGGCAATTACCATTTTAGCCCTTAACCGTCTTTGTCTAGTATGGACATGCTTGTCGACCATTACTGATTGGTCAATCGCCCAGCCAGCGCCACTTACACCTCACTAGACAAAGAAGACTATTTTGTTTGTTTGCTTGCTGTGGCATTCTTACTTTTCACAGTGTAAGTACTCTCTTCCTTTCCATCCCGCATGGCATGCACTTAGTGGTTCCAACTCAGCTTTGCTTCTTTTGGGTGGTATGTCATCCCAACAGGACACTGCCTCAAAAAGAGTTTGAGCAGGAAACATAAAAATAGGTTTTCTCTCTCCCCACCACCAGACCATGCCCTCTTACCTCTGACCCATGACCCACCACTTCCTGTATTGGCTGCGTACAGGCTAGTGGTGTCTGGGCCTTGCACGTGCCTTACTTCCATGCTCATCCAAAATCTGCCTGCTGTACATGCGCTTGCCGTGGTCTGAAAGTCCGTTAACCTATTTTTCTATTTGTTCTTGGCTTCTTACAACGTGGGCTGTTTTATTGATTTCTCATTCTTTATGGTTTGCTGGGCTTTGCCCAATTGTGTACTTCTCCCCCTTGGTGCCATTCTCCATGTTTTATTCTTAGCCTTGCCATTACTTCCTGCCACATTATTCTGTCATGCCTGTCATGATGTTTACATGACCTAGGGCTGTTGGGCTTCTTTGGATTCTTTAGGTTTGCTGTTCATCCATTTTCTGATGGCCCAATAAACTCATTAGGCCTTTTACTACGATACTTGCGAGCTCCCATGTTCCGCTTACTTCCTTTTAGGCACCCTTGGCCCTTTCTAATTCTGTGCTTCCCATGGGCTTTTTACTAACTCCTTGGTCTTCTTTGGCCCAAGTACTTTATATTTCATCCTTAGGGCTTTTAGGTTCTCCATTACCCCTTACTTTTTTTATTTACATTGCTTTGGACTTGCTGCGGCAACTGTGGCTCATTCTCACCTTCTACATCCATACAGCCCATGGATTTGCTACTTCTCTCTTTCCGGGCCCTTTTATGCTTATTTACTTCTTCAAGGTCCATTTGCTTTATGGACCCATTATCCATTATTTCTACCGCTTAGACTTAATGGCTTTTCTATTCCACTTTCTTTTGCCCACGTTGTTAGGCTTCTTCCTCCCGCTAGGCTCCCAAAAAAAAAAAAAAAAAAGCATCTACAAGAGTTTAGGTACAATTTTGGGAAGATGTTAGACACCCAAAATTGTACTGTAGCGGCATTGCCGTTTTTTATATAGTTAATAGAAAATAAATAAATAAATAAAAATCATGTAAGAATATACCTATCAGATCGATATATGTAGATGTTTTGGTGGCATCGTGTAAGAATATGCAATGCATGCATATTGGTGACATCGTGTAAAAATATTTAAGTTTTCTGTGTTATGCTATAGGTGCATATTGAAAAACATCATGTGGGAATATTTATCTTTTATGCGTTACATGGGAATAATCAAGATTACAAATAATGTGCATGCTCCTCACAATCAATAATAAAGTTTACATAGTACAAATGCAACAACAGTGACACACATACAGCAAAAACATAGTTAAGGAAAATAGTTCTCCAACAAAGTCCAATTACACCACGACACAATTACTCTTCATCTGACACATATCGATCTGAAGTCACAATTTCTAATGTCAACACGCAATTGGATGCTACCTCATTTTCCAGATAACTATAGGAGGGAGAGAGATTCCAATGAGAGGGAATACTATGTCGGACTGCGGCGAGAGTGGGAGTTCCGTGTGAACGAGTCCAAAAAACATAGTTAAGAAAAATAGTACTCCAACAAAGTCCAATTGCACCACGACACCATTACTCTTCAACTGACATCTGCACATCTGACTAATAAATGGGATCAGCAAGAATTGATTGCATGTATTGTGTGTGCTCGTACAACTTACACTTCACTAACTCTCGAATCTCAACTTGGGTCCAATATCGATTAAGACATATCTTCATTTGATTATTTTCTTCTCTTATGCGGTTCAATACTTTATGAAATTCATCGATTGTGTCTCTTGACATCTACGATGCGAGTCGCCGAGGCACTGGCAACTTATAACCAACCAACTTATCATAAAACATTTCCTGTTCACAGAGTAACCAAGCCCACTCTTGTCTCACGGTATTGTGAACCCTTGCACTATTTTGCAGATTCGAATTGATTAGATAGCTGAACTCATCTTCCAATACCCAGTAATGACCCATAGCAGTGAACACATCGCAAGGCTTATAGATGAAAGGGTTGCCAAAACCAGACATTGAAGTTGAATACAATAACATCAAATGATCAAGTTAATAGTGTGCATCAACTATTGGCAAATAATGTAATGCTACATAAGATAGTACACGACAAAGACATTCATAAATTTGTGTACTATTACATGCTAAAAATGAAATACTAACACTCACATTTGACTATAAACATTAGACATTGTTGTTAATGTCTACACGTTGTGTGCAATACAAAATGTTGTTGTTAATGTCTGACCAATGATTATGTACATTCAACTTTGGTAAATCTAAAGATTAACTTTTCATTAGTTTTAGCAAATCTAAAGATTTTCATTTTTTGTCAATAAAATTTACACCAGCAAAGATCCAATATAACCCAATGTACACACATAACACTCGTCACCCAAATTAGATTATTGTACATTTCTTGTAGCACCAAACAACTAATATAACCCTAATGTACTCACATAACACTCATTCAAGAAAATACCAAAGCACAAGTAATACAACCTATCAAATGAAAATTCTTCTCTAACAAAAACATACATTATGGTTGATAAACTTTTGTAATATCTACAACTACTTTTACCTACACAATCAAATTCTCTATGTACTTCAAAGAAGAAAATGAATTTTTCACCTGAGATGATAGAGAGATAACACCAACTTCAGGGAGAAAATTTAGAAAATGAGGAGAAACTGATCTGAAAATGAGGAGATTGGTATTTTTGAGGAAAATCCAATGTAATATTGCATGAGAAGCTGATCTATGTACTGATGAAGTAAATAGTAGTACAACTCGATTATTAAAGAGTCGAGTATAGGTTACTAAACTCGATTTTTCATTCATCGGGTTGAGCACGCGACAAGAAAACTTCACGTGCAAATAGGGAATTTGAATTCTGTTAGTAACTCGATTTCTAGTTAATCGAGTTTTATCTAGTAATTCTGTTTCCCTATTTCTGAGTTATAAACAGTAATGCATAAATATTTTATTACCCAAAAGCCATGCTGGATCGCTACCGTGGCAAGAACCTGCCTAGAGCTCAGCTTTATAATAGTCGAGTTACTTAAGTAACTTGATTATTTAGTGGTCGAGTGTCGAAACAAGGGCACGCCCCTATATAGTTTCGAAACAAAAACATATTGCCAAATATTTGGCTCAATAGGGGTAAAAGGCTAGAATCCTCCCGAAAGCTTTGCAGAAAAAATATAAAATAAAAATTTATATTTACGTTCAAAATTGTTATACCACGTTAAAGCTTGTACTGTGTATTTAAGAGTTAGACCCTTTTAAATATACATCACTGTTAGTTTCTTTAAAATCTTCTCCCCTCTCCTCTTGTGTGTGTGTTAAAATACTTAGTATTCTAAAAAAAAAAATATTGTTATACCACACAACCACAGATTTTGAATAAAAAAAAAATTACATATCTCTCTTGGCAATCCAAGCATGTTGTCTCCCAAGGTATTCACGTCTCTCTCTCTCTGTTTCTTTTTGGATCTTCAAATGATGAATTTTTAGATGACTACTGTATCACTCAGTAGTTCTGATGGCCAACTCCTAATGTGATAATTTAAAATCTTATTTTTATTTAAGATTTTTAAGACCCAAAAGAGAGATTGGACATGGGATCCTTAAGGATCCAAATCTTCTACTATAGGATCAATCAATAACTTTTTTTTTTTTTTTTAATGTTATTGACTTATCTTAAAACTCTTTCAAGACTATTCCTTAATTTTTTCAACCATATCAAGAAAATATTTGAACTTCTATAGATTGCAATAATGTCCATCAACACATTGCAACCCTTAAAGATTAGAGAATAACATATGAGGTCCCATTGCTTCCAATTTTATATCCATGTCCTTCCACCACACTATATTCCCACAAGCCACTAGGACTGGATTAATATCATTGTCATGCCCCTAGTTTATGTAATCCTTAATTTCTTGATTTTATAATTTCTATTGGACTCCAAAATATCTTCAAAAAGCTTTTTAAATATATATATATATATGAAAAACACTTTAAAAAAAAAAACTCACCGGCCAGATTTGTTTTGAGTCCAACTTCAATATGAAAAACAACTGAATATACTATATTCTTTAGAGATTGGTGAATTCATTGTTGAGCATTTATGTATTTTATCATTACTCACATAACCCAACGTGTCTGTATATAGCCTTTAAAAAAAAGAGTATCACCAGTTGACAATTGACATTATCAAAGTTATGTGTGTAATAAATATACACAAACCTCTCATGTTTGAGGACAATAGGAAAATTGTGATAGAATAACCTTTTAACTAATAATGATCACTTTATAAGATGTTCTTGATCGAATCCGATTCAGTGTATGTACTTGTTACATAGTCTTGAACACCCACTTGTCTGCTTAAAGTCACTACCTTAACGATGGGGTAAATCATCCTATCATATGGTAGCACAACAAGTGAAGGCTATAATGGTGATATTCGATTAATATCCATAGTCTTGAACAATTTAATAATCTATGAAAAATCACTATTCCCTATCTTTAGTTCCTTAACCATTAACGTGATTTTTCTACATAGGAGACATCACATGCCACATTTAAACAATGAAATATACCCATAATAATTACGTATGTGAAAATATAATTTATTATCAAATAAAAATGCATGTTTTTGAGGGCACATAATTCTAACACTACAATCCTATAGACACATGGCATTTAAATAAAGCTCCCTTGTCCTTTCGTCATTATTAACAATATGCATTTAAGTTTTAACCGATTGAAACAATAGCTGATTCTGTATATATGGTGTTTGTGCTAGACATCATCTTCAAATCACAGGTAAATTCATATTGCATAAAGAATTTTGTGTGGAAAGTTCTCCTAAGTTATTATGTCTTTGCTTGGGTGGCCAAATGAAGCTATAGCTGAAATATTTTTCAATGCCTGGTTATTACATAATAAGTGACAGTGCTGTGCCAGGCGTATGATCCACGTATCCAAATCAGTGACTCTTTTAAGTGTTATGATAAGCAATTACTTCTTTTAATAACCTTTAAATTTTCCATGAACTGAAAGCCCTGTCATTTGGTTTTAGTTGAACTACAAAAAGTTCTCTTTCATATGTTTTTAATTTCTCTTTACGTACATTTCAAAATCAAACAACTAGCTCGCAATATACTTGCCAAAGGCCTTCTAGCTGAATTGGCACATCCCTACGTACAAAGTGCTTAGTAGTCTAGGGAGAAAAAGGTTCGAACTGCGAGACTAACAGCATATTGTAATTATCTCTTAAAAAAAAAAAAAATAGCTCACAACATACTTCAGAAGAAGCTTATGTAAACTAACCAAGTTGATGATCTAGGAAGCACAAACACTTCATTTTGGGTGTTGTACTCATGTGGTATCCGTTTAGTACCAGTCATTTAATGTTATGATTTTTTAAAAATTGCTTATGTCACCGTGTCGTGCCCGTACCCGTGTCCGTGTCCGTGCTTTCTAGTTGAAGACTAATAGTCTAATATGATTCTCCTCTGCTGAATTAATATAAAACTTATAATTATATGATATTTATAGTCTGTCTTGTCGAGACTGACCACCTTTAGAAGAGATTTTGGAATCATGAAAGAAGAGCACCGTTGGCATGCTACATCTAGAGGGATACCTTGACTGCATGCATCATAACTTTAACCGAATCTTGTGTACAGCTGACTGTAGAATATCAAGCAAGATTAGCTTCATATTTAGTGCCGGCTCAACCATAGAAGCAACTGATGCAATGGCATAAGGCCCCCAGATAAAATAAGGCCCCAATGCAAATTAATTACAGCTCTTAAGGCATTAAGGACGCTTGAAGAGAGAAAATTAGGCCCCTTTGTAACCAATGGTTTATAAAAAAAAAAAATTAAAGCCCCCTTTCCCAAAACATAGAAATTGAAGAGATAATGTTCCTATTTAAAATCTGAATTAATGGCTTTATAAATTACTTCACTGATAGAAACTAACATTTATTACTTGAATCTATAGAAAAAAACAGACAGAAAAAACATTCTCTCTCCATCTTAAATCTCAAGAAATCAAATACAGTATCAATTAATTTTTTTTCCCTGCTCACCTTGCTTCTCTCTAGTCTCCATCTTGATTCTATTTTTATAGCATTCTTCATAGCTACTCTTTAACCTTCTATGTGAATCTTGTGTACAGCTGACTGTAGAATATCAAGCAAGATTAGCTTCATATCACCAGTTTCTCCTAAATGAGAAAAGCTTAAACTGTTTGGTCGGCATACGCTACTGGCAGTGGTGGATTTCATACAGTTTTGAGACAGAATCTCTTTCAAAAAAAAAAAATCAAAGGACCTGAATTCCAAAGAAAATTGAATCATATTTAGATTTTTTTTAATAAGAGAACCTTCAGCTGATGAACAAATCTAGTAACCGAGTCTTTTCTCTTATATTTCCCATATAAAGTTACAAGTTGATGCAATTCCTCTCTCTCTCTCTCTCCCCTTACAGGAGGCTTGCATTTTCTAATTTGGATTTCTGTATGCCTAATTTATGAGGTCCTTACCTTATTGAATTCTTTATTTAATTTGCATGAAACCCAATGAAATGAACCTTGATAGCACAAAGCTTGAATACTAATAAATTGGATGGACAGGAGTATCTAATATCTAAGTTCAACTTTAATAAATCTATTAACTAGTAGAAATGACAATACTAGCTCAAGCAGTTTTTCTCACAGATGGTTCTACCCCATAAAACCTTGTAATATATTTGACGTTTTCGGTGTTGATACATAATTATATATTAGGCATTCTGTTTTCATTGCAGGGTGATGTAACGACAGGCCAGTAGTGCTTATATAATATGTGAACTTCCTCAAAATTGCCCAGATTCGGAGTTTTCAGGTCTCACTTTTCATTTGCTTGCATATAGCATCTTCTAAAATGAGTTGTATTGGAGCTAATCCAGAATTTGTAACAAGATAAAGAGGTGTGGCCGTTCTTGTCAAATCATAAGTCTCTTTGTCTCTATAAAGAATATAAATCCGTAGCCATTTTTCAAGCTCGCAACTATTTCATATGAACAGCAATACATGTTTCAATTTTAGCTTCACATACATTTTTCAATTAATTTGAATAATTAATTAATCCAGTGATTCAATGCTCTTATAGTGTATAATGATGTGATAATTCGCTTTTGTTGGGCAAGAAAAGGGAAATAATCAAGAAGCCTCACTTTAGAATTACTAAATTAAAGCTTTTGCTTATTTTTCTTACCCATTTTCCACTTTTAAATTCCAAAACTTTATCTGGATTATATTGAAAAAAATAAGCTTGGAGAAGGTCTAGCCGTTCATGGAAATGAGTTTCTGTTTGTATATCAGATTTATCTGCTATCAGCAAAATTACTCTTGTATTACCAGCGATATTATGGCCATGCTTCATACAAAACTTCATTTCCTCTTCTACCGTTTGAATGTGTGCTTGGAATCTGATTATCCATTTCAAAAGGAAAATTAATTTGAGAAATAAAAGAAATTAAATAAGCTGTTGGTTTGAAGATACATATACAGTACAACGCAATATGTCAACAATAGAAGGTTGGTTAATCATAGGACCTTTGATAAAACTTGATTAGAGGATGCATTCCTGAAATGATAGTAGATGGAACAATTGAGATATATGGTTCTGTTCCAAATTTGTAAGTTGTCTAGATGCCTGTGGATTATTAGATACTAGAGATCTGGTTGAAGATTTTTAAGCCCCTTGTGATGTTAGAGGGATTGAGAACTCATAAGAATTACTTTTCTTTAGCTTAGCTTTGTACATCAATGTGTTGGGTTATAGGGACTGAGAACCCATCAAGAATTAGTTTTATTTCTCTGAGCTTTGGACATCAATGTGTTGGTGGAATGTAATACAGGCTCTTTCGAGTCATTGTTTTGGACACAAATTTACAGTGTAGTTAAGAGTTTTGTTAGGACATTTCTTGGTTATGGCCTTTAAAATGATTTTGAAACCTGTTACAGTGACATAAGCTGCCACTACAACTTAAATTACAGCCTTAGAAAACTCTCTTGATAACTACAAACTTAAATTCGTTATGAAATATTCAATTCAAGTCAGATCACCTTAACAAGCGGAAGTTGTCTCTGTATCAGCTAAGAAAACAAATATGTTGGAACCTGTTTAAGGCGACAAATGGCGTCAATACAAATCCAACATGGCCTCAGTGAAAGTTATTGGCAACTATACTCATTAGTCCATTAATTACACAACGTTTATATCAATTCAAATTGTGTCACACGGACAAATTGTGATTTGCCTCTATATCTATGAGAAAACAAAGCCTTTAAAAAAATGTTGTCTTATTAAGCAAAGCTAAAGTGATGTGCCAGAAAACATGTATAGATTAAGCTGCAATACATATTGCATAGCCATGTTCATATTGAATACTTGCTATTATTCTTATAAACATTGAAAGATAAAAAATAATAATAATAATAAAAAATAAAAATAAAAATAAATCCAGAAAAGGGTATGTATTGTACTCAGCCTAGCTTTTTCAAGTTTCTTTCCTGCCATTGAGTCACACATATTATCATCAAAAGGACTAAAAATTTTTTGATCAAGTGCCATCCAAAGTCAAGCTTTCTTCCCCTCTCCTTTCACCAACTTACCTACAAATTCATTAATGTTATTATCTGAGCTTCCACCTAAACTAACAGCTCTTATTACAAGCTTTCTCCAATTAGTTGCCTTCTTTATAATCTCTTCACTTCTTTCTCCTGCTGTAACTTCTTTTATACACATCTCTAGCTCATCCCTTGTCACGATCCCCTCTTTGTTCTTCTTAGCCTTTACTCCCACCTGCCACAAATCCTCCACAAACTTAGCATTAGTAGGCTGATCACGCCATTGTGGCATTGCTACCATTGGCACCCCTAGGCTCAAGGCCTCCAATGTTGAGTTCCAGCCACAATGTGTCACAAAGCAAGCCACAGCCTGATGTGCCAGCACCTGTAGTTGATTGCACCATGGTACAACCAACCCTCTTTCTTGTGCTGAATTAATAAATTCGATTGGAAACTTGTTTATGGAATCATTTGCAACCAATAGGAAATGCATATTGCTTGCTATCAAACCACATGCAATTTCTTCAGCCTGTTTAGCTGTTATGTCTGCCATGCTTCCAAATGATACATATATCACTGACTTTGGTGGTTTCGTCTCTAGCCAGCTCAAGCACTGGTCACTACTAAGCTCCCAGAGACTAGCGCCATAAGCTATGTCTCCACCGATCTGCTGATCTAGGTAGGCTGATGGCACCATTGGACCAACCATCACCAAGGGCCAGAGTCCTGACATGGCCTTCACTAGCTTTTCAACAATCAATGAACAAAATGAGAAAGATATACAATTATACAAATACAGGTCTTACTACTTGGCATATAAAACTATAATGTAGAATTTGATAGATTTTGCTCCTATTCTTTAATTCTCAAAAAGAAGAAGAAGAAGAAGAAGAAGAAGACTCCTAATCTTTTTTCTTTTCTTTTCTTTTTTTCTTTTTTTTTTTAAAGGAGAGACTCCTAATCTTTGATCATTTCTATTTTCAATAAAGGCATAAATAACTTATCAAAAAATAAAGGCATAAATAAAACACATGACTTCCAAATTTAAAAAGTACAGTTATATTTTTCATATCTATTGTCCAAGATTATCCTGAACATATTGAGAAGCTGTACATAAAAATCTATAGTTATATATTTTATACTTATCCATTGTCCAAGATTATCCTGAATATATTGAGAAGCTCTAAATTATTTGGAAATTCCTTGGTCTTCTGATCTCATCTCATCAAAAATTAAAAAATAGGAATTCACCTATTCCATATTCTACTTTTTCCCTCTTAAGTCTTAACATCATTTGATTTGTCAATTCCCACGATTGTCTTTCGGTTTCAATTTATTTCTGGCAGATTATTTAGTAATGCTATGACCCTGATTTATTTAACCATGTTCATATAAATCAATGTTTCTAAAATATGTTTCTTCCTGGCATCTATTCTTAACAATATAAAGTGATAGAACTACCTATGCAAAAAAAAAAAAAAAAAAACACACACACACACACACACACACCTATCATAGTTTGTTAGTTAAAAGAAAGTTACCTCACTTTTCCAACTCTGCAAAACTGTTACAGAACACCCAATCATTTTTATCCAAACAGCTAAATTGTTCCATGATCACTGCCAAATTAGCAGAATTACTTGAAGGCTGAGCAAGAGAACTAGGCAAGTCAGCAGGGCCAAGTGAAGGTAGTCCAGGCAACAACACAGGCTCAGTTGCTTGCTTCTTTGGCAAAGCCAGGCGACCATGATCGATATGCCAGTACATGGAGCACACAGAAGCTGAGTTTGTCAAGAATACTGCTGCATAAATGCCAAATTGCCTGGCCACATCAAGAGCCCATGGAAGCAAAGAGTCATAAACAACACAGTTTACTGGTGAGACTGAGTCTTTGAATTTTGATATGAGCTCTGATAAAGTTCTTGAACCAACTGATTTGAATGACTCTATGTAGGCTTCTGTACTAGGGGCTTGCTTATATCCACCTTCATCATAGCCATCTGAGATGGGCTCAACACCAACAGTAGTTGCATGAATGGACTTGACAGTGTAGTGGGTTGTGGCTAGAGTGGCCTTGAGACCTTTGGAGGCTAGACGTTTGGCAAACTGGAGGAGTGGGTTTATGTGGCCTTGGGCAGGATAAGTGAGCACAATAACATGACCTTTTTGGTTGCTCATTTTTTCTTGCTTTCAGGGATTGATCTTGATTTGATGAATAGAAGACATACTTATACGCCTTACTTTGGATGGTATAGATCGGGTGAACCGCAATTTTTTGTGGGGCACTACGGAGAATCAACGAAGGATGCACTGGGTTGGGTGGCAAAAAGTTACTAAGCCTAAGGAGGAAGGAGGCCTTGGTCTTCAAACGGCTAAGCCTGAATTGGAGGCACACAGGAGGCCTTGGTCTTCAAACGGCAAAGAATCCTTGCTCTCAGATTTGGTCAGCTATGAAGAAAGGTAGGGAGGTTTTCAACAAAGGTAGTTTGTGGCTGGTCGGCAGAGACAGTAATCAGAGTTTCTGGCTGGGTAATTGGATCAAAGGGGGTCCCATTCGTCAAAGAATCCTTGGCCCTTTGACACGTGAAGCTGAATTACTTGAGGTTAAGGATGTTTTAACTGATTGGGGTTGGGATTGGGATCGTATTCCTTTTGTGCTGCCTGTGGATATCAAGAACTTGATCCTAGCTACTCCGCTGTCAATCACAAGCAGTGAAGCAGGGGAATTGATAAATTAGTTTGGACAGGTAGTGCAAGAGGTGGGTTTGATATGAAAAGTGCTTATAGTTTGGCTGATCATACAAATTATATGCCTGCTTTTTCTATGGGGTGGATCTGGAAAATGAATGCTTTACCTAGAATCAAAACTTTTATTTGGAGATGTATGCATGAGAGTATTGGTGTGAAAAGCTGCCTTGCGAAGAGGGGTATTGGGTCTGATGATTTATGTCCTCTTTGTCACGAAGAAGAGGAGTCGGTGTTGCATGCCCTTCGAGACTGTGCTCGGGTCAAGGCTGTTTGGTTGCATCTGGGAGTTAGGTACATGGACCAAGCCTTTTGGAGTAGCGATCTATATGAGTGGCTAACAACGAATGGGAATAGAGGGAGTAGGACAATGTATGGGAAGAATTATTGGAGCAGAAGAAACGGGAGTCTTTTGACTAAATATTACAAAAAGTAGAGTTTTTTTATTGTTATAGACACTGTTTGAAGTTATTTGAAGAATTGAGAAAAGAGAGTGAATTTCGGCAATAGTGTTGCCGAAATTCTAAGAAAAGTATGAGAGAGAAAGAGAAAAATGAGGAGAAAAAAATTCTACAATTTCGGTAACAGCATTACCGAAATTCCTTCTACCTAGCCCTTGCCCGCGAGTGAGAGTGCGCGAGTGTGCGCGAGTGCTGAAGAAAAAAAAAAAGGTATTTTGGCAATCACATTGCCGAAAATGGAGGGAAGAATTAAAAAAAACAAAATGTTTTTTGGCAATTCTATTGCCAAAAATGGAGGGAAAAATAAATAAAAAAATAAAAAAATTTTGGCAATGGGATTGCCAAAATTATTTTTCTTTTAGAAATGATATGTCCACAACATTTTCACAACATTTTTATAACAAATCTTAAGTGGCAGATTGTTACTGGTTGTTATTGTTGGTGCAAAAAAGTAATATTAGTGTTAAGTTCAAATTTGAACCAATAACAACTAACCATCTATGATTTGTTGTGAAAGTGTTGTAAAAATGTTATGGAAGTAGCATTTTTGTTTTTTTCCCTCCACTTTCGGCAATAGAATTGCCAAAAAAAAAAAACTTTTTTTTTTAAATTTTTCACCCAAATTTTTTTTTTTAATTTTTCCCCCATTTTCAGCAATAGAATTGCTAAAATTTTATTTATTTATTTATTTTTCCCTCCATTTTCGGCAATGGAATTGCCAAATTTTTTTTTTTTTTAATTCTTCCCTCCATTTTCGGCAATGTGATTGCCAAAATACCTTTTTTTTGGCAATTCTATTGCCGAAAATGGAGGGAAAAAAACAAAAATGCTACCTCCATAATATTTTTACAACACTTTCACAACAAATTATAGGTGGTTAGTTGTTATTGGTTCAAATTCGAACTTAACACTAATATTATTTTTTTGCCCTAGTAATAACAACCTGTAACAACCTGCCACTTAAGATTTGTTATAAAAATACTGTGGACATATTATTTCTAAAAGAAAAATAATTTTGGCAATCCCATTGCCAAAAAAAAAAAATTTATTTTTATTTTTCCCTCCATTTTCGGCAATGGAATTGCCAAAAAATTTTTTTTTTTTAATTCTTCCCTCCATTTTCGGCAATGTGATTGCCAAAATACCATTTTTTTTTCTTCAGCACTCCCCCACACTCATGCGCACACTTGCGCGCACACTCGCGCACTCTCACTCACAGGCAGGGGCTGGGTAGAAGGAATTTTGGTAACACTGTTACTGAAATTCCAGAATTTCTCTCTCCTCGTTTTTCTCCTTCTCTCTCATACTTTTCTTAGAATTTCGGCAACAGTGTTGCCGAAATTCACTCTCTTTCCTCAATTCTCCAAATAACTTCGAACAGTGCCTATAACAATAAAAAACTCTACTTTTTGCAATATTTAGCCAAAAGACTCAAAGAAACGAAATTCAAATTGTAGTTCTTTTATTAATAAAGGACAATATGCTATATAAATGAGCTTAGAGCTTTTAGATTTTTGCATAATATATGTTATGTTAGTCAATTTAATCCAATCATAGAAACCAAGCATAAGATTTGATCAGTGCTAAATTTTAGTTTCAATAAAGTTCACTAGATAATCTAACGAAGTTGGATTAATAGTATATATTAGAATTATGGTTCAATAGTTAAATTCACAATTTTTTAATCTCCTGTAACAATAATAACTGTGAGGACACATTAATCGGCTTTGTCCGCTTTGGGGAGCCAGGCCCTCACGGTTTTGTCCTGAAGGGGTGGGAGCATCTGCGAGCAGCGCTTGGCTACGACGTCATCAATCTCTCCACATCGCCCAAAGAACCCTCCCACACATGCTTTATAACATCCTGGGCACCACATGTGTGAACCATTATCACACATGTGTGATAATTTACACACATGTGGTGCCCAGGAGGTTATAAAGTGGCGTGGGTTTTTTCTTTAGGCGATTTGGACTTGTGACGTCGTAGCCAAGCGCTGCTCGCAGGTGCTCCCACCCCTTCAGGACAAAACCGTGAGGGCCTGGCTCCCCAAAGCGGACAAAGCCGATTAATGTGTCCTCACATTAAAAGGATCTGTGATAATGGTACACACATGTGGTGCCCAGGAGGTTATAAAGCATGTGTGGGAGGGTTCTTTAGGCGATGTGGGACTCTGTACGCCGTAGCCAAGCGCTGCTCGCAGATGCTCCCACCCCTTCAGGACAAAACCGTGAGGGCCTGGCTCCCCAAAGCGGACAAAGCCGATTAATGTGTCCTCACATTAAAAGGATCCTTTTAATGTGAGGCGTGGGTCACGGCGTTTTGTCCGTAGGCGTGGGTCACGGCGTTTTTTAATTGGGTTTTTGAAGGGGTGGAATTTGCGGTGGGCAGTGGGCATGACGTACAGAGGCGCACATCGCCAAAAGAACCCTCCCACACATGCTTTATAATGTCCTGGGTGCACATGCGTGTAGTATCACACATGTGTGATAATGGTACACACATGTGGTGCCCAGGAGGTTATAAAGCATGTGTGGGAGGGTTTTTAGGCGATGTGTTTCAATAAAGGCACTGGTACGTCGTAGCCAAGCGCTGCTCGCAGATGCTCCCACCCCTTCAGGACAAAACCGTGAGGGCCTGGCTCCCCAAAGCGGACAAAGCCGATTAATGTGTCCTCACAATAACTTATCGTGATATCAAAGTAACATATACTAACTTCAATAATTTATCAGTACATTAAAAAATTAATAAGTACTCTTGGAACATTTATTGATAAATTATTTTTAAAAAGTTTTAGTATCATTTCCATAAAAATATTTATTAAAAAAAAACTGTAAAAAAATCGACCACTTTTTTTTTATAAATATTTTAAAATATATATTTTTTATACCAATTCTATAAGCGTCAAATTAACTTTTCCCTATTATACTTCTTCTGTGGAAAGATGCATTGAATTATTGCAATCCCATGTGTCATAGAAATTCAAACTGTCGTGTTCCAAAAGTAAGTCTTGTAAGAATATTTTTTTTATTATTCTAGATGCTGAAATGAAATTAAGTGTACAAGGATGATAAAATTTATCGACTTATTTTATTATTTAATTTATTTTTATTATTATTTATAAATTTTATTATACTTTTTAATACTATTTATAAATTTTATTATATTATTTCAGTTAAATTTTAGTTTTAATAGATTTTATTATAATATTTTAATTAATTTTTACTTCTATTTATATTTCTTTTAGTAAAAAAATTCTAATTTTAACAATACAAGCAAATATCAAACCGAGCCCATATATCAAACTTATCACTGTTGATTCCCATTTCCCAATATCTTCTGATAAGGTTAAAGTGCTTTTAGGATATGACATTATTTCTTTTTTCTATTTTCTTAGTAAAGAATATTTTATTGAAAGAAATCCCCCGCAATTGGAACAGGATCACTCCCCAGTCGCCATCTACATCAGCCAAAACTCTGAGCAATAGATACGGAAATGAATCCAACAAAAGGAGTACAAGAGCTTTACACGCAGTAAATGCTTCTATGATGTGAGAAGTAAAATAATTAGAAAATCAATTTAGACATTTATAATATTTTCATAATAAATCATAATTAATAAGTTGTTATTAGTTTTATGTTAGCAAAATAAAAATTGTTATAAGTTTTAATTTGAACATATCACTGAAATTATCTTTTTATCCGTCAATAATAACTCGTAACAACCTACTACATAAAATATATTGTGAAAGTGTTGTAAAAATGTTATTAACAAACAAGCCAAAGAGCAATAACTTGCTTTCCTTAGCACCCAGTAGAGGCCAATAAAGAAAATGGTCCTCTTTTACAACTGCCAATCAGTTCTTATAAGCAACTTGCACAATTTTTGTATTTTTTATTTTTTTTTATACAAAATAGAATTTCTATTCTAATCTAATCTAACTGTATATATGTGTGAAACTCCCTTCTAGAGATTGAACCCCAGCTTTTACGTCCCAGACCCCACAAACACATATTCTTATAAAATGACCGTCGCATTATGGGTAAAACTAGAAGAAGAAAAAAAATTAACGAAAAACCCGCTTATTTATTTAATAAAAATAATACATTAGTTCAAAATGAAATTACATTACTAAACTGCAAGCCAAATCCAAGTAATTAATTAATTGGATTCAGTAACACGGAATTATGGATAAACTGTAAAATAAATTGCAACAACAACCACACAAGAGATAAGGTATTGTCCAAATACTCTTGGGTTTAGCCCAATTTTTGTTAAATTCAGTATGAAAAAGATTGCAATATGATCAAAATTTAGAAGATCTCCAATACATGTAACTTGACTTATACCTAAGCTCCCTATTGCTACAAATGCTTCACCAAGCCTCTGTCTTCACAATGATTTGCTGCCGCAAGTCGTGACGCCAATTGCCAAATTGATCTCTTAGTTACTTCAAGGCCACTTGAAAATTTGTTGTGTCTTTGTGGTTTCAATATAACACTCAAATAAACACGAATGGGTTATCTAGTGTTTTTGGGTGGCTAAAGTCTCATCTCAATAGTATATCAATTTAGAGAGGATTTGAAGACAAATAAGATTAACAGGGTTTTCTTTTGGTTCCAGTGTCCCTTTTTCTTCAAGTCTCATTTCAATTGTTTTTTCTTTTGATTAGGGTTGATGTGGGATTTAAATGGAAATAGGGTTGGGGGTCTTTGGGCTGTAGTTTGGCACAAAACCGACACATGAAGCAAATCTGAAAAATTCCTGCACTTGAGCAGTTATAACGCTCTTAATAGAAGTGACAAAGGTTATGTCACTAAATTATGAATAAAGACATAAAAATAACTTTTATTGAACAGACGATCTCATACAGAACTATAACCCAACATGAAAGCTACAGGATGTTAATGCACCCTGGTATTACTGCTTTACATATCTGAGCAAAAACCAATACCAGAAAGGCAGAAACTTGCTCTGATACTGTCAAGAAAAAATCTACATTTATACAACTTGATTTAAGCAGGAAGACAGTTCTATGATCTTTCACCAGAGGGCAAAGTACTTACCTACCATTGTATTTATGTCTACCAAGACCTCCAACTTATCTCACCAAAACAGCACGCAAAATCTTAGCAGCAGCACTCACCAACACTATATTTGCAAATGTCATCAAGCCATTTGTTTTCTCTTCACCTTTTTTTTTCATAACCCACTCTTGTATCCTGGAATTTCTCGAACTCGGTTTCTTAAAGCCACACGTATTGAGAACCATTTTAGCACACTGGATAGCTTTGTCCATCTCGTCTGAGCTTACCCAATGGCACGTGCAAACATGAAATTGTCAACAGCACTCTGAAGATCTGATTGCGATTCTAAATTGACACTCTCTTAGAAGATCAGTATCAAAAAAGTTCAGATGATCGTTACCAAATGAATGGTTCATGGACTCTGGGAAACTCAAAGCCTGTTCATATCTGAGACCCATACTGTCCATACCGTGCAGGGAAAAATCTTCAAACCACTACTGCCCCCAACAGAATAGATGGATTAAATGATATCTGGAGAAGAGGCACTTTGCTGTGCATAATCAAAACCAGCAATCTTGTGAGAAGCCAAAAACTTGCATCCGGTAGAACTCTCCGTCCCAGGCAAGCTTGAAGGGTAAAGAACGTTGGTTAAGTGTGAAGAGCTGCCCACAATGGAGGCTTCATCATCAAAAGAAATGACTTCCCCCAGTGTTTGAATGCAAAAATCACCAAGTTGTGGGCATCAGCCTAATGGAAAAGGTTGATCATAAGAAGTCAAACATGACTAAGGGAGAAAAAAAAAATTAAAAGAAAGCAGATTTGAGGCAACAAGAGGAGTTCCTTCTCAGTTTCAGACAGCTTATCAATAGGAACATACTGGCATTCCAAAAGTAGTCCCATCACTTGTCCCACGACACTAAAGACCACACCAGTTTTTTGTTGAGAACTTGGAGGGCTATACAAGAACATCCTCTTCTCAAACACACATGTCCGAGCATGCTCTACAGTGACTTCCAACATCTTAGCTGACATACCTGTGCCGAGTATCTGCACATCCAAACCAATTACTGTTATTACTCCATTCAGAGAGAGCTGAATTAAACCATATTTTTCTAGACTTGGAACACTTCATTTTGTTCACAGAAGATCACATAGGAGTTCAATGCATGGGCATATATAGGAGACAATTGTGCTCAGAACACTGATTTGGACCCTAAGTTATAAGAAACAGAAAATAACCCCAGCTCCGGACTACAATACTAAGGAAATAGGCAAACAGATTCTGGTGTCTGAATGTTCAAGAGCGATTTATCAGTCTCAACAGAAATTGAATTGAGATATTTCTATAGCTGACCACCATGCCACAATCTCAAAGGAACCTGAAGATCAAACTAGAACCATATCAATACATGTTTAATAGAGACATGCTGTGCCCGATTCAAGAACACAATCTAACATCAAAATGTCTGTATCCCACTGGTGCACCAGCAAAATTTTCCCTTGTGAATGCTTCTATCCAAAGAGAAAAACACCCAAGGGTATTGTCCTCAATAATGAGCAGACATCCTGATTAATCTAAACATAACGGCTGTTAAATCACTAGACTCTTCTCATTTTCAGATTTTTAACAAATGCTGATAAGTGTATGAATAGAAATACATCACTCTTTACATAGTACAAAAATTCAGAATTCTAGAGAAAAATTAGAAGGGAGTACTAAAAAGTAACAGTAACTGAGGTAAGTGCAGTTTTATTTACATTTCGGAGCCTTGCAGGGTCTATGAAGAGTAGGGTCAAAAAATCCTTCACAGTATTGATGCTTTCCCGACTCAAACGCTTATGGAAAGCTCCGTCTTTGCCAATCTTTTCTAATCTCTATACTTCATCAAGCAAAGGAGGGTGATGCTTCTTGTACACTGCAAAAAGAATCAGTAATTAGAATGGTGTTGCATTTGATTTATTTCCCATTAGTTACTTTAGAAACCTAACATATGTAGCCTTGTAGCTACTTTTGTCAACTCAGTCCAAATGTATAGGCTTCAAGCTATGCAGAAAGTCATGACAGACAAGATAACAAGTTGTTCACATAATAAGAACACATTACATAGAAGTGTTGAACAAGCCAAATAGACTATATCCATAACAATATTGGGTAGCTATTTGATACAAGTACTCCATATTAGTAACAAGGAGTGAGCACAAAAGTAAGAGATGGAAAAAGAAAGATGAAAGGTTTGTAAAACTTAATGGTCAAGAGATACCACCGAGTAAAGTTTTTTTTTTTTTTGATTTTTCAATCAATAATTCACAAGGATAGAGATATTGAAGAGGATATGAAATATAGGATGAAATTAGGGTGTATGAAGTGGAGAAATGCATCAAGAATATTCTATGATCATAAAATACATTAAAGGGAAAGTTTTACAATACTACTATAAGACTAGCTATGCTTTTTAGTACTAAATGTTGGACTATTAAGAAACATGTTCATAAAATGAGCTGAAATGAAATTTCCTAAGATCGATGACTGAAAATACAAGGAGAGATAGGATATGGAATGAAGACATTTTTTAAATAGAGGGATCGCTTCTAGTGATGAAAAAATGTGGGACAGTCACTTGACATGGTATGGCCATGTGCAAAGGATCCATTCATGCATCAGTGAAGAAAAGTGATTTGATTCAAGTTGATAGAATGAAAAGAGGTAAAGAAAGGCCTAAAATTACATTGGTGGAAATAGTTAAAATGAATATATTAGTTAAGGAGGTGACAAAAGATATGATTTTGGATAGGATAGATTGGTGGAGAAAAATACATGTGGTAGACCTGGTTAGTCTAACGAAGACACACAGCCAATCCCAAAGTTTTGGGGCTAAAGCTTTGTTGTTGCTGTTTTTGTTGTAATCATGATAATCATATATAAAACCAAAAACTAAAGAAAAAAGCATTAGAATTTTAAACTTCGATCATAAAAAATCAAATCAAAGGATATTAAAAATAAGTGCTCACATTCTCCACGATGATCCCTGTCAATAAAGGACTCTGTCTTTGCTTCTCTTATGCTAGTTCCATCAATTTTATCCACAACTCTTGCCCTTAGCCTGAACCTACGGTTTCTTTTCCAGCTAGAATTATCTGTAAAGGAAATCTCACTCAAAAAACCAGTGCCCTCTTTAAGATTTACAAATGCATCTCCTGTAAGTAAGGGCTTCTTTCCTTCCCTCTCTCTCACAATGTTGTTTTTAAACTCTTCCACTATCCAATTGTCATTCTCATCACCATCAAAATCACCCTCAAGAACAACAATTTCCACCTTGGTCGAGGACTCTGGCCAAGATATTACAGTTTGCCCGGTAATAGCATCAATCAAAGCAACTTGTATGTTTGAACAATCTTCTCCTTCAATTCAAGCTCCAATAAATACTGGAAGAGAAAGGTTGTTTACAAACTTTAGCTGTAGGCTTCTTGACACAGAAGTATGTACCTCTTTCCCACAATTCCTGAACAGAAATGCACAAGATGCATCATCTAGGTAATCTTATTACACAGGACAGTTAATATGATAACCTTATGAAAAATAATCTTTTCTGCAGCACCATGCCTTCGGGTACGCCCGGGATCTCCTGGTTGGTGCTTACTTGGCAGGTTAATTGACGCTTCGAGCTAGCTTCGGAAGACTCAGAGAGGTCGGGCTGGTCGAACACTCTAAAGTCTTCCTCTAGATCAATTATCACCAGCTCCTGAGTAGGCTCCTGTTGCTCCTTGCCCGAAGGTATAACTTCCTCTTCAGCCCAGATAATCTCAGCAACCTGCTGAGCGGTTAGAACAATGTCCTGAGTTCCCTTCGAAGGTGGACCAACGAGAAATCCAAGGACGGCTATGTCAATCTTCGCCAACCGTCGATCCTTGCTTTGATCACGTGCTTAGTAGATTGAAAGTTGGAGAAGATCGGAGCGTATCTGAGGATAACGTGGGCAGCACGAAGCTGGCCGTCCATGTGGAGGAAGATCTCGAACTGCAATATTCTGTTAAGGTCCTCGTGATTCACCAAACTGAGATTGAGAGCAGTAAATTGTTTATTTGAGGCAAAGTAAAGAAAAGGGAGGAAGTCAAAGGTTAGCAAGTGATAAAGAAGAGAACAACAGGAAAATAGAAAGAAGAATGCATGTTCCTGTAGATATATATATATATATATATATATATATAAAATAAAACGGAGAAAATGATATTCCATGAGCTAATGGTAAAAAGGGTTTGCTCGGGCCTATTAATATCCCACCTCGCTTCCCGTTTCGTGTAGGGCAATGTAAACCGTCATGCCATTCACCTAAGACAATCAAAAAGCCCTTGCATATGCCCTTGTTGGATTTGGGAAGACAGGAGATCAACTTGACCGAGGGTACCCTAGTCTTAAAATAGTACCCCATCTCCCTACTATTTTGACAGTTGTACACTCAGTTGATGTTGTGATGGATTAATTTAACTCCCATCTTACGGTTTAACATATCTACACTACCTAGTATTCTAAATACATTTGGAGAGCATTGGGTTGGGCAAAGTCTATAATAAATTAAAAACTCCCTCGTCATTTTGCCCATGGGGATTTGCATCCCACCTTCTATGAAGGCAATCATGGGGATAACCACAGCACCGGAGGGCCTCTTAGTGTGCCATTCCCCTAGGTGACAGTGTTCTATCTCTACCTTGGCAAGAATATTATATTTGGCTTAGAAAGCCTCCCTCCCCTCAGGCGTATCAACTAAGTTAGCAAATCTATCCATCCTTATTAAAAAAAGAGAGAGAAGATGAAGATAAAGAAGAAAGAAAAAATAAAAAGAAGGGACTCTAAATTATGTGAAAGCCAAAGACACTTACAAAAATAGGGAGTAGGGCACCTAGGATTGCCTTTTTGATGGTAAAGAAGGATTAGTAAAATGGGAAAAATAGTCCCTCATCCCCTTTATATAGGGGTGAAAAATGAGGGGTAAAATTCCCGCTCGAAATCGCAAAAAAATTCATAGCCCTTGGATCTTCATCGCTCTGTAAAACGTTGGGGACACAGCATCATACTTTGCATTTACTGCAGTGTTGCGAATGCCGAAGCACCAGGAACGTGTGCAGAGCAAATAAAAAGATGCCCTCACATGGGAACACTCCTAGAGCGTGTGAAACCATCAAGGTCCTATCAAGACCTCATTCTCCATGCTAGATGTAGGAACGGAATTTTGAGGGGCTATTGTGGGAGGGGAGGATCTAAATAGGACCCAAAGCCCACAGTCCTAGTCCGAGGATGGAAAAGGGCCCATTCGCACACTAGTCCAAGCCAGACACCTAGATAAAATTCCGAGGAGGGAAAACGTAGAAACCCATCGTCCGAGGAGCCCAAAGAGCGAGTACTCCTCAGGAATTCTTTAGCTAGCTATTTGCACCAGAGGACAGGATACCGAGGAAGACAATAGAGACATGTAGCTAAAGAAGAAAGGAAATATCTGAATAAAGTAGTCATCACCTCTGCATTCAATGCACTGTACCAACTCAGCTGGCTACATTAATGAAAAAATAACCCCTGAACAGTAATTCCACAGCTCATAGCACACTTTACCACCTCCAATAGTCTTGATGGGACAAGCATCCAGATTAATACCTTCAAATGTATGGGTGGAGGGCTCAGATGTAATGGGATGGACTATATAAGGAAAAAGAATGCCTCCAAGAAGGGGGGCGAATCATTTAGAAAGGATTAAGAGTGATAGAATATCATCTGATATCAAACACTTAAGCACATCTTTTATGAACATTGCCTCCTCGGCCAGAACCGAGGAAGTGTTTTATCCATATTTCGTACTTATTTTTGTCACTTTATAAGCCTTAACTCCACTGACTTCAAATCTGGATCATAGCAAAGCATTAAAGTTGACCTTGCAAGGCTATCCTCTAACAAACTAGTGCACTGGGCCTGAAATATCTATCTCCATTTGGGCTCTTACAAAAAAAAAATATATATATATATATATATATATATATATATATATATATATAGTCAAATCCCACTATTGTCTCCAGCAGACAAGCAATTGAGATTGATACGCAATTGAGCAATTGTTATTTTGAGCTCCATAAATAATGTCCATAATTCAAAATGAAACTTAATTAGATGAAAATTTGACTAAATTGGATATGTCACACACAAAGACATGACTCAAAAGGAAACTTAACTTTTCAAATGACAAATTTTCATTAGGAAAATTTCAAAAAAAAATTTCAATGACTCTTCAACTGAAAAAAAGGAATCACAAGCACCATTGTCCTATCAAGTGGTAGTGTACAAACATCAGATGAATTACTGTTTGTATATTTTCCTATGGCTGCAGTGGTTGGGTCAGATTTGGTGTCCTGATATTCTGGCTTCTGTCTTGTTGTATTTCCCTAACAGATGAATTTTTTACAACACCACAGGAAAAAAAAAAAAAAAAAAAATCTTGCTTTCTACAACCTTTAAACTATAGAAATCTTGTTTTTGAGGTTTGAAAAATTGCATTGCAAATTTTATTATCTGAGCAGTTGGATGTGAGATCTTTAGTAGAGTATAAAAACATATGCTGAATATAGTATTATTAACCTTACTTTGAATAAAGTGTAAACAGATTCAAACTTCCACAAACAGAAAATTACAAAAGTGAAAATTTTGCTTGCTTAAATCTAGTATTACAACAGGCCACCTAATTTTGTACTGTTGCTGGTTCTCCATCTGTTTCAATAAAGATTCTTGATTTTTTTTTTTAAATGGCCACTAAAACAATTTCTACACCCAAATTATCTTTGTCTTCTCGTTCCCTTGAAGAGAATGCTTGAAATGCTTCTGATTAGAATATCTGCCAGTCATGAACTAATTGATAAATTTGTTTGTACAAACACAGTACCCCTACGATCAGGATTGAACATAAAATAACCATGGATAGCCAAAAGGGAGAAATGATTATGGAGGCAAGTAGCTGAATAGCAATGATTCCAAAAACTAGACGGATGATCCTGAATTTGGGAAGGTACTCAGCATCTTGAGGTTTTAGTTTTGTCAACACATATGCAATGCCGTAGACGATTATAGCCACAATGAAAATCAAGATGATAGCAAAATGTTTTTCAAGTGGAGAGATGCCCAAGGGTTGAAGGTGTAAACCAATTAAGGCAACCAGAAGCATGACGAGGAAAGAAAGAAAAGTATGAAATGCTTCATAGAAACCATCAGCTTCGGCTTCAGCACTGGAACATACAAAAACAAGAAATCCATCAGCTTTAATATTACTTTTTCTTCCAAACATAAGAAAATCAAAATCCCACAAAATCCATTTAAAAAAAAACCCTCAGCTTTATTAGATTTCTCTTTCAAACCTACGAAAATGAGTGCAATACAACTTGAAGAGATAAACAAGCCACAAACAATAGAATTTCATTCACCCTTACTACAAGAAATAATATCTGAAATTTTGTCTTATCAAGAATTCTAAAAATTCACTCTTTTTATGTGCGTGACTGCAATGCTGAGTTTGTAATAATTAAAGTCATTCAATAAGCTTCAGGTCTGATATAAGACTTATTGTTCCTCATTCATGCAGAAGTATTGATGTTGAAATGCAAACAACTACAACAATCAAGCCTTAGTCCCAAAACTTTCGAACTGACTTGGGATCCTCAATAGACTAATGAAAGTTGGCCACATATTTGATATTTCTGCCATTCTATCATATCCAAAATCATACTCTTTGGTCAATTCTATCTCAGAGTCATCTTGGAAGTTTAATGTAGCCAATGAAGGACTAAGTTCAAGCATAGTATTCATTACAGTTTTGCCTTTGAATACAAAATTGACCATAGGATGCGAATTAAAACCCATATTGAAACCATTTTAACCTAAGGACACATATAACTAAACCTTCAAAAACAAATTATTTTTACTTTAATTGAATTTCACACACAGATCCTTAGAAGAATTTTGAAGTAGTAACAAAGTAAGTAATAATTAGGAAACTCAACTCACATAAAACAAATCCCAAATGAAAATGGACAGCCCAAAAAACAAAAAAATCAATTATACAGCCATGAAACAGAGAATTAACAATAAACTTCCCCTCCAAATTCAACCAATAATTTTAACAATTACATATCAATAAATATAATAGACCTAATATGCTTTATCTGACTAATCTAAATTATCCCAAATTATGCATGTCCAGAAGCTAGCCTCTAGGTGATATACAAGAACATACATATACAAGAACCCAAATCTGTTCACTAGGTGATATAAAAGCTTTCAAAATTGAAACCTTCAATAAATTAACAATCGAATTGAAGATGAAACTAGTAGAAAACAAAAGGCAGATAACAATCAAATTTGAAAAATTGAAAAACGAAGGAGAAACCAAACCTCAGTATGTAAGCAAGTGCTTTAGAAATAAGTTCCACCACTTTCTTCGCAGCCGCTTTAAAGCTGAAACTTGCAGAAAACAATAGTAACAACTATTAAACAAAAGAAAAAAAGGTCCAAGTAACAATCAAATTTGTAAACACAAAAATCAATTTTTTATTCCCAACACCAACGTCTCTTTTTCCCTCAGTCACTTCCCTCTTCTCCTTCCTCTCTCACTTCTCTCTTCTCTCTTTTTCTCTCACCGGTCCCATTTCTCTCTTTTTCTCTCACCGGCCTGCTTTCTTTCACTTTCTTCTTTCACCCAAGAGGAAAACCTTGAGATTTTGGGTTACGGTCTGAGCAAAAATCAAAAGAAATGAAGTTTGGGTCTGAGCAAAATCAAAAGAAATGAAGTTTGGGTTAGAGGAAAACCTTGAGATTTTGGGTTGGGTCTGAGAAAAAATCAAAAGAAATGAAGATGGCCGGAAGAAGGACTGCAGAGAGAGGATGGCCGGAGCTTGGGTTTGTGGAGTTGTGGGTTTGTGGAGGATGGCCCGTTGAAGCGTGGGTTTGTGGAGGTGGGGCTGTGGGTTTGGGATTGTGGAGGTGGGGCTGTGCAGTGGGTTGGCTTGGTTTGCTTCAGACGAAAGAGAAGATCAGAGAGAAGAGAAGAAGAAATTGAGAAATGAATATAAAAAAATAAATAAAAAAGGGGGAAAGTTTAGGTAATCTGAAAAATAGATGCCGTGTAGTTTAGGTGAAACGTGTTGTGTAGTTAGGTGAAAGGAAAAGTGTGATGTAAAAATAAATAAAGTAGTTTTTTAAGTAATTAAATACTGAAAATTGTACAATATTTATTGTGAATGCTCTGAATGAATGAATGAGAGACAAATTATTAACGTTAACCGTTAACAGCCGTTCACGTAACAAACGAAAAAACTACCTGTTATTTCCCTCCAATTCCAACTCTGTGAGTCTTCCGGCCATTGTCGGATGTTTTCGAAAAAAGAGAAAAATTGAAACTAACTTCAAGGATTGTTTGAGAAATCGAAAAAAGAGTAGGTATTTTGAGGTAGACAGGATTGTTTGAGAAACTAGAGAATACTTATAGGCAGTAAAGAGGACAGGATTGTTTGAGCACTAAAGAATACTAATAGTAAAGAGGACAGGAAAGAGGACAGGATTGTTTGAGCACTAAAGAATACTAAATTGTTTGAGCACTAAAGAATACTAACACTATCAAACTTGATAGAGAAAGATTTTACTACGTAAAGAGGACAGGATTGTCTGAGCACTAAAGAATACTAACACTATCAAACTTGATAGAGAAAGATTTTACTACGTAAAGAGGACAGGATTGTCTGAGCACTAAAGAATACTAACACTATCAAACTTGATAGAGAAAGATTTTACTACGTAAAGAGGACAGGATTGTTTGAGCACTAAAGAATACTAAATTGTTTGAGCACTAAAGAATACTAACACTATCAAACTTGATAGAGAAAGATTTTACTACTTATAGGCAGGATACTAAAGAGGACAGGATTGTTTGAGCACTAAAGAATACTAACACTATCAAACTTGATAGAGAAAGATTTTACTACGTAAAGAGGACAGGATTGTTTGAGCACTAAAGAATACTAACACTATCAAACTTGATAGAGACTTGTTTGAGCACTAAAGAATACAACACTATTTTGAACAACGTGGATTTTTATTTATTTTTGATAATAAGTAAATTTCACGTACAGATTATAGGGAGATTATTCCTTATAAGCATATCTTTATGTGTTTTTCTAGATGATGTGGGACTATAGGATTGCTTTTCTCTTTGGTCCTTCACAAAATATTTTACTAATAATGGTAGCAATTGCTTGATCTAAAATGAATTGTTGAATTGTTTGTTTTTATTATTTATATATTTATATAGCTCTTCTATAGTTTGAAGATATGATGCTATTGTCATTTTTTTGAAGGCCTTGTTGATTGAAATTTCATCCAAAACCCTTGGTCAAACTAATTATGTTGCAGCAATTATACACCTTATTTGATCCAATTTGTGGGACCTAGAAATTGGAACAATAGAACCAAACTCTTGAAAATGTTGATGTTTTTAACATAATTTTGTGTCATACTTATTTTTCATATCATGGTTGCTGCAACATCTTGTAAAACCATTAACTTGTCTTCTTATTTGCATTCTAATTGAAACTACTATTGTTTATAATTTGAATAAGAATGATATTCCCTTTGTCTGTGTACCACTAATGAACCATTTCAAACATCATAAAAAATTAAAATAGTCCATTGTTTTGGAGTTTAATTTTTAGAGTTCATAATGCTATTCATTCTTTCATACATTTGACCCATATGTAGATAGTTTTCCATTTGTAATTCGTTAGGCTACTACGTGACAATTTTCACGAGATAGTCTCATTTCAATAAAATTATTTTTACCCATCAAAAAAATTTGTTTAGAGTTCATTTGGTTTTGTATCTATCCTAACTTTCCAACATTTCTCTCCTATACAAGTGATAGACTAGAGTAATTTCAAGATAACAACGGATGATAAAATTGAGGTTACTCTTTCTGCGAAGTTGAGGAATTTAAAGTGAAACTATTTTAATGTGGTTATCCAACCACCAATTACAAAACCTTATTTTAAAACATCATTCACAAAATAGTCAAGTATCTATAAATATGTTTTTTTTTGTGAGTTATTAGGGGTATTTTCTTTTCTTTTTTTCAATTTTGTATTTTTTGATTGAATGTAGCTTAATAAAAAAATTTTGAAATTTTTTCATGGGAGTTGTCAAGTGCCTGTTTGAAAATTTGTTATTCTAATATGTTGTTACAATTTCGTTATTCTCTTTTCTTTTTTTTTTCACAATATCTATTGTTAAATTTCACACAATAATAGTTCTAGAAGAGTGTACTACAAACAAGTTTTGTTTGGAGAGGATGGATTAAATGCAAACACTTTTTTGGTTATAAAATATTTTAAGGATAAATTACGTATTTGGTCTCTATCCTATACACTATATTTCAATTTGATCTCTGTTAAGCCTCATTTTTTAGAAGCCCAACAACAGGAAGAAGCCCAAAAATATGGGCAAGAAGAGAGTTAGTGGATTGATAAGAAGGAACCATTAATGGCAGGAATAATGGATCACAGACCCATAAAATGAATAAAGAAGTCTTGAGAAAAGCAAATGGGCCCAGAGGAGTCTAAAGAAGGAAATAGTAAACTCATGGACATTATGTAATGAAGAAAATTAAGAATAGGCCATAGCAAGCTCGATGTAATGAAGTAAGAAAGAAAGGGGCTGATGGAAAGCCCATAAGCCTTAAGAACGAAGGAAAAAGTAATTGGGCCAATGAAGCCCAAAAAAGTTAGCAAGGTGCCCATGGGAATTCAGAATTAGGAAATGGGTCAAGAATGCCCAAGGAAAACAAATGGGTCAAGGATGCCCAACAAGAAAGAAATGGGACAAAAGAGCCCACAAGCAATGTAACAGATTGGGAAAACCCAAAGTAATATGAATGACCATACAGAGTCGTTGAAAGAAGGCTGGGCAGCAAGCCCAAAGAGGCCCAGCAAACACGGGCCTAATAACACCGTGGCAAGAATAGCAAAATGGTCTGGCAGAAATGGCAACGAGACTACGGGTGGAGCAAGGAATAGACTAAAAAGAGAAAAACCAAGTAAGGCCCAGCCCTTGGAAAGAAACAGACCAATAAAGAATGAAAGACCAGAAAACGGTTCATGCCATGAAAGGTCAAGAGTGGGTGGCAAAATGCATAGACAAGCCCCAGACCACGACAAACGCATGAGCAGCAGACAAGTTTTGGACTTATACAGGGAAAGGAGCACACGCAAGACCTAGACCTTACCAGTTTGTACCCAGCCAATATAGGAGTGGTGGGTCATAGGTCAAAGGTAAGAAAGGGTATGGTCTGGTAATGGGGAGAAGGGAAAGCCTATTCTGGAGTTTCTGCTCAAGCTCTTTTGAGGAAAATGTCATGTTAGGATGATATACCACACAAAAGAGGGAGAATAAGCTGGAACCACTAGGTGTATGCCATGAGAGATAGGAAGGAAGAACACCTACACCGTGGCAGATGAGAAGGCCACGGTGAGCAAACAAAGAAAACAACCTTCTTTCTTTAGTAATGGGGAGTGGCACAACTAGCACAGGTAAGTGGTGGTGACTGGGGCATTGACAGACCAGTGGTGGTCGGCAAGGATATCCAGACCAGAAAAAGGTTGTTAAGGGGTAAAATGGTAAAAAAACAGTCACGGCAGGCAATATATAAAGAGCCTTTGCCATGCATAGTAGGGAGAGGCAATTGTGGCAATCACCGTAAGAGTGATCACCATCATGCCACACAAGAAAACACTAAAGAAAAGAGAGAAAACAAATGGAAGAATTGAAATAGTAAAACAGGGGAAAGAAACAGAGAGTTAAAAATAAAAAAATAAAAAGCAAGAGGGATTATAATGGCAGACATGCACCAATGGGTTTTTTCCTTCTCTCCCTCTTAAAGCCTACCCTCTGCTAAGAAATACGAGACACAAGCCATTTAGGTTCGCTCCTTCAAAGTGTGTAATTTTCACTGCAAGATGCTCTTATGAGGTTACCCATATTGAGGAAATAGTTCCCTCCTTGGCCACAGCCCCGTAACTAAACTAAATGTGGCAAACTAGTCATATTCTGCTTTAACTTTACTGATTATTGCTATATTTAATCCTCCAGCATTTATTATCACTCTACAACTTGTTCTTTTTTCTTTTATTCTAGTGAAAGATTGTTTACTTAGTTTGCCTAAAATAACGTATCTCGCTTATCTTTGTTTTGTTCTGCCCGTTCTGCCATAACCTTATTTTTCGGCGGTTTCGTCTGCCGTGGGCATGTGACAATAGTTTCGGCAAATGGAGGCATAGTTTGTGCACAAGCTGGACCAAAGCGAGTTGCAGTTGGGCCAGTCCCGACTCTCTTATCCAGAATACTTGGGCCTAGTGCAGCAGGAGGCAGTCCAATCTAAAATTACCAAAAAAAAAAAAAAAAAAAGGCCCACCACAATCTCTAACATTTCAATTGTGTCAATTTGGTCTCTAATCTTTGTGAAAATATTGGCTTCCTCCTTAGGAAAGTGGAGTACGTCTCGGCCAAGTGGATTGGAGCGAAGAAAAGATTGGAGTTGCCACCTAGATTAGGTCTAGGAACCATTTAATAGCGCATTTACATGGAATGACTGATCTTACTACCAGGGTATGGGTTTGGAGTTATGGTGAGCCTTTTTGCAAATGTTGGGTTGGGCTGCCTCCTGCTGTACTAGGCTCAAAGTTTTCTGGATTAGGGAGTTGAGACCGGTCCAATAGCAACCCTCCTTAGTCCGGCTTATGTCCAAACCATGCCCCCGTTTGCCAAGATTTTTATCACATGCCTATGGCAGACAGAGATGTTATAATAACCACGGCAGACAGGTACAATAAAGACAATAATAGAGATTCTTTTACTATTTAGACAAAAGTAAATAATGGGCTTGATAAGGAATACTTGTATTATGAAACAGCAACAAAGGATAAGTACAGAACGAGTAACAATAAACTTATTAAAAGAAAATGTCAATCTGCAGTGTCAAATTATGTTGTTGGGTCTAAGTTAAGAAAGGAACCATCTCCTCAACGCGAATAATCTCTATAGGGAAGAAATTAACTGCTTTGAGGGAGTAGGCCTAAATGACTTGTACTTAGAGAGGTCCTTTGTCGTTAACAGAGAACATGGGTTGGAGAGGGAGAGAGAGAGAGAATCAACATATTTGGTGCGTGCCTGCCACTCTATTCTCTCCGTTTTTACTTTTCTTTCTATTCTCTCTAATTCTTTCCTTCCTTTCTCTTCATTTTATCTTTCGGTGTCTTTTTTAGCTATGGTAATTCTCTTCCTAGAGATTGCTATTGTCGTCCTCCCCCTCCCGTGTACAGTAAGGGCTCCTTATATAATGCCTGTTTCGGATGGCATTTACCATTTTAGCCCTTAACCGTCTTTGTCTAGTGTGGACGTCCTTGCTGACCATTAATGATTGGTCAGTCGCCCAACCAGCACCATTTACACCTCACTAGACAAAGAATACTATTTTGTTTGTTTGCTTCCCGTGGCATTCTTACCTGCCACGGTGTAAGTACTCTTTTCCTTTCTGTCCCTCATGGCATGCACTTAGTGATTCCAACTCAGCTTTACTTATTTTTTGTGGTATGTCATCCCAGCAGGGCACTGCCTCAAAAAGAGCCTGAGCAGGAAACACAAAAATAGGTCTTCCCCCTCCCCACCGCCAGAACATGCCCTCTTACCTCTGTCCCATGACCCACCACTTCTTGTATTGGCTGGATACAGGCTAGTGGTGTCTGGGCCTTGCGCGTGCCTTACTTCCATGCTCGTCCAAAATCTGCCTGCTGCACATGCGCTTGCTGTAGTCTGAAGATCAGTCTGCCTATTCTTCTGTTTGTTCTTGGTTTCTTACAGTGTGGGCTGCTTTATTGATTTCTCATTCTTTATAGCTTGCTAGGCTTTGCCCGATTGTGGGCTTCTCCCCTTTGGTGCCATTCTCCGTGTTTTATTCTTAGCCTTGCCATTACTTCCTGCCACATCATTCTGTCATGTATGTCGTGATGTTTACTTGACCTAGGGTTGCTAGGCTTCTTTGGGTTCTTTAGGTTTGCCATTCATCCCTTTTCTGATGGTCCAATAAACTCATTGGGCCTTTTACTACGTTACTTGTGGGCTCCCACGTCTCGTTTACTTCCTTTTAGACATCCTTGGCCCTTTCTAATTCTATGCTTCACATGGGCTTTTTACTAACTCCTTGGTCTTCTTTGGCCTAAGTACTTCATATTTCATCCTTAGGACTTTTGGGTTCTCCATTACCCCTTACCTTTTTTATTTACATTACTTTGGACCTGCTGTGGCAACTGTGGCTCATTCTCACCTTCTACATCCATACAGCCCATGGGTTTGTTACTTCTCTCTTTCGGGGCCCTTTTATGTTTATTTACTTCTTCAAGATCCATTTGTTTACTTTATGGACCCATTATCCATTATTTCTACCACTTGGGCTTAATGACTTTTCTATCCCACTTTCTTTTACCCATGTTGTTGGGCTTCTTCCTCCTGCTACGCTCCCAAAAAAAAACATCTACAAGAGTTTAGGTACAATTTTGGGAAGATGTTAGACACCCAAAATTGTTCAACCCGTGAGTCGGCTTTCACTCATTGTGTCTTACGTCTTAATCTCATTGAAGGCATGTTCAATATTGCATACTAGACTCATACACATACACACACACACTAGCATACATCTAAGTATACAATAGGACATTAATCACTCCAAAACCCTAATCATACATCTATCATGGCATATCAGCTCAAACCTAGCATACATTTATCATACATATCATCTCATATCTTCCAAGGCAACAAGCATGACATAGATTACAAGGGTAGAAACACATCATGGCAAGATCAAACAAACATAATATTGCATCTCATTATTAAGGGAAAGACAGACAAGCAAACATCATCCATATTCATCGTCCAAAGCACGATTATATCCAAAACAATGCATGTTCATGTAAATGCATGCTTTACCTTTACTTACCTTATCGTATCTCAACACCTATTCATCAATGGATGGACATATAAATGCATGTTCATGGTATTAAAGCAAGAAATAAATAAATAAATAAATAAACCCTAATCGAGAATGTTAAAGGCAAACAAGTAATTAAACAGAGAAACAGTAACTCAAGAACATAAAAATAAGACAAAACAAAGGCATATGATATAAAATAAACAAATAAACAAAAGCCGAAAACTTATATTAGTGTTTCTGGGCAAGAGTATGTGTGCACATGCATAGGCCTGCGTATGCATGCCGGTTGTATGCATATGCATACTACAAGTCTACATGCGCATACAGAATCATGAATATGCAGACAAGCCTGATGAACCCTAAACCAGAAAACAAGAACATAAAACAGAACAGAAACTTAAAACAACAAATCTAACAACCTAACATGCTTTTAAACATACAAACTACTAAACCATATGCTAAACAAACATATCTAAGCATAAATAAAGCTAGGAAACAAGATTAAAGCATAAATGAAAGAAAAAAAGTTTAGAACTCAATACCTCAAAACAAAAGCTCCTAAACTTAATTTTGACCATTTTCCTTAGTCAAATCTATTCACAATCAAACAAGGAAGTGATCAGTAATCTTAAAAATCAAAAATTAAGGCAAGAAAGGCCTCAATCTAAAAAAATATATGTATTTTAAACCAATTTGGACTATATAAATAAATAATTTTGAGGGGTTCCAATTGTAATTAATTTGACTAGTAATTTTGGGAATAACTATTATAAGTGATTAGGAAATATCCTAACTGATAATGAGGGGTTATAATTATGGCTTGACGTGGCAATCAAGGTAGAGAAAGCACGCAATTGAAGAAATTGAAATAGTAACGTCTTCCTCTGAGTCAGTGATAACAAAACCGAGAGTCTCTCCGTCTCCGTGTGTGAGTTAGAGAGTGATGTAGTAAAACCTTTGTTTTCTAAAACTGAGAGTCGGTGTACAAGATGACATATATATCCCACTTAGGCAAGAAAAACCTAAGCGCAAAAATACTCTCTCTCTCTCCAAGATTCCTCTCTCGGCAAAGAGCAAAGATTTCAGTAGTCATGGCTATGGCTATGCTTGGGTTTAGATGCAAGCACTCGTGTGGCTATGGGTTTAGATGCTATCCCTTGTATGGGTGTGAAGAAGACTCCTTCTTCTGCTTCTGCTTCTGGGTATCCTTTAAAGCAGCAAGATTCTGCTGCCAGTAATAGTGAGAAGAAAGAGAGGATTGTGGTCAACACATGTTCCGAACAGAAAAAGGTACAAGAGGAGGAAGAGGAGTAAAGGAAGTTGTTGGAGTTGAAACTTGAAGCATCAAAAAGAAAACTACAACTTGGGTACCAACAAGTTTAAAAGGCCAAAAGAAAGATTCAATTGGTGGATTTGAGAGACATTCCTAAGCCTGAACCAGAGATTAATCTCGCCAAGAAGTCTAAGGGTCTGTTCGGTTGGAGGAGTGGAAAAGTGGGAGGATGGAAAATTGTGAGAAGATAGAAAAGTAGGAGGATGGAAAATATTTAGTTTTCCCTCTTGTGTGTCCGGTTGGAGAGGTGGAAAAATGAGAGGGTGAAAAAGTGGGAGGGTATAAATTGACTATTATACCCTTGTTAATAGTAATGTTAAAATGAAAAAAAAAAAAAAAAAACAAACAAACAAAATGTTCAGGTCACTGAACGTTGAATGAAAAAAAAAAAAAACATTCAGGTTAACCTGAACATTGAAATGAAAAAAAAAAAAAAAAAAAAAAAAAAAAACCTTCACTTATACCTGAACGATGAAATGACAAAAAAAAAAAAAAAAAAAAAAAAAAAACAAAAAACAAAAAACGTTGAAGTCACTGAATGTTGAAAAAAAAAAAAAAAAGCACCTTTAGGTGGGATGGGGGCATTTACTAAAATGCCCCCATCCCATGGTTTTCTCCCCTTCATTTTCCTCCCAAATTGGGAGGAAAATTTTTGTGGGCCCGGGAGGAAAATTTTCCTCCCGGTTTTCCATCCTTCCTTCATTTTCTCTCCAAACGAACAGTGAAAAATATTTGTTTTCTTCCCTTAGTTTTTCATCCTCCCTATTTTCTCTCCAAACGGACGCACCCTAAGTGCCATTACCGTCATTGATGATCTACATGTAGTCGATGATTCTTGAGCAAATTACAACTTACCCACCTGTGGTTTAGTCGAAATTTAAGTTACCTACCTGTGGTTTGAAATTTGACACTTTACCCACTTGAGGTTTGACTAAAATTTAAGTTGCCTACCTGTGGTTTAAAATTCCATGATGAAAGTGTTCCGATGGATAGTTTTTGATCTTATTTAATCTTGTATTTTTATGTTTATTGTGTTTTTGGAGAAGAAAGACATAAAAGTAGAGCAAAATTACATATTTAGTTCTGTTTTTAATGAAGGTGGGTTATAAAAATCTAATTAAACAAACCTCAGATGGGTAAAGTGTCAAATTTCAAATCACAAGTAGGCAACTTAAATTTTGACTAAACCACAGGTGGGTAAATTGTAATTTACCCATGATTCTTTTTGTATATTTAGCCTTTAGATTTAATATGATTTTTGAATTCTTTGTACTCAGTTCATTAAGTAATGATGATGATCATTTACAATTCTAATTTGTTACGTTTTGGATTTATATCATTTGTTATTAGTATTGAGTGAATGCACTTGTGTTTAAGTCAGTCCCTCCGACTGTCGGAGTGAACAAAACAGAGGATTGATTGAACAAACAGAGTTAGTGTTGGGTTGGGTTTTTCCAATGGGTATGATGGATTCTAATCCGCTCAGAACAAATAATTCACTTCTATGTGAGTTTCAGAGAAAAAAACAAAATAAAGGAAGTAAAACAGAGACTAGAGAGAGAGACTCCAAATTCAATTCTTGTAGTGGGATTAAGCAGAGAGTGAGAGTGGAAAGTAATTAAAGAAATAGAAATAGTTACGGCTAGATGTGGGGTTGGGATTGCGTGGGGTGAAATTTTTTTCTGAGAGTCGGAGAGAGCAAGTTTCTCCTCTCCATCACTGACTCGGAGACAACGAAAAAGAGGAATTCTTTTTTTTTTTTTTAATTATCATTCCAAACCCAAAACCTAAAACTAACGGCTACTTTGGTATTCGGGAAAATTTATATATTTATTGTTATTCCTCATTTTACCCCTCACTTTTAAGTTTATTACTCATACATGTGACACCCTTTTTCTTTTTTCCAATACAAATATTAATTTTATATATTTATTTGTTTGTTTTTAGTTTACTTCAGTTACCATACACCAGAGAGAGAGTTTCCATTGGAACAGTTGGTCTCAAAAATTTTGTTTGTTATCGTTTTAAACTTGTTGGGTTGGGTTTTTCCTTTACCAATTAAGTACGGATTTTATGGTTGGATTGATTGATTGAATTTTAAGGCTGGGTGCAAGAAGCCCATGAGAGATGAAATGTCACTGTCTCAATGGGTTTGTCTTTTTTGTAGCAAATTGTTTATTTGTTTGTTTGTTTTGGGGTCACAGTGATAGTGGGGAGTATGCCAATTTGGTACTGTATTGTGAGGTTCCTCAATATTTGATTTTTTTTTTAATATATAATATTATTGATTGTGTTTTCTATTGTAATGTAGCATTTTTATGTTAAGTTTAGATACATGGTTTCTTCTTTGGCTTTTTGGGATTGTTTATACACAATCAGTTTGTTTTGCTTGTTTACATATCTTAAAATGTCGAAATGCTGTCCTAATGAGGGGTTTATTTGGGTTCTGTTTGGAGAAATAAATATTACTGGCAGTGGTTGATTTCATACAGTTTTGAGATCATAGATTTTTTTTAATAGAAAACCTACAATGGAACAAATATTTTTGTCAAGGTATGGAATTTGGAACTCAGCTTTTTATAGCTTGCTTTACGAATTAGCTTATAGTGGTTTTTTTGCAATACTAGCTCAAGCAGTTTCTTACACATAGTTCTCCCCTATAAAGCCTATATAGTAATATATTTGAGGTATCTGGAGGATACATGTTAGGCTTTCTGTTTTCATTGCAGGGTGATGTAATGATAGCAGTGCTTATAATATGTGAACTTGCTCAATAATTGCCCGAAGTCAGTTTTCAAGGCTCACACTTCATTTGCTTCCATATATCATCTTCTAAAATAAGTTGTATAGCAGCTCACATCCAAAATTTATAACGAGATAAAGAGGTGTAGCAGTCTCTTTACCTCGATAAAGAATATATAGCCCCTTTTCAATCTCTCAACTATATCATTTGTACAGCAATACAAGTGTCAATTTAATAATAAAATAAACCAACGAGTCAATGTTCTTATAGTGTATAACGATGTGATGATTTACTTTGAATTACTAGATTACAGCTTTTGCTTATTTTTCTTACCCACTTTCCACTTTTAAATCCCAAAACTTTATCTGGATTAATTGAAAAAAATAAGCCTGGAGATTCATGCAAATTAGTTTCTGTTTGTATATCAGATTTATCTGCTATCAGCAGCATTACTCTTGTACTACTAGCAATATTATGGTCATGAAACATGTGACACAGAACTTCATTTCATCATCTACTGTTTGAATGCATGCTTGGAATCTGATTATCCATTTCAATAGGAAAATTAATTTGAGAAGTAAAAGAAATTGAATAAGCTATTGATTTGAAGATACATATACAGTATAACCCCCAGAGTCAACAACAGAAGGTTGGGTAATCAACTAATCATAGGACCCGTGTCAAAACTTGAATAGAGGATGCATTCCTAAAAAGATAGTAGATGGAAAAATTTAGGTATAATATTCTGTTCCAAATTTGTTAAAGTTGTATGGATGCCTGTGGATTTTACATAAAAGAGCCGGTTGAAAATTTTGAAGCCCCTGTGATTTTAGAGGGACTGAGAACTCATCAAGAATTAGTTTTCTTTAGCTGAGCTTGTACTGTACATCAATGTGTTGGATTATTCAGTTATTGGGACTGAGAACCCATCAAGCTTTAGGTTTCTTTGGCTGACCTAGATTTGCTCTCATTTTCAGTGAGACCAAACTAGAACTTAAATTAAATGTTTTGCATGGCTAAAGTGATGCGCCAAAAAAACGTGTATGGATTAACCTGCTCAGATGACAAGATTGCAATCAAAGCCATGTTCTTCTTGGATACTTACTATTTTTCTTATTGAACAATGAAAGATCAAAAGAAATCCTGAAAAGGGCATGTGTTGTACTCAGTCTAGCCTTTTCCAGTCTCTTTCCTGTCATTGAATGACACATTATAATCTAAGGGAGTTAATTTTGTTGACCAAGTGCCATCCAAAATTAAGCTTTCTTCCCCTATTCTTTCACCAACTTGCCTACAAATTCTTCAATGTTCTTATCTGAGCTTCCACCTAAACTAACAGCTCTTATTACAAGCTTTCTCCATTTAGTTGCATTCTTTATAATCTCGTCACTTCTTTCTCCTGCTGTAACTCGTTTTATGCACATCTCTAGCTCATCCCTTGTCAAAATCCCCTCCTTGTTCTTCTTAGCCTTTACTCCCACCTGCCACAACTCCTCCACAAACTTAGCATTAGTAGGCTGATCACTCCACTGTGGCATTGCTACCATTGGCACCCCTAGGCTCAAGGCCTCCAATGTTGAGTTCCAGCCACAATGTGTCACAAAGCAAGCCACAGCCTGTTGTGCCAACACCTGTAGTTGATTGCACCATGGTACAACCAACCCTCTTTCTTGTGCTGAATTAATAAATTCGATTGGAAACTTGTTTATGGAATCTTTTGCAACCAACAGAAAATACATATTGCTTGCTATCAAACCACATGCAATTTCTTCAGCTTGTTTAGCTGTTATGTCTGCCATGCTTCCAAATGATACATATATCACTGACTTTGGTGGTTTAGTCTCTAGCCAGCTCAAGCACTGGTCACTACTAAGCTCCCAGAGACTGGCGCCGTAAGCTATGTCTCCACTGATCTGTTGATCTAGGTAGGCTGATGGCACCATTGGACCAACCATCACCAAGGGCCAGAGTCCTGACATGGCCTTCACTAGCTTTTCAACAATCAATGAACAAAATGAGAAAGATATACAATTATACAAATACAGGTCTTACTACTCGGCATATAAAACTATAACGTAGAATTTGATAGATTTGGCTCCTAATCTTTGATTCTGAAAGGAAAAAAAAAAGACTCCTTTTTTTTTTCTTCTTTTTTCTTTTTGGATAGGAGAGACTCCTAATCTTTGATCATTTCTGATTTCAATAAAGGCATAAATAAAACACATGATTTCCAAATTTAAAATGTATAGTTATATATTTCATACTTATCTATTGTCCAAGATTATCCTGAACATTTTGAGAAGCTCTAAATAAAAATGTATGGTTATATATTTCATACTAATCCATTGTCCAAGATTTTCCTGAATATACTGAGCAGCTCTAAATTATTTGGAAATTCCTTGGTCTTCTGATCTCATCTCATCAAAAATTAAAAAATAGGAATTCACCTATTCCATCTTCTACTTTTTCCCTCTTAACATCATTTGGTTTCTCAATTCCCACGATTGTCTTTCGGTTTCAATTTATTTCTGGCAGATTATTTAGTAATGCTATGACCCTGATTTATTTAACCATGTTCATATAAATCAATGTTTCCAAAATTTGTTTCTTCCTGACATCTATTCTTAACAATATAAAGTGATAGAACTACCTATGCAAAAAAAAAAAACACAAACACACACACACACACACACACACACACACACACACCTATCATAGTTAGTTAGTTAAAAGAAAGTTACCTCACTTTCCAACTCTGCAGAACTGTTACAGAACACCCAATTATTTTTATCCAAACAGCTAAATTGTTCCATGATCACTGCCAAATAAGCAGAATTACTTGAAGGCTGAGCAAGAAAACTAGGCAAGTCAGCAGGGCCAAGTGAAGGTAGTCCAGGCAACAACACAGGCTCAGTTGCTTGCTTCTTTGGCAAAGCCAGGCGACCATGATCGATATGCCAGTACATGGAACACACAGAAGCTGAGTTTGTCAAGAATACTGCTGCATAAATGCCAAATTGCCTGGCCACATCAAGAGACCATGGAAGCAAAGAGTCATAAACAACACAGTTTACTGGTGAGACTGAGTCTTTGAATTTTGATATGAGCTCTGATAAAGTTCTTGAACCAACTGATTTGAATGACTCTATGTAGGCTTCTGTACTAGGGGCTTGCTTATATCCACCTTCATCATAGCCATCTGAGATGGGCTCAACACCAACAGTGGTTGCATGAATGGACTTGACAGTGTAGTGGGTTGTGGCTAGAGTGGCCTTGAGACCTTTGGAGGCTAAACGTTTGGCAAACTGGAGGAGTGGGTTTATGTGGCCTTGGGCAGGATAAGTGAGCACAATAACATGACCTTTTTGGTTGCTCATTTTTTCTTGCTTTCAGGGATTGATCTTGATTTGATGAATAGAAGACATACTTATACACCCTACTTTGGATGGTATAGATCGGGTGAACCGCAATTTTTTGTGGGGCACTACGGAGAATCAACGAAGGATGCACTGGGTTGGGTCGCAAAAAGTTACTAAGCCTAAGGAGGAAGGAGACCTTGGTCTTCAAACGGCAAGAGGGAGGAATACCGCCCTTCTTGCAAAACTGAATTGGAGATTGCACACAGAGCAAGATATGCTTTGGGCTAAGGTGTTAAAGCAGAAATATTGTTCTGGTAGGAGAGCTAGGGCCATACATGTAGATCGTCTCCCTTGCTCTCAGGTTTGGTCAGCTACGAAGAAAGGTAGGGAGGTTTTCAACAAAGGTAGTATGTGGCTGGTCGGCAGAGACAGTAATCAGAGTTTCTGGCTGGGTAATTAGATCGAAGGGGGTCCCATTCATCAAAGAATCCTTGGCCCTTTGACACGTGAAGCTGAATTACTTGAGGTTAAGGATGTTTTAACTGATTCGGGTTGGGATTGGGATCGTATTCCTTTTGTGCTGCCTGTGGATATCAAGAACTTGATCCTAGCTACTCCGCTGTCAATCACAAGCAGGGGGATTGATAAATTAGTTTGAACAGGTAGTGCCAGAGGTGGGTTTGATATGAAAAGTGCTTATAGTTTGGTTGATCATACAAATTATATGCCTGCTTTTTCTATGGGGTGGATCTGGAAAATGAATACTTTACCTAGAATCAAAACTTTTATTTGGAGATGTATGCATGAGAGTATTGGTGTGAAAAGCTGCCTTGCGAAGAGGGGTATTGGGTCTGATGATTTATGTCCTCTTTGTCACGAAGAAGAGGAGTCGGTGTTGCATGCCCTTCGAGACTGTGCTCGGGTCTGATGGTTTTCTCTTTTGCAATTTGGATGATCTGGAAAAGCAGAAATCAGACGGTTTTCTCTGGTACACCTCAAAATCCGAAACTTTCGTCTGATATTCAGAATCTGTACACCGAGTTCATGTATTGTGCCAGCTCACCAAGGTGTCCTGCACCAAGGGTGGTAGTTGCGTGCCGTTGGGAGAAGCCTCCTGAGGGTTGGTTCAAGTTAAATACCGATGGGTGTGCTACAGGTAGTATGGGATTGGCTGGCTGTGGAGGAGTTGTGAGTGATGGTCATGGAGAATGGATTTCTGGGTGTTCAAGACACATTGGGATCACGAACGGTTTTGTGGCTGAGTTGCGGGGATTAAGGGATGGGTTAATGCTGTGCAGTAATTTGAATATTCCCTTTCTTATTGTTGAAATGGATGCTAAATCCATTGTAGAGATATTTTGCAAGGTGGGCTATGTTAATGATGGGATCTCTCCCATCTTGGATGACTGCAGGATGCTCATCACCAAGTTCCAGCAGGTGCAATTTAAGCACTGTTATCGTCAGTCGAATCAATGTGCAGATGCTCTTGCAAGGCTAGGCGCTGATCAAGACTTTGACTTTAGAGTTTTTGAAAGTCCGCCTGTGGACGTTTTTGCTTTCTTTGAACAAGACAATAGTGGTCTGTGCTTTAACAGGCTGTGTCCTGTTCCTGTTGAGTTTTCTTAGCTTTTTGTTGTTATCTCAGTCACCAAAAAAAAAAGAACGTATTTACCATGGAAAATTTTGGCTGAATATTAGGAAAGTCGTTCACCCTTTTTACTTTAGTGGCCAAATTTGGTGAATAATTTTGTAAATTCTGCAGATTAGGTATTGAATTTTTTATATCAGCAAAAATAAAAAGGTATTGAATTTTTCAAGTTATTGGTTTTAAAATAAACTGGATTTGGACCCACCACTCCATAGGTTTGCATGATATATGATTTTTTAATAAATAATTTAATACTTATAATAACGGAAGAAATTGGAGTCTTTTGGCTAAATATTGCAAAAAGTAGAGTTCTTTATTGTTATAGGCGTTGTTCGAAGTTATTTGGAGAATTGAGAAAAGAGAGTGAATTTCGGCAATAGCGTTGCCGTAATTCTAAGAAAAGTATAAGAGAGAAAGAGAAAAATGAGAAGAGAGAAATTTTGGAATTTCGGCAACACCTTCTGCCCAGCCCTTGCCCGTGAGTGAGTGCGCGAGTGTGCGCGAGTGCTGAAGAAAAAAAAAAAGTTGCCGAAAATAGAGGGAAGAATAAAAAAAAAAAAAAAAAAAATTGGCAATTCTATTGCCGAAAATGGAGGGAAAATAAAAAAAAAAAAATTGGCAATGGGATTGCCAAAATTATTTTTCTTTTAGAAATGATATGTCCACAACATTTTTATAACAAATTTTAAGTGGCAGGTTGTTACTGGTTGTTATTGTTGGGACAAAAAAGTAATATTAGTGTTAAGTTCAAATTTGAATCAATAACAACTAACCATCTATGATTTGTTATGAAAGTAATGTAAAAATATTGTGAAAGTAGCATTTTTGTTTTTTTCCCTCCATTTTCGACAATAGAATTGCCAAAAAAAAATTTTTTTTTTTAAATTTTTCCCCCAAATTTTTTTTTAAAATTTTTCCCCCATTTTCGGCAATAGAATTGCTAAAAAAATTTTATTTATTTTTCCCTCCATTTTCGACAATGGAATTGCCAATTTTTTTTTTTTTTAATTTTTCCCTCCATTTTTGGCAATGTGATTGCCAAAATACCTTTTTTTTGGCAATTCTATTGCCGAAAATGGAGGGAAAAAAACAAAAATGCTACGTCCATAATATTTTTACAACACTTTCACAATAAATCATAGATGGTTAGTTGTTATTGGTTCAAATTTGAACTTAACACTAATATTATTTTTTTGCCTCAACAATAACAACCAGTAACAACCTGCCACTTAAGATTTGTTATAAAAATGTTGTGAACATATCATTTCTAAAAGAAAAATAATTTTGGCAATCCCATTGCCAAAAAAAAAAAAAAATTATTTTTATTTTTCCCTCCATTTTTGGCAATGGAATTGCCAAAAAACTTTTTTTTTTTTTTTTTTAATTCTTCCCTCCATTTTCGGCAATGTGATTGCCAAAATACCATTTTTTTTCTTCAGCACTCCCCCACACTCGTGCGCACAATTGCGCGCACACTCGCGCACTCTCACTCACAGGCAGGGGTTGGGTAGAAGGAATTTCGGTAACACTATTACCGAAATTCCAGAATTTCTCTCTCCTGGTTTTTCTCTTTCTCTCTCATACTCTTCTTAGAATTTCAGCAACATTGTTGCCGAAATTCACTCTCTTTCCTCAATTCTCCAGATAACTTCGAACAGTGCCTATAACAAAAAAAAAAAAAAAAAAACTCTACTTTTTGCAATATTTAGCCAAAAGACTCGAAGAAACGGAATTCAAATTGTAGTTCTTTTATTAATAAAGGAGAATATGCTATATAAATGAGCTTAGGGCTTTTATATTTTTGCATAATATATGTTATGTTAGTCAATTTAATCCAATCATAGAAACCAAGCATAAGATTTGATCAGTGCTAATTTTTAGTTTCAATAAAGTTCACTAGATAATCTAACCAAGTTGGATTAATAGTATATATTAGAATTATGGATCAATAGTTAAATTCACAATTTTTTAATCTTCTGTAACAATAACAACTTATCGTGATATTAAAGTAACATATACTAACTTCAATAATTTATCAATATATTAAAAAATTAATAAGTACTCTTAGAACATTTATTGATAAATTATTTTAAGATAGTTTTAGTATCATTTCCATGAAAATATTTATAAAAAAAAACTGTAAAAAAAATCAACCACTTTTTTTTATAAAAATTTTAAAATATATATTTTTTAAACCAATACTATAAGCATCAAATTAACTTTTCCCTATTATACTTCTCCTGTGGAAAGATACATTGAATTATTGCAATCCCATGTGTCATAGAAATTCGAACTGTCGTGTTCCAAAAGTAAGTCTTGTACGAATATTTTTTTATTATTCTAGATGCTGACTAATGAAATTAAGTGCACTAGCATGATGAAAATTGTCCATTTATTTTATTATTTAATTTATTTTTATTATTATTTATAAATATATTATTTTTAAATTTTATTATATTATTTTAACTAATTTTTAGCTTTAATAGATTTTATAATAATATTTTAACTAATTTTTAATTTTATTTATATTATTTTTAATAAAAAAATTCTAATTTCAACAAAACAAGCAAATATCAAACCGAGCCCATATATCAAACTTATCAGTGTTGATTCCCATTTCCCACTATCTTCTGATAAGGTTAAAGTGCTTTTAGGGGATGACGTTATTTCTTTTTTCTATTTTCTTAGTAAAGAATATTTTATTGAAAGAAATCCCCCGCAATTGGAGCAGGATCACTCCCCAATCCCCATCTACATCAGCCAAAACTCTGAGCAATAGATACGGAAATGAATCCAACAAAAGGAGTACAAGAGCTTTACACGCAGTAAATGCCTCTATGATGTGAGAAGTAAAACAATTGGAAAAACAATCTGGATATATATAATATTTTCATAACAAATTATAATTAATAAATTGTTATTAGTTTTATGTTAGTAAAATAAAAATTGTTATATGTTTTAATTTGAATATACCACTGAAATTATCTTTTTGTCCGCCAATAACAACCCGTAATAATCTGCTACATAAAATCTATTGTAAAAGTGTTGTAAAAATGTTATTAACAAACAAGCCAAAGAGCCCTGACCTGCTTTCCTTAGCACCCAGTAGAGGCCAATAAAGAAAATGGTCCTCTTTTACAACCGCCAATCGTTCTTATAAGCAACTTGCACAATTTTTTTATTTTTTATTTTTTTTATACAAGATAGAATTTCTACTCTAGTCTAATCTAAGTGTATATATGTGTTAAACTCCCTTCTAAAGATTGAACCTTGGCTCTTACCTCCTACACCCCACAAACACATATTATTGTGAAATGACCGTCGCATTAAGGGTTAAACTAGAAGAAGAAAAAAAAATTAATGAAAAACCCGCTTATTCATTTAATAAAAATAATACATTAGTTCAAAATGAAATTACATTACTAAACTGCAAGCTAAATCCAAGTAATTAATTAATTGGATTCAGTAACATGGAATTATGGATAAACTGTAAAATAAATTGCAACAAGAACAACCACACAAGATAAAAAATTGTCCAAATACTCTTGGGTCTAGCCCAATTTTTTTTAAATTCAGTATGAAAAAAGATTGTGATATGACCAAAATTTAGAAGATCTCCAATACATGTAACTTGACTTATACCTAAGCTCCCTATTGCTACAAATGCTTCACCAAGCCTCTGTCTTCACAATGATTTGTTGCCGCAAGTCGTGACGCCAATTGCCAAATTGATCTCTTAGTTACTTCAAGGCCACTGGAAAATTTGTTGTGTCTTGGTGGTTTCAATATAACTCTCCAATAAACACGAATGGGTTATCTAGTGTTTTTGGGTGGCTAAAGTCTCATCTCAATAGTATATCAATTTAGAGAGGATTGGAAGACAAATAAGATTAACATGGTTTTCTTTTGGTTCCAGTGCCCCTTTTTCTTTAAGTCTCATTTCAATTGTTTTTTCTTTTGATTAGGGTTGATGTGGGATTTAAATGGAAATAGGGTTGGGGGTCTTTGGGCTGTAGTTTGGCACAAAACCGACACATGAAGCAAATCTGAAAAATTCCTGCACTTGAGCAGTTATAACGCTCTTAATAGAAGGGACAAAGGTTATGTCACTAAATTATGAATTAAGACATAAAAATAACTTTTATTGGACAAACGATCTCATACAGAACCATAACCCAACATGAAAGCTACAGGATGTTAATGCACCCTGGTATTACTGCTTTACATATCTGAGCAAAAACCAATACCAGAAAGGCAGAAACTTGCTCTGATACTGTCAAAAAAAATCTACATATATACAACTTGATTTAAGCAGGAAGATAGTTTATGATCTTTCACCAGAAGGCAAAGTACTTAACTAACATTGTATTTATGTCTACCAAGACCTCCAACTTATCTCATCAAAACAGCACGCAAAATCTTAGCAGCAGCACTCACCAACACTATATTTGCAAATGTCATCAAGCCATTTGTTTTCTCTTCACCTTTTTTTTTCATAACCCACTCTTGTATCCTGGAATTTCTCGAACTCGGTTTCTTAAAGCCACACGTATTGAGAAGCATTTTAGCACACTGAATAGCTTTGTCCATCTCGTCTGAGCTTACCCAATGGCCCGTGCAAACATGAAATTGTCAACAGCACTCTGAAGATCTGATTGCAATTCTAAATTGACACTCTCTTAGAAGATCAGTATCAAAAAAGTTCAGATGATCGTTATCAAATGAATGGTTCATGGACTCTGGGAAACTCAAAGCCTGTTCATATCTGAGACCCATACTGTCCATACCGTGCAGGGCAAAATCTTCCAAACCACTACTGCCCCCAACAGAATAAATGGATGAAATGATATCTGGAGAAGAGGCACTTTGCTGTGCATAATCAAAACCAGCAATCTTTTGAGAAGCCAAAAACTTGCATCCGTTAGAACTCTCCGTCCCAGGCAAGCTTGAAGTGTAAAGAACGTTGGTTAAGTGTGAAGAGCTGCCCACAATGGAGGCTTCATCATCAAAAGAAATGACTTCCCCCAGTGTTTGAATGCAGAAATCACCAAGTTGTGGGCATCAGCCTAATGGAAAAGGTTGATCATAAGAAGTCAAACATGACTAAGGGAGAAAAAAAAAATTAAAAGAAAGCAGATATGAGGCAATAAGAGGAGTTCCTTCTCAGTTTCAGACAGCTTATCAATAGGAACATACTGGCATTCCAAAAGTAGTCCCATCACTTGTCCCACGACACTAAAGACCACACCAGTTTTTTGTTGAGAACTTGGAGGGCTATACAAGAACATCCTCTTCTCAAATACACATGTCCGAGCATGCTCTACAGTGACTTCCAACATCTTAGCTGACATACCCGTGCCGAGTATCTGCACATCCAAACCAATTACTGTTATTACTCCATTCAAAGAGAGCTGAATTAAACCATATTTTTTCTAGACTTGGAACACTTCATTTTGTTCACAGAAGATCACATAGGAGTTCAATGCATGGGCATATATAGGACACAATTGTGCTCAGAACACTGATTTGGACCCTAAGTTATAAGAAACAGAACATAACCCCAGCTCCGGACTACAATACTAAGGAAATAGGCAAACAGATTCTGGTGTCTGAATGTTCAAGTGCGATTTATCAGTCTCAACAGAAATTGAATTGAGATATTTCTATGGCTAACCACCATGCCACAATCTCAAAGGAACCTGAAGATCAAACTAGAGCCATATCAATACATGTTTAATAGAGACATGCTGTGCCCGATTCAAGAACACAATCTAACATCAAAATGTCTGTATCCCACTGGTGCACCAGCAAAATTTTCCCTTGTGAATGCTTCTATCCAAAGAGAAAAACACCCAAGGGTATTGTCCTCAATAATGAGCAGACATCCTGATTAATCTAAACATAACGGCTGTTAAATCACTAGACTCTTCTCATTTTCAGATTTTTAACAAATGCTGACAAGTGTATGAATAGAAATACATCACTCTTTACATAGTACAAAAATTCAGAATTCTAGAGAAAAATTAGAAGGGAGTACTAAAAAGTAAAAGTAACTGAGGTAAGTGCAGTTTTATTTACATTTCAGAGCCTTGCAGGGTCTATGAAGAGTAGGGTCAAAAAATCCTTCACAGTATTGATGCTTTCCCAACTCAAACGCTTATGGAAAGCTCCGTCTTTGCCAATCTTTTCTAATCTCTATACTTCATCAAGCAAAGGAGGGTGATGCTTCTTGTACACTGCAAAAAGAATCAGTAATTAGAATGGTGTTTCATGTGATTTATTTCCCATTAGTTACTTTAGAAACCTAACATATGTAGCCTTGTAGGTACTTTTGTCAACTCAGTCCAAATGTATAGGCTTCAAGCTATGCAGAAAGTCATGACAGACAAGATAACAAGTTGTTCACATAATAAGAACACATTACATAGAAGTGTTGAACAAGCCAAATAGACTATATCCATAACAATATTGGGTAGCTATTTGATACAAGTACTCCATAGTAGTAACAAGGAGTGAGCACAAAAGAAAGAGATGGAAAAACAAAGATGAAAGGTTTGTAAAACTTAATGGTCAAGAGATATCACCGAGTAAAGTTTTTTTTTTTTGATATCTTCAATCAATAATTCACAAGGATAGAGATATTGAAGAGGATATGAAATATAGGATGAAATTAGGGTGTATGAAGTGGAGAAATGCATCAAGAATATTCTATGATCATAAAATACATTAATGGGAAAGTTTTACAATACTGCAATAAGACTAGCTATGCTTTTTAGTACTAAATGTTGGACTATTAAGAAACATGTTCATAAAATGAGCTGAAATGAAATTTACTAAGATGGATGACTGAAAATACAAGGAAAGATAGGATATGGAATGAAGACATTTTTTAAATAGAGGGATGACTTCTAGTGATGAAAAAATGTGGGACAGTCACTTGACATGGTATGGCCATGTGCAAAGGATCAATCCATGCATCAGTGAAGAAAAGTGATCTGATTCAAGTCGATAGAATGAAAAGAGGTAAAGAAAGGCCTAAAATTACATTGGTGGAAATAGTTAAAATGAATATATTAGTTAAGGAGGTGACAAAATATATGATTTTGAATAGTATAGAGTGGTGGAGAAAAATACATGTGGTAGACCCTGGTTAGTCTAACAAAGACACACAGCCAATCCCAAAGTTTTGGGGCTAAAGCTTTAATGTTGCTGTTTTTGTTGTAATCATGATAATCATATATAAAACCAAACACTAAAGAAACAAGCATTAGAATTTTAAACTTTGATATTAAAAAATCAAATCAAAGAATATTAAAAGTAAGTGCTCACATTCTCCACGATGATCCCTGACAATAAAGGATTCTGTCTTTGCTTCTCTTATGCTAGTTCCATCAATTTTATCCACAACTCTTGCCCCTAGCCTGAACCTACGGCTTCTTGTCCAGCTAGAATTATCTGTAAAGGAAATCTCACTCACAAAACCAGTGCCCTCTTTAAGATTTACAAATGCATCTCCTGTAAGTAGGGGCTTCTTACCTTCCCTCTCTCTCACAATGTTGTTTTTAAACTCTTCAACTATCCAAATGTCATTCTCATCACCATCAAAATCACCCTCAAGAACAACAATTTCCACCTTGGTCGAGGACTTTGGCCCAGATATTTCAGTTTGCCCAGTAATAGCATCAATCAAAGCTACTTGTATGTTTGAACAATCTTCTCCTTCAATTCGAGCTGCAATAAATACTGGAAGAGATAGGTTGTTTACAAACTTTAGTTGTAGGCTTCTTGACAAAGAAGTATGTACCTCTTTCCCACAATTCCTGAACAGAAATACACAAGATGCATCATCTATGTAATCTTATTACACAGGACAGTTAATATGATAACCTTATGAAAAATAATCTTTTCTGCAGCACCATGCCTTCGGGTACGTCCGGGATCTCCTGGTTGGTGCTTACTTGGACAGTGAACTGACGCTTTGAGCTGGCTTCAGAAGACTCAGCGAGGTCGGGCTTATCGAACACTCTAAAGTCTTCCTCTAGATCAATTATCACCAGCTCCTTAGTAGGCTCCTGTTGCTCCTTGTCCGAAGGTATAACTTCCTCTTCAGCCTAGACAATCTTGGCAACCTGCTGAGCGGTTAGAACAATGTCCTGAGTTCCCTTCGAAGGTGGACCAACGAGAAATCCAGGGATGGCTACGTCAATCTTCGCCAACCAACGATCCTTGCTTTGATTTGATCACGTGCTTAGGAGATTGAAAGCTAGAGGAGATCGGAGTGTATCCGAGGATAATGTGGGCAGCACGAAGCTGGCCGTCCGTGTGAAGGAAGATCTCAGACTGCAATATTCTGTTAAGATCCTCGCGATTCACCAAATTGAGATTGAGAGCAGTAAATTGTTTATTTGCAGTAAAGTAAAGAAAAGGGGGGAAGTCAAAGGTTAGCAAATGATAATGATGATAATGAAGAGAACAAAAGGCAAATAGAAAGAAGAATGCATGTTCATGTAGATAAAAATATATATATATATATATAAATAAAACGAAGAAAATGATATTCTATGAGCTAAGGGTAAAAAGGGTTTGCTTGGCCTACTAATATCCCACCTGGCTCCCCGTCTCGTGTAGGACAATGTAAACCATCATGCCATTCACTCGAGACAATTAGAAAGCCCTTGCACATGCCCTTGTTGGATTTGGGAAGACAGGAGATCAGCCAGACCAAGGGCACCATAGTCTTAAAATAGTACCCCATCTCCCTGCTATTTTGACAGTTGTACACTCAGTTAACGTCGTGATGGGTCAATTTAACTCCCATCTTATGGTTTGACATATCTAGACTACCTAGTATTCTAAATACGTTTGAGGAGCATTGGGTTGGGCAAAGTCTTTAATAAATTAAAAACTCCCTCCTAACTTTGCCCATAGGGATTTGCATCCCACCTTCTATGAAGGCAATCATGAGGATAACCGCGGCACCGGAGGGCCTCTTAGTGTGCCATTCCTCTAGGTGACATTCCCCTTGGTGACAATGTTCTATCTCTACCGTGGCAGGAATATTATATTTGGCTTTGAAAACCTCCCTCCCCTCGGGCGTATCAACTAAGCTAGCAGATCTACCAATCCTCATAAAAAAAGAGAGAGTAGATGAAGAAAAAAAAAGAAAGAAAAAATAAAAAGAAGGGACTCTAAATTATGTGAAAGCTAAAGACACTAACAGAATTGGGGAGTAGGGCACCTCAAATTGCTTCTCTAATGGTAAAGAAGGATTAGTAAAATGGGAAAAATAGTCCCTCATCCCCTTTATATAGGGGGGAAAAACAAGCAATAAAATTCCCGCTCGAAATTGCAGAAAAATTCACAGCCCTTGGATCTTCATCGCGCTGTAAAACGTGGGGAACACAGCGTCATACTTTGCATTTACTGCAGCGTTGCAAATGCCGAAGCATCAGGAACGTGTGCAGAGCAAATGAAAAGATGCCCTCACTTGGGAACACTCCTAGAGCGTGTGAAACCATCAAGGTCCTATCAAAACCCCATTCTCCATGGTAGACGTAGGAACGGAATTTTGAGGGGCTATTGTGGGAGGGGAGGATCGAAACAGGACACGAAGCCCACGGGCCTAGTCTAAGGATGGAAAAGGGTCCATTCGCACACCAGTCCAGGCCAAACACATGGATAAAATTCCGAAGAGGGAAAACGTAGAGACCCATCGTCCGAGGAGCCCGAAGAGCGAGTACTCCTTAGGAATTCTTCAACTAGCTACTTGCACCAAAGAACAGGATACCAAGGAAGACAATAGAGACGTGTAAGTAAAGAAGAGAGGAAATATTTGGGTAAAATAGTCATCACCTCCACATTCAATACACTATACCAACTCAGCTGGCCACATTAATGAAAGAATGACCCCTGAATAGTAATCTCACAGCTCATAGCACACTTTACCACCTCCAGTAGAGTCCTGATGGGACTAGCATCCAAATTAATACCTTCAGATGTACAGGTAAAGGGCTCAGATGCAATGGGAGGGACTATATAAGGAAAAAGAATCCCTCCAAGCAGGGGGGCGAATCATTAAGAAAGGATTAGAAGTGATAGAATATCATCTGGTATCAAACACTTAAGCACTTCTTTTATGAACATTGCCTCCTCGGCCAGACTCGAGGAAGTGTTTTATCCATATTTCGTACTTCTTTTTGTCACTTTATAAGCCTTAACTCCACTGGCTTTAAATTTGGATCGCAAAGCATTAAAGTTGACCTTGCAAGCCTATCCTCTAACAAATTAGTTGCACTAGGCTTGAAATATCCAACTCCATTTGGGCTCTTACAATATATATATATATAGTCAAATCCCACTATTGTCTCCAGCAGACAACCAATTGGGATTGATATGCAATTGAGCAATTGTTATTTTGAGCTCCATAAATGATGTCCATAATTCAAAATGAAACTTAATTAGATGACAATTTGACTAAATTGGATATGTCACACACGAAGACATGACTCAAAAGGAAACTTAACTTTTCAAATGACAAATTTGCATTAGGAAAATTTCAAAAAAAAAAATTCAATGACTCTTCAACTAAAAAGAGGAATCACAAGCATCATTGTCCAATCAAGTGGTAGTGTACAAACATCAGTTAGAAGGGTCCATTACCGCATCTTGACAGACATAATCAATCTGGCTAATGTGGCACCATGACTGTATATACATGTTTTTTGGTCTAAGCTTGGGCAACTATTTTTTCTGTTTGTATATTTTCCTATGGCTGCAGGGCTTGGGTCAGTTTCATCTTGACAGACATAATCAATCTGGCTAATGTGGCACCATGACTGTATACACATGTTTTTTGGTCTAAGCTTGGGCAACTATTTTGTCTATTTGTATATTTTCCTATGGCTGCAGTGGTTGGGTCAGATTTGGTGTCCTAATATTCTGGCTTCTGTCTCGTTGTATTTCCCTAACAGATGAATTTTTGACAACACCACAGAGAAAAAAAAAAAAAAAAAATCTTGCTTTTTACAACCTTTAAACTATAGAAATCTTGTTGTTGCAAATATGAGATGATTGAGAGTATCAATGACCTACAATGAGCATCTGTCATAACAAATGCTGAAATGAGTAACTTCTAGTTCTGACTGCATATAAGTGAAAAAAATATAATGGAGACCTTTGCATATCAAGATAAGTGCAGGGTTCAGTTTGACCGTCTTGAGATAGGAGTTTGGTTTGTCAAGGTAAGTTTTTAGCAGCCATTATGGGTGGTTCTCGCAAATTTTTTATTGAATCCAAACTTTTTCAACTGGTGGTAGAGGAAAGGGGACGGTATTTTTCGTTAAGGATTTCTGAGCAGAGTAGGTACTTCATGAAGTCGATCTTCATGGGCAAGAATGCGGCACAATGGCTGATGAGGAGTTTAGAATAGTTTGTCGTAGGGGTTAGTCCGAAGTATTTTTATACATTCAAGGAAGGTGATATAGCCTACACCCTCCAACGGTGCTCTAACTCTTTTTGGCTTGTTCCTTCTATTGTCTGAATTTAAAGTTGGCGGGTCTAGGAGGTCCATTATTTTTCCAAAAGGTCAGACAAAGAATGGATGGAGGGTGTTTGGGTTAGAATTAAGGAAGATGTTGGAACCTGAAAACTATGTGAATGGAGGTTCTGGTCATTCGAAATTTGTAGCTTAGCTTCATAAGGATAACTCAGGGGTTCTTCCTCTTAAATCTTTTGCCAATGCGGTGCATGGACATCAGGTGCCAATGAACATACCAGGTCCAATGACTTTAGGAGGAAGAGATATGGGTTCTTGGAGCACTAATGTGGAATTTGAATTGAGAGAGACAAATATGGTAGGATATAGAAGGAGCTTTCCTTTGAATTTCAAATCAAAGTTGAACGAAGCAATTTATGGAAATGAGCGTGAACTAAGGAATCCTTATTGGAAAGGGGGCTTGACCGTTGAAGTGAATGGGGAAGGAAAAAGGAGTGTTGCCTGGAATCCTAATAAAGATGGTCTGAGGAGTTCTAATTGGGTCACAAGAAATCAGAGGGAGCAGGTGGTGCGTCCCTCTCGTGGGTCACAGGGTCAAAAGTATCCTGTGTTAGGATGTGACCAATTTAGGCGTGGTGCATGGAAGTCTGATAAAAGGGGATTGAGGAATTCCACTTGGGCCACAAGGAGTCAGAGGGAGAAAGTGAAGGATCCCTCTAGTGGGTCACGAGTCCATAATAAGGTTGTGGTCGGCTCAAAACAAAATTACAACACTCAAGTGGGCCTTCAAGTTCTCTCTAATCCAAAGCCCATTGGCTCATTCAGGATGGATATGAGTGAAAGCTCTTTATTAAGTGACCCAAGCCTATCAAACCACGAAGCAAAAGCATCGACGATACCTCACGAAGCTCGAGTTGGGCTGTTGGATCAACGTAATGAGCTTATGAGGGAGATCGACACCACAAGTACTGGTGGTCTTCACATTGAGGAGTCACCAGCGCCGCTGGAGAAGGACGCTGGTCAAAACAAGGTGATGGGTCGTCCCGCGGAGTCACCGGTGAAGACCCAGTGTACCTTTTCCGATGGTTTTTGTACCGCAGACTCACTAGCGACACTGGATAGGGCCGATACAGCTCTAATCCACACCATGAGGATGGATACGAGGTCTCTTCCTCTAACCGAGAATTTAGGTTGCGATGCGAGGACCTCGGTGGAGGCTGAGTGTCTTATTGTTTATGGGTCTTGCGCCGATGAACCTTCAGTCACACTGGGTAAGGGAGAAACAGGGGGTGACAGGGCATTAACAAGTCGTGAGGTTTCCAATTACACTTCGAGTCCTTCGAGAGTTGGGACTGAGGAGGTGGGTGTTCAAGGTGGAGATGAAGGTGGCCGGGTTGATTGTGCTAGTGATATGCAGGGGATAGACACCCCCCATCAAGTTGACCAGTCGATATGGGCATTGACTGAGGTAGAAATAGTTAGTGCAGATAAGGGTTTGGGTTGTGTGGATAGTTTCTCCCCCTTGATGACTATTAATCCTCTGGGGTTGGTTGTGCCGGCTGAATTGAATGGTAATACTGAGGTGATGAGGTTAGATAACACATTAAATGTATCTAAGTGGGTGAAACACAGACTCTTCAGTTTCAGTAAGATGATGGGGCTTTTGTTGGGTTGACAAGAGAAGATGTGTATTATGCTTTTACAAAGGCTTGAAATGGAGATTGAGGCTGCTAATTTGATGCATAGGAAAGACGCTGCCAACCGAAAAGCTATCTCTAAGGATAAAGGGAAGAGGGAGTTGAGGAATTTGATTTCCTCGGTTAATTATAATGGAAGATAGTTCTCTCTTACCGCAATTCTGAGGTTGTAGGAGAGAGTTTTCAATTTCAATGAAGTTAAAAATGGTGTCACGGAATGTTCGAGGTTTGAATGATTCACGGAAACGGTTGGTAGTTAGAAATTTATTACGGGAGTGGAATTGTGATGTAGTTTGTCTTCAAGAAACTAAGCTTGCGGGCATGGATAGACAGTTGATTTGCAGCTTATGGAGTTGTCCCTATGTAGATTGGGTAGCTTTGGATGTGGATCAAACAGCTGGTGGGGTTTTGATGATGTGGGATAAGAGGGCTTTAGAAAAGTTGGAGGTAATGGTGGGTCAATTTTCTGTATCAGTTCGGTGGTAGGGTTTGGGAGATGGTTTTATTTGGGCATATTCTGGGGTATATGGCCCGAATGATAATAACGTGAGGGGCAAATGTGGGATAAGCTGATTGGAATTCAGCAACTTTGGGAAGTTCCATGGTGTTACATAGGGGATTTCAACATTGTTCGCTTTTTGAGTGAACGGCTGGGGGGATCCTGCCTTACCCAGGCTATGGCGAATTTTTCTGAGTTTATTGAGGAGCTTAGTTTGATAGATTTGCCGTTGGAAGAAGGGAGTTACACATGGTCTAGTGGTTCGGATCCACCCTCGATGTCTAGGATAGACAGGGTTCTGGTTTCTCATGACTGGGAGGATCATTATTCGGATGTGATCCAGCGGGTTTTACCTCGTCCTATTTCAAACCATTTCCCCATACTAGTGGAGGCAGGAGTAATATTAAGGGGGAAAAGTCCTTTCAGGTTCGAGAACATGTGGTTAAAGATGGACGGGTTTAAAGATAGAGTTCATTCTTGGTGGAATCGATACTCCTTCTCAGGTACTCTTAGTTTTGTACTTGCCAAGAAGCTGAAGGCATTGAAAGAAGATATTATTCAGTGGAATCGTAGTGAGTTTGGAAATGTAGTCCATCAAAAAAAAAAATTGTTGGAGGCTTTGAAATTATTGGATGCTAAGGAAGGGGTGAATGGCCTTTCTGAGGTGGAGATAGGTGAGAGGGTTGTGTTAAGATCTCAAATACAGAACCTTCTCTCTTTGGAAGAAGTCTCATGGAGACAGATATCGAGGATGCTTTGCATTAAGGAAGGAGATAATAATACCAAATTCTTCCACAAGGTGGCCAATTCTCGGAGAAGGTATAATCATATTAGTATGTTGGAGGTGAATGGGGTTATTTATGAGGATGAATCTGAGATGGCAAACCAAACTGTACAGTTTTACAAAAACTTGTACAAGGAGACGGAGGAGTGGAGGCCTTTTGTGGAAGGCTTGGAATTTGATCAGATAGAGGGGTTGGAGAGAGACTGGCTTGAACGGAGGTTTGAAAATGAGGAGGTTCTTAGAGTTGTCAAAGAGTTGGAAGGAGATAAAGCTCCAGACCCTGATGGTTTCTTTATGGCCTTCTACCACCACTGTTGGGGAGTTGTGGAAAGAGATGTCTTAACTGTGTTTGAAGAGTTTTATTAACACAACAAGTTTGAAAAATCTCTTAATGCAACTTTCATTGCCTTAATCCCGAAGAAGAACGATGCTTCCAATATTCGAGACTTTAGACCTATTAGTTTGGTGGGGAGTGTTTATAAGATTTTGGCTAAAGTGTTGGCTAACCGCCTGAAAGAGGTTTTGGATCAACTAATATCTGAGTCTCAGAACAACTTTGTGGGTGGTAGACAGATACTTGATTCAATTCTTATTGCTAATGAATGTGTTGATAGTAGGGTGAAGAGTAAGATTTCGGGGGTTATTTGTAAATTAGATATTAAGAAAGCCTACGATCATGTGAATTGGGAGGCTCTTCTAGATTTGTTGAAGAGAATGGGATTCGGGGAGAGGTGGTGTAGGTGGATCTGCACTTGCATATCTACAGTCCAATTTTCTATTTTGTTTAATGGGTCTCCAGCTGATTTTTTTGGGAGTTCGAGGGGATTGAGACAAGGGGACCCGCTATCTCCCATGTTGTTTCTAGTATTGATAGAGGTCTTTAGTATGATGATGAAAAGAGTTGAAGGGGCTGGTTTGATTTGAGGTTTCAAGGCTAATGGTAGACGGGGTGGAGGGGTATATGTCTCACATCTCTTGTTTGCGAATTACACGATTTTGTTCTGCGATACAGATGAGGAACATATTCTAAATGTCCAGATGCTTCTTCTTTGTTTCCAAGCAGTGACAGGTTTAAAGGTTAATGCGTTGAAGAGTGAGATGGTTCCCATAAGGGAGGTTCCTAATGTCCATGTCTTGGCAGAAATCTTGGGTTGCCGGATTGGGTCTTTGCCTATAACCTATCTTGGTATGCCATTGGGGGCGTCCCACAAGTCTCCTACTATTTGGAATCTTGCCTTGGAGAAAATTGAGCATAAGTTGGCCGGATGGAAGAAGATGTATTTGTCAAAAGGTGGAAGACTGACATTGCTTAAAAGTACATTAACGAGTCTTCCTACTTATTTTCTATCTCTTTTTACCATCCCTACGCAGGTGGCTAATAAAATTGAGAGGCTGCAAAGGGATTTTTTGTGGGGGGATTTCCAAGACACATTTGGTGGGATGGAACAAGGTGTGTGCACCTTTGGAAAATGGTGGATTAAGTGTAAGAAAATTAACTACTTTTAATAAAGCCCTACTAGGGAAGTGGTTATGGCGGTTTGGGATTAAGGAGATAAGGCTTTGGAGAAAGGTTGTAGCTCTAAAGTCTGGGGTAGAATGGGGAGGATGGACCTCCAAGCTAGATAAAGGGATTCATGGGTGCGGTTTGTGGAGAAGTATACGTATGGGTTGTGAGGAATTTAGCAAAAATATTCGATTTGAGGTAGGCGCAGGAGATAGAGTTAAGCTTTGGACAGATCAATCAATGGTGTGGGGATTCTCCACTTCATTTGATTTTTCCGAGCGTGTATGGGATTGCCTCCAATAAAAAGGCATCAGTGGTCTCTTCTCTTGATCGGTTGGGGATGGAGGAACGGAGAAGCTGGGGTGTTCGGTTTATTCGGAGACCAAATGATTGGGAAATGGGTGGAGTGGACGAATTTCTCCGTACATTGGCTTCAAATTTACCTCCCAATGAGAATGGTGATCGTTTGCGATGGAAGTTGACAAAGAATGGGGATTTTGATGTCCGATCGTTCTATAATAAGTTACGAAGTCCCTTACCCATAATTTTTCCTTGGAAAGGAGTCTGGAAGGTTAAGGCTCTTCAGCGTGTCTCCTTCTTTGTGTGGACAGCTGTATGGGATAAGATCCCTACAGGCGACAATTTGAGAGGTAGAGGGATGGATTTTGTTGACTGGTGCATTATGTGCCGTTGTGATGGGGAGACGGTGGATCATTTGCTACTTCATTGTGGTAAGGCTTATTAGTTGTGGAGTTTGATCTTTAGATTGTTTGGGATTTCTTGGGTCTTGCCAAGATCGGTTGCGAATATGCTCTTTGGCTGGCGAAATTAGCTTGGAAAGCATTTGTCTAGCATTTGGAATTTAGCTCCGTTGTGCTTAATGTGGTGTTTTTGGAGGGAGTGAAATAGGAGGACGTTTGAGAACATGGAAAAGTCGGATGACCAGTTATTGGCTTATTTCAGTGGCTCTTTGTTTGACTAGTCTAGGGCCCGGGGACTCACCTCTAGTGATTCTCTCCCCATGCTCGCTCTCTCCTTTGTATTTAGTTTCTTTTCCTTATCTTTTCCTCTCTAGTGTTTCTTATATCTTTGTAATTTTCTCTCTGCCTTATGTTTTTCTGCATAAGGTAGTGTTTTTTAATATACTTCTTTATTACTTATCAAAAAGAAAATTTTGCATTGCAAATTTTATTATCTGAGCAGTTAGATGTGAGATCTTTAGTAAAGTATAAAAACATATGCTGAATATAGTATAATTAACCTTACTTTGAATAAAGTGTAAACATATTCAAACTTCCACAGACAGAAAATTACAAAAGTGAAAATTTTGCTTGCTTAAATCTAGTACTACAACAGGCCATCTAATTTTGTACTGTTGCTGGTTCTCCATCTGTTTCAATAAAGATTCTTGATTTTTTTTTTTTTTTAAATGGCCACTTAAACAATTTCTACACCCAAATTATCTTTGTCCTCTCATTCCCTTAAAGAGAATGCTTGAAATGCTTCTGATTAGAATATCTTCCAGTCATGAACTAATTGATAAATTTGTTTGTACAAACACAGAACCCCTACGATCAGGATTGAACATAAAATAACCACGGATAGCCAAAAGGGAGAAATGATTATGGAGGCAAGTAGCTGAATAGCAATGATTCCAAAAACTAGACGGATGATCCTGAATTTGGGAAGGTACTCAGCATCTTGAGGTTTTAGTTTTGTCAACACATATGCAATGCCGTAGACGATTATAGCCACAATGAAAATCAAGATGATAGCAAAATGTTTTTCAAGTGGAGAGATGCTCAAGGGTTGAAAGTGTAAACCAATTAAGGCAACCAGAAGCATGACGAGGAAAGAAAGAAAAGTATGAAATGCTTCATAGAAACCGACAGCTTCGGCTTCATCACTGGAACATACAAAAACAAGAAATCCATCAACTTCAATATTACTTTTTCTTCCAAACATAAGAAAATCAAAATCCCACAAAATCCATTTAAAAAAAAAAAAAAAAAAAAAAAACCCTCAGCTTTATTAGGTTTCTCTTTCAAACCTACGAAAATGAGTGCAATACAACTTGAAGAGATAAACAAGCCACAAACAATAGAATTTCATTCACCCTTACTACAAGAAATAATATCTGAAATTTTGTCTTATCAAGAATTCTAAAAATTCACGCTTTATATGTGCGTGACTGCAATGCTGAGTTTGTAATAATTAAAGTCATTCAATAAGCTTCAGGTCTGATATAAGACTTATTGTTCCTCATTCATGCAGAAGTATTGATGTTGAAATGCAAACAACTACAACAATCAAGCCTTAGTCCCAAAACTTTCAAACTGGCTTGGGATCCTCAAAAGACTAATAAAAGTTGGCCACATATTTCTGCCATTCTATCATATCCAAAATCATACTCTTTGGTCAATTCTATCTCAGAGTCATCTTGGAAGTTTAATGTAGCCAATGAAGGACTAAGTTCAAGCATAGTATTCATTACAGTTTTGCCTTTGAATACAAAATTGACCATAACATGCGAATTAAAACCCATATTGAAACCATTTTAACCTAAGGACACATATAACAAAACCTTCAAAAACAAATTATTTTTACTTTAATTGAATTTCACACACAGATCCTTAGAAGAATTTTGAAGTAGTAACAAATTAAGTAATAATTAGGAAACTCAACTCACATAAAACAAATCCCAAATGAAAATGGACAGCCCAAAAAACAAAAAAATCAATTATACAGCCATGAAACAGAGAATTAACAATAAACTTCCCCTCCAAATTCAACCAATAATTTTAACAATTACATATCAATAAATATAATAGACCTAATATGCTTTATCTTACTAATCTAAATTATCCCAAATTATGCATGTCCAGAAGCTAGCCTCTAGGTGATATACAAGAACATATATATACAAGAACCCAAATCTGTTCACTAGGTGATATAAAAGCTTTCAAAATTGAAACCTTCAATAAATTAACAACCGAATTGAAGTTGAAACTGGTAGAAAACAAAAGGAAGATAACAATCAAATTTGAAAAATTGAAAAACGAAGGAGAACCCAAACCTCAGTATGTAAGCAAGTGCTTTAGAAATAAGTTCCACCACTTTCTTCGCAGCCGCTTTAAAGCTGAAACTAGTAGAAAACAAAAGTAACAACTATTAAACAAAAGAAAAAAAGGTCCAAGCAACAATCAATTTGTAAACACAAAAATCAATTTTTTATTCCCAACACCAACGTCTCTTTTTTCCTCAGTCACTTCTCTCTTCTCTCTTTTTCTCTCACCGGTCTCATTTCTCTCTTTTTCTTTCAGCGGCCTGCTTTCTTTCACTTTCTTCTTTTACCCAAGAGGAAAACCTTGAGATTTTGGGTTACGGTCTGAGCAAAAATAAAAAGAAATGAAGTTTGGGTCTGAGCAAAATCAAAAGAAATGAAGTTTGGGTAAGAGGAAAACCTTGAGATTTTGGGTTGGGTCTGAGAAAAAATCAAAAGAAATGAAGATGGCCGGAACAAGGGCTGCAGAGAGAGGATGGCCGGAGCTTGGGTTTGTGGAGGTGTGCTGAGTGTGGAGTTGTGGGTTTGTGGAGGATGGCCGGTTGAAGCGTGGGTTTGTGGAGGATGGCCGGTGGTTGGTTGTGGGTTTGTGGAGGTGGGGCTGTGGGTTTGGGATTACGGAGGTGGGCTTGTGGGTTTGGGATTGTGGAGGTGGGGCTGTGCAGTGGGTTGGCTTGGTTTGCTTCAGACGAAAGAGAAGATCAGAGAGAAGAGAAGAAGAAATTGAGAAATGAATATAAAAGAAATTAAAAAACGGGGAAAGAGAGAAATGAATACAAAAATGGATAGTGTTTAGGTAATCTGAAAAATAGATGTTGTGTAGTTAGGTGAAACGTGTTGCGTAGTTAGGTGAAAGGAAAAGGGTGGTGATAAAATAAATAAAGTAGTTTTTTTTTTTAAGTAGTTAAATACAGAAAATTGTATAATATTTAGGGTCCGTTTGGATAGAGCTTATTTTTGCTGAATTGAAAATTGAAACTGAAATCACTGTAGTAAAATAATTTTTTAATGTGTGAATAGTATTGCGGGGCCCATTTTTTATAAAAAATTGTTAAAAAAATATATGAACAGTACATGAACAGTGCTAAACAGTGCGTAAACAGTGCTAAACAGTGATTTTTGTCTCCGCACAGTACCGTTACAGTGAAAAACGTGCATGGACAGTAACTGGCACTGTTCATACACGTTGAAAAAAAAAAAAAAAAAAAAAGAGAAAACGCATAAACAGAAACGGGCTGCTGGATCCAAACACATACTTATTGTGAATGCTCTGAATGAGAGACAAATTATTAACGTTACCGTTAACAGCCGTTCACGTAACGAACGAAAAAACTACCTGTTATTTCTCTCCAATTCCAACTCTGTGAGTCTTCCGGCCATCGTCGGATGTTTTCGAAAAAAGAGAAAAATTGAAACTAACTTCTTGAGAAATCGAAAGAAGAGTAGGTATTTTGAGGTAGACAGGATTGTTTGAGAAACTAGAGAAAGATTTTACTACTTATATAGTAGTAGTTCACATACTAGAGGACGAATCACATACTAGAGGACTACGGACTACTTATATAGTAGTAGTTCACATACTAGAGGACGAAAGTTTTACTACTTATAGAAGACGAATCACAAATTACATACTAGAGGACTACGGACTACTTATATAGTAGTAGTTCAAATCACATACTAGAGGACGAAAGTTTTACTACTTATAGAGGACGAATCACAAATCACATACTAGAGGACTACGGACTACTTATATAGTAGTAGTTCAAATCACATACTAGAGGACTACGGACTACTTATATAGTAGTAGTTCACATACTAGAGGACGAAAGTTTTACTACTTATATAGATCTAGAGGACGAAAGTCAAGTTAAGTTTTCAAACAAGTTTTCGTCTGCTAGTACACAGATACTAGAGGACGAAAGTTACTTCAGATACTTCCTAATGTAAACTTTGTTATGTGGATTTTTATTTATTATTGATAACAAGTAAATTTCATGTACAGATTAAAGGGAGATTATTCCTTATAAGCATATTTTTATGTGTTTTTCTAGATGATGTGGGACTATAGGATTGCTTTTCTCTTTGGTCCTTCACAAAATATTTTACTAATAATGGTAGCAATTGCTTGATCTAAAATGAATTGTTGAATTGTTTGTTTTTATTATTTATATATGTATATAGCCCTTCTATAGTTTGAAGATATGATCATATGATGCTATTGTCATTTTTTTAAGGCCTTGTTGATTGAAATTTCATCCAAAACCCTTGATCAAACTAATTATGTTGCAACAATTATGCACCTTATTTTATCCAATTTGTGGGGCCTAGAAATTGGAACAATAGAACCAAACTCTTGAAAATGTTGATGTTTTTAACATAATTTTGTGTCATACTTATTTTTCGTATCATGGTTGCTGCAACATCTTGTAAAATCATTAACTTGTCTTCTTATTTGCATTCTAATTGAAACTACTATTGTTTATAATTTGAATAAGAATGATATTCCCTTTGTCTGTGTACCATTAATGAACCATTTCAAACATCATAAAAAATTAAAATAGTCCATTGTTTTGGAGTTTTGATTTTTAGAGTTCATAATGCTATTCATTCTTTCATACATTTGACCCATATGTAGATAGTTTTCCATTTGTAATTCTTTAGGCTACTACGTGACTATTTTCACGAGATAGTCTCATTTCAATAAAATTATTTTTACCTATCAAAAAAATTTGTTTAGAGTTCATTTGGTTTTGTTTCTATCCTAACTTTCCAACATTTCTCTCCTATACAGGTGATAGACTAGAGTAATTTCAAGATAACAACGAGTGATAAAATTGAGGTTACTCTTTCTGCGAAGTTGAGGAATTTAAGGTGAAACTATTTTAATGTGGTTATCCAACCACCAATTACAAAACCTCATTTTAAAACATCATGCACAAAAAAGTCAAGTATCTATAAATATGTTTATTTTGTGAGTTATTAGGGGTATTTTCTTTTCTTTTTTTCAATTTTATATTTTTTGATTGAATGTAGCTTAATAAAAAGATTTTGAAATTTTGTCATGGGAGTTGTCAAGTGCCTGTTTGAAAATTTGTTATTCTAATATGTTGTTACAATTTCGTTATTCTCTTTTTTTTTTCACAATATCTATTTTTAAATTTCACACAATAATAGTTCCAGAGGAGTGTACTACAAACAAGTTTTGCTTGGAGAGGATGGATTAAATGCAAACACTTTTTTGGTTATAAAATATTTTAAGGATAAACTACGTATTTGGTCTCTATTCTATACACTATATTTCAATTTGATCTCTGTTAAGGCTCATTTTTTAGAAGCCCAACAGCCGGAAGAAGACCAAAGATATGGGCAAGAAAAGAGTTAGTGGATTGATAAGAAAAAACCATTAATGGCAGGAATAATGGATCACAGACCCATAAAATGAATAAATGGGTCTTGAGAAAAGCAAATGGGCCCAGAGGAGTCTAAAAGAGGAAATAGTAAACTCATGGATATTATGTAATGAAGAAAATTAAGAATAGGTCATAGCAAGCCCGATGTAATGAAGTAAGAAAGAAAGGGGCTAATAGAAAGCCCATAAGTCTCAAGAACGAAGGATAAAGTAATTGGGCCAAGGAAGCCCAAAAGAGTTAGCAAGATGCCCAGGGGAATTCAGAATTAGGAAATGGGCCAAGAATGCCCAAGGAAAGCAAATGGGCCAAGGATGCCAATGGGCCAAGGATGCCCAAGGAGAAAGAAATGGGATGAAAGAGCCCACAAGCAATGTAACAGATTGGGAAACCCCAAAGTAATATGAATGACCATACAGAGTCGTTGAAAAAAGGCTGCGCAGCAAGCCTAAAGAGGCCCAACAAACACGGGCCTAATAACACTGTGGCAAGAATAGCAAAATAATGTGGCAGGAATGGCAACGGGACTACGGGTGCTTCTCATGGGCTTTTTACTAACTCCTTGGTCTTCTTTGGCCCAAGTACTTTATATTTCATCCTTAGGGCTTTTGGGTTGTCCATTACCCTTTATTTTTTATACTTACATTGCTTTGGACCTACTACGGCAACTGTAGCTCATTCTCACCTTTTACATCCATACAACCCATGGGTTTGCTACTTCTCTCTTTCTGGGCCCTTTTATGCTTATTTACTTCTTCAAGGTCCATTTGTTTGCTTTATGGACCCATTATCCATTATTTCTACCGCTTGGGCTTAATGGCTTTTCTATCCCACTTTCTTTTGCCCACGTTGTTGGGCTTCTTCCTCCTGCTAGGCTCCAAAAAAAAAAAAAAAAAGCATCTACAAGAGTTTAGGTACAATTTTGGGAAGATGTTAAACACCCAAAATTGCTCAACCCGTGAGTTGACTTTCACTCATTGTGTCTTACATCTTAATCTCATTGAAGGCATGTTCAATATTGCATACTAGACTCATACACACACACACACACTAGCATACATCTAAGTATACAATATGACATCAATCACTCCAAAACCCTAATCATACATCTATCATGGCATATCACCTCAAACCTAGCATACATCTATCATGCATATCATCTCATATCATCCAAGGAAACAAGCATGACATAAATTACAAGGGTAGAAACACATCATGGCAAGATCAAACAAACATAATATTGCATCTCATTATTAAGGGAAAGACAGACAAGTAAACATCATCCATATTCATCATCCAAAGCAAGATTATATCCAAAACAATGCATGTTCATGTAAATGCATGCCTTACCTTTACTTACCTTATCGCATCTCAACACCTATTTATCAATGGATGGACATATAAATGCATGTTCATGGTATTAAAGCAAGAAATAAAAAAATAAACCCTAATCGAGGATGTTAAAGGCAAACAAGTAATTAAACAGAGAAACAGCAGCTCAAGAACATAAAAATAAGACAAAACAAAGGCATATGATGTAAAAGAAACAAATAAACAAAAGCCGAAAACTTAGATTAGTGTTTCTGGGCAAGAGTATGTGTGCGCATGCATAGGCCTGCGTATGCATGCCGGTTGTATGCATATGCATACTACAAGTCTACATGCGCATACAGAATCATAAATATGCAGACAAGCCTGATGAACCCTAAACCAAAAAACAAGAACATAAAACAAAACAGAAACTTAAAACAACAAATCTAACAACCTAACATGCTTTTAAACATACAAACTACTAAACCTTATGCTAAACAAACATATCTAGTGTGTGTTTGGGAGGGGCTGAAACGCCCATGTCTGCGTTTCAACCCCCTTCCACGTTTTTTTTTTTTTTTTTTTTTTTTCACTTAAGTGGGACGCGCGTGGTCATTGTTCATTGGCCATGAACAGTGATTTTAGGCCAATGAACAGTGATTTTAAACGTGAACAGTGTTTTTTACACATTAAAAAATTATTTTGCTACAGTATTTTTCAGTTTTCAGTTTCAACTGCATCCAAACAGACCCCTAAGCATAAATAAAGTTAGGAAACAAGATTAAAGCATAAATGAAAGAAAAAAACTTTAGAACTCAACACCTCAAAACAAAAGCTCCTAGGCTTAATTTTGACAATTTTCTTTAGTCAAATCTATTCACAATAAAACAAGGAAGTGATTAGTAATCTTAAAACTCAAAGATTAAGGCAAGAAAGGCCTCAATCTAAAAAAATATATGTATTTTTAACCAATTTGGACTATATAATTAAATAATTTTGAGGGGTTCCGATTGTAATTAATTTGACTAGTAATTTTGGGAATAACTATTATAAGTGATAAGGCAATATCCGAATTGATAATGAGGGGGTATAATTATGGCCTGACGTGGCAATCAAGGTAGAGAAAGTGCGTAATTGAAGAAATTGAAATAGTAACGTCTTCCTCTGAGTCGGTGATAACAAAACCGAGAGTCTCTCCATCTCCGTGTGTGAGTCGGAGAGTGATGTAGTAAAACCTTTGTTTGCTAAAACTGAGAAAAACCTAAGCGCAAAAATACTCTCTCTCTCTCCAAGATTCCTCTCTCGGCAAACAGCAAAGATTTCAGTAGTCATGGCTATGGCTATGCTTGGGTTTAGATGCAAGCACTCGTGTGGATATGGGTTTAGATGCTATCCCTCGTATGGGTGTGAAGAAGACTCCCTCTTCTTCTTCTGCTTCTGGGTATCCTTCAAAGCAGCAAGATTCTGCTGCCAGTAATAGTGAAAAGAAAGAGAGGATTGTGGTCAAGATTAATTTGGCTGCATGGCGGCAAAGGAAAGCGCAACAACAACAGATGGAATCAAGTTCATCAACTCAAGCAATCAACACATGTTCCGAACAGAAAAAGGTACAAGAGGAGGAGGAGAAGTCGTTGGAGTTAAAACTTGAAGCATCAAAAAGAAAACTACAACTTGGGTACCAACAAGTTTAAAAGGCCAAAAGAAAGATTCAATTGGTGGATTTGAGAGACATTCCTATGCCTGAACCAGAGATTAATCTCGCCAAGAAGTCTAAGTGCCATTACCGTCATTGGTGATCTAGATGTAGTTGATGATTCTTTTTGTATATTCAGCCTTTAGATTTAATATGATTTTTGAATTCTTTGCACTCAGTTCATTAAGTAATGATGAAGATCATTTACAATTCTAATTTGTTACGTTTTGGATTTATAAGATTTTTTGTTAGTATTGAATGAATGCACTTGTGTTTAAGTCAGTCCCTCCGACTGTCGGAGTGAACAAAAAAGAGGATTGATTGAACAAACAGAGTTAGTGTTTGGTTGGGTTTTTCCAATGGGGATGATGGGTTCTAATCCGCTTAGAACAAATAAAGAAAGTAAAACAAAAAACAGAGACTAGAGAGAGACTCCAAATTCAATTCTTGTAGTGGGATTAAGCAGAGGGTGAGAGTGGAAAGTAATTAAAGAAATAGAAAAAGTCACGGCTAGTTGTGGGGTTGGGATTGCGTGGGGTGAAATTGTTTTATCAGAGTCGGAGAGAGCAAGTTTCTTCTCTGCGTCACTGACTCGGAGATAACAAAACAGAATAAATTTTTTTCTTTTTTTTTTAATTATCATTCCAAACCCAAAACCTAAAACTAACGGCTACTTTGGTATTTGGGAAAGTTTATTTATTTATTTTTATTCCCCATTTTACCCCTCACTTTTAAGTTTATTACTCATACGTGTGACACCCTTTTTCTTTTTTCCAATACAAATATTAATATTATTTATTTATTTGTTTGTTTTTACTTCAATTACTATACACCAGAGAGAGAGAGAGAGAGAGAGAGAGAGAGAGAGAGAGTTTCCATTGGAACAGTTGGGGGAGATGGGTTTCAAAAATTTTGTTTGTTTTTGTTTTAAACTTGTTGGGTTGGGTTTTTCCTTTACTAATTAAGTATGGATTTTATGGTTGGATTGATTGATTGAATTTTAAGGCTGGGTACAAGAAGCCCATGAGAGATGAAATGTCACTGTCTCAATGGGTTTGTCTTTTTTGTAGCAAATTGTTTATTTGTTTGTTTGTTTTGGGGTCATAGTGATAGTGGGGAGTATGCCAAGTTGGTACTGTATTGTGAGGTTCCTCAATATTTGATTTTTTTTTTAATATATAATATTATTGATTGTGTTTTCTATTGTAATGGAGCATTTTTATGTTAAGTTTATATACATGGTTTCTTCTTTGGCTTTGTGGGATTGTTTATACACAATCAGTTTGTTTTGCTTGTTTACATATCTTAAAATGTCGAAATGCTGTCCTAATGAGGGGTTTATTTGGGTTCTGCTAGCAGAAATAAATATTATTTTTTGTCAAGGTATGGGATTTGGAACTCAGCTTTTTATAGCTTGCTTTACGAATTAGCTTATGGTGGTTTTTTTGCAATACTAGCTCAAGCAGTTTCTTACACATAGTTCTCCCCTATAAAGCCTATATAGTAATATATTTGAGGTATCTGGAGGATAAATGTTAGGCTTTCTGTTTTCATTGCAGGGTGATGTAATGATAGCAGTGCTTATAATATGTGAACTTGCTCAATAATTGCCCGAAGTCAGTTTTCAAGGCTCACACTTCATTTGCTTCCATATATCATCTTCTAAAATAAGTTGTATAGCAGCTCACATCCAGAATTTATAACGAGATAAAGAGGTGCGGCAGTCTCTTTACCTCGATAAAGAATATATAGCCCCTTTTCAATCTCTCAACTGCATCATTTGTACAGCAATACTAGTGTCAATTTAATAATAAAATAAACCAGCGAGTCAATGTTCTTATAGTGTATAACGATGTGATGATTTACTTTTGTTCATGCAAATTAGTTTCTGTTTGTATATCAGATTTATCTGCTATCAGCAGCATTACTCTTGTACTACTAGCAATATTATGGTCATGGAACACGTGACACAGAACTTCATTTCATCATCTACTGTTTGAATGCATGCTTGGAATCTGATTATCCATTTCAATAGGAAAATTAATTTGAGAAGTAAAAGAAATTGAATAAGCTATTGATTTGAAGGTACATATACAGTATAACCCCCAGAGTCAACAACAGAAGGTTGGGTAATCAACTAATCATAGGACCTGTGTCAAAACTTGAATAGAGGATGCATTCCTGAAAAGATAGTAGATGGAAAAATTTAGGTATAATATTCTGTTCCAAAATTGTTAAAGTTGTATGGATGCCTGTGGATTTTACATAAAAGAGCCGGTTGAAAATTTTTAAGCCCCTGTGATTTTAGAGGGACTGAGAACTCATCAAGAATTAGTTTTCTTTAGCTGAGCTTGTACTGTACATCAATGTGTTGGGTTATTCAGTTATTGGGACTGAGAACCCATCAAGCATTAGGTTTCTTTAGCTGACCTAGATTTGCTTTCATTTTCAATGAGACCAAACTAGAACTTATTAAATGTTTTGCATGGCTAAAGTGATGCGCCAAAAAAACTTGTATGGATTAACCTGCTCAGATAACAAGATTGCAATACGGGCCATGTTCTTATTGGATACTTACTATTTTTCTTATTGAACAATGAAAGATCAAAAGAAATCCTGAAAAGGGTTATGTGTTGTACTCAGTCTAGCCTTTTCAAGTCTCTTTCCTGTCATTGAATGACACATTATAATCTAAGGGAGTCAATTTAGTTGACCAAGTGCCATCCAAAATTAAGCTTTCTTCCCCTATTCTTTCACCAACTTGCCTACAAATTCTGCAATGTTCTTATCTGAGCTTCCACCTAAACTAACAGCTCTTATTACAAGCTTTCTCCATTTAGTTGAATTCTTTATAATCTCTTCACTTCTTTCTCCTGCTGTAACTCGTTTTATGCACATCTCTAGCTCATCCCTTGTCAAAATCCCCTCCTTGTTCTTCTTAGCCTTTACTCCCACCTGCCACAACTCCTCCACAAACTTAGCATTAGTAGGCTGATCACTCCACTGCGGCATTGCTACCATTGGCACCCCTAGGCTCAAGGCCTCCAATGTTGAGTTCCAGCCACAATGTGTCACAAAGCAAGCCACAGCCTGATGTGCCAGCACCTGTAGTTGATTGCACCATGGTACAACCAACCCTCTTTCTTGTGCTGAATTAATAAATTCAATTGGAAACTTGTTTATGGAATCTTTTGCAACCAACAGAAAATGCATGTTGCTTGCTATCAAACCACATGCAATTTCTTCAGCTTGTTTAGCTGTTATGTCTGCCATGCTTCCAAATGATACATATATCACTGACTTTGGTGGTTTAGTCTCTAGCCAGCTCAAGCACTGGTCACTACTAAGCTCCCAGAGACTGGCGCCATAAGCTATGTCTCCACTGATCTGTTGATCTAGGTAGGCTGATGGCACCATTGGACCAACCATCACCAAGGGCCAGAGTCCTGACATGGCCTTCACTAGCTTTTCAACAATCAATGAACAAAATGAGAAAGATAAACAATTATACAAATACAGGTCTTACTACTCGGCATATAAAACTATAATGTAGAATTTGATAGATTTGGCTCCTAATCTTTGATTCTGAAAGGAAAAAAAAAGACTCCTTTTTTTTTTCTTCTCTTTTCCTTTTGGATAGGAGAGACTCCTAATCTTTGATCATTTCTGATTTCAATAAAGGCATAAATAAAACACATGATTTCCAAATTTAAAATGTATAGTTATATATTTCATACTTATCTATTGTCCAAGATTATCCTGAACATTTTGAGAAGCTCTAAATAAAAATGTATGGTTATATATTTCATACTAATCCATTGTCCAAGATTTTCCTGAATATACTGAGTAGCTCTAAATTATTTGGAAATTCCTTGGTCTTCTGATCTCATCTCATCAAAAATTAAAAAATAGGAATTCACCTATTCCATCTTCTACTTTTTCCCTCTTAACATCATTTGATTTCTCAATTCCCACGATTGTCTTTCGGTTTCAATTTATTTCTGGCAAATTATTTAGTAATGCTATGACCCTGATTTATTTAACCATGTTCATATAAATCAATGTTTCCAAAATTTGTTTCTTCCTGGCATCTATTCTTAACAATATAAAGTGGTAGAACTACCTATGCAAAAAAAAAAAAAAAAAAAAAAAAAAAAAAAACACACACACACACACCTATCAATCTATGATGCACGGACACGGACACGACACGGACACGACACGGACATGGATACGGCGATATGGCAATTTTAAAAAAATAAGGACACGACACGGCGTGGACACGGCAATTAAATAATAAATTAAATTTTATATTTAGGCATATTTTTTAATATTTTTGGACATAAAATACATTTATATCTAGAATTTAAATTGTTTAAGAACTACAAATAAGTAAACTAACACCTAAAGTAATATAATAATACACATAAAATGTTAAAAATACAAACCAAAAATTTAGATAGTCTACATTCAACACCAAACTAAAAACATAAAAGGAAAACAAGCTTTAAACTTTTGGGATTAAAAAAAATTAATATATATATATATATATGTAGTGAGAGAGAGATTAAAAAAAAAAACGAGTTATAAGTTAAATGATATAATTTTGCTAAGTCACTAATATGGGCTAAGTCTATAACAGTACATAACTAAGTCACTATCTTTTTATATCATGGGCTAATATGGGCTAAGTCATTGTCTTTTTGGGGCTAACAGTGACTTAACCCAAAAAAGTCACTAAATATATATGCGTTATAAAAAAAAGCGTTATCTGACAGAAAGAAAAAAAACAAAAAAAACAAAGGGAGAAAGGGGAAGAGGTCGGACTCAGACCTGTCCACGCCGAGAGAGAGAGAGAGAGATCGGAAGGGACAAAGGGCACGGCGTCGACGGTGACTGTCTATGGAGCTCGCTGACTCGCCGATCGGCCCGATCTAGCATCGGCGATTGTCTATGGGTTTCAACTTTCACCGGCGATTGCCAAAATTTGTGATTTTTTGTTTTTTTTTTTTTTTTCACTGTTGGCGTGTCTACCGTGTCAGAGCCATGTCGGAGAAGCAAAAAAAAAAAAAAAAAAAAAAAAAAAAAAAAAAAAAAAAGAGACACCGCTCGGACACTGGAGTCCGGCGAGTCGTGTCGGTATCCGTGTCGGACACCGGTACGTAGCCAAAAATGGTGTGTCGGTGCAACCTAGCCTATTATAATTAGTTAATTAAAAGAAAGTTGCCAAAAATGACGTGTCGGTGCAACCTAGCCTATCATAGTTAGTTAGTTAAAAGAAAGTTACCTCACTTTCCAACTCTGCAGAACTGTTACAGAACACCCAATCATTTTTATCCAAACAGCTAAATTGTTCCATGATCACTGCCAAATAAGCAGAATTACTTGAAGGCTGAGCAAGAAAACTAGGCAAGTCAGCAGGGCCAAGTGAAGGTAGTCCAGGCAACAACACAGGCTCAGTTGCTTGCTTCTCTGGCAAAGCCAGGCGATCATGATCGATATGCCAGTACATGGAGCACACAGAAGCTGAGTTTGTCAAGAATACTGCCCCATAAATGCCAAATTGCCTGGCCACATCAAGAGCCCATGGAAGTATCGAGTCATAAACAACACAGTTTACCGGTGAGGCTGAGTCTTTGAATTTTGATATGAGCTCTGATAGAGTTCTTGAACCAACTGATTTGAATGACTCTAAGTAGGCTTCTGTACTAGGAGCTTGCTTATATCCACCTTCATCATAGCCATCTGAGATGGGCTCAACACCAACAGTGGTTGCGTGAATGGACCTGACAGTGTAATGGGTTGTGGCCAGAGTGGCCTTGAGACCTTTGGAGGCTAAACGTTTGGCAAACTGGAGGAGTGGGTTTATGTGGCCTTGGGCAGGATAAGTGAGCACAACAACATGACCTTTTTGGTAGCTCATTTTTTTTTTTTTTTTGCTTTCAGGTACCTTGATTTGATGAATAGCAGACATACTTATAGGCCTTACTTGAGGTGCCTTGGACTTATTTGCCATGGAATATTTTGGCTAAAAATTAGAAAAGTCGTTCACCCTTTTTACTTTAGTGGCCAAATTTGGTGAATAATTTTTCAAATACTGCAGATTAGGTATTGAATTTTTTATATCAGCAAATATAAAAAGGTACTGAATTGTTCAAGTTATATATTGGTTTTAAAATAAACTGGATTTGGACCCACCAATCCATAGGTTTACATGATATATGTTTTTTTAATAAATAATTTAATACTTAAAATAGTGGAAGAAACGGAATTGCTTAAGGTTTTTAGATTTTTGCATAATATATGTTATGTTGGTCAATTTAAGCCAATCATAGAAACCAAGCGTAAGATTTGGCCAGTGCTATTATTATTATTTTTTTTATTTTTTTGGGATTGCCAGTGCTAATTTTTAGTTTCAATGAAGTGAACTAGATAATCTAACCACCAAGTTGGATTAATTTATATTACATATAAGAGGATTCTTCTCTTTCAAGTTTCAACTGGACATTTATATGGTTCGAAAACACCCTCATTGATGTAGGGTAACTTTATTTAGAAATAGGGTCATAAATGTTAAATAACAAATTTTATTTTAAATTCAAAAAGAGAATTCCTAAAATTTGGGATTTTTTCCCTTCACATTCAAAAAAGAAATTACAGTTACTATTTATCTCTAAAGTTTATCATTTTTATTTATTTGAAAAATAAAAAATATATATATTTCTAAATTTTAATAGATGCAAATTATTAACCTTTACAAAAAAATATATATATATATATATATATATATATATAAAAAGAGCCTAGGCTAGTAGTATATATTACAATTATGGTTCAATAGTTAAATTCACAATATTTTAATCTTTTGGAACAATAATTATTTATCATGATATCAAAATAACATATACTAACTTCAATTATTTATCAGTATATTAAAAAATTAACAAGTACTTTTAGAACATTTATTAATAAATTATTTAAAGAAAGTTTTAGTATCACTTTCATGAAAAATATTTATAAAAAAACTGTAAAAAAAATCAACTACTTTTTTTTATAAAAATTTAAAAAAATATATTTTTTAAACCAAAACTATAAGCATCAAATTAACTTTTCCCTGCTTTTTTTTTTTTTTTTTGGGTGAAAATTTTTCCCTATTATACTTCCCCTGTGGAAAGATACATTGAATTATTGCAATCCCTTGTGTCATAGAAATTCAAACTGTCGTGTTCCAAAAGTAATTCTTGTACGAATATTTTTAATTATTCTAGATGCTGACTAATGAAATTATGTATCAAACTTATCAAGTTGTTGATTCCGATTTCCCAATATCTTCTGATAAGATAAGGTTTAGGTGCTTTTAGGGGATGACGTTATTTCTTTTTTCTATTTTCTTAGTAAAGAAGATTTTATTGAAGGAAAACTCCCACAATTACAACAGGATCACTCCCTAACCCCCATCTACAACAGCCAAAACATTATGAGCAATAGCCAATAGGTATGGAAATGAACCCAACAAAAAGAGTAGAACAGCTTTACACAGCAGTTAATGCTCTCTGATAACGTGAGAAACCAATTACCAAAAAAAAAAAAAAAATTATACGTCTACAATATTTTTACCAAAAATTATAAGTAATAGGTTGTTGTTAGTTTTAATTTGAACATACTATTGAAGTTATCTTTTTGTCGCCAATAACAATCCGTAACAATCTGTTATTTAAAATTTATTGTAAAAGTGTTGTAAAAATATTATTAAGGGTAAAATACTATTTTGGTCTCTAAACTTTGCTAAAAGTTTGTTTTTTGTTCTTAAACTTTAAAAAGTTCTTTTTTCATCCCTAAACTTTGTAAAAAAAATTTCAATAGTTTTGAAACAAAAATAGGGATGAAAAAAGAACTTTTTTCAATAGTTTAAGGATGAAAACAAACTTTTAGTAAAATTTAAGAATATAAATAAAACATTTTCAATATTTTAGGGATGAAAAATGAACTTTTTAATAGTTTAGGAATGAAAAATGAACTTCTTAAAGTTTGAGGATGAAAACCAAACTTTTGATAAAGTTTATGACCAAAATAACAAACTAGCCAAAGAGCGCTGACCTACTTTTCTTAGCACCCAGTAAAGGCCAATAAAGAGAATGGTCCTCTTCTACAATTGCCAATCGGTTCTTATAAGCAACTTGCACAATTAGAAAAACTAGAAGAAAAAAAAATTAATGAAAACCCTCTTATTCATTTAATAAAAATAATGCCTTAGTTCAAAATAAAATTACATTACTAAATTGCAAGTCAGGTCCAAGTAATTAATTAATCAAATTCAGTAACACGGAATTATCGATAAATTGTAAAATAAATCACAAGAACAACCACACGAGGTAAGGAATTGTCCAAATACTCTTGGGTCTAGCCCAATTTTGTCAAATTCAGTATGAAAAAAGATTGCGATATGATCAAAATTTAGAAGATCTCCAATACATGTAACTTGACTTAAACCTAAGCTCCCACCTATTGCTACAAATGCTTCACCAACCCTGTCTTCACAATGATTTGTTGCCGCAAGTCATGAGGCCAACTGCCAAATTGATCTCTTAGTTACTTCGAGGCCACTTGAAAATTTGTAGTCCTTGTGGTTTTAATGTAACACTCCAATAAACACGAACGGGTTATCTAGTGTTTTTGGGTTGCTAAAGTCTCATCTCAATAGTTTATCAATTTAGAGAGGATTGGAAGACAATTAAGATTAACATGGTTTTCTTTTGGTTCCGGTGCCCTTTTTCTTCAAGCCTCATTACAGTGGTTTTTTTTTTTTCTTTTGATTAGGGTTGATGTGGGATTTAAATGGAAATAGGGTTTGGGGTCTTTGGGCTGTAATTTGGCACAAAACCGATTTGTGAAGCAAATCTAAAAAAATTTCCTGTAATTGAGTAGTTGTATCTTATAAAGCTCTTAATAAAACAGACAAGAGTTATGTCATTGAATTACAAGATACTTGGCATTATGTCATGATGATCCAAGAAGGAAGTTCTGTAAAAGCAACAGGAAGAATTGCTCAGATACCCGTAAGCGAGGCTTATTTAGGTCGTGTTATAAATGCCCTAGCGAAACCTATTGATGGTCGAGGTGAAATTTCAGCTTCTGAATCTAAGTTAGGCAATCCACATTGATGCAATGAATGGGAGGGACCCAAGACAATGACAGTACGATCCAAATAATCCACCCGTTTGCCAAGCAAAGTCGAATTATGAATTAAGACATAAAAATAACTTTTATTGAACAAACAATCTCATACAAAGCTATAACCCAACATGAAAGCCACAGGATGTTATGCACCCTGGTATTACTGCTTTACATATTTGAGCAAAAACCAATACCAGAAAGGCAGAAACTTGCCCTGATACTGTCAAAAAAACATCTACATATTTACAACTTGATGTAAGCAGGAAGATAGTTCTATGATCTTTCACCAGAAGGCGAGGTACTTAACTACTGCTGTATTTACGTCTACCAAGACCTCCAACTTGTCTCACCAAAACAGCACGCAAAATCTTAGCGGCAGCACTCACTAACACTATATTTGCAAATGTTATCAAACCATTTGTTTTCTCTTCACCTTTTTTTTTTTTCATAACCCACTCTTGTATCTTGGAATTTCTCGTTCTCGTTTTCTTACAGCCACACGTATTGAAAACCATTTTAGCACACTGAATAGCTTTGTCCATCTTGTCTGAGCTTTCCCAATGGCAGCACGTGCAGAAATGAAATTGTCAACAACATTCTGAAGATCTGATTGTGATTCTAAATTGACACTCTGAGTTAGAAGATCAGTATCAAAAAAGTTCAGATGATCGTCATCAAATGAATGGTTCATGGACTCGGGGAAACTCAAAGCCTGTTCATATCTGAGACCCATATTGTCAATACCGTGCAGGGCAAAATCTTCCAAACCACTACTGCCCCCAACAGAATAGATGGACGAAATGATATCTGGAGAAGAGGCACTTTGCTGTGCATAATCAAAACCAGCAATCTTGTGAGAAGCCAAAAACTTGCACCCGTTAGAACTCTCCGTCCTAGGCGAGCTTGAAGTGTAAAGAACGTTGCTTAAGTGTGAAGAGCTGCCCACAATAGAGGCTTCATCATCAAAAGAAACGACTTCCCCCCAGTGTTCGAATGCAGAAATCACCAAGTTGTGGGCATCAGCCTAATGGAAATGGATGATCATAAGAAGTTAGACATGACTAAAGGAGAAAAAAAAAATGAAAACAAAGCAGATTTGAGGTAATAAGAGGAGTGCCTTCTCAGTTTCAGACAGCTTATCAATAGGAACATACTGGCATTCCAAAAGTAGTCCCATCACTTGTCCCACGACATTAAAGACCACACCAGTTTTTTGTTGGGAACTTGGAGGGCAATACAAGAACATCCTCTTCTCAAATACACATGTCCGAGCATGCTCCACAGTGACTTCCCACATCTTAGCTGACATACCTGTGCCGAGTATCTGCACATCCAAACAAATTACTGTTATTACTCCATTCAAAGAGAGCTGAATTAAACCATATTTTTCTAGACTTTGAACACTTCATTTTGTTCACAGAAGATCACATAGTAGTTCAATGTATGGGTATATATGGGACATAAATTTTAGTAGTATGTGCAGATTGTGCTCAGAACACTGATTTGGACCCTAAATTATAAGAAACAGAGCATAACCCTAGATCCGGACTACAATACTAAGGAAATAGACAAACAGATTCTGGTGTCTGACATGGTCAAGAGGGATTTATCAGTCTCAACAGAAGTTGAATTGAGATATTTCTATAGCTAACCACCATACCACAATCTCAAAGGAACCTGAAGATCTAACAAGAGCCATGTCAATACATGTTTAACAGAGACATGCTGTGCCCGATTCAAGAACAAAATCTAACATCAAAATCTAACATGCTGTGCCCAATTCAAGAACACAATCTAACATGCGGTGCACCAGCAAAATTTTCCCTTGTGAATGCTTCTATTCAAAGAGAAAAACACCCAAGGGTATTGTCCTCAATAATGAGCAGACATCCTGATTAATCTAAACATAACGGCTGTTAAACCACTAGACTGTTCTCATTTTCATATTTTTAACAAATGCTGACAAGTGTATGAATACAACAATACATCACTCTTTACAAAGTAGTGCTTCAAATTCAGAATTCTAGAGAAAAATTAGTAAGGAGTACTAAAAAGTAAAAGTAATTGAGGTAAGTGCAGGTTTTATTTACATTTCGGAGCCTTGCAGGGTCTATGAAGAGTAGGATCAAAAAATCCTTCACAGTATTGATGCTTTCCCGACTCAAACGCTTATGGAAAGCTCCATCTTTGCCAATCTTTTCTAATCTCCAAACTTCATCATGCAAAGAAGGAGGGTGATGCTTCTTGTACACTGCAAAAAGAATCAGTAATTAGAAAGGTGTTTCATTTGATTTATTTCCCATTAGTTACTTTAGAAACCTAACAAATGTAGCCTGGTAGGTACTTTTGTCAACTCAGTCCAAATGTATAGGATTCAAGCTATGCAGAAAGTCATGACAGACAAAATAACAAGTTGTTCACGTAATAAGAACACATTACATAGAAGTGTTGAACAAAACAAATAGACTATATCCATAACAATATTGGGTAGCTATTTGATACAATTACTCCATAGCAGTAACAAGGAGTGAGTAAAGTAAGATGGAAAAACAAAGATGAAAGGTTTGTAAAACTTGATGGTCAAGAGATACTACCGAGTAATTTTTTTTTTTTTTTTTTTGATATCTTCAATCAATAATTCACAAGGATAGAAATATTGAAGAGGACATGAAATATAGGATGAGATTAGGGTGTATGAAGTGGAAAAATGCATCAAGAATATTCTATGATCATAAAATACATTAAAGGGAAAGTTTTACAATACTGCTATAAGACTTGGGCTATTAAGAAACATGTTCATAAAATGAGCTGAAATGAAATTTACTAAGATGGATGACTAAAAATACAAGGAAAGATAGGATGTGGAATGAAGACATTTTTTAAATATAGGATGACTCCTATTGATGAAAAAATGTGGGAGAGTCACTTGACGTAGTATGGCCATGTGCAAAGGATCCATTCATGCATCACTGAAGAAAAGTGATTTGATTCAAGTAGATAGAATGAAAAGAGGTAAAGAAAGGCCTAAAATTACATTGGTAGAAATAGTAAAAATGAATATATTAGTTAAGGAGGTGACAAAAAATACAATTTTGGATAGGATAGAACGGTGGAGAAATATAAATGTGGTAGACCCTGGTTAGTCTAACAAAGACAGCCAACCCCAAATTTTTGGGGCTAAAGCTTTGTTGTTGCTGTTTTTGTTGTAATCATGATAATCATATATAAAACCAAACACTAAAGAAACAAGCATTAGAATTTTAAACTTCGATCTTAAAAAATCAAATCAAAGGATATTAAAAGTAAGTGCTCACATTCTCCACGATGATCCCTGACAATAAAGGATTCTGTCTTTGCTTCTCTTATGCTAGTTCCATCAATTTTATCCACAACTCTTGCCCCTAGCCTGAACCTACGGCTTCTTGTCCAGCTAGAATTATCTGTAAAGGAAATCTCACTCACAAAACCAGTGCCCTCTTTAAGATTTACAAATGCATCTCCTGTAAGCAGGGGCTTCTTTCCTTCCCTCTCTCTCACAATGTTGTTTTTAAACTCTTCGACTGTCCAATTGTCATTCTCATCACCATCAAAATCACCCTCAAGAACAACAATTTCCACCTTGGCCAAGGACTCTGGCCCAGATATTACAGTTTGCCCAGTAATAGCATCAATCAAAGCCACTTGTATGTTTGAACAATCTTCTCCTTCAATTCGAGCTCCAGTAAATACTGGAAGAGAAAGGTTGTTTACAAACTTTAGCTGTAGGATTCTTGACACAGAAGTATGTACCTCTTTCCCACAATTCCTGAACAGAAATGCACAAGATGCATCATCTATGTAATCTTATTCCACAGGACAGTTAATATGATAACCTTATTAAAAATAATCTTAATGACCACAGTATCATTTCTTACTGTTTCATGCTGTTCAAATGCTTTTTTAAGGCCAATTCAACTTCCTCTTTGACCTGTAAATATATAACATTAATGCATATCAAGCAATTATTCAACAATCAATTAGAACTGTGACATATATTTACAGAATAAAAACAAGTGCAAGATGGAACTAACAGCTGCTAAAAGTGACAAATTAGTGTTTTAATTCACAGAGACTAATTTCCAGTCACATCTATAGCCCATAACTTAGGAAGGATACACCATTGGCAAATAGCAACTATTTCAAAACCACTACAGGTATAAAGAAGAATATAAGCACAATTCTGCAGCAAGTTACAATCTCTTTAATACATACAACCCCATATTTCCTTAGGGCCACTATCAGTCGAGTCAGAAAATAACATTCCCATGCTAAAAATATCCTCAACCTTTCGCAAAAATGAACTCCAAGAATTGACTCGTTAGAATTTAGAAGTCCAATCACTGAGGCAAATAGACTCTCTGCGCACTGTACTCTGACATGTTCAGATATCCTAAGTAGTTAACAAAGTTTCAAGTTAGGTGCATTTGGATTAATGGGTTTATAGTATTATCATAAGCTTCACCTGTCTTTAGGGGGAAAAATCAACTTTTAAATTTGAGTTATACACATATATGGTGTTTTATGACATCTCCAATTCTTAAAAACAGTCTATATTGATGACATATATCAATATTAAATTATTGATGTGTTTATCAAGTTCATAAATACTACCAAAAAAAAAATCACTAATATGTGAGTATTATATTTCAATGAATTAGCAATAGACAGAACAAATAATTATTTATAATAAATAATCTTTAAGTCTAACATATAAATGTCAAACTGATTATCACAAGTACGTTTATCCAATAAAATAAACTTACCACTCTACGAATCAAGGGCTCTAAAATTGGCTCCAGCAAATGATGGACTGATTGCATTTTCATAACCTCTGACACCACACTATACATAGTTAACAAAATCATTAGAAATCAATTTTTTTTTTGTCGCAGAGAGAGGGGGGGGGGGGGGGGATGATGTCATCCAACCATGGTCCAATATATATCATTAAATTCACAATGTTACAAGCAAAGTTTCTTTATATCAAAAGTACACCCACATATTCATCCATAGTATGCATAAACTTCTCCCTCATTTCTCTGTTACTGCTCGTCAAAAAATTGTCCAAGAACCCATTGTCTACCTATAAACAACAATTCTAAAATCATTTTTTTCATGACGTTGAGCCAAGTGCACTCATGTTTACAAGGAAAAGCACAGTCCTCAACTCTAAGAATGTTACTTCTGTGGGTATTGCATTGATCTTTGATAGGGTATAACCATATAAGGAATAGATTCATGGAGATATAGAGCAGCATATAAGTTATCATGCTTACATATCCACCATTTGAGTCTCCAACAATTACTCCAATAATTACATATCCAACTTGACCTATGAATGAATACACAAGCATATGTTTCATGTTTATTTGAGTAATAGCAATGAGGAATATACTTTTTTTTTATTAGTGTTTATTAAGATATAGACAGCTTCATGCACCCAACAATAAACACAAAGTAGCCTAGAAGATGATCAACACAAGAATACACATTCAATGTGAATGAAACTATGCCTAAACTTGAGCCTTAATATATGTAATCGCATCAAATATAGCTTCAATCAAGGGGCTACCTAACGCTCCCCTGCAAACTCAACTGTCTAGAGAGGACAAGTTTGTAGTCCGAAGTTCATATCGATTGCTTGTGAAGCCCCTTAGTAAAGAGATCTGCAGTCTGATTAGTGAAAGGAACAAACTATATACAATGGCTAACTGATAGGACAAACTCACGAATGAAGTGATAATCAAAATTATTGTGCTTAGTGCAAGCATGGAAGACTAAGTTGGAAGCTAAGCTCAAATAACATGATAAATTACCCCTAAAACCAAAAGCTTAAATTTGTTAGGTAATAATGAATTTAATCATTTAACCATTATTCTAACACTTCCCCTCTTGTGTGGGTACATACTCCTTAATAAGTTGAGCCCATGGGGATTTTAACTTTTAAAATCAGAGGAATGGCGACATAGTTTGAACTTAAGACTGCATGCTTTGATACCATGTAAAAATGTGAATTTTGTGTGTATTTCATTGATCTTTGTTTGGGTATAAATACACAATACATTGATCTTTTTTTCTTTTTTGTTGATAATTCGGTAGTTACAACTGGGGGAGAGGAGATTTGAATTCCGGACGTTTCCATTGAAAACACGAGAAGATGCTAGTTGAGTTACAAGACTCTTAACTACATACAGTGATTTATTTAAGGAATATGCCTTCAATGTAAATAAAAATATGCCTAAACTTAAGCCTAAATATATGTAACAGTATCAAGGCCAAAATATTGTTTATATCTTTAAATTTTTTATAATGTTCGTTTTTCGTCCCTAAACTATTGAAATGTGACAGTTGTCCTTCCATCAATCCTTGTTAGCTTTTATCTTACGTGTCTAGCTACTAAGTAGGTGGCACTATTTTTAGCATTAAAGAGTTCCTCATGTCTGACATGGACAATTGCAATTTCTTTTTCTTTTTTTTGAAGGACACACATGAGATAAACAAGTGACATGAAGCTATTGCTTTAAGGAGGGGAGGGGGGGGGGGGGCATTTTTCAATAGTTCAAACTTCAAAGACCCAAAAAATATCTTTTTAAAGTTCAAGGACAAAGATAACGTTTCAACAGTTTAGGGATGAGAAACTTCTTAAATTTTAGGGACGAAAAAAATATTTATAGCCTAGAATCAATGAACCCTTAATACAGCATTAATCAAGGGGCTGGTTAACATCAACAATTTGCAATGAGCATACCCAAAAAGGCTATTCTTCAATCAGACACCATTGTCTAATATCTCTTTTCCTATAGTTTACAACACCCATTCCCCTCTCTAGAAAATAAAAAAGAACATCAATTCACTAATGCGCATACCGATAGAGGATTGGAACCATGACCTCATAGCCAGCCTTTGTTTTAGAGAGATGGAGATTTCATTTGGTCCATAGACCATTGACATCAATTGTGCACAATGTCAAGCCACAAGGACCGCACACATTTGAGGAAATTTCCACTCAAAAAAGTAAACACATTTCAACCAAATTTCACATGGGCAAAGCACAATCACCAACAATTTTCACTAAACAACCAACACCCAGTTCAGTTAGCCTCAATATAGTCCACAATAATACATAACATTCATCAATAATTTTCATTAAATAACCAAAACCCAGTTCAGTTTGCTCAAAATATCCCACAACAATACATAACATTCATCAACAATTTCCGCCAAACAAGCAGTACCCACTTACTTTCTCAACTCAATAATTCACTTAGCATCAACAACATCCCCCACTAAAACATAACATTTGCAACAACAAACATAAATAAACAAAAATTAATTAAATGGTTGAAAAAGTCAGTCATACTTCCTGAAAGTAGGCATCCTCCTACGCTTATCCTCAGGACTAGTCCCTTCCGAACGAACCTTCACATCCTCCTGCTGTCTCTTCTGCGACATCATCGAATTCCAGCAACACCCCAACAACACAACCCTACTACTATTTGCTGTGTAATAGTATTGGAACCAAACATGAACAACAACTATAACTAACTAACAACAACAACAACAATATCCAAACATGCGGCGCAATAATAAATATTAGAACAATGAAAAACAGCAATATATATAGAGATAGAGAGATACAGATATAAGTCAGAAAACACAAGAATAATAAATGACAATAAAGAAGTAAAGTCCAAAATCTTTATAGTACTTTTCTGTCATCTTTCTATCCAATTGTCTGAAATTTGGCTCTGTCTGCGATGCTTCTCGGCTCTGAGGTTCTCTACTTGCATCTTTCTTTTTTGCCACTTTGTTCAAACACCCACAAAAATACGCAAATAGTGTGAAGCTTTATTTGCTTTTGGTATTGCAGGCAGAACAGAAGAAGAGAGATAAAAACTCTCACTCTCCCCCTCAGAGAAGAGAAGATGATGTGTTTTTGTGGGGTCCATAGAAAGCGCGTTATGAACTAGGTAGAAATTGAAACTATGAGGTCCACTTTCAAAAAACGCGGAATTCGTTGAGTACAAAAGTAGTTAATAGTTATCTCTATCTTTCTCATTGCCGTGTAAACATGACTAAATGCTTAGTCATCAAAAAAACAAAAAAAAAACAACAAAAACATTGTATAGTCATTTGAAGAGTCTAAGGTAAGTTTAACATTGGATTCCGGTTAGGTACGGTTTGTAATGGGAAGTTACTACTTTTATAGAGTTTTTAGTAACTCCGTTTGTGTTAAATTTTTTAGGGGAATATATACACCTAACTTGCCTAAAACAACAATGACCAAACCCCCCTATAAGGTCTTGACTCTTTGAGTGTAACACCAACTTTTGTCCATGAATGGAATAGGATTTTATCTTGGGGGAGCCAAAACATGAATAAGCCACTTCATTATGAACAAAGTTTCTCTCCAAATTAATTTGGAGAAAAATTCTTTAAACTTCTCATATATTTCTTTTTTGGACGTGAATTTTAAAAATTTAACCACTGAATTTCATATTCTTTATGTTCTTAACATACGTTTCAAATTTCGTTCAAATTGGATATTATTTACTATTTGATCGATTAACTTATTTTTTATATACAACTTTAGATCATAAAAACTTAAAATTATAACATTTATTTGATGACATAGCAATTGATCTTCAATCTTCTTAAAATTTTTGTAAGTATTAAGAATATAATAAGAACATGTAATCTAATTGTTAGATTTTCAAAATTCACACTTAATATAATGATATATAGAGAGAAACTTTGTTCCTTCTTTATAACCTCACTAAACAAAAAGGTTCTTTCGAGGAGCAACTTTCTTATCAGAAGATTCCCTATTGACATTTAATCACTCTCAAACAAGGGTGCTAGTGTGGGTACATGATAATTCAATTATTGAATTATAGCTCATCAAGGCTACAGTGTTACATGTGGTTTTACCTATTATTGTTATGTGACGTAAAATTGATGAATTCACACCGAATATCTTCTTTTTTACCTATCAATTTTTTTTTTTATTGAATTGAGAATTTAGTGCAACATAGAAAATACTTAATCAATAATAATATAAAACTACCAAGTCATCTTGTTAATGGTGAAAAAAGAAAAAATAGACACCTTAACAACTCTTTTAAGTGAATCTAGACAACATGGCGGCACTTAAATCCAAAATTTCTCAACTTTAATTATGGAACGTAAACAAATAGTCAAAATACATAAATCATCTTCTTTTTTTGAGGAATTTGTTTTAGTTTTATTAGCAATATTGGTTTTTTTTTTTTTTTTAAGGGGGCCACCAATCACGAATGTGGTCCTTAATTTAATTTTTGTGTTTTTCTAGACCAACTTTCAAATTTAGGGCTGGTTTTCAAATTTGGAAGGGGGCCATGCGTAAATATTTTTGAAAATAAATTTTATTTTTCATAAAAGAAATATTGACTAATTTTTTTAAAAAAAAATTAATTAATTCTAGGGGGCTCCCCAGCTTAGTAGTGGTTTTGTCTTCGCCTCTATTTTATATTTAATGTATTAATCAATAATTAGGTCAAACTAAACCCCTTTTATAATATTTTTTTATATAAAAATGCAACTCTAAATTCAGACTTGTGTCATCACATGAACGACTACCACTTATTTTTAATGGATGTTTGAAGTATAGTATACATATTACAAATTGTTAAGTGTCACATTTAAAACTACTTTGTGATTTAGAAAGAAAACATAGTGGGATTTCGCCTACTTTCTCGTTAATGTGAATAACATTTAAGTAGATACTACAATAATATTAACTAATATATATATATATATATATATATATATATATATAAACGGGTGAACTTAATGAATTTTATATTTTGGGTATGTTAAATGCATATTAGAAAGTTTTGAGGGGTCTTTTTTTTTTTTTTTTGCAATTGCACATTTTTAATTAATATTATTTGGTCAAGTAAATAATGACTATTTGAAAATTAAAAATGTATTAAAATATTATTCTAAAAAACAAAAATATGATTTGTCGTTCCAAAATAAAATAGATGACAACTTAGGGTTTATTTGGTTGGAAGATTTTTGTTTTTGTTTCAAAACAATATGAAAACAATTTTCAAAAATTGAAATTAAAACTAGTTTTCAGATAATAATTTTTACATTATATGTGTTTAGCTCTCACTTTTAAAAATAATTTTCAAAATACTATATAAAAAAAATGTTTGGGATACCATTTCTATTTTTGAGATTTAAAAAAAAAATCAAAAAGTAATTTGTAAAATCTGTAGATTACTCCTTTTTTTTTTTAATGTTAAGGGAATAAAGCTCATATTCCTTTTTCTTTCTTCTTCATAATGATAAGCAAATTTGAAGTGTGAGATTTTTTATTTTATTTTATTTTATGATAAAGATAAGCTCCTTAATTTAAAAGATAAAAGAGTTTGGACAAATCCGTAGGGTCCACTGTTTTCAATTTATTTACAACTATACCATTAAAAACATTTTTAGTATCTTGAAAACACTCTCTCAATTGCTTTCAAATCATGTATTGAATAATAAAAATAGGATACAATTTTTTGAAAACTACATTTAAAAAACATCAGTCAAATAATATATTTACATGTGAGACCCACCATTTTATAAATTGCAAAACAAAAAAAACTATATTCAAATACTCTTACCAAACAAGCCCTTAGTTTACCAAGAGTTTTGTAGTTTAATTGCTTAGGGGGGAATAAGTTGGGAAAAGGATGAAATGATGACTATAAAAAGGATTGTGAAGATATAGAATAGGGTAAATTGTAAATTACACCTCTGAAGTTTGGGATTACTTGAATTTTACACTCCAAAGTTTCAGAAATTTGATTTTACATCTTGAAGTTAATTTGATTCCGTTAGCAATTCATCTCCTATAATTAGTTTTTGCTGTTAAGTGATAAATGTGCATACTGTTTCATTTTTTTCGAATCAACCACAAAACTATGTTGTTTCGGTGAAAAATAAAGGCTTACCTAGCACTATCCAAACAATACCGTTTTGCCCAAGTTAAAACACAAATGAATATTAATAAATGAGTTTTGTGATCACTCATGAAAACGAATGTTCAGGAATCAAGGGTCATCTGCAAAATAACTTTTGCCATCCTACAATGAAAAGCAAAACAATTTTCTTACATTGGTTTTCCTGAAGTGAAAAATATCATAAGAAAACGAGTAAATGACGAAAGACATTTGAAGGGGTGGATATCACCAGACACCTCGTCACGATCTCTGGAATCAGCAGCTGGTTAAGGTGATTAAGATCTGTGCTTGCTCTTGTGATGACGATATAATGGAGAAGTAGACCGCTCATGTCTTTTTATTATTATTATTTTTAATTGCTATTTTCTCTACCTGACCTCTCTTTCTATCGCCCTATGTTTCCCTATCAAAACCCCTTTTATACGAGTGATTTGGGATTGTATAATTAGGCTAAAACGGTGTATTTTTAGGATTAGATATTTTGTGTTTTAGCTTTGGCCAAAATGGTACCGTTTGGATAGTGCCAGGTAAGTTTTTATTCTTCGTTAAAACGGTGTAATTTAGGGTTGGCAAAAATAAAACACGTCAGCGTGCACAAGTGTCACTTCACAGCAGAAACTAATTGTAAGGGTGAATTGCTAACGGAACTAAACTTTAGGGTGTAAAATCAAAGTTCTAAAACTTTGGGATGTAAAATCCAAGCAACTCCAAACTTCAGGGTATAATTTGCAATTTATCTTATAAAATATATAAACTGTACAATTTCTCACAATACTATTCACACATTTAAAAATTATTTTGTTACAGTGTTTTTAGTTTTCAGCAACAAGCAGTATCCAAACAGACCCTCAATGTGTAATGAAAGGAAATTATGTATATTTATATCATTTTATGATAAGATCAACTCAATTATTTGATACTTTTCACACGCAAAAAGTATTTATTTTTTATAAGTCATTTGTCACTTGTTAACAAATTTGAGTCGTTTAAAATTTAAATTGAAGTTACATAATCGAGGAGGTCAATATAGGAAAAGTCTTGTGCCATAAAAAGTAGTACAAAAAAGCCAAAACTCGCCACATGGTGAGTTGTGGTTGGTGGAGGGATGGTCCCACTATCACCCCTCCACCAACAATAACTCGTCATGTGATGAGTTATGGCTTCTTCTGTGCCATTTTCTGTGGCACTAGAAGAACTAGTCGATATATTGTCAACATATTGTGATTGAAATGAATTCATTTTTAGTACGCAACGACGAGAATTAGTTCAACGTGATAATAATTTCACAACAGAAATAATTTGTCTTAGTTGTCGTTGAATTAGTATAAGATTTTGATTCTATTGGCAATCTAAAATTTACAACACAGTCCACACCAACATGTTTTTTATTTTTATTTTTTTGAAACCCACACCAACATGTTTTAAACTGACATGGCTATTAGATTATTTTATTGCTTATTTATTAGGAGTATTTAATAAAAGGTAAGACAAAAAAAAAGCTGAAATCTAAAAACTTTGAGGTCATACCGATGAGTTTTTAAAACCCAAATAATTTATTATTGAATGAAAGCAGACAGAACCAAGTTTTTTTGTTTATATATATATATATATATATATATATATATTAATTTTTAGAATCAATTTATTTATTTATTATTTTATATGGCTGTGAACTTTAATTGAAAAAAAAAATCCTAGTACATTAATTTCATTTTATTTTTTCTACAAAAGTTCGTATTTCAAATCAACACCTTGTTCTAGTTTTACCTAATTGTATCTATAACTTGCAAGTGCTATCAAAATAATAAAAAGAAGGACCAACGATGATTATCTACTAAAGAAGAAGGAGGAGGAGTAGGAGCAAGCTTTAATTAAAGTAGAAACATACTTATGAAGAAATTCTAACTTCACGCCACGACGATGTATATGGAAGGGTAGTTTTGTTGATGCATTCTTGTTGAGAATGAAGAAGAGGAGAGATCTTCTTTTGAACAAGAAAATTTGGTCACATAGATCTTCTATTTTGCTGGAATTCGTTAATTACTCTGTACGATTTTACAATGGAAAAACTCTTGTTCGTTGTAAGATCACTGAAGAAAAGGTTGGTTACAAATTTGGAGAGTTTGCTTCTACACAGAAACAAAGACTTTCAAGAACTAATATTGGATGAGGAAGAAAAAGGGAAAAAAAAAAAAAAAAAAAGGTCTAAGTGCACATAGCAACGAAAAGGAAATCCGATTTCGGTAAGACTTGGTCTGAATCATATTTTAGATTCAAGTCGGTTTTATGCTTTTGAATTCATTGAATTAATTCCACTTTAATCAATATCAATTTTTTGAAAGGAAATAAATTCAATTTTTCAAGAGAACTCTGAGCGAAAATTCAAATTTGTACTAATTAATAAATAATTTAATTTTCAATATTTATTCTAATATGACTATTTTAGTGGCTAAACTAATATGATTAAAAAAAAAAACTAAATACATGATGAGAGGAAAACTTAAAGTATTATAATATTTAACATAAATAAGCAAGTAAATAGATTTTTTTTTTCTTTCACAGGAACATTTATTTATTTTTGTTAAACATCAAATAAGTGCAATCAGTATCGTGGGAAATTGTACGGTTTATATATTTTATAAGATAAATTGCAAATTACACTCTGAAGTTTGGAGTTGCTTGGATTTTACATCCAAAAGTTTTAGAACTTTGATTTTACAACCCTAAAATTTAGTTCTGTTAGCAATTCACCCTCACAATTAGTTTCTGCTGTTAAGTGACACTTGTGTATGCTGACGTGTCTTTGTTTCTGTGTAGAAGCAAACTCTCCAACTTTATGACCAACCTTTTCTTCAGTGATCTTACAACGAACAAGAGTTTTTCCATTGTAAAATCATACAGAGCAATTAATGAATTCCAGCAAAATAGAAGATCTATGTGACCAAATTTCTTGTTCAAAAGAAGATCTCTCTTCTTCTTCTTCATTCTCAACAAGAATGCATCAACAAAACTACCCTTCCATATACATCGTCATGGCATGAACTTAGAATTTCTTCATAAGTATGCTTCTACTTTAATTAAAGCTTGCTTCTACTCCTCCTCCTTCTTCTTTAGTAGATAATCATCGTTGGTCCTTCTTTTTATTATTTCGATAGCACTTGCAAGTTACAGATGCAATTAGGTAAAACTAGAACAAGGTGTTGATTTGAAATAAGAACTTTTGTAGAAAAAATAAAATGAAATTAATGTACTAGGATTTTTTTTTCAATTAAAGTTCACAGCCATATAAAATAATAAATAAATAAATTGATTCTAAAAATTAATATATATATATATATATTGGTTCTGTCTGCTTTCATTCAATAATAAATTATTTGGGTTTTAAAAACTCATCGGTATGACCTCAAAGTTTTTAGATTTCAGCTTTTTTTTTTTTGTCTTACCTTTTATTAAATACTCCTAATAAATAAGCAATAAAATAATCTAATAGCCATGTCAGTTTAAAACATGTTGGTTTGGGTTTCAAAAAAATAAAAATAAAAAACATGTTGGTGTGGACTGTGTTGTAAAGTTTAGATTGCCAATAGAATCAAAATCTTATACAAATTCAACGACAACTAAGACAAATTATTTCTGTTGTGCAATTATTATCACGTTGAACTAATTCTCGTCGTTGCGTATTAAAAATGAATTCATTTCAATCACAATATGTTGACAATATATCGACTAGTTCTTCTAGTGCCACAGAAAATGGCACAGAAGAAGCCATAACTCGCCACATAGCGAGTTGTGGTTGGTGGAGGGGTGATGGTGGGACCACCTCTCCACCAACTACAACTCGCCATGTGGCGAGTTTTGGCTTTTTTGTGCTACTTTTTGTGGCACAAGACTTTTCCTATATCGACCTCCTCGATTATGTAACATCAATTTAAATTTTAAACGACTTAAATTTGTTAAAAAGTGACAAATGACTTATAAAAAATAAATACTTTTTGCGTGTGAAAAGTATCAAATAATTGAGTTGATCTTATCGTAAAATGATATGAATATACATAATTTCCTTTCATTACACATTGAGGATCTGTTTGGATACTGCTTATTGCTGAAAACTAAAAATACTGTAGCAAAATAATTTTTAAATGTGTTAATAGTATCGTGGGACTCAGTTTTAATTTTTTTTTTTTTCTGAATAAAATACTTGCAGGTCCGTGAACAGTGCACAAGACCCACTAGAAAACGCACAACGCAGTTGAAAATTCAGTTTTAGCTCTATCCAAACATAGGCTGAACATCATAAATAAATAATTTTATAAAGACTCACGCTTAAATTGTTTTACTTTGGGATATAACAGAAGAACAAAGTTTCTTTCCAAATTAGTTTGGACTTTGGAGAGAAATTCTTTAAACTTCTTATATATTTCTTTTAGGGTGTAAATTTTGAAAATCTAATGAATTTCATGTTTTTTATGTTCTTAACATATATATCAAATTTCATTTAAATCGGATTGTTTTTATTATTTGATCAATAAACTTATTTTTTATATACAATTTTAGATTATAAAAATTTGAAAGTTTAACATTTTTTTGATGATGTAGCAATTGATCTTTGATTTTTATGAAATTTTGCAAGCATGAATGATATAATAAGAACATGCAATCCAATGGTTAGATTTTCAAAATTCACCCTCAATATAAAGATACATGAGGAGTTTAAAGGATTTTTCTCCAAACTAGTTTAGAGATAAATTTTGTTTAAATAGAAGTGTATGAAGGTTTATGATTTGTTCATTTAATTCAATTTTGAAAACAAGTCAAGTTTAAGTTATTCATCAAGCTAGAATGCATGTTCATGTTAGTGGTTTTTCTTTTTCTTTTCTTGAATAAGTATTCCTGTACAATATCATATGTCAATATTATTGTATTTTTACTCTCCCATGGTAATAGATCTCACAAATTAAATTCATAATAAGACTTCATGTGAAATAAGAAAGTACAACATTATTGTTCTCTTAAAATATTGTATAATTTTTCATTAACTTATCATTCAAAGTAAATACCAAAAGTAAGATTCACATGTCTCTTGATGTATCTACACAATTCAAAGTAAATACCAAAAGTGAGATTCACATGTCTCTTGAGTCTTGATGTATCTACACAATTCAAAGTAAACACCAAAAGTAAGATTCACATGTCTCTTGATGTATCTACACAAGTGATTAATAACAATTATAATTGAATTTTTTTTATTTGTATTTTAATTAAACTATAATGTGCTGGTTATAAAATTTTGATTCAACAAGTTTGTTTTATTGGATATTATATATAACTTTTACTATGAAATGGTCTATCCATAATAGCTCATACATTATTCATTTTCATTAATTTACAAACTCAAGCAATTCAATCCGCACAATTTGATGTATCATAGCCGTCGTGCATATTTTGGGTTCATTTGAACTTTATAAACATCTACAAGAATTCTCAATTGTGACTAAACTAGTCTTAGGGTATAATACATACATTTTTTTATTGAGTCGTAACAGTAGTGGACTTGATTGTTGTTGAGTGTTTGATTTGTTATTTTTTCTTTTATTTCTATTGGTTTCAGATTTTATTTTGTATTTAAAATCATTTTAAAAAATTTTCATTAAAAAAATTAAATGAAATTTTTATTCATTTTTATTATTAAAAAATATTTTATTAATAGGTAACAGAGTAATTGGATTGAATGATCAATGTTGACAACAAACAAAAACTTTTAAGGACTAAAGTGACAAAAGCATAACTAAAGGGACCAAAATGACAATTTACAAAGAGACAACCCACAACAAGAAAATTTATTCGAGGGCCTAGCCAAGAAAACCAATATGTGCCATGAAGATAGTTGTGATGCAAAACAAATTTTACAACCTCTAGTCCTATGTAGATGTTATTGTATTCAAGCTCTCTACTCTTGCCAGAAACATGCTATACCAACCACTTCTCTTCAATGGCTTCAGATTTCATTCCACTGGTCTAGACTCCAACCACCAATTCAATCTCTTAGACACTTCAAGGCCACCTGAAGGTTTGAGATTGCCTTGGTAGTTTTTCAGCACTAATCCAATACACACAAGGAAATCAAGAGTGTTTGGTTGGTTTCTAAGGAGAATTTGAAAGTTTCAGCCTTGTTTATGATTTTTAGGGTTAAATTTCGAAATAAATATATATGTCACATTTGAGACTTGATGAATTATAGGAAATTAGGAACAACAAAGACGACTGAAATTTTTGTCTCTAGTGAAAACTTGCTCAAGCCAGTTTCCTGCCACTTTCAAGCGAATGTTCATGTGTAACACTATCAAAATCTGTTGAAGTCATCATTAATTTGACAACTCGACTAACATGAGATTCTTGCTCGAGCGAAAATCCTACTTTATCATATTGTACACTTTCATTTTTATTTGATCTTCTTTGACCCAATGCAATTACAAATGAATTGAATTTCAAATTTATGGAAATAACACAATTACAAATAAAATTTTGACACAGAATTTAGCCAACACTAAATATTAATTCTAACAATAACGATCGGCCCAAATTTAACCTCTTTGTTTTTTTTTTTTCCACTCTTTCAAAGCGAGTGGCCCAAATTTTACTTGAAAGAGAAATTACTTGAACAGACCGCTCAAGTTTATACCAGAATCAAACTTTTACAATTAAGTTTCGGAAAGTAATTTGCTAATGTGTTTTCACTATTATGTATTTAGTTCAAGTTGTGTTCCTTTCAAGGTTAGTTTACGTAACAAAAGCTAAATTGTTTTATAGAGTAGAGATTGTGTTTTGAGTTGACTCTTTTGAGAAATATATTAATTTGAAAACCAATTGTTTTTGGAACTTCAAGCAAAAAATATAGGAGAAAACATCACAGATTCTTTGGTCTGTTCGAGGAAAATTTAAGAATGATTGACTAATGAGAAGCAACTAATTTAAATAGTATTATAGTACAAGTATTGGGTTGCTTTAATGCTTATTAAGGTAAATTCAACGGTAGTTGAAGACGTGAATCCTTATTAATATTATACAGATTCCTTAATTGAATTTCATATAAAATTGCCCATAGGTATTTTTATTTATTGTTGTTTTGGTTAGAAAATTTTAGTCCATTAGATTATTTCCTTCAGGTTGACGTAACACATGTTATAAACATATTTTTCGAAAGAGTGATTTTAAATATACTACAGATTTTATGTTTTGAAAATTGATGTTAAAAAAAAAAACGATGTTATTAATATGACAAATTTTACCGTATAAACCTAAAAAAATTGATGTATCTTTACCCAAACCTAAAAAAACTGACTAATCTTTATAATACATAATAAAAAAAAAACATTTATTATGATTATTGATGTGACACTAATGAGATTCATTGCCATGAGTAATATAAAATTTTTCAAAAAAAAAAAAATCAATAGGATTACATTATTAGATGTGAATTTTGACAAATTCACAATTGAATTACATTTTTTTTTTCTTATATCCTCAATACTTGCGAAATTTCTAAAAGATCAAAAATCAAAAGGTATGTCACGAATCAATTGTTTAAATTGCAAGTTTTTTAAGTTTAAAATTATGTATAAAAAAAATAAGTTTATAGATCATATAGCAAATAACATCTGATTGGCACAAAATTTGACATGTACATTAATAGTATAAAAAACATGTAATCAAAAGATTAAATTTTCAAACTATGTAACAATGTTAACTTAAAAAAAAAATACAATAATATTTATAACCAAACTTTGTCTCTTATTTATTATGTTGTTAACATGACACTAATCGCATTTCAACGTCAACTTGTAAATTTGTGGAAGTAAAATAGGCAAAAACTTTAGCATTTCTAAATAAACAAAATAGGAGGTAGTTTCTTCTTCAATTCCTTTAGGCCAAGCATGCAATAAGTTTCAAGAATTATCCTGCATCAAATGAGATAAAATTGATGGGTTCTAGTTAGCTCAATTAATAAAGTCTCTGATGGTTGAATAAGATAATTAGAGTTCAATCTCTGCCTACACCAAAAGCTGATTAGTATATTAATCTGATGATAAAAAGCTATCATCCGGGTCAAATATCATAGGTTGAAATTCTCTAAAAAAAATGAAATAAAATTGAATCACTATTTTTTCTCCTCATCTTCATTTTATTCATGTACTAAACGAGTTTAACAACCTTGAGTGACTCCTAAGCAGCCGCTAGAAATGGATTTTCTTTTCTACCTTGCCATAAATTTCTTCGCTACGATTTGGTAACATCCAACAGTAAAGTCAAAATTGTATATGACATTTCAAGAAAATTGGACATTGTTTGTCCAAAAACCTAAAACGAAAAAAACAACAGAACGGGCAAAGTGAAAGAGCATTGTCATAGAAGAAAAACCATAAAAATCGTCTCCCAATCAACATGACTCTTACGATTCTAACTTGGAATTATTAGAAATAAGATCCATCACCCTCATCGTCATGTTACTGTTTCATTAAATACTCTCACATTCACATTATCAAGGAACAGTTCAATTTTTATTTTTTTTTACAGTTAAAAAAAATTTTAGAATGTCATTTTCCAAAATGTTAGAGTTATAAAATGGCTGGGTCATAGATCATAAAGATACACATCAACCTCGTCCCACTTCCAGGAATCTTCCTTAGTACATCAATCTTACCTTCCCCGAAAATAAAATTCATGCAACATTTCAAGCTTGTTGCCAATAGAATATCATGCTAACACCAAAGTACAATTTGTCTTGTTACCAAAAGTTAAAATAGAAAAATATATAATAATTTAAAAAACTAATTTTGTCCATTGTCAAGTCACACACAAATTAAATTTGTAGGGACAATAATGTGATATTGCCCAATTAACATTTTTCACGTTGACAATAAAAACAACAAGTTGCATTGATCAATGCCAATTGAAAAAAGCATATACGGCAAAGATTTTGTATATCTCTTGAAACATACACTACGTACTAAAAATCACAAAGTAATTTACTAAACAGTAAGTTACTCGTGAGGCTAAAAATTGATGCTTACTTCCTCGTGATCTTGATCCACAAGTTACGTTAAATGCCGGACCCATGGCCTTTCTCCTGTCAATCTAGAGGGCCTTAAGTCTAAGCTGACTGATAGCAATGTCGGAAAGAATCCTCTTCTATTTTATTTTATTATTATTATTTTTTTTTTTTTATGTTAAATATGCGATACGAAGAGAGTTTAATAGAATAGTTTGAAATGAAATTTTTATAATTTTTTTAAATATATGTAAAAAAATTACATAAAAATATGTATAATATCATTTAGAATGTAAAAATTAGGGGTGTGCATTTAATAGTAAAAAAAATTTGACCCAACCCGACCCATCACATATGTCCAACCCAACCCAACCCAACCCACATGGGTCGGGTTGGGTTGGTTGAACCATGGGTTTGACTTTTTTTTTTATTTTTTATTATTATTAAATTGAACCTATGTTTTTTTTATTAATTATATAATATATTTAAATATATATTAAAGAAAGTAATAGGATTTTATATTATATATGTTTGTAGGATTTTATTTTATATTATATAATATATTTTATATTATATATTGCTAGGTTTTAACTTAAAAAAAATATTTATTAAATATATAATATATTTTAAATATATATTAAAATATGGGTGGGTCGGGTCGGGTTTGGCGGGTTTGTAATTTTATATAACCAACCGACCGTACAAAAAAATTTTTATACCTAACCCAACCCACCAAGCCCTCATCTAATTTTTAAAAATATAAGTTTAAAATAATATAACAAACCGACCGTAATATTCATCTAATTTTTAAATGACATACGTATTCTTATCTCAGTAAAACTTATAGAGAACTATAGCCTTTCTCCTATCAATCTAGGGCCGCAAGTCTAGTTGATTGATAGCCATTATGGAAAGATTCTTCATTCATTTTTTTTTTTTTTGGGGATGAATATGTGACACGTAATATTCATCTGATTTTTAAATGTCCTACGTATATTTATCTAAGTAAAAATTAACGATAATTGAAAGATTCAATGGGAGAGAATCTTATTCAACACGTTATCCATATCCGTACGCTTACAGGATCAAAAACGCGCTTGCTACTTGTGTGTACACTTGGTGGGTTGTCCATGTCTTGGTAGCCAGTCGAGTGATGTCCAATAAAATGACAACAACTGATGCGACCTAGATATGATCAGTCAAGACCAGCCAAATGTCTATAGTTTGGTTAGATTGTTGAAAGGTTTATTCTTACAAAAGCAACTACATAAAATAGTGGTACCACTTGTTTTGTCGGTGGTTTAATAGATAATTAGATTGTATTTTTTAAAAAAAATAAAGAGTTATTGGTTTACTTGATGTGATTTGGTTTCAATCAACTTCCGAAATTCAAATCCTTAAAAAATTGAATTTGATTCTTAAGACTACCACTAGATGATCAACCTAAAAGGAGCTCCTACATCCCCTCCATAGGACCTTTATGTATTTAAAGATCAACTCTTTACTGAGTAGGCACCATTATAATCATGTCCAAACATAATTTTTCACAGATTAGCTACCTCCTACACTTTTTATTTTTTTAATCAATGAACAAAGGAAAATTTACAATTCACTGCTTATGATTTGGCCTTATCATAATAATTATAAGTAAAATATAAGTAATGTTGCAAAGTATGTATAAACATAAGGAAAGCGCACATATGACGCAATAAGAGAATTTGCAAAAATAGGATTTTCAAAAGGAATGTTTAATCTCACATCTAAGCATCCGAAAATATCTCTAACTCTAAGATCCCCAATTTAGTTTTTTTTTTTTTTTTTTTCTATGAGTAACTACTAAGATTCTTAAATTAAACTTGTCTTCAAAAAAAAAAAAAAAAGATTCTTAAATTAAACTTAAAATAAATTTAGCTAGCCATAATTGAACATGCCCTAAGTCGACTAGGACCTTCCTTTTCATATGATAATTACTATTAAGTTTAGAGAATCAAGCTTTCAGATATATAACCTTCTCAAAAATAAAGCTTAGATATATAAAAACCTCAAACTAAGAGAAAGCCTCTTTAATTACTAATCAAAAATTTAATTAATCATAATCCTTTGATTAACTCACCAAATTAAAAATTCAAACTTGCACTTCGAGTACCTTAATTTTATATAAGAACCCATACTTTGAGACTAAAGTGTTCAGATCATCAAAACCCTCAAAATTGGACTAAGCCAAAAACTTAATGATTTCAATTTTGTGATTGCTCTTCAATCTATAATAATTTATCTCAACTAAAGTTATAAGACCCTAATTAGATGTTCCAAATTGCATGTTATTCCACCAAATTTGATCAAAACATTACTAAATTGAAAAGTTTTTACTTAACGTAATAAATACTATAATATAAAAAGACCTACTTTTTATAGATCACGTTAATCAGGAGATAATCTGATCTACTTTGGAGATTTAAACTTTAATTAGGATCTTCTTCTTCTTTTTTTTCATTCTAAAGCATTCAATTTCACGGATCAAAGTCCACAACGCCCAAAAAAAAAAAAACCCTCAATTTGGGCATAAAACCCTAAACCTAAATTATAATTATTCCATATAATACTCTCACCAAATTGAATATGTCGTCTTAATGACATGTTTTTATGATTAATTTATGAATTTTGTAATTGGAATATAAAATCCCCCAAAATTAAGCCTAAACCCTAACCCTAACATTAAAATTTCTCACACTCCTACCAAAATCCTTATACTTAAGTAAGATCAAGATTAAATATTGAAAGAATAAGCTATATTACATCTTGAGTATGGTTCAAGACAATCTAAAAGCACAAAAACTCAGAATGTGTCATGAACAAGCAAAAATATCAATATTTTTTGGCAAGATTTGGTTGGTTTTAGGCTACAACACATTGTCCTAAGGTTGGGTTGCAACTATCTTGGGTAGAGGAGTCCAAAAACTTACTATTTGCGTCATATCTTGTTTTTAATGAGTTCTTTGCCCTTTTCCAGTGATTCACTGTGTTGGTGAGACTTGATTTGGCTTGGCTAGGGTTTCTAGAGTTTTTGGAGGGATTAGATAAGTGGCCATATATATATATATATATATATATCAATAGAGGTCAAAGACTTTCTTCAAATTAATTGATTTGGAAGAATTTCTTCTAATTCATTACATGAATGATTCGTAAAATCATTTATATGTATTATTTAAATAAGTCACATTACTCATTAATAAGTCGTGTGACTAAAAGTAAATGCTAATGATTTTATTAATTATCACATAGTGAGTTGGAGCAATTTTCTTCCAAATTGGTTTAGGAGTAAATTTTTTCCTTTTTAAGTAAATAAATCTCTCTCTCTCTCTCTCTCATTGTTTTATTGGCCATTACAATGATAATCTCCCTCTCTCACTCTCTCTCTTCCCCCAAAATACCTCATACCAAAGGACGGTTAATGCTTGATGTAGTATTTAGAATTAGTTATTTAAATCCATGTCTTTGCATCTTTATTAACATGAACATGTTCAATATACAAAGAGGGCATTCCTAATAATAAGATATTATTGAAATCATTTTAGGCATATCTAATAAGAATATAAAAATGTTGCTCCACCAACGAAGGATGGTTCAGTTGGTAAGGCTCGGACACTTCATCTAACTTGTCTAGATTTGAGTCCCACTGTCAATAGTCCTTCATTAGTGGACATCTACAAAGATTAGTTTTAAGTCTTAATCTGAGCGCCTTACCCGAGAGCTAGCATAGCTTCACTAACTCCCATTTTTTTAACCCAAAAAAAAAAAAAATGTTGTTCCATTATCTTTTAAGTTGTCAATAGAGTAGGTAATCAAGTAGCAAAATATAATGGGTTCCAGTTAGCTCAATTGGTAAAATCTTTGATAATTGTATAAGAAATCTGGGGTTCAATCTTCGCCTACACCAAAAACTGATTGGTGCCTTGGTCTGATGATAAAGAGTTATTATCAGGAGCGGACGCCATAAGTTGAAAGTCTCTCAAAAAAAAAAAAAAAAAAAAAGTAGCAAAATATAGAGCAGGTAATCCACCTTTTAATCGTAATGTGCTCTACATGTTCGACGAGTATTTTTTTTAGAAGCTGAAATAGAAAACTAACTATAAAGTTGTTACAACCGTTCATTTTTACGATTATAGAATTAATATTTAGTTTCACCAAAAAAGAATTAATATTTAGACCCCATTATAAAGACAAAATGTGGCAACGTGTTCCGTAAGGATATGCAAACAAAGTTGACACTTCCACCGTAACACGGAAACAAACGCAATCCGCCGCTAAAACCTACCTCTGATATATATATATATATATATATATATATATATATATATATTTTACCGAGACAGCCGATATTTTTATGTTCATGCCCTTCAAACCTTTCATTGTTTAATCTTTCTCAATTGATCTATACATATGCAATTGCTAGCATAATAGCACACATAATTTTAATGTTTTTAAAGATTGAGTATTCAGTCTTTTTTAAAAAAAAATTTACAGTCATTTTATGCTAGCGTATGAGATTGTGAAATATATATATATATATATATATATATATAATTCATGGTATTTTTTTTTAATGACCAACTTTATAATAGTTTACTATTACCAAACAACTTTTTATATTAAGAAAACATATGACAAATTTTTTTTCTTTTTTTTTTTTGAGAAAAAAAAACATATGATAAACCTAAGGGGTAAGTTTAATGATTCCTAAATATATATGATTTTGAAATCTTTAACTAGCATCTTAAAACCACCTTCAACTCCAAGGCATTCTTCTATGAACAAAATTTCTCTTCAAATTCAAACTCTTCATATATTTTTATGTTGAGTCATGAGTGTGAATTTTGAAATTTTTTTTATTTTGAAAATCTAATTTTAAAAATCTAACCGTTGGATTATACGTTTTTATTATATCCTTCATACCTGCAAAAGTTCGAGAAGATCAAAAATCAATTGCTATATTATTAAACAAATGTTAAAATTTCAAACTTTCGTAATCTAAAATTTTATATAAAAAATAAATTTATTAATCGAATAATAAATAACACCCAATTTTAACGAAATTTGATATGCATATTAAAAATATAAAAAATATAAAATTCAATAACTTAATTTTCAAAATTTACATATATATATATATATATAAAAGAAGTTTAAAAAGTTTCTCTCAAATTCCTTTAGAGAGAAACTTTGATTTTTTTTTTTTGGGAAATATCTTGTTGTTGGTGTGTGTTCGAGAGAGAAGAAGACTGCAAAGTGCAAGAGGAATCTGGACTAAAATCTATAAACATAGAACAAAAGAGAACTAATTTAGTCATTGATGTGATACTGACAACACTGCAACGTGCATAAGCAGCAAGACTAAAACAATTCAACATAACGCGTGGATATACCCTCTGAATCTTGGTAGAAAATGGTGAGACAACTGTCGAAACTTGAATAAAAGAGGCCATTCTGCCAAGCTATCATTAACTGAGAAAGGAACTTAGCACATATGATTCCGGTATATGCCAGCTCTCTTTTTACACTATTCCCATATAACATATCTCTTCCTTTTAAAATCTATAATGCTAAGGTCCAAAGGTTAAAAAATTCTGAGTCTCTGACTGCCATTCAACATAGAGAAACATCAAATTGTTGGTTCTAATAATTAAGTTCTAAGTCTAACTGCCATTCCAAGTAGTTGTAGAACGTGTTTATAGAAAATAAGAAAACAATAAAGAAAAAAGTGCTTGTAAAAATTAAATTGGTCTTGCATGATTCATGCGTTATAAGATATAATAAATGATTTTATTAACATTTGTCTCTAGAGCATATATTAGTAACTTATTTTTTAAAAACATTCTACAAAAAAATGAAAGAGTGACTAATGTTTTTTAAACAACTTTTTCAATTTTTCATAAAAAGTTTTCAAAAATAGATTATTAATATATACTCTTACACGGTAATCAGACCCATAATAATAAAGAACACTTTCAATGACTATATATATATATATATATATTTTTTTTTTTTTTCTTTTTCTCAAAAGAAAACACTATATACACACACACATCAGAAGGTTAGATAAATTTGCTGACTATTTACTTGCTGACTATTTATTAATAATAATATATTTTTGCTTAAGAGGATGAATGTTTGATATAAAAATAGATGTGCTTTAGCGCAACATGTGACCAAACTCTCTAAAACTCCAGTTGATATAAAAAACTTGTTTTCAGAAGGTTAGAAGCAAGCATTTGTGGTTGGTAGGAATACACAATTAGATTGGAATACATAATTGGGTTAGCTTGGTGGGTGGCTATATATGGCTTTTCTTGCACCAGTTCTGAAAGTTAAGTTCTGATCAGTGCATAACCTTGTTTATGTAGGTGAATAAATAGGATATATGTTGTACTTGCACTGCATCCCTGATTATTGTAAAGATTCATATATTTTTTGGCAGGTAATAAAAACTTAATGGGGATTATGTATGTTTGGGACTAATTTATAAGCTAGTTTTGTATTTTTTTTTTTAATTTTAACTACAGTTTTTTAAAACTTCTTTATTTTTTTCACTTTTTTAAAATACAAATATACTTTCTGCAAAAAAATTTAACAAAAAGCTAAATAAATTATTTCTAAACAAAAATAATTTTCATTTTATTTTATTTTGCATGTCCATTATTTAAATTCCAAGGGAGTAAAAGCAGATGGTAGGAGGGACAATCCTCTCCGTTGGGTGAAATAAAATTTTAAATCATGCATACCTTTTCATAGGTATTAAATCTAAACCTTGAAATAGATTATTTCCTTTGATTATTATTCGAAAAAATAATAATAAATTTTGATACCAATCAAATTACATTTTTTTTCCCTTAATAATTTGAGGGTTTTGATTTAACTCATGATTCATTGTATGGGAGATTCTTGATTATATTAATATATATATATATATATATATATATATATCATTTAGACACGATGAAGCCTCTACTTCAGACTTAGGTGAGGATTAACTCTATTGGCATAAGGTCCAAAATTGCTAAGTCCACACATAAAGAATCTCCTATTAAAGCTACTTATCTGCATTGATTCTTTACTAAAGTTATTAACGCTGCTTTGATTCCTTGATAAGAGTATGGCTCTTGCTCTAGCTGTTTTCTACGGGGATAATTCCCTTTAAACAGCATATGTTGACAATCTTGCTGACCTACGATGAATAGTAAAAGAGTTAATTTTACTGTTTATTATATATATATATATATATTATTTTTAGGAAGACAAAATTATTGATAATATTGTTGTATATGAGAGAGTTCATAAACGCCGAGGGTCTTTGACAACTGATTTGTTTGTTTTCGCTTTGTTGCTCATTATTGTTTTAGGCCCATACCGCAGATCAGATTTAGCTTTGAAAGGCCACTCAAAAGTACTCTTGGGTTGGGCTAACTTTATGGTTTCAATTTGCCTTTGTTTCAAACTAGGCCTCATGTACCGTTAAAATGCACCTACAGTAATATTTTTTTTGGGCCATCGTTGGGCAACCTTGGTCATGCTAGTGGAGGGGGCTTATTCTGAGACTCCAAAGGGGAGTGGATCAAAGGTTTTTGCCGTAACATTGGACTGTCCTTGAGTGAAGAGGCAGAACTCTGGACTTCAGGGAATGGACTAACCTTATGCATTGATCTCAACATTCTGGCAGTTGAGATTGAAATTGATGCAAGTAGTGTTTGATTGGATTTCAAACGAGTATAGTTGCAACTTACACCATGCCTCTCTTCTTATGGATTGTAGGACCCTCATCAATCAAATTCCTTAAATGAAAATGAATCACTGCTATCATGAAGCAAACAAATGCACAAACGCCTTGGCTAGGAAAGACTAGATAATTCTCCATGACTTTGTTATTTTTTATAGTCCGCCTATGGACATTTCTATGCTTTTATTTTATGACAATATGGGTGTGTATTATGAGAGGAGTTATCCTCAAACATCTGCTGTTGGCTTTAGTTAGTTTCTGTTTATGATAATCATTTTTTCTACCCAAAAAAAAAAAAATCTTATAGTTATAATTTTTTGGGTCATGCTCGTCTTTATCTAAATTGAGAAATTTATGGGTGAATAAGTGGATAAAAGCTTCAGAATTACTAACCAATGGCCAAAAAAAAATAAAAAAATAAATCTTATAGTTATAATTTTTTGAGTCATGCTCGTCTTTATCTAAATCGAGAAATTTATGGGGGAATAATTGGATAGAAGCTTCAGAATTATCTAACCAATGGCCATCCAAAGAGGGCCATTGGTTAGGCAAAAGAAAGAAAAAAAGTGTCACTAAATTAAAAGAGGCGTTTGGTTTGTCTTATTGTGACAAACATTACAACATTAACGCAATGTGCTTCATTATTGTAAGTGATTGTGAAACCAATTACTTGCTACTCTTTCCTAGGAAAAAATGAGATCAAAAAGTTCCTTTACTTTATGTAGATTTGGAGTAGAAAGAATTGACCCTCTTCTTCCACTGTAAACTTAAGTATTTTGCTTTCGATGCGAAATCTCCTTTTGCCTCCCATATCTAGAGTCTCGAAGAGCTGATAGTCAGAGTGATTACTGCCTACAAGGATTACTACCTAGCTGACAGTGGAGGTCCAATATAGGGCAAGTGGTTTCCTAGACCAAGGAAGCAATTTTCGTCTCTCTCTATTGTTAAGCTCTTTTTATTAAGCCCACGTTCATTAGGCTATTCAGAGTCTCAGACCATAAAAGCTAATAATGAGAGACGTGTAAAGATCTTTATCTGGTTTTTATTGACCAGAAAGTATATGATAGGTATCATAGGCTAAGACTCTTTAAAAATGTAAATCATAGGATAAGATCATGGTAGATGAGGTGGAGAAGTGTATTAAGGAGCATTGTGTGATTGTAGAGTACTTAAAGAGTAGTGCTACATCTTACATATATTACAAGTTTTACTATAATGAGTTTACAAATTAATGTGCCATTACACCGATTATAAAGAGAGATAATTCAAATATTCAATTATGAGATGGTTGAAATCCACCAAATACATTCATTGTCATGTCAATTTGTACATTTTAGTTGTAAAACTTGTAGTGCCTTTAACATTTTCCTTAATAAAAAACAGAAGGATAGTTGCTAGAGATTATTTAGTCATGTTTAGAGAAGAGAAACTTATAAAGCAATAAGAAAGAGTAAGTTGATTCAAATTGAGCAAAGGGAATGAAAAAAGATACAGAGAAAAAAAAAAAAAAAACCAATATAAGTAGAAGAAGAAATGACATATCAGTTAAGAAAATAATAGAGACTAGCTTTAAATATAATAAAATGATAAAAAAATAATAATAATATATGTAACCGTCTAACTAATCTAACTAATATTTTGAGAATCTATAACTAACCTAAAATTTTTTGAAACTAAATCTTTGTTGTCTATACTACTATTTAAGAGACTTTTCCTGTTTAGATTCCTCAATTTAAATACCTAAAATATCCTCAAACTCATTTATTTCTAAGGCTTAAATTATAGGGTTAAACATGTAATATTAGTAATTTAAAAACTCCTAATTTTTAGCTAAATTAAGAAAAGAAAAACACTTTTTTTTCTCCCACCTCCACACTTCTCTCCTAATTTTTAGCTAAATTAAAAAAGAAAAACATTTTTTTCTCCTACCTCTACATTTCTCTCTCATTTTAGTTTTCAAAAAAAAAAAAATTTTTGGGATAACTTTCCACTTTTTTTTTTTTTTTTTTATTGAAGGATTTTCTACTTTTTTAATTAACAAAATCATTTTTTTCCTTTTTTTAACCAATTGGATTTACCATATTTCACTCCTAAAAAGTTGCTTTTAATTTTCCAACCATGTTTTCCACTTATACAATTACTAAACTCAATTTTTTTTTCCCTTCTACAACAAATTGTAAACCAAATTCATTGTAAAATATATTTTTTATTAGTTCCTTTTCAATTTTGCAGTTCGCACTTTCTCCACTGGCCACTATTGATAAGTTATTATGCAGTTATATCGCAAAATAACTGCACTTTCTTCTCTAATAATTATTTTTTTAAAATAAAAAAACTGCACTTTTTTCTCATCTCTTTTTTATCCTATAACTGTTTTGTATTCGGTTTTTACGTGGAGAGAAGAAGAGGCTGCCAAAAAGAGATTTGGCCAATGGGAAGAGAGCAGATTTTGGCCATTCTTCTTTTCTATCGCCACTCTAAAGTCTAGATTTAGGGTATGTTCGGTTAGGGTGAAAATAGGGAGGATGAAAAATAAAAAGAAGAAATTGTGGTAGAAAATGACATTTTTTATTGTTTAGTTGAGAGATGGAGGGGGAGAGAAAGGTGGTGGGGCTCACAAGTTTTCTCTCCTCTCCCTTCAAAATACAATCTCTCCAAATTAGAGAGAAAATTGGAGTGAAAAGTAAAAAAAATATTTGGACAAAACTGCCCCACTTCTAATTAACATTTATGACTTTTTTTGGGGGGGGGGGGGGGCTTTTCCCGTTTCCCTTTTAACGGTGGCTTGCTCTTTTTTTATTTTTTTGGTAACTTGTTTTTTTTGTTTTTTGGTTTTGTTAGGTGGTGGGTTATTATTCTTTTACTTTTTATTTATTTATTATTTTTTAGAAAACACTTGTGGATGATTTTTTATTTTATTTTTGGAAATATCCACTTTTATTTATACATATTTTTAAAAAAAAAGTATAATATATTACTTTTTGTTTTATTTAAGAGAGATATGATGCTAAATTTATACAAACATTATTTTCAACTAAACCAAAAGGTTTTTGATCCCTCCACTTTTCCACCCTCTCAACTAAATACAAATGAGGAAAATTAAAAACTTTTCTATCCTCCCACTTTTCTATCCTTCCTGTATTTTCTATTATCTCACTCTTCCGTCATTCCAACCGAACGAAGCCTTAGAGCCCTTCTGAATCCACTCATCTACTTAACTTTGGTAATTGGTAATGTTCTCCCACCGAACAGCATTTTCTTTTTTTTTTTTAGTCTCTTTAATATCTATTTTCTTTTAATTTTGCGGTACTGGTTCTTCCTCTTTTTTTTTTTTTTTTTTTTTTTTGTAAATATTTTTTCCAGCCTTAGTACATTTCTGATCATATTAGTAGTTCTAAATACGTAATTTTTGTGAGAAAAAGTGTATACCTCAAATTAAGATAAGTGAAAAATATATAATACTAAACCAAAAAAAGAAGAGCCACATCTTACGCGCTAACTAGTTATTGTTTAATTGTTTGTTTGGTTTGTTATTCATTTTGATTTTTTTTTTTCATTTATTTTTTAAGATAGGTACAAATTAAGAGGCTTATATGGATTTAGGTATAAAGGTTAGATCACTTGTAAAGAGGCATTCACATAAGTCATGATTTATATAATTGTAGATATACTAGTACCATGGTACGCATCATTCCAAAAACATTTGACAAACACTGGAAGGACTGTAAACATGAAATTCTGATATAATAATAAGGTTAAATTACTTCTAAAATTTTTACCAAAAAAAAAAAAAAAAAAAATTACTTCTAAAATCTTATATAGTTAACTCGTCTGCATCAAGATCTCCTTCCATATAAACCCCTTAAAGTGAGAGCCCTGGTTCTGCAAAAACACAAAAACAACATTAACTGGAAACATGATTTAAGAAAAAGAAACGAGAACACGTTTCTCAAAGTTCAATCGTCAGTTTCGGTTTAGAATTAACTCATCTATTTTTTTGCTAAAAATTTTTTGTTAAAAATATGCTAAATTATATTTGTAATTTAAAAAATTTTAAAACCCTAATTTAATTTAGTGTCTGTTTAAAATCAACTTAATTATTTAATTTATTTACTAAAAATTTTAGTTAAAATATACTTGTACTTAAGAAAATAAGATTTCAAATACTTATACGATAAAAGCTAAAATCAATTGTCATTGTCTTTCCAAGGATGGCTTGTTAATTATCAAATACTAGTCCCTGACCCGTGCGATGCATGAGATAGATAAACAAAATTTATACACATTCACTTTTATTGGTACAATCATTTGAAAACAATTCTAACTAACACCCAAATGTAAGAAACGCATTGACTTACTATTTAAAGTAACCTTTTAAAAAACATGATTGGCTATACAAATCTCATTGTTGCCATGCAAAGGATTTATAAACTATTAATCCCAAAAATATGGGCTTATATTGTCCTTAGAATTTACACATATTGCGCAACTAAGCCTTAATTTCTCAGCAACTATTAAGAATATAAACTACAAATATATAAATTAATAAAGTCCAAGACTTGAAGGGGGCTCATTAAAATTCAAATTAGAGTAGTAGTATCACTTTCTCAATCTTTGCTCAGTTGTAAAAATAATATAGAGAAAATTCAAAACATGGAAAGAAAATAAAAATTACAACTATTAGTTCCATTATCTTTCATGCTATACTTTGTAATGGTATCGAATTAAGTCAACTCAATTTAAGCATGTGTAATAAAGTTGGCTTCTACCATTCTCTATTCTATTGCAATATGAACATATTAGATTTCTCAAACAATTACCGGTATTGCAGTAAAATGATTTATTATTGAAAATAAGAAACAATTAAGCTCATCCCTTAAAGATTTATCTCTTGTACTTGTATGATAGGGATATTTCCATTCAAACTTTAAAATAGATTATGGGTCTTACCTGAATGTTTTCCTTGTGGTGTGGACAAAAAAAATGAGAGAGATGCTTCATGACCTTGAAAGCAAAAAATCTTTGTTGTAGTCAAATACAAAACTCATAAGAGGAGTAAGAGAGAAAGAAAATACTCAATGAAAAACCATAGTGACTGAAGAAAAGATTTCTAAGCTTTTAAAGATCTACACAAATTTCAACCATAGGTGCAACACGCCAAGTTAAGAAATATAAATATTGATCTACAGGTGCAATTTTTTAATAGACAATAGCAATTTCATGGACAATAGAAATTTTTTAATACTTATTGAGAAAAATGATAATACGAGATTTTTCCTAAATTTTTTTGATAAATAATGTAAATTTTTTCCTAGATTAATTGAATTAGATCACGAACAAAAACCATAGAAACCAATATCATACTTTCTTTTTTGCTTAAAATAAACAAATAAGCAAATAAATTTGTTGACCAAATAGAAAAACTATAATTGAAGTGTAATACTCAAAACTCAAATTATTATCAATAAACACTGATTCTAAAATATAAATATTTTTAAAAAGCTGCAATAACGTAGTTACTGCATAGATGAAGTGTACCTGCTGGCTTTCAAACACGCATCAAACTTGCAATATACAAATAGTGAAAGAGCTGATTGGTTCGCTAGTTTCCACTGGCTAGTCAATGGGGGCTAGAGCGGTCCGAGGGAATCTAGTCAAGGAAATCCAAGGCATGCCAGTTTGGCGACAACACAATGACTTTGTGACTGACCTTGAATCGTGACGGTGGCATGGAGGCGAGTCTCTTGACTATAGTAGCATGAGAAGAGTGGCTTTTGAGAGAGGGGTAAGGTTGCTAGGGTGTTAAGGTGGGAAGAGAGGAGTTATAAAATGAGTCTTTCTCTCTTATTTTTTGAATCTTTACGCGAGTCTTCTTTATATTTTAATTTTAATGTGAATCTCTCTAATATTTTAGTCCAAGGAGTTCTTAATTTTTTAATTTTATTTATTATGCTGACGTAAAAAATTGTGAAAATTTTAAAAGTTTAAATTATATATATATATATATATATATAAATTAGTTGGAGTAATTAAGGATGTTGCTACTTTTCCCATTTAAAATCAATTGCTACTATCTTTCCAGGAAGGCATGAATAACTTGTTAATTAGCTCCTTATCAAAAAAAATAAAAAACTTGTTAATTAGCTATGAAAGCATGTCGTTTAACACACTCTTTTTTTTTTTTTTTTTGCGGGTAAAACAACCAAAGGGGTAATAGCAAGCATGACCTTCGATATAGAACAAGGTCTACTATTATAGACCCAAAAATTTCTAAATTATTGAGTTAATAAGTTTTTAAGTTTATTTTAGCTACTGATAATAACTTGTCAATTTAACAATTAATGAAATTTGTCGTTTCTCTAGAATTCTTTTTGATATGGACTTAACAGAAACTTTTGACCTAGGCAAATTTTGTTTCTGCTTAATTCTTTTCACAACTAGTGCCTTTATTATTGTATTTAAATTAACAAGTCCCTTACAAGTTACAACTAAATTTCTAGAAATTCCTTGCATTTAATATGATACAATAATACAAGAAGCAAGAGCCTAGTATGGCAATAGAAACATAAACAGCTATATATTAATATATATTTAGATTTTTAGACATCGATCACACACATAACATAAGCTTGATAGGCACATACATAGCCAAACCGTTCGAGATGGAGCTAAATTTAAAGCTAATAATAAACTAAGGCCATTGGGTCTATGGACATTTGGTCCTGTTCCCATGGGTGGTCATATCAGTGTAGCAAGTCCCACACAGCTCTCTGTTCCCTGCAGTACCAGGTGGCACACACTTGCACCTCACACAGCACGTGCCACACGCCCTGTTGCACAAGTTTGGCCTCGAGTGAAGACTACACCTCTGCTTGCACAAACCTCCACAATCTAAGCCCAAAAAACAAAAACAAAAAAAATATATATATATTAGTAAATTTGAAGTATATATATATATATCTGACCAAAATAAGAACCCAAAAACCGTTCATTTATTTATTACAAAACCAAATACTGACTAACCAAGTATTGTGAAGCCCAGAAATGTTTTTGCTGAGAAACTATAGTAATATGCAAAAATGGCATATTGCTAAGGGGCTAAACTTCATTTTTAAGAAAACCAAAATACTGACCAACCTTTTCTCCAATTTCACCCCAAATGAAACAAGAATCCTAAGAAAAGTGTCTAATTTTTTTTAATTAAAGTTATGTTCTCCACTTTATACTCCATTAGTTTTTACAAGTTACAACATGCACATATGTGTTTAATTTATTTATTTTTTTCTATTTTAACTACATATAGAAATATTTTATACAAAAACTGTGACAAGTTAGAACATAAACTTTGAGTATTTTAAGAAGTTTTTATTAATAGAGTATGAAGGGCCAAAGGATTTTTATTCAACAAAAACTTTTAGAATCTTCCAAAAAAAAATTTTAGGGGCTTGGGGGTGTTTGGAAGATATATGAAAATAAATTATAGACCCACCAATTTCCTGCATGAGCCTTCTGTTTCCATCTTTCACAATAAGCTGGAAAAAGAAAATATTGCCAAATGAGACATGTGTGGAATAAGAAAAGGAGATAAGTAATAAACATCTTCCAAAAAAAAAAAAAAAGAAGAAGGAAAGTAAATGGATCTTTTGTGCTACCTGGCTAGGAAGGGGTAGCTCTTCTTCAATCTTGATATCAGAGGAAACCTACATGCAAGAAGATTTGAAGATCAAAGGTAAGTATACGTTGAAAACAACAATATGTAACAAAATTATCATTTCTGAACAACAAACAAGAAACCAGACTGCACCATTGTAAAGCAGAAGAGTAAAGCTCCCAAGAAAAAGAGCACACGTAATGCCATCATTCTAGTCTCTCTTGCAAGTACCAAAAGCTAGCTGAGAATGTGTGTAGTTACTTATTGCTACTTGCTCAGAAAGCTGGCATTGCGTGTTCTTTATAGGCGATTCATCAGTGGCGATTTTACTAAAATGGTCAGAGTTCACACCTTTTTGTTTAGGTAAAATGCCAGACCAAACAAAATTACATCATTTTGCATATTTTTACCACAACTTTTTACGTAATTTTTGTCGCAACATATCGAGTCGTAAATGTTGAAGAAAAAAAATAATTGGTAGATTCATGTTAGTTGATACTTTTTTTTATTGTACCCACGAGTTGCAGTAAAAATTATGTAATTTTTTGTGATTAATTTTCGTCTGTTGATTACTATTAGGCCTGACATGAATATGTGGGGACTCCTCGAAGTTTGGGCATTGCCAACTAGTTGAGTAGTTCTATATATCAAAATATCAACCAGTGTAATTTATGTGTGAATAAATTTAAAGAGTTGGTAAACGTGGTGCTAATCAAGAGTATTAGTGTTGCCGTGTCTGGGTTCAGATCCGCTGCCATCATGACGTGGTGCTAAGTACTAGCCAATGTTCTTTAAATGCAAAGCGCACGTTTTATCTTCACAAAAGGTCATTAAATACACGTGACGAGTAAGAATGCATCCTGCTTATACTTTTGTACTATTATTTTTCCCCCCTAGTATGTAGCATATTTTTGATAATGAGATTGTTATATATTATTAGTTAAAAAAAAAGAGGGTCTAGAGTATGGATTCATTGACCTCATGTTATATGTGTATTATGACGGTAATAAACAATATCATGTATATCATTAAAGTCTTGATGAAGTTATCACTCGAATTATTTACCATGTAAAATAATATGAGAATTTTTATCATCAAGTTACACTCTTATAGTGGTATATTAAGTTTTAATTGAGATATAATTACAAGAATCTTGAGGAGTACATGATTTATTAATATTATAGGTATGTTTTTGTTATGATTTATTTAGACAAATGTAAATTTTATAAGTCTTACTGTTTTTTTGGATAGATTTTATTTTTTAAGTCGAGTGAGTTGATGGATTAAAGTTATCAACACTAAAAGATAATTGAGACTGCGCCCACCTGTATTTCCATATTTTGGCACTCTCAAATGATTATTCGATTGGAAGTTTGACCAAATCTTGATCATATAATTGAAGCAACCAAAAGAGTTAAAATGGTGGTTAGCTAGGGAAGAAAAATGGGTTTTGATTGCTAAATAGGCTTCATGCTTTTGAAATATGTCTATTCTCTTTAAAGATATAGTAGAGCTACTAAATTATACTGAGTTTTTTCGAATATATTATCTTAAACATAATGTGTTTTCTTTATTAGAGAATATTTATACTAATTTTCCTGGATTATATTCTTATATTTGCTATCAAGCCACTTACAAAAAATAAAAAATAGTGCTTGCAAGCTTGCAAGCAAGCTTGATTTGCACAGGAGAAAGATTGAAAGAACATAGAAAATAAGAGGGGGTTTGGCAAAAAAGTTTGTGTAATGTTGTTTGGGTGTTTTTGATATATGTATGAATTAAAAAATATGTAAAAATGTGTGTAATGTTGTTTAAAATATGAAAATGTGAGTTAAAACTCACTCAACAGGCCTAAAAAAAGTCATATTAGGGTTTAGAAAAACACTTTTTCTAAATTTCACAAATCTTGTCAGCCCAAAATCCTAATATTTTAAGAAAAAAAAATCTTTTGTGGAATGCTCGGTATATTGTATTAATCTAAGATTTCAAAATAGTGCCACTTGAAGTATGGGCTGCCAAGAACAATATATATATATATATATATATATATATATATATAAATTAAAGGACAAGCAAATAAAAAATTGTAGAGTTGTTGGTGAATTAATTGTATAATATATGATCTCTAGGTTGTTCTTTGAATAATAAATAGTACTCTAATTATTTATTATTTTCTGGTCATGACTCATGAGACATCTTAAGCTTGTTGCCCTGGGACCTAGGACCTTTGGTCACACTCGTACACGAGTCAAAATGGTGCTTTTACTCCACACAGCTGGATGTTCATTACGTACTGCACAGCCTGTACTGCAGACTAAATACCTTGGAAGACAAGAAAAAAAATAATTTTGGTACAACTTTATCATGACATTATGAATTATAATGAAAGTGACAGATACCAATTAATCACAATATGTTATATAAGATAATTATGAAAAAATTAAGCTGTAAAAAATGTAATCCTACTGTTATTCATGGAAGACAGACACTAGTAGCAAGGTTGTTTTCAAAAAAGATTATAAAAACAAAAAACGCTAGAATATACATATTAGTTCACGTAAAAATTTATACTATTTTAGTGTAAATTAAAAATACTTTTTTTTTTTTTTACATATTTACTTTTCAGAACATATTTTATTAGACTATTTATTTTATACCATATTATAGTAAAATATTAATTTTTCCTAACTTTTTATAATAATTTTTTCGTACATAACAATTTCTACTAATTCTTTGTTCTTCATCAGATAAATAAAAAATTAAATATAGAATAAATAAGGCTAGTATAAATTTATATGACTACTGTGAGGACTTGAGGACCCGAGGACCCAAGAATCACAAGACCCGAGAATCACTGAACAACTTGTTAAAAATTCTGCTCGGGTTAGAGGCCGAAGACCTGAGGAGCTGTCGACAGTCAGCGCAAGCCCTAACAAATATCTAGAAGTATTGAATGCTGTAGATAGAACTTCTTGACCGCAGTAAATGAGGAAAAAACAGCTTTATCCTTAACATTAATAAGGAAGTGACCTGAACAGTGTAGGTGGTCTCTAGATATTTTACCACCATTATCTTCTGCAAAAAGGACTACAGGTGTCACCAAAGGGGTAAGGGGGGGTGAAAGATGAAGGGTGGAGATGACAAGAGCCAGATATATAAATAAGAGAAGGAGAGATACAAAAAAAGGATCGGCGAAAAAAGGAAGAAACAGTAAAACAAAGAGGAGAGGATCATAGGAAAGGAGAAAAAAGGAAGGACGGGCCGAAGAGAGTTTAGGATCTGGGAATCCTCGGGACATGTGGGTTCTCTGTTGTATGGTTCCCTCTCTATAAATTTTGTTGTTTTGGGCCAAGAATCATAGTGGGCTTTAGCCATTTATAACTGTAGCGTGGGCTTTGGACCATTGTGAAAGTTTGGACCTTACAGCTGCAATAACAAACTTGTAAATTTACATCATTGTACACTAATTAATATAAGTTGACAAAAATATGTAAATCAATTTGTTTATAGGTCATGCTAACAGATGTCCTAACATAAAAAATAAAAATAAAAAAGCTAACAGGTGTCCTTAGAACAATAGTTAATAATCTATTAAAAAAAAAGTTTGATATCACTTTTATAAAAAAAAAAAAAAAAACTTTTAAAAATTTAAAATATTAATTATCCTTTTTCTTTTTTCATAAATTTTTGTAAAAATAAATTATTAACCAACTACAAAATATCCATTAACATTTCTTTTTATTATATGAAATTTATTAATATGTGCGTTTAAAGTATATATTAATAATCTATTTAAAAAAAAATTTATTAAAAAAAGGAAAAAAATAATTCACTATTTTGATAATTTTTTTAATTTATCATAAATTTTTTTTTAAATAAATATTTAATATGCGCTTAACACACATTAACTAGACGATTATTGTTACATATACCCATTTGTATTGTATCTACTACCATTGCCATTCCTAGCAGCAAGTTGTATTAATGACACCAATAGTTTCAAAACTTGTACGTGTCAATTGTCATATCAGAGTACTTATTGTGATTTGCAGTAGTAAAAAATAATAAAATATTTACCAACTCTTACCGGTACACCCTACACATCACGACAAAGAAAAAAAAGCAAAAAGCAAAAGAATGATATAAATGGATAAGTGAGCTGGCAGAGGTGAGTTGTCGTGACCCCGTCAGAGTTTGTTCACTCCCTCTCACTAAAACTAAAACTAAAACTAAAACTAAAAAAACTAGGAATGGTATTTGTCCATAGTCCATACTGACTTTGGCCTTGGCCCTTGGGTTAGTGTCAAGCATATCCATTTTTAACGCATATCAGATCATCGAGTGATCAGCCTTACAGCTGGCCTTGCTACCCATATATGGGGACTTGCAAAATATTGGAGACCAGCTCATGCTCTCTCTCTCTCTCTCTCTCATCTCTTCTTCCAACCCATCTGATCTGGCTCCCATTCTCTCTTCTTTCAAAAACCATAATAATAAAAATATCAGAGTTAGATGGGTTTACTTGAGATATTTTTTTGGCTTTACTGTTTATTTTTGGTATGGCCAAGATTCGGTTTTCGAAATTTTGTGTGTCATATATATCTTCATTGACTCGGTTCATGGCCCATGGGTCACAATTCTGTCCTATATATACGAAGTTTTTTGCTTTTTGATAACGCTATCTTATACGTAGTAGTAGGATTGCATGCAATGCATGCGCCATGGCTAAATTTACATGTCCACGAACATTACTTTCATCTTCTTCTCAAATTTTAGAGTAAGTTATGTATTCAGCCTTTTTAACTTCTATATTATATGTCAATTTGATACATAACATTTTAATTATTTCAATTTGATTTTAACATTTTGATGTCAAAATAGTTCTTGTAGTTAAATAATGGATAGAAAATACTCATGTGTTTAACGGCAAAAAAAAAAAAAATGCCACGTCATATTAAACATGTACGAACTATGGAATAAAAAATTAAAAAAAAATTAAGTAAAGATGAGAATAAACTATTTTGTCAGCCCTTATCAGCAACTATGTTCTTAGTTAACAAACAAAAAACAAGTAAATAAAAAAAGAACCCATCACAGTGAACATAGAAGCAATTTTGAAATTAATTTTTGCAAATTGTTTCCTCTCCTTGTCTCCAAACGGAAAGGTGCTTCCCTTTGCTACAAGAGCCATCGGGTTCCTAGCAAAGCTGCTGTAATGTCCTTTTCCCAATCTTGAACGAACAAAACAGTCATTCATATTGAGAAATACACTTAAAACAAGAGTTAGACCACAAAAAGAAACAAGAAAAAAAAAAAGATTTAAAATAAAGTTTGCAGAGGAGTGATCTATTCTTGAAAAGTTGAAATGAATATACCTACATGTGTCCAGAAGGGAACAAGAATTTGGAGAAACGAAAAAGAAGGGTGTGCGTGTGAAAAGTGAAAATTACAAATTTGAGATATGGATGCAATGGCTGAGCAATGACACTACAAGTTCTAGGAAGTGCACCCCAAATTACTCCTTCGCTTTCCAAACTCACGATTGACAGAGAGAGGTTATACAATTTGTACCAAAGCTCAAAATAAAATCGGTAATAGGCCCAGCGAATTCAGTACAATAAATTTATAGAGAGTGAATTTAAAATTTAGGTCCTAATGAGCTTGTAAGTCAATTATAATGGGCCAAAATCATAATAGAAGCAAGTTTGTATAAAGTAAATTGTCCTCGGACTGATTAGTTCTTCTTTATATGTCTCCCTCTCTTAATGACAAATTACAAATATTGTTTCTCTATCTACAATTTTTTTTTCTCTTTCTCCTTTGATCCTCTTTTTCTCAGGGACTTTCTTCTATTTTATACTTACTCTTTCTTCTCATTTCCTCCCTCCATTTGTAAATCTAGATTGCTAGTGTTGATACTTGTCCCATCAGCATCTTTCTGAAATCTTTGAGTAGTAGTTATAAGGCTGAAAATCACTGTTCAGATATCATTTCCTCAATAATACGGCAAGAGCTTTGAATACAAAGTATTCAATGCGGTGGTAGCAGTTTTCTTGTAGATATTTTTATAGCCGTTCTTTGCTCTGTGCCCCCATGAAACATATCCTCATCAATAGGACCTCTTGGAATATCATTCTGGACAACAGAACGTACCATCTGACCTTTACTTCGCTTAGCTGAGGAGACGCCCTTCCTCGGACTACTTCCCTTAGCTTCTTCGGTCACAACTTGTTTGTGGACCTCTAGGTCTGACATCTTCATTATTGTTAATCTTTCCTCGGACAAATAAATCCCCTCGGACAAAGTCCATGGCCGAATATGAATTTTTGGGCCATTTATCCCTACAAGAGGAAACAAATGGGTTGCAAAAATCAATCTCAAAATTGCTTCTACTTTCGTTTATTGTGATGGGTTACTTGTTTTCTGTTTGGTAACCTAGAAAATAGTTGATGAGTGGGACTGGGAAAATAGTTTATGCTCTTCTATAGGTTAATGCAATCTCAAGTGTGTAGATTTTAATTTGTTTTATTTTTTTAATCTAATGTGGCAATACAGATGTCCATTAATGTGGCAAAAAATAATTTTTTATTTAGACCATTTGCCACGTCAACAATTTCCGTCAAAGGGATAACGATAATGACTAAATGAACACAAAATTTAAAAGGTTAAGGACTAAATTGATACAATTGAAAGTTTTATGGTCATATATTTAATGTAATTGGCTAATTCTTTGTCAAAATGCACTTTAATTGTAAATTGGGTAGATCTAAGTTGGGTTTGATACACAACAAGTGATTGTATTAAAGACATGGAGATTGATCTAAGAAACAAGTGAAGAAAAGTTGTTTTACTGAAACTCAACAGATAGCTCGACAGATGGTATCTATCGAGATTTACTGGGCAAGCTCGACACCAGCTCAATCTATTGAATTTTACAAATTTGAGTTTTAACCCACGTTGACATATTTGTTTAGGGTTTCTTCTCTCGCAACCCTAGACATATATAAGGCTTATTTTAAAAGCCGTTACACATGAAAACAGAGATCAAAAGCTTTATTTTCTCTGTGAGAAGCTATTGCATTTGTACGCATAGGGTTTTGTAACCAAGTCTTCCTGATCTTCATTATTGATAAAGTGAAGAACTTTGCTGCCAACAATATCTATTCAAGTTGCTAGAGTTAGTCACGTACTGTGCGAAAGGTTAGTCACAAATTGGAGATCTGTGCATCAAGGGATAGAAGGTTACCACAAGATCAAGTCCAATTGGGTATTGGAGTAAGAGTTCAACTGTAGGTTAGTATTTCAGGATAGGCCAAGGTAGTGGTAAGATTCCTTATACTTGTATTCGCTTGATTGTTGATTAGTGGATCTTGGGAGTAATGACTTTAAAATCACCTGGTGGGATTTTTGCATTGTGAGAGGTTTTTCTCATTTGTTACCAAATCACTATGTCAAATTTTTTTTTTTGCTGCATTTAGTTTTAATTGGTGGTTTGTTAGCGCCTTCACGATTTGTATGCAATTTAACCTAATTAATCAACTTGGGCAAGTTTGGGTGGGGCGTGTTTTTAGAGAGGCGAATCAATGCGCTGATTTTTTGGCTAAAAGGGGTTGCTCTATGACGAAAAATTTTGTTGTTTTTTATTTTCCCTCCCCTGCTGATCTGAATGTACTGATTGAAGCAGATAAAAATGGGATATATTATTATAGGCATGTTGCCAATACCTTAGCCTCTGTAGGCAGATTGTAGTTGTTCTGTTTGTTTCTATATATCCATCTGTTTAACCAAAAAAAGAAAAAGAAAAAGAAATAGCACCACTATTGCACATCCTTGACACGATGGTCAATTTATAAGTATAAGTACTTGTGAGATGTAAGGAGTCGAGTTCAAGTCTCTAGAAATAAGCTTCACACACATATACACTTAGATTAAGCTAAATTAAAATTTATATCTTATATATATAAATATATAAAATTAAAAAAATCAAGAAATAACACCCTAAACTTTCATGGTTTAATTTGGTCCATCCCTAAAGTATAGGGTAAAAAGGTAAAATTTCTCCAAAATCTTTTTAGTATAATATAATGTTGTTTTATACTTTTTTTTTTTTTTTTTTGAAAAGATACTTTTTTTTTTTGATACAATCTAAAAAATAATTTTTTTAGCTTTTTTAATTCCACCAATAATGACAATTGTGAGAAGGAAAGGGTTGAGGGTGGTGGCAGTGACATCAAATGATCGACGGATGGTGGCCAATAGTGGTTGGTGATAATGTTGAACAACAGCCATCAATCAATGGCCAACATGTGATCGACAACGATTGAGCTAATAATGACGGTGGATAAGGGGTAACAATTATATGTAATGTGGACGGTATTAGTAGTGATGATGTAAATTTGTTGAAATAAGGGCTGTGGACGAAGTCCAAACCTTTTTCGAAAAATGTTGTATGCCTTTTAAGTCATTATTTTAGTGTATTTATTGATGATCAAAAATATTTTCTGGTGATTAACAATTTTGATTGTACCAAACATTATGTATTTTTTTTAAAACATTTTACGTTAACATATATTGTACCTTTTATTTATTTATTTTTGAGAAATGTTAACAAGTATTGTACGGTGTTTGTTAAGATTTCTCTATATGGGTCTCACTTAAAAAAAAAAAAGGAAAAAAGTTGTCAAACAAACTGCCAAAAAAATTTAAAAAAATATTCTCAAAAGCTGCCAAAAAAACTGTTGTTAGTGTCAAAAGTTGCCAAAAAATTTGTTATTCATAAGGTGCCCATGAACACAACCTTTTATTTTTGGTGGGTTTGATTATAAGAGAAGAAAGAAAGATTTGAATTAATAATATGTGCATATTGCTAACTTCCCTGTTATAAAAGGCATAAAGGGATTGTGAGGAAGAATGGTGATGAGTCACGGCGTCGAATGGTCGATTATGGTGGCAACAACGAATGGGTGGTAACTAGCAGTGGTTGGTGACAATGTTCCACAACTAAAAACAAACAGCAACCAATGGCCAGAATGTGGTAGTCAACAATGGTCAAGTTGACAACAATTGGATAGGGAACAATGACAATCAACGAGATGAAAGGAATCGGTAGTAATGGCAAGATATATTGAAACTTTAAAGGGGATAAGAGCTGTGAGATAAAGTCTAGGCTATTTTTTGGAAAAAATTTTATGCTTATGACATGGGAGGAAGTGATGGTGACGGATAAATGTGTTGAAACTTGAAAGGGGATAAGAGTCGTGGGATCAAGTCCAAGCTTTATCTGAAAAATGTTATATAGCTTTTAAAATGTTTGGGTGGTCTTCTTCTTCTTTTTTTCTTTTTCCTTTCACATTCGGTCTGGTCTAGTCTTCTTCTTTTCTTTTTCTTTTTTTTTTTGCTTTCCTTTTTAGTGTTTTTGGGTTTGGGTTCTTTTTTTTTTTTTCACTGAGTTCGGTGAGTTTGGGTGGTCTTCTTCTTCTTTTTTTTTTCCTTTTCCCTTTCATGCTGGGTCTAGTCTGGTCTTCTTCATCTTTTTTTTTTTTTTTTCTTCTTTTCTTTCCTTTTCACATTGTGTTTCTAGTTTTTTTTTTTTGGGTGAGCTTGGGTATTAGGGGTGGAAGGGGGAAAAAAAAGAGTAAAAGCTGCAACAAGTCAATCTGTGAGTCCCACAAAAAGGAAGAAAATTTGAGTAATGAGAAGCCGAGTAAAGTGTGCCAAATAAGTGAGTATAGGAAATTTGGGTATTTTAAGTGATGAGTAAAGAAAATTGAGCGAGGAGTGATGAAAAAAAAAAAAAAAAAACCAATCAGCCTCTTAATATTTCAGTTATGTAGAGAGAACACGCTCCTTGCCTGGGAGTTTTGACCACTGCTGGGTGTGGCTTATTTGAATAAGTACATGTATTACTTCACATGATATAAGAATTGAACGATTCGAATAATAGCACTTCAACAAGTGTTCTATACCCACAATAATAGCCTCATCAAAGCGCTGGTGGTACATGACAACACCACATTTGGTTAGTTACTTCTCTGTTTTTCTTTTACTTTTTTACTTGCAAATAAAAGGTCCAAAATAATTTAAAAGAGATTTTCAAAGCAATTATTGTTGTCATGAGTTTTCTCCAAATCTATCTTCAAAGCCATGTACCCCGTCTTCCCTTTCTTTTGTCCTAGGGAATGAATTATCTCCTGAGCAATGATAACATTGTTAATTCCTTTTCCACCCGGGACAAATGCTGTTTGCAAGGGAGATATGAGCTTATCCAAGATATGACCTTTCTTGAAGTTAAAAATAATAATTTAAAAGAGAGATTTTCAAAGCAATTTGTTTCACTTGCAGCTGATATTGAACGAGTAGTGAGAAGTCTGATCTTACAAAAGTAACATTGGAAAGGGTCGGAACGTCAAAAATAACTTCATTGTTCTTTGGATGCTAGGTACACAAAATTAGGATTGCTAATCCATCGATAGAAGTAAGTTCTGCCCCGTAAATTTATATAGAGAACTGTAAAGAATTGCATCTAGGTAAAGGAGATGTAGAAAATTCCAAAGAAATAGAAAAATATACATAATAAGAAAATCACAAAATTTTTGGAAGACAAAAAATTACTAAGCAGTCAATACCTCACTTTTCTTGGTCTTTGCCTCCCCTTTTCTCTTTCGCTTCTTATGTTGTTCACATAGCTGTAGGTATAATGTTGTGCGCGATCTAACGTGCTCCTCAATCTTTCGTTCTCCTTAATGTCACAAAGGAGATTGAAATGTGTTGAAAGTTTCTTTCTAACCTCATCTTCATCGATTGAACTAGTGTCTGGAGTAGGCTCAATAGAAGCTGATTTGGAAGACCCGCTTCCTTTTTTCCTCTTGTTATTCAATTTCATGCTCTCATTCTGTGGCTTGCAGGATTCTCGTTCAAGTGACAAGTCCATGAAAGCTTGTTGAGGAGAGACGATAGACAGATGAACTTGGTTTTGAGCAGAGCTCATACTTAAAATGTTTGAAGCCATTGTAGAGACTGTTGGGTGATAGTGCTTAGATGGTAGATTGAGTCCCCAAAGGACTGAAGCAAGAGCACCACTTAAATTGGGGTCTGAGGCATATGGCTGAAATTTCTGCACAACGGACAGAGAAAGAGAAGGAAAATTTCAGGTTAGTTATTGAATTCCCAAAGGAATGAAGCAGGAGCACCACTTTAATAAAATGCCACAAGCTCATGGAAGCGATCTAAATTCCAAACTGCAGGTATATATTATAGTCCATCCAAGAGCAACTTTTATGTAGACAAATATACCCTTTCTAAATAATGTTTAAAAAAAAAAAAAAATAGTGCAACTATCAACATGAATGTGTAATAATCCTGTTGTTGTAGGCATTAAAGCACACTGAAAACGTTCCATCTCATTTTACAAGGCCTCTTGATGAACTCACTGGTTTTTTGATCAAGTCTCTTGATGAACTAAATGTGTCTCACAGTAAGTAGAGCATGTAAAAAAATGAGTGAATTCTCATGTATTACAAACAATCAAGGTGGAGCAGAGGTTATAAATAAAAAACACAACAACGTGCATATTTTCTCTTTGCACAAGAATTGCCAAGAACTTACCGCAATGATACCTGAAATGGAACCACCTCCAGCATCATTTTCTAACAGATTCTGGCATTTGATATTCCTCTGAAGAAGATGCTTTAACGTAACCAAGGCTACAAAGTTCCAAAGAAGAACCAGATAAATAAAAGAGAAGCATACCAACAGGTTTTTGATAACTAATTAGGTAACTGCACATAAATAATATACCAGCCATGGACTCAGCAGATCCAAAGCATAACGAAAATGTGGCCAAACGTTTTACAAAACCAGCAGCCTTTTGCATGTCATGCTGTCTATCCTCACACAACATCAGCTTCAGAGCTTCAGCTAACACTTCACCTCGGTCTCTGATCCACAAACCCAAAAAAACAAAATAAAAAAATAAATACATTGCATCTCCCTTGCGTGCAGCCACTATTTGGGGAGAGGAGAGAGAGAGAGAGAGAGAGATGTTAAATACATCTGAAGGAATGAAAAAGAGAAAGAACACACTTAAAACCCAACCCAAAAGAAGATGGAAGGAAACAAATCAGACCAACCCCAAAAGAGAACCAGAAAATGTTACGCTGCACATCCAAGAATAAATTTACAGTAACGGTTTCAATAGTTGCCTGACTTGAACCGGACTGAGCAAAGCACCTGTGTCCACAAGTATTCAAAATGCACATCAGGGAGGAGGGGCGAATTCATGTGTGAGTGAAAAAGAGAGAGATGGATCCATGTATGGTTAAAAAGAATGACTTAACTGACTCCATTCGAAGAAAACAAGAGAGAGAGAGAGAGAGAGAGAGAGAGAACATGCAGATTAATAAAGGATATGCAGGTCAGGAAATATCAATACACGTACAAATTAAACTTACAACAGATAAAGACAAAGTATCCACTGTTCAATACTATGGTGCACATGAATGCATAAGTGACGTAGTTATGAATTATTCTTTCATGTCAGATAAATCAGTTTAAACAGAAACACTCATTTAGAACAAAGGTCGTTTTTCATCTAAGAAAATAGGGCTGCAGACTCTCCCCAAGAGACCATAATAAGCTAAAGCAGGCGGACAACGCTGTTCAGAAAGCTCTTGCAGATAAGCATACAAGTTATCATTATATATATATATATATATATTATAACTTTATAATATAAAATAGAATAGAATAAAATAAGTAGAATAGAATAATATAATATAAAATAGAATATATAATATAAAATAGAATAGAATAAGATAAGTAGAGAATATCTGTTTCCAAAGCAAGGTTTTCGAATCAGCACAATCGCTACTAACCTTCCAGGGCTGTACTCAAGCATAATATTGTAAGCTAAACAAAGAATTCATGTAAATCAACATTCAAGGCATCAAGATTGCTCCTCATCACTCTAAAAGCAATAATGCAGCACTGGAGGCACTCAGATACAGTCAAATATTTCGAATTGTTGCCAGAGTTGCCACTGCCAGAAGCAAGCTTTCTAAGATAAATCACAAGATCGCCCATAAAATCTAAGTCAATTAGATGCGAAAATTTCCTAATCCTTTCAGACATGGAGAGAGCAGTGGGTGGGACACAGATGCACCAGAATCTGAATTAGCTATCTCATCCTGGCAGAGAAATAAAATAAGGAAAATATTTAGTAAGTCTAACTCCAATTTAACTTTAATACAAACTATCAAAAAAAAAGTATATCTGAACAAAGACCTCTAAGAAAAAATGAAAAAAAATATATTATGACCTGGTGCTAATCTGAATATATATGAGAACTCAATTCAATGCATAAACAGTTTTCATGGAATTAAGCATTCGTCCAGGCATTATTTTCCAATCACCTATTTCTGAACAGGTTCAATCTGTAGAACCAACTCCAAAATTTTAAAACCTACTTGCACTCACACAGATCATATTGAAAATGGATTCAATATGTAGCAACTATAATGTCTTAGATGTGAACATAATTAATTATGGATAAACTAATCAGGAAGATGGTATCAACATAAAATTACCTATAGGTAAAACAGTTAGAAAGATGGCAACTAAGAAGATACCAATACCAGATTACAAGAAAAATTTTACTATATCAGAGAGCAGTAATACAAAAAGTTCAATATAGTACAAAAATTTTACTTTATTGAATAAACCCACTGGTTTGTCTCATGAATAAACCCACCAAGCATAACAAGTGACTCCTGCTTGTAATTGGTATTGAATTTTGTTATTGCCATTCTGTACAAATTTTCATATAAGAATCTAATTTATTTATGTAAAAAAAATAAAGTGAAGTCTTACAGTTTTACGTTTAAAAAAAAAAAAAAAAACAAATTACAAGGAAAAAAAAAACAGTATAGCACTCATCACGAAAGTAAAATTAGTAAGAGAAAGCTCGGTTGACTCTAATTCTTTTTCTTTTTTGGCCCTTCTATACATTTCCGGGTACCCTTTTTCATTTTATGATGATCTTATTGTCTTCTACTTATCATATACACAAACAAACAAACCTTTTTTTTTTGTAAGTAAAATAAACACACACACAAACACACCTTTTTAATAAGTAATTAAAATTTTTTTGAACTATAAGAACCAATTGTTTAACTGAAGAATCAGTTAAAAAAACCTAGACTCATATCTATGGAGTTTAAAGCAATCATTAAGAACTTTATAAAATCAGATCAAGTCTACAGCCACTCCAATTCTTCTTTAAGCATACACTATTTTGATTAATGAAATCTGGTAAAGAAAATAAATAAAAAAGCTGCATGCTTTTGAAACTTTAATAGCATCAATAGGTTTAACAAAAGATATTAATTTGTTTCATTCAAATTTTATACATTACAGCTCATGAAAAAAATTAAAAATATATGAAGCAGACAAGTTATGAAAAACCAATTTATTGTTGTAACTTGTATATTATATCAGGGTCATATCTTTTATCAAGATGTTAAATATTTGAGGTCATGGAACAAGTTAAAATCAGATGAGGCAGAGAATTAATGACAAAAAAATGTATTGGTATCAATTTTAGAATTAAGAAATGCCACAAAACCAGGAAAAAGAAAACCTTCCCATAAAAGCACATTGAGAAAGATGATACATGATAAAATTCTAAACAAAGAAACATACACAATAGCGAGCTTCCAAAATCCAATTTGGCATTAAGCTTTGAATATAGTCAAAAGGAAGTGCACCAACCTTGTACGCAGAAAGAAGAGTTGATTCATAGAACTGCATCTTCTTAACATCCTTAGAAACCTTCATTTCCAGCTCCTTTTCAGTAGGAAGCCTGATCCGATAGCTGTGATGCTCAAAAGAAAGAAAGAAAGAAAAAAAAAATAGACAAGTAAGAAACTAAAGCCTTAACGTGAAAAGAGAGGGGGGGGGGGGGGGGAGAGAGTAAATAAGATATACAGTGTGAATTATAGACTAAAAGCATGGGTCCTACCCCGGGATGATGACTTTAAAAACGGCCAACATGGATAGTACTCCAAGTTTGAAAATAGCATGATCATTATCTTTAGAAAATTTTAACATCTCCTTTAATGATTTAATATTCGGTTCTGGATTTGCAAGGAGTGCCATTCCCAGCTCTGCAAGTTTTTGCTTCTTACTTTCAAATGCTTCTTCAGCTGTGAGTTCTTCTTTCACCTCAGCCTATGCAAAAAAACATAGATTGATTTATGGGATATGCAGAGCACAAATTCAAGAGAATTATTTTGCATGCGGAGGAGCATATACACATCCTAAGATAGAAAGAATTATTGCTGATGTTTTCTTAAAGGGGAAGAACAATTGCAACAATTCTACAACGCTCACTCTTTAACAAAAATGTAGATTTAGGTATTGTCCAATAAACTGCAATTCTCTTATGTATTAAAGATGCTAATGCATTCGGACAATGGAAGACAATATCAAATGCAGTGAGAAAAAACATAGGTAACAAGTGACAACCATAGCTACAAAGTCAGTGCACGAGGTTTTCCTTGGCAACTGTCACAAATGTACTCATCACACAGTTGCAAAACTTCAAAAATAATTTATTTTCCTTTATTGAAATAAATTTAAATCTCAGGTTATTCAATTTCCAATTGCTTCAGATATAGGGAGGAAAAATAAATAAATTTTTTTAATAACATCAGAAAATGACTCCAGTTAGACAATACCAGCACTGCCGCTTGAGGGGTCTGTTGCACTTCTACTTTCTCCAACTCCTTCCCTAGTTTCTTTGCCTCTTTCCTCTGCTTTTTTAGCTTTGCCCTCCTTTCCGGTTTTGTCAGCCTCACTATGCCTTTATCCATGCTATTTGTTTCCTCGTCACCAAGTTCAGATAATGTAGATGTCTTTGTTACTGCATCACATAACAACAACACAAACCATTCAAACACATTATACAAATAAAGATCTTTCTTACAAACAGATAAGACACCGCAATACAAATACACAAGGTGGGCCTCAAATCCACAAATATCATCCTCCACCCTATTAATATAGAGGGAGAATGTGATTTTTTGAAATTCGCTCATTGGCACGCATGCACACACACACAAATGTAAAAAAAGCCAACAATAACCACAACATACGTGTTCGATGGTAGAGTTTTCCATCTAAGGTCTTAACGGGAAGGGCATCCACAAGATCAATCTGAACTCCGCTGTCCTCTTTTTCTTTCTGCAATGCCTTCTTCTTTAAGCGCTTCTCATACAAAGCCTCCAAAGCATCTTCTTTCACATCAGCTACATGAGTAACACGCCTTCGCACATACAATATAATTCATCAAAATCCACTACTCACATAACATAATCATAACCCAAATAATACTAATAATAATAACCCATCACACCCAAAGTTATTGCGTATATATCTATGTTGGTATCATTATTATAATCCTTGCCCCTGAAAAAAGCTCAAATTTGAAATTCAAGTTTACAAACTCACACGACACAACACTCAATTTTTTGTTTTTGCCAACAGTCTTGTAGCTCAACTAGCAACTCCTAGCGTCTCAAATGGAAATGTGCAGGATTCAAATCCCCTCCAACTATCTCATTATTAAAAAAATAAATAATACTTTTTACTCTCTAATAGCTACAAATTTTTTTACATAATCACATAGCTATAATTGAATTAATATTTTCAAACCTAAATAACACATTAGACTTTCGATCAAAATACACAAATTCTCAATGATTTTTTTCTGAATTAACTACAAAAACAGTAAATTCAAAAAATCTTATATATTTTTTACTCCAATAGCTACACATCATTAGGATTGGTTCATAGAGAATCAAAGTGAATTTACCAATGAATAGCGAAATGCTATATATTTTCCATGCAATCACATCACTATAATTAAATATACAAAAAAAAAATCAAAATTCACCATTTCTATCATAAAAATACACACTTTCTCAATAACTTTTGTCTCAAAATACACAAATTCTCAATAATTTTTTTCCGAATCAACTACAAAAATAGAAATTTAAAAAATTCTCAGATATTTTCTACTCTCAAATAGCTATATATTTTTCACGCAATCACATCACCATAACTAAATTTACAAACTAAAAGAAAAAAAAAAAAAATCAAAATTTGCCATTTCTATCATAATAAGACATAAAAATACACATTTTCTCAATACATTTTGTCTCTATCATCTACATGTGCATATCATTATTCCTAAATTTTACTTCAAAATACAGAGTGAAACGACAGCATTTATCGTCAATTTGTATTTGAAAAACCAGAGCGAGTGAAACACAAAATACATTCTAGGTAACTATCAAAGCAAAAGACATCGTTTATAGTGAGAGAGAGAGAGAGAGTACAGACTTGGTGATAGATTGGGTGTCGAGGCGGGAAAATCCGAGAGCGTATTGGCGATTGTGTTGGACAAACTGCAAGTCCTCCTCGGAGACTTCGACTTCGTCGCCAGGTATCTCCGGGCTCCTGCGGCAGAATTATCTTCTCGCTCTTCTTCCTCCCCATCGCTGTTTCACGGGTCACTGCTGCGTTGATGTGGTTTTGGGGTTTTTGATTAGGGTTTCAGTTTAAGAGAGACAGAGCTATCTTTTCCTTTTCTTTTGGGTAAATTCCAATAAGCTCGCAGGCATTTTGGTGGCCTCCAAATGCCTGCGAGCTTGAAAACTCCTTAAGACAAAACTCACATACATATATCTTGTGTGCTGGTTCACATATTGAACTTTTCTCTTCAAAAGATTGCTCCATCCCCAACAATTCTTTGTCAGAGGACCTTACACTTCCCTGTCTTTCAAATTTTCTCATATATTTCTCACCCTTGGCATAAGGATCCACATCAAAAAATAATAATAATTTGAGCCTTTTCGCCTCCATGTGGATATCAGAAAAAAAGTCATTATTCTTGCTCCTTCTACACAAGAGTAAGTTAGAGGCACCAAAGTTTGTTTGCAACATATTGTTTTCCATTCTCTCTAAAACTAACAATTTAGCAAACCCCTCTAGGCCTTGAATCTTTACCTTATATAGAAAACTTCTTTGGGTGCACCAATGGTTTACACCCAACTAATTAGTATTATTCCATGTCAAGAACAGGATAACAGTGTCAAAAGAGTCAGTCAAAGAAAATAAGTAACAAGAACAGAATTAGGTAGTTGGCATCCATCAGAGGATTAGGAGAACATATTAGCAAGACATGCATCCAATTTTGCATATCAAAGAGAGATCATCTTACTTTATATCATATATAGGCAAATAGATATTTTTTACATGCAAAATTGCTGAGGCATTATGAAATGCTGGTGGCATTATTAAAAGGGATTAGTCTAAATTATTTTCTTTAACACCAAAAGTCAAAAAGAAGTGACATGCCTGAGAGAGGGAAAGCTCTGAATTCTATACTTATTTGTACCATACTTTCAGCGTGTCGAAGACTCTGAGCTTATTGATGATCACTCCTTTTCATGTGTCTACATGCATACTTATGCTAAATTCAGTAATACTGCAGCAACATGCCTCTTCTATAATCATTTTCATAACAGTTCCTCTGCCCTCATACAATGAATGGAAACTTGGTAAACCAAAGAGTTTGGGGGCACAGTTACTGCATAAACAGGGGATGATGGAAGTGGATAATGATGTAAGCATATCTACTAAGGTCAAGAGAAGATCTTGGCATATATATGTAAACAATGCAAGAACAGTATTGTATGCCCAAAAACATGAGCTTAAATAAACCCACTCATTTAGCATTTTTAACGGAGGAGTTATCAAAACTGTTGCAATCGAAAATTATTTTAAATTGAGCCAACAGGAACCATCAAGACTTTTGATATCTTAAAAACAATTGAACTGTGTACTTACTCAATGACTCGCAAATTGCACTCTCTCATTCCTTATCAACCCTCAACCACACAAAAAAAAAAAAAAAAAAAATCCATTTTGTTTTTTCTTTTAGTCCAATTTCACCTTGATTTCTTAATTTATTGAAGAAATTCAAGTAGACCCCTTAGAAACAGTTTAATAAACTCAATTTGAAATCAAACAAGGATATACTATAAAACACTCAGTGAAGAAGGGTGCAATAATGTATTGGATGTATCACTACATTTTATGTCATATATCCTCCTTCTTCAAAGCAAAAGGAAAAGCATAATAGGATCAAGCAAGGCTTTCAACCTTAAATTGAATTTATTAACTTGATTTCATACAAAGAGTTCTTGCAGTAATTTAAGAGAGGACAAGAGATTTCATGGGATTCCTTTCTTTGCTGCTTACCCACTTTCTTGGTGCATTTACGGCAGAGCTTACCATGGGTATACAAAAGACAATTAAGATCAAACTTAAGTTCATTTGGGATGCGTTGATTAAGATGAAGATATGTCTTGTTCCTGTCAGCCAGAGCTGGTACCCAACCAATGGCCTTTGCAATCTCAAACACCTGCATAAACATGTGAGTATGAGGAGAATCCCACAATACAAAAGAAGTGAAAAAAATATAGTACTCACATGTGTGTCCACTGGAAAATCGTCTAGCTGAAGATTGAACATCAAAACACAAGCCACCTATCATCCATTTTCGCAATCATGAAATTCTGATGCAATTGGGGAAAAATATATACATGGTGTGGTGCTGTGCATGTGTGAACAAAGGATAGTAACAAATAGGAAGGAAAAAAAAAGAAGTAAAAACCTTCTGGATCATTTCAACTACCAGTAGATGTGCACATTCTGTGTTGGTCAATATGACCAACAAAAAATTGGAGCTGAATTGGCAATTATATATATATATATAGGCCACCAATACTCTTGATACTATGAAGGTTTCAACAGGTGCAAGGATGAAGCATACAAAAGTATCATAAAAAAGATGATTACCGTTTTGGGGCCAATTCCTTTGAATTGAGATAGCTCAGCCTTAATTTCATCAACTGACAAATCTCGCAAGTACTCCAAGCACAATTTGCCTTTTTTCTCAAGCAAACAATTCAATATATTCTTAATGCACGAAGCCTTAGTTGGGGCTAAACCTCCACATCTTATGGCATTTTCTAAACATTTTGATTCAGCAGCAAGGACCTTAGACAAAACACAAGAATCTTTCAAAACTGGAGCAATAGTAGCCCCAATAAGCAATAAACACCCATATCCATCAGGCCAAAGAAAATCACGCAGCAAATTACAAATAGTCAGAAACAATAAACCATATTGTCCATTTACAACAACTATTAAAACCAACACAAAAATAACTTATTCAAAAGGACACATTTAGGTTGAGAAACACAATTGGAACGCCCACATTATCAGAATCGGTCTATTAAACACAACCCCATGAAAAATCTAGGTCCAAAAAAGTGCTAACTTTTTATGATTCCTTAAGAGTTAAGACCCATCAAACACTAGACTTATCAATCAAAATAAACAAAACCCGTCTCAATGCAAGTCCAAAAACACACAATTCCACAAAATTACCAATTGCCCACCAAACCAAAACAAAAAATAAACAAAACCCTTTTATGTTTCTCCATGCAAAAAGTCCAAAATAAACAAAACCCATCTCCATGCAAGTCCAAAAACACACGATTCCACCTCAAAATTCAAAATTCATCAATACCCATTTCCCACCAAACGAAAGCAAGTTGAAAAACTCGAACAAAAACAAACATACATACATCTTCCCAGGTGGGAAAAGCAGACTTGAGAGAATCAAAAGCCCTTAGAGAATTAACTTCCGTGGTGTTCTGGGAGAGCACAGTTTTAACCAAACCGTCCAAAACAGTCTCCTTGGCATCCCCATCATCGAGTTGGATTTGGTTCTCGTCTCTACGGTACTTGGCGAACTCTTTGGGGAAGCCATGGAGGGCCAAGAGGTCGTCTCGTACGGCTATGCATTCTTCTCGGGTGGGTCGAGTGTGGGTTGGATATGGGTCCTTGGTGAGTTTGGTTCCAGACTCAGACTCAGACTCAGACTCAGACCGAGGCTTGCGATCAAGCTCCAGCTCCAGCTGCTTTCTTTTGCGGGACTTGTGCATTTTCTGAATGCTTTTTGTGTTTTTGGTTCAATTCAATGCTTAAGCTGAGCTTATTAAAAGTTTGAAGCTTATTTCACTAGTGATGGACTGTCCTTTTGGACAATGGGCTTTTAGTGGGCCAATAAAGTTCTTTGAACAATATGACACCTGTTTGTTTACCTGCAGAAAATATTTGGGGGGAATTTCTCCTTAAACCCTATACTTGGGTGGCCATATCAACAAATAAACAAATTGAAATAACACCACTAATAGTGTGAGTACTGCTAGAGAGAGAGAGAGAGGATAAGGGTTTGTGAGAATATTGATGAGAAAAGATAGGTTAAGTTGACCGTTTAGGGACCAAATTGTGTCTAGAGACCATTTTGATCACTTTAAAAAGTTCTGGACCTTGTTAGGATTAACTCAATCCTCAGGGTAGTTTATTAGAATTTATCCTAAGAATTATTATTTGAAAACTAGTTTCAAGTTCAATTTATTGAAAATTATTTTTATACTGTTTTAAAAACAAATACAAAAATCCTCCAACTAATCAGGCCCTAAAATGATAAAACTCAAATAGAGAATCATGTTATTAATAATAAAGATACAGAGTAATTTCTATATGGGTTGGGTTCAAGTTACACCTGGTGTAACTCTAAGCAATGTTACACCACTTAATATTTTTTAATTGGATGCGAATATTGACAAATCCACTGTTAGATTATATTATCTTTGTATATTCTTTATATTTGCAAAATTTCAAGATGATCAAAAATTAATATCCATGTCATCAATTAATTGTTAAAATTCAAATTTTTGTAGTTTAAAATAATACATAAAATATGAGTTTATGAATTAAATAGTAAATAACATCCAATTAATATGAAAATTAGCATGCATATTAAGAACATATAGAACATGTAATTCAACGGTTAGATTTTCAAAATATTAATTCAATAACAAGTTATTGAGTGGTTTAATATTGCTTAGAGTTACACCAGGTGTAACTTGAACCCAACTCTATATGTATATATAAATATATATATATATATATTTATATATATATATAAACATGTATTTAGTTGTTTCTTATTAGTATTCTTTTTAGTATTGAAATTTGAGTGATTGTTTGTCTACTATTTAACATTCTTTGATTTATTATTATTTTATCTTAATCATTATACTTTACCTTGGGGAGCCAAAATATGAATAACACCAACTCCCCCCATAGAACATGTAACATTCCCAATGTGATACATAATGTGCAGAGCAACTTAATTTTTATGTTCTGACAATTAAAATAACAAAATTGCAATGTCATAATATATTATTCACCACCCAAAAAAAAAAGTTTGTATTGAAAATTTTCTGTATTAAGTAATAAGTATTCCTATAATCTCTCATTTTCCTATTTTCTCACATGGCTGTTAGTACAGACCTGCCCGATTAATTACCTCTTTGGACCAAAGTAATTAAAATTCGGAAACTTCAATTATTTCTTGAATATCACAAGGTATTACACAAGCAACCACAGCCCACAGTAGCCAGCCATGCTGCACGACCTTCGTCTGCATGTAGTCGAATCAACTCCACATTCTTCATCAGTAAAACACCTGTGGTCGGCACGAGCATCAGTGATGTGACAAGCACTCTCAACCTGTTGGTTATCATTAGCCGGACAGACTTGCAAAGACATTGCACTTGCCCGCATTGCTTGCTTTTCACTCTGCACAAATAAAAACTTCATTACTTACATGATTCAATTCCACATTTGAGAACAACAGAAGTATAAACTACAAAAGTGAAAATTGAAATAAAAAGGTCCGAACTCCAAACTACACTAACACTTTGGTTCTTTAACAGTAGTAGTAGTTTCAAATTCATCCATATACGTTGAATGATGTCAATTCCCCTCGACTTTTAATTGTCAATTTTGTGACCCAGCTTTCAAAATTGAGTCACTTTCTAATGACAAATCTACTTGATTTTCAATTGACTTGATTTTGGAACTTAAAGGACGAAATGGACGTGATTAAATATATAGGAACGAAATTGAAACTGCGACAAATGTGCACGGATGAAAAATGTTGTTTGGACAAATTATAATAATACAAAAAGGTTAGAATAAACTATGCATGCAAGGAAAATATAAGTTTGCAAAAACTTCCATTCAATCAGGAAGCATCTTTGGAGTATGCTAAAGGAAGAATCTCAACAATCAATCGCTATACAAGCAAATAGGAAGAACACCTGGGCAAAACTCCAGTTAGTTGGAATATAGCTCTCTGGAAGCCTGTCATGCCAATCTCTTAATACTGGAAGGGGATGACCCTCAGTTGTGAAGATATAATTCCGATCAACCAAAAATGAATCATCAAACAGAAGATAGAGATACTTGCACCTACAGGAAACATTAGACATTGAAATAATTTTAAGAGTGAAAATTCTATGGCTGAGATAATATTTCTTTATTATTGATAACATGAAAAAAAAAAAAAGGGGAATGACAAAGCTTTACGTTTCAGCGAGGAAAAAACTATGCTGATGATCTTCCAACTGCATAGTTGTCACATCTTTAACGCTTGCAAATCCCCCTTCCACTTTGGTGTATAAATTAAGAGAATTAACAATTGATTCACCCACTTTTAAGTACCACGAATCTGATAACATGGGGAAAAAAAAAGGAATCAAACAAATGTGAGAATTAAAAATTAATTCACCCACTTTAAAGTACCATGAATCTGATAACATGAAAAAAATATAGAAACCAAACAAATGTGAAAATCAGAATAGTCCAGAGCGCAGCTGAATAACCATCTGCCTTGATTAAAGTGAGAATTAATGCATTTGTGTGATATGCCTGCAACCATGCTCATAACAAAGCTTAAAGAACACAGGAAAGCAAGTCCTAAAAATCAAGCAATCCAAATTATGGACATGATGATTAAAATTAAGGGTAAATTACATATTTGATCTTTAACCTTTACACTGTATGTCAATTTAATCCATGTGTCAGTTTGGTCCATAACATTTTGGCATTGTGTTAAAATGGTCTCTGCCTTCAAGTAATGGATGGAAAATACTGATGTGACTAACATCCAAAATGACATTATTTTCATGCCACAGACAGCCGGTTCTGGAACGTCAGCATATACTCAACAAAACAAAAAAAACAAAAAAATAGAAGCAAAAAACCAAATTAGATATCTTATGCTCTATCTCTGGGGTAATGTCACCCACCATCAATTGGGGTTTAAATTGAATAAGTGTAAATTAGGGTTAGAAAGAGAAGTGGATAGGTGGAGTGAACTGGGTCGATTGAGAGAGATCAATGAAATCAAAAAAGGGGGGGGGGGGGGGGGGTGGACAAAGGAATGGAAAACACTGTCTCGTCAATTTGCTTTTTTTTTTTCCTACCTTCCTTTAACTTATGTTGTCAAACTGTGGGCTTTCTTCATCTTACCAAATTTAAAACGGGAAAAAGAAGGAGAAGAAGGGATGGTACTACAGAAAGTCAGAAATACAAAGATCTACCATTGCCAAACAATGGGAGTCACATCTATTGTCCTCCAATTGGGGAAAAAAATGTATAATGTATTCCGAGACTACATTATTGGAACTAAAGAAAAACTTGGATTGGGAGTGAAAAACTTGGAATCCGTTTCAGAAGTAGGATTTACTTCATATCCTCTTTCTTTAATTTAGTAGAAGATATGAATTAATATCTTCTTGAAACAAATTTTTTCTTTCCTTTTGTTCTTAAAGTCTTCATCATTGCCATGTTTGACTTAACCCCCTGCAAGAGAGAGCAAAAGATATCTAATTTGTTTGCTTGTTTTGTTTTGTTTTTTGTGTTTTTAAGTATATGCTGACGTGTCAGTACATGTGGTTGTCTATGTGGCATGAAAATAATATTTTATTTTAGTCATTAGCCATGTCAGCATTTTCCATCCATTACTTAACGGCATGGACCATTTTGACACGATATCAAAATGTTAGGGACTAAATTGACACACAACGTAAAGGTTAGGCACCAATACGTAATTTACCCTAAGATTAAACTAATGCGTGCTTCGCAACTTAATTACAAGGCTCATCAATGTTCAACTTCAATGTACAATTACAACTTCTACATAAATGACCTAAAATTTACTATCTACAGTTGATTTACTCTTACAAGTTCAAAGTATAAATAAGCATAACATTTCCAGGGAAAAAAAAAATCAAACAAAATAAAAATAAAAGAAAGTCTCAGACTGTCAGGTCAAGCTAAAATTAAAAATAATTGACATAAAACAATAAAAGACCTTTGGTGGCTTGATATAAGTAGAATGTTGACTCTGCCAATTCAGGGCGCAAAGGATAATATTTTTCTGTAGGATGCAACATTTGATGGTCCAGCAAATACCTAAATAATTACATGTTTTTAAGCCATCAAGAAAAAAAATTCTGAGATAGTAGAAACCAAAGAGAGAAACAAAATTAAACTAAGCTAATTGTTGTTACAGAATATACAACTAAATGAAGACATAGGGAAAATTTCAAAAGCCGGTTACCTCTCAGGTAGAACTCCAAACTTCTCCCATACATGGAAAAACTCACGGTGTGATGAATTAGCAGCTGCAATGTCCCCAACAAGAACCTAAGCACCATATATCAAATATAAAGATCAGAAGGTTCTCTCTGAGACTTAAAATTTCATTTCATAATATGTCCTTGCCTGCAGGCCGGGCCAAAATGCTTGAAGGCTTGTAAGCTGCCAATAAGTAGCCTTTCCTGTTCTCATATCAGCTTCATGATACCTACATTACAATAACAAGCTTCAAATCAGAAACTTTTTTTTTCTTTTCTTTTTACAGCCTAATACTCGATGGTTGAACATAAATTCTTTTGGCTTGTAAACTCCTAATATAAACTCTTATATTAAACTTAGTGAGTGTCTAAAAATTTACAAGGTAAAATAAAAAGTTGAATATTCACTCAAAAGATGTATAGCATCAACTTGCAAAACATGTAAAAAGCATTTGAAACCACAAACCTAAAAATACCATTTAAGCAATTGAGCAAGAGCTCCATTGTGCAAAGTTCTTATATCTAAAGAAGAGAAAATTCCCCACATAATTTATGGTTTATTTCAAAAAGGGTCCTGACCATTCCCCTGTGTTGTCTGTATTCTTTGTACTCTGAATAATCAGTTAATTTCATCAGCATGATGATACAGTCCAGACTGTTGGCAAAGACAATACAACCCAGGTTGTAAAACCAATGGTCTGATCCACAAAAAGTACACCAATTTATTTATTTATTTTAATTAGTAAGCTGCATTTGCTCCAGGTTTTTTTTTTGACAAATCAAGACCTGAAATTTTGGGCAGGTAGAAAGTATAGCAAAGTCTGTCAATCCATTTAACAGTCATGAAGTTAAAATCAATAAAGGTCACAAAATCTTGGAAAGTAGGTGAAAGTTTTTAGGCAAGTTATAAACGTAAATCAAGAAACCATAGGATGAAAATGAAAACAAGTAGAAACATAAAAATTATTCAAATTCAACGGAGCAAGACATCAGTGCAGTACCATGGACCATGTCTAAAATATTTCTGCACTGCAAGATAAGCAGAATGGAACATTCTCCAAAACTCCTCCTTTCCAAAAAGAATGTGAGCCTTGAATAGATACTCATAGAATGAATCAACCCCTAAAAGAAGCCACAGGGAATCCAACATCATAAACATCAAGGCTAACTTGCCAAATATAGAGAGGCAAAATGATCCAGCATGCACCACAATCTGGAAACAGCATGGCATGCCACACTTGAAAAATTTTACAATAAAATATATGCTAAATTTTAAAAGAGAGCTCATGTGTTTGGTAGTCTCATGAACTATATGACACAGAATCTAGCACAAAATGAATTGAAAGACCGAGAGTACCTACCAGCCCCAATTCCAGCTGAATACTCGATCCAATCCCCAGTAACCACATCCAGCGTTGTTCCAAGTAAATTCAGTGAACTCCGCATGCTCCATAATTTACGAAGAGCACGTATAGCTACATATTCGTATGTGGGGTCACCAGTTAATCGTGATAAGGCTCCCATTTCAAGAATCAGAGAACCTGAATCCAGAATGAAAATCAGCTGATTTCAGTGCTGCACTTTTTGTGATACTCTCACATCATAAACTTTAAAAGATAAGCCTCTCACCACACCCAGAAGTGCTCGTTTCAGTAGTCTCATTCACCATCACTCCGTACTGTCCACAGAATTTTGCATTGATGTGGAGTCATATATCCTTCTTACAGACAAAACCAACAGACATTTCATACATTTTGACAGTTGAAAAGTAAATTTTTTTTTTTTTTTTTTTGGGGATGAATCAAAATGTAAGTAGGTTGAAAAGATGATGTAAGATGTGTGTAAGTAACACATAAGCTTGTCTTTCAGCATCATACTAATCAAGATAGCATCAAAATGAGCATGCTTAGTATCTGATTGATGACATTTCATACAGCTGGAGGATAACAAAGACCTTTTAGTTCTACATACAACAGAAGATGAACTATTTTGAATAGCACCAGGAGCATAAGATTACAAGTTTGATATTAAAGTTTAGTAATTGGGTTTTGCATATTATCAGACATGTTTAAAGAATGACATTTTTCAATATTTCAAGCTCAGTTGTTATAGTCTTGAAGTGCCAATTTTTAGCATAAATTACTGAGCACTGCATAAGGTGCTATGGTTCATCTATATCAATTGAAAGTATGCTATTTTTATTATAAGACCATGAAAAGGGTGATATGGTTCATCTATATCAAACTAAAAGTATGCTATATCCATTATGAGACCATGGAGAAGTGATATTCTAGCTATGTCTGAAAGAATATCTCATAAATAAAAACACTACAATATTACAGATCTGCATGAGCCTTCTTCAAAGGCTTGCAAACATGTGTTGCAACAAAGGGCAAAGCCTATACATTTCTTGTTACTAGAAGGTTTCCTAACACTGGTTTAGAAGGTAAGTATGATATACATACATACATACATACATACACACACACACACACACACATATATATATATATATGAAAATTGACTTAAGCATGTTTTGGTAGTACCTTTAAGTTAATCCATGCATATGGCAACCCAGTGGATGTATTGAATGCAGGTAGAAAGCGTTTCCCTAAATCTTCAGCCAAGATAAGCAGCTGATTCTTGTAAGCAACATGAACCAACCTGTTTGTAGAATCAGTTGCAAGTATATGAGCAGAAACTAGTCCTCCAAGAACTCTTATGTTGCACTACACCATAATGACCAAGTGGAAAAAACACCATTAAAACATTTCAAAAGCAACTTAGTATGTAATAATATTGCTTCTTGAATGACATTGAGAAATTAAAATTAGTGATCTGCTTCATCAAGATTTGATTAATCCATACTGCCCCACATGAAGCTTTAGAATCAACTAAACCAATGCTTTTCCAAGAATTATTTCAATCGCATACCTCAAAAAGATTTACCCTTGCATCAACATCGAATGTTATATTTTGAGAAAGCCAAAGTACTGCCCTTTCAAATTCAGTGCTGTTACCCATAATTAAAAGGCTGAAAAGGAAGGAGAGAGAGACAGCATCAGAATGATTATCCCACTATATAAAATGAAATCAGGAAAGCACCAAACTAGAATAAATTACTGCAATGACTAATTATCAGAAAACAATAATGATAGTAATAGATTATTGCAATAACCAGATACATAACAGTTCAGATTGAAAAATTAGATCTACAACCTAACTATCTATGCACTCTTTACTCAAGTCACATGTTATACCTGGATAATGACTCAATAAGTGTGAGGGCAGATCCATTATAGTCTTGAGGTAAGTGTTCAAGCTGTAATTGAGAGAACAAACAGTTATATTTCCCCTTGCAACTAACTATTAATAGCATGCTCAATAATAAAAAAAATTACCCTCAGATTTCCCAGCTCGCTAAGAGAGTCAGTGAAAGATTTAGTAAGAGGCTTGAGCTCATCATGCTGCCATAAAAGGAATAAAAAAGATAAATATGATATCATTAAATGGAAGTGTGATGTCAACTCTAACAAAATCATTGAAGATCAGGAACTGACCGGGAATGCATGGGTCATGTAGTTGTCATATGCATGGTAAAACCTGATAAGAATGAGAAGCAAAACATACTGTTAAATTTCATCTCTCAATTTATTAACAAGGAGATGTCAATATAATTCTTTCATAAAAAATTTTCTCCCCCTTTTTCTGTTCCACTTTGTTCAAATAGGTAAATCCATATAGAATCAGTGCTTAAAATGGAATGAAGTTGGTCGTGAACAACAACAACAACAACAAAAGAGAAAATCAAAACCACATATTTCTGACATGCTTGCTAATATTAACTCATTTGTCACCTAAAGTTTAAAAGCAAATTGAAATTAAAAATTAAAAATAAAACTATTTAAACTAGCAGAGATCTAAAAAAATATAATAAATCCCTCATCTAAAACTTATTTGATGACAAATTTCAACCAGACACCAAGCATTGCCAACAACACAAGCCAAATCAAATCCTGATATCAATCGATAAATTGAGAACGCCCCATGATTCTATTAAGATCAAAATAGAAGACACCCATCGGCTCAAAATGAAAACCAATACGAAAGTAAAAAAATTGAGCTCAGAATATGAACTGGGCCAGTGTCAAAATTCAAGCTTTGCTTACATCTTTCGAACCTTCTCTCTCATAACGTGTCTCTTCTTAGCTGCCCAACGAGGTTCGAGTTGGCACGTGCAAGGGTTGAAGATTTTGGGAAGGATCACAAGGAACACAAGCATCCATGCCACAATAAACTCTCGAGGCAACATGGTTTTTGCTTCGTGTGCTCAATTTGAAAGCTTTTTGTGAGTGAGTACGAGAATTTTTCGTTTTGGTTGAGGTGGTTGTTGGGGATCTTGTCGAGCAGTGAAAAATTGGCTATCCGTTTAGAGAACATGATTAAAAAAGTCTTTGGTGAGAGATTCTTGCCCAATGAGGTGGCGCCACGTAATGCCTATGGTTTTGTGAATTTACACTTCTATTTGGTGTCCACTGATTGGTGTTTGACTATATATCAGGTCTCGGACTTCTCAATTGCGTGTTGGGTGTTCGTGACACTTTTTTTTTTTTTTTTTTTTTTTTTTACATTTTTTTTTATCTTTTAACATTTTTTTATCTTAAATTATGACCACGAAAAATCACATAATTTGTACCTTCTTTTTTTTTTTTTTTTTATAAAAATAATTATAACATGCTCTTTTAAACTCCCAAGACCTTTAGCCATATAATTTATACTTGAGGTGTAATAATGGATCAATATAAGAATATATTTATACTATTTATAACTTGTCACGTAAATAAGTTATGCAATTTTATATGGTCTTTGCATTACTCATAACGTTTAATTAGTTCACTTTTTTATTAAGTTTTGAGAAAATTTAGTTTCACAATTTATTTCGCAACTTTATTGTCATTATTGTGACATGAAAGAGTGTGTGTAATGGAAAAAAAATGGTGGGTTCATATATAAATGATAGATAACCAATCTATTACATTATAATTGTAGTAAAAAGTTGTGAAATAGTGTATAGTTATAAAACTACTCTTTAGCTTGTGAAATATGTACATTTATTTATGTACATATTTATAATTTTTATTTATTTTGAATCCTTTTGCAATGACAACAAAAATTTATAAATTTATAACATTTCAAAATTTGTCTGATTCCTCGCATATGGGCAGTGAAAAATTTTATTTGTAGATTAGGTTAGGTGCAAGTGTGGAGTGGTAGGCCCTAGGCAATAGAGAAGTGTTGTAAAATTGGAGTAAATTTTTGTGGTTACCCTAACTTCATTGTTTTCTTTTCCAAATTAGATTAATTTTCTTTTATTAACTTTCAAAAAGAAAAATCCATAGATCAACATGTTTGACTCTTCTTACATTTAACTAGTCCCTAATAATGATGAGATTAGTGAACTCCGAATTACAATTCATGTAATCAAAAAAACAATAGGCCTTGCTTTAAAGATAAAAAACTGTCTTTACAAATGTCAAAAAGGAAATAGGAGATAAAAAGTATAACTAAACGAAAATCATTCAAAAAGAGGTAATCAATATCATGCTATAAATCCCCCCCCCCCCCCTCCACCAAAAAAAAGTAACCCTTGATCTCTTGGCAATGCAAGTTCTGAGAATTTTTTGAGTTTAATGTCATCTAAGTTCTAATTAAAGGCCTATAGTTTTTTTTTTAATTAAAAAAAAAAAAAAAAAAAAAACTCTAACTAAAGAATGTTATGTTTAGCTGGATGGAAAATGAAACAAAAAAAAAAAAAGGACAGGAGAGAAGAGAACGCGGAGGGTAGCTATTGTTTTGTGGTAAGAAAAGAGAGAACAACCATTTTTTCCACAAGCAAAGCTAATTCAGTTTTGTGGGGAAGAGCTAACATATCCACTACCCTTCTTTTTTAAGTGAGACAGTTTTGTGGGAATCTAGCTAGCTACATGTTTGGATCGCTTTTATAAAATTTGTTGAGTCAAACACTTTGTTAAATTTAAACAAACATTTGGTAATCAATTAATCAAAATAGTTTTCGTACAAGTGGCACTGTTTTTACAAAATTAACGATGCAAAATTCAGACCAAAAGAGAAGTCAATTGACAATGCAAAATTATAGGTCATATAAATCTTCCAGCCCACTTTTTTCTGTTTTACTTTATATTCAACCAATCATTACTTATCATGTGGTTTTTTTTCCCCCCCATTTTAAACTTTGATTATCTTATATAAGAAAAAAAATTAAATAAATAAACAGTAAGTTATAATTGGTGAAATACAAAATTTGAGATAGAAATTTATATTTGGGCGATCTCGCTGGTCCAACGCATTTCACGCTCGATAACCTTTCTCCTTCCAAACCTCAAAAACCAACCTTCCATACAAAAACAAAGCCATACAAAAATAGCATGCACAAGATAAACAAAAACAAAAACAAAAACAAAAAAATTCCTCTCTTTCTCTCATTAATATAGCAATATAACAAACCTCCCCCCTAAAACCTCTCTCATCCACAATACTCTTTACCTTTTTCCCATCTCTCCTTTTCCCCCAAAGCCATAGATCTGCTTTCTCTTTCCTCCCAATTCCCTCCTGTGGAGGCTGCTTCATTGAGGAATACCTAGAGGAAGTAGGTCTCAACTCTCAATCCCTACCACCCTTCCTCTCATTCATTCTTTCACCATGGCTTTCCCTTTCCCTTTCCCTTTACTTTTCCTTCTCTTCCTCTCCATTCCTTTCTCAGAATCCAAGCTCTCCGTTGAATACTACACAAAAACATGCCCTGATTTTAACTCCATCATGCGTGAAACTGTCACCACAAAACAAATCAATAGCCCTACAACTGCCGCAGGCACTTTACGTCTCTTTTTCCATGACTGCATGGTTGATGGCTGCGATGCCTCGGTCCTCATCTCCACAAACTCCTTCAACAAAGCTGAGCGCGACGCTGATATCAACCTCTCTCTCCCCGGCGACGCCTTTGATCTGGTTGTTCGTGCCAAGACAGCCCTCGAGCTCTCTTGCCCCGGCATTGTTTCCTGCGCTGATATCTTGGCTCAAGCTACGCGTGATCTTATCACCATGGTGGGTGGTCCTTTCTACAAAGTACGTTTGGGACGTAAAGATGGGTTTGAATCAAAAGCTTTACGTGTTAGCGGACAAGTTCCACAAACAAACATGTCTGTGAACCAATTAATCAAAGTTTTCGCTGCTAAAGGGTTTAGTGCACAAGAAATGGTTGCGCTAACAGGTGCACATACCATTGGATTTTCTCATTGCAAGGAATTCAGTCACAGAATCTACAATTACAATAAGACCTCCCCATTTGACCCAGAAATGTATCCTAAGTATGCTGAGGCATTGAGAAAAACTTGTTCAAACTACCTTAAAGACCCTGGAATGTCTGCTTTCAATGATATAATGACACCAAGCAAGTTTGATAACATGTACTATCAGAATCTTCAGAGAGGATTGGGGCTCTTGGCCACCGATCATGCACTCAGTAAGCACCCTAGAACCAAGCCATTCGTAGACTTGTACGCTTCAAATCAGACTAAGTTCTTCGAGGATTTTTCACACGCAATGGAAAAGCTTAGTGTTTTTGGTATCAAGACTGGCCGAAAAGGAGAGGTGAGGCGCAAGTGTGACGCTTTCAACACTCTTAAGGCATAGAAATATTTGTGATTGTTTTGATTTGTATCCAGAAGAAACAGGGTTTAAAAAAAAAACAAAGGTTCTAAATTTCTTCTAACTTCATATTTTGTTTTGCTTTTTATAAGAACCACGATAGTGATTATATTTATATGGTGATCTGATTGATGTTCTTCATGATGACATGTTCATGACAATATAATATTTGAGAATAGAAGCTTGTACTCTTTTTTTTTTTTTTTTTAAATATAAATGTTATGTGGTTTAAGATTAATGAATGATGAAAGAAGGGAAACAATTTTCCTCTTCATCCGCAAAATTAAGTGTGTTTGTTTGAGGTTGTAATTTCATAGGTGAGTAAAAACAAAATTCTTAGTTTCTCAATTGAGATTCTTTCCCCCTCTTTCCAAGTTTGTTGTTTGTTGGCTTTCGGAAGATGGATGAATGAAATTCAATAGGGATCCAACTCATGTTTTAAACATGCCTAGAACTTCTCGAGGTCGAAAATTTTTCAGGCATTATTGATCAATTAGTCAGAATAAGCATAAAATATCCGTACTCAGATCATAACATATGAACAATGGAACAAAACATGATTTTGAATTTTTCAAAGGATGATTATTAGTTTACATGAATAGTAGAATGCAAAAAGATTCTTCTAAAGTGTCAAATACTAGCCGCATTACATGAGCTTCACATTCTAGTATTAATGTAAACTGATAATTTTCCTTTTCAAAATTCTCCAACGCTACAATTTTTAAGAATCTAATGATGGCGAGAAATCCTCTTGTCAGTGGAGTTGGGAGGAGGTTGGTGATCGTTGGTTGTCGGGATCAATTGATGATGTTGGACCTTACCATCAACGCCACTAGAGAGCACAACCTCTATGAAGATGAACTTTTAATACCTCTTGACTCAATTCGTTTAATGCTATCAGTGCTTATGCAGTGTTGTTGCCATCGACTCACGTGGCCAATTTTATTTATAAATGTTTTGTTTTGTATGCTGACTCAAAATCCCTACTTAAAACAATGTTGTTTAACAAAATTACGGCAAATTAATATCAGATTTGGACAAAGTGACTGGATTAAATCAATTTGACAAAAGGATTGAATTGACATAAATTAGACCCCAGGTTTTAATTTGACAACTAAAGGAAAAGTCGGATGACTAAATGGATTTCATGAATTTATACAACATTTGCAAACATATATGGCAATCAAAGTTTCACTATCAATTCAATGTAAATTGTCATGCACATTTGTATGCGGCCAAAACCACAATTGGCTCTTTTCAATAATTTTTAAGGAGAATCTGAACAAAAATGAAAGAACAGATCATCTGCGTATCGACTAGCAACACAAGGAAGTAGTAAACAAGCAAAAAGATCCAAAATATACATTGCAAATAGCATCCACTTAAGAAGTTGAATTGCTTATGTGATTTGCTTTCTCCACTAAAGGTAAACTACAGACATGGAACATAATCAATAGAACTGTAAATAATTTAATCTTAAATCTAATACACAAACGCTGGTTTTTCATTGTCCAAATTGATCCAATAGCAAGTAATTAATGGATTGGCTTCCTGATCATATCATAGACTCAACGAACTGTGGTAGAATTATCCATTCATGTTACATAAGGGTACAAGGCCACAAGTCATTTACTCTAAATAAGGCTGAATCTAGCATCATTGATTTATCTCAAATGAGAGATTGCTTGAAAAAAGATGCATTATGATCAACTATTTTTATAATACAGTCTCAGACTGCCTATCTATAGACCTTCCATAATACTTCACCCATCTTTTTCACTTTGAGAACCACAAATATCAAGAGGGGCGAAGGATAAGCACTGTTTAGATTTCCCAAACTGTATAGCACGTGCTTCTGGAGGAGCTGCGTTGGGCAAGCCTAATCGAATACACAGACTTTGACAGCTTTTCTGTGAAACATTGGATGGAAAAGGTTTGATGACCACTTGTCTCCCACAGTTTTTTTGTTCAAAACAACCATGAGAAGCCTGAGCTATCAGCTTGAAGACTCAAGATGCACCATTGTATAAGTTTTGATCTTGATCCAAGGAATTCAAGCCAATCTTAGACTCCTTGCGGTGTGTTATCTCAGGTACACAAGAAGAAAAGTCAATGAAACATGGGGAAGAATGACCGAGAATGAAACCACTGTGACTTTGGAGAGGTTGAAGGTAAACATTAAAGCTAGCCCCCTCTCCTTGAAGCTGCATTAGTTTCTTCTTTAGCTTCTCCTTCTTTTGGGCATTTTGGTGGCCTTTAAATGCCTGCGAACTTGAAAACTCCTTAAGACAAAACTCACATGCACACCTCTTGTGTGTTGGTTCACATATTGAATTTTTCTCTTCAAAAATTACTCCATCCCCAACAATTCTTTGTTAGAGGACCTTACACTTCCCTGCCTTTCAAATTTTCTCATATATGTTTCACCGTTGGCATAAGGATTCACATCAAAGCCAAATAATTTAAGCCTTTTCGCCTCCATGTGGATATCAGAAAAGAAGTCATCATTCTTGCTCCTTCTACGCAAGAGTAAGTTAGAGGCACCAAAGTTTGTTTGCAACATATTGTTTTCCATTCTCTCTAAAACTACCAATTTAGCATACCCCTCTAGGCCTTGAATCTTTACCTTACATAGAAAACTTTTTTGGGTGTACCAATGGTTTACACCCAACTAATTAGTATTATTTCATGTTAAGAACAGGATAACTGTGTCGAAAGAGTCAGTCAAAGAAAATGAGTAACAAGAACAGAATTAGGTAGTTGGCATCCATCAGAAGATTAGGACAACATATTAAGAAAGACATGGATCAAATTTTTCATATCAAAGAGAGATTATCTTACTTTATATCGTATATAGGTAGCTAGACATATTTTACATGCAAAATTGCTGAGGCATTATGAAATGATGGTGGCATTATTAAAGGGATTAGTCTAAATTATTTTATTTAACACCAAAAGTCAAAAAGAAGTGACATGCCTGAGAGAGGGAAAGCTCTGAATTCTATACTAATTGTACCATACTTTCAGCATGTCTAAGACTCTGAGCTCATTAATGATCACTGCTTTCATGTGTCCACATGCATACTTATGCTAAATTCAGTAATACTGCAGCAACATGCCTTTTCCATAATCGTTTTCATAACAGTTCCTCAACCCACATACAACGAATGGAAACTTGGTAAACCAAAGAATTTGGGGGTACAATTACTGCATACATAGGGGATGATGGAAGTGGATAATGATGTAAGCATATCTACTAAGGTCAAAAGAAGATCTTGGCATATATATGTAAATAATGCAAGAACAGTATTGTATGCCCAAAAACATGGACTTAAATAAACCCACTCATTTGCAAGGAGTATTGGGCCCACTACAAGCATTATAGCAGAATTTTAGGCACTAAGAGATGGTCTGCAACTGGCTATTCAGCTTAGGGTTCAATTTTTGGAAGTGGAACTTGATGTTAAAGTTGTTTTAGATTTACTTAGTTCCGAAAATCCCCTACTACTGCTTATTCTTCCTTGTTGTTTGATTGCAGATTACTACTGGAGAAGATTCCCCACATCACAGTGAAGCATGTCTTTAGGGAGGCAAATAGATTTGTTGATGCACTTGCTAGAATAGGTTGTAATTTGTAGGAAGATTTTGTACCTTTTGATTCTCCCCCATCTAATGTAGTTGCTGCCTTAGTGAGTGCAGAGAAAATTGGGGAAACATTTTATAGGCATGTTGCCATTAACTTAGCCATTCTGGCTGCCTAGTCTTTATATATATATATATATATATATATATATTCCTTTTAACTAAAAAAAAAAAAACAATTGAAATGTGTATTTACTCAATGACTCGCAAATTGCATTCTCTCATTCCTTATCAACCCTTAAAAAAAAAATCCATTTTGTTTTTTCTTTTAGTCCAATTTCAACTTGATTTCTTGATTTATTGAAGAAATTCAAGTAGACCCCTTAGAAACACTTTAATAAACTCAATTTGAAATCAAACAAGGATATACTATAAAACACGCAGTGAAGAAGGGCGCAGTAATGTATTGGATGTATCACTACATTTTATGTCACATATCCTCCTCCTTCAAAACAAAAGGAAAAGCATAACAGGATCAAGCAAGGCTTTCAAACTTAAATTGAATTTATTAACTTGATTTCATACAAAGAGTTCCTGCAACAATTTAAGAGAGGAGAAGAGGTTTCCTGGGATTCCTTTCTTTGCTGCTTACCCACTTTCTTGGGTGCATTAATGGCAAAGCTTACCATGGGTATACAAAAGACAGTTAAGATCAAACTTAAGTTCATTTGGGATATGTTGATTAAGATGACGATATGTCTTGTTCCTATTAGCCAGAGCTGGTACCCAACCAATGGCCTTTGCAATCTCAAACACCTACATAAACATGTGAGTATGAGGAGAATCCCACAGTGCAAAAGAAGTGAAAAAAATATAGTACTCACATGTGTGTCCACTGGAATATCGTCTAGCTGAAGATTGAACATCAAAACACAAGCCACCTATCATCCATTTCACAATCATGAAATTTTGATGCAATTGGTGAAAAATATATACATGGTGTGGTGTTGTGCATGTGTGAACAAAGGATAGTAACAAATAGGAAGCAGAGAAAAAAAAAAGTAAAAACCTTCTTGACCTTCTTGACCATTTCAACTACCAGTAGATATGCACATTCTGTGTTGATCAATATGACCAACAAAGACAACAAAATTGAAGTTGAATTGACAATATATATATATATATATATATATATATATAGGCCACCAATGCTCTTGATATTATGAAGGTTTCAACAGATGCAACGATGAAACACACAAAGTATCATAAAAAAGATTATTACCGTTTTGGGGCCAATTCCTTTGAATTGAGATAGCTTAGCCTTAATTTCATCAACTGACAAATCTCGCAAGTACTCCAAGCACAATTTGTCTTTTTTCTCAAGCAAACAATTCAATATATTCTTAATGCACGAAGCCTTAGTTGGGGCTAAACCTCCACATCTTATGGCATTTTCTAAACATTTTGATTCAGCAGCAAAAACCTCAGACAAAACACAAGAATCTTTCAAAACTGGAGCAATAGTAGCCCCAATAAGCAATAAACACCCATATCCATCAGGCCAAAGAAAATCGTTCAGCAAATTACAAACAGTCAGAAACAATAAACCATATTGTCCATTTACAACAACTATTAAAACCAACACAAAAATAACTTATTCAAAAGGACACATTTAGGTAGAGAAACACAATTGAAATGCCCACATTATCAAAATCGTTCTATAAAACACAACCCCATGAAAAATCTAGGTCCAAAAAAGTGCTAACTTTTTATGATTCATTAAGAATTAAGACCCATCAAACTAAAACTAGACTTATCAATCAAAATAAACAAAACCCATCTCAATGCAAGTCCAAAAACACGCAATTCCACCTCAAAATTCAAAATTCATCAATATCCATTGCCCAGCAAACCAAAACAAGTTGAAAAGCTCAATAAAAAAAACAACAAAAAACATACATACATACTTTTATGTTTCATTAAGACCCATCAAATCAAAACCAGACTATTAATCAAAATAAACAAAACTCATCTCAATGCAAGTCCAAAAACACACGAGTCCACCTCAAAATTCAAAATTCATCAATACCCATTGCCCACTAAACCAAAACAAGTTGAAAAACTCAAACAAAAAACATACATACATCTTCCCAAGTGGGAAAAGCAAACTTGAGAGAATCAAAAGCCCTCAGAGAATTAACTTCCATAGTGTTCTGAGAGAGCAAAGTTTTAACCAAACCATCCAAAACAATCTCCTTGGCATCCCTATCATTGAGTTGGATTTGGTTCTCGTCTTTGCGGTACTTGACGAACTCTTTGGGGAAGCCATGGAGGGCCAAGAGATCGTCTCGTACAGCTATGCATTCTTCTTTGGTGGGTCAAGTGTGGATCGGGTATGGGTCCTTGGTGAGTTTGGTTCCAGACTCAGACTCAGAGTGAGGCTTGCTATCAAGCTTCAGCTGCTTTCTTTTGTGGGATTTCTGCATTTTTGAATGCTTTGTGTTTTTGGTTCAATTTAATGCTTAAGCTGAGCTTATTAAAAGTTTGAAGCTAGTTCACTTAAGATGGAATTTCCTTTTGGACATGGGCTTTTAATGGGCTAAAGAAATTGGGCAGTTTTGAACAATATAACACTTGTCTATTTGTTTACCTGCCGAAAATATTTGGAGGGAATTTCTCTTTAAACCCTATACTTTGGGGGTGATCCATAGCATCAAATTGAAATAGCACTGCCACTATGCATATTTGGTGTCATAGTCATTCTACAAGTATAAGTGCTTGTGAAGTATGGGGGGTAAGGGTTGGGATTTAAGAATTTAGAAATGAGCTTCACACACATATAATAATAATATTATTATTATATATAATATTATTAATACCCTAAACTTTCATGGTTTAATTTAGACCATCCCTAAAGTACAAGGTAAAAATGTGAAATTTCTCCAAATCTTTTTAGTATAAGATAATGTTGTTTTATACTCTTTTTTTTTTTTTTATAGATACAATCTAAAAAATATTTTTTTTAGCTTTTGGTTTAATTGAAAATTCCATCAATAATGACAATTGTGAGAAGGAAAGGGGTGAGGGTGGTGGCAGTGACATCAAATGATCGACGGATGGTGACCAATAGTGGTTGGTAACAATGTTCAACAACCAATAACAGCCAACAATCAATGGCCAACATGTGATTGACAACGATTGAGCTAATAATGTCAATGGATAAGGGGCAACAATTATATGTGATGTGGGAGGAAGTAGTAGTGATAATGTAAATTAGTTGGAATAAGAGTATTCATGTCCCAAAATTCTATCTCATTCTATTTTACCATCTCAAAAAATTACTTTATCAATTATACCATACCATTTTACAATACTCTTACCATCTTAACTTTTATTTTACAATACAACACATTAAAATAATATTTCTACATAATAAAATAATATATCCCAAAACCCAAACAAAAACAAAAACCCAAAAACCCGGTGAGAGAGAGAGGAATTGATAAAGTAAGTAAATAAAATATTAGTTTCTTTTTTTATGTAGAATTAAGCTACAGTGCAATTCTACCTTTAGAATTGCAAATTTTTTTGCAATAGTTGGTTTTTACAAGTCCAAATGTGTGGTAGGTTTTAGGCTTTTATGCTAAATTTTCCCTACATGTGGCATATGCCATTTCCAATGTAATTGCTCTAAGGGTTGTGGACGTAGTCCAAACCTTTTTCACAATATGTTATATGCCTTTTAAGTTGTCATGTTAGTATATTTATTGATGATGAAAAATGTTTTCTGGTGATTAACAATTTTAATTGTACCAAACATTATGTATTTTTTTTTAAAACATTTTACGCTAACAATTTTAATTGTACCAAACATTTTGTATTTTTTTGAAAACATTTTACGCTAACACATAGTGTACTTTTTATTTATTTATTTTTGGAAAATGTTAACAAGTATTGTGCGGTGCACATTTTTCGAAAAATGTTTTATGCCTTTTAGGTCGTCGTTTTAGTGTATTTATTGATGATGAAAAATGTTTTTTGGTGATTAACAATTTCAATTGTACCCAACATTATGTATTTTTTTAAAACATTTTACGCTAACATATACTGTACCTTTTATTTATTTATTTTTGAGAAATGTTAACAAGCACTGACTGTGCGAAGCTTGTTAAGATTTCTCTATATGTGTCTCACTTAAAAAAAGGAAAAAAGTTGTCAAAAAAACTGCCAAAATTTTTTTTTAAAAAAATTGTCAAAAGTTGCCAAACAAACTGTTGTTACTGTCAAAAGCTGCCAAAAAATTTGTTGTTAATGGGCATCTTGTGGTGCCTGTTAACACAACCCTTTATTTTTAGTGAGTTTGATTATAAGAGAAGGAAGAAAGAATGATTTGATTCAATAATATGTGCCTATTGGTAACTTCCCTTTTATGAAAGGCATAAAGGAATTGTGAGGAAGAAATTGGTGGTGACGGTTGTGGTCACGACGTTGAATGATCGATGATGGTGCCAACAACGAATGGGTGGTAACTAGCAGTGGTTGGTGACAATGTTCAACAACTAAAAACAACCAACAACCAATGGCCAGAATGTGGTAGTCAACGATGGTCAAGTTGACAACGATTGGATAGGGGGCAATGACAAATAATGATATGAAAGGAATTGGTAGTAATGGCAAAATATATTGAAGCTTGAAAGGGAATAAGAGTAAGAGCTGTGAGATAAAGTTCGGGCTATTTTTTTGGAAAATTTTTTATGCTTATGACATAGGAAGAAGTAATGGTGATGGAAATATGTGTTGAAACTTGAAAGGAGATAAGAGTTGTGGGATGAAGTCCAAGCTTTTTCTGAAAAATGTTATATACCTTTTAAAACATGATTTTAATGCATCTATTGACAACAAAAAATGTTTTTCGTTGATAAACATTTTTAGTTTCACAAAAAAATGAATAGAACCTTTTATTTATTTTTTGAGAAAAGTTATCGGATGATCTAAAGATATTGGTGAAAAAAATATTTTTAGAAACTTTTATAAAAATAGAAAAAAACAACAAGTTTTTTGAATAATTTTTTTTTTCATAAAAATGGTATCGAAATTTTATTTAAATAATATATTAATAAATATTTTAAAGGCACCCATTTCTTATTTTATAACTGGATTTTATTATAAGAGAAGAAAGAAAAGAAGATTTTTTTTTTTTTTTTTTTTGAGGGGGGAAAATACTGAACTTTATTAAGATATCCTAGCTAAATCAGCCTGGAAAATAGATGAAACATGTGGTGGGACATCCTCCATCCACACTATAAAATCTGGATTGTCTATCGCATATCTTGCCGGATTATGAACCACACTATTACATTCTCTCCTTACACGAGAGTATTGCAATTTAAAAAAACTATTTGAGTAGACCTTAGCATCATCAATCCATGGACCAATTGAGGACAGTATAGGAGCATCCTGAGATAGTGTTGTGATAACCTCCATTGAGTCACCTTCCAAAATTGCTTTATTAATACCAATATCAACTGCAAAGGACAAGGCCGTGGCAGCAGCTAGTGCTTCAACTTCCTCACCGCTGTAAGCTTGCTGTAGCTTCTTTGAACATGACACAATGACTAGGCCTAAACTTTCTCTGATTCCGATGCTGATGCCTAACTTGTTCTCACCTGAAAAGACTGCCCCATCAAAATTGATTTTTGCCATGTCCACTGGTGGAGCTAGCCACCTCTGCTTGCTATGTGTTTGCCTATCTGACAGAGACATTGTCGGAGTAGTCTAGCAAGCCTGATACTCGGCAAGCATCTCCTTGGATTGTTGGGCCATTTGGTCCATGTTGCAAGCTGCTTGGTTGAGACGTACTTGGTTTCTTTGTCTCCATATCATCCACGCAGTCATGGCAAAGAGTTTGGTGTTATTTTGCTGCTCTATCATCTAGGATAGTAACTCTTTGAAGCTTAGAAAAGGTGCCTCCCTTCGACAAGACCATAATTCAGAATCAGCCCAAATAACATCAACTTCCTTACACATCCAGATGGCATGCAAAGTAGTGTCATGAGCTTTATGGCAGCAGTCACAGAGAGGATTGTTAATGATCTTCCTTCTTACCAAATTCGCTTTTGTTAGCATAGCATTACAACAAGCATGCCACATCAAATTCTTCACTTTGTTTGGCACTTGAATAGACCATAATCCCTTCCAAAGCTTTGAATCTGAGAGTGAGTGTTGCTGGGCAGAATGCAGCTCAGTTTCTTCCTTCAAGAATCTATATCCTGACTTGCACGTATACCTTCCATCATGAGTGTGGGGCCATATTAATACATCCTCTAAAGCAACTTTTCCCAGCGGAATTTTCTTGATCATGGCAGCTTCCTCACTTGCCAAGATTCCATCAATTAATTCTTCATTCCACTACCTTGTTGTTTCATTGATCAACTCTGCCACTATTGAGTTCTCCATTGATTCAATAGGGTGGGATAGCACTTAGGGAGGGTGTTTCCTTGGGAGCTAGGAATGCTGCCATATTTTGATTTTTTCCCCATTTCCAACTCTCCATCTAGCACCTCCTTGCAAGACATCTTTATCCTTAAGATGCTCCTCCAAGCATAGGAACCATATTTTGTGTCCTTTGCTTCCATGAGTGTACAATTTGGGAAAAACCTTGCTTTAAACACCTTGTAAAAAAAGAGGACTTACTATGAATAAAGCGTCAAGCTTGTTTTGTTAAAAGGGAGTCATTATAAAGAGCCAGGTCTCTAAACCCCATTCCACCCTCCACTTTTGATTTTGTCATCTTGTCCCACCTTACCTAATAAATCTTCCTCCGCTCCCCTCTTTGACCCTACCAAATTTTTTTTATCAATGACTCAGTCTCTTGGCACTAGCCTAAAGGAATTTTAAAGCAACCCATGTTATAAGTGGGAATGGCTTGAAGAACGGCTTTGATCAACACTTCCCTTCTGACTTGTGAAAGCAAATTTCCTTCCCACCCTTGTAATTTCTGCCACACCCTCTCCTTAATGTAATTAAAACTTGCTTTTTTACCCTTCCCCACAAGTGATGGCAGCCCAAGATACTTCTCATAATGCAGAATTTCTTGAACCCCTAGAGCACGCTTGATGTTGGTTTTAGTAGTTGGAGGAGTGCACCTACTGAAGAATAGAGGAGTTTTGTCCCTATTCACTTTTTGGCCTAATGCTCTCTCATAGGTTCCCAATATTTTTAGCACCTTATCACATTCCTCCTTCGTTGACCTACAAAAGAGAAGACTATCATCTACAAAAAGTAGATGTGTTAGTTTAGGGCCCCTCCTGCAAAGGGAGAATCCATGAATATCTCCATTCCTTTTAGCATGTTTGATCAAACCATTCAATCCTTCCGTACAAAGCAAAAAAAGAAAGGGTGATAGAAGGTCACCCTATCTAATGCCTCTAGTTGGATGAATAAGACCCCTTGGTTCACCATTAATTAGAATGGAATACGTGACCGTGTTAATACAAAGCATAATCAGATTTATCCATTTCTCATTAAATCCCATTTTCCTCATAAACTCTTCTAGGAAAAGACCACTCAACCCGATCATGTGCCTTACTCGTGTCCAATTTAAGCGCCATAAAGCCCCCTTTTTGTAATTGTATCTTTGCAAGCTATGTAGGGTTTCAAAGGCAATCAAGATGTTATTTGATATTAATCTATCTTTGGTAAAAGCTGATTGGTGTTCAGTGATAATCATAGGAAGTAGAGTTTTCAAACGATTGGCAAGCACTTTAGAGAAAATTTTGTACAAAACGTTACAAAGGCTAATAGGTCGAAATTGGTGCACAAATTCAGGATTTTAAGTCTTTGGAATGAGTGTAACAAAAGTGTGGTTTAAGGGATGGAGTAGGGTACCTAAATTCAACCATGACAAAACTGAGGTTGTGACATCCTTGTCCACGATGCTCCAAAAGTGTTGGTAAAACAGCGGAGGCATCCCATCCGAGCCAAGGGCTTTCAGTGGTGCCATTTGTTTCAAAGCTACTAAAACCTCTTCTTCCTTGAACTCACGGCATATGGAGGAGTTCATCTCGTCAGTGATCACAGTAGGCACATGGCTTAGGACACGGCTTGATGGATCTATTCTGTCAGATGTGAATAGATTTTGGTAGTAATCAATTAAAATTGTCGCTACTTCATCCAATTCAACTTTCTATGACTCCTGCCCATCTTTAATTCCCACAATCTGATTTTTTCTATACCTCTTTGTAGCTCGACTATGAAAATACTTTGTATTTTTATCACCTTTACCAACCCAAAGAAGTCTAGATCGTTGTGCCCACATCCTCGCTTCCCTATCCAAAAGAACATTAATTTCAGCTTTTAATTCCTGAACCCTTGAATTATCTCCAAGAATCATTGCCACATTTTCAACCCTATGCAACAATTCCTTTTTTCGGATTAGTTCTTGTCTCATGCTGCCAAAGACATTACGATTCCACCAACTTAGGTCAGGCCCACACCTCTCAATTTTTTTTAGGATTTCATTGCTTGGATCCGAACTACTTGTGTGATACTGTGCTACCTGAATTGTTTCTTCACAAGTTGGGTTGGACAACCACATCTCTTCGAACCTGAAGGGTCTTTTACATTGAGGTAAATCTAGAGGAGCAAAGGCAATCAAATTGGTTTATGCTCTGAAGAATTCCCTTGTAAATGGAAAACTCGAGAACTAGGGAATTTTAGGAATCAACTGTTTGTAGCTAAACCCCTATCCAACCTCTCCCAAATTGAATGGCCATTTTCAAAGTGCTTGCTCCATGTGAATTTAGGCCCCACATAGCCTAAATCCATAAAATTACATTCATCAATAACATCGCGAAATAATTGCATCTGATTGTGTGGTCTAAAGGCCCCTCCCATTTTTTCATCTTGTTTCGTGATCTCATTGAAGTCACCCAACACATAACCATGGAACTCCTTGGCGGGAATTAAGTTGCCTGAGAATTTCCCAAGCCTCCGTCCTTTTACTTGTCTCTGGTTCACCGTAAAACCCCGTTAAACGTCATTCATTATCCGTACCCTTATCTATTGTAGCATCAATATAATACCGATGTGAACCTTCCACCTTTAGATTTATTGTTGACTTTCAAAACATAACCAAACCTGCTCCTCTTCCTTGTGTCGGTACCACCCATTGATGGTCAAAATTAATATTTCTTTAAATTAATTCTAGCCTTGCATCATCTGTCATAGATTTGGCTAAAAATATGATAGAGGAATCTTTAGCCCGTACAATGTCTACAAGCTTTCTCCTTGTACGTAGATTCCCAAGCCCACGACAGTTCCATGCTAGACAACTCATTATATCTGGCAGGGCTGATGACCAGCCTCCACCAATTCAAAAAGAGCGTTGCTATCATTCTGGAAAACTTGACGACATTTAGATGGTAATTCTGAATGATCATCGAAGATGGTAGCATTCTTTTTCTGCCTTGAGGATAGTTCAACGTGATGGTTGTTTATGGAAAGGGGTCTTGGTTGACGGCTCCATGTTGGTAAGATAAGAAGTGGCTTAGGGTTTTGGGAAACCCTAGTAGACTCATGAGATGCACATGCCTCATTCCCCTTTGTTGCTTGTGTCTCATGTATCTGGTCTTGAATTTGGACTCAGGGAGATTCCTTCACACCTGGCATGAACTCAGCTAGCTCCTCTGAATTAAAGTTTGAAAACTCCCTATCGTTATCCTTTAATTGGGCGTTGAATTCTCTTGTTACTATTTCTGGCCCAATTGATTGGGAATTAAGTCCATTTATCACACCTTTATCCAGACCAAATGATTAGGAATTAATACCATTAATCACTCCTATATTCGACCAACTGAATGGGAATTAATCCCATTAATCACGCGTCCATCAGTGGGAATTAATTCACTTAACGGGCCATTAATTGGAGTAACGCCAAAGCATGCGTTACTGGTCTCTTCTGAAGCTTCAACATCCACACGGTTGCCCACCTTGTTGCTTCGATGACGGTTCATCGTGGATTTCACCAAAGCTTGGCCTGAGGAATCGTAGTCCATAGAGTTGCTGCTGGTTCCCGTTTTCTTGGATGAGTAAAACCCCGATACAGTAATCACATTTTTCTTCGAAGGAATGAATGCAGGGGCACGAATGCTTGGACCAAACTGCCGTTGATCAGGTAGTAGTGTTCCTTCACTTTCAATCCATATCTAACAGTCCTTATCATCGTGTGTTAGCCTATCACACTAGTAGCACAAATTGGGGAGTCTCTTATATTTGAAACCTATCCATGTTTGCTTCTCATTCTTCAAAGAAAATAGACGTCCTCGGCATAATGGAAGGGATAAGTCAATTGAAACTCTAACTTGTAGAAAGTCGCCGCCATCTGCCTCTTTAAAGGCGGTGGACCGAGAGACCTCTCCAATGACTGCACTAATCTTCTCTGCTGCGTCCATCGTCATATAGCGTGGTGGGATGCCATGAAGTTGGGCCCAAAAGCTTGTTCTATCAAACTTGAGCTCCTGCACAGGCAGGGATGGACACACGATTTCAAGTTGGGGGGGGGGGGCCAGAGATAAGCGAAAAAAAAAATTTCAAATATGCATCCATATATTATTTTCAAATATGAAAGATAAAGCAGGGTAGACAATAAGCTGCATCTGTTGTAGGAGAACATTCAAGCCATGATTTATTATTTTCAAACCAAGAAGCATGAAAGCTACGATTGTGTGTTCCACTTTTTTTGTTTTCCTTTAGAGGAGGTTGGTGCGGACCTTTTGTAATGTAAGCCCGTCGAATTTCATCACGTTGATTAACATGATATTCCTATATTTGTTTGCATGTTCTGGGATCATAATCCAAAGAATTAAGATCAACTCTTTGAAATTGTGTTTGAGAGATTGGAACATTGACATTTTTCGGAATTGAAGAATGCATATTTTCTAGAATTGGAATAGCAACATTAATTGTTGGCAATCCCACATTGACTTCAGAAGAACTTGAATATTTTCTTTTGAAAAAATCAAGCATTGTAGTTGATTTTTTCATGATCTATAAATAAAATAAGAATCATATATATTAAATTTGTGTGACAATTTTCTTAAATTTGTGTGACAATTTTCAATATTATATGATTTGTTTTTTTCTTTTTGTCTTTGGTCTGCTTTTATTTATCTTTGTCTATATTTTTCTGCATTTTTCTGACATTGACCCACTAACCCAATCTCACAGCGACACTACTGACACTCTTAATTTGTTCTACCAGCACTACTAACAAAAACTTGACTTCAAATTTTTTTTTTTTTTGTCTGTGGCTTGTCCCTATTCTGCCCAACTTCCAGTCAATAAAGCACAAAGTTTGTGCTTTGTTGACCGGTAGTTGTGCCACAAACAAACAAACAATCCGACAATGAAACAAATATCTCTATTCTCTACAAACTCTTCTCTTTCTCTATGTCTCATTCTCTCTTATCTATATATAATACAAGAGACAGCAGAGTGACAGAGAGTAACAACTCACAAAGCCAAAAAGCCCAAAAAAAAAAAAAAAACAAACCACAACCGCAGGCTATTCAATAATCAATTCATTAGTAATCACAAACACTCCACAAGCAGTCTCAATGTCTCATCATCAGTAAAAACAATTTATTCACAAATCAGTAAAGCAGTTGATTCACAAATCATAGATTAAGTACCTGTGAAGTGTGAAGGCTCAAGCCTCAAGCAACTGGAGGTGGCGACAGCTGAGGAGGGCTCGCATGATGATGGCGCACCAACGTCGGCGTCGACAGCGTGGGTGGGTACTGCGGCAGTGTCTCACGTCGCATCGCGTCACGTCGGCGTGAAGCGCGATGACTGACGATGATGAAGCCACGCCATCGCGTTGGCGTCTGGGCTCACTCACTATCTCTCTCTGTCGTCGTCGTCGCACACTCACACGCCTTTCTATCTCTCTGTCTCGCACTCTCGCCTCAGCCTCACTCTCTGTTCTATTTCCTTTCTTTCTTTTTTTTGTTTTTTTTTTCCTTTGGCTTTCTTCGTTAGGCGTTAGGTTAACTGCTGAGTTTTTTTTTTTTTTTTTTTTTTTTTTTTTTTTTTTTTTTTTTTTGGGATTTACATAGGTCATGGCATGGGCTTTTCACTCTTGCCTCTGGGCTAGATGCCTGGACGGCTGAGCTTGGATTTTGGGAAGGGGCCTGAGTTGAGCGGGAGGGGGGCCTGAGCAAAAAACAGAGGGGGGCTCAATTCTTTTTTTTTTGGGGGAAAATTTTTAGCTGGTAAATTGTTTTTTTTTTGGGCCCAGGGGCGGCCCGGGCCCTCTTTGGCCCCCACCTGGCTCCGTCCCTGTGCACAGGGATCTTTTTTTCATAATGTTGCATCACTACTAGGTGCTTGTCAAAACTCCACGGTTCACTTTGGAGAATTTTGTCCACATTTGCCTTATTATCAAAACTAAACAGCATTTTATGATCTCCAAGGTTTTGAATTTTGAAGCCATTCTGTGCTCGCTCTCCATAAAGGTGTAAAAGTTTTTGTGATCACATCAATGTTCAAAGCTCTCTTTGTCAAGAACTTCGCTGCAATACAGAAATCACTTGAGCTATCTTCTTTAGTAAGGCAGCATCCATGTCCTTCCCTATCAGACAGTGTTAAACGACTCCAATCTTGTGCAAGATCATCCATTGCTTGGGTGATAGTTCCTAACCTCACACTCCTGTTTGCCAAACCCCCAAAACAGGAACCCACTAGCCGAGGAATATTTCTATTCCATGGAGACTACCTACACCTTCTAATGAAGGGACAAACTATTCTACTACACCCAAGAAGACTAGCTCCTTCGTGAGAGAAACGAAAATTCTATTTCAAAATTAAACTCGTTCTGAATTCCAATTATTAAACAACAACCGTACAACCTGAAATTCTAAATACATAGAAAGAAATATGTGCGCTAAAAATATGAAAATATGTTGAAGATATATTTTGAAAATCCACAATTTATTGCTACCCACTGCAAGTTATGATTGGCCATTAAAATGAATTTTCGTTTTTAAGAAATTGATCATAAATGTTTTCCCCTTTTCTTGCAATAAGTGCAGATTGGAAAAGCTGGATAATACCATTCTTTTTTTTTTGTTTTTGCTGAATACTGATGGTAATTTGGCTAATGAGTAAGGTATAATACTTACTGTATTTAAATTTCAGATCTGGTTACATGCCTTGCCATTTGTTTCTTTTAAATTATAATACATGATATGCATGAAATATATACAATAAAATGTCCTTATATTTGCATCTTTGGCCTCATTATTATGGTAATTTGTGACTGGTTATAATATATCTTTGTTTTATAGGTTATAAGGGTTTTGCATCCTTACAAGAATTATTGGAAGCTAAGAAAAATAAAGAAGAGAGAAAGTAAAGTGTAATTGACTATGCCGAAACTACGAGATAGGCCAACTGATTCAAGAAGGCAAATTGTAGAGAATTGTAATTTGCAAGCCTGAAGACACGTGAAGGAAAGCAAAAGAAAAATAAAAAGAGTTGGATAAATGCTAAGCTGACGTGATGAAAAAATAGAAGTTCAATTATGTAGAGTCTACAAGTGGGCTTGTGGTCTTTATGCATTTTTGTTAAGTGGGCCTCTTTTTTTTTTTCTTTTTCTTTTTTTCTGGGCCGTTCGGGGTTATACCTTGTGAAACTTCTCAAGTCAGCGTGTGGTCCAAGCATTAAAAGTCGTAGTTGCACTTGTATTAGTGAGGCATAGTATCAGGCGGTGTAAGTATATAAATAGAGAGCACCACAAAAAATAAGAGGCGAGTGCTAGGGCTGGAGGCTGAAATTATAGAGAGCTGCGACTATGGCTACCTCTTTTGTTTTCTTCTATGACAGTTAGTTTTATTTTATTTGTCTAGTTTAATATTTAGTATTTTATTTTATTTCAGTTATTATGAGTAGCTAAATTTATAATTAGGGTTGAGGATGAAACATTGTTAAGGATTATCAGTAATATTTATGTGATTTGATTTTTCCCACAATAGTTGTTCTTTAATAATTTAAATTGTTTTTACTTCATATCAATTGACTAAGATGAGATTCTAGATATAAATTTAATAATGTTTTTCTCATGATTTAGAATTTATCTTAATTTGTTGAATGCTTGGTTTATTAATTCTTGATCATAAAATTAGATATCGCTTATGATTTTTCTATCAATGGATACAACTTATGATTTGATTTTTCGAATTGGATATATTTTGTAATTTGTTTGACTACAGATACAATTGATGATTTGATTTTATACTTAAGAAGCGAAGAAGTTAATGCTTTTGATTTTTAAAATAAGGATTTTAATGAGAATATTTTTCACGATAACAAGATTAATTTCTAGACTATCATGTAGTGAGTTGAGAAAAATTAATGATCATTAATATATACTGATATGACTTATAAGACGGATTCCAAAACTTTAAATTTATTGCTTTACATCTTTTTACATCTTTTTATTGCTTTATATCTTTTGCTTAGTTTAACTATTTGCTTAATTTTATTATGTGCTTAGTTTATTTAATTTCAAAACAACCAATTTTTATTAAACTAGATTTGGATTAATTTGGTTAAGATTTGATTAATTTCCCAAAATTCATTCAAGTCCTTGTGGGTTCGACATTGTTCTTATCAAACTATACTTCGGTACAGTTTGTACACTTACGAATACTTTAAAATTTTACAACAATACACCTTTTCTATCTAGATCAAAGATTTTATTCTCTAGTGGTAACATACTAACATTCATGAAGTTACAAAAACATTTTAGTGTACTTGAGTTATAAATATATGGGTTTCAGTTAGATCTGGTAAAGTTTTTTATGGTGGTTGAATAAGAGACCTAAAGTTTAATCTTGTTTACACAAAAAAACCAATTAGTACCTTAATTTAATGATAAAAAATTATTATTAAAAATTGAAACAAACTCTCTTAAAAGAAAATTTGTTACAAATATACTTCTAGAATTTCATTAAGACAGACAAAGTATCATTGTCTCACATTTATGTTGACTTTTAACACGGCCTTATTTTGATGAGCATTTGACCCGCTAAGCTGGAAAAGAATCGTGCACCTATTCGTAGAAAAAATCGTGCACCTATTCGTAGGCTTTCCTATTAGCAATAGCAAAGTCAAATTGACCTTCGACAGTAAAAATTACCATAACTCAAAGTATCATATACATTCATTAACCTGTCTGTTTTACTCAAAAAAACAGAAAAAGAAACATCCAGATTTAAAAGAAGAGTCTACGCCCGGGGTTTAAGTCTCAAAGCCAAAAAAGATAAGGAAAAATTTTCAAACGTACGTGAGGTATGAGACTCGCATAGTCGCATGTCTATGAAAGAGATGCTGTATAGAATGGACGCAGGAGATACTTTCTCAACGCGTAGACTAGTAAAAAAAATAAAAAGAGACTACTTATCATCTGTTTACTAGTCTCATTTAGACATGTGATAGAACTGTCTTAGAATTTTAAAGTTCAGAGAACCAAAACAACAACTATGAACTATCTCATTCATTAATCCTTACGAAGGACCTATTCTTGGCTCAGGACTCACGAAGGACCTAAATAGCTAAATCATTTATAAAATTCCTTGGCTAAGAATGGTAAAACCATCGAGAAGCCCAACTTTTGGCAAATAGAATCCAAAGCCGAAAAAGCAGTGTGAACAGAACATCCCCCCACCGAGAACACAAAATTCCAACATCGAAAAAAGAAATCCACCATATCCATATCCAACAAAATCCTAAAACAATAAAGCAAATCAAGCAAAGCATTAAACTACCTTGATTTGGACCAAGCCATGCTCAAAAAGAAGTCACACCCAACATTTCTTTCTCACTCAGATTCTCACAACATACAAGACACAACATATAAACAAGCATTTGTAGCTCAAATTAGGCAATTAAACAAACCAACTCCTTTACTATACAATCATGAACTTCAAAAGGAAAAAAAAAAAACAACATAATAATCTCAAACTTTTATGCATTGCATTGCCACAACCCCAATAAACAAAAGACATTTCATGATTCCAACTTTAACGTGTGAAAAGCAAAAGCAAAAGCAAACATATCCTCACGAACATATTCCACCAAAAAAAAAAATTTTCCCTTATCAGAAAGAAAAAGCCAAGGAAAAACATCAAACATATATATATATATATATATATATATATATATATATTTCCAGATCACATTCTCTGCGAAAATTTTATTATGTACACATTCAAAAGGAGAATTACAAATTAACATTGACAAAATATAAAAAAAAAAAAAAAACCCATATATCCCACATTTCCATTTTCTCCCTAGTTCCTACAAATAATTAATTACAACCCAAAGACCCAACATTGTTTACAAAATCCCTCAATTCATGTAAGCTGGACCGTAATTAAAAATTGGAAACTTACAAGAGATACCAAAATTCAAAAGGTGGTTGAGTTAGCACCATACAAGTTTTTCCCGGCACCTCGGTATCGACTCCGGCTCATTCCGCCGGAGTTCAGAATCCCTTCCCAATCCTCTCCTTCTTCACTTCCATCCTCCTCTTCTCTCCCCTTCATCATTCTCAAAATCCGCTTCGCCTTTTCCCTCGCCCTTTCGCTTCCTTTCTCCTCCACTTCCCTCAATGCCTCTACAGCTCTTGCTTCTTTTGCCAATCCTTTGAATCTCATACTCCCTTGGCTCAGGGCATACATTGCAGCCACGCAGTTCTCGCGCGTGGCCTCCGACTCTCCTCCCTGGCCATTCCTAAGCATTCCTACCAAACACTCCACCGCATTGGCATCCAGCATCGCTGACCTCCCTTCCACGGACACAGCCAAGTTGCAGAGAATCAACAGCACGCGACTCGCTGACTCGCCGGTTTTAGCCATTGCTAAAAGACTCGGCACAGCTCCGAGTTTCACCAGCTTGACTCGGTTGCTTTGAATTAGAGTCAAGTGGTACAGTGCCAGCGCCGAGTCGTGCCGAGTTCGCTCGCTCTCGGATCTCAGCGCGTGCATCAATGGCGGCAGAGCTCCTAACACTCCGATTGCCATTTTGTTGTCGTCCTCCAACGCTAAGCTGAAGAGAGCGCCGGCGGCGTGTTCCTGCGACTCGCTGAATCCTCCCTTCAACGCGTCGATCAAGAGCGGAACGAATCCTGACCGCACGATCTGCACCTTGTTGCGCTTTTCCAAAGAGAGGTTCACCAGCAAAGCGATGGCGTTGACTTGTACGGCGGCGTATTTGGATTGGATCAACGATCGGACGGCGGAGAGTAGCCGAGGAGTACAGAGCGAAACCCTAAGGTCTTCTCTGGTCCTCGTGAGCTTCCTCAGCGAAACCACAGCTTCTTCTTGCTCATACACCTCCGCGCTTTTCAACTTCGCGATGAATTGGTCCTCTTCCGGAGTGGAAGAGTTAGGGTTTATGGTTAAGCTCAGTATTTCGTTGGCGACGATTTCGGAGGAGGAAGATGAGGAAGAGTAACACAAAGGCCGAGTCGTGAGTGGTAGAGGAGTGCCTGGACTCCCCGCCGCGATAACCACCGATTCGTCGGAGGAACTCGAGTGGAAGTGATTGACTCGGTGACCTAACTCAGTCGCCGCGTGCGACAGAATCAACGGCGGATTCTCCGCCACGCCTCTCAGAAGCTCCCGCTCCGAAATCCTAATCTCCGGACCCGAATTCCTCTCCTCCGCCTCCATTGCCGACCGGACCATCCGCTCCACGGAGCTGTAATCCGGTGCGGACGGGTGCTCCGTACCGTTGCTGTCGCACCACTTGAGGATCGTGGATTTGAACGCCTTGTTCGGAATCTCCGCCGTGAAATCGGGTCTCGACCCGTCCTCGAGCCTCGGGGAATACCCGAGTTCGCGGCAGACGCGTACGGACACGCGCTCGAACGTTTGACCCGAAGAGACCACAACCGGGTCGGACATTAAAGACCCGGAAATTGGGCAGATGAAATCCTTAGGGGTCTGTTTGGGACTGGAGTTAGAGCGGTGAAATGAAATTTTCCACCTGTGTTTTCCGTTTCCACCCATTTGGGGTTTTGGGGTTATCTCTCTGTCTCTCTCTCTCTCTCTCTCTACTAGCTTACTTTTCTCTCTCTGTAAGGTTGATGAGTAATGAGAGATTCTTCAATTTATTATTCTTGTTGTGAATGAGAAGTGTATTATTTTATTTATGGGGTCAAAAGACTCAAAACATAGAGGGGCAATCTAATTGGGCTTTTGGAGAGAGAGAAAATGAGAAATTCTGAGAGTTGGGAGTTTGTGGGGTCCATAGGTGTGTTGGTGTTGGTGAGATGAGAATCATGAGAGTTAGCAATACATTATTGAGGTTTACAAAGAGCTAATATTTGATTGAATTAGTCTAGGAAGAGTGATTTGACTTTTTGATAATGTTCTTAAGACTTTAGACTTTAGACTTTAGATATATAAAAAAAGTTGTGGACCAGTGGCTATGAGAGATGCAACTATGTTTTTGATTATTTTAATTTAAGATTAGTTTCAAGTTTTGACCTTAACTTTGTACTCGCACTTACAGCTTTTTTTTTTTTTAATTTTTTCTTTTTTTTCTTTCAAGTTTTTAGTACAACATTGACTAGCCAATCAAAGTCTTTGCATTCTCTTTCTACTTCCTTGTCTGCTGCTTTGCTGATATTTTTGCTGATATTTTGTAATATATTATTTATTTTGAGTGTGATACAAATAAATCTCTAAATTGCAAATGGGATAAGATGATTGGGAGTTTAAAATGTGAGATAAGAAAAGCTAATCCAAACATGAGATGAGAACAATATTTACTCATGGAGTATCAATATATTGCCTTTTTTTTTTTTTTTTTAAAGAATCCAATTGGAAAGATTTTATTACCAAAACAGAATTATGCAGAGTCACCATTTGTGAACACCATTTGTACATGGAGAATAATTTTGGTCTAAGTTTGTTTTCCTTTTATGAGTAACTGGATTCAAGGTTTATTTGCATTGCTTACCATTGACAATAAATTGATTTGCTCACTCTTAAATTGTTACAGTTCTGTATCTTTGGGTCACAAAAGGAAGATGAGAAAAGTTAACTAATGCTAAGAAAAGTTAACTAAGAAATATTTTTAGAAATTTTTTATAAGGAAAAAAAATTGATTTTTTTAATGATTTTTTATGCTTCTCATGAAAGCGGTATCAACATTTTCAAGAAATAGTTCATTAACAAATGTCTTTCGTCAACAAGGCCCGAAGAAGTTAACAAATTCAAAATATGAAAAAAAGAAAAAAAGAAAAAGGGAAAGCCCTAGACCTAGCAATCAATGAAAAGACCCGCAGCTCTTTGCACAACTGTTGTTTTCTCAACTACCCGTAGAACTAAAACTAGGGTAGTTAAAAGGAAAAAAATTATCTAATATTTTGGATGCATGCAATATTACATAGCATATGAATCCAATCCACCTCTAAGGTCAATGTATTAAAAATGTGACGCCTGAAACACAAGAGACTGCGTTAGACAAAAAAAAAAAGTGGATTCTAGTTAGCTTAATTGATAAAGTCTCTGATGGTTGAATAAGAGATCTGGAGTTTCAATCCTCGCCTACACAAAAAACTGATTGTTATCTTAGTCTGATGATAAAGAGCTATTATCAGGAGCGGACGGTATAAGTTGAAACTTTCTCTGAAAAAAAAGAAAGAAAGAAAGACGGGGGAGCTTTCCTTCTTGATCACTTAATTGTTTTTTGGCTACCTTTGGTTAAAAATGAGAATTGGAATGGTTTTGGCCTTTTAGCCTTTTAGGTCTTTAAAGTTTTAGAGGAGAGAGGAGAAATCTTCTGCAAGATTTTCACTTTCAGCTTGGAAACGGGACCCATTACTAGAAATTATTCCTGTCCTCTTCGACTAACATAAGTATTCGTCTTCTTTTTGAGCTTCGAATAATGTTCATCACAACCTTTGGCTTGCATGCCAAATTATCAAGATATGAATAGCAAAATAAAAGCAGTACAATTATTTCAGAATATTTTTTTAATCATAAGAAATTATTTCATAATTCTTATTTCAACCATTTATGTTCACAAGAAAGTGATATCACTTAATTATTTTTAAAGCAAAGTTAGTAACACAAAGGTTATAATTAGAGTAACATCATTTTATATGGATCCACCATTAGATATCACTTTATTATGTATTAATTAAAATAGACCGTGGGTTATAATTAGCTTAGTTGATCTCCTTTCCACTTACTTACATTGGTTATAAAAAAAACCCAATAAAATAAACAATAGTAGAAGAGTCTCCTTCTCTCAAAAAAAAAAAAAAAAAAAACTGATGAAGTTTTTTATGGTTGAATAAGAGATCTGAGATTCAATCATTCTAACACCAAAAATTGATTAGTGTTTTGGTCTGATGATAACGAGCACAGTCATAAGAAGCAGATGTCATAGGTTGAAAATCTATCAAAAAAAAAAAAAAAAAACTGTAATGTGGTATGGTTCATCAAGTAATAAAGTCTCACATTGATTAATAATGACAAAATTAAGTAGTTAATATAACTAGTGTGGTGGGGGGGGGGGGGGGGGAATTGATTTGGGGCTAAGGACTAAAGGCCCAAAAGGTCATACTTAAAGAGATGGGCTAGGCCCATCAATCTGGATAGAAGTTAGAGCATTAGAAGGGAAAGGGTAACTCACTAGAACAATTCTCGTGGAGATTAGAGTTAGCCACCAATACTGAAATTCATATCTAAGGTAATAAGCATGAATAGACTTTAGGTGGAAAAGAATGGGGCTGCAGGTCATTGTTTCCCTTTTAAATCTGAAATGCTGCACCCACCAGATTTGGGAAACACCCTAAAAGGATAAGGATCACAGGAATAGTCCCTTCCGCATTAATGAGAGTTTTTCTACATAATCCCTTCCACATTGAATGCATATAGGAAAACTTGAACAATGCAGACACCTCCAAAAGTCTTATTTTATGATGAAAGGCGGGTAAAACAGAGGGGGGATGTGACAAGTATCCTAAAAAAAATCCGGTTGGAAGCAAGCCAATTGGGGAGATAAGGGAAGAAGAAATGCCTATAGAAGGGGAGGAGGTTGCAACAAAGTAGGGTTGGGAAATATTAAGAGAAAAACTTGGGGAAGAGAGAGAGAGAGAAAACCATCCTGTATTTTTCTTTTCTTACTCCCTACACCTTGATATAACAATTTGGACATCCTAGAACTTCTCATCTTTACCTCCACTTTCTTAATCAGTTGTTTGAGCCTTCGATTGTGGGATTTTTACCTTATATGTATGATAAATAAATTGTGCAAGTTAGTTACCTAGATGTTTTTATTTATACTTGTTTGTTTGGGTTTCTTTCCGTCATAACTAGTATGTAATCCGTATTTACACACAAGAATAATAAATTGTAGTGGTACTACTGATATTATTTTGAATTATTAAAAATATAAGATATTAGTATGACTAAGACATTTAGAAGCAAGGGTGGAGTCAGGGGAGGTCGAGAGGGGGCAAGTGCCCCCTCTAACCCTGCCCAAAATTTTCCTTTTTTATGTGTATAGCAATAAAAGGTGGAGGTTTTAATTGAAACCATGATATATAGTGCGTGAGTAATTGAGATGCATTGAAAACCCCTTCAGCCACACGTTTCAAAATAAAATTGTAAAGTGCAGAACCACAATGAGCAACCAGATACATCCTTTTTTCTTCGTGTGTATATGCATCTCCCTATCTTTTTGAAAAGTCAAACTTAATTAATATATCATATATCTTCATATCTTTTTTTACTTTATCAGTATTTTTTAAAGTTCAAAATTTATAAAAAGAAAAACAATGATAAAAAATAAACTTAAATAAAGAAGAAGAAAAAAAGTCTTAACTGAAGAGATGAAATTACCACCCAAAAAAAGTTTCCTTTCAAAACTATTAAGCAATAAAATTTGGAAACAATTACATGACAAATTCCATAATTTAATATTATTTTAAAATTAAACTCTAAAAATGTAGTTGCACAAATAGCTATTATGTGGTTTAAAATTGATATAATCTAATCATATTAAGTTTAACAAATACTGTATGTTAGATTTATTAAAAATCATTATATAATCCTATAAAAAATCATTATATGAGAATTATTAATGGAATTTTAACTATGTAAAAAATTACAATAGAACTTGGCTATATATTAAAATAAAACTAATAAAATATACACAATATAATGATATGCAATGATTTTAGGGGATCTTTCAATATTGAATGATCACTTACTATTCATATTACTGGCATTTAATTGTCAAGTTTGGTTAATATTTTGTATATATGACGCATGTGTTGTATGCTACATACACAATATGTATTTGTTTATGGAGACACATGTATATTAGTTATTGTGGGGTACAGGAATTCCAGTAAGGTATTTGCGCCACGTGTCATACTCATGGCCGAGGAGGACCATTATCTAGTTGAGGAGACCATGACCTCGGATTGTAAGGTTATGTCAGTAGCAAATCATCAGAGAAGGATGTATTGTACCAAAAGAGCTTCGGGGGAAGGAGCTACCACTAGCGTGACTGAAAAGTTGGTGGCTGCCATCACATTTAATGCATCCTACCAAAACTCCTGGCTGCATTTATGTGGAAAAGACCCTTGAACAGTGCTGCCTTAATTGCAGCAACTCACTGGGGGATTGGGAAGGTCGTTGATGGGACTGATACTCAAGTTGGTGGCTGCCATCATATTTAATGCATCCCACCAAAACTCCTAGCTGCATATATATGTGGAAAAGACCCCAGTGCTTTCTTGACTGCAGCAACTCACTGGGGGTTTGGGAAGGTGGCTGATGGAACTGATACTCAAGTAGTGGCTTGGATGGCCAACAAATGTAGGGCCAAGATCGTTTAAAAATGGCTATATAATGTAAGGAACCCTCCAAGGACAAGGGATTGAAGAAGGAAGGAAGGGAGAAAAGTACTGTTGCATCACAAACCAGACTTATAACCAAAACTCAAAAGAAGTGTATATATATAAGAATTAGTCTCCTCGGACTTTGTCTAGGATGACTTACTTTGGTCAAACCAATTTTATTCTCGTTTTCCTCTCATCTGAGCTTACCATAGTTATCTTTTGATTATTTAGAGTCCAGTTTTTTAGCTAACTCTCTACAAATTCATTGTATTGGATTTTTTGGGCCTAAAAATCATTTTCTCTTCAGGTTGGTTCCAAGTCCAGCCCCTACAATTATAAATCTTGCCCCCCCCCAAGGTCAAATTCTGGCTCCGCTACTGTTTGGAAGTATTAAAAATGGTTTTTCCTTGCAATTTTCATTATATTAGTTATGTCAAGTTTCTCATTACATTGTTATTACATATATAATTTTGAAAATCACTATTGGATACTACATATACAATATCAATTCTAATAATTGTACGTGAAATTCTACTAAATACAAAACAAAATTAAAAAAAAGAAAAGATTGGTCCAATAATACCTCCTAAATTGAATGGAAATACGTGTGTGGGGGCAGAAGTATCAAAATACATCTTTGGGCCTTGAGCCTGATCCGAGAGTATCAGCTTCTCCAAAAGGTAGCAGGGCGGAGACAAGGGCATCTAACTTGAGGGCCCATAAGCCCACTGTTAGGTCATTGGCCGTTGAGCAAGATCCGAGGATAAGGGTCTCCTCGACCAACTGAAACGAGGGCCACAAGGTACACCATGATGTCTAAGGAGGAACCTGTGAAGCTCGGCAAGTAAGGTCACACTCCAGCGAAATACAAAAGGGGAAAACAAGTGAGAAACACTCCGCAGAAATTTGCTGCCACCGCATTAAAGGCTTCCCACCTACCCCTCTAGCTGCATTAATGGAGAAGTGACATCTGAGGGACGGGGGTTAGCCTTATGGCCATTAGGGGGAGATTTCAAGAGAATAATGGATGAAAAATGTATTTGCATTTATGACTCCATGAATAGAAACACGAGGAGGAAGAATATAAAAGGAATGTGGAGAAAACATTGGGGGGGGGGACCTTTTTTCTCTTTTGGGAAAACTTCTTCTAAGAGAACAGGAGAAACCAATTCAGAATGTCCTCGGCTCATATCCGAGGAGAGCCCGCGCTGCATCACAATCTCATTGCATGCAACCGTGGTTCTAGCCCAACACCGATGCTTTCCATCATCCTAAGAAACCTAGGTCTCAAGCCCACTCTCTATAAATTTTATTGTTCGAGGCCGTTTGGGCCTGTTCCATCACGTATTTGGGTCTAGGCTCGATCTGTGTCCTTACAACGTGCATAGTATCATTCAGCTTAATTACAATTTTTTAAATTCAAGATCTTTGCATACAAAATATCTGAATAGAAATAGTATAAAAAAATATGCTCATTAATTTAGAAAAAAAAAAAGCAAAAATCTAAACAATTTAATTTTTATGGAAAGCTAACAAAATTACAATTTTTTAGGTTCAAGATCTTCGCATACAAAATGTAGTACCAATGGGCCCAAAACAATATAAAAAATATACTCATTAGTTTAGAAAAAATCTTGAAATGGTCCGAGGAAAATCTAAACAAAATGTGATAAGGGGTTTTTATGGAAAGCTCCGAGGACAAAAGTCCTCGGCAGGCGTTGCCGAAATTCAATTTTGCAGTTCAACAGTGCCCATGAAGGCCTTTAATGTTGGAATTAAGGAAACGAGGGTAAAGAATAAATATATATATCCATATAAATATATATATTACCTACCTTTGTAATGGACTATACATGGTCATGGTATATTATCATCACCAAGAGACCTTACTTAAAAGGGATGATGTGAATTCCAAGAGAGAAGAAGGTCTAGCTACACGTGGAAGAAAGGAAAAAGGGGAGAGGCTTAAGACAGGGAAAAAAGAAAAATCAGAGAAAAGAGAGAGAGAGAGAGAGAATTTGTAAAAAGGCATGAAGAATTGTCCTCGGCACTAGTGTATTCAACTTAATATCACATTATATAAGATCAGTGCATGGATTACATGATTCAATCCTAATTGTTATACATAGAAAAGTTAGACATATAAATTATGTTTTTTTAATTGTGGGTTAGTTTATATTGTCTTTACACAAAATATTTGAATAGAAACAATATAAAAAATATACTCATTAGTTTAGAAAAAAATAACAGCAAAAATCTAAACAATTTAATTTTTATGGAAAGCTAACAAAAACAAAATTCAATTTTGATTCTACTTGAATTTTCTCTAAACTTTGGTAATATATATATATATATATATTACCTACTTTGTAATAGACTATACATAGTCATGGTATATTACATAAATGACTTACTTATAAATTTGAATTATTTTTAGCTACACAAAAAAAAAAAAAAAAAAAAGCTCATAAATATAAAATCATTCAAACTCTGCTTCCTCTAATTTTATACATAGAGTTAGACATATGATTATGTTTTTTTAATTGTTTATTTATATTGGACTCCTTATTTTCTACACTGAATAACTCACTTGATACAAAAAATGTGTGATTAGATGAGTGTGTATGTGAATTAACTGTGACACAAAAATTTTGTGATTGATGTGTGCAAATTAAAATTAATTAGTTATTTACAATATAAAGGTTTTGTGTGTGTGTGTGTGTGTGTGTGCAGATTTTTAGTTATACAACAAAAAAAGGCTCACAAATATAAAATCATTCAAAATTATGTTTTTTATAGTTAATTTATATTAGACTCATTGTTTTCTACACTAAATTAACTTATTTGGCACAAAAATTAAAAAAAATTAAATTAGATAGGACACATGGCGCAAAATTAAACTCTAATTAAAATCCAATTTTTATACTGAATTAACTCATTTGACACAAAAATTTAAATTATTGAATATGTGGCGCAAAATTAGACTCTAATGAAATTCCAAGTTGAAATATAATTAGATTTTTTCTCAGTTTTACCTATATATATATATATATATATATAAAAGTCCGAGTTTGATAAGGATGGAGTGTAAAATCCATATTTTACGCCATTCAATAAGAAATTGACATATTAAAGAACTAGGTTTTACAAAAAATGAAAGATCGTATTTTAACAAACTCTTTGATTTTGTACATTAAAAAGGAAATTATTGCTAAAATTAGTATATAATTAATTATAAATAAATTTAATGATACAAAAGAATTTCAAGTTCCATTTTAAATATATCCTATATGACTAAATTAAAATATATTAGAAATAATTATTCACTTATTTGTATCTTTATTTTGTATATATTTAATGGATAGTAGTTTTATTTTTCATTTATTTATTTTTTATATAATAAAAAAAATTGTGCTTGCAAGTGTAGTCACTGTTCATAACTCACTTAAACCTTTTTTTTTTTCATGTATTAAATTAAGTTTTAATAAATTTCTTATTCTTGAATGATCAAATTTTGTTGTCAATGTTTTAGCCCTTGAAACAAATTCCTGGATATATGTATATATACCCAAAAATTCTATCGAGTTTCAATATATGTTGAAAACTTGAAATATATACTGAAATGTCATTTCATGAGTCGTCTTGGACATCTTCTAAAGCTCGTTTTATATTATGCACCCTACTTTAGTTCAATAAAAATATGTACAATGCCAGTGTATATATCTTGGTTGCTTTATATAAATGTCAACACTCAAATCTCAATAGTATAGCCAGTAAAGTAAAGGATATCCAACTTAATTAATTAATTAATATACAACAGCTACAGATCATAGTTATAATATAAATAGATAAGACCACTAGAACTGTAGCATTCATACATTCAGACCATTCCTTACGGCTCTTTTTCATTGTTAATACGAGCAATATTAATGACCTCTTCAAATCTTATGTGAGCAAGCTTACATGCTGCAGAAGTCGGGTGCCGAAACAGCCCTTCTGCTGCAAATTAATGATACCTTGTATATATTATTAGATATGGAATTAATAATGCTAGCTCTTTGTTAAATTAATAAGATTGCGACAGTTCTAGCTAGAGAGGCTTGTTACGCTTTGTTTGGTATAAAATATATCCTACTGTTCCACTTGTAGGATATTTTATTCACTTCTTGGTAATAATCATCCAAGTCTACGCCTTTTTCATCAAGCAAAATATGAACTGTCACTAATTTATCTATAAAACTTAGAATGAAAAAGAAAAAGAAAAAGAAAAAAATAGAGATAGTCTCAATTAGTTGTCTGATAATACATATCTTTGTCGGTTGCAGCCTTTTGAAAACTAGCTAGACAACTAGTTCTTGAGCCTGCACAATTTGTACAATCTTGAGTTTTTGAAAGAATATTTAACTGGTGATCGTGGCCTCAAATTCTAGGTGGTGGGCAGATCACGTTAAGCGTGAAAGCATTTGCAGATTTCAATATGCTATTAATTGTCGAGATTCGGTGGGTCTGTAAGAGACATCAAGAACAAGAAGATGGGTTGTTACGTAGCATGGTATATTTGGTCCTGACACTGTCTTCATCGGGGTTTGTCTTCTAGCTCGTGCAACAGACATTTGATTTGAAGGGAAATAATTTTTACATTACCAACTTTAACAAGCAAACCTTCTTATCACACTAACAAAAAATGTATGGCTTGCTTCACTTCACAACAATGGAATAATTGTATAAATTAAATTGATGGTAATAATTTTATAGAAGGAATAACCTTCCTCGGGCAAGGAGTGTCATTTTATATATCATATTCGTCGCAACTTGGAACATTCACTTATTTAAATTTGGGGAACTCAAATTAATAATCATATGTTAGTTGGAAATGTTCCATGAGTAATCACATTGATATGAAAAAAGTATGTTATAACTAGGAAGAAACAGTTGGTGCCACATCATAGCTGATCAAACTAATAAGGTACCCAAATTAACTGACTATATTGACTTTGTTGATTTAGTAATAGAAGAAGTTATTCACTCTTAGGTACGGGAAGAGTCCTTGCTCCTCTCATACTCATTATGACAGGAGGGTATGAGAGGAGGGAGGACTCCTATACAAATGAATAATTTTCCCTATAATGGAACATTGTATGAGTAAGCTTTTTAATCAAACAAAGTATGATTAGTGAATATGAATATGATCTTTCTATTGACTTTCTTTCGAACTTAAGTATCAAAATTACGAGATTGATGTCACTCACATTATTTTCAATTTTTGGCTGGCATTTTATCGATCGGTTAATAATATAACCAAAAGAATAAAATGAATTATGAAAACTCCATTGCCTATATTTGATGTGTATCATTATTGTATCTTACTCTCCATAATAATAATAATAATAATAATAATAATTTAACAAGGTGGGGAAAGTGTGTGTTATGTTTGGATGTCATGAAAGTAAGTGAATGAAAATTAAAAAAGAAAAAGAAAAAGGTAAGATGATTTTTTTATTTCATCATTTTTTGATGATGTGGGAGGGAAGGGATTTTATTAAGATGATAATGTGACATTTTAAAATGTCATATAAATTTTTTTTTTTTATTATAATTAAGCGACATATAAGCATTCCACTAACCAAGTTAACAAATTTTTTCTATTATATAATGATAAGGACAAGAATAAAACACAATTTAAAGGATTTAGAACTAAATGAAATACTAAATTTGTTGAAGGCCAAAATGAAAATATCCTCAAAGTTGAGAACCAAAAGCATATATAGAGCTATAATTTATTTAGAGAAAATAACATCTATTTAATAAGAATTTGTTTAGTATATGATTGCTTTACCCAAAAAGATAAAAAGTGGTAACTAGTTTAAACTAACATAATTTAAAGAGTCATTATCATAAGCGGACACTATAGGTTGAAATTCTCTAAAAAAAAAAAAACATAATTTAGTACTGTAAGGTCCAAGAATTCCTAATAGTCCTAGGTCCAAATTACCAATAGCAGAGGCCCATTATGAATCTTGGCCCAAAACAATAAAGTTTTGTAGAGATGGAAACAAACAACAGAGAAACATACTGGCCCCGACGACTCTTATCACCACTATTTCTTCCAATTCCAACTCTTCTCCCACTGTTCTCTTGGCTATCTCTTTTCTCTTTTTTCTTCATCCCCCCCCCCTCTCTTTCATCTCTCCTCCTATTTATATCCTTTGTTCTTATCATCACCACCCTCCATCTCGTTCCTCTTCCTCTTTGCTTTGGCGCCACCTGTTCTCTTCTTTGCAGAGGATAATGATGTTCTCTTCTTTGCAGAGGATAATGATGGTAAAAATATCTGGAGATCCTCTCCACTGTTCAGGTCACTTCCTCATTAATACTGAGAGTAAGGCTGTCGCGTCCTTATTTATTGCGGTCAGGAGATCTTATCTTCAGCATTCAATGCTTACGGATATCTGCGGATGCCTACGATGACTATTCATAGCTCCTCGGGTCCTCGACCCCCCCCACCTAAGCGGGATTTTATTTCAATTGTTTAATGTTCCTTGGGTCCTCGGGTTCCCACAAGTACTATTTATAACTTTGATAAGAAAATTTTAAAAAACATATTTTAGAATTATGTCATAGAAAATGGAGATTTCAAAAGTTTATTGCAATATTAAAATGACATTAGAACATTTAATTTAATTAGAATGATGACAAGGAAATATATCGCCTTTCAAGACTTATCACTTATGTAGAAACAATAGAACAAGAATGGTAAAAATTAAAACTTATTTGATATGATTAAATGTGGAATACTTAGACAGTTGAAAATGCTCATCTTATGAAAAAAAATGAAGTTGATAAGTATAACATTTGATATAAATTCATATTTTTATCAAAATGTTCTAGATTTTTTGAATATTTATTGTGGGGGGCTAAATTAACATCAAGCCCAAATAGTGGGTGACTGGGTTAGGAATGGGAGGCCATATACAATTAATTTGTAAAGGTGGATGGTCAAGGTCAACACATCGATCTCTTATAACCATAGGTTTGTAATTAAAGAAAATAGATTAACAAAGATAACAATATAGATAAGGAATTGAGTTAGAAAAAGAGAAATTCTTATTTAAGTTCTTCCTCAGGCAGGCCAAGGAACAACTATTCTTTAGGAATGCACTTCTCTATTTTACAATGATCACTTTCTCTCTTTTATTCCTTATTTCTCTCTCTCTTAACTTTTTTCAATCCCCACTTAAGGAGGACTTTTCTTTCTATATATAGCTACTTGGATTGTATCTCAACCTTCCATTTGGAAGGCCGTTGATTTCTCTTTAAATACTTGTCCCATCATTGCCGTACTGGTAGCGATAGGGTAGGCTGTAGCCTGTGACGCACTGTTCAAAGGTCATTTTGGAATTAATGCAGTAGACTAAGTTGGTATAGTACATTGAATATGGAGGTGATGTGTGTTTTATCTGGAAGTTTCCTCTTTCTCTCACTTCGTACGTCACTACAATCCTCCTTAGCCATCAACTGTATGGTCCTAACGGCATGTTTCCTATCTCCCGAGGAATGCCTCTTCCTCGGACTCCTCAGGCGGGTTGTCCTCCTCAGCTTCCTTGATCTAATTGCCTTGACTGGGCTGGGCCTGATCTGATTAATAATTGGGCCTAGTTACATCTTGGGTGGATCCCACTTGATGATTCCTTATCTTTAGGCTTCCTCCTCCGACAATTATTATTTGAATACTCTAGATATATTATCTAATAAAGTTTGGTACAATTATGTATTAATTATTGCCAATTATAATTGCGTGTTACTTTTAAAGGCATATTAAAAAACAAGATGGGGTATTTGATTTGTTGGTAGACAATGCAAAACTTAATTATTAACATAGTGCATGGGACTTTACCTAAATCTTTAGACTTTTTTGTGTTGTCGTGTACGTGTGCATGAGCAGATCCAGTTAAAGCTACCTTTGCTTTAAGGCCTTCCCTTACTTGTGAAATTGAAAAACTCGATACTTTTTGATGCATTCACATAAACTCATAAAAGTACTAGTGTCCCTTTCAAATAAAATGCTCCAAATCCCATTCATATTATTGTGTAAAAGTGTACTGCCAATGAAGCTTTTATTGAATTTGGTAGAAGAATATATAGAATCTGAACCACCATATACACAAAGACAATGCCAACTTTTGAAATTATGCTTTTTATTTTTTTGGCCAAATGAGTAAGACAATTCGCAACACTAACTTAAATAATAAATAATAAAAGCCAGATTGTTGTTTTAAGGGGAAGGTTTAGGTGAGAGGCAGCTTTCCAACATAATTTTTCAATCCTTGAATTACAATTAGCTAATTTTAGTTGCAATTATGTGACCCTAGCTAGCTAGAATTTGTATGGTAGAGCCATATTGGTGTACACAAATATTGAAACACACGATAAGAAAACCACTCATTGAGAGCATTTAAATCCATAATTAAGTTGAGAGGAAATTAATAAACACTGATTGGAATGTAGTATTCATTGATGATATAAGGAACTAAAATGATTTCACCCAAACTTTGTCCATATAACCGTATCTTATGGTTGTTGTTGTTTTAATTTTTTTAAAAATTTATTTTCCAAGCAAATATACAAAACAGCATGTTAGGTGGGAACTTCTCCACAAAAAAAAAAAAGCATAGTAGGTGGGAAGGAGATCTGAGATTCTGAAAACCCAGGGCCAAGAGAAAAGAAGAAGTGGGCATTTAGCCAGGTTGTGGGCTGCAATATTTGCTGAAGAAAGTAATATACATACAGTAAGGTGAATTAAATAATTTCTGTGAAAGAGTTTGCAAATGTTTTGTGTATTTAAAGTCCAACTTGTTAATATGTAAGTTATAGTTAGCTCAATTGATAAAATTTCTAATGGTTGAATAAGAGATTTGAGATTCAATCTCTGCCTACACCAAAAACTGATTGGTGTTTTGGTCTAATAAAAAAGAGCTATTATCAGGAACAAACCTCATAAGTTAAAACTCTCTTAAAAAAAGAAAAAAAAAAAAAAGGCAAGCAAACTTTTAAGATTTAAAAAAAAAAAAAAATTGTTAATATTTGCGAAGCAAAATTATGTCTTAAAATTCGTTAGTTTTTCTTGATTTTTGGTGCACGTATTTCTCAATGGAATTGCGGGCGTATTGAATTCGAACTGGGCCTGTGTTTTCAACCACTTTCTTGAAATCTTTGGCCCGCTTAGCCATGGTTTGCAATCAGTTAAGTAATTGGGCTCGTCCCAAGTTAAGAATTCGGACCATGAAGTCTAATAGTTACAAATGCTCAACAGGCCCACAAAATATCGTAGATACAAAATTGCCCAGGCTTGATCACTATACTTGTGTAACCCCCACTCACTCCCCCCAAATAAATAGTACTTTTTAAATGACATAATAGTTTGTACACTTAGAACAAACCATAAATAGTTTCTCCAAAAGAAAAAAATATCAGACCATAAATAGGAAAAAGAAAAATTCATATATATATTCCTAAAATATGCTATATTTACAATATTTTCATTACAAAATCACGAGTGGCAGTAACCTGATTCTAATGAGACACAAAATCTCTTTGTTTACAATCTTGTTGCTTGCATGAATATTGTCCCTAGTCTCTACAAGTTTGGTTGTGATCCTTGAAGTTTTATGGTGGTGCTTTGCTTTGATGCCATTTAGATTTAGACCAGAGTCTGGCAATCTCAAGTAAGTCTTATCTTACTTGTTACCCAAGAAAAAAAAAAAAAAAAAATCCCTTTTTGTTTTCCCAGTCTTTCCAATGTAGATGGCATCATTTGAAATAAGGTATATATATAACACTTGGAACTTGAACAGCCTAAAGAATATTTTAAGCTTCAACTTGAAGATCATTGCAACCATTAGGTCCCATTGGAAGAGGACTTGCAATATTATTGCATGAAGCATGAGAGATTGACTTTTAACCTGGGTGCTGGGTCCAGACTAGCTATACTAAATCAAATAGCTATCATAACAATCTCATGATGAATTGGATTTTAATGATAAACAACTAGGAAATTTAAGGGATTAGTTAGCTAAGGTAAGAAGCCATGATTGAACCTACTTAAAGGAGTGTATGCTACACTTTATCCCCATTTCAAAAGGAGCCGTAAATTGGTTGTTCAAATGGGTAGATACTGCTCTATGTGGTCACAATTCATGTCCATGTCAAAATCTTCAATATTGGACTGGTCAGCCACAGCACCGACCCCTTTCGCCTTTACCCCCACAACAATCACACACAGAGTTGTCTAGATTCTGGTTAGTGGTCATCACCATTTAAAAATGGATCTATTTTAATATTTAAATTAAATATTAAAAATTTAAATGGGAAATTTGGTGCCACATGTAATGTATAACTATATGGCTAAATATATGAAGTTAAATCTTAGGTTTCGTTTGTTTGTTATAAAATATTTTCTCACAAACATTTTCAACATTTTGGGGTATATGTTTTGTTGTAAAAACACACACAAATTAAACTTGTCAAATTTTTTCTGGTTTTTTTTTTTTTTTACTAAAACATTATCCAAACCATGCGCCCCCTTCCTCCTCTCCCCTCTCTTCTCTCTTTCTCACACAGCCCTAGCTCTCCCCTTTCTTCTCTCGATCTTGTAGACTACTACACTCCTTTCTCTCTTCCTCGTGCATAGAGTATTCCTATGGTTAGACAGAAGGCAAGCGGAGGTTAGCGATCTTTTCGTTGGGGTGAGAAGGTGAGGGGCGGTGATCAGTCAATTTGACATTGTATGTGCGAAGAAAAGCTTCAAATCTACTGATACTCTATTGTCAATTTGTAATTTTTTTTCTTTCTTACTTTTTTTTGGTTGGATGGGTGTTTTAATTTTGTTGTGATGATTTGAAATATGTTTTAGGTGTTTTCTAGTTTTGTAATGAGTTTTGGTTGTGAATACACATGTTCTGTATATATATAAAGGAAAATTTCCACATTTTACATCACTTCAAACACATATAAAATAAATTTTGAAGCATTTTAAGTACTACAACCAAACACTGAAAAAGAAAATATTTTCCCCAAAAAAATTTTCATTTGAAAATATTTTACACTAAAAAACATTTTACAACGAAACAAACAAAGTGTTAATTCCATTACTCGTAAATTTGAAGACCAAAAAAAAATCTCACCAATCTCACAATGCACTCATTACATATCATTGAATTAATTCATTGTTTTCAGCATAATTTCAAAGAAGTTTTTATGATAAATGGTAATATTTTCCAAACTAATTTGAGGGAATCTCTTCCAACCTACTATACAATAAATTATAAACTATTCATATGTATTATTTAAACAAATCAAGTGAATACATATGTATTATTTAACCAAATCAAGTGAATCAATAAAAATATTATATGACTAAAACTACACCTAACTATGATAGTATTTTCAACCACCACATTGTAGCTAAACTTTTTCTTACAATGAACAATAAATTCACATCTTACATGGTTTTGATAGACGTGAAATTATCAATTGGAAACTACCGAAACAAAATGCTATTGGTTATCCAGTCCAAATCTTTGGCTACATCAACAGAAACTTAGTCCGCCAATCAAATTGAATTTTGAGACCCTTTAGCTATCTTCCACAAAATGAATCAACACGGCTCTAATATCAAACAAGAAGGAAGTACTCGAAAATCAAAAAAGAGTTTCAGTGGAGATCTGGTAGGTCAAGCTTTGGGGATGGAGTCAACAAGAACACACATACATCCAACGCATGCTTAGTATGAAAAGGAAATTAAGGCTCCAGTCAACCTAAAGGTGGTGATGGGACCCTCACCATGTTACGTAGTTTGCTAAAGTCGCAGGACTTTTATTTTGCTTAAGTACTGTTATAATCACTCAAATTTCAAAACATGAATTCTAAGTAGTATATATTATATTTTCTTTTTAAACTTTAAGAAGCTGAATACCTATGTAGATTCCTTGCTTGCCTGTCAATAAAGACTCAAATAGAAACACTAAGTACAATGCATATGATCTTTTAGTGAAAAACGGTGAAAGGCAATTTCTTTTACCCTAGACCAAATACTTTTATCTCTGGCCAACGCTTAAAGAGGTAACACGTGAAACCTTTTGCAGTTTGAGGAGACTTGATTGACATTAGAACAGCCACAAAGGCATGGAAAAAACTTTCTGTCTAATGTGAATATGAATAGCAACACGTCTTCTAGAACTTCATTTTTCTTATGAAAAACATTCGAAGGATTTAGGCAACTAATAATGTAAGATTCAAACTAGTGAACAAGAGGATCGATCAAGTTATCTTGTTGGCAAGAAAGTAAAAGGAGATTAGCAAAAGAACAAAAGGGTTGTGATCAAGTATAGTTTCTAAATCTCTGATTATGATTTTCTTCTTCATGAAAAAATATTTCAAAAAAGAAATTCAATAAATTTTATACGGATGACACATGTACGGTGTGAGCCTTCAAATTAAGTTAAACACAATCATGTTTACTCACATGCATATATAAAAAATTAATATCCCCCTAATGTCTAGGGCATACACATGCATCTATGTATCTACAATGTATGTCTACGAATTTGAATCATTCTAGGTGCGTGCTAGTCAATGCCATCATCATCATCATCAACATCATCATCTTCATCTTATAATTATTACTAATTACCGCAGATTATTTCAAGTAGATCAGGTAAAACAATGAAATACAACACAGGAAAAGTTGGAGGCACGATATAGCAAACCCTAGCTCTACAATTAATAGACATGGCCATGGAACACAGTTCCTTATCAGTGAAATTAGGTATACACTCTTCCAACATTAGATTGATCATTATTCATGTACTCAAGAATAAGACAGAGAAAAGCATTTATTACATGTCATAAGTGTGATACACTGAATTTGTCCATAAACATAATTGCACTAACTGTATCTACAGAAAAATCCAGAGAAACCCAACACCAAAATATCTAAAAGAGAAGGAGAGAAAAAGAGAGAGATCAAGAATTTTCCTTTGGATGATAAACAGTACACATAACCAAATGAAATTATATTGTTTCCATCAATCTTTTTTTTTGCAAACAAAGTAAACACAAAACTAAAGGATTAGTAGGACATATTAAAACAGCTAATATGTTTACTCAAAAGATATGAAAATGGCAATAAATCAAAAGCTTATAGAACTTATATGATTTGCTTGATCTAGCAAACAATCGGACCGAGACGCTTGATTCCCCAAGAGCAAGAGTAGTAGGATCCTTTTAAAGAAAAAAGACCCTTCACACTCATGAAAGGTACTAGGGTTTTCAGCTCAGAGAGAAGAAACCCTTGTCATCATCATCGTCTTCGTCGTCGTCATCGTCATCATCATCTTTTTCTTCCTCTTCTTCTTGGGTTATTTGTTTTTTCGGTTTTGGCTGTAGGCGGTGATGGTGATGAGAAGGTTGGTGGATGATGATAAAAGAAGTGGGAGTGGTGAGGGGGTAATGATGATGGTGGTGAAGAGTGAGAGAGAAGGGCAAGGGCAAGGAGGAGGGCATGATGATTGCTGTTGGGTGATGCCGTTGAAAGGTTGAAGAAAAATCCAAAGTATTGCGTGCCATCTCTCAGAGAGAGAGAGATAGACTATAATTGAGACCCACTCTCTCTCCTGTGGAAGGAATTATCACGAAACCCATGGTGATAGCTTTTCCATGCCCCCCAGCTCTTGTTTTCACATAAAAGGAAAGAATGCATTATTTTTCTATCAAATAAATAATAAATCAGGTGCAACAGTTTTTTGTGGCCTTGGCTGCAGCACCCAATCACATTGCTGCAAAAGGTGACACTTGGGAAGTACCTTGCAGCTAAATTTTTTAAAGAAAGTGTGGACTCAATTTGTCAGAACCTTGACATGAGTGACGGTAAGTAATAAGATAAAAAAAAATAAAGTAAATACATGCAAAGATGATTATTTACCAACTACAATAGCATATATTATTTATCAAGTAATAACAATAATTTTAAAAGAATAAATATAGGTAAAATCATAAAAGTCACATTATTTCAATTACAACATTTCATAAAACATGGTTGTTTGTGTAAATTCATTATTCTTTATATACATGTTTAGCAATATGTATATTCTTTATATACATATATGCTTGCTTTAGTGTTAATTTTTTAATTGAATATAGTAAAAGGCTGTTTGTGATTGTATATGGAGTTGATGAAATGCTTGAACTTTATTGGGTTAAGGTAAAGTTGGAATTTGGCAGGCACAATGTTATAAGTTTAACTAGAATAAGAAATATAGAATGACAGAGGAATCATAGAGCAGAGAAATTAATGACAAGGTGAGAGAATCGAAAAATCATGTTTGTGTGTGTGAGTATTAGAGAAAGAGATAGAGAGAGAGGTGGTACTTTGAGGCAGAATGTGTAAACTTGTGCGTATATTGGCTGGCCTGCAAAAGCACTTCAATAAATAGAAATGGAGACAAAAACATGTTAGTTACTGTTCCCCAAATGTGTCAATCTTTCTGTTAAAAATGAAATTATTCCTTCTTCTTTTTTTGAGCTGTTTTCTCCTTTTAGTTTTGAGTTTAAAAGAAAATAATTCATTGTCTACAACGGCAAAAGGATAAGATTCCCCACATAAGCATATTTTGAAGGGATCAATTCAGTATTCTCTACCTGATCTGAAAATCTGCATTCTCTAAACTCTAAAGCAATCAAACACCTGATGTGTATTCATACTGTATGTGGAAAGATAAAACAAAGTAGCCTTTCATTTTTTTTATTTCTAATTTCTTGTCTTCCTTTACTACTTTTCTGTACATCTTTTTTATCCCTTAAACATCACATTCTCCCACTCTTAATTCAATGCAATTTCATGACTAATCTGTCCAATGTTTGGGTAATAACACTCGAAAATTTAATATAATATATAAAGATATTACTTAATTCAAAAACTTAAATCAATGGATATAAACATATGATATAATTTTAACCACTCAATCTTATCATTATTAATCAATGTGAGCATGGATAGACCTAGGATTTCAAGCTATAGGAGCCAGAGTATAAGCAAAAAAAAATTCCAAGTAAGCATTCATATATATAATATTAACAAACTATCAACCTAGAAAAATACTTGATCATTATTTCTTAATACATTAAGATACAATCATCTATCAACAAAGATTTAAAAAAAGTACAAAATAATATCATTTCTTAATACTGGGCTGACTAGGATTTTTAAATTTTTTTTAAAGTTTTTTTTTTTTGGTTAAGTTTTTTAATTGAATAATTGTTAGTTGGACTGACTGAGCTGATTGGAGGGAAGGGGGGCCTAAGATTTTGGAAGAGGAGGACCCAACTGCAAAAATAAAAAACATAACTAATAAAAAAAATTTCTTAGGGCTGGGGGGCCTAGGCTCCCTTGGGTCCACCCCTAAATGTGAGACTTCATTACTTGATAAACCATACCACTTTACAATCGAATATGCTAATATACTATCGTATAGAATACAGATCTCTTTTTATTTTTTCATCTATTTATTTACTTTTTTGACTTCTTCCATTCATGTATTTTATCCCTAATACATCAACTACTCCTATCCCATCTAAGAGAGCTTGATTCTCAAACTCTTAACTGAATGCTATTCCAACGTGACTAACCTGTCCAATGTTTATTGAGCTATCAGCTATGTTTTCGAATCACAACCCAAAAATCTATTTTCTTAATCATCTAATCATGCATCTTATCATTTAGGCAACTAATAATAATAATCTAGTAATGGAAACAGTTTTTTGATGGCTGCTTATCCTTCCTAGGATGACCCGAATGTTTGAAATTTTTATTCCATTTCAAAACATGTTTCAACACATCATGTTTCCTTTCTCCATAATTGGCACCCACAAGCAACGTGATAATTGCTCTTACCATTATGCTTTGTCAAGATCGGAGAAAAAATAGGAGAATATTATATTTATCCTGTTGTACTTGTCAACATTTTCATATCGCTTTCCCCTCCTTTACAAATGTTACACTATTATTTGAAAAACAGATGGTGGGAAGTGAAAAAGAAAATAATACATAATGTGAGGAATTAGCTTATCGTTTAGCTGTTATATTTTCCACTAGTTTGTTATTCACGTTTTTTCCAAAATTCAATATAGTTATTATTTTTTTTTTAAAAGAAGGAGAAGAAAGATAAAACTTCTTGGACACAAAGTCCCAGAAACCTAACAAGTTATAAATTCTTGCATAATATATATTAGTTTAGTGGGTCTAAATATGGTTAGGTGGTTCAGGCGCGGCTTCAAAAATTTGTTTAAAGGTGGTTATTAAGAAACTTAAATTATATAAAATTTAATATAAAAAAAACTTTATATAAAAAAACACACACACATGCAAACACATAAAGTCTTGCAATTTCCTTCTACAAATTTTTTTATTTTGAAATCGTTACATAATAGTCTAATCATCAATGTTACAAGCTACATCTCTTTCAAAATTTTAGTTAAATAAACTTGACTTTTTTTTTTTTTTGGCTAGTAAAGACCTAATATGTTAAGGGGACTAAACTTTAAGGACAAAGTTTGACTACAAATTAAATTGTAACACACAGCTACAACTCCCACTAAAAAAAAATTAACATTGCTATATATTTTGAAAATCTAACAGTCAAATTACATTATTCTATGTTCTTAAAACACATGTCAAATTTCATGTCAATCGGATATTATTACTATTCAATCCATAAACTTATTTTTGTGTATAATTAGACTACAAAAATTTGAAATTTAAACATTTGATTGATGATATAGTTATTAATCTTTGATCTTCTTGAAATTTTGCAAGTATGAAGGATATAATAAGAAAATGTAATTAAATGGTGGATTTGTCAAAATTCACATCCAATAAAAAAAATATTGACTAGAGTTGTAGCCTTAGCTTAAAACCAAATTTGTTGCCAAATTTTGCCCTAAGTTTAATTATGTTGGGCCTAAAAAATATTTAGGGTGGTCACAAAGATTTTTTAAAGATAAAAAAAAATCAGAAATTTTTAAAACTTATACATAATAATAATTATTTTTTTCAAGTCAGGGGGGGTCTTGTGACCACCTTGGACTATATAGAGCTGCCAGTGGTTCGGTTGACATTGCTACAATAAATTTGTTGATTAAAGGAAGTCCTGTTGAAGATAGGTATAAACTGAAAAGTATAAGGAGACTAACATCAAAAAGAGTGCGAGTTGGGTGAGCAAAGGGAGAGTCTTGGGTAGAATGTCTTCGGGCGAGTCAGAGAGAGTCCTCGGGCTGGTTAGAGAGAGAGAGAGAGAGACAGAGAGAGTCAGTCCCTAAACCAAATGGTTTTATTTTTTTTATAGAGAGGTGTGGTTGTAGGTGCTCATGAAAATATGTAGTTATAAGTGTTTAATGAGTAGGACCTCCATAATTAGCGTTTGTTTAAGACATTAACCATCATGATCTCAGCCTGTCAAACTTCTTAACAGTCCAAACAGACCCCTTAAGGTGGGATTACTGATTCCTATTAGTTTCACTTCAAAAGAAATTGCTTTCATAATAGATAGGATGATAAATTTAGGGTAGTAAAACGACCCATTTAAGCCTTTGTTCAATGCTCAATGACTTTTAAGTTTGACCCTGATAAAGTCACCCACATAAGCCAGTCTTTTGCTTCACTTTTCTCCTTTATGGTGAAAATTATTGTGGCAAAACCCAAGTAGTTCGATAAAAAAAAGGAAAAGTTAAGCTCTAGAAAAGTGAAAAATTTCCGGAGATTCACGATCTTTTTAGCACCGAACAAAGTCCAAACGCAATACCCAAAAGTTCACAGGATTTCATGTCGCCCCAGTCTTTATCACTCTCTTATTGTTCGATTCCATTCTGGCATCAAATATCAATGCATCCAAAAAGAACATGCTATATCTCACTTTATAATCTTCTATTAATCTACAGGCATATCTTTGTCCAATATGGTCAGTTGCCTTTGTTTTCTCTTTTGCTGGACATATATGAGTAGTCAAATTTGGATTGTAATGCACAATAATAATAATAATAATATTAATAATATTATTATTATTATTATTATTATTTAAGAAGGAGAGAGAGAGAGAGAGAGAGAGAGAGAGAGCGAACCTCCCTAGATTCTAAGACTTCGCACACTTTTTTGGGGCTAAATAGAAGACTGGAAAGTTAATGTATCCCCTAATAACATTGGTTTATAAATTATTTTTGAAAAAAATTTATAAGAAAATTAAAAAATAACTAATTTTTTTTTTATATATTTTCTATGAAAATGATATTAAAATTTTCTTTAATTGATTTATTAACCAATGTTTTAAAGACAAGCATTAACAAGTTCGGTAGAAGAACTTAACAGTTAACATCTTATTACTCAAAAGAATTGTGATGAAGTGATTTGAATATATTAATAAGTGAGAGGCAGCAATGATATAAATGATTAAAACAAGTTTCTACAAGTTTCTCATAAAACCTAAACCACTGTCGTGGGTTTTTTTTTTTTCCCTTCGTGTGAACTAAACTTCTCTTTCAATTTTCAACGAGACCAAAGAACTTTATAAAGTTACGCATGCACTCTTTTTTCTTTCTTTGGCTAATCAGTCATAGATGCTCTCGCGTACTATATGAGTATATTCCATGTCCCCCATTTAAGACTAAGATAAACAATATATATTTTTTTTTCGAAATAATTTTAATCTATAGCTTCTGCTCTTAATAATTGTTCTTTATTATTATACATGATGATTTTTTATTATCAAATAAAGATACCCTAAATTTCTTATTTTATGACAAATTTTACCAGTTAAACTAATTAAAACTCACTTATATAAACAACATTAATTGTTTTGATACGAAAGATTGAGATAAAGAATATTTATTCAATAAGTTACTAAACCAAACATAATAGAATCTCTTGCCATTTTTTTAGGTAAGAACTAGGAACCAAGATATAGAAATCAAACCGCTACTAGTGAGAAGGACGGGGACCCATGCTAGCTATCTTTATGTGATTCCACCGCAAATGCACAGGGTTTAGTAGCTAGGTAGTGTGGTTCCTATGACTCAACAGAGAAAAGTGCTTTTCATCTCATTAGTGCTATGACCTGTTTGGTTCCAAAAATCTGCATATCATCATTACAATATAAAAGTGGGTAGCACCAACTTAGCTTGGGAAAATATTATAAATACAAGCTCAAAAGTAACATGCAACATTCATACACTTTCTAAAGTCTAAATTCTAAAGGGCAAATTTTATAACATAAAACTGGCTTTTCCAACATGCATGGGGTGTGTAAATGGAACCTTTGCAGCAAGCCCAACATTTAGAATCTAGCCCAAGCTAACGAGACTCTTTTTTGGTCTATAGGATTTACTTATTTTTAATTATTTTTTTAGTTTTTTTATTTTTTGAAAGGGTCTATAGCAGTTAAGAGTATGTTTAGATGATCTTATTTTTTTTAATTAGCTTTTTTGTTGTTGTTGGTTTTCTTTTTAATTAGAAGAAATTTATACCTAAATAAAAGTAGGGTTTTAACAAGTAGCACCTAATTGAATAAACAAAATAACTTAAAATATAATGTCATCCAAATAGAACCTTTAAAGATTAAACAACGAGTTCTCTCTCTTTAACCCCTCTTTTCTACAAGATCCCATTTCAGATCTTTGTTATGAGGCCAAAAACATTTACTAACTACATTAGTTCATACTTCTAAATTTCAAGCTTTTTTAATAAATGAAAATGCTAAGATTATTTTTTGAAATGAATATTCAGAAAAAATATTGTATAAAGTGAAGTAGGAGTTCTATAACTTAGTCCAATCAATGCATATGTTACACACATGATGCAGGGTCCATGACCTTATCTCCAATTTCACACACCGTCACATTATATATTGTATAATAAAAATTGTATACTACATATTATGGTTATGTAAGATAAATGCCTTATTCATTTTGTATTTTCTCTTCATAACGCAGTCCATTTATTTTACACTATATTTTTTTAATACCAAATCATCAAAAGATTTTTCTCTACACAATAAATACATTGAATTATTTAGTTAATTCTACTCTAACTAAACCTTTATTACCAGAGTTTTAATAGCTTTAAGTTACTCTTTCTATTAAAGTAAAAGTTACAGGATAAATTAATGGCAATCATTTCTTTTTTATTAAATATATAATTATTAGTCTTTAATTTACTTTATATTCTAATTTTAATTAACCCCTGAGTTTTTCATATAAATTTTAATTTGTGCAAGATTTTTCTTTAAAATGCTTCTTCTTCTTGTCCTTTTTTGGAGACCCTCCTTAACCCCAAATCAAAGGTATTCAAATCTTGTTTTTCTTTGGCAAGTTGGGCTTACATGATAAATGATGTTATACTTACCAGTAACCATTTGCTTCTTGGGCCGGTTTTGAAGTAGTGACCCAAAGAAGGACGTGATTTTAAGAGAGATAAAACCCATTCAAATCCCGATGATCCGAGCCTTCCGAGAGTTTGAGGTTGATGTGAGCGCGAAAAAGATGCTAGTTTGGCGTGGCATAAACACAACAGTTCCTAATAACGTTCAATTTTCTCTTGGGAATTTCATCAAACACCTTCCGTCCTCAACAATTTCCTGTCCGTACAGACTCAGCATCAAAACCCTGGTCACTACCAGTGCCCTTAGCTCCTCTTCCTATTTCGAAACCCTTACTTCCCGCCAAAAAGACCAGCTCAATCTCTACGTCCACACTCTTCTCGAATGGAACCAGGTCTCTCTGTCTTAATTCTCTGTTTGGTTGCTGAGAAAATCATGGTTTTAGTCTCATTTTATGTTTGTTTTTCAAATACCCATCAAAGCTTTAACGATTATTGTCTTTTGAGTTTGCAGAAATTGAAAAAAAAAAAAAAATTCACTTTCTCAAAAAAGTAGTTTCTTAGTTCTATGAGTTATTCTCAATGTGCAGAGAATGAATCTTACTGCTGTTAGGGAGGTAAATGAAGTCATGGAAAGGCACATTGAGGATTCACTTTCAATACTACCACCAATAAAGAATTCTTATGCCTTTCACTGTAACAATTCAATTAACAACATTAAGCTTGTTGATGTTGGAAGTGGCGCTGGGCTTCCTGGTTTAATTTTAGCAATAGCTTGTCCAGGTGAATATATTATACGCTACATTAATGTGGGTTGATATTAATTTTATGCAATTTACATTAGTTTGTTCTGTTGTAAAATGAGATATATATATTTGTTAACATGATTTTGGATGCAAAGATTGGAAGGTAACTCTACTAGAGTCGATGAACAAGCGGTGTGTTTTCTTGGAGCATGTGGTAGGTCTTACTGGCTTGTCTAATGTCAAAGTTGTAAGAGGAAGAGCGGAGGTATTGGTTCTGTCTTCCTTCTTCTTCTTCAATATTTTCATTTTAAAATTTGATACTTGATTAGCATGTTTGCAAAGCTCTTTTCAACCCCTGAGATAACTATTGACTATACCTCTATTCCCCTTCCAAATAATTATTCTAGCTGGGGTTTTATGGCAAAAGCCAAAACCCCTTATTGGATTTAAGTCAGAAACTTACACGTTACCATGGCATTACCTTACAACTGAGTTAAAAGGACCCTTTTCTCTTGAGTAGGTGATACGAGTATCCCTATAATTGTTAATGAATCACAAATATTGGCTTATTAAGCTATTTGTTGGATGTATTGTTTACAATGCACTTTGGATTGTTACTTCCATTTTTCTAAGGAAGCACCTATCCACATATATTTTGATTTTCTTTCTGAAGTCTGCACCTTCAGATTGTTTATGTTGCTAACCAATTACCTCTTCCTGGCTCCAATACACATTACAAACCTTGTTATAGGACAGAATTTGGGGCAGGATCTTTGCTTCAGAGAGCAATTTGATGTAGCAGTGGCCAGGGCAGTTGCAGAAATGAGAATCTTAGGTAATCTTGAAAAATCCTTTTCTTGGTTTATTCTATGTATTTTCAAGACTTCAAGGGGTTCAACATTATTGATAAAATTGTTCTGGTTTCTTCATTTTCAGCTGAGTACTGTCTTCCTCTGGTTCGTGTTGGTGGTTTGTTTGTAGCTTCAAAGGGTCATGATCCTCAGGTATGTATCTACTGCTCACTTTTGGAACTTCAGCTACCCAATCAATGCCTTTTACTGAAGATTAATATCAATGGAGGTTGCTGGCTGCAGAAAAGTATACAAGAGATGGCCCATGGGCCTTGATTCTTAGGCTGTAATTGTTAGTGGCCAGATGAATATCTTGGGCCTGTCTAATGGTTTCTAGTCAATTGTATCCTAGTCTCTTCCATGGTCTTATTTTTAGTTCTAGTTACATTGTTGGTCTTTATGTGTGTTTTTCAGTAGTAAAAGGCTTAGTTCATTGGTCAAATTTTTTCTGAACTTGGAATTGCCTAGGTTTTTTTTTGGATAGGTAAATACACAACCCACACTCGCATGGTATTGAACCCAAGACCTCACCTTGCACCCCCTTACTTATGGGTGGGGTTGATTGCTCTGGTTCTTCTTTTCTGACGTGATTTTCAGTCTGCAATAAACTGGACCTGAAAAAAATGTCACCTACTTATAAAGTCCAACATTTCATCCTTAGGTTTCAAGCCAAAAGAATATAAGAATGCCTATATCATAAACAAAAAGAGGCAGGGCTCATGAACCAATTATCAGAAAAACATTCTTACACATGGCATTTGAAGGCCTAGTTCAGTCATCTCCAAAGGAGTCACTGCATATTGTCAATATCTCCACAAGAGCACAAGCAAAAAGTATGACTTGTTTTTCTTGAAAAAAATCCTAAAAATGGTTCTATTCATACACTTCTATAAAATTCTATTAAATTCAATGAGGACAAACGTTGAGTTACTTCAGTTTCTGTGTATTATGCAATGTAATGATTCTGACAATTTAGGGTCTGCAAAATGCATTCAAGTAAAAACTGCCTTGAAATGTACATGATAAATTGCCATTATTTTTTTTCATTAGTGTGAACTATTAACTGGCCAATGAGCTCTAGATATGGCATTCCCTCCTCCATAAAGAATGGGGTGGAGGAAGGTCATGAGTTCAAGACCCACTAGGTGTGTAACTTACCAATGAAAAAAATCTATCAACTGATCTTTTATATGGTACATTTGCCCAGGAAGAAGTTAGGAATGCAGAAAGAGCAATCCAAAAGATGGGTGCTTCCCTGCTGCAACTGTGCTCAGGTCTGTTTGTAATGTTTTCAGTTTGGTATATCATGTGTATGTTAATGATCTAGAAACACACTCATGTCTTAGATGATTGCTTTAATGAAATTGGACATTACTGCCAGGGGTTTGTTTTCCCCAAAAAGTCTTCTTTTTGTTAGCTGCCTGAAATCATGCAATGTTATCTCCTGAACTGACCATGAGGAAGATTCCTATGCATATCATGTTTTCCAATTATCTCAACAAAAGAAGGGGTTTTTTTTGTTATCTGTTTTGCATTTTGACTTTTTTTAAAATAAATTTTGTCATTGAATTCAAATGCCGCTGATCTTATTAAACCTTGCTTGAGGTTATTTACTTATGTCAAGAAAAGGGTAGGAACGTGGGGGACCATTGTAAAGAAAAGAAAAAGTGTAAAGATTGAGGAGGGAGAAGAGCTGTGGGCATGAGAGTTTTTTAAAATAAATAAAAAATGGTTGAATTTGTACTCAAATATTCTAAGAGAAGATGCCTATTAATTTTGGGCTTGCACGGTCCCATGGAAAAATGTGCATGGTCATCATGAATAAACACATTATGTCCAAAACAAATTTGATAACATTGCCTTGACGTTAAGGTCAAGTCTTCCAAATGCCTCTGGAAATGCGTAGCATCAAGTGTAAGCTTCCACTTTTCACATGTTTGAGGGCTTTACTACCTGTGTGGAGTTGATTTAGAAAGCATGCTTGTGAACCTTGCTGATTTTCCCAGGTTTACAATCAGAACTCTGCAATTTTCGGGCTTTCTCATAATATCATCATTTACTATTTGTTTCTGGCTGTCATATTGACTTCAGTTGTCATTTGTCAACTTAATTTGATGATCGCCCTGTGTAAACTACCTGTAGATCCACTGTCATTTCTAATTTTAGCTTTAAATCTTTAAATGTATAATATTTTTTTGCTACAATCTTTAAATGTGTAAATGACCATGCATTAAGGATCAGTTAAATTTACTACCTTATTGAAGGGTTACTCTTTATACGTGCCCAGTGGAGTCACACAGCCCATATGGACAGCGGACTGCCATCATATGCTTAAAAGATCACCCCACCCCAAGGAAGTATCCTCGTGATCCAGGCACACCGGCGAAAGAACCACTGTAAATAATTCAGATGCACATTCTGCTGTTATTTTTATGGACAGCTTGTACTTTGAGATGCCACTTCTTACAAGTGGAAATAGCTATATGTAACGCTAAAAGAAGCGAACTTACATTTTGATCCACCAAAGTGACCTATTGTGCTTAATGTAATATGCATTTTTTATTCATTTTTGTTTTTAGTTTCTTTTCATTTATGCTCTTTATTTTTAGATGCAGATGGAAGTGTTTTTGGACATAAGCAAGTTAAATAAAGCAATAAACTTGCTTGCGCAATGATTGTAAATTATTGAATTCCTTATTGGCTTTTATGGATTGAGCTCTCTGGTTATGTTCTGATGACAAGTGAGTGTTCTAAATCATGTCCCAAGTGACCCTGCTCTGTACAAAAAGAAAAAAATTATGAAGAAAGATGTAAAATAATAGGAAAGAATAAAAAAATTATTAAAAAAAATTGCTTCCTTTTTATGGATCACATGAGAATGCTGTCAGCAGAAATGTAGATTTAGGAAGTGCCAAATTCTTTATAGTGTAGACATTGTTTTGTCTCATTTTTAAAGAGAACCAAGGTTCAAATTCCTAGTGAATTCAAATTCCCTTCTCCGCTGGTTGTAAGTTGTAACTATTGAATTCTTAAAAAAAATAAAAAAAATGCAGATTTAGGAATGTCAAATGTGAATTAAAAAAATGGAATTATTAAACCGATATCATCATGAAATTTCTTGCAAATATGAATTTAAGTGAGCCAAAAGCAATGCATGTCAGAAGAGAAAGTAGTAGTATTCGTTTTTTATGCTAATTTTTTAAGACAACTTTTTAGAATTTTAAACCAAATAAAACATGTTAGGGGCTTATTCGGGATGCAAATGGAGAATGGATTAGGGGCTTTTCGCGTAACATTGGTACTGCTTCTAGTGTTGAGGCTGAGCTTTGGGCTTTGAGAGATGGGTTATCTTTATGTCTCTCTCTTAATCTGATGGCTTTAGAAATTGAAGTGGATGCAAAGGTGATTTTGTATTGGGTGAACAGTGACTGTTGCAGTAATGTGAACCAATCTCCTCTTATTATGGATTGCAAAAACATGTACACATTGCTTTCCTAATTTTAGAATTTGTTGTTTTTGTTCCGCCTGGACATTTCTATATTTTTGTATTATGCATGTTTTGACTCAAAGTCAGTTTTATGAATTTACTATGTTTTTGAGGATCGGGGAATACAAGAATTAAAACATGAAAAAGGAAAGAATTTATAAGCATTTATGCTGTTTTGCTTGATACAGGTGTTTAAAAATACTGTGAATCTTTATGTTGTTGTAAATAAACTTAGATTACTGATGCATGATAGAATAATCAGGTATTCCAAGCTTAACAAGAATTAGCTAGCAGAAGTGGTAAGCAAACTTCTTAACTATTTATTTTATTTAGTTTTCTGTTTGAAAAATTACTGGTGGCTAAATTAGCAATATTTTTGTCACTTATTGAATGTCATATTATAGTGTATAAAAATAATATATATATATATATATATATATCTATCTATCTATCAGGAAGCAATCGTTGTCTATTTCAACATATTGTATGTGATGAATCATGGTGTGATGAGCTAAGCAACTCCTGATAGTAGTGCTTTAACATTTTGTTTTAGTTTAAACTGTCTTGTTAGATGTACAATCAATTGCTAATATCCGTCTTTAGATCTTCTAAACTCTGGTCTCATGGATAGCTTCTTGATAAGTTTTTAAGTCAGTCTCCGTGGTAACTATTAAGAACATCTCATTCTCTCTCTTGCCCCACATATTTCACATCCACTCCACATCATGGTTAAAAGATGCATATATTACTTTTATGATCCTCCTTTAGCCAACAAAATCCACTCCTTAGTCATCTTCCATGACAAAGATCAGTCAACTTGAACATCATGGCTAGTAACTTGAACTTTTTAATAGTTTGCTTAGTCTTTGTTTATTAAAATTCATCAAGAATCTGATTATTTGTAGCATTGACTTGCCTAAACTAAATGTATTTATATCAAACTTAGGTTAAAAGTATTGATCAAGATAACTGCAATTTCACAGGGTTAGACACATGTACAAAAGTTTTCAGAGTTAGGGAAAGTAGGTTTATCTAGGATATAATCAAAATCATTATGTTGTGTTTTTAATGGTCATCTTTGAGGGAAGTAGATTTTTGAAAACAGAGAAAAATATTAGGTTAGAATAGCGTGGCATACAAACAATGACTGGTACCTAACACTCACTCCACTTGTCATTTGTTAAATGGGTCAAACAATTAAATCTACTATTTTTTAAAAGCATCATATAAAGGTTAAGATTTTTAGAATGATCTTCTATAATGCCAGATTGACACGTTCATATCGTATAGAATTAATACTAAAGTATTGAAAAAGAAACATATGAGGTAAGTTAATCTTTTGGCACTTCTAAAAATCCATTTTGATGTATCAACTTTTTTTTTTCTCCAATCAAATATTGTACTTAAGTTTGTTGTTCAAAGGGGAGCATTTAAATGTTTTTTCATGGGCCTATAAAACTTTAATTGTAAATGAAAGTTTTCCTTTTTCTCTCTTTTTTTAGGCTGAGCGTGATGATAAAATAACCTTTTTCTATTATAAAGAGTAGCATAATTATCTGATTTTTTTGCTCTGTTTTCCTTTTCCTTTTGATGTGCCAAGTGCCAACTACATCCTTAGACAAGTCACTTCATTTGTATATGATGTATTTGTTTTTTGGGATAATTTGAAAATAGTAAATTTGTCCAACGATCCTATTTGTAATTCACGAGATTATATATTCTGTTTCGGGTTTATACACCATCTCTTTCATAGGTGAGTCTCACACATTTGTGAGACCTACCTGCTATGAGAGAAATGGTATATACACCCGAAACAAGATATAATTATTCATAATTCAGGCTCTTAAATTGTCAAGCCCATTAAATTCTTAACCCTAGGTTTAGGTTTAGATGGGAATAAATGGAATGGAAAGGAAGAAAATGATGGTCCATCTCTCTCTTCATTGTATAAGCATGTTAAATAACATATCCATGGTTCTTTATGCACTTGTCGTGGTTAAACTATAGCTAACAGAATATAATTTCTTTTGTCTCTAGTCCTCCATAATTTATGCACTCTTTAAGAAATTTATTCTACCTTAGAGGATGGTGCTCTCCTCCATTGTAGGTCCAAGCATCCATGTGCGTATGATCATAGCAATGTTATTATATATTTGGGGCTGTGAATGAGTTTAGTTTGAGCCAGCAAGTAGCTAGTTGCTTGGCTTCATAAGTTGAATTTCAAGAAGAGATGGTCCAGAGACGCACAACAAGTTTGACGTTTGTTGATTTGATAGATTACTAGTAGTAATTAAAAAAATTATTTAAGTAGTGCATCTAAATAAGAGCCGGTGAAAGCCCATTAACTCAACAAATAAAATAAAATAAAAATTTTGTCAAATTTTCTTTTATACCTATATAGCATTACTCTTTCAACAAAATACCCCTCTTCATTTTTTTCCTCATAAATTTCAAAAAATCTCATTAAGATCGGCTTATACCTGAAATATCTGAAATTGACTTGGCTCGAGCCCAACAAATTGTTTAACCAAATATTCTACGTAGCCACTTTTAGTAACCTTCTACCAATGAGATTACTATGCCACTTTGCACGATCCTCTAGACAAATTAATCATGAGCCAAACCTATCTGTCTCTGATTATTTTATACTCCTAAGTCTTAACTTTAAGAGAATATCACCATTTGCTTTTCTTGAGTGAAAAGATACATTGTTATATACATGCACATATAGAAGAATCATTCTTTACCATAGGTCTCTTTTGGGTCTATGTTAAGCACTATCTAAAAAAGAACTGTCAAGAATCAAGATTCTTAAAATTTCTTTAACCACAAAATTGATTCCTACCCCCAAAATTACCACACATTTAGAAATTTTGCTAAAGAGCTTTTGGGGCTCTCTTAAAGTTGAAAAAATAGGTTGTGTTTAGATTAACTTCTAGCTAAAAGCTTATTTATTCAAAGTTGGCACAAGTATAATTGTACATAGAAAAAGTATAGCTATAAAAGCTTTTTTCATTCTTGAGAGCAATTTTTTTTATAGGTCCTTTTATAGTTGTACTCTAGTTATGTAATGTATTATAAACCCGGTTTAAAACACTATTATTATTATTATTTTCATGTGTATTCTAATAAGTATTATCGTTTACTAATTTTTTTTTTTTTTTCTTACCAAATTGGAGTAAGGATTTCAAAACACTTTATCAATATGGTTTGCCAAGCACTCTAAAACCGCAAAGCTTTTTTCAGTAGGGGTATTCATTTTGCTAATTGGCATTGACAAAATCGGCTGAAACCACACCGATCGAGCTGACTGGTTTTGGTGGTTTTTGATTAGTTCCCATAAATCGACGTCAATAGTTTGACTATCAACCATGGGTTTTCAATAATGATGGATCACTGATTGCTTGACATGCATGTGTATATAAGGCAATCTTATTTTGTATCAAATTATACCACGCCATCCATATCAAAACTTAATAAATAAAATATATGTGTATAAAAATAATTACCCATTAACACATGATTTTCATTTGTTAATGAAGTAATTATTTTTTGCTGACATGTCTCACACTTATTGAATTTTGATACAACTGACATAGTATCATTTAATACCAAATACCTTCTCTTCCCATTGTTGATTTATACCTGTTCTCATCGATTCTTGGTTGATATCATCACCTTTGATTGTCACGCAAGGCTCAAGCCAACACCATGACTCCCATCATTATTTTCCACCACCGACTAGTTATAATACGTTTACAACAAATTCTATGTGGTAAATTGTTATAAGTTGTTATGAGTAAGCAAAAAAATAGTTTAAGTTGTAGATTCAAATTAAAACCGATGATAAATTATAAGTGGCAATTTATCATCGGTTTTAATTTGAATCCACAACTTAAATTACTTTTGTGCAAATATTGAGCACTTAACACTTTTCTTATCTCGTTATATTTTGAGGAAAATTGTTTTTGCTTAGCTGTCACTGAAAGGAAACAATAGTCTTCTTTTGAAAATTTGTTCTGTGTCAATTATTTTGTTTATATTGCTTATTTTAGGGCATTGATGGTAGGGATGATCTAAGAAATCCAACTTTAGGATAAAATAAATATTGAGAATGCGGACAAATTTTAGAAAATGGAAGATATTGCAGTGTGAACTTCACTGATCCAATGCAGACCTCATTGCCCCCTATCCCATCACCCAACTAATCCTTGAAAAATAAAGAACAAATGGCATAAATTCGGCAACACCATACACGGAGGTAAGGTATGGAAGTCTATGTGTGTACGTAGGCAAATAGGGTTTCAAGGTGCACCCCCCGTCTCCCTCTAATTAAAGAAAGCTTCCATATTGATTTCTTAATTAATTAATTATATATATATATATATATATGATAAACAAATTATAGGCGTTATTGATCTAAAAAGACAAAGTGAAACAACATGTTGCTACTAATGTAACAGCTGCCCGAATTTTGAGCAACTGATTAATAAACAGTGTAAAAGCTCATCGGAGTTTATTAGGTTTTTCCCTTAATTAAGTGTCCACTAGTTAATAAATTATTATACATTAAAAAAAGAGCACTTTGACAAAGTAAACTAGATCCATCAAGGGCCATTAGCTTTAAACTTACATGTATTGTAGACCAATACAATCCATGCCATCCAAGGAAGGAAAGAGTCCGATCTGAAAATAAAATAAAGGAACAAAAAGATATGGGAAACGTAGAAGAGAAAAGAATTAGTACAACACAATCTTTTTGCACTATGTACATAACCACGGCTAGAAGAAAAAAATGATTTGTCCACTAAAGACCACCGGGGAGATAGCCTAATAGTAGGAAGACATGGTGATCTATCACTTTGTCATGAATTTGAAATTGCTTCTTCAAGTAGTAGCAAGTCACACTATTGCGCGGATAGTTGGGTACGGTAACTACACACGCAGGCTCTATTTTCTCATTTACCAAAAAATAAAAGGATTTGTCCACTAAAGAAAAGGAACTAAAACCTGCCAAACTTTAATGTCACAGTCCAAACCACCGCTGTAAACAAGGTAAGCTGCTGTATTAGATGTGTTGCAACTATCAATTGCTGCAGTCAAGCACTTGACTGGGCCCGCATGCCCTTCCAACACTGCCACACAACTGTAGTTTCTATCAACACCTCTCCAAATCCTAACACTTCTATCAGCTGAACCACTACAAACCAAATCAGACACAACAGCCAAGCACAAAATGGAGCTAGTGTGACCTCTAAGCGCACCCATAACATCCATGTTGCCACCACCACCATCACTACTTTTCTCCCATACCACTATGGATCTATCACATGCACCAGAGTACAACAAAGACCCATCACTGCTTAGAGCCAATGCATTGACCCCAGAGTTGTGTTTGATAAGTGTGGCAATTAAACGATGTTTCTCACCTGGGTTTTTCTTCCACACCTTGATTTTCCTGTCAGCTGAGCCAGTATAAACATGTCCATCATCGGCTAATGCCAGTGCGTTTATTGCATCATCATGTGCGTTTGTCACGGATTCTAAGCACTTAAAGTCCGATGTTCGCCAAATCTTGAGTGTCCTATCCCATGAAACGGAGTAGAGAAGTGACTCATCCTGAGACAAAGCAAGTGAAGACACAGCATCAACATGATGTACCCAAGTACAACTCTTGTGCCTTCGAATCTGAACCTGGTTCTTAGGCATCAGGAGCTTAAAAGCACGGTCACCAAGTGTTGGAAGTGTAGCCAAGTGCGTGTACTTTTGGTGATCATCAAGTTTTTCATGGTTATTGATTTTCCATACCCGGATTTTATGGTCTTGATGAGCACTATAGAGTTTGTCAGCTTGTACCACTAGGGACTTCACGGCACCTTTCCCAGCAACTACAAAGTTGTTTGTTGAACTTTCTTGGTCTAATTGATCAGAGTCAAAAGGGTTGCGTTTCCATGACCGGATTTCTCTGTCAGAAGAGCCTGCATAGAGGAATTTTCCAGCTAGGGTGAGAGAGGATATGTAAGAGGTTTGGCCTTTGAGAGTGGTGAGGCAGTAGTGGTTTGTGTTGGAAAAACAGTGTTGTTGGGATTGTGAGGTGAGTGAAGGAACTGATTGGAGGCTTGGCTGAGAAAGAAGGGACTTTAACTCTAGTTGATAGTGGTTGGACTCAGATTGAGACTCATTTTTTGAGTGGTTAGACTCAGATTGTTGGCATGCCATGACTCCCATGTCATAGAGAAAGGGAATGAAGGAATTGTTAAATATGTAGTAGAGAGACAGAATTGGAGGAACTTTTTTTGTACTTTATTTTGGAGAAGGTGTAGTGAGCAAAAGATATACAGTTGAATTATGGGTTAGTGTTTGGCATCAAGTGAGATGCAAGAATAGTGAATGGCCCAGTTTCAACTTTCGATTTTCAACTATTCTAATAGTAATATAGGTAGGTGTAGGTGTAGTGTAGGAATTGGTCCTGCACAGTCAGAGGGCATCAACCTTTGGTTTTTTGTTTTGTTTTGTTTTGTGTTTTTCTTTTCAATTTTTGCTTATAGAGAGGATCAACCATTCTTCCAAACTAACATGGACATGTACAGAAACATGGAAATGTACAGAAAACCTGACTCTTCTAGGGAATGGTGGAGGTGTGGATAAGTGGGGGAATAGGTAAGGAAAACGGAAAAAAAAAAGGGTGAAAATATTTTCTGGTTCTAAAAATTTGGGTTAAGCTCTCATTTAGTTTCTGAAATTTTAAAATTCCTTTTTTTTTTAATCTTCAAAAAATTGTAAATATATCAAGACAGTTCATTCATAAGTAAAAACTATAATAATATTGCTATGTAAAATGTTTTACCAAAATTTCAAGCATAAAATATTTTTTCTCTTCTTGTCTTAATTTTACAATTTGACCACATTTTACATAAAAATAAATATGGTAAAATGTGTAAAATATTTTTTTGCAAATATTTTACTTTAAAAGTATAAAATATTTCCTTACTTTGAAACAAACTGAACGTAAAATAATATATGATGCAAATTCTAGCTAGGGGTCACCCTATACCCCCAACACACATATAATAACAATAATAACAAAAGAAAGGCATAGTAAACATTTTGTCTATATTTCCACTGTAAAGTATCAGCCAAATTTCCGAGCATGGCAAGCTTGGTCCACAGCTATATTATATAAAAGCAAAATATGTGACAGCTGGATGTGAAATTAACAATACGATAGAGAGTATGCATGTGCAAATAATGTATATTAACTATTCATATAAAATCTGTAAGAGCATGAAATTTACCAACCTAGGCCCACTGAAAATAGTGAGATTGGAATTTCTAAACCCAGCCAAAATCAATAGATACTTATATAGAGGGTGAAATGAACAAATTTGGGTTTCGCCCGAGAACACAAATAGAGAAAGAATGATCAGAGGCCTAAGGTTTATATATATGAATGAATCTTTACAAACTTACGCGAGAACAATATTCCTAGTTGTTACAAATATTGTTCACTCTCTCTCTCTCTCAGCTATTGTTCTAGCTATGATATCTTTTTCTCAATTCTCGTTGGATCCTCCCTTTATTTGAGAGTCTATTTCCTTTATATACTTCATGACATCTTGCATCCTAACTCTCCATCTTTAATTTTCCCAAATCTCCTTAGAACACTCTGGTGGAAGGAGCTGTTGAACTGTGGATCCACTGTTTAGGTCACTTCCTCATAAATGCAGCTGATAAAGCTGTTGCCAACCATTTAATGCAGAGGAATAGGTAAGACTTTACAAGAAAATTCCCACAAAGATCCCATGTAACTCCTGAGGCACCCACCTTCACCCATTACATCCATCATGGATGCTTCCTCACTTCCGATTCTCTCCTCGGACCACCTCACTCCTCAAACCTTGGATGCCCCTTCAAGAGAAACAATTGAAGGCTACAACAGTGTTTCCCATCTTCGGCCCTCGGGTCTGCACAAAATCTATATAGATAAGTATTTAGTAAAAAAAAATATAAATAATGCTATCCACTTAAGAAATCTTTATTTTATGAAAGGTTTAAATAAATATTCAAGCTTGTTCTTAGTTTATTCAATAGCACAAATCATTTTTTTTTTTTTTTTTTTGAGGGGGAAGTCCGAAATTTTATTAATGATTGCCTATCAAATCGGCTTGTAAAACTGAAAATAATTGTGGTGGGACATCTTCCATCCACACTACAAAATCTAGAATGCTTTTTGCATGTTTAGCCAAACCATGTGCTACTTGATTACCTTCTCTCTTAGTGTGAGAGTATGATAATTCATCAAAATTATTAGCTAAAGACTTGACATCTTCTATCAACAAACCAATAGGAGATAGGCTGCTAGCATCCTCCCTTAAAACTTTTATCACTGCTAACGAGTCACCTTCCAGGATAGCTCGTTTAATGCCGATATCTGAAGCGAAAGGAGGGCAGCAGCTACTGCCATGGTTTCAATCTCACACCCACTGTATGCCATTGGAATTTTCTTTGCACAGGACGCCATAACCAAACCTTCATCGTTCCTTATAACCACACCAATTCCAGACTTATTTTCATTCGCAATCACCACACCATCGAAGTTAATTTTTACTAACTCCACAGAGGGCGGCCTCCAACGTATTCCTCTAGCTCTGTCACTCTATCTTACGATGTCAATAGTACCCACCTGCTGTGCCCTGTAATCTTGCCACCAAGCTTTAGAGACCGATGCTACCTAATGATGAGCTATTACCGGTTGGTTTAGTCAAGCCTTGTTCCATTGGTTCCAAACAGTCCAAGCCGTGACAGCAAAGAGCTCTATATTCCTTTCTTCTGCTATGATCCACGACAAAAGCTCCTTGAAGTCCATGAACCCGACTGAGTTTCTAAAGTGCCACAGCTCCGCATCACTCCAAACCACGTCCAGCTCTGAGCACGCCCACAAAGCATGAAGAGGGTCTTCGTGGGCACCATGGCATCGATCACAAAGTGGATCGACAGTGATGGTTCTTCTTAGTAGAGCTGTTTTAGTGGGCATGGCATTACGGCAAGCTCTCCACATGAGATTCTTCACTTTTGGTGGCACCTTCATTGACCAGATCCTTTTCCAAAGCTACTTGTCATTGTCTGGTGAGGCTTGTGGGATGGATGAAATTTTAGCTTCTTCTTTAAGGTATTTATACCCGGATTTACAGGTGTAAACACCATTACTAGTGTAAGGCCAGTACAACTTGTCCTTTGAAGCAACACGGCTCAAAGGGATTTTTTTTATGCTCTCTGCAACCTCTGGAACAAAAAAACCATCCACCAACTCTGAAATCCACTCTCTTTTAATGGGTTCTATTAGAGAATCTACATCTGAATTTGCAAAATCCTCTATAGGGCATTCAAGTAATGGTGCTGTACATTTTTTGGGAAGCCAATTGCTCTGCCAGATCTTTATCTTCTGCCCATTCCCAACTCTCCACCTAGCTCCACTTAGAATTACATCCCTGCCTCTAAGAATACTCCTCCAAGCATATGAGCCTAATCCTGAATCAAGTGCCTCCAAAATAGAAGTGTTTGGGAAATATCTAGCTTTGAAGACACTAATTTAAGCAATTGCATTCTTTTTTAAGCATTGAATATGTGGTTCGAATCTCATATCTCACTTTCTTATTATCAACCAATTATATATATATATATATATATATAGACACACACACAAGGGGCGGTGCCACCTTATGGCCAGGGTGAAAAAAAATATATACATAATAATTTAAAATTTATATTTATCTACCTTTAAAAAAAAATTGGGAACACCCTGAATTTTTTTATGCCAATAAAATTAAATTTTGGTCCATAATTTGAGCAACTTAACAATATATTAGGGTTTTTTAAACAAAAAAAACCACATGCTTTTATATTCTTTTAAGCCTATACTACGGCTTTACTTTTAGTTTTTGCTTGACACACTATTATTGTACAACTACTTTTCCTCAAAAACATTATAATATATATTATACAACTAATTAGTCAAAGTTAGCAAATTTAGCTTTTTTTATTGTACAACTACTTTTCTTTTTTCTTTTTCCGATAATTTTGATTAGAAAAAAATAGTAATTTTAGTTAATTAAGTGAATAAACTTAAAAAGTTACTTAATTTTTATAAAACATCAATTAATTCATTATATATATATATAATAAACCTTTTATTTTTATGATTATAATTAAACATGTGATTGTCCATTCTAAGGAAATTTGATTAAATTTACACGAAAAGTGTTACTAAATATTATGTTTTTACATTTTGCTATCATATTATTAGTAATAAACTTATTATATTTTTATTTATATAATTTAAAATTTTATTAATTATATTATTTATGGCGTCATCAGTTTGACTATCGGTTGGATCTCGGTCCGACCAAAAAATTAGTAACCAGTAATCAATCACTTTTTCGGTTATTTCACCATACTGGTTTATAAAACCATGGAAACCACACACCCCCCCCCCCCCCCCAAAAAAAAAAAAAAACTTAAACGAAAATATGGGAAAAAAATTATAATAAAACCACTAAGAAGGCCTAAACCAAATGCCAATGGAAAAACTCAGTACAAGATCAATCCCATCTCAGACTAAAACTATCACTACTCCAACACCAACACGATTACACTTTTAATTCAACAAATATTTAAAAAAAAAAAATCCTCACAACCTTAGTGTCTCACAAATTCACAAGTTATTAAACAATTTAAACTAAAACTAAATTAAACCTAAAGGCTAAAAGGAAATAAGAAACTCACTTACTCTCTCCAACCATTATCGTCCATCCTTGTTTAGCAACACTAACAACAACCACAACTGAACTCCACAAGTTTTATATCGTAAAATTTTATGTATTTACGTATTTTTTTTAATTGTTATTGTTGTTGTCGTCGTCAATATATAATTTGTTTTTTTTTTATTAAATTATATAATTTATGCTTAATGAAAAACACTCGAAAAAATAATAAGCCATATACACTAATTACGTCCTTAAATTTATTGGTTGAAAAGTTATTACAATTACTCAAGTAGGGGTCCAAATCTTCTGTCTTACTTTTCTTACTTCACTCTATACTTTACCAATAAAAACTTGTCACGTATTCACTTAATTTATTAAATACTACTATTAATTAGTAACGGTAGCATTAATAAGTTAATTAATGATAGTATTTAATTAATTAAATAAATACGTAGCAAATTTTTATTAATAGAGTATAAAATAAAGCAGAAAAAGTAGAACAGAAAATTTAGGTTCGTCTTGTCACCCAGTAATACAGCGCCTAACAAGTACAAAAAGTTCTGAGTTATTTTTAGTCCCCCAAAATAAAACTTGTATAGTTGTACTAAACAAACACTGAAATTGATTAAAAAAATTCAGAGCTATATATGATTGATTCCGACGGCTTTGATTTTCGGATAAGAAGGTACAAGAAAAGGACAGCCTTGGATATCACAACCAAGCGGTTATAGATTTGGCACCTGGCATGAGATATTTTGTATGTAATCAATATATATAATATGATCAAACGTAAAAAAAATAAATAAATAAATAAACTTTCCTGTTTCAACCACTATTGGACGACAAACCATGCAGCTTATCTTTGAGTATCTCTTGCACTCATATATTTTACTCATCATCCACATAAAATACCCTTTTTTGGGAAGATTTGATTTGGGTGACCCTTACTAATCAAACCAAGAAAAAAAAATTAAGGATTTTGATTAGACTTAAATGGGTCTTTTAGTGTGTCTGTCTCAAGACTTGCACCATAACTGGCCTTTGCTGCATTATAAAATTCATTTGCTTTCATTATTATACAAACAAATACAACAATGAGAAAATATCCTCTTATACTTGTTTGCAATGTCTACATTTTCAAACGTGAAAGTGGAAATAAAAAAACTAACCATTCTATGTGAAATGTTATCGTTTATGGAGGAAGTTTAAGGGGGAAAAATACAAATCAAAACATCATTATTTTGATTAAACTTAAATACCTAGTAAGCTTAATATTCATTTGGATTCAGTTTTTTTTTTTTTTTTTTTTTTTTTTATGCGTTTACGTTTTCACGTTTTCTACTTTTTTTTTTTGGTTCTGCCACGGGGACAAGGGTATAGCGCGCATTGTACACGCACTGTGCGCACACTGTTCACGTACTTTTTCAATAATTTTTTATTAAAAATGAGTTCCGCAGTACTATTCATACATTTAAAAATTATTTTGCTACAGTATTTTCAGTTTTCGGCAATAAACTCTATCCAAACAGACCCTTAATGGTTTGGGATTTTGACCTCAATTAAGTGATAATGCAAGGCTAAACACCACCCCCCCCCCCCCCCCTCCCCCCCCCAAAAAAAAAAGAATGATGAAAAGGATATTGATCTCCATTACATAGACAAAAGTCCCCAAAATTGTGCAAAAAAGTCTTGAAAATTGTAGAATATTAATTGACTTATTTTTTAAAGAAAAAAATATATATGAATGGTTTTTTTTTTCATTCTTTCCCTTACCTCTAAGAAGGACCTTAAAATATTAAGTAAATAGAATTGTTTCATGAAAACAAAATTATGAGTGTGTCAAATTAGATTGATCATGTCTCAAGAAGATTAAATAGATTAGTTATTATATATTTTAAAAGATATGTTAATAAAACCTAAACATAAAAATTTAATTAATAATTTTGTATCTCAAAATATAATATATATATATATATATAAATTTAAATAAAAAGAATATTTAGTTGATTTTTAATTATTAAAAAAACTCACTTAAATGTATTGCCTTAGACTTCAAAATGTATTGAGCCTGCCGTTTCTACTTACACAATCAGATGTACTATTTTCTCTCCCTCCCCTGTTTTTTTGTGGATAAATCGCATCATTTTATTAAAGCAAATTTGGTTTTTCTTGAAGGTGCAATAATCAGGTGGCCAAAGTAGGACCCCGATTGGAACCTTTGCAGCCAATTAACAATGACAATTGCTAGATTTATAGATTTAATTAGGTGATACTGGCCTTTGTGCGTAAGGCTATTGCTTACACATAGTTGGAGAGGTCTCTCCCCCTTCCTAATCAAGATCTCTTTCAATTTACTAAAATGACTTTTTAGGCAAATTTGGTTTTTCTTGAAGGTACAACAATTATTTATCAGGTGGCAAAAGTATGACCCTGATTGGAACCTTTGGATCCAATGAACAATGATAATTGCTTTGGAGTACTGTCTCACTTGGCTTCCAATATGTTCATGATTTATTCCGTTCTGGCCACCACAATATGAAGTAGGTCTAGCTCCTATAGATACTTCTTTGAGTGTGACTTGCATTCTGACCTCAACAATAATGGCTTTTAGATGGAACTAGGTCTAGAGGTAGAGTTATCATAAGAAGAATCCGTCAAAACTATTATCCCTTAATGCAATATGGATGATGATTTGCCTATAGAATGCAGAATGCTTTTCAATAAACATGGTAGACCAAAAATGAACAGATTTGAAAGCTAAAGTTGGTATTAGGGACATGTAGGCTGTACCTATGACTATGATCGAATACCATATTTTGTATGTTTCCAGAGGTCGGCCAAATCTTATCTTGTATCCAATTTCTCGAACAAAATTTCTCTCTAAACTAGTTTGAAGAGAAACCCTACAAACTCATCACATATAATTATATTGAGTATGAATTTTGAAAATCTAACCGTTAGATTTCATGTTCTTATTACATCCTTAATGCTTACAAAATTTCAAGAAAATCAAAGATCAATTGTCATGTCATCAAATAAATGTTATAATTTCAAGTTTTTGTAATCTAAAGTTGTATATAAAAAATAAGTCTATGAATCAAATAGTAAATAATATTCGATTTGAACGAAATTTGATATGCATGTTAAGAACATGAGGAGCATAAAATTCAATGATTAGATTTTCAAAATTCACACTAAAAAAAAAAAATATATGAGAAGTTTGAAACGTTTCTCTCCAAAACTAGTTTGGAGAGAAACTTTGTTCCAATTTCTCCCATGTATTTGAAGATGCTAAGGAAAAAGTTTTAAAAAGAAAGCTTTGAAATCACTTTTCACAATTTCTCTCTTTTAAATTTGAAAAAGAAACATTTGTGTTAAGTTCAAGAAAAAGACTGTTATGTTAGACTTCCTAGCATTAAATTTCGTAACATGCATGGTGCTATTTCATGCTGACATTAGTTTTCTTAAGTTTATTTTCCTCCCAATTAATTGTAGAGTCCACACCCTGCTTTTTATGAAGCTTAAAGCGATTTCATTCCTCATGTCATCTCGGGTTTTCGTTTTCATACTAAACACACTGCGATTTGCAAGTCAAAAATTATTGGCTTGTTGATTTTGAGACGGATTGAGACTTTTTTAATATTCCAAGATTCCAAATCAGGCTACCAACCACGCATGAGTAGAGACTTAGGGATCATATGTGAGAAAAGTAATAAAAAAATAAGTTTAGGAAAAAAAAAAATGATTCGTCTACATATTAGCCAAAATCACCATACCGGGTGAAATTTAGTAAAATGAACCAAAATGGGTGAAATGGGGCGGAATTGGTTGGAATTTAGAATGAGATGGAATAGAAGGGTGATTCGTACCGATTAACTAATTTAAATGAAAAATTCCGACAGTTTTAGGCAGAATGAAATGAAATTCATAACTATTACAATTAGAAGAATGGGAGGATTTGAAGCTTGGTTGTTCTAATAAAGGAGATTAGAACATGTGACTCTTGAATCTTGATGGAAACACAGCTTCTTTTCTCCATTTGAATTGCAAACTCAAGGATTCTAACATACTAGCAAAAGAAAAGAAAGGTTCTTAAGGAAAATGATGTCACGAAGAACACAAGAACTCATAACAATATATATTTTAGATGTGAAAATCTATGATAGTAATGGATATCGATGTTAAAATTTATTATCACCCCTCCCCCTCCTCTCATTTTTGGGAGAAGTTCCTTTCCATTACATTGGAAGTGGAGATAGGTCATTTCACAATTAAGATTTTTTTTATAGATCTAACAGTAATAGAGTGTCATTTCATCCAAATAACATGACGATGGATAAACCTTTAGATTTGTAACATTTGATCTGCACCATGAAATAGAACCAATTCAAATGAAGAGGATCCATACACCTTTTCCCATCCCCCTTTATCGATAGAGAAGTTTTTATTTATTCAACAAAGTAGTCTATGTACAACAAAAGGCTACCTTAGACATGGTGTCCCATAAAGCGTTATTTTCCCTTTGTATTGCGGTGGATTCAAGTGCGATAGATAACAAGTGCGTGTGAATTTTGGTAAAATATTGATTGTCCCTAGCATAATTACGTTTTTTTTTTTTTTTTTTGAGAAAGAATGTATTAAGTTATATTAACTGTGCGAAATATATATATATATATATATATATTTTTTTTTTTTTACAAGAGTTTAACATCAACCTCCGGGATCGGTTCACCGTCTTTGTCACTCTAGCTCTCAATGCCCACATTAATATATCTTCACCGACTTCATCTCTTGATTGCTCCTTTTATTTATTGCAGGCTTTTTTGCTTTACGAACCTACCAACAAAAGTATCTAAAATGAAAGCCAACATAATTGTCACAGGCTCAAAGCCAATTAATTAGTACAAACTTTGCACAGATACCTTTATATTCACTCCTTCTTCGTTTCTTTTTACCCTTTTTTTTTTTTTTTTGGTTGGTAATCAAGTGGTACTCTCAAGGGAACATTATGATTCCATAAGAGGAAGGTCTTAAATTAGAAGAGTACGTACGAGTGTACGACATCCTATACTACTAGTATAACATATCATATGAGTCTGTATGTTGGCAGATTTTTTTTGTCCAAGTATAGTTATTTTTTAACCAACTTTCAGTAAACATATAACACACATTATATATGCTTACTTAACATAAAAAATAAATAAAATAAAAGCCCCTCAAGCCTCAAATCAAAAAGAGAGAAATATAAAGTTTTTCGTAAACTTTATTGCACACAGCTTATCACACACTGTACACGCTCTCTTAAAATCGAGTTTTAGCCTGCGTGACACAATATATAAGGGCTGTGTGCCATAAGCGATGTGCAGCTATCCGGCTTCCTATATGTGTGCTGCCTCTCCTCTGGTAACAAGTACTCTTGTAATTTCAAGGTTTAATTTCAATTTGATCTTGGACTTGAATCTTCACTGCAAAGAAATTGGTCCATGGACACCTACAATTGTTTCAAATGTGCCCAAATTGTCTTGAAGGTTAGAATAATCCAACTAAAAACTTGAGGTTATCATCTATAAACTTCTTACATTGTCTCACATACCTATCTATCAAGGAATTCATGTTCATTCAAAAAGACTCTCTCTCTTGTTTATGATGTATCAATCAGCTATTCGTGGCTTGAAGGGACCATTTCTGTGTAGGGAAATCGAAATCTATTTCATTAATGAAAGCAAGTTGAAAGTGGACAATATCTCATAAAGCACTGTCCCTAGTTCACTATTGCATAAATAATGAAGAATGGGGTCTTGCAAGCACTAATAAATTCACAACAGAAATGTCTCTTCTGTGTAACTTGCATCACCCTATCCATAAATTGTCTGTTGGTCCCATAAATGACAATATCAATCAACAAGACATTAATAATTTTATGGATGCTTATGTTTGCTCTTAAATCTTTCACTGTTACTAGATGTGTCTTGGTGTTAAAAAAAACCATCTTATACCCTTGTATTTTAGTGTCCATTATTGAATTGCAGAAACAAAGAGTTTCACATGTCAATGGACAAAGAAAATACCCCAGTTTGCTCAATTTGGCAATCAATTATAAATCCTTCACATGATGATCAGTATGGCCAGATTACTAGACCTTTCTATCACACTCATCAGTCATCACACTGTGAATTCCATCTATAAAAGAGGTAGAGAGGTAGGTATAAAGTATAAACACAGTAATATCATATACATGTTAGTTGGCAAAAGAATATAATGGAGGCTGTCATATTTATATTCTTTTCAATTACTTTATCAGGCACTACTCTTAATTGCATGCACTATAGTCTCCTTTATCATTTCCAAATTACACATTCACACAAGCATTACTTCAGCTGATGTAATTAATTCTTAAAGAATTTTAAACTTTATAACTGCTTAGTGTGTTTTGGATAAGCATAAAATTCACCTAATTTTAATTTAATGATGTCAGTTTATGTACCACTTTTTAAATGCTCGTTTGCAAGTAAAGTTATACTTTTTATCTTGTTTATCTTATAAGTCAAACAAGCATGTGACTTGCTCTCACATATGTATAATTTACAAAAAAATATTATAAAAGGTAAATTACCATAATTTTGGTCCCTAAAATTCGGTGTGAGTTCAATTTTGGTCCTTTAAATTTTAAAAGCTTGGATTTTGGTGCCTGAAATTTCAATATACAATTTGGTCCTTTATTTTATTTTCTATTTACATGACTAATAATATGCTAAGCCATCCCATTTCTAAGAGACTAAATCAAATCAACCCCATATATGTAAGAGCCAAAACCAAACTAACTCCATATTTCAATAACCAAAATTTAAAGACCGACATTGTTCCCTTTCTTTTTTTAATTATGGGATCAAATCTAAACTTTTTAAATTTAAATGACCAAAATCGAACTTATCTCAGATTACAAAGACAAAAATATTGAGAAAGCATAGGAAGACAACAAAATGTCACGACACGGTTATTACCTGCTCTGCTGAAACAGGTGTGCATGAGTTTATAATATTAACCCCCCCAATTGGTTTCATGGGACACGAGGGGAACAACATGTTCACAGTGCACAGTACACCCACAAGGCCATAACTCAATATGAGAAATATGCCTTAAACTAGGCCCAAGGTTCCAAAACCCATAGATAATCCATCTGAACTCATCCCAAGGCCAGGCAGGGCTCAAGCTGACACAACAAATTAACTATTTTTGGGCCGTCCATTATAAAAAACCCAGATGAAAATTTTTTTTTTTTTTTTTTTAAAAGATAAGAAATAAGGAGATTGTAAACTCCTGGATTTAGTTAGAGGTTTTAATTTGTGATTATTTTATAAATTTGTCTCATTTAGTTGAAGACTAGTAAGGATATATTTTGAGATATCTAAATTTAGAGTCCACAGCCTTAACGACTTGAAAGCAGGAAGCTCATTATATAATAGTAGTATAGATATGGATAAAAGTAAAGCTTTTGTTCATTTCATTCTACTAAGTTCCAAGTCCATTCAATCAAAGTCTTTGGGTCAACTTAAGCTAAAATATTTATTAAAAAAAATTCTAGAAAGTAATTTTTAATCATTAATTGGATGCTTTAATATACAAAAACTTGAAGAAAAAAATAGATAATTAATTGTAATATATAACAAAAGTTAATAATGATGCACTAATTGAATAAATTCAAAATCTATAAAAACTAAAGAGTTTAGAATTAACGAACATTAAAAAAAAAAATGGACAATTTACATTTTCTACTTAACAATATTTTTACAAGACTTTTTAAACAATTAAAAAATATATAAGAATGAGTATCAATAATATTTAAATTATATATGTAAGAATTATACTGTGCATAGTTATTAAACCCAAACTGACCCAGCCGGTTGAACCAGCAAGCCGGTGACCCAACACCTAGACTGATCTGGGTGTTTAAATGGACCATTTATGCATATGACCCAATCAAATCCTGTGGGTTTATGGTGACTCGAATAATCTGGATAAGTTTATATAACCCGATTGAGTTTCTAAAATTTTTAAAATTATATCTATAGGTCTACTTTATTGACTTTTTTGTTATGTAATGTGTTATACATGGCAATTTAAAGAAGAGAAAACCTTTAAATAAAATTCTTTGTTTATCTACTACCTCCAAGACTCTCATCCTATCAAAAGACTAGCTACTTTGTTATTGTGAAACCTTGATTTTAAAATTATGATTGCAAATTTAATTTAAGCATATTCCTATTTTTTTAATTTGCATATTTAAGTTATGATTTCTCAAATTTATATATATATATATATATATATATATACATACATATATATTTACCTCACCCTATCGTTTGACCGGTGATCTATTAGTTGAATTAGTGACCTAGTGAGACCAAGTCAATGTCCAATTTGGGTTTAATAACCATGATACTATGCATCTTAATACCTAGCTTTTAGGTATATTTTTGATACAGTCACAGCCGGCCTTCATGCACATGAATGGGTTAGTAGCCATTTTAAAGTAAAGAATGAAAGCAAAGAAGACACAGCACCGAAATGAATTGCGAAGAAACAGATACAAACAGACAAAAACAAACAACCATTTCTGATACAGTCACAGCCGGCCTTCAAAATTTGTCTCAACCTTCATCATCAAAAGATTCTCTCTCTCTCTCTCTTCAATGATCGTCACCATGTAACATTTCTCTCTCTATATTTATAAACAACCTCCATAACCATAACAAACCTTCCTTCCTTTTCACTAACCATCATGGACTCTCACTTTCCCGCCATTATTTCTCTCTCTCTCATCTTCGTCCTCTTCAGCTCCTCCTTCGCTCACTCCTCCACGATCGGAGTCGAATACATCTCGCGGATTCTCGAAATCCAGGACCGCGAGCGAGCTCCTCCGGCCGTCCAACTGGCCGCCGCTCGCGCCGTTCTCCGCCGCCTCCTTCCTTCTCACTCTTCTAGCTTCCATTTCGAAATCGTTTCCAAGGTCATTCATTTTACTGCAATTTCAATTTTTTTTGTTACTCTGTTTGGCGGCCGAGAAAATTTCAGTTTCTAATTTTCATTTTCTATCAACTTTATTGCTTCGTTTAGTTGCCTAGAAAATTGAAATGAAAATACGTACATAATCAGCTGGAAACTGATTGTTGATAGTGGAACTAGAAAAAAAAATGCAGAATGTGACTGTTGATTAATGTTACTGTGAAAATTGTACTGTCAGTGTCAGACTGCTCTATAATTTTTGTTAAAGAAGTATTTTGAAAAATTACATTGTCTTGTATAATATTCTCCATCCTTGCAAAATAATTTTGCAAGATGATCGGCCATCAATAACTATCTTATCATAAAATGTTTGAATTTCAAGTATTTGCATCCTTAAAATTATATGCGAAAGTATGTGAGTTTATGTCTGATAGTAAATGACATAGCTTGTTAAGAGCAAAGAGAATTTGTAGTCCAATGGTGGAATTTTTAAATACTAATTCAATAAAAATTATGAGGTGCTGAAACATCATATAGAGTTATACTAAGTGTAATTATGGGCAAAGATTGGGTTCAGTGCACTGGACCGGTTGAGATGATGACACACGTTCGCTTTTGGCCATGTGTTGTCATCGCAAAGTGTCCAACATACTAGAGGCACTAGACCCAAGTCAAGTTCATATTTATATATTTCATTTTTTTTTTTAAAAGAGGATCTCACTCATTTATTTCTTTTACTTTCTTAGGAGCAATGTGGTGGTGAGTCTTGCTTTATGATCAAGAACAATCCATCTTTCAGTAGACATGGGGATCCAGAAATCTTGTATGTTGAGAATGAGATTTCTTTACTCGCTACACAAGGATTTATCTCTGTTGAATACTTTAGTGTCATTATTGGTGTTGACTTGAGCCCTGTGTTCAAAATCTTTTGTGATGTTTTAGTTTACCTGGAAATGAAATTCCTGAATGTTTGCTTTTGTAGAGTGTAATATTTGTGATGACATTTTGTACTCGCTGGCACACAAATATATAAGCACATTCAAATGTGTGGTGTATTACCCCCATTGAACATGGTTAGATGATAACCGAAATAATGTGGCTGACGCATATGAATGTGACTTTCATTTCTTGAATAGAATTATGGGGGTCAGTGGAGTGGAGATTTCGGCTGCTTTGCACTGGTATCTGAAGTATTGGTGTGGTTCACATATATCTTGGGATAAAACTGGTGGAGCGCAGCTATTTTCAGTACCTAGAGCAGGCTTGCTCCCCCGTGTTCAAGATGCTGGTATCGTGGTTCAGAGACCCATTCCTTGGAACTACTACCAGAATGCTGTTTCATCTAGCTGTAAGATTCCCCTTTCAAATTACATTTATCTTTCTAGAGTATTTGTGAAAGTGAAACTATTATAATTCCATCTCCAGTGTTTATGGCCTCAAATTTCAATTGTATTCTAATAGATGTTATTACTGTTTCCTCTCATCCGCTTTTGGAAGATTCTTTTGCTTGGTGGGACTGGAAAAGATGGGAAAAGGAAATTGATTGGATGGCTCTGCAAGGCATTAATTTGCCGCTAGCATTTACAGGGCAAGAGGCTATTTGGCAAAAGGTTTTCCAGGTAATTTCCTGTGGTTGGCTTTATGCAATTTTTCATGAGTTTGAAAGATTCAATCTTTCAGTCTCTTGGTATAGTTTTGTTTCATTGTGTTTTCTTGTTGGAAAAAATTGGTTTCCAGTAACATGGATATTACAATATTTTTATGATTTTGGCTTCATGAAAAAGCTATATGTTTTTTTAAAGGTAAATTGTTTTGTCAGTTCACTATATTCAATGCTAGTTCCAGTTACTCATGAGTCATAGATGGAGTAAAAAATAATTTAGCACCTATTGATTTCTGTCTTTTAATGATTTATTATTAATCCTCTAGCAGAAATTTAATGTAAGCAAAACGGATTTGGACAATTTCTTCGGAGGCCCTGCGTTTCTTTCATGGTCACGTATGGGAAATTTGCATGGGTAAGTTTTTAAATTTTGATTAGTTGGTTTTATGTTTGTAGGGCTATATTATTTTCTGGCTTGTGAAACTTTTTCTTAATGACCTTCTAGTGTGTGTTTAACAACTTGACATGCCTTTTCCCCCCTAAATTTTTATGTTGAATTCTTGATTGTAACAAATTTCTTGCTGGAGTTCTTTTGATTTTGTAGGCTAATACTTTTCTGTAGGTTGAAATGCTAATTGTATCCATGCACCTCATTATTTGAAGCCTGACACTTTGACATGCCAGTTTGGCATCTGCTGTTATCAAAATCTCTTTTCTCATGAAAACTAGTGCAACAATCCATGAAAACGATGGCTATTAGTTGTAACTATTTTGGTTTTAATTTTTTTTAATACTTTTTCTTCTAACTTATAATGTTTTTATCAACAGATGGGGTGAACCACTACCCCAAAGTTGGTTGGATCAACAGCTGATTCTACAGAAGAAAATTCTTGCCAGAATGTATGAACTTGGGATGACTCCAGGTATTAATGTATCTATAACATTAGTCTTGATTTCCTTACTGATTTTGGAATTTCTATGTGTGGTTGCAATGGAAAATTTTATGATAGTTGTAGAACCAGTGAAAGTTTTTAAGGAAATCAAGCATTTCTTTATCTTTACATCGACATTTGGAACTTAACATGTCATTTTATCTGATAAAAGGTGGTTGTTATCTCAGGCTGAACCTCTCATTTTGATTTAGGTCAATCCTCATTATTAACAATTTTTTTTTTTTTTTTAATTTTGATCTATGGATTACTTCCATTTTCCCCATTGTGTGGATAATGCTCCTAATGCATGCAAAGTTTACTTTTCAGTTCTTCCTGCCTTTTCTGGAAATGTTCCTGCAGCATTGACATATATATTTCCATCAGCAAAGATAACACGTTTGGGAAATTGGTAAGTACTGCAATTTGCCAACTTAACATGTGAACCAACACTTACCTATCAAAAAAAAAAAAAAACATGTGACCTAACACCTGATGCCTTTGGCTGATGACTACATAATGCCACAATACAAGAATTGCTTACTTTCTTAAACTTACTAATATAGGGGATGATCATGTGTTTCAAGTGACTCTTGCCAATTTAGGTTAGTACTAGTATTTCAAGGGGAATGGAATATGATCAAAAGGATCTATTTGAAGGCATAATCTATAATATCCCTGGCTGTGTGAATTTGGACCATGAAGGTGTTGCACGGGTGTGCACTAAGTTCCACATCAAGAATGTACTAGGTCAATCTGGATTATTAAGCAATTACTTGGAGCTTCAATTCTAACTAGTCTTTTTGGGGTATAGCACAAATGTAGTTATTCCTCATGTGTAGTAGATTGAACCTATTGATGTTGTGTGGCTTGGAGGCAATACAACATAATGTAGGTCTTGACAAGGCCTGATGAGAATGTTAAAGATGGTGTATATTTAGTAGCACGTCGATTGTGAATCTAGTCCAATATAGGCTATATAAGCAATTGTTGGGAGCTCAATTTTGACTAGTCTTTTTGGGTATAGTACTGATAAGGCTAGTATTTTCCTCAGGATTGTTACGAAAACATTTCCAACAAATACCAAAAAACTAAATAACTTGGTAGATTTACTTTTTTGTCCTTATGAACAGAAAGGCCAGAAATTTTAATTGGGTCAGGACTTCCAAAGATATAATTGCATGCATATATGTTCCAAGTGTCATTTGTCATATACATCACGCACCTATGCATTCCACATCTTATAGAATATGGACCAATTCCTAAACAAAATAGAACTTAAAGAGCAGTTGCAATGACTTGGGTTGCCTTATTTGTGAAGAAAATACATTGTTGGAAGAGTGGAGAGAGCCATTCCAAGTAAAAATGAAAACAAATAGGATATGAAGTTGGAATAAAGAAAAATGTAATCATGTACAGAACTCAAAGATCTAAAACCTTCCTGGGTTAGACATGCTTGATGAAAAGAATTTTATAATGTTTCTAAAATTAATACCTTGGGAAACCATTGAAGTCCTGAAAGGCCTCAAAGCCCAACAAAAAGCTTGAAGAGCTAGAATTTAACTGTTGTACTAATTTATTTTACTTTCATTAACAAACTTACAGATGCCCAATCCATCTCAATTTATAATTTATATATGAGAACCTTTTATCTCTTTCAGTAAAAGATGAAGACCTCATCTTCCTTTTCTTGATCCTGCTTCAGGTTCTCAGTTAAGAGTGACCCTAAGGTGTGCTGCACATATCTTCTTGATGCAACTGATCCCTTGTTTGTTGAAATTGGGACAGCATTCATCAAGGAACAATTGAAAGGTGCACTTATCTATATACCCATGCCTGTGCCTGTGAAATCAGTAGGATCTTACATGTATGCCTAATAAAGATTAGTTTTTTCTTTTTTTGATGTGCTTGGAATTGCCTTTTTGGTCAGAATATGGAAGGACTGGTCACATATACAACTGGTAAGATATTCTCTCAGTTCCTAATCTTTAAATTCATTTTAACCCTTGCTCATTTGAGTGAATATGAAATAAATGTGCAACGTATATATCAGCACAAAGGTCAGAAGGGGGTGCCAAAGAAATGAGTGTGCTCTTCAAAGTTCTCTTCTTTTTTGATCTTGAAATCAATCATAATATGTAACTAAAGGCCTGAGTTACAACTCATCTAAAAGCAATCATTACTTTATGGATGACTAAATGCACCTGACTGCTATTTACTTTTCAGAAGTAATTTTAAGAGGCATAAATCAAAAATGTTTCATTAAGATGTTGGAGACGTTGAAAGGGCTGATTTAGCTGCCCGTCGTCGGTGCATTCTTTTGAAGTGAAAAAGTTATGTACACAATTAAAATTTTATCCATTGCATGCATTAGACAGTGCATGCTTCTATATTCCTACTGCTTTCTTCAATTTTTATGTTTTTTCTTCAAATTGGAAGTATTTTTCCTTAAGATTATATTATATCATGTAATGATTTCTGAACCTACTCCAGTGATACTTTTGACGAGAACACCCCACCTGTAGATGACCCAGAGTATATCTCTTCATTAGGTGCTGCAATCTTCAGGGGAATGCAAACTGGTGATGATGCTGCTGTCTGGCTAATGCAGGTGAAACTATTACTTATGATTTTAGGTTTTCCTAGGATGCAGCCATTTTCCTTGACCTTATGATTCAATGCAGTTTTTGCACAATTTTACATACACAATTTTACATGCATCTGTTTGTGTGTGTGTATTTTTTTTTTCAATTGATATTAGCATACAGATCCACTGTGGCCTTGACTTTCTTATATGTTGTTAATCTTCAGTTTTGGATCTAACATTCTCCTCCCTACCTTTTTTTTGGCAGGGGTGGCTGTTTTCATATGATCCATTTTGGAGACCTCTGCAAACAAAGGCAATATAGTAATATCTATATCATGCTCTTTTTGTGATGCTTTTCTAGTTATTTATGCACGTTTTCAATCTAACACATTACTTATTTCATGTAAGAATTGGTGTTAAATCATCTACAGCTCAAACCAAACTCAACAAAGATAAGACATTTGTTAACGTAACATTGAAGCATTTGATTGGAACTATCAATTTTTGAAGTGGCCTTTTTGTATCTAAAGTTTTTGAGCAATTGGGAAAGAAGAAAACAATTTAGGGAAATTAAAGAGATAAATTTAGCGCAAAAACCTGCAATGTTGGAAAAATCAATCATGATTTCTTGCTATATATTTTAGAGTAAATTATGCTATAAAGGTTGATCATGATTGTGGTCTAGTTCACTTTTATGTTGCTTTTGGTTGACAGCAACGTATGCTTGTTTTCAGGCACTTTTACAGTCTGTTCCTGTGGGAAGGCTGGTCGTCCTTGATCTGTTTGCTGAAGTGAAACCCATATGGATTACTTCAGAGCAGTTTTATGGTGTTCCTTACATATGGTAAGTCATTTCCCCATTTCTAGTTATCAAAGCTATCCAGACAAATATCTAATTGAGAATTACTGTGTTGGATACTTGTTAAATGTGGACACTCAGCGAGTCATGACCACTTATAGAATATTTTTAAATGGGCTGTAGTGTTTCAAAAGCTTCTATATAATTAGTATTCCAATTTATACTTTTTTTCCTTTTTTTTTCTTTTTTTTTCTTCTCCCTTTTGGTGAATAAGAATCAAAATGCATAGCTGGCATTTGCCTGAGCTTGTCCTTAAAGTATAGAATGATTCCATTTTTCCCGTATACATTAAGAATGTATGTGGTAATACTGAAAATTGTTACATTGGCAATTGAAATTGGCCCAGCAGTGATTGGTTGGTTTCCTGAGCCAACACCCTACATCCTTGTCGAAATGTGAAAGTTGTGTTGGGTCTATACAGTAAGCTGTTATAAGAGGGTCTCTTTTTTGGTTCTGTTACCTTTCTATGTTCCATTTTCCTTCTGGTTTCTTAGTTAATTTGTTGGTTTACTACTCTGCAGGTGTATGTTGCACAATTTTGCAGGGAACATTGAGATGTATGGAATTTTAGATTCAGTAGCATCTGGACCAGTTGATGCTCGTAAAAGTGAAAACTCAACGATGGCAAGTTTGTCCATTGTGATTTTTGTTTTTTCCTTCAAGATATTATCAATTTTCTTGTTAATGTCATAGCGTCTTGCAGCCCCATCATGTTAATTATCTTGTGTCATTGTAATTGTGGCTGCATATGATATCTGCTGCAACATGTTAGGTTTTTTTTTTTTTTGGGTAATATTTCAGCGATACTATTGAAATAAAAACCAAGTAGGCAATCAACACTCACAGACTGAGGCTGAACAGATGCACAACCCAGTACAGGGGCAACAGGAACCCTAAACCGCAACACAAACATTTAAGGCAACCCTCTAAGCCAATTCACAGCCCTTTAACTTGCAGAGTTCTGACAAGAAAACAGAAAGTGGCACCCCCCATTAACAACATGACACCCTTTTGAGGATAGAATTGCAACATATTGGTCTTTTATACCCTTTTGAATTTTCTTAAGAAAATATTTATGCATTAAATTGCATAGATCAGATACTTTTATGATGGTTGGAAGTAATTATATATCATGCAACATCGACAAATGGACCAAGATATTAATTGTTTAATTACTGAAGGCTTGAAATTAGAGTGGTAAATTAAATTCTCCAAAATTCTCGGGATGAAAGATGAGAACTCAGAAATTTTTATTGAGTCTGACAAACTTAATTGTTGGCTAACTGATAAAGCAAATTCCAAATTTTTTCATGCATTTTTATATGCTAAAAATTTCATCATTTTTAGAATCATCTCTTTACTCTGAAACAATAAAGATAAATAGAAAAGTAAATGTTAATATATATTGACACAGGCATGCTTTATTTATGAGATCTAGGATATGATGTTCACACCTTGCATGTTTTATTTGGAGCCACTTTCCTTGGTCAAAGCACTCCAACAATCATAACTATGATTATTGCAATGCAGCATAAGCTCTCTCTCTCTCTCTCTCTCTTCATACATTACAGAAGCACGTGCAAATGCGATTTTTTAAAGAAAAGATATCGATTACAAAGCAACACTGATAGTCCTTTTGCACAAGTTCTTTACTATTTTATTTAGATCATGTATCTTACTTTATTTATTTACTTACCTAAAGGTTGGTGTTGGAATGTCAATGGAAGGTATAGAACAGAATCCTGTGGTTTATGACCTCATGTCTGAAATGGCGTTTCAAAACAACAAAGTTGATGTCAAGGTAATGTTAAAGTTTTATCTCTATTTAAAGAATGTTGCGTCTTTTATCCGTCTATGGTTTCATTTTACAATTTCCAAGTTAATTCACAAGCAGGATATGATTTCTTAGTTACCCAAGGCTCCCAAATGGGAAAAATTTTGTCCATATGTCATTAAGTAGGTTATGATTTCATACCATGGATTGCAAGATGTGTTCCTTGGAACTTGTAACTTCTGCCTGAATTGCCTTGAGCAGCAGTTGATGTCTGCTATGTATAAATGTCACCCAGAAATTGTGGACATTCTTTCTTGGAATACTTTGAGAATTTCATTTCCAGACTTGAACCCATGATATCACGTACATCTTTCATTGTTTCTCGATGTTCTTGAGCTTTTGTAAATTCACATCCCACTTACAGTATATTTAAGTATTTGATTTTAAATGTTCTGTAAATTTGATTCATAAGCCCCTTTAAAACTATGTTTTTGGTTTAAAAACTTTAATCAAATCTGAATTTCTTACCTTTTTCTTTTCCATCTCAGTTTTGGTGTTTGTTTAGAGGGGATATGGATTTATAGGAAAAATTGTGATTTTGAATTAACATCACCTGATCATCCTTGTTTCAGTTATGGATTCATTTATATTCAAAAAGACGCTATGGCCAATCAGTTCCCTTAATACAAGATGCTTGGAATATATTATATCACACTGTCTACAACTGCACAGATGGCGCATATGTAAGTTCCCCTAACTTGCTTCATGTATGTTTGACTGTAAAGTAATGTAGCCTTTGTGTCAATAGTTTCTACAGTTAAAGGATTCTTGTATCTTCAATTTTCACAAATATGCATCAGTTTGACCTTTTACCTAAACAGTTCATGCGTTATAGTACTCGTAATCCTTTCATTTCCAATTTTGATGTAACAGTCTCATATTGCTTCTGCCTGGTTGTATGGAGGTTTACCCAGACTGATATAAAAAAACTACCTGTATTATTGTCGCAACATTGGTTAATTATATTTGAGTTGCTATTACCTGTACAGATGTGCCTAGCACATTAACGTTTGTTTGAAACTAAATCCTTATGATATGAGAACAGGACAAAAACAGGGATATAATTGTGGCATTCCCTGATGTTGATCCTTCCTTTATTTCGGTACCGCATGAAAGGTATAATCAGCAGAGAAAATCACTATCAAGAAGATCAGCCATAGTGAAAATAACTGATTCATTTGATGCACCCCATCTATGGTATTCAACTTCTGAAGTAATACACGCATTAGAACTTTTTATCACGCATTAGAACTTTTTATCTCAAGTGGAGATGAACTATCAGAAAGTAACACTTACAGGTTAGCATTTCCTGGCTTTGAAACACTATTATATGATAGGTAGTGATGTCCTTCTTTTCTAGTTATTCTTGAACTACTACCATTGGCGCACACTTTTCTATGTATTTCCTATTGTATCATGTTTTTTCCATATCAGCTTACGTGTCCTCTGTGCTTAGGTATGACCTTGTTGACCTAACTAGACAAGCTTTAGCAAAATATGCAAACCAGCTATTCTTAAAGGTTATAGAAGCCTATCAGTTGAATGATATCCATGGAGTGGCCTGTCATGCCCAGAAGTTTTTGGACCTAGTGGAAGATATGGACACACTCTTAGCTTGCCATGAGGGGTTTCTTTTGGGGCCTTGGTTAGAAAGTGCACAAAAGCTTGCTCAAGATGAAGAACAGAAAAAACAGGTGTGGATCCTTTTGACTTGTTACATATTTCTACTCGAATAACATCACAAATCAGTTCATTTTAATTGATGTGATTCAAAATTACAGTTTGAATGGAACGCAAGAACTCAAATAACCATGTGGTTTGACAACACAGAGGAAGAAGCTAGTCTGCTTCATGATTATGGTATGATAACATTTTTCTGCCTTGATGTTTATATTCTCTCTACAGTTGGACTTGTAGGTATTCCCATTTGGCTCCAAAAAATTGTCCCATCAGGATCACTAGCCTTTTTCTAAGTTGATGATTGATTATGACAGTAACCTCAGCTGCACTTTCTTTGATTCATCTGACAACAACCTCTTTGCAACCTATATGTTTGTTCTCTACATCCTACAATTGTACATTGTAGAGAGATGAAATTTTTCGCTTGATATACATTAATGTAATTGTTATTTTTTCCATATTTTTTAGGAAACAAGTACTGGAGTGGGCTTTTACGAGACTACTATGGCCCTCGAGCAGCTATATATTTCAAATTCTTATTAGAAAGTTTAGAGAAGGGCCATGATTTTCAGTTGAAGGATTGGAGAAGGGAATGGATAAAGCTTACAAATGATTGGCAAAGGAGTAGGAAGGCATTCCCAGTGGAAAGCACTGGAAATGCTTTGAACGTATCCCGGTGGCTTTATAACAAGTATTTGCAAAGTTCAGACACTTAAAATTACCCAGTGAAGCCGCCATTACATGGATCATTGTATTTCGTAGAAAATGAATAATCTGTAAACTGGTGCTTAGGCGCAACATTGCCTTTTGTAGTATATCTACCTGTTCTTTCCATGCTTTGCTAATCCAGTAATATTGTACTCTCCATGCTTTACTTGTCTAGTAAACTCTCTCTCTGACAAGGGTGTTTTTAGTTTTTGGCATCATTACTCTCTAAGCATCATAATAGTGCAATTTTCCGAACACCATTTCCCACATTGGAGATTAAAATCCTTGCAACAATTCCTAAGTTCATTACTGACTTGGCAATGTTTTTTTTTTTTTTCAATCTACAGATTTAAGGACGAGGCAATGCAGATGAGATAGAGGCAATGTTGAAGCTATGGGATGAGTTAATAATGAGTGATGGTAGGGGAGGAAAATGGAGATTAATTTTATTGTATGTAGCTGCCTGCAATGTCTAAGATATCAATTTAGACACGAAACCATATCATGCTGACTAGCTCTTTCTTTTCTTTTCTTTTCTTTTCTTTTTACTTAAACAAAACTGACATTATATTCATTTATAACAAGTATCTGTTATAATAACCACACAGTCGAACCTTTCAGAAATAATGTTACTGTAATTGGAATGGTCTTAGCAGAGGTTTTGTCCAGTGTGTTTATAACTGAGTTATGGTGAGTTTGGTTCAGCTTTTTGAAATTGAACTTTTTGAAAAAGTTGAGTTTTTAAAAAGTGCAGTATGAAAAAGTGCTTTTTCAAAAAGTTGAGTTTGGTAAAATTGCTTTATGAAAAACATGCCCTTGCTAACTTATTTAGTTTGAAGGATAAATTACCAAAAAGAACAATGTATATATAAGGAAGTTTATTTCATACTTAAATCAATATTGTAAAATTATTTTTTTTTACCAATATTAGCTAATAATAACCTATCACTTAAGATTTATTGTGAAAGTATTGTGAAAATATTGTGATAATTAATACTGATTTTAATTTGAACGTATTATTACAATTTTTGTTTTCTCTTTCTAAAAAACTTATTTTTTTCTCACCAATATTAGCTAATAATAACTTACCACTTAAGATTTATTATGAAAGTATTGTGAAAATATTGTGATAAAAATTGATACTGGGTACTATTAAAATTATTTTTTTCTCTTTCTAAAAAAATTATTTTTTTCTCATCAATATTACTAATAAGAACTTACCATTTAAGATTTATTGTAAAAATATTGTGAAAATATTGTGAGCATTTCTTTCTTTCTTTTTTTTTTTTTTTTTTTTCTCCTCCACACACGTATTGCATTTTCTTCTTTTTTTTTTTTTTTTTTTCCCACTCTTTTTTTCTCCTCCAGTACCCCCACTCTTTTCTTTATTTTACTTCTTTGGTCTCTTTTTTCCAGCCACTTCATCCTCTAGAATCTAGATTGTTCCACAGAGCTCTCCTTCTTTTATCTTTTTTTTTTTTTTTTTTTTCCTCTCTACAAGAAATTTGTCTACACAGCTCTTCTTCTTCCTCTTTCTTTTTTTTTTTTCTTTGCAAGAACTCATCCTTCCACACTGATTTTTTTTGTTTTGCATGTTGAGGAATCCTAATTTTCAAGGGATTGATTTTTTTTTTTTTTTTCCTTAGCTGATTTGGAAATTTATTATAGATTTTTTTTGTGTTTGGATTTGAAAATTTGTTATTGGGAGGGCAAAGGGCAGAGCAGAGAGATGAGAGGAATGAGGAATGGTGTGAAGGGTAATTTGCCCTGTGAGTCCAACGGATAGATTCAAACGCCCACTGGTTTTTTCCAAAATGGAGCTCTGAGCTAGCTTTCAGTAATATGCGCGTTTCTTCACAAATGTAAAATGTAACTTTTTTCAAAAAGTTACGTTTTGGGCTGAACCAAACACACATAAAGGACGGACTGTTTTCAAACGCGCTTTTTGGGCTCAAAATGCTGAAACAAACGGGCACTTCGTGAGTTAGGAAAGATGCTAATTGTATTTCACGTGCCCTTGCTAAATTTGGTTTTTTAGATATTAATATATTATACAAGCACTCTCTTCCTCTTGCTGTTGCTGAGCAATTGAGGGAAAATGTTACTCTTCTTTGTTGAATAATGAAGATTGGGTATTATAAAAAATTAAAACATTTCCAAAAGTATAGAACTTTTTTTTTTTTTTGAGAATCCGAAAGTATAGAACTTAATTTGAAATTTGTAATTGAGTTTTGAAAACAGTTTTTACTTTCTATATATTTTGGGTTGTCAAACAAGTTTTTTTTGTCTAAAAAAAAAAAAATTTGAAAATAAAAAATAAGGAGAAAAAATAGTTACCAAACATACTCTATATATTTCTACTTATACGTACACAATTTAAAAAAGATTTTTTTAGCACACAAAGCCAGTGGCAAAGCCAAAAAGAACACGGCATTCTTGTGAATGCTAAAAAATTTTCTAATGCAAAAAATATTCATAATAAATAATGTAATAATCATATTATATTTATTTAATAGAGTTTTTTTTTCACAAAAAAAAATTCATATTTTAATTTAATTTTTTCTCAAAATAGTTCTACTTACAAATGAAAATGTTTTTAGTGGTTAGATAGACATAAAGTACAACCTACATAGATTTTACCCCCTAAAATTTAGGAGTATTGAGATTTTACACCTCAAATTTTTGAACTTTTATGATGTAAAATTCAAACACCATTAAACTCTAAGGAATAAAATTCAAACACCTCCAAAATTTATGGAGTAAAATCTAAATTTTAAAACTTCAAGTGTAAAATTCAATCACCCCAAAATTTTAGGGAGATAAAATTCAAATTCTAAAACTTCAGAATGTAAAATCCAAGCACTCTCAAACTTTAAGAGTGTAATTTGTAATTTACCCAAACTTACATTCATATTACTTTTTGGGAAATGGTAACATATGTCCTTAGAGCATTGATTAATAATCCATTGATTGAGAGAGAGTTTCAACCTATAGTATCGCTGTTGATAATAGTTATTTATCATCAAACTAAAATACTAATTAGTTTTCAGTGTAGGAGAAAGTAAAATTCTAGATCCCTTCTTGAATCATTAAATTTGAAGGTTTAACATTTATATAATTTACCATTATTTAATGATATTAAGTTTTTTCTTTTCTTTTTTTTCTAGGTAGTTGCAGGGATAGAACGCCCGAGCTCATAGATACACTTGGTTCGGGTATACCAGTCTACAAGGCCGGTGGTTATTTAATGATATTAAGTTAATCAAAGAAAACTCCAAACCATGCATGAACCACCTAAGAGCAGGCGTCATTAGCTACCATTATGGACCTTGGTAGATTAGTTGCCCATCCATAATAATACAAGTATACAACGTTGAGAGTCAGTTCTATGGTCTACTATCTAGAAGCCCTATACGCCTAAACCTTTCTGTGTCAACTATTAATTTTTTTCGTTAAAGCCGCTGTACTTTGACAACGCGTATGAGATAACAATTAAACAATATGAAAGTTGAAGCTGGACTTCTTGGACAGGAGCCATGTAAAACAAAAGGGCGTAGCTTCTAGGAAGATGGACCAATCTCCTATATCCAGCAAATGCAGGTGCGTCACCTGTGACGGTGTGTGAGGGCAATTTGTCCAAAAGCTTCTGGATGGTTCCGGATCCTTCCTTACCCTATTGTAATATTACCTCAGAAGCTCCCAAGAGTACGCTTGTATTGATTTTACAATACGACCCTTGTGTTCCTACAATAATGAATTAATAATGACAGAAAAATGTTAGTACTAATTTTATAGAGTTACAAAAGGGTATAATAATGAATTTAAATGTGCATAATTTTTTTATGGTTAATGACATATTTGATGATGCACCCATAATTAGTTGGCTAATTGTTTGAAGAAGAGTGTTAGAAGCAGGAGCGTAGCTAGGATTTTTAACTTGAGGTGCCGAATTACATGCTTGTACATTAGTTATAACTCATATATTTATGTCTATGTATGTGTGAGATAGATAGAGTGAAAAGAAATAGAGAAATGATACTTAAAGATTAAGAATGCCACCAAAAAATAAATCACTAATTTAAGCAAAACAATAAACTTTTAGCAACTTCCACATTTGAACATGCACAAACATAGAACACTTTTGTTTACTTAAAAAATACAAATAAATAAATAGCATCTGGACAACTTTGTGTGTGTGTGTGTGTATTTGGTTTGAGTAAACTTGTGTTTTGTTGGGTGAAGTCCGCTTGAGAAACTAAAATATTCTAATTGTAAAAATAGTCATATTTCAAAATGAATGCTATAAAGAAATTAACATTGTATGATGCATAAGACCCACAACAAAATAAACGCATAACAATTGTTCTAGTCAATTGCTGAACCAAAGGCTAATGACTGAAAGGTAACTAATACTTTTACTTTGTTGTAGTTATTTTATATGCAATAATTTGCTAGACAACCCCACTTAGCTAATTATTTTCATTACTTCTATATACCTTTGTTAATCCTTATAGTTCCGTGCTTTGGATACATCCAATTGTCAGCCAATAAAATTGAGACATACTTATGGTATCAAATATTTTTTATCACTTGTGTGTCATTCTATGTAGTTTTGAGAGATAATTGCCTCAGCCCTTTGATTGATAATACAACCACAACATATTTCAAAGGGGAAACCACTAAAACTAACATTAGACTAGATATGTGAATTTTTTTAGAGGGGCCAACTGATACATTTGCAGGGGCCAGCTTGTTTTTATATAGTATTAAATAGGGGTTTCAAAATCTTTTGTTTGTGGGGGGGGGGGGAGGGAGGGGGAGGGGCCAGGCATGGCCCCCCAAGTTTATGTGTGCCTCCGCCCTTGGTTAGAAGACTTGCAAGACAAAAATCACACTATTAGAGAGCATCGAAGCAGTATTTACTTAAGATTTCTTAATACTTAAGTGGAGAACTCACAGACACCCAAGAAAGTTGAAACGCAATAATTGTAGTTTTTCGCTAATATCTTAAAATGGAGATAATCTAGTGTTTATATAGGAGTTTGAACTAGTTGTCTTTCCATGATTTCCTCCATTTTTTTCACAATGGAAGGCGTAGAATAATGGTGGTGAGATTCTCAAGGTTTGTACCCAAAACTGAAGAACATGGAACGATGGACGGGGATCTCCTTGAGATGCACCTTCTTCGTTCACCTATCATCCAAGGGGTTGGACAACTTTATTTGGATGGCACAAGCTGAAGGATATTTGTAATAAATGTTGGACGAACTATATTCATCACAATCGATTTATAAAATTTATATGGTAAAATTTAAAATTTTACAACTTTTTTTTTTTTTTGACCTATATTATCGAATCTTAAATTGCCCGTGTTCACAAACATGCCTAAAATTTAGTCCCATATACTGTACTTTTTTGTTTTTTGGTTTAAAATCAACCTTGGTATTATTAAATTAAGTTAGAAAATAAGCAACAATGACAAAAGTATAAAATTCTGATGGACAGACTCTATCCAGACTGCTTTGTTTGTTTTGATAGAAAATTTTTTGTAAATATAGTTTTTCGTATTTTCCAATATTTGGTAGTATAAAAAAAAGTCAAAGGAAAACTATCTTTGATCAACAAAATAAGTATGACTTATTTTTAGAGATTGCTTTTCATTATTTTTTTTTAAAAAACAACTATATCTCACAATAAGCTAAATAAGAAAAGTTAGAAGATTATTTTTTTTTTTTTTTTTTTGAAAACAAGATTATTTTTTAATTTACTTTAAAGTAATTACTAAACATAGAAAAATAAAATAATTTTATAAAAAATACTTTTTAAAAACTAACTCATTTTTTAAAAAATATTTTTACCTAAACGAACAAAGCAAGGAAAAGAAAACTCAGCTCCTATTTCTGTTTAATATAATTATATAATCTCCCGTTTTAAGCCCAAAATAAATGTGAAAAAAAAATAATAACAAAGAAAAGAAGAAGAAGAAGATAAGGACTTTCTTGTCCAGAAAGAAAGGAATAAAAAAATAAAAAAAGAAGGCCGAGATTGTTGACTTAAAAATATGGCCTATCCTCACATGTAAAATTCCATTATGGTCCAAGTCCAATCTCTACAGTCGTGTAAGTTTCCTCGAGGTTCGGCCACCGGTCTATAAAAGGTTTACATTGACAAAATACAATTCCATTGATCTTCCAATACCAATTCCCAAGACTTTCAAGACTCTCCCTCCTCTTATCATATATCATACATTTTTTCCTTGAGAAAAAGGAATTCCAATCTCTGCAAACAATGGAAGGAAACAACACATATGGTGCATCATGGGCAGATCAGTGGGACTACAGCAACCCAGACCCTATTCCTAACGCTGCAGACACAAAGAAAAATGGAGGTACTTCTGCAAAGTACAAGCAAAAGGTTGGTGAAGGGCTTGGAAAGACAAAAGCTGTGGCTTCAACTGGCATGAAGAAGGTGAAGGAAGGGACTACCTTGGGCTTTCACTGGATCAAGGACAAGTATCAAAAGACTACCCAGAAGAATAAACAGTCCTCTAATTATTAGTCCTATAGTTTAGATTGGAGATGTCTCTTCTTTTCTTTCTTTCTTCAGTTTCAGTTTCATGTTGTTCATGACTCTTTTCTGTATTCGTTTATTCATGTGTACTATATACATACACTTTTGAGAGATTTTCATTTATGGTTTAGATTGGAGATGTCTTTCCTTTATGTATTTCTTTCATGTTGTTCCTGACTCTTTTTTAGATTTGTTTGTTTATTCATGTGTAATATAATACACTTTTGAGATTTTCATATGTGGTTATTTTGATTGTTATGGATATTTTTAATCTTTATTTGATTATGAATCTAGTAACTTTTTCTTTCTTCTCCTCTTTTTTCCTCTGTTTTTTTCTTTTTTTTTGGGTGGTTTTTAATGATCTTGATTTGATCAATCTTTGCTTTTTTTTCAATGGATGAAAATAGATTTTTCTATTAGGAAGAAAGTTATATGTAGATACGCATGTAGTGACGTTTGACGGTTTATTTTTATATGTGTATAGCAAAAAAAAAACAAAATAAAAAGGAAGACGCATTCATGTAAAAATTGGTCAAAATTTTAGGTTTGATAGGAAAACTGTTTATTTATTATTATTATTATTATTATCAGGTTGAACGCCAGAGGATCTGCGCATGCAAAATGCAATTGTTTAGTTTGATAAGAAAGCTGCTTGTTTCTTATCAGGTTGAACGCCAGACCCAGAGAATTGTAATTTCTAACCATGGTTATTTTAGTATGCATTTGGATACCACTTATTTTTTAAAATATTTTTTATTGTTACAAATTACTAATCATCTGTTTTTTGCACTTGGCTGGTTTATAAACAGTGCCATAGACCAGCCAAAAAAACACAACTTATACAAACGCAAATGCAATAGGCTCTACACAAACCAAGAAAGTCAATATTGTACCAGAGGTTGTACCAGTTTAGCTAGCAGTATAATATTTTTCGAGTACCGGTCAATACCGGTGTACCGTTTCGAGTTTACTGCTATTTTATATATATTATATACACACACACACACACAAAATCTCTAAAACCATATTTATAAGCAAATAATATTTCACTAATATTATAATAAATACAAAAGTTTATCATAAAACATTACCTCAATTCAAAACAAATTATACATAGTTTAAGACTTTAGCATCAATTAAAAGAAAGAAAAAAAACACAATATAAAAAATAGAAAACTTAATTGTTCATTGCATACTAAGAAAACAAATAATACTAATAAGTTAATGTAAATAAGTTACCATTATACTCTTATAAAAATTCAAAAACTACAAAACTAAAAAAAAAAAAAAAAAAGCTTTTTTCTGTATCGACCGATATGCCCGATACTGGCCAGTATTGCCCAAAATTGGCCGGTATGACCGGTACGGCCAGTTTTTCAATCGGTACAAAACGTTATCATTTTGATACCGGTATACATACTAGTACAGTACATACTGGTTGGTTCGATACATACCGGTCGGTACGGCCGGTATTCACTGACACAAATACACCCTTAATATATACAAATAAAATAAAATCAACTTTAACAAGTGGCAAGTGCAAGGTACAATTGTAATTATATACAAATTGCTTGGTAAAGGCAATATCTACTCAGTAAAAATATTCTAAAAATGATAACAGTTGAATATTGCATCGAATTCATAATTAGTTTTGGTTTAGGCTTCTTTGGTATAGAAGACCTGGTTTTTCCTTGCTGTGAAAGACAATGATTCTCTTTATCATAGAAAGAAAAGTATTCCATATCAAAGAAGTAACAAGTATTCTTTATCTAACAAGGAATACGATTGAAGCATTGTTGTAAAGGGTTTAATGGCTTTTGCAGAACTCCTAGGTGGGAAGAGATGAAAGGCTCTTAGAAGAACATGAGTGGGTTTCTTTGAAGAACAATTTGGTGGCTTTTGCCCAAAGTTCATCACATGTTGGGAGAGGTGAAAAAAATCCTAAAGGAACATGGTAGGTTTTTTCAAAGAGTAGTTGGTAGATTATTTGGAGTTAAAAAATTATCCATGATTGTGTGTTGAGAATTGTTTGTTTTGTCAGTATGATAATTAATGGGTGTCTTGGGGTTTTGGGTTTTGTGATTTTATGTTGGTGAGGTTTGTGAGAGTTGTTTGTGTGAGTTGTGAGTGTTAAATAATGTTGTTGTAATCCATATTGTTGATAGTAAATATTTTTGTTGACGTTATGAAAGTAGGCATAGAGTTAGCCGAACCATGTTAAATACTTGTTGTCTCTTGTGAATGTTTTATTTTTATTGTTCATTTGAATACACTTCCGCCAGCCTTAAATCACAATAATTGATGTTAGAGTTTCAGTTGTTGCACAATAATAAATATCATCTTCCAATAATAAGTAATTGAATTTTGCTAATATATTGTCACAATATTTAAATTTTCACAATAAACAATATCATATGTAATTGAAGCTCTTTATCAAATACCTGCACTATATTTGAATTTTCATAATAAAAGATATCAAATGCAATTAAAATTCTTCATCAAACCAACAACCATCCAAAATAAAGATTTTTATATACACTTTTTTATTATCTTACATTATGCATCTAGCTATGGTATTTAGTGTTAGAGATATTATACAAAGTAATAATGGAAGAACAAGGTTAACATAAAAGACAAACAGAAAATAAATAACTTGGAGGCACAATATCATTTTTCTCAAACAATATTTGCCCCCCACACTATTATTGCTAAAGGGTTATCGCAAATTTTCCCCCAAGATACAACCAAGATATTGGGTTCTACAGATAGAAATTCTGGAGAATGACCACATAAGCCTTTATTTATATCCGTAGAGATATATTTCATCAAAGCGCACGTATGAAGCATTAAAATGTTTCATAAAACCGTTCACATGGCTTACCTATTCAACATTTCTGAACAGTCACCACAAAATTATACTAAAAATTCAGTTTTCTAAGTTTCAATTGGTCGATAGTTCCTTTCGATCGATCGAATGCTCTTTTTCGATCGATTTCGATCGATCGAACAGTAATCGAATAGCGATCGAATCATTCAGAGACTCCAAGATTATCTTCTTACCATTTCAATCAATCAAGACAAAACTTTGACCCCTCAAAAATATTGAATTTTGAATTTTCACTTAGAAAATTACAGAATTTGAATTTTCACTTTATCAACTTTATGAAACAATATTCTCCAAACTCAATCATCTTTATTACTACCTATCCATGCAGGGGCGGAGCTAGGGGGGGTCCAGGAGGGGCAGTTGCCCCCCCTGCCCCCACCCTAAGCCCCACATCAAACTCAATTATGCATTTGTTGCCACGCGTCAGTTATTATCTCTACTATGTTGATTTGTTGCCACACTTCAGTTGCTATCTACGCTATTCTTCGTATTGTACACCTATATGTATTTTTTTTAATAATATTTCCAACGTTATTAAGTCAAAATTGCTTCTTTCCTTTCTGATACACCAATCATAAGCAGGCTATAAGTAAAGGTAGCAAAATAAATAAAAGATTCTAAAAAGTTGGATCACTATTTTTTGTTCCCTAATATAGATTTAGCATGAAAACTTCACTGTTAATTTACCTTTTTTCATTTATGTTTATGTATTTTACTTGTTTAAAATATATACTCAAACTTATAATTTAGAATTCCTTAAGGATAACAGTGACTATTAAATTTCAACTCTTACATTAGGCAAAGAAAAAAAGAAAAAGAAAAAAGACAATAACAAAATATAATTTACATGTACTTTTATATTTAATCTTGCCCCCTCTCAACTAAAATTCTTGCTCCGCCACTGTATCCATGTATATAATTATATATACAATATCTAGCTTATTTAGTTTTTAATAAACACCGTTTTAAGTAAGAAGATAAATTTAAAAGAAGAAAAGAAAACAAGAATAAGATAACAAAAGGCATATGTGTCATTGAATTATACAATATTTTAAGTTTAAAAGATTAAAACCTACCAAATCAGTGTTCCCTAAATAATAAATAGAACACCTTATCATTCGAAATTTCCAAGCATGACTACCACATAAAACTCAAAAAAGGTGAAGAAAATTTTTGGGATATTAAAATTTAGTGGGACTAGATTAGATATTACACAATATGGGGTGTTTGCTTGTTTCCAAAATATAAAGGGAGAAATTGCTCGGTTTTAAAGTTTATGAGAAAAATTGTGAACTAACTCAAACATAAATGGGCAAAGTGATTTTTTTAAGTAAAACTATGTCAGTGCACAAAAAAAACAAAAGCAAAAACAAAAGACCAACTTAAGAAAACTATGCGTGAAACAGGCTCACCAAAATTAAATAAACCAAAAATTTTTAGGGATGTAACAAAACGTCACAATATTTTTACGATAACTTTATTTTTAATTATACTCAATCCCAGTCTGATAGTTTATTATTTTATTTTGAACTATAAGAAATTTGCACCTCAGTAATTGTGAAAAATATTGTGACATTAATAAAATGTCACAACATTTTCATAATAAATTTATGTTCAGTTGTGGTGGGTCCTAGTCTAATAATTTTTTATTTTATTTTATTTTGATCTATAAGCTACTGATACCTCAACAGTTGTGAAAATACGGTTACAACAACGAAACCGCCATTCATTATGTTCCTTCATCGTTGAGAAAGGCAAAAAGATGATAAAAACTAAATGCACTTCAATAGTGCTTGTGTATGTTTGCACAAGTAGTGAAGTTAAAATGCATTTTGCATAATAAATAAGTTGATGTGGGTAAGTTTTGGGGTTGGTTTGGCAAATTTTGGCCCTTATGCTATTTTGCATAAGTTGATGTGAATGCTCTAAGAAACTTATTTCTTAGCAGTTGTAAAAATCTTATAACAATAACAAAATGTCACATTTTCACAACAATTTTATTTTAAGCTGTGGTACACCCTTGAATGATATTTTATTATTTTATTTTGATCTATATGCAAAACTGACACTTTAGCAATTGTAAATTAATGTGACAACATCAAAATGTCATAACATTTTCCCAAGAGTTTTATTTTCAGTCATGGTTGGTCTTGGTCTTATAGTTTATTATTTTAGTATACTTTATTTTTACTTATAAAGAATTGACACCTTAACAATTATGAATATATTATGTAAATTCATTAGATCAGTATAACAACTACCAGACCAAATCATACTGTAAAAAATAAAAACAGAAATCTCAAAGCAAACTAGTGTCAGCATGGGCTAGCACGCATGAAACAGTGAGCTTTTGCTCACCAAATTGACTAAACCAAGCACAGTAGACATCTTTGTTTTAGTCTCTCACTAAAACGTCTCCCTGAAACAATGACTGTTTCCTTTTCACAGCAAAATACACCGTTTTGGCTCACTTAAAAAGAAAAAACTTGACCAAACCAAAGTACTGTAGAAAGAGCCATTCAAGCATTTTATATAGTTAGTAGAAGTAGGTATTTTTAAAAATACTTCATCAAAATTAAATAATAAAATAGTCAATAAAAAATTACCGGTTGCCTAATGTGTAAAACCAAAGTTTTTTTTTGGTAAATAATAAAATAATTTAAAATGAATAATAACTATTCTTTTTTTAGAATAAAAATTTTAGTAATAAAAATCTAATCAAAATAGTATTTTAACATTCTTAAAACTTGGAAAATAAAGTTTCGCCTATGATAAAATTAGCTCAATAAAATAGCAATGATGATTTTTCTTGTTATTCATCAATAAAATAGCAATGATGATTTTTCTTGTTATTCATTAATAAAATAGCAATGATGATTTAATTATATATTATATAATTTCATTTTATAAATTGTATTCACTTGCTGAGGTTGTTAAATATATTGGGACATGGCTTAAAGCCCCATCTCTACTAATGCTCAATTTTAGCATATTGTGTGTTTCTCCCAAAAAAAATAAAAAATAAACTATAAGAGAAATAATATGTTCACAACATTTTTACAACAAATTCTAAATGACAAATTATTACTAGTTGTTATTATTAGGACCAAGGTTTTGAAATCCGGACCGTTCATTGAATCGTAAAAGGGAGAGGTTCAAGGTTTTTGAAGTCGAACCGAGGTTGAACCGGGGTCGAACCGTGATGATGCCATAATTAATTTAATAATTAATTAAAGCCTAAATATAGATATTAAATTTATAAAACTAGTAAAATTGACTAATATATTTATATATGTGAGGGAAATTTAATGATTTTCAAGCATATATTTAATATTTAAATAAGAAAGTTAATAAAATAAAATAATAATCATGAAAACATTAAAATTTATTATTAATTTTTGAAGTAATGTTGCATATCTTTGAAGGATTTTAATTATAATTTTTTTTATTCCTTGTAAGAGATGGATAAAATTGTATTAAGTTGTTTTTATTAAAAAAAAAAAAATTTGCTAAGGGGTTGGACCGCACGGTTCTTGACCGGTTCAAGCGGTCCAACCCCGGTTTTAGGGGTTCACGGAATTAACTAAAAATACGGTTCTTTAGGCTTAAAAAACCGGTTTTTATTCCGGTTCCCAGTTTTCACGGTCCGACCTCCCGGTCCGGTCCGGTTCTGACAACAGTGATTAGGACAAAAAAGTAATCTTAATGTTAGGTTCAAAATTGAACCAATAACAACTAACCACCTATAATTTATTGTAAAAATGTTGTAAATGTAACATCTCTCTAAACAAGGTAAGACATATTTTGCACATCTTTAATAGGGACTACACTTGGGGATTTATATTTTCTAGAGCTTATATAGGGTAATTTTGAGATTTCACACTCCTTTGAAATCGAGGTTAGATATGTCATCCAATTTCTCTCAGGATGCCGAGATGAAGTAGGTGAACGATGACACATTGACAATGACACCCTCCTCTTCGGTTTTCCAAATTGTAAGACTAATCACATGTTAAGTCCAAGAGCCCATAATGGTTTGGGCCATTGGTACTGGGGGCCCAAATTTCCCTAAACGATAAGCCCGAGGTCTTCTTCTCATGGACCACATATATTTCATGATGTTGCACATAAGAGAGATTGATATATATAAGAAATTAGGAAGTAAAATGAACTTTCATTCATTAATCAAAAAGAATCAGTTAAGGGTTTTGTAACTGAATTAGAACCTTGGAGGTTTAAGAAAGAAAGATTTTAAATGGTAGAGTTAGCAGCAAATTATAACTATTTCAAAAAATAAAATAAATTGTTTTTAAGAAGAATAAGATACTTACATCTTTTCAAGCCAATGGAACAATATGTGGGATAGCTCTGTGCAATGACGGAATGTTTTAATAAAGTATTTCCCTTCTGATTCTCTCTCTCTCTCTCTCTCTCTCTCTCTCTCTCTATATATATATATATATATATATATATTTCCCTTTTATTTTTTATACGAATTTCCATTTTATTTAATTCATCATAATAAGTGTAAAATTTATAAGATCATGACCTTTTTTTAATGGTATGAAAAAGTGAAGTAGCCTTTCAATTTTAAAATTTTCTATAAGAAATTTAACAAATAAAAAAACAAAACAAAACAAAACAGTAGCTTCCCCCTGGGCCCAGACAGAACAAAGCTGCTTCTCCCTATCATGGTCCCAGACAGAACAAAGCTTGTTGCTTGTCGTGATAGAAGAGGCTTTTTCCCTATTCGGCTATTCCCCAAGCAACTTGCATTCTGGTGTAGGCCTATTTGGTTAATTTTTGGGTAATCTGGCTAGGTACACAATTATTGCAAAATGAGCATAACCTTTTTTTTTTAACAATTTATTAAGGTGATATATTATGGTAAGTAGATAATAAATTTAACACCATTTTTATGTGGGTCAATCCTAATCAGGGGTGACGCTAAGCCAACCAGGGGGTTCAAATAAACTTAATGAACTGGCAAAAAAAAAAAAAATTTATATATACAATCTCTTAATTTTTTTTGTTTTTACCTTTAAAATAAAATTTTGAATACCTGATTCTAAATTTTGTTTAAATCCAGCTGAAATAAGCTTAAATATGATCATCTTAGTACTAACACAATGTTTTTACAATAATTTTACAATAAAAGTTAAATGACAAGTTGTAATTGGTTTTTATTTAAATCCACAACTAACATCACTTTTTTACATACTTTTAACAACTAGCAACCTAGATTTTATTGTGAAAGTGTTGTGTCAATAACACTATTCTTAAAATTGCTCATTCGTTAAAAAAAATAAATAAATAAACTTTCCCTTCGCACTTTGCCATTGATAGCAAAATGAAACTATTTTCCTAGCACTTTTCTTCTTTATCAGCAAAAAATTACACCACTTTTAGCACCCAAAAAAAATAAAAAAAATAGCATCACATATATAACCAACCGATTGATATCTACATCTATGATTCTTTTCTCATTTTCTCTATCTATCTTTCTCCCTTCTATATTTTCTTTCTATCTAATCAAGTAGTTTGATGAGTGCTCTATAGGTTTTCAAGTCCAATAAGTCTTTTAGTGTTTGCTCCAATTTCAAGAGAATGCTACTTGTATGGTTAAAAAGCCATACACTTCAAAAACAAAAACTTTTTTTCTTAGTTTCACATTTATTTCCAGTCCTACTCCTAAGTGTGTTATTATTCTTTCTTATCATATATTTTTATATATTTGATATTACATGTAAATAAAAAAAATTATTATTAATTTGACACAAATGTATGATTTGTTATTTAATTTTATTTATTTATGCATCCAATGGTTGTTGTCTTACTGATCTTTAAACTATTAATAATTTTTTTAGACTATTGTACAATATAATTGTATACTAAATTGTATTTAGAGCCTGTTTAGCATGTTTCAGCTTTTAACTTTTAACTTTTAGTTTTTATATACAGCTTTTTAAAACCTCACTTCTTCCTGCATTTTCTCACTTCTTGAAATTTTTTCAAGATACAAGTATACTTTAGCATACTTTTAACAAAAAATTTTCAGTAAAAAACTAGATAAGTTGTTTCTAAACAGACACCTTTAATACTATTTTAGATTATTGTATTTGTATATAATATGAAAGTTGTATATACAAAAAAATTAATCAATTTTATTTTTTACTCCCTAACAAATTCTTAGTCGGACACTATTGAACCCTTTAGAAAAATATCCTAAGCTGATCTAAGAGCACTAGCACCAGGTGTGCCAAATGCCAAATATTTGGCATTTGGCACACGTGAGTTCCAAATTTGGAATAGTATGGGCAAGAATGCTACATGACAAAATTAATTTATTATTATTGTTCTCTCGTCTCATTATTTTAATCTCCTTTTTTCTCTCTCCTCGCACGTTTCTCTCTCTCAGCCGTCTGCCTCTCTTTTTTCTCAGCCCTTCTCTCTCTTCTCTCACAATCAGCCATAGTGATCTCCCCACCCACCTGCCTCGCCTTTGTTGCTCACCAAGCAGCTTGCTCGCCTCTGATGCCAACACCATTCACTGCTTGCTAAGTAGCTCGCTTCGCCTCCGCCGACGCCGTTCTCCAAGCAACCCGCCTTCGCCAAAATCCACTTGATCTCGCTAAGATCCGATTCTCCTATTTGTTTGGTTGTTTATGGTTGATTTTGGGGATTGGATTTGGTTTGAGAAATGGGACTGTAGTTCTGTAGGTTTGGTGTTTTGAGGTGGTGGTTTTTGACTAGTGGTATTGTGGTTTGCTCGGCTTATGTTTGTTGCATGTGGATGGGCTAATTTTTGTTTTGTTTTGCATTTTTTTTTTTTTAACAATGGTGAGTTGTGGGTTATGATGATGGGTTTGTAAAAGTGGTTGGTTGTGGTGGGAGAGTCCTATGGTGGGGGTGGCAGTGAGGTGTGGTGCAGGTTTTTATTTTGTATTTTATTCATATTGTTAGTTTTTTCAATGTTATTTTAATATTTGTATATATTATTTGAATGTATAGAATTGAGGAATAGAAGACGTGAGTACAATAAATTGTAAAATGATGTGTTAAAATAATAAAGTAGTATTTTTAGTATGTTAAAATGAAATATTTATAAAACATCCGATGTTGATACTCTAACTACATTTTTTTTTACCGTCCACAAAAAAGATTGTTAAAATTTGGATCAGTAAAGAAGGATAGAATTGGATCAAAGATGGTATTATTCTACCAAAAAAAAACTATGATGAAAAATTACTGATAATGTATGTTAATGACTTGTAATATATAAAAAATGTAACTTCCATGCTTCACAATTCACATCTATAATACCAATCACCTATTTTATAAGTTTATATTATGCCGAGCACAGCACAAATAAATTTTTTTTTTTTTTTTAAATGTTGTGTTAATGGGCACTTTAACATTTTTTTGGGGTAGTATTTTGCCTTTTTTGCAGCTTTATATATATATATATATATATATATATATTTAGCTTTATAAGTTGTAGGACCAACTTCATAAAGAGAAAAAAAAATTAAAATAAACCATGTAGTATGAGCTACTTTTATGTATTTTTCTTTTATTTATCTAATTTTTTTAATTAAATGAAACTCACATTTTTGTTTTGAGAAAGAGTTTCAACATATTGCATCCACTCCTGATAATTGTTCTTTATTATCAGATCAAAACACCAATTAGTTTTTGGTATAAGCAGAGATTAAATCTCAGATTTCTTATAAAACTGATAATGCCAAAATTCACCAGTAAAGCTATGCGGCCCTCACAAGACTGAATTAAAACCTACACAAATAAAAGAAAGAACCTAACAGAGAGAGCACCAGTGTGGTGCCGGCCAAAAACCCTCCGAAGATCAAGTTAGAATCGTTTTCAACCCTTGAGTGCTAGAGTTGAGTTAATTATGCGTACCTTGATTTATGAGGGTCTTGGAGTATTTATAGTAACGTAGAATCGATATCCATGCCTTGGTTAAGAAGTCTTTTCCTTCTAGGAGAGTAACTTGTGGTTAATCATTTTCCTTATAGGAGTCTTCTATGCTTGGGATAGGCATGTGGGTTCAAGCAAAAACCATGGTAGTCCTAACGTGCACCGCAAGTTAACTTTTTCTTAAAAGGCCTTGGAGTCCAACACCTGCCATGTGTCATATATGCCCGTCCACACGGGGTCCGTCCTCATTATATCCGTCATATCATATTTTTACTCTTCAGTTGCCCCTCATTCCATAAATCCGTCACCTATTATTGCTGGGTTCATAGAATGACAGTTGTTTCGACCCTATGTACCCGTCATGTATTTTCGACGGACGCATGTTGATCGCCAGGTTGGATTAAGGTCATAAATGCGCTGAGGACACGTGGCGAATCTTGATTGATGGTTAACTGCAACCAAGGCGTCCCTTCGTTTGTCGCGTCGTTCTCCCTATATATATATCATCTATCCTTTTCATTTTTACATTTTGGAAAGAATTTTAGCGGACCAAAGCGCAATTGTCCTCTCCGTGTGACCGTCACCTTGTGAAGCTACCATTCCACCATTTACTCAGTTTTCTTCCATCGCATCTTTGGTCCGTCCAACTGTAAGTATCTTCTTCCTCATCTCTTTTTACTTTGTATGATGGTCCGTCATTCGTGTAGATCTAGAGTCTTAGGTTTCCTTTACCCGTCCTTTGTAGATGTCCGATGTCTGGTGAGACTTCCAGCGGTCAGTCTTTTGTCTGTGAGTGAGCGGGCTATAAGGAGGTGTACCCATCAGGTCAGGCAGACCTGAGCACCTCCATTAAGGAGAGAGAACCGTCATCCAGCTCTCCTTCCTATGTGGAAGATGAACGGTGAGGTGAAGGCGAGTCGGATTATGAATCTACAACAATGTAGACGGTGTAGATCCTCCCGTCCAGTCCATGATAGGAAAAGACAGTTTTAGAGAATTCGTCACGCTTCCCTTGTGGACGGTGAACGACTTCACCTCTTCCATCAAACAACAACATTTCCACACTCTTAGGGAGAAGTACCAAATACCTAACACCATACCCATCCGTCTACCATTTAAGTCCGAGAGATGCTACTACAAAGGTCTTGAAGATGTTGGTGTGTACGAGCAGATGCTTAAGGCGTGCCTTCGCTTTCCTTTAAGCGCCTTACACTGTTGACTTCTCCAGTACCTGGGACTGGCCGTCACCCAAATTTCTCCCAACGCCTGGAGAGTTTTCATGAGCGTTGAAGTTTTGTACGGTGTCATGTCTCATGGGACGAGACGGTAAACAGTGGAGGAGTTTTTCAACTGTTACTGTCCGTCAGAGATCGCCAAGTCGAGGGGGATGTACAACTTCGCACCTAGGAGTCCGGTACTTAGACTAGTGTCTAAGACCCCAGACTCCAATCGCAATTGGAAAGGTCGATACTTCTTCCTTCAAGGGGAGGATTGGATGGGTCGTCCTGACGACCACGAATATATGCCCGTTGACAAGACTTGAGGCATAATGCCACCGTCTGGTATGCGTTCGTCTTAATTAATTTCTTTCCAATTGTCATCCCTATTCTAACAGTCCATTTCTTGCAGCTCGTGACTGTCCCCCGATTACTACTGAACAGTTCGGATTCCTTGAAAGAATCTTCCAAAAGACTGACCTGTCGGAGAAAACGTGGGCAAAACTAGTCAATTTGGACATGCTCTACTGGTACTGTGACGGTCTAGAGCCGACAGCCGCTGCCCGTAAATACGATTCTGAAATACGCAAACGTAAGTCTCTTTTGACTAAGTGTTATTGGCTTTGTTTTGTTTTTACTATATTTTTACCGTCTACTCTTTTTGTAGAAATAGACGACGCTAAAAGGAGAGCCCTTAACAAGCAACAGGCTGCTAACAAGAAAAAGCTTGGAGGTGACTCCAAGACGGGTTCTTCCCACCCATCTACCAAAAGAGGTCCGAAAAAGGCCGACCGTCCTGAGAAGAAGCCAAGGCTAGTGACGGGCCTGCCAGCCGGCCAAGGGTCCGATACAGTGAAGCTGCCCCCTAAACTTGGTTTGGACAAGGGTAAGGGTCTCATGACCAACCCTAATCCCGTCAAGGAGAAAGCTCCTGTCCTGATTAGAGAGGACTTGCAGTACGCCCTCACCCAACTGACTTCTATCATCAAGGAGGAGGACTACGAGGACCTTACAAACTACGCGACGGAGGCTATGGGGGAGACGACCTTATTCAGCCTCGCCCAGGTTAGTATCTGTGAATTTGTCGTTCCGTCGTGTTCTTCAAATGCATACACTTACTTTGTTGTTTAACGGTGCAGACAGTTCTAATGGCCAAAGGACTGATGGACCGCTGCCTTGCATGCGAGAAATCTTTGGAGCGTGTTCGTGCAAAGTCAGGGAGGATGGAGGAAGAAATGGCGGAGTTGAAGCTCTGGTGCCACTGTCATGAAGAGAAACTAAAACTATCCGAGCAGGTTCGAGAAGAACTGGAAAATGAGGTTGAGGCCTTGAAGGATGCCTTGGCGGATAAGTCTGAGAAACTCCATCATGCAAAAGATGATGCTATAAGGGAGTATAGGGACTCTGATGCCCTTATAAGTGAATTGGGCACATCTTTTGCTGACAGGTTCGAAGATTGCCTCCGTCAGGTTAAAGTCTCCTTCCCAGACCTAGACCTGGCTTATATCAATATCGACGCAGGAGGCCAAACACCTGCCCACCCCGTCGACTCTGAAGGGACGGACGACCTTTTTGGCGAAGTCCCTGGTGATGAGGCCCAGAAGGATGGTGAGGTTGAACCCATCCAAGACTGCACCCGTCAGCCTGACCTAGAAGCCCAAGCCGACCCCGTCACAGTTGAAGAGTAGAGTTTTTTTTGGAACAATGTAGAATGTAATTTAAACCGTTGTGGTTTTCAATTTATTTAAGTAATTTCATCCGTCGCATTATTTTCATCGTTTTTGCTATCAATTTCTTATGTTGAATGGATTATGGATTTCGGCCCATTCGTAGATTTAGACCATGTTTCATCCCTTTTTTCTTTTTTCAATGATCCGTACACCTTCAAGTTTTATCCGTCCGGTTTGTGAACTTAATAGAATTCATCCTTTTGAATGAGCCGTTTACTTGGACTTTGTAGGTATCATCCTTCGTTTGGATGATTCGTCCACCTTGTGGATGGTATGTATCATCCTTCTTTTGGATGATCCGTCCAGTTTGTGGACTTAGTAAGTATCATTCTTCTTTTGGATGATCCGTCCACTTTGTGGACTCAGTAAATATCATCCTTCTGTTGGATGATTTGTCCAGTTTATGGACTTAGTAGGTATCATCCTTCTTTTAGATGATCCGTCCACTTTGTGGACTTAGTATGATCTGTCTAGTTTGTGAACTTAGTAAGTATCATCCTTTTTTTGGATGATCCGTTCACTTTGTGGACTCAGTAAGTATCATTCTTCTTTTGGATGATCCGTCCACTTTGTGGACTTAGTAAGTATCATCCTTCTTTTGGATGACCCGTCCACTTTGTGGACTTTGTAAGTATCATCCTCCATTTGGATGATCTGTCCACTTTGTGGACTTCGTAAGTATCATCCTCCATTTGGATGATCCGTCCACTTTGTGGACTTAGTAAGTTGAATAATCCGTCCTCTTTTGTAGACTTAGTAAGTTTCATTCGTCCATTTTTTGGACACTGTAAAATTCTGTTTGAATACGCTATGTAAGTTCTAAATAAACTTCTCTTATTTATGTAGAATATTGTCCATAAAAAGAATTAGAAAATCGCTTTTTAGGTTCTAAAAACACTGTAGAAAAATAAAAGCTATAATTAAATGCTAGAAAAAATAAACTGGAAGTGAGGAATGTAGTGTTACTATTGTCATCTTCTATTGGTAGTACTTTTTCAGGTGCTCTGCATTCCATGGGTGACTTTGCTTCTTTCCGCTCAGGTTCTCTAGGTAGTATGTTCCCTTCCTATGCCATGATGTGACCCTGTATGGTCCTTCCTAGTTAGGCCCAAACTTCCCCTGGGAGGCATCTTTTGTAGCGCTGAATACTTTTTTTAGGACAAGATCTCCAAGTTGGAAGTCCCTATGCCTGACTCTAGAGTTGTAATGCTTCGCCATTAGGTTCTGGTATCGCGCCAATCTTTGCTCGGCTGCTACTCTGACTTCGTCCACTAGATCAAGCTCTAAGTGCATGGCTTCATCGTTGTTGCGAACGTCGTGGTTTTCAATTCCGTAGCTTGTAAGGCCTATCTCTGCCGGTATGACTGCTTCACTGCCATACGCCAACCGGAATGGTGTTTCTCCCGTTGGTGTTCTTGCGGTTGTCCTGTATGCCCATAAGACACTTAGTAACTCGTCCGGCCATATACCCTTTGCCCCCTCAAGCCGAGTCTTGATGATTTTGAGCAGGGATTGGTTCGTGACCTCTACCTGTCCGTTGGCTTGCGGATGGGCGGGTGACGAGTAGTGGTTCCTTATTCCTAGCTGTGAGCAAAACTCTCTGAATGCTTCGTTGTCAAATTGCTTGCCATTATCTGAAACCAACACTCTTGGTATGCCAAACTTGCAAATAATATTTCTCCATACAAAGCCGCAGATATTTTTCTCCTTGATAGTAGCCAAAGCCTCAGCCTCAGCCTCAGCCTCCACCCATTTAGTGAAGTAGTTGATGCCAACCACTAAGAACTTCAACTGCCTTATCGCTGTCGGAAACGGGCCCATGATGTCCAGCCCCCATTGTGCGAACGGCCATGGGGCGGTCATGGGCGTGAGCTCTTCTGTTGGTTGCCTTAAGAGGTTGCTAAAGCGTTGACACTTGTCACAAGATCTGACGTACACGTTGGCATCCTTCTGCACTGTTGGCCAGTAGTATCCTGCCCTAAGAAGCTTGTGCACCAAACACCTTGCTCCTGAGTGATTCCCGCAAATCCCTTCGTGGACCTCCCGCATGACATAGTCTGCTTCCTCAGGAGCTAGACATCTTAGATAGGGTCGAAAGAAACCCCTTTTGTGTAGAACATTTTTTATCATGATGAACCGGGAGGTTTTAACTCTTAGTTTCCTCGCAGCCTCCTTGTCATCTGGCAGACAACCGTCCTTCAAGAATGTGGCTATAGGAGTCATCCAACAATGCTCACTACTCAACTCCTGCACATCAGTACCATCTATCAGTGGTGAAATTTGAATGAAGGATAGTACCTGGTTGAGAGCGGTCATTGGCTCTGCGGAAGCTGTCTTTGCAAGCTGATCAGCCTCTTGGTTTTCCTCCCTTGGAACTTGAATAAACTCGGTCTGGAGGTTGCTCATTCGAATTTTTGCTTCATCGAGATACTTCTTCATTCTTTCACTCCTGCACTCATAACTTCCATTAATTTGGCTGGTGATGACTTAGGAATCAGAGTAGACAACCGCGCTTTCAACTCCTGCAGCTATAGCGAGGTCCAATCCCGCTATTAAAGTTTCATATTCTGCTTCATTATTTGTTATTGAAAAGTATAAACGTATCATGCACTTGATCTTGTCCCTCTCCGGTATGCGGATTACCACACCGACTCTACCTACATGTTTGCTAGAGGACCCGTCTGTGTGAACACTCCATACGGGAAGTTCATCTGCCTCCTGTTCCTCCACGTCGGTAAACTCCGCAATGTTTGATCACCCTTTTCCCACAGATAGGAATGGCAACGGGTCGGGTTCGGGTTGGGTTTTTGCATATCCGGACCCGACCCGCGAATCCATACCCGCGACCCGGACCCGACCCGATTACTTAACGGATTTTTTTTACAGGGCCCGGACCCGCCCCGTCGGGTCCAGCGGGCCCCGCGGGCCCCATTTTTTGAATCAAGCCCCAAACTCAACATCAATTCCACGGCCAAACATCCATTCCCAAAAATCCCTTCGCTTCAGATCTTCACAGCCACACCCAAATAAAAAAATTAAAAAAAAAAATCCCATTTTTCAATCCTCAAACCCAGATTTAACCAAGCCAACGGAGGAGATTTCGAATCAAACAGAAAATAAATATAAAGAAGAAAAAAATAGAAATGGAGAGAGAAGAGAGTCGTGGCCCTAAGTTGGAGATCAAAGAGAGAGAGAGAGCTTGAGATCTTTGGCCTTGGGTTTTAGATCTAGAGATAGAGGAAAGCGTGCAGAAACGGAGTGTAAATAAGGTTCAGCCATGGAGGCTCAAGCTGGGATTGGCTATTGAGCGAGAGAAAGAGACGGAGCTGCCTTAGATGGTGGCTCGCGACGGCGGCTTGCGGTGGCATCAAGTGAGGACGGGACAGCAGAGAGCAGACCTGCGGTGCAGAGAACTTGGACGGCGTCGAGGCAGTGCTTGAGTGACAGACTTGCTCTTGTCTTGTGTGAGGCCGTGTGTTGTGTGTTGTGTGAGGTGTGTGCTTTTGTGAGGCAGTGAGGGTGAGGAGCTGTTGAAAAATGAGAGTTAGGGTTAGTGAAGCTATATATATATATATATATATATAAGGGGGGTTTTAGTAATTTCAAACAACCGGGTTTTATCCGGGCCGGGTTTCGGGCCGGGTTTCGGATTTTTTTATAAAATCCGGACCCGACCCGGACCCGCTTCGGGTTTTTTCTTTAAAACCCATACCCGACCCTATTCTCTATTGGACCGGGTAAAATCCGGCCCATTAGGGTCGAGTCGGACCGGATATCTGCGGGTCGGATTTAAATTGCCATCCCTACCCACAGACAGCACCAACTGATGATGCCAAAATTCACCGGTAAAGCTACGCGGCCCTTACAAGACTGAATTAAAACCTACACAAACAAAAGAAAGAACCTAACAGAGAGAGCACCGGTATGGTGCTGGCCAAAAACCCTCCAAAAGTCAAGTTAGAATCGTTTTCAACCCCAGAGTGTTAGAGTTGAGTTAATTATGCGTACCTTGATTTATGAGGGTCTTGGAGTATTTATAGTAACGTAGAATTGAAATCCATGCTTTGGTTAAGAAGTCATTTCCTTCTAGAAGAGTAACTTGTGGTTAATCATTTTCCTTATAGGAGTCTTCTATGCTAGGGATAGGCGTATGACTCAAGCAAAAACCATGATAGTCCTAACGTGCACCGCAAGTTAACTTTTTCTTAAAAGGCCTTGGAGTCCAACGCTTGCCATGTGTCATATATGCCCATCCACACGGGGTCCGTCCTCATTATATCCGTCATATCATATTTTTTCCTCTTCAATAACCATCAGAGATTTTACCAATTGAACTAACTGAAATCAATTAAATAAAACTCACATTTTAAAAAACCTAACCACCGCACAATAATGGTTAACATTTATTAATAAATATTAAATCAAATTTGAAATTTCTGCACGGGGCTGGTGGTCCCTTCCAGAGTTTGAACTCTAGGGTCTAGGGTCTCTAGACTGATTTTGAAGATCAGATCAGATCAGGATCGTACGTAATCTTATCAATTGACATGCGAGCTACTACTTCTTAATGAAGATACGACCATATGGTGATGTTGGCACTCGGTATGGGAACTTACCTAAAATAGAAAGGTGCTTAATTTTTTTTTTTTTTCTCGGGAAGGAACAGAAGAACACTTAAAACACATTTGTGCTAGGTAGAGTGTGGAAAAAGATGTGTAATTAAATTGGAAAGTGGAGGAGGCAATGCTGACTAAACCCGCACTCGTTTATATCATAAAAATATATGAACATATCCTGATTTATGAGTTTATCAAAAAAATATCCTGATTTATGATCCTACTTTTGCGTTAAATAATCTTTGAGTTCGGAATCTTGATCAGTGAAACAAAAAGCCAAGCCACAATATAAAAAAAGTCATGTATGTATAATAAAGTTGTTGGACTTAATAAAAAAATGAGTTCTTGATAATGATGGGTCATTCTTTATTCTTTGCCCACGTGTTGTGTTAAGAAAGTTGAACAACCCTCTTTTGGTGTTATTTCTTATTACCCACGTATTTCTTACATTTCATGAGCATTATGAAGAAACTTTTTTTTTTTTTTGTTGAGAAAAAGCATAATGAAGAAACTTGATCTTTCATTGCCCAATTATTTTTTACTATTATTTTCTATTAGAATTAATAATCCACTTGCAAGTTGATCCAAAAAAATAATAATAATCCACTTGCAAGTTTCATGATCATAAAAATATAATATTAAATGTCAATCAAGTTATGGAGTGAAATTTACAAAGTTTATTACAAATGGGAGATAATTGCACGTTGTCATGCCTTGTGCAAATTAATACAAATTTTATGTGCTACTTTTTGTGCCTACCAATTACAACTTGTCATATATTTGTTTTATTTTCTTTATAGAACAATTAAAGTTTAAAATGAAAAAAATAAATAAAACATTTAACAAACTGTAATTAGTGGATTATAAAGTGGAATACAAAAATAGTATAGAAAATTTGTATTCATAAGTATTGGTGTTACCAACTTACCATAAGATAGGTGAAAACCTTTGCTGGTTTATGCAAAACTTTCAAACTTTATTAAAATATGAAAATTGAATGTAGTAAGACCCTTAGCCTATATATTCCAACATTAGCTACAAGAGTATAAATTAATGTTGGAATATATGCACAAATAATAATTTATTCTTATGATTTTGTAAACAAGATTGACAAACAATATATGCGCACACGCACATACACACATATATAGTGAAATAATTGTCCAATGTGCACTAATAAGTCTTTGATATTTTTAAATTCACATTTATAATATTTCTATTAATTATTTATCTTTCTAGAGTCTAGTCATTCGAATTAACCGGAAATCTTATTCATCTATTTCCAAATTAGTGGATTGAACATTATTTTGTTATTTTCTCAACCAAAAAAATTATTATGTTTTGATAATTTAAATAAATATAAAAAATAATAATTAATATTTGATTAAATATTAATGAAGTGACAAATTTAATCTACTCATTTATATATTGATAAAATTTTTAAATTTTGATTGTCTTTTTAATAAATACATAGGATTTTTTTTTCTTTTTTTCTTTTGAGTTTTACTAAATATTATAGGAGTTGAAACCTATGACACCTATGATGATTGTTATTTATAGTTCAAGATGTAGATAAGAGATTTAGTAAAAGAAAATCTATAATTGACAACTTGACATTTAGTAAAAGAAAATCTATTATTAAGATCTTAACATATCCTAAACAAAATTAGGCTTGGAAAATTATCTCTCTCTCTCTCTCTCTCTCTCTCTCTCTCTCTCTCTCTCTCTCTCTCTCTCTCTCTCTCTCTCTCTCTCTCTCTCTCTCTCTCTCTCTCTCTCTCTCTCTCTATACATATATATATATATATATATAGGTAAAGTTTAGAGAAAATCTAATTAGATTCTAAAATTGAAGTCTAATTTTGCACCACCTGTCCTAAATTATTTATTTTTAGATAGTGTTTCATTTCTTAATTTTGGAATCAAATGCCGGACCATATCATAAATATCCATCAAAGTGAGTTATTGTGTACAAAAATTAATGAGTCTATAATTAATGAACATAAAAAAGTTTTTTAAAAAATAGGCAATTTACATTTTCTACCTAATAATATTCTTACAAGACTTTTTAAAGAGTTAACAAAATATAAGAATGACTATCAATAATATTTAAATTATATATGTAAGAATTGTATTATACATCTAAATGTTTATCTTTAAGTGTATGCATGCATATATATGCATAGGGTTACAAGCTAGTAATAATAATAACTGGTCATACACGCACCTACAACACAATCAAACTACGAAAAAATCACACTTTTCATCCTAAACTATATCATATTTTACCCATTGCCCTTATAAACTATTGAAGTGCATGATTGACCCCATAAATTATAACTTTGTAACACAACATCCTGTCATCTATTTTGGGGTCAAGTCTAATGTAATTTAGTATTAAAAAATCAATTTACCCATTATTTCAAAGTAAACGACAAAAAGCAAATTGGGTTTTTAATGCTACATTCCATTAGACTTAACTAAGAAAGTGATGGGAGGAGGTAAAGTGTTAAACATGTTTTAGTTTAAAGGGTCCATTGTGCATTCTTGTAGTTCAAGAAATTAAGTATAAAATGTGATATGAAATTTTATTAAAAAAAAAATGTTTAATGAGAAATGCTATGTTCACAATATTTTTACAATAATTTCACAATAAATTCTAAATGATAAGTTATTCGTAGCGGTTATTGACGGGTAAAAAAGTAATTTAAGTAATAGGTTCAAATTAAAACTAATAATAACTTATTGCTTATAATTTGTTATAAAAATGTTAGTGAAAAAATAATTTTTTTTCTTAATGGTAAGTCATATCCCCTTCCATTTTTGTATAAACTATATATTATTTCATTTATTGCATTGTTTATCCTGAATCCTGATAAACAATCAAAATTCAAAAGTTGTTTCTTAACCAAAAAAAATGACAATCAAAAGTCCCACATCTTAACATTGGTCGGCAAAAAGAAAGAAGGGATGGTCAAAATCCGACAGTAGGTATAAAACCCAACTATTTATCATCAAATAACATCACACTTCTCAGTTCTCACCTCACAGTTTTACTTCCTACTTCTCCTTAAAAACAGGAGCCTACTCAAATACGAAAGCCTTTCCCTGACAGTCTGATACTCAAAATAGTCAAACTCTCAAAAGCTAATCAAAACCCAAAAAACCATGGCGATCCCAATACCAACTCGGCAGCTATTCATAGACGGTGAATGGAGAGAACCAGTTCTGAAAAAACGCATCCCCATTATCAACCCCGCCACCGAGCAAATCATCGGTCTCTTTCTCTGTTTCTATCTGTTACTGTTTGTGGGTGTTTTACTCAGATCAAAATAGATGATGATGTGCATGTTATGCAATTTTGTTTCTGGGTTTTGATTCTCACCCGAATCTGATAAAGAAAAAAAGCTATCTGTAATCTTTATATATGCTTATATTCGTTTTCATTTTCATTCTGGTTTCTGACTATTTGAAAGAAAAATTGGGTGAACGTGTGTTTTTATCAGATCAAAATTGCTGATGTCGAGCATGTTATGCAATTTTGTTTCTGGGTTTTTGGTTCTCACCCGAATCTGATAAAGAAAAAAGCTATCTGTAATCTTCATATATGCTTATAGTCGTTTTCATTTTCATTCTGGTTTCTGACTATTTGAAAGAAAAATTGGGTGAATGTGTGTGTTTTTATCAGATCAAAATTGCTGATGTCGAGCATGTTATGCAATTCTGTTTCTGGGTTTTGATTCTCACCCGAATCTGATAAAGAAAAAAAGCTATCTTTAATCTTTATACATGCATATCTTCATTTTCATTTTCATTCTGGTTTCTGACTATTAGAAAGAAAAATTGGGTGAATGTGTGTATTTTTATGAAATCAAAATGATGATGATGTGCATGTTATGCAATCCTGTTTCTGGGTTTTGATTCTCACTCAAATCTGATAAAGAAAAGGTTATGTTTTAAGCTTTATCCCTGCATATCTTCATTTTCATTTTCATTCTGGTTTCTGACTATTTGAAAGAAAAATTGGGTGAATGTGTATATTTTTATGAGGTAAAAAATGATGATGATGTGCATGTTATGCAATTCTGTTTCTGGGCTTTGATTCTCACTCAAATCTGATAAAGAAAAAGCTATGTTTAAGCTTTATACTTGCATATCTTCATTTACATTTTCATCTTGGTTTCTGACTATTTGAAAGAAAAATTGGGTGAATGTGTGTATTTTTATGAGATCAAAATTGATGATGATGTGCATGTTATGCAATTCTGTTTCTGGGCTTTGATTCTCACTAAAATCTGATAAAGAAAAAGCTATGTTTAAGCTTTATACTTGCATATCTTCATTTATATTTTCAACCTGGTTTCTGACTATTTGAAAAAAAATTGGGTGAATGTGTGTATTTTTATCAGATCAAAATTGATGATGATGTGCATGTTATGCAATTCTGTTTCTCAGTTTTGTTCCTCACCCAAAACGGATAAAGAAAAAGCTATATTTTATCTTTATACATGCACATCTTCATTTTGGTTTCTGACTATTTGAAAGAAAAATTGGGTGAACGTTGAAAATTGAAATGTTGGGGGGTTTTTGAGCTCTGACAAAAATTGGGTTTTTGTGGGAATGTGGTTTTAGGAAATATACCGGCTGCTACTGCAGAGGATGTGGAGCTTGCAGTGGATGCTGCAAGGAAAGCCCTTGCAAGGAACAAAGGCAGAGATTGGGCCAATGCTTCCGGGGCAGTTCGTGCTAAGTACTTGCGTGCTATTGCAGCTAAGGTATTGAATTTTTGCTATCCAATTTGGATTGTGTTAGAAATTGAAGATCTTGATATGGTCTTCTGTGTTGTTATGCCTATTGTTGTGGATTGCTTAAATAATTTGTGAAATTGGATTTAAAGAACATTAAAACATTCTGCTTGGTTTGTTTATTGTCTAATTTTGAAGTTCTGTGAGAACTGAGAAGCATTGGACCTGGTTGCCTATGTGAATCTCTATTGAGTTTTTGTTTTTAGTAGTGCTTACTGATCATTAATCTCTTCAGTATCATGTCTAATATGCACACCACTAGCTAAATCTGTATTCAAGACCTGTGGACCAGTTATCTGGTTCATAGTCCGTGGAGATGACACTGAGGTTTTTTATTTCAACTCTGTCATTACCTAATGATTTGAAGATCACAGAGAATGGGGTGACTGGATGTCACTGTCAGGCTATGCTTGTGGGGAAATAATGTTGAAATATTGGGTATCGCAGAAACTTATCAAAAGAAAAATAAAATAAAATAAAAAAGGAAGAAATTCATTTAAAACCGTATAGTTTTAAAAGTAATAGATTAAACCCTGAGGTCTTAAAAAGTATCAAGTTAAACCCCAAACACAAACCACTTAAATAATTTGAGGTCTAGTTTGTTGCTTTTTGAAACCTCAGAGTTGAGTTTGTTACTTTTCAAACTATTGGGTTTAATTTATTACTTCTTGAAACTTCTAGGTTTAATTTGTTATACCCTGCCTCTAAATTACTTATCCAAAAAAAAATTTACTACCCTCTAAATTGTAGGGTCTAAAATATGATTTTCCCAAAAGCAAAAAAGGAGTTGCATATGAGACTTAATGCTTTTTTTAAAATTTATAAAAAATAAAAAAAAAGAAAGGAAAAACACAATTGTACGTTACTCAACTTTGTTCTGGTTATATATATATATGGGCTTCTTTGTCTGTTTTTTTGCTTCACCCCCCCCCCCCCCCCCAGGGCGGTAGAGTGCTATTGATATGTTCATTTCATAATTTTTATTTTGAAGTGGATTGCTGTGGTTTACATGCCTTGAGCTCTTCTTGCCCTTGTTTTCATGCAGATAACAGAGAAAAAATCTGAAATAGCAAAACTGGAAGCACTTGATTGTGGAAAACCATTGGATGAAGCAGCATGGGACATTGTATGCTTGTGATACTTTGGAGTTTTATAGTTTACTATCTAGCAAATTGCCTTACATGCTTTTTAATGTGATCCAGGATGATGTTGCTGGGTGCTTTGAGTACTATGCAGACCTTGCTGAAGGTTTGGATGCAAAGCAAAAGGCTCCTGTTTCTCTTCCTATGGAGACTTTTAAGAGTCATGTTCTTAAGGAGCCAATTGGGGTTGTTGGGTTGATTACTCCATGGTATTTCTCATTTCCATTGTTGATTGTTTATGCTTTTCTTTTTTATTTGCTTACTGTTTAAAAAGTTAGAATTTCTTGCTTGGTGATTGGATGAGGATATTTATAAACTAAATAATTATCCCTATTCTTTGTTCTTTCCTCCATTTCTCTTCAATATCAATTTACAACAGGCTTGTGTTGGTATTTGCATGTTTAGTTTCTTTCTTTTCAACAATTTGTTCACATGTTTGGTTTCTTGCTTTTCAAAAATTTATTCAACATTCTTGCATGATTTTAGAAGTGTAAAAAAATGCATCATGAACTGTCAGCTCCATCGTGTTCTTTATGTGACCTTTTATGTAGTTTGTGATGCAACTTCACAAGATGTCTTTTCCTGATTGCTTCACAGTTTGCTAGCCTTAACGGGCTAGTACACTAGTTTCATATACAATTAACAATCAATCAGTGATATCACACATTTTTAAGAAAGCAAAAAAGCAACAAGCATATGTGCGTGTGTGTTATGACTTAGCATGTGACTGTTATTCTTTTGGCAGTTCAACTCCTTAGATTACATAATTGACAAATCATTTTAATAAGTTCCTCTATGGGTTCAAATTCTGCGGTTTACTCCTATCATAAACTATGTGGTTTTTTGTATATCTCTGCCAATACTGGTTTGTGGAACTCTACATACTAGTAGTGCTTCAGCTTTGCAGAATACTTGTTCAATTTGTATTTTTGGTGGTAAACTTAGCTCCAACTTAATAAAGCCTCTTCTGAAATATTTCGATTTTTTTGTGCAATTCTTTCCCACCATAGGCCACCACTGTTGTCAACTTAAACCACTTCATCCACTAATGCAATCATTGGTTTTCATTGTAGAAGATGCACTTTCTTAGCGATAATGAGCTCTAGCTCCTTGTAAGAGCAAGGTGGGGGGTAAGGTCTTGGGCTCAAGACCCACCAAAATGTAAAATTAACCCCCCCCCCCCCCCCCCCCTCTCTTCCAAGAAAAAGGCTTAGCTGATATCTTTCATATTGTCCTTAATTAGTCCTACCTCTACTTCTCAGGAATGTATTTTTCAAATCATCCTTGCTTTTCTTGCTTGAGTTACTTGCATCTGCACTCTGCTAGTGTGTGCTCTAATTTTGTGCTAGTTTTTCTTTTCCAAGCTAAGTGGAATGGTGAATCTTAATTGTTCTAAAGATTGGGTTGGTGATCCTTAGTCCTCTCAGTATTCATAGAGTGGTGGTTCTGATGATTTTGTGGTGGTTAGTCCTCTCAATTAACATAAAATTGCTTGTCTTTTATGTTAAAGGAACTACCCTATGTTGATGGCTACATGGAAAGTGGCTCCTGCATTGGCTGCTGGGTGTGCTGCAATACTGAAGCCGTCTGAATTGGCGTCTGTGTATGCCCTCATTAACTTATATGAACTTGTTCAGCTTTGATCTTGGTTTGTCATGTTATATGTCATTCTTTTTTGAATTTCAGGACCTGTTTGGAGCTGGCTCAAGTGTGCAGAGAGGTCGGTCTACCTCCTGGTGTCCTTAACATTCTGACTGGACTAGGCCATGAGGCTGGTGCTCCTCTGGCATCTCATCCCCATGTTGACAAGGTTCCATTTAGTTATTTTTTCCATTGGAAATTGTATGAAGTAGAATCATCTTCATGTTCCACAAATTTGGTATCTGTGAAATTTTCTTTCAGCTACCTGGCTGTGACGGCTAAAATATAAGTTTGTCAACAGATTGCATTTACTGGAAGTACCATTACTGGGAGTAAGATTATGGCAGCTGCAGCTCAAGTGGTAAAGGTAAATTTAAATTATATAGGTATTGGTCTTTTATTTCTGTGACATTTATGCACTTGATGTGATCTCTTATATGTCATCTACTCATCTCATGCATTTTCTCTTGGCAGCCTGTTACGCTGGAGCTTGGTGGGAAAAGTCCGATTGTAATTTTTGAGGATGTTGACCTTGATAAGGGTTAGAACCTCTAATGTTTGATATAGCTTATTTTTATTGGTTTATTTGGCTTAAAAATAAGTTGGGTAAAAGTACAGCCTTACTAAAAAAAAGTAGAGCTTAAAAAGTAGAGCTTTAAAAAGTTGTACATAAGCCAAATAAGCTAAATGGAAAACATGCCCTATATATTTAAATCATCTTCATTTACAACTATATTGAATATAGAGGGAAGTTTTCATCCCAGGGGGGTAGCACTAAAAGTTGGAGACCACCTCTTATGAAACAGAGGTCATTAATTTGAATCTCTCCTTCCCCCTCCCCTTGGAGGCAAAATACACTTATCAAAAAAGAATATATATATATATATATATATATAGAGAGAGAGAGAGAGAGAGAGAGAGAGAGAGAGAGAGTTTGGAATTTAACCCTATTGAATTAGAAAACACTTACTACCAATGGTTTTGTTATATTGTTAGTTATTTAATCCTTTTCTGTTATTCAAACAGCTGCTGAATGGACTGCCTTCGGTTGCTTTTGGACAAATGGTCAGATTTGCAGTGCAACATCCCGCCTTATTGTGCATGTAAGCATGATAGACAGTTATTACATGTTTATACACATATTAGACTTTCCATCCAAGTTCTCTCTATTTCACACAAACACACACTCACTTTCTAGCTCCTCTTTTCCATTGTATTTCTTCTCTGGGGTGCAAGAAAAATAGTACAGTATCAGAATCTAGCACGCATTTATTGTGAGTTTGAATAGCCATTGAATATGACACCTATTAATTTTGTATGTGCTGTTGGGATGTTAAATTATCACTGTGGTTGTTTGAGCTTGTGATTGCGGGAAAGGCACTTGCCCCAAGAGTGCTCCTCAGACCAGCTTCTTTTAAGCTTACTCTATAATGCCTTTCTGTCATATTTCCCTCCCATAAGTTATGATGTGGTATCTTTCAGGAAAGCATTGCTGCAGAATTTCTGGATAGGCTTGTAAAATGGACCAAAAACATCAAGATTTCAGATCCCCTGGAAGAGGGTTGCAGGCTTGGTCCTGTTGTTAGTGGTGGCCAGGTAAGATTGCCATTTTGAATTTCTGCAATTTGGGAGGCGGGGGGTTCGTTGTAATATGTTAGGTGACTGACAAATATAGACTCTGAATGCATTCTGCTGAAAGGTTTTGGTTAAAGGAATATAAGGTAGTTTTGGCTCTTGGATGCTTTGTTAATGAAGGTTCTATCTTTGATAAACAGGGCGGGTGTCTAAGTCAATGACTGTAAGGCAGTTTACCATTCCAATTCAGTAGTTATTTAATTTTCAACTTTTAGGTTTTTTTCACCATATGATTATACTTTATAATTAAGCAGAAAACATGCTTAGAAAGATTTTTGACTGAAAAGGTGCCCCCCTCCCTCAAATAAAAGCAAAAAGGCAGTTCCTGATTGAAATTGGCCAGCATTGAATCAGTAAACCAGTTTTATTCATTTAAAAAAAAAAAAAAAAAGTAAACCAGTTTAGTGTGTAGTTTTCAGTAATGGATTTTTTCCTATGGAATTTTTTTTTTTATTTAAATTTGGGAGCTTTTTGCTAACAACATTCAAGGCAAACATCTTTTGTGGGACATTTTGAGGAAAAGATTCCTCCTTGTATGCCTTTTGTTATTTTGCCATTTTTTTCGAAGTGTAAAGTATCGCAAGACATTTTTGCCTGTATATGGCATCACGGTTTCTGTTTGATAATTTTGAAACTTGTACAATCTTTCTTACTAATGTTGCACAGTCTTGGACTCAATTCTGGTGATGTATGTCAGAATATGTCTTGTAGATGTAGTCTACTGATACAACTTTTTTTATCTGTTCCGCTGGAATTAAGGTGTGTGATGTATAGTCTAATATTTAGCTTATCCTTTTCAGTATGAGAAGGTACTGAAGTTCATTGATACAGCCAAGAGTGAAGGTGCAAGCATTTTATGTGGTGGGGCTCGTCCTGAGGTATAATTCTTTGCTTGTACTTATAATCATCTTCACTACAATTTTGTCAGGATGTTTGATTTAATTTACATATTAATGGCAGCATCTAAAGAAAGGTTTCTTCATCCAACCTACAATCATATCTGATGTAACTACCTCTATGCAAATATGGAGAGAAGAAGTTTTTGGACCTGTTTTGTGTGCTAAAACATTTAGTACCGAAGATGAAGCCATTGAATTAGCAAATGACACCCAGTGAGTTGATTATTTTGTTTCATTTATGACTATAAAGATCACCTGGAATTCTTCTTGGGCGCCTTTTCCTTTGGGCATACTTTTTTTTTGGGTGTGGGGGGGGGGTGGGGGTGGGGTGGTGAGGGAGGGGGGGAGGGTATCATTTTTTATATAGTTTTGGCCAGCTTGTTTTGATTTGGGATATTTTTGTTTTGAGTTTTTTGACATCATATTTTGATCTTTCACAGATATGGCTTAGGTGCTGCTGTAATATCAAATGATCTAGAAAGATGTGATCGCGTAAGCAAGGTGAGACTTGATTTGTGCTTGAAGGAACTAAGAAACCATTTAGAGCCCAAATAATCATAGAAGCCATCAGTTCATTGAGTTTATTTAATTTTGTGAGTGAATATTATTTCTTTGATGCTATTCTGCAGGCTTTTCAGGCAGGAATAGTTTGGATTAACTGCTCACAGCCTTGCTTCACTCAAGCTCCGTGGGGAGGCAACAAACGAAGTGGTTTTGGACGTGAATTAGGGGAATGGTATGGCCTTTGACTTGTCAAGTTAGAAATGCAAAATATTGTTTAATAAAATGTTCTTAACCAAAGAGCCTGATAAAAAAATGGGGAAATAGCTAGGAATTATGTAAATTGATAGAGAGAGTCTGTGGACACAACTTTTAGCACAACTTTTAGCACAACTTTGATGTTGTCAATTGTGAGTAGTGGGTTCATGTGAAAGTGATTATTCACCAATCACAGTCAACCATATCATCAAAATGTAACAAAGTATGTGGTCCTAGAAGAACTTAAATTGAAATCAGAAAGGAAAACTCTCCAGTCACAAGCTTCTTGAATTTGATGTATGAAACATCTTAGAACCAGTTTGTTAAGCATTGCTTAATCCTGATTAATCAAAGGACACCTCACGATGACACTTTTTATTTTCCTTTGCACAGGGGAATTGAAAACTACCTCACCGTGAAGCAGGTTACTCGGTACATATCTGATGAGCCATGGGGGTGGTACCAGTCTCCTTCAAAGCTGTGAGAGTGTCCCTGAAAATCAAAATGGAAAATAGCTGATGTACTAAATTACAAGGAATTAAGATGAGAGGGGTATCATGTATTGAATTTGATATGCAAATGACTCTGAACGAATATTATTAAATATCACGAGCAGTAAACTATTTAGTTTGGCCTGAGTGCGAACTGTTTTTGGCTGGTAAAAGTTCTAACCAATTTGAAGCTGACATACTGCAGGGCGCATGAATCAGCAGTCTTGCATAATGGGCTCTAGTATATATGCATGTTAACAAGGGATTTCAACTGTAACACATGGGATTTCAACTGCAACACATTCTCTCACATGAAAATAATTTGATCATAGATTTTACACTTACTCTATGCTGTATGCAATGTTTACACAAAATAATAAATCCTATGCATGCAATGCAGGGATGGACCCAGGTGGGGGCCCGGGCTGCCCTGGGTCCAAAAATTTTTTTTTTTATAGTTATTATATATAATTTATTTTTTTTAGTTGGACCTCCTTTAATTTTCTCAATAAATCTAGCGAGCCTCACTTAAATAGTAACTATCTAATCCAAAAATTTAACAAAAACATTCATAATGGTGTTTGTATTTTAGATTAAAAAAAATTATTATTTTACCACCAAAGAATAAAAAAATCATGTATTACTGGAGAAGTTAAAGTTAAATTTTTTTGCAACTATAGTAAATTATAATAAATATCAGTTGACTGTAGTAAGTTGTTAAAAATAAAATATAATATTTTAGTAAGATTATATCTCTTCCTTCAATTAAAAAACTCAAATTCTCTCTCTTCCTTCGTTATTTTAATGAGTTGTGTATATTATCTTAAGTGAAGTGATAAAAAGAAATAAAACATTTGACATCGGATATTGTAAAGTGAAGTAGTAAAATATATAAATTAGCTTTTTGAGATACTAAAAGTTAAAATTTTTAACACTACCATTGTGATTACTCTAACTTCAACCAAAAATAAGAATCCTAACCAGCCTAGTATTAAAAAAAAAAAAAACATTTTTTTTTTGTCTTTATTGACAAATGATTGCATTTTAATCTATTTAAAAATAAGGAATTTGTGTATTTATACACTTTTAGTATTACATGAATGTCTATTTAGAATTTTTTTTTTTTCTTTTTTATACTCTAAACCCTGCTAGCTTAAAATGCTAAGTCGGTCCTGAATGTTACCCAAAATAATAAATCCTCCGACTGGAATCAGTGGACATGGAATTGACAATTTGCCAACGTGGTGATATGGAGGGCTCTAGCTAGGCTGTATGATAAAATAACTTTTGCGGAGGTTTCACATGGCACTTTGATAGAATAATACTATATTCAGTTGGGGTGCACTAGCACCAACTGGCGTCATGTGACCTTAAACCTCACCAAGATTTCTCAGAAAAGCTTACTCTATGTCTGTCTAACTCCACTTGCATCTGGAGAATATGGCGAAGAAATCATATATTAGGACAAAAATTCAAATTACACCATTTTCAGTTTGGATGTAATGTCATTCTTGTCCTTATAGTGTAACTTTTGTCATATTAATCCATGAAAAATTTTCACATTCTTGTCAAATAATTGCGCACATTTTGTATATAGATAAAAGTTTTCTTCCAAACCGAGTTGAATGAATCCCCTTCAGTTTATTATGTGACAGTTCAGAAAACTAATTATGTGCATAAATCACATGATGCATTAAATTATTTAATCATTTCATATGACTATTAAGTAAGTCATATAACTAAAATTACAAATGAATAATCTTTTGAGTTACGTAAATGATTCATTAAATTATTTAATCATTTCATATGATTATTAAGTTAGTCATGTGGCTAAAAGTATAAGTGAATAATCTTTTAAGTTACGTAATTAGTTTGAGGAACATTACAAGGAAAAAAAATGTCATTCCTCTAAAACAATCTATAAAACTTCATCAAATATGGTATTATGATTGTTGTAGTTTTATAGACGATAATGGACAAAATGACTAGCATGATAGAAATGAGAAAATTACATTGTAAACAACTTAACGAGTGTAGTTTGAATTTTAGCCTAATTATAACAACTAGTAAGAATGACATGTTGAACAAGGAATGTTGTGAGATTTCTCGTTAACTCTTTTCACCTTTTAACTTTTTGAATTAGTGTTGATGAGTTGTATCTGAAATAAGATGGATTAGCTCTTATCATGGCTAAAAGCAGCCATGGCTTGTTCCAAAAGTAATTGACTGACAAGGTAGGGGAATAACATCATATGGTGAGAGAACAATCTCAATCTTTCCCGAATTTTGAACCTGAACCACCTTTCCTTTTTTTGACTTTTAGATTTGAAGCAAGTTTAAAAAAATACTCCGTACTTTTTGGATGAACTCCTACAAAATTCCAAGGGAAAGTGTATTACAAACAAAAATAAGCATAGAGTTGCTCAAACAACTGGCATACCATTTTTTTTTTTTTTATGGACACTGTCATACGAGTGGCTTGGCTTGAATTCTTGATGGCCAGACTCTTTCTTAACTTGTTAAGCACCTCTATGCCATGTGAACATTGAATTATTTGACATTGATTTCCAACTACTTTCTTCTTCTTTAATATATCTTCATTAATACACATACAATGATAATGACGAGAACATGAATTTATATCTAACATTCTGTACTGTTTATATATATGTATAGCCATATATGTCAAGCAAATGAATGTAACCAATTATTCATAAATTATTGATAGGGACTGAAAAATACTCCATTAATCAATGAAGTCAATATATGCACCAAAAAGTGAGTGGTGTGATATATTCTGATTATCTTCATTATATATTGTTGCACAATTGAAAACTCCATGGATAGGATAGGAAAGGTTTTGGAAAAATAGATACTTTATTATGAAGTATCTTCCTTCAATTTATTCCACCAGTAAGCATCTTTCACTACATAATTGCTTACACAATAAAACTATAAAAGTAAACACTTTCTTTTTGCATAAAGTAAACACACTTTTCAAATTAATCATATCAATTAAACAGTTTTTTTTAATCATTGTCATCTACCCTCGTCCTATTCGAACTACCAGATGACCGAGCCATTTTACTTTGATTATTAGGTAAAATGTAGGTGTAGGAAACTTTTGAAGGCAAAAGAATCAAACATATTCTTTGTAACTTTTTTTATGGAAATATTCTTTGTAACTTGGCAAAATATAAAAATTAAAAAAAAAATCGTTATATGTTGTTATAAATTTACAAATATAGCCTTTAGTTTCTTTTTAGTACAAACTAGCTTGTAATTCCGTACATATGCACAAATACATTTAAAATCAATCTCAATTATATATATATATATATATATGATTTGGAATATAATTGGATCTAGACTCTTCAATTTTTGCACCTAATAATTCACTTGCCATAAAAATTAAAAAATTATATGGGGCACATGGCACAAAATTGAACTTCATTAGAATTCAATTTAGAATTTAATTGAATTTAGACTTTGATTTTTGCAACTAATAATTCACTTGACACAAAAATAAAAAAATTAGATAAGACACATGGAGCAAAATTAAACATGATTTAAAATCTAATTAGATCTAAACTCTTTGATTTTTGCACCTAGTAATTCACTTACCACAAAATTTTAAAAAAATTAGATGGGGCCCATGGCACAAAATTGAACATTAATTAAAATTCAATTTAGAATCTAATTGAATTTAAACTCTTTGAGTTTTGCACCTAATAATTTACTTGACACATAAATTTAAAATTAGATAAAACATATGGCACAAAATTAGACTTCAATTTAGAATTTAATTACATTTTCTCTCAGCTTCACCTATTATTATATATTTAGATGACTTTGAAATTAAGCCTTTCAATTTTTTTTCCCAATCTTCCAAATGTGGTTGTGGTTTTTAGAGGTTTAAAACGCCTTACTAATCACATAGATCTGTAGTTCCCATATTTCACACACGTTGAATAACTATTGGAATGAATCATGGAATAAGAACTTCTCCATTTTCATGGATCACGTGAAACTTGGGAAGTGAAAATCAGCTAAGTCATATCTTGGGATTTAGTTAAGCCATTCACTTTCTATTTTACTTGATGTCAATAAGAAAGTATGAAGAAGTCAACAATGAATAAAATATTTTGAAAAAACACAATTTAAACTTTATTTCAAAAGCAATAGAAAAATTACAGAGCAAAGCAAACACTAAAACCCTTGTTTTCATTTAATAGGAATTCTTTTCACATAAAGACACTAATTTTTAAGTATAAAATTATATTTTTTCCAAAATTTGATAATAAATACTCTGAGTGAATATTCCTCAACTTTTAACTTTACAGTAATTTCCCTAATAAAAATAATAACCTTCTTCATTAATTTTTTTTCCCCCTAAAATCTCTCTCTCTCTCTCCAAATGGAAATTTGGTTGAGAAAAAGAGCATAAAAAAATTATGTTTTTGTGTGCGTATGTGTGTTAAGTGTTAACTGTACCATATCTATAGGCACACCGATCTATGAGTGAATAGAGTTGTACTGGAAATATGATTGTTGCATAAGTAATGATAATGAGTCTAGACCTTTGAGTCTACAATTAACTAACCTACAAAGTAATCAATATTATAACATGGTTCCTCAAACTCAAAATGGTATTCTAGAGACCAGCTTGAGTTTCGTGACAAGAGTATGAAAACAATCTCGATGATACGGCTTGGTAAATACTAAATACATTAGCCAACAACTCAGTAGGAGAAATATGACAGATGAAACTTGTCTTGTTGTGAATAATGAGCCACAAAATTACAATTGATCTCAATATATTTGGTGAACTCGTTAAATGCATCATTGTAGGCAATTTGAATGGCATCTTGGTTGTCACAATAAATAAACAATGTAAAATGTTAAGCACTTAAGGTGCACCAAAATCTTGCAATAACTAGAGAAGCTTATAGGTGGTGTTAGCAAGCTCACGATACTAATAAGCACTGGCGGAGCCAGAGGGGGGCGAGGGGGGGCACCTGCCCCCCCTGTCTCTAAAATTTTCTAGCATGAGTATTCTAAACTACTTACTGACATGGAGGAAAAGAGAAAAAAAAAAAAGAAAAGAATTCTACTTGGTTGAAAGTGACCCTCAAGAAAAAGAAAGGAAAAAAAAGGTTCACAAACACCAAACTATGCTTTTGTCTTGTCCTTCGTCCAATTTGTACCAATTTTACTATTCTTTTTTAATTTTATATCAGTATTTATACTATTTTATGATACTTTTCATAGCATTTTATTCTTGTATGATACTAGAGATACTACAAATTTTACTACTTATATCTTACAAATTAGCATGTCACCAATCAAAAATAATTATTTCAAACATTTATTCATTATGTTTTTTAAGTAATACTAATAACATTTTTACTCCATCAATTTGTAAATTTTTTAGTAGCTATGAATTTGTTATTTTTGTTTATTTATTTTAATAATATGAAATATAGTCATATTTGCTTATAATTTTTTATTTATTTTGTTATTATTGTTGATTAGTATTTTTTAGATTAATTTCACTTTTAATATCGTCTTTTAATTTTGCCCCCTCTAGACTAAAATCCTGGCTCCACCACTGCTAATAAGTAAAGGCAATTTCAAGATAAGATTAAAGCCGTACTTGGCTTTAGAGAGGAAGAACCCTTTAGGACTAGGTGAGTCTATAAGGCCACCACCGGGCCTTGTAGCCTGGTGGTACCCAGTACCTAATGTATCTATGAGCTCGGGGATTCGATCCCCCGCGCTCCTTCATTTCAAACTACTAATTAAGGAGGGTCCGAAGCAAATGAATACCATGCTTAACATTATTAGTAATAATCATGTCATTCACATAAAATAAAAGGAGAATAATATTAATCTCATTGTGATGGATGAACAAGACAGAGTTATATGATTTGGAGGTGAATCCCAATTGGGCAATGGTTCTACTAAACTTAGCAAACCAAGCTTGAGAGGCATGGTTGAGTCCACCGAGTGCACGACAAAGCTGACAAGCTTTAGTGAGAGGATGTGTATAGCTGAGAGGAGGCTGCGTGTAAACCTCCTAAGCAAGATCATCTTTAAGGAATGCATTCTTAACAACAGTAACTAAGGAGCTAACAGTGGTTAGTGAGGTTACAAGAGCAAAGGACTTCTCAAAGTCAAGACTATATTCATGGGCAAAACATAATTCCATATGACATGACTTGTATCGCTGAATGGATCCACCTGAATCTAACTGAGTTTTGATTTTATAAACCCATTACAGTCTTGTCGGAAGACAGATCCACCAAGTCTCATTTGCGTTTTGCTAAGAGCATTGGTTCTTCGGACATTGTTTACTACCAAAGATCGACGATCAGTATAAGCCTCACAAAAGGAGCAAAAAGAGATCGAATGTTAAAGACAATGGAAAAGAGAGAGATGAGATTAAATGTGAAGTTGTGGACAACAAACAAAAAATGTTGAAATTCCTTTTGGCACACACAAATCAATTAGTCTAAAGATACAACAAATTTTACAATATTTTCGTAACAAAAATTATTTGTGATTGGTGGACAATATCAATAATGTCAATGGTGATCTAATGTAAAAGTGATTTGCACTAATAAATAAGGAAAAGCCTAGGATCACAAATTTTTCACTTTTTACTACACAGCTGTGATGTGGCAAAGTCTAATTAGTGAAGAAAAATAGTGGGTCCATGTATGAATGATGGTTAACCACTCATAGTCTACCACATCAAAATTGTAGCAAAAAAGTTGTAAAATAATTTGTGGTTTTAGAACTACTCAATAAATAATTACAATCTATATCATCTTAACAAGATGTAAAAAATTATAAAATTTGCTGTGTTTATTATGTTGTTGTAGACTTGTAGCATAGTTATTAAATCCAAACTGGCCGAAGGGACTGGTGACCCAATGAATCATGCTTATTTTATGATTTTTAATATTTTGTATTTATATTTATTTAGTTTCTTTTTTTATATTTTGTTTAATCCTATGTTTCGACTTTCAACCAATGTACTGGTATTTAGAACAAGTTAACATCTTGTCCAAAATTTTCACTTCTTACCACACAACTGTGAAGTGGCAAAGTATGATTAGTGAAAAAAAATGGTGGGTTGATGTATGAGTGATGGTTAACTACTCATAATCTACTACGTCAAAGTTGTAGCAAAAAAGTCGTAAAATAATTTATGGTCCTAAAACTACTCAATAAATAATTACAATCTATATCATATTATCATCTTAACAATGTGTGAAAAATTTTAAAATTTTTTGTGTTTATTACATTGTTGCAGACTTGTAGCATAGTTATTAAATCCAGACTAACCGATTGGACCGATAACCCAAAGAATCATGCTTAATTTATGATTTTCAATATTTTGTATATATATCTGTTTATTTTTTTTTTTTAATATTTTGTTTGATCCTATGTTTCGACTTTCCACCAATGAATTGATGTTTAGACCAAGTTAACATCTGGTCCAAATTTTATAACTATGCTTGTAGGTAATTAAATACTCACATATCACCCAAAAAAATTACTCACATATTCAAGAAATAAAATAATATGTAGTTAACTAATTATCCTGCATATTAATTTCCTGCATCCTGCATATATAGTATGTTTACCTTGACCAAAGATCCCACAACCATGAGATACTTGCTGTATTTATCAGATTTACGTGCCTAAAAAAAGAAGATAAGAAAGAGAGAGACTGTTCCTCTAAAAAAAAAAAAAAAAAAGAGAGAGACTGTTCTCTTTCACTCACATATGAAAGACCCCGAAGTACGAAACACTATTGCACGTGAAACAGCACAAGGCCGACGCATGCATCCTCACATTCGAGATGGGCCCCACACTTGTATTTTCTTGTGAAACAGAGAGTCCCATGTAGCCGTTTAGGAAAAAGAGGTGGAAGTTTCCCAGTTTTGGCTTTATATTCCGTGCTCTTTATCACAAGCGAGTGGCTTTTATTTGTACCTTTCTACTTTACACTCATCATACCGACACTAATTGCCTCTTCCTCTCGTATATTCTTCCCTAGATTACATTTTCATACACTAATTAGCTCTCTCTCTCTCTCTCAGCTATATTACAATTTACAACGTACTGATTTGTTTGTGGCAGTCCATACTGTTGAGTTTGTTTGGTTTTTAGTGTTTTGGATATAGATATATGTGGCCCCTTTAGGAATGGACAAGTCACAAGTTGCATAAATTCTTACATTTGGTGGGCTGTGTGTGTGTGCGTGTGAAAGTGTGAACCCATTTTTGTTTCACAGGACTTTGAACTTTGTAAACTATAGGAGTTGTGGACGAGTTTTCTGTCTTTGGGGATCTGGGTTTGCGTCGTTTGACGATGGGAAGCTCAGAGGAGAGAGTTGTTGCTGTGATCATGGTTGGTGGACCCACCAAAGGTATGAGGTTGTTTCGTATGTACTGTAATTGGAATTCTTAATGCAGGACGAGAATTGGAAATTTTGTGATCTTGGCAATAAGATTTGGCTTTTGTGAATTGAATTGATGACACCCTTTGCTTGTTTTTGATAAATTTTACTGAAAACGTTGAAAACTGGTTTGATTTCAATGGAAAAGAATGAATTTTGATTCGAATGATGAAACCCAATTCGTATATTCTTTGTAATTTTTTGGAAACAATGTTCTGATGAGGAACTCTGACATTGTTCTCGTATTTGTTGAATATGATTGGTTACTTTTCAAATTTAGTTTGATTATTATTGTGAATTTTGACTTTGATGTTTAAAATGAGAGAGATTTCTTAACATGCAAAATTTTTGGATTTTACAGGTACTAGATTCCGACCACTTTCACTGAATATTCCAAAGCCCCTTTTTCCTTTAGCTGGACAGCCAATGGTTCATCATCCAATTTCTGCTTGTAAAAGGGTATATATTCTTGAAGTGAATTATAATGTGATTCTGTAATGTATGTGTCAGTTTCTTGCTTTTGAGTTTGCTGAGTAGTCCCAATTAACTCCTTTTACATACAGATTCCCAACTTAGCTCAGATCTATCTCATTGGTTTTTATGAGGAACGTGAATTTGCATTATACGTATCCTCCATCTCTAATGAGCTAAAAGTCCCTGTTAGGTAACATTTTGTCTAGCTTTCCTTATAAATTTATTAGCTTATTTCTCACAATTATCATATGGATATTGATTTTTGAATAGCTATTTATTCTTCTTGTTGATGGGGGTTTCAGATACTTGAAGGAAGACAAGCCACATGGTTCAGCTGGTGGGCTTTATAACTTCAGGGATCTGATCATGGAAGATAGCCCGGTATTTGCCTTTGACTTTTGCTCTGAATTATAATTACAAACTCTACTTTTTAACATTATTTCTATCATTTAATGTCTCTTTAAACTCTCTCTCTCTGCTCTCCTTTTCTTGGTTTACTTTGAAATGAAATGTGTTAAAAATCTGATACTGATTCTGAAATTTTGTGTGGCAGTCGCATATTTTCTTGCTCAATTGCGATGTTTGCTGTAGTTTTCCACTGCCAGAAATGCTTGGTAATTGCTTCCTTCTTGTAAAGATGGGATCTTTATTTTTTGTTGGGCTTCTAGTGAAAATCTATAATTTTCCTGTTCTTATGTTCTTTCTTAATGTCTTGCATGTACAATTTTTTGTGAGGCAGTAACTTCAAGTCCTTAGTTGTTGATTTATACTAGGCTTGCCAAAAAAAAAAATTATCACTTTCTTTACCTGTTTGCAGAGGCTCACAGAATATATGGTGGGATGGGAACAATCTTAGTGATCAAAGTAGGTTTAACATATGCAGAAGCAAAATTCTGCGAGAGCATCATTATTTGATGTTATTATTTATGTCGTCTTTTCCATGTTTGGGCTTCAATCTTCTTTCCATGTGCAGGTTTCTGCCGAGACAGCAAATGAATTTGGAGAATTGGTAGCTGATCCAGTCACCAATGAACTGTTGCATTACACAGAAAAACCTGAAACTTTTGTATGTAAAACATGCAGACATTCAACTCTTAGCATATTCTTAAGCATTGTTGTTTCCTTATCTGGTAAATTGAGTTTTGAAGTTCTTTTCTTCCCTGTTTTCTCTTTGGGTGTTCTTATATTTTGATGTAATGCAGGTAAGTGACCGAATAAATTGTGGTGTCTACATATTTACCCCAAATATTTTTACTGCCATCCAGGAGGTTTCCGCTCAGAGGAAAGACAGAGGTTAGTGATATAGGTCTCTAATTACATTGCCTTGCCGCAGTGTGTGCTACTTTGAAGTTCCTCAAAGAAAATGATTCATATTTAGTTGACAGATTCTCCAAACTCACAAGGATATGCTGTATAACTATTAGGGTCTAGAACTCCAATTTGATACTTACTTTGAATTTGTGCCATTGACTCTCTTTTTATTTTTGTTTTTGGGGGGGAATGCAATACATTTAGCCTGGTGTTTAATGAAACTATGCATCAGTATTTATCATGCTGAAATCTGAATTCTCATTTTGTTATTTGCAGCTAATCTGAGACGTGTATCCAGCTTTGAAGCCCTCCAGTCAGCAACAAGGTTTGACCTTTTTACTAGCTCTGAATTTTCCATTGGTGTTTTTATACTCCCGGAATGTAGCAGTGACAGCAGATATACAGTTTAGCAGTGCTATACTACATAAATAACCTGTTTCTCTATTTAAGCTCAGCATAATGTCTGCGGTAAATCTATTCTAAAAGTTGTGGTTGATTTGCAAATTTATGCTAATGAAGCAGAGCATAAATGCTCCATTATGGATTTCAATATATCCTGGGTCAGTTAAATTGTATAAAAGTGTGCAAATTAGTTAACTGGAAAATGTGATTATTGACCCTGTGTAATCAAAAGGGAAAACTCTCTGGCAAGTGGCCTAAGGTCTTTATTTCTTGAAACAAATGTCATTTTCTCAATTCTGAAACTTGTTACCTGATCTAGATTAGTCCTTGGAGGGGTGCTTTAGAATGTAAATGCTTAAGGTTAAGTAGGTCTAAAACAAAGTACATGGAGTGTAAGTTTAGTAAAAGGAGAAATAAAAATGGAGTTCTAAATATTGACAATCAAGAGATACCAAAGAATGAATGATTTCAATTTCTTGGATCAATAATTCATAATGATGGAGACATTGGAAATTATGTGAATTATAACATAAAAGCAACGTGAATGAAGAGGAGAAGTGCACATAAGGAGTATTGCGTCATTTTGGAATACCAATTAAGCTAAGGAAAAGTTTTACTAGACTGCTATAACGCCAGTCACCCTATATGGTACTGGATGTTGGGTTATTAAAAAGTAACATTTTCATCAAATGCCTTTTAGCTAAAATGAGAATGCAAAGCTGGATAAATGGAAATACAAAGAAAACTAAGATTCGAAATGAAGAAATCCATTTAAACATAGAGACCGCTCCTATTTAAGAAAAGATGAAAGAGAGTTTCCTGTAATGGTTTGGTTATACATAAAGGAGGGCAATTAATGTATTGGTGAGTTAGAGTAATTTGATACAAGTCAAGGGAGTGAAGGGAGAGGAAGACCTAAAATTATAATAGTAGTAGTAGTAGTTAAAAATGACATGTTAATTAAGAAGGTAACAGAGAGTACAACTGTGGATAAAATTACATGGCAAAGAAGAATACATGTGATCAACCCCGATTAGCCGCTTGAGGATCCATAGCTGCTTGACTTTTTTTCTTCTCTTTTTTGGTATTAAAAAATCAATATATGTTTTACCCAGTAACTCTTGCAGTCTTGCTATATGTCCATGTAATGTTCTTCCTTTGCATTAGCATTAATTTTCTGCCTTTGTTCTGGGTTCACAAATGTCTCCTTGTTACACAGAACCTGCATTAGTGGGGACAGTTGTTATATACATATATTCATGGAGTCAGGGATGTGTTTGATGTGTGCTTTGATAACCCAAGTGGGGTTATTGGGGTCAGATTGTGACATCCTATGGGGGTTTTTACTACAGAATCTACCAGATCTATTTCTGTAATACCATCTGTTATCATACAGTTTAAACTTAACTTGTACAACTGTCACTGTTTCTGAACTTTGGATTTAATAGTGATTTCTCTCAATTTCCTGTCCTGATATAAGTATTGCTTCAACAGGAGTCTTCCCACAGATTTTGTAAGATTGGATCAAGATATTCTGTCACCCCTTGCAGGGAAGAAGCAGCTATATACATATGAGACCATGGACTTTTGGGAACAGATCAAAACTCCTGGGTAAGCCTTACAACAAGGTGTTGTATTGTTATAACCTAAGCCCCTCCAATCAGGATCATTATATGAGAGTTGATGCTTGCAGGATGTCCTTGAAATGTTCTGGTTTATATCTTGCACAATTCCGGTTCACCTCCCCCCATCTTTTGGCACATGGGGATGGTACAAAGAGTGCTGCCATTACTGGTGATGTTTATGTTCATCCGTCAGCAAAAGTACATCCGAGTGCTAAGGTGATCTCTCCCTTCTCAGTCTGGCTTAATAATGCCTCTGACTAGTTTTACTGGTCTATGCAAGCTCCTCATTACAATGATTTCTAATGTTTTGGAAATCACATACCCATGTCATTGTTGTACAATTATATTACCAGTAGCATAGGCAAATTTTCCTGTGATCTTTTGCAGTTTTTCGACGTTTCATTTTGTGTGTGTTGGGGGGGTGGGGAGGGAGGAGATGGCAGGTGGGTACACTTAAAATCAATAGGTAGAGAAGTAATTTTTGCTTCTATCTAGTTGGATTGGTAAAAATTTTATATTTTTAACTATAGACCTTTTTGCTGTGGTGAAACAGATTGGTCCCAATGTCTCAATATCTGCAAATGCTCGTATAGGAGCTGGTGTAAGGCTCATCAGTTGTATCATCCTTGATGATGTTGAAATTAAGGTATATAACCAAATCAAAGGGGATAACATGCATGCTTAAGTTTACCTTAAGCTTGACATTTTTACTTAATTGTTTTCAGGAAAATGCCGTCATTATTCATGCAATTGTTGGGTGGAAGTCTTCTGTTGGGAGATGGTCCCGGGTCCAGGCAAGTTCAGAAACTTGATTTTGTTTTGATTTTAAAGTAATATGATATTTTTGTTGGTTAAGAAAATGTGCCTTTGTATCATCCAGTTCTGATCTCCAATAATAGCACTGCTATAATGCAAGTGGAACATTTGGCAGCCTGTTGCATAAAAGGACTCATGTCTAACTCCCATGTCACACATGTAACAAACACTTTCAGCATCATACTTCAATATTATATGTACACGATAAAGTGATTTTGCTCTATCTTATCAAAATGAATATATCCAAGTAGTTATAGATCTTTCTTCTTACACATGAAGTTCGATTTTTCAGCTATTTTTTCTAATATTTTTAATTTAAAAGAGATAAAGAAAGAAAAAAAAATCTATTAAAGCTTTTACTGTTTAACTCAGTTCTGCAGAAAGTCTGTCTCTTGCTTCTTTTTTTGGTTTGGAAATTGTTGCAATTGACATTCTAACTTTGGTCAAGTGATTTCAGGCTAGTGGAGATTACAATGCAAAACTTGGGGTTACAATACTTGGTATTTTCCATAATTTTTTTATGCACTCCCTCCATTCCTAAATAAGGAACTTAAATTTACAGTGCACTGACCATCACAATTGTAATGCAGGTGAAGCTGTAACTGTTGAAGATGAAGTAGTGGTGACTAGCAGCATCGTCCTACCAAACAAGACTCTCAATGTCAGTGTTCAAGATGAGATAATTCTGTGATAAAACAAGATCAGTTTCATACCTTTCACCAGACTCTCATTCTGTCACAAATTAGTGTTATTCTTTACTCATTTATGATATAAGTCAAATACATTAAGTTGCTTTAAGCCCTTATGTATATTGACATTGCTCCAATAAGAAATAAGAGTTTAGATTGGCTGCTATATTATTTTAGTGCTGTTAAAATTGGAGCAAATCAATCCAATAATGCATAAAGAGTGAATAATCAGAATGGAGATAAAAGATAATTTGTCTTTTCAAGGTGTGTTTGTTTGGAAGTAAAGCAAGATGGATGAAAAACTTTGAAGAGAAAATAGAAAAGAAAACTTTTTTTTGAGTGTATTTATTTAGGTAAGAAGGAAGGAAAATGATGATAAAGCCCAAGTGTTTTCTTCCTGGACTTACCAAAACGTTTTCTCCTTAATAAAAAAAATAAATAAAAACTGAGTGAAGATGAATTTTTTTCTGATTGACAAAAATGCCTATGTGCATGTGCACATGGGCTTCTTCAAGTTGCCTTTATTTTATATTTTTTCTTCTCCCTTGGGCAGTAAGTAACATTGCATTTTTTTAAACTCAACATGATTTTTTTAGGACATAATTTTTATTTTTTTAATAAATTTAGGTGATTGCTCTTTTTTTTTTTTATTTGTCACTGTCTTTTTTTGTTTTAATTGGGCATCATTTTTTAACAAGTATTAATTGAGTAAATTTATTCAAACTCATTTTCTATTCCTCCACTTTTTCACTCCCAACCAAACAAATAAAAGGAAATATAAAATATTTTCTATCCTCCCATTTTTTCACCCTTCCAAACAAACAAACCCTAACAAAAATGAGAAGTTTTCATTTTGTAGCAGTTTTACCAAATGGCCAAATTGCAGTCCTCAGACACAGTCAAGCAAGACTGCAGAATTGATAATCCTGTTTTAACAGGATCATTGGCGAGAAAAGTGGCAAGGAACATCATACATATCATTTGTAAAGGCCTATTGGGCTTAGGCTCAACTGTTCAATGGTTTAAAAGAAATGGCAAAATGTGATTTGGCTCATTGTTGGAGGGTGGGTATGCTATTCAAAACGAAATGTTCAAGGTGATCCAATTGCTTGTTATAATACTATGAATTTTATAGGAACCATAACAGCTAAAAAGAACTCCAGAAAGAAAGTTTCTAAAATAGAACTATATCTAATGCATACAGGACAACTTTAATCATCTTTTGAAATACATGAGATTAAGAAACGAAGAAAATGCATTTGGAATCAATGCATACAGGAACCGGAAAAAAAAATGTGAGACTGTAAAGACAAGGAAGAAATGAAGATCCCGTGGGTGGCCATTCTAAGTTGTTGCATAAAGAACATGCATACAACACGGAGCCACTCTTTGTCAAATCACTAATCAGTACAAAGAAAAAAAAAATGGTATTTGCTGCTGTACTTATTCATTGGGAGCTCATTGGTAGAAAGTATCAAGAAATCTGTATTGGCTTCTTTCCAGCAACTTCTGAGTACCATGATTTCCATGCTTCCACGTAATGGGAGAAGAGGTCTTTTAAAGCTGCAACATTATTACAACTATCCATCAGTATATGCACAATAAGTAGAAATAAATACATAACAGACAATTGAATTGGCAAAGAACATGGCAAAGAAGACCTCAGAAAATCCAACTCTTAAAAACTAGCAGGGGTAATACTCTTAGAAACTATGGTATTCATTCCATAACCATTGCTCTTATCATCAACCTAAGTGCACATTTGGTGCAACTTTAAGAAGTAGAACTTCAGCTATAAATCTTATAACTTAAGAGCTTTTGAAGCACAAAGTTTTAACAGAAAAACCCTTGAGCATTTTCAAAATTTTGCAAGTAATAATAAATAGTGCTTTGAAGTAATAAATGGTAAATGTTAGAGTTTACTCCTAGGAGTTTCAAATTACTTTCCCATATAAAGATGTAAGAGGAGCCTCTTAAAACTCTTTGGTGAGTTACCACAATAGTTTAGCATGTTTTAAAAAAAGATGTATTCCAAATTAATCAAGACTTCTAAGCACAAAAATGGAGATCCAAAAGATGCAGAACAAATTTAGTGGGAGTATGTAAGTCACCTTCAGAGATGAAAAATGACTTCTTGACCTCCTTTTTCACTCGGTTTGCTAATGTGAATCTAGATCATAGACAACATGCTTAAACTAGTGGAATCTCTACTGGAGAGAATAATTTTCAAATTTCAATGACTTGGGGCCTAGGAGATGCATTTCAGTGAACTGTAAAAGAGCAGAAATGATACCTTGGTTTTGATATTGAGGACGATGGGTAGAAGCAAGACTTTCCCAGTCATGAACTCGCTTTACACTGTTATTCTCAGGAGCACCAACTTTGGATACACTAGCAGGAGCAAAAGGACCAAATTGGTAGCTCTTTAAAGTCTGTTTTGAGTCATGTTCTGAATTGCCTCTATCAAGATCATGTACCAAACTGTCAAATTTCCCTTGTTTTTGTACCTTCAGATGCTCGTTTAAATTCGTATCAAATAAAGACTCTACTTTGCTCCTCTTAGAACCAATGTTTGTGATATCACTTCCAAACATTCTTTTCCTAGAATCAACAGGAGCTTGCTCATTCTCAGCTTTCCCTCTGCACCCTAACCACCTGAATGCAGGTTTCCTGGTGTCTGTTGTATGGGTCTGCATATCATTCAAAAAACATTTGACCAATGAGCAAATGATGGTGATACGGCCGAACTCAATTTACTACTTCAGTTCAACTGTAGATAACTGAAAAGCTTAAATGCAAACAGGTTTTACTTTTACATCTTTCTCATCAAAGGTTTACAATGATGTTTACCTTCTCAATCAGTTTCATCGAAGATAACACATTTGCAATATCATATAGACGCCTTACTTTTGCTGCAAAGATCAAACACCATGTTAGTTAAAGAGTTTCAGCTCTATTTCAGTCAGTGGGAAGAATTCAGGAAGCAAAAGACAGAATTTATTACTTCTCATTATTGAAGAATTGTGGGCATCCCCAAGCAATAACTTTGCTGCTTCATCAAGGGAGATCAATTTCGCCTATAGAATCATTTGGAAACAAAGTCATAACTTATTACAAGGCAAATAAATGACAGATATGTAAAAAATAAAAGGATCCTCACATTAGAGCAGACAAAGAGCTTGACAAAATTTTGTGTAAGAAGTGCCAGAGACTTTTCCCTCCGATTATCTGTGAAAAATCATTAAAAGCAGAGTTGCAGTCAAATTTCTATTCCACTACTATTTCAGGTTGTTCAATTCAAATTATACTGACGCTTTTATTAATAATAATAATAATGATGATGATGATGATGATGATAATAATAATAATAATAATAATAATAATAATAATAATTGTAATTATGATAATTAATCTAAACAGAGGAACTATTCAATTTCCAAGCCCTTGAATTAACTCTAAAGACAGTCCTAAGAGAAAACAATTTGATAAGGTTACATGGAGTAATCAAATTCACATAATCAAGCTCAACCTAAACTTGCTGCCGTATATCATATCTGACCCATCAAAGCAACGAAAATTTGTTTTCTCCAAAACTTATGCTAAGGATAATCTCTGACTCAAAAACATTTACAAACATTGCAATCTTAAGTAAACAGAACACAAGCAAACTACAAACAAAAAAGGGTTCCAAAAAGAAATACCTTTTAGCAAGCATTTGACAGAACTATTAGGGTTTGACTTGTCATTCTGACTTCCAGTACTGGGATTGGAAAGCCTTTCATCATCATCCTCATCATCTGAAACCTGCCCAAAACACAGACAAACTTTTCAATTAAGATACCCAAAACAATTTTTCAAAATCCAAATTATTACAAAGAGGGAAAAGTTGCTTAAAACCCTATAAATTCCCATACTTTGGCATAGTCATTGCCATCAAAGCCATTGGTATTTTCTCTCATACCCTCTTCCTGAAACAGTACCAAACACACAAATCAGAATTCTATTCCAAATATTTAAGCCTCCAACAACAACTTAGATCAAAAAATTTAAAAAAAAAAAAAAAAAACCTTGAGTTCCTTTAAGGCTATAGGGATTGCACCAAAGCCCTTCCAGGTATATTGATTCTTAGCTCTTCTTGCAAGAACCTAAAAAAATTGAACCATAGAAACACAAAAGCTTTAGTATGGCAAAATTCAATAACTACAAAATAAAGATGAAACTTTTTTTTTTTTGAATTGGAAGGTGAAAAAGTTGAATGAATCTCTCACCCCAACACTCTCCAACACATTCACTATATCGTAAATTCTTCGCCTCTCGACCCCTGCAAAACCCCACAAAAACACATCAGATCCAGACTCCAAACTTTATATACGTATGCATGTATGTATGTACGAAACTTTGTTAAAGAATTTGCGAACCTAATCGAGAAGCGGCATCGTCGAGGCCGATCAATCGGACGTCGTTGCGATCGTACAAGCTCAAGAAACTGCAAGAGGAAGAAGATTCAGAAATTAAAGGAAGACACAAGAAAATACAGAGAGACACAGAGAGAGAGAGAGAGAGTTACTTGGAGCACAAGAGGCCGAGGGACTTTTGCTTGCGGCTGTAGGTGTGGTGGCGAGATGAGGTGTCGAGATCAGTAGAAGAAGAAGGCAAGGGCACCGCCATGGGTGGCGGTGGCGGTGGTGGTGGTGGTTGTTGAGATCTGTGTGGCTGTTGCAACGGCGGAGAATCCGGCGGCGACACTGACGTAGATGAAGGCAAAGATGAGGCCATTGGATCTAAGCGTTTGTGTGTATGTGAGAAAGAGAGAGAGAGAGAAGCAAGTTGAGGCTTTTTAAGAGAGAGAGAGAGAGAGGGGAAGGACCGTTAAGAAAGGGGGGGAAGAGCAGGGTTTGACGAATGGCGGGGTTCCAATTTTGAAAAAAATTTGCGAGCGTTTTGGTTTTGGATCCGTATCATGGTTTCCTTTCTCTTTTTTTTCGTTTTTTCGAATGTTAGAATAAGCGGGAATTTGAATTCGGAGACAGGCGCCTGCGAATCTGATTATGTGAAGTGCCGGATTTGCCCCCTAATGGGTTTTTCATAGAATAGTGGGGCTTTGTTTGTTGTTCTTGAAAACCCATTATTAGCATTGATATTAGTTTGTTTAAAATTTTCTACTTATTTTAGCATAAGAATCATTTTTTTTTTATTTTACATAATTATTTTTCAAAAACACTCACACCAGTTTATCTATTATACACTATTTTATTTAAATTATATATTTTATTCTTTTTTATTATTTTATTAATATCTCTCTCATCTCCACGTTCTCTCTCTCTCAACTCAACTATCTGCCTCTCTCGCATCCCAAACCTAGACACTCATACACAAAGGCAACAGTGGCATATTCGACTATTTTTCCATGGTGTTTTATAATTTGGATTTTCTGTTGGGTTTGATTTAATTTGATTCTGGTTTAGGTTAATTTTGAGTTGGGTTTGGGATAAGTTTTTCAAATGTGATGTTGGTGGTTGGGTGGTTCTCTTCTTCTTCTTCTTTTGGTTTGTTGTTGTAAAATGGCTTGTGGTGGTTGGATGGTGCTAAGTTGGTGGTTGGATGGTTCTATTCTTCTTCTTCTTCTTCTTCTTCTTTGGTGGGTTGCAACGGACGTTAAGGAAGAAAGAGTCTCTGACAAAAGTAATGGTGAGACAAAAGCAATTTTAAAAAAATAAGCTGATGTTGCATACAACTGCAGTAACCATGTAAATATACACGATTACTGTAGCAAATGTTTATATTTACACATTTACACACCCACTTATGTGAGTAGTTTTGGGACAAAATTGTATAAATTTCACCATTTTCTATTTGGAAGCACTTATGTCAATGCTACCATATAGCTAAAAAGGGAAATCTCTATTACAATTACTACTTTCTTACACCATTTTGTTCTCATGGAGCATTCTTGTGAGCTCCACGTAATTAATTAAGGGTCTGTTCAGCTGGAGAAGTGGAAAATTGTGGGAGGATGGAAAATATTTTAGTTTTCCCTCTTGTGTGTTCGGTAGGAGGGGTGAAAAAGTGGGAGGGTGGAAAACTCTTTTGTTTGGTTGGAAAGAAAAATGGAATGATGGAAAATATAATTTATATAAATTGACTATTATACCCTTGTTACATAATATGTAAGAAATAGATTTATTTGTACTTATTACATAATATAAAATTTATCACATCATATATATAAAGTTATATTATTATTTTTATAATTATAATGAAAAAATTAGATTAAAAATTAATTAAGTGACGTTAAAAGAGAGAGAGAGAGAGAGAGAGAGAGAGAGAGAACGTTAGTTGAAAAAAAAAAAGAAGAACTTTGACAAAAAAAAAGAAAGAACGTTCAAGTTCTGAACGTTGAAAAAAAAAAAACGTTCAGGTTTGAATGTTGAAAAAAAAAAAAAAAAAAAAAGAGAGAGAGTTTTCTCCCTAATGTTTTCCTCCCACTTTGGGAGGAAAATATTTGTGGGTCCGGGAGGAAAATTTTCCTTCCGGGTTTTCCATCCTTCTTATTTGTTCTCTCCAAACGAACAGTGAAGGTTTTCCATCCTTCATATTTTTTCTCTCTAAACGAACAGTGAAAAATGCTATTTTTCACCCTATTTTCCTCCATTTATTTTTCATCCTTCCTATTTTCACTCCAAACGGACAGGGCCTAAGTATTCTACAAAAGTTTGTTTTGATGCCCTTGCTAAAGGGAAGGAACCATCTAATTGGTTTATTTCTACTATCATTAGTAATGTTTTTTTATTTAAGCTCATTATGCCGCTAACTTTTCTATTGCTCTTAAAGATAGTTACTTTTATAATAATTGCAATCTGCCTCCTGTGGTTCCGGAAGCTCTTAAAAAAAATTCAATTAAATCTTATAATTTACAAATTTATTCAATTTTAGTCTTTCATTAGATTTAAATACACGCGCGCGCACACACACACATATATATATATTTGTTCTTGTCTTATTCTCCTATAATATCTAAGTTGATAAAAATCTTAATTTGATTACAATCAAAATTCTTCATCTAATCCTTTTATTATTAATTTATCTATAATTTCTAAGTTGCTAGAAATCTTAATTTGATTGCAATCCATATTATTCATCTAATCCATCTATTATTAATTTATTTTTTACTTATATTATATTACTACACATCAAAGAAACAACAACTTTATTTGTTCATATTTTTTAGATTTAAAAAAACAGATATAATATTTTGTTCTTTTCTTCTTCTCCTATAATTTATTAAGTTTTACATGTTAATGTTTTTATTTTTATTTTTTGGTTCTTATCAACTACTTTTAGTGTTTTGGCTATGCCAAATATATCAACCACTTCTAGTATTTTAATAAACATAAATTACCCTAACTTTCTTTTTTTCTTTGGATTTCCTCTTCACACACCGTCACTCTTTTTTTCTTTAGATTTCCTCTTCACATGCCACTTTTTTTTTTTAGATTTAGATTTCAGCTTCACACCTCCACAAATTAAACTGACATTAGACTTTTTGTTCATATCAACTTCTTCAATATGGAGTATACATACATACATACATACATACATATATATATATATATATATATATCAAATAATGAATAATTACTATAAATGTTTTCCTCTATTTTCTCTTCTGCTACTTACAACCTTGTAGGTATGTATTAAACTTTGCACCTTAAAATTTTCAAATGCACATTTTACACCCTAAATTATGATCATTGATACACTTTTCTCCCCAATGTTAAGTTTGCTGTTAACTTGGATGAAAAAGTATGGCACCACATGAAAAGACTTAATTCCCCCTTTTCTTAATCCTTAAAAAAAAAAAAAAAAAATTACATTTTACCATCCTAAATTATACTCATAATTACACTTTACACCCTAGTTAAATTTTGAACTTCCATCCAAATTAACTGAAAACTTAACATCGAGGTGTAAATTGTAACAAGGGTCATATTTTAAGGTGTAAAACGTGCATTCGAAAAGTTTAAGGTACAAAGTGTAATATGAGGTATAATTGAGAGTGGTTAAGTGTAATTTCCTCCTTATTATTATTATTTTTTTATCTTATATGAATTTGTGCTTAATATGGTTAGACATTATTTTCTATTATTTTGTATATCGTATATGAATTATACATATATGACATGGGTTCCAATGGTGATTTGTTGCTTCCATCACCTCAATTTTGATTTAGAAAACAACCTTCTTTTTAGCTTATTATTAAGAATTTTTTTTAATATTAATTTGATGATAAATTATTGAAAACAATTTGATTTTTTTTTAATAATATTTTATCATAATGGATAAACAAAATCAAAGATAATATATCATATCATCTATATATACTATAAAACCGAAATCTCTAACTATTATTTGATTTTTTTAAAAGCTTCCACATTTTTACACATCAACATTATTGAATAAAAATCTTAATAGAAAATCTTTCCACAATTGTGGGTTCCAATGGTGATATGTTGCTTCCATAACCTCAATTTTGATTTAGAAAACAATCTTCTTTTTAGCTTGTTATTAAGAATTTTTTAAATATTAATTTGATGATAAATTGTTGAAAACAATTTGATTCTTTTGTTTATATTATTTTATCATAATGGATAAACAAAATCAAAGATAATATATCATATCATCTATTTATACTATAAAACCGAAACTCTGACTAATATTTGATTTTTTTTTAAAAGCTTCCATGTTTTTACACATCAACATTATTAAATAAAAATTTTAATAGAAAATATTTCCACAATTGTGGGTTCCAATGGTGATATGTTGCTTCCATAACCTCAATTTTGATTTGAAAAACAATCTTCTTTATAGCTTATTATTAAGAATTTTTTTAATATTAATTTGATGATAAATTGTTGAAAACAATTTGATCTAATTTTTTATATTATTTTATCATAATGGATAAACAAAATCAAAGATAATATATCATATCATCTATATATACTATAAAACCGAAACCTCTAACTAATATTTGATTTTTTTTAAAAGCTTCCACATTTTTACACATCAGCATTATTAAAAAAAATATTCTAATAGAAAATCTTTCCACAATTGTGGGTTCCAATGGTGATATGTTGCTTCCATCACCTCAATTTTGATTTAGAAAACAGTCTTCTTTTTAGCTTATTATTAAGAATTTTTTTAATATTAATTTGATAATAAATTGTTGAAAACAATTTGATTTAATTTTTTATATTTTTTTATCATAATGGATAAACAAAATCAAAGATAATATATCATATCATCTATATATACTATAAAATCGAAACCTCTAACTAATTTTTGATTTTTTTAAAAGCTTCCACGTTTTTACACATCAGCATTATTAAAAAAAATTTCTAATAGAAAATCTTTCCACAATTGTGGGTTCCAAGGGTGATATGTTTCTTCCATCACCTCAATTTTGATTTAGAAAACAGTCTTCTTTTTAGCTTATTATTAAGAATTTTTTTTAATATTAATTTGATGATAAATTGTTGAAAACAATTTGATTTTTTTTTTTGTTTATATTCTTTTATCATAATAGATAAACAAAAGCAAAGATAATATATCATATCATCTATATTTACTATAAAACCGAAGCCTTTGACTAATATTTGATTTTTTTTTTTAAACTTCCACGTTTTTCCACATCAGCATTATTAAAAAAAAAAACTATTTCTAATAGAAAATCTTTCCACAATTGTGAAAATCAAACCCGATACCCAAAAACCCAACAATGAACATCAATCCCAAACGCCAAATGCCATTCAACCATTCTCCTTCACCTCTCTCTTCTCTGTTTCCCTACCCACCTCCTTCGCCAAAACTCAACTCTAAAATCAACGCAAAATCACACACACAAAAAAAAAAAAAAAACTATTTCTCCCCTTCCTCTCTCTTCTCTAATTTTTCCTCCTTTTTCCTTACAAAACTTCTGACTTACTTTGGAACTGAAGAAGGCGACTATGTGCAATAATCTTCAAAGCAACATAACCTTTCTTTTTATCCTCAAAAAATTACAATATTAATGGTCCGTTTGGTAATGTTGTTTTTATTTTTTGGAAATACGTGTGGGTGAATCAGCTTTACCCATCTGTGGCTCTATTCTCGATTCCTTCCTCTCTCTGCGTTCCAACTTCAAACTCACTAATCACTATGTTAAAGTTAAGTTTGATTTGCTGTTCTTTTTTCCCCTTTTCTTTACTCATTAGCCGTTTATGAAGTAGACAACTGGTCTGCATTGCTCCAATTTCTAAGGGAACATGCACCACGTGTGTGGTTAAAATTTGATGTTTTCCTAAAGTGGTGGCCAAGTATGACTCATCTTTCTTCTTTATCTCTATATACTAAGAGAATTCAGAAAGTTAGTCTCTATATATTAAGAGGATTTAGAAAGTTATACCTTCAAAAAATGTCAAAATAATATTAAGCTAATTAGATAATCCTTATTCTTGAAAAATAAAAAATAGGGTTAAAATTGTAATTCAACAAAATTAAAAAAAAAAAACTATCAAAGAAACTTTTTTCCTAAAAAATAGCTCATCCTCTATTTAAATATATCTCATGCACGTTTCATAATTTTTTTCTTAAACTCAGAAGTTTACTCTATTTCAAATCCTAAATTTTAGTTTCTTAAAAATCCCTTCCAGTACAGCCTCACTAACAATAGATAAATTCAATTTTGAAAATTGCATTAAACTCAAAATAAATAAAATAAAGAGTCTCATCACACGTGCAGAGCGTGTGTGATGAGGCTAATTTCTTATTAAAATAATATATATTTTACTACATAGCATTATAATATACACACACACACACAAATAAATATACACACACACACACACACACACACACATACATATATAACTATTATTAAACTATTTTACATCATATAATATATAAAAACTAGTAATATAACATGATTTTTTTTGGGCTAAGCAAAACAATTTATCATTATTATTTTTTAAGTAATTGATTATTTGATTAGATTTTTCATATACGTAGATTTGTCTACTTTCTAGCAAATCTTTAATTTATTAGTATTTTTTATGAATTAATCATTTGTTATCTTATTCATTATATTTAATGAGTTATATAATTTGATTTAAAAACTAGATTTGTGGGAATTTAAAAATTATTAATTCATTTTTTTAAAAGACTATTAATTCATTGTTGTAAAAGAAAAAGAAGAAAATAATCTAAAAGTAATATAGTAATGATTGTCTTTTTAGATCTCCAATGATTGAACTCGAAAAAACATCATTTTGAATCATTAAATGGTGAGAGTACTTTAACTAGCATATTAAATACATTTATAAAATTGTTTTAGACTATTGTATATAATAGGGATATAATTAACATATGTATAGAGAGAAAAAAATTTAAATGTCATTTTTTTATCTGTCGGTTAAATTCCTGACTCTGCCACTATGTAAAATGAGATTAAGGAATCAGACTTGGTATTTGTTTGTGGTCATATAACAAGGAAGAGGCTTCTCAAAGAAGGGTAGCTTTCTTTTCATAAGACTTTGACTTAGTTTCCACTTGAGATATTAAACTTTTTTTTTCTCCCCACGGTTGCAAGAGACATGAAATAGAATATATTGCAATATTTATACATTGTAGCTTTCAATAATGCTACTGCAAAGTTTGGATGTTATGCTATCTGCTTGGTTTGTGATAGAGTTCATAAATGGGATTGTCACAACCTTAAAATCTTATAAAAAGTGCTCAATTTCAAAAGGTGAATGTATCACAAAGAAATCCAAAAAAACTAATATCCCATTATCCAAAATAATTGGCAATTGGCTACTAAATATCTTTGCATTTATCTCCAAAACTTCACAGCAGATTTTCCCATAACACATTTTTCAACCTGAAATAAATGTTGGAAATTGCCTAAATTAATTAACAAAATACAAAATAGATTAGAGATATAAGATGAGAGTGTAGAGAAATATAAACTTATTGATTTGATTTGAGGCACGAAACTTAATCCATTGTCCTAAAGAAGCGATTTCGCCCCTACTGGAATGACTCCGTCGGTGCAAATGGCTCAAGCGGTCGCTCTCTAGGATATAACGGCAGCTCTGTTACTCACAAACAGAATTTTGAACTTGTCATTGGATGCCCAATATAAAGGTTGAAGAAAGATATAGGAAATAGTATATCAGATGAATGTAGGATTATATCTCCTTAAAGAGAACTTTATGTGACCCACATTTAAAGATGAAACTCGTGTCTTAAGTTTCTTATTTCATGTCTTAAGTTTCCTATTTGTGAAAGTTACATGTTAGATGTAACATCCTTGAGTAACTCTCAAATGGTGTAACCCATTTGGTTAATAAAAACCATGAAGTTACAACTTTTAAGCTCATTGATGGAAGGAGAGTTATAGAAATCTTCATCTAAAAGGGTCCCTAGTCTAGCCTATATATATAGCCTGTGTTTCCATCAAAAGGATATGTGTGAGGTAAAGGCCATAGACTAGAAGACCCTTTTATATACACTATCATCATATAGTGAGCTTTTTTTCTTCAACGACTTAAACAACTATGGCTGGAGGTATGTATGTTTTATTCCGCAACTCTAAATTTATCTTACAATGAACTCTATTTTTTTTTTTCTACTTCTCGCATTTTTGAAAGAGGAATGGCCTTTTGGTTATATAGAAGAGCTAATAAAAAAATTAAGCACACTTACGCAATTGGCTAGCTCCATTTGCGATTTACTTTCCATAGAAAATTCCCCAATTGCAGTGAGTAGTTTTCTGGATGTTGAAAGTAATGAATTTTTGCAAGAGTTAATAAGGAAAGAAAAGGATGGTAGACTTAGGAAATTCTACCAACAAGGGAGTGATTTGAGGGATTTCATCCCTTTGACATCAGAGTTGCCTAAATCAAAAGTTTATGAAAGCGAATAGATGATATTGGGGATTTGTTTCTGTTAAGTCTCCACGTGCTAGCTAACTTGCTTTATCATGGGATTGGGCGAGTTAAACACACACTTGGGCTTCAAAGAAAAGGGTTTAAAAATTTTTAACAAATCCAAAAATCCCCCACGTGTTAAAAAATTAAATTTTATAAAAAATGGCAGTCACAAGATGAATTAGGGCTGATGTCTTGTGGACTTGAATCAACACTTGGTGTTTATATTTTAGAGTTTGCAAATTTTTGGTGATACAAGATCTTGAACCAGATTCATAAACTGCTGAATATAAATACCTTTTTCTTGTGAATCCTTTGACAAGTTCTCGATTTGGCGCGTTTCGGCCATGCACCCTACCTTGATTTTCATGAGTTCTCTAAAGAGTTTGCCCTCACTCTTATAGGAGGCAGCCCCACTTCCATACTCATATAGCTGAATTCATCAAGTGTGTACTACCACACACCACCCTCAAAGGCTATGAATTCATTAAGAGTTATAAAACTCAAACTCATTAGTTTTGTAGTGAGCATTATCTACACCATAGGGAGGGACAATGAGATCTCATTCTCACTGATAGTGCAATCTTTAATCTCTAAATAATACCCATTGAACCTTTTAAACAAAGGTTGGGTTGTCATCATGGGTGATTCACTCAATGGGCTTAGGTCCCATCCCGCTCGATGTATCATACACTAATTGTCTAGTTATCCCTTTTGGTAAGAGGATCTATAAATTCTTTTCTAACCACACAAACTCCATGGCAATTACACCATTACTTATAAGTTGTCACACTATGTTGTGCCTTAGGTGCATATGCCTCTTCTTTCTATTATAAAGCTTAATTTGTCCACACGTATTTATAGCTTGTAAATCAAAATACAATAATATGGTGATATTAGTATTTCAGCAAGAAGATATCTCAACTTTAATAACTGCCTTTTCTAAGGTAACAAACTCAAATTCCATAGTTGATCAAGCATCATAGGTTTGTTTAGAGGACCTACAAAGTATAGCTCCCTCACCTAGGGTGAAAACATAGCCACTAGTGGAGTGTGTCTTATCATCCTTTGATAACCAATTTGTATCACAACAGTCTTCTAATATTGTTGGACACCCTATATATGTAAGGCCCAAATTCATGGTGCCCTTCATATATCTAAAGATACAAGTTGGAGCATTTAAATGTTCATAGGCAAGATATCTACAAGGTTTTACCAACATCATATGCAATGTTAGATGTGTACAGTTTATTAAAAATATCACACCACCAACAATTTAGCATGCTTAGATTGTGCAACGGAAGATTCTCAATTTTATTATTATTTTTCCTTTCATTCAAAGTTACATCTATCTATACAAGGTTTTTCATATCAAAGAATGAAAGGTCTTTAGTCATTCATATCATCTCTCAAAATAGTATGTCATCCACATATAGGCACATGAAAACATCACTATCACCAAAAAGTTTTTATTTTTTATTCATACATCTATCAAGTTTGTTCACAACAATTCTGTCAGAAACCAAAGCTTTATTGAGCTTTTTATGCCATTGTTTGATAAGAGGTTCAAACTGGACATCAATGTCGTACACGTGAGGGACCTAAATTTTGTACTTAGGTTGGAAACTTTCATTAACTTCGACTGGCAACTACAGGCATCCCACCTCATCCTCGGCTGCACCCCGGTCTACATGAGCTATTAACCTTTCGGACAAGCCCTGTTAATGGATAGCCCATTGCTATCTTATATCAACGTACGACACTAAAGCTTTTTTCCACCGCATCTAACAGTCGATGAAGCTTGGTATCTTAGGCCCCAGCTAATTAGGGTAGGTTCGTTAGTACCTGTGAGGGACTCATCAGCTGATTTAGTTTTCCAAGGTCGCGTCGGTCACATCCCGGTTGAGGAGCCTTGTGTTAAAGTCCAACCTGCTGACCAAGTAGAGGTTAAGTCAGTAGAATCCTCGGGTGCCGAAGCCTAAAACGCAGAGGACGAAATGGTGGTTTGACGGAATATGACTGTTGATTGGTTTCTGCCTGGTGGACGTCCTCTTGTGCAACAGCAGCAAGCCAAGACAGGGATCAACCCCCTCCAGCTCCCTGTGCTCGAAAAAGGCCCCACAATACCAACCAGCTCCCTAGAATGCCAGAAAAGACTCCTCCAAGGACTCCTCCAGCTCCTACCATGGCTGCTGTGGTCATTCGAGAACCTGCCAGTGGCACACGTCCAATTGTGCAGGTTAGGTCTAATGTGTCTTCCTCCTCTTCATCCCCCCTACTGCTGGATGGCAAACTACTTTCATGCTCAGGAGTGAACCTCTTCCTGTGAGCTCTAGTATAAGGAATTGGGCCGCAGGCGAGGGTGGGCACATAGCTTGGAGCCTCGGGCAGGTCCTACAACTGTCTGAGGATGTGAAATACTTCTTCGGCGGGAGCGATGAGGCCTTGGCTGTTTGGCTGCAATGGCATACTATCGCGGTAACATATCTCATTTGTTTTCTTACTCCCTATTACGTTACTCAAATATTTTTGGCGAAAACCACATTTTAGTTCCTACATTTTCACACGATTCTCATTTTGGTCCCTACATTTTTTTTTCACCACTTTTAGTCCCTGTCCTGAAAAACACCTTTCGTTTTTGTCCCTACCGTTACTTCTTTGACAGAAATAGTCTACGTGGCAAACGGAAGGCATCGCTGGCACACGTCAGCATTAAAATAATAATATAATATTTTTTTACATTAAAATAATAAATAAAAATGCCACCTCTAAAAATTAAAAATCAAGTAATGAAATAAATTTAAAAAAAAAAAACCTGAATAAAAGAAAAGAATTAAATTATTTTATTTTTTTGAAGAACACGAAGAATGAACATGAACTAGATCTATGCGGTCAATCATCCAACCTTGCCCAGAAGATTAAAGAATCAAAAAAAAAAATTTCTCCGCTCTTACATTTCAAACCCATAAAATCACTCAGATTTACAAAACACAACGAAGAAAATTAAAAATCAAATAATGAAATAAATTTAAAGACCTTCAACAATTACTCAGTCGATTTTTTCACATTCTCATTACAAGCACAAAGACCTTCAAAGTTTCAAATCACAAAGACCTTCAACAAACACAAAGACCTTCAAAGTTTCATCCAAATTCACAAACCCAACAAAGCAGACCCATTGCGCCAAGAGGGAGACCCATTGCGCCAACAACACAGACCCATTGCACCAACAAACAAAGCAGACCTTCAGTAGTGCTCAAGAGGGAGAGATTGATCTTAGCATTTCGCCAGTCTTCCATTGCGCCGCCGCCAACCATGGCTGTCACTGGTCTTGCGTTGCGCCGCCGCCGCCAGCAACTGATCTTAGCATCTCTCTCTAACCCGAGTTAAACTGATCCCAGCCTCTCTCTATCTCTAACCCAGATCAAACCAAGATCCAAAAACCTTAGAGAGAAAAAGTTTCAGTCAACAGAGAGATGTATACCAAAACCGATCTCAGCTTTGAGGGAATTGATTTTGGCTGGGGCTAATTTGGCCGCAATTTGAGGCTTTGAATTTGTTTTTGTGTGATTAGGTCAGATGGAGTGGTTTGTGAGGTTTTGAATTTCTTTTTGTGTGTTTAGGTTAGACGGAGTAGTTTGTGAGGTTTAGATTTGGTAGTGTTTTTTGTTTTTGTGAGTTTTTTTTTTTTTTTTTCTGTTTTTTTCTTCTTCTTTTATTCAGGTTTTGTTTTTTAAATTTATTTCATTATTTGATTTTTAATTTTCTGAGGTGGCATTTTTATTTATTATTTTAATGTAAAATAAAATATTATATTATTATTTTAATGCTGACGTGTGCCAGCGATGCCCTCCGTTTGTCACGTAGACTATTTCTGTCAAAGAAGTAACGATAGGGACAAAAACGAAAGGCGTTTTTAGGACAGGGACTAAAAGTGGTGAAAAAAAAAATGTAGGGACCAAAATGAGAATCGTGTGAAAATGTAGGGACTAAAATGTGATTTTCGCCAATATTTTTGTATGATTACTAATATAGTCCAACCAGGTGGCGCAACTGGCTTTCATGAAGGAGGGTAGATTGAAGGACGTTGCAGAGGAGGCTGATAAGGAGAGGGCCTTAAAAGATGTTGCCAAGGCCACGGCTAAGGAGAGGAATATAGCCATGGAGAATGCCAAGGAATGGACGAGGGTAGTTGAGAGTGCCGGAGCACTTGCTAAGCAAAAGGTGGTAGAGACAGAAGTCAAGTTAGGGGGAACGGAGCTTAAAATGGCCAAGGGTGAGAGTATAAACTGAGAAAATAATAAGGAAATTGCTGAGTTAAAAGCAACCTTGGAGGCAAGCGAGGACAAATGGTACATTGCAGGTGTCACGGATGCCGAGAACTCAGCCGAGCCAGTCATGTACCAATCTCGGCGGAACGGGTTCAGTGAGGGATGAATGGTGGGGATTCTAGCTATGGGAGTGCCCGAAGACTCCCCTTTCAGAAACCCCAACTAGGTTTCTTACCTAAATCCTCCTCCCCTAGTTCAAAACCCCACAGGTGTTAAAGAAGAAGAAGACACCCCAAGTATGAGGAAGTTGGTGCAGGAGATTGACTCCCATGTTAAGTTGATCAATATCAAAATCACTAACAACCCTAATGCCGTGCAGAGTTCAGCTCAGCCTCGACTCCCAGATTCTACTACCCAACCAACCGTGGACATTACTCCAGCTTAGCCGGATTAGCCCCAAGACCTTGTTACTTGAAGAAATTACTTGAAGAAATAATCTCTTTACTTACTTTGCTATTCCCCTTTATTTGCTTTATTTTAATTTGCCAATGGTCACCGGGATGTGGTGACAAGACCAATTCATCTCAGTTTTGAGAACTTCATATTTATGACTTGTGAAAATTTCTATTGCTATTATTTCTTGTTGGATTTAAATTATCTTTGCCATATTTAAGTTCTATTCTTTGTAGATGTTTCATAACCAAGACTGAACTAGGGTTTCGTCTTACTGTGAATAAAGGATTCAATCAAACTTAGACTTTTATTTTTAGGAAACTTAGTATAATGCTTTGGTATGGTCAACAACCGATATCAAACTAAATCAAACCTTTGATGGTTTTTTGCAGTGAGGTGTCCACCTGGTCGGTAACTAGGATCGAATCGAGCCGAGGTTTATGTCCTTAGGCAATTTTAGCAAGAAGGATTGCACTTGGTCGGTGACCTAGATCTAACCAAACAGAATTTTTTGTCCTTAGGTAATTTTAGCAATAAGGTTTCCGCTTAGTCAGTGACCGAGATAGAACCGAACCAAGATTTCTGTCCTCAGGTAATTTCAGCAATAAGGTTTCCACCTGGTTGGTGACTGGGATCGAACCGAGCTAAGGTTTCTATCCTTAGGTGATTTTAGCAATAAGGTTTCCACCTGGTCGGTGATAGGATCGAACCAAGGCTAGTTTTTTGTCCTTAGGTGATTTTAACAATAAGGTTTCCACATGTCGGTGACCGGGATTGAATCGAGCCGAGGATTCTGTCCTTAGGTGATTTTAGCAATAAGGTTTCCACCTGGTCAATGACCGGGATCGAACCTAGCCGAGATTCTGTCCTTAGGTGATTTTAACAATGAGGTTTCCACTTGATCGGTGACTGGGATTGAACTAAGTCGAGGTTTCTGTCCTTAGGTGATATTTAACTAGATAATAAAGCCTAGAGTTTTTGCAACATTACACACATAGATATTGTTATTTACATATTAATTCACACACAACCCAAGTTACTACACTTCCCACAGTTAGTGGTAAAATATTTTCAAATTTTGAACATTCCATGGTCGAGGAAGTGGCCTCTCCTCCATGTCCTCTAAATAATATGTTCCTGCTTTAGCGATAGCAATAACTCTATACGGTCCTTCCCAGTTCGGAGCCAACTTCCCAGCGTTGACATCCTGCACATTACCCACTGCTTTCCGTAATACCAGGTCTTCAGCGCCAAACTCCCTTTTTCTTTATATCCCTATTGTATCGTCGGGCAAGTTTCTATTGATAATCTGCTAATCATATGGTCGTAGCTTCCTGGCATTCTTCTAATAAGTCCAATTGCTTCACCATTAACTCTTCACTCTTGGCTAAGGTAAATCTTGAAACTCGAGCACTGGATAGACTTATTTCAGCCGAAATGACAGCCTCTGCCCTATACATTAAAGAATATAGGGTTTCCCCCATGGACCTTCGTGGGGTTGTTCGGTAAGCCCACAAAACATTTGTCCACCTGCCCTTGGTTCCTTCTAGCCTCTTTTTCAATCCATTCACAATTGTTTTATTGGTTGCTTCGGCTTGACCATTGCTTTGTGGGTATGTCGGGGTTGAATATTTGTTCTTGATGCCAAGGTCACTACAAAACTTGCAGAAGGTTTTACTGTCAAACTGTAGCCCATTGTCAAATACCAGGGACTTTAGTTTCCCGTGGCTCAAGGGAACGGGCCGATGATGTCTAGCCCCCACTGTGCAAAAGGCCATGGGTTGTTAATGGGATTCAAACTCCCTACCAGCTGGTATATCAATAGGGCATGCATTTGACACTACTCACACTTCCGGACATGGTCGACGACATCTCTTTGCATCTGGGGCCACCAAAACCCTTGGGTCATTACCCGATGGGCTAACAAGCATCCCTCGATATGACTACCACATATCCCTTCATGGATCTCGATCAAGAGCTCGTCAACTTTACTGGGATATAGGTAAAGTAGGTAAGGTCCCCCAAAAGACCTCTAGTATAACCTGTGATCCTCAGACAACCAAAACCGAGCAGTAGTTCTGCGTACCCTTTAGCTTCCTTTTCATTGCTCGGTACACGGTCCTTGGCGAAAAAGTCAATGATCAGATCCATACGACATGGCTCAGACACCCTAACATTTGAAACATTCATTTTTACATCTATGCTAGGTTCTTTTTCAACTTCTGCTTTGATTAATCGAGGTACCTCCTTGGTTAACAATGATGCCAATGTAGAAAAAGAATCTGCATGTCTATTCTGTCCCCAAGCAATTTGAATCAAACTCACCTTCGGGAACCAGCTCATGGTTTGTTTTACTAACCGCAAGTAATTGATCATCCGGGGATCTTTGGCCTCAAAGTTGCCCTCTACTTGGTTAATAACCAGCCGTGAATCCGAGTATATCTCTATTTCCTGCTCCTCTAGGTCAAGAACGGCTTTCAGTCCAATAAGTAAGGCTTCATACTCGGCTTCATCGTTGGAAGCTTTAAAACCCAATCTAAAAGAGTGCTCCACCCATATTCCTTTCAGGTGTGATTATAACAATCTCGGCCTCCGCTCCCATTGCATTGGATGCATCGTCCACAAATACTTTCCAAGGCCGAATTTCCACATGGCACATAATCTCCACCTCTCTTTTCAGGGAAAACTCTATGATGAAGTCAGCAAGGACCTAGCCTTTGACCGAACTTCTAGGCCTATACGGTATATTAAACAAACCAAGCCTAGTTCCTCATTTGGCTATTCGGCCTATGAAGTCTGATCTCTTTAGCAAAGACTGCAATAGATTCTCAGTCAGTACATAAACGGTGTGGGCTTAAAAGTAACAAGGCAGCTTTCTAGTGGCATGTACCAATGCCAATGCCAACTTCTCTAGAGGTAAATACCTTGTTTTCGCATCGACCAAGGTCTTACTAATGTAATAGACCTGCTGTTGTACACCTCGGTCCCTCAACAATACGAAATTTACAGCGTGATCGGATATGGAAAGATACATGAATAAATCCTCACTAAGCTCCGGAGCAAACAATATCGGTGCCTGTACCAAATACTTCTTCAAATCCTGGAAAGCCTCTTCACACTCCTCGGTCCACTGAAAACCCTTCCATTTCTTCAACAGCTGATAGAATGGACGGCACCGATTAGCAAACTTTGAAATGAATCGGTTCAACGCGGCCAACTTGCCGGTCAAGACTTGTACTTCTTTGGGGTTGCTTAGTGACTTGAGGCGCTCTAGAGCACTAATTTGGTTAGGATTCACTTCTATTTCTCGGTAAGTGATCATGTACCCTAGGAACTTGCCAACTCTCACGCCAAAGACACAAACACAACTTGTGCCATCTGAGTACTTCAAATATATCTGTGAGGTTGCCTACATGCCCTTGCTCTTCCTTGCCTTTTACTACCATATCGTCAATGTATACCTCCATGGTATGATCGATCTTCCCCCTAAACATCCTAGTCGTCATCCTTCGATATGTGGCCCCTGCATTCTTGAGGCTGAACGACATCACAATATAGTGACAATTAGCTTCAGAAGAGATAAATGACATATTTTCCTGGTCTTCGGTAGCTAGAGCAATCTAATGGTAACCCTGAAAAGTATCTAGAAAACTCATTTTTGGGTGTTCGTACGTCGCGTCTACCAATTGAGCAATCTAATGGTAACCCTGAAAAGTATCTAGAAAATTCACTTTAATTGGCATGCCATATAGCTCCATAGACTTTTACTAAAAATTCGTTGGTTAAATTGCAAATTACACCTCTTAAAAAGTGTTTAGATTTTACACCATGAAATTTCAGAATTTGGATTTTACCTTAGAAGTTTGGGGGTGTTTGGATTTTAAATCCTTAAATTTTAAAATTTGGATTTTACCCCCTAAATTCTAAGGGTATTTGAATTTTATTCCCTAAAATTTAAGAGTGTTTGGATTTTATACCCTCTAAAGTAGTAAAGTTTCAGAATTTGGGGGTGTAAAATTCAAACACTTTCAAACTTTAAGGGGTAAAATCCAAATTCCGAAATATTAAGGTATAAAATTCAAATACTTCAAACATCAGGGAGTAAAATCTAAATTCTGAAACTTTAAGGTGTAAAATCCAAACATTCCAAACTTTAAGAGTGTAATTTGCAATTTACCTTTTTTTTTTGTGTGAGAAATTACAGTTTTAAGAGAGTCTATTCAAATATTTTTGGTAATTTAAAAATATAGTAACTTCAAATTATAATCAATAAAAACTATTAGGGTATTTTTGGTTGGAGTGAAAACAAGGAGGATGGAAAATAGAGAGAGAAAAATAGGGTGAAAAATTATATTTTCCATTGTTTGGTTGAGAGGGGGAGGAGGAGAGAAAAGTGGTGGGGCCCACAAGTTTTCTCTCCTCTCTCTCCAAAATACAATCTCTCCAAATTGGAGAGAAAATTGAAGTAAAAAGTGAAAAAAATATTTGGACAAAACTGCTCTCCTATGATTCACGTTACTGCCTCTTTTTTTTTTTTTTTTTCCTTTGACTTTTCCAGATTTCTTTGTAAATAACGTTAGCTTGTCTTTTTTTTTTTTTTTTTTTTTTTTTTTTTTTTTTTTCAGTTTTCTTTGTAACGTGGCCTGCACTGTCTCTTTTTGGGTAACTTTTTTTTTTTTTTTCGTTTTTTCTTTTTGGGTTTTGTCAGGTGTGGGTTACCGTTCTTCTTCTTTTCCTTCTTTTTTTTTTTTTTCTTAATTTTTTTTTTTTTTTAAGAAAACACTTTTGAATGATTTTTTATGTTATTTTTGGAAATGTCCACTTTCATCTATATACAATTTTTTTATAAAATATAATGTATTACTTTTTGTTTTATTTAAGAGGGGCATGATGGTAAATTTATACAAACATTATTTTCAACTAAACCAAAAAGTTTTCCATCCCTCCACTTTTCCACCCTCTCAACCAAACACAAATGAGAAAAACTAAAAACTTTTCTATCCTCCCACTTTTTCATCCTCCCTCCATTTTCTATCCTCTCACTTTTCCATCCTCTTAACCAAACGGACCCTTAATCTTTACAAAGAAATAAAAATAGAAAAACAAGTGCCAGCACACTAGCAGAGGCTAATATAAGTGGGGAAAGTTTTGTTAGTCATTGCTTCTTGTACTCATATAATTTCCTTTTCCGAGTGGGAGAAGGTTTGTGCACCGACTTTGTATAAACTTTCGATAAATAAGCAACGAGTAAATAATCTTTTCATCACTGTGTTGAGATTTAGATAGCAAGAAAATACAAAGATGGATAGTGTAGTAGTGAGAAAAGTATGGAAAGAAAATCTCGTAGGGGAGTTCGAACTCGTAAAGGTGGCACTGAGGAGCCACCGCACGGTGTCAATCGACACAGAGTTTCCTGGTGTTGTCTACCGACCTGCTAACGTCGACGGGCACGACCTCGGAAAGCTCCCTCCGAACTGGAACTACCACGTTATCAGAGACAACGTGAACTCCACCAACATTATTCAGTTGGGTCTTGCTCTTTGCGACGACAACGGTTGTCTTCCTGATTTCGGTACCAAGTGTCAGTACGTGTGGGAGTTCAACTTCAGAGATTTCGACGTTTACAATGATCTCCAGAACCCGGAATCGATCGAGTTGCTTGAGCACCAAGGAATCGATTTTGACAAGAACTTGAAGGAGGGTATTGAGTCTGCCGACTTTGCTGCGTTGATATTGGAATCTGGGTTGTTGGGCAATCACTCTGCTTTCACTTGGGTCACCTTTCATGGTGCCTATGACATTGCCCACTTGATGAAAATCTTGATTCGGCGACCACTGCCGTATGATCTGACGGAGTTTATGATCATGGTGCAGAGTATATTTGGTAAAAGGCTTTTCGACTTGAAGCATATGACGAAGTTTTGTGATGGACTTTATGGGGGTTTAGAGAAAGTGGCTAACGCATTGGGAGTGCAACGTTTGGCTGGGAAGAGTCACCAGGCTGGTTCGGATACCTTGTTAACTCTGCAGGCTTTCAAGAAGTTCTTGGACGTGTACTTCAAAGAACAGAACAATGGTGGACTCGGAGTCAGACAAAATGGGCATTTGTTGACAATGATGCAGTGTGTTCTTCATGGCTTGGAGTTGAATAATGACTTTCACCAATCCAATAATGCCGGCTTGAAAATAATTAATCCGTTTAGCCATGGCTTTCATAGGTTAAATCTGAATAGTAGTGCTGGCGTGAAGATGATTAATCCGCATCAATTGAATAGTGCTAGCTTGAAGATGATTAATCCGCGTCAATTGAATAGTGCCGGCTCGAAGATTATTAATCCGTTTAGTCATGGCTTTCTTGTGATAAATCTGAATTTGTGCACACAAACATCTGCAACATGTAATTGATTTTCATTCAAAAACTTTGTTTTGATTTTTCTTTTCTGTTTTTGGTTTATAATGTCAATACAGGGTTAAATCTTTTTAGTTTCTATTTGTTCAAATTTTATTTTGTTTTTCTGGTCCTTGATTTTAATATGGGTGCAAACCTGGGTCAATATCTATTATAACACATGACTATCAAAATAACATCGCTATTTACCTCAAAGAAAATATAAATAACATCGCTATGAATTACTCTTGCCTGTGTACTAAAGAATTACTAAGCAGACAGTAAACAAATGGGAACAATTTGCTTACACCTCTTTAAGATATTGGAGTAACTATAGGAAGTCACATCCACTTTCCTTACATCTAAACAATGTTTTAATTGTGAAAGAAATGGTGACTGCACATACCATGTAACCCATAGTATGTATTAAGAAAAGTGAAAAAGAAGAGAGAATCAATATACGGATATTTACAAGAAAAAATGAATGATACGACATTCTGCAGCGTATGAAGTTCTATATACAAGGTGTTCATCTAGAACTTGTTTCAATTTTTGAAGGAAACCAAAAAAAAAAAAAAAACACTATCCTCAATGGTATCGCAAGGCAGAAGCATGGACCTAAATACACTTCAATAGAAGAATGACTTTCATGAATGATCAAAACCAGTTCAAATGCTTTGGTATTAGTAACTATACCTATAGCTAACACCTGAACCTTTGGGCTAAAAAAGAAATCACCTTTCAAATGAACAAAAAATTACTATGTGCCAGCAGATTCACAGACGGCCCCAACTTTCAAATGAACAAAAAATTACTAAGTCAGTCAGCAACGATTACCATAATCCCTGATCCTCATCTTCCTCCCTAAAGGAGTCACATCTGTGCATCATCCAGCCCCCTCTTGCAACAAATGAGTTAACATCAAAACCAAAGATCAATCTGATTGCTGAAGTATGTCCACTCTATCACGAAAAGGAAAAGACAATCCAAGAAAGCATCCTATTTCAACACAGCCCTATCCACAACTTTTCTTCTCAACCCTACAACACTGCGTGTATTTCAAGCAGTGTCTTGGAAAGAAACTTGAATTTCGGAACTACGCCTTGGCTTGATAACTGATGCAGTGGCCAAGCCCTGAAGCAATTTCACAACATCCACAGTATCGTCAAGATAGTACCTAGCTTTGCTTGGTTTTTGGCCAACCGTACATGCAAAGATCTCTGGTGCTGCAGGGAGACATGATTCATTAGCTATGCTTGATATGCTTTCAAACATGTCCTCATCAGATCTATCATCCCCAATGCACATCACAAAATCAGGTTGTTTCCCATTACTAATCATGGTAGAGAGAACTTTCTCTGCAACTAGCCCTTTAGTGACTCCCTGCAATGTGGATGCCAATGTTAGACACTCCAAAAACCAACCAATAACAGGGACACAGAAGAGAGAGAGAGAGAGAGAGAGAGAGAACATGCATACCTGTGGCTTTACTTCAACAATATGTTGGCCCCTCTTTACAACTACAGGCTCATTTGCTAGTACATTTTCAAGATGGTCCAAAAGCTCCTTGGCCTGACAAGTCCCAAAGTCAGGATCAGCATCTTGATGGTGCCATACCAAGGCACTCTCCTTGGCCTCTATATTGGAGCCATCAGTTGTCTCTGTGTACGATCTCATTACAGGTGCTGCAATCCTTTTCCAATCAAAATCTGTGGCTATGGGATTTGTTTCCCAATTTGATGTCCTACTCCACCTAGAATTTGAATCATAGAAAATATGAAATTAATACATGTTGCCAATTATCTGAAAAACATCATTTTGATAAAGGGACACAGCACATTCAATGCACTTGAAAATTACCTTTATTAAATGGAACTCCTATTTCATGTAGGAAAATGTGTTAGAAACGAAAATTACAAATTAGCACCCATAATTATGAAAATATAACATACCTTATGAAGTATCCATGCTCAGCCGCAATACCAAGATTCTCACATTGAGCAAACCATTCATTAAGTGAGTCTTTCCCTCTACCACTAACTATGAACACTGTGTTCTTAGGGTCATCACACAGGTTTTTCAGAACAGAAATAACTTCGGGGGATGGGGTTTTAACAATTGAAGCTTGGGGCACTACTGTACCATCATAATCCAAAAATATTGCTCTTCTATTCGTCCTCCTGTATGCAGAGACAATGTGATCAATAGAAAGCTTCCGGAAACTTGGGGAGAGAGATATAACTCTAAAACCCAGACCAAATCCAAGGCCCCAACAACGTTTGCTGTAGTGATCTTTGCATGCTCGATCCAAATCCTGCACAAAAGCGCGGGACCAATAAGCCACATCATGGGTGCTAATATAGCGAAAGTGTTTCTCATGCCGCAACTGCTTCTCTAAATCAGGCATCATAATTGCCAAATATAGTGCATTGGCAACAGCATCAATATCCCATGGGTTCACCTTAATTGCCCCACTTAGCGATGGTGAGCACCCTATGAACTCTGAAACAACAAGTGTACTAGCACGAGAAGAAGCAGAGGCAATTCCCAGAGCTTCATCCATTTTTGGAGTCCCTTGCCTACAAACAGTATACTTGTATGGGACTAGATTCATACCATCCCTCACAGCATTTACGATGCAACATTCTGCCAAAGCATAATAGGCAGTCTTCTCATAGGTAGGGACCTTACGGTCAATTAGAATAACCGGTTCATAGCCTGGAAAACCAAAATCCTCATTTATCTTTCTGGTGGTCATATATGTCTCCCTTTTTGCTTCTTGGACATCTTTCCCTGTGCTCCTTGCAGGATTTATAATTTGCACCAGGACAAGTTTGCCCCGCAACTCTTCATGCTGCAACAAAAGCCGTTCCAAGGCTAATAATTTTAGACTGATGCCTTTGAATATGTCCATGTCATCGGCACCAAGAATTAGTTTTTTCCCCTTGAATTGTTTCTGGATCTCTTTGGCCTTCATGGAAGAAGATGGGTGATTCAATGCAGATTCAAGTAGACCCATATGAATCCCCACAGCCAAAATTTTGATATACACAGTGCGTCCAAAATATTCAAGTCCAATGTGGCCCCGCTTAGATTCAAACACCAAGCCCATCAGTCTACTGCAACAAGATAGAAAATGGCGAGCATAATCGTATGTATGAAAACCAATCAAATCAGCATTAAGCAATGCTCTCATGATTTCTTCCCTGACTGGCAGAGTCCTGTAGATTTCTGATGAGGGAAATGGGCTATGGAGGAAGAAGCCAAGCTTGACTCGATTGAAAGCCTTTCTCAAAAATGTAGGGAGAACCATGAGGTGATAGTCATGAACCCATACAAAATCATATTCCGGATTGATCACCTCCAGAACCTTGTCTGCAAATATTTTATTAGCAGAAACATATGCCTGCCAAAGTATCCGGTCAAAGCCATTGCCATGGTCTGGGCAAATGGGCAGCATGTAGTGAAAAAGGGTCCACAAATATTGTTTACAGAACCCATGATAGAATTTCTTTTGAAGGTCAGGAGGAAGGAATGTGGGCACACAATTGAAATCCTCCAGCAGTTTCTGGGAAACTTCTTCTTGCTCACTTGCATCTACTTCAACCTTCAAAGATCCCACATATACAACATCATTGTTAGATGAGAAACCATCCTTAAGCTGTAAATAAAGTGAATCTTCATCAAAACTAAAGCACCATCTGCCAGATTCTGGATCCTTTTGAGCATGAAGAGGGAGAAAATTTGCCACTAATATTATTTTTTGACGGGTGTTAGGGGAGAGAACATCTAAATCTCCACTACTATCTACATCAGGAATGATTCCAGGAGTAGTCAACACCCGTGGAAGTGGTCTAGGAGTTTGAGGGAAACTCAACATATCCGCAGATGACAATTCCAGCAAACTTATGCGAGAAGTCCTTGACACCATGATTGCCTGTAGGTGTTCATATATCTGTTATTTGAATTTTAAAATGCAGAACAATGAAGGAAAGATGCCCTTCCCGCCAAAAATATCGCAATGGATTAATCCAAATTAAAGACAATCAAATACCTGCAGGAAGGGAGCAAAAGACCGTTATAACCACCCTATAAAGGACAATGCCCAGCATTGGAATTATGCAATAAAATACGCTTCTGTAAAAATCCACCATTCAATAATTACAATGGAGCAATAAATCTTTCATTTCTTATCAACTACCGGTTGAATAAGGATTTTTTTTATTTTTTTTTATTATTATAAGTTATGCTATATACTGCTTTCTGTGAATGTTTCTCCACCAGAAAAAGTCATTCAAACAGTCAAACTCACTAAAGAAGAAAATTTCACATGATTCTACTATAGAATGAATAACATTTTCAAATATGTTCCCTACCGCAATGATTAGAGCTCTAAGTCTGGCACATCCCCAACTAGGAACATCAAATGTAAGTGCACTTAGAATGTATTTTATCAGCTATATACGTAGTTATTAAAAATACAGGTGCCTCTTAGACAGGGAGCTTATGCCTGCTTCAACCTATGAAGCAATGAAAAAAAAAGGTCCCAAACCATAGCGAGGATAGAAGAAAGACATGCCTAGCTGCTATTTACAAGCAAACAGACCCACGTCAAACTAAGCAGAAAAGAGAAAAGATAATCAGGATAAATGAAAGAAACCCAAAGGCAGAGCCTTGAATATTTTCTAAAGTGTAGACACCATAGGAAGGCACAATTGATCTTGCCTACGATACCCTCAGATATCAAATTATTTTTTATAAACAATTTCTATCCCATACAAATCTAACACCATTTTCAATTATACATGAAATACCCTTCGATGCTTAATTGCAGATGAAGGTTGTCAAAAAGAGCTATATGATCTTATGCTTTCATATGCTGAAATGACGCAGTTATACAGCTTACCTTGTTTCTTAAGATAACCATTCCATACGTGAAGTGCATATGTTAAAATGGGAATAAAGACAGGAAAAATAAAGACAAAAAGAGTAGTTACAGAATGAACATGATAAGCAGATAAAAAATGCCAAGAGTGATACTACAGCCACAGCTTAATCTTGAAATTTACAATATTTAAAATTTTCAATTCATATCTTAATTTCCATCATATTCTATAGAGAAAAGAGCTGCATTCATGTATCCACAATTAGCAGAAAACAACAAAGAGCTAAATGTTCTGACATAATTTCAAATATCTGAATGCTCAAAGACCATCTAGAGGTGACTTCTTTGCAGAGACTCATCCTAGAGGTGACTATTCATGCTAACTCAATTTATATCATGCAAGGTTTAACTAACAACAAAGGGAAGAAAATGTAGATAGAGAAACAGACAAAAACATGTATATACAATTATACAGGTAACAAGGGAAGGACTATGTTTCATTGGTTTATATGAATATAGTCAATTAGTCATTGTATATACTTATCAACAAAATATATATATATATATATATAGTCAGTGTAAATGCTTACCAAAAAGTCCTTTATATATAACTCTGACCTACTTGTTAAAACGTATGAATACAATCACTAGAGGATCAGGACAAATTTTATGAAGCCAGCGGAATGGAAAGGAATATTCTATAAAACAAAATTTATGAAGCTTGTGGAATGGAAAAGAATATTCTTGAATTGATTTTTTAATATAAAATAAAAAATTAAAGTATATTGTATCAATATACTACTTAATACACATCCCTTTGCTTCCACCAAGACCATTAAATGACCTTATCTGATCTTCTAATAATGGAATAGGGATATGTTCAATTTAACATATCACATAAGTGGTTAATGAATTAGATTTGGATAATGATGAAGTTCTTACTTACATTCATATATATGAAATATTTTTCCTATGGATAGGTTTTTTTTTACAGATTTTAGGAGGCCACCATTTGTCTTTAGCTCCTTGAAATAATTATTGATTCATCACTAAATCAGCTTATCTGGTTACTAATAACGGACAAAGCGGAATAATCTTCAATTAATGTAATAAATAATAGCTTCTTGGCCATTCATTGGTTCATCCTTATCTTCAACAGTAATGGAAATTTCTTACTAGAAATAGTATAATAAAACCCAGAAACCATTGCTCTAACCAGATTTAGTATTCCAAAATATTCACATGCAATTTGTATATTTGATTGATAAAATCTTCCCGATGTTATTTTTCTTCAAGACTCCATTTTTCTTGACCGTTCAACCTTATCCACTGTGCTAAAGAATAACTCTCATGCCCCTTGACCTTTCTTTAAAGACATATTAATCCATCCATCCATACATACATACATAAACATACAAAAATTACATCCATTGAACCAAAAGAACAAAAAGAAAGAGAGAGAATTATGTAGCCAAACAAAAGCTAGCAGAATTGGCAATATGAAACCATAGAACCATGAGAAGTTTCAGCAAAAAATTGAAATGCCAACAAGGCAACAATCCCACGTGGAGAGAGAGAGAGAGAGAGAGAGAGAGAGAGAGAGATTACCAGAATAGAAACCAAGCTGATCCAACAATAGAGCTTCTAGTTAAGCGGTGTGTGACAGTAAAGATCTATTTTTCTGCAAAGAAAAACCATACCAACAAAAGAAAAAATCCAGATAAGCAATGCAAGTTATGTTTGGTTGGCAAGAAACCCAAGAAAAGATAAAGAAAGAAGACTCTGCCATCTCACAGAAGAAAACCCAAGTCCTCATCTTTTACATTTCCAAGAGCCAAAAAAGCAAAGAGACCAATGTGAACAAACTTACCAGCAGGAAAAAAAAGAGGAAGTACAGAAACGAAATACTCCATCAGAGAAAAAGAAAAAAAGAGAAGAGAAAGAACGTTTAGTGTATGATGTTAGGTTCGAAACTGGTGAGATTTGTGAGGAGCTTTTATGGGTCCGAAACTGACTTGGAAAAAAATAAAAAAAGTGTGAAAAAAAAATAATACTATTTATATATGTTGAAGGTTCCGTTTGGAATGGTGTTTGTTTGTATATTTGTTAATTTGATAAATTGTTCGTTCAACAAAGGAAGCTCTTAGATTAGATAAAATCGTAGAAAGTCAAGAAAAGAAAGATATATATGAGAGAGAGGGAGAGAGAGAGAGAGAGAGAGTGTTACAGTTGGATTGCAACCATGGTTGGTCTTACGTTATAGTCTTGTGGATTTGGTCACCCACAAATACCCTTAACCTTCAACTTTATTAGGTGTGTACCCTTATTCATTTCCTAACTTTTGTTCTTTTTTCTTTCTTTTAATAAATGTGTTTTTTTTATTAGCATATTTTGGGAAAACTTTGGGTGATGGGCTCAATAATTTGTAGGGTAGTATTTATTATACAGGCATTTATACACGTAATGCACACATACGCGTAATGCGCACGCTTTTCAAAAAAATATAGTCGAAGTTGGAACTCATTTTTGGAATGTGTGTGCATTGTGTGCATTAAGTGATTTACACTAAATATTTTTCTAATGTAAAAGACATATTGTAAATCCAAAATTTTTATGTTTCATCTTTCAATTATTAGTTCATAGGGTTTTCAGGGTATCTTATAGACTTTACTCCAAAAACAACAAAAGGGGTATCTCATAGATAGGGAGATAAATAGTTTGACTAAAAAAACTTGGATACCATGTATACAAATTAAAATGTGTTATTTGTATTGCTTTATCCTCTGCGTCCTTATAGAAATCAATAAGTCTTGCTAAGAAAGCAAATTTTGACAACTTTTGAGGTGATACTTTTTTCTTTTTCTTTTTTTTGAAGCTGTTGAGATGAAATGTTGTGAACTTGTGATCCTAATGTCATCATTTACGAAAAAAATTATTTATCATGTTGAATTAACACTATTCACATTCATTGTCCAAATAGTTTGCAAGTGTTTTGTGCTAAAGTTTGTAGTAATTTCAATGTTTTCCTATGATAAAAGTGCTATTAGGAGGACCTGTTTAAAAATGATATTTAATCAACTATAACTCACTCTGACAAATTGTGAAAGATGTGCTATCACCTTTAACATTTTAATGCCATTAAAAAAAAAAAACCTATAACATTTTAACATGTCGGTGATAATTTTTTCTGCAATACTATGTCTTTCTAGATGCTAATTTTTTTTTTCAAAAGCAGTTTATCTTTTATTTAAAGTGTTAAATTTGATGGCTTCATTTGGGAATCAGGACACTTGTCATCCTTGCAATGCAAAGGGTGTGATGTCCCATTTCTAATTTAAGAAATCGTTTAAATAGGTAATAATGATAAAAGAGTAGGAGTAAAGAAGATTATTCATAGGTTAGTTTTCTATCACCCAAAAAAAAAATCATAGGTTATTTAAAACACACACACAAATGAAGAATACTTGAATGGAAAATTTGGCAATATGTCATCTGGCTAAGAAGAAGGGGTTAAATATGTAATTCAATAGGATTAATAGTCAACCCATGATTAAAAAAATTAGGTTAACCTCAATCCTCCAATAGATTGTTCTGTACCTAAAACCTAATTCTTTAGGCAACAAAAGAAAGACTTCATTATTACCATAAAGAATATTATCCTTCAATCCTGTTCTTGCTCTACCAATCTTTTATGTGCTATTATTATTTTGTGGGTAGAAATAATATTTATTGACTGTCTCTTGGTTTCTTAAAAAAATAAGTAATGAATGAAAGCTGAAAATCCCTGGTGTTCTCTGCCTGTCTGCCTTCGGATAAGCATAAACATAAATTGTGTGCCCACGACTATCATTGTGAACCTCCCCTGTTTTTTTGTGTTTTTCAAATTTCTCAATTTCAACTCTTCACGAGTACGGAAACTATCAAAACAAATATGAGTATAATAAATTAATAATCAATAGCTTTTTCTTGGAGGGAAAAGACTTTTGAGACTAATAAAATTCATAAGTTTGCAGAATATCAATTGATACGAGTGAATTGAATTAGCTTTGATTTTCTGGTAGTAGATTGATATTAAAAAGCTGAGTTACTTTAGTTATTACTGTGAGGATCCGAGGACCGAAGAGGAAGATCAAAGAACAAAGGAGATCTTGATTAGGATGCAAGCCCAAGAACCGAGGACCCCGAGGACGTGGAAGTGTGATTGTATGTAGACATACAAGGGATAAATCAGGGATATAGGGCAAAGAAAGTGAAAATATTGGGTTAGAGGATAGGTAGCGGCGAAATCGGCATTGATTGCTCTGCGCCTAGCTTCCTAGTTGCATTAAATAAGGAACATTAGCTTTATCCATTGCATTGATGTGGAGGTGATTTAAACAGTGTAGGCTACATTGATGTGGAAGTGACTTGAACAATAAAAGCTTCAATGAGGTAGCTGCTTTCCACCGCCTTCTACAAGTAGACAAACAAGTCTCAATAAAGAAAGTAGGTAGGTGGAAGATGAGTGATTAGGATGACGATAGTAAGGAATATAAATGGAGGTGGGAAGAAAAACAATGGGACGGAGAACTGACTGAAGAAAATCCTTCATCGGGACCAAATTGAAGACGAGTGTCAGTTGTTGAAAATCCTTAGGACAGATTTGTTCCTTGTTGTTCTGTTCCCTCTCTACAGATTCTTTGTTTTGGGCTTTGAATTATGGGATCTAGCTTTGGGCTTTGTTCTTGTACGTGATTTTTGGTCCTTACAATTACCATTTTTTTTATGTTTTTTATTTTGTTTTGAATCTTGCTTGTTAAATGTAAATAACAATGTGAGTGTAAATTTATAATACCACGACAACTATACAAAATGCCAAGAACCTTGTAAATTGTAACTCAATTGATATTTCATAGTGTTTTTAATTGAAACATTTAGGATTAAAACTCTCCCTTCCCAACTGTCAACTAAAAAAAAACAACTATACAAATCACACTAATTATAATTATATATGTGTCATTATATGGTTGAACAAAAAATTCTGCAACATGGGTAATGTCCTTCTACCCTCTACTCTCTACCTTTTTAGCTGTAACTATAGCGGTTTAGAATGCGAGCAATGACCAACTCATTATTCCATTTTATGCTCTACTATTCACAATACGTTACACATTCATTTTCCCTCTTTTATAGTAATCTAGGTTTAAAATGAAAAACTAAAAATAAGACACATGACATGCTTTAGTTGGTCAAATATAATTGAAACACTAAAAATGGAACGTATGATTTTTATTCACAAAACCCTAATCCATAGAAGGATATAATTGATGTTGGCCTTTACAATAAAACATGTATCAGACACACACTAAAATAATAAACCTCATACTCGTGTAATAAAATGTACCAAGTATAGTAACCGATAATTGATAACGTATAAATAAGTGGGCTACTTGACTTAGTATCTTTACTTGTATTATAGTCCAACCAATGGCACCTTATGAACACAAAAACTAATATCTATTTGGTGATTAAAAGCTTTCCTCTTGACGCACGATTAGCTCTATTTGCTATAATGTGCTCACATGATATGGAACCCACAAGCTGTGAGAGGCCTAAATACACCCAATACATAAGATAAATTCTCTCTGTTCTGTCGATTTGCCAGTTCCATGCTAAAAAATAAAATAATAATTTCTATGTGCATTATAGCTCATACTCTAGTCTGAGTATTTATTATTCTTTAATACTACCTCCGTCCCAATTTATTTGTTCTGTTTGAAATGTTAAATTTTTTAAAGAAATATCATTTATTGTCTTGTCTGCCTTATAAAAATATATAAGTTTTCAAAAATATCCTTAAATAAATTTATCAAAAAATAGTTTTGAAAATAAAATAAGAGTATAATAGGAACATTAGTAAATTAATGACTTTTATTTTTAGAAACATGACAATATTTTGGAATATCTCAAAATAAAATAGAGGACAAATAAATTAGGACAGATGGAGTATATGTTTTTAAAACACATGTTGATTGGACATTTTTAGGACACTTGTTGGTTGGACCCATCTTTGAATGAATTGATAATAAATTTAGATAATAATCCTATGAATGTACACTTAATAATTGAGTTTGTGGCTATTGAAAACCCTTATGGATACGGCAAAATAGAAGAGTGTGTGGGTTAAGTAGAGAATAATAAGGGCAATAAAGGGTCAATATGAGCTGTAACCTAATCATGACCAGCTTGGTGAAATGCAACAAATTAGTAGTTTGACTAAAATGCCTATAATGCAAAGAGAGTGAGGGAGATAGAGAGAGAGAGAGATAATAAAAAGTTAGTGGAAACCACATTTATTTTGGTAGGATAGAAAAAGTGCACGCGGCTGCTCGACCACGCTATTTCATAATCTGTCATCCACTTTGGATAATCCTTACGCATTTACTTACTTCCTTTACCTTACTCACGTAACGTTTCCACTTTCCTTCTTTTTGTTTTTTTTACCAAAACTGTTCTCATAATTTAACTAAAAATGTTACCTTTATCACATTTTTATAAAAAAATTTTAAATGATTAGTTGTTACGGATCAATACTAATAAATAAAATATTAATTTTAATAGTTTATTTAAAATAAAAATATATAACACTATGCCATTTAAAATTTATTATAAAAATATTATAAAAGTAACATTTTTTCTTTAATTTAGTTGTTTTGTGCTGACAAAACAAACCCGTGTAAGTTTGCAACCCCTGATTAAGATGGAAAGATTAAAAAAAAGTAAACATAAATAATTTTAAAAAAAAAGTTTATCTCTTAATTTCTTTTATTCGTTTTGGATAAGTATAAACAATAGTGTTGACATCTTTCACCTTATTAAATTGTTATAATTTGTGACTATTAACTGTTTGCCAGTGACATAATGAGACGTAGAAGTTACTAATTCGTTATTATTTTTTGGCTATTCTCTTCTTCTTTCTCCATCTTAATAGTTAAATAATAGTACTACTTAGAGTTTTTTTTTTTTGGAGAAGGAACTACTTAGAGTTCTTTTACGTTTCTTTTTTTTTTTTTTTAATCCTTTTACGTTACATGCATACAATAGCAATGCAAGGGTCAAAATGTAGAGTATAATGTGAAAGAACTTTTATAATTCATAAAACCTACCTAATGACTTGTAATCCAACTCATGCAAATAAACCTTATTAATAATTTAATTTTAATTTTAATTCATAAAACCTACCCAATGATTTGTAATTCAACTCATGCAAGTTAATATTATAGAATTAAAATTATTAATAAGGTTTTTTTTCCCCGCAAGATTCTCTTCCAATTTGAGACATAAAAAACTATTAATATTTTCTGAAAAGGAAAAGTAAAATAATTTTGAAATATATAGAAAAATATGTCGTTCTTTGCAATTGGTAACTTACTATTAATCTAAATTTTGTAATAGGCAAAATTTAGATAGTTGGACACCCTAATTAAGGTCAATCATGTAGTAGCATTGGTCAATGTAATTGTGGGGTACATGAATTCCAGTAAGGTAATTATGCCACGTATCATACCCATGGTCGAGAAGGACTATTATCCTGCCAAAAAGGCCACGCCCTCAAACTGTAGGGCCACGTCAATAGCATGTTATCAAAGGAGGTCACATTGTATAGAAAGAGTTTCGAAGAAGGGGCCAGCACTAACATGACTGAAACGTTGGTGGCTGCCACCACATTTAATGCATCCCACCTAACCTCCTGGCTGCATTTATGTGGAGAAGACCCCTGAACAGTACTGTCTTGGTTGTCGTAGTTCATAAAGAGATTAAGAAGGTGCCTGATGGGACGGACACTCAAGTAGTGGACAAGTGGAGGGCCAAGATCATCTAAATGGAACTATATAATGTCCAAGGACCGGGGGATCGGAAAAGAGGGAGAGAAGCATTGTAACATCAAGAACTAGACTTATAACCAAATTCAAAGGACAAATATACAAGATTTAGGGTGAATTTGGATTGCGCTGAACGCGCTTTCCATCTTTTTTTTTTATATTTTCTTTTTTGCTGCGCTCAAGGGACAAAGTTGCTGTGCATGCACTATTCATGTACTATGCACGCACTTTTCAATAACTTTTTATTAAAAATGGGTCCTGCAGTACTATTCATACATTTAAAAATTATGTTGCTACATTATTTTCAGTTTTCAGTTTTCAGTTTTCAACTGTATCTAAACGGACCCTTAGTTTCCTCGGGCTGTGCTGAGGACGATTTACTCTCAGCAAAACCTTTTTATTCTTATTTTCTTTTCATCTGGGCTCACTATAATTGTTATCTAATTTATTAGAACCTAGTTTTTCAGCCCACTCTCTATAAATTTATTGTATTGGGCTCTTTGAGCCTAGATTCTTTTTCCCTTTAGGTCTAGGTTGCCAATCAGGTCCTTACAATAATAATTTTATCTTTTCTCAATGATAATTAAATTTAAATTTAGGTTCATGTTATCGAATGTCCTTTGGGTAATCATTAAGAAACTATAATAGGAAAATTTTGACACTACTTTTATGGGAAATATTAAAAGTCGTCAACAACATTTATTATTTTATTATTATTCCAATAAAATGTTTCTAAAAATAGCTTATAAACCAATGCTCTTAAGACATTAATTAACATTTCCCTTAATTTATTGCCTAATAAGACAACATTAATGAATTTAATTAGGAAACTTAAGACACAATGCCTTAAAAACTGTACCTACATTTTATTATTTTTGTAATAATAATATTTTTCAAATTATTTTTGAGAGAAAGATTCAATTTATGGAGTCTTCTGATAATTGTTTATTAACATCCAACCAAAACATCAATTAGTTTTGGTGCAAGAAATGGATTGAGCTCATTTAATAGTAAAATTTTTTACCAATTGAACTAATTAGAATTCAAATACTTTTCAAAATAGTAAGACTTATGTACATTACTTAGGTGTTGTTCTTTAGATTCCTCTTTTAAGATTCAATCATGTGATTTTTTCTCATAAAATAAAAGTATATTTTAAGTAACTACATGGCTAAATTTTAAGAGAAAAATTTAAAGAATAACACCTAAGATACTACAATTAAGTATTGTCATTTTCAAAATATGTGGCGTAATACGAAACACAATTGAATTAACTATACAAATTATAAATTAAAAATACCTTTCACTTTCAGAACCCACTTAAAGAAAATATCTTATATGGGAAAAAAAAAAGGTTGTTAGGAAGACGATGGCAAAAATGTAATAATGAGGAAAATGAGGTCCCTAATGGAATTGGTGAAATACGATGTGGATAAAATCTAGCGGACAAGGATCTTTAAATGCCTTTTCCTTTGCCCCCATATATAGGATAGCTCCTTCCATTTTCCTCATCCTTAAATTTTTATTCCAGTTATTAAAAAAAAAAAAATTTATTCCAGTTGCTTTATCAAAAAAATAAAATTCCAACATTAGCCCTTTTCCTTTTCCTTTTGCTTGTACAATCTCGTACGGCCTTTTCAGTTTTTCACACTCGAGACCAATTCTCCTTTAACTTTGACAACTCAGAACGCACTTGTTTCATTTTTGTTGGATATTCCACACCACGTCAGCATATCCTTCGGATATTTTACCAAATATTTGATGGGTAAGTCTAGTATCATAATCGATTTCACAATTTTGTCACAATTTTATTATGCAGCGGCTCGTGAACAGTGGGATCATAGACTTACATAAATCTACTATTTTATATTTATCACTTACAACTTATCATATAGGCAAATTGTGACAAATATTGTAAAAATAATTGTGATAATAGATTTACTCATATTATATATATATATATATACACACACTAATTCTTTAAGTACAAGTTAAAAAAACTATTATTACTACTTCTTCTTTTTTTTCATTATATATATTCTTATTTCAAGAAGAAAGGGATGACGGATGGAATACATGACATGTAGCGAAGAAATTAACGAGTGTCAATACTCTTTCATTTATTCAATCTCATCCTATGATGTTTGCATGTATGGATTTTGTTAACTGATGCTCTAAATACATTTGTTTAGTAAATATTTTTAAAAAAAATAATTTATTTGAAAAGGAAAAAAAATTGATATTTTGATTATCTTTTATATTTATCGTAAAAGTCATGTCAAATTTATTTTAAATTTATTCATTAACAAATTTTTAAAAAGCATTTGTTAACCGAACTATTAATATATTATTTAAATTTTTATGAAAGTATATTATTTAACTATTTTATTATAAATTTTGAAAAGTTAAATAGTAAAAAATATATTTTAATTATCTTTTTATATTTTTATAATTTGATTGTAGGGGAATGAATAATTTAAATTCTAGACATCACTATTTTAAAATTTATAAAGTTATTTGGAATTTTGCAAAATATTAATGTTTTTATGAGAGAACTAAATAACAAAAAGGTTTCAAAACTCTTTTTCTTTTTTGGATAATTGAAAGGTTCAAAACTCATTTTCGTGGCCATAATTAAATGGATGAAATAAGTCAAACTTTCACACACAATAATGGTTTTTGAACAACATTTTCCATCAAGATAAAGGAAAGGCACTTGTCATAATAAACTTGAATTCCCTTTTTTATTTAATAAAAATCGATCTCGTGATCTATATAGTTGGTACTGTGTCGGCGTATTTCAAACATTGACATCTTCGGCCAATCCGTAAAAATCCATTGTCAACAATACATAATAGCATGCTTATTGATTTTTGTGTCGTGTTATTGATTTTTCGTTTCTGACTAGGAGTTTTAGGAGGCAACTCATCCCGTGGTACATGGCACGGTACAACACCTGTCAAGAAAAGATAATATCAGATAAGCTAGTATCTTTAACTTATGGATTTTACTGATACATGTCCTTAGAGTGTATGCCACGAGTACAACATGGGTTGAGAAAAAATACTATCAACTTCACAATTTTCTTTTAACTTATGAGTGTCATTGACGCATACTCTTAAAGTATAGGTTAATAAATTATTTTAAGAAATGAATAGATTAAATACTATTGGGGATTTTTTTTTTATATAGTATAAATATTTTATTGTAAGATTGCTTTCATCTAGATTAGTCATGCCATATGACATGAGAGGAGATGCATATGAGCTTGGGCTGGCTATGTGTTGGGGAGGGGGAGGGGGGAGTAAAATAGCTTTAAGCCTTTGAAAGCATATTACAAAAAATTGGACCTGTTTAACAAATTTATTATGTCTTTGAATAATGTGACAGAGGTAAGGGTTTCATACAATGCAACTGGGCACTGGACCCAATTTAAGTCTATGATAAGGATACATTATTTTTCATTTTTTTTATGATTATTGATATGTTATGTTGTGATAAGAGTAACACTCACTACACTTGTGTTCACCATCAACACTAATTTAATTATGCAAATCACAAGAAACCAATTGGCAATTGTGAAAAAATGAGAAAATTTTGTTTGGCCTTAGACTTATTGATGGATTTATTTAAACACAAATAAAATAATTAGAAAAAGAGATGAGGATCCTCTAAATTATAAGGTAACTCCACTATTGGAGTTCATAAAATATTATCCATCCATTTTGAAATGAAAGGAGTAGATTTAATCAAATCATCAAAGTTTTAAAAATATTTTTTTTTGAGAATTAAAAAAAAAAATATATATATATATATATATATATATAAAGAGGTGCTACGTCTACAACATTTTCACAACAAATTATAGGTAGTTAGTTGTTATTGGTTCTAATTTGAACCTCCCACTAAAATTAATTTTCTATTTCATCAATAACAACCTAAAACAACTTATCACATAAAATTTGTTGTGAAAATGTTGTAAAAATATTGTGGACATATCATTTCTTATATTAAAATGGTGATAGTCATTTAAAAGAAAAAGAGAGTAATGCTAGGGATATAAAAAAATTGTACAAATTGCTGATGTGGTGAATAATTATTGGTAAATAATAAAGTGATATTAATAGTGAGCTTAAATTAAAACTAATAAGAAGTTGGCCACATCAACAGTTTATAAAAATGTAGTTAAATAATTTATGACTGTAATATTACTCTTAAATACAAGTTAGTGTATATATATATATATATATACACACACTAATTCTTTAAATACAAGTTAAGAAAACTACTATTACTAGTTTACTACCTTCTTCTTTTTTTCATTACATATGTTCTTATTTCAAGAAGAAAGGGAAGGCAGGTTGAATCCATGACATGTAGCGAAGAAATTAATAAGTATCAATGCTCTTTCATTTATTCAATCTCATCCTATGATATTTGTATATATGGATTTTGTTAACTTATGCTCTAAAAACATTTGTTTAGTAAATATTTTTTCAAAATAATTTATTGAAAAAGGGAAAAAATTGATATATTAATTGTTTTTTTTTATATATTTCGTCAAAGTGATATCAAATTTTTTTTAAAAAATTTATCCATTAACAAATATTTTAAGAGTACCTATTAATTAAACCATTAATATATTATTTAACTTTTTATGAAAGTATATTATTTAACTATTTTATTCTAAATTTTGAAAAGTTAAATAGTAAAACATTAGATCTATTTTAATCATATTTTTATAATTTGATTGTAGGGGAATGAATAATTTAAATTCTAGATATCTCTAATTAAAAAAAAGGTTAGTTTATAAAATTATTTGGAATTATGCAAAATATTAATGTTTTTATGAGAGAACTAAATAACAAAAAGGTTTCAAGTTTCAACACTTTTTTTCTTTTTTGGATCATTGAAATTAAGGTTCAAAACTTATTTCCATGGCCGCAATTAAATGGATGAAATAAGTCAAACTTTCACACACAATAATGGTTTTTGAACAACATTTTGCATCAAGATAAAGGAAACACACTTGTCATAATAAACTTAAATTCACTTTTTTATTTAATAAAAATCAATCTCGTGATCTTTATAATTGCTACTATGTCGGCGTCTTTCAAACATTGACATCATCCATCGGCCAATCCATAAAAATCCATGGTCAACAATAAATCATAGCATGCTAGAAGAGACTTGTATTGCGTTATTGATTTTTCGTTTTCGACTAGGAATTTTAGGAGGCAACTCAACCCGTGGTACATGGCACTTTTACAACACGTGTCGACAGCTTTGCAATACCCTTAACTTATGTGTTTTAGTTTACATGTAAATGCATTTTTAGTCATTTTATTTTGACCCGATTTTTATTTTAGTCTCTACATTTTATTTTTATCATTTTTAATTCCTAAACCAATTAACGCGTGATATTCAAGTCTTTACCGTCACCCAATTAACAGAAAATACTGACGTGGCTAACGACATAGTAAAATAATAATTAAAAAATCTATTTTGGCATTAAAAAATTGCCGTGTCATCATCTAAATTAAAAAAAATTTATTTATTAATTTTAACTAAATGAAAAAAATTAAAAATAAAAAATCACATGAATTGAAATCTAAAAATGCCTTGAAAAAGAACAATAAGAACACAAATCCAGATTTAAGAACAAGAACATTTTCCTTTATTTGACATTTGTTTTTCTTAGAAAACAAACACAAGATTAAGCAAGAACACAAATACAAATCCAGCAAGAACACGAACATAAGCATGAACACAAACACAAACACAAATGCAAACACAAATGCTGACAAATCCAGCAAGAATACAAACACAAACTCATCAATCCATCTTCAGCAAAACCAACAACAGCCCAAAAAACACAAACACAAATCCAAAGAGGTCCACGACACAATCCCCAAAATTATCGGATGGAAAAACTAGGAGGTCCAAGACATTCTTAGTCGAACTTAAACAATTCTGTAACACAAGAATAAAAGGCAGATCTGATTCTCAGAGCTCATCGATCGGAGCAAATCTTCTTTGGAAATGGACTCGAAAAATGCAGCAGAGAAAATGATGCCGTCGTTGTTGTCGAGCCTCATCTCTCTCGCCTTCGCTTTTGCCTCCTTCTTCTCCTCTCAACAACCTTACTTCTCTGAGCTCCTCTCCTTCAAACTCGATTGTCTCCAAAAGGTTTTGGTTTTCTCTCTCTCTCTCTGCTTTTGTTTTGTTGTGTGAGAAAATTTTGATACAAAAACTTGTAGGAGTCAGAGCTTCTTCGAGTCAATGCGGAGTAGATTTGGAGGCAAATGCAAGAGGTGGTTGTTGGGTAATCGATAACTATCTTGATCTTTGAGCTGTTGGGTAAGTGAATTAGGTTGTTGTTGATTTTGCTAAAGTAATCGCTTGGATCCGAGACTACCCAGATCAGAAAGAAAAACCCAAGATGGATTTGCAGACGGAGACGAGCTAAGAGTGCTTGTGCCACGCCGCATTTTTGATGATCTTGTCTAACGATGGCCCTATCACACGTCCGCTCCGAGATGGACCGCCTAGGGTTTGGAAAGCTGGCATTTTTTTTTACTCATATTTGATTGGGATCTCAAAGTCAGATAATGAGAATGAGAATGTGAATGTCATTACATTCTTGATCATGTGGATTAGTGATTTGCTGGAGAATTTGGTCTTGAATGGTTGTTTGTTGTTGTTGTTGTTGTTGTTTTATTTTTTTAATTTTTAATTTTTTTTTTAATTTCTGGGTTTGTGTTCTTAGATTTGGGATTGTGTTATTGTTCAAGGCACTCTTAGATCTCAATTAATGTGATTTTTTGTTTTTAATTAATTAAAATTAATAAATTAATTTTTTTTTAATTTAGATGCTAACGTGGCAATTTTTTAATGCCAAAATAGAATTTTTAATTATTATTTTACTGTGCCGTCAGCCACGCCAGCATTTTCAGTTAATTGGGTGACGGTAAGGGCTTAAATGTCACACGTTAATTGGTTTAGGGACTAAAAGTGGTAAAATGAAAATGTAGGGACTAAAATAAAAAAAGTCAAAATGTATGGACTAAAAGTGCATTTACGTCTTTAGTTTACTCACATATGATATGACCTTAGGGTATATGACAAGCATACAATATGTGTCAAAAAAATTAATATCAGCTTCACAATACCCCTAATTTATGGGTTTTATTGATACATGCCCTTAAGATATATGTTAGTAGACGATTTTAGGAAATTTTTTATAAAAAAATGACAAAAAAAAACTCATTTTTTCATAAACATATTTCCTAAAATGGATGGTTAACATAGGACATACATTAATTGAACCCATAACTTATAATGAAGGCTAATGTGGTGTCTTCCTTTTAGGTGCAATTATTTAGTGCTCTTACAACAATGTTAATCGAAGTTAACAAATATCTTAAAATTATTGATTCATAAAATATTTTTAGAAATTATTTACTAGAAAAAAAAAATGTAATCGATTTTTTTGACACATTTTTATATTTTTCAAGAAAGTGGTAGTAAAACTTTCAAAAAATTGTCTATTATCAAATGCCTTAAGGATATTCGTTAATAGGACTCTTATCAATAAATCATTTTAGAAAAAATTTGACACTACTTTCAAGATAAATATAAAAAGCATATTAAATATTGTTTTCAATAAAAAGCTTATAACAATATTTCATAAACTAATATCCTTAGAGCATCTGTTAATTTCTTTATTTATTATTATCTTCTATTGCGGATTTAAATTATCTCAATTGTTAAAATATTTATAGTTGAGCAAAGTATTTGAAATTCAGATCTCATTTATACAAAAAAAAAAAAAAAAATTTGATGTCTTCGCCTAATAATAAATCAATAGTTGAGAAATAATCATAAATCAATAAATCAATAGTGGAGAAAACTTAAAGATCATTTTGTTTGTAAACTAAAAAATAATCATAAACCAAGAAAATTATAATGTGAGATTGTTATGACTTTTGTTATGACTTTCATTGAAAGTTGAAAGGTGGAAATGTAGACACCTTCACCAAAAAAATAAATAATAAAAGGGTCATGCTAACAAGTGTTCTTAGGGCATTGATTAACAATTTAGTTAAAGAAAGCTTTTATGGGAAAAGAAAAATATAAAATAATTTGACAGTTTTTTTCATTTTCCATAAAAAGTGATGTCAAAACTTTCTTAAAATTGATTATTAATTAATGTTCTAAGGACACTCGTTAGCATTTCTCATAATAAAAATGGTAGATGCCATAAAAACTAAAGTGGTTCAACCGTTCATAGCAATTGTATTGCTGTCATACTAGAAACATCGTATATATCTTTGTATTTTTATGACATTCTCCATGAAATGTGGGATTTTGTTAGATAATACTAAATAATTAGGATATTCTTAAAATTTAGAAATATCACGGTCAAAAATGAAGAGATTAAATTCTATATTTCTATTGAGGATTTTTTTTTCTAGTTTAAATATTTTATTGTAAGACTGCTTTTATCTAGATTAGTCATGCCATATGACATGAGAGGAGATGCATATGAGGTTCGGCTGGCTTTAAGCCTTTGAACGCATATTACAAAAAATTGGACTTGTTTAACAAATTTCTAATATCTTTGAATAATGCGATGGAGGTAAGGGTTTGGTATAGTGCAATTGGACATTGGACACTGAATCCAATTCAAGTCCATGATAGAGATACATTATTTTTCATTTTTTTAATGATTATTGATATGATTCGTTGTGATTAGAGTGAAACTCACTACAAGATCCTTTTAGATATACACAACTCTTACTTTCTTTAAGACTTTCTCTCATCTCCTTGTGTGTGTCCTAAAATATATGTATTCTTAGTTTCATTAACACTAATTTAATTATGCAAATCACAACAAACCAATTAGCAATTGTGAAAAAAAGTGATTTTTTTTTGGTCTTAGGCTTGTTGATGGATTTATTTAAACATAAATAAAATAATTAGAAAAAGAGATGAGGATCCTCTAAAATATCAAGGTAACTCCACTACTGGAATTTATAAAATATTATCCATCCATTTTAAAATGAAATGATTAGATTTTATCAAATCATCAAAGTTTTAAAAATTTACTTATTTTTTTTGAGATTTAAATATATTAAAATGGTGATAGTCATTTAAAAAAAAAAGAGTAATACTAGGGATATAAAATTTTTTTATAGAAAAATTTACAAACTGTTGATGTGGTGAATGATTATTGGTAAATAATAAAGTGATATTTTTATAGTGAGCTTAGATGAAAACTAATAAGAAATTGGTCACATCAACAGTTTTAAAAAATGTAGTAAAATCGTTTGTGGTTGTAGCATTACTCTTAAAAAAACTGATATATATGTTGATGACATGGTAAAATATAAGAAAAATGCTAGGCACAAACTATTTTACAAATTTTTTAAAGACTAATAATGTAATAGGTGATTATTGATACATAAAAAAGTAATGTTACTAGCAAACTTAGATAAAAACTAGTAAAAATTTGCTACATCAACAATTTATAAAAATGTTATAAAATAATTAGTGTTTGAAGTAGTACTTAAAATATAATCCATCATGAAAAGAATGGGTAGGATTATAAGACTTCTATGTTGGAGTTATCCTAGGATTCTAGAAGATATTAATATTTATTTAAAAAGATACTTGCTTGAGATTACTTTCTTAATAACTCATATAACTATTGTAATGGGAATTTATTTTGAACACGTTATAAGTTATATCTAAAGATTAAAAGTTTGTAATTGGTTCATTTAATTTTAATATGAACAATAATTAAATTTAAAATTATCACCAAACTTGACTACTTATTCAAATTACATATTTCATACGTGTATTATAATATTATATATATTCAAATCAAGAATCTTGTTTTGTAGTTAAATAATAAATAATTATTATATTTGAGCTTAATCTATTATCTTAATAGATATAATAAGTATTCGATTTATGAGCTTCGCTTTATAATTATTATTATTTATCATTCGATTAAGATATTAATTAGTTTATGATATAACGGGGCTTGAAATCAGATCTCGTATTTTACAATAAATAATTTTATTAGTCAGATTAGGAAGCCGAAACAGAAACTTTGCACAGGTAAAAGATCTTGGACTCGTCCTCTCTTAGAATTCCTATAAAACTAATTTTGATAAGGCCATGTTTGAAGATACAATTGAAGTGAGTATTGGTGTGGTGATTCGTAAATCCAGTGGTGAGATTATGGCAGCTATGTCAGAGAAAAATCCAAAATCCCCCTAAATGGTTATATTGGAATTTCTGGCTGCAAGGACAGCTGTTTTGTCTATTCATGAGGTAGGAATCAATTGATCCTCCTTTGAAGGGGACTCTGAGATTGTAATAAATTGTTTACAACAAGTTATTCTCTTCTTTTGGTCATTTAATTATAGATACTTTGTGTTGCTCTTCATCGCTTCTAAATTGTTCTTTCTCTCACTCTGTTTTGTAAAGTAATTTCGGTTACGCATGCCTTAATCAGGAAAGCAATATTGTCTTTTTTTGTTTTCTATTTAGATGAAGTCTGTTCCGCTGAGTATTAATTTTGCTGTTATAGGTGATTTATTAGCTACGTGATAATATTTTTTAATCCCCTTTCCCTAAATAAAAAAATAGTAACTTCATTAGTTGGGCTGACTATACCCGCAACTCAATCCATTTAACGATAGAGTTAAGATTTTTAAGTTTGAACAAGATAGAGCCTAGATTAGTTTAGAATTTAACTTGACTTTAAATTATAAATAAAGTAATGTAAAACATCCACGAAATGAGTCATGTGGGCAAGGAAATCCAGGTCACGGAGCACACTGTATAAAAAAAAAAGGATTGGTTAGGTTGGAACCACGTAGATTGGGATGGAACAATACAAAGGAATATATATTATTCCTAGTTTTCTTTCTCTCCATCTATCTTATTACATGCAAACTACATGGGACCCGCGTTATCCGCTACCCGTGTTTCACGGCAGGGTGTTGCGTGTGGAAAGGGAGCGTGGGTCTTCGGTCCTTATCCACCAAAAAAGTGAAGAAAAATATTATAGTACCGTTTATTACTAATTTACTACTGTAGCTTGGAAAAAAGTTTGGGTGAGAGAAAGTGGTTGGTCCCATATATTGATGGAATGTTCCACCGCTCTTATCCTAAAAACCCATCGACGTTGCTTGCTTATGCATACTATTCTCACTTTGGTGACGTAATGACTTTAGTCATTACTTGCTAGTTCTAATCCTACAACAATGGGTTGCTTGGGTAGGTAGGGACTAGGGAATTAGGGGTCATAGGTCCTGGCAATGTTGGAGGAAGTATACTCTGTTCGTTTGTGTGTTTTCTCCCACTTACAGCTAAGTGGGTCCCACTAGTTATGAGTAGGGGAAAACGTACACCCAAAACAGAGTATTCTCTCGCAATATTCATAGTCTTCGGCCGGCTTTGAGTTGGGCTAGTGTGCCAAAGTCCAAGTTGACATAAAATTATCAAAATTTATTAGATGCTACCGTTTGTGTCACAACTATCCAAGTAGCAGATTGTGACTAACTATCCAAGTAGCAGATTGTGACTGATAAATAAAAAATAATGAGTTTATTAAAAAATAATAAACAGTCAGTTACCGTTTAATACGTATGATAATTGTGTAAAAATTGTTGCATTTTATATAGTACTAGAATTATTCTAAAACTATTGATGATTGTTGGACATAGTAAAATGTAATTAGGACTATTTAGGATTACTTTAATTAAATGAGAAATGTTAATGAATGCCCCAAGGATATTGGTTCACACCTAAAGAATCGAACGATACAAAATTGGGAACTCTAGTAAGTCATACATGTCAAATTTATTAATAAGTTTGATGATTAAAAAAGTCCATAATTGTTAAGTTGTCATGTTATAATTAGTGTATAATAAAATTTGTTACAATTCTAAAAAAAAATTTGCAAAAATGATTTATTTTGATTGCGTGTGGAGATGGAGGAGAGATTTGAAACTTGAATATTTCCGTTGGAAACACTAGAAGGTGCCAACCATTTGAGTAGTAAGGCTTTTGAAAAATGATTCTAGTACTGGTTGCAATTTATTAACCTCAACAAATTTTATATCTCTAGCATTGCTTGAAATTTAAAGATGCGGGTCATTTATATATTAGGGATGTTATTGCGGTGTATGATATAACTATTCATTTTTGGGTTATAATTAGCTTAATTAGTAAAATTTTCTACCATATCTTAACCTGATGATAAAAAATAGAGTAGAAACCATATGCTAAAATTTTATCTTATCCATGTACAAAAAAAAAAAAAACACTCTTTCTTACTTTGCTGAATTAAAAAAAAGAAAAAGATTGAGAGACAAAAATAATCCAAAGGTCCAAACCCAAGAAGGCAGATGAGAGGTGGACAAGGATAACTCCTTGTCCATTGGTTAAGCAATCTAATCAGGCCCAAACCCAAAATAAAATATACCAACTTTGGAGCCTCCAACTTCAAGACAGTGTTTCTCAAAAAACCGAAAAAAAAAAAAAAAAACTTTAAACTAGCCTAAGTTTCCAGCTAGAACTCTCTCTCTCTCTCTCATTCTCTCTGAAGTTCCAAACTTTCAACACAGTTCAGATTTGGCGGTGGCTGACGAGCCAAGCCATGCCAGGCCCAGGTCCGCACATGATGTACGCCATGGGTTCGGGCCTGGCCATGTCGTCTCTCACCAATGGCCGCTTCAGCCCGCACCACACTCTCACCTACACAGTCAACGCTTTCTTTGGCCCTGACATCGGCTCCTTCTCCGAGTGGCTCAGCTCCACCATTGGCTTCGGCCACACCTTTGCCTCAGCGCTAGCCGATGCAATCCACCACCCATTTTACTATATCCTCATTCTTGGCCTCCCTCTCTGCTTTCTCTACTCTTTGGTCTCCAGGGTTTTGATCCAAAAGGGTGTTCTTGATTCTGTCTATGGGGTGAGTTACTGAGCTTCAAAGTTTTGTTTTTTTTTTCATTGTTTGGTTGCTGGGAAAGTGTGGGAAAAGGAAGGAAATTGAGTTTTGAATTCTGGATTTTTCTTTGCTCACTTGTTGTAAGCCATAACTGTACAAGGGTGAGTAAAGTTCTTTGCTTTTTGTTTATAAATCAGTGGCCAAAATATTGGTTTTGGGTGAAAATGCTATGATTTGGGTCGTTTTGCTATTCATAAAATAAGTTCTCAATGATTACATATCTGTATTATCTGGTTAAATGGGTGTGTGGAAAATCTGAGTGGGACTTTGAATTGAATAAATGGGATGTGTTATGGTGATTTCTAATTCTAAGTTGTGAAATTTGGGTTTTAACGGTTCAAGTTGATTGATTTTTTAGAGAATCACGTGGGGATTGCAAAGCTAGACTATCAATGTGGATGATAGTACACTGCAGGCAAACAAATAGCTGTTAGTTTTTTGAAGCTAATGTGTTTTATATGGACTATTGTTTATGGAAATATAAGAAATCGGATTATTGTATAGGTCTAATTCGATTTTGCATGCTTCTCAGTAAATTGTTGTTAAGCAATTGCGTTTTTTTCTTCATGTATAATGTGGGTTTCATACATGCACTTAGCTGCATTAATTTGAAATAGTTGCACTGTACTAAGTAATTTGCATCCTAGTTCTTGGTAATAAAAGTGTTGGGTAATTTAGTTTTGTAAGCCATGCTGCTGCTAAATGTAGTAATATAGTCTTGTTGGGTTTTATACTGCAGGTCCCACTTACTAAGAAGCAATGCTTATTGTTGGTCTCTGCAGGTTCTTTAACACACTTTTTCCTTGACCACTTGTTTGAGGTATGTAGGAGCTAATATGCTATGTTGCTGATCGTAATTATTGTTTTTTTTTTATCCTTTCCGTTTTTGTTACTTTAGTGAAAACAAATATGGTGACTTATTTTGGGCCAGCTGGCAATCTTTGTATGATGGGTACAAGTTAGAAGAAGTTAATTAAGCAAAAATCAATCCTAATGAGATAATATGGCAGTTTTATAAGTCACAGCTAGTTGGTGGGCATATTCAAGGTTATTTTAGATGAAACTTCAGTTTGGATGAGATCAATTGCAAAATAGAGAAAGTAATTTTCCTTTTAAAAAATGCATGACATAATTTATTTTTGATGAAGATGACATGATTTATTTAATGAGCATATGCAAATTGAATTTAATGGTATATGCTATTTGGTATCATTTTATTACTGATATGAATGGGCCATATCTAGGGATGATGGAGTGAGCATCATAAAAAGAATATGGTGAGATACTTTTGAGACTTCTCACGTGGACAGTAAATATTAGTAAATTGGGGAGTAAAATTTTGATTGTTGCTTAATGGTGACTAGATACCTGAGAACAAGCTTTGGTTTTCTTGTTTCAGTTTCTTGTAGAGATAGAGATTGAAGTAGCAGTTTAACAATGTTAAAGCAGGGTAGAGAGATGTTTTTACCTTTTGGGTTGTCATATGTGGCCATGAGGATCAGCCATGCTTGATGGCATGAATGGGAAAGCAATTCACCAACATATTTGGGAAACAAGTGTAAGGATGTTCATTGAAGGAATAGCATGATGGAATTGGATAGGATTGTTATTAGTTGCACCCCTGAGAAGTCAGAATCAGCATTAGCGGGGAATGATATGGTTGGAAATTCAATAAATTGGTTGAGTTCATTCTGCTTAGGTTCAAGTTGAGCTGCTGCTAGGGAGAGGGGACATGCGGGGCTATGTAGGCTGAGGTAAGTGGAAAGTCTGTGATGATTTATGATTTAGAAAAAAAATCCTCAATATAGAGTCATGGTGAAATATAATTATGTAAGCTGAATTCGATTGTTGGGGTGATCGGCTAGTATGTTGTGCTTGCTTGAGTTGGATTTGCTGAAGTAGTCATTTCGAGGGGTTGATGCATACTGAATATCTAATACAAAATTTAGCAGATACTTTGTGTCCTTGAGCCTTAAAACTCAACAAAGTGGTAGATCAACAAATTTTCGTTTCATTCTTTAAAGAACCCAATCTGTGCAATTTGATAATGACCTGTATAACACAAGCAAAATATTTATAAAAGTCTCATATTGTTAAATTACCGATTGTCCCAAAAGCTTAAGCTATTGGGATATGGTAAATTTAATCATTTAACCAATACTTTTAACACTCCCCCTCACGTGTGGGCCGAAATTATCTTTGAATAGGTGAGGCCCAACACGTGGGAATTTAAATGAGAGGTAGAGTAGAGGAGACAAGGATCGAACTCAGGATCTCATGCTTTGATACCATGTTAAATTACCGATTGTCCCAAAAGTTTAAGCTATTGGGATATGGTAAATTTAATCATTTAACCAATACTTCTAACACACATCGAAAGAGAAACTTCTACATTTTAATTACCCTCATCGGTGGTATGATGGCTAGTAAAACAGTTGGGGCTATCCAAGCATGACAAGCACCGCACTAACAATTACAGCTGCAGAAAGGCAAATTCATTGTTTTTTTCCTGTAAGAATTTCTTCTTCCTTTTATTATTTTGAAAAGGAAGAACCATGTTTATATTCCTTTTTGTTATTCGGGTGCCACAATTTTTTTCGTAGTTCAAAATCGTTGCAGTTCAAATTGATGGACCATATATTATGTTGTAAATGTTCAGGAAAATGGACATTCAAAAATGTATACTTGGATATTGAGCACTGGTTGGTGGGAGACCCAAGCACCTGTCAACCCAGATGCCGTTGTTGTAGTTGGCTTCTTATGCATTTGCTTAATTGGTGGCTTTATTTACATCAACAGGTGATTTTCTTTTTGTCTTTTGTCTTTGTTTTGTTTGGACACTGCATCCTTTGAAAAAAAAAAAAATTTATTGAAGTTACGGGTATGGATCTTGGCATAATCATATTGCTGATTATTTCTGGCTTGCAGAGTGAAGTCCGGAAGATCCACTAGAAATCAATCATATCAATCAATGAAACTTATACTGATCATAGCAAGCCTGTATTGTTTATGGTGCGCAAGCCAAATATACTGGGCAAATCCTCGTCGGCCAGCTGTTGGTGAAGAGGCTGACCTGGGAGTTCTTTTATTTTTAGCCACGTATTTTTTTCTCCCTCACTGTTTGTGTATTATGTCTATTTACGCAAAAGATCTTAATTCAGAGCAGATTCCCCTTTAATAATAGTATCATTATAAACATGATAAATGAACAGCACACTGCTGCCAACCTTATGTAGATGAACAAATGCTTCGAGCAAAGATTCATGTTCTGCAATTTGTCATGAATCCTTCAGTTTTCAGAATTTCTATTCATTAATTTGTACTCTTCTCTGTGTATCATGTTATTGTTTTTCTTGAAAGATTATGAATTTTTTGTAAATTCAAAGCAGTATATAATTGGGTTATAACTTGTAAGCCATTCTGATAAAGCTTGATTATTTCCCTATTTGTGGGAACACCTTTTATTAATTACAAGTCACCAAATCTAAAAACAAACAATATAAGTAATAAAATAAGAGAACGATATGGAAATAAAGTGATAAACTAAGGGATAACATCTTCAAATGGAAAATCTACTTTGAGATAATGTAAATGGAGTTAACACTATACTGAAGGGCGAAGGTTGTTTCGGTTTGATTAGTAAGACGGAATATTTTGATACCGGTTGATATCGAGATTTCATGTTTACTGCTAATTTTATATATTTAAATATATATATATATATATAGATAAATTTATTTATTTGTATATTCATTAGTAAAAATTTATATCATTTTTTAAAAACATTTAAAATTATAAGTTTTTTATTTTTTATTTTGGAGAAGAAGTTCATATCTCATTTAATATGCTAATTTCTAACTAAAATGTCAATTTATTGATAATAGTAGACAATTGATGTTCATGTACTTAAATGATACTTTAATATTAATAAATTTTTTTTAAAAAAAAAACCTGAGGCTAGTTCTATGTATTTATAATGCTATAGTGGTATTCTAAATAATAAATAATCAAAACTTATGAAACTCTCACAATTTTTCACAACACAATATTTAAATAAAATTATTTTTATTTAGTCCAAATTTAACAAGGAGTAAAATTCTATCTCTTAACAAGTCCAACTTAAATTCAAACTCATCATTTTTTTAAATAAAATTATTTTTGTTTAATCTAAACTTATCAAGGAGCAAAACTCTATTTCTCTAATAAGTTCAACTTAAACTCAAACTCAAACTCAAATGTTGATATTATTATTATTATTATTATTATTATAAAACCGAAATCTCTAAAACTCCCATAATTTTCCACGTCAACATTATTTAAATAAAAAAACAAAAATTCTGATTTTATATTTCTATATATACTAAAGAAATATTTTCCACATCGCTAATTATTTTCAAATTTTATATATATAAAAAAAAGAAACATCAAACTAAAATGTGAAACCCGACTCCTATTTTATAACACCAAACTGAAAACCCTAAAGAGATCATTCTCTTTGCTTTGAAGATTGGCATCAATGCGGCTGAGGCATTGGCGGCGCCACCTTGAAGTCAAGGTGAACACCTTTTTTTACACCTGAATTATAAACCAAAATATTTTAAACTGAAATGACTACACCAATGACTTCATTAGTATGAAAAACTCAAATTTATCATCCACTAGGAGATATAATAGATGTGAGTTTTTCTTCTTCTTCTTCTTCGAATTTTCTTTTTCTTTTCCTTTGTTCATCTTCTTCACCCGCAGCCTAGCTCTCTCTCATTGTATTGTGCGTGAATGAATTTGAATCAAACAAGTTTGTGTCTTGCTCAAATGGCATTTTACTGAGAGAGTATTTGAGTAGCATAGAAGGAGGGAACAAGACCAACTGAAAAGGCTGCAGCCACTTTTCAATGTGTGGTGAAAAAGCATGCCACGATTTTAAACTATTTAAGTGTTTTTTTTTTTTTTTTTTTTTTATAATAGCTATGCCCATTTTAGTGTTCTTAATTACAAGAATAACGTGAGAGACACAACAAACACAATAATTTCAAGATATTCTTAAATTGTTATACCAAAAAAATTAAATAAGATATTGACATGCGTCCATTCGTGAGTTGATATACTAATTTAGAAATATTGTGAAATTGTTGAGAGCATTTTATTATATTTCTAGCATTACTCTAATACCATCTATCATTTTTTGGTTTTGAACGTTGTTGTTGTTGTTATTATTATTATTATTATTAGTCTAATTGGTTACCTCAGAGGAGTTAGGCCATGTACATCTACTATTATTATTATTATTATTATTATTATTATTATTATTATTATTATTATTATCAGTTAATAAAAATTGATATATCATTTATTGTATGTAATTATTTTGATACAACTGAAAAGAAACATCGAAACCAAAACATGAAACCCTGACTCCTATTGATACAACTATTCTTAATTAAATTCAAAAAAATTATTATTTGCTTTGCCTTTATATGCTTGTATGATATGTTTTCTATCATTTTTGCTTTCCCGTGCATCGCATGGGTTGGCGATCAGTAATAATATCAAAGAAGAAGAAGACTAGTTCTATTGAGTGGTGCTTTTGTTTTCTTGTTTTTACCTCCATCTCTACTGCTGCACTCACCATCGTCAATATGCTGTTGTTGCCACAGTGGTATTCAATAACATGGCAGTGGCAATAGAAACTATAATTACTATTTGTACTCAAAGTGAAGGGAACAAAAGTCAAAAAGTTGTATTTTTAAATATCAGCCGGAAAACATTAACTTCTGAGAGATTGGTTGAGTACATAAATTCTTTGTAGGTAAAATGAGAGCAGTTGTGTTATAGCCATGGAATTATAATATAGAAGACTTTATAAGTTGTGCAGACTGAGAAGAGCTGAGATTGAGAAGTAAGTACTTCAGAAATCAAGATGCTATTCAAAAACGTGAAAGAGATGAAGTAGATGCAGTTGGTTTTAATGAAATAATACCCGAAATATATAGACAGTTTTTGTACAAAACAAAACTACCACACTAATAATACTGTGAAGAAGAAACCTCAATGAGTGGTAGATTTCGATTATGAACGGCTTATTCGAAATTTTGTTAAAAGTGGATTAAAGTATATTTGTAAAATTAAAAAAGTTTTAAAAAAAGAAGTTGTACAAATATTGGTAAGCAAAATAGTAACGCAAGTTTAGTTAGGTTTAACACCATAAACATGTGGAGGAAGATCTTCTATCCACACCATTAAATTATTAATATCTCTTGCATGTTTAATTAGATTATAAGTTATAGAATTTTCTGATTGATGATGTGTGAGAAAATAACCTCGCTAAAGGTGGACTTTGCAAAAGTAAGCAAATGTTTAGAAGGCTAAAGATTCATCCTCCCTTCTCAAGGCTTTGATGAATTCGATAGATTTGTTGAGCCAATTGGCATCAATGTTTAATCTAAAATGCTAGAGCTACAAACAATTTTTTATTTTTTATTTTTACAAATAGTTGATATTGTGAGTGATTATTAGTAAGTAAAAAAAAATGATATAAGTAATGACCTCAAATGAGAATCAATAAAAATTTTTCACATCAACATTGTGTAAAAATATTGTTAAAAAATTTGTTTTTATAGCATTACTCATGTTTAATATATGTTAATCATTTAACTTATTTAGAAAAATGCTAGTGGTTGGCCATAAAAACCAATAAAAATTTGGTCACAACAATAACTTACTAAAAACATTTGTGAGGTTCAGCCCAAAATTTTCTTTTATTTTACTTGCTCTTTCTCTTCTATAAATAGATCACATTGTCACTTTAGAAATGCACCAGTACTCACCATTCTTCCTCAACTTCCTCTTTTCTCCCTTTTATTTTTCTTCTTCTCCCCTTTCTTGTTCCCTTGCCCAACCCTCATCTTCTCCTCCAGTGAGGTCCTCAGCCAAAGCATTATTCTTTGTGCTCCACGGCCTATCCTTCATGGCTAGGCCTCTCTCTCTCTCTCTCCAGTCCCTGCTCAGAACACTCGAGGAGGACATAGAAAACGATGTCCTTGCCTTTGTGGTATTGGTGTTATTGCTTTTGTTCAGACACTAAGGAGGTTTTTTTTTTTTTTTTTTCATCAGCTTAATTTGTTTTTCAAGGCCATTTTTGTTATTTCTTTCCCTTTTTTGTTATTTTTGAGATTGGTTAGTTTTTGGCCAATCACAATCACTTCGGTTTTGAATTCCCTCTCAACTTCCCTTACATATTGTCTAGCTTCTTGACAGTAACATATTTGTTATGACTTGATGCTAATACCCCTTTATTGCGAAAAAAAAAATTACCCAGTACTTGAATTCTTGAAAGTAAAATACCATATAAAAAAGAAAAGAAAAGATAAAGATAAATCACTTCATAGATCCACACTCTAAATAATAATTGTTATTTAAAATATTTATAATCCACTTAGTAATATAAAATTTACAAAAGAATATGAAAAAAAAATTTACCCAGTACTTGATTTCTTGAAAGTAAAGTACCATACAAAAAGAAGGAAAAAAGATAAATCACTCCATATTCTACACCCTAAATATTAATTACTATCTTAAGTATTTATAATCCACTTAATAATATAAAATTTACAAAAGAAAACAAAGTGAAAAAAAAATTTACCTAGTACTTGATGTCTTGAAAGTAAAGCACCATAAAAACAAAAAAAGATAAATCATTCCACAATTCAAATTCTAAAAACTAATAACTATCTTTAATATTTATCATCCACTTAATAATATAAAATTTACAAAAGAAAAACAATTTTACTAGTACTTTATTTCTTGAAAGTAAAGTACCATATAAAAAAAAAAGAGAAAAAAAGATAAAGGTAAATCACTTTACAATCTACATTTGAAATACTAATTACTATCTTAAATATTCACAATTCACATAATAATATAACATTTACAAAAGAAAAAAAGTGAAAAAAATAATTTACCCTGTGCTTCATTTTTTGAAAGTAAAGAACCATACAGAAAGGATAAAAGAAAAGAAAAAGATAAATAGCTCCATGGTCCACACTCCATATATCAATTACTATCTTAAATATTTATAATCCAATTAATAATATAAAATTTATAAAAGAAAAAAATATAAAAAAAAGTTTACACAGTACTTTAGTTCTTGAAAGTAAAGTACCATATAAAAGAAAAAGAAAAAAAAAGAAGAAATAAATCACTCCGCTGTCCACACTCTTAAAATTAATTACTATCTTAAATATTTATAATCCACCTAATAATAAAAAATTTTCAAAAGAAAAAAAAAGTGAAAAAAAAATTTACCCAGTACTTGATTTCTTGAAAATAAAGTACCATACGAAATGAAAAAGAAAACAAAAAGATAAAGATAAATCACTCCAATGGTCCACACTCTAAAAAACTAATTACTATCTTAAATATTTATAATCCACTTAATAATATAAACTTTACAAAAGAATAAAAAGTGAAATTTGTTTTACCTAGTAATTGATTTCTTGAAAATAAAGTACCATACAAAAAGAAAAAAAAAGATAAATTACTCCATAGCTCACACTTTAAATACTAATTATTATTTTAAATATTTATAATTTACTTAATAATACAAAATTTACAAAAAAAAAAAAAGAAGTGAAAAAAATTTACCTAACACTTGATTTCTTGAAAAAAAAGTAGAATATAAGAAGAACAAAAAAAGAAGAAGATAAAGATAAATTATTTCATAGTCCACACTCTAAAGACTAATAAATTGCTTAAATATTTATAATCCACTTAATAATATAAAATTTACAAAAGAAAAAAAGTGAAAAAAAAATTTATTCAGTACTTGATTTATTGAAAGTAAAGTACCATATAAAAAGAAAAAGAAAAAAAAAAGAAAAAGAAAAAGTAAAAGATAAATCACTCAATAGCTCACATTCTAAATATTAATTACGATTTTAAATATTTAAAATCCAATTAACAATATAAAATTTACAAGAGAAAAAAAGGTGGAAAAAAAATTTACTCAGTATTTGATTTTTTGAAAGTAAAGTACCATACAAAAAGAAAAAGAAAAGAAAAAGATAAATCACTTCACAGTCCAAACTCCTAAATACAAATAACTATCTAAAATATTTATTATCCACTTAAATATATAAAATTTACAAAAGAAAATTTTTTCCCAATACTTTATTTCTTGAAAGTAAAGTTCCATACAAAAAGAAAAAGAAAAAGAAAAAAAATAAGATAAAGATAAATCACTCCATAGTCCACACTCTAAGTACTAATTATAATATTAAATATTTATAATTCACTTAATAATATAAAATTTACAAAAAAAAAATGTGAAAAAAAATTTACCCTATACATTATTTCTTGAAAGTAAAGTAACATACAAAAAGAAAAAAAAAAGAAAAAAAAAAGGTAATTACTCCATGGTTCACACTCCAAATACTAATTATTATTTTAAATATTTATAATTCGCTTCAATATAAAATTTACAAAAGAAAAAAAAAGTGAAAAAAAAGCTTACCCAATACATTATTTCTTAAAAGTAAAGTATCATACAAAAAGAAAAAGAAAAAGAAAAAGAAAAAGAAAAAAGATAAATCACTTCATGGTCCACACTCTAAAAACTAATTACTATTTTAAATATTTATAACTCACTTAATAATATAAAATTTTTAAAAGAAAAAAAGTGAAAAAAAAATTATCTAGTACTTGATTTTTTGAAACAAAGTACCATACAAAAAGAAAAAGAAAAGAAAAAGATAAAGATAAATCACTCCATGGTCCACTTTCTAAAAATTTATTACTATCTTAAATATTTGTAATCCACTTAATAATATAAAATTTACGAAAGAAAAAAAAAGTGAAAAAAATACCCAGTATTTGATTTCTTGAAAATTAAGTACCGTACACAAAGAAAAGGAAAAAAAAGAAAAAGATAAATTACTCCACAGTCTACAATTTAAATACTAATTACTATCTTAAATATTTATAATTCATTTAATAATATAAAATTTATAAAAGAAAAAAAAGTGAAAATAGGTTTACCTAGTACTTAATTTCTTGAAAATAAAGTACCATACAAGAAGAAAAAAAAAAGATAAAGATATATTATTCTGCAGTTCACACTCTAAATACTAATAATTATCTTAAATATTTATAATTCACTTAATAATATAAAATTGACAAAAGAACAAAAGTGAATTTTTTTTTTACCTAGTACTTGATTTTTTGAAAGCAAAGTACCAAACTAAATGAAAAAAGAAATAAAAAAGAAAAAGATAAATCATTCTACAGTTCACATTCTAAACATTAATAACTATCTTAAATATTTATAATCCACATAATAATATAAAATTTGCAAAAGAAAAAAAATTTCCCAATACTTTATTTCTTAAAAATAAAGTACCATACAAAAAGAAAAAGAAAAAAAAGTGATTAAAGGAAAATCACTCCCGAGTTTACACTTTAAATACTAATTACTATCTTAGATATTAACAATCCACTTAATAATATAATATTTACAAAAAAAAAAATGAAAAAAAAGTTTACTCAGTACTTTTTTTTTTTGAAAGTAAAGTATCATACAAAAAGAAAAAGTAAAAGAAAAAAAGATAAATTACTTCATGGTCCACACTCTAAAAAATAATTACTATTTTAAATATTTATAACTCAATAATATAAAATTTTCAAAAGAAAAAAATGAAAAAGAAAATTTATCCAGTACTTGATTTTTTGAAAATAAAGTACCATACAGAAAGATAAAGATGAATCACTCCATGATCCACATTCTAAAAATTAATTACTATTTTAAATATTTATAATCCACTTAATAATATAAAATTTACAATATAAAAAAAAGTGAAAAAAAATACACAGTATTTGATTTCTTGAAAATTAAGTACCATACAAAAAGAAAAAGAAAAAAAAGAAAAAGATAAATTACTCCACAGTCCACACTCTAAATACTAATGACTATCTTAAATATTTACAATCCAATTAATAATATAAAATTTATAAAAGAAAAAAAAGAGAAAAAAAGGTTAACCTAGTAGTTAATTTCTTGAAAATAAAATACCAAAAATAAAAGAAAAAAAATAAAAGATAAAGATAAATTATTCCGTAGTCCACATTCTAAATACTAATAACTATCTTAAATATTTATAATCCACTTAATAATATAAAATTTACAAAAGAACCAAAGTGAAAAAAAAAATTTACCTAGTACTTGATTTCTTGAAAATAAAGTACTATACTAAAAGAAAAAAGAAATAAAAAAGAAAAAGATAAATTATTTTACAGTCCACATTCTAAACACTAATAACTATTTTAAATATTTATAATCCATTTAATAATATAAAAGTTACAAAGGAAAAAAAATTTCCTAGTACTTTATTTCTTGAAAATAAAGTACCATACAAAAAGAAAAAGAAAAGAAAAGATTAAAGGAAAATCACTCCACAGTTTACACTCTAAATACTAATTACTATCTTAGATATTTATAATTCACTTAATAATATAAAATTTACAAAAGAAAAAAAAATTTACACAATACTTAATTTCTCGAAAGTAAAGTACCATATAAAAGGAAAATGAAAAAACAGATAAAGATAAATCACTCCACAGTTTACATTCTAAATACTAATTACTATCTTAAATATTTTTAATCTACTTAATAATATAAAATTTACAAAAAAAAAAAATGTGGAAAAGCCCAGTACTTAATTTCTTTAAATTAAAGTACCATACAAAAAAAAAAAAGGGAAGAAAAAAGAATAAAAATAAATCATTCCATAGTTTTGAAAATAAAGTACCATACAAATAGAAAAAGAAAAAGAAAAAGAAAAGATAAAAATAAATCACTGCATAGTCCACACTTTAGATACTAATTACTATTTTAAATATTTATAATTCACTTAATAATGTAAAATTTACAAAAGGAAAAAAAGTGAAAAAAATTTACCCAGTATTTGATTTCTTGAAATTAAAGTACCATACAAAAAGAAAAAAAAAGATAAAGATAAATCACTCCACAGTCCATACTCTAAATACTAATTACTATCTTAAATATTTATAGTTCACTAAATAATATAAAATTTACAAAAGAAAAAAATGTGAAAAATAAATTTACCTAGTACTTTATTTCTTGAAAGTAATTGAAAGTAAAGTACCATTCAAAAATGAAAAGGAAAAGAAAATATAAAGATAAATCACTCCACAGTCTATACTCTAAATACTAATTACTATTTTAAATATTTATAATTCACTTAATAATACAGGATTTAGCTGCATAGAGCTTTAACCTTTTTTGAGGATAAACAGTAGACACAGAGGTTTAACCTTTGATGTACATAATTGTGGGGGTGAGTCAAACGTTGAAGGTTTTGAGTTACATGTGGGTGGAGAGCTTAGACTTGGGTCATAAATCATAATGGTTGGGCTTGGCCTTGTTGTCTATTTTGAGAAGGTAGTTGTGGAGACGAGTTTCTAAAGAAGGTACTATCCGCTTTGGAGGTGAAGACCCCTCACAGTTTTGTCCCACATCGGGGAACTATGCTTCCCCTCCTGACTTATAAGCACTGGGCCTAAGTAGGGGAGTACCAATCTTGTGTAGTACTCATGAGCAAGTCTAAAAAACTGCATGGTACTCATTGTACTCCTGAGTAAGTCTAAGAGTACTCACATCAATGGGTGCAAAATTATGCAAAATATGAAAAGATGAAAAATTTACATATTATTTCCTAAATTTGCTCCGCATCAGTCCGACTATTGTTGTGTAAATATACACATTTTCTATAGTGACTGTGCAGATATGCATAGTTACTATAGATGTGTATATTACTCTTTTATTAATTTTTTCTCTCACATCTGCTCTCATCAGTCTCTCTTTCCCCATACTCTCAACATTGTCTAACCACCACTCAATCACCACCACCACAACCCATCACAACCCATGATATTCCAATCACAAAATCAACCAAAATCAAACCAAAAATCAATCCAAACCCAATATCAAACCTTCAATGGAAAACTCAATAACGTAGAACCCAAAAACAAACTTTCAACAAAAAACCCATCAACCAAAACCCAAGCTCAAATCGAAACCGTCGTCACCACTGCCATGGAGAGCTTGCTGCTACCATTGGAGAAGAGAGAAACAAGTGCAAGACATCTACGACAAAGGAAAAGATCAAAAAATAAAAAATGAAGGGAAAGGAACGCGGGAGAGGAAGTATAGAAAAGTGGGATTTTGTGAGATTAAAAAGGGAAAAAAAAAAGAGGGCCAGATTAGTGGTGGGGGTTAAAAGTGTTTTAGGCCTCGCTTGGGAGGAGGAAATGGAATGGAATGGAAATGAATGAAAAGAATAATTTTAGAATACTCTTCCCTTCCCTTGTTTGGGAGTTTTAATGGAGGGAATGGAAAGTCCATTCCCTCGTTTGGGAGTTTAAGTGGAAGGGAATAGAATGGAATGGATAGGAGGGAACACTTATTCCTCTCTATTCCCTTAAAATCTCAAATTTTCATTCTCCCCGAAATTGGGAGGAATGATAGGGAATGAAATTAGATTTAATGAATTTTTTATTAAAACTCCCAAAATACTCCTATTTATTCAACCATTTATTTTAAAACAGAGGTCTAATAGTAATATTGCAATAAAATGATTCCATTCCATTCCCTCCATGTTACTCCCAAACAAGATTACTTACATTCCATTCATTTTCATTTCTTTCCATTCTTTTAATTTAAAACATCCAATCAAGGTTACTTAATTCTATTCCATTCCATTCTATTCTTTTCCCTTACTTAAATTTATTCCATTCCATTCCATTCTTTTCTATTCCCTTAGGCTCCGCTTGGAAGTTTATAAGGGAAGGAATGGAATGGAATGGAATGAAATGATTATAAGGGAATAGAAAAGAATGGAATGGAATAGAATGGAATAAATTTAAGTAAGGGAAAAGAATGGAATGGAATGAAATGAAATTAAGTAACCTTGATTAGATGTTTTAAAATAAAAGAATGGAAAGAAATGAAAATGAATGGAATGTAAATAATCTTGTTTGGGAGTAACATGGAAGGAATGGAATGGAATGGAATTATTTTATTACAATATTACTATTAGACTCCTGTTTTAAAATAAATGGTTGAATAAATAGGGGTATTTTGGGAGTTTTAATAAAAAATTCATTAAATCTAATTCCATTCCCTCTCATTCCTCCCAATTTCGGGGGGAATGAAAATTTGAGGTTTTAAGGGAATAGAGAGGAATGAGTGTTCCCTCCTATCCATTCCATTCCCTCCCACTTAAACTCCCAAATGAGGGAATGGACTTTCCATTCCCTCCATTAAAACTCCCAAACAAGGGAAGGGAAGAATATTCTAAAATTATTCTTTTCATTAATTTCCATTCCATTCCATTCCCTCCTCTCAAGCGAGGCCTTATGATCATTTCATTCCATTCCCTTCCCTTCCCTTATGAACTTCCAAGCGGAGCCTTAGTGGTGGAGGTTAAAAGTGAGGGGAAAGGAAGCTTCCTTGCTTGTAAATATCTCCGCAATATAATTTAATTATAATAGAATTATAATAATTGAGTTTTTTTTTTTCCCAAACAAAGCATGATTTTAATTGGAATTTTGTTAAAGTCTATATAAAATTTTTTAATTCAAATCAGTGCCTTTTTTTAAAAACTAAAATCATACTAATTGTAAATAATCTCTCTCTCTCTCTCTCTCCAATGTGTAACCCTTAAACGACACACCAAAATATTTTATTGATGGTAGAATGATGGTCGAAGACACCGATCTGTCGGCCGTCGCTAAAGCCATTATTTTGGTGGTCTGGCCACTAGTGCTAGCGGCACGGTGGGTGGAGACACCAATCTAGCGATGGTCGCCGGAAACACTATTTTGGCGGTTCGACCATTGGACCTCCACCAAAAGCAGTTTCATTGGCCGAACCATCGGTGTTGGTAGTTTACTTAAAATATAAGTTTAAATTAAAAAAGTATGACCATTAGGGAAAATAATAAAAAATTAATGAAGAATGAATATTTTATTAAAATATCTTGTAAAATAGATAAACTGATGTGGGTGTTTTGTAAAAGTGATGATGTAAAATAGAAAAAGTAGATTTTTTTTTTTGTATAAAATTGACGGAATCTTTTAGAAGAACTAATACGGTTGCTCTAATAAACTAGCAGGGGGAAGTTGCGCCTTTTTGTGGAGACGAGCTCTCTAAGAAGGTACTGTCCGCTTTGGAGGTGAAGACCCCGCACAGTTTTGTCCTACATCGGGGAAGTATGCCTCCCCCCCTAACTTATAAGCACTGGGCCTAACTTATAAGCACTGGGCCTAAGTAGGGGAGTACCAATCATGTGTAGTACTCATGAGAAAGTCTAAAAAATTGCATGGTACTCATGTGATTGTACTTGTGAGCAAGTGTAATAAACTAGCAGGGGGAAGGTGGGGGTTTCCCCTTAAATCCCAAAAGGTGCCTTTTTGTGGAGATGAGCTCCCTAAGAAGGTATTGTCTGCTTTGGAGGTGAAGACCCTGCACGATTTTGTCCCACACCGGGGAACTACGCCTCCCCCTTTGACTTATAAGCGTTGGACCTAAGTAAGGGAGTACCAATCATGTGTAGTACTGACAAAACCGTGCAGGGTCTTCACCTCCAGAGCGGACAGTACCTTCTTAGGGAGCTCATCTCCATAGTAGTCATTTGTTTTTAGAGAATTACATTTGTTTGGTCTAATTGTCAACCTCAGCCCATATCAATAACTAATAGTAAAAATAAGTTATTATAAATTATTGGGCAATAGTTTAAAAACTTATGAAAAAGGTTTAAAAAACTAAATAGAAACTTAGAGCGCCACATAACAGGACCTCAAGTATCCCCACATGAGGTCTCTTCTTTTATATATATACTAGTATTATGCCCATGCGACAGTTTAATCAAAATTCAAATGTAAATATATTTTTTTATTAATTTACTTAAAAATAAATAATAAAAATAAATAAATATTTTACTTTTAAGTTATATAATTGATGTATATTGTGTGAGACTTAAGGTATCATATATATATATATATATATATATATATAAAATTGAATGGAAGATGGTAGAAATACCTAAAAAAAAAAAATATAAAATGATTTTCAATAATACATTGAAATTTAAGGCTCAATTAATCACATGTACTTAAATGGATAAACCTTGAATTTAATAATTAACAACTATCAAAAGCAACAATTGAAATCATATTTAAGTGGAAACCTCAATTCAATAATTAAGAATAATCTAAATTACTAAATATTTAAAATTTTGAAGTAGAGAGACTCACATGAGAATTTAATTTGGTCGTTGAAAGTATGAGAGAAGATACTGAAACTTGAAGTTTAAGTCCCATGAGTATAAACTCATAATTTTATTAAAAAAATAATAGCTAAATGAATTACAATTATATAATCAAAAGTAAAAAATAAAAGTATAAATTACGCTACATATATGCATGGTTGTGAAACCCGGACCGGACCGTACGGTCCGACCGGAAAAACCTCAAACCGCTCTATTTTGCGGTTCTTTTAGCCTCAAGAACCTCTCAACGTGTAAAATGCAGGACCCGTGAACCGCGGTCGGACCTCAGGGTCCGTGAACCGTTAACTATCTCGCTGCATTCGCGGTTGAACAAAATCCAAACAGAAATGGTAAAAAAAAAATTAGATCGGACAACAAGTGCAACAAAAATCAGATCACACAAAACACAATCCAGTTCTTACAATAAATTTGGATCAGAACAACCAAATATTGAAAAAAAAAAAAAAAAAAGAAGAAGAAGAAGAACAGTCCGATCTGACCCAGTCGGTGGTGGGGAGGAGGATGAACGGCGGTGGGGCGGCGGATGACCCAGTCGGTGGGAACACCGATCAGCGCCTCGATCTCCTCCGATCACGATCTAGATTTGGTCTTTCAGCGCCTGATCTCCTCCGATCTCCACCGCGGCAACCTCGATCTCCATCGGCGCACCTCATCTCCACCGATCTCCACCGGCGCGCACCTTCATCTCCACCGGCGCACCTTATATCTCCACCGATTCTATCTCTCTCTCTCTCTCTCTCTCTCTCTGTTCTTTTCTCTAAATGGTAAATGACGAAATGTGTTGTTTACTTTTAAGTTTTATCTTTTATGTTTTAAGTTTTATTATTATTGTGTGGTGGAGATTATTATATTTAAGTTTTTTTTTTTTCTAATTTTATGTAATCGTGTAATTAAATTTTTTTTTTTTTTAACTTGATTCAAACGAAAAATTTTTTTTTATTTTAAGAATCAAAGTGTGGTATTTAATATTAAGAAATGAGAATTATAAAATACTATCACAATATTTTCACAATATATTTTAAGTAATAAATTGTTATTAGCTAATATTGGTGAGTAAAAAAATAATTTCAGTGGTGAGTTCAAATTAAAACTAGTAACAACTTTCTACATAATTTTTTGACGTGATTCTTGTGAAAATATTACAAAAAATGTTGTGAATATAACATAACAATTCTTTCTTCATCTGCTTTTATTTGTATTTCTTTTTTATCTCTTCCTTTAATTTCATTCACTTTGTTTTTAGTGTTTTTTAGGTTTGTGAATGTGAGCTAGAAACTGGTCACGTGGGCATTATAAAGTAAAAATTAGAAAGGCAATCTGATGCTTTTAATTTTTTTAATAAAAAAATAGTTATTATTATTATTATTGGATAGATATTTTATATTTGGGTTTGAGATGGATATAGATATATTAGACATAGTTAAAATATGGATTTATAGTTTTAATTAGTCTATTTTAGTTAATTTTTATTTTTTTTTACTAATTTAATATTTTTATATATATTTAAAATAATTATTAAATTAATTATGACGTCATCACGGTTCGACCCCGGTTCGACCTCGGTTCGACCTCAAAAACCTTGAACCTCTCTCTTTTACGGTTCAATGAACGGTCCGGGTTTGAAAACCATGCATATATGTGTATATGCATGAAAAAAGAACTAAATTCAACATGTTTATTTTTTATAATACGCATTGCTAATTTATTTATTTATTTTTTTATATCAGGATTACATGAAGAATTTGAGAAGGATTAGATTACACTATTTTGCTGCATTTTTTTTATACACGTTGTTGTTTTTATTTTTTATTTTTTTAATACACGTTGCTACCTTTTCTTTTATATATATATAAATATTTTCTCTTACATGTATTATAGTAATTAAATAAGAATTAGATGAATCAGATGAAGAATTTGAATTATAATTAAATTAAGATATTTATCTACTTAGAAATTATTCGAGAAGAAAAATTATATATATTTTCTTTTATGTGTAGTATAGTAATTAAATAAGGATTAGATAGATCAGATGAAGAATTTGAATTGTAATTAAATTAAAATATTTATTAACTTAAAAATTATAAGAGAAGAAAAATTATATATATATATATATTTTATAATACACGTTGCTGTTTTATTTTTAAATAATACACATTGCTACCTTTTTTTTTCATTATATATAAATGTCTTCTTTTACGTGTAGTATAGTAATTAAATAACGATTAGATGGATCAGACGGAGAAGTTGAATTGTAATTAAATTGAGATATTTATTAACTTAGAAATTATAGGAAAGAAAAATTATTTACTTTTTTTAAAATCTAAAAATTTTAAAAAGTTTCTGCAATACAGTTTAGCCACTTGGTGCAACCACAGTATCTAAACCCATTTTTTATTATATAGTATATGATATATTGATTATTCTTGTGATTATAGTGGACAGTCGATAGCCACTCATTCCATTGGTCTGTTTTGGCTGTAAATTCTTTCATTTGTTTTTTTGGTGATTTCAACAAGTTCTGTTTTTTGCAATGCTTTTATATGTAAACTAAGAGCATAGCTTCCTGATTTATTCAGGTTGTGAGTTGGACAACCTTGTGCAATCTAGGTGAATGCCCTGCACATTTGCAGTTGTTTGCAGCATCATTTGATGTCTGCCACTAAAAGAGTGTAGGCCATATAATGTTTACAACAGTGCACTGTCATTATAAACTCATCTATGAAACTGAATGCTGAAATTTGCATGCTTAGAGTAAATTATCATAGGATGATAAGAGAAAATTGAGGCTCCAAAAGTTTTGGTGTTCCACAATGATCATGTTGGATTCAAAATCAAATTCTTCAAGGACTCTTCCTTATTTACTCAAGTGCGAGGCCGATTTCAATGAAAAGATGAGCAACTCGTGATCTACAATGGCTGATTATTAGGAACAAACAACCCCTTTGCAAACGATGGCAGACAGAATGCAGCAGTATGGGCCTACAAAAGGAGTTAAGAAAGCAACTGTTACTTTCAACCCATTGTTCTCTTTTCAATCTGTAGTGGATCTACAAACTGTAGACTACAATGGAGTCGAGAACATATTTTTTAATTTTTAGTTGCATGGAATTACCTCTGAGTTGTAGAACTCGGTGGGTTTTTTTTGCCACTCCATAACTCTCCGAATTTAGTGGATTTATTGGGTGTTTAAACTCAAACGGTGGCCCCTCACTTGAGCAAAGCATGAAACCTATCAGACCACTGAAAATGGAAATATAAACAAAGCACGAGCCTACATTATTACTGAATACAATAGAGGATCTTCAAAGATTCAGCAGAGAATTTTCAAAGATTCAACAAGTCTTTAATCAATACATATAGGGACAATATTTTTGACAACCGCTGATATGACTTGTTGTAAATTGTAATTGGTGTCAATGTTGGACACGAGTGAAAGTATTGTTATTCTAATCACAAGAAGTCATGTTAGTAGTTGTGAAAAATGTTTTGTTTTTTATATTACTTGCGTTTAATTCCAAAGTACCATGCCTTTTATATGCAGGAACTGTTGTCCAAGCACAGTTGACAGAACCCTTGAATATCTTGCTGCAGTGTGCTATGGTATCTGCAATGACAAAATTCTTGAGCCACAAGCTCTCTGCAGACAGTTTTCTGCTTGAGGCCCTGTATGATATCAGGTATCTAATGTCTTTAGCACTTGCAATATGACGCTTTCAATATCATTAACTTTTGCATTGAGAGGAAGAGAGATTACCCATTGGCTGGAATGCATCCACTATAATTGCATCATATGTGCCTTTAGGAACCAATTTCATGAATGCAACTCCTGCATGTTAGTCATAAAATGAGGCACATAGAAATGGACTAAAGAAAGTTTAGGATCAAGAGGACAAAGGGATGTGACATATTAATTAATACCATCGCCTAGGTGTAGATTCACTCGGGGATCCTTGTAGCCAACTGCAATGTTAGGGAAGTACTTTTTGTATACCTGAATTGTGCATATTCAACATACTATGTCATGTCCTTCGGGATTTTGTAAAATGTTTCGACACTCAAGGTTTTACCACCTTGAAATGTTTATTTTTTTTTTCTTAGGCTTTTGTTAACTAGTTACATTGCAACTCATAATTGAATATTTACTTGTTTAGTGTCAATTTTTGTTTGTCCACGAGTTCAGCATTAGATGTTAGTCCACAAGGAAAGCAACATAGAATTTGAGGTCATGGTTTACTCACACTGACCACCATTTCGTCAATTTCACATATATCAATTTGCTCAACAGAAGAATGGCGAGATATTTCCCGCAGAATGCCACCATCTCCCCCTCCAATAAGCAACACCTGAAGTGGGTAAAAAAAGAGAGATAAAAATGAATTAAAAAAGTTTTCAAGAATAGAATTAAGGAGAGAGGATATTTTTGTTTTGTTATTTATTTTTAAAAGAATTGCTTAAAAGAGAGAAATGAAAAAGGGTAAAGAAATATATGTTGGGCTTTGTGGAGCCTAGTTGTGTTTGGTTCGGATAACGACTCGACCTGACCCGAAATGATGTTGCATAGTTTTTAATAGGAGATTTTCTGAGGCTTAGTCCATGGATATAGTTTGTGCCACATGACTATTAGTATTAATAGAAGGTTTAATCTACTACAATCTTAATGTGCAGAGTGAAATCCCTGCAATCTTAATTTACTACAATCTCAGTATTTTTCCTTGATAATAGTAAAATCCCTGCAGCTCCGTGGACGTAGGTAAATTGTTGAACCACATAAATACTGTCTTGTGCGTGTGATTATTTTTCTTTTGGCCTGTGTTTTCTTTATTTTGTTTCTCACAGATTTGAGAATTTCGTGTTATTTCCCTACAATATATATATTTTCAAATAGGAGAGAGAAATATAAACCTAATCAACATTGCTTTGGTTAAGAAAATACTAATAAAAAAAAACCTATAATTTCTTACCAAAGTTATGCTTGATGGTGATCTTTCAAATAATATAATCCATCAATTATATCATGTATTTCCATGGTGACATTAAAAATAAAAAAATAAAAATTTCAAAATTATTAACACACTGTCTACCAAAATTAATAAAAAAGTATGATGGAATCAATGAAGCCTTCAAAACCATATAATTATCCAAAACTTTTAGCATATATAAAAGCAAATTTTACAATAAAAATAAAATTGAGGAAAAAAATTGCCTTATCTCTACAACTACTAAGATAATTTGTCTCATTATTTATTTATTTTTTTAAAATGATGTTTTAAAAAAAAGAGAGGGGATTCAAAACCTAGATGTTTTCATGAAGAAGATAAAATCATACAACTAAATTACAAGACACTTGACGTAGGCTAAAAGCTCTTAAGGTTGCATCGAGTTCTGCTATGGTTTTAGTATTTTGATTATTGCTATTCATGATATGTATGATGGCATTGTAAAGGAGAAGAGGAGAACATATGGAACCTTCTTTGCGTTTGGAATTGAGCAAAGTGGGCGGTGAGTGAGCATCTCTTGGTAAGCAAACTCATCCCTCTCTGTGAGTTGAAGAGACCCATTCAAGATAGTAATCTTGCCAAGTGTTGATGACTGCAGTGACAAACACCACACAATTAAATGTTTATAACAATACAGCTGAATTAATATTTTATTTCTCAATAAGGTTTTTTTTGGCTTAGAATAACAAGTACCTAAAATAGAAAAAGATCCATTTGTCAAGAAGAGGTAAAATGAAACCTAACAAAATGTATGTAATTTATTAGTTAATTTTATTAAATAGCATCTTAGAAATTTACCATAAGTGCCAGTTTGGTCCTGAAATCTTTAGTTTGAACAATTAACCTATGCACATTAAGATTGTAGTAGATTAAACCTTTTATTAATAATAGTAGTCATGTGGCACAAACTATGTGTATAGACTAATTTGTAAGTTCTAAACTTAAAACAAACTGGTAAATGTTTGATTTATCACAAACCTAATGTATATGGAGTTAATTGTTCAAATCTAAAAGCTAAAGAACAAATTGATAATTATAGTAAAGTCCAAATTAAGGTGGAATTTCATATTTGTAAAAATCCTTTTATTATTATTATTATTATGAGTTCGAATTTGGTAAGGATGGGGTGTAAAACCTATGTTTTACACCATTTATTAAGAAATTGCCATAGGGGTGTCCAGACCCGATCGGAGCCCGAGAACCCAACTAGAGTGCCTGATGTCAACTCGATTCCAGCTCAAACTGAAGCTCTAGTTGGTCGGCAGCCGGTATCCGATTCCAAGAATTGATGACGATGAGTTGAGTGGTGGGTTTCCTTCTTCAAAACCCAAGCCACCTATCCTGACTAATACTATATGAGAAATCTGGCCAATTCAGCATGATCAAGTCAGATATGGCGAGATCTTGACCAGATCTAGTGGGATTTAGCCAAATCCGGTCAAATCCCAGCAAATTTCAGTGAAAATTTGCAAATTATGGAGAAAATTTGCAAATTCTAGTGAACTCCATCACTGATTGAACCAACCAACCACCAATCTAACTCGAAACCGACTCAACTAATTGATGTCGGAGGTCAATTTCGGGTCCCTCTGCCTTCCACCTGATGCCCGTTGGTCGGGTCCAAAATCGAACTGGCCCAACCCATGGACAAGCCTAAATTGTCACATCAGTTTTTTACTTAAAATTCAATACATCCTACCACACATAATAACATTTCAATAAGCTCATAGTTAAGTTGGATTTTCAAATGGGTATTAGAATTGATTAAGTGTGATTATGCCTATTCTTTAATATGTAATATAATGATGTAGTATGTTGAAATTGGAGGGATAAAATTTGAGTTTTACACCACATCCTTATATAATTGAATTTATATTATTATTATTATTATTATTTACTTACTTACTTAGGAAAAGAATATTTTATATTATATTATCATTTTTGTTGGCTTAGGATGACAAGTACCGGTGTAAAGTTGTAATTTACGACTATTTTGTATTGGCTTTAATTCCGTGCCAAATTTGATTGTAATTTCTTTAATCATATTTACCTGTATGTATGTGGGTTTCTAATTGTAAGGGATGTGTGAGAGAGTGTGAAGACTCAAGTTTAAAAGGATGAATAAATTGATTTTGCGAGTGTCTCGTGAGAATTTTGCGAGTGTCTCGTGAGAATCTTACTCGCGAAAGAGCCAAGTGTAGAGAACATGACTGGAAGATGAAGAGTCATGCCAGGATAGAGGTTTTCGCGAGTGTCTTGCGGGAAAGGCCATCCCGCGAAGTACTTGTGAAACTCTTTGTTTCGAAAAAAGTTATGTTTTGCTTTACCAAGTCTTTACACACACTATATATACCCTCATTACTCACAAATTGTAAGGAGTGCTTTTCAGAGAGAAAATTCTAGAAAATACACATGAGAGTTAGAGATTGTTATACCCACAATCATTTATACATTTCCTTGTGGTTTTTCTCAACTCCTATCTCTCCCTCTCTATATCCTTAAGAGGTTGATAGCCCAAACACTTATCACACCCATTTTGGGTGTAAAATGAGATTTTGGTGCAGTTGAGAAGTATTGGAAGGAGCCATTCATTGGCGGATGCAATCGGGCAGAATTGTAGGATTTGGAGAGCTAGAGAAGACAAGGCTCCAAGAAGTCAGTTGGTGGCAGGAGCTTGGAGGGCTCAAGTACATGGGGTAGACTAGGCTTGGAGGGTCTTTCGTTATTCATGGACTCCAACTTTATTCTCTAAAGGATCAATTTCGACTTGGAGGGTCACAGTTTTTCGTTGAGTTCTTCGGTTTTCTTTTTGATAACACGTCTCAGTGTTATCTTGTATTTGCATTTCTCTTCCCTACTTTTAAGCTTTCTTTTATTGTTGATAATTGATGAATATGGCTTAAGGTAGTGTTATTGGTTGTTTGAGCTCATTTACTCTTGTTTCGCACTTAATCTAAGTTAGAGTAAAAGTAATTTAGCCATAATTATTTATTGGGGGTCTAAACAAATTCTTGTGTATTTACACAAATCCAAGCTTTCAACTTGAGATTCAAAAAGCTCCTGCTATTTTGATTTTCCATGGAAGAGGATCTTTTCCGTCTCATATAATTGGGCCTGACCTGTATTTCATCATAGTGAAACGGAAAAGACAAAGGTTAATCTAATTTAGAAAACAAGAAATTAATAATTAAGATTAAATTCACATTATTTTTTAAATATATATATATATTAAGAAGTAGTGTTATATCTTTGATCAAATTATTTCACCCTTCGTTCATGATTTTGAAATAAAAACCACATGAACTAATAACGTGGTGAATAAATTTAATCAAATGTTTGTAAATAATAAATACTCAGATGGATAACCAAGCCCAAATGGCCTTTAATAGTTTTGACATATATATATATATATATATATTTTTTTTTTTGGAAAAAGTTTCAACCTATGGTGTCCGCTTCTAATAATAGCTCTTTTATCATCGGACAAAGACACCAGTTAGTTTTTGGTGCAAGCAGAGATTAAACCCTAGATTACTTATATAATCATCAGAGACTTTATCAGTTGAGCTAACTGGAGCCCACATAGTTTTGATATATTCATCTATATTTTTCTCACTTTTTTCTTCAATGGAATATTATTTTCTGGTTTTTTTTAACTTATAAATCTTGAAATTTATTTAGTATAAAAAATAAATTTAACTTGAAATCATTGTTGTTTTAAAAAATATATTAGGATGTATTAACGCATTATTTATTGCCTTTCCAACTTCCAACTCAAGCTTTCGATTTAATGTAATCTTTCATAATACCATTAAACCTTGGGTTATAAAAGATTTCTATAAGGCGATGGCTTTGTAGTAAAAGACTTGAAAAAGAAAAAGAAAAAGAAAAAGAAAAAAAAAAAAATTTCTATATGCTATTAGCTCAGAAATCTATCCTTGTGCATCCTTTCTTTTACATAAAGTGATCATTGGGGTACTCATGCAGTGGACTCATTGACATGATACGTGACGTAAATCAGAAAGTCTTAAATTTAATCTGCTACACTATTGATTATGGGGCTTTTGGGGTGTCTCATGGACATAGAGTGAAATGATTTGGCCAATAGTTAAGACATTACTTCCTTTTATATATACTTTTATTTTTTTTTTAAAATTTTTTTTATACAAGATGAAATTTCTACTCTAGCTTAATCTAAATATATATGTGTGTGAAACTCATTCTTGGATATTTGAATCCCGCTCCTTGCTCCCGACACCCTACAAGCATTAATATTTGTGGATTGACCATCGCACCAAGGGTGTGCGGTGGTTATATATACTTTTCACTTGTCTAAAAATAGGATAATTATTGGGTACTCCTAGAGTACCATAAATGTGTACTTTCACCTCTCACATAATTGTGAGTTCTATGTGAGAAGGGGTAGTATGCATTTATGGTACTCTTGGAGTATTCCATAATTTTTCCTAAAAATATATATAGGAAAAAACTTTCCTATTTGTGAATTTTTTTAATGTTAAAAAAGTATTTAAAAAAGATAAGGATTAGAAAACCAGAATAATAGGATAAAATTTTTAAAAGGGTTAAGATCTCAAATTATTTATATAATAATTTATTATTTTTAATAAAAATGGGTGTATATAAAAATAATATAGTAAACTCCATAGTTTGATTTAAAAAAAAAAAATCTAAAGTTTTATAGATGCACAAATGGTTAGTTTATAACTTAATATAAACTTGTTATAATTATATAGTTCTATAAGTTTAACAAAAAATAACATAAGTTTTATTTAAGGTTTATCTAGTAAATAAAAATCATTACTTGAGAATCATTAATATTAGTGCAATTTTGATAATGAAGAAATTATAACACAACTTATTCAAATATAAAAAATCCTAACAAATAACCATATATAATATAATGGATATGCTATATTTTTATCAGTTTTTATAAATATTTAAATGCCACGTACCAATCAGACAGCATGAGGGAAGAAAATTTTCCCTTCTATTAATTCCATTCCCTTTTCCTTTCTCCCCCTTTCATTTTGTAAAATCATAGGGTAAATAAAATGACTTGTCACCTACACAAACACTAGTTTCTTAGGATTCATTTGGTTGAAGGGGGGGAAAAGTGGGAGGATAGAAAATGATGGGGATGAAAAAGTGGGAGGATAGAAAAAGTTATAATTTTCCTCCTTTTTGTTTGGTTGGAAGGGGAAAAGTAGAGGGATGGAAAAAGTGAGTTTATGTAAATTTACTCATATACCTATGTTAAAAAATGATGCCTAATTAAAAAAAATGACAAAAAAAAAAAAATGCAATCATCCAAATTTATTTAAAAATAAAAATCACGTCTACAAAAAAATTACATTTAAAAAAAAAATTACAAAAGAAAGTATAAGAAAAAAAGAAAAATAAAAAAAGGAGAAAGAAGAGCAACGTTGGACAAAGCCAGCCCCCAGGTAAAAAAAGGGGGGGAAAAAAAGAAGCAACGACTAAGAAAAAAGAAAAAAGAAAAAAGAAAAAAAAAAAAGAAAAGAAAAGAAAAGAAAGAAGAAGCCAGCGTCCACCAAATTAAAAAAAGGAGGAGAGAAAAAGCAACTTATTGGACTAATAAATAAGCATTTTTGCCATATCTCTGTCAAACTTCACCCACTTAATTTTCTCTCTATTTTAGAGAGAAATTTTTTTTGTGGGTTTGGAGAGAAAACACATGGACCCCATCATCATTTTCCTCTCTCCATCTCCTAACCAAACACTCTTTAAAAAGTTTTCTTTCCTCGTTTTCTCTCCTTTATTTATTTATTTATTTTTTCCATTTTCCCTAAAATTCACTCTACCAAACACACTCTTAAAAGACTCCTTGAGTCCATTAATTAGGTCAAGATAACGTGCTCACTACTTGAAAATTATTTTACCTTCCCTAAAATATAAATAATGATACCATATAAAAACATATATGATTTTTTAGAGGACTATTATAATTATTAAACATTTTCAAAAGAAATTAAAAGCATGCAAATTCAAGGAATATCATCTATACCAGGATATGCCTTAGCAACATCAACGTACCATCCTGGAAATGCAGTAGATGCACCATTACCATTTGAGGATAAAAAGGTGGTCCTTTTGTTGTTGTTATGGCTAATAACTACTTCATCTTCCACATGTTCATGCTTTTGTAGCTGCATGGTGGCACAATATTTGTCGGCAGCAACAGTCCTAGTAGCTGCAGCACCTTTACTGCCATTGTTCTCTTTCTACATGAATTGGATCTCTTGGGGTCTTTGCAACTTTTAATTATAGGGAGGTACTTGAGTGATAGACCAAGAATGTATTGACCCCTTGTGATTAACTAATTGATTAATTACCCAAGTTTATTAATTAATCAAATTAACATGCAATGTACGTGGCTGCACAAACAATCACCAATTAAAGTATAATGCAGTGGAAAATAAAGTTGACACGGTGATTTGTTATGAAGGGGAAAATTTTCTAGGCAAATATCCCACCGGGCAATTTTAAGATCTTCACTCCTGAGAATCCACTATTATCAAAACAAGCGGTTATAAGTAAAGGAATCTTGCTACCTTATACCAACGTATAGTTATACCCTTACCCCAATATCCAATTGGACTTGTTCTGTAGTGACAATCTCTCCTTGTATTGCATGGCTCCCAGTATATGACTAACCAATAGATGCGCGGATCCCAATACACGACTTCATCACCAACTTGAGAAGGATGTTGGCTGCAAAGTTTTTCAGTTCATCACAGATGAAAATCACGAAGTTGCTTGGTCACAAAACCCTATGGTGTACAAACACGACAGCTTTTTCAAGATGAACTCGGGTAAACTAGATTTCTAGTCACACTTTTCTTCACACTTGTGCAATTGTGCTCTTGTGCAATCTACGACGACCCTTAAAATAATCCTTATATATGTTTAGGATTATGAGAAAAAAAAGCCCAAACATACATTCACGAATTAGATGAAAATCAGAACTGAAAATTTGTTTTTCATAAACCTCGACAGATACCCTATCTATTGAGTCTCGGGCTGAAACAGTTTTTTGAACCTTGATAGATACTAGGGATGGCAATTTAAATCCGACCCGCGGATATCCGGTCCGACCCAACCCTAATGGGTTGGATTTTACCCGGTCTGATAGAGAATAGGGTCGGGTATGGGTTTTAAAGAAAAAACCCGAAGCGGGTCCGGGTCGGGTCCGGATTTTATAAAAAAATTCGAAACCCGACCCGAAACCCGGCCCGGATAAAACCCGGTTGTTTGAAATTACTAAAACCCCCCTATATATATATAGCTTCACTAACCCTAACTCTCATTTTTCAACAGCTCCTCACCCTCACTGCCTCACAAAAGCACACACCTCACACAACACACAACACACGGCCTCACAAAAGGCAAGAGCAAGTCTGTCACTCAAGCACTGCCTCGACGCCGTCCAAGTTCTCTGCACCGCCGGTCTGCTCTCTGCTGTCCCGTCCTCACTTGATGCCACCGCAAGCCGCCGCCGCGAGCCACCATCTAAGGCAGCTCCGTCTCTTTCTCTCGCTCAATAGCCAGTCCCAGCTTGAGCCTCCATGGCTGAACCTTATTTACACTCCGTTTCTGCACGCTTTCCTCTATCTCTAGATCTAAAACCCAAGGCCGAAGATCTCAAGCTTCTCTCTCTCTCTCTCTTTGATCTCCAACTTAGGGCCACGACTCTCTTCTCTCTCCATTTCTATTTTTTTCTTCTTTATATTTATTTTCTGTTTGATTCGAAATCTCCTCCGTTGGCTTGGTTAAATCTGGGTTTGAGGATTGAAAAATGGGATTTTTTTTTTTAATTTTTTTATTTGGGTGTGGCTGTGAAGATCTGAAGCGAAGGGATTTCTGGGAATGGATGTTTGGCCGTGGAATTGATGTTGAGTTTGGGGCTTGATTCAAAAAACGGGGCCCGCGGGGCCCGCTGGACCCGACGGGGCGGGTCCGGGCCCTGTAAAAAAAATCCGTTAAGTAATCGGGTCGGGTCTGGGTCGCGGGTATGGATTCGCGGGTCGGGTCCGGATATGCAAAAACCCGACCCGAACCCGACCCGTTGCCATTCCTAATAGATACTAGCCGTTGAGCTTTAATGAACAACACTTCTTCAATATTTGAACAGACTTGCATGGTTTTAACACTTGAACTTGAAACTTTGTTTCTTAAAGTATTTAGCACATCTTAGATCTACCAAAATACAAGTAAAGTGCGTTTTATCAAAAGATTAGCTAATTATATAAAATGTTGACATATGTTCTTAACATGAATCATATATATCCTACTATTGAGATCTAGACAACAAGTGCATTGTGGGTCATTTAAATATACAGGGCAATAATCGTTTGTTGTCAGAGGCTGAAAATGGTGCACCTTACTTCACTGTCTGACGAGTACATGTTGCATTCTAGAAAAGAAAAAAAAAAAAAACTTTAGTTAAACAAATATTTAGACATTCACCAATCACCATTATTTCAACAAATAAGAGAACAAAAAAATCTCTAGTTAAAAAACAGTTTTAGGGCTTACTACAGTCAACTTCACAATGTGAGACTGATTTGCCTCTAAAATCTTCATAAGAAGGGTATCTATTTGCACCACCACGCAGTTGCAAACGCCACTAGGTTCTTCTGGCATACGTGAATCTCTGAGATTTTTTAGGTGATTCTTTGAGATTTTTTGTCTCCTTTTGTCTCTTGTGTCTCAACTCAACTGATCTACTTTTTAATTTTCTCTGTTTCCTCCTTGTTTCTTCCATTATTTATGAAGCAAGTGGTGTGTTCCACTTAGCAGTTTTAATCCAACCATCCAATTACTTAATATCTCCAACGCTCCACCACGTGTATGGTTCAGAGGAAATGTCTACAACAGCAAGTGTACAAGTTTAGAATCCGAAGGTTTTTTTTTTCCTTTACATCTCCTTTTTTTGCTGAATCCTTTACATCTTCTTTTGATTGGACTTTTCTTCTCATTATATATATATATATATATATATATATATATAATTTTTATTAAAATAATAAATAAATTATATAACATTATAAATATAATCTAATAAATTACTAGTAAACCTGATAAAAAATACTACTATATATCATATAATAATAACAACAACAACAATAATAATAATATAACATGTAATTAGTTGTTTTTTATTAGTATTTTTTTAGTATTGAAATTTGAGTAATTGTTTGTCTACTATTTAACATTTTTTGATCTACTATTATTTTTTATCTTAATCATTATACTTTATTATGTTGATAATTTATTTTGAAAATTTAGGTTTATGGGTAAATTAAAAACTATTGACTCATTCTTTTTGTTAATATTGTCTCTTGACTGTTTGATTTTAATAAATACATATTTTTAGCACACATTGAGTTATAAAATATTTAACTTGTATACTGAATTGTACTTACATTACTATTTGAGACTATTATACATAATATAAATAACATTAATATATACAAAGAAAAAAAATTTTGCTCATCCCACTCAAAGATAAATTTCTGGCTCCGCCACTGACAGTAGCCCAATTTAATAACATGACTGGATCTAGCCATTTGCCAACTGGTGTTTTACATCAGTAAAGTGTCAGTAAACGCAAAAAACATTCAGGTACCTTTTTTTTTTGGAGAAAAGCGAGAGGCTAAGAGAGTGATTTAAGAAGGTTCCGATTTGGAATGGTGGAGGGATGGAGTCACAGTGGTGGAGGATGACAGAGAGATGGTGGATCAGTGGTGGAGCATAAGCAATTTTCAAATTAGGGATTTAGTGTTTATAAAAATTTGGATTTGGGGAAGAGGTTGCACGCATAAGAGAGCGGGAGAGAGATATGAAAAAAAATTGGCCTTTTATTTTAATTGATTTTGAAGAAGGGTGTTTTAGTCTTTTAAGTTTGTTACACCTACGCAAGATGCATGTACTTATCATGTGTAATAGCATTTTGTTAAACATAACCGCAAAAGTAACACCGGGGTTCAAAGTGTGATAGTTTAAGGTGCAAAGTGTAATGTGACGCATAGTTTAGGGTGGTAAAGTGTAATTTTTCCCAAAAATTATAAAAAAAATCCTTTTATGTTACATACTTTAATTTAGCAGTGCGAGGGTCAAAATGTAGAATATACATGTGAAAGAACTTTTATAAATTGTAATTCATAAAACCTACCCAATGATTTGTAATCCAACTCATGTAAGTTAATATTATGGAATTATGCTGCTAAAAAAAATAGAGGATTAAAATTGTATGGGTTAGATTATGCAAAATCAACTTAACTCGTTTCCTCAAAAAAGAGAAAAGAAAAAAGAAAAAAGAAAAAAAGACACAACTAATTTGTACTGTGAGCAAATATTATAATTTACAATGGAAGATTTGAACAAAAACAATCATCTACGTAAAAACCAAGTAAAAATGTTATATTATGTAAATATGTGAAAGGTGTTACAATTTTCCTCTCAAGAATAAGCTCTTGAAGGGGTTCTAAAGCTCTCTCTCTCTCTCTCCCTCTCTCTCTCTATGATTCTCACTCTAGGTTGCTCAATAATTTTTTCTGTGTCCCTCTCTTGTGTTCTTATTTTTTGTTATATTTGCCTACTTCTATCTCCAGGATGTGTGGTCCTTGTCAGACTCTTCCTTCCTCACTTTCATGATGAATGAAGACTTTTGGGGCTCTTTCTACTGTTTAGGCTAGTCATTCAGTAATAAATGCGACTGTACTAGGTAGGTGAGCCACATTAAAATAGAGGTGACTATAGATTCATTAGGAAGTTTCAACAAGCTTTCTCGGAAAATCCTGTACATTTTAGAATTCTTCCTCAGAAGCTCAATAGATACTTTGTCTTTGTCACTTTGGTAAGAGTCTTGTCTTTGGACGAGGTCCTTGGTGAGTTTTGTCTTCCAATCCAAGTTGACATATTGTTTGATCTGTGGTTCGAGGTTTGGCTCTTTTAGTGAGGCCTATCCTTAAAGTGGGCTAGCTTGTATTGTGCTTATTTTCACCCATGGCCCAATGTTATTTGGGCCCAAAAAACCATCTCACTACAAAAATTAAATTTCAATTATAACAATATTTTTTTTTGCGAAATTCTCTTCCAATTTGAGACATTAAAAACTATTAATACTTTTGAAAAAGAAAAGGGAGATAATTTTGAAATATCTAGAAAAATGTGCTGTTCGTTGTAATTGGTAACTTAACTTTATTTTTTGTTTGATATGAGATAGAAATTTTATTTCAACTTAATCTAAGTGCATATGTGTGTATAGTTTCCTCTTGGAGACTTAAACCTTGACCCTTGACCCTTGCTCCCTGCATCCCACAAGTACATATACTTGTGGAGTGACCATTGCGCCAAGAGTGCGTAGTGGTAATTGGAATTGGTAACTTACTATTAATCTATACAACTTTTGTACTATATAGGCGAAACTTACTTAGTTGGACATTCTAATTAGGGTCAATCATGTAGTTGCATTGGTTAATGTGATAATTTTATCTCTTCTCAATGACAATTAAATTTAAGTTTATTGGCCAATACAACAACATTAATAAATTCAAAAAGGCAACTTAAGCCGCAATTCCTTGATTACTGTACCTAAATTTTATTATTTATAATAATAATACTTTTCAAACTATATGGAGTAAAATGAAACACAATTGAATTAAGGACAAAGTTTACACTCTGTTTGTTTCAGCATTGACGTTTTCTAGAAAATAAATCATTTTTCAAGAAATATTTTCTATAACACTATCTCATTTTCTGATGTTTGGTAGCAACTTTAAATGAGTTGAAAAACAATCTCCTAACTTCCCTTATTTAGCTTGCTGTGAGATATAGTTTTTTTTCCAAAAAAATTTAATGGAAAACAATCTCTAAAAATAAGCCGTACTTTTTATGTTGACCAAATATAGTTTTCCTTTGACTCATCTTTTTTTATGCTACCAAACACTAGAAAACATGGAAAACTATCTTTACACAAAGTTTTCCATCGAAACAAATGGAGCGTTAGCTACAAACTTAGTTGTAGCTTATGTTTATAATTCCCACTAAAAAAATTAATATGACTACATATTTTGAAAATCTAACTTGAGTTTTACTTTAACTTATCAAAGTGTGGAACAAAAGTAAATGAGCGGAATAAACTAGTAATACTACTCTATGCCATATTCAACCATAATGAACAATAAAAGAAAAGCTTAAAGATAGGGGAAGAGAGATGCAAACACAGGATAAAACCAAGACGTGTTATTGAAGAGGAAATCGAGAACTCGGTGAAAAACCTCTTCGCGACCCTCCAAGTCGAAATCAATCCACTAGTGAATAAGTTAGAGTACACAAATAACAAAAGACCCTCCAAGCCTAGTCTACCCAATGTACTTGAATCCTTTAAGCTCCTGCTACCAATTGACTTCTCGGAGTTTTGTCTTCACTAGCTTTCTGAATTTCGCAATTCAGCCTGATTGCATTTGCCACTTTATGGCTTCTTCCAATGCTTCCCGGAGGCACCAAAACTTGTCTCAGCACTTAGATTGGGTGAGGTAAGTATTGTGGCTAAGAATCTCTTAATGATGTAGAGATAAAGAGGTAGGAGTAGAGGAAAACCAAGAAAAAATGTGTAGATGATAGTGGGTATGACAATCTCTAACTCTTAAATGTTTTTGCTAGAGTTTTCTCTTTGAAAAGCACTCCTTACATTTCGTGGGTAATGTTGGTATATATAGTGTGGGTAAAGAATTTGGTAAAACAAATTTTCTTTTGCCCAATAGAGAGTCTCACGGGTACCTAGCGAAATGGCCTTTCTCGCGAAGTACTTGCAAATTTGATAGCCTAGCATGACTCTTCAGCTTCTAATCATGTGTTTCACACATGGCCTTTCACGGGTTGCCTTACTTGTGAGCTTCTTACGAGCTAGTCGCGAACTGCACTGATTATTCTTTTGACGCTTGATTCTTTACCAATCTCTCACACTCCTCCCTTACAAATAAACCCACATAAATACAAGGAAATGATTGAAGAAATTACAATCAAATTTGGCACTGAATTAAAGCCAACAAAGGCTAGTTGTAAATCACAGCTTTACAATCTCCCCCTTTGGCTATTCCATGACAAAACCCCTAAACAGACTCTAGACTTAAACTTGAGTTTGGGAGTAGTGGCAAAACTCACTTACACCTAAATCTAAAACCTGTGAAGCACTTGAACCATATTACCTGTATCCTGAAATACTTGCACATAACAAATAACTTCATTAAATACGAGACAAGTAGAATACGAGGCATGTATAAAGAACAAGTAAAATGCGATCAAGATAAACAAAAGATATGAGAACATATAGCATAACTTGATCATACAGGAACAGTCATTAAGAAATGACTTTAATGAATATTTAACTAGTAAATGATCATCTGGACACGCAAACAATTAAGAGCAGTGCAAAAATTAATTGCATGTCCAAAAAACACATATTGTATTAAAGAAACTAAAGCGAGAAGTAATAGATAACTAAAAGCATCAAGAAATGGCTATAAAAATCAAGGTATACAAAGTAATAAAGAAAAAACTAAGTTTTAAACTAAATTACTGAAAGCTTTAAAATAAAGCACAATACATAAAAACATAAACCACCAAAATGAACCAATGAACCAACGGTTTCCTTTTCCCCCTTAGGCTGTACTCCCCCTCAAGCTAATCTACTCCCCCTTTTTGACATGGCCAAAGATCCTAGAGTGAATCAGATTCAGAGTTTGATTTATCCAAGTCTTGGATTTGAGAAGATAGGGTGGTGATTTGCCCTTGGAGGTATGCAAATTGTCTTGTGGAGTAGTCAATGTGCTGACTCAACATACCATGCATTTGTTCTATCATTTCTAGTATTTAATCAAGGTGGTCGGGTGCTCTAGCTTGTGCTTAAGTAGATGGCTGTGGAATATCCTCCGGTCCATGTGTGAACTGATCGATCTCATTTTTGGTGTTACCCCCTTTAGCTTTAGCTTCTTCCTTTTGAACTTGTGCTGCATTAGCTTCTCTTTTTAGACCAGGAATGTGAGATTTACTCTGGTTCATAGTGTGCTCACTAATTGACTCTTCCCTTGACATCACAGGAAGTCCACTTGGAAGTTTCACCCTTGCCTTTGATATAAGGGACATGACGAGGCTTGGGAATGGTAGAGTCATCCTTGTCTTTCTTCTTCGAATGCACTTGGCAAAGAGGTAGTAGATGTGACCACATATATCGATCTCCTTGTAAGTGAAGAGATCATAGAGAAAAATGGTCCTTGGCTATGACAGTGTTGTTAAGTTTTTCACCAGATAGAGGTTGAAGGTCATAATGTAAGCCAAAGCCCTTATCTCAGAAGAGAAGTCAGTTGTGTGCAAGAACTTCTTTTTAAGCTGGCCTCCAAGGATTTGCACAAGAGGTTCAAGCTTATCTTTTCTCTCATTATAGTGCAGAGAGGTATCTGGAGTCATCAGATGAATCTCTAAAAGCTCTTGGATTGACTTCTTGGATACGGTGAACTCTATCCCCCGGACCCAACAATTGATATCACCATCTTCCACAAATGCATTTGCAAAGAATTCATTAATGATACGGTGAACTCTATCCCCCGGACCCAACAATTGATATCACCATCTTCCACAAATGCATTTGCAAAGAATTCCTTGATGATGCACTCATACATATCACCCAAAGGATTTAGCAATTTGGTCTATGTCCTCTCCCTGAACACCTCCGGAATGAATCTGTTCTCCAAGGATTCAAGGTTCACAACCCTTTCCATGATGATCTCAACATTCTCGTAGTAATTGATGTAGACATTGTTAGTATCTTCTTTGCATTTGTCTTACGAGAGACATCTACAACAATGACCAAACACACAAACCATACACAAACATGATAACAAACATGATAACAAACTTGATTAGATACAAGTTAGTCCATAAAACAAGAACAAATTGAGAAAAATGTCCTAAAATGGAAATAAACATGCATAACATAGACATAAGAACATGTTATAAGTGCTAAAAAGTCTAAAAAGACTTAACTAGCATGAATGAACGCAAAACATGTCAAGTGACAGAATGTGTATATCAAAGGTGCATCTAGTGTGCATGTGAGATGCATGATCAAAGCATGAGCAAGCACTCATGGGGAAAAGTGTGTAAAACACACAACCAATGATCAAAACATGATAAACATAAATAGACATGGTAATCCCAAAAAATTGGTACTCATCGGAGTCCAAAATAGTGAAAAAAAAATCATATAGGCATTTTATTAAATACTTAGAGTGCACACACTACACATATATATTAAAAAATGTATGAACACATGAAAATCTTGCCTAAATACATGTTACAATGCCACAAAGGGCCAACAAAAATATCAACAAACACAATGGGACACAACCTAAGCAAGAAAAAAGTAAAAAGATTTGACAAAAATTAAATTTTCCCAACCCCATTCAAAATAACCCCAACCTTAGAATTTTAAGAATCTAAGACTTAATCTAAGGATTCAAAAGATAAAAACTGTTAGAACATACCTTAGAGAAGTCTTAGGGATGAAATCCAATGTGTTTTGGTTGAGATTTGAGTAAAAAGAGTGTTTTGGGTTGAGAGAGACACAAGGAAAGCAAAATAGAGTTTTTGACAAAGTGTCATTGCGTGCCTCTTTAAAAACTGAAATCCGCTCATTTTGTGGGATAGTTACTTGCGAGTTACTAGTGAAATTTCTCAAATGCACAGGGCAAGATTCTAGGGAAGCCATTTCTAGTGAATGATTCACGAGCGAGTCGTAAGACTTTCTGTGTAAAATTTTGGAAGAAATAGAAATTCACTTCCTCATTTTCGTGACTTGGATGCAAGAAACCTTACTCGTTAAGTACTCATGAAAATGCTTGTACATGAGTTTTTCAACAAAATAGATTTGGCTATTTGGGAAAAACTTTCAAAACACAAGTGATACAAAAAAACACTTCCAAAAACAAATAAAACACTCAAAAATCTTTTTTGGTTTGATCATTAAGTAATTGAGCATACACAAATCACATTTGAACATGTATAATCATACAAATAAAATAGGCATTCATTGAACATTAGACTTGTGTGTTATATGTGTGAATCAAGTATGAACTAGTCTAGAGTTTAGTATGAAGCTTCAATGATCAATTCGATCAAGTTATGCACAAATAGTACGAAGTTAAGTGACCTATCTCACTAATAGAAATGAACATATATGACCCCCCACTAAAGTGTATACATTGATTGAGCGCTTTTTATTTGGCTTCCATTTTTCATACTTTTTGATCAATACAACTCAATTTTTGAGTAACGATGCCATGAAATTTTTTATTTTTCTTTGAGGAATAAGCCATTGGCTTTGGTGTCATACATTTTGAATACATTTAGCTCCACCATTTCCTAGTTAAGCTAGTTTTCGAAGCAAGGCTTTTTCAGTCATTTCGTTTTTTAGAAATTGACGTTTGAAGAGCTTTTTGACATAAAAAAAATAAATGTGAGTAGATATATAGGATTGAGTCTATGTATGTATCAAGATCAAACAAGACTATTGACTAATTATTCATGACAAGCTTGAAGATCCATTTACAATAATCAGATATAGATTTCTAGATTTTGCTCACATTACAATATGTACATGCATAACAAGTTAAGCTCGTAAATGCACTATGCCATTAGTATGTAGGTACTAGGCCAAACTCAATACGTGTTATACACAATACAAGCAATTAAACTTTTGGAATTTTTTTTTTTTTTTACATTTTATGGATTTTTGAACTTTTTACTCACTCAAAAACAAAGCAATAAAATAAGATCAACAAAACAAAGACCTATAAAAGAAATGATGAGATGTGAGACCTTTTCTACATGAATGCACAATGAGAGACAAATGAGGGTCACACTAGAGAAATAAGTCAAGGAATGATACCGACACCGATGTTCTTACAAAGAGACTTAAATTGAGGACCATTAAGTGGTTTAGTGGTTTTGATTGTCGGTATTGATGAACTCTAGCCATACTACTTTCTCTTCCACCAAGTCCTGAATGAAGTGATATCGAATTTCGATATGCTTTGATTTTAAGTGTTGAGCAGGATTCTTGGGTAGGTTGATGCACTTGTATTGTCACAGAAAACACACATGGTGTCTTGAGAAATCCCATAATCATGAAGAAGCTTCTTCATCCATAGGAGTTGAGCACAACAACTACCCATAGTAATGTACTCTGCTTTAGCAGTTGATAATGACATTGAGTTTTACTTCTTTCTCATCCATGACACCAAATTGTTTCCAAGATAGAAGCATCCTCCTGAGGTGCTCTTTCTAACATCAACACACCCGGCCCGATCAGTATCCGAGTATTTGGCTAGGTAGTCATTTGAATTTCTTGAGTACCAAATCCCATAATTGGATGTTCCATTGACATAGCGAATAATCCTTTTAATTGCCGTCATATGGGAATCCTTTGGTGCTGCTTGAAAATGAGCACATACTTCAACACGGAAGGCTATGTCTAACCAACTTGCAGTGAGGTATAAGAGGCTGCTAATAGTGTTGCTGTAAAAGGTTGGATCAATTTCCACACTGACTGGATTGGAGCTTAGTTTGACCGAGGAACTCATTGGAGTGGATGCATGTTTCTTGGAGTCCAATCAAAATCTTTCTACTAGATTTTTGGCATACTTCTTGAGATATGAATATCCCATCTTTTCGTTGTTTCATTTGAAGACTAAGAAAGTAGTTTTGCTCCCCCACCATGCTCATTTTGAATTCTTTCTTCATTTCTTTTCAAAATTATTGAGCAAGTGCATCGATTGATGAACCAAACATAATGTCATCCACATAAACTTAAGCTATAAAAAGAGATTTTTCATCTTGTTTGACAAAGAGAGTCTGGTCGGCTTGATCCCTTTTGAAGCCACGATTCAAAAGATATGACGTTAAATGATCATACCATGCCTTTGGTGCTTGCTTCAACCTATATAGAGCTTTCTTCAATTGGAGAACATGGTCTAGAAAATGAGGATCTTGAAACCTTTTTAGTTGCTTAACAAATACTTCTTCTTGGAGAAACCCATTTAAAAATGCGCTCTTCACATTCATTTGGTAAATCTTGAAATTCATGATATATGCTATGGATAGAAGAATCCGAATTGGCTCAAGTCTTGCTACCGGAGCAAATGACTCATCAAAGTCTACACTTTCAACTTGAGTATATCATTGAGCCATTAACCTTGATTTATTTTGCACAATCTTACCATCCTCATCGATCTTGTTCTTGAAGATCCACTTGGTGTTAATCACATGAGTGTCTTTTGGTCTTGGAACCAATTCCCACACATCATTTCTAACAAATTGATGTAGTTCTTGGTGCGTGGAGTTTGCCTAATTTTCATCCTTCAAAGCTTCTTCCACCTTCTTTGGTTCAAATTGAGCAAGATAGATAAGTCACATGATTCACACTATAGCTAGGTCCTCCTCTCAAACGAATGCCTTCATCCAAGTCTCCAATAATATTACTTTTAGGATGATTTAGACTCATTCTTGACAATGGTTTCTTTGAAGTAGAAGGCTCATCATTACGAGATATCGGAGGTTGGACTTCCAGTGGAGTGATTGGACTTGATGGCACTAAGGTTGATCTAGTTTCCCTTCTTGATGTGGTAGGAGTAGTTTCATTTTTTGGTGATTGTTTCTCAACATCATCACTTTGTGAGGAAGTACCGTCATCATCATTCTTCTTGAGGCTTGAAGCATCTCCACCCTTATCAACACTCTTTTCCAGAATGACATCATCTATGACCACATTTATTGACACTATGATCGTCTTGGTTCGTTTTTTGTAGACTCTATATGCATTGCTATTCACGGAGTACCCAAGAAATATTCCTTCATTGCTCCTTGCATCAAACTTCCCAAGATTTTCTTTGTCATTAAGAATAAACATTTACTAACAAATACTTGGAAGTATTTTACATTAGGCTTCTTCTCATTCCATAACTCATACGATGTCTTCTTAGTGCTCGCTCAAAAGAAGATTCTATTCCCAATATGGCATGATGTGTTCACGGTTTCACCCCAAATTTTTTGAGGAATATCCTTGTTGAGAAGCATTACTCTTGCCATTTATTTTATGATGTGATTCTTCCTTTCAAAAACCCTATTTTGTTGTGGAGTTTTTGGAGCCGAGAATTCCATCTTTATTCCATGCTCATTGCAAAATGCTTCAAACTTTTCATTCTCAAATTCTTTCTTATGATCACTTCTTATTTCGATGGTAAGAACCCCCTTTTCATTTTGAAGCCTTTTGCAAAGTTTCTCCATCTTCTCACATGCTTCCGATTTCTCTCTAAGAAATTCCACCCAAGAGTATCCTGAGAAATCATCAACTACAACCATAATGTAGCTCTTGCCACCCAAGCTTTTCGTCATCGTTGGACCCATTAGATCAACATGGAGCAACTCCAAAGGTCGAGATGTAGCAATAACATTCACTTTAGGATGACTTGACTTGGTTTTTTTCCCAATTGACATGGTCCACAAATGTTCTTCTCAATTTTTCCAAACTTTGGTAAGCTAACTACCGCTTCAAGCTTAGAAAATTTTGTCACTTGCTTGTAGTTGGCATGACCAAATTGTTGATGCTGTAGACACCGTATTTTGTACCCCTTACAACTCGGGCCCTTGTTTCCCAATAATACTCGAACTCTAAGGCCAAAGGTCAGTTTAGAGTCCAATCAGATATTAAATTGACTTGAGGAGTGTTAAAATGGAAAATATAACCTTTTAAATGAGCAAAACTCTATTTTTGGAAATTAATTGACCAAAGCAACCCTCGGCCTGCGTACGTGGGTCGTGGCTTGCATACGTGAGCCACTGCATGCGTACGCAGGCACGATCCTGCACATGTAGCTAGGGTTTCAGAAGCATAAGAAATGCAAGTTTTCTGCAATAATGGCTGAGGTTTAGAATGAATCCTACATCGTCTGGGAGTCGCTCTAAATCCAATTTTCTCAACTATTAAAAACCTTACATGGTACATTTTTAAAACACACAGAAATCCCACGGGAAAAACTTAAGATTCACTAGAAAATAATGAATCAAAATGGAGCTTTTCACAAAATACCCTCAAGCTTAGGAGCTTTTGCTTTGAGGTATGCTTCAAAAGCTTTTCTCTTCTTTTTTGCCTTGATCTTTGTTTTAATCTGTTTCTTTTGCTTAGTTTATGTTTATATGTGTTTGTTTAGGTTAGTTCTAGGGTTTCTTTAAGTTTTTAAGCATGATAGGTTGTTAGATTTTACGTTTTTAGTTATTGCTTTGAATCTGTGTTGATTAGGGTTTCTGGGTAAGGATCTGCGTACGCATGATCTAGGCTGAACTCATGCGCACGTAGACTTGTTCTAGCATGCGTGATGCCGTTACCCATAAAACCCTAATTTTGTTTGTTTTGATTCTGCCTTCACATGCTTATCTGCGTAGCCTCTTTTTCATGTTTTTAAGCCTTATAAATTGCTTGCTCACCTCTTTAAAACGCTTGTTTGTTATCACATGTCTAGATTAGGGTTTAGTCTAGGGTTTCTTTATTTAGTGCCATTCATTCACATGTTCATACATTGATGCCATAGGTGCTGTGCTGCACAGAGGTAAGTAAAGGGAAAGTAAAGAGCAAGTCATGCATTAGCAATGTTTATACATTTATGTTAGGTTTTCTCAGATGTTTGATTAGGGTTTCTAACATGTTAAAGTTTTGTGTTTGAGTTGTTTTGTTTGATTATAAGTTTGCTGCCATGTTTTGTTTTAGATAGGGTTTTTCATATGTTAGATGTATGATTAGGGTTTCTTTTGTTTGGATAGATGAATAGTATGTTTGTTTAGGGTTAAAGATGCCATGTTGTTTGTTAGGTACATGTTAGTGTGTGTGTGAGTCTAGAAAACAAGTATTTAGATAGTTTTTAATAGGGTTAAGATATAAGACACAATAATGGGAGGTTAATCTTAGGGTTGGACGATCTTGGGTGCCTGACACCTTTCTAGGAGCATACCTAAACTCTGAACCCAAACTCTGGTAGTAAGATCAAAGGTTCTTCCTTGAAAGGATGCTATATTCATGGTTCCTAGACCATATAACTAGATGACAACTCGTCTGTTGTGTCTACAGATACTATAGCTCCAATAAGTTGACTCAAGCACTCCGACATGACACATTTGGTTTGGGAATCACACTATAACAATTGTCGGTAGTTCTAAGTCCCTTTAACACTTGAACACCATCTTCACTAAGAATGACACACCGTTACTTTAAGCCCCTTGCTGTACAACACATCGGTCAACAATAATAGTCCCGGAATGTCAATCATTCCTTTTGCAAGAACTTGAGAATGACTACCATCTCCAAACGTGACATATCCATCTTCCTTTTCTTTAAGACTTTTGAAGAGAGATTTATCATCGGTCATATGCCTTGAGCACCCACTATTAAGGTATTACTAACAAGAGTTAAACACTTTTAATGCGGTATGAACAAAAAGACAAGCATGAGATAAGCACTCTTGTTTTTTCAAAACAAGATTCATCTTCCTTTTTATTGTGACTGGATGAGTGGAGCTTTCTTTTCAAACCGTCAAGCTTATCACACAAGTGTCTATTCCTTCTCTTATATTTTTCAATCAAAGAGTTAGACTCACACAAGCTATTATGAAGCAAGTGATTCCTATGCTCTAAACATTTTAGCATCTGTATGAAAATTCTAGCATGTTTCTTTGATTTTAATAACTCTATGAGCTCATTACTAGGACAATCTCCAAAAAGGCATATAGAGTTATTATCACAAACGCATAAACCACATTTCATGTTAGCTTTTTCCATTGCCATATCCATAGCAAGGAGGGGTCTAAAATCACACAAGGATAATGAAATCCACAAAGTGTACCCGCTGATACCAATTGAAAGCTCAATTAGTGTAAAAACACTAAAACTTGTTCAGACCTCAATTTTAAAATTACGTCTAAATTGCTTTTACTCTAACTTATCAAAGTGCGGAACAAGAGTAATGAGCGCAATAAACCGATAATACTACTCTAAGCCATATTCAACCACAATGAACAATAAAAGAAAAGCTTAAAATGTAGGGAAGGGAGATGCAAATACAAGATAACACTAAGACGTGTTATCGAAGAGGAAACCGATGAACTTGGCGAAAAACCTCTCCCTGACCCTCCAAGTTGAAATCAATCTACTAGTAAATAAGTTGGAGTATACAAATAACAAAAGACCCTCCAGGCCTAGTCTACCTAATATACTTGAGCCCTCCAAACTCTTGCTACCAACGGATTTCTTGGAGTCTTGTCTTCACTAGCTTTCCGGATCCCGTAACTTAGCCTAATTGCATCCGCCACTTTATGGCTCCTTCCAATACTTCCCAAAGGCACCAAAACTTATCTCAACACTCTGATTGGGTGAGGTAAGTGTTTGAGCTAAGAACCTCTCAAGGATGTACAGATGAAGAGGTAGGAGTAGAGGAAAAACAAGAGAAAATGTGTAGATGATTTTGGGTATGATAATCTCTAACTCTCAAGTGTTTTTGCTAGGGTTTTCTCTCTGAAAAGCATTCCTTATATTTCGTGGGTAATGAGACAATGAGGGCATATATAGTGTGGGTAAAGAATTTGGTAAAACACCTTTTCTTTTTGCCAAACAGAGAGTTTCGCAAGTACCTCGCGAGATGGCCTTTCTTGCGAAGTACTTGCGAATTTGATAGTTTGGCATGACTCTCCAGCTTCTAGTCATGCGCTTCACACGTGGCCTTTCACTGATTGCTTTACTTGCAAGCTTCTAGCAAATTGCATTGATTCTTCTTTTGACGCTTAATTCTTCACCAATCTCTCACACTCATTTCTTACAAATAAACCCATATAAATACAGAGAAATAATTGAAGAAATTACAATAAAATTAGGCACGGAATTAGAGCCAACAAAGGCTAGTTGGAAATCACAGCTTTATATAACTGTTAGATTATATATTCTTTATGATATTAACATACATGCCAAATTTTGTGTCAATCAGATGTTATTTACTATTTGATGCATAAACTAATTTTTAATTAATAATTTTAAACTACTAAAACTTGAACTTGATAGCCTATCTTAGGGTTGGGAGCCACTCATCTGCATTGGTCTGTTTTGGCTGTTGAGAAAAGAGATTATATTTTCTAAGGGAAAGGGCATCTTCTGGGACCTTTTCTAATACAAGCAGAACATTCTAATTCTATTGTTGAAGAAGTTTAGCTGTAAATGCTTTCATTTGTTTTTTTGGTGATTTCCACAAGTTCTGTTTTTGCAATGCTGTCTTTTATATTTAAACTAAGAGCTTACCCTTCTGTTTTATTCAGGTTGTGAGTTGGACAACCTTGTGCAATCTAGGTGAATGCCCTGCACATTTGCAGTTGTTTGCAGCATCACTTGATGTCTGCCACTAAAAGAGTCTAGCCCATATAATGTTTACAACAGTGCACTGACATTATAAACTCATTTATAAAACTGAATGCTGAAATTTGCATGCTTAAAGTTAATTATCATAGGATGATAGGAGCAAATTGAGGTTCCAAAAGTTTTGGTTTCAACAATGATCATGTTGGATTCAAAATCAAATTCTTCAAGGACTCTTCCTTATTTGCTCGAGTACAAGGACGATTTCAGTGAACAGATGAACAACTCCTGATCTACAATGGCTGATTATTAGGAGCAAACAACCCCTTTGCAAAAGATGGCAGACAGAACGCAGCAGTATGGATCTACAAAGGAGTTGAGAAGGAAATTGTTACTTTCGACCCATGGTTCTCTTTTCAATCTGTAGTGGATCTACAAACTGTAAACTACAATGGAGTCGAGAACATATTTTTAGTTACATGGAATCACCTCTGAGTTGTAGAACTTGGGGGTTCCTTTTGCCACTCCATAACTCTCCGGATTCAGTGGATTTATTGGGTGTTTAAAGTCAACTGGTGGTCCCTCACTTGAGCAAAGCATGAAACCTATCAGCCCACTGAAAATGGAAATATAAACAAAGCACAAGCTTACATTGTTACTGAATACAATAGTGGATCTTCAAAGATTCAGCAGAGAATTTTCAAAGCTTCAACAATTCTTTAATCAATACGTATAAGGACATAATATATTTGACAACTGCTGATATGACTTGTTGTAATTAGTGCATAATAAAAGTGCGTTGGTGATGGACTTAAGTGAAAGTAATAGTATTCTAATCACAGCATGATATGTTAATAGTTGTATAAAGTGTTATGTCTGTGATAATTATTGTGTTTAATTCCAAAAGACCATGCCTTGCATATGCAGGAACTGTTGTCCAAGCATAGTTAACAGAACCCTTGAATATCTTGCTGCAGTGTGCTATGGTATCTGCAATGACAAAATTCTTGAACCACAAGCTCTCTGCGGGACTACTCAGTACGCCACCAGGACGAAGAGCCCTCACTACAGATTCTAGGAAGCATATATCAGACAGTTCTTCTGCTTGAGGTCCTGTATGATATCAGATTTCTAATGTCTTTAGCACTTGCAATATGATGCTTTCAATATAATGACCTTTGGCATTGAGAGAGAGAGAGATTACCCATTGACTGGAATGCATCCACTATAATTGCATCATATGTGCCTTTAGGAACCGATTTCATGAATGCAACTCCTGCATGTTAGTCATAAAATAAGGCACATAGAAATGGACTAAAGAAAATTTAGGATTAAGAGGACAAAGAGATGTGACATATTAATACCATCGCCTATATGTAGATTCACACGGGGATCCTTGTAGCCAACTGCAATGTCAGGGAAGTACTTTTTGTATACCTGAATTGTGCATATTCAACATCTATATGTCATGTCCTTTGAGATTTGTAAAATGTTTCAACATGTTGGGCCGTGAGTTATGCCATTCCACCTTAAAACCAGTTAGTAATGAGAAAGACATATTCAAATTTTTTATGGCTTTGACATCATACCACGTGGGCCTGTTTTTAAAGTGGTTGTAGGGAGTTAAATTGTGGTTCCTCCAACAATCCCTCCCTCACAATGACACTCTCGTGACTTGAACCCATGACCTTGGCTTTTATACCATTTGTCAGACCGTGAGTTATGCCATTCCACCTCAAAACCAATTAGTGATGAAGAAGACATACTCGAATCTTTTATGGCTTTTGATATCACACCACATAGACCTTTTTTAGAGTGGTTGTAGGGAGTCAAATTGTGTTCGTCCCAACACAACATTCAAGGTTTTGCCTTCTTGAAATGTTCATTTTTTTCTCAGGCTGTTGTTAACTAGTTACATTGTAACTCATACTTGAATATTTACTTGTTAAAGTGTCAATTTTTGTTTGTCCATGAGATCAGCATTAGATGTGAGTCCACACAAGGAAAGCAACATAGAATTTAAGGTCATGGTTTACTCACATTGACCACCATTTCGTCAATTTCACATATATCAATTTGCTCAACAGAAGAATGGCGAGATATTTCCCGCAGAATGCCGCCATCTCCTCCTCCAATAAGCAACACCTGAAGTGGTAAAAAATGAGATAAAAATGAATTAAAAAAAGTTTTTAAGAATAAATTTAAGGAGAGAGGATATTTTTGTTTTGTTTTGTTTTTTATTTTTAAAAGAATTGCTTAAAAAGGATAAATGAAAAAGGGTAGAGATATATATTGTCACATAGGAGAGAGAAATAATAAACCTAATCAACATTGTTTTGGTTAAAACGGAGCCAAGAATTTTATGAATTTTATTTTGGGGCAGGCATTTTGCTATTTATATGTTAGTCAAGACAAATTTCCTGTGTATGAGCGTACACACTAAGATTAAGTCATAATAATTCATTATCATATTACACATGAAATTATCATTACTAATAGTTTTTGAAGAGAACTTATCATTTTTTTAAATTCTAATATATATACACACACACACACAAAAGTTATTTAGTTTGATAATATTAAAAAAAAAAATTCAATATTATTCCACACTGTCTACCAAAATTAATAAAAAAGTATGATGGAATCAATGAAGCCTTCAAAGCCAAGATCCAAAACTTTTAGCATATATAAAAGAAAATTTTACAATAAAAATAAAATTGTGGAAAAAAATTACCTTATTTCTGCAACTACTAAGATAATTGGTCTTATTATTTATTTATTTTTAAAAAATAACATTTTAAATAAGAGAGAGGGGTTTCAAACCCTAGACGACTTCATAAAGAAGATAAAATAACACAACTAAATTACAAGACATTTGATGTAGGCTAAAAGCTCTTAAGGTTGCATGGAGTTCTGCTATGGTTTTAGTATTTTGATAATAGCTATTTATGATATGTATGATGGCATTGTAAAGGAGAAGAGGAGAAAATATGAAACCTTCTTTGGGTTTGGAATTGAGCAAAGTGGGAGGTGAGTGAGCATCTCTTGGTAAGCAAACTCATCCCTCTCTGTGAGTTGAAGAGACCCATTCAAGATAGCAATCTTGCCATGTGTTGATGACTGCAGTCACAAACACCACACAATTAAATGTTTATAAAAATAAATTTGAGTTAATATTTTATTTCTCAATAAGGTTTTTTTTTTTTTTGGCTTAGAATAACAAGTACCTAAAATAGAAAAAGATCCATTTGTCAAGAAGAGCTAAAATGAAACCTAACAAAATGTTTGTTATTAGTTGATTTTATTAAATACCATTTTAGCAATTTACCATAAGTGCCAGTTTGGTCCTGAAATCTTTAGTTTGAACAATTAACCTATGCACATTAAGATTGAAGTAGATTAAACCTTCTATTAATACTAATAGTCATGTGGCATAAACTATGTGTATGGATTAATTTGTTAAGTTCTTAACTTAAAAATACTAGTAAAAGTTTGTAATCACTAACCTTATGTATATAAAGTTAATTGTTCAAATCTAAAAGCTAAAGAACAAATTAATAATTACAGTAAAGTCCAAAGTGGAATTTCACATTTGTAAAAATTCTTTTATTATTATTATTATTATTATTATTAATTTGGTAAAGATGAGGTGTAAAATCCATATTTTACATAATTTAATAAGAGATTGCCATAAGAGTGTCCAGACTCGATCGGAGCCCAAGAACCCAACCAAAGGGCTCGATGTCAACCTGATTCCAACTTGAACCGAAGCTCTAGTCGGTTGGTAGTGGGTATTCGATTCCAAGAACCGATGCTAGCGAGTTGAATGGTGGGTTTCCTTCTCCAAAACTCGAGCCACCTGATTCGACCGATACTATATAAGAAATTTGGCCAAATCTCGTAAAATCAAGCTAGATATGGCGAGATCTTGACTAGATCTAGCAAATTTCAGCAAAAATTTGTAGATTATGGTGAAAATTTGTAGATTTCAACAAAAATTTGCATTTTCTAGTGAACTTCACCATCAACTGAATTGATCGACCATCAATTGAACGTGGTTAGTTTTGAGTCCCTTCGCCTTCCACCTGATGTCGGCAGGTCGAGTCCAAAACCGAACTAGCCCAACCCGTGGACAGGCTTAAATTGCCACATCAGCGTTTTACTTAAAACTCAATACATCCAACCACATATGATAACATCTCAATAAACTTACAGTTAAGTTAAATTTTCAAATGGGTATTAGAGTTGATTAGATGTGATTATGTCTATTATTTAATATGTAATATGATGATGTAGCATGTTGAAATTGGAGGGATAAAACTCGGGTTCTACACCACATTCATATAAAATTTAATCTCTATTATTATTATTATTATTATTTACTTACTTACTTAGAAAAATAAATAAATTATATTTTATTAATATTTTTGTTGGCTTAGAATGACAAGTACCTGAAATACAAAAAGCTCCTGGTATTTTGATTTTCCATGGAAGAGGATCTTTTTCGTCTCATATAATTGGGCCTGCCCTGTATATTATCATAGTGAAACGGAAATGACAAAGGTTAATCTAATTCAGAAACTATGAAATTAATAATTAAGACTAAATTAACATTATTTTTTAAATATATATTAAGAAGTATTGTGTCATATCTTTGATCAAATTATTTCACTTTCTATTCATGGTTTTGAAATACCTTAAAAACCACATGAACTAATAGTGTGGTGAATAAATTTAAACAAATGTTTTATAAATAATAAATACTCGGATGGATAACCATGCGCAATATAATGGCCTTTAATAGTTTTACCATATTCATCCACATATTTCCCACTTTTTTCTTCAATGGAATATTATTTCTATTTTTTTAACTTATAAATCTTGAAATTTATTTAGTATAAAAAATAGATTTAACTTGAAATCATTGTTGTTTTTAAAAATATATTAGGATGTATTAACGCATTATTTATTGCCTTTACAAGTTCCAACTCAAGCTTTCGACTTAATAATCTTTCATAATACCATTAAACCTTGGGTTATAAAAGATTTCTATAAGGAGATGGCTTTGTTGTAAAAGACTTGAAAAAGAAAAAGAAAAAATATTCTATATGCTATTAGCTCAGATATTATCCTTGTGCATCCTTTCTTTTACGTAACGTGATCATCATGAGTACTCATGTGGTAGACTCATTGATATAAGACGTAACATAAATTGAAAAGTCTCAAATTTAATCCATTACACTATCGATTATGGGGTTGTTGGGGGTGTCTCATGGACATAGAGGGAAATTAATGATTTGGCCAATAGGTCTAGAAATATATATAGGAAAAAACTTTCCTATTTATGAATTTTTTTTAATGTTAAAAAACTATTTCAAAAAAAAAGATAAGGATTAAAACAAAATAATTTCGAAATTGGATTTGGAAAAAAAAAAAAATTATAATTTCGGATTATACAGAGGAAAATAAAAAGGAAAGTGAGAAAACAGAGGAGGACAAAAGAGAAAAATACAACAGAGATGAGAAAACTCGTATAGAAATAGCAGAGGCCTGGGATAGCCTTATAGTTGCTCAAGTAATAAGAGGTTCTTTATTAGTAACACAATCGATTCTTAGAAAATATATTCTATTACCTTCATGTCTCCCATTCTCTTGAGTCTTTTATGTTTATACCTCACTCTTGTATAGGTGAACTTGGTTCGTTTAATTCTTAGGGATAAGAAGGATCCACTGGTAATGAATGGAAAGACTGGAGTAGTATCTATATTAAGTTATATAGTAAACTCCGTAGTTTGATTTAATTTTATTTTTAAAGTTTTATAGATGCACAAATGGTTAGTATATAACTTAATATATATATATATATATATATATATATAAACTTGTTATAATTATATAGTTCTATAATTTTAACAAAAAATAACATAAGTTTTATTCAAGGTTTATCTAGTAACTAAAATCATTAATTGAGAATCATTAATATTAGTGCGATTTTGATAATGAAGAAATTATAACATGACTTATTCAAATATAAAAAATTCTAACAAATAACAATATATAATATAATGGATATTGTTAGGACATATGTGGTTCATTCGTTAAGAACATATGTCATTCTTTTATGTAATTGACTAATCCTATGACAAAACGCACTTTCCTTGTATTTGGGTAGATCTAGGATGCTTTTAATACTTCAGGAAACAAGGTTTCAAGATCAAGTGCTAAACCCATTCAAGTTTGTTCAAGAAACAAGCTGAAGAAGTGCCTGTCATTAAAACTCAACAGTTGCATCTATCAAGCTTTAAGAAGCTATTTCAGCCCCGAGGCGACAGCATCTCAACACCTCTAACTATCGAGATTTAAGAAAAATAGATTTTTTGATCTGTTTTGATTCTAATCCGTGGATATATCTTTGGACCTTCTTTTCTCACAACCCTAGACATATAAAATGATTATTTTAAAAGCCGTATCAGTTGCACAGCTGAAGATACAAGTTGCACAAGCATTGAGCAAAGTTTGTTCAAGCAATTTGTGACCGAAGATAAAGTTTGCCCTAGTTCATCTCTTTGTGAAGAAGCTGCTGTGTTTGTGCACTATAGGGTTTTGTAATCAAGCATCTTCTTGTTCTTCATTGTGAGGATGAATTGAAGAATTTTGCACCCAACATCTTTCTCAAGTTGGTGATTGAAGTCGCGTACTGAGATCAGCGCAATTGGTTAGTCACGTACTGGGAGCAGTGCATCAAAATGAGAGATTGTCACTACAGAATAAGTCCAATTGGATATTGGGGTAGGGGTTTAATTGTAGGTTGGTATAAGGTACTGAAATTCTTTACTTGTAACCGGTGGGGTTTTTGCCTTGGAGGTTTTCCCCATTCGTAAATAAATTACCGTGTCAATTTATTTTCCGCTGCACTTTAGTTTGTTGGTGATTTGTTTGTGTTACCACGCATTTGTATGTTAAATTGGTTAATTAATTAAACTTGGCAAATTAATCAATTAATCCATCACAAGGGGTCAATACGTTTTTAGCCTATTAGATATGCTATATTTTTATCAGTTTTTATAAATATTAAAATGTCATGTACCAATCAGACAATATGAGGGAAGAAATTTTTCCCTTCTATTAATTCCATTCTCTTTTCTTTTCTATTAGGACATATATGATTCATGTTAGGAATATATGTTATTTAGAATTAACTAATCATTTGACAAAATACACTTTACTTGTAATTGGATAGAACTAAGATGTGTTTAATACTTCAAGGAACAAGAGTTCAAGTACGAGTGTTAAAGCCATGCGAATCTATCCAAGAAACAAGTAAAGAAGTGTTGAATTTTAAAACTCGATAGCTATCTCGACAGATAGCATCTATTGAGGTTTAAAAGGCTGCTTTAGCCAGATACTCGACAACTGCTCGATAGATACCCTATCTATCGAGATTTATGAAAATTAGTTTTTTAGATTTGATTTCACTCCAATCCGTGTGTACATGTTTAGGCTTTCACTCCAATCAGTTTTTCTCACAACTCTAATAATATATAAGGATTATTTTAACGGCCGTCAAAAGTGGCACCGTTGCACAAGTGTAGAGGAAAGTTTTGATCATGCAAATTATGACCGGGGACAGAATTTGCCCCAGTTCATCTTTCTCTTAAAGAAGCTACTGCATTTGTACGCCATTGGGTTTTGTGACCAAGGAACTTCGTGATCTTCATCGTGTTGATGAACTGAAGAACTTTGCAGCTAACCTCTTTCTCAAGTTGGTGATTAAGTCGTGTATGGGGATCCATGTATCTATTAGTTAGTCACGTACTAGGAGCCGTGCATTGAAAATGAGAGATTGTCACTACAGAACAAGTCCAATTGTGTATTGGGGTAAATGTTCAACTGTAGGTTGTTATAAGGTACTGGGATTCATTTACTTGTAAAAGCTTGTTGTGCTAATAGTAGATTCTCCGGAGTGGTGACCTTAAAATCATCCGATGGAGTTTTTGCCTTGGAGGGTTTTTCCATTCGTAAACAAATCACCCCATGCCTACTTTATTTTCCGTTGCATATTAACTTCGTTAGTGATTTGTTTGTGTTACTACGCGTTTTCATGTTAATTGGATTAATTAATTAATTTGGCTAATTAATCAATTAATTTATCACAAGGGATCGATACATTCTTGGCCTATCTCTTTCTCCCCCTTTCATTTTGTAAAAACATAGTGTAAATAAAATGACTTGTCACCTACACAAATACCAGTTTCTTAGGGTCCATTTGTTTGGAGGGGTGGAAAAGTGAGAGGATATAAAATGATGGGGGGTGAAAAAGTTTGAGGATAGAAAATGTTTTAATTTCTCTCCTCTTTGTTTGGTTGGAGTGGAAAAATGAAGGGATGGAAAAAGTGAGTTTATATAAATTTACTCATATGCCCATTGTGAGGACGAGGATCCCTAATCTAACTTAAGTGGGCAACCAATGTTCCCGAGGATACACCTCAGACCTCGGGGACGAGCATTAGATATCTAGGGTGCATGAAGTTAAAATATTACAAAGGGGAGAAAGTAGACTCAACGCAAAACACGAGATGGATGAAGGAAGAAGGTTGTAGAAGCCATCCCTTCTGCATTAAATGCAAGACAACCACTTCCCTAACCGCATTATGAGGAAATAACCATGAACAATGGTGGTACAGCTAAAATTGCAGGGTAAAAGCTTACTAACATGTTTCGGATGAGACAGAAGTCCCAGGAATGCAATCTTAGCCCTCCAAATTTAGGATTAGGATGATTTGTGATGAAATATGAAAGAAAGGAGAAAAGGGGAGGGGAGGGGAGGGAAGGGGGGGGGCTTTGGAGAGAATAGCTGAAATACTTGTATAAGTGAGAGAGAAACAAACATATATATAAAATACAAATTCCTTGGGCTAGACCGAGGAGCTTTTTTTCTTCATAATTTGTAGCCCTAGTCATTTCATACATGTTTTGTCTCATTGTGATTAACTTTAACTTATTGAATAGTCAATATCCATCCCATTCTCTACAAATTAATTGTGGTGGGCTTATTGGGCCATTGTTTGAGCCACTTTTGGGCCATGGGTCAAGTTGTGCACCTACACTCATGTTAAAAAATGATGCCCAATTAAAAAAAATGACAAATAAAAAAAAACAAAAAAAATGCAATCATCTAAATTTATTAAAAACTAAAAATCATGTCTACAAAAAAAAAAAAAAAATTACGTTTAAACAAAAAAAAAATCACAAAAGAAAGTAAAAGAAAAAAAAAGGAGAAAGAAGAGCAGCGTTGGACAAAGCCGGCCCCAAGGAAAAAAGGGATAAAACAAAAAGCAACGTCCAAGAAAAAAGAAAAAAGAAAAAAAGAAAAAGAAAAAAAGAAAGAAGTAGCCTACGTCCAGACCAAAAGAAAAAAAAAATATTGGACTAATAAAATGGGCATTTTTGTCATATATCTATCAAACTCCACACACACGGTTTTCTCACCAAAATAGTTTTCTCTTCATTTTAGAGAGAAATATTTTTGGTGAATTTGGAGAGAAAACACATGGACTTCATCGTCATTTTCCTCTCTCCCTCTTCAAATCAAACACGTGTTTCATCCTCCCTAAAATCCACTCTACCAAACATATCGTTAAAGGCTCTTTGAGACCATTAACTAGGTCAAGATAACTGTGCTCACTACTCGAAAATAAATTTACCTTCCCTAAAATATAAATAATGACACAATATAAAAACATATCTGATTTTTTAGAGGACTATTATTATTATTAAACATTTTCAAAAGAAATTAAGAGCATGCAAGTTCAAGGAATAGCATCTATACCAGGATATGCCTTTGCAACATCAACGTACCATCCTGGAAATGCAGTAGATACACCATTACCATTTGAGGATAAAAAGGTGGTCCTTCCGTTGTTGTTGTTATGGCTAACAACTACTTCATCTTCCACATGTTCATGCTTTTGTAGCGGCATGGTGGCACAATATTTGTCGGCAGCAACAGTTCTAGTAGCTGCAACACCATTACTGCCATTGTTCTCTTTCTCCATGAATTGGATCTCCTGGGGGTCTTTGTAACTTTTAATTACAGAGAGATACTTGAGATCTAGACAACAAGTGCATTATGGGTCATTTAAATATATAGGGCAATAATCGTTTGTTTTCAGAGGCTGAAAATGGTGCACCTCACTTCAGTGTCTGACGAGTAAATGTTGCATTCTATACTTGATTATTGCACGTCTCTATTTTTTAAAAATATTTTCCGTATATAGGACCCAGCTCCTTCGGACAAGTTGGCACAATATCCAGCTTTCCAGAGCACGTTTTTGTTCCCAGAGCCCAGAGGTCTCTTTCAGCTGAGTTGTCTCATTGTGTGGTTGATCTATTTTGCTTCTAACAGACTTTGCGAAAGAAAAAAAGATTTATGTTTCTATATTCTATAGTTTTTTCAATAGAAACTAATAAAAATGTGTCTTTTAGCTAATAGTTTGTAGCTAATCTGACACATTGAATGGTGTTTTCAAATACAAACATATAGAAATTAAATCCTCCCTCGTTATTATAACTATCCTGATTTAATCTTTTCACATGTATAGTATAATGATTGAGCCTAATTATTACATTTATTATTATACTAGTTTGTAATTATATAGTAAAATTTGTAGTACTTTCTGCATTTTTATTATATAAAATTGAATATGTTTAACTTTTAATTAGTTGATTTTATGATATTCCGCCGCCTAACTTTTTGAGGCTTCACAATTTTACATGTCAATATTTAAATATTTATTTCTTAATTGAGTTTTGATTTTATTTTATATTTAAACTCTCTATTAGAATTTTGATAAATCAAGTTTTCTTTAAATAAAATAATAGATAGTTGCTAAGGACTTTATAACTCAACTAGCACCTTGTAGTATTTTTAATGAAAATGTCGAAGGTTCAAATTTTCTCACCTCTAACTATAGGTCTCTCCGCTTCCTATGTGAGTTCCCTTTTATAGTTATCCAAGGTGGCTTTGCTGTTTTTAGCATTTCATTCATCAGAGCTGATTGTTAGATTTTATGTATCTTATTTATGCACTAAGTGTGTTTGTTATAGGGCTAGTTTTGTATTGGCTTTAATTTCTAAATGGTTGCATTTTGGACTTTTAGATGGAGGTAACCCCTCCATGTTTTTGTTCTTTGTTTTTTTCCCCCCTCCAAGTTATACATGCATTATACTTCTCATTCCCTAAAATTCTACCAATTTTTCTCAAAAAAGAGGAGAAGGGGAGAGAGGCCCATTGGGGGGGGGGGGGGGGAACATGTGTACAATAAATTAATAACATGTTGTAATACACACATATTCTTCATAAAACATGTGTGTATTACATGAAATCTAAATTAGCATTAGCTAGTCTATCCCACACGTCAATTTCACACATCAAAATCTGCTTTATATATTTTAACACACCATTTTACATTACACAGTGCATCACATCTTCTATTTTAACATTCAATATATTAAAATAATATATTCAACCAATTAAAAGAACTCATTTTCCACTGCAACCCATAAACCCAATAAAAAATTATTTTAACAACCCAAGTCCACCCATAGCCACTGCCCATAACCATCGGCCACCAAATCCACCCATAACTTAGTAACTGGCCACCATTACCATAACCAAAATCGAACCAAATTTGGAACAAGAATCATCTAAAAAACCAACCACAATTACACAAAAAAGCACCAAAGAAAAGTGTATAAGCCCACTACCACTAGAGGAACAAAAGAAAAAAACACAACACCATCACCACCTAAAACTCACCACAACTAAAGGAAAAAAAAAATAGTTGACCCATAACCCACTAACCAAACACTCAAATCGGCGAGGGATGAGGCGATGATGGTGGTGGTGGCAAGATGTTTCATGTTCATTTGAGAGAGAGAGAGAGAGAGAGAGAGAGATTTGTACAGAAGGTAAAATAAAAAATAGTAATTTTTTTTTTTTGCATTTCACCCATGCTGTTCCAAATTTAGAATGTTATTGTTCATTCGTGCTAAAGTTTTTAGTATTTAGAATATCTAATGTGAGAGGTTTTTTGGTGTTTGGTGTGCCAAATGTCAAATATTTGTCACACCTGATACTAGTGTTCTAACCAAATCAGGGGCAGTACTACATTGAATGGTGGTGGGGCCCTGATGCCCCCTCATAAAATCAATAGAAGTTAGAAATATGTAAAACTCCCATACAAGATAATTTTGTAAACATGTAGCTTTTGTATACAATATATAAATTATATATATATATATATATAAAAGTTCTAAATTTTTTATAAAATAATGTATGAACATGTGTGCACATACATGTATACTTTGATATTTTAAATTTAATCGATTTGATGGCCTAGTCTCGGCCCCCCAAACCAAAAATCCTAGTTCTACCCCTGAACCAAACAATTATAAATTATTTTATAACAAAAAAAGGATCAATAGAAGCATCATAATAAATGACCCAAAAAAATAGGGGTAAGAGAGACATATACTTGTCCTATCATAATCGATAATAACTATAGAAGCCCAAGTATAAATAGGGGTTTCACTTACGGGGGTTTCACTTGAGAAAGAGGGACGATCACCAAACAATACACAACAATTCTGATTATTTACTTTTAAAATTTAGTTTATATTAAACATCGATTCTAGTTGTTCCATCACATTATGCAAGTTTTTTTTCCAATATTTTCATTTTCTATTTAGCTTTGTTTCAATTGGTTTAATTTAACCTCGATTTAGTTTATTGTCATCAATTTTATTATTTTAATTAGATATATAATTACTGTTAAATTCATGTCCTATTTATATTTGCATAATTAAACATTGGCTTAATTCTTCTTTATTGAGACAATACCGTACTCTCAATCACCGATAATTTTTTCACTCTTATGGGAGAAATCCTCATTCTTCTCACAGAAAGTGTGCACCCTATCATGTGTCCCACATTGAGTACCGCACCTGTGAGAGAAGGGTAAACTCCTCATGTAGAAATGAATAATCGCCCCATGGAGGATACTTTACCCATTAAGCTTGAGTCAAACAGTTAGTACCATGGTTTACCCAATCCATCACATATATTATTGGTTCTCGATATGTGTGATCTTTGTTAACCCCATGGTTTTCATTTTTTTGGGATGAAATGAATGATTTTATTGCAACCAGAACATATTAAAAGACAGAAAGGCAAGCTGCCTCCCTCCTGATAATAGAAACAAAATAGGGGGCTATTGCCAATATCAAAAGAACCAAAAAAATGCTACTTTTCATGTGTCATTTAGCCAGGATGTGAGCAGTCTCGTTTGCTTCTCTGGGGTCCAGAAAAAAAGACAAATCTGGGAAATGAGCAGTCTCGTTTGATATATCTCATGGTTTCAAGGAAAAATATGGGCATGGATACGTTGCTTAAACTCAACCATATGTACGTTCATGGTTTCAAGGACACATATTGGCATGGACACATTGCTTAAACTCAACCAGACATACATACATACATACATACATATATATATATATATATATATATATATATATATCAGTTATGCTTTTTAAGCTACCACCGACCATTTGATATATCATTATTGATGCTCTGGAACGTTCATGGTTTCAAGGACACATATGGGCAAGGACGCATTGCTTAAACTCAACCAACAACAACCACCACCACCCCCCCGGCGGTGCGCGCGCTCGCGCAATGTTACACAATTCAACATTTCTTTATTGGATGAGAATGTTAACAAATTCATTGTTAAATTACATTATTTTCATATATTCTTTATGTTTGAAACTTTTAAACAATCAAAAGATCAATAATTAGTCCATCAATCAAATATTTAAAGTGCAACTTTTTGAAATTTAAAATTATGCATCAAAGCTGAGTTTATGGATCAAATAGCAAATAAAGTTTGTTTGATGTGAAATTTGGCAAGTTTTTGAAATTTAAAATTATGTATCAAAGCTGAATTTATGGATCAAATAGCAAATAAAGTTGGATTGATGTGAAATTTGGCATGCGTTCTTAAAATTACACCAGGTGTAATTTGAATCTATTCCCTGTGTATATATATATATATATATATATTTTTTTTTTTTTTGAGGATTGGGGATTTCCCTTAATTGCCTTTTAGTTCTTGCAGGTAGGCTGCTCGCTCGTGCCTTTTAGATTCTATTCTATATTTAAACCATTCATTAGAATATAAACATAGTTATAATAAATATCTAATGCTAGAATATATAGCTTCATATATAAACTCAATTCATAACACTTGTTAATAATTAACATAATATAATAATCAAATTTCATATTTAGCTTCATATGCAAGCACAATCATATTATGTTAAACTTTTCCATACATTGTTGGGCTTTGTGGAGCCTAGTTTATATTTGATCCGGTGGATGACCCGACCCGACCTGAATAATGTTGCATGGTTTTTTAATGGGAGATTTTTTGAGGCTTAGTCCATGAGCGCTCCGACTTGGGCCGTCCGGGGGCAACGCCCCTGGGAAAATATTTGGCCCATTGTAAATCCGGTTTTGAGTAGAAAACGTTGGTTTTAATTAGGGTTTCCGTGGGTAGTCGGTGGAGTGTAGAAAAAGGTTTTTGTAGCCGCAATTTGTAATTCTCTCTGATAATAGTGAAATCTCTGCAACTCCGTGGACGTAGGCAAATTGCCGAACTATGTAAAGACTATCTTATGCGTGTGATTAATTTTTCTTTGGCGTGTGTTTTTCTCTATATTTTTGTTTCTCACAGGTTTAGGAATTTGTGGAAATTCCCTACATACATTGCACAGATTGCTTACTTTCTTCATTATCAATTATTATATATAGTATCAAACTACTTAACTAAGTTCTATGATTTTCGTTCTATAAATGCTAATATATTTGATGCATTCCAATTAGTTCAGTTGCTAATAAAGCCTCCTATTTTCGAATAAAAAACATGGGCTCAAATTCTATCCATATAAAAAACTAAAAGCTCGAATTTATGTGAAACACAAGAGCTTGTTCAGACCTCCAATAAAAATTATGGCTAGATTGCTTTTACTCTAATTTAAGCTAAGTGCGGAATAAAACTAAATGAGTGCAAACAATCGATACAATTACCCTAAGCCATATTCATGCAATATCAACAATAAAAGATAAGCTTAAAGAGTAGGGAAGAAAGATACAAATACAAGATAACACAACGATGTGTTATTGAAGAGGAAATTGAAGAACTAGGCAAAAAACCTCTCTGCCGCCCTCCAAGCCTAGTCTACCCAATGTACTTGAGCCTTCCAAGCTCCTGCTACCAACTGGCTACTAGGAACCTTGTCTTTTCAAGCTTTCTCGGATCCTGCAATTTAGCTCGATTGCATCTGCTAATGATTGGCTCCTTCCAATGCTTCCCAGCAGCACCAAAACCTCACTTGACACTCAGATTGGGTGTGGTAAGTGTTTGAGCTATCAACCTCTCAAGGATTTAGATATGGACAAGTAAGAGTAGAGGAAAACCATAAGAAAATGTGTAGATGATTGTGGGTATAACAATCTCCATCTCTCAAGTGTATTTTCTAGAGTTTTCTCTCTGAAAGCATTCCTTACAATATGTGGGTAATGAGGATATATATTGTGTGAGTAAAGATTTGGCAAAACAAAACATGACAAAATAGCCAAACAGAATGTTTCACGAGTATTTTGCGGGAAGGCCTTACCCACAAGACACTTGCAAAAATTCCAGGCTGGCATGACTCCTCGCATTTTAGTCATATGCTTTACACGTGGCTCTTTCAAAAGATAGCTTCTCGCAAGGTACTTGCAAAATCCACTACTTCATCGTTTTGAGCTTGAGTCTTCACACTCTCTCACACTCATCCCTTATAATTAAAGACCCCACATAAATACAGGAAAAAATGATTGAATAAAATTACGATCAAATTTGGCATGGAATTAAAGCTAACACAAAATAGTTGTAAATCACAACTTTACAATCTCCCCCTTTGGCTATTCCGTGACAAAACCCCTAAACAGACTCTAGACTTAAACGTGAGTTTGTGAACAATGTCAAAACTCACTCACACCTAATTCTAGAAGTTGTGAAGCAATTGCACCGTATACACTTGTATCTTGAAACACTCGCACACAAACAAAACTTTCATTAAGCTCATGACAAGTTGAACACAAGGTACTTATAGGAACAAGTAAAATGCGATCAAGATATTAAGCAATATATAATCTATGAAGTGTATCTTGATCAAACCTGAATAGTCATTAATGAATGACTACAATGAACATTTATCTAGTAAATGATGTGTAACTTGATCAAACCTGAATAGTCATTAATGAATGACTACAATGAACATTTATCTAGTAAATGATCATTCGGACATGCAATGCAATTAAGAGCAATGCAATTAAGAGTAATGCTAAAATTAATTGCATGTCCAACAAGCATGATGCATTAAAGAAACTAAAGCTAAAGGCGATAGAAATCAATAAGCATAATAAAAAGAGGTTATAAAACCATGATACATAAATGGTACTAAAGAAAAACTGAAATTTAAACTAAAGTACTTGAAAGTTTTAAAAGAAAGCAATGTAAATATCCATAAGTTATAAAAACTTTAAAAAGGTAAACCAAAGATAAACTACTAAATCACTAAATCACCAAAATAAACCAATGCTCTATGATATGCTACTCTATGCTTCCCCTCAAGCTGTGCTACTCCCCCTCAAACTACTCCCCCTTTTTGACCAAAATGGCCAAAGAGACTAGAACTGTTCTGATTCGAACTTTGAATCCTGTTGCTGCTGTTGGTCCCTCATTATGTCATCAACTTGGAATGAGAGTGCAGTGATATGGCCTTGGATGTAGGTAAATTGAGTCGAGGAGTTTGTATGTGAGATTCTAGCATACCATACATCTACTCAGCCCTTGCAATGAGATGATCAAGGCGATCGGGTGCTCGTGCATGTGCTTGGGAAAAGGGTTATGCAGAGCCCTCCGGTGCTGATGTTAACCTATTTATCTCTTCCTCTGTGTTTTCACCTTATTCCTCAACATCGTCCCTTGGGATTTGAGAAATGCCAATATATGGTCCGGTGATATGGGCTTTGCTTCCAGTCGTGATTGGATAATTCCTTTGCATCATGGGAAGACCACTAGGAATCTTCACTCTTACCTTTGCTATAAGAGCCATGACGAGACTAGGAAATGGAAAGACCAGCCTTGAATTCCTCTTGGTGATGCATTTGGTGAAGAGGTAGTATATGTGACTGCAAATGTTGATCTCCTTATATGTGAAAAGATCATGTAGAAAAATGGCTCTTGGTCCTGACAAGGTGGTCAAGTTCTTCACCAGGTAGAGGTTGTAGAACATTATGTAGGCCAATGTTCTCATCTCCATGGTGAATGGAATGGTGTTCAGTGCCTTCTTTTTGAGGTCACCACCGAGGATTTCCATAATTGGTACAAGAGAGTCCAGTCTATCATCATAGTGGATATATGATTGTTGAGTCGGTGGATAATTTTCTAGTATATATCGGATAGACTCCTTTGAGACATAAAACTCTCTCCCCCTCAGCCAACAACCTATACGATCTCCTTCCACAACGGCATTTGCATAGAATTCTCTAATGATCTCGACATAGACATTTCTGGGTTTAGCAACTTTGTCCATAGAAGCATAAAACCTAATATCACAAGATCATGTTAAGTGCTAAACATGTAACAAGACTTATCTAGCAAGAGTGAAATGCAAAACATGTCAAGTGATCAAGTGTGCATGTGGTGTGCATATGTGATGCATGATCAAGGCATGACCAAGCACACTTGGAGAAAAGTGTGTAAAACACACAACCAATGTTTAAAACATGTTGAGAATGTAAAAATATGGTAATACCCAAAGTTTGGTACTCATTAGAGTCTAAAACAACATCAAAATACCATTTAGGCATATTATCAAACACCTAGTATGCATATACACCACTAACATGTAAAACAATGTATGAACATGTGAAAATATTGCCTAAATACATGTTAAAATGCCACTTGGGGCCAACATAAACACAACCAAACAAAATGGGACAGAGCCCAATCAAGAAAAAAACAAAAAAATTGTAGAAAATTAAGTTTTCCCAACCCTTTTCAAAAACAAACCCAACCCTAACAGTCCTAGAATCTAAGGCAAAATAAAATGATTCACAAGTGAAAAGATGTTAAAACATACCTTCGAGAGGTTTTTGGAGATTGATCTTGAGTTTTGGGTGCGTTTTGAGAGAAGAATATGTTTTTGGGTTAAGAGAGGCACGGAGGAGGCAATGAGAAGGTTTTGATAAACTATTAACATTTGTCCTTAAAAACTGCAAAATGTAAGCTTCTCGTGAAGTTACTCACAAAAGCAGCCACTGAAGCTTATATCAGTTTTGCGGCTAGAGTTTACTTGCGAGCTAGTTGCAAAACTCTTTGTATGAATTTCAATGTTTTCCAAAAATTGCCATCCTTATTTTCGCGGGAAGAGGTTACTCGCGAACAACTCGCGAAAATGTCTCGGGAAAGATTTTTTTGTTAAAAACAAGAAATAAACACTTTGGAAAAAAACTCTAAACACACAAAAGCATATAAACACTTTCAAAAACAAATAAAACACTCAAAGATCTTTTTGGGCTTGATCGACAAGCAATTGAGTATACACATCACATTTGAATATGTATAATCACACAAATGAAATAAACATTCATTGAACATTAGACTTGTGTGTTGTGTGTGTGGATCAAGAATGAACTAGTCTATAGTTTAGTATGAAACTTCAATAATTAATTCAATCAAGTCATACACGACTAGTATGAAGTCAAGTGACCTATCTCACTTGTAGAAATGAACATATATGATTCCTTACTAATGTGATTACAGTTAATTGAAAGCTTTTCATTTGGCTTCCATTTTACATACTTTTGATCAAACATAACTCAATTTTTGAGAAGCGATGCCACAAACATTTTGAATGAACTTTGACAATTTAGCCTTTGGCTTAGGCATCATACATTTTAATACAAATCGCTTTCCCTTTTCTCTATTCAAATACTAGTATGTGCGATGGTTTTTTCAGCTCAAAATCTCTTTTTGAGATTGACATTTGTAGAGCTCTATAAAAAGAAAAAAAATGTGAGGAGATATATAGGCACAAGTCTACCCATGTATCAAGAACCCAAGAATCCCAAATTTTAGGAGTGGTGGAAACTTACCTTCATTTGATATGGATGAGTCCTTTTATAGTGAGTTTTGGAGCGATTACTTCTTTAGTAACTTCCTCCACGTGGATGGAAGTTGGAAGGCTTAAACTTAATTTCCTCAACTGAAATAGAAGTTAGAAGGTTCAGTCTTATCTTCAACAACTACTATAGAAGTTAGAAAGCTTAGACATATCTTCTACTACTGCTATTAGAAGTTAAGAACTTAGTGGCAAGTTAGAGCGATGAGTGAGGATTTTACTCATAATTTGTAATAGTAGAATGCGGATATTACTTATAATTTGGATATTAACTTATTCTGAAAATTTCTAAGTGTTGAGGGGTTGCCAATCAAGTGCTTCCCTAATGGACGACCTTCGTACCCATGGACGACCTCCTGACAATGGACGACCTTTTTATGTTGGATTAACATTTTTGGCTCTAGAAGACACTATAGGCGAATTGGAGATAGTCGGATTCTTAGTTCACCATCGATTCCCCCCTTTGTCCAAGGGTTGTCCAGAACACTGCAATGCAATTGTTGGTTTTTGACACTCATCAACATTTTAATGGTCAATAGTTGCACCATGTGTTGTCTTTACTCTGGTTGAATTTTATTGTTCCAAATTGTGCCACGTGTCATAATCTCATTCGTTAACTTGTCGTGTCGATTTATCTTTTCGAGAAAACTACCACATGTCAACTTCTGGTTGGTCTGCGTCACTTTGTTAACTCCACCTCTGGGCCCTATAAATAGGTGTTTTCTCTCTTTTATCCTTCACTTTTTTGATAATTTATTTTTTGCCATCTCGTCTAAGAGCCTCATCTAGTCCTCGTCTTTTAGTCTCGTCAAGTACTTCCTTCCCTTCATCCTTAGGCTTTCGTCTTATTCATTCTTCCAATTATGTTTGTGTCTAGTAGTAGTCTAGAAAGAAAGATAGACGAGTACCATGACTTGTCCCTTGGAAGTGGTGGTAGTAGTTATGAGAGTAGTAGTGAGAGTAGTATGAGTAACAGTAGTGATAGTAATTTCCTAGACGAGCATTATTCGTTTGGGGTTCCTAGTTTTCCTTTAAAGGACTTCTAGGAAATGCAACGTAGGATGGCTTTTGGGACTGAGGCTAGCTCGTCCAGAAGGTTACCTAGCCCTCCTTAAGACGAAAAGGTGGAAGAAAGCGTAATTTATAGTTGTGCCCCTGAGGTGGCGTCTACTCTAGATGTAACCAAGTTTAAAACTCTTGTAGGTAAATATCAAATTCCTAGTGAGTTGAGACCTCGTCTACCTAAAGAGGGGAAATGCTGTTGTTCTCCTTCTTCTAGTTTTGGTGTATATACCTTTTATCTTCTACTAGGTCTTTGGTTCCCTTTAAACTCTTTTTGTAGAGGTCTCTTTCATAAGTTAGGTATTGGACCAAACCAGCTTAATCCTAATGGATGGAGGACGATAGTTGCCATGCAAGTGTTATGGCATGAGACACTTGAGGGGAACCGTCCAATCAGAGTGGATGGGTTCATTTATTGTTGTAAGCTCTTAGAGATTAAACAATCTTCTAGTTTTTACTATTTATCGTCTAGGGGCCCTCAATTTAGTTTGATTAAGGGCCGTAGTTTTTCTGATAGGCTTTGAAAGAAAGAATTCTTTATTATTTTTGGAAATTGGGTTGGGGACCTAGTTGATGTAAATAGTGCCCCTTCCCTCCTTTTACCAGCCCCCTAAGTCATCTTCGTCCTTAAGGTATGTCTTTCTTCCTTTTCTTTTATTTATTTTATCTAACTTTTTCTTTGTCTAACCTTTTCTTTTATTGGTGCAGTTGTTACTCATCCACGCTTGGATAATTTTTATTTCGAGTGTAATGACAGAGTTTGTTCCTTCCCTGAGAGGTCCTTTCACAGCTTAGTGACTCTCAATCGTCTAGCTGCTTGGGGACTTGGTCCTGTGCCTTCTGATAAAAATCTTGCTCACGAGGAGACCATTTGTTGAAGTAAGTATTGTCCACACCTCTCTCTCTATTTTTTTTTTTTTTTTTTTTTATAACTAACTCTGTCTTCTTCACCACAGGGTTGGCCACCATAAAGGAAAATAAGGAGAAGGCTGTTGTCAGTGGTGTTGAAGGTGAAGAGGACGTCCAGGTCCAAGATGATACAACTCCTTTGGTCGTCCAGAAAACTGTCGTCCAGGAGGGGAAGAGGAAGGGCATATCTAGTTCTGTGGACCTTGGTGACCTTCCAAGTCGTTGAGGCTCTAAGAAGCAAAAGTCAAATAAGACTCCTCTTCCTAAGGTTCCAAAGTTTACTCCTCCGATGGTAGACCTGGATGACCCGGCAGTAAACTTGGTTCCCGTCCAGACTATTCCATGCATCCAGCGTGAAAACCTTCTTCCTCTAGTAGCCAAAGCTCCTCATAGGACTCATCCTTTAGAGCCAGCCAAGCGCCCTCCTAACTTGGTGTTGGACGAGGGTTATGCTTGGAGGTCATTCAAAGGACTCGTCAGTGAAAATGAGTTGAATGCTTGCTACAACATGTTAGTGAAGGACTTTGAACGTTCTGCCATCCATGACCTTTTTAAGGTAATTAGTTTCTCATTATCTCTATTTCATTTTTTGAGAAACTTAAAGACAATTTCTAACTCTCCCTCGTCTATCCATTTTTCAGGCCATGTTGAAGTTTTACACTGCGTCCACCCAAGCCAAGGAGCTTTGTGATGAGGCTAAGGCTGCTAAGGAGAAAAATAAGGAGCTAGCTAATGAGGTCCTCTTGAAGAAGGGAGAAGTGATCAGACAGAGTGAGGATGTCGCTTGTTTTCTAGTAGTTGAGACAAAACTAAAGAATGAGGTGGAAGAGCTCAAGGGTGACTCTATTGAAAAGGAAACTTGTATTACCCACCTTGAGGGGAAGGTACTAGGGCTCATCTCATATATGGAGAAGGCTCAGAAGGAAGCTGTTACAGCCTTTATGAAGTCAGATGAGTTCAAGATTCGTCTAGATCATCACTACGCTGCAGGCTATGAGGACTTTCATTCTAATGCCAAGGAGGCCTACCCTGAGATGGATTTTGACTCCTTCAAGATCCTACTGCCGCTGAGAGTTCCCTTCTTCCGACAAGCTCTGAGGAGGTTAGTATTGTGGACGACGCCTCAACAAAACCTGCTAAGGACGCTGACAGGCCACAAATGGTTGACCCCTTGTGATAATTAGATTAATTAAATTAGCCTAGTTATTAATTAATCAAATTAACATGCAATCACGTGGCAGCACAAACAAATCACCAAACTAAGTTAAGCAGCGGAAAATAAATAACACGGTGATTTGTTCACGAATGGGGAAAACCTTACGGCAAAAACCCCACCGGGTGATTTAAGGTCACCACTCCCGAAACTCCACTATTATCACAACAAGCAGTTACAAGTAAGGAATCCCAGTACCTCACCAACCTACAGTTGAACTCTTACCCCAATACCCAATTGGACTTGTTCTGTAGTGACAATTTCTCCAGTTTAATGCACGGCTCCCAGTACGTGACTAACCAATGTGATGCGCAGATCCCAGTACGCGTCTTACTCCTTTGCACGAATCCAAGTACGTGACTCACTCACCAACTTGAGGAAGAAAGAATGTTGGCTGCAAAGTTCTTCAAATCATTAGAGATGAACTAGGGCACGAACTTTGTCTCACAGATCACAATTTGCATGAACAACGAGTTCTCAGAGAAGATGCAACTTGTATCTTGTGATTTCTTTTTTGACGGCCCTTAAAATAATGCTTTTATATGTCTAGGGTTAGGAGAAAAGAAGTCCCAAAGACATGCTCACGGATTGGACTTGAAACAGACTTGGAATTCTGTTTTCTTTAATTCTCGATAGATAGAGGTATCGAGACAGCTGTCGAGGCTCGGGCTAAACAGCTTCTTTAAATCTCGATAGATGTATCTGTCGAGGTATCTATCGAGCTTTAAAATCTTGCACTTCCTTGCTTGTTTCTTGGACAGACTTCGACGGCTTCAACACTTAATCTTGAACTACAGTTTCTTGAAGTGTTTAACACATCCTAGATCTACCCAATTACAAGTAAAGTGCGTTTTGTCTAAGGATAAGCCAATTACATAAAATAGCGACATAAGTTCACAGACTTGAACTACATATGTCCTAACAGACGCCACTAATACCAGTGAGGACAACCTAAAGTCTGGGGTTGATGCCCCCAATGGTTTATCCTAGTCATTTATTTCTTTTTTTAGAAAATTTATTTATTTTCGTTTGTTGAAGATGCTTGTTGTTTTGGGCTTTATCTTAAAATTTATTTAAGTACAATTTCCTCGTCCAAGTTTATGGGCGAGGAACAAATACAATTGCCTTCATTGGCTATGAATAACTTAAGGGTTTTTGGACGGCGGTCGTCTACCCTTCTTTAAATTTTATGAATGAATGTCTACTTTTATTTTCATCCCTCATTTGGTGTTGAACATGTTGTATGCATGAACGAATTTCCCCTGTTTACATCGTCCATGTTGTTTTTATGGTTTTTAAGTGTGGTCCGTTCACTCATGAAGGAACTTAGCTCGTCCATGTTAGAATAAATTTTTTTTATGTTCAACACTTCTACCATTCTTTAAATTTTACAAGTATAACTCGTCTATGAATGGTATTTCTTTTGCTAGCTTTATTCGTCCATGGATTTGACTCATAGCTTGCATTATCCTTTGTCCATACTCTAGACGATCCTTTACTCGTCTTTGCGCAAGATGTTTCCAGCATTTACTCGTCCAAAGATTGGATTGTTTGGCTAGTCAAATTCATCCATGGATTTTGAATATTTTTTATGTGCACGTTTTACCTTGTCCATTGATTAGACGAATATACCTTAGGTCTATTTTTCTTTGCTTCATCCTTATTTCAAGGAAAGATTACAAACGTTGCATCCCTACGTCCAGAGATTTTACTCGTCTTGGGCTTTTAGCCTTCTTGTGGACTAGTTTAAAAGAAAATAACATAAGAATTAGAAATTCACACAACATTATATACATTGGGAATCCAAACTGTATATACATAACATAAACATCGTCCATAAGCGTAGCACATGATTAGAAGCTAGTGTCTTTAGGGAATTAAAAATACTTATATACAAATAAACAGACTAAGTACATGACTTTATCCATCACAAATTTGTCCATAGACAGCTCAAAATTTGGAAACTAATGTACTTTTAAGGAATTAAAATGTTAAAGATATATAGTACTAGCAATAAAAATAAATAAATATGGAGAAAATAACACATAGTTTCAACTTCGTCCATGATGACGCTCGTTCATGATGATGCTCGTCTAGGTTGACCCTTTATTGATAGTATCTTCTTAGATGCTCAACATTCCAGAGGTGCTCTAGCATTTGTCCATCTAGTGTTTCTAAGTAGTATGATCCTTACCTTTTGCAATAGATAACCCTATAGGGTCCATCTTAATTAGGTCCTAGCTTTCCATGGGCCGGGTTCCTGGTTGCCAAGAAGACCTTTTTTAGGATGAGGTCCCCAATGTTGAAGTGTCTGGGTTTTACCATTGTATCATGTTGTCTAGCCATAAGATTTTTGTATCTTACTGTCTTGTGCTCTGCATCCATCCTTACCTTATCTATAAGATCGAGGCAAAGACGAAGTTGTTCTTTATTCTCCTCATCCTGATACCTCCCCTATGGTTGGCCATGTGCACTTCTACTGGTATAACTGCTTCGCTTCTATAGGCTAGCTTGAAAGGAGTTTCCCTTATGGGGGTTCTCACAGTCGTCCTGTAAGCGCATAATACACCAGGTAGCTCGACTGGCCATACTCCCTTTGCCCCCTCAAGCCGAGTCTTAATGATCTTCAACAAGGGTCGGTTTGCTACTTCTACTCCTCCATTTGCTTGTGGTTAGGAGGGTGAGGAATAATGATTCTTGATTCCTAGCTGCTCGTAGAATTCTTTAAAGGGTGTGTTATCAAACTGTCATCTATTGTCTGACACTAGTACTCTAGGTACCCCAAACCTGCATACAATGCTCTTCTAGACAAAGTTTTTGACATTTTGCTATGTGATTTTTGTTAAGGGTTCAGCTTTCACCCATTAAGTGAAGTAATCAATCCCCACCACCAAAAACTTCATCTGCCTAGTTCCAATTGAAAAGGAACCCAAAATATCCAATCCCCATTATGCAAAAGGTCATGAGGCCATCATTAGGGTGAGGTACACCGATGGTTGTCTAGAGACGTTGCTGAAGCGTTAACACCGATTACAAACTTTTACATAAGTCTTAGCATCTGCTTGAATCGTCGGCTAGTAATAACCTGCACAGACGACCTTGAAGATAAATGCTCTAGCTCCTGAATGGTTGCCACATGCTCCTTCATGAATTTCTCTCAAAACGTAGTTTGCTTCGTCTAGAGCTAAACACCTTAGGTAAGGCTGAGAGAAGCCTCTCTTGTATAACACCTCATCTATAAGGACATACTTAGCTGATCTGATTCTTAATTTTTTGGCCTCGTCTCTTTCGTTTGGAAGCCTTCCATCCTTTAGGTAAGTGATTATTGGGGTCATCCAATTTTCTTTACCTTCTATTTGCTGTACCTTTGGAAGATCAACGCTAGGCATGTATTGGACCTTATCAAACTTGTCCATCGATCCATCTGCTGATGCTTCCTTTGTTAAGGCGTCTACTTCCATATTTTCCTCCCTTGGAATTTGAAAGAAATTGACTTCCTTAAACTTCTTAATGAGGCGTTTCACTGTATTAAGGTACATCTTCATCCTTTCTTCTTTTGCCTTACATATTCCATTTACTTAACCCATGATTAACTGAGAGTCTCCTTGGACGACTATTGACTTTGCCCTTAAGGACTTAGTCATTTCTAGCTCTTTAAGAAGGGCTTCATATTTAACTTTACTGTTAGTTGTTTGGTACTGTAGATGAGTCGTATACTTTAACTTATCTGCTTCTGGGGATTGCAACACAACTTCTATTCCTCCTGCATATAGTGTAGACGACCCATCTACATGGATGACCCATGTCTTAGTCTCTTCCACTTCGTCTAGATCACTATGACTTGGAGTGAATTTCGCAATAAAATATGCTAAAGCTTGAGCCTTTATTGCATTCCTAAGCTGATACATGATATCAAACTTATTTAGCTTTATAGCCCATTGGATTAATCGTCATGTGGCTTACAACTTGTTCATCGCCTTCTTGAGCGGATGATCGGTCATAATATTGATGACATGTTCCTTGAAGTAATGCCTTAGCTTCCTAGAAGCCGTTATTAATGCAAACGCTAACTTTTCAATCATCGGATATTGTCCTTCTGCCTCCTTTGGTGCTCGGCTTGTATAATACACAGGCTTCTAAACTTTCCCTTCTTTCTTGATTAATGCTGAACTTACTGTATGTGGGGACACTGCTAAGTATAAATACAACTCCTCACCTAGTATGGATAGACTTAGTATGGGAGTTGTAGTAAGATATACCTTAAGATCTTGGAAGGCCTTCTAGCACTTGTCCGTCCATTCAAATGCTTTTTTGAGAACTTTGAAAAAAGGCAAACACTTATCTATAGCTTTTGAAACAAACCTGTTTAGAGTTGCAACTCTTCCAGTGAGGGACTGGACTTCCTTAATATTCTTTGGTGCCTCCATGTTCAATATTGCTTGGATCTTATCAGGATTCACTTCGATTCCCCTCCGTGAAACCATAAACCCTAGGAACTTCCCTGACGAAACTCTGAAGTCACACTTACTTGGATTCAACTTCATGTTGTATCATTTGAGGGTGTCAAAGGTCTCCTGTAGGTCATCCAAATGTTTCTTCTCGTCCAAGCTCTTCACCAGCATGTAATCATCATAAACTTCTACATCTTGTCCTATTTGTGGACAGAACATGTGATTGACCAAGCTCTGGTAAGTTGCCCTTGAATTCTTTAAACCAAAGGGCATCACTTTGTAACAAAACTGTCAGGAAATATGTGATTGGATGTTAGGAACATATGTCAACATCTTATGTATTGGATAATCCTTTGACAAAACGTACTTTACTTATAAATGGGTAGATCTAGGATGTGTTTAATATTTCAAGGAACAAGAGTTTAAGTCCAAGTATTGAAGCTATGCAAGTCTGTCTAAGAATCAAGTAATGAAGTGCTGGATTTTAAAACTTGACAGCTAGTATCTATCGAGATTTAAAAGCTGCTGAAGCCCATGGCTCGATAGCTAGCTTGATAGATGGCTATCTATCGAGGTTTATGAAATTCAATTTTTCTGGATTGTTTTTCATCCAATCTGTAAGTACGTGTTTGGGCTCTCTTTTCTCATAACCCTAAACATATATAAGGATTATTTTAAGGGTTGTATCAAGTTGCATAACCAAGAGCACAATTGCACAAGAGCATAATTCCTCAAGTGTAACTGGAAACCTAGTTTGCTCTAGTTCTTGAGAAGCTGCTGTGTTTGTACACCGTAGGGTTTTGTGACTGAGCAACTTCACGATCTTCATGTGTTGAAGAACAGAAGAACTTTGTAGCCAACCTCTTTCACAAGTTAGTGATCAAGTCGCATAATGTGATCCGCACATCTTTTGGTTAGTCACGTTTTAAGAGCCTTGCAATACAAGGAGAGATTGTCACTATAGAACAAGTCCAATTGGGTATTGGGGTAAGAGTTCAACTGTAGGTTGGTATAAGGTACTGAGATTCCTTTACTTGTAATCGCTTGTCTTGATAATAGTGGATTCTCGGGAGTGGTAACCTTAAAATCACCTGGTGGGATTTTTGCCGTGTAGGATTTCCCTATTCATAAACAAATCATCATGTCAAATTTATTTTCCCTTGCATTTAGTTATTTGGTGATTTGTTTATGCTGCCACGCTCATTGCATGTAATTGAACCTAATTAATTCACTTGGCTAATTAATTGGTTAATTCATCACAAGGGGTCAATACAATTTTAGCCTATCAAGTGGTATCAGAGCAGACACTCTGATTAGGGTTTAATCTTTGCTGTGAGATCCATTAACCCCTGTTTGTCATGGATAGAGGACAGTTACTTATTGTACCTCTTTTATTTGATGGAACTAACTATGCATGCTGGAAAGTACATATGAGAGCTTTCTTTCAGTCTTTAGATGAGAAGGTGTGGCAAGCTGTGAAGATAGGCTAGACCAAGCTGAAGGAAGTGCCGGCCGATTGGGATGATGCAAAGATCAAGGTGTCTAATTTCAACAGTAGAGTATTGAATGCCTTATTCAGTGCGGTCACAAATGAGAAGTTCAAGAAGATCTCCTCCACTGAAACTGCAAAGGAGGCGTGGACCATTCTCCAAACAACCTATGAAGGAACCAAGACTATCAAAGATTCGAAGTTTTAGAGGCTTACTACTAGCTTCAAAGAAATCAAGATGGAGGAGGATGAGTCATTTGATGAGTTCTATGCCAGGCTCATGGACATAGTGAACTCAGCAATTAATCTTGGAGAAACCATTTTAGAACCCAAGATTGTGAGAAAAGTGTTCAGATCTTCGCCCGAGAGATTTCATGCCAAGATCACAGCTCTTGAGAAATTAAAGGATATTGATAAAATTCCTTTGATTGAGCTTGTTGGAAATCTATAGACTTATGAGTTGGGTTTGTCTAGACTCAGGAAGTCAAGCAAGAGCAAGAGCATGACACTGAAGGCCAAGAGCAGTGACACTGATGAGTCTTCCGATGATGAAGATTCTAAAATGAAGTCCTACATCACCCGACAGTTCAAGAAGTTCATGAAGAATGCAAATGTAAAAGGCTTCGACAAGGGTCGTAGGCAATCAAGTTCTTCACAGTCTGAGAGCCAAGACAAAGAAAAGAAGGATGCTAGGGATGGCGGTCAGTACATTGTTCCTTTAGAGCCTAAGTTTTTCGGTTGTCAAGAATTCGGTCATATGAAACAAGAGTTCCTCACTTATCTCAAGTATATTGGGAAAAGTAAGGCACTTGCTGCTACCTTGAGTGACACCGAGTTTGAGGATGATTCCAAAAATGAGGATAACGGAATCCTGAATGCCTTCACTGCTATTGTCAATCTTACTGAAGGGATTGTTGAAGGGATTGTAGAAGATATGGATGAAGAAGAGAACTTGGTGGAGTCAAAATTTGAGAAGATGGATGAGCAAGACGACATCCACATTGCCTATGCAAAGTTCTACAAGGTCTTGGAGAAACATGAGAAGCTGTATACGTTGGCCACCAAGAAGCTCAGTGATGTGGAGCTTGAAAGAGAACAACTCTTCATAAAGTTTGATGAAGCAAATCAGACTATTGGGGTACTAAGGTTTGAGAACAATTTCTTAGCTGAGAAGACCAAGAAGTTTAAGGTGGAATTGCTCTAAGTGAGGGCTCAGTTGAAGAGGACTTTAAGTACAAAGCTTGACGAGATGCTCAGCATGCAAAAATCTGCCTTTGATCAAACCGGTTTAGGGTATGATTTTTTTTCTCCTAATATTGCTTCTTCTAGTACTACTGTTTTTGTTTCTCTTACTAACAATATTGATTTTGAGAATAATGATGCTAAAACTGTGATAGCTAGTGAGAACATAGACAAGGGTAAATCTATCTTAGAAGCACCCCTTAAGCTTGCTAAGAAAGAAACCAAAAACCCTAGGGCTAAGAAGAGTAATGCTTAAAAGTCTAAAGAGAAGAAACAACATCTCTGACATCAATGTGGCGCAGTTGGACATACTCGACCAAATTGCTATAAGTGGTTAGCCACTTAGCAGAGCAACAACATAATGTCGTTGGGAAGCCAGAATTAGCTTTCGTCCTCTCTTGCACCTCTAGGAGATCTTCTCAAAGTCCTCATGTTCCTTTTGAACTTGAACGGTTTCAATTCTTCTCCCTCACCACCGGTTCAAGGGTTTGCTCAAAGGAAATGTTCTTCCAAAGTATGGAAGGAAAAGGGTGCAAGTGATTTAGTCACTTTTTTTTCTCTCTCCCTATTTTTTTTATATGTTTGCATTTCTTGTGTGTTTTTTTAATTGAGATAGTCTAGTTTTTATGCATTGCTTTATTTGACTTGTTTTTGTTTGGTTATTTTTCAGTTTTGTTTTTATTTTGTCTCATTCATAAAAATAAAATAAAAACTTGAAAAATTAGAAAAATACAAAAATAGTGTGTGTTTGTGTACATTGGTACTTATGTACATTGAATGACCAATGAAACAAATTTTTCTAAATTTTGTATCTTTTGTAGCTTAGATGAGCATCTCTATGCAGAACTAAGTAAGTGAGCTTTGTGGCTCGTGTTTGTGATGAGTAAGATTAAGTAATCTCTTATTCTTAACATTCGTGTTACTTTTTTTGACGGGAAGGACTAAAAAAGCCTAAGAGAATGGCATAAATAACCATCTCACCACTGTTGCCCACCAATCATGAAATGACATCTGTATGCTTCGGTATAACAAAAGTGCAATGTCAAAAAGCTTAACATAATTGGGTATTTCTTTTCTCTCTCTTATATGCCCATGCATAGTATGCTTAATAAAAGAAAAATATACAAAGAAACAATAAAAGCAAAAAGGTCAAAATGCTTTATATATGATTGCAAGCGTGTATTCTAGTAGATGTGGGAGTTATAGCATGTACCTTAAAGGTGATAGATCCCATCAAACAGTTAAGATCTTGTGTGAGTTAAATTGATTTACTCATATCTCAAATCATCATAACATAGTGACACTTATGCAATCTTGTGATGTTTTCACACACAACACGCAATATTCTTTGCTATTTTTGATATTTGTGCATATACAATTTGATTTGGCCATCACGAGGTAATGTATGCTCACTAAACTGTCTTAACTTATTTTTGAAATATAAAATAAGTTAGACTTGTTTAGTGTGTGTTTTTGGATCTAAATGCATGACATTTTTCTTCATTGAGAGATGATTATGAGAGGTCAAAATGCTGTTTGGATCATTGATTGAGTAGCATGCTTGATTGCATTCATATTTGATAGGCCAAAAATGTATTGACCCTTGTGATGAATTAACCAATTAATTATTCAAGTGAATTAATTAGGTTCAATTACATGCAATGAGCATGGTGGCATAAACAAATCACCAAATAACTAAATGCAGCGAAAATTAAATTTGACATGGTGATTTGTTTATGAATAGGGAAAACCTTCGAGGCAAAAACCCCACCAGGTGATTTTAAGGTCACTACTCTTGAGAATCCACTATTATCAAAACAAGTGGTTACAAGTAAAGGAATCCCAGTACCTTATACCAACCTACAGTTGAACTCTTATGCCAATACCCAATTGGACTTGTTCTGTAGTGACAATCTCTCTTTTGTATTGCACAGCTTCCAGTACGTGATTAACCAATTGTGCGGATCCTAGTACGCGACATCAATCACCAACTTGAAAAGGATGTTGGCTGAAAAGTTCTTTTGCTCTTCAACAGATGAAGATCATGAAGTTGCTTGGTCACAAAACCCTATGGTGTACAAACACAGTAACTTCTTCAAGAACTAGGGCAAACTAGGTTTCCGGTCACACTTATGAAGTTATGCTCTTGTGCAATTGTGCTCTCAGCTGTGTTACCTAAAACGGCCCTTAAAATAATCCTTATATATGTTTAGGGTTGTGAGAAAAGAAAGCCCAAACATATAATCATGGATTGGATGAAAAACAGTCTAGAAAAACTAGTTTCATACCCTAGTTGTCGAGCTGTTGTCGAGCTACGGGTTAGAACTGGTCTTTAAATCTCGATAGACGCTAGCTGTCGAGCTTTAATGAGCAACACTTTTCACACTTGAATCTTGGACAGACTTGCATGGCTTCAATACTTGGACTTGAACTCTTGTTCCTTGAAGTATTAGACACATTCTAAATCTACACAATTACAAGTAAAATGCGTTTTGTCAAAGGTTTAGCCAATTACATAAAATGTTGACATATGTTCCTAACATCCAATCACATATGTTCCACAATCTCCTCCTTTGGCAATCTGTGACAAAACCATAACAACAAATGAACATATGAGAGGAGTCATAAATCACTCAACTCATACTCATTTGTTAAGTACAATAAAATCTATCCTAACACAAACTCTTGAAAAATTTTGCAAAAAGAGAGTTCATGGCAAGTAGACTTTGACAACTTATATTTCCGAAACACTTAAACAAAACTCATCAAGGCATCTTTGTGTGAAATAGAAGTAATAAATTGTTGCATACAAAATATAAGAAACATGTGTGTAAAGAGAGAAAAGAAACAATACATGTAAGGGTAGGTGAAAAACATACATCAACATATAGATAAAGCAAATATAAGTACAATGTATGTCAAATGGTCACAAGACCTAAGGTACAAGAATAATGTATCTAAAAAAGAATAAAAAGAAAAAGATACATCAAAATCCTCATTACATCCCTCAAAATCAACACTCCCCCTAACAAAAATCCTCTTATACTAACTCTCCCCTTAACAATGACTACTCTCATGACCAAAACTACTCCCCCTTTTTGTCACGAGTGATAAAGAGTAAGAGTGTCAAGAAGACATCTCGTTAGCACTGGAAGAGCTAGTATCATCCACATCACCACTAGACGCATCAGCATCACCTTCATCATCCTCATCCGAAGAAGCCTCTAAAGTAGGAGGAGGTGAAGAAACGAAGCCACCCTTGACCGTCCGCCGTCGTGCAATACGACCAACACGGGTGTTCACCTGACACAACTCATCACTAAGTGAGTTAAGGCGAGCATCCATGCGCATAAGCTGTGCCATGATGTCCTCGAGAGTTACAACGCTCGTAGAAGAAGAGGGAACAGATGTAGACGGTGTTGTAGGAGTTGGAGGAATCGTCGATTTAGACTGCCTCGAACGTAGCTGTGCCTCTCTCCGTTTAACGGTAGCGGCATCTATGGCACAAGAGACATGGAAGTGGTTAGAAACAGGAGAGGAAACAGAGAAGTGGCGTAAGATCCTCGTGATAACAGAAAGGAAAATGAGCTTTTCACGGGTCGCCGTATCCTTATACACATTTATAATAGAAAGGATAAAATGAGAGGAAAAATCAATGGTAAGATGCTCAATGAGGGACAACTAAAATCGAGCACAAGACTTTATAATAGAGTTATAGTGAGAAAGAGGATGCAAAAAAAAAGTCATAACCATATTAATAAACCAAGTACCTTTAGCAAAATGAGGGTAAGAAATGAATTGACGATCACTGCACTCGGAAGGTCGCTCACAAAAAGTGGAAATAAACTCGTCTTTATACATAGTCTTAAGATGCTCACAACCAAGGTAGTCAGGATGTGCTACCCAAGGGACATGGAGCACGTCGGCTACAAGAGCCGGAGTAACCACAATGCGTGTACCTCGAATGCGAGTAGAAAACTGAGGTACTGAAGAATCTAATCCATGCATGTTGGAGTAGAACTCCTAGATCAGCACGAATGGACATGTGATCGGGACGTCATACAACGACTCCCAACCTCTACTGTGAATGATAGTGGGTAGGTCAGTGTCAGAGAAGTCTGACAAAATGACTTGGCATTCCGAATGAATGCCTCGTTTAGAAAAGTTCTCCGAAAAGTCCTTGCAGACTTTATCATCACGGAACCAGACATGAGAAGGGGTAGAATCAGAAGAAGTAGATGCCTCGAAATGAAGAGGATTTTGAGATAAAACAGACTTACGTTTAGGTGCCATAGAAGCCGACTAATGTAAATAGAAGAGAGAGAGAGAGAGAGAGAGAGAGAGAGAGAGAGAGAGAGAGACTTAGAAAAGTCCTAAGTAGTTCAAATATATCAAAAAATATTGAAAAGAAAGAACATATGCATTGGAATGCATGAACATGTGACATGTAATAGAAAATACATCATGGGCTCAGCCTAATCCAATCATACCAGCACACAATTAGTTAACACAAATAGCACACGTCTAAAATGCATGATAATGTAGTTATAATGCAAATGAGATGCAATGCATGAAGTTTTAAGATCAAAACTACATAACCTATCCCAAAAATTTGGCAAAAACCTCTTTGATTTTGGAAAACCCTAAAATTTTCAAAAATCCCAAAAACTTGGGTTAAAAAAAAATGAAATGCATGAATATGAGGGATTAGGACATTTACCAAGTGTAGAAAAACTTGATTAAGGTCAAAAAAACTTTGGGAAAGAGGTTTGAAGAGAGTGAGAGAGGTTTGAGAGGTGAAAGGTTGAAAGAGATTGAGAGAAATCGAGAGAAGTGAGGTCTGAATCGCGATTGCCCTTATATAGTCCTTCAATAATTCTTGACAGATCAAGAGGTGTCAAGAGGTTTTGAGCTTTAAAGGGTTCGACAGATGCATCTATCAAGTAGGTGTCCACAACAAAGATAAGCTTGATCGATCGAGGAGTTATCGAGCAGGTGTCGAGGAGACAAGAACTTTCTTGATGGATCGAAGAGCTATTGAGAAGTTGTCAATATTGTGATAAGAAAAAGGTAAAGAGCTTGATAGATAAGCCAGATGTCGAGGAGCTGTTGAGATTGCTTTAAAAACATTTTTCAAGTAGAGAAAAACACAGACATGAATGCAATTAAGAATGCAACTCAACCAAAGATCCAAACAACATTTTGATCTTCAAAATCATCTCTCAATAAGGAAAATGTCATGCATTTTGATCCAAAACACACACACACACACATAACAAGTCTAACCAATTTTATATTTCAAAAATAAGTCAAGATAGTTTAGTGAGCATATATTAACACATGTAAATCTTGTGATGACCAAATCACGTTGTACCTGCACATGTATCAAAAATAGAAAAAAATTTTGCGTGTTGTGTGTGAAAACATCGCAAGATTGCATAAGTGTCTCTATATTATGAAGATTTGAGGTATGAGTGAATCAATTTAACTCACATACGATCATAACTATTTGATGGGGACTATCATCTTCGAGGTACATCCTATAACTCCCACATCTCCTAGAATACACGCTTGTAATCATGTTTTAGAGCACTTTGTTCTTTTTGCTTTTATTTTCTTTGCATATTTTTCTTTTTATTAAGCATATCATGCATGGGTATATAAAAGAGAGAAAAGAAATACCCAATTATGTTAAGCCTTTTGACATTGCACTTTTGCTATGCCGAAACATCGGATGTCATTGACATTGCACTTTTGCTATGCCGTAGCATACATATGTCATTTCATGTTTGGTGGGTAACAGTAGTGAGATGGTTATTTATGTCTTTCTCTTAGGATTTTCTAGTCCTTCCTGTTAAAAAGAGTGATACGAGCGTTAAGTACAAAAGGCCACTTAACCTTACTCATCATAAACAAAAAGCCACAAAGCTCACTTACTTAGTTGTGCATAGAGATGCTCATCTAAGCTACAAGAGATACAAAGTTTAGAGAACTCTGTTTCAATGACCATTTTAAGGTTCACAAGAACCAATGTACACATACACACATTGTTTTTGTATTTTTTTATTTTCCAATTAAAAAAAAAAAAAAACAAAACAAAACAAAGCAAAAACTGAAAAATAACCAACAAAAACATGCTAAACAAAATAAAACAATGCATAAAACTAGACTGACTTAGAACTTAAAAACACACAAGAAATACACAAAAAAAGGTGATAGAATCACTTGGAGCCCTTTTCCTTCCACACTTTGAAAGAACCCTTTTATTGAGTAAACCCTTGAACCAACGGTGAGGGGGAAGAATTGAAACCGCTCAAGTTCGAAAGGAACATGAAGGCTTTGATGAGATCTCCAAGAGGAGCAAAAGAGGATGGAAGTTGATTCTGGTTTCCTGATGTGACCATACCATTGCTTTGTTGAATGGCTAGCCATTTATAACAATTTGGTCGATTATGACCGGTTGTGCCACAGTAATAACAGAGATGTTGCTTCTTCTCTTTGGACTTTTGAACATTACTTTTCTTAGCCCTAGGCTTTTTTGTTTCTTTCTTAGCAAGCTTAGGGGGTGCTCCTAAGATAGATTTATCCTTGTCTAGGTTCTCACTAGCTATCACATTGTTAGCATCATTGTTCTCAGAATTGATATTATTAGCAGGAGAAACAAACACAGTAGTACTAGAAGAAGCAATATTAGAAGAAGAAAAATCATACCCTAAACTGGTTTGATCGGAAGCAGATTTTTGCATGTTGAGCATCTCATCAAGCTTTTCACTTGAGGTCCTCTCCAACTGAGCTGTTGTCGAGCCACGGGCTAGAACAGCTCTTTAAATCTCAATAGATGCTAGCTGTCAAGTTTTAATGAACAGCACTTTTCACGCTTGAATCTTGGATAGACTTGCATGGTTTCAATACTTGGATTTGAACTTTTGTTCCTTGAAGTATTAGACACATCCTAAATCTACCCAATTACAAGTAAAGTGCATTTTGTCAAAGGATTATCCAATTACGCAAAATGTTGACATATGTTCCTAACATCTAATCACATATGTCCTAACAATATTTGTGTTTTTCTTTTCTTTGAAAAATTGTTTTTAAGAAATCGTAATAGCTCTCGATAGCTATCTTAATCAATCGAGAAACTCTCTGTTTCCTTGATAGCTACCTCGATCCATCGAGCTTCTTTGTTGACAAACCTCTCGTTTGATCCTCGATAGCTGGTTCGACAGCTGGAAAGTGCCGCCTCTTTAAAGCTCGATAACTCTTGATCAATTGAGCCTTATGAGGATTCTGTATAAAGAGCTTTCGCAATTTCAATTCTCACTCCCTCAATCTCTCTCGACAGACTTCAAGCTTTTCACCTCCCAAACTCACTTTTCTCTCTCTAAACCTTCACTCCACATGATTTTCAGCCTTTTCTTGCCTCTAATTACTTGGTATGATCTCTCTATCTCTCATTCTTTATGCATTCCATGCATTTAGATCTAGGTTTTGAGTTTTTTAAAAATTTTTGGGGTTTTTTCAAAATTGATGAAGGTTTTGTGCAATTTTTTGGATGGGTGTTGGTTAAATAAGTTTAAAACCTTATGCATTGCATCACACTCACATTATAACAATGTTTCATGCATTTTAGATGTGTGTTTATTTTGTTGCTATGTTGTGTCTGGTAGGTTTGGATTAGGCTAAGCCCATGATGTATTTATTTTTGCATGTCACTTGTTCATGCATTCTCATCCATACATACCTTCAATTCTATATATTTTGATATATGTGTTGTCATGCCCCAAATCTAAAAGGGTCTAAAGCATGAGAAATACATCCTAAGGGTACTTGTAGATTTTTTCCTTTTTGGCAAATCAAACTATAGGAGATCTTTATTTTCCTTTCTTTTCCACAAAATAAGAATATATAACCATACTAAAATCTCCACATTATATGTCAGAGATTTATAACACATTTACAAACAATGTATTACAAAACTCTAATTAAATTACACAAAGTCACAATCTTATCAAGAAAAAGGAACTTAACATTGAGTCTAGGCCTACCACGCCAAAGGCTAATAAACCTCAAGCGACCCACCTCCAATAGAATTAGTTAAGGTCTCATTGAACATAGCAAGATTAAGTCCCAACCATTTATAGAAAAAATCTCAAAATTTAACATAGCACTTTAATCATCACCAAAGAAGTAAGCTTCATAGCAAATGTATAGCTAATAAATCTGAAAAACTGTTAAAGGGAGGGATGAGCTAATGCCTAGTAAGTAGTATAATTAATGGAGGTGGGAGAAATGCAAGTTTCATCTTCAATAATAATAATATGACAAGAATAATGAAACACAAAGTTTCTCAAAGTAAATACCTTGAAACTATATACTATGATCTATGAGCACTAACAATATAATTTCCAAAACCATAAAATCTAACATACGGTAATTTATCACAAGTATATTGATGAAGTGTAAATTCGTCAGTTGAAGTGAATGCGTCTAGATGGAGCCAAGCCCTCGTCTTTGTGGCTATGGAAGTGGTAAGGTAGCTCCCTCAGGGTAGTCACTAGTGTGGTGCCTGCCACAACGTCTCCGATGTCAAAGTCAATACAAGGAAGTCTTTTAGAAAAATAAAGCAATGTAGTAGAACAACAATAAGTATTACTGGATGTGTCTATGTACCTTGTGTTGGTGCTTGTGAGGGCCTTATATATGTTTCTATAGCCCCTAGCCATTATAGCAATTATTATGGCTTTAATGCCTCTTTTGGTAACGCCTTGTGCTCAATAATGTGGATTTCTATGAGCTTCCAACGGTTCATATAGCTGTCTTTGTAACCGCCCCAAATATTATTGTCCGTATTGAATGGCTTGGATACCTTCGTCAATGATGTGGACATCTGATCGGCTCGTCTTAGGGAATTAACTCGTTGGTAATGATGACATTGTCCATGGAAGTTGAGTTCATCAGTCCCACCAACTACCTCCTCAGGTTCCGTGGTCATCGTGGCACATCAGGACGACCATCGAAAGTTTAAAAGTTTTCTATGGCTTTTGGGGTTTCGTTCGTTATTTAATGTGTAGTGGCAGCACCCCATGCATCATGGCCACGTGGCAAGTTCTGCTTAGTGCAGTTAATACTCTAATACTATGACTCTTGGGTTTCCCGCTGATTTTCAGTTTTTTGTGCCTTAGTTTTTAAACTTCTTCATTTTTCACTTTCTCGTCCACTTCTTCCAATCATTGTTCTGAGCTTTTTCCTCTCCAGCTTCTCTCTGCGTTTTTCTTTGAGCTGGTGCTTCCATTTTTCTGCATTTTAAGGTACGCCCTTTTTTCTTTTTCTTTGTTATCTATTTCGCACAGCTTTATGGTAGATTTTTAATTTTCTCTTTTTCCTTCCTTTTTTCTTTCCTGTGTGCGTTTAGCTTTAGGGGTTTTTAGGATTTACCTATTTCCCTCCATTCTTTTGGTTTTCATGGTCAATAATTCTAAGGTTAGGGTAGCTTGCCCCTATGTTTCTTTCTTTTTCGCACGTTTAGGGGCTTCTTGTGGTAATTCCCATGCATTTATTCCTTTGATTGGGAACTTTGTCTTTGAAGGCAGTGGTTTAGGCATTGTATCTAGTGAGTTATTTCCTGTGCTTAGCCAGTAAATTGATTGGTTTGAGGGGTTGGTGAGTGAGAGAAGAGGAATTTCTGAGGTAAGGTCAAGCGAGCCTGAGACCGGTCTGTCATCTAATGACGACCCCGTGGGGGGAGATACTGCCGTCTTCGTCCCTCAAGAGGTTAGGACTTTTCACACCCTTGGGGAGGTATGTGGTTTGGACAGTGAGACGCTTTCTAGATTTAAGAATAGGTTTCAATTTCCCGATAGGGTTAGGGTTCGTCTACCTTGTGAGGGGGAATGAGCCTGTCATTTCTCGCCTGGGGAGGTGTGCTTATACGAAGCTGTCTTCCTAAGTGGGCTTAGATTACCCATCCATCCATCCATTTATTTTGGAGTTTTTAGGGACTTCGGTATTGCTCCCGGGCAACTTATGCCCAATTCGTGGAGGATAGTGATTAGTTGTATGGATATATGGCTGGCTGCTACAGAGGGAAACATGATTAGGGTGGGCGAGCTTATTTACCTATATCGTTTAAAGTCGTCTAAAGAGCATGGGTACTATGAATTGGTGCCTTAGGAAAGGAGGACTAGGATCGTCTAGGACCTGCATTCATCATTCAGATACTGGAAGTCCCAGTTCTTTCTTGTGTCCGGGTATGATTGGGAGACTCCCTTTGACAAAGTTTGGGGTGATCTCCCTAGGTTACTCTGTCAGTGGAGATCCCCAAATCTAGGTGCTTCATCATTGTCATTAATTTTTTGTTCATTGTTTCGTGCAGTTAAGAGACTACCTAAGCTCAAGAGCAGGTACAAGGACTGGGTTGAGAACGCCATCGAGTACGCGAGGACGATCAAAGATTTTGACGATTTGGTAGATCCACAGACTCTAGATTTTTACTTCCTCGGTCCAGAGCTATCTTATTTTGTTTTAAGGAATTTAGAAATTGAGCAGAAAAAAGTAAGTGTTAAGTTCGTCTGCGCTATTTTTCCTCCTTTTTTCTTTTTGTTAACAAGGGGTTTTCCTTTGACAGGGATGACTATGAAATTTAACCAAGGAATGTATGCGCACATGAGGGCAAAGAAGAACGAGCCCCTTTCTAGTATTGGAACTAGGGGTGTCTGAGTGACAGATAGAGGGGCCTCTGTCCCTCCAAGCATTCCAGTCACTCCCGGGGCTGAGACGACGAGGACAGCCTCCCCGAACACCTCTATTGAAGAGATTCCTTAGAGGAAAAGGCCACGAACCAAAGATAAGGGGAAAGATAAAGTTGATTCTCAGTAGTCTAGTGTCTGGGATGATGCTGGAGTTGCGTTGGCGAGGCGCAAGAGATCATCACTGCCGAAGATATGAAAGTGTTTCTCGGGTTCGCCTCCTAATGAGATTGTGAGTCATCATCTTCACAAGCTCGTCCAGGTAGTGTGTTTGGGCAAATCCGTCCTTTTTCCCCCCAATTTTTTTTTTTATTTAGCTTTTCTTTTTTAGGTGCTGGGAGAGAGCCTCCACATTACTTCGGAGTTCCTTACTCAAGAGGCGAAGGTATCGTCAGCGGTGTCACAGATGGAGGTCTTGGAAGTAGAGAATTTCAAATTGAAGAAAGATTTAATTACTGCTATGGGGGAGGCCAATACCTTCAAGGAGTAGCTTAAGGGTCTCTTCAACGAGCTAAAGGTGGAAAATCAACTCTTGACGGCGAAGGAATGGTTGAAAACAATTGCTGCAAAATCTATTGAAGCTTTCTAGATGACAGAGGAATACAACTCCGTCCTCTTCAGTTGGTATTTTAAAGGCTTTGAACTTCTAAGGTGGTACCTCGTCAAACATCCAACCGGGGTGGACTTGGTGAATCTCGATCTTGAGGACGTGGACAAGGAAATGGCTGCCGACGAAGCTTCACAGTCTGTTGCTCTTGAGGGTGCCACTCCTGGAGACGTTCCTTTGCCTCCTCCAGATGCTTGAACCTGCCTGGACCAGTTTTTTCTATATGTTTTTGGGGGTGCCCAATGTGTTTTGGGCTTTTTTTTTTTTTTTTTTTTTTTTTTTTTTTTTTTTTTTTTTAACTTCTAGTTTGATAACGATGTTTCTAGTTTTTAGAACAATGCCTTTCTCAACCCAGTGTTTATGGGTTTTTAATTTCAATGTGGAAACAATGGTGCCCGTTGCTTTTAGGCCTTTAATTATATTCATTTGCGTACTTACTAGTTTGTTCTCCTGCCTTTGCGTAATCTTTGTTTACCTCATTCCTCTAGTTATTCAGTTCTAATTCGTCAGTAAATTTTCCTCGTTCATGTGGAACTTGGTCACTTGGTCATTAACTTACCTCCGTTGGTACGAGGTTTTGTTACTTAGCCAATTGTTATGACTTACACCCATTTGAGGGATCTTTGGCTTCGTCAGTAACTTACATCCGTCAATGCGAAATCTTGTTACTTGGCCAATTTTTATGACTTACACCAATTTAAGGGATTTTGTCATTCTTTGGCTATGTCAGTAGCTTACATCTGTCAGCGCGGAATCTAGCTACTTAACCAATTTTTATGACTTACATCCATTTAAGGGATCTTGTCATTCTATAGATTCGTCAGTAATTTACGTTCGTTGCTACAATATCTTGTTACTTAGCTAATCTTTTATAACTTACACCCATTTGAGGAATTTTGTCACCTTTTGGCCTCATCTGTAACTTACATCCGTCTAAGCGGAATCTTGTTACTTTACCATTTTTTTTACGACTTACAAATGACTAGACCTGCTTGCATTGACACATTGGCTGAATAATTCTTTTATTTCTTTCAAGAATAAATACATTTATTTATTGGTGGTACTTCTTCAAATGCTCGATGTTCCATGGTCGTGGGAGCCTTTATTCGTCTGTGGTCTCCAGATGATAGCTACCTTGCCTAGAGTAATGGACGACCCGGTAAGGTCCCTCCCATGTAGGGCCGATTCTCCCTTGGGCAAGGTTTTTGGTTGCTAGGGTGACTTTGTGTAGGACGAGGTCTCCTATTTCAAGTCGTCTGAGCTTCACCCTCTTGTTGTAGTATTCAGCCATCTTCTGCTGATACTTTACCATCCTGTGAGAAGCTTTTTCTCTAAGCTCATCTTGGCAATCCAGGTTGATTCTTAACTGGTCATCATTACCCTCCTCCTAGAACATCTCTCGCCTAGTGCTGGTTGCTCCTACCTCGACCTGGATTACTGCTTCGGTGCCATAAGTGAGGTTGAAGGGGGTTTCTCCTGCTAGTGTCCTTGTCGTAGTCCTATAAGCCTACAAGACATTGGGTAATTCTTCTAGCTAGGCCTCCTTTACATTGTCCAACCTGGATTTGATAATACTGAGTAGCATCCGATTAGTCACCTCCGTCTGTCCATTTGCTTGTGGATGCCTCGGGGATGAGAACTGGTTCTTGATCCCTAGGTTTGAACAAAAATCCCTGAAGCCTCGGCTATCGAACTGCTGCCCATTATCTATTATAATTGTCCGTGGAATCCTGAACCTACAAATTATATTCTTCCACACGAAGCCCTGGATTCTTGCTTTGGTGATGGTTGCTAATGCCTTTTCTTTAACCCATTTTGTAAAATAATCAATGGCGAGTAGTAGGAATTTTACCTACCCTTTACCTTGAGGCAATGGGCCGACGATGTCGATTCCCCATTATGCAAATGGCTAGGGGGAGGCTATCGTCGTCAGTCTCTCGGCTGGAAAGCATTGGACATTTCCAAACCTTTGGCACTTGTCGCACTTCCTGATATGCTCCTTTGCATCTATATGCATCGTGGGCCAGAAGTAATCCGTTCTGACAACTTTACTTACTAGGGATCTGGGGCCTGCATGGTTTCCACAAACCCCTTCATGGATCTCTTCGAGAATATACTTGGCTTCCTCTTCGTCCACGCACTTCGGGTAAGACATAGAAAAGCTTCTTTTGTACAGTGTGTCATTCAGGATCTTGAATTTGGCGACCCTATTCCTGGCCTTCTTGGCTTTCTCGGCGTCTTGTGGGAGGTGTCCATCCTAGAGAAAGGATATGATTGGTGACATCTAGCTGCCTGTGTTCTGGATTGCAAATGTGGAGATTTCTTCGATGCTGGGGCGTTTCTGGACTTCCATCTCCAGGCCCAAGCTGATTGAACCTTCTTCTGACAATGCTAGTTTTGCAACTTCATTTGCTACCATGTTCTGGTTTTTGGGGATCTGCATGAATTCTACTCTATCAAATTCTTGGGTCAGATGCTTCGTCAGCCTGAGGTATTTCTGCATTATTTCCTCATTTGCTTCGTATTCCTCCTGAATTTGTCCTATTATTAGCTTAGAATCACTTTGGATAAGCAGGTTTTTTACTTCTAGTGCTTTCCTAAGTCTTAGCTCCGTCAGTATGCCTTCGTACTCGGCCTCATTATTGGTGGCCGGGAATTATAGTTGAATTCCATATCTAAGCATTTCTTCGTCAGGGGTGGTTATGGCAACCCCTACTCCCCCCTCCTTTGGGCTGAAGAACCATCAGTCTGTATCGTCAACTGTTTTATCTTGTCGGTGAGGCCATTTTCGTCTGGAAGGGTGAACTCAGCAATCAAAATGTGTTTAGGATGGTACTCAATGTCAAACTAGCTGAGTTCGATTGCCCACTGGACCATTCTCCCTCCTGCTTCAGGCTTGTTTATGGATTTCTTGATGGGTTAATTCGTCATCACGAGGATAGGGTTCGTTTGAAAATATGGTCACAATTTGCACGAGGCTACTATTAACGTGAACGCAATCTTTTCAATCCTTGGGTATTTTGCTTCAGCACTTTGGAAAGCTTGACTAACGTAGTAAACTAGGTGCTGCTTCTTGTCATCTTCTCTAATCAGGGCTACGCTCATAGCCGAGGCTGATACTGCCAAATACAGATATAAGTTTTCCCTTTCCTTGGATGGACTCAAAAGGGGTTTTCTTGCTCAAGTAACGTTTAAGTTCCTGAAATGCTGCATCACATTCGTTAGTTCAGGTGAATACCTGCTTCAGTATCTTGAAGAAGGGCAAACATTTGCCCGTCGCTTTAAAGACGAACCTATTGAGTGCAGCAATCCTTCCTGTGAGCTTCTAGACTTCTTTAACGGTCTTAGGTGATTTCATGTTGAGTATGGCCTACACCTTCTCCGGGTTTGCTTCTATCCCCCTTTGGGACACCATGAATCCCAAGAATTTCTCCAAGGCTACACCAAAGGCACACTTGCTAGGATTCAACTTCATCTGGTATTGTTAGAGGGTGGCAAACGTCTCCTTCAGGTCATCCAGATGGGCAAGTTCTTCTTTACTCTTGACGAGCATGTCATCCACGTACACCTCTATGTTCCTGCCAATCTGCTTGTTGAATATTTTGTTCACTAACCTTTGGTAAGTTGCTCCTGCATTCTTCAGTCCGAAGGGCATTATCTTATAGCAATAGAGCCATTGACTTGTGATGAAAGCAATTTTCTCTTGATCTTCTTCAGCTATTTTTATCTGGTTGTATCCTAAGAAAGCATCCATGAACATCAGTAACCTATGCTCGACTGTAGAATCCACTAATTGGTCTATCCTTGGTAGAGGGAAACTATCTTTCAGGTAAGCTTGGTTCAAGTCAGTGAAATCTACACACATTCTCCATTTCCCATTTGCTTTCTTCACTAGGACGACGTTTGTGAGCCAATCAAGATAGTAGACCTCCTGGATAAAGCCTGCCGACAACAGTTTGTTAACCTCGTCTGTAATTAGTTTGTTCTGTTTTGGGGCAAAGACTCATTGTCTTTGCTGGACAGGCTTTCTTTCAGGGTCCACGTTCAGCTTATGCTGAATGACTTTTGGAGATATGCTTGGCATTTCCTCTTGACTCCATGCGAAGACGTCCAGGTTTTCTTTAAGGAACTAGATGAGCCTTGTTCTCATCTCTGGACTTAGTGTCGTCCCTATTCTTGTCATCTTGGTTGCCTTTCCTTTGACTAGTTCCATTGTCTCTAGGGCTTTCATTTTATCTTCTTCCTTCTTCTCGATTATCCATGTATAGTTCTCCTTTGCGGCCAACACGGCCTGGTAGCATTCTCTGGCTAGGACTTGATCTCCTTTTACCTTGCTAACACCGTTCTCCGTTGGGAACTTTACCTTTAGGCAATAGGTGGACATGGCTGACTTCCATCGGTTGAGTGTGGGCCTCCCAATAATCACATTGTAAGACGAGGGGCAGTCTACTACCAAGAAGTCTAATTGACGGGTCAACTGCCTCAGGTAGGTCCCCACCGTTACTGTCAATGTCACTATGCCCTTGGGATATACTTTGTCTCCACTAAAATTGACAAAAGGGCAGTCAAATGGACGTAGTCTTCCTAGATCTAGCTTCAGCTGCTGAAAAGCGGGAAGGTAGATGATGTTTGCGGAGCTACCATTGTCCACGAGGATCCTCTTGGTATTGAATCCTTTGATCATGAGCATTAAGACCAAGGGGCCGTTATGAGGCTGCTTTACTCCCCTAGCATTTTCCTCGTTGAAAGACATGTCCTAGTTCGTTCGTCTCTGCTTAAACGGGGGTATCATGTAGACGTTGTTCACCTACCTCTAACATGCTTTCTAGAGGGATCTGAATGACCCATCTGTGAATGGCCCCCTTGCGATCGTCTTTATTTCCCTAATCAAATTCTGTGGAGGCTAGGACGCATGATCTTCGTCTCTGGGCAAGGACTCATGCTGGCTTTTGTTACCGTCTCTAAACCTGCTAGACTCCTCATTCTTCACATATTTTTGTAGTTTTCCTTTCCGTATCAACACCTCTATCTGCTTCTTTAGGTCCCGACAATCTTCTGTGTAGTGGCCATGATCCTTGTGAAACCGGCAGTAATTCTTTTTGTCACGCACGTTAGGCGACGAATGTAATGGCCTTGGCCATTTGAGATAATGCTTGTCCTTAATCTACGCCAAAATTTTGTCAACAAGCATAACTAGAGGAGTGAATTTTACTGTTCGGGGAGTCTTTTCGTCCTTTCTTTTACCTCTGTCATTAGTCTGACGGTCTGAACGCTCCCTTTTTCGTCCTTTTCGATCGTCTTCCTTTCTTCCCTTGTCTCATGGTTTTTCCACATCCTTTATGGCGGCTAAAGCATCTTCGGCGTTCATATACTTTTGTGCCTTCAGGAGCATTTCTGCCATCGTCTTAGGAGGGTTTTTCGTGAGTGAGACCACAAATTCTTGAGATTTCAACCTAGCTTTGAAGGTCATCAACTGCACTTTGTCATCAGCTTCGTCCACCTCTAGGGCTCTCGAGTAAGGCGTTTCACATACAACCTCAGGGTTTCTTTCTCCCCTTGCTTGATAGTGAGTAAGTGGTCTGCTGGCCTCTTTGGGCGTTGTCCTCCAATGAAATGGCGCAGAAAGGCATTGCTTAACTGCTCAAAACTATTGATGGACGATATTGATAGCTTCATGAACCACTCCTTCGAAGCTCCTTTGAGAGTGGTGGGGAAGGAACGACACATTATTTCGTCTGGTGGCTGTTGGAGGCCTAGAGTCGTCTTGAAGGTGTTGAGGTGGTCCAGGGGGTCCTTAAGTCCGTCAAATGGCTCAAGTTGAGGTAGTCAAAATTTTGATGGTACAGGGCATTCCAAGACCGCCGTGGTGAAAGGCGAGTCTGTTGTCCTAACCATCATTTCCAAGCTTCGGTCTGTCTACCCCCTAATGGCATTTCTTAGCTCGTCCATCTCTTTTCTCATCTCCCAGAGAAGATCTGAATTTGGTTCGTCCGGAGTAGTCGGCCCTCAACGGTCACTTCTTCTATGACTATCTCCCTCATCCTCTTGATTGGCTCTAGACCGATTCTCTTCTTGTTGAAGTTGTAGCCTCATTTCCTAATTCTATCTAGTGAGCTCTTTAATGGTGGCTGCAAGAGCCTGGACTTGCAAAGCTAAGGCAGCAGAATCTTGGTTGGATTCCATCTGAATGTGGAGGTTGACTGGAAACTACGCTTTCGAATTTGAGTACGAAAATGTTGTTCCCCACAGACGGCGCCAAACTGATGAAGTGTAAATTCATCAGTCGAAGTGAATGTGTCCAGATGGAGCCAAGCCCTCGTCTCTGTGACTATGGAAATGGTAAGGTAGCTCCTTCAGGGTAGTCACCGGTGTGGTGCCTGCCACAACATCTTCGATGCTAAATTCAGTACAAGGAAGTCCTTTAGAAAAATAAAGCAATGTAGTAGAACAACAATAAGTATTTCTGGCTGTATCTATGTACCTTGTGCTGGTGCCTGTGAGGGCCTTATATATGTTTCTACAGCCCCTAGCCATTATGGTAGTTATTGTGGCACTAATGCCTCTTTTGGTAACACCTTGTGCTCAATAATGTGGACTTCAATGGGCTTCCAACGGTCCATATAGCTGTCTTTGTAACCGCCCGAGATATTATTGCCTGTATTGAATGGCTTGGATACCTTCGTCAATGATGTGGACATCTGATCGACTCGTCTTAGGGAATTACATTTTTGGAAATGATAACATCGTCCATGATAGTTGAGTTCGTCAGTGACAGGCCACAAATGCGTTGACCCCTTGTGATGATTAGATTAATTAAATTAGCCCAGTTATTAATTAATCAAATTAACATGCAATCACGTGGCAGCACAAACAAATCACCAAACTAAGTTATGCAGCGGAAAATAAAGAACACGGTGATTTGTTCACGAATGGGGTACGGCAAAAACCCCACCGGGTGATTTAAGGTCACCACTCCCGAAACTCCACTATTATCACAACAAGCAGTTACAAGTAAGGAATCCCAGTACCTCACCAACCTACAGTTGAACTCTTACCCCAATACCCAATTGGACTTGTTCTGTAGTGACAATTTCTCCAGTTTAATGCACGGCTCCCAGTACGTGACTAACCAATGTGATGCGCGGATCCCAGTACGCGTTTTACTCCTTTGCACGAATCCCAATACGTGACTAACTCACCAACTTGAGGAAGAAAGAATGTTGGCTGCAAAGTTCTTCAAATCATCAGAGATGAACTAGGGCACGAACTTTGTCTCACAGATCACAATTTGCATGAACAACGAGTTCTCAGAGAAGATGCAACTTGTATCTTGTGATTCCTCTTTTGACGGCCCTTAAAATAATCCTTTTATATGTCTAGGGTTAGGAGAAAAGAAGTCCCAAAGACATGCTCACAGATTGGACTTGAAACAGACTTGGAATTCTGTTTTCTTTAATTCTCGATAGATAGAGGTATCGAGAGGTATCGAGACAGCTGTCGAGGCTCGGGCTAAACAGCTTCTTTAAATCTCGATAGATGGCCTGTATGAGAGGTATCTATCGAGCTTTAAAATCTTGCACTTCCTTGCTTGTTTCTTGGACAGACTTCGACGGCTTCAACACTTAATCTTGAACCACAGTTTCTTGAAGTGTTTAACACATCCTAGATCTACCCAATTACAAGTAAAGTGCGTTTTGTTTAAGGATAAGCCAATTACATAAAATAGCGACATAAGTTCACAGATTTGAACTACATATGTCCTAACAGTCAGTCCCATCATATACCATATTACCACATAGACCGGTCAGGGAATCCACCCATTCATAACTGGCATGATATTGTCCTTTTTGATATGCAGACTCTTAGCCCTATGGACAGCAGTCTCATCCATACCCTCAAGGTTTTTCTCCCCCCTCCCCATGGACAGCAGAGAGAGCGCGTCAAATAAGACCTCTCTTGCATGTGGTCTCTTGGCCCTATGGGCAGCAGCCTTACCCACACACAATCAAGGAACGTCTTCCCCTCATGGGCAACAGGGAAGAACATGTGTTCCAAAGTAAAAGGGCACTAACCTAGATTTAATTCCATTGTCACAAAAACTACGAAAACCAAATCAGGTGATAACCTGAAAATTACACATGCCATGGTGTTAAAACTCCATAAAGCTCATAGGTATACATGTCCTTTCAAATACATAGTTTATAACCAGGTAGTTTCAGAAAAACCTTAAATAATCTAACTTTCACAAAATTTTTATGATTTTCAACTTCATTCTTGTCAAAAAGATTTTCTATCAATTTCCCACATAACAAGACAAGATAAGCATCTTTAATTTTCTAATATACCATAAAATCTATGAATTCCTTATCAAAAGTTAAATAGAAGATCCTCATATTTTTCATGTCAACAATTCAAGTATTTACCCAAATGCAATATCAAATATAATGCACTTTTCATACATAATAAAATATAATAGGGTCACAACACAACACTTTTAAGAAAACATATATCCATATATAATTTTGCAAAATGTGTTTGACCCAAAAATAACATTTATGAAACATGGTTATTTTCCAAAAATCCCATTAAAAAGTTACTTATCTCGCAACCACAAAAGCCTAATTCTCCAAGCTCCAAGGAGATTAGCTAGAACCTAAACAATATCAAGCATAGAGCTTGAAATTGTATCTAGCTATAATTTAGGAATTGCCAAATAAGCACTTAATTAGGCAAGCCTAGTATCTAACCTCATCAATAATAATATATTCCACTTCCAAAGGTTCTCAACAAATTGATTCACAAGGCATAAACTCCAATTTATAAAGTTAACCCATTCAATATCATCTCCAACATTATGACTAGCTTCCAAAAAATTTACACAATATCATCAAGAGACTCATGAAAGCAAAATCAAAATATCCTTCACAACAAGAAATTTAAAACTTCAACTAACTCTAAATAAACCCAGTGACAATGGAAAAATTAGATTTACCAACCATCACATGTTATAACTCAAAACCCCTAAAATTTTTCACCATACATAAATCTTATGTAGTCATCATTAACACAAATCATAAACCCACTCATCAAATAATTCTACCAATACAAAACCTATACATATAAACACTTAAATATCACTTTCAATACTCATAAATCACATGGGTATCATTATTAAAGCTTAAATAAAAATATAACCTCAAGAAAAATATAAAACTCTCCTAAAGGGTTAGAAATTTTACCTCAAATAAAAGATGTGAAAGTGCTAAGAGGTTCACAAGGATTTTCTGGTGACATTGTTGGAAAAATGATGGTGGAGATGGTGCCATGGAGGTACCGGTGGGAGAGTGTGAGGGAGTGTGAGATGAGTGTTTGTATTTGTGTGAAGATGAAAAAGAAAACAAGAGTAGAGGACCTTTGTTGACCAGCCAAAAGAGAGAAAAGGGATAGTGCGAAATGAGTGGTGGAGAATGGTGGGTAGGTGGGAGCACGTGGGACACTTAAAAATTCTGACTTCCTATTTTTTTCTTTTTTGGGGCTAATTGGGACGTTACATGTGTTGCTTGGTACTTTTCTGATTGTCTCTCTCTTATTCTCTTTCTCTTCCTTTTATGTTAGTTGCATCATTGCACCTAAGCGTAAATCTATTCCGTCTCAGAACCCTCTTCCTTCCGAGGCATCTTCATCTTCTTTTCCTTCTGACCCCACTCCTTTTCACGTAGAGTTCCATGATGAGAAGGCCAAATCGGACTTCTTTGAGAACTTTTCACAACAAAGCATTCATTTGAAACGCCAAGTCATTTTGTCGAATTTTTCTAACACTGACCTACCCACTATCATTCATAGTAGGGTTGGGAGTCTCTTTGTGGCATTCCTGTCACATGTCCTTTCATGATCACACAAGAGTTCTACTCCAATATGCACGGATTTGACACCTCTATACCCTAGTTTATCACTCACGTTTGGGGAATACGCATGGTAGTTACTCTGAGTATTGTATCCGAGGTACTACACTTTCCTAGGGTAGAGTTTCCTGACTATCCTGGTTGTGAGCGTCTGAGGACTGTGTCCAAAGATGAACTCTCATATCGTTTTTTTGAGACATTTTCTTTTTGGGGTGATCGTTAGTTCACCTGTTGCACGACCTTTGCTAAAGGTTTACGGTTTCTTAACATGGTTATGACTTTTGTTCTCCATCCTCTTTATCATTATCACACTATCACAAAGTTTCGTGCTCATTTTTTGCTTTTCCTCATTGAGGACCTTACCATAGATTTCCCCTCTCACTTCATACTCTCCCTTATTGATGTGTATAGGGATACGACAACCCGTGATAAGTTCATTTTTCCTTCAGCTATCACGCAGCTCCTACACCATTTCTCTGTCTCCTATCCTAAGTCTCCCCACTTCTCTTTCATGTGTGCCATTGATGCCGCTACTGTTAAGTGGAGTTTACTCAGCTTCGCTTGAGGCGGACTCAGACCGAGAGGGCTGCTCCTCCAGCTTCTACCGCTCCATCCACCTCCACTTCTTCATCTTTAGCGGGTGGAATGACTTTTGAGGCCATCGTAGCACAGTTTATACGCATGGATGCTTACCTAGACACACTTAGTGATGAGTTGTGTCAAGTGAATACCTATGTGGGTCGTATTGCACAATGACAGGCTGTGATGGGTGGTTTCACGGTTGCTTTTTCTCCATCTCCATCGACATCCACAGATGAGAGTGACGATGGATTCGGCAGTGATGATGATGAGGATGAGGATGAGGATGCTGGCTAGCCTAGTGATGATAAGATGTCTACTTGATGTACTTACCCCTTTGTCACCCTTGACAAAAGGGGGGAGCAATTTTGAGATGAGAGTAGTCATACTCATAAAGGGAGGGTTAGTTAGGAGATAAGGGGTGTGTTCTTGAGCGTTCATGAGGGATGTAATAAAGATTTTGATGTATCTTTTTTCTTCTTTCTAGTTTAGATACATTGATCTTGTACATGGGTCTCATGACCATTTTGACAATCATTGTACTTATACTTGGTTTATATATTTTGATGTATGTTCTTTCACCTATCTCTACATGTGTTGTTTCTTTTCTCTCTTTATACACATGTTTCTTACTTATTGTATGCAATATTTTATTTCTGTTTCACACAAAGATGCCGTGGTGAGTGTTGTTTAAGTGTTTCAGAAATACAGGTTGTCAAAGTCTTCCTTGTCATAAACTCTCTTTTTGTAAAGTTTTTCAAGAGTTTGTGTTAGGATAGATTTTATTGTACTTAACAAGTGAGTATGAGTTGAGTGATTTAAGACTTCTCTCATATGCTGATTTGTTTGTTGTGGTTTTGTGACGGATTGCCAAATGGGGAGATTGTTAGGACATATGTGATTGGATGTTAGGAACATATGTCAACATTTTATGTATTGGCTAATCCTTTGATAAAACGCACTTTACTTGTAATTAGGTAAACTAAGATGCGTTTAATACTTCAAAGAACAAGAGTTTAAGTCCAAGTATTGAAGCCATGCAAGTCTGTCCAAGAATCAAGTAATGAAGTGTTGGATTTTAAAATTCGATAGTTAGTATCTATCGAGGTTTAAAAGCTGCTAAAGCCCGTGGCTCGATAGCTAGCTCGATAGATGGCTATATATCGAGGTTTATGAAATTTAGTTTTTTTGGACTATTTTTTATCAAATCCGTGAATATGTGTTTAGACTTTCTTTTCTCACAACCCTAAACATATATAAGAATTATTTTAAGAGTCGTATCAGGTTGCATAGCTAAGAGCACAATTGCATAAGAGTATAATTCCTCAAGTGTAACCGGAAACCTAGTTTGCCCTAGCTCTTAAGAATCTACTGTGTTTGTACACTGTAGGGTTTTGTGACTGAGCAATTTTGTGATCTTCATGTGTTGAAGAACAAAAGAACTTTACAGCCAACATCCTTCTCAAGTTGGTGATCAAGTCGCATACTAAGATCCGTGCATCTTTTAGTTAGTCATGTACTGGCAGCCGTGCAATACAAGGAGAGATTGTCACTACAGAATAAGTCCAATTAGGTATTGGGGTAAGGGTTCGACTACAGTTTGGTATAAGGTACTGAGATTCCTTTACTTGTAACCGCTTGTTTTGATAATAGTGGATTCTCGGGAGTGGTGATCTTAAAATCACTCGGTGGGGTTTTTACCGTGTAGGTTTTCCCCATTCGTAAACAACTCATCGTGTCAAATTTATTTTTTGCTGCACTTAGTTATTTGGTAATTTGTTTGTGCTGCCATGCTCATTGCATGTAATTAAACCTAATTAATTCACTTGGCTAATTAATTAGTTAATTCATCACAATGGATCAATACATTTTTAGCCTATAAAAAAAAAACCTTGTTTGGTAATGAAGTATATCTTCTCTTGATCTACCTCGTCCATCCTTATCTGGTTGTAACTTGAAAAGACGTCCATAAAGCTGAGTAACTGATGACCTGCTATTGAATCCTCTAATTGGTCAATGCATGACAACGGATAACTATCCTTGGGGCAAGCCTTATTCAAATCAGTGATGTTTACACACATTTTCCACTTGCCGTTAGCCTTGTTAACCATCACCACATTAGCTAACCAATCCGGGTAATAGACTTCCCGAATAAATTCTGCTATGGTTAATTTCTAGACCTTTTCTTTAATAACCTTATTTCGTTCAGGAGCAAATACTCTTTTCTTCTGACGAACAGGCTTGGAAGATGGATACACATCCAAGCAATAAGTATTGACACTTGGGTCGATCCCTGGCATATCTTCATGACTCCATGCGAACATATCAATACTCTTCCTTAAGAACTGGATGAGTTCTTGCTTCGTCTCTTCCTCTATACTTATTCCAATTTTGGTAAACTTCCCATGGTCACCCTCGTCCAGAGGAACATCTTCCAGTACTTCAATGGGCTGTGCAATAACCCTTCTCCCCTTTATGTTCATCATCTATACATGCTTGTCCATAGCCAACATGGCTAAGTAGCATTCTCTAGCGGCCAACTGATCTTCTTGCACTTGCCCTACTCCATACTCTGTTGAGAACTTAACAAATAAGTAATAGGTAGATCTCACTACCTTCCAATTGTTTAGAGTTGGTCGTCTAATGATGGCATTGTAGGAAGACTAACAATCTATGATGAGGAAGTTTACTTCTTTAACTATCTACTGCGGATATACTCCTACCACGACAGGTAGAGTAATAGTGCCCACTATTTGTACCTTCATTCCTCCAAATCCAACTAAGGTTGAATCCACTAGACAAAGTTGATCTCGTCCAAGCTTTATCTGTTGGAAGGCGAGGTAATATAGGATATCTACCGAACTTCCATTATCTACTAATACCTTTTTAGTCATGTAATCCCCAATGAGCAAAGTAATGACGATTGCATCATCATGTGGATGATGGACCCTTCTAAAATCTTCGTCTGTGAAAGTAATGGCCTGCTCTTCTACCCCCTTCATCCTTGGAACTTGTCCATAGAGTTGAACATTCTACACCACTTTCAAGTAAAAAGTCTTCCTTGACTTGGAAGATTGCCCTGATGAAGTTCCTCCCACAATGACTCTTATTTCTCCAAGTGGGGGCCGTGATGGCTCTTCTAGCTTTCCTTTCAACTTCTCGTCTTTGTGATCTCATCCAAGGAAATTTCTCAACTTTTCTTGTCTGATGAGATTTTCAATCTCCAGGTTCAAATCATAGCATTCGTCCATGTTGTGCCCATGGTCTCTATGGAAGTGAAAATACTTGTTCTTATTACACTTATTAGGATCCCCTTTCATCTTCTCTAGTCACTTCAAGGATGGGTCATCCTTGATTAGCATAAGCACTTGGTCAAGTGGAATATTCAAAGGCGTGTAATGCTGACTTCGTCCCAAAGATGAAATTGCGTTCTTATTATCTTTGTCCTTCTTCTCTCCTGTTTAAGCTTTCTTTGGACAAGGGCCTTGTTTTGGATGACGAGGGAACTTTGCTTCCATTCATTTTGTTTTCTTCCTCTTCTTAGCGACGATTACATCTTTTGCATTCATAAGGTTTTGGGTTGAATGGACGAGTTCAGCCATGTTCTGTGGTTCTTGTTCACAAAGCTTGTAAGTGAATAAATCTACACTAACTCCATTATAAAATGTTGCTAACAATAGCTTGTCATCCATCTTGTCTACCATCAAGGCTTCCTTGTCGAAATGAGTAATGAAGAGCTACAAACTTTCATTGTCCCCTTACTCTATGGTCAACAGGCTGGATGAGGAGCGTTTATGCCTTTTTCCTCCGATAACGTTGTTGGCGAACAGCTTATTCAACTCCTCAAAAGAGCCAACAATATTCGAAGGTATTTTGCTAAACCACACTCGTGCTGGCCCCTTAAGGGTAGTTGGGAAGGCCCTACACATTATCTCATTTTGAACCCCTTGAAGGTGCATCGTGGTCTTAAAGGTGCATCGTGGTCTTGAAGGTGGTAATGTGATCACACGGGTCACAAATTCCATCATAAGAGTCCAAGGAAGGCATCTTGAACTTAGAAGGTAGGGGATGACTATTGATGGAAGCTATAAAGGGGGAATCAAGTCATCTACAGGATTCATTTTTCTCATATTCTCCCTAATCTTGTCCATGGCTTTCCTTATTTGATCCATTTCCTTCTCTAAGTGTGGCACTCTACGTGGAGCAGTACCCCTTGACTGATTCTCATGCTCCACATTTTCTCCTTCTCTAACTTCTTGACTCTGAGCTTGTCCTTTTATTCACCGTTCATGATGTTGCCTTCTTTAGTTAATCTCTCGAGTCAACTCTTGGTTCTGACAGGTTAATTTTGCCATGGCAGTTGCCACAGACTATATTTGTTGGATGAAAGGCGGCTTTATGACAGGTGCTGACTAGTGAGTGCGGTTAGGATGGCTGGAAGCGTTTCCACTCTCCTGGTGGCTTGGACTAGTAGTCATTGACCTTGTCCAAACCATACAGCTTTTTGTTTGAGAAACATTAATTGTAAAATACAAATTTAACTTTCCCACAAACAGCACCAACTGATGATCTACAAAAAATCAGTAGGTTGAATGCTCTAAGCTTCAATGGACTTGAGGTTGTCTGGAAGGCCTGAAAAAGAAGTACAAGATCAAAGGTGACAGGGTTGAACCAGCCAAGAACCCTCTGATGCTTAAGTTAGTTTTTCTCTTAAGAACTCAAGAATCCCAACTTTTAGGAGTGGTGGAAACTTACCTTTATTTGATATGGATGAGTCCTTTTATAGTGAGCTTTGGAGTAGTTACTTGTTTAGTAACTTCCTCCACGTTGATGGAAGTTGGAAGGTTCAGACTTAACTTCCTCAACTGCTTTAGAAGTTAGAAGGTTCAATCTTATCTTCTACAACTGCTATTAAAAGTTAGAAACTTAGTTGGAAGTTAGAGCGATGGGTGAGGATTTTGCTCATAATTTGTAATAGTAGAATGTGGTATGGATTATAAGCTTTTGGACATAAACTTATTCTGAAAATTTCTAAGTGTTGAGGGTCATCCCTCAGGTGCTTCCCTGATTGACGACCTTCGTGCCCATGGTCGACCTCCTGAAGGTGGACAACTTTTTATGTTGGGTTAACATTTTTGGCCCTGGACGACACTATGGATGAATTAGAGATAGTCCGATTCTTAGTTCACCATCAATTTCAAGTTCAAGAAACTTGATTTTTGAATAAGCTTCCATCAATTCTCCCTTTAGCCCTTCAACTTCACACTTTGCCTCCTTAAGTTGCACAAGTGTGCACTTATACTCTTCTTCAATTCTCTTCATCTTCTTGACGGCATTGTTTGCAACCTTGGTATATTTGCCGCAACTAGCAAAGCATCATAGACTTCTTAAAGGTTCTTCTCACCTTCATTGAGGCACACATCCTTATCATCTGAACCTTCAACTTCTTCATCGTCCGAATGCACACCGAGCTTATCAACCAAATTGCTCAAATCATCCTTAGAATTAACAGAAGTAATTTCCATGAAGGCCATATAGTTTCCGTCACTATCATAATCTCCTTCCGCATCGAAATTTGAGCTTTCGGAATCACTAAGGGTAGTGACAAACACTTTACCCTTCCCTCTCAAATGGTTTGGACATTCTTTCTTGAGATGTCCATAACCATTGTATTCATAACACACGATTCCTTGAGGGGATTAAGAATCCTTCCCATCTTTCTTCTTGAACTCCCTCTTGTCATTCTTGGAGGATGAGAACTTTTCTTTGCCAAATGACTTCCTATTGTTCTTCATTTTGAGAAATTTCTTAAAGTTCTTCTCAAGAAATGCCACCTCTTTCTCTACATCGTCTTCATTGGAAAAGTCACCCACTCTCTCATTAATAATTTTGAGAGCAAGTGATTTGCTGGGCTTGTGAGAAGGCAGTCCGAGCTCATATGTTTGGAGAGATCCAATGAGTTTTTGAATCTTTATCTCATCTAAATCTTTAATCTCCTTAATAGCTGTGACTTTAGCACAGAAACATTCCGATAAGGATCTCAAAATCTTCCTCACCACCTTAGCATCTTCAATCTTTTCCCCAAGATTGAGCTTAGCAATCACTATCTCGCTGAGCTTTCCATAGAAGGAATCAAACGACTCATCGTCGCTAGTCTTTAGTTCTTTAAATCGAGAATGAGTATCTGAAGTTTTGTGTCCTTAACCTTCTTGGTACCTTCGTAGGTAGTCTCAAGAATGGTCCACACCTCCTTGGCGGTCTACACATGCGAAATCCTATGAAACTTATTAGTAAATACACCACAAAAAATACAGTTAATCGCTTTGCTATTGGCGTTAGCCAAAGCAAGAGAAGCCTTATCCCATTTGGATTTAGTGGTAGTGGGTCTAACATACCCATTCTCAACGGAAGCCCATACTGTCTCATCAATAGTACAAAGAAATGCCTTCATACGTACTTTCCAAAAAGCATAATTACTCCTATCAAAGAATGGAGGAGCATTAAGAGATTGAGATCGATCCATCTCACTTGGGGTCTAGGATCACACTAGGATAATCAAATCCGATAAGTGTACCCGCTCTGATACCAATTCAAAGTTCGGATTTGTGTGAAAACACAAGAGCTTGTTCAAACCCCCAAATAAAAATTATGACTAGATTGCTTTTAATCTAACTTAAGCTAAATGTGGAATAAGAGTAAATTAGCACAAACAAACAATACAACTACCTCAAGCCATATTTATGCAATATCAACAATAAAAGATAAGCTTAAAGAGTAGGGAAGAAAGATGCAAATACAAGATAACGCAGTGATGTATTATCGAAGAGAAAACTGAAGAACTCGCCGAAAAACCTTTCCGCCACCTCCTAGCAGTAAATCTATCCACTAGAGAATAAGTTGCAGTACACGAATAACAAAAGACCCTCCAAGCCTAATCTGCCCAATATACTTGAGCCCTCCAAGCTCTTGCTACTAACTGGCTTCTCGGAACCTTGTCTTCTCTAACTTTTCTAGATCCCACAATTCAGCCCGATTGCATCCACCATTGATTAGCTTCTTCCAATGCTTCCCAGCAATACCAAAATCTCACTTGACACTCGGATTGGGTGTGGTTAGTGTTTGGGCTATCAACCTCTCAAGGATTTGGATATAGAGAGTCAGGAGTTGAGAAAAACCATAAAGAAATGTGTAGATAATTGTGAGTATAAAAATCTCTAACTCTCAAGTGTATTTTCTAGGATTTCCTCTCTCAAAGTACTCCTTACAATATGTGGGTAATGGGGGTAAATATAGTATGGGTAAAGACTTGGTAAAACAAAACATGACAAAATATCCAAACAGAATGTTTCGCGAGTATTTTGAGAGATAACTTTACCCGTGAGACACTCGTGAAAATTCCAAGCTGGCATGACTCTTCGCATTCCAGTCATGTGCTCTACACGTGGCTTTTTTGCAAAATAACTTCTCACGAACCACTCGCGAAATCCACTTTTTTATTGTTTTAAGCTTGAGTCTTATTTTCTCACACTCATCCCTTACAATTAAAAACCCCACATAAATACAGGGAAAAATGATTGAATAAAATTATAATCAAATTTGGTATGAAATTAAAGCCAACACAAAATAGTTGTAAATCACAACTTTACAAAAACTAATTAGTGTCTCATGTAAATGATAAAAAAAAAAAATTATTTTGGAGTGGATATGCCGGTAGATTCAAAATCTTATTGTACCTTAAAAAAAATAAAAAATAAATAAAAAACTTTCTGGGCAAGTCCGCAACTAATCACCATTAATTTGGACATTAATGCTCTATATCATATATGTTGTGTGGGTCAAATCTAACTTCTAAACCTCTATTATAATATGGTCTATAGTTATACACAACGATGATGCTTAATGGGCCCAAAATGTAGAGCTATTTTGTAATTCCTTCTCCTTCGGTATATAATTCAGCACTACTACTAACCTACAACTACCAGAGTCAGTTTACGACAATTTTTTTTTTCTTGTTTTTTTCGAGTTTACGGTCAGAATTAAAGTCCAGATTTCACATTATTTGTCTAGATGAGAAATTATTGCTTTGGTTAACATTATGATTATGTTTTTTACTTTTTGGCAACCTAACATTATGATTGTAACCGTAGAAGAATCTATTTAAATGTTGATTGGGCTGGTCTAAATATCCTTTTTCTCAATCAATGTTTGAATGCTATTACGTATCAACCTCATGATTCACGAGTTATTATTTCAGCCTAATAATATGAACACAAAAAGATCGTAAGTTGGTAGGATTTGTAAGCACAAGGAAATAGTTGAATCTGTTCATTAAAGCACTTGATGTAATCTAAAACTAAGATACCAATCTCATTCCTTTTCTTTGGGTTAGAACTAATTCTTCATTGTTTATGCATAACTAGATATCTTACTACTCTCCTCAACATGTGATTCAATTCCATTCAATTAACATCAAAGGTTTTGGATGTTATCTAATTTTAGAAGTATGGAAACTCCAAAATCTCTAATGTGTCTTTATTTAATATGCATCAAATATTACATCATGTAACAAGAGGAAAAAAATATATATAATCTTGATCATTTAAAAAAAAATTCCTTTGTTTAAGATTTTGATACATATTATTTATTTTGAAATTTTAAAATAAACATAAAATATCTAAATATAGTTAAAATACATCTAAAGATATAGTATATATAAATTGATTAATTGTCATATTTCCACTAGGTTGTGACATAATTTTTTTTGAAAATCTTCGGATCGCCACATCATGTCGTGTCCATGCTTCTTAAGACTATTTACAAAACATTTTGCAGGATAGATAATGAATGCCACCACCCTTTGCTAGCTTTGGTACCAGCCTATCACGATTCTATGTCCTCCCACCATAAACACGACAATTTTGCCAGTATTGGTACCAGTACCACCACCAACATCATCACCATTTTTATTAGGACAACTTCTGCGACAAACAAATGGTATGATTAGCCTTACCACTTCACCATATAGTCTGAAAACGATCACAACCACACCATATCACCACTATATATTGTTGCTTAATGTCCTTTTGTGATGAGTATGCCTTATCTACTACAAATCACATGTTTCCTATCTGTATGGGGGTCGTACTCAGAGACACTTGAGAGACACAATGGACCCTGTGAATTGAAACGTGGTTCCAGAATTTGATCACGTTCATGGCATCGACTTGGATTCTGGAAATTTTTTTTTTCTTAGATTCTTCCCCTGTGATAATTGATGAAATCCAATAATTAATGGTCCCATATTAATTGTTTTGACTCCTAATGGAAAGAGCCAAGTTTCAAGTTAGGTACTCTACCAACCAAAACAGTCTTCACTAAGTCATAATCTGATAACAGGGCATTCAATCATTTGGTGATTCATGCTTCAAGAGGGACATGAGCACTACCTCTATGGAGTATCTGCTCCCAATATCTTGTCGGCCGAATCACATATGAATTAGATGTTCACATCCAACCATCCAAGACTCTTACATTTTATCTTCTTTTTTTTTTTTTTGAGAAATACATTTTATCATCTTAAGTATATATATTTTGACATATTCAACGCGGGGTTCTTCTATAGTACCTCTAAGGTATGTAAGGTATCTACAGTAACACTCAAAATATTGTATCAAACTTGATAAATTTTTTATTGACAGCGAGCTTAACATACTCTGCCTATGGTAGAGTAGTTTGACTTCTCATTCTAACTCTTTTAAACCTCATGATAAACTTCCTTCTAGGATGGCAAAAACAAGCAGTCTTGTCTTGCTTCATCCCGCACAGATTTCCCTTGTCCTAAAGAGGTGATAGAGCAGGTACGGGTTTTGCTTGCCCCGCTCCACCCTGAATGTATATTATTTAATTATATATTTTATTTATTTAGTACTATCTTCAAAACACTTGTGTCTACTTTTCTCTTATGCTCTCATGGTCATCCTTTCCTTTTTAATTTTATTTTTATTTCATCAATGTTGGAGCAATCTCATTAGGATTAGTAAAAAATTTCCAACCTAACTTACCCGGCCCACTATTGCCCAACACAGATTTTTCTCACCCCAAAGAGGAGACTGTGCAGGGATGGGGCACCCATGATCTGACTCCACCGGCCCCATTATCATCCCTCCTTCTTTCTAAAAATTTGAGTATGTCTTTTTTATCACCAATTGATTTTAAGATGGAGTGGCATAACTTACGGTTCGACAAACCCAATTAGAACTTTAAATGTACTTGATTAGGTTTGATTTAGAGAGGAAATTTATCAAAGTGTTTGAAGTTGAAAAAATAAATAAAATACAACTCAGTCTCAATTCCATTTAGATTTGAAATAGAGTTTTCGCTTGGAATAATTAGAATAACCTTAATATGACATGATATTTAAACCTATACGAAAAGGAGGATTAGTGTGTATGTTGATTTATGCACCAATATGGCTCATAACCTTCGCAGCTGAAACCTGGCGTTACCTGTTAAGGCTCATGGTTGGGTATTAGATGAGGCTTTATCTATCCTCATATATGGAAGGATTTTCAAAGCAAGCGCAAAGCTTTTCATGCAAGGTATTAGCTTCCTAGTGACTTTAATGAGAAAGCTTGGGAGCTCAAGCAATTAATTCAATATTAAGGTTAGAGAGTAAAGATTGGTTCTAGGTATTTGCATTGCTACAATTCATATGTAGCAAATATTATGAGATTTGCTTAGCTAAAGTAATGTAATATATATGCAATAAAAAAGAAGTAATGTTATATATTAAATTCTCCATGTGGAATATACATGGATTGCATATATTGTGAATTTTCTATTTTCCAGCCAACCAAATCAATAAAATTCTAGCAAATCTAACTTTTGGCAATACAATCAAAACACAATCATGATGTCTGAATTCGATAAGATTATTGTCGAAGAGTGTCTATAAATTGTGGCAAACAATGCTACTCAACTTGCTTCTACTTGAACTTTCACTTAGGTCTTAGTTGTAGTTGTACCCACTCCATTCATAGTGCTACCAACTTTGGAGTCAATCATCTTCTTAGCAAAAGATGGCAAACAAAATGCAGCTGAATGTACCTGAAACGGAATGTACTAGGAGTTAAAAAAGGAACATATCAATAAAAATTATACCCTACATGAGGAGGGGTTGTCCTCCAAATTTGAGTGGCAAAGGAATTGTACACATTGATACCTCTGAGTTGTAAAACTTCAAGGGTCCTTTTGCTACGCCATAACTATTTGGATCAATTGGGTTGATTGGACTTTTGAAATTGACAGGCGGCCCCTCGGTGGAGCAAAGCAAAAAACCAATAACCCCACTGAAATTTGAAGGGAAAAAAAAAAGCACAAAAACAGAAAATAAATAAAAAAAATAAAACAAATTAAGCAAGAAATAGAGACAATCTTATTAGTCACATCCTAGAACGTTTACACATTGTTATTAAAATTATTATTGCTATAATTATTAAGATTTGATATTTAATTTGAGTCAAAGAAATTAAGACTCAACTTACTAGTTTTGTATTGGATAAGATACAAAATGAGCTTGGATTAGAATGAAAAAATGCAATAATTTAAGAAGAATGTACTTGACAAGATCAATTGAGGGTTGCTAAAGCAGTCGGCAAAAAGTGGGAAGGAAGAGATTAAAACAACAATGTTACAAAAGTAACTTGATCTTTAATTTTAATGTCAAATTTAGTTCTATATGCTCAATTATATCATGTATATTGATTGGTTCAATTTGTCTTTTTAAAAAAATTTGTCCTACCTCACAACCTTTTTTAATTAGAACAAGTGATGATAAAAGTTCCAAACCCTTTAAGAAGCATAATAATAATTACTTTGACTAATTTAAGATTTATATATTCTACAAGAAAGTTGTTGTAACTTCTGGTTTTGACCAATAATGTACTATTGGATAACGATATTATTACATGTTTATTCTTTCCCACCATAAATTACAAGGTGAGGCCTCCAAGGGCGTTTTAGTAATAAAAAAAGAAGTGCATTAAAAGAGAGGCAAATTTGGATATATTTTGGTCTAGATTTTTGTTTGATAAGAATATATAGCACAGGCAGGGGCAGCTTTCGGTAGAGCTCATAGTGTTCAAGATTTTTAGCGCAAGCAAGACTTGCAAAAAAATATATATACACAATTATTTTTAAACTAACCTCTATACACCATGATTTGAGAAACTCAAGAATTGGAGTTCAACCAAATAAACTTGACCCGTTAAAAAAATAATAAAATAAAAGCTCAAATAACAACAATAGCCTAAACAACAAGAAGATTAGACCAAACAACAACAAATGAATAACATATTCAACAAAAAGCCTAACCAAAAACAAAAAATAAAATTTTCTAATCATTCATATTCATGACTTGTTTAATCTATTCCATAATCAATAATTTCATTTTTCCAAAAAATAGTACCAAGAGAGATACTTGGGCAATGAGTTCTCCTCGGCAACGCCAACAGATCTACTCTCTTCGGCTTTGTAGTGGCAGTAGCTCTGCTCTACTCAGCGGCTCAGATTATAGTCGCAACAAGTATCATTAGTTGCTCTTTGCCCCATTTGTTTTATTTCTCTCTCTCTCTCTCTGAACATTCTTAGTTTCGCTTTATCTCTCATCAGCCCCTTTTTGTCTTTTCATTTTGCTATCAGAAGCGAAATTATAAAAATTTATATATTTGCATGTTTTTTTTTTAATTTGATTTTGTATGATTTAAGTTTATTAATGGCTACTATAGAAAAATTCATAAAGTTACCACTGATACTATATATGATAGAAATGAGAGAGCAGTGCATGCATATATACCTTGGATATGCAGGAACAATGGTCCATGCATATTCAACCGAGCCTTTAAATATTTGGCGACATTTTGTGACAAGCTCTTCAATGTCAAGGGAGTGAAACCAAATGCTCTCTGCTTGGATGCACAATACTCCACCAGGTCGGAGAGCTTTTGCCACAAATTCAAAGAATGAGGTTTTGAAAAGCTCATGATCAGGCCCTGAATTGTATCACACACATAACTTCTTTAAAACACTAAACTTAAAAGGAGAAAATAAATTTTTTGAGAGAAAGAGAAAGAGAGAGAGATATACTTATTGGGTCGAAAGCATCCACTATTATTGCATCATAGTTTCCTCCGGGATTAGACTCCAAAAATGCAATTCCTACAAAAATAAAAATAAAAAAACAAAACAAAACAAACTGTTACATACAAAGGAGCTTCCAAAGAAGGCAAAATAGCAAAGCTTACGAGAACAAAATTGGACTTACCATCTCTAACATGAAGTGTGACCCGAGGATCCTCGTATCCAACTGCAACATCTGGGAAAAATTGTTTATACACCTGAAAATGACACCAACCTTGCATGCGTATCACACAAAGTTTTTGTCCAAACGAAGGCAGATCGAGCTACATATATTTTTTACACTAAGTGGAGACAAAGCTACTTAGTTTATTCACCTAATGCTCCCATGCTTAAAGGCAATTGAAATTTAAAAATGATTTAAATATACCTGAAAATTTTTTAAGTTTAAAGTTCATTTTTTGAGTGATTTTTTTTATGGGGCATGGTCAGATAGATTAGTGCTTGAACAAAGACATATATGTTGGGTTCCAAGATAGCAATAGATTAAAAATCTTTTAGTTCAGTTTCGGTGTTCCTCTTTATGATACACCAATCGAACATCCATTTTGTATTTTTATTAACCATCTACGTATTGTAGGAGAAAGAATGCATACATCTAACATATGAGATATCTTCTATACAACTAGGTGTTTATACTTACATCAACCAACATTGTGTCTATTTCACAAATATCAATATTCTCCACAGAAGAGTGGCGAGAGATTTCTCTAAGGATGCCACCATCTCCTCCCCCAATAAGCAATACCTGAAGTAAAAGATGATGGAGTAAACAGGCGAGCAAATTATTATAAAGTTGGTATTATTACTAGCTAATGCATGATTTTGACTATCTTCTACATACTTTCCGTTGTCAAATAGTTTAAATGGGTCATATTCCTGAAAAGTTTATAAGATTGACACATTGAGTTTTCCCATAAGAGTTTGGTGCATATCTTGAATATAATATAGAGAGAGAGAGAGAAAAACCTTTTTTGGGTTTGGAATTGAGCAAAGTGGAAGATGGCTAATCATTTCTTGGTAAGCACATTCATCTTTCTCTGTGAGTTGTAGAGCTCCATCAAGGACAAAAACTTTACCATATGCTAATGACTGCAATAAAGTAGTCAACAATGTTTTCAACGTATGTATTTGAGTTTTGCATTAATCACATGCTTTTTAACATTATAGTACGAATTTAACTCAAAGCTTGGCAAAATATTTTGCATACCTGAAACACCATCATACTTTGGTATTTGGACGATCCTTGAAATAAGATTTTCTCTACCTTTAAAAAGTGAGCTTGTCCTACAAGATTATATTCATATAAAATTTGATTATGCTCCATCTGGGTGCAAGTGGAATAGACAAATTTCAAAGCCAGAATTAATAGTTAAACAACTTTTACGTTGAAACTAAGAACGCATGCGCAAGATCTTCATCAAATATGCGATTTTTTGGAAGCTTTGTGAGTTGTTTTCAGTATATTCTAAAATTTTTGAGGATAAAATATTAGTCACAATCAGCTGTAATGCATTAATTAAGTTACGTCTTTGTGACGAAATGGAGGAATAGTGATTTTTCATATATATCTAGGAGCCACTCACTTGTACTGCAATTTTCTCATTAACGAATGCAGAACTAGCACTATAAGTACCATATCTAAACGTGGGACACGTGTGACACATTTATTTATTTGGATGGCTACATGTGGCACATGTTTGAGGATAAAACCAACTACATGAAACTTTACCCCATCAAAAAAAAAAACTACTAGGAAAGATGGACATGAAAATAACAGGACCAAGGTGCTCCAAAAATATTCCATCATACCACACCATAATAGTACTTTGGGGTGTGATACACTAATTATATTTGCCTTTGTCAATTCTTTCTCCGAGATGCTATGTGCCTAGACATGCATAGCATTGCCTTTGGTTGAGGTGAAATTTGGGGGAGGGAAATAAAAGGGTGTTTGGTTGAGAGGAAAAAATGGAGAGAAAATGGTAAGATTAAGTGTTTTTTTCTTTGAGTCTTCCAAAATCTTATCTCCCAAATTGGGTAAGGATTTGTTGTAAACAAAGTTGCAGCACTTCTTGCATATTGGTATATATGTCAAGATATTAGGACACTTGTACATGACCAATTTAAAGAAAAATTCTATTAAATCCTGCAACTTTGTCATTGATAGGTGTCCTAATATCTTGACACATATACTAATATGTAGGAAGTGCTGCAACTTTGTTTGCAGCAAATCCTTAACCCCCTCCCCCCTCCAAAATTTGGGAAAAAATAGGGGAGGGAGAGGGGTTTAGATGGAAAATTACCTATTTACCCTTCTCCTCCCTGCAACCAAACCTAACGTGTTTTTTTTTTTTTTTTTTTCCTTTTTTCAACTCCTATGATTGATTTTTTTTTTTTTTTTTTTTTTGGGTATCGTAATAGTATTTTTTTCCCCTTTAAACTATTATATATATATATATATATATATATATTTAATGTAAAGGGACATGAGAGTAAATATATATAAGATATATTTTTTATCCTCTTTTTTTTTTTTTTCTCAACTAAACAAAAAGGTTTTTTATCCTTCTACTTTCCTATCCTCCCATATAAAAACACACGAGGAAAAACTAAAACTTTCCTATCTCCCACTTTTCTAACTAATCAGACACTAAATATTTAAGAATCCAATAATATTCCACTATTGAAACAAAATTATATCTTGTTATTTACATAAATTCAATATTCTGAATTTGTCGAAAATTTTGTAACTCAACTGATTAATGTCTTTTGATGTTTCCAATGAAGACATCAAGAATTTAAGTTCCCTTATTCCGTTATAACTATCAAATAATAAACAAAAAAAAAAAAAAAGCAAAAGAAAGCTTTGAATTTAGATATATAATGACTTACAGTCTTCCATAATGAGGGCATGCATGGACTTATCTCCTTTTTATGGACAAAGGGGAAATCCATCATGATAGAACTTAAATTAAGGATGTATAGAACTGATGAGAGAGTAAAAATAAAGTTATAACCTATAAATTCAGCTAAAATTTATTAACACCATACTTCATAAATATATGTATATGAACAAAGATATAATCTAATACGTTAGAATAAATTATTTCATAAACATTGAGGCAAAAAATCTTATATATTGCCAGATACTCCCATTAAGAAGAATCTAGGTTCAAATCCCTTACACCTACTTGGTGTAAGTGGAAAACCTATAGATTTTGCGAACATCATTGAAAGTGAAGCCTACCTGGCCAAATTGGACAATACTCTGAAAACCAACCAGGAATGGTAGGATGTTTAAGATCACCGGGGTTTTTCTTGTCCTCCTCCAACATTTCAGCAGGGACGGGTTGAGCAGCTGAGAATCCATTTTCTCCATTGTTGCTGATGATCACAGCTTCATCTTCTTTTGTCATTTTCAAGTTACAAATCCTTGAAGAATGCCGCAGAACAATGCTTGTCGTTTCCGTGAGTTTTGTTGACATTATGTGGGGCTCTTGGATACTCTGAACCACTACAAAGAAGTTAAAAACTCACTCTATGAGGCTTAAATAAGATATGGAAAACTATTGGACTCTTTGACTAAATTAATGTCACTTTCTTGTGTGATTTCGGTGATGATTTGATGGATTCAATATTCTCTTTGAAAGTTGAGAGATCCAAAGAAGAATTTTATTGGAAAATGGGCAGCTAGTTGGGAGAAAAAAAAAGTATCAAATGGATTACCAGGGAAGATGCTATATAAGAGACTAGTTATATATATATCATGCTTTTCATTCAGTCATATGGTTGATTATAACTTAAGAAGTAATAATATTACACCGCACTGAATCTAAGTACACCAATCATTGCATGCCAACAATATTCAAAGAAATATTGGTGACATAAAATGATAACGGACATATATGCATTCTTGCCTTCATGATTGCTTAGGTTTGTAAACAATGGGCATCAGATTGTGGTTACACCATTTTCCTTTGTTCTGACAAAATTCTATCTTGTTGATCTGGTGGAAACTGTTTCCCCTTTTTTTTGCTATTTGATATAATGAAGAATGAAAGAAAGAAAAAAAAGTTTTCTGTAGTTAAGGGAAAACAAAACCAAAAGAAATGGGAAACTTATTGTCATTTTCCCATTTGTGTCCTAATTCCGTCCATTTCTTTACGATGCCAACACCACTATCACCACCGTTGCCACACCATCACTGCTACCACTGCCCACAACACAGCTACCACCACTACCATCATACTATCTTCGACGCAGGGACGGCTCAAGGCCAAGGCCAAAGTGGTGGGTTGGTGGGGCCAGGACTTTATCTCTTCTCTCCTCAACCCACCCAACCCTCTCATTTTGCCATTGGTGGTCATCATGTTCACCACATCACCTTTTTCAACACTGTTGTCACCATCCCTGCATCAAAGATTTTTTTTTTTTTTGGAAAAAATCTATTTGATTAGAATAAGTAGAGAAGGGGAATGGATGGAAAATTGTTAGGTATGATTATGTTAGACACCTATAACTCAATTGGTGAAATAGTAATCCATATATTTTTTTGATAGAAAAATTAAACATAATATCACTAAGTCACAAAACTCTTTTTTTTTGTTTTTTTGTTTTTAGAGTTTCAAACTAGACGGGGATTGAACTTTATATATCTTATTCAACCATAAAAGACTTTACCAGTTGAGTTAACTGGAACCCACCACTAAATTACAAGACTCTTAAATCTTAACAAGTCAAAAAATTAATTAACGTCTTGCTATTGGTATTGACATCATTTATAATAATCAATTACTACTAACAGTCAAAAGCTTGAATAATGTCTTATCGATTCAATTTTTTTTTTTTTTTTTAAAGCTACAACTTTTTTTTTTGAAGCTACAACTTGATGTGAATTTAAGAGTAAAACCCTGTTGAGAGGGGCTTGTGCATAAGATATTACGCATATATAGAATTAAGAAAATATCTGGTTTTCATCTTATTATTGTTTTGTATACATTAAAAAATGAATGATAAGGATTATAGCACCTGAAAATACATGGTTATGAACTATGATTGTTATTAGTACCATACCCTCCATATATAATATTTTTAATGGTCTCCTTGTGCCAAATTTTTCTTTATTTAATTTTTTAATGGAAAATATTTTTTTATTATCTATACTATTATTTAAGGGGTTTTCTCTGTTTGGATTCATTAATTTAATGGTTCTAAAATGCTTTTACATCCCTATGTTTAAGTAAAGACAAAACTAAAGGACAATCTGGTAAACATATAACTTTAACTTCTATTAAAACATTGCCAAAAAAATAGAGTCACTCTCTTATTGATTTTCAAATTGATTTATCCACTTATAAATTAAATTTTCAAAATAAAAATTATATATATATAATAAAAACATTTTTTTTTTTTGGTTCTAAAATACCCGTATATCCATATGTTTAAATAGAAACAAAACTAAATGACGGTCTGGTAAAAATACAATCCTAACTTCCACTAAAACATTACTTAAAAAGTAGGATCACACTCTCCTATTGATTTTCAAATTTATTTATCCACTTATAAATTAAATTCTCAAAATAAAAATTATATATATAAAATTAAAAAAAAAACATAGATTTTTTTTTCTACTACCACACAAAAAAGTCGCATCGCACACGCGAAGCACATGTGACGAAGCTAGTACAATTTAATAGTTATTACATGAGGATGAGGATGTGAGATTTCAATCCAAAGACAAAAGTTATGGCACAAGAATTTGAATTTTTTTTTCTCATGTATTCACTATTCCAAATCTATGTTTATATGTTAAAATGTGAACATTTTTATCTATTATTGATATATGTGTGGAATAATATATATATATATATATATATATATATATAACAAGTGTAAAAGAATATTTAGCCTAAAAACTGCCTCCATAGACAATAGTTTGAAAAAGTTGGTGAAAGTTCGTTCAATGGACTTTTCGATTCCAATTATAGATCTTAAAGACTAAAAACGCGGACATTAAATAATATCAAATTTTAAGTAATGCTACAAACGCAACAAAAAGTGTTAATAATCTCACAAATTTTCTAAATTAGCATACCACATCATTAAAAAAAATTTTAATTGAAGATTGTAGTGGACTCATGTATCAGTTAACCGGCCAATTTAGAAATATTGTGACATTGACATTGTTGTGGTATTTATTTATGGATTTTACTAATGTGTGTCCTAAGGGCACACATTAAATAATCATTTTTAGAAATATTTTTTTGAGATTTAACAGTTTTTTCAATTTCAGAAAATATTTCATTGCTTAATGGTGCATCCTTTATTTATTTATTATTGTTTGTTTGTGTCTTTTTTTTTTTTTTTGACAATTTTTTCAATTCTCGAGAAAATATTTCTAAAAGTAGATTGCTTAATGGCACACATTAACTGCATCTTTTATTTATTTATTATTGTTTGTTTGTGTCTTTTTTTTTTTTTTTTGACGGGTGAAGATAGAATATATATTAATAAAGAAGTGAAAGTACATTGGTATAGTAAAAAGGAGGTCCTGAACCACACAGGCCAACACGCCAGGCTGGGCTAGGACTAGGACAGTATAGCACTGCCAAAACAACTAATGAACTAATGGGAGAAAAATGTTTGTTTCCCCTTAACATTCGCGCTTTCACATTTTTAGGAAAAAAAAATGTTAAAAGTGGCTGTATTTAAGAAGTCGCAATCCATTGACTTTCCCATGAAAAAGATGCACGTGGTTTGCTCAGCTATTTGCGTATTTGACTATCTCCAATGTTTTTGTTTTGTTTGTGTCTGTCTCTACCTAACAGTGTTCGAGTGGCTTTTGGCTCTACCATGAACTTTTTTACTGCTATTCTATTTTTTTTTTAGTGCTAATCTAACCTTCTTAGACTTTTTACCCCTAAATAAAATAAGTATACAAATCCCATGGGCCAAACCCATCTCTGCTTTGGCAAAAAAACCCAAGAGGGATGGCAGAGATGGGAACAAAAGGCTAGAAGGTTAGAGATTCTTCGTGAATAAAATTATCGTTCCAAATTGAGCAAGATGAGTGAGTCCAAAAGTGATATGGTTTCAGAAACAATCTCCAATTTCCCAATCAAAATAATTTTGAACTTGATTTATTGCATTGATCTGTAAATCAGCCTCTCCAAGATTACATATTATATTGGAGTTTTGAAATTGAAATATAATTCATGTATGTGAATGTCATTTCTTAAAACTTTTGGAGAAAAAAGTGTCATTTCGTGAAATATTAAGAGAGATTGGCACGTAATTTGCCCTTTCTTTTAGCCCAATAATCACTCAGAAGCTTATGAATTTCCCACTTCTCAAATCCTGCACATCTTCCACACTGAAGTCAAATTCCACACTTACAAAAGACATTTGTAAAATTGATTTAAGGTAAAGTTCATTGTTTTCACTTTCCAATATTGGTATCAGAATGCACTAAGTGTTTCTCATTTTACTTACGTCTAAATGTTTTCTTGATGAGAAAACATGAAAAGAAACCATGTTTTTTTAATCTGCATTTTTTTCTTTCAAAATGAGTCTCACAAGCAAACGCCCAATTTCATTGAGTTAGCCCACAATACATGCATACATACATACATACATACATATATATGTATATATATATATATTTATTTATTTGTTGTGGATAATTATGCAGAACTATGCCCTTAAAATTTCATGGCCATCAGCGGTGTGGTTTGAGAGATAAATTAGACCCTGATCTCAACAAAAAAAAAATTAGACCCTATTTTTGCATCCCAAAACTTTGTGCCCCGTTTTTGATGAAATAAATCGGTTATTTTGGAAAAAACAACTGCATGGCTAGAATCTACATCTTATAAGCTTGTCCAAAAGTATATGATTTGCGTGATTTTATTATTTTAATAAGAATTAAGAGAGTTATGATAGATCGAAGTCAGAGTCAAAATTTAAAATTTTTTCTAAAATTAGGGATTCTAGATGTTGAAGAAGACCATCTAGAATCATGCCCCCTCTTGGCCAAGGGAGATTATGCTCCACCCCCTTGGTAGAATGACCAAATGGTTGGCCTATCTAGATTTGTAGGTTCTTGATAGACTTTCATTTGATTTTTTCATAATTTTTAAAATATATTATTTGTTTGAAATTAATTTATTGTTTATTATAATTAAAGAAAGGGCTGTGAGAACAAGTGCAACCTGAAAAGAAAAAAATTAATATTTTTGCATGAAAAATTCAAATGTTTGATACTAAATATTTTGGCAGTGGTGGGTGTAATATGTTAGATTAAAACTGTTCTCAATGTAATTTTGGAAGTCTAAGTTGATGAGCATTGTTTGTTTTTTGATAATGTCCATAGTACAAAGTTTAGTTACAAAATTGGTTGTACCCTTATATATAGCATCTAAAAATTGATGAGTATCATTTAATGTTATTATACTCTTGTTAAGCTACATTATTGGCTATGCCACCATTTTTCTCTTAATCTTTTTTATAATATTAAAAAAATTAATAGTAATGAATTGAAGTAAGAGTAATATTTTCAAAAAAGAAAAAAGAAAAAAAAGTAAGCGTAATGAAGAAAAAGAAAAGTGAAAGTAGTTCTTTTTAAATTAAAGTAAATGAATGTGTAAAGGTAATGCCATATAAAGTTAAAATTTTCCAAGATATTATTATTAAAAAAATTGTCTAAGATAAATGTGTAAAGTCAATCAGTTATTTTTTATACAAGATAAAAATTCTACTCTAATTTAATATAAATGTATATGTGTGTGAAGCTCACTTTTAAAGACTCGAACTACAACCTTTGCCCTCCACACCCCACAAGCACTTATACTTATAGAGTGACTGCCACACTAAAAGTGCATGGTGGTTAAAGTCAACCTATTGATATATCTAATATTATCAAAAAACTAGAAGAGCAAATCAATAAAAAAGAAATGGTGATTGGCCGATGATTCAGTCCATTTGATCTACTTCAGTCCATTGCAGGCCACTTCAATCCATTCGGTCTATTTCATTGCACTTACTCTTCTTCTTCTTTTTTATTTTATTTTTATAGAATAAGTGCACTTACTTAAGAATGGGAAAAAGAAGATTTGAGTTGAGAATATTTATTCTAAATTCAAATTTATTAAAAAATATAGATGACAAAAGGTAATATTATTATTTTTAATCGTTTAACTTAGGGTGTGTTTGAATACCATTTATTTTGCTAAAAACTAAAAACACTGTAGCAAAATAATTTTTAAATGTGTGAATAATGTCGTAAAACCCATTTTTAATGAAAGTTTTTGCTGATAAAAGAGATTTGTGGATCTTGTGAATAGTGCACGAAATCCACTAGAAGTGCATTGGCTTTGCTGAAACGCGCTTCTCAAAAAAAAAAAAAAAAAGGCAAACGCAAGGATAGTGCTGAAAAGCACTATCCAAACGGGTACTTAATGATTTGTGGTATTATCATTCTTTTTTTTTTTTTTTCCCCCATGGATGAGTATTTTTAGTTTATGAGTGAATTATACAATTTAAGTGTTTTCTTATGAGACAATTTGAATTTGAAGATCAATTGAGGATTTTTTTAAAAAAAATTTTACAAAAGGGGTAAGAAATTTTTAGATTTATGATATCAAGTTTAGGGTATGTTTGGATACCGTTTATTTTGCTGAAAACTGAAAATTGAAAACATTGTAGTAAAATAATTTTTAAATATGTGAATAGTACCGTGAGACCCATTTTTAATAAAATTTTTGCTGAAAAAAGAGGGTTGTGTGTCCTGTGAACAGTGCATGGGACCCACTAAAAAGCTAAAACGCGCTTCTAAAAAAAAAACGCAAACGCGTGAACAAATCATCAGTATCCAAATGGATACTTAGTATCAACTTTTTGATGAGTTGGATATTTGCACTAAATGAAATCTTTTAGCTGTCGAAAATCTTTGTTGCATAAAAAAGGCAATAATATCCTTGCCTATAGATATGGAAAGCATAATTTATCAAAGCGTATTGAGCAAATTTATTTATGAACCAATAAAACGCTGTCATTTATGCAAATGTGACATCACCTAGCAATTTATTATTTAGATAATGAAGCTGATTTACACATTCACATAGGTGGCTTCGTTTCATTGGTTGGAATGATCACTTCGATAGTCCTTCCGATGAATGTAATAATTTTTTCAAATTTAGATGTAGGTATAAAAGAAATTGTTGAATTAGGTTCCAATTAGCTCAATTAGTAAATTTTTTTATTATTAAATAAGAAATCTGCGGTTCGATCAACGCTTACACCAAAAATTAATTAATATCTTGGTCTAATGATACAAAGAGGACAATTATTAAAAGCGAATACCATTCATTGAAATTCTATAAAATAAAATAAAAAAATTGTTGAAATAATTAATGAGTTTGCATTAACAATTACCTTATAAGTTAAGTTAGCTATTTTGGCGGGCAATCCTCGTTCAAGACATCTTAACTGTCGTTTGAAGAACACCGAGAAAACCTCTGCAACTTTCATTTGCTGTCCACAAACTCTCTCTCTCTCTCTCTCTCTCTCTCTCTCTCTCCTTCAATGGAAAATGCATAGCATTCACCCTCTACCCGCTGCTTCCCCTCACGTCCGACGATTCCCGAAAACCTTCTCTCTCCGCCGCAAGGTCCCATGGTGGCACCAAGTTCTCGACCCTGGTTCCGAAATCGTGACCCGATGGAACTTCATCTTCCTCGTCACCTCTCTCCTCACCTTATTCCTCGACCCTCTCTACTTCTTCCTCCCCATCATCGGCGGCCCCGCCTGCATGGAAATCGACTACAACCTAAGCATCGTCGTCACTGTCTTCAGGACCATTGCCGACCTCTTCCACCTTCTCCACATGATCATGAAGTTCCAAACCGCATTCATCGCCCCAAGCTCCCGTGTCTTCGGCCGCGGCGAGCTTGTCATGGACCGCTCTGCCATTGCCGCCCGGTATTTGAAGTCCAACTTCATCATTGATCTCGCCGCCACCTTGCCTCTCCCTCAGGTGGGTCATTCAATTATCAATCAAAGTTTACAAATTTAGCTGATTTTGGTGGCAATGTGGTACCTAGTACCTAATGCTTCGATTCAATAGGCAGTGTTTTTAATTGCCCAGGTGGAGATTATGTTAATATTAGTAATATACAATACAACAAGAGAAACAACTTTGCAGATCTAATGTGGACCTGCCTGCATCATAATTGTTAATTTGTGCATACCAACATAGAGGAATTTTACATTAAAGCAACAAGGTTTTATGTACCACACTGTTGAATTTGTATTCATACTTGGTTTTTGATTTGGCAGATTGTGATATGGTTTGTAATTCCAGCATTAAAAACCCGGACAGCTGATTATGCGAACCACACTATTTCTCTGATTGTTTTCATCCAGTATGTTCCTAGATTTTTTGTTATTTTCCCTTTGCACCGGCAGATTATTAAAACTTCTGGAGCTATAGCCAAGACTGCTTGGGCAGGGGCAGCATACAATCTCGTTCTCTATATTTTAGCTAGCCATGTAAGCACTAAATTACATTTCCTCATTTTTGCTTCACTCTTATATGAAAATGCTGAAGTTACTACCGATTTTTTTATTACAAAATGCTTATAAATTGATGTGATAATGAATATGAACAGTGCCAAATCAACAATAATATTACACAAAGTTCGAAATTACTATTCTGTTGTGAGTTTAAAAGTTGACAAATCAGTTTGTAAAAATAATTTTTTGTAGTAAAATTTATACTAGCTGTAGGATCAATCGACTTATGTATATATCTTGTTTAGTATCTCAATACAATCTCCGACTCTGTCAGTGCAGATTTTTGGAGCTTCGTGGTATGTCTTATCCATTCAGCGGCAGCATCAGTGCTGGAGTATGGAATGCAGCAAGGAGAGGAATGCCACACGCTCTCCATCTTGTAATCCTACGTTTCTTGATTGCAGTAGCTTGAACAATCCTGAACGCCGTTTTTGGCTGAGTGTCACTAAAGTGCTCACTAATTGTGATGCTCAAAATGATGACTATTTTCAGTTCGGACTGTTTGCTGATGCTTTCACTAATGATGTTGCTTCTTCCAATATCATTGAGAAGTACTTTTATTGCCTCTGGTGGGGTTTGAGGAATTTAAGGTATGCTTAGCCGATCTCACATGTTTAAGTAATGGCTGAACCTGATTTAGTTTCTGTTTCCTTTAATGCAGCCAAGTTTTATCTATTTGGATACCTTACTGTTTATTTGTTAAGAAAGCCCGTCACAACTTCTTACAAGTGTTATTTTTTGGGTTCTGCATTTGAGTCATTGACTAAAATCAGTAGTCCTTCAATAGTAAATTGGCACTGATATAGCATAAAGAGAATTTTAGTAGTCATTTGAGAATTCATGGATTATGTTATTCAGGGTAATTTTAATGCATTTTGGTATCTGACCAGTCCTTTCTTGCTGGTTCTTGAATACCTATATCATGATGTGTGGCTTTTCAGTTTTTGTGGTATTTTCTTTTATCAGCTCATATTGATGGAATTATTCTCATAAACTTTCAACTTTGGCACCTGGAATGAACTGGTTATGACACAAATGCTTAAGGTTCCTCGGGTTTCTATGTCAGATTTCATCTTGGTTTGAGGATTAAGATTCAGGGAGAGAAATTTTTTTACTTTCAGTTCTTGGAATTGCATCTCTCATTAACTGAGTAGAGGATTTTTGGATGCAATTGGTGGTTAAATTTACGTTCAACTCAGGATCAAGAAGCAAATAGTGGATGCTTATTTACATGCTTAAGCCACAAGAGTTGGTTAAAAGAAATCAAAAGTTGTCTTGCTGATTGCATTGACTTACATTTCTAGATGCACTTACACACTCTGGAAAACCTATGCTTTTTTGTGACTTAGTTATTTAATCAATACATCTGAATTTATTTCCTATAACCGGATGATTCACAATTTTCTCAACTTCAAAGACGTTTGACAATTATTAAAGAAAATAATGAAAGCAAAAGAGTATGTCACAAATGATTTCTAGAGGTTTTATTGTTATATTCAATTTGTGATTAGTTCTTAGCTTCGTCTGAATTTCCAGTTTGTTACTAGAATCTCTCTCTCTCTCTCTCTCTAGCTGACGTAGGTCTGAGAATCAGAAATTAACATCGTTGAAATACCACCTTATTTATGGTTATGCTAATAGATTGCTCAATGATGTTGTCATATGCAGTTCATATGGACAAAATTTAGCGACAAGCACATTTATGGGTGAAATATTGTTCAGCATTCTTATTTGCTTAGCTGGTCTTGTTCTATTCTCACACCTCATAGGAAACATGCAGGTATTATTTTCCCTATGTTGAATAATTAATCTATAGCGATATGTTTTTGCTCATTCATAACTTTTGGACCACCTTCATCTTTTAGTATATGCTAACTGAAGCTGGCATAGCACAGTGATGCTGGCATAGCACAGTGATGCAGGCATTGCATCTGAGAGAAAGGAGTTGGGAGGGGGCTAGTTTAGTTTTGAAAACCATCAGTTCCCTTCATGACACTGAATTGCTAAATTTGGTGAAACAGATGTGATTATGATTTTATTTTAGTTCTGCTAGTTGTGAAATTTTGATTATTTGTGGTTTTCTTGAAGAACTATCTACAATCTACAACAGCAAGACTAGAAGAATGGAGGGTCAAACGAAGAGATACAGAGGAGTGGATGAGGCACCGTCAACTGCCACCAGAACTACAAGAACGTGTTCGTCGGTTTGTTCAATACAAATGGATTTCCACCAGAGGTGTAGATGAAGAATCCATCTTGCGCTCGTTACCTTTGGACACTCGGCGTGATATTCAAAGACATCTATGTCTGGCCCTTGTTCGCCGTGTAAGTCTTTTTTGCATAATATTCTTTGCAAGCAACAACGGTTTTGAGGAAAAATATGTAACTAGTAGCTGAAATTTCATAAGCCATTAATTTTAGTATTTCATTTGCACTACTTTGGCAATAATACCTTTAAAATATTAAGAGTACAAAACCTAGCTCTATCTGTAGTTTAGACTGGAGGGGAAAACTTGCTATAGCTCGTTTGTAATGAGATTTTCAGTAGCATCTTATACCATAAATGACTTTTTAAGTTGTTAAGCAACTACAAGGAAATCTTCTTTAGCGGCAACAAAAATTCATTAGCAATTATATACAATGATGAAACTGAAGAGCTTAATGTACAGCCTGCTTGGATGTTAAATAAAAATAGATACTAAAAAGCATATATGATAATCAGACACCATATACTTCTAGTGTTTATATAAGGTGTATTGGTCTTTTCTACTTTTGTCTACTTAATCATATAAGTTTGTCCTGCAAAGCTTTCTTAATTGCAAGTTCCCCAAGATTCTTGTTCTTAACAACATGGAGTTACTAGACTGTATCAACTACATGTATCTGTCATGCTATAATACATAGACAGCCTAGGACATGGAAGAGGGAATATGGACTTTATACTTGGTCTCCTTGGATTTGGCTATTTGGGTGTTAGATGAATTTGACATATTGAACATGCACATGCCTGCAAAATTTTATTTAACTGAGTAATGTTAATGTCAGCTGCAAATTGGGGGAGGATTTAAAGCTATTTAGAATTTGTATAATCCTGATCCACAAATACAAGTGGAAAGGAAAAATTCATGTATCAGATATCTAAGAATTATTTAAGTCTGATCATGACTTTTATTTTACTTGGGGGTAGCCAAAACATACTATAGTGAATTTCAGGTGTACAAATTGGTGCTTCATCCTTCACATTTATGGCAATATCATCAAGGTCCATTACTGTGGACAACTTGTTTGAGACACTAATTCACCATTTGGGTATTTGATTTGTTTAAGTTTATACCAGAACATATGGGGCAATACCTTAACTTATGTAGTTCACTCTTATTATGCTGACATATTGCCTATCTGGATCCACTGAATCAAAAACGAAAGTTCGATTTTTCAGGTTCCTTTCTTTGAACAAATGGATAATCAGCTCCTAGATGCCATATGCGAACGCCTTGTCTCATCCTTGAATACCAAAGAAACATACCTAGTTCGGGAGGGTGATCCAGTGAATGAGATGCTATTCATCATCAGAGGCCAACTAGAGAGCTCCACAACCAATGGTGGAAGGTCAGGATTCTTCAACTCAATTACCCTCAGGCCTGGTGACTTTTGTGGTGAAGAGTTACTGACATGGGCTCTAATGCCCACCTCTAGCCTCAACCTTCCATCCTCAACTCGAACAGTCAAGTCCCTAACTGAAGTTGAGGCATTTGCACTCAGAGCTGAAGACCTCAAATTTGTTGCCAGTCAGTTTAAGCGCCTTCACAGCAAGAAACTCCAGCATGCTTTTAGGTACTACTCCCACCAGTGGAGAACTTGGGGAGCTTGCTTTCTACAAGTTGCATGGAGACGTTACATGAGAAGAAAGAAGGAAATGGAGTTGGCAAGACAAGAGGACAACTACCATGGACACGTTTGGGACCAAGAATTCAGCTATTGGGATGGATCAAACGCTGATGATAAGGATGATGGTGCTGGCAGATCATCAGTAAACAAAGCACAGAAATTGGGAGCTACAATATTGGCCTCAAAGTTTGCAGCAAACACCAGAAGAGGGATTCAACAAAAAGCTGATGCCACCACCTTGCAAATGCCCAAGTTGTTTAAGCCAGAAGAGCCTGACTTCTTTACAGACCAAGAAGATAGTTGACTTGTATAAGAACCATATTATAATCACAAAATAGATTATCCAAAAGGTATGCCAGTAATATTTATATAATCTTCTGTTCTGCATACCAAGAAAATAGCTGACTTGTACAAGAACCAATTTTTATTCATTCTCCTTGTTTTGGTCATTTACAAACAACAGAATCCTCTCATTTCTTACTTCAATTATCTTCCATGACAGGTGATTTTTCTTACATGGATATTTATATTCACATCATTTTAGGCAAAAGGAATTGTGTGGCAAAGAAGATTGCAAGATAGGTGATAATCTTGATGTGGATCAGCCATTCATATGTTAGTTTTATCTTTGAAATCACTTTTTGCATTCTAGATATTCCTTTCAATGCTTTTTTTTTAAGATGAATGAGAAATATTTTTATAAACTACTAAAAAGCAATGTACAGTTACTATCTCAACTCACAGACCAAAAGAACTCCTAGTAAAAAGAGCAGCTATACAATTGCATGTCACAGTAAAGGACAAAAAACACACATAAGGAAGAGGTAGCCTTTGTAAAACCACCCTACCAGCAACCAAAATCTAAACAAACCCCATTTAAGAAATGCACTGCAAAATCTTCAAGCTGAAACTCCAAGTATTGCAATGACTTTGTTTGAGAGAAAGCCTTCATATTTCAGAATGCCCTTTCCATAAATAATTGCATTTCTCTGATGCCAAATATCGTAGATTGCTCCTAAAGCTAGCTTAAACACCACAGCTTGGAGAGATTTTCCCCTACACTTCTCCACTCTCCATTATGTGATATCTTCCCATACAAACTTGGAGCCTGGAGATGGCAGCACCTCATCAACTCTTTCCAAATTCTGCTAAATAAAGAGCACTAAAAATAAGTGATCTCTACTTTCAACATTATTTCTACATAAAACACAATTCTGATCACCCTTATAGCCCCACTGAAGCATTCTTTCTCGAGCACCAAGTCTGTTCCCATAGCCAGCCAACAATTGAAAGACTGCCTTGGTATAGCTTGAGGGAACCAAATTTACTCCCACCATTTAACAACTGGAAGTTTGGCTCTAATGTTTTCCCAAGTCTCTGCACTTGTGTAATGACCCGATTTTGAAGGGATCCACGCTGCCTGATCATAATCACCAATAGAAATCAAACTAAGCTTGCTTTATAATAGCACCAAATTGTCTGATCTTTCAGGCTTCCAATACCATTCTTTACTTCTTATTACACTTGAGACCCTTGCAAGTAAAGTACTACCAGCATCATATATGATTATTGCGCCATATTTCTGAATTAGAACTCCATCTGGATGCCACCAATCATGTCAAAGGAAAATGTTGCAACTTGTCCCCACTTCAAATCTCACCAAGGGTCTGACTAAATTTCTAAGATTCAAGATTTTCCTCCACCCAGGAACTATTTTGAGGAGCTTTCACACACCAGTAGCTTTTTCCTTTTACAAGATAGGAGTGAATCCAGGCCACCCAGATGGAACCAGTTCTTGCAAACAGGTTCCAGATGTGTCTTAGAATTGCAGCTTTGTTACACTCCTCCACCCTTTTCAGTTTTCAAGCCCAAACCCCCTTCTCTTTTGGCTTGCTCACTCCAGCCCATCAGACATTAACCCCAAGAGCCAAGGCATCCTTTCCACGCCACAAGAATCTATCAAACTTTTGTTCTAAAGCTTTAACAATCTTCTTTGGCAAATTAAAGATGAAAGACCAGTATACCTGAAGACTGAACAGAACCGATTAGATCAACTGGAGTCTTCCTGCAAATGATAAGCTCTTTGCTGCCCATGAGTCAATCCTTCTTGCTATCTTGTCCAGGAGAGGCTGACAATCTTTAGCATTTCACGTTCCTGAAATTAAGGGAATCCCAAGATATCTCACAGGTAATGAACCTACCTTAAACTGGACAGTATCAAGAATTTATTTCTTTAAACCTTCTGTCAGAGCAGCAAAAAAGACATCACTTTTCTTTGCATTTGCAGTCAGACCAGACAGATTTTAAAATTCCTCTAGGATAAGTTTTATCAGCTGAATGGACTTTAGATCAGAACCTGAAAAATACATTTAATCATCTGCAAAGCATAGATGTGTTAGCTTCAGATCAGCATCTTGGATGAATTTTAAACTGTGCTCTTGAACTGATTGCTGCATCAGGCTGGAGAAGACTTCCTTGGCTAAAACAAAAATAAAAGAAGGTGATAATGAATCACCTTGTCTTAAACCCTTTGTACCCCCCAAAAGAACCAGCCAGACTACCATTAAAAGCAGCAGAAAAGTTGGGAGTTGTGATACAAACCTTCACCCAATCCACAAACCTGTCAGGCACCCCAGTAGCTTTCAAGCAGTGCAGTATAAATTCCCAGTGTCATAAGCCTTCATGAGGTCACTTTTTTCACTGTGCTAATTTTTTACAAGCTCTTGAGCTAACAACACATTCTCAGAACGACTTCTGTTAGAAATGAAAGTTTTATGGCTGCCACTTGCTACATCATTCAAACATGGCTTCATCCTATTATCAGGAAATTTGGTGATACATTTATAGATGATGTTACAGCAGGAAATAGGTCTGAATTCACCCATAATTGGAGGTTTTTTTACCTTAGGAATCAGGGTTATTATAGTGGCATTCACCTCTACTAGAAACTTACCAGTTTTAAAGAAAGATTGAATTGCACTCACAAAATCCTGCTGAATAATGGGCCAAGCCTTTTGAAAGAAAAATGCAATAGATCCATCAGGGCCTGGGGACTTGTATCCATTAATTGAAAACAAAACTTTCTGGATCTCAGAAGGCATAACCTCGCAATCATGCATTCTCAGTGTCTGCTTGAAACTCTGCCTTGCAAGAGAGAAGATACTTTGCTTGCATCCTCCTCAGAAAAAAACATTCACAGGAGGACCCAAGAGATTTTTAAAGAAATCTAGAGCCAAATCCTTCAATTGATGAGGCTCATCCACTTTAGCACCAGCACTGTCATAGAGACACCTGATAGTGTTTCTTGCATTCCTCAACTTGATCACCTTGTGGAAAAAAGAAGAAATCTGGTCACCTAATTTTCTGGATTTTTGCTTCATGAAAGCCTCCTCTGCATTTCTAATGGCTATATTCTGATAAAGACACTCCTTTTCCTTATTATTAAGCTCAGCACTACCAGGCTTTAGCAATGAATTGTTATGACCCGGGATGATGCGCTGGATGATAAATTATTTTTTGAATTAGAAGTATTTAAATTTAGGCTTGGTGATAGATCTTTATCTGAATAAGGTAGTATTAGATTAGTATCGTTATTTACTTATATTCAAATTGATTTTTACGTTTTAAGATTTGTTGACGAGGTTAGTCTATTTATGCAGAAAACTAACCAAAACATCTGTTCTCTCTCTCAAAATTCAAGAGGCTGGTTACCTTGAATCCATTAATTTATTTTTCAAATATCCCTGTTCACATCATAGATCCTCCTGTGCTAGGTCCAGCTGAAACTTAGGCCCTGTTTGGATAAAAAAAGTTGCTCACTCAATTTTCATCACTCATCACTCATCACTTAAAAATATTATACTCATTTGACACCATCACTCAGTTTTCATCACTCATATTTTTCACACTATTTATAAGTCCCATGGCTGTCAATCAATGCAGCTTTTTCCTTTTTTTTTTTTTTTTTTTCTTTTCTTCTGGGTTCAGTCTAGCTTAATGTCAGTTTTTTTTTTTTTTTTTCCTTTTCTGGGTTTAGGTGATCTGGTACTGAAAAAAAAAAAAAAAAAAAAAAAAAAAAAAAAAAAAAAAGTGAAGACCTGAACCCAGAAGAAAAAAAAAAAAAAAAAAAAAAAAAGACTAACGTTAACGTTGAACCCAAAAGTTGAACCCAGAAAAAAAAAAAAAAAAAAAACAAAACAAAACAAAAAAAAAAGTCAACGGTCAAAAGTTGCAGCTGTGGGTCCCCCAATATGTGTTTAATTACAAAAATGTCATTGAGTTATGAGTTATGGAAACTGAAAACAGCTAAAATGTGTTTTCAGTTTCCATAACTCATAACTCAAAAATCAGAGAATTGAGTGATAGAAACAGAGTTATGGAAATTGAGTTATTTCCACCCAAACAAAGTTTCAGCCATGAGTCCCACAATTTTTGAGTTATGAGTTATAGAAACTGAGTTATGAGTTATGGAAATTGACAATCCAAACATCCCCTTAGCTTGCTGAAATTTCTGAGAAATGCATCCAAACTCGTCCTTGTTCACATTTTTTAGGATCCCTTTAAATGCTTCAGCTTCGAGCAAAACTAAAACATAGGCACTCCAGTGACATTTATCTCCCAAGCGGACCTAATCCTGCTCAATAAATAACGGTCATCATGCCAGGGGTGGCCCAACAAACTTTGAGACCTATGGCAATCTATTTAAATAGGGCATTTTCGTTATTACTTAAATAATATTTAACTAGTTTTTAATATTATAATTTTTTTATAACAACAGCCATTCTTTTTATCTTGTAATATACTTCTTTTATTTTTTTGGTTGAAAAAAAATGCTAAAACTATAAAAAAATTTACTATAAAAAACTTACAAATGATGCAGCAATGAATATTAGTAACACTTCAAGAAGATAATAAATAAGTATTTGAATGAATGATATTAGGCCTATTATAAATTTTACAACATTGGGATTATAAAGATGTATCATCAATTACAAAAAGTAATTTAAAAATGTATTTAATAGGATGTCGATGTCCACAAATTATATTAATTGTCACATTAATTTGTAAAGGTTTTGAAGTAAAATTTATAGTATTTCTAGCATTTTTCTATCTGAATTATTTCTTGTGATTAGTAACACATATTTGTAAGCCCTATATATTTAAAGTTATATTATCTCTAGCATTACTCAATTCTTTGAAACTTTTAGAAAGTTAAGAAAAAATGTAAAACTATTGTTTTTATATCTTAAAAAAAATAATTTAAAAAAAATAATTTAAAAAAAATATGTAGATGCAAACACAATAATAATGGAAATAACACAAAGAGAAACTGAATAATACGCTGAATATTATTAAATTGAAGAGATGAACACAACACTATTTGGACTGAGGCGAGACAAGGCACAGCACTCGCTCTCTTTAAGGAGATTCAAGCCCTTGGTTGGCTAATCTTTGTAACTGGTGCAAACCTTCTCTGACTTGTCTTCCCTAGGATATAACAGCCTAACAAATGTTGTATGGCTAGAACAGCTTCTGTACAAAGTGTTCAAGCCCAAAGCTCCACCAGAAGAACACCTTTCTTTGGCCCCGAATCCTTCAAGTATTTAGGAATATTATCGAATTCACTCTCTCACAGAATGCTCTTTACTTTTAACTATTGTTCTCCATTCACTCTTGATATGAAATTAGTTCAAAGCATAACCATATATATAGTCTTCCAACCCTTTACATAATTTACATATTATTTATTAATTTAGAAAAAACTTCTCTTAATTTATTTAATCTAACTTACATACAAGTAACTCTTTTTTTAACAAATTATAACTCATCTCTTTATTTATCTTCAGTTATTTGAGTTTTAACATATTTAATTTAAAATGTATTAACATTCCCCCACTCATTTTAATATTAAATTCGGAAAATGAGAGATTACCGAGCAAAGAGGGATTATTATGCATCATGAGAAGGTGTGTTCTTCATTAAACCTTCACTTAGTGAAACAACAATCTCTACTCCAAAGTCAGTAGCGGTCTCCGACTTGAACTATGACCGCTTAGGGGAAATAAAGTATTACTGCTCACACATAATGATCTAGGTGTTGACATGAGCTTTTATAACTAGCACTTTACGGCTGTGTGTTGATCCCAGTTTCATGAGTGTATTTGAGATTAAGTCCAAAACTCATAGGAAGCGGCCCCACCCCCACACTCACATAGATGAAATTTTGTCAAGGGTGCTCCTGTAATTCTGACACCCCACTCATACGAGCTACAAATTTCATTAAGAGTTTTTTACTCAACCTTTCCACATTATAGGATAAATGCACTTACATCATAGGGATGAACAATTAAAAAATTATTTACAAAATAAATAATTTAAAAAAACGAATAGCGCATTTCTTACGACCATCGTATGATTCGTTTTTTCCATTGAACCCAATTCTCAAGAGCTCTAGTTCTTGGGTTGGGTATCCTCATACATGGCTCATGATTCTATGGACTTTAGTCCCATCCCCCTCGATGTATTTCAGACCCTATTTTTTGTTAAGGCCTTAGTTAATGGATCTGTAAGATTATCACAAGATTTAACATATTTTATATTAATGATGTCATTACTCAAATAAGATCTCACAGTACTGTGTTTTCTTCTTATGGGTCTAGATTTGCCCTTATAAAAACGGTTACGTACTCTACCAATTGTAGCAGTGCTATCACAATAAATTAAGATAGGTAGTATTGGTTTTTCCCAAAGAGGAATTTCATGCAACAAATCTTTTAACCAGTTTGCTTCCTCACTTGCTAAAGCTAAAGCTATAAGGTCAACCTTCATAGTAGAGTTAGTAATAATAGTTTGTTTTTTAGATTTCCAACATATTGCACCACCACCCAAAGTAAAAATGTAACCAGTGGTAGACAGAGAATCACTTGACAAAGTATTCCAGTCGGCATCACTGAAACCTTCAAGTACAGCAGGATATTTTTTATAAAACAAACCATATAATTTGGTACCAAATAGATATTTCATAACTCGCTCAATGGCTTGTCAATGATCTCTACTAGGCTTGCTAGTAAATTTGCTAAGTACTCCTACTGCATAAGCAATGTCAAATCTAGTACAATCAGTAGCATATCGCAAACTACCAATTATGCTAGCATATTCCTTTTGATTAATAACATCATTGTCATTATTAACAAGAAACAAATGAATACTAGAATCAAAAGGATTAGCTACACTTTTATGATCATGAAAATTATATTTTTTTCAAAATTTTCTCAATATAATGAGACTGCTAAAGATAAATTCCATCGCATATTTTTGAAATTTTCATGCCCAAAATAAGATTAGCCTCACTAAGATCTTTCATATCAAAATGGCTTCTAAGCATATTTTTTGTTTTATTTATAACATGCAAATTAGAGCCAAATATTAGCAAGTCATTCACATAGAGGCTAATAATGACATGTGAGTTTTTCCAAGTTTTATAATAGATGCACTTGTCAGATTCATTTGACTTATATCCATTTTCAATCATGCAGGAATCAAATTTTTCATGCCATTGTTTAGGAGCTTGCTTTAAGCCATATAAGGATTTAGTTAGCTTACACACCTTACTTTCTTAACTATGCTCTACAAATTCTTCGCGTTGGTCCATGTAAATTTCCTCATCTAGGTCCCCATTCAAAAAAGCTGTTTTTACGTCCATTTGATGAATTTTCAAATCATATATGGCTGCAATAGTAATTAGTAATCTAATGGATGTAATTCTAGTGACAGGAGAAAAAGTGTTGAAAAAATCAACATCAGCTTTTTGCTTAAAACCTTTTGCAACAAGTCTAGCTTTATATTTGTCTATTGTGCTATCAGGTTTAAGCTTTTTCCTAAAGACCCATTTAGAACCTATAGTTTTACAACCAGGTGGTAAATCTACTAACTTCCATGTTTTATTAGAAATAAGTGAATCAATTTCATTATTTACAGCCTCTTTTCAAAATACACAATCAAGTGATGACAAAGCTTCTTTCAAAGTAAGAGGATTTTCATCAACATTAAAAACATAATAGTCAGGGCCAAAATCTTTTTCAACTCTAGCTCTTTTACCCCTTCTAAGTTCAATTTCAAGATTTTCTTGATTTTGTGAATGAGTTGAAGAACTAGGCTGAGATAACACATTTTCTATAACTTCTTTGCCCCCACTATTTTTAAATTTAAAAGGAAATTTTTCCTCATGAAAGATAGCATCACCCGATTCAAAAATCACATTATTTTCAATATTCAAAAATCTATAAACTATACTGTTTATTGCATATCCAAGAAAAGCACAAATGGTAGCTCTAACACCCAATTTAGGTATTTTGGGATTTGTTAACCTTAAAAAGGCTAAGCAACCCCAAACTTTAAAATATCCCAAATTTGGTTTATGCCCCTTCCACAACTCAAAATGTGTGAGTCTAGTCTTTTTGTGTGGCACTTTATTTAAAACATGACACACTGTTAAAATTGCTTCGCCCCACAGATTTGGAGGAGCACCTAACTCAATAAGCATGACATTTGTTAAATTAATCAAAGTTCTATTTTTTCTTTCAGCCACACCATTAGATGCAAGTGAGTATGGAGGAGTAGTTTCATGGATAATTCCCAATGACTGAACAAATGAGTTGAACTTAATAGACTCATACTCCCGACCTCTATCACTTCTAAATCTTTTTATTTTTCTACCGAATTGGTTCTCAACTTCTCCTAGAAATTCTTTAAATTTCTTAAAAGCATCATTTTTATTTTTTAATAGATAAACATATGCATATTTAGAGAAATCATCAATAAAGGTGATGAAATACCTGTTTCCTCCTCGAGCTAATTTTCCTTCAAATTCACAAAGATCTGTGTGAATTAGTTCTAAAAATTCAGTATTTCTTTCAACATTTTTATAAGGTCGTTTTGTAATTTTAGCTCGACTGGATGCTTCACATTTTTCAAAGTCTTTTATTAGTCTTGGGATTAATCCTATGTTACTCATAATTTCCACATATCTACTGTTTATATGACACAAGCGAGCATACCAAAAATTCACAGAAGACTGCATATAAACAGAACTAGCAGATGACAAATTATTTTCAATATTTAGTTTGAACATTCCATCACAAGAATACCCTTTGCCCACAAATAATCCTTTCTTAGACATCACATATTGATCAAATTTCATTGTTTGTTTAAAGCCAGCTTTATTCAGTAAATAGCTTGACATTATATTCTTCCTCATGGGCGGAGTATATAGCACATCTTTCAAAGTGAGCACACGTCTAGAGGTAAATTTTAGCTCAACCTCACCGCTCTCAAGTACCTTGGTTTTACTAGAGTCATCAAGCATAATTGTTTTTTCTTCTTTAAAATGAGTGTATATTCTGAACTAATTTTTATCATAGAAGACATGTCTATTGGCACCAGAGTCTGCCCACCGCCCTTTAACATATTGGACCATGTATATGTCTGTAATCATAGCCACTAAAGGCTCTTCGGTAACATTAGCCTGTGGGGCAGATCCATGTTTCCGAAATTTGCAAAATCGAGCAATATGCCCACTCTTGCCACAGACAAAACATGCATTAACTTGTTGGTTATTGGAAGGGGGGTCATTGGTTCTTATTCTTTTGACTAGGGTTGCCCCTATTGTGAGGTCTACCACAATTTTTTATATATTTCTTTCTTGGCCTCAATTGAGTATTTTTAGGAAAATGATCTTTGGGCTGGTTATTACTTGCTGAAATTAAATTTACCTTGGTGGTAGAATGTCCATTATCTTCTTGTGTTATAAGTGCATCTTGTCCTCTAACTTCCTCCTTTATGCGGATGCGAGTGATCAAGGATTCTAAGGACATCTCCTTTTGCTTATGGCGCATTGATTTTTGGAACTCTTTCCATGATAGTGGTAGCTTGTCAATGATACCAGTCACAATAAGGTTGTCATCAATCTTTATGCCTTCCGATCTAACTTCTGGTACGATCATTTGAAAGTCTTGAACCTGTTCCACAACAGATTCAGTATCCACCATTTGATAGCGAAAGAAACGACTAGCGGCATATTTCTTTGCACCAGCTTTTTCAGTGTCATATTTGCTTTGTAAAACTTTCCAAATTTTCTTTGTAGAATTGCATGTAGTATTATAATAATCATAAAAATGATCCTCAAGACAATTTAAAAGATAATGACGACATTTATACTCATCTTGTTTATACTTATCTATTTTTTCTTGATGATCATAAAGTTCGTCTTCGGTCATATCGTCAGTAGAGACCTTGTTTGGATTTTTCTCAGTGAGGACATAGGCTACCTTAAAAAGGCTTAGATAGAAAAGGACCTTGGCTTTCCATATTTTGAAATGGGCTCCCTTAAAACGGAAGGGCTTGTTGAGATCTCCAACATTGTCATTTGGCCTCTCAGTTGTTGGCTCCATTTGGAATCTCCTTAAAATTGTAGGTGCAAACATAATAATAATGGAAACAACACAAAGAGAAACTGAATAATACGCTGAATATTATTAAATTGAAGAAATGAACACAGCATTATTTGGACTAAGGCGCGGCACTCGCTCTCTTTAAGGAGATTCAAGCCCTTAGTTGGTTAATCTTTATAACCGGTGCAGACCTTCTCTGACTTGTCTCCCTCAGGATACAACAGCCCAACAAATGTTGTATGACTAGAACAGCTTCTGCACAAAGCGTTCAAGCCCAAAGCTCCACCAGAATAACACCTTTCTTTGGCCCCGAATCTCTCAAGTATTTAGGAATATTATCGAATTCACTCTCTCACACAATGTTCTTTGCTTTTTACTATTTCTCTCCATTCACTCTCGATATGAAATTAGTTCAAAGCATAGCCATATATATAGTCTTCCAACCCTTTACATAACTTACATATTATTTATTAATTTAGAAAAAACTTCTCTTAATTTATTTAATCTAACTTACATACAAGTAACTCTTTCTTTACCAAAAAATAACTCATCTCTTTATTTATCTTCAGTTATTTGAGTTTTAACATATTTAATTTAAAATGTACTAACAATATATATATATATATATATATATATATATTTCAACTCTTGTCCCAAAATTTGGAGCCTTTCTCTAACGCCTAAATGGCCTAGGCCTAGGGCGGGCCCTAGATCATGCCAAAAGTTGAAAAACTTAAAAGCCTTAGGACCAACTTGTAGCTTTTGACCAAAGGAAATACAGGCTGGGGCATGATCTGATATTCCAGGAGCTAGGAATTCTACAGTAACATATTTAAAGCAAGGAAGCAAATAATATGTAGATTACAATCAAACAACAAATAATGATGATCAAAAGAAAATAAGAATCTCTCATCAAAAAAAAGAAAATAAGAATCATATCATGCATGCAATTGGGAAAAAGAAAGTAAGGAACTCCAAACAAAGAGCAAAAATCATATCATGCACGCAATTGAGAAAAGAAAGCAATGATTCTCAAAGGGATACATGAAAGCAAATAAAATTACAATTAAAATCTAATGAAACCATAATTAAAGCCATTATACAGGATGTCAGAGCACGATTAAACGGCTGTAAGAAAGTCAAGAATTTTGTTTAAAGCCTTTTCTTTTTTTTATTATTATAGAGTTTCAGTTTATAACATCTGCTTTTGATAAATATATTATTTATCATCAAACCAAGATATTAATTGGTTTTTAGTATAAGCAAGAATTGATTCTCAAATCTCTTATTCAATTATCAAACCTTATCAGTTGAGATAATTAGAACCCACAATATTTGACCATTAGTTGTTCTTTGTTTTTGGATTGAAGTTGCTAGTAGTGCATGTATATAAGTTAAAAACAAATAATATAAATGTTTGTTATGAATGACAATTTTTTTTTTAATAGTTTCAATCTATGGCGTCTACTTTTGATAATTATGTTCTTTATCATCAAATCAAGATACCAATCGGTTTTTGTAGCAGGTAGGGATTGAATCTTAGATATTTTATTTAACCATCAGAGACACATTTTACCAATTGAGCTAATTGAAACCCACAAACGAATGACAAATTGAGTTCAAAGAATATCTTGTAAATAGATAAAAAGATGGAAAACAATTACTTGCAAATGTATAAGAATAGTCGCCCCTAAGGTAAATTTATGTAAAAAATTGTCCCAATTATTTTTAGAAAAATGTTATATTTATAATATTTTCACAACAAATTTTAAGTGGTGGGTTGTTATTGGTTGTTATGAGTAAGTAAAAAAGTAATTTAAGCCGTAAATTCAAATTTGAACCAATAACAACTTACTACTTATGATTTGTTGTGAAAATGTTGTGAGCGTATCACTCATTTTTTTTTTAATTATTATTAAGTTTGAAAAAACATCGATGACTCAATTTAATTCCTACGGGTTGCCTTGGCTTTTAAATAATAATGGATTGAATTAGATTATGTTAGAAATTTCTCAACCAAAGATGATCGGGTTGAGTTGAAATATGTCATAAACTTAACCCAATTTGACAACAAACCGTAACTTGGACGCCAATTCCCATGATGAAAAGTAAGCCAGCTGAATTACTTATTTTATAAACATATAAAATAGAGTCAAATTGTCTAAGTCAAGCTTGACCCGTGGGTTTCAGTTAACTCAACAGATAAAGTATCTAATGATTGAATAAGAAATTTAAAGTTCAATTCTTGCCTACACTAAAAATCGATTGGTATCTTAATCTAATGAAAAAAAAAAACTATCATTAGGAGTGGACACCCAAAATTATAACTTTCTTTAAAAAAAAAAAAAAAAAAGTCAAGCTTGACCCATTCAACACTCTCACAACAATTTGTGAATGCTTCTCCAATGTCCAGCATGTTTGACAAAATTGGGTCAGTCCAAATTTCTTAAAGAGACCAACAAAAACTTCCCAGTTATATACAAAGCCAAAATCCATGACCTTAGTGGGCCTTTGCTAAGGAATAGCACAGTGCATTAATTAATTGCTACCCAAAAAAAAATCCATAAGGTCCATAAAAATCTCAGTGCCTTTGTTTTCATTCACTGAGCATTCTTGTCAAACATCTCAAAAAATATAGCATTTAGCATCTTAAAACCTAATTTTATAACATATAACACACTACTTTACAATACTACCTATATCAAAACTTCTATTTTTTTTTTTTACCATTTCATTTAAATAATGTTTCTTTATTATTTTTCAATAATTTTTTATTTTTCCTCTCTCTCCTCTGTCTCCCTCTCTCTTCTATTTCTCTCTCTTTCTCACAGCACTGCCGGCACCACAGTACGAACCACCCACCAAAAACTCACCACCCATACCACAACCACCACTAACAAAAAGAGAAAAAAAAAATCACAGCAGAAAGACACTTCCAAATCATCCACATCCACATCCACCCACAACTACCACATCCACTCACCACTACCAACCAAAAAAAAAAAAAAAAAAAAATCCACCATCGCTGCCACCAACAAACCCACTAGCAGACGCATCACGCTAAACCAAAACCCACAGGACATGGACACCACTTCCCTCCCCGTCATCATCTTCTTCCAGGGCGCGGCTCAACGTTCTCCTTCGCACTTGTAAATCAAATCAAGACCCACCCCAACCAAATCAAGGCCCAAAATCAAATCAAAGATTTGATAGCATGTAGTTTTGTGTCAACCTTGCACGATCAGAGCCCAATTGGACCCAAGAAGAACCACGCAAAACACAAAAAAATAAAAAATAAAAAATTCTCCATTGTCTCCACCAAACCATAGCCATCGAACCCACAATCCATGACTACAATCATTGGACCACAGCCATCGGCATCCCACAATCGTCGAAGCACAATCATTGACAGAGCCCACTAATCGGCGAAGCACAGAGAGAGAAGACAGGAGAAAGAAGTGAGAGAGGAAAGAGAAAGATAGAACAGAGAGAGAGCGTTGAGTGAATAAAAAAAAAATCGGCTTGGCTTGATGCTCCAGCTTGGGTTTCGTTGGAGAGGGAGGCAGAGACGTTGAGCAAAAGGAGAGAGAGAGAGAGAGAGAGAGAGAGAGAGTAAAGAAATGGTGAAACAGGGAAGAAACAGAATGAGAAAGACAAAGAAGAAAAGAAAGTAGGCCTCATTGGATAAAAAAATAATATAAAGTTTTACAATTTGTAAACAGTGCGGTCTCAAATATGAGATTGCATTTTCATCAATTGCAAAAATTATATCATTTAATAGGTTAGATGGAGCAAGCTTTTGGGTTAAAAATGCTAAAAAAATAAGATTTTTAGCATTTGAAAGGTTTGATAAAAATACTCTTATGATGATAAAGATTTGACGTGAATTCCAAAAAATAACCCATAAGGTCCATGACAATCTTTTCATTTCAAATGTACAACGGCAAATTAGAACTTACTCATACGTAGTTTGACTGAAATTTAAGTTGCTTAACTATGATTTAAAATTTGACATTTTACCTACCGAGATTTAACCAAAATTTAAATTGCCTACCTGTGATTTGAGATTTCGTCTAAGGATAATTTAAAAAAAAAACCTATTTAATCTTGTATTTTTATGTTTTTTTGTGTTTGGATAATTATTGGGTACTTCCGGAGTATCATAAATATGTACTTCTCCCTCACATAATTGTGGGTCCCACTAATTAAATTTATGGTAGGACCTCTAATTCATGCGAGAGAGGGGAGTACGCATTTATGGTACTCACGGAGTATTTAATAATTTTTCTTCATATTTTTTGAGGAGAGAGACATAAAAGTTGAGCAAAATTACATATTTAACTTTGTTTTTAACAAAGGTGGGTTATAAAAATCTAACCAAACTAACTTTAAGTGAGTAAAATGTTAAACTTTAAATCACAAGTATGCAATTTAAATTTCAGTCATGGATAAATTGTAATTTGTCCTACGTATAATATTAGGATCCCCTTTTGAGTTCTTTGGGTTGTCTAACCTTAAATTTTTGCCATATATCATAATGTCTTGAATTTTTCATTACAAAAGGTTTATTCAAGATGTCATGTCTCATTTTAAACCACAAAGAGGACTAAGACGAGGTGATCCTCTCTCGCCTTTCCTTTTTGTTCTTATATCTGAGGTGTTATCAAAGCTTATAGAAAGAGAGGCTGTTTCTAACAAAATCAATGGGTTTAAATTAGCAAGTGACTTGGCCCCTATTACTCATCTACAATTTGCAGATGATCTATTCATCTTTGCCCAAGCAAATGAGGAGAATATGAACTAGATAAAAGTCTATCTAGACACTTTTGAAAAGTAGTCTGGACAAAAAGTAAAATTCTTCAAATCTGTAATTATTTTCAATAGAAATATGTCTTAAGCTTACAAGAGGCGGTTGGCCAATTTGATAGGTATAAATGCTTCAACCAAAAAAGAGAAGTATCTTGGCCTTCCAATGGTTTAGGGTAGAGAAAAGAAGGCTGTTGTAGTGGAAATTATAGAAAAGCTGAAACAGAGGCTTCAAGGTTGGAAAATGAAAACTCTTTCCCAAACGGGAAGAACCACCCTTATATCCTCAGTTGCTGTAGCTATGCCTTCCTATCAAGCCTTGTCTCTACTCCTCCCCAAAAAGGTATGTGAAAAACTTGACTCCCTTAATAGGAATTTTTGGTGGGGTTGTAGTGATGAGAAAAAACATGGGCTTTTCTTAAAAGTTGGGATTCTATATGCACTCCAAAAGCATTGGGTGGTCTTGGAATTAAGAAAACTGAGGACATGAACAAAGCTCTTGTAGCTAAATTAACTTGGGAGGTGGCTAGTAATGCAAGGAAGCCTTGGGTAACAATGTTTCAGAAGAATTATGTAAGGGGTAAGAATTTCATGAAGACGCCTATACCCATATCTATCTCTTGGTCATCTTAGAGTATCTTTAGTTGCAAAGATGTGGTAAAAAAAGGGCTTTGTCATAAAACTGGGAATGGGTGAAATACTTGGATTTTGGATGATCCTTGAGTCCCTGAAGAATAAGATTTCATTCCAAAAGTTAAAAGTGGAGTTGTTCTAACTGAGCATTTGGTGACCAATCTCATTGATCAAGACAGTCGCCAATGGGATAGGGGAAAGTTAGTTGAACTCTTTATTCCATAATCAGTTAATAGAATTCTTGGAATTCATCTATCACACCGAGTCTCCCATGATCAAATTTTTTGGTGCCTCCCTCCATCAAGGGATTTTATAGTTAAATCAGCCTACAATATTCTAAGATCAGTAGCTCAAGCCCCCCATCAACATCTAAATAGTAAAGACTGGAAAAATATTTGGAAACTCAAAGTAAATAAAAGACTCAAACATTTGTTATAGAAAGTAGCTTGGGGAGTTCTTCCGATTTGTGTAGTTATAAATAACAGGTTCCCCATTCCTTCTACTGATTGTTGTTCGTGCAAAAATGCCCCGGAAACTCTTGATCACATATTCCTTCAATGTGACTAGGCATCCCAAATATGGCTCCTTGCTCCATGGCCTCTCAATCTTCAAAATATGGGTAACATTTCCATCTTTGATTGGATAAAGAAAATTCTAAATCCTAAAAGCCTGCTTGGTCTAGATGATTATAATGTAAAGTATTTTTAACTCTATGCTCTAATAGTCCTTGACCAAATTTGGGTGACAAGGAATAAAACCAGGTTTGATAGAAAGTATTCCAATCCTTTGGAGCTTTCTAGACAAGTTTTGAGACTATATGAAGAACATAGAAGGACAATTTGCACAGCCCTATAAGGAAAGTGATATGGAAGCCTCCTCCATGTGGGTGGGTTAAATTAAATTTTGATGTTGCTACAAGAGAAGAAAAAACTTCTCTAGCTATAGTGGGCAGGGATGACAGAGGAGTTCTGATGTTTGCTTGGGTAGATCAACTTGAGCCAAGTAGTCCTTTGGTGGGTGAAGCTAAAGTTGCACTTTGTGCCATTAAGAGAGCCATTGAAAATGGGTTCTCTAAAATCATTGTGGAAGGAGATGCTTGGAATGTGATAAATCCTTTGTGTAATGTAGGAATGACACCTCACTGAAGTATTGTAGAGGTGATTACAAATATTTTGGAATTTGTAAAGTGTTTTGATGTTATTTCATTTTCTTTTATGTACAGAGAGGGCAATGTTCCAACCCATCTTTTAGCCTAATGGGCGGCTTTTGTTAATTGGGTAGGGTCATTTTCCATCTCTAAGGTCCTTCTCATAGTATCTAAGGCTATGGAGAGAGATGGTTCTAGGCCCTTCCTCTTTTTGTACTCTGATATTCATAAATAAAATTTTTATTCGGCAAAAAAAAAAAAGGATGTCATTGTCTTATGAGTCAATAACATTACCTCATTTCTCAAGTACGAAGACCACATTTGTAGTGGACTCTAGCTAACTCAACTGGTAAAGTTTCTGATGGTTGAATAAGAGATCTGGAATTCAATCCCCGCCTACACCAAAAACTGATTGGTGTCTTGATCTGATAATAAAAAACTATCATCAAGAGCGGATGTCATAGGTTGAAACTTTCTCTCAAAAACAAAAAAAAACAAAAACAAAAAAGGCCACATTTGTACATTACCTCATTTCTCGAGTACGAAGACCACATTTGTTATATGAAAGACAAAAAATCTTATCAAAACCCGGATGTTTTCATCCTTGATACTCGCAATTTTATTCTTCAAAAAGTAATTGTTTGTACACATTTAGTATAAACCATTCACTTCACGGGAATTAATTATTGCATACTTAGTGTATATTGTTAATACGCATCACTTATTTTATGTGTTAATTGTGAACATTTTCAAAAAATATAGATGGCACTCATGGAATTATGGACACTTCAGGTACAAAGTGTTCATTAACAAATGTGTAATCCCTTACTTGACGTGGGACTGTAATTGAAATCTCTTTTTTTTTTCTTTTCCCTTTTTTTTTTTTTTAAGCTATCTTTGGCCCCTTAACTTAGTTTTTCATCATTCTCCATCAATAATCACTAATTCCATCTCTGCATAAAAGACAAAACAAACCCATTTGGGTCATTACGTTACTACCTAGCAATCATGCAATTTCACTTTTTTGGTGGGTAATTAAAGGGAATCTTGGCTCATAACTGAGTATAATGAATAGGGGCTAATTAAAGGGATTTTTGACTCTTAACTGAGTATAATGAATAGTGGGTTCGATTTGGATGTCACTTTCCATTTATACTAGTCCATTACTATTTCTTTTGTGTTTTGTGTTTTTTTTTTTTTTTTACACTGGCTTTTAGATAACCGATTGAGATTAATTTATTTTGCTAAAATTGAAAATTTTTTCTTGAAAGTATTGTAGATAAAGATAAAAAGTTATCTAAAGTAGTAGAATGTGACTCATAAATAGTACTAAAAAGTGCAGTGAGATTTATGAATAGTAACAAAAATAAACTGAATAATAAAAAAAATTAGCAAAATTTTTTTTTGCCAAACAGTAAGTTGATTAAGGATATACATAAGAAAGAATTGTAACTAATGTGAAAATAAAAGGAGGCATCATAAGTGAGTTTCTTATCATTATAAAGGATTTTTTTTTTTTCAAAATAACCAAATCCTTCAAACAATTTCATTAGTTAGCAAGATTTTAAAACTATTTAGCAATCTAATAAATTGAGTCTCTTAGACTCGATTTTGCTTTTTGAAATTTCAGTTGTAAATCAAGTGTCTCACACTCGAGTTTCATACTCGAGAGTAAAACACTCGAGTTCCATAGAAGAATTTTAAAGTACAAAATCGAGTCTAAGGGACTCAATTTATTAGATTGCTAAATAATTTCCAAATCTTGCTAACTAATGATATTATTTGAGGGATTTGGTTATTTTGAAAAAAATCCTCATTATAGATATGCATCAAAGATTAGCATTAAATTCATATATCTTTGCACTAGTGATGGATGAACTCACTATGTTAGATAGAAGAGAAAGAACTTGGTGTATGCTCCACTCCTTTTTCTTTTTCTTTTTTGGTTGAAAAGCCACTTGATATATGAGCTTTGCAAATGATATATATAATTTTAGTAGATGAAACTAGAAGCAAAGTTAACTTGAGGTATATGAGCTTTGCAAATGATATATATAGTTTTAGTAGATGAAACTAGAAGCAAAGTTAATGTCAAGTTAGAAATTTGATGAGACATTTTAGAATTTGAAGGTTGTTGATTTAATAGGACTAATACAAAGTACGTGGAATGTAAGCTTGATAAAAGTAAAAATGAAAATAAAAGGGTAGTCAGACTCGATGGTTAAGAGATACTAAAGAGAAAGAATTTTCGATATCTTGGATCCCTAATTCATAAAGATGGAGAGATTAAAGAAGAAGTGAATCGTAAGATAAGAGCAAGTTGGTTAAAGTGGAGAGGTGCATTAAGACTTCTATAAGACCAACAATGCTTTATGACATTGAATGTTGTTTTGCTAATTACTAACATATTCATAAAATGAGTGAAGTTGAAATAAGAATATTAGGATAACATATCCATTAAATGAGTGTTGTTGAAATAAGAATATTAGGATAGATGAATTCATGATTAGACCATTATATGATGCCATAGGCATTCAACTCGCTCTTTAAGCTAGAACAATGTTCATGGTGGTGTAACGCTACACCAAACTTATATGTGGTGTTGGACTGTCATGCCAAGCTCTAGGTAGTTATGGCTATTGGTTAAAACTCAATGGAGCTTCCTTATCCAAAAAAAAAAAAAAAAATCAACAGAGCTTGTGAGATCCATTTTCAAAGCAAGTGAAGAACCAAGTTCTTTGAAATTGATAGTCAAGGTTTGATTTTTTTGGGTTCTTGTACATCTGATTTGAGTTTGATTTTAATGATTTGTTTGAGCTTGATTTGAATTTGTAGTGGGTGTAGGTTTTTTTTTTTTTTTTTTTTTTTTTTTTTTTTTTTTTTTTGTGGTGTTATCGAATGCTATATTCGATGCATGAAAATTAGAGAAAATCTTCTTGAGTGAAGATCCTCCTATCTTGGGATGGCAATTCATGTTCACGGGTCGGGTTCAAGTCGTGTCAAGTCATAAGTATTCGACAAAATGGGTTGACCTGAACTTGGCTTGTTTAGTAAACGTGTCAGGAATCCTCAATCCGAACGCAACCTATTTATTAAACAAGTCGACTTAGACTCGACCCAACCTGACACGTTTAACTTGTTTAATTCACAAGTCATGTAAAAGTCAATAAAAATAACTCGTTTAATAATCTATTTGATTAATAGGTTATACCTAACCTATATAATTTTTATCAATTTCTATATATCTAAAATTAAAATACAATTACAACCATAAGTATAGTAATAAACATATAAAAAAACCATAAATTAAGCAGTAATATTTATATAAAAAAAAAACACTTAATAAACTAAACAGGTCAGGGTTCGCTCGTTGAACCCGAACCCGACACGTTTATTAAATGGGTTAACGTGTCAACCTGAATATGACTCGAACTCGTTTAGCCTAAACCCATGACCTGTTTATAAACGGGTTAATCATGTCGGGTTCGCAGGTCGTGTTAGATTTTGCCATCCCTACTCTTGTCAAAGAATTTTTTTTATTATTCAAAATAAGTTTTAGTAATTTTTTTGGTATAAAAATTATTTTTAAAATAATTAATGATGGCTTCATTATTCAGCGAAATGTAATTGTATGTATCCCTTCCATAATATTTAATAGAAGGCTTTTCTTCCCCTTGACAAATGGTGCCTCTCCCATTAAATAAATTAATTAGAATAGGTTGAAGGACAATGAAGTTTTTTTTTCAGAATAGGTTGAAGGACAAATGGTGCCTCGTTTAGAATAGGTTGAAGGACAAATGGTGTCTCTCCCATTATAGTGGTCCAATATAATACCAACCCTTTCTTCATGATCATCTTCCAACAACAACCCCCCTCCAAAAAAAAAAAAAAAAAAAAAAAAGAAAACTTCCAACAACTATACTAAAATAAACGAATATAAAAATATTATGATAGGCCACCTTGTCTCTTTTTTATGTAAGCCCATGTGAAACTTACAAAGTTCCAAGCAGACAAGCCCTAATTGGCTGTTTAAGTAGAATTATTCTTCTATAATATTCCACTCCCAACTCTATAGTCTATAATCATACTAGTTTCTTAGTACCATTCACTGAGTCTTTTACCTTACAAACTAAGGGTTTGTTAGGTTGGTTAGTTTGAGTAATATTGTTTGAGTGTTTTTGATATACATATAGATGAAAAAGTGTATTAAAATGTGTATAAAGTTATTTAAAATGTGAAAAAATGTGTTATAACTTAGCTGCCAAATACCCTCTAAATAGCCAAGTACTACTCTTTCTCTACCATTTTTCCATTTTTTCTGTTTTTCTCCTTTTTCAAACAAAAAGCCAATACTTCCTACTCAGCAATTTGGCTAAAACCAAAGTACTTATGCTTATTAGTATTACTCAATATTGTAATATACTAAAACAAAACTAAAATCCCAGAAAAAAACATAAGTACTCGAGAATGAAAAGTTTGTCTCTCATATGATTTGGAGGAAAATAAATTTTTTTTTTAAATCCCTAACCTTCTAGGATTAATAAAATCATCTCTACTCTTTAGTTGTATGATTTTTTTTTTAACAAATAACGTGACTCTTTTTTTTGAAAGGGGAATGTTCATTTAATTAGCAACGTAAAAATGTATACAAATAACGTGACTTTTAAATAATATATATAAATTGTTTTATTAATCATAACATATTAAATGGAAGAAAATTATTTTAAAACTGGTTTGGAAAAAAAAATATATATCTAATTCAATGTTTAAACACACTAAACTGATTAACGTAACTCAAATACTTCAATAAAAACACCCTTATCAAACGCATTATTTATTTAAGATTTCACCGTTTTCCATGTATAAACACCAAAAACTTTTGTTCAAACTCGCTGACCATTTGCACCCTATATTTTTCCAATATATTGGAGGCCAAAGTGATTGTGATATCTAATCTATTATATACCACAGTACCATTTTCTTTTTATTTAAGTTATCTGTGTCATCCAATAATCATAGTCACAAAACATAACGTCTGGAAAGGATAAAAAGTCACATTCACATTTCTGACTCGGAGTGAGAGTGAGACTGTGAGAGTGAGAGAGAGAGAGAGAGAGAGAGGGTAGAGTGTACATGACTAGAGTGTGAGTTTTCTGCCAACTTGAGCATAAAAACAGAGCACTCTGTTTGCTTATCCTTAAAAAAAAGAAAAGAAAGGAAAGAACTTTGAGGTAATTTTGTGTGGCCATGGCAGCTCGCAGATTCTCGTCCTTGCTTTCTCGCTCTCTTGCTGCCTCTTCTTCATCTGGGTCTTTTTCTCTGCTTTCCTCTCTAGGTGATGATGATGATGAGTGATACCTTTTCTGTAATTTTGTTGCTTTTTCTCTTTCTGTCTATTGGTTTCACTTGCTTTTATGTTTCCTTACATGACTGATGATTATAACATCTTTGTATCTTCATGACTTGTGTTTGGTGTAAAAAATTTTCTTCTACTTATTTTCATTTGTATAGAAGATAGTTAGAAAGCTAAAAACTTTATTGTGTGAGAGACAACAAGATAAATTTTTTTTGAATCTGAATATTTCCTTTTTTGCTTTTTGAAAAGTCTTTATCACTGTATAAGGACTGAAAAAAGGAATTGTATATAACTTTGAGTAAGCCTGGCTTGGTTGGGGTTTTGATGATGAACAAGATCAATAAAGGACTAGAGTCAACAAGACAACAAGTCATGGTTTTTGAGAGATGGGATTCCTTCTTATTTGGAAAGTTAATCTAGAATGATATAGGAAAACCATTTTCTATTTGGTGAATATAACAAGAAGGGAACATGTAATTTGGTGCAGATTGGAAATAAACAGTTACTAAAATTCTACTCCACCACTACATGCAATATTTAAGCCTTTTCCCTAGTTTTTCTTATTATTTTTATTTTTATTTTTATTTTTATTTTTTTTAGTTTTGATTGTTACATCTTTTACCAAACTTGTATGATGAAGTTATTTACAAAATTTGATACTCAGGAAGAAGTTCTGGCTGTGGGAGAAGCATCCACAGGTTTAGCACAGCTGCAGCAGCTGAGGAATTAATCATTCCACCTGTTCAGATAAATTACACTCAGAATCTGATTAATGGGCAATTTGTAGATGCTGTATCAGGTAATTGTTATTATTATTCTTTGAACAAGACTAATAGTTTACTTTCTTTCTATGTTTGTCATGGGGTACTTTTACTAATTGGTATTTTACAGTATTTCTATGACTGATGATTCCTGATGGAGCTAATCTTGGACATTCTATTGGTCTCAGGAAAAACATTTCCAACATATGACCCTCGCACTGCGGAAGTGATTGCTCATGTTGCTGAAGGTGATGCAGAAGATATCAACCGTGCTGTAGCTGCTGCTCGCAAGGCATTTGATGAGGGACCATGGCCAAGGATGACGGCTTATGTAAGAAGAATACGCCTTTGGTTTTGTTTTGCTATTCAATTAGTATGTGAGTGATTCCTAAATGTATCCAAATTTTATGATACATTTGCAAACCATATATGGGTTTCAGGAAAGATCAAGGATATTGTTGCGCTTTGCTGATTTGGTTGAGAAACACAGTGATGAGCTTGCTGCTCTAGAGACATGGAACAATGGCAAGCCTTATGAACAGGCAGCCAAATCTGAATTACCACTGATTATACGGTTATTTCACTACTATGCTGGTCAGACCACTAAAGCTAATTATATATTTTTGCTTTTATTTCAGAGTGCATTGTGTTTTTTTCTAATCATTTTTTTTTATAAATTATTCAGGCTGGGCAGATAAAATCCATGGACTAACAGTTCCAGCCGATGGAGATTATCATGTGCAAACATTGCATGAACCAATTGGAGTTGCAGGACAAATCATTCCCTGGAACTTTCCTCTTGTCATGTTTGCTTGGAAAGTTGGGCCTGCTCTAGCATGTGGTAATACCATTGTCCTAAAGACAGCAGAGCAAACACCATTGACAGCACTCTTTGTGGCAAAGCTATTCCATGAGGTGGGCTTGTTGATTGTTTACACATTATTTTTCTTTGCTTTGTTTGCTCAAGAATGATCTTGTAATTTATTCTGCATCCTTTATGACAGGCCGGTCTTCCTCCAGGTGTTCTAAATATAGTTTCTGGCTATGGTCCGACTGCTGGTGCAGCACTTGCCAGCCATATGGACGTGGATAAGGTATATTGGGATCACTAGTATTCAGGCTACATAAATTTATAGCTGATGAATCAGTTATATAGAGAGCAACTTAACTGGTTCCTTGAAATCATTTTTCTATTCCTGCCAATATTCATTGAACTTTTACTGTTAGTCATAATAAAATTATATTTCACGTTGCCACACAGAGTCTGAGTCTGTGGGGATTCTGGCCAGCATATATTTCGTATCACTTGTCATGGCCTTGAAACCACTGATCTGGGAAAACTTAACCTTTTTTTTTTAATTTTTTTTTTATTATTATTATTATTTTTTTTTTGGACAATTGCACCACTTGTTTTGAAACTATTACGAATGCCTTTGCAGCTAGCTTTCACAGGATCAACTGATACTGGAAAGATTGTACTTGAATTGGCTGCAAGAAGCAATCTTAAGCCAGTAACACTAGAGCTAGGAGGGAAATCACCATTCATAGTATGTGAGGATGCTGATGTTGATAAGGCTGTGGAGCTTGCACACTTTGCTCTATTCTTTAATCAGGTTTGTTCAAGTGGTTTTCCACAGCTGGATTTGTAAGATGTGGATGCTTTATTTGATAGATGAATGCTATATTGTCTCCAGGGGCAATGCTGCTGTGCTGGTTCTCGTACATATGTACATGAACGTGTACACGATGAGTTCTTAGAGAAAGCAAAGGCACGTGCTGTGAGGCGTGTTGTTGGTGATCCCTTCAAGAAGGGTGTGGAACAAGGTCCTCAGGTACGTACATGAGGATGAAATGGTTGTCACATTCTTATTAATTCCAAAAATTCTGGTTTATCTATCTTTGGCTGTCCTTGGCAGTTTAAATTAGACCTCTAGTAAATTTGTCCAGTTCCTGATTCATAGTTTGATGTGGATGGCTTTCAATAATACAGCAGCCTTCTCTATTTTGTTTTGGCTCAATGGGATTGTGAATATAACAAAACCTAAGGACTTTTTAATTCAAATTAACATAAAAATCCATGGGAGTAATACATTTTTCAAAGGTGTTGAGACCATGTTCTATTTCATCTTACTCATGTAATGTCTAACAAATCAAGTGATGCTGTTTCTGGACCTTATGAAAATCCCAGATTGACTCGGAGCAATTTAAGAAAGTCCTTAGATACATAAGATCTGGAATCGAAAGCAATGCCACCCTTGAATGTGGAGGTGACAGACTTGGCTCCAAAGGCTACTTCATTCAGCCCACTGTCTTCTCAAATGTTCAGGTACTGATAATTCCTCTCCAATAATTTCTCTATTATGCATGAAATACCAAATGATGTAACATGAATTTGATATTTTCGTCAATCAGGATGATATGTTGATAGCACAGGATGAGATCTTTGGCCCAGTGCAATCTATCTTCAAATTCAAGTGAGTCTTAAACTTCCTGCAGTCTGCTAAAATTGTCACGAACACTTACATCTTTTCCATATTCTAAGTTGTAGCTATGGAAGAAACATACGTCCTACCTACAATGTTATTTGGTCAACAGTAAAAAACAAAGAACAAACGAAGGGCTACATTTAAAACACCATGAAAAAGAAAACTGAAAACTGGTCTCTTTATGTACGTGCCAACAAAAAAGAATAATGTACTTATTTGTGTTTGTACTTAAAAGTCTCCTCCAAATTTTGTACTCTATGCCAGGGATCTTGATGAAGTAATAAGAAGGGCGAATGCAACACGCTATGGTCTAGCTGCAGGAGTTTTTACTAAAAACTTGGACACTGCCAACACCTTGACCCGAGCCCTAAGAGCTGGTACTATATGGATTAATTGCTTTGATGTGTTCGATGCTGCGATTCCTTTTGGTGGGTACAAGATGAGCGGTATAGGCAGGGAGAAGGGAATCTACAGCCTTAATAACTACTTGCAAGTCAAGGCTGTTATTACTCCTTTGAAGAAGGCAGCGTGGTTGTAAGTGTTGAGTTCCGCCTTATTGTAATAATCTCATTTCCTAAATAAAGGAGAGCATACAGACGCCGGCTTGTAAAAATGCAAAGAAAGTATCAATTTCCCCAAGACAACTTGCTTGTTTGTACTTGACTGCCCCAATGTTGCTGTTGCATCTTTGTCAAATCCTGGTGTTCAGTTGCCTTGTGTTGCTGCATGACACTTTGAGTGATGATGATTTTGTTATTTTGTGCTATCTTTCTCATGTGAATGGTGTTGCACCTCTTCTACCGAGGGTAAAATTTATCATGTGGTTTATCTTTAACCTGACTGCAGTTATGGCTAACATTTTCTGAGGCAAATGCCATTGACTCATTGATGTCAGGCTTAAGACATTTGTTAATCTTTCTGTTTAGTAAAAATTGTACACAAGGGTTGTTTACAGTTCAAAATGGAAAATAAGACCGAGTAAGTACGCTTTGTTGGTGCATGATCTCTCCATTTTACTTAAAATTGATTCAAGGTTAAGATTTTATTTCTTAGATCTTATTATGTATAGAATTTCACATAACTCCCAAGAAGTTGCTGAGTTAAACTTCCAAACACAATTTCAGCCTCGTGCCTTCGTTCTCTCCTTGAGAAGTCTCTGTTTTCTCCTTGTGAGGATATACATTCTTTCCAGTGAAGCCTCGTCCCTCTTCTTCATCTGCCTCTATCTTCTCTTTTGAACTACCAGCTAAGTATGTACCATCTCTAAACCTTTCTCTCCCTAGTTATTCTCTCTTATACTTTCTTTTCTGGCAGAGGATTCAGTTGACACAATAACTTCACAAGCGGCCGAACTCAGCTGGCAGAAAAGCAAAATCAACCTTGACGTGTTCCCTACTTCTAATGAAGACTCAAAAAAAACTTCTAATTGGTAAGATCCTTACCAACAAAGCCTTTCCAAAGTCACTAGTCAAGGAAATATTGATTAAAGCCTGGAATGTCATAAATGATGTGGAGGTGTCTGCAGTAGATAAGAATATATTCATGTTCTCCTTTAAACATGAAGCTGATGTGAGACGGGCATGGGACAGAAGACCCTGGACAGTCAAAGGAGAACACTTAGTGCTTAAACGCTTCAGTCCAGATATTAGTGTCTCTGAAGTAGACTTTTCTTTCACAGAGTTCTGGATCCAAATCCATGGGCTTCCGCTCAACAGGAGAAGTAAGGAAAATGTGCTTAAAATTGGAAGCATGGCAGGCAGAGCACTGGATACAGATCTGGTTGTCCCTGGGTCAGGGGTATGGAGTAGAAATGTTAGAGTCAGAGTTGAAATAGATGTGAGTTGCCCGTTGGTTCCAGGTTTTCCTTTGGAAAGAGACCAACTTCCTGATTTATGAATCCCATTCAAGTTTGAAAAGTTGGGAAATTTCTGTTATGGATGTGGAATGCTAGGCCATGATTAGCGTGATTGTCCGGATAAAGGGGTTCAGTTACTCTTAAAAGGAGTTAGCTTTGGTTTCTATGGAAAATGGTTGAGAGCAGACAATGAAGAGTTTCAACCGGGGATTAATTTGGAGAATCTGCTCATCTCAAACCGATTAGAGATGGAAGCTACAACTTCAGATTCAAAATCCTCGGTTCCAAGCAACTGATCCTACTGGATTCAAAATGATATGGATTCGTGGGATGCCATGATTGCTAGAGAAGCAAGTGGTACTAGAGATGAGCCGGTGGAGATCCTTGAGCAATGTGAGACAGACATATAAAAAAGCAACAGAAGACTTGTCCAAGTCACTCTCACTCTGACCCAGCCCCATCCAAACCCAATAACGAAGATATACCCATTTCCCAACTCCCAAACATAGATAAACCACCTCCAGGCCCAATAATAGAATACAAAAGGAAGTTCACCCCTTTAAGCCATCCAGATAACCCAAGTGCCTCACCCAAAAAAAACGAAAATCACCCCAATTTATATATTCACCGCCTAATCCCATTTATACAATTCCCCATTCCTCACCAAAACACTCCAGCTCTCACAGGGAAAAATCCCTCAAAGCTCTTGCTAAAGCAAAAGTGATCTCAAGGGCGCAGAAAGACAAATAGTAAGAATGATTATATCTCAGCACCCTGTTTCACAGCTACTCCTTCCACAAAAACATCCATGGCGGCTAAGGAGGCGGGCCTTATCATGCTCCCCACCTCGCCATGAGGACCATAGCGTGAAACTGTCGAGGTGCTGGCAGAGCCTCGACAGTGAGAGCTCTTAAGGAGTTGATTCGTGGTGCCAATCTAGATATTATCTTTTTATTAGAAACAAAAAATTAAAACTCCAAAGGTAAAAAGTATTTGTGATAGATTAAAGTTCGTAGATTCTTGCTGTGTTGATTCAGTTGGGAAATTTGGTGGTCTTGCTCTTTTTTGGAGAATGGGTGTGGATTTAGAAGTGGTTTTCTCTGCTAAGAATATGGTAGTTGCTTTGGTGTATTCAGACCCCCCAGAAGCCCTTTGGCTTCTTTTTGCCATCTATGGTCCGTACTAGAGGTCTAAAAAGAAGAATTTTTTGGGCTTTGCTTGGCAGCATGGTGGTTGACTTTTTAGGTCCCTGGGTTGTGATTGGTGATTTTAACTGCATAAAACGGGCTAGGAAAAATGTGGTTGGAGAATAGTTGCAGAGTGCTCAGCTAATTGCCTCAACGATTTCATGATGAATTCGGGTGCTATTGATTTAGGATTCATTGGCCCTTCCTTCACTTGGTCAAATAGAAGAGAAGGTCTGGCCAACATAAGAGAAAGATTGGATAAGTGTTTATGTGATCAAGGTTGGCAAACCTTATTCCCCAAGGCTGGGGTTAGACATCTCTGTAACTCTAATTCGGACCATAATCCGATTATGCTGGATACCAATTTGGAAACTGAGATGGGCTCTCGACCTTTCCTGTTTGAAGCAATGTGGACCAAAGAAGAAGAGAGCAAAATGGTGATGGAAAATGCCTGGCAAACTAGGGTGGAAGGTTCCCATGGTTTTAGGCTAGCAAAAAAACTATCAGTAACTAGTGGTGAGTTAGTGAGGTGGAACAAAAACTCTTTTGGGAATACAAAAGGAGAAAATTAAAGATCTCCAAGACAAGCTATTGAGATCCAACAAGCAGCGCCCATGAAAGAGAACTTGAACCTTGAAGCATCTCTAAATTTAGAGCTTGATTAATGGCTAGCCAGAGAGGAATTGCAATTGCGTAAAACTTCTAGAGAGCTGTGGGTTAAAGAAGGAGATTGCAATTCCAGATTCTTCCACCTTTCAACCATCATTAGAAGGAGAAGGAACTACATTTTAGAAATCAAGTTGGAAAACGGGTTTTGGATCAGAGATCGGGAGGATGTTCAAAGATATTTTTTGGATAATTTTTCTTGCTTATACGATACGAGCCATCCTCAGTTTCCTAAGAATCTTGAGAGTCTCATACAACCTTGTGTAACTGACCAAGATAATTTGGAGCTTTGTTGAGTCCCCTCTAGAGATGAGATTAAAAATGTACTGTTTGGAATGAAGGCTCTTAAAGCCCTTGGGCCGGATGGCTTCCCAATGCTCTTCTGGGGCCTTTGCTTAATAAAATGATAGATCTAGCTCAAGTGGCCTTTGTGCCGAATAGGTGGATAAATGAGAATGTGGTACTAGCCCATGAGATTGTGCATACTTTCAAACATACGGGGAAGAAAAAAGGTTACCTTGGTATCAAATTAGATTTCCAAAAAGCCTACGATAGAATGGAATGGAGTTTCTTGATAGCGGTTCTTAAAGCTTTTGGTTTTAGCAGCAATTTTACCAAGCTCATCCACCAATGCTTATTGTTAGTAGAGTTTACCTTGCTGTTAAATGAGGGCCAATGTCCAAGCTTCTTCCCTTCTTAGGGTCTTAGACAGGGCAATTCTTAATCGCTTTATCTCTTTATCCTTGGAAGTGAGGTGCTTTTGAGGCTCTTAAACATGGAAGTATCTCAAAAATAGGCTTTCGGGGGTTAAAGTTTCAAACTATGCCCCGCCCATCTCCAAGCTATGCTACGCGGATGACATTATTTTGTTTTGTAAAGCTAAATCTACCGAGATTGCCATCCTCAAGGCTTGCCTCGAGAAATTTTGCTCTTGGTCAGGTCAGCTTATTAGCGTGGAGAAATCTGGCTGTTTCCCTTCTAAAGGGGTAAGTTCCCAGTTCGTTAGTCAAGTTAAGCATACTTGGGGAATCAATGCGTTGCTTCAAAACTCCACCTATCTCGGGGTTCTTCTCTTTCTTTCCAAGAGCAGAAATAAAGATTTCAGATTCATTAAAGAGAGGCTAGATAACAAGCTATGTGGCTGGAAAAACAAAAATTTATCTTGGTCAGGTAGAGCTACTCTCATCAAATCGGTTGCTCAATCAATTCCAATCTATGCCATGTCTGCCATTTTGCTCCCTAAAGGCTTGTGTGACTAACTTGATGCTTCAATTCATAGATTTTGGTGGAATCCAAATTCAAAATCAGGTCCATTGGACTCTGATGTTATGGTCGTCTTTATGTTGGCCCCAAAAGGAGGGAGGCTTGGGTTTTAGAAACTTTTGGGACTTCAACCAAGCTCTCCTCTCCAAATTTGGCCGATGGATTGTTTCAGGAAAGGATTACCTCTGTGTTTAGGTGTTGAAAGTAAAATACAAGGTTTGAAATAATTAGCTTTCCCTCTCCTTTTTGGGTAAAGCTTTGCCTTTTTGGAAAAGTTTAATGGGCATCAGACATCTTGTAGCTAAGGCAGCTTGTTTTCAGTTGGGAATGGTGCTTCAATTCGTATTTGGTCTGACTCGTGGATTCCTAACCTCCTAGGCTTTATTCCTTCTCCTAAAGAGGGCGCTAACTCAGATTTCATAAATTATTTTTTTAAAAAAATAGACACTGACGTGGTATTTTTAATAATATTTTAATGTTTCCGGCTGTTATTTCAGCAATTTCCGTCAGTTGACTGACGGAAAGGACGAAAATAGGTTGTGTAAATTGGTTTAAGGACTAAAAGTAGTAAAAATAAAATGTAGGGACTAAAATGAAAAAACGTCAAAATGTAGGGACTAAAAGTGTATTTATGCCTTTTTTTTTTTTATCTTTTATTTGCCCTTGCAGTTCAACCAATAATTCAATGACCCAGCCCCTAGATCGGGTTAAAATTTGATCTAAGTTTAATAACTATGCCTTAACGACTACATTTTTTTATATAAGCTTAGGCGTATTTACAATGAACTCTAAGAGCATTAGCAATAGATGGGCCAAATCCCAAATGTAGGCCTCTTTTACAATTCAGCCCAAAATCCTTGCTCCATTAGATGTTGTATTTTGTAACTATTGTTAAAAAAAAATACAATTGAGCTACAATATCATCTTAAATGTAAGATGGTACTATAGCTAATGGGATAAAAAAAATAATTTTTAAATACCCTCTCTCCCCTTTTTAACCTAGGAATTTCTCTTTCCTCTCTCATTATTTCTCTTCTTTTCTCTCTCTTCCTTCTCTCTTTCTCATCTGCTCTCTGCACTGTTCAGACCCAAGATCCCGTGGGTTTTAACAACAGTGGAATCGGATGGCTCCGATGGGTCGGCGTGTGGGCTCCGATGGGTTTGAATCGGAGCTCCGAAGGCTCCGATAGGAATTTTGATGAGGCATTGGTGGTGGGTTTCTTTGGAGATGTGGGTTGCGATCTGGTTTCTGGTGTGGATTTTTTGTTGTGATTTTGCTGTGGTGGTAGGTGGTGATTTTTTGTTGTGATTTTGTTGGGTTACGATCTAGCTAAAGGAGGTGGTCTGTGATTTTTTGTTGTTGACAATAGTGGAGATCGGTGGGAGCTGAGATTGGCGTGGCAGAGATCGGTGGGTGGTGAGATCGTTGGAACTGTGGTGGCTGTAGCGTTGTGATCGACATGGGTGTTAATGGGTTTTTTTTTTTTTTTTTTTTTTGGGAGTTTGCTGGTATATGTGATTTGCATTGGGGTGGTTGTGGCGTTGTGATTGGCGTGATGGATTTTTTTTTTTTTTTTTCTAGTTTTGACGATCTAGGTTGATATGGATGATGGAGGAGTTGGGTTGATATGGATGATGAAGGAGGAGTCTGGAAGAGAAGAAGCTGAAAAGTAAAGTAATGGAGATTCTAGAAGGTGCGTGTGGGGATAAAATTAGAAAAAAAAAAAAACAAAAAGGGAAAATATATTTTATTGTGAGGATATATTATTTTATTAAGTAGAATAGAAAAATAAAGTTGGGATGTTGAGGGTATTGTAAAATAGTATGGTATAATTGAAAAAGTAATTTTTGGGAATGGTAAAATAGGATAAAATTAGAAAAACCAATGCTGATGCTCTAAGATGGTATATATAAAAACTATTGAGGCTAGACTTAGGTGTACATGAGCTTACAATATTATTGGGCCTCTTGGACCATTACACATAACTAACTAAATAATAATGTAAGACAATTGGGTTCCTGACAATGATTAAGTTCCGACTTCTTTTTTTGATTCAATTGGGTTCCTGACCTTAATTGGTATGGTTCTTGGATTCTTACATGTCAACCAGAACAATGGTTGGAAGCTCCTCTCACGGTAAGTGGCTAAAAATTATTTGGATGCACTTTTTATATTTACATTTCTTTTTAAGATAGATAGATAACAGGGAGAAGAACTGAGATTCAAACTATAGAATATAGACACAACACACCATAAAAAATTCTATTACTATTAGATTATCACTTGAACTCCCAATTAACATGGTAGTTTTCAGTAATTTTATGTTTGTCACTTTAGTCGTTATTGTACGGTTATCACAGGTAATCACGTTATAAAGTACTTAAGCATACAATAACCCACTTGCTATATTATATGTGGTCATCATTCTAACGAAATTGCTATCAACAGTTGGGACCAATAGTTACACTATCTTAAGGACGAGGCAAAAAGTGATCAAGGCAGGTTTCAAAACTTGCATTAGAGCCTTTAATTAATAGCTTTACTTTGTGAACCTGTCAAACTCTCAAGCCATTCTTGCGACTTGGGCAAGCAATAAGAACCATTTGTTTTATGTCTTTATATATGATCGAGACGCGTAGATGCGATGCATACTGACATATATTGCAGGACTCTTGTCTTGTCTTGGCATTATTTATTACTTCTAGATTGTTGTCCATTCACATCTTGTTTACTCCAAAAACAGCCTGAACCTGAAAGCTTTAATTGTTTACTTTAGATGTGCCATATTTTGCAACTACTAAGATGGGCACTTTCTTTATCGCATGGCTTCATGCCTTAGTTAAAATCTATAAATAAATATAGAAGGACAAGGGAGGATTTTCAAAAGTAAGGAGGCCATGCTCCCTTTCCAGGGTTGGCTCGATAAAATTTGAGTTATAATGCAACAATTTTGGGTAGATGATTTTATTATGATTTACTTTTCAATTGATAATATGATTAATTAACTTAATACTAGAACAATAGAATCTAGTTTATCATAGTTACCATTGCGACTTCAGTTAATAATAGAATCATCCAACACCACCAACCTATCTAAACAAAGAATTTAACACAACTTGATAAATTAAGACTAACTAAGCCAATATCAATTTATATAGAAATGAAAAATCTATTGCACACAGTGCATGCAAAAATACATTGAAAATATTACTTTAGGTTACGTTTACAAAGTTGAAAACGTTAGTGTATTTGGGTAGTGTGTATTTGCAAATACTGTATGCAATAAACATTGCTCTATATAAAAATTTTAATATCATGATCTAGATGTAAAATTTAAAAAGTAAAAGAGTTTTCATTTACTTTGAGAGAGAGAGAGAGAGAGAGAGAGAGAGAGAGAGTTTGTTAAACCAAAAATTAGAGAGAGATCAATATTCATCAATTAAATTTTCTTTAGAATTCTCTAAGATTCCTTTTTTCTTTTTTTTGGGTGGGGGAATTGAAATTAACCTTGTAGTTGGGACATTATTTTTCTCACTAGATCATAGATTCATAGTATAACGATTAACGAATTTCTTTCAAATCAGTGAATTGGCTGCACTTGTCGATGAACCTACAGCAGAACTTGGGTGGTCGGTGTGAGAAGGCAAAAAGTAATGAGACAAAGTAAGCCTATATGGCTATATCCTCCTTTCATAATAAACTATATTATTTTCAGTCAAATTATAGTGGTGTAGGAAAAACAACCGCGTTATATTTGTCAAAAAATAATTGGTCCACGTTAACAAATATGTTCCATCTCATTAGTCAGCATCATGCTTTCTTTAGATGAGTAAGAACCAGCAGCAATTTTAGAAGGATTAAGGTCCACGTATAAGATCGATTTGTCAAAGTTCCAGCTTTGAATGAGCGAGATATGCATGAGCAAGTTCAAGGTAATTCAACTGGTGTACTGACAGTTGTATTAAAAAGATCTCAAGTTTAATTTTTCGTTTATAAAAAAAATTTAATTAGTATCTTAGCCAAATAAATAAAAATACAATTATCAAAAATAAATTCGGTAAGTTTGATACTTTATCAAAAAAGATTTAGATATGCATGAGATATGAACCCCAATGACAACCACATGATTAATTTGTACCGTTTCCACAAAAATTGATATTATATGTGGGTTTATGTTTAGTCTTATTTTCCCACCATGCTTGGATGAGATTGTTTCTTGTAAGGATTGATTTTTTGGTTATGTCTATGATAGCGAAGTGATTATGATTTGTGAGATTAATTAGCATTTGCAGCTTAGTTGTCAATTGTTCATATCTAGTTGTAAATTAATGATTTTGTAAAATGGAAAAATAATATTTTATAAGAGTAACGTTGAGTACTATCATAGAAATATTAAAAGAAAAATTGAAACTATAATCCACCAACCCTTTAATGTCACGTACCATACATAAAGTCATAATCATGCAACAGCATGCTTGTGTTGAAAACATCACCATCTTCCACCGACCATAGATAGCTAATTTATACATGCCTTCGTTCTAGCTGAGTAAGTTTTATGCAAGACATCAGAGTTGCCTGCTAGTTTTTCCTAATATATATATATATATATATATATATATATTCAATTCACTACTTTCAATAACATTTTCAAATTCCTATATAAAAAAATAATTGCAGTTATTTCACATAACAATTTTTGTTCCCTCCTTCAATATGATAGAGTTTCAATCTATAGTGTTTGCTCTATAATATTAACTAGTTTCGACGTAGGTGATTGTAAGAGCACAAATCGAGCTAGACCAAAGTTAGACTTTCTGACCAGACTAATAAGCCCTAAACAATAAATTTATAGAGAGTGGGCTCCTGATCTAGGTTGTTTAGATGGTAGATAACACAAAAGTCGGATTAAATCATATAACTCATGTACTAATCTCATACAAAGATGTAATATTGAGTTGTGTATATTGATGCCGAGGACAATTCTTAGGGCTTTTTACAAGTTCTTTTTCGCTCTCCCCCCCTTTCCTTTCTTCTTCCTTTTCCTTTTATAGGCCTCTCTCTGTTTCTTCTTTCCTCCACGTGTAGTCCAGGTGTTTCCTTTTTGGATACTTGTCCCATCATTCCCTTTTACTCCCATCTCTGGTGATGATGATAGGGTTGAACTCTAATACTCAGGAGTCACTTCATCATTAATGCGGCTAGAGAGGTAAGTAAAATGCCTTCAATGCGGTGGTAGCAGCTTTTTATTGGATATTTGTCTATCAAATCCCCTGAACTATTGTCCTCGTTCTTTCAGTTATTGCATCCACGATCCCTAGTACGGGAGTCTTTGAACCTCCAGGCCACTAATATTGTCCTCGGCAGCACTCTGCTGAGGACAATATCATCCTCGGACGTCATGTCTAGTGGTGCTACGCTCATGCATGGCAATTTCATTTGTCACGCGGCCTCGCAGGATGGAATTATTATGTCTTCGGATCACTCCGCGCTGTTGGGTTGGACTTTCTTCTTTATGAGGGCCTTTGGGCCGGCCCAATACGTGATTTGGGCTCACGGGCACTATAGTGATGTTGAAACCAAGAATCTTGTATTCAAGAAACAAGAAACTATATTAATTAATAATTATAAATTAGCCAGAATCCTACGAAAGATAGTTTTAAATAACGTTTCTAAATATTGCAAAATAAAAATTCTATTGGATGGATTGCTTTTTTTTAATACAACATCGTACAGTACACTGAAAGTGTTCTAAGTATAATACCAATTTAAAATGTTACCTTAGACAAAACAATAAACTACATTGCATGAACTGGACATATAAGACACAACTATTAGTTTAGAACATAATTTGGAAATAAGACAATCTTAGAATATTTTTTCTCAAAATACGCAAAATACTTAAATACAAGCAAAACTTCATCCTTAACCATACATGTATGATGGACATTTTAATACTTTCAAATCCGAGGTATAGCTAGGAGCAGAAACGTAGAACTACTAAAACTGTAACAGTGCATCTGTGCATGTAACACTAGTTCTGGAAAAGTAGCAGGTAAGTAAAGCTGAAATTATAAGAATGGAGACAAAACTAGCACTATCTTTAATCTTGTTTAAAGCATGTTTAACAGCTAATAACATATTAAAATAATACCCAGATATTTATATATATATATATATTTTTATAAGAAACAGATATTTATATTGATAAGTTTTACTTTTCAGTAAAGATTATTGCCAGAAAAGGAAAAGAATGCGCGTTTATCTTTTTTTTTTTGGATTGACAGAAAAGGAAAAGAATGCGTGTCTACCTTTTTTTTTTTTTGTATGAGTCCGTGTTACTTTAAAATTGAGTTTCACGATACTATTTATGTATTTAAAAATAATTTTATTATAGTATTTTTAGTTTTTAATTTTCAGTAATAAGTAGTTTCAAATAGACCCTAACATACGCAATTATGTGAATAAGAGATCTGAAGTACAATATCCGTTTATACAAAAAATTGATTGATGTTTTAGTCTAAATGATAAAGAGTTATTATTATGGTTAAAACTCTCTAAAAATAAACAAATAAATAAATAATATATATACGCAATTGTAATTGGTGAACTACTGGGGCTAAAATGGTTATTTAGCTTTAATTTTTTGACTATGTAGCCAAACAACTCAATTTTCAAATTATCATTTTCACAGAACTATTAGTTGCTTATTAACCCACCAATTATTTTTCTCACTTTTTTTTTTTTTTTTAAATTTTCTCACTTTCAATTGCAAATGTCGTCAAGTTACCACAAAATGTGTCAAAGTATGTGTATGCAACTATGCATACTCTCTCTCTTTACTTCTTGAAGCAGAAAATACACGTATTTTTGCTTCAAAAATCAATTACTATATGATGATATATCCTAGTCAGCTTACGTTGCTTTGAATTCTTTGAAGTCCCTGTTCCCTAGGCACCATGTCACTCCCCAATCCGTCCACGTTTCAGCGTCGGCAATAGGGACCCACAAGCCCATCACCTGAGGGTAACAGACAAACTTGTCCGTACTCACCCAAAAAAACAAAATCCAAATTATTACTTCAAATTTTAAAACGGGCAAGATCCAAGAAGCCACACCTGCCCAATCCCACATCTCCACGTGTCCACAACACGTGTTACCTTATTCAGTGGCCAAAATCTATCCACTCCTGTCACCCTCGAAGTCAAAACTCAGCAATACACCAATCACCTAGACCTGCCACGTGTCCCCCCTAGATTTTATGGCAGCCCCCATTTCTATATATAAACCAACCCAATGATAGATAGAGATTCTATGTCAAAATAAAGACACAGAAACATCTATGTTCTTAAAACAGAGTAAAAACAGAGCAAAACTAGAGCTCCCCTGTTTTTCATTCTCAAATTGCTATGATTCAAAGCTTCAATCAGAATGATCGCCGGGTTTTGAAGTTTCCGGCAGTTCACCCTTGTGAGGGGATATCCCCAGAGACCCTTTTGAGCTCTTTGATTACTCTCTCCAGCAGCATATGCAATTACCAATCCAAGTTCTTTGCCACACAGCGTCGAAATGCCAGAGAAACAATTCGTGAAATCGGGATTCTTCGTATGTTTTTCGAGGAAATTCAAGACCGGGGCTTAACTTCATCTTATTCTATTGTGCTCTGCTTCTCCGAGCTCCACCATACATTCCAGAAAATTCAGTTCTTATTTGAAGATTGCACGCGTGAAGGCGCTCGGCTTTGGATGCTAATGAAGTCCGAATTTGTCACCACGCAATTCCGGGTGCTTATACGGGAGGTTGCAACAGCTCTTGATGTTATGCCATTGAATTTGATCGATGTTGGTGGGGAAGTGAAGGAATTGGTTGAATTAGTAGCTAAGCAAGCGTCGAAGGCCAAGTTTGAGCTCGACCCAGCTGACGAACAGGGAGCAAGACTAGTTCTTTCAATATTGAATCAGTTTGAGAAGGGAATTGAGCCAGAGTTTCAAGCTATAAAGCAGGTTCTTGATTATCTTGGTATTAAGAGATGGAGTGGTTGCAACAACGAAGTCAAATTCTTGGAAGACCAAATTGGCTTCCAATGCTCTGACTCCAATGAGAAAGAGGTTCCATTTCTAGGCAGCTTGGTGGGGTTCATGAACTATTGCAGGGCAGTGGTGTTTGAAGAATTGGATTATCGAAACGCCAATCAAATGGTCAATTCGGAGACGATTAGTTGCTTGAATCCTGAGGACTTTCGGTGTGCAATTTCGCTGGAGCTAATGATTGATCCAGTTACTGTATCGACTGGTCAGACTTATGATCGTTGTTCAATTCAGAAATGGCTCAAAGCTGGCAATATGCTCTGTCCCAAAACAGGGAAGAGGCTAACAAACACAGAGTTGATCCCCAATACCTCACTCCGAAAGCTTATCCAACGGTTCTGCAATGATAAAGGCATTTCGCTTGCCAAGTCAAGAAGCGAGAGTCATGACATAACGAGGACTATTGCACCGGCTAGTCCAGTGGCCGCGGAAGCTATGAGGTTTCTTTCGAAATTTCTTGCTAGAAAGCTGGTTTTTGGAACAGTAGAGCAGAAAAACAAGGCTGCTTATGAGATTCGGTTGCTTGCAAAATCGAACATTTTCAATCGGTCTTGTTTGATAGAAGCCTGCACAATCCCGTCTTTACTAAACCTTTTGTCTTTGAACAATATGTCAACCCAAGAGAATGCTATTTCAGCCTTGTTGAAGCTCTCAAAACATAATATTGGCAAGACAGAGATAATTGAAAATGGGGGATTGAGACAAATCCTCGAGGTGCTTAAAAAAGGGCTGAGTTTAGAAGCGCAGCAGACAGCGGCTGCCACATTGTTTTACCTTTCTTCAGTGAAGGAGTACAGGAAATTGATCGGAGAAGCACCCGACGCAATCCCGGGTTTAGTAGAGCTTATCAAGGAAGGGACCAGTTGTGGAAAAAAGAATGCTGTGGTTGCAATTTTTGCTCTTCTTTTATCACCTAAGAACATTAAAAGAGTGCTTGAAGCTGGGACTGTTCCATTGCTGATTGATATTTTAGCTTCTTCAGACAAAGCCGAGCTTGTCACAGACACTTTAGCAGTTCTTGCATCACTGGCAGAGAATGCTGAGGGTGCAGTGGCTATTCTTCAAACCTCTTCTTTGCCTTTAATCACTAAGACTTTGCAGTGTTCCACATCAAAGGCAGGAAAAGAGTATTGCATTTCGACTTTGCTATCGTTGTGTACCAATGGTGGAGTAGAGGCTGTTGCTGTTTTAGCCAAGGACCCTTCTCTAATGGCTTCTTTGTATGCAAATTTAACAGATGGAAACTCTCATTCAAGCAAGAAAGCTCGCTCACTCATGAAAATTCTGCATAATTTTCATGGGACGAGCACTTCTGAATTGATGGCTTCTGCAGGTCCACACGAACGATCTGTTCACGTTTGGTAGATTTAGTTAAATTTTCCCAAAAATTTTTCCTATGTGTTTTTGTAAATACATACATCCAATTCTGGTGTGAGAATATTTGATTTAATTCTTTTGGCTTTTTCATTTTAATGTATGAAATTAGCTCAGTTTTTTTAGAAGCTAATTTCTATGTCAGCCTTTGTTTTTATACAAAGGCATAAATGTAATCTTTGATTCTTTGTAATGATAAATAAAATGGTGTGAGAAAATTTGTGGGGATTATTGAATTTGTTTGAGCACAGTCTAAATGTCACTAATCAAGCCATTTAATCGCAAATACATTAGTTCATTAAATGCCAAAACAGACTGGAACTCCCAGATTAATGAGTGAGCTCATCCTGAAGAATCAGATATTTTTTTTTGGAGAAAAAAAGGTAAGTTGAAGAGTCAGTATCTAATCAATGAGAGATGGGTTGAGACTAAGAATGTTGATGTCAAAGTAACAAATTGGTTAGAACTACTCCCAATCTTATAAATGCACAAACATCCATCTAGTAAATTCTAGACAAAGCCATAACAGTTCTGAATGTGACTGCTAGGCCAAGACTAATTAGTAAAGTAGGACTGGAATTTGGGAGTTTGAATAGCATTAGACATTAATGATTACCATATTACTAAATCCCCAAGATTTAGAGGTGTGTATGGAATGGATTGGTTGAATTTAAAGTATTTTTTTTAATCCAATCGAACTGTTTTAGATTGAGAAATCCTCAATCCAACTCAACCTATGGTTGTTATAAAAACCAATCCAACTCAATCCAGAGGTCAATGGGTCAGTTCATCATGTTGGAAAAATTTTGTCATGCCCAATAAAAAAAAATTGGACATTCGTTATACCAATTAAGTCCATTATTCAATAAATTATTACAATTTATATAATGAAGTCAAATACCCCTATTTCTTTTCTTTTTTATTTTTTTTTTATAGGAAACTTCTTAAATTCATTGACAAGAACAAAAAGAATTTATGTCTTTTGAAAGAACTTGTTCTAAGAAACAAGTGTTCTCCTCAATCCAAGTAAAATAATGCTTAATATCCTAAGCATGTTTTAGTAACAAATAACGAATATGATTACTATTTCTACTTACATGTGAAAATTTAAAACTACGAAAAAGCATGTGAAAGAGGAATATTCCTATTTCTTCAAATTAAAACTATCCCCCAAATCTAAAACAAATCAATCTAACAAATTTAAAATACATATACTTTTTAACATTATTTAACATGGATTTGAGTCATATTAAAAGGCTAAAAAAATTTCCTAACCAAGATTTTTTTTTTTTATAAAAAACCCATAAAATACTTTCCTAAATCACGAAGTTCGATAAGTTGTTGGGTTGAATGCACATTCCTATATAAAATCATAGATCCCATATATGTTAAACAAAATTAACCCATTGGGCTCTCACTTAGAATTATTTTTAAAACAAATTGGCCCAATGCTATAAACGACATGCGTTTAACCGCACGATTTAAAATAAAAATAGTCGGTTAGCAACAAACAAAAACGACGACGTTAACCGCCTCTGCTACTTGTATATTTCATTATATCTCTCTGTAAAGTGTGAAATCTCTCACTGTTTCTTTCTTTCTCCAATTCGCAAGAAAAGGTTTTAGGGTTTTGTTTTCTCAGATCTCACTCTCTGTAAGCAAAAAGAGAAAAAAAATCAAAGCAAAATTTTTGTTTCCTTATTCAGTTTTAGGGTTTTTTTTTAATGGAATGTTGGTTTGGTTGCAGAAAGCTAGTGTGTTTGAGCTTTTGCAATGGCAGCGGAGCCGAAGGCAGTGACTGAGGACGCCAAGATCGATTTGTTCGAGGACGACGATGAGTTCGAAGAGTTCGAAATCAATGAAGGTAGCTAAATTGTTGTAGATGCTAATTGTATTTTTAATAATTTCAATTCCGAAATTTGTTAAAGCTTTCATCAAATTTTTTGAAGCATAATGTCAATCGGGTATTGCATTTTGGTCAAAAGAGGTATATTTATTAGGGTGCTGTCATGTTATAATTTTTCAAAAATTGCTCGTGTCACTGTGTCGGACCCGTGGCCGTGTTCGTGCTTCCTAGTATTGAATTATTGCTAATTGTAAAATCCCATGTTTACACAATGACAACAATTAAAAGCATTATCTTAAAGAAAGGCATTGGTGAAGAAGAACAGTAAATGCTGCTAATAACTTTGTTAGTTGGAGAAGTCGTTTAATAAACAGACTAAACTTCCTCGTATGGTCTCCCCCAACTTTGGATAATGTTGGTGTTGAGCAATGTTTCAATTTTTTTTGCCCGTAACATAGGAGAGTTGAGAGGTTTTCATTAGAAAATATCAAGACATGATAGGATTGCATCTCCTTGTCTGCTGAAAGTGCTGCCTGCTTCAAGAAGATTAATAATCCACAATCGTCCGATAGAGCTGTTGAGCACTTGGGTTTGTGTGAAATTGCCAGATTGGGCCACTTGGGCTTTGTTGGTGGCATTGGCAATATGAGATTTGGTGACGGTATTTGACTTAGGACAATATATGAGGTTTAATTTTTATGGTTGGTTTGTAATTTTATGTAATTTTTGTAATTTGAGGTTTAGGGTTATTATTTTGTGTTCAATGCTTTTCTAGTCAATTTAGATTTCTATTATAGTAGAGTATCAATTATGATTTCTTCAAAAAGAGATCCTAATTGATATCCTAGCATTATAGGACCCTGATTTGACTAGGAAGGACCCTGATTTGACTAGGAAAACTTTGAATACACCTAAAATCAAGGAAATAATAACCATAAACCTAAAATTATGAAAATTACATAAAAATGCAAAATTAACCAACCATAAAAATTAAACCCTAGACCCCATATCTTGTCCTCCATCAGTATTGGCACTCGATGGGCCTCTTAAGTTGTTGGTGGAATTGGCATCGAGTCAAAATGAGGAATTGCTAGATTATAAGGCTTAATTGATTGTGTTGAGAAATTCGAATAATAGTTTGGGTATGCTGATGTTGAGGTTGTCAGTTTTCCAACTGACAAATGTGCGAGTGGTAGAGATGAAGGGGGAGGTCCACATTGGCAGTCATTCACTAGAATGGGGTTCATTGAGTGGTGACTCATTGGAGTATTAATCTTGGAAGGTATTTTCTTGGCTAGTGTCCATATGTTCAACATTGCTATTGGGCATGTGAGGAGTATTAATCTTCTTTGGCATGGGCTGCACTTTCAACCGACAGCAGGATGAAATCCTTGGTCTTGATTTTTATTTACTTATTTTCTGGATTTATTCTACTGAAATCCTCTTATGCTTGGGACACAAAATTGAAATATTTTTGAACATTGACATTGTCTGGAGTTTGAAGAAGGCCATACAGGGGAGCTTAAGGTGTTGAGGATGACTTCTGTAACAATGTTGTTAGTGGTTTTTCTTGCTCACCAATACTTTTTTTTTTTCAATGATCACATAGAAATTTATAATAATTGTGTAAATTTGTTTTTATTAGGATTGTGATTGTGTATGGCTCTTCCTATTCTCTTATTAATATTTTATTAGAGGGTATAAACATTGACTTTTATACTGAATTTTTATGGAATTTATTCTCTTATTCCATATCTTGGGGGTAATACTCCCTCTCACATAAAACTAGGTCCCACAGGTACAATTTATGGCATGAGTTGATTATTCATGTGAGATGAGAGAGTATTACTCATATTATTGAATAATTTTCCAATTTGGAGGAGAGCTTAGTGGGATATTGCATTCATACATTTGATTCTGCATATAAGGGTTAAGGTGGTACTATAATTGTAGTAGAAGTAGGGTAGTTGTGATTTTAGCTGAAGAATGGATTTGCATGGGATGTTGTTATTCTGACTAAGTATGAAGGCCTTTGTCCTCTTTTTTGGTTACAATTTTTTCTGTAAGTGACTAAGTGCTCATTTATAGTCTAGAGCCACTGTTCTTTTTAAAATTCTAGAAAGAAAGATACAAAATGAAAATTTTTTGTTTTCTGGGTTCAATTTATTAGTGTTAAGATTGTACTTGCACTACTGTTATATTGATGAGGAGGCCATCTAAGTGTAAGGGATTCAATGTCGTATGTTTGCGTTGGGACTTGGGAGATTAGCAACCATGGTAAAAATAAAGGACTTGCATTTTCATCTTGACCATTATGCAAGGTTTTGTAAGCCATTGGAGAAATGGAATATATATAAGAATCTCTTCTTCTTTTACAATCTTTTTAGCTTTTGTTTGGTTCCTAATGCAGGAGCATAACCAAAAGATATTTCAATATTTCATTTTAGATTTTCAGTGGATAATTTCAAATTGTAACATAGTTATTTGTTTAGTTTGGATTGATATTTGAGTTTGGTTAGGATTAGTAGTTTATCATTATCATTTGTTTAGGATTATTGGATTAGTATTTGAGATTGTTTAGGATTATCAGATTAGTATTTGAAATTGTTTAGGATTTGTTTAGGAGAGTTTATCCTTATCTTTGTAATTCCTAGAAGCTGCATATAAAGCTCCATATGATTTCTTTTGTAGGACAGACTATTATTATTATTATTGAGATTATTTGCAGAGATTGCATTGATTTGTTTGGTGGTGATTCCAAACACCTTAGGTGGGAAGCCTAGGGTTTTACGGTAGGATTAATCTAGGTGGGAAGCCTAGGTTGTCCTGCATCAACTTGGTATCAGAGCTCAACCCGATCACCTCTTTTAACAACCCAAAATCACAACTGACAACCCACAGCCACACTCACCACCATCAGAAAACAACTCAACCGCCAAACATGCCATTACTCAAATACTTACCCCACGAGATTTGCAAACCACTGCAACCAAATTTCTTACCTCACGAAATCTGCAAACCAGAGCTAGAACCAATCCGTACCATATACCCCATTTGGCCACACGAATTCTTCATCCCAAAACCAACAGAAAAACCCACTACTACCCCAAAACCTATGACCCCAATCCGTGCCCACCTCCAAGCCCACCACCAAAAAAAAAAAAAAAAAAAAAAAAAAAAAAAAAAAAATTCAGATTCACAACTTCACTCCACCAGATCAGATATAGAGACAGAAGAGAGTTGAAAACCAAACCCAAACTGCCGATCCCACCAACGGAATAACGTCATCGCTCAACCGTTGCCTCTTCGCCGTCGCCTCCAGTAGTGTTTTGTGTTTGATTTGCCACTTCTTCTCTTTTCGTTATCCTCTGTTTCTAGTTTCTTTAGTTTCAGTGTTAAATGTTTCAGTTTGACGTGTTACTGTGTGACACTAGCAGATTTTAGTTTTATATTGTAGTTTTTCTTTTTTATTGTATTTCAAAAAAAAAAAAAAAAAAAAAGTCAAAGGCAGAACAGGTCCAGCAGACACTAGAGTTCAATTACAAGCCACGCTCATCAAGCCCTACATAATGATTAGTACAGAGCACCAGCCAAAGCCCAGATTACCAAGCCCATGTTCATTTTAGATTGTTGAAAGCCTACTCCAGTGAATATGGTAGTCTTAGAAGTACCAACATTTGATGGACGTCCAGATCCATGGACCTTCGTTAATTGGTTAGATGAGATGGATCAATTCTTTGATCAAATAAGTGTGCCAGATGCTAATAAGGTTAGGTTTGCCAGTTGAAATTGAGAAGTAAAGCTAGATACTTTTGGCGCAGTATTGAGAATTATCTCAAAGGAAGGAGCAAACCTGCCATAACTGATTGGAATGAAATGAAACAAATACTTAGAGAGAAATTTGCTCCCCAATGCCATCAAGAGAATTATCAACCTGAATCCTCTCATGGGAATTTTCTACACCACAGAGACAGTATTCAGCAAGAAAACACCTCATTCTTCCGTCAAGAACTCACTGCCATAGCTCAAGACTTAAGAAAAATAATGGTTTTACTAAACTCTTCTACTTAGAAAATGGATGCTTCGGTTCCAAAGACTAATGTTGAAATAGAAGTACAAGTGCCAATAGATGATGTTTCAACATTCATGCAGCAAGAAGAACCTATTATAGAGTCTACACAAGAAGAGAAATTTCAACAAGTGAGCGAAGATTTAGAGGGTGCACTTGATGTGGAGGTTGATTCTAATGAAAGTGGTACTGAGCCCTTCATGATCCATGAGGTTGATGAACATCTATAGGTTGTTGAAGTCCAAAAAGTTGATACTATGATTCAAGATAAAATTGTGCCTGTTCAACACATTGATTTTGTGTTTCCAGAGGAGTTCTATGGTGTCATGGAATTGAAGGTTATTCTACTCTCAGTGCTTCCTAGGGTGATTTCTGATCTGAAGGAAGTATTAAGCACCAAAGTCTTAATTCTTCATCACTACAAAACTCGAGGTCGAGTTTTCTTAAACCAAGGGAGTATAATGCAGGAGCATAACCAAAAGTTATTTCAATATTTCATTTTAGATTTTCAGTGGATAATTTCAAATTGTAAGAGCATTCACATTAGCTCGTTCAAAACTTCCATCTATTTTACACAAAAAAACCTACTTTTTTTATTTTACACACTCACTTTTACAATACACCTACATCAGTTTATTTATTTTACACATTTAATCAATAAATATTCATTTTTTTACAATTTTTTATCATCCCTCCAGCCACCATCATCACCACCTAGCCACCATCATCACCACCCAATCGGCGGCAAGATCATCACTGACCCACACCCACAAAAAACCAGTGAAAAAAAAAAACCACCGAATCGGAGTGAGATTAAGGCGATTCCTCCGATCCTTCGATCATCACCGATCCTTCGCGTCCTTCACCGGTACAAGACGATTTCTCTAAACCAATGGATCGGAGTGAGATCGAGGCCTCCGGCCTGAGCAACGGATCGCCAACGGATCGAGGCCTCTAAACCAACGGATCGCCACCTCCTCATGATGGCCGCGGGCCTCAAGCTCAACCAAAAATGGATCAAAACCCACAAGATTTTAGGCGACGAACTCGAGGATCACCGACCAAAAATGGATCAAAACCAAAAATGGACCAAAAATGGATCAAAAATGGATCGCCGGCCTCAATCTCATCGGCGGCGATGGCGATGGCCGAAGCTAGAGGAAGATCGTCGGAAGCTAGAGGAAGAAGAAACAATTATGAGATGAGAGAGACTGCGCCTGAGAGAGAGAGAGAGGGAGGTGAGAGTAAGGGAGGAGAGAGAAAAAATTAATAATATAATCTATACCCATGCTACAGTGTCCGTGTAAATTTACACGGGTACTGTAGCAACGTAAATATTTTAGATAATTTTAGATGAGTTTACACCCACTGATGTGGGTACTTTTTTGCTCAAAATGTGTAAAATTAATAATTTTTTATCATTTTACACATTTATACACCTTTATACATTCACTGATGTGAATGCTCTAACATAGTTATTTGTTTAGTTTGGATTGATATTTGAGTTTGGTTAGGATTAGTAGTTTATCATTATCATTTGTTTAGGATTATTGGATTAGTATTTGGGATTGTTTAAGATTATCAGATTAGTATTTGAAATTGTTTAGGATTTATTTAGGAGAGTTTATCCTTATCTTTGTAATTCCTGGAAGCTGCATATAAAGCTCCAGATGATTTCTTTTGTAGGACAGACTATTATTATTATTATTGAGATTATTTGCAGAGATTGCATTGATTTGTTTGGTGGTGATTCCAAACACCTTAGGTGGGAAGCCTACGGTTTTACGGTAGGATTAATCTAGGTGGGAAGCTTAGGTTGTCCTGCATCAGTTCCCCACTGGAGAGATGTATGTGCAACATGTATCTTGATGCACACTAGAAATGGAGAGAGAGAGATCTTGGGTAGGTTTTTAGTAATAAAGTGACATGATGATGGCAACATCAGAGAATTTGTAAGATATGTATGCTGAAGGGCTAGCTTAAGATTATCAATACCCTACAATTTAATAAGGTTGTTAATTTGCAAATTTTTTTGGTAATAAAGTGACATGATGATGGCAACATCAGAGAATTTGTAAGATATATATACTAAAGGGCTAGCTTAAGATTATCAATACCCTACAATTTTAATAAGGTTGTTAATTTGCAAAGTTTTATGTAGATATTTATACTAAAGGGCTGTCTGAATATTATTGAGATTATGATTGTTGCTAGATACAGATGGATGCCAGTATCTGTGGAATTTTGGTTAGATTGATTGAATTTTATCATCTCATGTATTATTAGAAGTTGCCATGATAATGTGAATGAAACTCTTTACCTTTTTTAATATTTATGAATTTCATTCTGTCTTTTATTCCTCTCTCTCTCACACACGCAAACATACAATTTTTTTTTGGGCATTTCAAATTTCCCAGATTTGGGAAGTAGTTAATTTAAGGCGCACAGCTTTACTCGACTTTTCCAAGAGATAGATCTATGGATCTTGTACATGCATTCATCTCTCTGTTTCATTTTCTTGTCAGTACATTGATTCCGAACTTTCATTGTCCTCTTTTATTTTATTTTATTTTTTTTCAATTGGATAATTGAGATCTTCTTCCTGCCATTACAAGCAAATGAAATTTTATTGGACTAGTTTTAGTTGCCTGTTCAACATTAGTTGTGCCTGATTTCTGAATATTTTTTCTTTCTTCTTTCTTAACTAAAATTATGTATGACAGAGTGGGAGGACAAGGAGGAAGGAAAAGAAGTGACCCAGCAGTGGGAAGATGACTGGGATGATGATGATGTTAATGATGACTTCTCTCTGCATCTGAGGAGAGAATTGGAGAACAAAACAGAGAAGAACTGATCTAAGTTTTTAGACTCACATCATCGTGATAATTTGAGCTCAAGATGGTCTTTTTCCTATCTTCCTGAACCAAGATTGTATGAAAATTATACAGTTAACAGGTCTGTATGAATTTTTATCAGATAAATGGAAACAAATAGTCCTTAGCAGTGAATTTCTTTATACAATCGTTTGGGTTCTTTAGGATAGGTAAAGAATGATGCCAAATCTATCAAGAAAGTATCTCGTGAGTCTGGTTTACGCAATGTCTCTCTCACATTTGGAGGATCTCATACACTTATGCGACTCGCATGTTATGAGGCAATGTGTAAACCTGTCTCATCTTATATCCATCATCTCGTTGGATTGATGTGAGCGGTAGCTCGCATGAATTACATTGTCCCGGTAGCATTAGGACACTGGAAGTGTTAATGATCAGCGGGGCTATTATCAACTACAACTCGTATTCAGTAGTAAGTCATAAATGCCATGGTCTCATTTTAGCATTGTATGGCTTGAGGCCCATCAGTTGGGTTGAGAGGATAAAAGCATCCACATTGTGGTGTTAAATAGCTATATTGCTATTTTTAGCGTAACGAAATATCAAAATGTTCCCTATGGCTATAATAGTAGAGCCAAATTTATATTTTTTGGCTCCACAGCTACAGTGAACTGTGCCTATAGCTAGAAGGTAAATTTTATTTATTTATTTGTGTTTATACTGCTTTTGATTATTTTACTCATTTTTATTCTTTCTTTTATTCTTTTTTCTCTTCTTTTGCGTTCACACTTTTTTTACTCATTTTTTTTTATATAGCGTTCACACTGTTATATATTGTGTGTGCATTTACACTGCTATTGTTCTTTTATTTTTATATATTTTCTATTCTTATACATTGTTTTTTTTATTTTATTTGTGTTCACATTGCTATTGTAGTAGATATATTATTTTATTGTGATGTTAATATTATTTTATTGTATTAAAAACTAAAATAGATTCACTGATGTTAAATGTTTTGTAAAGTAAGTATCTAAAATAGATAAAATAACTTTTTGTGGTGCCAAATAACTAAAAAAATAACTCTACCAACGTGGATGCTAAGGCCTGTGTGCTTAAAGGGCTTGAACTCATAAATGCTGGTTTTCCATTTCCTCATTTTTCATGCATTGACATTGTTATTTCAGGGACATGGCTCTTCTTTATTAATAAGTTTCCATGTAAATCTTTCTGAAATGATATCTGCAACAGTAACCAAGTATTCTCACTGATTTCAAAACAATTTCGCTTAATTATGCTTCAGACAATGCCCAAAAACGGTTTGGGCCTTTTGGGAAGGCAAGTTTCTGAAGGCTTTCACATTACTTTTGATGCTCTTTACAGTGGTCAAGGTTTCAAGTTTAGAATTGTTCGACGTCCCATTGTTTTATTCTATACTTCACTCCCATTGCCCAGGCTGGTAAATTGTTCATAATAAGCTCCGGGTGGACTAGCAAATTGAAGCAACTTGCTTTTACTATATATACATGGATGCAACGGAGTGGAGTGAAAAGTTTTGCTACTAACCCTTGTCAATGGTATCCCATCATGACCATGAATCTTAGACTACTTTGTGAGAGAGGATTCAGAAATCCATTAACCATATAGACCCCCCAAAAAAAAAAAAAAAAAAACTATCCGATATAGTAAGGATATAATAATTGCTTCCAAAAGCTTACCTCTTATCATGCAAACAATAAGTCTTGTGACACAAGATATTCCACAATTAGTACGTTATGATTAGTACATAATAAAAGTAGTGTCCGCAATAGGGCTATGTGAAAGTGACATGTTATCAATCACAATTTGTCACCATAATAATTTGGGAGGAGAAAATATTGTATCCCTAGTATTTCTTGCAAACAATGTTAAAGTATGCTTGATCTCTCAAAACCTAGAAGAGCTTTAGTTGAAGTTTATTTTTTCCCACCCTAAAACTTATAAATTGAATATTTTACACACCCCTAATAGTTGCTCAAATCTAATAAAAGACGTGATTAATCTTGTGATTAATGTCTGAAGGGTATGGTTCACAACAATCAAAATGCAAGGCATCTATCACAATACAATTTCACAGCCTAAATCGAAACCTACTTATCAAAAAAAAAAAACTAAATGACAAATTCACAACCTAAAATTCCATTAGATGTGAAAATATGAAAACCCACTGAATGGATTTGATTCTGCTTCAGACAATTTTATCACCATAAGAAGAACAAATTTGAATGTTCATCAAAGCCAACCAAAAGATAGAAGGAAAAAGGAGGGCTAAGCAGACCACAAGCACTTGTTATTCTTGTGAAATTTGAGTGGGCTTCGGAAAACAAGATCATCTCTCTATGATCAATGGAACAAACTACTAAACATAAAGCCAAAACGACTGGGTATTAATTGAAGCTAGTATGTTAACAAAACAACCTTGCTCTATGTCAATTCAACTGCAATATTATCCTAAACACTACTTTCCTCACTTATAACCACTTCAACCTGGAGAGGAATAATGCAAGTTCGACAGATTGGACAAAAGGGTGTCTTCAACAACCATGAGTCTATGCACTGAACATGGAAACTGTGCCTGCAATTTGGCAATAACCTGCACTTATCACCCATCTTGAAGTTCTCCAAGCACACAGCACAATCAACACAGCTAGTCCCTTTTTCTGCTGCCTCATAGTCAAAGCAAGGCAGTTTTTTCAAGTCCTCATTGGAAATCATTTTGGCCCCAAATTTTCTACTTCTTTGAACCATAATATCACCATGTTCATTACTCCCTCTCCAGCTGAAAGATCTCCTAACAATACAAACATGTAGTACCACCAATACAGTAACACCCACTAACAATAGTATCACAGCGGTGACTAAATCCATTGCCATACTTTTATTCTACAAAAGCAGAAGAGGTGAAACTTACAGCTCTCAAGCCAATAAAAAAAAAAAAAAACCAGAAATTCTTTTTTCCTAACAAAGTTGTCTCATTCACATTCTGTACTTTCAATTACAATGACCCAGACGCGCAAAGCTTGTGAGGAAGCACTGTCATGCATCAAAATCACTGATCTTATTCTGACTTGGCTTGTACAAATTTCATCAGTTATGAAAAAAACTACACTGAAACAGAAATTTGAGAGAACTTACTTGTGTGCTCCTTGAGGAACGTGTAAGTTTGGTATGTAAACGAAAACTGAAGGAGGCATTTGGTTACAAGTGTGAAGGTTTTGTCTTTGTGTGAAATCCAACCAATAATACTGAATTTTTAAGTAGGTGCACAGAAATGCATACATTGAGTAAATTAAACGTGCAGGTGCCGCCCAAATATAATTCACATCCAAGGTCAAACAAAAACAAGTATTATATATTAGTAACCACCGGGCCTTGTAGCCTGGTGGTACCCGGTACAATATGTATCTATGAGCTCAAAGATTCTATCCCCCGCAATTACCTGGCGAAAAAAACAAAATTTTTTTTTTATATATTACTAAATACTATTTGATTTTGACATATATATATATATATGTATGTATGTATGTATGTATGTATGTATGTATGTATTAACAAATATTTGTAAATTTTGCTTAGAATTCAAAACAAATAATATGCAGAGTAAACTATGGAAAATATTATTTACCATCCTTACGGACCTTACACATAAATGCAAGTCATTTAGCATAAGAATATGACATAAACTTATAAATTAATATGAAAAGTTAATGCTTGTATTAGCTAGTTTGCATATACTAGTAGAATAGGAATACCATTTATCTCTACTTTAGTATTACTTAACGGCATTTTTGGTAGATTGTAATAGGCATTATAATGTAATTGTTATTTCTATGGTTTAGCTATTTCGTAGTTTGGTTTTGTTTTTATTAAAGAAAATAGTCATTTATTATGAATAAGTATTCTTTAAAATGAGAAATAACTATTCATCTTTAAAATGATTTTAATAGCTATTCTTTAGTGGAAAATGCTATAGACATAAATTATTTTACAAACGACTAATGTGGTGAATGGTTATTGGTATATAAAAAAGTGATGTTTGGTAGACTTTAGATGAGACCCAATAAAAATTTTCCATATCAATAGTTTATAGAAATGTTATAAAAAATAGTTTGTGGCTACAATATTACTCTTCCTTAGTAAGTGTAATAATTTTTGAAATTAAATATATTTTTCAAATAAATAGACTTTCCATATGCATATGAAAAATATGAAAATAAAAAAGATTATCAAAAAATAACTTATCTCTCTCTCAAAATTAAAAAATATTTTTTTTAGTACAAGTAATATTATTTAAAAAAAAAAAATTTACTCTTCCTTTATACAAATAAGATATTTTCTAAAATAGATCTTAAATTTACTTTAATATTACAACTCACATCCAAACTTATAAATAAGTTTAATTATTTCATTACAACATATTTATTCCTAACAATAAAGATTATCATTCTCGTCGTAATCCTCATTCAGTGTACCAAAATGCCCTTAATATTTATTCACAAATTTTCTTTGAAAAAAAATACTTGCTCATAAATTATAGAGCAAAATTGATTTTTTAAAAATAAAATACATAAATATTAAGAAATATTAATACATAGAGTACAAAGTATGGGGGTATACTGTACTATAGGCAGTTCATGAATACGGTAGATAATCATAACATGCCACTTCAAATGCCACATCTCATACATAATTAAACAAACCAAAAAGGTGGGTCTTTTTGTTAAAACCTCATTCCCCCCCCCTCCCCCCTACTATGTGTGTATGTTTGTTTCTCAAAATTCAGTGGGCGTCTTCCTTTTACTTATATATATAAAAGCAATTTCAATCTGGAATGCATTCTCCCCCCAAAATGTCAAAAGAAGCGATTTAGAGGCTAGAATTTTGACTTAAAAATTGAATATATTAGTATGGATGCGGAAGCGAAAGCATAAAGTATAAAACATAATAACACACGAGAATTACGTGGTTCAACCTAACGACCTACATCTACGGAAGAAATCCTAAAGGGTTACATCAATAATATATTAGAGTGTAGTACAAATCCTGTGTTACAATGAACCATAACATATATATATATATATATATATATATATAATAGACTAAATCCTAGACTAATAGACTTCTAGTACAAGAAGGAGACCTGGCTTGCACACAAAGTAGAATTAAGTTTGAGCTTATGCTAATGGGCTAATATATCTCTAACACCCCCTCTCAAATTCAAGGCGGAAGCTTGATGAAACCTTGAGATTTGATAAGGTTGAGAAGATCTCTTGAGTGAAGTTTGGCTCTGTACAGTGGTTTGAGAAAGACAATAGTTTTGCAGTGTTGATGCGACTTCTAATGATGACATGACTATACTAGAGAATTTTGACGACAGCAATGAAAAACCAAAGAAGATGAATGCAACGAAGAAATACCGAGGAAGACAAAGATTGCTCTTAATACATTGTAAGGACAGAAAACCATGGTCATAGGAAGGTGGCTCTGACACCATGTTAAAATATTAGTATTGATACATCATGTTGAATATGCTAGTATAGATGCGGAAGTGAAAGCATAAAGTATAGAACATAATAAAACATGAGAATTACGTGGTTTAGCCTAATGACCTACATCCATAGAGGAAACCCTAAAGAGTTACATTAATAATATATTAGAGTGTAGTATAAATCCTATATTACAATGAATCATAACATGTGTATATATAGTAGACTAAACCATAGACTAATAGATTTCGAGTACAAGAAGGAGACCTAGCTTGCACACAAAGTAGACTTAAGTTTGGGCTTATGCTAATGGATTAATATATCTCTAACAGAATAGAAAGTTTAATACACCTGTTTATGTACCAAAGAGTTTAAGAGTTTTGAAAACTTTACCTTTCTCTCAAGAAAAAACCAGAATTAGTTTTGAATGGAAGCCTGTCACACCATTCACACCCAAATGGGACAAAGCAACAATTTCAGGTGCTGAGTGAAAATGATGAGTTTTAGGTTGCATGTTGCCATCAATTTCCTGCGTGAGAGCTGTTAGCATATTCCTAGAAGGCCAAAACTAGAGCATACTTTCTTGCTTGACAATCAATCTCATTGAAGAAGTTCTTGAATATAATTGCAGCAACACCAAAAAATGAATAAATCTAAAATCACCAACTACCACAAAGAATAATCTTCATTATTATTTTTCAATCTCTGTGATTGAGATTAAGTTGGGCAATTGATTGAAGAAACGTTGGTATGTGTCAATCTCATTAATGAATATTTTTGTAAAAAATATCAAGTACCACACGTCATCATCATTTTGTGAGGTTCCAAAGATTGGGGAGTGATTTTCAGCCCTTGCATATGCGTTTGACGTTTTCAGATGTGGGTTCTGTACACTGTTAACGGGACCTGTAGACATTTTTTTTCACCAAAAACAATTTTAAAATCGAGTCTCATGGCACCAGTGGCGGAGTCAAGATTTTGATTCAGAGGGGGCAAACTTAAAAGACAACATTTAAAGTGAAATTAATCTAAAGAATATTAATCAATAATAATAACAAAATAAATAAACAATTATAAGAAAATAAATATATTTCATATCATTAAAATAAATAAACAACAATAACCAATTCATAGTTATTACAAAATTTACAACAAAAAGTTTACAAATTGATGTGGTAAAAATACGATTAGTGTTATTTAAACAATATAATGAATAGATGTTTGTGATTATTTTTTGTGATTGGTGACGTGTCAATTTGTAAGATATAAATAATAAATTTTGCAATATTTTTAGCATCACTTAACAATAAAATACTGCAAAAAGTGTCATTAATAGTGAAAATAATGATAGAAATTAAAAAAGAAAAAAAATTGTGAAATAAGTGTCAAATGTGAGACAAGACAAAATCTTACAGGAACAATAACTTAGCCGAAAAGGGGATATAATTTGATGTTTGAGAAAACTTTTTTTTTTTTTTTTACTTTCCTTTTCTTATGTCAGAATCACTTTCAAGTTTCAACCAACAAGAATCATTTTTTCCTTTCTTTTTCCTGTCTCAAAGTCCTTTAAGATTACAATTACATATACATGCAAAGGAATTTTAGGTGGAGTTAGGGGGGGCAGGTGCCCCCCCTCACCCCCCTCTGACTCTACCATTGCATGACACTATTTACATATTTAAAAATTATTTTGTTATAGTGTTGCCACAACCTGATATGTCACGCAGGGAACAAGTGCCAAGTTTATTTTTGTTTGCTGATCAATTCCGTGACCTTTTCACGTGAGGCGTTTCATGCTTGGGATCGAGTATAATACTATAATACTATAATTTAATTACTAATTATAGCATCTTTCTTACAACTTCTTAATAAGTATAATTTTTTAAAAAATAGATTACGACAACTTGTTTACAAAAGTGAGGTATCCGAATAAAATATGTTCAACATTTTGACTAATTCTTGATTCAATATTGTCATAAATTGGAAAAGGTAATAAGCTATTGGATCAACCGTTAGTTAGATGTGGCTTAAGAGTTACCATGGTTTTTAAATGGAGTTGGTGGTGTACTTTTTTTGTTAAAAGCCTAGCTATTTCCTCTCACTTGGTATATATATGTTTGTTTCTCCAAAAAAAGAAAAAAAGAAGTGGCAAACAAGTCAGGCCAATTGAATTTAGGTCGAAAATGGGATATTTTAAATAGGCTGCAAATGGGTTGAGTCAATTAGATTATGGATTGGATTGCGGTTGAACCGTAATTTTTCACATGAATAAATTTTTTTTTTTTTGAAAACATGTATTTGTCACTTAATAAGTAATGCAACAAATTACTTGGTGTATAGTGCATTAATTTGGATTAATTCATATCAAGAAATAGTACAGATCAACAAATTAATACTTATTCTTAATAATAAAATTATACAAATCACAATATTACTATTCAAAACGAAATAGCACAAACACAAAGGAGTTTGGTTTACCATTTAAATATATAATTAAAACAATTACACAATATCAACATTCTAAAATAAAGAACATAATTACAAATGTCTAATTGTATAAGCAAATTTAAAAAACAATAAAATAATTAGAAATTTACAATCTTGAAAACCTATTTCATCAAGATCTGTAAGATCCGTATAGAGAAAACACATAAAAGCTCCATTCAACTAAGACAAGTTGAACACAATGTAGATGATTCAAACTTTAGTTCTTTCATTCATTTAGTTCTCTCATCAACCAAGTAGAAACAAACACATTCAAAATTAAAAAAAATGAATTACCCGTGGGTTTCAATTAGCTCAACTGGTAAAGTTTTTGATGGTTGAATAAGAGATCTGGAATTTAATCTTTTCCTACACCAAAAACTGATTGGTGTCTTGGTTTGATGATAAAGAGCTATCATCAAGAGCGAACGCCATAAGTTGAAACTTTTAAAAAAAAAAAAAAAAACAAAAAAACAAAAAAACAAAACGAATTACCCAATCAACGTTTTCTTTGAGGAAAGAGGATTTACGCTCTCTAATGATAAGTTGTAAATTTTAAAATTATTTGTTTGTTAGTGTCAACTTTTCATGCATCTAACTACATTTGACAAGATATAAGAACTATCAAATTAAATGAGTATTTTATTTATTTATTTATTATTAATGTTGACTGAATTCAAGGAACGCATTTGTCATTGCACTCGTCACATTGTCCTTGTTTTTAGAGGACAGAGAGTTTCTCTTCAGCTCTGTCTACTCTTCCCCTTGGATTTTAGGGGGAAAAAAAACTTTCTGCAGGTATATTTAAGGTTCAATTAGAATTGCCTCTCAAAAAAAAAAAAAAGAAAAAAAAAAAAAAGAAGGTCCAATTGGAATTTGGGCCTAAATTAAACTCCCCCCTCCCCCCAAACATATTCCTTAGTCCCTTAAACCAACAAACATTAAGCCAAAAAATGCAACAAGATCGGTCCAAACTTCACCACAACGTTAGACACGAAACCCATAGTTTAGCCTTTCAATATGTGTGTGTTTATCAAATAAAAAAGATACTCAGTATTGTCGAGTCATCTCACATCGGTAAGGTGTGATATTGATAAGAAGTTTATTACTGGCTCCACGATACTAACTGTCGTATGCAGTTTTGGTTGGTGTGTGAGTGTATTCTCTTATCTCATCTTTTACGCCTATATATATGTGTGTGTTTATCAAATTAAAAAAAAAAAAAAAACAAAAAATTAAAGTTAAAATAAAAAACCATTTAATCAGCCAATGCTTCATTGTTCAATTAATTTCAAAACAAATCCTATAATACTAGTGCTGAATAAAGAGGGAGTCTAGGTGTGACTGTGCGAGTGTGTTTCGGTAACACTCTTGTTTGGTCCAAATCATAGAATGTCATGCTGCTTCATCGTTCAATTATTTTATTTTTGTATCAGAGATTAATAGATTATACTTTATACAAGTTAATATATAAGATCAACCACTTTTGACCATTTTAGTGCAGATAGACACTAGGCACTAAAACAGAACAAGAGAGGACATGTGTGATGTGTGTTAATTCTATGATGATCCTGTGGATGTCCAATACTTAGTGACCTGTGAATTCTATGATGATCTTGAAGCAGAGCAATTGCCACTGCACTTGTCCTCTATGGTGATCCTAGAAGCTACATTGTTGTACATTCACACGTTGAATCTTTGGTCATTAGGAACTACTCTACTACCAATGATCACCTGCAGGGATATTTATGAAGTTCTTATGGCATTGTATATTGTTATGACATTAACCCATGCCTTTGTAAGGTCGGATATTTTTCTTTGGGTTCAGGTCGGATTGTCGAGTCTATGCCAATTTTACCACTTCTAACAATTATCTTACGATCTTGTAGTATCTCTCTCTCTCTCTCTCTTCTTTTATTTATGGAAAAAGTTAACGAATGTCTTAGGCTTCGTTTGAGAGTTTATAAGGGAATGGAATGGAATAATCATAAAGGAATGGAAAGGAATAGAATGGAATGGAGTGGATTTAAGTAAGGGAAAGGAATGAAAATGAATGAAATGTAAGTAATCTTATTTGGGTGTAACATGGAAGGAATGTAATAGAATAATTTTATGACAATATTACTATTAGGCCCCTCTTTTAAAATAAAGAGTTGAAAATATAGGGCTATTTTGGGAGTTTCAATAAAAAATTCATTAATTCTAATTTCATTCCTTCTCATTCCTCCCAATTTCAGAGGGAATGAAAATTTGAGGTTTTAAGGGAATAGAGAGGAATGAGTGTTCCCTCCTACCTATTTCATTCTCTCCTACTTAAACTCCCAAATAAGGGAATGGATTTTCCATTCCTTCCATTAAAACTCTCAAACAAGGGAAGAGAAGAATATTCTAAAATTATTCTTTTCACTCCTTTTCATTTCATTCAATTCCCTTCTCCCAAACGAGGCATTAAGGAATTAGTTTAGAAAATATTTTTAAAATTTTTTTATTGGAAAATGAAAAAAATAAAGGAAAATACTTGAGATACAAACTTTTTTTACAAAAATTTTTACAAACTTCTGATGTAGTGAGTAATTATTAATAAATAAAAAAGTGACGTTATTGGTAGGCCCAGATGAGAATCAGTAAGAAGTTGACCACAATAGCAATTTGTAAAAATGTTGTAAAATAGTTTGAGGCTATAGCATTATTAAAAAATAAATGATTTTTTTTTACAGCTTTTTATATTTTCTATAAAAATGCTATAAATTTTTTTCCTAAAATTGTCTATTAATAAATATTTTAAGGTCTCCCATTAACCGGACACTTTATTTATTAGTAAGCTTACTCAAAGATTCAATGTGTATAAAATTCATGATATCACCTTCCACCTAACACTTGTAAGGGAAAGATGTTGGGAGAGCTTTCCTTTCAAAGATTGGAATTATACTCATGATAAAGAGAGATAAATCATATTAGAAATTTATTCTATTGATTGGCCATTTTAAAATAAAAAATGCCTTATGAGTATTAGTGGAAATTTTCTCCAATCCAAACCTTATCTTACAAAATACAAACCATGGAGTAATTAGCCATCCAAACTTGTCCACGATGACATCTATCTAAGTGACATGCAGTATCTTGTAACCTATTTTAGGAATTCGAAAAAGAGAAATTTGATTAGTTAGGCATATCTTTCTTTCTCCCCCCTCCCCCCCTCCCCCCTCCCCTCCCTTTTCTAAATAAGAGAATGTATCAAATAGAAAAATAAAATACCAACCCATCTCAAATTCTCAATCCTATGACAGAATTCAGTTGGGGAAAGAAGACATGGGTGAGGTACCCTAATTCAAGCAGCTATTGTGAACTAATACATCCATAGACACAGACTAGTTAAGTATGCATAATATTTCCCTAGTGCTTGTATGGTACTTATGAAGAATGGTACTCATTATGATTAAAATAATTTATTTAAGTGTTTTAAATATTTATTTATTTATCTTATAGTAATTATTTTTGTAAAAATATCTAGTATCCCACGTCATCATCATTTCTTGAGATTCCAAAGATCATAAATTTATTGATTTGGGTATTTATTTATTTTAGTACTTGAATTGATAATGTTTACTCTCACTCCAATTTCACAACCTGATATTTTGACTAATTCTTAATTAAAAAATAATCAAATTGAAAAAGCTAATTAATAAGCTAATGGATCAACAAAATATCTTCTGTTCTAGTAGTGTTTCTTGCCGCTCTTCCTTCCTTTATTTATTTTTATTAATAAATTACACACTCATTTAATGTATCTTGAATTTAAGATGTCACCTTTCACTTTAAGAGATATGTTAAGTTAGAGAGTAATGCTAGTGTTACATCAAATGGCATAATTTGTGAGTGATAGAAGTGTGATGGTGGGTCCATGTAAGGACATACCTCTACCACTCACAACTCGTCACGTGGGCGAGTTGTGAAATAAGTTATGTCATTTAATGTGACACCAGTATTACTCTAAGTGCTTCCCCTTTTAAATATTGGAATTCCCCTCATGGTGAAGACAGATAAATAAAATTATAAATTTATGAACCCACAATACTTTTTTTTCTTCTTGTCATTACATTTATTCTCACCATCATCTGATTCAAGTATTCAACTTGTCTGAAGGATTTTGGTTCCCCATATAGGGTAAGATATCAATCGAAAGAGAATACCATTGGCATTTGGTGGCAAATATATTCTAAACAGTTAATTCTCAAACTGATGTAGATTTGTAGAATTTATTTGATAACAAAATCCTCCATGTGGGCATTATATCGGAAGTACAATTAGAAAATGGTCCGATTTACAAGTGCTCTTAACTCTTAAGGCATTTGTTAATAAATATTTTAAGTTTTGATAAAATTTTTATGAAAATATAAAGGACTATCAAACAAGCCAGTTGGTTTTTTCCTTTCTCATAAAAAATTTTTAAAAGTATTTCGTAAACGAATACCCTTAGAGTATCTGTTAACAAAATCTATACAGGATACCAATAGCTAATTATTTCTGGAGAATTAACTCCATCACATCATCTAGGTTGGAAACTCGCAAAGATTTTGACTTTGTAAATATGATATGAAGAGCTTTCAACTCCTTTGATTCTCCTAGATTTTAGACTGAAAGCTCTTGACCTTGCGAATATTTATAATAATACTTTGATATTAAATCTCAAACATTATATTCTAGTTATGATTGTGCTTATGTGCTAAGAAAATACTGATCCAACAAAAAATTTTGAAACTTTTCTCACAACTATTAACATAGCATGTTATGATTAATGTATTATAAAAGTGGGATTAGAGATAAACACGTATGAAAGTAATGTTCCAATCATAATCATCTTAACAAGTGAAAAATATTGTGAAAAATTGCTTCTCTAGCATTACTTAGTAATGCAATGCTCTTGGATTCGTGATGTTGTATGGGCTAGGAGGTGAATCCTTTTTACTTTCCTTGACTCATCAAACAAACACAATAGTTGTTAGGACCGTAGTTTTATATATTAGCATATATGAGTCAAAATGCACTTTCTATGTAATTGAGTCTTAGTTTTAAGTGTATTCAAAGACACATCCAGGTGGTATGATTTGAAGACACAAGACCGCTCAAGAAAAGCTGCTGACGTAGGACTTTGATACCTCTCGATACCTATCAATCTACCAAGAATAAATGAATCTCAATACCTATCTATCTATCAAGAATAAATGAATCTCGACACCTCTCGATTTATTGAGCTATGGAAAAACTGAATAGTAATTTCAGTTTCAAACCATGATGACTTAGTCTAACTTGAGATTCAAGCACTAGGGTTCTAGAACATGTAAAAGGGATATTTTATGGCTGTCATCATATATACAAAGAGATTAATGCATACTTAGAGCTGCTGCGACGTTTTGTGCATCTAGGGTTTTGTACCAAGCGACTATTGATTCATCAAAGCGTGATTTGAAGAACATTGCAAAACCTATATCAATCAACTAGTTATTCTAGTGTTAGTCATGGATATGAGATTCATGCAAAGTAAAAGTTTGTTGCAAGAAGTAGTTCAATTGGGATTAGAGCTGAGCTTCCTTATAGATTAGTAGATTTTACTGTAGATAGGTTCTTCGAGATAGCGTAAGATTTCCTATACTTGTAATCTCGATTCTTGTTTAGTAGATTCTTTGGAAATGGTGACCTAAAACTCACCCAATGAGGTTTTTCTTGCAAGGGTTTTCCTCATCGTGATTAAATAATTGGGTCAAACTTGTTTTGATTGCACTTAACTTTAATTTCGTGATTTGATTGTGCCTTAATTGAATTTGTACGTAATTTGGTTTAATTAATCTACTTAAATAATTGGTTAATTTGATTGGGCCAATCTTTAACCTAACAATACTAAATATGCAAATTCATTGCCTGTTTTGGTTACAACATGCATTGGAACCATGGTGGGTGGCACCGCTGCTATGCCAAACCCAAATGAAGGTTATTGGCCTTTTGTATTTTATTTTTCTGCTGAATAATCATATTTATTTCACAAAAACACTCAAAGGGCCAGGTCCATCTCTCCCTTTTAGTCCAAAGCAGAGGAGGGTAGAGAAGATGGGGAAACTGGCCCATTAGTATGAGAAGACAAAGCCCAAGTGGCCACACTAATGACTATGTGCCAAAGTACATTAACTTCTCTGGCAACACGGACAAAGTCTCAGACAACAAAATTAGAGAGAAGAGTTTGGATATCATTTACAATCCTGGAGATAAGCCACGGTAGCATTTGTAAATAAACTGAGCCGATTATTAATAGTTTAGACTTGTTTATTTAGATTTATTTCACATGCGAGTTAAGCTCAAGATTCTTATTAAAAAAGATTATATATTTAGGCTCGCTTCATTTTTTTATTGAATAAACTCGAGCTTGTTAACGAACTACTTTATTAATTTATTCTTTTTCATTATGTAGTAAAACTATAACTAAACTTTTTTACCCCTTCACAAATTTATGAATTTGTACTATAAATAGATTTTTTATATTATCAATAAGCTACAAATAATAATTGATATTATATAGACCTATCTAATTACAAACTTACACAATCTATTTCTTAGTCTACATAAGTATATTTTAAGACAAATGTATACTATTTATAGCTAAATTGCGCCTTATAAGTACGAGTTTGTTCATGAATACATTATTATATTTGAGCTAGGTTTGTTTAATAATCGAGTCAAAATTTGGATTTAAGTTTGACCTATTTGCAGAACAAACAAAAATAAGTTCTTTTCCAAGTTGAGCTTGAAATGTTTATTAACACTTTGTTTCATTTACAACCCTAAACCAGGGCACGTGTGCAAGGCTTCCACAGACAGCTTTGACAACAAAAGCCAAATCACCTTCAAAAATGGCGAAGTTAGAATCAAAATCAAGATCAACTTCAATTGCAACTGCCTTTTTCGATGAGTGTTCCGCTCCCCCTTGTGTTCTTTCAAAGTTCAAACCCACGACCATGAGTGAGTACTTAATATTGGAACTTGCATAAAACTCCTGCCTTTCAAGTACTTTTGACTTTTGAGTTCATGGTTTTGACCCTAGTTTTATCTTACTGTCTTATTGCATGGTTCATTGGTTTGAGTTGGGTTTAGATCTCTGATTCCATTCTTTTGCTGGCACTGTAAGTATGTATAGAATAAACATGGAAATATGGGTTAAAAGTTAATTGCGATGGTTGATTTTAAGTGTTAAACTTATGGTTTTAAAAACTAGTATGGTGAAAAAACCGGAATTGGGAGGGTTTACTGGTTTTATGGTCCGACCAGTGGTCGAACCAATAATGTCATAAATAGTAAATAAATAATTATTAATTATAAAAATTAATAAATAATTTTTTAATTAGCAATTTTATCTAAAAAATTAAATAATAGTAAAGCATTAAATATTAACATACCAACTTTTGGACACCACTTAACAAAATTCAACCAAAAAAAAAAAAAAAACATAAAAAGGTAAATTGTAACAATAACAAACCATTTTTAGTTATTTTTTAAATTGTCAAATAACAAAAAGTAAGTCACCAATGGGTAACAATATCATTGCCCACTTGATATTTTTTTCCCACCTATCTTACACTGGCACTTTTATATCACACCCACCACACATTTTGAAAATCTACATCCACAAGTTTTAATTCAAACTTTCAAACTTTCAAATATTTACCCAAAAAAAAAAAAAAAAATCAAACTTTCAAACAACTCTGAAGTTTGAGCTTAAGTTTCTTTCCTATCCTACTTTTTGCTAAATATTCATTTCCCTCTTCAATATTCACTCCCTCTCTTTGTCTCTCTCATCAATATGGGTATGTGCAAGTGCAAATGCAACTGTGCAAGAGCAGCAAACAAAGGCTGAAGTGGATAGATCAAATCATTGTAAATTTGCTTGGTTTTTGGGCTCCTTCCTTAGCACAAAGATAGGAGATCTGATGTTTTTGGGGTCACTGTTGGTGTCTTAGGCTTCTCCGCTTTGGTCTTGAGAACATTTTTAAAATCAAAATCTTTCCTCTCAAGTTTGAAACAAAATCTCTCTCTCTCTCTCTCTAAAAACACAGTATCTGAAGTTTTAATGAAGAACTGCTAAAAACCAGTTTCACCGTACCAGTTTCTGGTTTTGCCGGTTAAACCGACGGTTTTCGGTTTTTAACGGTTTTTCTTTTATTTTCAATTTTAAACAATAATCGGACCGGATTAGTGTTTGGTTCCTAGTTAAACGGGCCGGTCCGGTTCGTTTTTAAAACCATGGTTCTCAAAATACAAATAGTATTATATATGAATCGATTTTTTTTCTTTTCCTTATTGAGTTTATAAAAAATCATAAATAAACATATAATAGTTTTATTTTTATTAACATTAGACTTTTTTTTTGTTGGGAATAAACATGAGACATTAATTAAAAATACAATGGGTCAATTTAATCAAAGCTTGTGTATAATAATTTCACACTGTACTATATATGTAGGTTTATGGAAACACACATTTAGTTTTTAAAAAGTACATTATATATATATATATATATATAATACAGTATTAATTTATTATACACAAGCTTTATATATATATATATATATATATGTTAATGGTTTAGACAATAGTAAATGTGAATCTTATCTTGAATCGATTTTTTATTTTTCTAAATCATATATTGTATCGTATAGTGTATCATAAAATACACAAGCATCTCATAAAATTTATTAAAAAATATAGATATATAAATTATATTTGTTATAAACTCAGAAAATATTTAGCAAATGGCTAATTTAATTATCTCTTATGTAATAATATTTAGCAAAGCTAAGTAAATAAACAAAAAATAACATATGTTTATAACATACACATTTAAATTGATTAAATTCAAAAGTGATAATAATAATATATGACATATAAGCCAAAATAGTAATTTATTTTCATCATATTCATCATCTTGCCTAATTAACTTCATCTATGTCAATATTATCACCATGTCCATCATCTTGCAAAATTATTTCTTCATTTTCTTCTTCGTCATCAACATATAGTACCTCTTCTTGTTTTTTTTTTTTTTTTTAATTATTTGATTTTAATAAGTTTTTTTTGTTATATTTCTTCTAGGTATTTTAGCTTCTTATACTTATAACAATAGTATCAAAAGGAAAAAAAAAAGTATATTTTCATTTAATACCTTATTCATAGTATAAAAATGAAATTTGCAAATATAAAAATAAAGTGTCGAGTATGTAGTTCAAATTTTGTAGGACAAAGAGAGAATGGGAGAAAAAAAGTTATTAACATGTTATATTATTGGGCTCAATCAAGTAGCCTAATAATTTTGTGTTAAAAACAAGTCTAACAACTTGTTGGATTAAGCAAAAGTATAAATTTTAATTAAAAACAGGATTTTAAACCCACATATCAATGTATTGTACAATACATACAATTCTATAATAAGATACAATTCATATAATACACACTTATGTATTGTACAATTCATAAGTACTTATGGTAATTGGTGCACAATAAGATACATATTGTTATATAATACTAACAACTATGGTTAGACTCCACTGTCAACTATATTTGACAAAATCATGATTAATAGTCAAATTTACTATAAAATTTTGATTCTTTGGTTTGACTAACCAAGACATTTTTTTATCTAGGAGTATAATATCCATCAAACTCTAATTGTTCATTAAGCCTCTTAATGAATCTATTTATATAATATAATCTGATTTATATAGTACTAGCTTACCTTACAAACTCCTTAGGATAATGTATAGGTATGCTTTAGATACTTTGTACTTATTTACAGGACTCACAAGAGTAGTAGTGTTTTAGTGTATATACAAGTAGGTAGGACCGTATAGGAGACTCTGTGCTAGTTACAAAACCAAAGCGATAACAAAGAAAGAATAAGAGAGAACTAAAGAAAGAGTTTCAATATTAATCATTGCTCTTTACGAAAGAATGATACTCCTTTTATATCTAAGCAAAAAAAAAAAAAAAAAAAAAAGATACTCCTTTTGTAAAAAAGAATGAGAAGCTATTAAAAAAATCCCAATGTCTACCTAAAGGACCTACTACGTGTACCATTATTCCTACAATTGTCTGACAATGCTCTTTGACCATATAAATTGCATTGATAGGAATAAAACTAATACGTGTGCTATATTACAAAATGTGTATCTACTAAATTTACCGCTTAATTATTTTGGTCTAATATGTCTCATTTGCATTTTAGATGCTTTTAAATCAAGTCTGGACTATGTCCATATGCATTTTTGTCATCAGAAATTACATGCTGTGCTGCAATTTTGTTTTTGCATTTTTCCAAATTCTTTCTCGATTCTTGTTTGACTCATCGAAAGTCTGATTCCTAAGATCCTTGGCCACAGGTATTTATGAACTCTTTAAGTTCATTCTAATATAGTTCTCTCTCTCTCACTCTCTTGGAGCCCACACCCACCCAAGTCAATTTTGTAATTTTCTAAGACATATCTTTCAAGGGTTTTGCTTCACTACACTTGGTGAGCGTTTGGCTCTAGATTAAAAAGCTAGTTTATTTTACTATTTATCTTAATTTTGCTACCATTTAAGGGTTCCACTGCACTTTTTTGTACAATTCATAGGTCTCATTGTACTATTTCAGTTAATTTTACTTTTATCTACAGTATTTTTAACAAAAAATTTTCAGTTTTAGCAAAATAAACGAATCTCAAACAGACCTTTAGTATGTCTTTTCTAACCTTTATTTCCTTGTGTTTATCATGATTTCATGCATAAATCATCCTAGACTTAGAATTTTCGGACTTATAGTGAAATTTGGGGGTTTTTATTAGTTTGTGTTTAATTGGTTAAATTGAATATTGAGTTTTTATATATGCTTGTTTTGAATATTTTCTTTACCCTTTATATCTTTCAATTTGATGATTTGTGGAAAATTGCAAAATTAGGGTTCATATGTTTTTGACAAAATTTGTGCCTTTTTGTTCTAATTGGTTATTAATTTCACTTAATTGACATATGGGTTTTGTGCTATATTGGTTACTAATCAGTTTTAACCATTTAGATGTAATTTTTTTTTATAGAAAAACTTGTGTGCTGGGGAGAAACTGGGTCTATCTGAATTATATTTTTGTTTAGTCTGCATAGAGCATATAGTTGCACTTAGGAGTTAAGACCCACATTGCAATTGTGTTTTTGTCTCTCATGTGTTTACTCTTTTCTGCTTTTGTGTTTAATTCTTCCAGTTTCAAACACATGGCCTCTAGAAAAGTTAATCCTCGTAAATCTACTCGTGCTGCTTCCCTTGTTCCTCTCTTTGTTGATTGTGATCATACTCTTTTTCAAACTGTTATGCAATCTGAAAATTTTCAAGATGATCAATGTCTTAGGATGATTTGGTTTGAACAGGAAGTATGATTTGATGAGTTGGTGATGTTCTTGCTTCTTTGAGCTCTTCTATTGTCTAGTCTATATTGGAGAGAGTGCTTAATCGTCAAGCTACTCAAGGGGAGATGCTGCAGTCCTTTTTGTCTTCTCAAGCTGCACATGTTCAGTTGTTGGAAACACTTGTGGGAGATGTGGCTACTTTGCGGGTTGGCTTCCATGAGTTGAGGAGTTTTTTAATTCCCTACACCACTTCCAACCACTTCTGATTGATCATATGTCTTTTTGGCAATACTAACAAAAAGTTTTTTTCTTTTGGTTGACAAAATAGATAGAATATGTAACAAAGTGTGAGAGCAGTTGTCATTGGTGTTATTAATGGGTTCTTGGTTTTAGGGGAAGTTTCTAGTTTTTAGTTTAGTTTATTTTATTTTGTTTATGCTTTGGGTTTTTTTACCAATTTTTATTAGTTTTAATACATTTCTTATTAACTAATAAGTGGAATCATACTTGATTTATGTTCACATGCTTTAAAGTCTGTATCGATTATATCTTTATTTTCTAGGGTTGTTAAACATTGTGTTTATATCTATTTTTCTTTCCACAGGTACCTTGATGTTCTTTTTAAGTGTTTCAGAAAAGACAAGTAAATTCTAATAAAGATTGACTGCCTATTCTTGCAACTTCTAGGATAATTATTTTTGGTTGGGATTTGTTATTGGGCAAAATGTTGTAATAAGGATGTCTTCTGTATTTGAGCATTCTTTATATTGTACGTTTTATCACGAATTTCCAAATGAAGAAATTGTTAGGATTTTAGAATCCTTGTTTGTATTAGCAAACATGTGAATCAAAATATGTCTTATAATAGTCTTTAAATTCTATAAGTGTGTCAAGACAAGTGCTCAAAGTTCTACAATTTATTATGTAAGAAAGGGAATTTCGGAAGGACACAGTTTAGCTACAAAATTGGTTGTTTATGTTACAAACTCACTTAATAAAATAAATATTATTATATATTTTGAAAATCTAACCATTAGATTGAATGTTCTTTACGCTCTTAATACATATGTCAAATTTTATGTCAATCGGATATTATTTATTATATAATCTATAAACTTATATTTTATGCATAATTTTAAATTACAAAAACTTGCAATTTAAAAATGTATTGATGACATAGCTATTGATCTTTAATTTTCTTGAAATTTTACAAACATAGAGGATATAAGAAGAAGATGTAATCCAATGGTGGATTTGTCAAAATTCACCTCCAATAAAAAGATTTTAAGTAAGTTTGTAGCATAAGGCTATAACCGATTTTATAGCTAAACTTTGTCCATTTCAGAAACTTACATCCCCGACCAATTGACATGAATCTTAACCAATTGAACTGTGCCTTCAATGTAGGACTGGCGACGGGTCGGGTTCGAGCCGAGTTTCTTTATGCTCGACTTGCGAGCATAAACCTTTTAACTGAACCCACCCCAATTAATAAACTGGTTTTTTTTTTTCCAACCCCAAACCAGCCCCATCGAGCCCCATGGGCCCCGTCCATCATGCCCAACCCCAAATCACAACACAAACACAAACGTAGATATCAAAAACACAAGTTTCAGATTTATGGATTTCCCTTTCAAAATCACAAACACAAACAAAAATTCTAACACAAATACAAACACAGATTTCATAAACACAAAAATTTCAGATTTTCCCTTTCAAAATCACAAACACAAATACAAATCCTAACACAAACATAAACACAGATTTCATAAACATAAACACAGATTTCATAAACACAAAATTTTCAGGTTTTCCTTTTCAAAATCACAATCACAAACACAAATACTAACACTAACACAAACATAAACACAGATTTCACAAACACAAATTCCAGATTTTCCCTTTCAAAATCACAAACGCAAACACAAAAATCCTAACACAAACACAGAAATCACAAACACAAAAATTTTAGATTTATGATTTTCCTTTTCAAAATCAAAAAAATAAACACAGAAATTACAAACACAAACAATGAAAGATGAAATGAACCAAAAAGTAAAAAGAAAAATCACAAGTGTGAGGCTGAACAAATAGAGTAGTGAGGTTGAATGAGGCCATGGGGCCATGAGATTGAGCAAGGCCGTGAGATAGTGAGAGAGTAGTTGAGCGAGGCCATGAGGGGGGGCCGGTGTCAGTGCATAAGAGCTTGAGAGAGAGGTGCTACTGAGATTGAGATTTGAGAGCTTGAGAGAGAGAGAGAGAGCTTGAGAGAGAGAGAGAGAGAGAGAGAGAGAGAGAGAGAGAGAGAGAGAGAGAGAGGACGGCTGAGTTAGAGGAGTGTATATAGCTAGGGTTTGATATAAGTGGCATATATATAGGTAGGTATTTTAGTAATTTTACTTAAATTTTAAACTGGTTAGGTCAGGTTTAGGTTCGGGCCAGATTTTTAACAAAACTCAGACTTGACCCGGACTCGCTTTGGGTTTTTTTTTTTTTTTTTTAAAACCCAAACCCGGCCCTATTCTTTATCGGGCCGGGTAAAACTCGACCCATTAGAGTTGGGCCAGTTTAGGTATCCATGGGTTGACCAAAAATTGCCATCCCTACTTCAATGAAATGGATTTCAACCCACCAGTCCATTAAGTAATTAGGGTTTTAGTTTTACTTTACCTAATATATAAATAAAACCCTAATGCATGTTTATTAAGACTTTGGAGATGTTTTTGAGATCTAAAAGGATGTGTGTCTTTTGTATTCAAAGTTACTACTAGTGTTCATTTTGCATTCAATCTAAACTAGTAGATCTAAAGTTGCTACATATCAATCGAACTGCCAGGCCACAAACGCGTTGACCCCTTGTGATAACTTAGATTAATTAAATTAGCCCAGTTATTAATTAATCAAATTAACATACAATATCACGTGGTAGCACAAACAAATCACCGAAACTAAGTTATGCAGCGAAAAATAAATAACACGGTGATTTGTTCACGAATGGGGAAAACCTTACGGCAAAAACCCTACCGGGTGATTTAAGGTCACCACTCCCGAAACTCCACTATTATCACAACAAGCAGTTACAAGCAAGGAATCCCAAGTACCTTACCAACCTACAGTTGAACTCTTACCCCAATACCCAATTTGACTTGTTCTGTAGTGACAGTTTCTCCTTTCAATGCACGGCTCCCAAGTACGTGACTAACCAGATGCGCGGATCCTAGTACGCGACTTCAAACACCAACTAAAGAGAGAGAGTTGTTGGCTGCAAAGTTCTTCACTTCATACACACGATGAAGATCAAGAAGCACTTGGTTACAAAACCCTAAAGCGCAAAGACGCAGTAGCTTCTTTCAGAGAGAATAAGGCTTCGGTCACCTTTTGCATATGTTCTCCTTTTCAATGCACGGCTCCCAAGTACGTGACTAACCAATTTGATGCACGGATCTCAGTACGCGGCTTACTCCTTTGCACGAATCCAAGTACGTGACTAACTCCACAGCAACCCTTTGATTGTTGTAGTTGATTTGCAGCAGCTTCACATAGAAACACCAATAAGATCTTCAATGTTGGTGCAAGAGACTTTGCTTGGTTACAAAACCCTACGGCGTACAAGAAACGCAGTAAGAACTCTTTCTTCTGTAGGAGGAGGCTAGGGTTTCAAAAAGAAAACCTTATGAAGCTCTCTAGGGTTAGGTTTTTCTTTTTTCACCTCCTTTAAATAGGAGCTTAATGGGCTCTCCTATTCCAAATAGGTTTACACAAACCTTGGGTTTTCCTAGTCCAATAAGAATTATACAAACCCATAAACAATTAGCCTTTTAGAGTAAAAACGTTGCTGGCTATAATCTGAAACCTGTTAGCTCGATCGATCCAGGCATCTGTCGAGCTTTAATGAATCTCGACAGATCGAGATTCTGTCGAGGAGGTATCGAGACCTGCAGATTTCACTTTTCTTGAGCAGTTCTTGAGTAATCTTCGTGTCTTCAATTTAACCACTTGTAATGATCATCTTGAACCTACTTAGATTTACCCAAATACAAGTAAAGTGCGTTTTGTCAAAGGATATACCAATTACATAAAAATATGTCCTAACACAAACAAAGTGCTAGATCTAAATTGTCAAGGGTGATCTTGAAGTTGTGGATTGAGGGTTCGCAATATTGCAGTGGGTTGCTATCATAGACGTTTATGGATCTTAGAACTTGGTTTGGTAACTATAGTTAAATTTACGAATAATAGGGTTATTCAATCTCTAAACTTCTATTTGATAGTGAATTTTCTTCTTAGGAATTGTAGGTCAAATCTCACAAGGGTTTTACTATGAAATAGTTCATTTTATTGGTTTTCCTGGATCATTATATTTTGTATCCATTTATATTTTCATTGTGCGTAATATTGATAATAGTTGAAGTGAAGTAAGGCTTGCATAATTGATCTAATTGAAAACTCAAGCTTAAAACTGGTTAATTACTGTTTTGACATGGGTCTAAAACCAAAACCTTGAACTATGTTTCATCTCATGCCAACCAGTATACTAAACAGGCACACATTCAATGGAATGGAATAATTGGAGGCACTTATTTTCTGTTTAGTTTTATATTGATATCGGATATGTTATGTTGTACGTTTATCTAAACTATTGTTATTTATTGCTTTAGAATTTGTGTGTGAGCTGTGTCAGTTCTTGTATTGCTAGATTTCATTATATGAATATAGTCATATAGATATATTTCTATGTAATTTAACTGTTATTTACTCTGTATTTCTTACTTCTTTATTCCTTTTTCCTGGGTTGTTTACATTGAAACTCATTTAAGTTTTAAAAAATACAAGTTAAGTTGTTGCTAAAGACTATGTGACTTACCGGGTTGATCATCTAGTGATCATGGCAAAAATGATAAATAGATGCTATTTTGCAAGAGTACAAGAAATCATGGAATTGATATTATATAGTTCATGGATACAAGAGATCAAATTAATTACCATTCCCAGTATAATGATATTTATAAAATTATTTAAACAAGTCACCTCTATTAATCTATTACCTAGATAAATAGAGCCAAGAGGCTAAAGAATTGTAAGTTTGGTTTAGTCAAGTTTCAGAGACATGTTATACTTCCTACAGGGACTTTGGTTTGGTCAATTATATTGGTAAGCTAGCTTTTCTTTTTCAAGTACACAGGTTTGATTTGAGAGTTGTTATAATAATAAAATAAATTGTTACAATAATTTCACAATTGTAGAGATATTAGTTTCTTATAAGTTAAAATAAATTAATTATAAAATGAGACTGAGTTCAACCATAACTGAAAATAAAGATATTATGAAAATGTTGTGACATAGGTGTTAATTACTTATAGATCAATATAAAATAAAATAAATATCATATCAGGATCCACTACAACTAAAAATAAAGACATTCTATTGTAAAAATGTCGTGATATTTTGTTGTTATCAAACTATTTTCATAATTATTAAGGTGTAAATTCCTTATAAATCAAAATAAAATAATAATATATTAGATCGAGATCCAATACAATTGAAAATAAAGATATTGTGAAAATGTTGTAACATGTTATTGTATTACTAGGTGGTAGTTTGGTTGTTTTGATTTAATTAAATTTGAAAATTCAAAATTCACTATTTCATGCATAGTTTTCTTAGGCTAACTTTTTTTTTGGGATAAATTTCAAATTACACTCCTAAAGTTTGGAGTTGATTGAATTTTACACCTCAAAATTTCAGAAACATGATTTTACACCCTAAAATTTGGTTCCGCTAGCAATTCACACCTTACGGTTAGTTTCTACTATTAAGTGACACATTCGCATGCTGACGTGTTTTATTTTTTTCCAAATCAGCCCCAAAACTATATCGTTTCAATGAAAAATAAAAACTTACTTGGCACTATACAAACAATACCATTTTCCTTAAGCTAAAACACAAAAAATCCAATCTTAAAACTACATTGTTTCAGCCTAATTCTAAATCTCAAATCAGTGAATCATCAAATATTTCCGTCCATTTGAGCAGGCCTCATAGTGAACCCATCCACCTGAAAGGTATCGACTCATTATGAACTCGTCATCCCAGCGGTAGTGGCGGCAGCGACTCTTGCAAACCCAGGCAATGGCGGCAACTCTAGGCAGCTTAGTGGCCACATCAACAGTAAAACCAGATAAACTCGATCATGAGCTACTCTTCTCGTGTGATTGATTTGTTGATTGGGTTGGGTGGGGGGTTTTGTATAAATGTTTGGGTGATTGATTTGTTGCTGGAACTGTCTATATATGTATGATTTAAACTCATTTGTACAACTTGCTTCTCTATTGAAACTGTGTGTGTTTTTGGTGAAGTTTGTTTTTCTTTGATTTTTTTTTTTTTTGGTTTCTGTATCACTTTGAATATTGTTGATTGGGATTAGTTTTGTATTATTTTGTTGTCAATGGATTATAATATAGTTGGTTGTATTTTGTCTTGTTCTAGTTACTTTATTGATCTTTGTTTTTGGTGGGTCAGTTTGTTGGATGATTATTAGCTGTATGTATTGTTTGGTGTAAAATAATGTGTATTTTTAATTGGTAAACTGACCGAGTGCATGATTGTGATCCAAGTGAGTAGTACATGTGTTGTGCTTTGTGCCTCATGTCTACATGTATGTTTTTTTGCATTTATGTGTGTATTATATTTTAGTAATATAATAATTAAAGGTTATATTTTAGTAATGCATTTATACGTGTGTGTAGGACTTTGAATATGGATCAACTATTTGATATGTGTATACATTAGGGAGGGTATTCATTACGCATAGTGATACATATGTTGAACATGTTAGAGGGACTGAATCAAGGGCCTTTGATGTTGATATTGACACTCTTGTTGTTTTTGATATGCCTAAGTATGCCAAAAATTTTGGTATTATGAATGTAGTAGAATTTCTTTACTAGATTCCTCGAATGGAACTTCATAATGGTTTATGTCCGTTGAATAAAGATGGTGATGTTAGGCCAATGTGATTAGTTGGAATTTGCACCTGAAAAGTTAATACACATATGTGAAGCATGTTGAACAAGTTGATGAAGAACAAGCTGATGAGGATCAAGGTAATGAAGGTGATGATGAGCATGAGTGTTATAAAGAAGTTGATGAAGGGGTTGGAGTAGATGACAATTTTTGTTGTTGAGGACTATGTTGATTTGGTAGGTGACAATGAATTTGATAGATATAAAAACCATCCTCCCATATTGACCCATCCTCCCACATTGTCCCATCCACTCCCCTGTGATCAATCCAACCTAAACCCTTATGAGAAAAAAACATCAAATTGGGCACCCGCTTGCTTTAGCGATGAGGAGCATGATAGAAGAAGTGGGGAAAGTGATTAGGGACACTCTGATGTCTTGTGCACACCCATCAACTCTGAAGATGATGAAAAACACCCCAAGTACATTGAATTTAGGGCTAAGGTGAATATGCCCGACCTCATTTTTGAGAAAGGGATGTTATTTAGTGACCACAAGGAATTTAAGAGGGTTGTGCAATCTTATAGAATCAAGTAGGGATATCCATTGTTAATTGGTAAGAACGAATCTCGCAAGGTGACTTACAAATGTGAAAAATGTGAGTGATATATTTATGCCTCATGGGACTGTGAAGAAAGCTCTTTGCTAGTGAAAACCTATCGTGGAAAACATACATGTTCTAGGGCTTTTCATAGTAGGACGGTGTCTACAAGGTGGATTGTAGTTACATGACTAGAAGTGTTTAAAGGGAGACCCAAAATCAAGAGTGTTGAGATAAAGGAAGGTATAATGAGTCAATTTCAAGTAGACACATCTTTGGACAAAGCCTTTAGGTCTAGGCAGATCACATTGGAGATGCTTAAAGGAAGGTTTGCCTACCAGTTTGAAAGAGCTAGAGATTATTGTGAAGAGCTGAGATCTTCTAATTCAGGCACCACAACTAAGATTAATCTACACACACCCAAATTGTACTTCAAACGAATGTATGTGTGTCTAGCTGCTTGTAGAGATTTATTAAATTATTTAAATAAGTCACGTTTATTAGTCTATTAGCTAGATAAATGGAGCCAAGAGGCTAAAGAATTGTAATTTTGGTTTAGTCAAGTTTTGGAGGCATGTTATACTTATTACAGGTCAACTATTTTGGTAAGTTAGCTTTTTTTTTTTTTAAATTACACTGGTTTGGTTTGAGCTTGTTTTTGCTTTTTGTTTTTTAATATTTATATGTTTATTTTGGTTTAAAAGTTGTTATACTAATACAATAAATTGTTACAATATTTTCTCAATTGTAGAGATTTTAGTTTCTTATAAGTTAAAATAAATTAATTATAAGATGAGACTGTGTCCAACTACAATTGAAAATAAAAATATTATGAAAATGTTGTGACATAGGTGTTAATTACTTATAGATCAAAATAAAATAAAATAAATATCATATTAGGATCTAGTACAACTAAAAATAAAGATATTGTATTCTAAAAATGCGGTGATATTTTGTTGTTATCAAACTATTTTCATAACTATTAAGGTGTAAGTTCCTTATAGGTCAAAATAAAATAATAAAATATCAAATCAGGATCCAACACAATTGAAAATAAAGATAGTGTGAAAATCTTGTAACATGTTGTTGTTGTATTACTAGGTGGTAGGTTGGTTGTTTTGATTTAGTTAAATTTGGAGAGTCAAAATTTACTATTTCATGCATAGCTTTCTTAGGCTAGCCTTTTTTTTTTTTTTTTTTTTTTTTTTTTTTTTAATATTTTAAAAACACAGTTTTATGCCCCAAAAAAGGGCCCTTTATGTTTGGGGTAGTTTCATTCTCCCTAATTTTTAAAACCAAGCAAATATCCCCTATAATTACTCTTTTAGTTAAACCATAACGAGGTCTTATGATTGGTAAAATATTCTATTGTATAATATTTAAAATACCCTCACTAAATTTTAATACCACAAAAATTTTCTTCCTGTATTTTGAGTTTTGTGTAGTAGTCGTTGTAAGGACACAGTTCGTGTTGAGTCGAAGTTGACCTATCAGCCCAGCCTAATGAGCTCTAAACAATGAATTTATAGAGAGTGGGCTTCTAATCTAGGGTTTTGAGCGGTAGATAACACAAGAGTTGGATTAAACTAAAGAACACATGCATCCCTCTCATGCATGGATGGAATATAGTTCTTATATATTGATGCCGAGGACCAGTCCTTTGTATTTCCTTACAAGTACTCTCTCTCTCTCTTTTTCTCTCTTTCTTTACAATGTTTTTCCTCTCCCCTATCTTTTGTTCCTCCTTCGTCTTTTATAGGTCTGCATCTTTTTTACCTTTTTTCCACGTGTAGCCTAGATGTTTCTTTCTTTATGTGCTTGTCCCATCACTCCTTCTTCTCAATGTCTTTGACGGTAAGGGCAAGGTAGAACTTCAATACTCAGGCGTCATTTTCTCATTAATGCGGCCAGAGTGGTAGGTGTAGTGCCTTCAATGTGGTGGTAGCAGCTTTATCCTTGATATTTATCTGTCATTTCCTTTATCCCTTGTTCTCGTTTTCTTAGTTTTTTGCATCCAAGCCCTTCAGTGTGGATGCGCCTGAATTGTCAGATCACTTGACTAGTCCTCGGGAGTATGTTGCCGAGGACGTGGGCGTCCTCGGACGTCATGTTTCGTGGTGTTCTACTCGTGCATGGTACTTTTTTTGTCACGTGATTTCATAAGCAGGATGTATCACGTTCTCGGACTATTTACACCATTGGACCGGGCCTTCTTCTTTATGAGGCCTTTGGGCCGGCCCAATGTGCATTTTTGGGCCCAATGGTACTACAATAGCCCCTCGAAACCCTTATTTCTACTCTGCAGAGAGGAATGAGGGTTTCGATACACACACGCGAGGCAATCTGCTTCTGACGCTTCGATCTGCAGAACGCGCTTCAATTAAATGTTGGCGGCTCTCTGTTCCCCACATCCAATCGCACGATGCTCATCCAACGGGTGGGCGTATTTTGAGGGGATAGGCAGGAGGCTTCCCGCTTTACGCTTTTCCACGAAATAAAGACTGCCATTTCAAAGGTCCCCTATTCATTTCAGAGTTTGTACACCGAATTTAGCCTTTCTTGCAATCTACACACGTCTCTACCCTTTTCAGTTCTAAGCCGAGGTGACATAGTAGCTTTAAAGTAAGTACTCCAACTTTCTGTTTTCGTTATTACTGCTCGTTCTTTCTCATTATTCTAATTTTTTCTGTCCTCGGCCGTCTAAACTTCCCAATCCCACCATAGTATTCTCTTTTTAGTTTCAGGAAATTGGTAGGTTTGCACCCTTAGTTGATACTCTTGAGAAAATAGAGGAGTTTAAGGTTAAATATGGGATCCCTCAGGGAGTATCTGTCAAACACTGTAAGTAAGGAGGGTGGCACACCGATAGGGATACCGGTGAGGTGGTGATCCCTATGATAGCATTCATAGAAGGGGGAATGAGAATCCCTATGATGCCCATTACTAGGAATTACCTTAGAATAGCTAGGTTATCTCCCACACAGTGTGCCCCGAATATGTTTAGGATCTTAGGCGCTGTAGACGTCTTAAACGAGAGACTAGGGTTAGGACTCACCCATCACGAGGTGAACTGGGTGTATAATCTCCACCGCTTGAAAGGGCATACATATTACCTAAAATCTAGGCATCCTGAGATTAGGTTGATCCAATGCCTCCCCCACTCCAACAAGGGTTTGGATAAAGACTTCCTCATACTGTCCGGGGATTGGCATGACGGTCTCCCTTGTCCGACGAGGGAGGGGGGAACCTGGTAAGTATCCGTGTAGCGCAAGCCCTAATTAATGATAATAAGTTTTTTGTTTTTGTTGTTGGTTGTGTTTTTCTTTGATTTGTCCTTATTATTTTGTATTTTGAACATATGTGCAGATCGTCGTGCGCTTACTTGTCGTGCTCACCTTGTCAACTTTGATCGTCTGAACAAGATCCTAAAAGCCGAGGTGTTTGTGCACTCGGACGGTCAGCTTTGCGCCGCCCACCTCATCCTCGGATACACCCCCATCTCCACCGCTTTCCAAGTGCCAAAGTGCGTCATCAAAGAGAAAGACCCACGGTTACCTAGGATAAGCGTTGCGGTTGAAGGCTTCCTCCTCCTTGCGGGTACTCCGATTCCTCAAGGGGTTCTCATTATTGAGCCCGTGAGTTGTTCCAAGGGCCCCTTCTCTCGCCTCATCCTCGGCTAGACCCAAGTTGGGCGAAGGTTCCTCTTCCCAACCAATTGCAAAGGAAGAAGAAGAAGAAGAAAGCGAAGAAGAAGAAGAAGAAGAAGAAGAAGTTGTTGAACTCTTAGACTCAGAAGAAGAGTTCGAAGCTTTTCCTCGATTTCCTTCACCTGGGAACAATTCTCCTGTCGTCGGCACTCCTTCAATAACCTCTTTGAACGACGAACAGCCACTTGTGAGGATGGGTATTCAGCGTAGATCCAAGCCCAGTCTCAACGACGTGCTAGAAGCTCAAGTTGGAGCGCAGGAGCTTCCCAAAGTGCCCCTGGCAAAGCCTGAGGACAAGGGCACCGAGAAAGTTCCCTCAGTAAGGGTTACTCCTCCTCCTTCCTCCCAAACTCAACACCCAGACCCCGCTGACCATAAAAGAAAAAGGGATCAGCCCAAGGGAAAGGAGATAGTGGAAGGGGGAAAAGACCTCCCCACGAAAGAGATGGACCAGGAAAGGGGAGGGAGGTACACTCGGCATGTCCAATCGAGGTCAGAGAGAAGGGCTGATACCCCCACCATCGTCCATGCACCCATCTGGGCTCCCCAGATGCTAGTGGATGATCAGGCAGTAATTGCCGAGGCTTCTATAAGGGGATCCGATGAGGGCACCGTGGCATGCATCGCCGATGCATTGGAGCACGCGTTTCTCTTGCCCGAGGACATGAGTGAGCTACGAAGGATGAGGGATCAGAATGTCTTCATAATCCTCAGGAAGGAGCTTGCCATGGTAAGGCTTTTACTCACATACTTATTGTTACTCATGGTCTTCACGTCGTTACACTTGTCATTACTACCTACTGTTTGATAAGGATTGTTTCTGCATGTTACTAACTGATAACATCTTGTATGCAGGCTGTTCAATCTGCGCATAGGGTAGAGGAGATTACAGCCAACTCCTACAAATCACTAAGGGCCGAAGAGGTGAGGCTGGATCACACCAAAAAGATCTTGGAGCTTAAGGAGAAGAGGCTACAGGAGGTGACATCCAGCCTAGGCAAGGCGGAAAGCGAGAGGTCAGGTCTAGAGGCCTAGCTAAGGACTACTACCAGGCAGGCCGAGGATCAGAGGTTGCAGCTCAAGCGTGCTAATGAAGACCTTGCTTCGGCCAAGAAATTAGTAGAAGATCTTAAAAGGGATCTTACAACGTCCGAGGAAGCTAGGCAGGAGGCCTTCAAGGCCAAGGAGGAGGCACTCATCAAGGCACGGGAAGCCGAGGAAATGGTTGATGAGGCTGAGCAGAGTAGCTATGAGGTGGTGGTGGCAGAGACTACTGACACCTTTAAAGCCCAGGTGTCAGAGGTTTGTAAGGACTACTGCCTCCAGGTGTGGAAGGAAGCTTTCTCCCAGGCCGGGGTTGATGCTTCCTCTCCCCTATGGAAGGTAGAGAATGCCTACATCCCTCTTGCCATCCGAGTGGCTACCTCTGGAACAGCCGAGGATGACGCCAATTCTTCTGCGGCCAGGACACAAATAGAAGGAGCTGCCGATGGTAGTGCCACTGCTGAGATTCAGCCTGAAGATGCACAGCCTCCACTTGCCCTAAAAGAGTTGCCCCCCAACCCTAAGGCCAGTGGGACGATGGAGCTGGTTTTGGCGACCCTGCCTATAGTATCAAAGGGGGGTCCCAAAGACAAGGAATTGGTTGGGGGTTCCTCGGCCTTGGTAGTGGCTCCTGCTAACCCTAAAGACCAAGTCCAGCCTAAGCCTTGACGGTCCTTAGAACTTGTAGCAGTTTTTTCTTCTTTCTTTCCTTTTTTTTTTTTTACTTTCTCTTTGTTGTAATTCACCTTTTGGGTTTTTGGATGTATTTAAAGAATATTTCGCCTAATGAGAATGACTTTCAGTTTGAATTGTTATCTTATATTATATTAACTGTTAGCAGATTCTTTTACCATTATTAACTTAGCCTTACCAAATAACAACTTGAATTTGTTGTACGCATTGATAACTTTATACCAATAACCAGGTAAGGATAAAGGGAATTTGTGAAGTCATATACTTGCAAATGCTTTAAGTGATGACTACAAGTTTTTGTTCAATTCTGGTAACGAGTAAGACACTAAGAAGCAATATATCAGTGTGGAATTCGTTTGCTTAAGACTTGCTTAAAAACTATCTTCATAACAACATATTAAGACAAAAAGTACCTACATTTCTGATATGTTCCACACTTGAACTAGGAGTGACTCAAGCATTGTGCTTAACACTTAGTAACAAATAAAGTCATATGAAACCCATATTTGAGATACTTGTTGCAAGTACATACCTGTCTCTATAGGACGCGTAGGTGCTCTGCAAGGGATCTATGCAGCCCAACCTTTGTCTCTGCCATTGCCTTTGGGGCTCCGAAGTAACTTCAATTTCGTTTTAGACTAAGGTAGAGGATCCGAGGATCCGATGTAACCTTATTTTTACTTTTAAATTAAGGTAGAGGATCCAAGGACCTGGCGTAACCTTATTTTTAAATTAAATTAAGGTAGAGGATCCGAGGACTCGGCGTAACCTTATTTTTAAATTAAGGTAGAGGATCCGAGGACCCGGCGTAACCTTATTTTTAAATTAAATTAAGGTAGAGGATCCGAGGACCCGGCGTAACTTTATTTTTAAATTAATATAGAGGATCTGAGGATCCGGCGTAACTTTATTTTTACTTTTAAATTAAATTAAGGTAGAGGATCCGAGGACGGAGTAACCTTATTTTTAAATTAAGATAGAGGATCTGAGGACCCGGCGTAACCTTATTTTTATTTTTGGAGCAAGGTAGAGGATCCGAGGACCCGGCTTAACCTTATTTTTATTTTTAAATTAAGGTAGAGGATCCGAAGACTCGGCGTAACCTTAAACACAATAGTACAAGTAGCACAATAGCGATATGATTAGAATGACAAAAGTGCTTTTTATTAATAATAATATCGTCGCAAATTACTTACATTTCAGGGATGGGGCACAACCTTTTCATTTAAGTCGGCAAGGTAATAAGCTCTTATTCCGGCTACTGCTGTAATGCGATACGGTCCTTCCCAGTTTGGTCCTAACTTCCCCCATGCTGGATTCCTGGTATTACCCACAACCTTCCTCAATACTAAGTCTCCAGGGGCAAGTGGCCTTGAGTTCACATGCGAGTTGTACCCTGGCTTCAGTTTTTGTTGATAGTAAGCTAATCGGATCATGGGGATCTCTCTTCTCTCTTCAACTAAGTCTAGGCCCTTTCTAGTAGCCTATCATTACTTTCCTTTGCGAAGGAACTTGTTCTCATTGTTGGAAAACCGGCCTCCAAAGGGATAATAGCCTCGGCGCCATAAGTCATTGAGAATGGCGTCTCTCCTGTTGATTGGCGAGGTGTGGTCCGATATATCCACAGAACATGAGGCAATTCCTCTACCCATCTCCCTTTAGCATCATCCAGCCTCTTCTTAAGCCCATTGACTATGACTTTGTTGACCGCCTCGGCCTGCCCATTTCCTTGCGGATAAGCTGGGGTGGAGTACCTGTTGGTTATGCCGAGGTCACAGCAGTATCGCCTGAAAGCCTTACTATCGAACTGCAAACCATTATCTGAAATGAGAGTGCGAGGGACTCTGAATCGAGTGACGATATTCTTCCACACAAACTTCTTCACATCAACATCCCTGATGTTCGCCAGGGGCTCAGCCTCAACCCACTTAGTAAAATAGTCAGTGCCCACAATCAACCATCTTCTGTTTCCAGGCGCTTTAGGGAAGGGACCCACAATGTCCAGACCCCACTGTGCAAAATGCCAGGGGCTTGTCATAGGATTGAGCACACCCCCAGGTTGATGAATGTTTGGAGCGAACCTCTGACATTGATCGCATTTCTTCACATAGCTTTGAGCTTCTCGTTGCATACTGGGCCACCAATACCCTTGTGTTAGAGCCCTGTGAGCTAAAGACCTTCCCCCCATGTGGCTTCCACAAATTCCTTCATGCAACTCTTCTAAGAGCAGCTCTGTCGCGTCTGGATGTACACACAATAGGTATGGCCTAGAGAAGGATCGTTTGTACAGTTTGTGGTCCTCGACCAACCAAAATCGAGATGCTTTCCTACGCATTTTGTCCGCCTTGACCTTTTCCTAGGGCAGGACATCATCTTTGAGGTAGGATACAGTGGGGTCCATCCAACTAGGCCCCACCCTGATCTGATGAACCTGGATAATACCTCCACTCATTCTCGATGGTTTAGGTAAGTCCTCAACAAGGATGATCCGTGGTAGACCGTGTGCCGACGACGTGGCAAGAGTTGCTAGAGAGTCGGCATGCGTATTATTATTCCTGTGGATGTGTGACAAAGTAAAGGATTCAAATTTGCATTGCAAAACCTTGGCTTGGCTTGACTTAAGTAGCCCTGCATCCTTGGGTCTTTGGCCTCCACCTTTCCATCCACTTAACCCACAACTAGTTGCGAGTCCGAGAACATTTGCACGGCCTTTCCCCCCAATTTTTGAACCATATCCATCCTTTTCAGCAAAGCCTCATACTCGGCTTCATTATTGGTAGTAGAGAATCCCAATCTTAATGACTTTTCCATTGTGAGACCCTATGGCGTCGTAATTACCAAACCTACCCCGGATCCCCTTTGATTGGCAGCACCATCAACGTAGACAGTCCACTCTGCGGGACCTTTGCATGCAACCATACCAACTGATTTTTCATCAATGTCCCTGATGAAACTTTCTTCTATTGGGGGCTCAGCAAATTCCACAACCAAATTAGCTAACACTTGACCCTTTATTGATGTACGGCGCATGTACTTGATATCAAAAGAGCCTAGGATAGTTCCCCACTTAGCAATCCTACTTGTATAATCTGCACTTCGGAGTATGGCTTTGAGGGGAAGTTGAGTAAGAATAACCACCGTATGAGATTGGAAATAATGTGGGAGCTTACGTGTCCCATGCACTACGGCCAAGATTGCCTTCTCTAATGGTGGATAACGCACTTCGGCTTCATGTAAAGATTTACTCACATAGTAAACCGGCTTCTGTACACCCCCCTCGACCCTTATTAGCACTAAACTGACGGCATGACTTGCAACTGCGATATAGGTAAATAGAACTTCATCCACTTCGGGCCAAGACATGATGGGAGGATGTGAAAGGTATTCCTTAAGTTGCTGAAAGGCAGTGGCACACTCCTCTGTCCATTCAAATCCCTTCCACTTGTTTAATAATTAGAAAAATGGCTTGCACCGATGAGCAGATCTTAAGATAAATCGGTTGAGGGCAGCAGTCATCCCAGTCAACCTCTGCACCTCTTTTGGATTCCGAGGTGGCTGTAAGCTATTAATGGCTTTGACCTGGGCGGGGTTGACTTCAATTCCTCTATGTGTCACCATGTAACCCAGGAATTTACCAGATCCTACTCGAAAGGAGCATTTTGATGCGTTGAGGCGTAACTTATGCTTTCTCAGTGTTTGGAAGGTGTTATCCAGGTCTGGTATATGAGCCGAGATGGTTTTACTCTTAACCACCATATCATCGACGTACACTTCAATTGTTTTTCCCAATTGTGGTTCAAACATCCACGTCATCATCCTCTGATAGGTAGCCCCAGCATTCTTCAAGCCGAAGGGCATCACCTTATAGTGGTAGTTTCCCGTAGGTGTGACAAACGCTATCTTTTCTTGGTCTTCTAGAGCTAAGGGTATTTAGTGGTAACCTTGGAAAGCATCTAGAAAGCTCATCCGAGGATGCCCCACAGTTGCATCCACCAACTGATCTATGCGGGGCATTGGAAACGAATCTTTAGGATAAGCCTTATTCAAGTCTGTAAAGTCCATACATACTCTCCATTTCCCATTCTTCTTCTTCACCACCACTGTATGCGCCAGCCATTCTGGATAGAACATCTCCTTAATGGCACCTGCCTTTTTAAGTTTAAGCACTTCTTCTTTGACGGCCTCGGCGTGCTCTTGGGACGAACGCCGAGGTGGTTGCCTCCGCGATACCGCTGCTGGATTGACATTAAGGTGATGGCAAATGAAGCTTGAGTCAACCCTTGGGGCTTCGTAAGTGTCCCATGCAAACACATCAATGTTCCGTTTTAAAAATGTAACTAGTTCCTCTTTTTCTCGGAGTGGTAATTGACTTCCCACCTGGAAGAACTTCTCCATATCATTGGCAATATGCACCTTCTCTAATTCCTCACAACTAGTCATTTCAGCCTCAGCTATACTTGGCTTAGCCGAGGATGTTAGCTGCTATAAACTACTCTCGGCTAAGGCCTGGGATTGCTATCTTTCCTGACGTGTAATTGCTGCCGTGATGCATTGCCTTGCCATTGACTGGCTGCCAATTATTTCTTCATTTCCGCCCTTATATGGGAACTTCACCTTAACATGTAGGGTTGACGATACAGCACCTAAGGCGTGTAGCCAAGGTCTTGCCACTATGGCCGTATAAGGGGAATATGCGTCTACCACAATAAAATCTACATCCACCACCACTGGCCCCCTGACTGCACAGGCAGCCGGATCAATCCCTTCGGAATGACGGCCTTCCCTTTAAAGCTTATCAACGGTGAGTCATAAGCCGTGAGATCCTCAGGCTTCAAGTTAAGGCCCTTGAACAAATCCGGGTACATGATGTCAGCCCCATTCCCTTGATCAACCATCACTCTCTTCACGTTGTAACCCCCTATCCTTAGCATAACGACTAACGCATCATCATGTGGCTGGATAGTGCCAACCTTATCCTCCTTAGAAAATTCCAAAACAGGTGGAGGATTCCTCTTAATCCTCTTCGGCTCAGAGTTGAGGTCCTCGGCAGAGGGGTGCAACACTGACATTACTCTGTTAGGGCAAGACCCAGTTTGACCTGGTGCAGCAAATATGACATTGATCGTGCCCAAAGGAGGTCTTGAAATGTTACTGTCTTGATTCACGGAACCAGATTGTGTGCCTTGTTCATTAGGCCGATTCATAAATTGCCTTAACTTCCCTTCTTTGACCAGCTGATCCAGATAATTCCATAAATTCTTGTAGTTTTCAGTAGTGTGACCCCTATCTTGGTGGTAATTACAATAGAGGTTTTGGTTGCGTTTTGTAGGGTCTCCTATCATTTTATTGGGTCACCTGAAATATGGTTCACGACAAATCTTCTCCAACACCTGCTGTGTCGGCTCACAAAACACAGCGTTCACTGTCTGAGGAGTAGCCGACCTAGAATGGCCAGCAAAATCCCTCATTGGCCATTTGCTGTTGTATTTGTCTGTCTTGAAATCTCTGCTTTCCTGAGGGGTAACTTTCATTTTTCCTTTGCTTTACTGCTGATTCTCCTCTACTCGCTTATACTTGTCAATACGATCCATAAGCCGTCGGATAGTCTTTACAGGTTTCTTGGTCAAAGATTTTCTTAAATCATGTTCAACTGGAAGGCCGACCTTAAAAGTGTTGACTGCTACTTCATCAAAGTCCCCGTCAATCTCATTGAACGCTTCCCAATATCTGTCCGAGTACATTTTTAATGTCTCGCCCTCCCTCATGGTCATGGATAGCAACGAGTCCAGAGGCCTAGGTACTCTGCTGCATGTAACAATAAGGGACCCAAATGCCATCATAAGCTCCATGTAGGAATCAATGGAGTCCGCTTTCAAACTGTTAAACCATCTCATCGCAACAGGTCCTAGGCTTGAGGGGAATACTTTGCACATCAAGGTTTCATTTTGCGAATAGACCGCCATGCGTTAGTTAAAATGGCTTACGTGCCCCACCAAGTCTGTTTTGCCATTATAAATGGTGAAATTTGGTTGCGTGAAACGACGAGGAAGCTTTCCTCTCTCAATACGACGTGTGAAAGGTGACTTGGAGAGTTGGTGTAATGCTTGCCCCATAGCGTCACTGCCCAAACCCCTGGGAAGAGATTTCTTGCTCGTCCTATCATGAGGACTTCCCTCTTGGTATGAGAAAGTCTCGCTAGGAGGAGTTCTCGACCTCGGCTTATAGCCACTGCTCTGAGAGTCGTCTGATGAAGGGTCAGATATAGAAGGCGTCCGTTTTCGTTTGGCTCGGCGTAGCTTTCTCTTGAGCTGGTCGATTTCCCTCTGCATGGCCCTAGTACCTCTTTCGTTAGAGCCCCTGCTTCGGCCCCTTGGGTAATCACCGGCGGTTTGCCCTGTGTGTACACTGCCTTCTCGATCTCCCATCTGTTCTAACTGTTGAAAAGGATCTTGGTGCTGAGATCCTAAAGATTCTGCACGGTCTGGACCGGAACCCACCATCACGTTATCTGCGCCAAACACAAGAATCCCCACAGACGGCGCCAATTGTAAGGACACAATTCGTGCTGAGTCGAAGTTGACCTATCAGCCCAGCCTAATGAGCCCTAAACAATGAATTTATAGAGAGTGGGCTTCTAATCTAGGGTTTTGACCGGTAGATAACACAAGAGTTGGATTAAACTAAAGAACACATTCATCCCTCTCATGCATGGATGGAATATAGTTCTTATATATTGATGCCGAGGACCAGTCCTTTGTATTTCCTTACAAGTACTCTCTCTTTCTCTCTTTTTCTCTCTCTCTTTACAATGTTTTTCCTCTCCCCTATCTTTTGTTCCTCCTTCGTCTTTTATAGGTCTGCATTTTTTTTACCTTCTTTCCACGTGTAGCCCAGATGTTCCTTTCTTTAGGTGCTTGTCCCATCACTCCTTCTTCTCAAAGTCTTTGACGGTAAGGGCAAGGTAGAACTTCAATACTTAGGCGTCATTTCCTCATTAATGCGGCCAGAGTGGTAGGTGTAGTGCCTTCAATGTGGTGGTAGCAGCTTTATCCTTGATATTTATCTATCATTTCCTTTATCCCTTGTTCTCATTTTCTTAGTTTTTTGCATCCAAGCCCTTCAGTGTGGATGCCGCTGAATCGTCAGATCACTCGACTAATCCTCGGCAGCATGTTGTCGAGGACGTGGGCGTCCTCGGACGTCATGTTTCGTGGTGTTCTACTCGTGCATGGCACTTTCTTTGTCACGTGATTTCGTAAGCAGGACGTATCACATTCTCGGACTATTCACACCATTGGACCGGGCCTTCTTCTTTATGAGAGCCTTTGGGCCGGCCCAATGTGCATTTTTGGGCCCAATGGTACTACAGTCGTACTTAGAAAGTTGGAATGGTGATATTAGCTATTTTATTTGTCACTTAGAGAATATTGACTTGCTAGGTTTAAATCTTCTTGACTTGTAATGTAATCTAATGGAAACTTCAATGACACATTCCTTTTGTTATTTTTTTTTCTTACTTAAAAGAATGTTTATTAAAAACTAAGTAAGCTAAACATCGTAGCTAAAATTATAAAATGTAAAATGATAAACAAAAAAAAAAGGAAGTATCAATAGAAAAATCTTCAGTGCGGATAATTGTAGGTTTTTTATGAAGAATTTCAATTGTAACATATGACATCATTCATTGAAAAAATTTGAATATTGTAATAATGTTTTAGTAAAACTCAATTGCTTATTGTTAGAAGACAGTGATACTTGTTATCATTTTTAAAAAATTTTAGTGAGTGGATATTGTCTTTAACAAATAGGTTTTAAAAAACTATCATGCCAAATAGATATTCATATATTAAATTTTTGCTCTAAGTTAAGTACAATGTTTTATACTTCAAATAGATGTTCTATGTTAATTTCTCACTCAAGCCAACACATGCCTTGCAGCCAAACTAGTGATTATTAAAAATGTCATATCATTTCAAAGTAAATGTTATGTTGTACTAAATTAATTGTTTAGAATGTCATATCACTTCAAAGCAAACGTTATGTTGTACTAAATAAATTATTTAGTGGGAATATATATGCGGTAGTGGGAGCCATTTTGCTTCTATATTCTACAATATATAAAAAGACAGTTAAGGTACTTGTATTTGGCAAAATGATTACAGAAAGGATTAAACGGCATGAGTCATGTGTGTTGCGTTTTGTTTTTGCTCTTTCTGAGGGTTGTTTTGTCGTTTTGTTCACATTTTTTAACTTATCCATTGCCCTTGCTTTGATAGACAAGGAAGTCAAAAGATAAGAATTGCGGTCTCTAATTACTTCCATAGATATGAGGTGAGAGAATGGATAGCAGAGATGAGGGACAAATACATAAAGAGGGAGAAAGTCTAGGAAGAAGAATAGTATCAACCCATATTTCCAAGAAGTCCACTCACTCACTCACTCACTCACTCAGTCTTCATTTCAGCAACCTCTCTTAACCAGTCACCACTCGCAATTGTTTGTCTCTTGCCTTCAAGCAACTCTGATTTATTTTGGCATTGCACATTTTTTTATATTATAAATTTCTTTCATGCATGTGCAATTATTGGTTGGATTAGTATAGATGATTCTGCCATTGGGTTTTGTAGTTGACGGATTACCTCGTGAATTAGATTTATTGTTTGGAATTTTAGTTCTTTAGTCCAAACAATATGTCCTTTCAACCACATCTTTATATCCTCTCTAAGAGTCTAAGGTAAAAAGCCTGTGTCTCTTCTTATGGACTACATATGTTGGGGCTTTTTATTTTTATTTTTTAATATCAGTTTATTTATTTAGTAAAAGGTATTTATTTGGATAATCAGGAAATAATAATACCCATAATGTTTGTTATGTTTTAGTTTCTTCAATAATTGGATAAAATTAAATTGGAGTAATTTCAAGTTATTAGGAAGCAAGTACCTTTGGATATTGGATATCAAATATTTAATGACTCTGCATTTTATATATTGGCTGTATAAGATTTCTTATCAATTTGTTCAATGAGCATTATTTAAATTTTTATAAAAATTTGCAATTTGAAGATTGCTATGAACGATATCTTTTTAGTGGTGGGTTTTGGTTTTGAGATTGTAAAATTATAATTAACACTTTTTATGACTATTATTAAACAAATTTTATATCTGACAGTATAATGAGTTGTTGTGTAATGACAATATATCTGACAGGGGAATTTTGCATTTTATACAAAGATGACGAACTTTAGAGATAAGGTTTGCACGCATCAGCTCTCAACTCAAGCAACCTCACTTCCTTTTTTGAATAAAAATTACATTGGATCATTGATTTTTAGTTTATAGTATTTGATTAGTTGCTGACAAATTGAATATAGAGAAAAGGAAATGTTTAATATTTGTAACTTGTTTGGGGCTTTTTTTTTCCATGATATAAAGTTTCATTGCTAATAAGGTATTGTCGTATTGATTCTTAGTCTCTGTACTCTGTTGCTGATGCTATAAGTTTTAAAGAAAACATTTAATGCTTTCTGTGCGCACCCAAGAACAGCGACTGGGCCTGGGATAAGTTGAGCTCACAATCTATTTGTTTGGTGGGCTTTTAGTGTTTCCTGCAATGAGGTGATTCCTTACTAGACTGCCCCAGTGTTCCTATCTTCTTTTTCCTCCTCCTTCTTTTCCCTTGTCTTTTTCTCTTTCTCCCTCGCGCCCCTTGCTTCTGATCCTCCCTTCCCTATTTATAGCCAACGCTTGCTAGATTGCTACGGTCAATTTCTAGCTTAGTGGATGGAGAGGTCCAATGCCATCTTTTCTAAGTGGTGAGTAGTTATGAATGCAAAGAGAGCAATGGTGGTATTGGAACTTGATTCTACTGCCATGTCCTCTTCCCGGCAGAAAGGCTTTCAAAGTAAGCGGCACGGCCCGGCTCGGCGAGGCAATCTCGGTTGGTGATCGGACAATTCGGTGGGTCCCCGGGCATAAGGCGCATACGACACAGGGTTTACCGCTACCGACCATATCTTGGGGGGCTTCGCTTAGGCCTTTGGGGTGCGTGATACATGTTAGGTTGCCCTGGGGTAAAGCCCCCTGGGACTGATCAGCGTCAGGGCCCAGAAGGGGACGATCGTTCTCGTGGGCCTAGGGGCAAACGGGCCTGGGTTATGGCCTGTATGGGCAATTATTCTTGTGGGCCTGCCGGTGGATGGCCCAGGAGGATGATGCTCGTACACTTTCTAAATTCCACAGTCCAAGTGATTCTTATTTTCGTTTTCCTTACATTGATTTTTTTTTTGGTTCTCTTTGAATATTTTTCAATATTTGTGGCATTATCAGTCTATGTATCTTTTGGTTGATGGTTTTTTCAACAACTTGTTAGGTATTGAAACATCTGTAGAGATTAACATTACTATTTGGGCATTTATTCTTACGGGTTAACATTCTTTGCACTCTATTGTTGGGTAATGATCAAGGTTTTGAAACCTGGACCGTTCATTAAACCGTAAAAGGGAGAGCTTCAAGGTTTTTGAGGTTGAACCGAGGTTGAACTGGGGTCGAACCTTGATGATGTCATAATTAATTTAATAATTAATTAAAGCCTAAATATACATATTAAATGTATAAAACTAGCAAAATTGACTAATATATCTATATATGTGAGAGAAATTTAATGATTTTCAAGCATATATTTAATAATTAAATAAGAAAGTTGATAAAATAAAATAATAACCATGAAAATATTAAAATTTATGATTAATTTTTAAAGTAAAGTTGAATATCTTTGAAGGATTTTAATTATAATTTTTTTATTCCTTGTAAGAGATGAATAATTTAATTAAATAGAATAAAATTGTGTTAAATTGTTTTTATTAAAAAAAAAATTGCTAAGGGGTTGAACCGCACGATTCTTGACCAGTTCGAGCGGTCCAGCCTCGGTTTTAGGGGTTCACCGAATTAACTAAAAATACGATTTTTTAAGTTTAAAAAATTGGTTTTCATCCCAGTTCCCGATTTTCATGGTCTGACCTCTCGGTCCAGTCCGGTCCGGTCCAATTCTGAAAACAGTGGTAATGATATTAGTTCATTTCCTTTATCCCTTTTTTTGCCTTGTTTCCCCATAGACCCCAAAATTCAATGAAATCCTATGCTTAAAAATTACCTTGGATAGTTAATCTTCACGCTCTTTGGTGGATTTTGATATGTGAAAGGTTCTGTGATGATTTTTTTTTTTTTTTTTTTTTTTTTTTTTTTGAGAAACAAGTTGATAGAAACTTAATTTGAATGTGATAGAGGGTCTTTATAACTTTTTTTTCAATCTATTTTGCATGGTATATATTTGTTCATTTCATCATGCATATCAAACTCTATGACTTTGAAGTTTAATCTCATTTTAATATTTGATCTAGTTTCAGGGTGAGATTGAAGCTACAAGTTCAAAAGAAATACATTCTATATTCTTTAGGCCCTATTTCATTTTTTTAAGCTCGTTTTTCATAATGCTGTGTAATGCTACATGCTTTTTACTTAAGCACTTATATATTTTTGTTCAATTTACCTAACATTTATTTATATTTTATTCATAATCTTATTCCTGTTGCGTATCTTTTCTCTAGAATCTAATATGACTTTACTTTTGCAGATCAACAAAAAGATTAGTAAAAACAAAGAGAACTGAGTCTACTCCTCTAGGAAGAGCTCAAATATTCCATTTATCGACACCACTCAAGCATCAATGATAGCATCTTTAGATTCAATTAAACTTAGGGGTCTTGTATATGCTCCCTATTATATGTTGTAGAAAGTATAAAAGTCTGGCTATCTTTAAAGCATTGATCTCTCATGCACATCAAACTACCATTGTACATAAATTATTAGTGCTCATTCTAAATGATATAGAGAAATTAATTAAAATTAAAAAAATAATGTGAGAGAATCATAATTGTAAAGGCACAAAGCGTGTTGAATCGAAGTTGACCTATCAGATCATCCTAATGAGCCCTAAACAATGAATTTATAGAGAGTGAGCTGCTAATCTAGGGTTTTGAGCAGTAGATAACACAAGAGTTGGATTAAATTACAAAACATATGCATACGTTTCATATATGGGTGGAATATAGTTTTATATATTGATGCCGAGGACAATCATTTGTATTTCCTTACAAGTACGCTCCCCCCCCCCCCTCTTTCTTTCTTTCTCTGCCTTTTATAGGCCTGTCTCCCTTTCTCCTTTCTTCCACGTGTAGTCCAGGTGTTCCTTTTTGGATATTAGTCCCATCATCCCCACTTACTAAAATATCTGGCGATGAGGGTAAGGTTGAATTTCAATGTTCAGGCGTCATTTCCTCATTAATGCGGCCAGGTGCCTTCAATGCGGTGGTAGCAGCTTTTTCCTTGATATTTGTCTGTCACTTCCTTTTATCCCTTATTCTCGTTCTCTTAGTTGTTGCATCCAAGGTCTACAGTACGGACGTCCTTGAACCACCAGATCACTAATACTGTCCTCGGCACTGCCAAGGACAAGGTCATCCTCGGACATCATATTTCATGGTGTTCTGCTCATGCATGGCACCTTTCTTTGTCACGTGGCCTCGTAGGCTGGAGTTATTATGTCCTCGGACCATTTCATGATGTTGGGTTGGACTTTCCTTCTTATGGGAGCCTTTGAGCCGACCCAATACATGCTTTGGGCCCATGGGCACTACAATAGCCCCTCGAAATCCTTATTTCTACCTTATTGAGAGAAATGAGGGTTTCGATACACGCGCGCGGGATAATCCGCTTTTGACGTTTCGGTCTGCAGAACGCGCTTCAATTAAATGTTGGCGGCTATTTGTTCCCCACGTTCAACCACAGGATGCCCATCCAACGGATGAGCGCTATGTGGGGAAGTAGGCGGGAAATTATTCGCTTTACGATTTTCGATGGTATAAGTATCGACAGTTCAAAGGCTCTTTATTCATTTCAGAAACTGCACAACAAGTCTATCTATTCTTGCAATTTACACGCGTCCTTACACCTTCTCAATTCTAAGCCAAGGTGACCTTATTACTCCAAAGTAAGTCTTCCAATCTTCTACTTTCATTACTGTTTCTCAATCTCTTTCGTTATTCTTAGTTTCTTCGTCCTCGGCCACACAAATTTCCCAACCTCACCATAGCATTCTCTCTCGAGTTTTAGGAAATGGATAGATTCGCATCCCTAGTAGATACCCCCGAAAAAATAGAGGAATTTAAAGCCAAATACGGAATCCCTCCGGGAGTATCCGTCAAACACTGTAAGCAAGGAGAGTGGTACACCGATAGGGATACCGGTGAGGTGGTGATTCCTATGATAGCCTTTCTAGAGGGGGGAATGAGAGTCCCTATGATGCCCATCACTAGGAACTATCTTAGAACAGCTAGGTTATCTCCCACACAGTGTGCCCCAAATATGTTTAGGATCTTAGGCGCTATCGACGTCCTAAACGAGATGCTAGGGTTAGGACTCACTCACCACGAGGTGAATTGGGTGTATAACCTTCACCGTCTAAAAGGGCATACCTATTACCTAAAATCTAGGCATCCCGAGGTTAGGTTGATCCAATGCCTCCCCCACTCCAACAAGGGTTTGGACAAGGATTTTCTCATTTTATCCGGGGACTGGCATGACGGTCTCTCCTGTCTGACGAGGGAGGGGGAACCTGGTGAGTCTTCATGTAGTGTTAGCCCTAATTTTCTGCTGTTTGCTCTTACTGTTTCATTTTTTGAACATATGTGCAGATCCCCGGTTCACCTGGTCAAGGCGTCCTCGAGGTCTTTGTACATTCGGACCGAGCCTGTGAGGGTCGTCCCAGGAGCTTCTCACCTTGCCATATCCTTGGCTCGACGGTTCCCAAGTACCGAGGGTGAAGGTTCCTCTCACCTTGCCATATCCTTGGCTCGACCCAAGTTGGGTGAAGGTTCCTCTTCCCAGCCAATTGTAAAGGAAGAAGAAGAAGAAGAAAGAAGAGAAGAAATCGTTGAGCTTTCGGATTCAAAAGAAGAATTCGAAGCTTTTGACCAGATTCCATCGCCTAGGAACCCTTCTCCGGTCGTCGGCTCGCCATCTATCACATCCTCGGACGACGACGACCAACCACTTATAGGAATGGGTATTCAGCGCCGATCTAAGCCCAACCTTAAGGACGGGTTGGAAGGTCAAGTTGGAGCCCAAGAGCTTCCAAAAGTGCCCCCAGTGAAGATCAAGGATAAGGGCGCCGATAAGCTTCCTTCGGTGAGGCTCACTCTTCCTCCTTCCACTCAAATTTAACACCTTGATCCAGCTGACCATAAAAGAAAAAGGGATTAGCCTAAGGGAAAGGAAATAGTGGAAGGTGGCAAAGATCTCCCTGCCAAGGAGATAGAGCAGGAAAGAGGAGGGAAACATGCTCGTCCTGCTCAGACAAGGTTGGAGAGACGGGTTGATCCCCCTGCAACCACCCATGCACCCCTGTGGGCTCCCCAGATGCTTGTGGATAATCAGGCAGTCACTGCCGATGCTTCAATAAGGGGATCGGATGAGGGCACAGTAGCATCCATCGTCGATGCGCTGGAGCAAGCGCTTCTGCTGCCTGAGGATATGGGTGAACTGTAAAGGATGAGGGATCACAATGTCTTCATGATCCTCAAAAAGGAGCTTGCCATGGTAAGGGTTTTAATCAAATATTCCTTATTACCCGTTTCATTCCATTATATATATTTCTTGTTTATCATACTTGCTATTATTTCCTGTTTGACATTTACTGTTTCTGCATGCTGTTAACCGTTAACACTTTGTGAGCAGGCTGTTCAATCCGCACATAGGGCGGAGGAGATTGCGGCTAACTCCTACAAGGCGCTAAGGGTTGAAGAGGTCAGGCTGGATCACACCCAAAAGATCCTGGAGCTAAAGGACAAGAAGTTACAGGAGGTGACAACTAGCCTGGGCAAGGTAGAAAGCGAGAGGTCGGGTTTGGAGGCCCAGCTGAGGACTACTACTAGGCAGGTTGAGGATCAGAGGCTACAGCTTAGACGTGCCAATGAAGACCTTACCTCGGCCAAGAAGTTAATAGAAGATCTCAAAAAGGATCTTACAAAGTTCGAGGAAGGCAGGCAGGAGGCCCTTAAGGCCAAGGAGGAAGCGCTCATTAATGCACAGGAAGCCGAGGCAATGGTTGACGAGGCTGAGCAGAGTGGCTATGAGGTGGGGTTGGCAGAAACCACTGACACCTTCAAAGCTCAAGTGCCGGAGGTCTGTAGGGATTACTGTCTCCAAGTGTGGAAGGAAGTCCTTTTCCGAGTTGGGGTTGATGCTTCCTCCCCTTTATGGAAGGTAGAGAATGCCTATGTCCCTCCTGCAATCCGAGTAGCCGCTCCTAGTCAAGCCAAGGATGATATCGGTTCTTCTGCGGCTGGGATACAAGTGGAAGAAGCTACTGCAAAGAATATTATTGCCGAGGTTCAACCTGAGGATGCTCAGCTTCCACTCGGCCCAAGGGAGCTGCCCCCTGACTCCAAGGCCAGTGGGACCTTGGAATTGGTTTTGGCGACCCTACCCATAGTGCAAAAAGGGGGCCCCAAAAGCAAAGAGGATGCTGGAGGGTCTTCGGCCTCAACAATAGCTCCTTCTGACCCTAAGGACCAGACCCAGCCCAAGCCATGATAGCTTGTGTCTCAGCTGTTTCCCTTTCTTTTTTGTTGCCTTTGCTTTTTGTACTCTTATTAATTAGTTTCAGTTTTTTACCTTCCTTCCTTTGTAATTTAACAATTTGGTTATGAATGTATTGATGGATCTTTCACTTAATGAGAAGAATTTTCAATTTGAACTACTGCTTCGTGTAATACTTGGTGTTGGCAACTTATTCCATTGTTATTCATGTAATATGGCAAAACAATAGTTTGGATTTATGGCATATATTAATAATTCCCTACCAATAACCTAATGAGGACAAAGGAAATTTGTTCAACTCATATACTTGCAAATGCTTTAAGTGATGACTACGAGTTTTTGCTCAATTCCGACGACGAGTAAGACACTAAGAAGCAAGATACTGGTGTGAAATCCATTTGCTTAGGACTTGCTTAAAAACTATCTTCATAACAACATGTTAAGACAAGGAACACCAACATTTCTGATATGTTCCACACTTGAACTAAGAATGGCTCAAGCACTGTGCTTAACACTTAGTAACGAATAAAAAACACTTAGTAGCAACTAAAGTCATATGAAACCCATACTTGAGATACTCATTGCAAGTACATACCTGTCTCTATAGGACGCGTAGATGCTCTTCAAGGAATCTACTCAACCCAATCTTTGTCTCTGCAATTGTTTTAGGGGCTCCGAAGTAACTTCATTTTTATTTTTAAACTAAGGTAGAGGATCCGAGGACCCGGCGTAACCTTATTTTTACTTTTAAATTAAGGTAGAGGATCCGAGGACCCGGCGTAACCTCATTTTTACTTTTAAGCTAAGGTAGAGGATCCGAGGACCCGGCGTAACCTTACTTTTATTTTAAACTAAGGTAGAGGATCCGAGGACCCGGCGTAACCTTACTTTTATTTTTAAACTAAGGTAGAGGATCCGAGGACCCGGCGTAACCTTACTTTTATTTTAAACTAAGGTAGAGGATCCGAAGACCCGGCATAACCTTACTTTTATTTTTAAACTAAGGCAGAGGATCCGAGGACCCGACGTAATCTCATTTTTGTTTTTAAATTAAGGGAGAGGATCCGAGGATCCGGCGTAACCTTAATTTTACTTTTTAAACTAAGGCAGAGGATCCGAGGATCCGGCGTAACCTTACTTTTATTTTTAAATTAAGGTAGAGGATCTGAGGATTCGGTGTAACCTCAATTTTACTTTTTAAACTAAGGTAGAGGATCCGAGGACTTGGCGTAACCTAATTTTTACTCTTAAATTAAGGTAGAGGATTCGAGGATCCGGCGTAACCTTAATTTTACTTTTTAAACTAAGGTAGAGGATCCGAGGACCCGGCGTAACCTTGAACATAATAGTACAAGTAGCACAATAGCGATTGAATTAGAATGACAAAAGTGTTTTTTATTAATAATAATATCATCGCAAATTACTTACATTCCAGGGATGGGGCACAACTTTTTCATCTAAGTCTGCAAGGTAATAAGCTCCTATTCCTGCTATTGCAGTAATGCGATACGATCCTTCCCAGTTTGGTCCCAACTTTCCCCATGCTGGATTCTTGGTATTACCCACTACCTTCCTCAGCACTAAGTCTCCAAGAGTAAGTGGCCTCAAGTTCACATGCGAATCATATCCCTGCTTCAGTTTTTGTTGATAGTAAGCCAAATGGATCATGGCAATTTCTCTTCTCTCTTCAACCAAATCTAGGCCCCTTTCTAGTAGCCTATCATTACTTCCCGGAGCGAAGGAACTTGTTCTCATTGTTGGAAAACCAACTTCCAAAGGGATAACAGCCTCGGCGCCGTAAGTCATTGAAAATGGCGTCTCTCCCGTTGATCGGCGAGGTGTGGTCCGATACGTCCACAGAATATGAGGCAATTCCTCTACCCACCTCCCTTTGGCATCATCCAGTCTCTTCTTAAACCCATTGACTATGGCTTTGTTGACAGCCTCAGCCTGCCTATTTCCTTGCGGATAAGCTAGGGTGGAGTACCTGTTGGTTATGCCGAGGTCACAGCAGTATCGCCTAAACGCCTTACTATCAAACTGCAAACCATTGTCTGAAATGAGAGTACGAGGGACTCCGAATAGAGTGATGATATTCTTCCACACAAATTTCTTCACATCAACATCCCTGATGTTTGCCAGGGGCTCGGTCTCAACCCACTTAGTAAAATAGTCAGTGCCTACAACCAACCATCTTCTGTTTCTAGGCGCCTTCGGGAAGGACCCACAATGTCCAGACCCCACTGCGCAAAAGGCCAGGGGCTTGTCAGAGGATTGAGCACACCCCTAGGCTGATGAATGTTTGGAGCGAACCTCTGACACTGATCGCATTTCTTCACATAGCTTTGAGTTTCTCGTTGCATATTGGGCCACCAATACCCTTGTGTTAGAGCCCTGTGAGCCAAAGACCTACCCCCGGTATGACTTCCATAAATTCCTTCGTGTAACTCTTCCAAAAGCAGATCTGTCGCTTCAGGATGTATGCATAGCAAGTATGGCCTTGAGAAGAATCGTTTATAGAGCTTATGATCCTCGGCCAACCAAAAACGAGATGCTTTCCTGCGTACCTTGTCTGCCTCGACCCTTTCCTCTGGCAGGACATCATCTTTAAGGAAGGATACAATGGGGTCCATTCAGCTAGGCTCCACCCTTATCTGGTGAACCTGGATAATACTTCCAATTACCACAGAGAGTCGACATGCGTATTACTATTTCGAGGGATGTGTGACAAAGTGAAGAATTCAAATTTGCGTTGTAGAACCTTGACTTGATTTAAGTAGTCTTGCATTCTCGGATCTTTGACCTTCACCTTTCCATCCACTTGGCCGACCACTCGCTGCAAGTCCGAGAACATTTGCATGGTCTTTCCTCCCAATTTCTGGACCATATCCATCCCTTTTAGCAAGGCCTCGTACTCGGCTTCATTGTTAGTAGCCGAGAATCCCAGTCTGAAGGACTTTTCTAGTGTGAGACCCTCTGGGGTCGTAACTACTAACCCTACCCTGGATCCCCTTTGATTAGCAGCCCCATCAACGTAAACAGTCCACACTGGGGGACCTTTGCCCGCAATCACGCCAACTGATTTTCCATCAATTTCCATGTTATTGCCATTATCTTCTATTGTGGGCTCGGTAAATTCTGCAACTAGATCAGCTAATACCTGACCCTTTACAGATGTCAGGGGCATGTACTTGATGTCAAAAGAACCCAAGATGGTTTCTCACTTAGCAATCCTGCTTGTATAATCTGCACCTCGGAGTATGGCTTTGAGGGGAAGTTGGGTCAAAATCACCACCGTGTGTGATTGGAAATAATGTGGGAGCTTACGTGTCCCATGCACTACGGCTAAGATTGCCTTCTCTAATGGTGGATAACACACCTCGACTTCATGTAAGGATTTGCTCACATAGTAAACCGGCTTCTACATACCCCCATCGACCCTTATCAGCACCAAACTGACAGCATGATTTGTAACTGCAATATAGGCAAATAGAACTTCATCCACTTCAGGCCGAGAAATGATGGGAAGATGTGAAAGATATTCCTTAAGTTGCTGAAAGGCATCGGCACACTCCTTTGTCCATTCAAATCCTTTCTACTTGTTTAATAACTGGAAAAATGGCCTGTGCCGATCAGTAGATCTTGAGATAAATCGGTTGAGGGTAGTAGTCATCCCAGTCAACCTCTGCACCTCCTTTGGATTCCGAGGCGGTTTTAAGCTATTGATAGCTTTGACCTGAGCGGGGTTGACTTCAATACCTCTATGTGTCACCATGTAACCTAGAAATTTACCAGATCCTACTCCAAAGGAGCATTTTGATGCGTTGAGGTGTAACTTATGCTTTCTCAGTGTTTGGAAGGTGTTATCCAGGTCAGGTATATGAGCCGAGACGGTTTTACTCTTAACCACCATATCATCGACGTACACCTCAATTGTTTTTCCCAGCTGTGGCTCAAACATCCGCGTCATCATCCTCTGATAGGTAGCCCCAGCATTCTTCAAGCTGAAGGGCATCACCTTATAGTGATAGTTTCCCGTGGGTGTGACAAAGGCTGTCTTCTCTTGGTCTTCCAAAGCTAAGGGTATCTGGTGGTAACCTTGGAAAGCATCTAGAAAGCTCATCCGAGAATGCCCCACAGTAGCATCCACCAACTGATCTATGCGGGGCATTGGAAACAAATCTTTAGGACAAGTCCTATTCAAATCTGTAAAGTCCACACATACTCTCCATTTTCCATTCTTCTTCTTCACCACCACTGTATGCGCCAACCATTCTGGATAAAACACCTCCTTAATGACACCTGCCTTTTTAAGTTTCAGTACCTCTTCTTTGATGGCCTTGGCGTGCTCTTGGGACGAGCGCCGAGGTGGTTGCCTCCGCGGTATCGCTGTTGGATTGACGTTGAGGTGATGGCAAATGAAGCTTGGGTCAACCCCTGGGACTTCGTAGGCATCCTAAGAAAATACATCGATGTTCCGTTTTAAGAATGTAACCAATTCCTCTTTTTCTTGGTGTGGTAATTGATTTCCTACCTGGAAGAATTTCTCCATATCATCGGCAATAAGTATCTTCTCTAACTCCTCATAACCAGGCACTTCAGCCTCGCCTATACTTGGCTTGGCCGAGGACGTTAGCTGCTATAAATTGCTTTCTGCTAAGGCCTGGGACTCCTGTTTTTCCTGGTGCGTAATTGCTGCCGTGATGCACTGTCTTGCCATTGATTGGCTGCCAATTATTTCTTCGACTCCATCCTCATACGGGAACTTCACCTTAACATGCAGAGTTGACGATACAGCACCTAAGGCATACAGCCATGGTCTAGCCACTATGGCCATGTAAGGGGAATAAGCGTCCACATGATAAAATCTACATCCATCACCACTGGCCCTGATTGCACAGGTAGCTGAATCAACCCCTTCGGAATGACAGCCTTCCCTTCAAAGCTTATCAACGGGGAGTCGTAAGCCGTGAGATCCTCAGGCTTCAAGTTAAGGCCCCTGAATAAATCCGGGTACATGATATCAGCCCCACTCCCTTGGTCAACCATCACTCTCTTTACATCGTAGCCCTCTATCCTTAGCATGATGACTAACGCATCATCATGCGGCTGGATAGTGCCAACCTTATCCTCCTCAGAAAATCCCAAAACGGGTGGAGGATTCCTCTTAATCCTCTTCGGCTCAGAGTTGGGGTCCTCGGCAGAGGGGTGCTACACTGACATTACTCTAGTAGGGCAAGACCCAGTTCGACCTGGTGCAGCGAATATGACATTGATCGTGCCCAAAAGAGGTCTTGAAATGTTACTGTCTTGATTCACGGAACCCGATTGTGTGCCTTGTTTATTAGGCTGATTCATAAATTACCTTAACTTCCCTTCTTTGGCCAGCTGGTCCAGGTAATTCCATAAGTTTCTGTAGTTTTCAGTGGTGTGACCCTTATCCTGATGATAATTGCAATAAAGGTTCTGGTTGCGTTTTGTAGGGTCTCCTATCATTTTGTTGGACCACCTGAAATATGGTTCATGACAAATCTTCTCCAACACCTGTTGTACCGGTTCACAAAATACAGCGTACACTGTCTGAGGAGTAGCCGACCTAGACTGGCCAGCAAAATCCCTCCTTGGCCATTTGCTGTTGTATTTGTCTGTCCTGAAATCTCTGCTCTCCTGAGGGGTAACTTTCATTTTTCCTTTGCTTTGCTGCTGATCCTCCTCTACTCGCTTATACTCGTCAATACGATCCATAAGCCGACGGACAGTCTTTACAGGTTTCTTGGTCAAAGATTTTCTTAAATCATGTTCAACTGGAAGGCCGACCTTAAAAGTGTTGACTGCTACTTCATCAAAGTCCCCGTCAATCTCATTGAACTCTTCCCAGTATCTATCCGAGTAAGTTTTTAATGTCTTGCCCTCCCTCATGGTCATAGATAGTAACGAGTCCAGAGGCCTAGGTATTCTGCTGCACGTAATAAAACGGGATCCAAATGCCATCGTAAGCTCCATGTAAGAATCAATGGAGTTCGTTTTCAAACCATTAAACCATCTCGTCGCAACAGGTCCTAGGCTTGAGGGGTATACTTTGTACATCAAGGTTTCATTCTGCGAATAGACCGCCATGCGTTGGTTAAAATGGCTCATGTGCTCCACCGGGTCTGTTCTACCATTATAAATGGTGAAGTTTGGTTGCGTGAAACGACGAGGAAGCTTTCCTCTCTTAATACGACATGTGAAAGGTGACTTGGAGAGTTGGTGCAATGCCTTCCCGATAGCGTCACTGCCCAAACCCCTGGGAAGAGATTTCTTGCTCGCTCTATCATGAGGACTTCCCTCTTGGTATGAGAAAGTCTCACTAGGAGGAGTTCTCGACCTCGGCTTATAGCCACTGCTCTGGGAGTCGTCTGAGGAAGGGTCAGATATAGAAGGCGTCCATTTTTGTTTGGCTCGGCGTATCTTTCTCTTAAGCTGGTCAATTTCCCTCTGCATGGCCCTAGTACCTCCTTCATTAGAGCCTCTGCTTCCGCCCCTAGGATAGTTACCGGCAGTTCGCCCTGTGTGTACACTGCTTTCTTGGTCTCCCATCTGTTCTAACTGCTGAAAAGAATCTTGGTGTTGAGATCCTAAAGATTCTGCACGGTCTGGACCGGAACCCACCATCACGTTATCTACGCCAAAACATAAGAATTCCCATAGACGGCACCAATTGTAAGGGCACAAAGCGCGCTGAATCGAAGTTGACCTATCAGACCAGCCTAATGAGCACTAAACAATGAATTTATAGAGAGTGGGCTGCTAATTTAGGGTTTTGAGCGGTAGATAACACAAGAGTTGGATTAAATTACAGAACACATGCATACGTTTCATACATGGGTGGAATATAGTTTTATATATTGATGCCGAGGACAATCCTTTGTATTTCCTTACAAGTACTCTCCCCCCCCTCTCTCTTTCTTTCTCTGCCTTTTATAAGCCTATCTCCCTTTCTCCTTTCTTCCACGTGTAGTCCAGGTGTTCCTTTTTGGATATTAGTCCCATCATCCCCGCTTACTAAAATATCTGGCGATGAGGGTAAGGTTGAATTTCAATGTTCAGGTGTCATTTCCTCATTAATGCGGCCAGAGAGGTAGGTATGGTGCCTTCAATGCGGTGGTAGCAGCTTTTTCCTTGATATTTGTTTGTCACTTCCCTTTATCCCTTATTCTCGTTCTCTCAGTTATTGCATCCAAGGTCCACAGTACGGACATCCTTGAACCACCAGATTACTAATACTGTCCTCAAGAGCATGCCGAGGACAAGGTCATCCTCGGACATCATATTTTATGGTGTTCTGCTCATGCATGGCACCTTTCTTTGTCACGTGGCCTCGTAGGCTGGAGTTATTATGTCCTCGGACCATTTCATGATGTTGGGTTGGACTTTCCTTCTTGTGGGAGCCTTTGAGTCGGCCCAATACGTGCTTTAGGCCCATGGGCACTACAATAATATTGTTTATTATTAATATTTTTTAATAGTACTTTACACGTAGCTGGCCCCAAAAGAAAAATATTTGGTCCCCCTAACTGTCCATGTCTCATTCTCTCCCCCTTCCAAGTGCAACACGTCAGTCGAAGATTTGTTGGCCTGTTCCACTTGTAGTCTTTGTACCATGTTATGTGGTGGCTGTAGCTTTTGTTGTACCACTACACTAGGTGGTAGCTTGGCTGTTTTTCTTTTTCTTTTCTTTTCTTCTGAAAGCTTGGCCGTTTTAATGTTTGGTCCCATGTCAGTTCTATTCTTAGTTGTGTCTTGTTAGTTTATTTGGCTGCGTTTGGGAATAGTTGAAAAGTTAACTTTTAGCTTATTTCGAGTTGCCAATGTGATAGAGCAAAACATTATTTACTCGTGTAATTTGTGGGCTCACTTGCATTACTTGACAGCCTAAAAAAATTTTAATACCACTTTCATAAAAAAAAAAAAAACTATCAAAATTTTAACTGTTTTGTTTTTTCATTTATTATAAAACTTTTTTTAAATAAATTTTTTATAATTAGCATAAGAACTTTCATTAACTTTTTTTTTTTTTTTTTGGTTTTTTAAACGTTAGCACTATTTGCGGGTTCCATTAGTCCCATACTTTAATGTGAACTCTGAAAATGCCTTTCAAACTAGCGGTTTTTATCAGGAGAATGTGAAGCAATGCATTACTGGTGGGGCCTGATTTGACTCATAGGAAGATTCTCTCTGAATCTGTGACCCTTTGCAATGACAGGGAGGAGACAGAAGACCATTTGTTTCACAATTGTAATGTGGCTAGAGTAGTATCAGTATGTTGCATTAACATTGCGGGACACTATATCATACCAGGATCTATCATATGCTGGTTATTTTTATGGCTTGACTGACTAATGTAACGAAGAAGAGTACAAAATCTTCTCTAAGGTGCTGGTGAGCAATGTGGATCTGCAGAAATAAAGGAGTTCGAAGGAATCAGTGTTAATACTTTATCCATTAATTTCACATCGAAGTCTTAATCTATAGGCACAAAGAAGCCGGGTTGGTAGGAAAGGACAGGGAGTAGGCCAAATCCAAATATAACCATATAATCGGCAAACCCATACGAGTACCAATCATATCAAGCAAAAAAAAAACTATGACCTTTTCTGATTGTTGCTAAACAATCTTACAAATAAAGATGTTCACCCAACCAATGATATTTGGTAGTTTGATTAGTGGATTAGATGTATGATGTATCATCAAAGAAACCTTTTGATATAACCAGTTCATCATGAAGCACTTGGTTACTATAAAATCCCAACAGAGGTTTTCTCTTTTGATCACTTATAAGTAGCGTAAAATTGTGTACTGTGGCAGTGAAATTAAGGGTCAGAAAAGAATGCTATTTCTAACCATATATTCTTGTAAGAACTATAAAAGAAGTTCAGTCAGCTTTTCTGGAACTAGATAAGCCTTGCAGGTTTGCACTCTAAAATAAATATCGAGATACTTGTATATCCTGTCTCTTAGTTTCTGCAGCAACCAGAGATTATCATTCCTAGTGTGCTTTGTGAACATCTCAATAAACAGATATCTTTCTACAGATCCAATCTTGGTAACATCAGTCACTCTCTTCCCCTTACATTCTTTTTCACTTCCACTGTTGGTAGTCTATCAATTGCTGCCTATTGCAGAACCAGTTCCTCATCCTACTCTATGATAGATTCTCCACCAGAATTGACAGTTGAAGCATATTTTTGAAATGGTCATTGGAAGCTTCTTCCAATTGTTGTTAGATCTATTTTTTGAATTTATATGCTGTGTATTTATTCTTGGTCTTCACTGAGGTCGTCTATAACGAGTATAGTAGACAAGTATTTCTAATAACCCAAAAACAGAAAAGATACTAATTCTTTGATTTGACTAGCAACTTCCCAGATACTTCTTGATCCCAAGTTGCCCGTTAGGGAATGTAATGTAAAATAGTAGATGTTGGGATTTTATAATTGCAATAAGGGACAACTAACTTCTTGGAGAATTTTCAGTCTTGTTATCTGCTTTATGTCAAGGTAGCACTACAAAAAAAGGGGTTTTTGGCCGCGTTTTAAAAACGCGGCTATAGACCCCAAAAATGCAGCTATAGGTCAAAAGCTGCGTTTCTTTGGCCGCATTTTTAAACGCGACTTTATCGGCGTGACAATAGCCCCCTGCGGGGGTCTATAGCTGCGTTTATAAAACCGCGGCCACAGCCCCCCTATAGCTGCGTTTTTTTGGGGCTATAGCCATGTTTTCTACACCATATAAGAAGGGGTCTCTAGTCGCGTTTTTAAAAAAAATGCGGCCATAGACCCTCTTGGGGCTATGTTTGAAACAGGGGGATTTAGGCTGGAGCTATAGCTGCGTTTTTTAAACGCGGCTACAGCTCCCCCTATGGCTGCGTTTTTTAGGGCTATTGCCGCGTTTTTTACACCTTAGAAGAAGGGGTCTATAGCTGTGTTTTTTCAAAAACCACGGCTATAGACCCTCTTGGGGCTGCATTTAAAACGTGGCTTTAGGATGGAGCTATAGCCGCGTTTTATAAACGCAGCTATAGGCCCCCCCATGGCTGCGTTTTTTGCAGCTTATATGAAGCGTTTTATAGCTGCGTTTTTTGAAAAAACGCGGCTATATCACCACTATAGCCGCGTAATATTTCACTGGTTTTCCTATAGCTGCGTTTGTAAAAACGCGGCTATAGGTTTTTTTTTTTTTTTTTTTTTTAATACCTGCTGAATCTGCAATTCCTGCCCAATACACATATTTCCTGCCCAATACACACATATTTCCTGCCCAACACACATATTTCCTGCCCAACACATATATTTACATAGACAAAACAAATTCCCAACAAAATGCATTTTCACATCACAAAATGCATATCCGTCGTGCCCAATACAAAAATAGTACTAGTTCCTACCAACACTCAACAAGTGCCAACAAACAGAAGCATCTTCATTGCCAAAAGATATAAGGTCCCAAATAATTTACATAAATATATATATTTACATAGACAAAACAAGTTCCCAACAATCCATCTTCACTTAACAAAATGCATATCCGTCAAGGATTTTGTACATCACAAAAAATTCTGAGGGATGCAAGCGTCATGATACTGGGAGCAAGTCAGTCCAATGCCCGTAGCTACAGCTAATTACCTGTGAAAATGAGAACACCGGAAATTGATATGTAATTAGGCTTGCAATAATCCCTAAGCTTGAAACACTTGAAAGATTAAGAGATAAAGAAATGCACAAAAGCAACAATTTCATTATTATTCAAGGTGATACAAAGAGGAATGACATGGATCTATTTATAGATATCTGGCCATAATTTAATAGACACACAAGATTCAAGACTATTGGCTCACTAATCTCTCATATGTTCTTACTAATATCACGTGTATATAAGAAATACAATTGTAATAAATGTGATTAGTGTCCTAGACTACTAATCCACTCACTCTTGCTTATCCAACAGTAACTAACTTTCCTAATCTATTTCCACCGTTGGGATCTCATCCATTTTAGCAGTCTGTGTATGCTTTGTAATGACTAGCTGACAGTACGAACATTTGTTTTAGCATTTTAACGTGGCTAGAGCAGTGTAGTTTGATGGGGTATCAAAATTGAGGATGGAGTACGTCATACCAGGATCTATCAAAAGCTGGTTATTTTTATGGCTTGAAAGTAACTAATTGGAGAGAGAAATGCTAGGGACACCAATTTTAGCACAATTTTGTACCACAACTCACCACATGGCAAGTTGTGATTGGTAAAGGTGTATCTCCATATGGTCCATTGAGACACTCTTATCAATCATAACTCACCATGTGACGAGTTGTGACACAAATTAAATTGTGTCAAAATTAATGTCCTTAGCATTTCTCAAATTGAGAACAAGAGTAGATAACCATCTCTAGGTGCTGGTCACTAGCTTGTGAGCAATCTAGATCGGCAGAAATAAAGGATTTTGAAGGCACTGGTGTTAACGCTTTATCCATTTATAATTTTGCATCCAAGTCTGAATCTATATTTAGGCACAATTCACAGTTCACGAAGAAACCCATTTGTGTACCAATCATATCAAGCACAAACGAAACCATACCCTATTCTTCAAAATCACTGCAATGCGTAAATACAGTACATATATAGCTGAATTATAACTAAATTAGATCACAGCATGGAAGTGGTATAACGTACAAGAAATGCATAATTATTTATCGCACCAGTCAGTTCATATATTCAGAGGGACTGAAGTTCTACAGTACCCAGCTGGCTCCTGGCGCTGTTGCGTCCACACTTGCATAGCTTAACAATGAGAACCACAAGTAGGATCATGAGGACTACTGTCGCTGTAGCCACTCTTATGTGCAACAAGAACCATTCTTCACTGTTACCAACAACAACAAAAATTGGTATAAAAATTTGGGAAACGTTAATAAAAAGAAAATTTGAGGTATATTATTACATGTTCCGAGTTGAAGTTGAAGGATGCGGAGGAGCTAGAGGCTGAGGGTTTGAAATTGGGCTGGGAGGCTGGAACCCTGCCATTGATGTGCTTCCTTCAATTGCAGAAAAGGAAATATGAGATTTAGGGTTTTGTAAGAATACGTACTGGTGATGGAACATTTGTCGGGTTTACTTAAAGTCGTTCAATTTTGGTCTATTAGTATATTCTTTAACTAAAAGCATGTCTTAAAAACCCTAGAATACGTACTAGTGATGGAACATTTGTCGGGTTTACTCAAACTCTGTGCGTGTTGCTAGCATGTGCATGTTAGGCGGGTTACGGTTGGATCAAGATCCCTAGAGTTTCTAGGGCACTCTATAACATGGAGTTCTTTTAATTTTGTCCTTTTATTTTATGATGAACGGTTTAGATCAAACCATGCCATCAATCTACTTTAAAAACCTTAAAATAATTATTCCAATTCAGTTTTTCAAATTGACATGTAAGATTTATTTGATTTTTTAAATTTAGTTTAGTTTGGAAAAAAAAAAATAGAATACTTATATATGAAATTCAAATAGCGGTGTTGGCACCGTGGATGCCGAAGAACACAAGCTCTTTTAGGGAAAGGGTAAAGAAAGTTATCGAAGTTATTGGGAAGGTGTTGAAAAACTCACCAAAAGTCAAAATGAGATTTTGCTTTTATTATCCTTCGTTCCCATGTATAAACAAATAAGGAATTCGGCCTGAACCTACATATATTGAGTTGTGGAAGAAACACATGTATAGTCCAATTGAAAGCAAAGCGACAAACTAATTAAAGAAATGAATGATTGTTGGTGGACCAGGGAAAATTTATCACAGGAGGCACAGATTTCTTTTAGGGATGAAACGTTGATAGCCTCAAAACTTGGCAATGAACACAATCTCGAGTAGCGCCGTGAAGGAGCTTGCGTTCGCCAGTGGTATGTACATGAATCGCTAGATTTCAGATCTGGGTTTTCGTCAGCCTGGTGCCATGCACAGCAGTGAGATCCGGTTTTCAAATTTGGTTTTTGTTTTCTAAGTTTTTTTGCAAATTAAAATAAATTTCAAAAAATAAAATATTACATGTAAATTTGAAAAGCTGAGTTGGAATAATTATTTTGAGGTTTTTAAAGTGGATTGATGGCATGGTTTAATATGAACCATTCATTATAAAATAAAAGAACAAGATTAAAAAACCTCTAAACGTTAGAGTGTCCTAAGAATTCTAGAAGATCTTGGATCCATTACTGTCTCCTACGTGTGTGAGTGAGTGAGACTAACACTTCCTCATCAAGCCTCACATGTGTGTGTCTTTGAGTGAGTGTTACACACACTCTCTTAGTTAACTTGCTGTTAACTTGTTCATTTAATTTGCGTCTTGTACATGAGTCAAAAAGGAGATCAAAGTTACTCATGGCAAGTAGGCCCAGTTACGTGTATTTTGTATCAATAAAGCAACACCTATATTGCTATCAATATAAAATGTAAAGTTATAGCTAATAAAACAAAAAACAAAATCAAATAAAGAATTGTAGACATGACCATGTATATTATAATTTTACATGGAGATTTTTAAAAGAAAAAAAAATGGAGAGAGAAAGAGAGTAAGAAAGAGAGGCCTGAAGAAGAGAAATGAGTGAATTATACTAAAGATTTTTGGATCTTTTCTTAGATGATGATGATTGATATAGAATTTTCAATTTTCTGGTACATTGGATGAGGGACTCATGCTGTAACATAAACACTTTATACTCATAAGTAAGGAGTAATAAGGATTTCAAGAATGTGTTTTTTTTTTTTCTTTTCTTTTAACGGAAGAATTGAATGTCCATTACAAGGATAAAATTTCTTAGTTTTCCATTCAATTCAATACAGTTGAAGTCTAAAACAATAATTTTGAATGATCATTTTTTAGATTTGAAGATCACTTAAATAGTATTTAGTTAATGTTATATATTTCAATTTATATATAATAGTTACAGTTTGTACTTTTTAATATGGCTAATTTACTTAATGGAAATGGGGTTGAAATTCTATTAATTCATAATTTTTTTGGGAAATGCTAAAACTACTAGAAAAATCTTACAAAACTAATGTAATAATGAATATGATTGATAGCACTTCAACAAAATAAATAACAATCAAAATAATGAATATGAACAGTGTAAAAACTTAAAGCTAAGCTAAACAAGAGTGATTAAGGGCTTGTTTGGTTTGATCATGACTCAGTTTTCATAACTCAATACTCATAACTCGTAACTCAAACTCATAACTCATAACTTATAACTCAAACCTCACTTTATCTCAAAAACTCCAAAATTTTTGTTTAGCCACATAACTCAATCACATAATTCACATTTTGCCACCATAACTCATATTTTAGAAACTAAAAACACTAAAATTTTGCTTTTAGTTTCCATCATCCATCACTCAAATTTTTAAGTTTTGAGTGATGGAAACATCACCCAAAAACCAAGTTAAACAAGATTTTTTCAATGGAACTCACACGTTTTGGAAATTCAGTAATGAAAACTGAGTGGTGTCACTCAAAATCATGATGATCCAAACAAGCTCTAAATAACTCAATTTTATCTGGATAAAAAGTTGGTATCTTTCTTCGTCTCCCCCACTACCAAGGGTAAAACAAACACAAAATAAAGCTAGCTTTCACCTATAAAAACAAGGAGAGAGAGAGGGAGAGAGAGAGAGAGAGAGAGAGAGAGTTTTAACACAAATCTCGAAACCTAAAAGAAACAGAAAAGAGAAGAGAAGGTCCAACGCAGCAACCAAAAAAAAAAATGAAACTTTTACTTTTTATGCTTTAAATGGAGAGAGTGGCAAAATTGCTAGCAATCAGTACCCAAAAAATATGGTTTGGGAATTTTTGCTTTTATCTGCTAATTTTAATTATGTTTTGTTGAGAAAGAAAGAAAAAGTGATTTTTTAGCTTTTGTGTGTAGAAGACTAAGTTCTACACTCTAAAACTCCCATAGAGAGAACCAAATCGTTAGTCATACATTAGTGAAGAAAAAAATAATCCTCTTTTTTTTTTTCTTTTTTAACAGTGATTTCCGTCTTGTTATCTGCTTTATGTCATTTTGTATAGAAACATGGTGCTGATATGTAAATATTTTAGACATGCCTCTGTCCAAAAAGGAAAGGGAGGAACCTATAGAAACTCAAAATGCCTAGTGCTGTTTATCTGGAGAAGCTGCAGCAATGCATTAATGGTGAAAGCTAGGAAGATGCTCTCTGAAGGCCTGTGTACCCGTTGTTATGACAAGGAGAAGACAATACATAGAACACTTGTTTTAGCATTGCAATGTGGCTACAGCAGTACGGCTTGACTGTGTATTAACATTAAGGACACAAACACAGCATATCATACCAGGATCTATCAAAAACAGGAAATTTTTATGGCTTGAAACTGAGTAATTTGACAAGAAGAGTACAGAACCTTCTCTGATCAGATGATGGTCACTAGCTTGTGGGCATTTTGGATGGACAGAAACAATGGAGTTTGAAGGCATTGATGTTAAAGGTTTATCAATTTATAATTTTGCATCCAAGTCTGAATCTATGTGCAAGTTGACACAGAGAAGCGGGGTTGGTAGGAAAGGACAGTGAGTAGCCAAAAACGATTCAAATCCAAATATTTGTTTTTTTTTTTTATAGGTTAAAAACGGTTTATATCCAAATATGAACATATTAAGCAGCAAACCCATATGTGCGCCAATCAAATCAAGCGCAAAAGAAAGGTTAGAGCTAAACAGTCTTACAAATAAAGATATACACCCAATGAAACCACACAATGCACATCAACCGATACAAGAAGTAAACACAATACATAACTGAACAAGCAGCAAAATCAAAATCCACAAACAGTACAGTACAGTATAGTAATTGGAAAATGTCCATAAAAAAATAAAAAAATAAAATTGAAATATATATAGTCACCTGTTCAGAGGAGGAGGAGATGAAAAGGGCAGTATTGTGGGAGGAGGCGGAAGAAGAAAGGTTGAAAAATGGGTTTGGAACGAAATCTTCCATGGGTTTTTCCTAGAGAAAATGCCGTTGGAATCCTCTGAACAATACCGTTGGAATCCTCGTTAAGAGCACCAAGAGTGGGCCGCATGGATGTCAGTGATTGTGACTACGTAAATTGAAAACTTAAAAAAATAAAAAAATAACCATAGATGTTTTTTTTTTTTTTTTTTTTTTTATCAATACGGTAGATGTGTTTTTAGACATGTGTTTGTATTAATTTTAATTTTTTTTATAAATGGATAAAGCAATTTGAAAATTTTCAAGAGAGTAGTTCTATTTTGCAAGCAATTTTTTTTTTTTTTGAGAAAGTTGTAGACAATTTTTTAGTGGGAGTTAAAAATATATCTACTTATCAAAAAAAAAATTGTGTATATATCTATCTAGTTTAGCTTTTTTTTAATAACTTTAGTTTTTTTTTTAATATTTAAATTTGTTTTTGGATAAACAGGGTGTTTAACTTATTTTTCTATTTAAAAAAATAATAAACGTATATTACTTTGAAGATGTGAGTTAGAAGAAGATTATTTCTATTTTGTAGGCAATTTTTAGTTCAAGTTAGATATGTATTTTTACCAGATTATCCTTTATTTTACTTCTAATAAGGTTCTGAATTCCATAATTATCTTTATATTAAGAGGATTTGAAAAGTTAATTATTACATTTTTTATTGTAAAAAATACTCATAATTTAATTAATTTATCACTATTACGAAAACATAATAAATGAAGTTAAAACAGTAAATTAAGAAAAATTAAAAATAAAAAACCTACCCATGTTATAAAACTAACCCATTTTCTATAAAACATTCCACTATCCTATGTTCTCAACCAGAACTACCCCCATGTTCTTATAAAAAAAACCTAATCCATGTTCTTTTAAATAAATAAAAAAGATGACTAATAAGTTCCCATTAAAAGGAAACTACCTAAAAAAAGAGCTTTTATCTTTTCCTCTCTATATATTAATAATCTTTATATATTAAGAAGATTCTAAAAGTTAGTTATTGTCTTTTTCATTTCAAAAATATCCCTAATTTAATTAACTTATCCTTATTTCTAACACATAAAAATGAGGTTAAAATTGTAAATTGATAAAAAAAAAAAAAAAACCTACCCATATTCTATAAAACTTCTCACTACCACATTTACACAACCAAATCTACCCCATATTCCTATATATATATATATATATATATATATATATATATAAACTTCCCCATATTAAAAAAAAAAAAAAAAAAAAAACTGCCATAAGTTTGCCTTTGCAATGAGGCTTTTAAAAAATCTATGTTTTTTAATTTTATATATATAATTTTTATTTTGAGAATGTAATTTATAAGTAGATAAATAAATAAATTTGAAAATCAATAGGATAGGAGTGTGACCCTATATTTTAGTGAAAATTAGAGTTATATTTTTACTGTATTGCCATTTAACTTTGTCTCTACTTAAACATAAGAATGTAAGGGTATTTTAGAACAAAAAAAAAAAAAAAATTTAATCCAAACAGAAAAAACACCTTAAGAAATAGTAAAGTAAAAATTATGAATAATAATAATAAAAGTACCACTTATAAATAATAACAAGTTTCTCAAAAAATAAATTAAATAATAACAAAAATAAATAAAATAATAAAATAAATTGGTTTTTAAAGTCAATACCTGTGCAGCTGTGCTCTCATTTACGGAAAATAGGTCCCACACGCTGTATGTGCCAGGAAAAACATTCTCCCTTTTAAGATTGACATGGTAAACGGTAGGCAACTGTAGCCCTCCCCTACACACCCAGTTTTACATCGTAAAATCACCCAGCAACCAACCATCACTATCTCTCCACCCAAACACCGCTGGTTCCAACCTCAACCCCATACCAACTACCTCAACACTCGGATCTATTTAGATCCAAACCCAAACTGCAACACCACCACGACCACCACCACCAGGAGCTGATCCCTAGCTAGCTTGCTGCATCGTCCCAATTGCAAACCAAATCCGCCGCAACCTTCTTCGAAGCCCCAAAGAGAGCCCGCAATCCCACCGATGGTCCCGATCTGGCGCAGCACCACCAAGCCCATCGACCCGTGCTCGCAGAAGATGATCCTAGCTAACCGACCCATCATAAAAACAAAACCTAGTCCCGACCAAAAACAAAAAAAAAAAAACCAACTCAGTTTTTTTGCCTAACCCAGACCCAGACTCAGCCCAAAACCATCTACCAGTCCGGCCGGAAAAAACCCCCGCCGGTGGTGGCCGATGTGAGAGGCTGGATTCGAGAAGCTTCGGAGTCTGTTTAGGGCTTTTTGGCTGAGGAGTAAGGATATTGCTGTGCCGTTTAATTAGAGCCGGGTAAAGTATGTTTTATGAGTACCAGGGTTGGGTTTACTGTTGAATTTAGGAATATTTGCTCATAAAAATTGGGTTAAAGATGCAATTATTGGCTTAGGAGATTTTTGTTTTTTTTTTTTAAAACAGTATTAAATAAATTTTAAATAGTTCAATTAACAAATGTGAAACCAGTTTCTTAAGGTGACTTCTTGGATGTATATTACTCTTTCCCTTCTTGGGATCCTTAAATCTTTTTTTTTTTTTTTTTTTTTTTGAGAATGAGGGATCCTTAAATCTTAGTGCACGCAACATATTTATTTTGATGCTCTTATGGTACATTGCCCTGACCCTTTCAAACCCATCTTCTCTCCTTCCTGCACATATTTAATAATATGTTATAGAAAGTAACTCTAAAATTATACTACACAAATTTTGTAAAAATAAAATTTTCATATTTTATTTTAAGGTAAACTACATATTTGGTCCATTTCTTTTAAATCATATATTTTAATTTAGTCTCTAATCTTTCAATTGTGTCTATTGTTTTCAGAACCGGACCGGACTGGGAGGTCGGACGGTGATAACCAAGAACCGTGATGAAAAACCGTTTTTTAAGCATAAAGAACCGTAATTTTAGTTAATTCCGTGAATCCCTAAAACGGGAGTTAGACCGTACAAACCGGTCAAGAACTGTGCGGTCCAATCCCTTAGCAATTTTTTTTTTAATAATAAAAAAAAACTTGACACAATTTTATTCTACTTAATTAAATTATCTATTTCTTACAAGGAATAAAAAAAATATAATTAAAATCCTTCAAAGATAATATCTATATTTAGGCTTTAATTAATTATTAAATTAATTATGACATCATCACGGTTCGACCTCGGTTCAACCTCAGTTCGACCTTAAAAACTTTGAACCTCTCCCTTTTACGGTTCAATAAACGGTCCGGGTTTCAAAATCTTTGTGTCAATTTAGTCTCTAATCTTTCAAAGCCGTGTTAATTTAGTCTATGTCATTATTTATATATAAATTGTTAACATGACAAATGAATAAAATAAAAAATTAGTTTATTGTTACATTAACGAAACCTTTTTTTTTTTTGTTGTTAGACACATCAATAGTTTTCATCTAAAAGATAACGGTAAGAACTAAGTTGACATGATACTTAAAGGTTATAGACTAAATTGACGCAATTGAAATATTAGGGACCAAATTGAAATATAATGTAAGAGATAGGACCTAAATACTTACTTTACCCTATTTTTGTAAATAGAGAATTTTTTCAATTTTTAGGTAAGACTAAAGAAAATTGATTAAAAAATTGAAAAAATAAGAGTAATTGAAGCATTTTTCTATTGTTTCTTTTACATAATTTGTTTAAAATCCTTTTGTCAGTAAAGTTAGATTAAAAAAAAAAAAAAAAAACAAACAAACAGAGACATGATAATTCAATATTGTTGTTTGATTAATATTATGCTGTGTGATTTCCTATCAAAAAAAAAAAAAAAAAAAAAGTTATAACAAGGAGAGGAAATTTGAACTTCAAATATTACAAACACATTAGAAGTTTCCATCCAGTTAAGTTACAAGGTTTTTAACCCTTTTTTTTTTTTTTTTGAGAAAGCTAACAATTCTATATAACTAAATTAATACTACATTAAAATTTATTACCTTTGATCATTTCAAATTATCCTTATTGACTTTCCTTGTAGATCATGAATTTTACATCATACTTTTTTTTTTGAACAGTGTAAAAGCTTAAAGCTAAGCTAAACAAGAGTGATTAAGGGCTAGTTTGATTTGATCATGACTCAATTTTCATAACTCAATACTTATAACTCGTAACTCAAATTCAAAACCCATAACTTATAACCCAAACCTTACTTTGTCTCAAAAACTCCAAAATTCTTGTTTGGTCACATAACTCACCTTTTGCCACCATAACTCATATTTCAGAAACTAAAAATACCAAACTTTTTAGTTTCCATCATCAATCACTCAAATTTTTGAGTTTTGAGTGATGGAAACATCACCCAAAAACCAAGTCAAACAAGATTTTTTCAGTGAGACCTACGAGTTTTGAAAACTCAGTAATGAAAACTTAGTGATATCACTCAAAATCATGATGATCCAAACAAGTCCTAAATAACTCAATTTTATCTGGATAAAACGCTGGTTTCTTTCTTTGTCTTCCCCACTACCAAGGGTAAAACAAGCACAAAATAAAGCTAGCTTTCACCTATAAAAACAAGGAGAGAGAGAGAGAGAGAGAGAGAGAGAGAGAGAGAGAGAGAGAGAGAGAGAGAGAGAGAGAGAGAGAGAGAGAGAGAGAGAGAGAGAGAGAGAGAGAGATTTAACACAAATCTCCAAACCTAAAAGAAACAGAAAAGAGAAGAGAAGGTTCAACGCAGCAACAACAAAAAAAGCATGAAACTTTTACTTTTTATGCTTTAAATGGAGAGAGTGGCAAAATTTCTAGCAATCAGTACCCAAAAAATGTGGTTTGAGAATTTTTGCTTTTATCTGCTAATTTTAATTATGTTTTGTTGAGAAAGAAAGAGAGAATAAGTGACTTTTTATCTTTTGAGTGTAGAAGACTAAGTTCTACACTCTAAAACTCCCATAGAGAGAACCAAATCGATAGTTATACATTAGTGAAGAAAAAAATAATCCTCTTTTTTTTTTTTTTTTAAAGAGTGATTTCCGTCTTGTTATACATTAGTGAAAATTTTGAGAGAAATCTTATTTTGTAGGTAATTGTTTTTTTTTTTTTTTTGAGAAAGTTGTAGGTAATTTTTTAGTGGGAGTTAAAGATTATCTACTTATCAAAAAAAATTGTGTATATATCTATCTAGTTTAGTTTTTTTTTAATAACTATTTAGTTTTTTTAATATTTAAATTTGTTTTTGGATAAACAGGGTGTTTAACTTATTTTTCTATTTAAAAAAACAATAAACGTATAATTGCTTTGATGATATGAGTTAGTGGAAGAGTATTCCTATTTTGTAGACAATTTTTTAGTTCAAGTTAGACATGTATTTTTACCGGACTATCTTTTATTTTACTGCTAATAAGGTTCTGAATTCTATAATTATCTTTATATTAAGAGGATTTGAAAAGTTAATTATTACATTTTTATTTTAAAATATATTCATAATTTAATTAATTTATCACTATTACGAAAACATAATAAATGAAGTTAAAACAGTAAATTAACAAAAATAAAAAATAAAAAATCTACCCATGCTATAAAACTACCCCATTTTCTATAAAACATTCCACTACCCTATGTTCTCAACCAGAACTACCCCCATGTTCTTATAAAAAAAAAAAAACCTAATCCATGTTCTTTTAAATAAATAAAAAAATTACTAATAAGTTCCCATTAAAAAGAAACTACCTAAAAAAAGAGTTTTTATCTTTTCTTCTCTATATATTAATAATCTCTATATATTAAGAAGATTCAAAAAGTTAGCTATTGTCTTTTTTATTTCAAAAATATCCCTAATTCAATTAACTTATCCTTATTTTTAACACATAAAAATGAGGTTAAAATCGTAAATTGAAAAAAAAAAAAAAAAAAAACTACCCATATTCTATAAAACTTCCCACTACCACATTTACACAACCAAATCTACCCCATGTTCCTATATATATAAATATATATATATATATATATATATATATAAACTTCCCCATATTTAAAAAAAAAAAAAAAAAAACCTGCCATAAGTTTGCACTTGCGATGAGGCTTTTAAAAAATCTATGTTTTTTAATTTTATATATATAATTTTTATTTTGAGAATATAATTTATAAGTAGATAAATAAATAAATTTGAAAGTCAATAGGACAAGAGTGTGACTCTATTTTTTAGGCAATATTTTAGTGAAAATTAGAATTGTATTTTTACTCTATTGTCATTTAGTTTTGTCTTTACTTAAACATATAAATGTAAGGATATTTTAAAAAAAAAAAAAAATCAGTCCAAGCAGAAAAAGGACCTTAAATGGTAGTATATATAGATAAGAAATAGAAAAGTGAAAATTATGAATAATAATAATAAAAGTACCACTTATAAATAATAAGAAGTTTCTCAAAAAAACAAAAAATAATAACAAAAATAAATAAAATTAGAAAATAAATTGGTTTTTAAATTCAATACCTGTGCAGTTTTGCTCTCATTTACGGAAAATAGGTCCCACACGCTGTATGTGCCAGGAAAAACATTCTCCATTTTAAGATTGACATGGTAAACGGTAGCCAACTGTAGCCCTGCCCTACACGCCCAGTTTTACATCGTAAAATCACCCAGCAACCAACCATGACCATCTCTGCCACCCCAACACCGCTGGTTCCAACCTCAACCCCATACCAACTACTTCAACACTCGGATCTATTTAGATCCAAACCCAAAGTGCAACACCACCACCACCACCACCACCAGGGGCTGATCCCTAGCTTGCTTGCGGCATCGTCTCAATTGCAAACCAAATCCGCCGCAACCTTCGTCGAAGCCCCAAAGAGAGCCCGCAATCCCACCGATGGTCCCGATCTGGCACAGCACCACCAAGCCCATCGACCCGTGCTCGCAGAAGATGATCCTAGCTAACCGACCCATCATAAAAACAAAACCTAGTCCCGACCAAAAACAAAAAAAAAACCAACTCAGTTTTTTTGCCTAACCCAGACCCAGACTCAGCCCAAAACCATCTACCAGTCCGGCCGGAAAAAACCCCCGCCGGTGGTGGCCGATGTGAGAGGCTGGATTCGAGAAGCTTCGGAGTCTGTTTAGGGCTTTTTGGCTGAGGAGTAAGGATATTGCTGTGCCGTTTAATTAGAGTGTTTTATGAGTGCCAGGGTTGGGTGTACTTTACACGCTTTTGGTCACGGGCTATTTTCGGCATTTTATATTTATTCTGTTGAATTTAGGAATATTTGCTCATAAAAATTGGGTTAAAGATGCAAGTATTGGCTTAGGAGATATTTAAAATAAAAAAAAACAGTATTAAATAAATTTTAAATAGTTCAATTAACAAATGTGAAAGCAGTTTTTTAAGTTGACTTCTTGGATGTGTATTACTCCTTCCCTTCTTGGGATCCTTAAAATCTTTTTTTTTTTTTTTTGAGAACGAGGGATCCTTAAATCCTAGTGCACGCAACATATTTATTTTGATGCTCTTATGGTACATTGCCTTGACCCTTTCAAACCCATCTTCTCTCCTTCCTGCACATATTTAATAATATGTTATAGAAAGTAACTCTATAATTATACACAAATTTTATAAAAATAAAATTTTCATATTTTATTTTAAGGTAAACTATATATTTGGTCCCTATCTTTTAAATTATATATTTTAATTTAGTCTCTAATCTTTCAATTGTGTCCACTGTTTTTAGAACAAGACTAGACCGGGAGGTCGGACCATGAAAATTGGGAACCTTGATGAAAACTGGTTTTTTAAGTATAAAGAACCGTATTTTTAGTTAATTTCATGAACTCCTAAAACTGGAGTTAGACTGTATGAACCGGTCAAGAACCGTGCGGTCCAACCCCTTAGCAATTTTTTTTTTTTTTTTATAATAAAAATAACTCAACACAATTTTATTCTACTTAACTAAATTATCCATTTCTTACAAGGAATAAAAAAAATTATAATTAAAATCCTTCAAAAATATTCAACTTTACATCAAAAATTAATCATAAATTTTAATATTTTCATGGTTATTATTTTATATTATTAACTTTCTAATTTAATTATTAAATATATACTTGAAAATCATTAAATTTCCCTCACATATATAGATATATTAGTCAATTTTTCTAGTTTTATAAATTTAATATCTATATTTAGGCTTTAATTAATTATTAAATTAATTATGACATCATCACGGTTCGACCCCGGTTCAACCTCGGTTTGACCTTAAAAACCTTAACCCTCTCCCTTTTACGGTTCAATGAACGGTCCGGGTTTCAAAATCTTGATTGTGTCAATTTAGTCTCTAATCTTTCAATGTCGTGTTAATTTAGTCTATGTCATTATTTTTTATATATAAATTGTTAACATGGCAAATGAATAAAATAAAAAACTAGTTTATTGTTACATTAATGAAACCTTAATTTTTTATTTTTGTTGTTAGACACGTCAGTAATTTTCGTCTAAAAGATAACGGTAAGAACTAAATTGACATGATACTTAAAGGTTATAGACTAAATTGACACAATTGAAATATTAGGGACCAAATTGCAATATGATGTAAAAGATAGAAACTAAATACTTAGTTTACCCTATTTTTGTAAATAGAGAATTTTTTCAATTTTTAGATAAGACTAAAGAAATTTGATTAAAAATTTGAAAAAATAAGAGTAATTGAAGCATTTTTCTATTGTTTCTTTTACATAATTTCTTTAAAATCCTTTTGTCAGTAAAGTTAAATTTAAAAAAAAAAAAATCAAACAAACAAACAGAGACATGATAATTCAATATTGTTGTTTGATTAATATTATGCTGTGTGATTTCCTATATAAAAAAAAAAAAAAAAAAGTTATAACAAGGAGAGGAAATTTGAACCCCAAATATTACAAACACATTAGAAGTTGCCAAACAGTTAAGTTACAAGGTTTCTAACTTCTTCTTTTTTTTTTTTTTTTTTTTTGAGAAATCTAACAATTCTATATAACTAAATTAATACTACATTAACATTTATTACCTTTGATCATTTCAAATTATCCTTATTGACTTTCCTTGTAGATAATGAATTTTACATCATACTTTTTTTTTTTTTTTTTGAACAGTGTAAAAGCTTAAAGCTAAGCTAAACAAGAGTGATTAAGGGCTTGTTTGGTTTGGTCATGACTCAGTTTTCATAACTCAATACTCATAACTCGTAACTCGTAACTCAAATTCAAAACCCACAACTTATAACCCCAACCTCACTTTGTCTCAAAAACTCCAAAATTCTTGTTTGGTCACATAACTCACCTTTTGCAACCATAACTCATATTTCAGAAACTAAAAATACCAAACTTTTGTTTTTAGTTTCCATCATCAATCACTCAAATTTTTGAGTTTTGAGTGATGGAAACATCACCCAAAAACCAAGTCAAACAAGATTTTTTCAATGAAACCTATGAGTTTTGGAAACTCAGTAATAAAAACTTAGTGATATCACTCAAAATCATAATAATCCAAACAAGTCCTTATCAAGAAACAGAGAAACAGAGGGAATTCTTTCTCTATATTGAATTAATTAATCTACAATTTTCTTGTTGTATTGCTTCTTCCTTCACTGATGCAGCTTTCCTTGTCACTGATGTAGCCAAGTCTTCTTGCTTCTCATGATTCTTGTCAATCTTCTGATACTCCCTCTCAAGGGAAGTTGCAGAATGTTTGTTGATCATTCCCATTCTATCCACTAAACTTGAAAATTGATTGAAACCAAGAGCCTTGGTCAACAAATCAGCAAGTTGGTAGTGAGTTCTAACATGAATCAGCTTTATCACCTTCTCAAGAACCTTATCTCTCACTACATGGCAGTCAATCTCAATATGTTTAGTCCTCTCATGAAAAACAGGGTTTGACCCAATGTGCAGTGCAGCTTGGCTGTCACAGAACAGTAAAGCTTCTCTAGTGTGTTGAACTCCAATGTCCTTTAGAAAATACAATAACCAAACTATCTCACAAGTAGCCACAGCCATGGCCCTATACTTTACCTTTGCTGAAGATCTGGACACAGTGCATTGTTTTTTTGATTTCCATGAAACTAATGAGTCACCAATGAATGTGCTATAACCAGTCACTGATCTCCTTGTATCAGTACATGCAGCCCAATCAGAATCTGCAAAGCCTTTCACATGTAATTCTGACTTTGATGAAAACAAAATTCCCTTCCCTGGTTCATTCTTCAAGTATTGTAATATCCTATAGACAGCATCCATGTGAGGTTTTCTAGGCTTAGCCATATATTGACTCAACTTATGGACTGCATAGGTGATGTCTGGCCTAGTGATGGTCAAATACAACAACTTTCCAATCATTCTTCTATACAGACCTGGATCCTTGAGCTCTTCACCTTCATACCTACTCAACTTTAGATTCTGATCCATTGGTGTCCTTGCAGGCTTACACCCTAGATATCCTACATCATTTAACACCTCAAGAACATATTTCCTCTGACATAAAGCTATGCCTTGATCTGATCTTGCAAATTCAAGTCCAAGAAAGAACTTCAAATCTCCTAAATCCTTCAACTTGAACTCTGATCTAACAACAACTTAAATTCAGCAATCTCATCCTTGTTGTTACTAGCCACTAGGACATCATCCACATAAACTAGTAAAATCAAGAAAGAACCATCTCTCTGTCTAGTAAATAGAGAGTAATCAACTTTAGATTGGACAAATCCCAACTCATGGATCAAAGTAGTGGAGAACTTGGCAAACCATTGCCGAGAAGCCTGTTTAGGTCCATAAAGGGACTTATTTAACTTGCATACTTTCTCCCCCTGGCTATGAAAACCTGGTGGAATAGCCATGTAAACCTCTTCATTCAATTCCCCATGAAGAAACGCATTGTTCACATTAAGTTGGGCAAGAAACCAACCCTTGACTGTAGCCACTGCTAAGAGAGCTTTGACAGAAACCATTTTGGCCACTGGGGAAAAGGTCTCAGTGTAGTCAATCCCTTCCTTTTGAGTGAAACCCTTAGCAACCAGCCGTGCCTTATACCTTTCCACAGAGCCATCAGACCTATATTTAATTTTATAAACCCATTTGCACCCTATAGGCTTCTTGTGAGGAGGCAAAGTGGTCAAAGTCCGGGTGTTATTGGATTCTAAGGCTACAATTTCAGCAGCCATAGCCTCCTGCCATTTGGGGTCAGTAGCTGCTTGATAATAATGGGTAGGTTCAATAATAGAGGAGATAGAACAACAATAAGACTTATAAGAAGAAGAAAGAAACTGATATGAGAGATGAGAAGACAAAGGGTGAGAAGTACCTGTTTGAAGAACAATGGCAGTGGGAGATGAAGCAACCATGTTACAATGGTAGTTTTGAAGGTAGGAAGGCTTTTTAGGAACTCTAGAGGACTGCCTAAGAGGAATAGGATCAACAAGAGGTTCAGGGGGTGCAGGAGGAACATCTTGCAGAAAGTCATCATCAAGTTCATGATGAACTTGAAAAATAGTATCATCCAAAGTGGAGGAAACAGAAGGAGGAGTGGAATTGGAAGAGTGAGATGAAGAAGGAACATCATCAAAAGGAAGAATGGAAGAGCAAGGTAAGGGTATAGCAGAAAGGTCAGAACTAGGAGAGGGACAAGAAGCAGTAGATTGATATGGAAAAATGGTTTCATGGAAAATGACATCCCTGGAAATGAAAATTGAATGGGATTTTAAGTCAAAAACCTTATATCCCTTGATATTAAATGGGTAGCCAATGAAAACACACCTCCTAGATCTAGGATCAAACTTAGACCTAGTGGCAGCAATGGTAGAAGCAAAACACTCACAACCAAATACCCGTAAATGATCATAAGAAAGAGGCTTGTGAAATAGCAATTCAAAAGGAGTTTTATTGCCTAACAAGGGAGAGGGTAACCTGTTGACCAAATAAGCAGCAGTTAAGACACATTCCCCCCAAAATTGAAGAGGAAGGTTGGATTGAAATTGTAGTGACCTAGCAATAGCAAGGAGGTGTTGATGCTTTCTCTCCACAACAGAATTCTGTTGTGGAGTATAGACACAACTAAGTTGATGAATGACACCATTAGAGTTAAAGAAATTAGACATGTTAAACTCTAAAGCATTATCAGTTCTGATTTGCTTGATTTTAACATTGAATTGAGTAACAACCATTGTATAGAAAGAAGGAGTTTAGACACAACTAAGTTGATGAATGACACCATTAGAGTTAAAGAAATTAGACATGTTAAACTCTAAAGCATTATTAGTTCTGATTTGCTTGATTTTAACATTGAATTGAGTAAAAACCATTGTATAGAAAGAAGGAACAAGGCATTGAACATCAGATTTATTTTTCAACAAATAAACCCAAGTAGCTCTAGTGGCATCATCAACAATTGTTAGAAAATATTTGCACCCATCCAAGGTAGAAGTGGAATAAGGACCCCAAATGTCCATATGAACAAGATCAAAAGCAGAACTACTCATGTTATTATTAAAAGGAAAAGACAAACGTTTTTGTTTAGCCAAGGGACAAATGTCACAAGCATTATTACAAGCATTTTGTAAGAAGGGAAAGACTTGAGATAAAACTTGCAACCTAGAATCCGAGGGATGTCCTAGTCTGAAGTGCCAAAGGGATAAAAGAGCTCTATTTGAAGCAACAGTAGCTAAAAAGGAATTGAGGGCTGTATTATGTTTGTGACTAGCCAGAAATTTAGTTAGAGAAGTTGAAGGAATGTGTTGAAGACTACCAGATTGTAATAGGTATAGTCCATCAAGTTGTTGACCCACTCCAATCGTTCTCCAAGAGGCAAGGTCCTGAACAAAACAAAGAGTAGATAAAAAAAACAAAACAACAAGAGTGTGTGTTAGTGATAGTGCTAACAGAAAGGAGATTGAATGTGAAAGAAGGCACACATAGAACATTAGTGAGGATAAAGGAAGAAGATAGAACAATGGTTCCAATGTGTGTGATAGAAGCACTTTCCCCATTATGCAGTTGAACTATGGCATTAGTAGTAGCAGTGATAGAAGACAATAAACTCACTGAACATACAATATGGTCAGTAGCTCCAGTATCAAGCACCCAAGTATCTGAACTAAAGGCTTTTCTGTTCACCACTTTGGCAAAGAAAACAGAATGAGAAAGATTAATACCTGACATAGCATTGACAGAAGAGGATGGCCCATGTGTAAAAGGTAAGACTTTCCCTTGTACTGCAGAAACAAGAGGAGAAGAAGGAGCAATCAAGGCCAGTAGCTGCTGACATTGTGCAGGAGTAAAGATTGAGTTATTGGTGCTAGTGCTTGACATCAATTCTTGTGGCTGAGTAACTGTAACTTGGTGAGCCATAGCTATAGGTTTATTCTTAAACTTGAACCCTGGTGGAAATCCATGCAACCTATAACACTTATCTGCTGTATGACCAGTTTTACCACAGTGAGTACAAACTGGTTTTTCTTTGTTTCTGTTATCAAAACCATTGCCAGCAAGATTGGTACCAAAATGTGCATTAACATTTGGCAATTTGGTAGCTAAAGCAGTAGAATCAACTTTAACAACTGTTGGGTTTGTGACTGATCTTTGAGTTTCTTCTTGAATTAATAAAGAATAAACCTTGCTAAGAGATGGAATTGGATCCATAAGCAAAACTTGAGTCCTGACTTGGGAAAATGATTCATTCAGCCCCATCAAAAATTTCATTACGGATTCTCTACCTTGTAAATCATGTAGTCTCTTGTTTATATTGCAGAAACATTTCCCACAAGTGCATGAAGGAAAAGGACTCAAATTTTGTAACTGATCCCACAAAACCTTCAACTGAGTAAAGAAGTCAGTGATAGACACCTCACCTTGATGAAGTTCAGCAATTTCCTTTTGAAGATTGAAGACTCTAGGTCCATTAGTTTGAGCAAAACGATTCCTGAGATCATTCCAGATCTCCAAAGCAGTATCCTCATAGATTATGCTTGCTTGGAGCTTGGGTGAGACTGAATTGGTTAACCAGGTACCAACCATATTGTCGCATCGGATCCAAGCTTGCACTGATGAGGGAGAAGACACCAATGGCGATGAAAGAGTAATAGTTCCATCAATAAATCCGATTTTATTCTTGGTCAACAAAGCTTTCCTCACAGCTCGAGCCCATGCTGAGTAATTTTCTCCTCCAGTCAGGGGCTGCGTAATAAGAACTGCACTTGAACTCTCTGCGTGGTGCGAGAACAATGGATCATCCATTGGTGAGTCCTGTGAAGAAGAAGAAGGTGCATTCTCTGATGCAGAGCCATTTGTAGTTGCAGCGGAAGCCATCGTGAACAGGACAGTGAGGAATTTTCTTAAGAAAGAAGGAATTTTCTCGAGAAAATTGAGAAAGAAAAATGGAGAAAGAATACACGAACCCTAAGAAATTAGGGACTCTTGCTCTGATACCATATCAAGAAACAGAGAAACAGAGGGAATTATTTCTCTATATTGAATTAATTAATCTACAATGTACAAATCATACATTTATACCAAAACAAAGATGAAAAACTAACTCCCAAAAGAAACTAACTAATAGAATTTCTCACATGTGACTAACAACCATTCTCACGTGTTGCAACTAACTACCAATTATAAATACACTTAAGCTACACTAAGCTACATACAGTTTTGTTACTAAACTACTGTCATTTTTCTTGTTGTATTGCTTCTTCCTTCACTGATGCAGCCAAGTCTTCTTGCTTCTCATGATTCTTGTCAATCTTCTGATAGTCCTAAATAACTCAATTTTATCTGGATAAAATGCTGGTTTCTTTCTTTGTCTCCCCCACTACCAAGGGTAAAACAAGCACAATATAAAGCTAGCTTTCACCTATAAAAACAAGGAGAGAGAGAGAGAGAGAGAGAGAGAGAGAGAGAGAGAGAGAGAGAGAGAGAGAGAGAGAGAGAGAGAGATTTAACACAAATCTCCAAATCTAAAAGAAACAGAAAAGAGAAGAGAAGGTCCAACGCAGCAACAAAAAAAAAAAAAAACATGAAACTTTTACTTTTTATGCTTTAAATGGAAAGAGTGGCAAAATTTCTAGCAATCAGTACCCAAAAATTGTGGTTTGAGAATTTTTGCTTTTATTTGCTAATTTTAATTATGTTTTGTTGAGAAAGAAAGAGAGAATAAGTGATTTTTTATCTTTTGTGTGTAGAAGACTAAGTTCTACACTCTAAAACTCCCATAGAGAGAACCAAATCGATAGTTATACATTAGTGAAGAAAAAAATAGTCCTCTTTTTTTTTTTAAGTGTGATTTCCGTCTTGTTATCTGCTTTATGTCATTTTGTATAGAAACATGGTGCTGATATGTAAATATTTTAGACATGCCTCTGTCCAAAAAGGAAAGGGAGGTACCTATAGAAACTCAAAATGCCTAGTGCTGTTTATCTGAAGAATCTGCAGCAATGCATTAATGGTGAAAGCTAGGAAGATGATCTCTGAAGACCTGTGCACCCGTTGTTATGACAAGGAGGAGATAATATATAGAACACTTGTTTTAGCATTGCAATGTGGCTACAGCAGTACGGCTTGATTGTGTATGAACATTAAGGACACTGACACAGTATATCATGGCAGGATCTATCAAAAGCAGGAAATTTTTGTGGCTTGAAATTGAGTAATTTGACAAGAAGAGTACAGAACCTTCTCTTAGGTGATGGTCACTAGCTTGTGGGCATTTTGGGTAGACAGAAACAATGGAGTTTGAAGGCATTGATGTTAATGGTTTATCAATTTATAATTTTGCGTCCAAGTCTGAATCTATATGCAAGTTGGCACAGAGAAGCAGGGTTGGTAGGAAAGGACAGTGAGTAGCCAAAAACGAAATCCAAATATTTGTTTTTTTTTTTTTTTTATAGGTTAAAAACGTTTCAAATCCAAATATGAACATATTAAGCAGCAAACCCATATGTGCACCAATCAAATCAAGCGCAAAAGAAAGGTTGGAGCTAAACAGTCTTACAAATAAAGATATACACCCAACGAAACCACACAATGCACATCAACCGATACAAGAAGTAAACACAATACATAACTGAACAAGCAGCAAAATCAAAATCCAGAAACAGTACAGTATAGTAATTGGAAAATGTCCATAAAAAAAAAAAATTGAGGTATATTGTCACCTGTTCAGAGGAGGAGGAGATGAAAAGGACAGTAGAGTGGGAGGAGGCGGAAGAAGAAAGGTTGAAAAATGGGTTTGGAATGATCCACTAAGGTATATTATTTTATTGTATTAAAAACTAAAATAGATCCACTGATATTGAATATTTTGTAAAGTGAGTAACTAAAATAGATAAAGTAGTTTTTTGTGGTGTCAAATAATTAAAAAAATAGCTCTACCAACGTGGATGCTAAGGCCTGCGTGCTTGAAGGGCTTGCTCTCATAAATGCTGGTTTTCCTTTTCCTCCTCATTTTTCATGCATTGACATTGTTATTTCAGGGACATAGCTCTTCTCTATTAATAAGTTTCCATGTAAATCTTTCTGAAATGATATCTGTAGCAGTAACCAAGTGTTCTCACTGATTTCAAAACAATTTCGCTTATTTATACTTCAGACAATGCCCAAAAACGGTTTGGGCCTTTTGGGAAGGCAAGTTTCTAAAGGCTTTCACATTACTTTTGATGCTCTTTACAGTGGTAAAGGTTTCAAGCTTAGAATTGTTCGACGTCCCATTGTTTTATTCTATACTTCACTCCCATTGCCTAGGCTGGTAAATTGTTCATAATAAGCTCCGGGTGGACTAGCAAATTGAAGCAACTTGCTTTTACTATATATACATGGATGCAACGGAGTGGAGTGAAAAGTTTTGCTACAATGGTATCCCATCATGACCATGAACCTTAGACTACTTCGTGAGAGAGGATTCGGAAATCCATTAACCATAGACCAAAAAAAAAAACTATCCAATATAATAAGGATATAGTAATTGCTTCCAAAAGCTTACCTCTTATCATGCAAACAATAAGTCTTGTGACACAAGATATTCCACAATTAGTACATAATAAAAGTAGTGTCCGTAATAGAGCTATGTGAAAGTGACATGTTATCAATCACAATTTGTCACCATAGTAATTTTTGAGGAGAAAATATTGTATCCCTAGTATTTCTTGCAAACAATGTTAGAATATGCTTGATCTCTCAAAACCTAGAAGAGCTTTAGTTGAAGTTTATTTTTTCCCACCCTAAAACTTGTAAATTTAATATATTACACACCACTAATAGTTGCTCAAATCTAATAAAAGACGTGATTAATAATGTGATTAGTGTCTTAAGGGTATGGTTCACAACTATCAAAATGCAAGGCATCTATCACAATACAATTTCACAGCCTAAATCAAAACCTACTTATCAAAAAAAAAAAAAAACTGAATAACAAATTCACAACCTAAAATTCTATTAGATGTGAAAATATGAAAACCCATTGAATGGATTTGATTCTGCTTCAGACAATGTTATCACCACAAGAAGAAAAAATTTGAATGTTCATCAAAGCCAACCAAAAGATAGAAGGAAAAAGGAGGGCTAAGCAGACCACAAGCACTTGTTCTTCTTGTGAAATTTGAGTGGGCTTCGGAAAACAAGATCATCTCTCTATGATCAATGGAACAAACTACTAAACATAAAGCCAAAACGACTGGGTATTAATTGAAGCTAGTATGTTAACAAAGCAACCTTGCTCTATGTCAATTCAACTGCAATATTATCCGAAACACTACTTTCCTCACTTATAATCACTTCAACATTGAGAGGAATAATGCAAGTTCGACAGATTGGACAAATGGGTGTCTTCAACAACCATGAGTCTATGCACTGAACATGGAAGCTGTGCCTGCAATTTGGCAATAACCTACACTTATCACCCATCTTGTAGTTCTCCAAGCACACAGCACAATCAACACAGCTAGTCCCTTTCTCTGTTGCCTCATAGTCAAAGCAAGGCAGCTTTTTCAAGTCCTCATTGGAAATCATTTTGGCCCCAAATTTTCTACTTCTTTGAACCATAATATCACCATGTTCGTTACTCCCTCTCCAGCTGAAAGATCTTCTAACAATACAAACATGTATTACCACCAATACAGCAACACCCACTAACAATAGTATCACAGAGGTGACTAAATCCATTGCCATACTTTTATTCTACAAAAGCAGAAGAGGTGAAACTTATAGCTCTCAAGCCAATAAAAAAAAAAAAAAAAACCAGAAATTCTTTTTTCCTAACAAAGTTGTCTCATTCACATTCTGTACTTTCAATTACAATGACCCAGATGCGCAAAGCTTGTGAGGAATCACTGTCATGCATCAAAATCATTGATCTTATTCTGACTTGGCTTGTACAAATTTCATCAGTTATGAAAAAAACTACACTGAAACAGAAATTTGAGAGAACTTACTTGTGTGCTCCTTGAGGAACGTGTGAGTTTGGTAGGTAAACGAAAACTGAAGGAGGCATTTGGTTACAAGTGTGAAGGTTTTGTCTTTGTGTGAAATCCAACCAATAATACTGAATTTTTAAGTAAGTGCACAGAAATGTATACATTGAGTAAATTAAACGTACAGGTGCCGCCCAAATATAATTCACATCCAAGGTCAAACAAAAAACAAGTATTATATATTAGTAACCACCGGGCCTTGTAGCCTAGTGGTACCCGATACAATATGTATCTATGAGCTCAGAGATTCTATCCCCTGCAGTTATCTGGCCAAAAAAAAAAGTATTATATATTAGTAAATACAATTTGATTTTGACATATATATATATATATATATGTATGTATGTATGTATGAATTAACAAATATTTGTAAATTTTGCTTAGAATTCAAAACAAATAATATGCAGTATAAACTATGGAAAATATTAGTTACCATCCTTACGGACCTTACACATAAATGCAAGTCATTTAGCATAAAAATATGACATAAACTTATAAATTAATATGAAAAGTTAATGTATTAGCTAGTTTGCATATACTAGTAGAATAGGAATACCATTTATCTCTACTTTAGTATTACTTACGGCATTTTTGATAGACTGTAATAGACATTATAAATTAATATGAAAAGTTAATGTATTATCGAGTTTGCATATACTAGTAGAATAGGAATACCATTTATCTCTACTTTAGTATTACTTACGGCATTTTTGGTAGACTGTAATAGGCATTATAATATAATTGTTATTTCTATGGTTTAACTATTTCGTAGTTTAGTTATGTTTTTATTAAAGAAAATAGTCATTTATTATGAATAAGTATTCTTTAAAATAAGGAATAACTATTCATCTTTAAGATGATTTTAATAGCTATTCTTTAGTGGAAAATGTTATAGACATAAACTATTTTACAAACGACTAATGTGGTGAATGGTTATTGATATATAAAAAAGTGATGTTTGGTAGACTTAGATGAGACCCAGTAAAAATTTTCCACATCAATAGTTTATAGAAATGTTATAAAAAATAGTTTGTGGCTGCAATATTACTCTTCCTTAGTAAGTGTAATAATTTTTTAAATTAAATATATTTTTCAAATAAATAGACTTTCCATATGCATATGAAAAATATGAACATAAAAAAAATTATCAAAAAATAACTTTCTCTCTCTCAAAATTAAAAAATATTTTTTTTAGTACAAGTAATATTATTTTTTAAAAAAATTTACTCTTCCTTTATACAAATAATATATTTTCTAAAATAGATCTTAAATTTACTTTAATATTACAACTCACATCCAAACTTATAAATAAGTTTAATTATTTCATTACAACATATTTATTCCTAACAATAAAGATTATCATTCTCATCGTAATCCTCATTCAGTGTACCAAAATGCCCTTAATATTTATTCATAAATTTTCTTTGAAAAAAATACTTGCTCATAAATTATAGAGCAAAATTGATTTTTTCTTAAATAAAATACATAAATATTAAGAAATATTAATATTTAGAGTACAAAGTATGGGGGTCTACAGTACTATAGGTAGTTCATGAATACGGTAGATAATCATAACATGCCACTTCGAATGCCACATCTCATACATAACTAAACAAACCAAAAAGGTGGGTCTTTTTGTTAAAAGCTCATTCCCCCCCCCCTCCCCCCAACTATGTGTGTATGTTTGTTTCTCAAAATTTAGTGGGCGTCTTCCTTTTACTTATATACATAAAAGAAATTTCAATCTGGAATGCATTCTCCACCCAAAATGTCGAAAGAAGCGATTTAGAGGCTAGAATTTTGACTTAAAAATTGAATATGTTAAACATTAACATTGATATACCATGTTGAATATGTTAGTATAGATGCGGAAGTGAAAGCATAAAGTATAGAACATAATAACACACGAGGATTACGTGGTTCAGCCTAACGACCTACATCTACAGAGGAAACCGGGTTATATCAATAATATATTAGAGTGTAGTACAAATTCTGTGTTACAATGAACCATAACATGTATATATATATATATATATATATATATATAGTAAACTAAACCCTAGACTAATAGACTTCTAATACAAGAAGGAGACCTGGCTTCCACACAAAGTAGAATTAAGTTTGGGCTTATGTTAATGGGCTAATATATCTCTAACACCCCCTCTCAAATTCAAGGTGGAAGCTTGATGAAACCTTGAGATTTGATAAGGTTGAGAAGATCCCTTGAGTGAAGTTTGGCTCTGTATAGTGGTTTGAGAAAGGCAATGGTTTTGCAGTGTTGATACGACTTCTAATGATGACATGACTATACTGGAGAATTTTGACGATAGCAGTGGAAAACCAAAGAAGATGAATGCAACGAAGAAACACCGAGGAAGACAAAGATTGCTCTTAACACATTGTAAGGACAGGAAACCATAGTCATAGGAAGGTGGCTCTAACACCATGTTAAATATTAGTATTGATACATCATGTTGAATATACTAGTATAGATGCAGAAAAGAAAATATAAAGTATATAACATAATAAAATATGAGGATTACGCGATTTAGCCTAACAGCCTACATCCATAGAGGAAACCCTAAAGAGTTACATCAATAAAATATTAGAGTGTAATACAAATCTTGTATTACAATGAATCATAACATGTGTATATATAGTAGACTAAACCATAAACTAATAGATTTTGAGTACAAGAAGGAGACCTAGCTTGCACACAAAGTAGAATTAAGTTTGGGCTTATGCTAATGGACTAATATATCTCTAACAGAATAGAAAGTTTAATACACCTGTTTATGTACCAAAGAGTTTAAGAGTTTTGAAAACTTTACCTTTCTCTCAAGAAAAAACCAGAATTAGTTTTGAATGGAAGCCTGTCACACCATTCACACCCAAATGGGACAAAGCAATAATTTCAGGTGCTGAGTGAAAATGATGAGTTTTAGGTTGCATATTGCCATCAATCTCCTATGTGAGAGCTATCAACATATTCCTAGAAGGCCAAAACTAGAGCATACTTTCTTGCTTGACAATCAATCTCACTGAAGAAGTTCTTGAATATAATTGCAGCAACACCAAAAAATGAATAAATCTAAAATCACCAACTACCACAAAGAATAGTCTTCATTATTATTTTTCAATCTCTGTGATTGAGATTAAGTTGGGCAATTGATTGAAGAAAAGTTGGTATGTGTCAATCTCATTAATGAATATTTTTGTAAAAATATCAAGTACCACACGTCATCATCATTTTGTGCGGTTCCAAAGATTGGGGAGTGATTTTCAGCCCTTGCGTATGCGTTTGACGATTTCAGCTAGATGTGGATTCTGTACATTGTTAACAGGACTTGTAGACATTTTTTTTCACCAAAAACAATTTTAAAATTAAGTCTCATGGCACTATTCACATATTTAAAAATTATTTTGTTATAGTGTTGCCACAACCTAATATGTCACGCAGGGAACAAGTGCCAAGTTTATTTTTTCTTGCTGATCAATTTTGTGACCTTTTCACGTGAGGTGTTTCATGCTTGGGATCAAGTATAATACCATAATACTATAATTTAATTACTAATTATAGCATCTTTCTTACAACTTCTTAATAAGTACAATTTTTTTTTTAAATAGATTACGACAACCTGTTTACAAAAGTGAGGTATCCGAATAAAATATATTCAACATTTTGACTAATTCTTGATTCAATATTGTCATAAATTGGAAAAGGTAATAAGCTATTGGATCAACCGTTAATTAGATGTGGCTTAAGAGTTACCATGGTTTTTAAATGGAGTTGGTGGTGTACTTTTTTGTTAAAAGCCTAGCTATTTCCTCTCACTTGGTATATATATGTTTGTTTCTCCAAAAAAAGAAAAAAAGACGTGGCAAACAAGTCAAGCTAGTTGAATTTAGGTCAAAAATGGGATATTTTAAATAGGCTGCAAATGTGTTGAGTCAATTAGATTATGGATTGGATTGCGGTTGAACCGTAATTTTTCACATGAATATATATATATATATATATATATATATTTTTTTTTTTTGAAAACATGTATTTGTCACTTAATAAGTAATGCAACAAATTACTTGGTGTATAGTGCATTAATTTGGATTAATTCATATCAAGAAATAGTATAGATCAACAAATTAATACTTATTCTTAATAATAAAATTATACAAATCACAATATTACTGATCAAAACGAAATAGCACAAATACAAAGGAGTTTGGTTTACCATTTAAATATATAATTAAAACAATTACACAATATCAACATTCTAAAATAAAGAACATAATTACAAATGTCTAATTGTATAAGCAAATTTAAAAAAAAAATAATAATTAGAAATTTACAATCTTGAAAACCTATTTCATCAAGATCTGTAAGATCTGTACAGAGAAAACACATAAAAGCTCCATTCAACTAAGACTAATTGAACACAATGTAGATGATTCAAACTTTAGTTCTTTCATTCATTTAGTTCTCTCATTAACCAAGCAGAAACAAACACATTCAAAACTAAAAAAACGAATTACTAGTGGGTTTCAATTAGCTCAACTGGTAAAGTTTTTTATGGTTGAATAAGAGATCTTGAATTTAATCTCTTCTTACACCAAAAACTGATTGGTGTCTTGGTTTGATGATAAAGAGCTATCATCAAGAGCAAACGCCATAAGTTGAAACTCTTTAAAAAAAAAAAACAAAAATAAAATGAATTACCCAATCAACGTTTTCTTTGAGGAAAGAGGATTTACGCTCTCTAATGACAAGTTGTAAATTTTAAAATTATTTGTTTGTTAGTGTCAACTATTCATGCATCTAACTACATTTGACAAGATATAAGAACTATCAAATTAAATAGTATTTTATTTATTTATTTATTATTAATATTGATTGAATTCAAGGAATGCATTTGTCATTGCATTCGTCACATTGTCCTTGTTTTTAGAGGACAGAGAGTTTCTCTTCAGCTCTGTCTACTCTTCCCCCTGGATTTTAGGGGGAAAAAAAACTTTTTGCAGGTATATTTAAGGTTCAATTAGAATTACCTCTCAAAAAAAAAAAAAAAAAAAGGTCCAATTGGAATTTGGGCCTAAATTAAACTCCCCCCTCCCCCCAAACATATTCCTTAGTCCCTTAAACCAACAAACATTAAGCCAAAAAATGCAAGATCGGCCCAAACTTCACCACAACGTTAGACACGAAACCCATAGTTTAGCCTTTCAATATGTGTGTGTTTATCAAATAAAAAAGATACTCAGTGTTGTCGAGTCATCTCACATCGGTAAGGTGTGATATTGATAAGAGGTTTATTACTTGCTCCACGACACTAACTGCCGTATACACTTTTGGTTGGTGTGTGAGTGTATTCTCTTATCTCATCTCCTTCACCTTTATATATGTGTGTGTTTATCAAATTAAAAAAAAAAAAAAAAAAAAAACAAACAAACAAAAAACAAAAAATTAAAGTAAAAATAAAAAACCATTTAATCAGCCAATGCTTCATCATTCAATTAATTTCAAAACAAATCCTATAATATTAGTGCTAAATAAAGAGGGAGTCTGGGTGTGACTGTGTGAGTGTGTTTCGGTAACACTCTTGTTTGGTCCAAAGCACAAAATGTCATGCTGCTTCATCGTTCAATTATTTTATTTTTGTATCAGAGATTAATAGGTTATACTTTATACAAGTTAATATATAAGGTCAACCACTTTTGACCATTTTAGTGCAGATAGACACTAGGCACTAAAACAGAACAAGAGAGGACATGTGTGATGTGTTAATTCTATGATGATCCTGTGGATGTCTATTGAATCACACACAAGTCTTGAAGATTCTATCAATGGAGGAAACGGGAGCAACATAGAGAAAGAAATATAAACTTGTGTGAATGATTTCTAATATTAAATTATCATGCTCTGTTCTCTTATATAGTGAGAACAGAGCTGTGAACAGTAACAGAAAAAGGATTCATCCAATACAAACTTTACACGTGGATAAACTTATAACTAACCTAACCAAACCATCAACTGTACAGTATTGAACCATAACAACTAACTATACTTAGCCACTATAGTTTACTCCTATATGTACAAAATACAACAAAGATATATACAAACTATCTAATGCTTAACACTCCCCCTCAAGATGAACTATAAATGTTGATTAAGTTCATCTTGGACAGAAGGAAATAGAACTATTTATATCCAAGTGCCTTCGTGAAGAAATCAGCAATTTGGTGTCTAGTAGGAACATGAAATGTCTTAAAGATTTCAGCTTGAATCTTGTCTCGAATGAAATGGCAGTCAACCTCTATATGCTTCGTTCTTTCATGGAAGACAGGATTTGCAACAATATATAGAGTTGCCTTACTATCATAGTACAAAGAGGCTGGCTGATTGTGATCTAAACCAAATGTTCTAAGCAAGGCCAACAACCAAACAATCTCACTTGTTGCAATAGCCATTGCTCGATATTCTGATTCTGCTGATGATCTGGACACCACTTGCTGCTTTTTACACTTCCATGATATGAGAGAATCACCAAGGAAAACACAAAATCTTGAAACTGACCTTCTGGTGTCTGGACAAGCTGCCCAATCAGCATCACAATAGGCTTTGAGTCTCAATTCTGAACTGGCAGAGAGAAATAAGCCCTGTCCTGGTGTCTTCTTTAGATACTTAAGCACTTTATAGGCTGCTTGCAAGTGTGGGATTTTAGGGGAACTCATAAACTGACTCAATTTATGCACTGAGTAATAGATGTCAGGTTTGGTGAGAGCCAAGTAGAGTAGCTTTCCTATAATTCTTCAATATAGGCATGGGTCTAGAACATCCTCTCCCATTGAACTCCTAAACTTGGCTGTTTGGTCCATAGGCACATTAGCTGGTTTACTTGTTAGCAAACCTGTATCCGAAAGCAACTCTAAAGTGAACTTCCTTTGTCACAAACTGATTCCTTTCACAGTCCTTGCAATCTCAAGGCCTAAGAAATACTTCAAGGTATCAAGATCTTTGAGCTTGAACTTGTCATCTAGAAAAGCTTTGAAAGCATTGACTGCCTCCACATTATTGCTAGCTATTAGAATATCATCCACATAGACTAGTAAGATGAGAATTGAGCCCTTGCTGACCTTAGTGAAGACTGAATAGTCTGATTTAGATTGAGTAAAACCATGATCAAGAAGAGTGAATGAGAGCTTAGCAAACCACTGCCTGCTTGCTTGTTTCAAGCCATAAAGAGACTTTGTGAGTCTGCACACCTCCCCCTTGCTGCCAAATCCTAGAGGAGGAACCATATACACCTCCTCATTCAAATCCCCATGCGAGAATGCATTATTAACATCTAATTGAGAGAGATGCCAACCATACATAGCAGCCAGTGCCAAAAGAGTTCTAACAGTCACAAATTTCACCATAGGGGAGAAAGTTTCATAGTAATCAAGGCCCTCAGTCTGAGTGAAGCCCTTAGCAACAAGTCTAGCCTTGTACCTTTCAATAGAACCATCAGCTTTAAGCTTAATTTTGTACACCTACTTGCACCCAATAGGCACTTTACCAGGAGGCAGTTTGGTCATTACTCAAGTCTGATTGGCTTGAAGTGCATCAATCTCAGCCTTCATGGCAGCTTGCCACAAGGGATCAGGTAAAGCATCAGCATAGGAGGTAGGTTCTTTGATGACAGACAAGGCAACAGAAAAAACTCTATGTGCAGTGAACAACTTAGTATAAGAAAGAGTAGAAGAAAAAGGATAAAGAATACTTGGACTTTCAGTAAAGGTGGAATCATGGGAAGGTATGAGGGAAGCCATATTGCAGTGAAAACTAGAAATATTTGTAGAAACTAAATTGCAGTGATAATCATAAAGGTATGAGGGAGGTTTATGAGACCTATTAGACCTTCTAACAATAGGTAAATCAAGAAAGGGAGCAGCAAGAACAGGAGGGTTAGGTGGAACAGCAATAACAGTTTGAGAAGAATCCAGATCAAGATGAACTAGATTTGGAAACTCATCAGGAGGCACTGCAGTGTCAATAGGACTGAAAGAAAGAGAAAATTCAGCAGAAACAGGGGAAATGGACTCAGGAAGTGAAGGTTGACAAGGAAAAATAGTGTGAGAAGTGGAAGAGAGATTTGGGGCAGATTTGGGTAACCAATGTTTGAAAGGAAAGATGGACTCTTTGAAAATGACATCTCTAGAGAGAAAAATAGATTTAGTGGACAAATCATACAACTTATACCCTTTGGTTCCAAAAGGATAGCCAAGAAATATGCATGCCTTAGCCCTAGGATCAAATTTGGAACGGTTTCTAGTCAAAGTAGAGGCATAACATAGACAACCAAAAGACCTAAGGTGATGATAAGATGGAGAATGACCCAAAAGTTTTTGATAAGGAGTGAGATTACCTAAAAGAGGACTAGGAAGTCTGTTTAGAAGATATGTGGCTGTAAGAACACAATCCCCCCAGAATTTTAAAGGTAAATTGCATGAAATCTTAAGGCTCTGGCAACATTCAACAAATGCTGATGTTTTCTTTTAATAATAGCATTTTGCTGTGGTGTTTCAACACAAGACAGCTGGTGTAAAATACCCTTGGAAGCATAAAATGAAGAAAGGGCAAATTCAGGACCATTGTCAGTCCTAAACACCTTAATTGGAACCATGAATTGAGTAAGGATCATTTGAAAGAAAGTCTGAACTAAGGAAGAAGCATCAGATTTATGTTTCATCAAATAAGTACATCTACTATAATGATCAACCAAAGTAAGAAAATATCTTGAGCCATTCAATGAAGGGGTAGAATAAGGTCCCCAAATATCAGCATGGACCAAATCAAAGCAAGATAAAGAAACACTTGTGATAAGGGTTATTTTGGTAAGTCCAAAACTAACGGACCAAGGACTGACGACCCTGAAGCTGACGGCCTCAAAAGCTGTGGAGATCTGAAGCTGACGACCTTCACCAACAAACCAACGACTCTAGATGTATAACCAAGCTGACGAGATCAGGTTGAAGAGGTTAGTCGTGGTCCCGTCCCCAACCTTACTTGACCAACACGCATATAAAAAGGATTCGTCTACGACACGTCTAGCTCAAGTTAAGAAGACTTCTATAAAGACAAAGATTCTAGAAGATACGTAAGATCCAAGAGTTACTCTCCTAAAAGGAAAAGAACTTCTTGACCAAGGCATGGATTTCAGCCTTACACTACTATAAATACCACAAAACCCTCTCAAAACAAGGTACATACAATTCATCTCAACTCTAGCACTTTAGAGTTGTGAACAAGAGATTTCTCTAACTTGACCGTCGGAGGGTGTTTGGCCGGTACCACACCGGTGCCTTTTCCTAGGTCTTCACCTTTTGTGTTGTGCAGGTACGTCATCAGGAGCACGTGCGGATCGTGTAGCTTATTGACGATTTTGAGCATCATCAGTTGGCACCGTCTGTGGGAAACGAGTGATCAGCCATCACCTTATTCCTAAGACAAAAAGCTACATGGTACTCACGAGATCGATGGCAACAACCAACAACTTGGGTGATGAACGTCACGCCACAGCATTGGAAAGACAAGTCCAAACGCTCACAGTAGCGGTTGAGCGCCTAACCAAACAAAATCACGACTTTGAGGAACAGTTACATCAGAGGACTGCACATCCTAGCACGCAAGAAGAAGACCAGGAAGGAACAAGTGCTGAAAGGAGGACCATGGAGGGACCTGAGGGTAGCAACGCTCCGAGCAGACCAGAAAGGCAAGACATTAGTCGGCCGGCTATCTCTGACGCACCGCCACCTCACATTGTCACAGAGATGCAAGAAATGCGAGAGCAAATGGACGTAATGATGAACGCACTCAGAGGAAGGGTATCCAGCGACCTCGATGACCTAGTTCACCGAACTGATTCACCTTTCCCAGCACACGTCACTTCATGCCCTCTTCCTCCAAAATTTTGCATGCCTCAGGTAGAAAGCTATGACGGGTCTAAAGACCCCCTGAACCACTTGGAATCCTTTAAGACTATAATGCACCTTTAAAGAGTGCCAGATGAGATCATGTGTAGGGCTTTCCCTACTACGCTGAAGGGATCCGCAAGGGTCTAGTATAGCAGGTTGACACCGAATTCGATCAGCACCTTTAAGGAACTAGGTGCTCAATTTGTGTCACACTTTATCAGGGGCCACCGGTACAAGAAGTCCACGGCATGTCTGATGAGCATCAGACAACGGGAAGACGAGACCCTGAGGTCATATATAATGCGGTTCAACAAAGAGGCTCTATCGATAGACGAAGCAGACGATAAGATACAAGTGGCTGCATTTACCAACGGGCTGCGAAAGGGTAGGTTCCTCTTCTCTTTGTATAAGAATGATCCAAAGACGATGTCCGAAGTACTTTACAGGGCGACGAAGTACATGAACGCGGAGGATGCACTGATAGCAAGGGACGAGAAGCCTAAGAAAAGGAAAAAGCAGGAAGACACACAGACGGATAGGGGGCAAAAGAAGGCTAGGATCGAAGAACGACGGGATGATCGCCGCTCCAGGCTGCCCGCGGGGAGATTCACGAGCTTTACGCCACTGACCGCCCCCATCGACCAAGTCCTAATGCAGATCAAGGATGAAGGAACCCTGACATTTCTCGATAAAATGAAGAGGGACCCCAACAAGAGGCCAAGGGACAAATATTGCCGATTCCATCAAGACCATGGCCATGATACGGCTGATTGCTACGACTTAAAGTAGCAAATAGAAGCTCTGATCAGGCAAGGAAGGCTGCAGAGGTTTGTTAGCAAAGAAAGGACTGATCAGCCACAGGACCAAGCTCCCCGACGGGAGAACGAATGCCCTAGACAGCCCCTAGGGGATATAAGGATGATTGTGGGCGGCACCGCGACCTTTGGGTCATTGAAGAAAGCTCGAAAGACTTATCTCAGAATGATTCAGAACATCCAGTTGACGGGATATGTACCTAGAATGTCGCAGTCTGATAACCCCCTCATTGGATTCTCAGATGAAGACGCACGACGCCTTCACCACCCCTATGATGACGCGCTCGTCGTCACCATATAAGCAGGAGACTACAACATGCACCGAGTTCTCGTTGACAACGGAAGCTCGGCGGACATCCTCTACTATCCCGCATTCCAACAGATGGGAATTGATAGGGAGCATCTAGTTCCGACTAATGCCCCGCTGGTCGGCTTCGGAGGAACAAGGGTATTTCCCCTTGGCGTCATCACCCTGGCAGTAACCATTGGAGACTACCCTCAGCAAGTCACCAAGAATGTAGCATTCCTTGTGGTCGACTGCTCATCAGCTTACAATGCCATCATAGGACGTCCTACTCTTAACTCATGGAAGGCTGTGACCTCGACCTACCATTTAATGATAAAGTTCCCGACGGACTACGGAGTGGGAGAATTAAGAGGAGATCAAGTAGCTGCACGCGAATGTTATGTAGCAATGATGGGGATGGATGACCACCACCAGTCCATGAGCATAGAAGAACAACATATAACGGCGGAGCCCGTAGAAAAGCTCGAGGACATACCTCTCGACGACTCCCAACCAAAGCGGACAACCAAGATAGGCACCCTTGCAAACCCGACGATACATCAAGAACTCGCAGCCTTCCTTAAAGAAAACCGAGACGTGTTCACTTGGAGTCATGAAGACATGCCAGGCATTGACCCGTCGGTCATAGTACACAGATTGAATGTATCACCATCTTTCCCACCAGTTCGCCAAAAGAAAAGAGTCTTCGCCCCAAAAAGAGATCGGGCAGTAGCGGAAGAAGTTTGCAAACTACAAGAAGCGGGCTTCATTAAGGTGGTTTACTACCCCGAGTGGTTGGCAAACGTCGTCGTGGTAAAAAAGAACAACAGGAAGTGGAGGATGTGCGTAGATTTTACAGACCTAAACAAAGCATGCCTTAAGGATAGCTATCCTCTACGGTCGACCTTCTAGTGGATTCTACGGCCCAACACCAGTTGTTAAGCTTTATGGACGCGTTTTCAGGGTATAACCAGATCCTAATGGATGAAGCTAATCGAGAAAAGACTTCGTTCGTGACAAGTCAAGGCCTTTTTTGCTACAATGTCATGCCATTCGGCTTGAAGAACGCAGGTGCAACATACCAAATGCTCATGAACAAGATGTTCGCACAGCAAATTGGGAGAAATGTCCAGGTATATGTCGACGACATGCTAATGAAAAGCCGAAAAGAAAAAGATCATTTGGAAGACCTAAAGGAAACCTTCGATACTCTTCGCTCCTACAACATGAAGCTAAATCCAGCCAAGTGTGCCTTCAGAGTAGCAGCTGAAAAATTCCTAGGATACATGGTGTCCCAACGAGGTATTGAAGCCAACCTAGACAAGATCCAAGCTATAATGGAGATGACGCCTCCAAGAAACGTGAAGGAAGTACAGAGCCTTAATGGCAAGATCGTCGCACTTAGCAGATTCGTATCCAGGGCGACAGATAAGTGTCTCCCATTCTTCCGCACATTGAATAAGTCCTTTGAATGGACGGACGAATGCCAGCAAGCATTTGAAGACCTAAAGGCCTACCTATCATCATCACCACTGTTAACCCCCTCCCAACCGGGCGAAAAGCTGTTCCTCTATTTGGCCGTTTCTACGGCAGCCGTCAGCGCAGCCCTAGTCAGGGAGGACGACAAGGTGCAAAGGCCGGTGTACTACGCTAGCCGGGCACTTCACGAAGCAGAAGAAAGATACTCGCCAATAGAAAAACTCGTCTTCACTCTAACGGCAGCCCGCAAGCTTAAGCCGTACTTCCAAGCCCATACAGTGGTTGTACTGACCGACAAGCTCATACGGCGAGCAATGAGCAGCCCAGAAGCTGCGGGACGTATGGCCTTGTGAGCAATAGAAATGAGCGAATTTGACATAAAGTATCGCCCACGCACCACCATCAAGGGACAAGTGCTCACTAACTTTATTGTGGAGTTCACAAATGGAGAAGGCCAGGGGGCAGACAATCCTCAGTGGAATATATTCACCGACGGGTCATCAAACAAAAAGACTGGCGGAGCAGGGGTCGTACTTCGGTCTCCAAAGGGCGACGAGATTGAATGCGTGATTCGACTTGATTTTCCTACAACTAACAACGAAGCAGAATATGAAGCCCTCATAGCAGGCTTAGATCTGGCCAAGGCTGTAGGAGCCTTAGATATGGTGATCCATTGCGACTCTCAAGTCGTCACTAATTAGATAAACAGCGACTATGAATGTAAGGGAGAGAGGATGAAAATGTACCTAGAACAAGCAACAAGGAGGGCAAACGAGCTTCAGGCAAGAATCGTTCAAATTCCAAGAGGAGACAATGAGCAAGTTGATCGCCTTGCAAAAGCTACATCCGCGGAACACGTAATCATCCCCAGCATGGTACTATTTTTTACTCAAATTGCACCACTAATAGATGTCATCAATATGTAGGAGGTAAGATCCGAGAATGATTGGACCACCCCTCTGGTCGCTTATATCTAAGAGGGCATTCTACCTGAAGAAAAGGAAGCCGTAAGAAAGCTGAAGGTCTAAGCGGCACGATTTGTCTTAATGAGGGGCATCCTATACAAGAGAAGTTTCTCCCGACCGTACCTGAGGTGTTTAGGACCCGAAGAAGCGGATATGTCATGAGAGAAGTGCATGAAGGGATCTGTGGCAATCATTCAGGATCACGGTCGTTGGTCCACAAATTAGTCCAGGCTGGATATTACTGGCCGACCATGCAGAAGGACGCCCAGACGTATGTCAAAACATGTGACAAGTGTTAAAGATTTAGCAACATTATTAGGCAGCCAGCCGAAGAGATAACCCCAATAACCGCTCCCTAGCCATTCGCCCAATGGGGGTTGGACATCATGGACCCATTCCCAACAGCAACAAGGCAACTAAAGTTCCTAATAGTCAGCATTGACTACTTCACAAAATGGGTAGAGGCTGACGCCCTGGCCACAATCACCGAGAAGAATGTACGAAGCTTTGTTTGGAAAAATATCGTTTGTAGGTTCGGAATTCCAAGGGTCTTAATCTTGAACAACGGTAAGCAGTTCGACAATAACTCCTTCCAGGACTTCTGTTCAAAACTAGGAATCAAGAACCACTATTCCTCCCCTACACATCCTCAGGCCAACGGGCAAGTCGAAGTTACAAACCGATCCTTGCTTCGAATAATCAAAACTAATCGAGGAGGCAAAAGGCATATGATTGGAGGAACTACCCAGCATATTTTGGGCATACAGGACAACTGTCAGGACCCCCACAGGAGAAACTCCATTCTGGTTAACGTACAGGAGTGAAGCTATCATACCAGCTGAGGTTGGACTCACGAGCTACAGAGTGGACAATCACGACGAAGGAAGAAATAATGAAGCCATGCGTCTAGAACTTGACCTAGCTGACGAAGTTAGGGCGGCGGCTGAACAGAGGCTCGCGCAATACCAGAACCTCATGGCCAAACACTACAACTCTCAAGTCATGCACAGGGACTTCGAAATTGGAGACCTCGTCTTGAGAAAAGTAATGGGTACCACCAAAGACCCTACACAAGGAAAGCTCAGCCCAAACTGGGAAGGGCCTTACAAAATAGCATCATGGCTAAGGAAGGGCACCTACCACTTAGAGACTCTGGACGGACTAAAACTATACCGTCCATGGAACGCCGAGCACCTCAGAAAGTACTACCGGTAGAGAACAACGCAAAGAACGCTACTCCTCATTTCCAGTCTATTTCTTTTAGTCGTTTATTTTATTTTACTTTTGACTACAATACATTTAAAGCCCAAAGGGCTAAAGTTTATTCTTTTTGGAACAATTTTTTACTTATGTATGCATTCATCACAATAAGAGGAGTTTATTCAGAAACGACTAGTGTATCTGTTAAAGTGGACGACCTTAAGTCCACAAAGTAGACGGAACTACTACTAAGTCCACAAAGTGGACGACCTTAAGTTCACAAAGTAGATGGAACTACTACTAAGTCCACGAAGTGGACGACCTTAAATCCACGAAGTGGACGACCTTAAGTCCACAAAGTGGACGACCTTAAGTCCACGAAGTGGACGACCTTAAGTCCACGAAGTGGACGACCTTAAGTTCACAGAGTGGACGACCTTAAATCCACAAAATGGACGACCTTAAGTCCACAAAGAGGACGGAACCACCACAAAGTCCACAAAGAGGACAACCCTAAGCTCACAAAGTGGTCGACATTATGGACAGAGTCACTACCAAGTCCACAAAGTGAATGACATAAAGTCCACAAAGTAAAAGGAACTAATACAAAGATTACAAAGTAGACGACCTCGTCAAAATGAACAAGTCCACGTTTAAGATACAAAGCTGTTACAAAAATCAAACTGAAGTCATGAAAGCGTCAAGGGCAAAGCAACATTATTAGGGAGCCATAAATATTAAATACTATAAAATAAAATTGTCTTTACTAAAGGCCCAAAAACACGGGCATCAACCATTAAAGTTCCTTACAACTTAAAAATAGAAGCACCCTTAACAAACTATTCATTACAACAACGAAATTTATAAAACTGGAGGAGTGGCTGACGGAGACAGAGTGATGATAGGAGTGGAAGCGTCTTCAGCATTAGATTTTTCTGCATGGAGGTCCCCAGACGGAGCTATGGTGACGGATTTATCTATGGCAGGCTGGGCGAGGACGAAGCTACCATCCCTTGAATCCACCTTGAGCTGGGTAGTCTCGTTGGTTTCTTCAAATGTGGAACCACCTGCCGGGGTTGATGGAAGGGGCTCATCCATGTTGACCCTAGAAAAGTCCAGGTCGGGATAAGCAGACTTCACCTGCTTCAGGCAATCCTCAAACCCGTCAGCATAGTACACGGCGCAGGCATCAATAAAGGATTGAGAATCCTTAAACTCTGTCACGGCGTCAGCCCTGGCCGTCTCCACCTGACTTAGAAGGCTTTTGAGGTCCTTCTCTGCCGACAGCCTCGCCTCGTCAGCCAAGCTCCGTTGATGGGTCTCTTCCTCCAGTTTGGCTCTCAGCCCTTTCACCTCTCCAGCAAGATGGACGTTGGCCTCCTTGTACTGCTGCTGCGCGTCAACCGCATTCTTGATGTGAACATGCAAACGAGAGACCATCGTTTCCTTTGCAGCACACTTATCCCACAAAAACTTCATCCGAACCATGGCCTACAGGACATAAAAATGGCGTCAGTTCTCTATAAGTTCGTCCAAGCAATGGAACATGAAAAAAAAAAAAAAAAAAAAGAAGAAGAAGAAGAAGAAGAAGAAGGTATACCCGAGTAAGGTCAAATAACCCTGACGACCCTATCTCATCTGTCGCCTGCTCATCACATAGCTCCATATCCTCTTCTTTTAAACTAGACTCTGCGACCTCCACAACATAGTCCTTATGGGTAAGAAGGTGACGAACAGGATCAGGAGTGACGACCCTGACGCCGCCATCAAGCCCTTGCCTGACCCATGAGAAGCTTTTGGAGGCTACAGCTTCTTAGTGGGTTTAACCCCAGAGGAAGGGACCACCTTCTTCCTTGACCTATCGTCCGTCCCGTCAGTCTTCCTTTTGACGCCCGCCTTCCCGACGGGCTTGGGAATTGACAAAGGTGTTGCCTCACCTTTAGCCTTCTCCTCTCGTTTCTTCTTGGTAGTGGCAGCACGAATTCTTTGTTTAGCTGTCTCCATTTCTATTAAGGATAAAAAGTGAGGGGAGGAAAAACCATGTAAGAAAAATGACGAAGGAAATTAAGAGACTCACGCCGACGAGAGAAATCATTCAGCCTTCGAGCTTCCTCTGTTGGTTCTGGACCACCACAATATAAATTCAGGGTGTCTAGAGTGATTAGGTCCCGGCACTTCCTTTCGTCCAAAGAAATTGACGTCACTCGACGGATAAACTCTTCTTGCTCTGCGGTTATGCGTGGACGAACGTTGGCTGAAGGAAAAAGAGACGGGGTTAGAGATCAGTCAAATAAAGCAAAGAAGAGAGGCTGATGGGGTCAACCTGAATCCCTGACGTATGCCCAAGTGTTGTCAAAAAAGCCATGAGGCATTGACTCCCACTCTTCTTGACGGCATACCCAGTTGGTCCTTTCCACAAAGAAATATCTTCCTTCCCATTTTCTATTAGAGTCAGGCATATCCAACACCAATTTCAGCTCTTTCATCCTCACTGAAAAATGGTAAAACCCCTTAGACGAAGAGATATGTTGAGGACGGTAGCACCAAAAGAACTCGTCTAGAGTTAACTGACGGTGCCCACCGCTGAGACGACCCCACAAAATCTCTACACCAATAAATGTCCTCCAGGCGTTGGAGGCAATTTGGCTGACGGAGATACCCAAAAAATTGGCTAACTGACGATATAATCCTGTCAGTGGCAATCTCAATCCCGCAGCAAACATGGCATCGTACATGCCCACATCTGCTGTTCGCCCTGAATAACACCGTTCACCCTCCTCAGGGAGACGGATTGGGATGTCGTCTGGAATCTAGTAGCGGGCTCGTAATGTGTTAAAAACATTCTTGGACATCGTCGGCAAGAAGCCGTTGACGGACCATTCCAAGGGTAGGATGAAAGGACGGTCATCACCAGGAGCTCCCGAGGTGCTCTCTAAGGTCTCCTCGTCACCGTCATCCTCATTCCTGTCACCAGTTCTCTCCTTTTTCTCCCCACTATCCCCATCCTCGTTCACCTCACTTTCTCTACCACTTCCTTCCACTTCATCAGAAGAATGGGCTGACGTGTCCCTTTCTGACGACCAGGACAAGCCCTCCTCGGGCTCATGACCTGACGGGAAGACCTCGTCGTAACCCGTTCCCTCGCGGACTGGCGACTGTTCACTCAACATCTGACTACCTACAAACGATGGTTTTTTGTTCTAAGAACCTAGGCCGATGATCTTGCTAAAAGTACGGGGTAGGAAAATAGAAAGAATTAAAAGAAGAAAAACTTACAAATAAAAGGCCGTTCGACGTAAGATGACGATCCCAAAAGGTTGACGGCTACGGAGTAGACGAGGCTAGCAAATGGATGGACAGGAGTTGTTGACGTGAAGCTTTGGCTCTCAGAAGATTGCAAATGTTGGAAAGTTCGAAATGAGGGGAATAGGAAATATATATAGGAAAAATGGGCACGGAAGATGAAGCGACGTGCTTGTCCCAAATCGAGGCAAATCAGATTATGCCACGTGTCCTAGCATTTAATAGAGGCCATCTAAAGATGTCATAAATGTATACTCCATAACTCGTCAGGAAAGACTAATGAGACTATGGAGTAGGGGGTAGCTGATAAGGGTTATTTTGGTAAGTCCAAAGCTGACGGACCAAGGACTGACGACCCTGAAGCTGACATCCTCAAAATCTATGGAGATCTAAAGCTGACGACCTTCACCAACAAACCAATGACTCTAGATGTATAGCCAAGCTGACGAGATCAGGCTGAAGAGGTTAGTCGTGGTCCCATCCCCAACCTTACTTGACCAACACGCATACAAAAAGGATTCTTGTACGACACGTCTAACTCAAGTTAAGAAGACTCCTATAAGGACAAGGATTCTAGAAGATACGTAAGATCTAAGAGTTACTCTCTTAAAAGGAAAAGAACTTCTTGACCAAGACATGGATTTCAGCCTTATGCTATTATAAATACCACAAAACCCTCTCAAAACAAGGTACATACAATTCATCTCAGCTCTAGCACTTTAGAGTTGTGAACAAGAGATTTCTCTAACTTGACCGTCGGAGGGTGTTTGGCCAGTACCACACCGGTGCCTTTTCCTAGGTCTTCACCTTTTATGTTGTGCAGGTACGTCATCAGGAGCGCGTGCGGATCGTGTAGCTTACTGACGATTTTGAGCATCATCAACTTGTAGATTTGGGAAAAGGTAATTTGTGTTGCTTGGCTAAAGGACAGACATAACAATCAAAGGAATTGTTATTATTACAAGAATTCAAATCAAGTACATTAGAATTCAACAAAGCTAATCTTTGTGAAGAAGGGTGTCCCAATCTGTAATGCCACAATCTAACCACATTATTGGAAGCAACAACATCATAAGAAGAAGCAAGATTACATGCATTGACATTTTTATTACAAAGAAAAGATGGTAATATGGATAAAACCTCTGAAACAGAAGAAGGTAAGGTGATGGAATTAGTGCACTGCAAAATATACAGTCCTCCATGACTCTTACCCAACCCAATCATCTTCCAGTGCTGTAAGTCCTGAAGAAAACAATAATGAGAAAGGAAAACATAGCAGCAAAAGGAATTTTGGGTTAGTTTACTTATAGAAATAAGGTTGAAAGAAAAACTTGGAATGCAAAGGACATTTTCTAAAGTTAGAGTTGCTGAAACTTTAACAGTTCCAATGTGAGTCACTTGAACCATGTCACCATTAGGAAGTCTAACTGAAATTTATGCAAAAGAAGTAATAGAAGTAAAAAAATGAATGGAATGCACCATGTGGTCAGTTGCACCACTGTCAAGAATCCAGTCATAGGAACTCATATAAGAGGTATTGACAGTTGAAGAAAAAATAGAATGATCAAGAGAAGGTGAAAAACAAATACTAGCACTTGAAGGGAAGACAGAATGCTAAAGATAAGGTGAAGGGCAATGACCTGATAACTCTTGGGCTGGAACAGTCATTGAAGGCTGAGTAATGACAGTAGCAACCTGAGAAGTATTGTTCAAACATGCCTCTGGTGGAGCTTGAGTGCCAAAATGACAATGAGAGTTCAACAATCCAATCGATTGTTGGTATTCAGTCTTGGTGAGTGTGACAGGTTCATTAGCATTATCTTCAGCAGCAATGACATTGTTTGCAAAAGGCTGTCCACCCTTGTTCTTGAACTTGTACCCAGGAAGGTAGCCATGTAGCTTATAACACTTGTCAACAACATGTCCCATGGCTCCACAATGAGTGCATTGTGGTTTGCCACCCTTAGGCTTAGTAAAATTCCTAGTATTACCAGACTTGGATCTTAGAGTTGCTAAAGCTGCTGATGTATCAAACAAGACTCTCTTCCTAGCACCCACCTTTCTCTGCTTCTCATCTTGAAGCAAAAGAGAGAATACTTTGCTCAAAGGAGGCACAAGTTCCATAAGAAGAATCTATCCTTTGATAGCTGCATATGTCTCATTTAGCCCCATCAGAAAAGACATAGTGCAGTCCTCAACTTAATGACCACATGTACATGTCTTGTAATTCGAAAATTCATCCCAAAGTCCCTTGAATTTGGTGTAGTATGCATTGATGGTTAAATCTTCTTGGGTCAAGGTACTAATCTCTTTTCTCAATTCAAAGATTCTAGGTCCATTTCCTTGGCCATATCTGTACTGTAAGTCAACCCATACATCTCTAGCAGTCTTGAAATAAACTATACTTGGTTGTAAGTCCTTAGAAACTGAATTAAACAACCAAGCTAAAACTATGCTGTTACACTTACTCCAAGCTCTATAATATGGGTGATCAATAGATTGAGGCTTAGGAATAGAGCCATCAATGAAACCCAATTTGCTTTTGGCATCCAATGAAATGAGAATTGCCCTACTCTAGGTGCTATAGTTTTCTTAAGTGAAAGGTTGAACTACCAAAGAAACACCCGGGTTATCCCCGCTAAACAGGAAATAGGGCCTAGAAGTGTTTTCCCAAGGCTGGACAGTAGGAACAGTAGCACTAGAGGTGCTTTCAGACATACTTGGTGCAAAATTGATGAGGATTCAAAGTCTCAAGCAAGAATTAGAAATAAAGGAAAAAAAAAACTAGGTGAAATCAAGATGTAATTGAGAATCTTGATGAGATCACAACAGAAAGGTATAAATTGGAAATTGAAACCCTAAGAAATCAAGATGCAATTTGCAATCTTGATGAGTTCACAACAGAAAGCTGTAAATTGAAATTGAAACCCTAAGATCGAAGATTTCAATTTCAATTATGAACAAGAAAAACAGGATCAAGAAGATGATGATTTTAATGCAAGAATCAACGGAAACACGATGAAGAAAATTTCTAGTTGATCTGAAATAAGCACTAAGAAATTAAGAAGGAACGTAATTGAACTAGGAAGAATCAGAGATTATCAAACTTGAAAGATCTCTAAACTAGTTCTGCTCTGATACCATATTGAATCACACACAAGTCTTGAAGATTCTATCAATGGAGGAAACGAGAGCAACAAAGAGAAAGAAATATAAACTTGTGTGAATGATTTCTAATATTAAATTATCATGCTCTGTTCTCTTATATAGTGAGAACAAAGGTGTGAATAGTAACAAAAAAAGGATTCATCCAATACAAACTTTACACGTGGATAAACTTATAACTAACCTAACCAAACCATCAACTGTACAGTATTGAACCACAACAACTAACTATACTCAGCTACTGTAGTTTACTCCTATATGTACAAAATACAAGTAACAAAGATATATACAAACTATCTAATGCTTAACAATGTCCAATACTTAGTGACCTGTGAATTCTATGATGATCCTGAGCAGAGCAATTGCCACTGCACTTGTCCTCTATGGTGATCCTAGAGCCTACATTGTTGGACATTCACACGTTGAATCTTTGGTCATTAGGAACTACTCTACTACCAATGATCACCTGCAGGGATATTTATGAAGTTCTTATGGCATTGTATATTGCTATGACATTAACCCACGCCTTTGTAAGGTCGGATATTTTTCTTTGGGTTCAGGTCGGATTGTCGAGTCTATGCCAATTTTACCACTTCTAACAATTATCTTCCGATCTTGTAGTATCTCTCTCCCTCTCTCTCTCTCTCTCTCTTCTTTTATTTATGGAAAAAGTTAACGAATGTCTTAGGCTTCGTTTGAGAGTTTATAAGGGAATAAAATGGAATGATCATAAGGGAATGGAAAGGAATGAAATGGAATGAAGTGGATTTAAGTAAGGGAAATGAATGAAAATGAATGAAATGTAAGTAATCTTGTTTGGGTGTAACGTGGAGGGAATGTAATAGAATAATTTTAGGACAATATTACTATTAGACCCCTCTTTTAAAATAAAGAGTTGAAAATATAGGGTTATTTTGGGAGTTTCAATAAAAAATTCATTAATTCTAATTTCATTCTTTCTCATTCCTCCCAATTTCAGGGAGAATGAAAATTTGAGGTTTTAAGGGAATAGAGATGAATGAGTGTTCCCTCCTACCCATTCTATTCTCTCCTACTTAAACTCCCAAATAAGGGAATGGATTTTCCATTCTTTCCATTAAAACTCTCAAACAAGGAAAGGGAAAAATATTCTAAAATTATTCTTTTCACTCCTTTCCATTTCATTCCATTCCCTCCTCCCAAACGAGGCATTAAGGAATTAGTTTAGAAAATATTTTTAAAATTTTTTTATTGGAAAATGAAAAAAATAAAGGAAAATACTTGAGATACAAACTTTTTTACAAAAACTTTTACAAACTGCTGATGTAATGAGTGATTATTGGTAAATAAAAAAGTGATGTTATTGGTAGGCCCAGATGAGAATCAGTAAGAAGTTGACCACAATAAAAATTTGTAAAAATATTGTAAAATAGTTTGAGGCTTTAGCATTATTAAAAAATAAATGATTTTTTTTTACAGCTTTTTATATTTTCTATAAAAATGCTATAAATTTTTTTCCTAAAATTGTCTATTACTAAATATTTTAAGGTCTCCCATTAACCGGACACTTTATTTATTAGTAAGCTTACTCAAAGATTCAATGTATATAAAATTCATGATATCACCTTCCACCTAACACTTGTAAGGGAAAGATGTTGGGAGAGCTTTCCTTTCAAAGATTGGAATTATACTCATGATAAAGAGAGATAAATCATATTAGAAATTTATTCTATTGATTGGCCATTTTTAAATAAAAAATGTCTTATGAGTATTAGTGGAAATTTTCTCCAATCCAAACCTTATCTTACAAAATAGAAACCATGGAGTAATTAAGCCATCCAAACTTGTCCACGATGACATCTATCTAAGTGACATGCAGTATCTTGTAATATATTTTAGGTATTCGAAAAAGAGAAATTTGATTAGTTAGGCATATCTTTCTTTCTCCCCCACCCCCCCCCCCCCCCCCCCCCACCCCCTCCCTTTTCTAAATAAGAGAATGTATCAAATAGAAAAATAAAATACCAACCCATCTCAAATTCTCAATCCTATGACAGAATTCAGTTGGGGAAAGAAGACATGGGTGAGGTGCCCTAATTCAAGCAGCTATTGTGAACTAATACATCCATGGATACAGACTAGTTCAGTATGCATAATAATTCCCTAGTGCTTGTATGGTACTTATGAAGAATGGTACTCATTATGATTAAAATAATTTATTTAAGTGTTTTAAATATTTATTTATTTATCTTATAGTAATTATTTTTATAAAAATATCTACTATCCCACGTCATCATCATTTCTTGAGATTCCAAAGATCATAAATTTATTGATTTGGGTATTTCTTTATTTTAGTACTTAAATTGATAATGTTTACTCTCACTCCATTTTCACAACCTGATATTTTGACTAAATCTTAATTCAAAAATAATCAAATTGAAAAAGCTAATTAATAAGCTAATGGATCAACAAAATATCTTGTGTTCTAGTAGTGTTTCTTTGCCTCTCTTCCTTCCTTTATTTATTTTTATTAATAAATTACACACTCATTTAATGTATCTTGAATTCAAGATGTCACGTTTCACTTTAAGAGATATGTTAAGTTAGAGAGTTAAGTTAGAGAGTAATGCTAGTGTTACATCAAATGGCATAATTTGCGAGTGATAGAAGTGTGATGGTGGGTCCATGTAAGGACATACCTCTACCACTCACAACTCATCATGTGAGCGAGTTGTGATATAAGTTGTGCCATTTAATGTGACACTAGTATTACTCTAAGTGAATTAGAGCTTCCCCTTTTAAATATTGGAATTCCCCTCATGGTGAAGACAGATAAATAAAATTATAAATTTATGAACCCACAATACTTTTTTTTTCTTGTCATTACATTTATTCTCACCATCATCTGATTCAAGTATTCAACTTGTCTAAAGGATTTTGGTTCCCCATATAGGGTAAGATATCAATCGAAAGAGAATACCATTGGCATTTGGTGGCAAATATATTCTAAACAGTTAATTCTCAAACTGATGTAGATTTGTAGAATTTATTTGATAACAAAATCCTCCACGTGGGCATTATGTCGGAAGTACAATTAGAAAATGGTCCGATTTACAAGTGCTCTTAACTCTTAAGGCATTTGTTAATAAATATTTTTTAAGTTTTGATAAAATTTTTATGAAAATATAAAGGACTATCAAACAAGCCAGTTGGTTTTTTCCTTTCTCATAAAAAATTTCTAAAAGTATTTCGTAAACGAATACCCTTAGAGTATTTGTTAACAAAATCTATACAGGATGCCAATAGCTAATTATTTCTGGAGAATTAACTCCATCACATCATCTAGGTTTGAAACTCACAAAGATTTTGACTTTGTAAATATGATATGAAGAGCTTTCAACTCCTTTGATTCCCCTAGATTTTAGACTAAAAGCTCTCGACCTTGCGAATATTTATAATAATAGTTTGATATTAAATCTCAAACATTATATTCTAGTTATGATTGTGTTTATGTGCTAAGAAAATACTGATTCAACAAAAAATTTTGAAACTTTTCTCACAACTATTAACATAGCATGTTATGATTAATGTATTATAAAAGTGGGATTAGAGATAAACACGTATGAAAGTAATGTTCCAATCATAATCATCTTAACAAGTGAAAAATATTGTGAAAAATCGCTTCTCTAGCATTACTTAGTAAAGCAATGCTTTTGGATTCGTGATGTTGTATGGGCTAGGAGGTGAATCCTTTTTAATTGCCTTGACTCATCAAACAAACACAATAGTTGTTAGGACCGTAGTTTTATATATTAGCATATATGAGTCAAAATGCACCTTATATGTAATTGAGTCTTAGATTTAAGTGTATTCAAAAACACATCCAGGTGGTATGATTTGAAGACACAAGACCGCTTAAGAAAAGCTGCTGACACAGGACTTTGATACCTCTCGATACCTATCAATCTACCAAGAATAAATGAATCTCGATACCTATTTACCTATCAAGAATAAATGAATCTCGACACCTCTCGATTTATTGAGCTGTGGAAAAACTGAATAGTAATTTCAATTTCAAACCATGATGACTTAGTCTAACTTGAGATTCAAGCACTAGGGTTCTAGAACATGTAAAAGGGATATTTTATGGCTGTCATCATATATACAGAGAGATTAATGCATACTTAGAGCTGCTGCGACGTTTTGTGCATCTAGGGTTTTGTACCAAGCTACTATTGATTCATCAAAGCGTGATTTGAAGAACATTGCAAAACCTACATCAATCAACTAGTTATTCTAGTGTTAGTTATGGATATGAGATTTGTGCAAAGTAAAAGTTTGTTGCAAGAAGTAGTTCAATTGGGATTAAAGCTGAGCTTCCTTATAGATTAGTAGATTTAACTGTAGATAGGTTCTTCGCGATAGCGTAAGAATTCCTATACTTGTAATCTTGATTCTTGTTTAGTAGATTCTTTGGAAATGGTGACCTAAAACTCACCCAATGAGGTTTTGCTTGCAAGGGTTTCCCTCATCGTGATTAAATAATTGTGTCAAACTTGTTTTTGATTGCACTTAACTTTAATTTCGTGATTTGATTGTGCCTTAATTGAATTTGTACGTAATTTGGTTTAATTAATCTACTTAAATAATTGGTTAATTTGATTGGGCCAATCTTTAACCTAACAATACTAAATATGCAAATTCATTGCCTGTTTTGGTTACAACATGCATTGGAACCATGGTGGGTGGCACCGCTGCTATGCCAAACCCAAATGAAGGTTATTGGCCTTTTGTATTTTATTTTTCTGTTGAATAATCATATTTATTTCACAAAAACACTCAAAGGGCCAGGTCCATCTCTCCCTTTTTAGTCCAAAGCAAAGGAGGGTAGAGAAGATGGGGAAACTAGCCCATTAGTACGAGAAGACAAAGCCCAAGTGGCCACACTAATGACTATGTGCCAAAGTACATTAACTTCTCTGGCAACACGGACAAAGTCTCAGACAACAAAATTAGAAAGAAGAGTTTTGATATCATTTACAATCCTAGAGATAAGCCACGGTAGCATTTGTAAATAAACTGAGCCGATTATTAATAGTTTAGACTTGTTTATTTAGATTTATTTCACATGCGAGTTAAGCTCAAGATTTTATTAAATAAGATTATATATTTAAGCTTGCTTCAATTTTTTATTGAACAAACTCGAGCTTGTTAACGAACTACTTTATTAATTTATTCTTTTTCATTATGTAGTAAAACTATAACTAAACTTTTTTACCCCTTCACAAATTTATGAATTTTTACTATAAATAGATTTTTTATATTATCAATAAACTACAAATAATAATTGATATTATATAGACCTATCTAATTACAAACTTACACAATCTATTTCTTAGTCTATATAAGTATATTTTAAGACAAATGTATACTATTTATAGTTAAATTGAGCCTTATAAGTACGAGTTTGTTCATGAATACATTATTATATTTGAGCTAGGTTTGTTTAATAATCGAGTCAAAATTTGGATTTAAGTTTGACCTATTTGTAGAACAAACAAACATAAGTTCTTTTCCAAGTTGAGCTTGAAATGTTTATTAACACTTTGTTTCATATACAACCCTAAACCAGGGCACGTGTGCAAGGCTTCCACAGACAGCTTTGACAACAAAAGCCAAATCACCTTCAAAAATGGCAAAGTTAGAATCAAAATCAAGATCAACTTCAATTGCAACTGCCTTTTTCGATGAGTGTTCCGCTCCCCCTTGTGTTCTTTCAAAGTTCAAACCCACGACCACGAGTGAGTACTTAATATTGGAACTTGCATAAAACTCCTGCCTTTCAAGTACTTTTGACTTTTGATTTCATGGTTTTGACCCTAGTTTTATCTTACTGTCTTATTGCATGGTTCATTGGTTTGAGTTGGGTTTAGATCTCTGATTCCATTCTTTTGCTGGCACTGTAAGTATGTATAGAATAAACATGGAAATATGGGTTAAAAATTAATTGCGATGGTTGATTTTAAGTGTTAAACTTATGGTTTTAAAAACTAGTATGGTGAAAAAACCGGAATTGGGAGGGTTTACTGGTTTTATGGTCTGACCAGTGGTCGAACCAATAATGTCATAAATAGTAAATAAATAATTATTAATTATTAATTAGTAAATAAATAATTATTAATTATAAAAATTAATAAATAATTTTATAATTAGTCATTTTATCTAAAAAATTAAATAATAGTAAAACATTAAATATTAACATACCAACTTTTGGACACCACTTAAAAAAATTCAACCAAAAAAATAAACATAAAAAGATAAATTGTAACAATTACAAACCATTTTTATTTATTTTTTAAATTGTTAAATAACAAAAAGTAAGTCACCAATAGGTAACAATATCATTGCCCACTTGTTATTTTTTTCCCACGTATCTTACACTTGCACTTTTATATCACACCCACCACACATTTTGAAAATCTACATCCACAAGTTTTTATTCAAACTTTCAAACTTTCAAATATTTACCCAAAAAAAAAAAAAAAAAATCAAACTTTCAAACAACTCTGAAGTCTGAGCTTAAGTTTCTTTCCTATCCTACTTTTTACTAAATATTCATTTCCCTCTTCAATATTCACTCCCTCTCTTTGTCTCTCTCATCAATATGGGTATGTGCAAGTGCAAGTGCAAGTGCAACTGTGCAAGAGCAGCAAACAAAGGCTAAAGTGGATAGATCAAATCATTGTAAATTTGCTTGGTTTTTGGGCTCTTTCCTTAGCACAAAGATAGGAGATCTGATGTTTTTGGGGTCACTGTTGGTGTCTTAGGCTTCCTCGCTTTGGTCTTGAGAACATTTTTAAAATCAAAATCTTTCCTCTCAAGTTTGAAACAAAATCTCTCTCTCTCTCTCTCTCTCTCTCTCTCTCTCTAAAAACACAGTATCTGAAGTTTTAATGAAGAACTGCTAAAAACTAGTTTCACCGTACCAATTTCTGGTTTTGCCGGTTAAACCAACGGTTTTTGGTTTTTAACTGTTTTTCTTTTATTTTCAATTTTAAACAATAATCAGACCGGATTAGTGTTTGGTTCCTGGTTGAATGGGCCGGTCCGGTTCGTTTTTAAAACCATGGTTCCCAAAATACAAATAGTATTATATATGAATCGATTTTTTTTTCCCTTTATTGAGTTTATAAAAAATCATAAATAAACATATAATAGTTTTATTTTTATTAACATTAGACTTTTTTTTGTTGGTAATAAACATGAGACATTAATTAAAAATACAATGGGTCAATTTAATCAAAGCTTGTGTATAATAAATTCACACTGTACTATATATGTAGGTTTATGGAAACACACATTTAGTTTTTAAAAAGTACATATATATATATATATATATATATATATATAATACAGTTTTAATTTATTATACACAAGCTTTTATATATATATATATATATATATATATATATATATATATGTTAATGGTTTAGACAATAGTAAATGTGAATCTTATCTTGAATCAATTTTTTATTTTTCTAAATCATATATTGTATCGTATAGTGTATCATAAAATACACAAACATCTCATAAAATTTATTAAAATATATAGATATATAAATTATATTTGTTATAAACTCAGAAAATATTTAGCAAATGGCTAATTTAATTATCTCTTATGTAATAATATTTAGCAAAGCTAACTAAAAAAAAAAATATATATATATATATATATATGTTTATAACATACACATTTAAATTGATTAAAAATTCAAAATTGATAATAATAATATATGACATATAAGCCAAAATAGTAATTTATTTTCATCATATTCATCATCTTGCCTAATTAACTTCATCTATGTCAATATTATCACCATGTTCATCATCTTGCAAAATTATTTCTTCATTTTCTTCTTCGTCATCAACATATAGTACCTCTTCTTGTTTTTTTTTTAATTATTTAATTTTAATTAGTTTTTTTCGTTATATTTCTTCTAGGTATTTTAGCTTCTTATACTTATAACAATAGTATCAAAAGGGAAAAAAAAGTATATTTTCATTTAATACCTTATTCATAGTATAAAAATGAAATTTGCAAATATAAAAATAAAGTGTCGAGTATGTAGTTCAAATTTTGTAGGACAAAGAGAGAATGGGAGAAAAAAAGTTATTAACATGTTATATTATTGGGCTCAATCAAGTAGCCTAATAATTTTGTGTTAAAAACAAGTCTAACAACTTGTTGGATTAAGCAAAAGTATAAATTTTAATTAAAAACAGGATTTTAAACCCATATATCAATGTATTGTACAATACATACAATTTTATAATAAGATACAATTCATATAATACACACTTATGTATTGTACAATTCATAAGTACTTATGGTAATTGGTGCACAATAAGATACATATTGTTATATAATACCAACAACTATGGTTAGACTCCACTGTCAACTATATTTGACAAAATCATGATTAATAGTCAAATTTACTATAAAATTTTGATTCTTCGGTTTGACTAACCAAGACATTTTTTTATCTAGGAGTATAATATCCATCAAACTCTAACTGTTCACTAAGCCTCTTAATGAATCTATTTATATAATATAATCTGATTTATATAGTACAAGCTTACCTTACAAACTCCTTAGGATAATGTATAGGTATGCTTTAGATACTTTGTACTTATTTACAGGACTCACAAGAGTAGTAGTGTTTTAGTGTATATACAAGTAGGTAGGACCGTAGGAGACTCTGTACTAGTTACAAAACCAAAGCAATAACAAAGAAAGAATAAGAGAGAACTAAAGAAAGAGTTTCAATATTAATCATTGCTCTTTACGAAAGAATGATATTCCTTTTATATCTAAGCAAAAAAAAAAAAGATACTCCTTTTATAAAAAAGAATGAGAAGCTATTAAAAAAATCCCAATGTCTACCTAAAGGACCTACTACGTGTACCATTATTCCTACAATTGTCTGACAATGCTCTTTGACCATATAAATTGCATTGATAGGAATAAAACTAATACGTGTGCTATATTACAAAATGTGTATCTACTAAATTTACCGCTTATTTTGGTCTAATATGTTTCATTTGCATTTTAGATGCTTTTAAATCAAGTCTGGACTATGTCCATATGCATTTTTGTCATCAGAAATTACATGCTGTGTTGCAATTTTGTTTTTGCATTTTTCCAAATTCTTTCTCGATTCTTGTTTGACTCATCGAAAGTCTGATTCCTAATATCCTTGGCCACAGGTATTTAAGAACTCTTTAAGTTCATTCTAATTTAGTTCTCTCTCTCTCACTCTCTTGGAGCCCACACCCACTCAAGTCAATTTTGTAATTTTCTAAGACAAATCTTTCAAGGGTTTTGCTTTACTACACTTGGTGTGCGTTTGGCTCTAGATTAAAAGCCAGTTTATTTTACTATTTAACTTAATTTTGCTATCATTTAAGGGTCTCGCACTTTTTGGTATAATTCATGGGTCTCACTGTACTATTTCAGTTAATTTTACTTTTATCTACAGTATTTTTAACAAAAAGTTTTCAGTTTTAGCAAAATAAGCGAATCTCGAACAGACCTTTAGTATGTCTTTTCTAACCTCTATTTCCTTGTGTTTATCATGATTTCATACATAAATCATCCTAGACTTAGAATTTTCGGACTTATAGTGAAATTTGGGGGTTTTGATTAGTTTGTGTTTAATTGGTTAAATTGAATATTGAGTTTTTATATATGCCTGTTTTGAATATTTTCTTTACCCTTTATATCTTTCAATTTGATGATTTGTGGAAAATTGCAAAATTAGGGTTCATATGTTTTTGACAAAATTTGTGCCTTTTTGTTCTAATTGGTTATTTCACTTAATTGACATATGGGTTTTGTGCTATATTGGTTACTAATCAGTTTTAACCATATAGATGTAATTTTTTTTTTTTTATAGAAAAACTTGTGTGCTGGGGAGAAATTGGGTCTATCATGAATTATATTTTTGTTCAGTCTGCATAGAGCATATAGTTGCACTTAGGAGTTAAGACGCACATTGCAATTGTGTTTTTGTCTCTCATGTGTTTACTCTTTTCTGCTTTTGTGTTTAATTCTTCCAGTTTCAAACACGTGGCCTCTAGAAAAGTTAATCCTCGTAAATCTACTCGTGCTGCTTTTCATGTTCCTCTCTTTGTTGATTGTGATCATACTCTTTTTCAAACTGTTATGCAATCTGAAAATTTTCAAGATGATCAATGTCTTAGGATGATTTGGTTTGAACAGGAAATATGATTTGATGAGTTGGTGATGTTCTTGCTTCTTTGAGCTCTTCTATTGTCTAGTCTATATTGGAGAGAGTGCTTAATCGTCAAGCTACTCAAGGGGAGATGCTGCAGTCCTTTTTGTCTTCTCAAGCTGCACATGTTCAGTTGTTGGAAACACTTGTGGGAGACAAAAACTTTTGATTGATCTTATGTCTTTTTGGCAATACTAACAAAAAGTTTTTTTCTTTTGGTTGACAAAATAGATAGAATATGTAACAACTTAGTTTATTTTATTTTGTTTATGCTTTGGGTTTTTTTACCAGTTTTTATTAGTTTTAATACATTTCTTATTAACTAATAAGTGGAATCATACTTGATTTATGTTCACATGCTTTAAAGTCTGTATCGATTATATCTTTATTTTATAGGGTTGTTAAACATTGTGTTTATATCTATTTTTCTTTCCACAGGTACCTTGATGTTCTTTTTAAGTGTTTTAGAAAAGACAAGTAAATTCTAATAAAGATTGACTGCCTATTCTTGCAACTTCTAGGATAATTATTTTTGGTTGGGATTTGTTATTGGGCAAAATGTTGTAATAAGGATGTCTACTGTATTTGAGCATTCTTTATATTGTACGTTTTATCATGAATTTCCAAATGAAGAAATTGTTAGGATTTTAGAATCCTTGTTTGTATTAGCAAACATGTGAATCAAAATATGTCTTATAATATTCTTTAAATGCTATAAGTGTGTCAAGACAAGTGCTCAAAGTTCTACAATTTATTATGTAAGAAAGGGAATTTCGGAAGGACACAGTTTAGCTACAAAATTAGTTGTTTATGTTACAAACTCACTTAATAAAATAAATATTATTACATATTTTGAAAATCTAACCATTAGATTGCATGTTCTTTACGCTTTTAATACATATGTCAAATTTTATGTCAATCGGATATTATTTATTATATACTCTATAAACTTATATTTTATGCATAATTTTAAATTACAAAAACTTGCAATTTAAAAATGTGTTGATGACATAGCTATTGATCTTTAATTTTCTTGAAATTTCACAAACATAGAGGATATAAGAAGAAGATGTAATCCAATGGTGGATTTGTCAAAATTCACCTTCAATAAAAAGATATTAAGTAAGTTTGTAGCATAAGGCTACAACCGATTTTATAGCTAAACTTTGTCCATTTCAGAAACTTACATGCTTGACCAATTGAAATGAATCTTAACCAATTGAACTGTGCCTTCAATGTAGGATTGGCAACGAGTCGGGTTCGAGCCGAGTTTCTTTATGCCCGACTCACAGGCATAAACCTTTTACCTGAACCCACCCCAATTAATAAACTGGTTTTTTTTTTTTTTTTTCCAACCCCAAACCAGCCCCACCGGGCCCCACGGGCCCCGTCTGTCATGCCCAACCACAAATCACAACACAAACACAAACGTAGATATCAAAAACACAAGTTTCAGATTTATGGATTTCCCTTTCAAAATCACAAACACAAACACAAATTCTAACACAAATACAAACACAAATTTCATAAATACAAAAAATTCAGATTTTCCCTTTCAAAATCACAAACACAAATACAAATCCTAACACAAACATAAACACAAATTTCATAAACATAAACACAAATTTCATAAACACAAAATTTTCAGATTTTCCTTTTCAAAATCACAATCACAAACACAAATCCTAACACTAACACAAACATAAACACAGATTTCACAAACACAAATTCCAGATTTTCCCTTTCAAAATCACAAACACAAATACAAAAATCCTAACACAAACACAGAAATCACAAACACAAAAATTTCAGATTTATGATTTTCCTTTTCAAAATCTAAAACACAAACACATAAATTATAAACACAAACAATGAAAGACGAAATGAACCAAAAAGCAAAAAGAAAAATCACAGGTGTGAGGTCGAACAAACAGAGCAGTGAGGTTGAATGAGGCCATGGGGCCATGAGGTTCAGCAAGGCCGTGAGGTAGTGAGAGAGTAGTTGAGCGAGGCCATGAGAGGGGGCCGGTGGCTGTGCATAAGAGCTTGAGAGAGAGGTGCTACTGAGATTGAGATTTGAGAGCTTGAGAGAGAGAGAGAGAGAGAGAGAGAGAGAGAGAGAGAGAGAGAGAGAGAGAGAGAGAGAGGATGGCTGAGTTAGAGGAGTGTATATAGCTAGGGTTTGATATAAGTGGCATATATATAGATAGATATTTTAGTAATTTTACTTAAAGTTTAAACGGGTTAGGTCAGGTCCAGGTTTGGGCTGGATTTTTAACAAAACTTAGACTTGACTTGGACCCGCTTTGGGTTTTTTTTTTTTTTCTAAAACCCAAACCCGGCCTTATTCTTTATCGAGCCGGGTAAAACCCGACCCATTAGAGTCGGGCCAGGCTGGGTATCCGTGGGTTGACCAAAAATTGTCATCCCTACTTCAATGAAATGGATTTCAACCCACCAGTCCATTAAGTAATTATGGTTTTAGTTTTACTTTACCTAATATATAAATAAAACCCTAATGCATGTTTATTAAGACTTTGGAGATGTTTTTAAGATCTAAAGGTTGTGTGTCTTTTGTATTCAAAGTTACTACTAGTGTTCATTTTGCATTCAATCTAAACTAGTAGATCTAAAGTTGCTACATACCAGTCAAACAAAGTGCTAGATCTAAATTGTCAAGGGTGATCTTGAAGTTGTGGATTGAGGGTTCGCAATATTGCAGTGGGTTGCTATCATAGACGTTCATGGATCTTAGAACTCGGTTTCGTAACTATAGTTAAATTTACGAATAATAGGGTTATTCAATCTCTAAACTTCTATTTGATAGTGAATTTTCTTCTTAGGAATTGTAGGTCAAATCTCACAAGATTTTTACTATGAAATAGTTTATTTTCATTGGTTTTCCTGGATCATTATATTTTGTATCCATTTATATTTTCATTGTGCGTAATATTGATAATAGTTGAAGTGAAGTAAGGCTTGCATAATTGATCTAATTGAAATCTCAAGCTTAAAACTGGTTAATTACTGCTTTGACATGGGTCTAAAACCAAAACCTTGAACTATGTTTCATCTCATGCCAACCAGTATACTAAACAGGCACACATTCAATGGAATGGAATAATTGGAGGAACTTATTTTCTGTTTAGTTTTATATTGATATCGGATATGTTATGTTGTACTTTTATCTAAACTATTGTTATTTCTTGCTTTAGAATTTATGTGTGTGAGCTGTGTCAGTTCTTGTATTGCTAGATTTCATTATATGAATATAGTCATATAGATAGATTTCTATGTAATTTTACTGTTATTTACTCTGTATTTCTTACTTCTTTATTCCTTTTTCCTGGGTTGTTTACATTGAAACTCATTTAAGTTTTAAAAAATACAAGTTAAATTGTTGCTAAAGACTATGTGACTTACCGGGTTGATCATCTAGTGATCATGGCAAAAATGATAAATAGATGCTATTTTACAAGAGTACAAGAAATCATGGAATTGATATTATATAGTTCATGGATACAAGATATCAAATTAATTACCATTCCCAGTATAATGATATTTATAAAATTATTTAAACAAGTCACCTCTATTAATCTATTACCTAGATAAATAGAGCCAAGAGGCTAAAGAATTGTAAGTTTGGTTTAGTCAAGTTTCGGAGACATGCCCGTCAAAAAAAAAAAAAAAAGTTTCGGAGACATGTTATACTTCCTACAGGGACTTTGGTTTGGTCAATTATATTGGTAAGCTAGCTTTTCTTTTTCTTTTCTTTTTTTAAAGTACACAGGTTTGATTTGAGAGTTGTTATAATAATAAAATAAATTGTTACAATAATTTCACAATTGTAGAGATATCAGTTTCTTATAAGTTAAAATAAATTAATTATAAAATGAGACTGAGTTCAACCATAACTGAAAATAAAGATATTATGAAAATGTTGTGACATAGGTGTTAATTACTTATAGATCAATATAAAAAAAAAAAAAAATTATCATATCAGGATCTACTACAACTAAAAATAAAGACATTCTATTGTAAAAATGTTGTGATATTTTGTTGTTATCAAACTATTTTCATAATTATTAAGGTGTAAATTCCTTAGTAGTCAAAATAAAATAATAATATATTAGATCGAGATCCAATACAATTAAAAATAAAGATATTGTGAAAATGTTATAACATAATATTGTATTACTAGGTGGTAGTTTGGTTGTTTTGATTTAATTAAATTTGAAAATTCAAAATTCACTATTTCATGCATAGTTTTCTTAGGCTAACTTTTTTTTTTTGGGTAAATTTCAAATTACACCCCTGAAGTTTGGAGTTGATTGGATTTTATACCCAAAAATTTTAGAAACATGATTTTACACCCTAAAATTTGGTTCCGTTAGCAATTCACACCCTACTGTTAGTTTCTGCTATTAAGTGACACATTCGTAGGCTGACGGGTTTTATTTTTTTCCAAATCAGCCCCAAAACTACATCGTTTCAATGAAAAATAAAAACTTACCTGGCATTATGCAAACAATACCATTTTCTTAAGCTAAAACACAAAAAATCCAATCCTAAAACTACACTGTTTCAGCCTAATTCTAAATCTCAAATCAGTGAATCATCAAATATTCTCGTCCATCTGAGCAGGCCTCATTGTGAACCCATCCATCTGAGCGGCAGCAGCAGCTCTTGCGAACCCAGGCAATGGCGGCAACTCTAGGCAGCTTAGCGGCAACATCAACAGTAAAACCAAATAAACTCGATTGTGAGCTACTCTTCTCGTGTGATTGATTTGTTGATTGGGTTTGGTGGAAGGTTTTGTATAAATGTTTGGGTGATTGATATGTTACTGGAACTATCTATATGTGCATGATTTAAACTCATTTGTACAACTTGCTTCTTTATTGAAACTGTGTGTGTTTTGGTGAAGTTTGTTTTTCTTTGATTTTTTTTTTTAGTTTCTATATCACTTTGAATATTGTTGATTGGGATTAGTTTTGTATTATTTTGTTGTCAATGGATTATAATATAGTTGGTTGTATTTTGTCTTGTTCTAGTTACTTTATTGATCTTTGTTTTTGGTGGGTCAGTTTGTTGGATGATTATTAGCTGTATGTATTGTCTGGTGTAAAATAATGTGTATTTTTAATTGGTAAACTAACCGAGTGCATGATTGTGGTCCAAGTGAGTAGTACATGTGTTGTGCTTTGTGCCTCATGTCTACATGTATGTTTTTTTGCATTTGTGTGTGCATTATGTTTTAGTAATATAATAATTAAAGGGTATATTTTAGTAATGCATTTATACGTGTGTGTAGGACTTTGAATATGGATCAACTATTTGATATGTGTACACATCAGGGAGGGTATTCATTACGCATAGTGATACATATGTTGAACATGTTAGAGGGACTAAATCAAGGGTCTTTGATGTTGATATTGACACTCTTGTTATTTTTTATATGCCTAAGCATGTCAAAAATCTTGGTATTATGAATGTAGTAGAATTTCTTTACTAGATTCCTCATATGAAACTTCATAATGGTTTATGTCCGTTGAATAAAGATGGTGATGTTAGGCCAATGTGATTAGTTGGAATTTGCACCTGAAAAGTTAATACACATATGTCAAGCATGTTGAACAAGTTGATGAAGAACAAGCTAATGAGGATCAAGGTAATGAAGGTGATGATGAGCATGAGTGTTATAAAGAAGTTGATGAAGGGGTTGGAGTAGATGACAATTTTTATTTTTTGAGGACTATGTTGATTTGGTAGGTGACAGTGAATTTGATAGATATAAAAACCATCCTTCCATATTGACCCATCCTCCCACATTGTCCCATCCACTCCCCTGTGATCAATCCAACCTAAACCCTTATGAGAAAAAAACATCAAATTGGGCACCTGCTTGCTTTAGCGATGAGGAGCATGATATAAAAAGTGGGGAAAGTGATTAGGGACACTTTGATGTCTTGTGCACACCCATCAACTCTGAGGATAATGAAAAGCACCCCAAGTACATTGAATTTAAGGCTAAGATGAATATGCCCGACCTCATTTTTGAGAAAGGGATGTTGTTTAGTGACCACAAGAAATTTAAGAGGGTTGTGCAATCTTATAGAATCAAGTAGGGATATCCATTGTTAATTGGTAAGAACGAATCTCGCAAGGTGACTTACAAATGTGAAAATTGTGAGTGGTATATTTATGCCTCATGGGACCGTGAAGAAAACTCTTTGCTAGTGAAAACCTATCGTGGAAAACATACATGTTCTAGGGCTTTTCATAGTAGGATGGTGTTTGCAAGGTGGATTGCAGTTACATAACTAGAAGTGTTTAGAGGGAGACCCAAAATCAAGAGTGCTGAGATAAAGGAAGGTATAATGAGTCAATTTCAAGTAGACACATCCTTGGACAAAGCCTTTAGGTCTAGGCAGATCGCATTGGAGATGCTTGAAGGAAGGTTTGCCTACCAGTTTGAAAGAGCTAGAGATTATTGTGAAGAGCTAAGATCTTCTAATTCAGGCACCACAATTAAGATTAATCTACACACACCCAAATTGCACTTCAAACGAATGTATGTGTGTCTAGCTGCTTGTAGAGATTTATTAAATTATTTAAACAAGTCACGTTTATTAGTCTATTAGCTAGATAAATGGAGCCAAGAAGCTAAAGAATTGTAATTTTGGTTTAGTCAAGTTTTGGAAGCATGTTATACTTATTACAGGTCAATTATTTTGGTTAGCTAGCTCTTTTTTTTCTTTTTTTTTTTTAATTACACTGGTTTGGTTTGAGCTTGTTTTTGCTTTTTGTTTTTTAAATTTATATGTTTATTTTGGTTTAAGAGTTGTTATAATAATAAAATAAATTGTTACAATATTTTCTCAATTGTAGAGATTTCAGTTTCTTATAAGTTAAAATAAATTAATTATAAAATGATACTGTGTCCAACTACAACTGACAATAAAGATATTATGAAAATGTTGTGACATAGGTGTTAATTACTTATAGATCAAAATAAAATAAAATAAATATCATAAAAGGATCTAGTACAACTAAAAATAAAGATATTGTATTGTAAAAATGCCGTGATATTTTGTTGTTATCAAACTATTTTCATAACTATTAAGGCGTAAGCTCCTTATAGGTCAAAATAAAATAATGAAATATCAAATAAGGATCCAACACAATTGAAAATAAAGATATTGTGAAAATTTTGTAACATGTTGTTGTTGTATTACTAGGTGGTAGGTTGGTTGCTTTGATTTAGTTAAATTTGGAGAGTCAAAATTTACTATTTCATACATAGTTTTCTTAGGCTAGCTTTTTGTTCTTTTTTTTTTAATTTTTTTTTATTCAAGATTTAAGGTTTTTTTTTTTTTTAAAACACAATTTTATGCCCCAAAAAAGGGCCCCTTTATGTTTGGGGTAGTTTCATTCTCCCTAATTTTTAAAACCAAGCAAATATCCCCTACAATTACTCTCTTAGTTAAACCATAACGAGGTCTTATGATTGGTAAAATATTCTATTGTGTAATATTTAAAATACCCCCACTAAATTTTAATATCACAAAAATTTTCTTCCTGTATTTTGAGTTTTGTGTAGCAGTCGTACTTAGAAAGTTGGAATGGTGATATTAGCTATTTTATTTGTCACTTAGAGAATATTGATTTGCTAGGTTTAAATCTTCTTGACTTGTAATGTAATCTAATGTAAACTTCAATGACACATTCCTTTTGTTATTTTTTTTTCTTTCTTAAAAGAATGTTTATTAAAAACTAAGTAAGCTAAACATCGTAGCTAAAATTATAAAATGTAAAATGATAAAAAAAAAAAAAAAAGGAAGTATCAATAGAAAAATCTTCAGTGCGGATAATTGTAGGTTTTTTATGAAGAATTTCAATTGTAACATATGACATCATTCATTGAAAAAATTTGGATATTGTAATAATGTTTTAGTAAAACTCAATTGTTTATTGTTAGAAGACGGTGATATTTGTTATCATTTTTAAAAAAATTTAGTGAGTGAATGTTGTCTTTAACAAATAGGTTTTAAAAAACTATCATGCCAAATAAATATTCATATATTAAATTTTTGCTCTAAGTTAAGTACAATGTTTTATACTTCAAATAGATGTTCTGTATTAATTTCTCACTCAAGCTTCTCACTCAAGCCAACACATGCCTTGCAGCCAAACTAGTGATTATTAAAAATGTCATATCATTTCAAAGTAAATGTTATGTTCTACTAAATTAATTGTTTAGAATGTCATATCACTTCAAAGCAAACGTTATGTTGTACTAAATAAATTATTTAGTGGGAATATATATTCGGCAGTGGGAGCCATGCCCCACAATTTTTTTTGTTTTTTTAAATTTGCTTCTATATTCTACAATATATAAAAAGACAGTTAAGATACTTGTATTTGCCAAAATGATTACAGAAAGGATTAAACGGCATGAGTCATGTGTGTTGCGTTTTGTTTTTGCTCTTTCTGAGGGTTGTTTTGTGTTTTTGTTCACATTTTTTAACTTATTTATTGCACTTGCTTTGATAGACAAGGAAGTCAAAAGATAAGAATTGCGGTCTCTAATTTCTCCCATAGATATGAGGTGAGAGAATGGATAGAAGAGATGAGAGACAAATACATAAAGAGGGAGAAAGTCTAGGAAGAAGAATAGTATCAACCCATATTTCCAAGAAGTCCACTCACTCACTCACTCAGTCTTCATTTCAGCAACCTCTCTTAACCAGTCACCACTCGCAATTGTTTGTCTCTTGCCTTCAAGCAACTCTGATTTATTTTGGCATTGCACATTTTTTTATATTATAAATTTCTTTCATGCATGTGCAATTATTGGTTCGATTAGTATAGATGATACTGCCATTGGGTTTTGTAGTTGACGGATTACCTCGTGAATTAGATTTATTATATGGAATTTTAGTTCTTTAGTCCAAACAATATGTCCTTTCAACCACATCTTTATATCCTCTCTAAGGTAAAAAGCCTGTGTCTCCTCTTGTGGACTACATATGATGGGGCTTTTTATTTTTATTTTTTAATATCAGCTTATTTATTTAGTAAAAGGTATTTATTTGGATAATCAGGAAATAATAATACCCATTATGTTTGTTATGTTGTAGTTTCTTCAATATTTGAATAAAATCAAATTGGAGTAATTTCAAGTTATTAGGAAGCAAGTACCTTTGGATATTGGATATCAAATATTTAATGACTGTGCATTATATATATTGGCTGTATAAGATTCCTTATCAATTTGTTCAATGAGCATTATTTAAATTTTTATAAAAATTTGCAATTTGAAGATTGCTATGAAAGATATCTTTTTAGTGGTGGGTTTTGGTTTTGAGATTGTAAAATTATAATTAACACTTTTTATGACTGTTATTAAACAAATTTTATATCTGACAGTATAATGAGCTAGCTGTTGTGTGATGACAATATATCTGACAGGGGAATTTTGCATTTTATACAAAGATGACGAACTTTAGAGATAAGGTTTGCATCAGCTCTCAACTCAAGCAACCTCACTTCCTTTTTTGAATAAAAATTACATTGGATCATTGATTTTTAGTTTATAGTATTTGATTAGTTGCTGACAAATTGAATATAGAGAAAAGGAAATGTTTGATATTTGTAACTTGTTTGGGGCTTTTTTTTTCCATGATATAAAGTTTCGTTGCTAATAAGGTATTGTCGTATTGATTCTTAGTCTCTGTACTCTGTTGCTGATGCTATAGGTTTTAAAGAAAACATTTAATGCTTTCTAAAATCCACAGTCCAGGTGATTCTAATTTCCGTTTTCCTTACATTGATTTTTTTTGTTTCTCTTTGAATATTTTTCAATATTTGTGGCATTATCAGTCTATGTATCTTTTGCACGTCAGTTCTATTCTTAGTTGTGTCTTGTTAGTTTATTTGGCCGCGTTTGTGAATAGTTGAAAAGTTAACTTTTAGCTTATTTCGAGTTGCCAATGTGAAAGAGCAAAACATTATTTTCTAGTATAATTTGTGGGCTCACTTGCATTACTTTACAGCCTAAGTTGGTTTATTATTTTGTCACGGGTGCACTTAGAGTAAAAACTAATAATTCACTTTAAAAAAATTTAATACTACTTTTATAAGGAAAAAAAAAAAATTACTGTCAAAACTTTAATTTTTTTTTTTTTTTTTTTTGTCACTTACTATAAAACTTTTTTTAAATAAATTATTTATAATTAGCATAAGAACTTCCATTAATTTTTTTTTATTTTTTATTTTTGGTTTTTTTAACGTAAGCACTATTTGCAGGTTCCATCAGTCCCATACTTTAATGTGAACTCTGAAAATGCCTTTCAAACTAGCGGTTTTTATCAGGAGAATGTGAAGCAATGCATTACTGGTGGGCCCTGATTTGACTCATAGGAAGATTCTCTCTGAATCTGTGTACCCTTTGTGATGACAGGGAGGAGACAGAAGACCATTTGTTTCACAATTGTAATGTGGCTAGAGTAGTATCAGTATGTTGCATTAACATTGCGGGACACTATATCATACCAGGATCTATGATATGCAGGTTATTTTTATGGCTTGACTGACTAATGTAACGAAGAAGAGTACAAAATCTTCTCTAAGGTGCTGGTGGGCAATGTGGATCCGCAGAAATAAAGGAGTTCGAAGGAATTAGTGTTAATACTTTATCCACTAATTTTACATCCAAGTCTTAATCTATAGGCATAAAGAAGCTGCGTTGGTAGGAAAGGACAGGGAGTAGCCCAAATCCAAATATAACCATATAATCGGCACACCCATACGAGTACCAATCATATCAAGCAAAAAAAAAAAAGACCTTTTCTGATTGTTGGTAAACAATCTTACAAATAAAGATGTTCACCCAACCAATGATATTTGGTAGTTTGATTAGTGGATTAGCTGTATGATGTATCATCAAAGAAACCTTTTGATATAACCAGTTCATCATGAAGCACTTGATTACTATAAAATCCCAACAAAGGTTTTCTCTTTTGATCACTGATAAGTAGCGTAAAATTGTGTACCGTGGCAGTGAAATTAAGGGTCAGAAAAGAATGCTATTTCTAACCATATATTCTTGTAAGAACTATAAAAGAAGTTCAGTCAGCTTTTCTGGAACTAGATAAGCCTTGCAGGTTTGCACTATAAAATAAATATCGAGATACTTGTATATCCTGTCTTTTAGTTTCTGCAGCAACCAGAGATTATCATTCCTAGTGTGCTTTGTGAACATCTCAATAAACAGATATCTTCCTACAGATCCAATCTTGGTAACATCAGTCACTCTCTTCCCCTTACATTCTTTTTCACTTCCACTGTTGGTAGTCTCTCAATTGCTGCCTATTGCAGAACCAGTTCCTCATCCTACTCTATGATAGATTCTCCACCAGAATTGACAGTTGAAGCATATTTTTGAAATGGTCATTGGAAGCTTCTTCCAACTGTTGTTAGATCTATTTTTTGAATTGATATGCTGTGTATTTATTCTTGGTCTTCACTGAGGTCGTCTATAACGAGTATAGTAGACAAGTATTTCTAATAACCCAAAAACAGAAAAGATACTAATTCTTTGATTTGACTAGCAACTTCCCAGATACTTCTTGATCCCAAGTTGCATGTTAGGGAATGTAATGTAAAATAGTAGATGTTGGGATTTTATAATTGCAATAAGGGACAACTAACTTCTTGGAGAATTTTCAGTCTTGTTATCTGCTTTATGTCAAGGTAGTCACCTTCCAAGAGAAAGATTAAGAGATAAAGAAATGCACAAAAGCAACAATTTCATTATTATTCAAGGTGATACAAAGAGGAATGACATGGATCTATTTATAGATAACTGGTCATAATTTAATTGACACACAAGATTCAAGACTATTGGCTCACTAATCTCTCATATGTTCTTACTAATATCACGTGTATATAAGAAATACAATTGTAATAAATGTGATTAGTGTCCTAGACTATTAATCAACTCACTCTTGCTTATCCAACTGTAACTAACTTTCCTAATCTAATTCCACCGTTGGGATCTCATCCATTTTAGCAGTCTGTGTATGCTTTGTAATGACTAGCTGACAGTACGAACATTTGTTTTAGCATTTTAACGTGGCTAGAGCAGTGCAGTTTGATTGGGTATCAAAATTGAGGATGGAGTACATCATACTAGGATCTATCAAAAGCTGGTTATTTTTATGGCTTGAAAGTAACTAATTGGAGAGAGAAATGCTAGGGACACCAATTTTAGCACAATTTTGTGCCACAACTCACCATATGGCAAGTTGTGATTGGTAAGGGTGTGTTTCCATATGGCCCACTGACACACTCTTATCAATCATAACTCACCATGTGACGAGTTGTGGCACAAATTAAATTGTGTCAAAATTAGTGTCCCTAGCATTTCTCAATTTGAGAACAAGAGTAAATAACCATCTCTAAGGTGCTGGTCACTAGCTTGTGAGCAATCTAGATCGGCAGAAATAAAGGATTTTGAAGGCACTGGTGTTAACGCTTTATCCATTTATAATTTTGCATCCAAGTCTGAATCTATATTTAGGCACAATTCACAGTTCACGAAGAAACCCATATGTGTACCAATCATATCAAGCACAAACGAAACCACACCCTATTCTTCAAAATCACTGCAATGCGTAAATACAGTACATATATAACTGAATTATAACTAAATTAGATCAGGGCATGGAAGTGGTATAACGTACAAGAAATGCATAATTATGAATCGCACCAGTCAGTTCATATATTCAGAGGGACTGAAGTTCTACAGTACCCAGCTGGCTCCTGGCGCTGTTGCGTCCACACTTGCATAGCTTAACAATGAGAGCCACAAGTAGGATCATGAGGACTACTGTCGCTGTAGCCACTCTTATGTGCAACAAGAACCATTCTTCACTGTTACCAACAACAACAAAAATTGGTATAAAAATTTGGAAAACGTTAATAAAAAGAAAATTTGAGGTATATTATTACATGTTCCGAGTCGGAGTTGGAGGAGGCGGAGGAGCTAGAGGCTGAGGGTTTGAAATTGGGCCGGGAGGCTGGAACCCTGCCATTGATGTGCTTCCTTCAATTACAGAAAAGGAAATATGAGATTTAGGGTTTTGTAAGAATACGTACTGGTGATGGAACATCATTTGTCGGGTTTACTTAAAGTCGTTCAATTTTGGTCTATTAGTATATTCTTTAACTAAAAGCATGTCTTAAAAACCCTAGAGAGAGTGAGAAGAAATCTTAAAGATAAACAGTGAAAAATAGAGGAATGGTATCTGCCACTATCTCTCTATCTCTGTGCCTGTTGCTAGCATGTGCATGTTAGGCATGTTACGGTTGGATCAAGATCCCTAGAGTTTCTAGGGCACTCTATAACATGGAGTTCTTTTAATTTTGTCCTTTTATTTTATGATGAATGGTTTAGATCAAACCATGCCATCAATCCACTTTAAAAACCTTAAAATTATTATTCCAATCCAGTTTTTCAAATTGACATGTAAGATTTTATTTTATTTTTTAAATTTAGTTTAGTTTGAAAAAAAAAATAGAAAACTTATATATGAAATTCAAATAGCGGTGTTGGCACCGTGGATGCCGAAGAACACAAGCTCCTTTAGGGAAAGGGTAAAGAAAGTTATCGAAGTTATTGGGAAGGTGTTGAAAAACTCACCAAAAGTCAAAATGAGATTTTGCTTTTATTTTCCTTCGTTCCCATGTATAAACAAATAAGGAATTCGGCCTGAACCTACATATATTGAGTTGTGGAAGAAACACATGCATGGTCCAATTGAAAACAAAGCAACAAGCTAATTAAAGAAATGAATGATTGTTGGTGGACCAGGGAAAATTTATCACCGAAGGCACAAATTTCTTTTAGGGATGAAACGTTGATAGCCTCAAAACTTGGCAATGAACACAATCTCGAGTAGCGCCGTGAAGGAGCTTGCGTTCGCCAGTGGTATGTACATGAATCGCTAGATTTCAGATCTGGGTTTTCGTCAGCCTGGTGCCATGCACAGCAGTGAGATCCGGATTTCAAATTTGGTTTTTGTTTTCTAAGTTTTTTTGCAAATTAAAATAAATTTCAAAAAATAAAATATTACATGTAAATTTGAAAAGCTGAGTTGGAATAATTATTTTGAGGTTTTTAAAGTGGATTGATCGCATGGTTTAATATGAACCATTCATTATAAAATAAAAGAACAAGATTAAAAAACCTCTAAACGTTAGAGTGTCCTAAGAATTCTAAAAGATCTTGGATCCGTTACGGTCTCCTGTGTGTGTGAGTGAGTGAGACTAACACTTCCTCATCAAGCCTCACATGTGTGTGTCTTTGAGTGAGTGTTACACACACTCTCTTAGTTAACTTGCTGTTAACTTGTTCATTTAATTTGCGTCTTGTACATGAGTCAAAAAGGAGATCAAAGTTACTCATGGCAACTAGGCCCAGTTACGTGTATTTTGTATCAATAAAGCAACACCTATATTGCTATCAATATAAAATGTAAAGTTATAGCTAATAAAACAAAAAACAAAATCAATTAAAGAATTGTAGACATGACCATGTATATTATAATTTTACATGGAGATTTTTAAAAGAAAAAAAAATGGAGAGAGAGAGTAAGAAAGAGAGGCCTGAAAAAGAGAAATGAGTGAATTATACTAAAGATTTTTGGATCTTTTCTTGGATGATGATGATTGATATAGAATTTTCAATTTTCTGGTACATTGGATGAGGGACTCATGCTGTAATATAAACACTTTATACTCATAAGTAATGAGTAATAAGGGTTTCAAAAATATGTATGTTTTTTTCTTTTAATGGAAGAATTGAATGTCCATTACAAGGATAAAACTTCTTCGTTTTCCATTCAATTCAATACAGTTTGAGGTCTAAAACAATAACTTTGAATGATCCTTTTTATATTTGAAGATCACTTAAATAGTATTTAGTTAATGTTATATATTTCAATTTATATATAATAGTTTCAATTTGTACATTTTAATATGGCTAATTTATTTAATGGTAATTGGGTTGAAATTCTATTAATTCATAATTTTTTTGGGAAACGCTAAAGTTACTAGAAAAAAAAATTAAAAAAATAACTTCCCACTACTCACGTTCAAAAAAAAAAAAAAAAAAAAAACTATCCTACCAAAGAAAAGGGAAAAATTATCCCACGTTAAAAAAAGAAAAAGAAAAAAGAAATGTCAAGCTAAACTATCCCACATTTCTTTTTTAAACTATTATATTATCAATTTTTTTTATGTGTTACTTATATCAATTTGGATTTAGATAAACATGCAAAAGCTTCTAACTGTCTATTTACTGTATTGTACATGACTACATTTAGCAGCTTCTCACACATAAATAACTTTTACTTTTCTCAGCTTCCCACATGTAAACAATTTTTACTTTTCTCTTTCTCCAATTCTCACGGCAACTTTTCTTACACCACCTATATAGCTACCTTCTCAAAAAAAAAAAAAAAAAAAAAGCTAAATTCTTATCTTAAAATAATGAGTCCCACTCTAGTAATGATAAAAATAAAATAACTAGTAAAATAACTTACTTCTCTACTTGGAATGACATAATGCATCTAATATAGTTACTATGAATGATTGAGGATTAAAATTGTAAAAAGAAATTTTGAATAAAAAAAATAAAGTTAAAACGCAAAACTGGTAAAAAAATGTTATAAAAGGGAGAGAGGTTAAGTGCACCTAACACCGGATCCTAATCCTCTCTATTGCTACTTTTAGGAACCTCGTATCAATATATATATATATATATATATATATTTTTTTTTTTTCTTTGGGTATTATTCTCTTTCAAGTTGAAACCTAGAGTTTTCGTTAAGTTTATAAAACCATTCAAGCCATTGAATCACCTGTAAATATTCACAAATATATTGTCATATTCTTAATACTTTTACATTATTTTTTTTTTTTGAAGAATTAAATTATATGTTTAATGTTGCCCCCTATCCTAAATTCCTGGCTCTGCCATTGTCTACAGTTACGGTACAATAATAGCATTTTGTGGTGCCACTATAACACAAAAGGACCTTTAGTGACATTTTTAGGACTTATAGTGGCCCTTTTTTTTTTTTGTGGCGCCACTATACCTCTTATTTTGTGTAATGCATGCTTTATAGTCTATATTCATTTTATCTTTATTTTATAGAATTGTGAAACATTTTGTTTATTTATTTTTCTTTCCAAACGTACCTTGATGTTCTTTTTAAGTGTTTCAAGAAGGACAAGTAAATTCTAATCAAGATTGACTGCCTATTCTTGTAACTTCTAGGATAATTATTTTCGTAATTAAGCCAGCTTTTTTTCTTTTTCTTTTTCTTTTTTTCAAGTATGCTGGTTTGGTTTGAGTTTGTTTGTTTTTTTTTTAATATTTAAACGCTTGTTTTGGATTAAGAGTTGTTTTACTAATAAAATAAATCGTTACAATATTTTCACAATTGTAGAAATATCAATTTCTTATAGATCATAATAAATTAATTATAAAATGAGATTGTGTCCAACCACAACTACAAATAAAAATATTGTGAAAATGTTGTAACATAGGTGTTAATTCCTTATAGAACAAAATAAAATAAAATAAATATCATATCAGGATCCACTACAACTAAAAATAAAGGCATTGTATTGTAAAAATGTTGTGACATTTTGTTGTTATCAAAGCATTTTCATAACTTTTAAGGTATAAGTTTCTTATAGGTCAAAATAAAAAAATAAACTATCAGATTGGAATCTAACACAATTGAAAATAAATGTATTGTGAAAATGTTGTAACATGTAATTGTATTACTAGGTGGTAGCTTGGTTGTTTTGATTTAGTTAAATTTGGATAGTCAAAATTCACTATTTCAAGCACAGTTTTCTTAGGCTAAATTTTTATTTTTCTTAATGCAAGGTTTAAAGTAAATAAAAAAAATAAAAATAAAAAAAATAAAAAAAAATAAAAACACATGTTTTTATGCCCCAAAAAAGGGCCCCTTTATGTTTGGGGTAGTTTCATTCTCCCTAATTTTTAAAACTAAGCAAATATCCCTTATAATTACTCTCTCAGTCAAACCATAACGAGGTCTTATGATTCCTAAAATATTCTATTGTATAATATTTAAAATATCCCCACTAAATTCTAATATCACAAAAATTTTCTTCATATATTTTGAGTTTTATGGGGTAGTTGTACTTAGAAAAGTTGGAATGGTGATATTAGATATTTTATTTGTCACCTAGAGAACGTTGATTTGCTAGGTTTAAATCTTCTAGACTTGTAATTTAATCTAATGGAAACTTCAATGACACGTTCCCTTTGTTAATTTTTTTTTCTTACTTAAAATGGTGTTCATTAAAAACTAACTAAGATAAACATCGTAACTAAAATCACAAAATGTAAAATGATAAAAAAAAAAAAAAAGGAAGTATCAATAGAAAAATCTTCATAGTGGATAATTATAGGTTTTTTTTATGAAGAACTTCGATTGTAGCATATAACATCATTCATTGTAAAATTTGAATATTGTAATACTGTCTTAGCAAAATTCAATTGCTTATTGTTGGAATACGGTGATATTTGTAATCATTTTTAGAAATTTTTAGTGAGTGAATATTGTTTGTAGAAAATAAGTTTTAAATAGCTAACATGCCAAATAAATATTCATATATTAAATTTTTGCTCTAAATAAATAAACGTTATGTTGTACTAAATAAATTATTTAGTGGGACTATTTTTTTTTTTTTTAATTTTATAAACACACACACACACAGATATATATAGGAGAAGGGGCAGGGGCGTAGCCAGAAATTTTTACAGGGGGGCCGATGTAAAGCACAAGCTTAGAATGCTAGCCATCGAGCACGCTCTATTGAGGTTTTGAGCCGCAACCGATTATTCTCTAATTCTTTTGAGGTTTGTTTCTCAATTAGCTTGCCAATATGTCATGAATAATTATTTAATTCCTCGCAACATTTCAAAGCAATTTTATGTGGGGAGTTTGGATTTTACCCTACATAACGAAGTAAAGGACAATTCATTCAATCATTCACATTTTTCCAATTATTAAAACCTGTTGAAATAAATGCATTTGATCCGGGACGACCTATTGGTTTTTTACTAAAAAGGTAGCAAGGTAGACAATATATCACATCCATTGAAGGTGAGTATTTCAACCAATCCATATGTGAATGTGATTCAAACCATGAAGATTGAAATCAACGATAATGAGTATCATCGTTGTATGGATAGTCTATATTTTTAGGTTGATATGGACCTTCTTTGAGATAAGCTCGTCAGATTTCATCTTGTTTGTTGATAGGGAATTCACATATTTGTTTACGTGATTCTGGATCACGAGCTATCTCTTTAGATTGAATTCTTGAACATTTAGAGGGGTGTTCATCAAACATTGAAGTATCAACATTTGTTTCTACAGCCACAGGTGTCCTAATTTTGAAATTGCTAACATCTTTTTTCTTAAAAAATGTATCAATTGTTTTTCGTTTGCTCATAATTCTTTTAACTTTAAGAATATGACTCAAAAATTAACCTGAAAAGAGCTTTAAAAATAAAATTTTAATTAGAAATTTTTACTTAGTTATATGAATATTATTCATACTCAAGAAAAAAAAAATTCCACTATAATTTAAACAGTAAACCCATTTTTAATACAACTTTAATTAATAATAACCCCTCAAACAAAAACAAAAATTAAACACACAAGCATTGTTATACAACATAAACTAAACAATTTAACAAGACCCATATCCACATCACATGATATCTAACTAATCAAAAATAGGTAATGAATCAAAACAATTTTACCTTAAAAACTTTGTCTTCACAAAGTGCAAAGATGGGTGTGGGCTGTGTGGCAATGCCTACTGCCTCTGCCTACAACTTTAGATCTTCCCTTCAAGACTCATCACAAACAATCTCCCCATGCCTTCAATCATGCATTTCTCTAAAAATCTATGAAAATATAAAGAGCATGTGAATATTTAAGTGTAGATAGTTGAGAAAATCAAAAAAAGACACTAAAAAGATATGAATGTCTAATGCTTAAGAAAGAAAAGAAAACACACCAGGCAGTCACCAAGTTCCAAATCCTGAAATTTGACAATGAAATATGTTGGGTGATTTGTTTTAGAAAGCAAGAAGAAAGAAAAAATTGGTCAGGAATTTTTTTTTTTTTTTTTTTAAAGACTGTGAGGACGAGGACTGATGCTGAGTTTTGGGGCTGGTACTCTGGTAGGCAGTGGAGTGGGAAGTATCAAAGAAGACAAAAAAAAGACTAAGAAGTCAAGGGAATGGGATTCAGTGGGGTGGGGGTTTTTTTATCTTTTTGACCGAAATGATAGAAATGGGGTACTGGGGTGGGTTTTTTGATATTGAGAGAAAGTGTAGTTTTATTCTTAGTGTTTGGACTTGAGTAAATGTAAGTGGGCTGTGGGTCAATTTTTTTTTTTATTTGGCGTACATAAGGCTAAAACCAAAGCTGGGCCTGAGAAAGTGGAGATATTATGGATATGGTGGGGGGGCCGGATGACAAATATTAGGGGGGCCCAATTATTTTTTATAGCTACTCTAATGGATTTTTTTTTTTTTTTTGCAGAAACCATGGCCCCCCCTCTAGGAAGGAGAATAAGATAAGGGAATACGCTCACATGCCAACACTAAAACTGCATGCCTTTAGTGGGACTATGTAGATGACTAATTACCCAACATGATAATAATATTATATACTGTTTCACAAACTAACCCAAAAACTTCTTAATGATAACAGCAAGGCACTATAGTTCTCTCTAGCTTGTCCTTACACGCTATAGTTGATCCAATATTTTCTTCTTAAAAGGATTCATTTTGAATGTTTGATCTTGAATTTTAGTAGAAAACTTGTTAGTTACCACCATAAATCTCTTATCTTACCAAGTGATATCATCATGCCACTATAATCATAGATGGTATAACAAAAACTTCACCAATAGAAAGTCCAACATGAGAACAATATCAAATTATAAAAAATACAGTAAAAAACCAATGATTTAAAATGCTCAAACATGAACCCAATCAAAAGTTGTTCTTTTTACCCCTCTTTGTTAAAAAATTCCACCAAACTCTTTCTCAATGCATCCTAAAACTATTACAATTCACGTATCAATAATCTACAACAAAACCTTTGGTCAAGAAAACCAATAAAAAATAAAAAAAATTATATATAGGACCCAAGTGGAAAAACATAGCCCTACAGTTAGTTTGGTTATTTAAATAGAATTTTTCATATTTCAAAAATCAAATCAACAAATTAAGCCACAACTCAACTCAAGTTAATAAAATCAACGTCAAGCTACTCAGAACAAGTATATAGTTAACACTAACAATACACGGTAATAATTCCAAAAAGCAATTTACAGAACCTACACATTGAGATCCTTTAGCTGGCTATCATACCAAAGAAAAGAATGAAAGCAATACAAAAAATTTAAAGTGGGTATGAAAGAAGAATGCAATGACTAATCTATGGTAGTGGGAGCCATGCCCCCGAATGTTTTTTGTTTTTTTAAATTTACTTTATCGGTAAATATTAGGCATTTGTTATGTTTTTCCAAATAGTGGAAAAATATTTGTGCTAATTTATGTGTCCCTAACCTTCTTTTGTATACTTTTTCCCCCTTCCAAGCGTAACACGTCAGCCAAAAAAATTTGTTGGTTATATCTGCTTGTAGTCTTTGTACCATGTTAATGTGATGGTTGTAGCTTTTGTTGTAGGGAAATGCTAACGTAAGTTAGCATGACCCTTTGTTGTATCATTATACTAGGGGTTTGTTTGGATACCGCTTATTTTGTTGAAACTGAAAATTTATTTCTAAACGTACTGTAGATAAAAGTAAAAGTTAGTTGAAATAGTACAGCAAAGATCATGAATAATGCCAAAAAATATAGTAGAGCCTATAAATAGTAATAAAAATAAGTTAAATAGTAAAATAATTTATAATTTTAATCCGCGTCTAAACTCTCATTGTAAGTGGTAGCTCGGCTGTTTTGCTTTTTCTTTCTTTTTTTCTTTTTTTCATGAAAGATATGCTGTTTTAATGTTTAGTCCCATGTCAGTTCTATTCTTAGTAGTGTCCTCTTAGTTTATTTGTGTACTTAGCTGCGTTTGGGAATAATTGAAAAGTTAACTTTTAGCTTATTTCAAGTTGGCAATGTGATAGAGTTGATTGCGGAGCCGCACGTTAGTCGTTTCAACTTTCAAGGGCAAAACATTATTTGCCAGTGTAATTTGCGGGCCCACTTTTTACTTCACATTATTTACTTTACAGCCTAAGTTGGTTTACATTTTCTGCTGTACTTTAATGCTTTCAATAAAAATGCCTTTGTCGTTTAGTCTAATGTGAACTCTGAATTACAGCGGGTTCAATTCACCCAAATCCTTTATAATTTTTTTTTATCATTTTTTACTTTTATTTTTTACTTCAATAGGAATTGTATCAGGTGCAATACCTTGCACTTGATCCCAATCCCAAACTAGTGGTTTTTATCAGGAGAACGTCCAGCAATGCAATACTGGTGGGGCCTGATTTGATTCATAGGAAGATTGTCTCTGAATCCGTGTACCCTTTGTAATGACAGGGAGGAGACAGAAGACCATTTGTCTCACAATTGTTTTGATATTGATCTTCGGGTTTAAGGTTTAAGAGAGAGGGGTCATGGGTGGTTGACTTGAAGGGGCGTAGTTGATAGGAATTATTGAGTTTAGAGAGTAGCAACCACCCAACCATACATACTCTAAACCCTTTTTTTGAAACTGTTGAGAGTGTGAAAAAGAAGGAGAAGCAAAACCTTTTTGTTTCATAATTGTAATGTGGCTAGAGTAGTGTCAGAATGTTGCATTAACATTGGGGACACAGTATATCATACCAGGATCTACCATATGCTGGTTATTTTAATGGCTTGACTGACCAATGTGACCAAGAAGAGTACAAAATCTTCTCTAAGGTGCTGGTGGGCAATGTGGATCCGCAGAAATAAAGGAGTTTGAAGGAATTAGTGTTAATACTTATCCATTAATTTCGCATCCAAGTCTTAATGTCTTAATCTGTAGGCACAAAGAAGCTGGATTGGTAGGAAAGGACAGGGAGTAGCCCAAATCCAAATATAACCATATAATCAGCACACCCATATGAGTACCACTCATATATAAAAAAAAATAAAAAATAAAAAACTACGACCTTTTCTGTTGTATGCATATCATTATGTGTTTGGGTAAATAGTGTTACTCTATTAACGAGTCAATGTGTAAAAGCTGTAAATACACTGCGCGCCTCATCCCAATGACTTCAATAGTCTAATTTTTGTCTTTAATAATTACTACTACTCCACTCCCTCACATGCCCCACTCAAGAGACCATTAGAAAATAAATCAATAGTAAACATACAAATAGTACTCACTTAGGATAATACAAAATAGTATAAAAGCATATTTTTTACATTTAATCCCAAAATTCGCATTAGTCAAACTCGTGTTAAAAAAAATAATAATAAGAAAAAAGAGCTACATTGCTACTATTGCTATATAAATTTATAAAGAAATAATAAAAAAAAAACTTGTGTAATATTTTAATGAGATGTAGTATAGAATAAATAAGGTAAATTTTACTAATATATCCTGAAGTTTGAGCTAATATTAACTAGGTCTAAGTCTTTTTAAAACTAGCCAATTTAGTTCCTAAAAGTAACTTAGTCCATAAACAGTTAATTATTTTTTCTCAACTGTTTCAGAGACTAAGTTAACTTTAGGGACCAAAATGATTAGTTTGAAAAGTATTGGACTTTATATGGGGTATTTTAAAAATTGATTGTTTAAAATAGAAATGATACGTTCTTATACTAAAATAGACAAAATATTTTGTACAAGTTGAAGTGAATATCACAATAATTCAATAAGTAATATAATATATAATTTAAAATTTAAGCTTTTTTTTATAACTAAAATTTAAGCTTTTAAGCTTTTTACATGAAGTTAGGGATGAAAATTTTGCTCCGTCCCGCTTGACTCGCCCCTCCCTGCTTCATCTCATGCAAGTTTTCCTTACTCCGCAAAAGTGGTAGCGCAAGGATGGGGTAAAATTTTAGTACTGCATCACGGGATAGGGCAAGGATGAATTTAGACTTTTTAAACCTAATCTGTCCCGCATTGATAAAAGTTAAATTGTAAATTGTCTTAGCATTTCACTAATCTCTCGTATGTTCTTACTAATATCACATTTTTATAAGAAATACAATTGTGATAAATGCGATTAGTGTCCTGGACTGCGTATCAACTCACTCTTGCTTATCCAACTGTAACTAACATTCCTAATCTAATTCCACCCTCGGGATCTCATCCATTTTAACAGTCTTTGATGCTTTGTAATGACTAGCTGAAAGTACGAACATTTTTTTTTAGCATTGTAATGTGGCTAGAGCAGTGCTGTTTGATTGGGCATCAACATTGAGGACAGAGTACATCATACCAGGATCTATCAAAAGCTGGTTATTTTTATGTCTTGAAGGAAACTAATTTGACAAGAAGAGTAGATAACCATCTCGAAGGTGCAGTTCACTAGCTTGTGGGAAATCTAGATTGGCAGAAATAAAGGATTTTGAAGGCACTGGTGTTAACGCTTCATCCATTTATAATTTTGCACCCAAGTCTGAATCTATATTTAGGCACAATTCACAATTCACGAAGAATCTAGGTTGGAAGGAAAGGAGTACAGTGAGTAACCAAAAGCGATGCAAATCCAATTATGAACATATTAAGCAGCGGACCCATATGTATACCAATCATATCAAGCACAAACGAAACCCCACCAGATTCTTCAATCATTACAACACGTAAATACAGTACATAACTGAACAAGATCAATACAGTACAGAATAATATACACCTTACAGAATTTGCAACCATATTAGGCTCAAGTATTATAACCTACAAGAAATGCATAATTATGAATCGCACCAGAGCTCAACGTGGAACGAGGCTAAGCCAAAGCCTCAGTCAGTTCATATATTCAGAGGTAGACTGAAGCTCGATATCGCTTTGGCTTCTGCTATTGCGTCCACACATGCATAGCTCAACAAAGAGAACAAAAAAGAGGATCATGAGTACTACAATCGCTGTAGCGAATCTGATGTGCAATAGCAACCATTCTTCACTGTTACCAACAACAAAAATTGGTATATAAAATTGGGAAACGTTAATAAAAAGAAAGTTTGAGGTATATTATTAGCTGTTCCGAGTCGGATCGATGGAGTGGGAGGAGGCAGAGGCAGAGAGTTTGAAATTGGGCTGGGAAGCTGGACCCTGCCATTGATGCGCTTCCTTCAATTGGAGAAAAGAGAATATGAGATTTAGGGTTTTGTGGGAAAACGAACTGATGGGACGTCATTTGTCGGCTGTAAGAAAAGTGGTTCACTTTTGGTTTATTAGTTTATGCAAAAGATAAAAAGTGTCTCACCAGGCCTCACATGTGTGTGTCTTTGAGTGAGTATTACACCCTTAGGCAGCGTTTGGATAGCGGCTGTGTCCCAATGTTTGCGTATTCAGTTTTTTTTTTTTTTTTTTTTTTTGGAGAAGTGATGTTGACGTCTGTCAGTGTGTTACTGTTTATATTACTATTTATAGCTGTTTACGTATTATTTATATACTATTCACGCACTGTTTACAAATCCACTACCACTTTATTAAAAAAAAATATTAAAAATAGGTTCTACAGTACTATTTACACATTTAAAAATTATTTTGTTACAGTGTTTTTAGTTTATAATTTTCAATTTTCAGCTGTATTCAAACGGACATTTAGGAATAGAAATGGGTCGGGTTCGGGCCAAATTTTTTTTATACCCAGACCCAACTAGTGGGGCTTGGACCTGCGACCCAGACCAAGACTAGGACCAAGCCCGATTATTAAACGATTTTTTTTGGTGGGCCCTACGGGTCCGTTCAGTCACTTCTACTGCCTATTTAGAAGCCCAATCCAATCCAATCTTAAAAAAAAATTAAAAAAAAAAAAAATTACGGCCATAGAAATCACAACCACAAACTATTTAGATCACAAACATAAACAAAATTACAAATCACACTCATAAAAAAAAAATACAAATTACAAACAGAAACTATTTTTAATCTTCAATATGATATTGTTTTATTTCAAATACAATTTATAATTTTTTTTTTTTTAAAAGAGAGGACAAAACAAGGGATATAGGTGATTTCAAGAATGGTTCTAGAGACTTCAAGCATTTATAGAGACAGCAATTTTGGTGGCGTTTATGGATTATGGTAGCGAGTTGAAGCAACAAAGAGATAAGATCATTGAGAGGCTTTATGCTGCGATGACGCCATTTCAGTCTTGCTATCAAATTTGCAATGAGAATGATGGTGTAACATCGGCAATGAATCGAAGACGACGGCATTGAGAGATGACAACGGCAGCAAGGATTTGGATTTGTAATGTGGTTTGTTCAAAGATTTGCAAAAGTAGGTATCCGAGGATAATGTGTGAGAGCCTTTGTGTGTGTGTGTGTGTGTGTGTATGTGTGTGAGAGAGAGAGAGAGAGAGGCGGCTAAGAGGTGAGGGTTAGGGTTTGTAGGTGGCCGACAACAGTGTGTGAGAGCCTCTATGAGAAAGTGAGAGAGAGAAAGAGAGAGAGAGAGGGACGGCCGAGAGGTGAGGGTAAGGGCTAGGGTTTGGGAAATGAAATCTGATAGGAGAAAGAGAGTATTTATATCTAGGGTTTTTTAAAAAATATATTATATATGTATACGGGTCAGATTCGGACCTGGTATGCATAAAACCCGGACCAGACCTAGACCCATTCTGGATTTTTTTTTTAAATTCATATTCGACCCTGTTATTTATCGGACTGGGTAAAATTCGGCCCATTAAGGTCGGGCCAAGCCGAGTACCCGCGGGTCAGACTTTTATTGCCATCCCTATACACACTTACACTCTCTTAGACTCTTTATTAACTTGTTCATTCAATTTGTCTTGTACACAAGTCAAAAAGGAGATCAAATTTACTCATGGAAACTAGGGCCGGTTACGTGTATTTTATATCCAAAAAGCAACACCTATATCGCTATCCATAAAAAAAGTGAAGTTATAGCTAATAAAAAAACAAACAAAATATAATAAAGAATTGTAGACATGACAATGTATATTATAATTTTACATGGAGATTTTTAAAAAGAAAAAAAAAAATGGCGAGAGAGAGAGTAAGAAAGAGAGGCCTGAAAAGGGAAATGAGTAAAATAATAGACGGGTATTTATAGATGGAATTTGTGTGTGTGTGTGTGGAAAGTGATGATAACATTACAAGGATTGTGATTGGGCAAAAAATACTTTCCAACTATGTATTGACAAGTGGTTCCATGGTTATACTAAAGATTTTTGGATCTTATCTTGGATGATGATGATGATTGATATAGAATTTTCAAATTTCTGGTACACTGGATGAGGGACTCATGCTGTAATATAAACACTTTATGCTCATAAGTAATAAGGGTTTCAAAAATGTGTTTTTTTTTTTTTCTTTTAATGGAAGAATTGAATGTCCTACAAGGATAAAACTTCTTAGTTTTCCATTCAATACAGTTTGAGGTCTGAAACAATAATTTTGAATGACCTTTTTATATTTGAAGATCACTTAAATAGGATTTAGTTAATGTTATATGTTTTAATTTTATATATGAGAAATGATATGTCCACAACATTTTTACAATATTTTCACAACAAATCATAGGTGGCAAATTATTACTGGTTGTTATTGTTGGGGCAAAAAAGTAATCTTAGTGTTAGGTTCAAATTTGAACCAATAACAACTAACCACCTATGATTTGTTGTGAAAATATTGTGGACGTAGCATCCCTCTTTTATATATAATACTTACAATTCGTACTTTTTAATATGGTTAATTTACTTAATGGTAATTGGGTTAAAATTATGTTAATTCATAATTTTTTGGGAAATGCTAAAGTTACTAGAAAAAACTTACAAAATTAATGTAGTAATGAATATGATTGGTAGCATTTCAATAAAATGAATAACAGTGAAAAAAATGAATATGAACTGTGCAAAAGCTTAAAGCTAAGCTAAACAAGAGTGACTAAATAACTCAATTTTATCTGGATAAAACGATGGTTTCTTTCTGTCTCCCCCACTACCAAGGGTAAAACAAACACAAAATAAAGCTAGCTTTCACCTATAAAAACAAGGAGAGAGAGAGAGAGAGAGAGAGAGTTTTAACACAAATCTAAAGCAAAGCCAAACTTGAAAGAAACAGAGAAGAAGGTCCAGCGCAGCTACCAAAAGAAAAAAACTTGAAAATTTTAATTTTTATGCTTTAAATGGAGAGTGGAAAAATTTCTAGTATTAAGTACCCAAAAAATGAGGTTTGAGAATTTTTGTTTTTATCTGCTAATTTTAATTTTGTTTTGTTGAGAGAGAAAGAGAGAATAAGTGATTTTCTAGCTTCTGTTTGTAAAAGACTAAGTTCTACCCTCTAAAACTCCCACAGAGAGAAAACCAATTGTTAGTTACATTAGATGAAGAAAAAAAATAACCCTCCTTCTTTTTTCTTTTTCTTTTTTATTTTTTATAGGAGTGACTTATGTCGCCAGACAACAAATAAAAACATTTATTAGGGGTACCATTTACATCCATTGTCAAATTATTTATTAGGTGGTTTATAAAAATTGCAGTAATTTTATCATTTTCATTTAAAAAAATTATTTTTTATCTATTAATTAGTAGAGCTGGCCTTGTGTATAGGCAAATCACCGATCTTAAGCACACCATGTAAGCAAGCCCTAAATCACGATTTCCAAAACTACGGGCGAGAGAGTAGTGTATTGTACAAATATCTGGAATTTTCCAAACCTTCTTTAAGCATCAACTAGAGACTTATGTTCATACAAAAGATCGAGAGATCAAAGTGAAGTTGCTGCATCTAATTTACAATCAAGTTACTAGTACAAATCTTTAACAAATTTTTCGAAGTCACAAGTGGGGAGTTCGTGTGCAAGTATAGAATAGAAGAGTTCATGTATCTTGGAGTTATGCGTGGTCATAATTAGTAAGATCCACATGAAGTAGTATTAGATTTACGGTTAAAATTTTTGTACAAACTTCTATTTTATTATAATGGATTTGTTACCTTGAAGATTGACAGTTAATTCCCCTCAAGTTTTTATTGTGAAATGGATCGTTTCATCTATTTTCCTAGGTCGTTATTAATTTTGGTGTATATGTGTGATCCATGTTTGTGTGATGTTATTCAATAGGTAAATTTAATCATTTAACCGCATACATCTAACCTAACCCGAGAGTGAGATGAAAATTGGAACATGATCAGATGAAGTATATGTTAGATGGTACACTCTTGAATCTGCAAACTTCATGAACCAGTTGTTAGTGACCAAGCACCTATCAAGGCTCTCCCAAATTGAAATTCCATTTTCGAAGTGCTTGTTACAAGTATATTTTGAGCCCTCGAAACCCAAGTCCATGAAACCACATTCATCAATCATCTCCCTAAATTGCTACATCTGATTATGAGGCCGGATTACATGGATCTATTTATAGATCACTAGCTATAATTGATTTAATTGACTCACAAGATTCAAGACTATTGGCTCCCTAATCTTTCCATATGCTCTTACTAATATCATGTTTTTATAAGAAATACAATTGTGATAAACGTGTTTAGTGTGTTAGATTACTAATCAACTCACTCTTGCTTATCCAATTGCAGCTAACTATAACTAATTTTCCTAATCTTATTCCACCCTTGAGATCTCACCATTCTAACTGTCTGTATATGCTTTGTAATGGCAAGGGACAGTACATAGAACATTTGTTTTAGCATTCTTTATATATAGTAGTAGAAGTTATAACTCAATTTCTCGTTTTCTTTCAAATCTGAGAAACCAACATCTAAGAGAAGTTAAACTCAAGGTGCTGGTCACTAGCTTGTGGGCAATTTGGAATTGACTGGTAGAAATGGGCCATGGGAAATATGGGCAGAAATAAAGGGTTTTCCGATTTTGAAGGCCATGGCCAAAATGGGCAGAAATAAAGGATTTTAAAGGCACTAGTGTTAATGCTTTATCCCATTATAGTTTTGCATCCAAATCTGAATCTATATGTAAGCGCAATTCACGAAGAGGCTAGGTTAAGAGTCTAAATTCATTTTTTATTAAATGAAAATAAATTTTATTAGATGAAAATAAGCATTTTGCAATTACTCTAAAAAATAAAGGAGTATCTGATCTAACTCTGCACAAATATGGCCTATCCATTGTGTGTAAGATATAGTTGAACAGTAAAATTTCTCTTTGCCAAAGAGAAGATGCGGGTTCGATTCCCGCTATCTGCCCTGGGTAATGGGTTCATTTTTTTTTTTTAAGGATAAAGAATTAAGTAGAAGGAAAGCACGGTGAGAAGCCAAAAGCGATGAAATCCAAATATGAATATATTAAACACAATTCATAACTGAACAAGAACAATAAACAGTACAGAACAATACACCGTATAGAAGTTGCAACCTTATTTATTAGGGTTAGGTATTTAAAAACCTAACTAAATTAGATCAGAGCGTGGAATTATAACTTAAAAGAAATCCATAATTATGAATCGCACCAGATTCAGAAGTTCCACATGGGACTGATAGAGGCTAAGCCAAAGCCTCAGCCTCAGTCGTTCATATATTCAGAGATGGACGGAAGTTCGATAGTGCTTTGGCTTCTGCTATCGCGTCCACACTTCCTAGCTTAACAATGAGAGTAACAACGAGGATCAGGAGGATAACTATCACTATAGAGACTTTGATATGGAGATAACTCCATTCTTCAGTACTGTTACCAACAACAACAATAACAGCAATAACAGCAACTACATCAACAACAAAAATGGGTATAAAAAATTGGGAAGTCCAATAAAAAGAAAAATTGTGGTATATTATTACTTTTCAGAGTCGGAGGAGGAGGAGGAGACTGAGACCAAAATAACTGTGGCGGGGGAGGCTGAGAGTTCTGGAAACTTTCAATCGATGTGCTACTGCTGCCTATTATTGGAGGAGAGAAAGAATTGTTAGGGTTTTATGGAAGACGATAGATTGGTGGTGGGGACGTTATGTTAGTTTTCTGTGTGAGTGAGTGTAACACTCTCCCAGCAAGGCTCGCATGTGTGTGCGTAAATGAGTGTTACACTCTCTTAGCGAGGTTTAGATGTTAACCGTTAACTTGGTTATTTACTTTGTTTCTTGTATAGGAGTCAAAAAGAAGACAAAAGTTGCTCATGGCAAGTGCTAGCTACCGGATAACTGATGCGTTGTTTATGCTTTTCTAATCTACTCTTTTTCTTTTTCTTTTTCTTTTTTGGTAAAGTTCTTGGCTAGTCTAATTCTTGTGTGTTTATATATGAAGGTGTTCCAAATTGCATAAAAATTGGATTATGTCTACATTTAGACATTTCCAATTCATACCACCACTAGAAGCAATCTAATATCATTTATTTTAAATTTCGTCCTATATATAATCGAAGTTATTGTTGACTTCAATATTAGGCTTGGCTTATTCAAGAGGAAATCACTACAGGAAATTGGCATGGCTTCAAGTCCTCTAGAAATGGCCCAACTTTCACTCCCCTCTTCTATGCGGATGATCTTATTCTCTTTACAAAAGCCTCCAAAAAAAGGTTGCCTTGCTATCAAGAGAGTTCTCGACACCCTCTAAAAATGTTTCAAACCAAAAAATAAACCACTCCAAATCAAAAATCTTCTTCTCTCCCTACACAGCCCCCCAAAAGCATTGAGATCATTGTTGATGAGTTTGGAATCTCAGCCTCTAGGGACTTAAAAAAATATCTTGGAGCTCCAATCATCACCAATAGAAGAAATACAAGAGCTTATGATCGATAAGCTTGCCAATTGGAAAGAAAATTCTCTTTCCTTGGTGGCTAAGGCGCCTCACCCTTATTAACTCTGTCACCATTGCCATCCCCACCCACCTCATGCAATGCAATCTCCTCCCTCCTAAGATTTGCAAAGAGATTGATAAGCTTAACTGCAATTTCCTTTGGGGCGACTCAATTCAAAAGAAGAAGATTCACCTAAAGATTGGGATTTGGTTGATAGACCTAAGTTCCTTGGTGGCTTAGGGATCAAAAAAGTCTCCCCCAAAACAAAGCCCTCCTTGCCAAAGGATCTTGGACCCTTCATTCAAACTCCTCAAATCTTTGGGCAGACATTCTTAGAAGAAAAAATCCTAAAAATCTCCCCGCCTTCAAGAAAATCTCCTCCAATTGGCATAGTCTTACAAATGCTAGTCACATCTACGACGTAGGCACTGGTTGGCTCATCAACAATGGAACATCTATAAACTTTTGGAGTGAAAATTGGTGGATTTGTCAAAACTAATATCAAATAAAAAGATATAGAGTGTAGTTGTAGTAATTGGCTACAACAAACTTTGTCCTTGTTTAAAAGTCACATGGCTATTAGATAAGTCATATAACATTAAGTACACATGAATAATCATTTGAATCATTGCATAAGAGAATGAAGGATTTTTTTTCTCTAAACTGATATAGAGAAAAATTATATTCTTTATGAAAAGAAAAGTGTATGTGATCAAAGCAAAATAGTATCAAAATATAGGGCCTTTGGGAGCATTGTAGCAACTAAAGGCTTGGTTAAGATTTCTTATGAGTATGTTTGGAACAAAGCGAAATTGGTGGTGAAAGTTATGCTTTAGACCCCAATTTTACGTTTTATGTTAATTTTAAACTAATTATCAAATTAAGCCCAATCGTTAATGAAATTAGTCAATTAATATATGCATGGCTACATAATCAAAAAACATCAAATCTCAAACAATCAATCACACCCATAAAAATACCAGAGGAGTTCAAGGAGAGAAGCACCCAAAAACCATGCAAAAAATTCTTTGGGTCCTATAACATCAAACGATCCACTAAATACAAATTGTTACATTACAAATCACTTACAGAACCGGTGAAGGGACGTCAATTGTTACAGTACAGATATTAGTTCACTTTTGGTTTATTAGTTTATGATTTAACTAAAAGCATGTATTAAAAATTAGACATGGCAAAATGGGCGGGTCGGGTCAGGTCGGGTCGGGTCAGGTCGGGTCAAACGGGTCACGGGTCAAAAACGGGTCATCTTAAGCGGGTTAAAAACGGGTTCGGATCAATCGGGTTGCAGGTCGGGTCGGGTTGACCCGTATTGACCCGTATTTTTCACATGATTTTTTTTTAATAAATAAAACAACATGTATTTGTCATTTGAAAAGTTATGCAACAAATTATTTTATGTAAAATGCATTATTTTGTCTTCATCACTTATATCAAGAATGAATTCAGTTAAACTTATTCAATAATTTTAAAATTATACAATCCTAACATTGCTATCTAAAATAAAATAACACAAACATAAGTAAAACAAATACACATATTTTATTTCTGCACAATATCAATATTCCAAAATATAAAACAAAATTATAAATGACTTATTGGATAACTTATTTAATAAAGAATAAAAACATATAAGAAATTTACAATATTGAAAATTAATTTTATAATCTATTATCAATTGTGGTTGGCACTCTATTTCAATTTGAGATATACATTAAAATTGGATTGCTTACTTATTTATACATGGTCTCTTTTATGAATATCATATCATTGTTAAGCAACACACACTCTAGGAAATATCATAATTTATTTTGAAAAGCCGTCTATTTTGGGCATAAATTGTTAAAAAATGAGTCTAAGCATTCATAATTTATGCTAATTTGATACTTTGGTTTCACTATTTTTATACTTGTAAATGTTTCTCACACATGTCTACAATTCTAAATCTATATTTTTAACTCTACTGTAACCATATTATCTTGGCATGTATTTTGTTATTTAATATCTAAAAATCTTTACTCACTACAGAATATTCAACCTTTTATCTTTCAATTAATTGGCATATGTAAATGTATCAATTGTTTCCTTAAAACTCATACAAACAATTAAACTATTATTGTCTTAATTTTACCCCTTTTTTTTTACCAAAAAAAAAAGTTTTAAAAAAGTGATTCGGGTTCGGGTCAGGTTGCGGGTCGGGTCGGGTTGACCCGCAAAAAACTCAAAAAACTCGGGTCGGGTCACGGGTCAACCCGTTTTTGTTTCGGGTCAAAAAAATCGGGTTCGGGTCGAGTATTTTTCGGGTCGGGTCGGGTCAAAAAATTTTGACCCGTTTTGCCATGTCTATTAAAAATCCCAAAGAGATTGAGAAGAAATCCAAAAGATAAAAAGTGAAAAATATAGGAATGGTATCTGCCACTATCTCTCTATCTCTGTGTGTGTTGCTAGCATGTGCATATGAAGGATGTTACAGTCTCCTCTGTGTGTGAGTGAGTGAGACTAACACTTTTGTTGTATATATAGGTATATACAAGGATAGATTATAATAATGATATTTGAGTTTGGAGAATATGGTTTCATAAAGTGAGAATTCAAGTTCTGAAATTTTCTAAGCAAAAATTCAAAGATCTGAGTTTTCTAGAATTTTCTAGAATTTTTTGCAGAAATTTCTGGTAACTATTTAGAAAGGTAGAAGAGGTTTCAATTTTTGTTAACTATTTAATGAAAAAATAATTAACTCTTCATACATGCCTTTTCATGAAACATACATGCCTTTTCATGAATAAATGATTATGTTCACTTGAAAAATAACTAACTCTTCATGCATGCTTTTTCATGAAACATAACCCTATGGGTATGAATAGAGGCTTATGTTCACTTGAAAAATAATTAACTCCACAAAAGATTAAGTTTGAGAGAAACACAAGAAATCATGTAGTCATATTTCAGAATGAAAGTTGAAAGACACCTATCATTATACATGATAGAACATCAATCAAGTGAGACATATATCATTACAACCTAGTGGGGGATTATTGTATATATAGGTATATACAAGGATAGGTTGTAATAATGATGTTTGAGTTTTAAGAATATGGTTTCATAAAGTGAAAATTCAAGTTCTGGAATTTTCTAAGTAAAAAATTAAAAATTTGAATTTTTTGGAATTTTCTAGAATTTTTTTTGCAGAAATTTCTGGTGATTGTTCAGAAAGATTGAAGAGGTTTCAATTTTTGTTAACTGTTTTATGAAAAAAATAATTAACTCTCCATACATGCATTTTCATGAAACATACGTGCCTTCTCTTGAATAAAGGCTTATGTTTACTTGAAAAATAACTAACTCTCTATACGTGCATTTTCATGAAACATAACCTTATAAGTATAAATAGAGGCTTATGTTCACTTGAAAAGTAATTAACTCCACAAAAGAATGATTTTGAGAGAAACACAAGAAATCATGTGGTCATATTCCAGAATTGCTATCTGTAGCTTAATATCTTGGTTGTATCCTGGAAACACATTTGAGATAACCCTTTAGCAATAAAAGTGTGGGGGGGCAAATATTGTCTAAGAAAAATGATATTATGCCTCCAAGTTATCTATTTTCTATTTGTCTTTTGTGTTAATCTTTTTCTTCCATTTTTACTTTGTGTAATATCCCTAACAATCTTAGACAATATTTGACTACAAGACAAGGATTAAATGATGGTACAACTTTGAAGATGTTGAACTATGGTTTGGTGAAATTGGATCTTTTTTATGGAACCAATTTTACAGAGTAGAAAGAGTAATTGGCTTAGATTTGAAGAGTTGTTCAAATGATGAATCAATCATAAAGAAGATTCAAAGGAATAGGCTTAAAGAAACAAGTTTCTTTGTTGGCAAGACAAGGTGAATGTATTAAAAAACATGTTCCTAGATTGAACATTGAAGTTACGAATTTCTTGTTCATGGGAAATCTGAATTTCAAATTGATTGATAAGTTTCTTTGTTAGAATATTTTTGCATGTATTGCAAATTTATTTGAATTGAGATATAAGAATGAAATTTTAACATTTTTCAATGTTATAAAGTGAAGTAGAAAATCTAAAGGGTGGGAATTTAAACTCTTAAAGTAATAGAGTATATGAATATTTTCCTAAGTGGTTTTCTAAACTATGTGGAGACATTAAGAAACATGTCGAAAGATTTCACTTTAGATCAATTCAAACCACATCACTGAATTGAAGAGGAAGGTTTGATTAGAGGTGTATCTAACACCGATTCTAAAGTGAATATAATCAATGTTAAAATTTGAAGTTCTAGAAAGAACAATAAACACTTGAATGTGAATAAGAGTGTAAATTGTTTTAGATAAACAACTCTAAGGATCCCAACAATGACAAGTAGAATGTCATGTTTCCTTTTTGGAAAGAAAGATCATTACATTTAAGAATGTAAGTTCTTAAGAATAAGAAGGATGAAGATGAAAATATCAATGAAGCAATTGTCATTAAGGACATTATTGCTATGGTGAGTGATGTACATAATAAAGATCACTATATTTCATATGGCTGTAATTACAGATCCTTCTGATTGGTGTTTTGATTCAGGTGCAATGTTACATGTGTGCAACTACAAGGCACAATTCAAGGCTTATGAGGAGTCTTCCATAGAACTAGAGGTACTTGTGAACATCCACCATAAGACAAAAGTTTATGAAAAGTGCATTGTTGAAGCGAAATTGAGTTTTGACAAGAAATTCACTTGTTACCAATGCTATATTTTCATGTACCTAATATCAAGAAAAGTAAATTTGTTATTTAAAAATGGTCTTGTCCAAGAATGGGATATTAGTAAGCAGTGGATATGCTACTATCTGAGTGTTATTTATCAATATGTTTTGGTTGTGCTTATTTTGTTGATTCGTTATTTGTGGCATACTAGAATGAGACTTTTAAATTTCAAATTCTTGAAATTTATGTCAAAGCATGATATAATTTATATTAGCATGATGATTTGAATTGAATTGTGTATTAACTAGAAATGATGAATATTTCTAAATGTATGTTATTCTTTGTGAGGAACATGTCGTAATACACCAAAATGTAGTCCCTTACATACCCTAATAAAATAGTTTGGTCAAAAGAGAAAACTCTATTTGATATAGTATATGCTATATGCATAATAGAGTTTTATCTCAAAGGTATTTCATATGTGTTATGAAATGAGAATGTGACCAAATGCTTATCATTTTAAACTATGGAGGTGTTTAATCTTTTGTAAATGATAGACCAAAGAGGACTAATTAGTCAAAGAGCTATATAAAGTTTTATGTAGGTTTTAAGTAAATTCAAGGGCATGTAGTTTATTAGACTTAATGTCTAATATAAGAGTAAAATCAAAGGATATTGAATTTATTGAGTTTAACTTCAAAGATGATTTCAAGGATACCTCAATACCTACTTAAACACGAGTAAATGACTCCAATCTTAAATATCACATTAAGTGATATTAAAGATTTAATTATGGTTCACCAAGTGAACAAAGATGGAGTCAAAGTTTGAGAAATAAAAAGGATTTTAATCCAAATTTTATTTCATGTGAAGCTCTTGTTTACCTTGTTAAAGGTAATAAAAGTGTAGTCCTAATTAAATACCCATGGTATTCTTGAGGGAAGTGATCCTAAAGTTTGAGAAAGTTTTGTGCTTTTAAAAAGATGTAGCTTTCTATTGTAAAAGTTATTAATGATGAGATAGACTCGATATTATTTAACAATAATTGGGTCTTAATGGTTCTACCTTTAGTTTCTAAATCAATCAGTTGTGAGTGTGTATTAGAATAAATTATAAAAACTTTTGGTCTAAGGTTAAAATTAAAAGGTTTGAAACAAAGGGAAGAAGATAGATTTTTGATGTCTAAACACTAGTAACTATTTGTGTTATTAGTTTGATATCTTTAAAACCATTCATATAATTTTAAGGAAATTCACTATATTCTATTATTACATTTTGATATATGTAATTATAATGTGTGTATATATGTGAATTTTGGAATGGTTAAGAACCCAAATTGTGGGGTTTAGAAACTCAAATTGTGGAATTATGATATCCAAGAGAGTGTGGGGTATAACCCTTAAACGAGTCATGGACTCATAAGAATGCTAATGTGCATCAAAGATGTGCTTGATAAAAGTATTAAGAATTAACATCAAGAGATGTTAAATTCATTGTGATTAAATTCCGCCATATGTGGTAGATATCTCGAGTTTAAACAAGCACATATTGTAATCCTATTTTGAAAGTACCTCTTTATGAAATAAAAAGAGTACAATAATGAAATATTAGATTGTGTCTCTACTTATAATTTGAGTATGTATCATATAGATGTGAAGTGACTTTCATAAAAAAAAGTGATCTTAATAAGGAAGTTTGCTTGAAAGACTTGTGGATTTGTGTTTTCTTAATTAAATGAAAGTTTTTTTTTTTTTTTGAGATGTGCACTATATTAATCTCATTTTGAGATTTATGTTATCTCATTTTGTTAAAATTTGAGTAATCTCATTGTGTTAAGATTAGTGATTTCTCATTCTTTTGGGAATTGTGTTATCTCATTGTGTTGATATTAGTATTGAGAACTAGCATCTTAGATTTTAATATCTTTAAAAAGGCAAAGACACTTTGATCTCAATATTAAATAAAGAGATTACTGGAAGGGTGGATGCACAGCTCAAGTTTTCTAGTATATTAAGTACATATTGCATATCATGTATGGAACTAAACTAGACATTGCCTTCACAGTATGTAGACTTTCAAAGTTTCTAAAATTTGAGATTGATCACTATAAAGTACTTAATTGTGATGAATATCTATTATATAGAATATTCAAGTTTAATTCTATTATTGATGTGAGTGATAATATCTATATCTAGTTAGATAATCGCTACATGTGGGGGTGCTATGTGTAAGCATTAAAAAAAATAAAGTGTATTCCGTACTCTACTACATAATTAAATTGAGAGTATTGATTATAATGGTAACAAGCAAGGAAAGATAATGGCTAAGGTTTTGATAAATGTCATGGCCACGACCATAGCAAGCCATTCCTTGTACTGTAGTTGTGAAACCACAATGCGTATGGTATACATGAGTTGTATACAATGTGAACTTAGACTTAAAAGTCTAAGACAAGAATACGTAAGACAAGTCAAATGTGGTTGGACTAGTCCATTGCCTACGTAATTTTATATATAAAATAGGTCATTTACCGAAGTGTGTCTCGAGACTTGGTATGGATAACATCTATTGGAATGGCACTAAAACTCTTCTTTTAAGAGAATCACTAATAGTGGAAACCCAACCTCAAACTGATTATATCTAAGAGGTTTAAAGGGTAACAATAAGCTATTGATACATGGTTAGTAAGAGTACTAAATTTGTATCTCATTCAGGATGGATTAGTGCAGACTGTTACAATGAAATTGAGGATAAGTTTTAAACTCTTAATGAAGTTCATAAATCATAAATGTCTGTGTAACAGGAACAAAAGAAGAAACTTCACCCTTGTGAACATAGGAGTGGTGCTGCTTCTAGTAAAAGTAAAAAGGTTTTCTCTTGTACATGTTCACTAAACTAGGTAGAACAGAAGGCCATAATAGTGCTAACAACTAAGATTTCTAAATGTGTTGTGGATGTTCTCATGTGTGTGTTGTTTCCGATTTCAACACATAAGAGTTTTGGTTTAAGCACCAAGCCATCATTAACTCTATTGATATCTTAAGCAATTACACTAAAGGGAGGTTTAAGTTGAAAGAAACCTTTCATTATGCATGATAGGATATCAATCAAGTGAGACATATATCATTACAACCTAGTGGGGGATTATTGTATATATAAGTATATACAAAGATAGGTTGTAATAATGATATTTGAGTTTGGAGAATATGATTTCATAAAGTGAAAATTCAAGTTCTGGAATTTTCTAAGTGGAAATTCAAAATTTTGAATTTTTTGGAATTTTCTAGAATTCTTTTGCAGAAATTTCTGGTGATTATTCAGAAAGGTTGAAGAGGTTTCAATTTTTGTTAACTGTTTTATGAAAAAAAATAATTAAGTCTCCATACATGCCTTTTCATGAAACAAACGTGCCTTTTCTTGAATAAAGACTTGTGTTCACTTGAAAAATAACTAACTCTCGATACATGCATTTTCATGAAACATAACCTTAGAAGTATAAATAGAGGCTTATGTTCACTTGAAAAGTAATTAACTCCATAAAAGAGTAAGTTTGAGAGAAACGCAAGAAATTATGTGGTCACTTTCTAGAATTGCTACCTATAGAACTCAACATTTTGGTTGTAACCTAAAAACAAATTTGCGATAATCCATTAACAACAAAAGTGTGGGAGGCAAATATTGTCTAAGGAAAATGATATTGTGCCTCTAAGTTATCTATTTCCTATTTTTCTTTTCTGTTAATCTTTTTCTTCCATTATTACTTTATATAATATCCCCAACAATCTTAGACAATATTTGACTACAAGACAAGGAGTAAATGATGGTACAACTTTGAAGATGTTGAACTATGGTTTAGTGAAATTAGATCTTTTTGATGGAACCAATTTTACACAGTAAAAAGAGTAATTGGCCTGGATTTGAAGAGTTGTTCAAATGATGAATCAATCATAAAGAAGATTCAACAGAATAAGGCTTAAAGAAACAAGTTTCTTTGTTGGCAAGACAAGGCGATGATTCTTTCACATTACGAATGCATTGAAAGTCATGTTCATAGTTTGAATATTGAAGGTACGAATTTCTTGTTCATGGGAAATCTGAATTTCAAATTGATTGATAAGTTTCTTTGTTAGAATATTTTTGCATGTGTTGCAAATTTATTTGAATTGAGATATAAGAATGAAATTTTAACATGTTTCAATGTTATAAAGTGAAGTAAAAAATCTAAAGGATGGGAATTTAAACTCTTAAAGTAATAGAATATATGAATATTTTCCTAAGTGATTTTCTAAACTATGTGAAGACATTAAGAAACATATCGGAAGATTTCACTTTAGATCAATTCAGACCACATCACTAAATTGAAGAGGAAAGTCCGATTAGAGGTGTATCTAACACCAATTCTAGAGTGAATGTGAACAATGTTAAAATTGGAAGTTCTAGTAAGAACAATAAACACTTGAATGTGAATAAGAGTGTCAATTGTTTTAGATAAAGAACTATAAGGATCCCAACAATGACAAGTAGAATGTCATGTTTCCTTTATGGAAAGAAAAACCATTACTATGGTGAGTGATGTACGTAATAAAGATCGCTATGTTTCATATGGCTGTAATTACGAATTCTTCTACTTGGTGTTTGATTCAGGTGTAATGTAACTACAAGACACAATTCAAGGCTTATGAGGAGTCTTCCATAGAACTAGAGGTGCTTGTGGACATCCACAGTAAAACAAAAATTCATGGAAAGTGCATTGTTGAAGTGAAATTGAGTTTTGGCAAGAAATTCTCTTGACCAATGCTATATTTTCACGTACCTAATATCAAGAAAAGTCAATTAATTTGTTATTTAAAAATGGTTTTGTCCAAGAATGAAATATTAGTAAGCAATGGATATGCTACTATCTGTGTTATTTATCAATATGTTTTGGTTGTGCTTATTTTGTTGATTTTTTATTTGTGGCATGCTAGATTGAGACTTTTAAATTTCAAATTCTTGAAATTTATGTCAAAGCATGATATAATTTATATTAGCATGATGATTTGAATTGAATTGTGTATTAACTAGAAATGATGAATATTTCTCAATGTATGTCATTCTTTGTGAGGGACATGTCATAATACACCAAAATGTAGTCCCTTACATACCCTAATAAATAGTTTGGTCAAAAGAGAAAACTCTATTTGATATAGTATATGCTATGTGCATAATAGAGTTTTATCTCAAAGGTATTTCATATGTGTTATGAAATGAGAATGTGACCAAATGCTTATCATTTTAAACTATGGAGGTGTTTAACCTTTTGTAAATGATAGACTAAAGAAGACTAATTAGTCAAAGACTTATATAAAGTTAATATGTAGGTTTTAAGTAAATTCAAGGGTATGTATTTTATTAGACTTAATGTCTAATATAAGAGTGAAATCAAAGGATATTGAATTTATTGAGTTTAAATTCAAAGATGATTTCAAGGATACCCCGATACCTACTTAAACACGAGTAAATGACTCCAATCTTAAATATCACATTAAGTGATATTAATGATTTAAATGTGGTTCACCAAGTGAACAAAGATGGAGTCAAAGTTTGAGAAATAAAAAGGATTTTAATCCAAATTTTCTTTCATGTGAAGCTCTTGTTTACCTTGTTAAAGGTAATAAAAGTATAGTCTTAATTAAATACCCATGGTATTCTTTGAGGGAAGTGATCCTAAAGTTTGAGAAAGTTTTGTGCTTCTACAAAGATGTAGCTTTCTATTGTAAAAGCTATCAATGATGAGATAGACTCAATATTATTTAATAATAATTGGGTCTTAATGGATCTACCTCTAGTTTCTAAACCAATCGGTTGTGAGTCTGTATTAGAATAAATTATAAAATCTGTTGGTCTAAGGTTAAAAATAAAAGGGTTTGAAACAAAGCGAAAAAGATAGATTTTTAATGTCTAAACACTAGTAACTATTGGTGTTATTAGTTTGATATCTTTAAAACCATTCATATAATTTTAAGGAAATTCACTATATTCTATTATTACATTTTGATATATGTAATTATAATGTGTGCATATATGTGAATTTTTGAATGGTTGAGAACCCAAATTGTGGGGTTTAGAAACTCAAATTGTGGAATTATGATATCCAAGAAAGTGTGGCGTATAATCCTAACAAGTCATAGACTCATAAGAATGCTAATGTGCATCAAAGATGTGCCTGATAAAGGTATTGAGAGTTAACATCAATGGGTGTTAAATTCATTGTGATTAAATTCTGTCATATGTGGTAGATGTCTCGAATTTAAACAAGCACATATTGTGATCCTATTTTGAAAGTACCTCTTTGTGAAATAAAAAGAGTACAAGTAAGTTCATTAATTGAACATTCAAGGATCAATAATGAAATATTAGATTGTGTTTCCACATATAATTTGAGTATGCATCATATAGATGTGAAGTGACTTTCATAAAAAAAAAAGTGATCTTAGTAAGGAAGTTTGCTTGAAAGACCTGTGGGTTTGTATTTTCTTAATTAAATGAAAGTTTTTTTTTTTTTTTTTTTGAGATGTGCACTAGATTAATCTCATTTTGAGATTTATGTTATCTCATTTTGTTGAGATTTGAGTAATCTCATTGTGTTGAGATTAGTTATTTCACATTCTTTTGAGAATTGTGTTATCTCATTGTGTTGATATTAGTATTGAGAACTAGCTTCTTAGATTTTAATATCTTTAAAGAGGCAAAGACACTTTGATCCCAATATTAAATAAAGAGATTACTGGAATGGTGGATGCACAGCTCGAGTCTGCTAGTGTATTAAGTACATATTGCGTATCATGTATGGAACTAAACTAGACATTGTCTTCACAGTATGTAGACTTTCAAAGTTTCTAAAATTTGAGATTGATCACTAGAAAGTACTTAATTGTAATGAATATCTACTATATAGAATATTTAAGTTTAATTCTATTATTAATGTGAGTGATAATATCTATGTCTAGTTAGATAATCACTACATTCGGGGGTGCTTTGTGTAAGCATTAAAAAAAAAAAAAGGTGTATTTCTTATTCTGCTACATAATTATTGAGAGCATTGATTATAATGGTAACAGGCAAGGAAAGAAAATGGCTAAGGTTTTGATAAAGTGTCGTGACCACGACCATAGTAAGCCATTCCTTGTACTATAGTTATGAAACCACAATGCGAATGGTGTACATGAGTTGTGTACAATGTGAACTTAGACTTAAAAGTCTAAGACAAGAATATGTAAGGCAAGTCAAATATGGTTGGACTAGTCCGTTGCCTATGTAATTCTATATATAAAATAGGTCATTTACTGAAGTGTGTCTCGAAACTTGGTATGGATAACATCTATTGGAATGGGACTAAAACCCTTCTTTTAAGAGAATCACTAATAGTGAGAACCCAACCTCGAACTGATTATATCTAAGAGGTTTAAAGGATAATAACAAGCTATTGATACGTGGTTAGTAAGAGTACTAAATTTGTGTCTCATTCAGAATGGATTAGTTCAGACTGTTATAATGAAATTGAGGATGAGTTTTAAACTCTTAATGAAATTCATAAATCATAAATGCCTGTGTAACAGGGACATAAGAAGGAACTTCACCCTAGTGAACATAGGAGTAATGCCGCTTCTAGTAAGAGTAAAAGGGTTTTCTCTTGTACATGTTCACTAAACCAAGTAGAGCATAAGACCATAATAGTGCTAACAACTTAGATTTTTAAATGTGTTGTGGATGTTCTCATGTGTGTGTTGTTTCCGATTTCAACACATAAGAGTTTTGATTTAAGCACCAAGCCACCATTAACTCTGTTGATTTCTTGAGCAATTACACTAAAGGGAGGTTTAAGTTGAAAGACACCTTTCATTATGCATGATAGGAAATCAATCAAGTAAGACATATATTATTACAACTTAGCGAGGGATTGTTGTATATATAGGTATATACAAGGATAGGTTGTAATAATGATGTTTGAGTTTAGAGAATATGGTTTCATAAAGTGAAAATTCAAGTTTTGGAATTTTCTAAGTGAAAATTCAAAAATTTGAATTTTCTAGAATTTTCTAGAATTTTTTTGCAGAAATTTCTGGTGACTATTCAGAAAGGTTGAAGAGGTTTCAATCTTTGTAAACTGTTTTGTGAAAAAATAATACTAAGTCTCCATATGTGTTTTTTCATGAAACATAAGTGTCTTTTCATGAATAGAGGCTTATGTTTACTTGAAAAATAACTAACTCTCCATACTTGCATTTTCATGAAACATAACCCTATAGGTATAAATAGAGGCGTATGTTCACTTGAAAAGTAATTAACTTCATAAAAGAGTAAGTTGGAGAGAAACACAAGAAATTCTGTGATCATTCTTCAGCATTCCTATCTGTAGAACCTAACATTTTGGTTGTATCTTGGAGACAAATTTGTGATAACTCTTTAGCAACAAAAGTGTGGGGGGGCAAATATTGTCTAAGAAAAATGATATTGTGCCTCCAAGTTATCTATTTTCTATTTGTCCTTTGTGTTAATCTTGTTCTTCCATTATTACTTTGTGTAATATCCCCAACAACTTTCTCATAAAGCCTCATATGTGTGTCTTTGAGTGAGTGTTACACACACTCTCTTAGTTAACTAGTTGTTAACTTGTTCATTTAATTCGTGTCTTGTACATGAGTCATAAAGGAGATCAAGACTAAGCCCGGTTACGTGTATTTTGTATCAATAAAGCAACCCCTATATTGCTATCAATAAAAAATGTGAAGTTATAGCTAATAAAAAAAAATACAAAATCAAATAAAGAATTGTAGACATGACCGTGTATATTATAATTTTACATGGAGTTTTTTGAAAAGAAAAAAAATGGAGAGAGAGAGAGAGAATAAGAAAGAAAGGCCTGAAAAAAGAGAAATGAGTGAATTATACTAAAGATTTTTGGATCTTTTCTTGGATGATGACGATTGATATAGAATTTTCAATTTTCTGGTACATTAGATGAGGGACTCAAGGCTGTCAAAATCGAGATCTTATGCAGGATCGTGGGACGTAGGCAGGATCGTGGATCATAGGATCAAATCGTGGATTGTAAGATCCTTCCTATTTTCATATTTTAAGGAAAAAACCTATTGATAGTGACTTTGTATGTTAAATAATCAATTAAAATATGAATTCATTCATTAAAAAAAAATTGCATCATAAAATGTAATTTGCATGTACTATATCGTTCTTATGTCATTCTAACGAAACAAAATATATTCAACTTTTGACATAATGTATCTAAAAAGTTCAGTACATGTTTAATTAGCAACTAAGTACCAAAATATTATCTACACATATGGAAAATGTCCAAATTCTAAGTTTCAAATCCAAACTAAGTTAGGCTAGTTAGCATATAAAAACTAGCAAACTACAAATTCACAATATGTAATCCAAAAGAGAGTTCTCAATCTAAGGTAATCTAGCTAATTACAAATATGAAATCCAAAAGAGAATTCTCATTCTAAGGTTCTTCTAATCTAATCAATGTCATTGTCATATCCCATTTCATCATCTATATCCTTCCTAGTATCAACATCCAAAACATTAAACTTAAGTACTACAGGTTTTTTTGAGATTTTATGTTGACGTAGGGGTAAATTTGGGACTTCAATTCATTAATGGGGTTCTAATAACCCGTTGGGCTTGTGGGTTTAAGTGGATTATCTTATCCAAATGGATCCCACTTAAAAAAAAAAAAAAAAAAAAATCAAGCCAAATGGTAGGATCGGTAGGATCTCATATGATCCTACGATCTTATACGACCCTACACGATACTACAAACGATCCTACCATTTTTGCGATCCTACTACGATTTTAAACTTTTTGGTTATGTGGGATTGTAAAATCGTGCGATTATACGATCCGGATCGCGATTTTGACAACCATGAAGGGACTCATGCTGTAATATAAACAATTTATACTCATAAGTAAGGAGTAATAAGGATTTCAAGAATGTATTTTTTTTTTTTTCTTTTAACGAAAGAATTGAATGTCCATTACAAGGATAAAACTTCTTAGTTTTCCATTCAATTCAATACAGTTGAAGTCTAAAACAATAATTTTGAATGATCATTTTTTATATTTGAAGATCATTTAAATAGTATTTAGTTAATGTTATATATTTCAATTTATATATAATAGTTACAATTTGTACTTTTTAATATGGCTAATTTACTTAATGGTAATTGGGTTGAAATCCTATGAATTCATAATTTTTATGGAAATGCTAAAGCTACTAGAAAAATCTTACAAAACTAATGTAGTAATGAATATGTTTGATAGCACTTCAACAAAATAAATAACAGTCAAAATAATGAATATGAACAGTGTAAAATCATAAAGCTAAGCTAAACAAGAAGAATTAAGGGCTCATTTGGTTTGGTTATGACTCAGTTTTCATAACTCAATACTCATAACTCGTAACTCAAACTCAAAACCCATAACTTATAACTCAAACCTCGCTCTATTTCAAAAACTCCAAAATTCTTGTTTGGTCACATAACTCACCTTTTGCCACCATAACTCATATTTTAGAAACTAAAAATACCAAAATTCTGTTTTTAGTTTCTATCATCCATTACTCAAATTTTTAAGTTTTGAGTGATGGAAACATCACCCAAAAACCAAGTCAAACAAGATTTTTTTCAGTGGGACTTATGCATTTTGGAAACTCAGTGATGAACTGAATGGTATCACTCAAAATCATGGTGATCCAAACAAGCTCTAGATAACTCAATTTTATCTGGATAAAACGCTGGTTTCTTTCTTTGTCTCCCTCACTACCAAGGGTAAAACAAACACAAAATAAAACTAGCTTTCACCTATAAAAACAAGGAGAGAGAGAGAGAGAGAGAGAGAGAGAGAGAGAGAGAGAGAGAGAGAGAGAGAGAGAGAGAGAGAGAGAGTTTTCACACAAATCTTCAAACCTAAAAGAACCAGAAAAGAGAAGAGAAGGTCCAACTCAGCAACAACAAAAAAAATGAAACTTTTACTTTTTATGCTTTAAATGGAGAGAGTGGCAAAATTTCTAGCAATCAGTACCCAAAAAATGTGGTTTGCGAATTTTTGCTTTTGTCTGCTAATTTTAATTATGTTTTTTTTTTTTATACAAATTATGTTTTGTTGAGAAAGAAAGAATAAGTGATTTTTTAGCTTTTGTGTGTAGAAGACTAAGTTCTACACTCTAAAACTCCCATTATAGAACCAAATCGTTAGTTATACATTACTGAAGAAAAAAATAATCCTCTTTTTTTTATTTTTTAAGAGTGATTTCCATCTTGTTATCTGCTTTATGTCATTTTGTATAGAAACATGGTGCTGATATGTAAATATTTTAGACATGCCTCTGTCCAAAAAGGAAAGGGAGGAACCTATGGAAACTCAAAATGCCTAGTGCTGTTTATCTGGAGAATCTGCAGCAATGCATTACTGGTGAAAGCTAGGAAGATGCTCTCTGAAGGCCTGTGTACCCGTTGTTATGACAAGGAGGAGACAACACATAGAACACTTGTTTTAGCATTGCAATGTGGCTACAGCAGTACGGCTTGATTGTGTATTAAGGACACAGACACAGCATATCATACCAGGATCTATCAAAAGCAGGAAATTTTTATGGCTTCAAACTGAGTAATTTGACAAGAAGAGTACAGAACCTTCTCTGATGAGGTGATGGCCACTAGCTTGTGGGCATTTTGGATAGACAGAAACAATGGAGTTTGAAGGCATTGATGTTAATGGTTTATCAATTTATAATTTTGCATCCAAGTCTGAATCTATATGCAAGTTGGCACAGAGAAGCGGGGTTGGTAGGAAAGGACAGTGAGTAGCCAAAAACGATTCAAATCCAAATATTTGTTTTTTTTTTTTTTTTTTTTTGATAGGTTAAAAACGATTTAAATCCAAATATGATCATATTAAGCAGCAAACCCATATGTGCACCAATCAAATCAAGCGCAAAAGAAAGGTTGGAGCTAAACAGTCTTACAAATAAAGATATACACCCAACGAAACCACACAATGCACATCAACCGATACAAGAAGTAAACACAATACATAACTGAACAAGCAGCAAAATCAAAATCCAGAAACAGTATAGTGCAGTATAGTAATTGGAAAATGTCCATAAAAATAAATAAATAAATAAAATTGAAATATATATAGTCACCTGTTCAGAGGAGGAGGAGATGAAAAGGGCAGTAGAGTGGGAGGAGGCGGAAGAAGAAAGGTTGAAAAATGGGGTTGGAACGAAATCTTCCATGGGTATTTCCTAGAAAAAATACCGTTGGAATCCTCGTAACGAGCACTAACAAAACCGTTAGAATCCTCGTTAAGAGCACTAATAGTGGGCCGCATGGATGTCAGTGATTGTGACTACGTAAATTGAAAATTAAAAAAAAAAAAAAAAGATAAAATTTAAAGTGAATGAAATAGTAAAGAGAAATTGAATATTTTTAATTTTTATGTAAAAGCTAATAATTTGAATCTATTAGCGCTATTCAGATGTTTTTTTTTTATTTTTTAAGTAAATGTTAACAATTTGAATATATTATAATTTGCAATTACTATATTTTTTCATAACAAAAATACATAAGGGTGTTAATGGGGAGATTTAAATTTATTGGGTAGAAGTTTGAAGTTGTTTGTGTGACTAAAATGTGAGTGTATGACTGGTTTTTTTTTTTTTTTTTCAATAACGGTAGATTTGTTTTTTTTTTTTTATCAATTCGGTAGATGTGTTTTTATAAAGAGACATGTGTTTGTTATAATTTTAATTTTTTTTTAAATAGATAAAGCAATTTGAAAATTTTGAGAGTAGTCCTATTTTGTAAGCAATTTTTTTTTTTTTTTTTTAAGAAAGTTGTAGGCAATTTTTTAGTGGGAGTTAAAGATATATCTACTTATAAAAAAAAATTGTGTATATATCTATCTAGTTTAGTTTTTTTTAATAACTATTTAGTTTTTTTAATATTTAAATTTGTCTTTGGATAAATAGGGTGTTTAACTTATTTTTCTATTTAAAAAAATAATAAACATATAATTGCTTTGAAGATGTGACTTAGTAGAAGAGTATTCCTATTTTATAAGCAAATTTATAGTTCAAGTTAGATTTTTATTTTTACCGGACTATCATTTATTTTACTGCTAAGAAGGTTCTGAATTCCATAATTATCTTTATATTAAGAGGATTTGAAAAGTTAATTATTACATTTTTCATTATAAAAATTACTCATAATTTAATTAATTTATCACTATTACTAAAACATAAGAAATAAAGTTAAAATAGTAAATTAACAAAAATTAAAAATAAAAAACCTACCCATGTTATAAAACTACCTCATTTTCTATAAAACATTCCACTACCCAATGTTCTCAACCAGAACTACCCCCATGTTCTTATTAAAAAAAACCTAATCCATGTTCTTTTAAATAAATAAAAAAAAATGAATAATAAGTTCCCATTAAAAAGAAACAACCTAAAAAAAGAGCTTTTATCTTTTCTTCTCTATATATTAATAATCTCTATATATTAAATAGATTCAAAAAGTTAATCATTGTCTTTTTTATTTCAAAAATATCTCTAATTTAATTAACCCATCCTTATTTCTAACACATAAAAATGAGGTTAACATCATAAATTGATAAATAATAAAAACCTACTCATATTTATAAAACAACCCCATATTCTATAAAACTTCCCACTATACCACATTTACACAACTAAATCTATCCCATGAGTAGTAAAGCGAAAATTATGAATAATAATTAAAAAAAAAAGTTCCACTTATAAATAATAACAAGTTTCTCAAAAAAAAAAAATAAATAATAACAAAAATAAATTAGTTTTTTAAGTCAATACCTGTGCGGCTGTGCTCTCATTTACGGAAAATAGGTCCCACACGCTGTATGTGCCAGAAAAAACATTCTCCCTTTTAAGATTGACATGGTAAACGGTAGCCAACTGTAGCCCTCCCCTACACACCCAGTTTTACATCGTAAAATCACCCAGCAACCAACCATCACCATCTCTGCCACCCAAACACCGCTGGTTCCAACCTCAACCCCATACCAACTACTTCAACACTCGGATCTATTTAGATCCAAACCCAAAGTGCAACACCACCACTACCACCACCACCACCACCACCACCACCAGGAGCTGATCCCTAGCTTGCTTGCTGCATCGTCTCAATTGCAAACCAAATCCGCCGCAACCTTCGTGGAAGCCCCAAAGAGAGCCCGCAATCCCACCGATGGTCCCGATCTGGCACAGCACCACCAATTTCATCGACCCGTGCTAGCAGAAGACGATCCTAGCTAACCGAACCATCATAAAACCAAAACCTAGTCCCGACCAAAAACAAAAAAAAAAACCAACTCAGTTTTTTTGCCTAACCCAGACCCAGCCCCAGCCCAAAACCATCTACCAGTCCGGCCACGAAAAACCCCCACCGGTGGTGGCCGATGTGAGAGGCTGGATTCGAGAAGCTTCGGAGTATGTTTAGGGCTTTTTGGCTGAGGAGTGAGGATATTGCTGTGCCGTTTAATTAGAGTGTTTTATGAGTACCAGGGTTGAATTTACTTTACACGCTTTTGGTCACGGTCTATTTTTGGTATTTTATATTTATTCTGTTGAATTTAGGAATGTTTGCTCATAAAAATTGGGTTAAAGATGCAATTATTGGCTTAGGAGATATTTAAAAAAAAAAAAAAAACAGTATTAAATAAATTTTAAATAGTTCAATTAACAAATGTGAAACCAGTTTTTTAGGTTGACTTCTTGGATGTATATTATTACTCTTTCCCTTCTTGGGATCCTTAAATCCTTTTTTTTTTTTTTTTTTTTTTTGAGAATGAGGGATCCTTAAATCTTAGTGCACGCAACATATTTATTTTGATGCTTTTATGGTACATTTCCCTGACCCTTTCAAACCCATCTTCTCTCTTCCTGCACATATTTAATAATATGTTATAGATAGTAACTATAAAATTATACTACACAAATTTTGTAAAAATAAAATTTTCATATTTTATTTTAAGGTAAACTACATATTTGGTCCATTTCTTTTAAATCATATATTTTAATTTAGTCTCTAATTTTTCAATTGTGTCTACTGTTTTCAGAACCGGACCGGACAAGGAGGTCGGACCACGAAAACCGAGAACCGTGATGAAAAACGGTTTTTTAAGCATAAAGAACCGTATTTTTAGTTAATTCCGTGAACCCCTAAAATGGGAGTTAGACCGTACAAACCAGTCAAGAACCGTGCGGTCCAACCCCTTAGCAATTTTTTTTTTTATAATAAAAAAAAACTTAACACAATTTTATTCTACTTAATTAAATTATCTATTTCTTACAAGGAATAAAAAAAATTATAATTAAAATCCTTCAAAGATATTCAACTTTACTTCAAAAATTAGTCATAAATTTTAATGTTTTCATGGTTATTATTTTATATTATTAACTTTCTAATTTAATTATTAAATATATACTTGAAAATCATTAAATTTCCCTCACATATATAGATATATTAGTCAATTTTTCTAGTTTTATAAATTTAATATCTATATTTAGGCTTTAATTAATTATTAAATTAATTATGACATCAGCACGGTTCGACCCCGGTTCAACCTCGGTTTGACCTTAAAAACCTTGAACCTCTCCCTTTTACGGTTCAATAAACGGTCTGGGTTTCAAAATATTTGTGTCAATTTAGTCTCTCATTTTTCAAAGCCGTGTTAATTTAGTCTATGTCATTATTTATATATAAATTGTTAACATGGCAAATGAATAAAATAAAAAATTAGTTTATTGTTACATTAACGAAACCTTATTTTTTTTATTTTTGTTGTTAGACACGTCAATAATTTTCATCTAAAAGATAACAGTAAGAACTAAATTGACATGATACTTAAAGGTTATAGACTAAATTGACGCAATTGAAATATTAGGGACCAAATTGAAATATGATGCAAGAGATAGGAACCAAATACTTAGTTTACCCTATTTTTGTAAATAGAGAATTTTTTCAATTTTTAGGTAAGACTAAAGAAATTTGATTATGATTAAAAAATTGAAAAAATAAGAGTAATTGAAGCATTTTTCTATTGTTTCTTTTACATAATTTGTTTAAAATCATTTTGTCAGTAAAGTTAGATTAAGAAAAAAAAAAAAAAACAAACAAACAAACAGAGACATGATAATTCAATATTGTTGTTTGATTAATATTATGCTGTGTGATTTCCTATCAAAAAAAAAAAAAAATAGTTATAACAAGGAGAGGAAATTTGAACCTCAAATATTACAAACACATTAGAAGTTGCCAACCAGTTAAGTTACAAGGTTTTTAGCCCTTTTTTTTTTTTTTTTTTGAGAAAGCTAACAATTCTATATAACTAAATTAATACTACATTAAAATTTATTACCTGTGATCATTTCAAATTATCCTTATTGACTTTCCTTGTAGATCATGAATTTTACATCATACTTTTTTTTTTGAACAGTGTAAAAGCTTAAAGCTAAGCTAAACAAGAGTGATTAAGGGCTAGTTTGATTTGGTCATGACTCAGTTTTCATAACTCAATACTCATAACTCGTAACTCAAATTCAAAACCCATAACTTATAACCCAAACCTCACTTTGTCTCAAAAACTCCAAAATTCTTGTTTGGTCACATAACTCACCTTTTGCCACCATAACTCATATTTCAGAAACTAAAAATACCAAAAATTTTAGTTTCCATCATCAATCACTCAAATTTTTGAGTTTTGAGTGATGGAAACATCACCCAAAAACCAAGTCAAACAAGATTTTTTCAGTGAGACCTACGAGTTTTGAAAACTCAGTAATGAAAACTTAGTGATATCACTCAAAATCATGATGATCCAAACAAGTCCTAAATAACTCAATTTTATCTGGATAAAACGCTGGTTTCTTTCTTTGTCTCTCCCACTACCAAGGGTAAAACAAGCACAAAATAAAGCTAGCTTTCACCTATAAAAACAAGGAGAGAGAGAGAGAGAGAGAGAGAGATTTAACACAAATCTCCAAACCTAAAAGAAACAGAAAAGAGAAGAGAAGGTCCAACGCAGCAACAACAAAAAAAAAACATGAAACTTTTACTTTTTATGCTTTAAATGGAGAGAGTGGAAAATTTCTAGCAATCAGTACCCAAAAAATGTGGTTTGAGAATTTTTGCTTTTATTTGCTAATTTTAATTATGTTTTGTTGAGAAAGAAAGAGAGAATAAGTGATTTTTTATCTTTTGTGTGTAGAAGACTAAGTTCTACACTCTAAAACTCCCATAGAGAGAACCAAATCGATAGTTATACATTAGTGAAGAAAAAAATAATCCTCTTTTTCTTTTTTTTTTAAGAGTGATTTCCATCTTGTTATACATTAGTGAAAATTTTGAGAGTAGTCCTATTTTGTAGGCAATTTTTTTTTTTTTTTTTTTTTTTTTGAGAAAGTTGTAGGCAATTTTTTAGTGGGAGTTAAAGATATATCTACTTATCAAAAAAAAATGTGTATATATCTATCTAGTTTAGTTTTTTTTAATAACTATTTAGTTTTTTTAATTTTTAAATTTGTCTTTGGATAAACAGGGTGTTTAACTTATTTTTCTATTTAAAAAAACAATAAACGTATAATTGCTTTGAAGGTATGACTTAGTAGAAGAGTATTCCTATTTTGTAGGCAAATTTTTAGTTCAAGTTAGATTTGTATTTTTAGCGGACTATCATTTATTTTACTGCTAAGAAGGTTCTGAATTCCATAATTATCTTTATATTAAGAGGATTTGAAAAGTTAATTATTACATTTTTTATTGTCAAAAATACTCATAATTTAATTAATTTATCACTATTACTAAAACATAAGAAATGGAGTTAAAATAGTAAATTAACAAAAATAAAAAATAAAAAACCTACCCATGTTATAAAACTACCACATTTTCTATAAAACATTCCACTACCCTATGTTCTCAACCAGAACTAGCCCCATGTTCTTATAAAAAAAAAAATCTAATCCATGTTCTTTTAAATAAATAAAAAATGACTAATAAGTTCCCATTAAAAAGAAACTACCTAAAAAAAAGAGCTTTTATCTTTTCTTCTCTATTTATTAATAATTTCTATATATTAAGAAGATTTAGAAAGTTAGTTATTATCTTTTTTATTTCAAAAATATCCCTAATTTAATTAACTTATCCTTATTTCTAACACATAAAAATAAGGTTAAAATTGTAAATTGATAAATAAATAAATAAAAAACAACACATGTTTATAAAACAACCCCATATTCTATAAAACTTCCCACTACCACATTTACACAACCAAATCTACCCCATGTTCCTACATAAAATATAAATAAATAAATAAAACTACCCCATATTGAAAATATAAAAAAATAATAATAAAAAGACTGCCATAAGTTTGCGCTTGCGATGAGGCTTTTAAAAAAATCTATGTTTTTTAATTTTATATAGATAATTTTTATTTTGAGAATGTAATTTATAAGTAGATAAATAAATAAAATTGAAAATCAACAGAAGTGTGACCTTATTTTTAAGGCAATGTCATAGTGGAAATTAGAGTTGTATTTTTACTAGATTATCATTTAGTTTTGTCTCTACTTAAACATAGGAATGTAAGGGTATTTTAGAACAAAAAAATCAAGTCCAAACAGAAGAAGCCTTTAAATAGTAGTATATATAGATAAGAAATAGTAAAGTGAAAATTATTAATAATAATAAAAAAAAAGTACCACTTATAAATAATAACAAGTTTCTCAAAAAAAAAATTTAATAATAACAAAAATAAATAAAATAATAAAATAACTTAGTTTTTTAAGTCAATACCTGTGCAGCTGTGCTCTCATTTACGGAAAATAGGTCCCACACGCTGTATGTGCCAGAAAAAACATTCCCCCTTTTAAGATTGACATGGTAAACGGTAGCAACCAACCATGACCATCTCTGCCACCCCAACACCGCTGGTTCCAACCTCAACCCCATACCAACTACTTCAACACTCGGATCTATTTAGATCCAAACCCAAAGTGCAACACCACCACCACCACCAGGAGCTGATCCCTAGCTTGCTTGCTGCATCGTCTCAATTGCAAACCAAATCCGCCGCAACCTTCGTCGAAGCCCCAAAGAGAGCCCGCAATCCCACCGATGGTCCTGATCTGGCACAGCACCACCAAGCCCATCGACCAGTGCTCGCAGAAGATGATCCTAGCTAACCGACCCATCATAAAAACAAAACCTAGTCCCGAAAACAAAAAAAGAAAAAAAATAACAACTCAGTTTTTTTGCCTAACCCAGACCCAGACCCAGCCCAAAACCATCTACCAGTCCGGCCGGAAAAAACCCCCGCCGGTGGTGGCCGATGCGAGAGGCTGGATTCGAGAAGTTTCGGAGTCTGTTTAGGGCTTTTTGGCTGAGGAGTGAGGATATTAGTGTGCCGTTTGATTAGAGCCGGGTAAAGTATGTTTTATGAGTACCAGGGTTGGGTTTACTGTACACGCTTTTGGTCACGGGCTATTTTTGGCATTTTATATTTATTCTGTTGGATTTAGGAATATTTGCTCATAAAAATTATTTTAAAGATGCAAGTATTGGCTTAGGAGATATTTAAAAAAAAAAAGTATTAAATAAATTTTAAATAGTTCAATTAACAAATGTGAAAGCAGTTTTTTAAGTTGACTTCTTGGATGTATATTACTCTTTCCCTTCTTGGGATCCTTAAATCTTTTTTTATTTTTTTTTTGGTTTTTTTGAGAATGAGGGATCCTTAAATCTTAGTGCACGCAACATATTTATTTTGCATTGCCCTGACCCTTTCAAACCCATCTTCTCTCCTGCCTGCACATATTTAATAATATGTTATAGAAAGTAACTCTAAAATTATACTACACAAATTTTATAAAAATAAAATTTTTATATTTTATTTTAAGGTAAATTACATATTTGGTCCCTATCTTTTAAATCATATATTTTAATTTGGTTTCTAATCTTTCAATTGTATCAATTTTATCTCTAATCTTTTAATGCCGTGTTAATTTAGTTTATGTCATTATTTTTTAGATATAAATTGTTAACATGGCAAATGAATAAAATAAAAATTAGTTTATTGTTACATTAACGAAACCTTATTTTTTTATTTTTGTTGTCAGACACGTCAGTAATTTTCATCTAAAAGATAACGGTAAAAACTAAATTGACACGATACTTAAAGGTTATGGACTAAATTGATACAATTGAAATATTAGGGACCAAATTGAAATATGATGTAAGAGATAGATACTAAATACTTAGTTTACCCTATTTTTGTAAATAGAGAATTTTTTCAATTTTTAGGTAAGACTAAAGAAATTTGATTAAAAATTTGAAAAAATAAGAGCAATTGAAGCATTTTTCTATTGTTTCTTTTACATAATTTTTTTGAAATCCTTTTGTCAGTAAAGTTATATTTAAAAAAACTAAAACAAAAAACAAAAAACAAAAAAACAAACAAACAAACAGAGACATGATAATTCAATATTGTTGTTTGATTAATATTATGCTGTGTGATTTCCTATAAAAAAAAAAATAGTTATAACAAGGAAAGGAAATTTGAACCCCAAATATCACAAACACATTAGAAGGTGCCAACCGGTTAAGTTACAAGGTTTTTAACTTTTTTTTTTTTTTAGAAAACTAACAATTCTATATAATTAAATTAATACTACATTAACATTTATTACTTTTGATCATTTCAAATTATCCTTATTGACTTTCCTTGTAGATCATGAATTTTTCATCATACTTTTTTTTTTTTTTGGAAAAACAAACACGCACAAGGGAGAATGAAACAGGTTATATCATACTATTTAAAGGTAGGTTAGACTAATGTAATTTGAGGCTTAAGATGACATAGAAGGCAATTTTTATATTTAAATACCAACTAAATAGCATTTATTTAACTTTATATATATTATAATTTTTATTTAAAATCATTATTTTTTACTTTTTGAGACGTAATTACTAATTGTTTTTTTTTTAATTTTAGGTTTTACTAACATATACTTTATTAATAACATAACAAATCCATTAAATCTTTTAAGTAAGATTTCATCAATTTTAATTTTTTTTTTTTAAATTTGCAAAAACAACTACAAGAAGTATTTATTAGAACCACGATCCGAGGGAACCAGGAAGGTCCAAATATCTCCCATCGATAGTGAGTCTAAGAATGGGAGCTCAACAAAAAATGCTTATTACCTTAATGTCACCTTAATGTCAATGATTTAAAATGTAATTACCTCTTGATTATTATGGGCTAAATCAAGAAGAAAAAACATCTTATTGCAAATGGAACTTATGATTACATTGTCCTCATAAAAATGAGAAAATTAAAATCACATAATTCTTTTCTTAGTAACAGACTAAAGAAAAGTTATATCACTTTGATTCCAGCTTGCAATCTAAAAAACAAAAATTATATGAAAATATACTAATCTAGAACTCTTGATTTAAACTCAAAGATTATTTCTCAAAAAAACAAAAAAGATCTAAACTCAAAGACTAAGTTACTGTTACAAGATGGGATTATTTTTAGCACCCATCTCACCTAATTCGAAGATTGGTCTCATGGAATTAATGGACAGATTTAATTTTCATCATGCAATCAAGCAATAATGTCATACCAAACTTAATTAAAGTACAAAAATACCAAAAAATGACAAGGAAAATTGCACTTAAATACAGACTGGCAATCATTGAATTATTAATTATTCTACAAGACTACAAGCAATCAATTAACTATTTACATAACCACCACTTACTCTCGGCATGATGGTTGCTTTATAAGTACAAGTTCTTATAAAGTAGGATGGTAAAGATCGAGGTTCAAATTTTTAGAAAAAAAGCTTCACACACATATATACTCTTTTTTTTTTAGAAAGACACACATATATATTTAGATGAAGCTAAATTGGGATTTCTATCTCAAATAAAAAAATTTAATTCTCTACACAGACTTTAGTCACATGATTTGTTTAATTATTTAAAAGTCACATGGCTATTAGATAAGTCTTTATAACATCAAATACACATGAAAAATTATTTAGATCATTGCATGAGAGAATGGAGGATTTTTTTTTTCCCCTCTAAACTGATTAGAGAAAAATTAAGTTCTTTATGAAAAGAAAAGTTTATTTGATCAAAGCAAATGAATATCAAAATATTGGACCTTTGGGGGCATTGTAGCAACTAAAGGCTCGGTTAAGATTGCAGTGAATATGTTCATATTTCTTATGACTATGTTTGAGGAACAAAGTGAAATTGGTGATGAGAGTTACACTCAAGGACGAAGCCAGGACTTGGGCGGTTTTGTTGTTAGCTACATGCTGTGGCTTCGGCTTTTAGCTCTACTGCTTAGCCGACAAAGGGATTTTTCTATTATTATTATTTTTATGTGTGTGTAGAGTATGTCTTTTGTTGGTAAGAACAAAATTATTTTGTTTAAAGTTTTTTAAAAGGCTAAGTTGTTTGTTTTTGGTAAAATTGGTTGATTAGTCTAATTTTTTTTTTTTTTTTTTATAGCTTTGCTATCACCTATCGGTAATTTTTGTAGTTGGGATAATATTTGGGCTTGTATATATATATATATATATATATATATATATATTTTTTTTTTTTTTTAATTTTAGATTTATAAATTTTTTATAGATTTTAAAAGGAGAAAAATACTAGATCAACAAATTTTTTTACAAATTATTGTTGTGATTAGTGGTTATTAGTAAGTAAAAAAATGATGTGAGTGATGGACCCAAATGCAAGCCACTAAGAATTTGCCACCTCAATAATTCGTAAAAATGTTATAAAAAAATTTGTAACTGTAGCATTTCTCTTATAATGATTAATAAGAGGGACAAAATGTAATTTTATTGAACGAAGTTGCAAAAATTAGTACCTAAATATATAGTTATATAATTATATTATTTAAAAAAAAAAAACATAAGGGGGGCCATTCCCCCACCCCCCCCAGTCCATGAATGGCTCCGTCCATGGTTACACTTTAGACCTCGATTTATGTTTTATGTTAATTTTAAACTAACTATCAAATTAAGCCCAATTATTAATGAAATTAGTCAATTAACACATTCATGGCTACATAATCAAAACAGAAAATCCCAAACAATCAATCACACCCATAAGAACACTAGAAGTGTTCATGGAGAGAAAAAACCCAAAAACCAAGTAGAAAACTATCTGAGTACTATAGCACCAAATGATCCATAAACAAGAATTATTGTAGTACAAGTCACTTACAAAATCCTCCAATCTAAGTAATGACTATATACTTGAGTCTCCTGCTCCAACTAGCAATTGATTCCTTGAATCTTTTCTTCTTGTTAATTATCAGATCTGAGAATATCAATCCAATACCAAGTCTCCTTGGCCACTTCAAGGCCTCTTGGAGATTTTGGAATTGTTCAAATGATTCCCAAACACCAAACAACAACAATTGGATAAGGAGAAGGTAAAGAGACCTAATGGGCTTTAGCACTAGGGTTTTAGGTTGCTCTCTAGATCTTCAATAAGAGGCAAGACGCAAGAGAGGAAAAATTGTTGTCTCAATAGATTTTCAAATGAAGAACTCACTAACAGTTTGCCTAACACTTAGAAGTCCACTCAACCAAATTCTGTAAACTATCGCTCCAATCTTCAGTTCTTGACATCTTCAAGAGATCACCAAAATACATGTAAATTTGGCATGAAATATGCCAACACACTAAGGTTGTAACAATCTCTCCTTTTGGCAATTTCATGACAAAAAACCCCATACAAACTTTAGGCATAACTTTGAGTTGGAACAATGGTAGTATACTGTAACACCCCAAACCCAAACCAAGGATTTGGATGCATAACCTATCTTATAAATAATCAACAATGATATAATGAAACAGAGCGAAATTAAATGTCTACAAATAAACTTTTAACCATCAATATCTTTCCTATGAAATCCATTAAAACAAAACTTTAACAATAAAGTCTCCAAATCTTCAATCTGAAAGAGTTCCACAAATGTCAAACTCACTATCCTAAGAAAATATGCTAAAATAGTCCATCAACTATCATGGCTCCAAAAGTAGTCTCCAATCTATGGCTCCAATGATCTACCTCCAAATATATTGCATTGCTCTAATCTGAAAGAGTGGAGAAAAGGGGGGGTGAGCTAGAAGCCCAATAAGAGACTACATAACACGAGGATGTCTTTCAAGACAAAACATTTGTATCATTGACAAAATATAGTCTTTACAAAGTATTTACAAATAGTTTTAACAGTAATATAATTTATTCTATAAAACTGTCAAGAATAGAACATTTTATTATAACACTGTAATCATTAAATAAAATAATAACCACTTTAGTTAGCCAAAATACACTAAATAGGTAGAAACAAGATAATATAGAAATAAACAATTTTTCCACTTATAAGGGTCAATAACAATAAAACAGTAATTCGATATGAAAAACATTAAACATTAGCCAAATAAAAACATAAGCTGCTAAACACTCGATGGGTGATTCCCATAAGGAACAATAACACTAACCTCAAAGAGGTAACATTGGCTCCAACGAGCAAATGATAACATTGCACCGCACCACACCACAATAACACTACATCTGCTGAAGACCAACACTTAACCCTGTGTTAGCAAAGGTTGCAGACTGTCTAGCTAACCGTTTAAAAATATTCTTACTTTATTACAATATTGTCAATCATATTTCATATAACAAATACTTTCTCAACAATATAGTTTTCAATCATTCTTAACTTATACAGTTTCAAAGTAATATACAAGAAATAATAAAATTCAAGTATGTTTATAAAACATTGACAATGGTATAAGTTTTTGGAAACTTTACTTTTGCAATTATATATATATATATATATATATATAAATATATTTTTACCAAAAATATATATAAATATACACGTCTTAAGAGACGTCATGTTCTGAAGTCTACTTACCTCTAGTTGTTAAACCAAGCTTCACCTCAATTGTCTGAATCAATATCAATTAGAACCTAAATAAGGACAAGACGACTCAATAAGAATGGATACACTAAGGCAGCAATAAAATATAAATTTCACTCTTAAAATTCGTATCTCACTACTTATTCTGAAACCATTGCTAATTTAATACTCAGTTGCTTTATCAAGTACTCCAAAATCAATACCTAGTAAACAATTCTAATGAGCCAAATATGTAGATCTCTTTGTTATTTAATTCTCTCAATACAAGTTGGCTTCCAAATAATCACATGCTTGTAGATCATATTAACCCAAAAAAAATATAGAGCATCCATAAAATCTCTAACCGTAGGACTAGTATTCTATTGCATGTAGTGACAAAATATTTAAGAACTTGAAACCATGCTATAGATTCCAGGTTCAAATAAGTCAACCCCACAAGTTGAAACCATGCATAAAACCCAAATAACAAATCCCCTAAAAGCTTAAGTCAAGAGTCCATATGGAAAAGTCCCTGCAAGTCAAATAGAGACTACACTAGCTTTATCAATTATTCCCATAGATCTTTATGATAGAGGCATACCTGAACACACAGCAGAAAGTTTCTTCTAAATTTTGCCATCCCTCTCTGTACGTTTCACCAATTAAACACTATTTTTCCTTTCAGCTTTACACGTTAAAACTGTTTTCACTTTGCCTGAAGTTTAAATCCCACTAAAACTCATATTAAGGTTGTTTAGATTGGCTAGGACTCTAAAGAATTCCAATAACACTTAAATTCCTAATCCAAATAAGTTTTAACCTCTTATCCTTTTCCTTAAACAATAAGGAGACTAAAAGTTAAATATAAATAAACCACAAAAAAAAAAAAAAAACTATTCACGTTACCCTCTTTATTATTATTATTATTATTTTTTTTTTTTGTAGAAAATCATAACATAAAATAATATTACCTTCAAAATAAATTAAATAATTCATCAACTCCACTCTAAAAGCAATTAAATTAAATTTAAGTGAGACGGGTGTTACATATACAATAAAAGTGATGGTAGTCATGGTGCTAGTGTGTCAAGATTTAGATAAGTGCACAGATAAGAGCAAGAAGAACAAGACAAATGCAAGGGTTGAAGTGAAGAATAATTGAAGACTTAGTTCAGGCAGAGAGGCAGAGCAATGAAACAGAGTATTAGAAGAGCAGCATGCTAAACAACTGCTCTGATACCATGTTAAATTACCGATTGTCCCACAAGCTGTTAAATTACCGATTGTCCCAAAAGTTTAAGCTTTTAGGACGATCGGTAATTTTGACATGGTATCAGAGCAGTCCTTTAGCATGCTGCTCTTCTAATACTCTGTTTCATTGCTCTGCCTCTCTGCCTGAACTAAGTCTTCAATTATTCTTCACTTCAACCCTTGCATCTGTCTTGTTCTTCTTGCTCTTATCTGTGCACTTGTCTAAATCTTGACATTCCCCCTTAAGATGAGAAGCTGAACCATGTATGTTCAACACACTCATCTTGCCTAATAAGTGTCTTAATTGTTGACTGTTGAGAGCTTTTGTAAATAAATCAGCCAATTAAGAATGTGTTGGAGTAAAGAGCAGCCTAACAACATTATCTTGCACCTTATCTCTTACTACATGGCAATCCACTTCTATATGCTTGGTCCTTTCGTGAAACACTGGATTTTTCCCAATGTAAATAGCAGCCTGATTGTCACAAAACAATAGAGCAGGTTGGGGATGAAAAATCTCTAAATCCTTCAATAATGCTAGCAGCCAAGTCATTTCACACACAGTAACAGCCATTGCCCTATATTCTCTTCATCAGAAGATCTAAACACAATGGACTGTTTCTTGGACTTCCATGATATGAGAGAATCACCCAAAAAAATGCAAAACCCTGTTATGGACCTCCTGGTATCAATGCAAGAAGCCCAGTCAGCATCTGTATATGCCTTTAAATGAAAATCTGATGTGGCTAACAGAAAAACACCTTGACCAGGACTACTCTTGATGTATTGCAACACTTTATATGCAGCATCTAGGTGAGGCTTCCTAGGTTTTGATATGAATTGACTTAATTTGTGAACAAGATATGCAATATCTGGCCTGGTAATAGTCAAATAAAGCAAACTGCCCACTAACCTTCTGTACACTCCAGGATCAGCCAACAATTTTCCTTGAAACTTGCTCAACTTCAAATTCTACTCCATTGGCACCTTGCTAGGCTTACAAGCTAACATACCAGCATCCTTTAATACCTCTAAGGCATACTTTCGTTGACATAAAGTAATACCTTTGTCTGATCTAGCTATCTCAAGTCCAAGAATGTATTTTAAACCTCCAAGATCCTTAAGTTTAAAATGCTGATCTAAAGAAGTCTTAAGCTCCTCAACTGCTTGGACATTGTTGCTAGCTATGAGGATATCATCAACATAAACCACCAAAGCTATGAATGAATCATTGAACTTCTTTGTAAATAAAGAATAGTCAGTTTTAGACTGTTTGAAACCATGATTCTTAATGACAGCACAGAACTTTGCATTCCATTGTCTTGAAGCCTGTTTAAGCCCGTATAAAGACTTGTTCAGCTTGCAAATAACATTCCCTCCTTTGCTGTGAAAACCTTGAGGAAGTTGCATGTAGACCTCCTCATGAAGATCACCATTTAAGAATGCACTATTAACATCTAATTGCACCATTTAAGAGTTAGTTGCATTAGCTTCTTGTTGTTAGTTCTAATATTAATACAATTACATTGACACTTCACCCCTCTCTCCTTCATATGCAAATTTTTGTTCTGTCATTACCTCTATTCCTGAACCAAGATTCTATCATGAGGCTGTTAAGGATCCACAATGTTAATAATGCATTCTTAAATGGTGATCTTCATGAGGAGGTGTACATGCAACTTCCTCAAGGTTTTCACAGCAAAGGAGGGAATGTTGTTTGCAAGCTGAACAAGTCTTTATATGGGCTTAAACAGGCTTCAAGACAATGGAATGCAAAGTTCTGTGCTGTCATTAAGAATCATGGTTTCAAACAGTCTAAAGCTGACTATTCTTTATTTACAAAGAAGTTCAATGATTCATTCATAGCTTTGGTGGTTTATGTTGATGATATCCTCATAACTAGCAACAATGTCCAAGCAGTTAAGGAGCTTAAGACTTCTTTAGATCAGCATTTTAAACTTAAGGATCTTGGAGGTTTAAAATACTTTCTTGGACTTGAGATAGCTAGATCAGACAAAGGTATCACTTTATGTCAACGAAAGTATGCCTTAGAGGTATTAAAGGATGCTGGTATGTCAGCTTGTAAGCCTAGCAAGGTGCCAATGGAGCAGAATTTGAAGTTGAGCAAGTTTCAAGGAAAATTGTTGGCTGATCCTGGAGTGTATAGAAGGTTAGTGGACAGATTGCTTTATTTGACTATTACCAGGCCAGATATTGCATATCCTATTCACAAATTAAGTCAATTCATATCAAAACCTAGGAAGCCTCATGTTAAATTACCAATTGTCCCAAAAGCTTAAACTATTGGGATATGGTAAATTTAATTATTTAACCAATACTTCTAACACTCCCCTTCACGTGTGGGCCGAAACTACCTTTGAATAGGTGAGGCCCAACACGTGGGAATTTAAATGGGAGGTAGAGTGGAGGAGATAAGGATCGAATTCAGGTTCTCATGCTCTGATACTATGTTAAATTACCGATTGTCCCAAAAGTTTAAGCTATTAGAATATGGTAAATTTAATCATTTAACCAATACTTCTAACATAGTGAAAATGATTTCTACTAATTGGAATATGTCATCGCAACAAATTGTGAAAAAATTATGAAATTTGTTGTATATATAACTGTGGTTAGAAACCACACTCAACAACATGATCACCAAGCCTGGCGTGGACAAGTGGTTCACCACATAAGTATAGTTCATCTATAACCAAGATTAATGTAGTTAGTAGAGTACCTTATGAATTAATTCAAGGACAAATCGGAAACAAAGGATCAAGTTACATGCGTACAAATAGAGTGGTTGATAATTCAAGCATGAACACACAGTGACACAGCCTCTGTCACATCTTTTTATTTGCTCCCTAACTAGTTACGTCTTTACAGTGAGTAGCATTCGACATTTGCGTCTGGCCAAGTTTTTGTTCAAATAAGAAAAAAAACGTGGCATTTTGTTTCTCACATACAGTTATAATCATCCGAGTTATGTTGCTATATAATGAACTTAGGAAGATATTCTTTGGTTTTGGAAAATTATCAAATGCGCAATCTCCATATTTGTATTTCTATTTTCTTCATTTTCTTCTTCTTTTCATCCTTATCTCTTGTCTGGACATTGCAACTATGGTTAACACTGAAACAAGTAGAACCATTGTGGGCATCATTGGTTAGTACCTTAAAACTTCACCATATATATGTATATACAAAAATTTAATGTTCATGTTCTCAAGAACCTTTTTTATTTCATTTTTATTGGGGAACTTTTCATCTTGTGTCATTTAATTTCCCCCAAGAATACTGAGGTTTTGTTCTTATATTCCATTACCATTTTTTCATTTGTTTCATGGCCATTAGACATTTATGATGACACATACAATGAATAGTAGGTAAATTGTAACGCACTATTGTTGAGAGCAAGGAAAGAGTGCATGATCACATTCTATTTGCACTCTTTCTAGCTTTTCCTTCCAACTACAAACTCACCTTTAAATTTGTCATATTTAATCTAAATCTTCAAATTGATTCAGTTCAAGTGAAGATCATTTTTCTTCTACTTTTATATAACCTCATAAAAAAATTCCATAATAACTTTACAAATGGTCCTTTTTGAATTAGTACTAAGACTAATAGGCGGATTTCAATCTCTATTCTTCTATGCTTTATTCTCAAGGCAAGATGTTATCGTCTTATTTATATCAATAATTCACAATTTATCCATGACTATGTTATAATGGGCCACATTATTGGTTATTACTTGTTAGTACTGATAGGGTATACTTCCTGTTTGTTCAAGGAATTCAATCATTCATCTAATTAGAATATAAACAACATTATTATTTTAACTATCTTTCCATCTTTTCTCTTTGCAGGAAATGTCATCTCTTTTGCCTTATATATATCTCCCATGTAATCTCTCTCTCTCTCTCTCTCTCTCTCTCTCTCTCTCTCTCTCTCTCTCTCTCTCTCTCTCTCTCATTGATTGTTCCATGTACTTACTAATAGTCTTAGTGTTTAATGGATAAATTGCAGCCCAACATTTATCAAAATACACAAGGCAAGAGCAGTGGAAAGCTTTAAGCCTGATCCTTATGTAACAGCAGTACTCAGTTGCGCAATGTGGTGTTTCTATGGAATGCCCTTCGTCCATCCAGATAGCCTTCTTGTCATTACAATCAATGGCTTTGGGTTCATAATCGAAATCATCTATATCACCATCTTCTTCTTCTACTCTACCTGGTCAAAGCGTGTAAGTAAAAATAAATAAATAAATGTCATATATACTCTAAGTATTCAAAATTAAGGTTTTTGTACTCAGCATTTTTGAAGTTGCCATGTGATGTGTATATGGTTTTCTCCATGTAAGCTATCTCATATACTATACTATGTAATCGAGGTTTGTTGCATGTGATTCATTATCAAAAGAACAAAGTTTAACTACAAAATTAATTGTAGCTTAAAACTACAATTTTACTTAATATTATTAATATTACTACATATTACGAAAATTTAACAATTGGATAATTGAAGCCTAAAACTACAACTTTACTCAATATTATTAATATTACTACATATTACGAAAATTTAACAATTGGATTACATGTTCTTTACGATTTTAATACATATGTCAAATTTTATGTCAATCGGATATTATTTACTATATGATCTATAAAATTATATTTTATGCATTATTTTAAATTACAAAAACTTGCAATTTAAACAATTTATTGATGACATAGGTATTGATCTTTAATTTTCTAGAAATTTTGCAAGCATAGAGGATTTAAGAAGATAATGTAATCCAATAATTGATTTACCGAAATTTACATCCAATAAAAAGCTATTGAGTAAGGTTGTAGACTTAGGCCACAATCAATTTTGTAACTAAATTTTGTCTTTATCTAAACACATTTTTATTTTGTTATATTTGCAATTTCAGCGGAAGATCATCATTGCTCTTGTGATTGAAACCATCTTCTTTGTCCTCGTAGTTGTTCTTACCGTGAAACTTTTCCATACAACAAAAGACAGATCCACCATTGTCGGGGTATTGAGCATTATCCTCAATATATTAATGTATGCTTCACCCCTAACTGTCATGGTATGTATATTGTTTCCTCAGTTGCAAAACTTAAGTATAGTTATTTATATGTTGTTTTTTTATTTTCAGTTAAACTCAACTATGTGGTTGAATTGCATTGTATATATTGTATTTGTTTGATTTTAGACCCCTATAAACTAAATTGTTTAATCTAATTGATTAACCAAGTGAATACTTAGGTTTATTAGTCAAATCTAGATTAAAAAGCAACGAAAAATAAAGAACACAATAATATGATAACCCAGAAAAACAAAACCGGTAAAAAACCTGAGGAAAATTTAACCTAGCTATCCTCAAGGTAAAAAACAAATTCACTATGAAAGAATTGAAATTTGTACAGTAGAACTTAGACCACTAATATTATGTTGCTACCTCGAGTAGAAAACTTACTACCACAACCCTATGATAGCTTCGAATTCATGTACTACTTCTTTATTAGGCCTTTGCAACACAAGCACCTACACTTGTAATAAAAAACACAAATTCTCCTGTTTATGACTCCAAAACCACCCTTGAAAGTTTAGATCATCAGCACCTTTGACGACTAGAGAATGCAGCAACTTCTACAATACCAGATCTTGAGATTCTTTAAAGAATAACACCGGTAGAAGATATGAGAGTTTTTTGGGTACAAAACCCTAGTTACAAAAGAGGCACAAGATGCACTCTATTCTCTCTGAAAAACTTTATAAAAGTGTGCTTAGAGTTTTCTTTATATACTAGAAGAAATAAATCTGAAATCCTAATCCTTAATGGGCTTGAATTTCTGTTTAGGCCGACTTAAAATTATGCAGATACGTGTTTCAATCGGTCAAGCCTATTCTTTGATTGATCGAACCAGGCAATTTTTGAACTCTTCTGCAGCTTGTATATTCTTGAATCTTAACTTGTATCACCTTAAGCATTGTCTTACAATACCTATTGACTCTATGATCTATATCTAGACAAGTTTATGTTCACAATTATATGGTTGAATTGTTCATGATTTATCAATTGTTCTAAACTCTTAGAACCTAACAATATTAATTACTCGGCACAATTAAATGGTTGAATTTTATTAGGAAACTTAAAATAAAAAAAAACTAACAAAATCATATATATGGGTTTTAGTTAGCCCAAGTGGTAAAATTTCTAATGGTTGAATAAGAGATTTGAGATTCAATTCCCGCTTACACTAAAAACTGATTGATGTCTTAGTTTGATAATAAAGAACTATTATCATAAGCGGACATCTAAAATTTACTCATAAATATTTGTACTTTAATTATTGGTAATTATATTTGGGATCTATTGATAAAAATTTACAACATTTTTTTTCTTCTTTTGGCAGGGTAGGGTAATTAGAACAAAGAGTGTGAAGTACATGCCATTTTTTATCTCACTCGCCTACTTCTGCAATGGAGTAATTTGGGTGATCTATGCGATCCTCAAATTTGATGTCTTCATCTTGGTAACTCCATAGACTAAGTATGCTTTTAAGATTATGTATTTCATGGTTTATCTATATTACTATTTAAGGAGCTTCTCCTATTTGGACTGGATTTTTTTTTTTCTAAAATACCCCTACATTCCTATATTTAAGTGGAGACAAAACTAAAAAATAATCTCGTAAAACTATAACCATAACTTCCACTAAAATATTGCCTAAAAAATAGGGTTACTCTCCTATTAATTTTCAAATTTATTTATTCACTTATAAATTAGATTCTCAAAATAAAAATTATATATATAATAAAAAACTTTTTTTTTTTTTTTGCTACTACCACTAAAAAAACAAAAAAAGCCTCCTCACACGCGCAAACCGCATGTGATGAGACTAGTTTAGTTATAAAAAATATTACTGCATTATTGAATTTAATCTAGTGTGGTACAGTGTTTATTACTTATCCAAAAAAAAAAAAAGCAGTGGTGTTTTAGACTTTTAGTAATGGAACATCACATTCTTCTGCTATAATCCGTAGAGTTTAGAGAATATGAGAGCAAAAAAAGAAAAAAACTAATATGTTTTGTTTTAATAAGATGGATTTTTGTTTTTTCTAAATGTATTTTTCTAGTTTTAGAGTACATGTTTACAAAACTAATACGTTTTCTTGGTGAGTATTTCCAATTATAATGAAAGGCTTTATGTACTATCAATTGCTAAGGAGTTTAAAAAGGCTTTGAGCCTTTGAGCACCATTAGCATACAATTAAAACTAACTTCTTTTCTTTCTTTCTTTTTTTTCCAAATTTATATTTTTGCTAGGTTCCCAATAGTTGTGGAGCGGTTCTAGGTTTGATGCAGCTCATTTTATATGCAAGCTACTACAAGTCGACCCAATGGGACCCAACACTACGTGAGCTTCAATTGGGAAATGCATAAACCATAACATTGCTAATTCTTGTTAAATTTTTGGACCTGCACTCACTTTTTTTCGTGTGCGTGGATGTGATTTTACACTCCTTCTAATCAGAGAAAAAGATCCACACCAATATATATATATATATATATATATATATATATATATGTGGTAGGTCTTTGACAGGGGCGGAGCCAAGGGCGGACAAGAGGGGGTAAGTGCCCCACGACCTCCCCAAAAACTCTTATATATTGTACTTATAAGGATCCGGTTAATGTATGCCCTCAGGGCATATATTAACCATTCATAATAGGAAATTTTTTATGAAAAATTGAAAAAGTTGTAAAATTAGTTAATTACTTTTACATTTTTTTGTAAAAAATAGTGGTTTACTAACATATGCCCTTAGAACTTACATTAGTAAAACCCTAATTATAAAGCATTTTGCCCCCTGACAAAATTTTTCTATCTCAACTTTGCCCCTAGCATAAATAAGAAGACTTCTCTACTTCTAAATGAAAGCAATCTAATGTCCAACCGTCCGTATAAGTACATAGCACATTTTCGTCTTTTTCCAATGAAAACAAAGTTCAATGGCCCCACATAAGACTAAAAGTATTGTTCTTCGTTGTGAAATTTTAAAGTACTCGTAAGTCCACGAACCAAAGTATAGTTTGACAATAACAAAATCGAAAGCACATGGACTTGAATGAACGTAGAAAATTAATTAAACCTTAACCAAATTAATCCTAATCTATTTTAATAAAAATTGGTTGTTTTGAAATTAAATAAACTAAGCAAAGATATAAAATAAAGTAGTAAAGAGATTAAACAATCTAAAGAAAGGAATTAAGGTTTTAGAATCCACCTTGTTAATTCATATCAGAATATATTCATGATCATTAATTTTTCCCAACCCACTGCATGATAATATAGAAATTAATCTTGCTATCATGGAAAATATAATCATTAAAACTTATGTTCAAAAATCTAAAGCATATTCTTCTTCGCTTCCAATGTATAAAATTAAATCATCAATTGTATCTATTGATAAACAAATCACAAAAGATATCTAATTTTAAAATCAAACAATCATAATCCAAGCATTCAATTAATTAAGTTAAATCCTATATCATGAGAAAAATATGATTGAAATCATATCTAGAATTCTATCGTAATCAATTAATGTGAAACAAGAACAATTTAAATCATTAAAGAACAAGTGTACAACTGCTGTGAGAAAAATTAAATCACATAAATAATACTGATAATCTTTAACCTCGAATATAAATTTAGCTACTTTAAGTAATTAAAATAAAATACAAAAATAAAATATTAAACATTAAACTAGACAGATAAATAAAACTAAATATCATGGTCGAAAACCAAAAAGGTAGCCCTGGCTCTATACATTCAGCCCTAGCCGTCCTTCATAAACAAACTAACCGAAAGCATTATATAAGAGAAGTCACTCCTAATACAATTCGGACTAGCCTTCTTAACATTGCTTTGATTTGCTCCTTTATTATCCATCACATCACATGCGGCTGACCTAAAGCCTAATCAATAAAATCCCAACGTGGCCCATTGCAAGAACTCCCAAGTATGTGTTTTGGTGAAGAAATCAAGTGGCCCAAGTCAAGCCCATCTGTATATCAACCACGAAAACAAGCCTTTAATTTCTTCTTTCTCTACTTTTCTTCACCACGTCCGATTAACATTAGTCCCACTCTTCTTATTTTTCTTTTTCTTTCCTTCACTCCTTGTTGGACTTGCCCAGCCTGCTTTTATTCTTTTCTTTCATCTTTGCTTGCCTCACTTCATGCTTGGGCTGGATCTCTCAAATGGGCTTCACTTAATTGATCATTATTCTGCCTCAAATAAAGCCTATTAGCATGTAAATCCTTTATCACCTTATGAGACAAAAATAATAGATAATCAGTGACAGTTACGACATAACATGAAAGTAATGCTAAATATGCATATATGAGAGTATTTTATTATCTATATTTCATGCACATCATCCTTTAATTTGACAGGTTTCCAAAGTATTAACAGTAAATAATAAATTTACACAATTTTTTTCATAATAAATTTCACAATTGTCCGAGCAATACTATAAAGTATTCCTCACAATAAATTTTACAATTGTTGAACATTTAATTTTTATTTAGGCCCACCACTAATGCTACTTTATTGTCTGCCAGTTATATAATTCCCACTGTCAACTTGTGATAATACAAACTTTCCTCTTGGTGGTTTCTACGGGATCATTATTTTTTATTGAAAAAAATGGCCTACTTTTATTCATATATAGCACTAAAACCTAGCCTCCACTCTTTTTCTTATTTTTTAGTTTTTAATTTTTTTTTCAATCTGATTTTTGATATAATCCAAATTTTAACGGCTTAAAAGAATAGAGAAAAAATGTTGAATTCAACATTATTTTTTAATAGTATTCAAGGCAATGAGGATACAAAATTGCTAGTATATTGTTATATTCTTAACACTTACAATAAATTATTAAGAAATCAAATTGATTATTTAAACTCTATTTATTTAGATTAATCTCTAAATTACATTAATATATATTTGTGCATTTATTTTGCTATTAATATCAATTAATTTTATAGATTAATTTTTCTTTCAATTTCCACCCTCCCCCCCCCCCCCACCCCCCCCAAAAAAAAAAAATGAATTTTTTACTCCACCGTTGGTCTCTGATCTCGGTAGCATATAATATAATAGTACGTGTCAAAGCTTGCAATTTATCCTTAAAAAAAACCCTAATCTCAAATTCATCATCTTGATTAAAAAGAAACATAAAAAATAGGATTTTCTTTTTCTTTAAAGATTTGATAACTGTAATTAATAGGATTAGATTTTTTTTTTGGGGGGGGGGAAGGGTTGAAACTACCCATTGTTTTTATTTTTGAAAACATCATGTTGTAAAAGATGAATGAAGGATGTAAACATAAGAAAAATACTTAGAGAATATAAATTTGTATTAAAAATGTAGACCAATATGTAGCAAGCAGTATATCAGCATGCATGTATTTATATTTATTCAATATTGTGAATTTCATAATATAAGACAAGCATGCATAGTTATGTCTCTACCGTGCCGATCGATGGTCATCTGTAATGTCTTATTTTTATAACCATTGGATGAGTAATGTTTTTAGTTTGTTACGGTTGATTCAAATGTGTATGTGTATATATATATATATATATGTATATATATGAGTTTCAGATATACCATTTAATTTTGTTAATACATAAAGATCAAAGTTATATCAAACCCCCCCACCATCCAACCCGCGCCCCCCCCCCCCCCCCAAAAGAAAAGATTTCTAATTCCGTCCTTGAAGACAAGAAATTTTGGAAATAAAAAAGTAAAAGCTTTAAATCTACTTGTTGAAAGCCAGCAAAATTCATAAAAAAAAATGACCTAAACTTTGGAAATACTAACACTTACACAGTTCAAACCTCAAACTATAAAAACATACCAGTGCCACCTCAATTACGACAATCCTTGCAAATAGCATCCCACCATTTATTTGAATTCTCTCCATTTAAAGTTCTAAAGTTGTATCCATTTTGTACATTTTCATGGTTCAGATTTTATTTTCTAAATATAGTCGTACACAAATTTATTGATTATTTCAATAATTTCTTCTATACCTACATCTAAAATCCGTCCAATAAATCTAAAAGGATTGCTCAATACACTTTGATATATTATGCTTATCATATCTATAGGCTTGAATATTACATTTTCATTCAACAAGGATTTTCGACAACTAGAGGTGGACAGAACGGACAGAAGTGGACTGATCGGATTGAATGGACCGAAATGGATCGTAGAGGACAGAATAGACCAAAGTGGACTAAATGGACTAAATAAATATAACTAGACCAAACAGACTGTATTTGACTGAACAGAACGAATGGACTGTAAAGAACCGAATTTAAACCAGACGGACTGAATAGAAAGAAGCAGACTGAATTGGACTGAACAGAGCTGAAGTGGACCGAATGGACTAAACTAGACCAAGTGTAGCACATTTTGTCTGTTCTGTCCAATTCAGTCCACTTCTGTCTATTCGGTCCATTTCATTCCAATCCGGTTCTGCTCAGTCCAATACGGTCCGTTTAGTTGAGTTCGATCCACTCGATCCTTTTGGTCCACTTTGATCTGTTCAGTCCTCTGAGGTCCGTTTGGTCCATTTCAGTTCGTTCTGTCTACTTCGGTTCTGTTCAGTCCACTTTTGTCTGTTTGGTCATGTTCGGTCTATTTTAGTGTACTTGCTTAAGAATGGAAAAAAATAGGTTTAGGTTGAGGGTACCTTTTTTTAATTCGAATTTATTAAAAAATATATATGACAAAAGGTAATATTATTATTTTTAATTTAATGATATATGGTATTATCTTTTTTTTATTGTCTTTTTTCTATCCCCTTAGCTAATATTAGTATTCTACTTTTTGAGTGAATTACACAATTTTTGTGTTTTCTTATGATAAAACTTGAATTTGAAAACCAACTGAGGTTTCTATTTTTTATTTTTTTATAAAGTGGTAAGAAATTTGTAGATTTATGATATTCAGTTCATTATCAATTCTTTGATGAGTTGGATACTAATATGAAGTTGTGCTAAATGCAACCTTTTAGTTGTCAAAAATCCATGCCGAATGAAAAGGTAACATCCAAGCCTATGAGTATGGTAAGCATAATATAACAAAGTGTATTGATCAATGTTTGGACTTGTTGGATCAAATTTAGATGTAGGTATGTTGAAATAATTAATGAATTTGCAATACAAATGATGAACTGGGGGAAAAAATTGTTTAATTTTCATTGTTTGTTGTAATTATTGTTGCTTCATATTGAAGCTGTATTACTAACACAAAAATTTTAAGTGTCCCATGCATTATGTGGACCTGCAACTAGTTATCCTAGAACTTGAAAACTTTAGCGTTGAATTATCGAATTATCCTACAAAATCCTAATAAGGCTCATCCCATTCCCATATTTCACCACACCAAACGCCCTTGCACATCAATTTAATTCTTCATACCGAACTAGTCAGTTTTCCCCCATTGGCTACTGATGCCAGACTAAAAAGAGTCCTAAAAGATTTGCAATTCCACATACTGATGTGAGACTCCCTTTAACTCTTTAAGAGTAGTCCTAAAGATTTGCAAGTCCACAATAAATCAATTGTACTTCCTAAATCAAAAGCTTGGGCTTAGTCTCCTGAGTGTACATAGCAAGTGGATTGAGATAGGAATGAAGTTCATCTTGATTATAGCAATGGTAATAATTGTCAATAGTATATCAATTGGAGATCTTACAAGAGGTTTTGAGGCCAGTCCAACAAAGACAGACAAGCCAAAATAAATACACATATTTGGTAAACCCAAGAGGAATTTCTAAAAAATATATTTAAAAAAGAAAAAATAAAAGATTTATATTCATCCAACAAAGTGAAATGTAGCACAGCTCCTTAGCCTATACCCACCACCATGTGTTTCTCTCTTCATGATATCCCAAATTCTATTCTCTTCACTGTTAAGCACAATTGAGGTTTCTCTGGTCTTCAAAATAATTACACCGACTTGTTCAAGGGACTAGAGATTTTAGGGGCAACGATACTTGCGGAAAGCACAAACAACCTTGAGGCTGATCAGCGGGAATCATACCTCCACCTTTTGATGTGTCAATGGCCTCTAACATGGACACTACCTCTTCCATTTCTAGCCGCTTGTCAGGGCTGGCATCCCAGCATGGCTTCATTACATTCGCCAGGGAACTTGGGCAACATCTTGGTATCTCTGGCCTCAGATTCTGGGTAAGAAGTAAATTAATCAGAAGGAATCTCAAGCAGAAACACTCAGAGCTTGTTGGGTACAATGATTAAGATTCACGCAGATAAGTTACCTGCCAAACCACAGCTGTCGTCACTTCTGAGAAACTAAGGTCTGGATATGACATGTCACAGCAATATATCTTCCACAAGCAGATGCCAAAACTATAAACATCACATTTCCTGTCATATGGGTTGCCATTGAGAACCTATAAATCACCCATTTGACAAATCACAGAAAATTAGTTCATTGAACGATTGTTTCTTCTGTTTTCTTTTTTTTTAGTTACCTATAACACAGAACCTTAGGTTATGTGGAATGCAAACCAGACCTTGGCATGCCACTTTTGCTTTTGTAGAACTTATATAGATTGCTTCATTAGTAGTTAAAAGATGATATGGAAACCTTGAAATTTAAAAATTCTTGCTTGGTTTTGCCCAAACAGTTTATTAATCACTTATGATTCTATTATTGCTTCTTAAAGTTGTCACTAAAAAAAAGGTGAATAAAGAAAGAAAAAGAAGAAAATTTTTTCTCTGAGATTAGTGTATTTGAATGAAAATGTTCCACATTGTGGATTGAGCAATCATGTATTACAGTTCGCTAGGGTAATAGTGAATAATAGCTGAAATATTAGGACCAGTACAATATCCTCATTGTACTAAGAGGATACCTACAAGTTACCAAAGACAATGAGAAGACAAATTTGCCTCTCTTGATATTAGATAGACTTCAGATTGATGAAGACATTAGTTGCACTATGAGACCTTTGATGACCTTTGAAACAAATTCTCTCAAAACGGAAATTTCTACGGCCTTCTTGACCCTTGAAACCGAAATTTCAACAGCCTACATGACCCTCGAAACAAATGTTTTATCTTTATCAAGGATCAGCAACCTTTGAAAATTTTGAAAGGGATAAAAAAACAATAACCTTTTTATGAGGGTCTCCCAACCCTCAAAATAAGGTTTTTCTCTTTTAAAAAAATAAATAAATAAAAACCCACAACCATGCACATAGACTTCAAAGAACCACATATTAAAAAATCTATATTATACCAAAACACAAATATTAAAACAAAATTCAATTAGCTTTCCAAGTTACTAAATTCTTCATTCTTGAAGTTTATGTAGACATTTTCATATTAACATAAAGGAACTTAGTATTTTAACTAGATAAAGGAGAAAAAAAAGGAAGAAGAAGAAGAGAAATGAATCAGTACAAGAACCATGCATGATCAAAATCCTAATCTTAGTATTATTCTATTTCAATGCAAAACAACCTGATGTACTAATATTTAAAGGGTCTCACATTAAGGATTCTGCCTTCTCCTGGTACTTCTCAAAGACTAATGCATAGCCACCAACTTTCCCTTGCATTAAGTACTGCAAGAAAATAGACAAACCAATTAATCATGCACTTGTTAGATGGTTGAGGTGTTTCATTGAAAAATTGTCATACAATGAAGTCCATATTGACAAGAACAAGAAGATGTAAGTTCAATAATCAAATCTCTACAACCAGGTAAATATCCTAACCCAAAATGTACTGCCAACATTATCTATATGGTATTTATCAATAAAAATCTTATTCAAAGTTGAAAAAAAATAAAGTTTTCCTTTCTAACTATTCTTGGGTTTCATCCCTTCCTATGAAATCTGTTTCCAGGCTTTTCAATTATCAGCCACACAATTTCAATCCAAATCAAAGCAAATTATTGACTCACTCCCAATTCTTAAAGGCATCATGTAAATAGGTCAAGTTCTCACTTATAAAATGCATAATACAAACAGTAAAGTAGATGTAGGTCAAGATTAGACAAGTATGAACATTCGTATACCTATTTCCTCATAAACAAAATGCACAAGACATAACAAGTATTAAGCAGGATGTAAAAATGGTAAGGAATTATCAAATGATGATGCTTTTAGAAAACTAAACTATGAATCCCTTGACTAGAACTTACATGAATGCAACCTTTGACAACAACACGACGGCGAAAAGCCGGTGGTAGTTCCCCATGACCATAACTTGGATACATAAAAGCCCCAAGTGCATTTGGAAACCTGAGAGGGACAAGAACCATAAAAGCACATACTTGTGATACCATGCTTCTTAAAATAAAAACCAACCAAACATTCTTGATTCAAGGATGCAAACAAGAAACATAATGCTCTAGTGATACAGTCAAGACAGTAAAGCCCCAAAACCATCCATTATCCAGAAAAAGATTACATTCACCTGATGAACCTATTCACACCATTTTACTTTAACGACATCTCAAGAAATTCATAATCCAGACAAGCAACACAGTTACCGGCAGCGGTATCATCAACATTACACTAGTAGTAGGCGGGTAGCAACAAGCAAATAGTACTACATAAGTCAATACAAAACAAAGACGAAACAAACTACCTGCCAACCGATGAGTTGTAGAGAGCTAAACAATCTATACCATCTTTTGTCTTAAGTACATCTTCACAAACCTCCACGTTGTCCTGATCACAATCAGCCATTGCTATAGCATACAGAATAATCCTGGAGGAGGAAAAGATGTAGAAGTTCTCAGTACTGAACCAAAACCACACAAACTATTTCAGTCTTCAAACCCATCTTAGCTTCTATTTCTATTTTAGTTGTGCTTCTATCCATTTTTTATTCATTCTCTCAATTTCTTGCTGTGCCTTTTTATGAACTGGACCAACCTCCCCCCACCCTCCCATCCCCAACAAAGAAAAAATCCATACTGGCTTATTTATGGGTTCCATTGTTATCATCCCTCAAAAAAATGAAAAGAGATTGTCAAGTGCGGTATACAGAACTGACAATCAAACAATTTATCTCATCAACCATTATTCTGGTAAAACAGTAGAGAATATAAATAATTAGATAACCAAAATAAACAACCTTCTTTAAAGGGGAAAAGAATATTAAGAATATGTTAATAACAAATAAACTGACTAGCAGGGTGATCAATATACTGGATCAAAAGAAATTGTAAGCCTCTTCCCCGAGAACATACTGCATTGTGCTAATATATGACAAGGAACTAGATCAACTATCTCAATGGACAGCAGCAATTCAGTTCTAAATAGAGGAAAACGAAAATGGCAAAAAGAAACAAAGAAATATGCAAATCATAGAGAAAGAATGCATTTCTCACCAGTGCTCCATCAGCAGTTGAAAAAGTCACATACTTTAGTCCATTTTCTTTCATAAATTTAGGACCTAGCTGTGCAGAAGGATAGGGCCAAAACTGAAACTGTTACAAAAATAAAATAAATAAACTGAAATTTTCATAATATAATAAAATGAAACACAGATCATACGTAGGTGAATCCAGTAGCGACTTGCAGAGGCTTTTCAGCAGTCCATTGAGGCATTTGTGCTAGCTATTTTAGAGAATTTATGTTCTCAAAAATCGCACATTTGGGAATCTGAAAGGGCAAAGGATATACCAAGATTGTTGAGATCGGTGATATACCAAAATTATTAACAGTAAAATTTATGAGATAAGCAGTAAGTTTCAGTTAGCTATCTGCAAGAACAACTAACAGCCAGTGATAAATGGCAGTCCCCATACTCAAAAGCATCATGAACAAGAATAAGATCTTCATTCCCCTGACAGCAGGAACAAAAATGATGAACTTTTAATGGTAATGCACTTCCTCAAACCAATCCTTGATAAGAAACAAGAACTCTTTTTTCTTTTCTTTTTTATAAGTAATAGAATTTCATTAAAAAAAAAAGGTGCAAAATAAAGCACTATAGTACACAGGGTGTACACAAGAAACAAGGAAATTTTGCTAGTTAAATTTTATAACGAGTCCATGATCTGCTGCTAATTGCAACTCTTCCCTTTGATAAAAGTATCAGACCCTTTACTAACAATCCACCTCTATGAGTATGGCAGAGCATCTACCAGCCAATGACAGGATGGCCATTGCATTTATATGTCTGTAACCCCCAATATGGAGGGTCTTGGAAGCATTCTGCCTATTTTCCAAGGTGTAAACAACGTGCACAAGTTTTTATTAAGGTAATGACAGAGAAGAATGCTTAACATAATTAGAGTGTTCATTGGATGCATGTGTGTGTTTAAGAGATTAAATTCTTCCCTGAAACAAATCTTACAATTTTCCTCTGGGTTCTAAGCCATGATTGAGTATCTAACCCCTTTTTTTATGAATAAGCAAATTTTAATTTTAAGGAAATACATCAGATCAGTACAAAGACACTACAGAAGCACAGCTGGAACAGCCAGAAACACAGAAAAAACACAGTAGCACATAGCAGAGAGCAAAAGAAAGTGACAAAGCATGCTTGAGTATCTAACCTTATGGGCATTTTGAATTACTCCAGTTAGTAACATTGAGTACTCGACTTAATAGGCAATCTAAATAAATTTAGTAACATTGAGTATCCAATCTTAATGATTTATAGATCATTGATTGATTTGATTCTGAATATGTCATAAACTAGGTTAGGATCAAACATCCAATACAAACCTAAAGTTCAATTTTTTTATTTAATATATATATATATACACACACACATGCTTGTGCACACTCTACAAGCATTTTCCTTATCAAAGTAAAGGATACTTCTTCAAACACATGGCCTTCAAACTAAAACACAGAGAGAGAGAGAGAGAGAGAGAGAGAGAAACTTCTAAATGAATATACCAGTAGGAAAATTACTCTTAAGGCAGAAAGGGGAAGGCATTTCAGTTTTTACGTTTCAACTTTTAAAGCAAAATATTGTCACCATGCCTATATGTAAACATCAAACGAACACCCAGGGACCCAATTACCCAAATAATGAACCAGAAACAGTTCATAACTTAATGCTTACCTGGCCTTATTCACCGACTGTATCAAAACCCACAATACTAAGGTCTAGATCCCCAGATACCAATTTCTGACAATGTCTTTTGACCGCTGAAACCAAACTTCCAAATTGGCAAGCTTAAAAACACATGGGTATTAAAAAATTTGGCTACAGAATGTATCTAGGATTAACTATTTATATTATTGGTCAGTCACACGGGCATCTAATGGGCTTGAATCCAAGAAGTGCCATTATAATTGACTGACCTCTGAATTATTGGAGCACACAATAGCACAAACATGCCACAATTTTTTTTTAAACTTCCTGTACATGTCATTTCCATTTTTAGTTTTTCAAGCAACTCATACAAATTAATTCAAGCAATATGACACATACCCCACTGGACATGCCCAAAGACGCTAGGTCATATTACTGCATTGGGCAACATTATATTCTGAGCAAACATCTAAGAATTTTTCATATATAGATTATTTTTTTCTTACTTCATTTATTTATAAACTAAACCAAACACACTAAACATGGCTAAAGTTGGGCTTGACTCAAGTCAGATTAATATGACACTAGTAACTGCTGCTGCTTGCCGTTAAAACGAAGGGAAAATCAACTGGGAATGCAATCTAATCATTCTTTCATCAAACAGCAGTCATAGAAGTTTAATCAATAAACTTTCCACATAGAACCTAAAAATTCAAGCTTTACTTACTATTTTTCATCCAAATTCCAAATAGCAATATCAAACCAGAATGTACAAATCAATCCCAAAATCCTCTCCAATACATCATTCTTTTCCTACAATTTTTAGACAACCAAACAGATTCTCAAATGAATCAAAGAAATTTAATAGAACTCAAATTTCAACACAAGTTAACGGTTAGGGATTCGAGCTAGAAAATTTACCAATTGAAAACACCAACAATAAAATTATAAAAATAAAATAAAATAATTCATTCTTTTCCTACAATTTTTAGACAACCAAACAGATTCTCAAATGAATCAAAAAAATTTAATAGAACTCAAATTTCAGAACAAGTTAACGGTTAGGGATTCGAGCTAGAAAATTTACCAACTGAAAATCACCAACAATAAAATTATAAAAAAATAAAAAACTAAAAATTTTCAACCAAAAAAAATTCTCAACAAAACCGATACAATACAAACTCATTTATTTTCCTATGATTTCTCAACAACCAAACAGATTCTAATCGAGTCAAAAGAAATTTAATCAAGCTCAAATTCCACCACAAGCTAATGAATTGAGCTAGAATTTCAAAGCAATTGAAATAAATATAACTGTTAAAATAAATAAAAACTCAAACAAAGCCTATTCATTTCAAACAATTTCTCCAAATACAGAATCCAAGTAAATCTATAGAAATGCAATGAAATGAAAAGCCGTAGAAGATCGTACCTAGTAGAATTGGATATAATGTAATTTCTATAATTTCTCGGGAAACAAACAGAGAGAGAGACCTGTAATCGGAAAATGGGGTGGCAAAGAGTGCTCAATCTATCACCAGCTCACTTGTTGTCGAAGATAGATGAGCTCAAATCGATTTTGAGAGAATTTTCTGAGATGAGCTCCGATTTTGAGAGAAGTTTTCCCCTTTTGCATTTTAAATTTGGACTTTATTTCAAGGGTTGAAAATTTTGAGATATCTTCTATCAAAGGTTGTCATAGGATGCCTTGAAAAATGTTTAAATTTGGAGCTAAAATTAGCTCTGGACTGTAAATACTAGCCCGCTTAATTTTAATAGATTATTCTGAGGGTTGTATAGGTTTATTTCAGGATTTTAATCACCCTCAAAATAAAGATAATCAAACTTACCCACCCGCCCCAATTTTTAGTGATGGTTTCGGCACTTTTTAGTCAACCCTTGAGAATAGTGGGTTGAAACAAGTCAAGTTTGTTGTAGTGTCACTTCCTTGGAAGTATTGATTTGAGAAGGGAAAAATGATGAAAGAGACATCACTACAAGAAACTTGACTATTTTCAACGGATTGAAACCGTCGAAAAAAGTATTAAAAACCGTCGAAAAAAATATTTTCAACAGTTGGAATGACCTTAGAGAGCCATTATTAAAAACCGTGTCGAGAACATTTTTTTACGGCCTATGCAACCGTTGAAAAAGTATTACACATTTATCAACGGTTAATAACCGTCAAAATATATACACATAAATGTAGATTAAAGTATGCTTATTACTTTTATCCACAGGCACCTAACCGTTGAAATAAGTATTTTCTTTTTTAAAAAAATAAATAAATTTGGATGCACTCTTTCACATTAATCAAAATTTAATAACCTAAAACAAATTGTAAAAATCAATACAACTCAACTACTTTGCCTTCTGCCCATTACACTCTTAAATTTACATTGTTCATTTACCTTTCAAAATAGAAGATTCTTATAACCTTTTACCTTCAAGACCAATTCATTGGAAATTTCAAAAACATAGTGACTTACATCTGCCACCCAGACATCTATAGCCAGGTCCTCTTCAATGCGCATGAGATCCCATTAATCACTAAGTTCTTTTGATGCCTGCAAAAAGTGTCGTTCATTAGTCATTGTTATAATTGCCAAACCCGAATAAAAAGCCAAATAAGGGTAGTTCATTTTAGGAAGAAAATGCACCTACCTAAAAAAATAAATAAATAAAACCAGCACAAAAAAAGTCACATATTAGCAATTTACAAATGTATAGATGCAAACTTGGTAAGTGAAATTGAAAGATTGGACTGAACTATCAACATTTTAAAGGAGGTAATTTATTCTATTAGCATTTCCAAAATTCAAATTCAAATAAGAAAACCCTTATAATTGAATAAACTCATTTCTTAAAATTAAAACTGACCATATCAGAACTAGCTAAAACTAAAAGAAATGCAATAAACAAAAACAAATAACCGTGCACATGCTTAAACTCATCTCCATTCCCCAACAGTAACTACAACTATTTGTTTTAAGGTCAAAGTTTCCCTACAATGTTCCCAAAGAAGAAACAAAGTGTGTGTGTGTGTGTGTGTATATACATATATAAAATAGAAACTTGCAGTTTAAAATTAGCTATAAAAAATAAAAATAAATAAAACCCTCCAAAAACAAAAAGGCTAAAATGTTCTAACACAGATGCCAAATAGAATGTATTGAATTTGAGTACCTTAACCTCAGCTTCAGCATATGGTGTTGTTCTGGACCTGTTCCAAAGAAAGACAAGCAAACAAAAATAAAAATAAAAAATTATGTGAGCACTTTTCAAGATAAAAAAACTGTAAAACCACTGCTTTCGCTATCACAACAAGAGAACAAGCATTTACAAAATCAAAGGCTAATTGTACTTCAAAAGGAAAACCAATAAATATTTTTCTATGGCAATACCATGTCTAAGCCATCGAGTATAATTTGCTCTATAAGTGTTTTACTGAGAAGTCGATTAATTTATTAGCGAAAGAACTACTTCAAATTCATTGTTTACAATACCTATGATCAGCGACAGAATATCAAAGAGAATGAAACGAGATGAGAAAAAAAAAAAAAAAAAAAAAAAAAAAAAAAAAAAAAAAGAGGAAAAGAACAATACGTTCAGCATGACTTAATACTCAAAACACGCAATACTTTATTGACCAACTCTTCCTTGCTAGAGTACAATAAACCAAACACTAATTGAATCAAAGCAAACCCACACATAGAAGCTCATAAAATAAGACTGGCTTATTAAGAAGGCCCACAACTATGGCTCATACAAAAAAAAAAAAAATTACATAATTACTAAAATTCCCTCGACTCTAGAATAACCAAATAGAACACACACACACACACACACACACATCGTGGACACTTATCCTTGGGCTTCCAAAGTGGATATTGTTTCCCTAACCACGCTATGGTTGCACCATCATAAAGCTTGAGACCCAATCAGCACCTCAATGCAGTACAATGCACCAGGCTCCTTTGAAAAATTTATCAACAATATATATATATATATATATATTTGAACATCAAATGTTGACTCGATCTACAATTTAAAAAGAAACAAAAAGAGAATACACTAAAATATAATAAACATATAAGTGAATGGGACAGCAAGGAAGCACCTGATATTTACTCACATCGAGATCAGAAAACACTTGCTTTGTCAGCTCGCCAAGGAAACAACCTATTCAATAAGAGATGACAGACAACTATAAGGATTGGTAATCAATAAGGGAGATATTCCAAATATCAATCTAAACATCATCATCTCTTATGAAAGAGGAGCTGACAGATTACAGAACGTCAGAAAATAGAATTAAAACCTGCTGAATGAACGGAAATCCCCTATCATACAAAAGCTCTTAACAGAACAATTCTACAAGCTCATTCATTTTTACCTTTCTCTTGCTAGAAAGGAGACAACTTCAAGATAAATAAAGTTCCAGTGAAAGGAAAACAAAGAACTGCTTAATTTGGAAGGTACTTCAAAAAATGTTGTTTGACATATCTATCAATCTAGGTGAAGCTGCAAAATTAAAGTGCATAGATATTCTCAATCCTTGAGGAAACTTATTGCCTAGAATTCAGAACAAATTTTCCCTTCCACAGTAAAATATATCTTGTGTATTGAAAAGTACACAGTAAAATGCATCTTGTTCCTGCGTAATCAAATTTTTCATGCCCATCTATTGAATTTGTACATATATATGGCCATGAAACAAAGTAGACAGATGACATAATAATGTTAAAAAAGCCAAGCACCCTATGCTGTCAAACTCGCAAACTGCATCAACTACCCTCAAACTAAATATTGGAAGTCCTTGATAGAAAAAAGTAAAAGTTAATTCATCACTCATCATAGAAAATCCCACAGCCCACCAAATTCGACATGATAATTGTTTTTTTATTAAGTACAGAGTTTGTTATAAAGGTGAAGATGGTCCAAGTTCTACAGAAGATAAATTCTGTGGGTCTGTTGTTATTCGAAATCCATTATCTTTCATGGTGTCCCTTGGCAACACTGTTTCCCTTAATATACCAGGTGTGGAACGGTAGATGGGCTTGAGGAGATGGTCACACTTTTAGGCATGCGCGAGGAGGGAAATATATACACAGAACCTGGGTCAATGATAATATTTTCATTGAACCTGACCAAAACCAAATACATACAAGATGGAACAGTCAATTTGGCAATAACTTGGACGGTTAATGACTACTCTTGTGTCTCTCATAAGAGCACTATAATCAGAGAGCGTCAACAAAGCAATGTGAAGATTGATTAAAATATCATACTTACTCCCTGCACAACTGAGATATTTCTATATTTAGCTAATTCACCCAATCTAATTTATCTGCAAAGCAAAGGAAAGAATAACTTTCAACAAGAGAAAATATTGGCTGCGAGAGCAATGGAAATCAACAATTAAAAAAAAACATACCAACAGAAAGAGGATTCCACCCCTCTCAAAGTCAACATGTAGGTAATGGGCTGCCCTTTGAGCTTCTTCCGTAAGCAGATGATTCTCTCGCTCAGCTTTTCTGACTGCATCATACAGAGTATGATTTGTATTTAGATACTGCATGCAGCAGAAAAATACCAAAGCGTCAATGCAATAGCTCATGACCAACAAGCATAAAATTATGACATTGACAACATGTCCAAACCATAGCTGCACCAAGGTTAAATGAGTCTTCTTCAACTTTTAAACTTTTCTTCTTGTATTTGCTAGAAATGGTTTCCTCTTTTGTAATTATAATGTTTATCACACATTTAGGATATTTTGGCAATTAATTTAAAATTTTCAATATTTACATGAAATCTGAACTTAGGATATCTAGTATAAAAGAAAAACATAGCTTGATAACTGCGAGCTGAGATACCTAAGTGACACAAGAAAGTCAATTAAATTTTTTGTTTTTTCTTTTTTTTTTTTTGGTAATTACACACACCAGGAGGGTCTTTAACTTACAAACTCACTGATGTGAGTTGAGCTTGAGCACATCCGCTAAAATCAGACAGACAAGGCAAGCTAAAAGCCGAGTCAGGGCAGGCTAGATGTAAACTTGAGCTTGGAAATGAGAATTATGAGTTTTGCTTGATAAGAATATAGATAGGCTTTTGATAACAAAGAAAGGTCAGAACAGAGATAAATAATTAAAAGATAAGTTTTAAGGTGTCTCATATCACTAGAACAAAAAAAGAATTTCACTTCTTGATATGGGATCATTTGGAATTTTGCCACATGCAAAGAACTCACTGCTTAAGTGACAAGCTACTGCCCTACATTTTCTGTCAATAAGACACTCACAAGCTATACTTAAATAAAAATAAAAACTTTTAAGCTTGCTCTGATTCAAGTGTGCGCTCAATTACAGTCTGAAGAGTAAAGACTCTACTACTGGTCAACCTGGCAGCTATTTTCTTTTAATTGGATCCACCTCTCACCACCCCACCCCACAAAATATAATAATAATAATAACAAGTGCTACGTTAGGTGAAAAAAGCTTTGAGATTCCAGTCCCCTTTATGATTGCAGTCCAAAGTGCATCCCAGTTGATCCCATATGAGGGAATAAAGAAGAGGGCTAAAATAAGCAATATTAGAAAGTGGCTGATAAACTTGGTTCCACCAAAGGCTTCCATCTTTAAGTATGAACTCTAAGGTTACAGCAGTGACAGTGGCTCTCTCTCTCTCTCTAAAAACCTATCTTCCTCTAAAACCTTATCAATGAGGACAATTTGCTTCCCCTAACGCTTTTGATATTCAGCCAAACATGGCATATCATATCACTAGAGTGCAACTCGAGTTCAGTATTAAAGACGGTAACAACTATTCTAAAAAAACGTTCACAAAATCAATCAGTAGTTCAGTACTTCAAGTTGTCTCAAAGCCAACTACAAGAACCATCAAGAATTTCCAATACAAAATCCCTAAAAGTGGGCACCCAACTTTCCATCTAATGTATAGTCGAAAGCTCTGATATACTTGTATAACAATATCACCACAACATATGAGACTCCAACTTAATAGTTGTGCAGCCAATCAAATCGTATTTAATTTAACTTCAACAAAATTTTCTTCTGCAAAGCTAACCCATTACCCCTTAACCAGCAAGCCAAAGTATCTTGTCATTATCAATAATATCCTCTGCTGTAACACATTATTGCGCAAGTTAACACTCTTCACCATAGTTAACATCAGATCTTAGGCTCATCTTCTTAATCCTCTTAGATGGGCCATATTCAACATTTTGTCATTAAAAAATTTAGTATTGTTCACGCGCGCGCGCGTGCACACACACACACACACACACGCATATATATATAATGATGAACGTACCGTATCGGAAATTTCGTCCATACCTCGGATGATTTCGGGGGACTCAGGCATGGCTGAGATGTATGAAACAAGCTCCGTAGACCTAACAATAATACAAACAAAAATTTATTCAAAAATAAATAAAAATTTTCACAATGATTTAGAAATGCATTTTTGAAAATCAACGTTTATAGATAGCGTGTACCTTTCGATAGCTTCGTCGACGAAGCGTTGAAAGCCATTGGGAGATTTCAGATGATCGAAGCCGTAGAGGCCGGTGGAGGCTCCGCTTTGACGTGGAGCGACGACGGAGGTGTGGTAATGTCGGGTCCGGGTAGGATCCGAATTACTAGATCCGATAAATGGTTTGCGACGGAGATTTGGTGCGATTCTACGGATTAGGTGCCACATGATGGTTCTGTTAGTGGTTGAGAGCGTAAGCGAGAGCAAGAGCGGGGTATAGAGCAAGAGAGAGGGAGCGATTGAATTCTGTTTGGTTGCCTAGAAAATAACAAGAAAATTAACCTATGAAAGAGAGTACAATAGAGAGGGTGAGAACGAGATACAGACCGAGGGAGAGGGAGTGATCGTAGGGTAAATATATAAAAGCTCCGTGTTTTTATTTTCATTTTCCGCATTTATAAATAATATTTAGGATTGATTAGATACAGCTGAAAATGAAAATCTAAAAATTGAAAATATATTAATTTTTAATTGTATAAATAATATTGTAGAATTTATTTTTAATAAAAATGTTGCTAAAAAATGAGCTTTGTGGGTTTTGTAATTAGTGCACGTATTCATTAACATGCAAAAAAGTTAAAAATCACGGCTAAAAAAAAAAATGCGCGAAACACCAACTTGACACTGTTCATAAGTCTAATACACTGTTCATAGACAATGATCAGTGCAAGATGCGTTGTCCCAAAAAAAAGAACTGAAACGCCAATTCAGCAAAACGTGAACGCACGGAACGCAATCCAAACATTACCTTAGATAATTTCATTTTTTCAACATTCATCCAAAATTAGCACTATTTAATTACTTGGCATATGAATTTTTCACCACTTATTTCAACAGTTATGCCAACTATGGAAATATATATGTAAATATGTCTCCACTTATTTCAATAGTTATCTCAACTGTAAAAATATATATGTGAATTTTTCAATAATTGAGTGCAAATGTAGAAAGTAAAGGCTATTATCAACATTTTTTAGTGACTATAGATAAAAATATATTGAAAAATCTCATGTTTGTTCTAGTGCATGGGGCTTGAGGATTTGGTCATGAGGGAGGTAGAAGAAGAGGGAATAAGAGAAAGGAAGGAGAGAGGTCATGTGAGGTGATAGATGGGGAGCTTATGCACCACACACATATATATCGAAATTATATATCTGAGGATTCTCCTATTTTAACTAGACTTTTATGTGTTTCAAAAATACTCTAATTAATGAAGTGCAACTTCATTTAGAAATAGAGTCATAAATGTTAAATAACAAATTTCATTTCGAAATAAAAAAGAGAATTCCTAAAATTTAGAATTTTTCTCCCTTTACATTCAAAAAAGAAATTACAGTTACTGCTTATTTCTAAATTTTATCATTTTTATTTGTCAAAAGCTAGTGTGTGTGTGTATATATATATATAAAGAAAAACTTGGGATGTTACATTAATTGTCTTTCGATATCAGAAATGTTATGTTCTATGTCTATCTAAAGTATTGTTATTTATTGCTGTAAAAGTTATGGGCGTAAGCTGCGTCAATTCTTGCATTGCTAGATTTCATTAGATGGATATAGATAACTAGAGATATTTCTTGTAATTTTTCAGTCATTTACTCTTCGTTACTCCATTTTCTTGGGCCTTTTATATTAAAACCCATTAAAATTTTAATAAAATACAAGTTAATTCGTTGCTATAGGCTATGGGACTTACCAGGTTGATCATCCAGTGATGGCAAAAATGATAATAAAAATAATGGATGCTATTCTACAAGAGTACAAGAAGTCAAATTATCATTCTAGTAGTATAATAAGAATTATTAAATTATTTAAATAAGCCACATTATTATGAAATATGTCATATAACTTCAAAGCACACATTATAACTATTAAATAAGCTACGTAACCCAAAGCACGTATGGATGATCATTTAAATCCTTGTATAAGAAGTTGGAAGAATTTTTTTAAAACTGGTTTAGAGAAAAATTATATTCTTTATAAAAGGAAAGTGTATGTGATCAAAACAAATGAATTCCAAATATGGGGCCTTTTTTAGGGGCATTGCAGCAACTAAAGCCTCGGTTAGGACTACACTGAATATGTTCGTAATTCCTAAGAGAATGTTTGGAAGGAAGGGAGTTGGATAGAAAATGCACAAAACAACCTTTTCCAAAGTGTATGTGATCAAAACAAATGAATTCCAAATATGGGGCCTTTTTTAGGGGCATTGCAGCAACTAAAGCCTCGGTTAGGACTACACTGAATATGTTCGTAATTCCTAAGAGAATGTTTGGAAGGAAGGGAGTTGGATAGAAAATGCACAAAACAACCTTTTCCAAACTGTAGAGTCAGAAGACTTACATAAATTCTCACCCCCCCCCCCCCTCTTTGGTAGGCGTTAGAACAGTTGTTGGGATTTAGATATGCACAATAGGTTGTGTTCGAATAGCTTTTTTTTTTTTTTTGCCAACTTATTTTACTATTCAGCTTATTTTTGTTATTATTCATGGTATCACTGCACTTTTTGGTACTTTTCATGAGTCACACAGTATTATTTCAGCTAACTTTTAATTTTATCTACAATACTTTCAACAAAAAGTTTTTAGTTTCAGCAAAATAAGCGAATCTCAAACAGACCAAAGTGTGCGTTTGGCTCCAGTTTAAAAAATCAGCTTATTTTACTATTCAGCTTATTCTTGTTACTATTCATGAATCTCACTGCATTTTTTGGTACTATTTATTGGCCCAACTGCATTTTTTGGTACTAATAATAGATCTCACTATAATATTTTCACTAATTTTTACTTTTATCTACAGTATTCTCAATAAAAAGTTTTCAATTTCAACAAAATAAACGGATCCCAAATAGATCTAATTACTACACCAAGCTGGAGCTTCATAACATAAACACAAAAGAACACTATTGTTAAGGATTGAAAGAATTTTTGGATTTGAAACTCCCCACTAAATAATGGGATCTCTAAGCATTTTGGGAAATAAAACCTAGCCCATGCCTTTATCTAGAAAGGAAAGGGACTGAAAATGCCTTCAAAACTAGTAGTGTTGTTTATTAGGACAATTTGTAGCAACGCATTACTGGTGAGGCCTGAGTTGGTTCGTATATAGGAAGATCTTCTCTGAATCTGTGTACCCTTTGTAATGACAAGGAGGCGACAGTAGACCATTTGTTTCAGCATTGTAATGTGGCTAGAGCAGTATCAGTAATTTGCATTAACACTGGGGACAGAATCTATCATAGCAGGATCTATCATAAGCTGGTTAAATTTATGGCTTGAAACTGATGACTAATGTGACCGAGAAGAGTACAGAATCTTCTCCAAGGTGCTGGTCACTGGCTTGTGGGCAATGTAGATCCACAGAAATAAAGGAGTTTGAACTAATTAATGTTAATGCTTTATCCATTAATTTCACATCCGAGTCTTAAGCTATAGGAACAAAGAAGCTGTGTTGGTGGGAAAGGACAGGCAGTAGCCAAAACAGATGCAAATCCAAATATAATAATATAAGCAGCAAACCATATGAGTACCAATCATATCAAGCGAAGAAAAAAAAACAAAACAATGACCTGTTCTGATGGTTGCAAAACAATCTTACAAATAAAGATGTACACCAACCAACGATATGTGGTAGTTTCATTAGTGGATTGGATGTATGATGTATCATCAAAGAAACTTTTTGATATAACCTGTTCACCTTGATCATGATAGACTTGATTACTATAAAATCTCAACAAAAGTTTTCTCTTTTGATCACTTATAAGTTGCGGAAATTTGTGTTCCTCAAAGGCCAGATTGGATGGAGGGAGAGGGAGGAGGAGTAAAGGGGAGACTGAAATTAAGGGTCAGAATAGATAAGCCCTGCAGGCTTCTCTTAGCTTCTGCAGCAACTGGTAATTATCATGCCTAGTGTGCTTTAATTGTGAACATCTCAATAAACAGGTATCTTTCTATTGCTCTAATCTTGGTAACATCAGTCACTCTCTTCCCTTTAAATTCTTTTCCGCTTACACTTCCATGATCAATATCAAACACTGAGGTTCTGAGCCGTTCAAATGTTGTTAGTCTCTCAATTGTTGCCCATTTCAGCTCAAGTTCCTCATCCTACTTTATGATAGATTCTCCACCAGAATTGACAGTTGAAACATGGTTTTGAAATGTTGATTGGAAGCTTCTTCCAATTGTTGTTAGCTCCAATTTTTGAATTGATAAGCTGTTTATTTTTCCTTGGTCTTCACTGAGGTTGTCTATAACGATTCTTGTAGACAAGTATTTCTAATAACTCAAAAATAGATAGAAAAAAAAAAAAAAATACTGATTCTTTGATTTGACTAGCAGCAACTTCCCAGACACTTCTTGATTCCATGTTGTTAGGGAATATAATGTAAAATAGTAGATGTTGGGATTGTCTAATTGCAAAAAGGGACAACTAACTTCTTGGAGATGCTATTTGCTCTATGTCAAGTAGTCACCCTCCAAGTGAAAGATTAAGAGATAAATAATTGCACAATGGCAACAATTTCATTATTATTCAAGGTGATACAAAGAGGGATTATATGGATCTATTTATAGATAACTAGCCCTAATTTAATTGAATAAGAATTTTTCAAGACTATTGGCTTGCTAATCTCCCATATACTCTTACTAATATCACATGTATATAAGAAATGCAATTGTGATAAATATGATTAGTGTGCTAAACTAATTTCACCCATGATATCTCATCCATTTTAACAGTCTGTATATGTTTGTAATGACAAGGAGCAGTTAGTGCATAGAACATATGTTTTAGCGTTTTAATGTGGATAGAGCAGCGCGGTCTGATGATGCATTAACATCGAGGTCAGAGTAAATCATACCAGGATTATCTATCAAAAGCTGGTCATTTTTCTGACTGAGAGTACCTAATTTGACAAGAAGAGTAGATAACTTTCTCTATAGTAGTAAAAGTTAAAACCCAATTTCTCGTTCTCTTTCAGATCAGAGAAACCAATCTCTAGGAGAAGTTAGAACTCTAGGTGCTGGTCACTAGCTTGCGGGCAATTTAGAATTTTAGACTGGCAGAAATGGGCGTGGAGAATATGGGCTGCTGAAATACGCGTTCCAAAGACACTAGTGTTAATGCTTTATCCAATTATAGTTTTGCATCCAAATCTGAATCTAAGCACAATTCACGAAGAGGCTAGGTTGGTAGAAGGGCATGACAGTGAGTAGCCAAAAGCGATGCAAATCCAAATATGAATATACTAAGCAGCAAACCCGTATATGTAACAATCATATCAAGCACAAAATCTCACAAATAAAAATGTAAACCCAACGAAACCACGCCATATTCATCAATCATTACAAATTTAAAACACGTAAACACAACTCATTACTGAACAAGAACAATAAACAGTAACAATACACCTAATAGAAGTTGCAACTTGCAACCTTATCCATTAGGGTTAGGTATTTAAAAACTTAACTAAATCATATCAGAGCGGTGAATTATAACTTACAAGAAATCCATAATTATGAATCGCACCAGAATCAGAAGTTCCACATGGAGCTGACAGAGGCTAAGCCAAAGCCTCAGGGATAGACGGAAGTTCAATAGTGCTTTGGCTCCCGCTATTGCGCCGACAATTCCATAGCTTAACAATGAGAGTAACAACGAGAATCAGGAGGATAACTATCGCTGTAGCGACTTTGATATGCATGAGAAGCCATTCTTCAGTACTGTTACCAACAACAACAATAACAGCAAGAACAACAACAACAACATCAGCAACAAAAATGGGTATAAAAAATTGGGAAAGTCCCATAAAAAGAAAAATTGTGGTATATTATTACCTTTTCAGAGTCGAGGTCGGAGGAGGAGGAGTAGACTGAGACCCAAAGAACCGTGGCGGGGGAGGCTGAGATCCCATCGATGTGCTACTGCTTCCTTTTTTTGGTGAAGAGGGAAAGGAGATTGTTAGGGCTTTTTGGAAAACGATAGATTGGTGGTGGGGAAGTTATGTAAGTTTTCTATGTTCGCTATGTACAGTGGTGGGAACGTTATATTTTGGGTTTTATGGAAAGGGGTGGGGTCGTCATTTTGGCGTATTATATGTTCACTTCTTCTTCTTCTTCTTCTTCTTTTTTTATGAATGTTCACTTCTTCTTTTAGGAACACCTATGTTCTTCTTCACTTTGGTTCATCGTTTGAGGTTTAACTAAAGCATGAATATGGATTGCGTGGTGGGATGAGGGTATGGAAAAACCTAGGAAAGAGAGAGAGAGAGAGAAGAGCTGAAGAAGTCCCAAAGAATAGTGGTTTGGCACGTGCCACTATCTCCAATCACTGTGTGTGTTGCTGTGTGCATGTTAGCTGAGAGAGACTGCATGTTACGGTCCCCACTCCCCTGTGTGTGATTGAGTTTAACACTCTCCCAGCAAGGCTAGCATGTGTGTGCGTAATGAGTGTTACACTCTCTTAGCGAGGTTTAGATGTTAACCGTTAACTTGTTTATTTATTTTGTTTCTTGTACAGGGGTCAAAAAGGAGATCAAGTTGTTCATGGAAACCATTAGATACCAGATGACTGATGCATTGTTTTATGCTTGTCCAGTGGCAGAGCTAGGATTCTAGTTTAGGGGGGCAAGATGAAATAAAGAGTAGAAGGCAAAATCAATTTCAATTTTTTTAATTAGTATAATTAAAAAAATACTTAACTAATTAATCAAAAAATTTGATTAGCATATAAAATATAATGTAAGTCTAAAGTTGTTTCTTTTTCTTTCCTAGTGCATAGCATTAGATTTTTTATTTACAAATAGATTGTATGGCGTTTTTTATTTTTAAATCATAAGAGTATTGATGTTTATTAATTCTATGCTATATTGTGTTTATCATAAAAGCATTATAGAAGAATTAAAGAAAGCAACATAAAATTTTTGGCATATTGGTTGGAGATGTTGTGATAATATACCATTTTTTAATTTCAAGATTACATAGAGTACATATAAGAATTTTTCTCTTCATTATATTAGACGAGTTTGAAATATTTTCGAAATAAATTTTCAGGTCAAAGCTATTATTACTAAAAATGATATTTTTAGGGGAATATAATGAGCTTCTTGGAAATCATCAGCCAAGAAAAGTACATTACAAGCGGAGCCAAAAGTGACAGCCCCGTAGCACAATATTACATGCAGAATATAAGCTTAAAGCAAACAAAAACATGCACAAATAAAATATAGGAAGATATATATTAAGGGGGTATGGGTTTGGGTGACGTCAGGGGGGGCAATTGCCCCCTCTCGACCCCCTCTAGCTCTGCCCCTGTGCTTGTCTAACCTACTCTTTTTCCTCTTCGTTTTTTGGTGAGGCTCCTGACCTGTCTAATTCTTGTGTGTGCATATATGAAGTTGTCCAAACTGCATTAAAATTGGATTATATCTATATTTAGACATTTGCAATTCACACCGGAACTAGACACAATCTATCATCATTTGCTTTAAATTTTGTCAAACAACGACATATTTCAAAACTCTAATACGACAAACCTTTCCATTTTTTTTAAGGATCACAAGCTCAGTTGCCTACCAATCATTCAACACCAGTAGACCTACCAAACGGGTCAGGTGAAGCAACTTAAGTTCGAGTGGGTCAAGTATGGGTCAAATGAAGTTTGGCACAAAAACTTATATATATATATATATATATATATATATATACATATACACATATACATATATATATATATATATACACCAAAGCTTCTGGAGCTCTTACAATTTTTCACATTACCATTATTTTCTTTTTCTTTTTATTTTAGATTCTTTTTATTTTAAGTTTTATATCTTATATATTTATTATTTTTCTTCAACGTGTAATTATTTTATCAAGTGTTATAATAATTTAATTTAAGTAAAACTCTATTAGATATATGATTCAAGAGCATGAAAAAATTTTACTTCAACTAAAATTCTGTAACAAAAATTTCAACAAATATAAACCCTTACCAAGGTCGCTCAAATTTTCACAAAAAAAATACACACAGCAAATTGAAGATTTTGCAATGTTGTAACGTTGTATCCTTGGAGTTGCTTAGAGTAAATGCAGAGGTAAGGACATGTTGCCATCTTTTTATGCTCTAACTCTCTATGATTACTACTTTATAATATTGTTATTGTTGTGACTTGCGAGTGAATTTATTAATATGAAAAATCTACATGTGAAAATTTTAATTGTAAAAATTTGTTTTTACGATTAAAACATTAGATCTAATTGTAATTTTGATTTAATAATTAACAATTTCATCAATCAAAATTTCTCTAACGTTGTTGCAATTTGTACTACTATGTATGTTATATATATAGAACCCTAATATGATCTTGGAAAAACCACTCTATAAGAAAAAAATTGTCATCAATAACAAGAAGAAGAGCTTATTCCTGACTATCAAAACCACAAATTTCCTGTCATCAATAATCAATTTTATATTAATGTTGTGATATAGTCCATAGGTATTTAAAAAAAAAAGGAGTATAGTCCATATGGGAATGGTTTAGATGTTTCTTACTTGATTTTGGAATCTCATATTGATTAGTAGAATAATATGGAGTGAGAAGGTGCATTATTCATATTAAAAGTGGCAATTCACATTAATAAGAAACTAAACAAGGGTGTGTAATAACCTTTATACATATGGTGATGGTGTAGCGTTGGTGCATGTGAGAGTTAGAAGACTAAGTTTTGTCTTTTTTATTTATTTAAAATATGCATCCTAATTTGTTGATACATATACAATACCTATGGGAAACTATTTTAAATTATAAAATAATTTTTCTATTAACTTTTAAATAATAGTTTTTTCATACAGGACTTTCAATTTGTTTTTTTTAAATATATGTGATTTTAAATTTAACTATCTCAAGCATCGCACGGGGTTAGCGACTAGTATATATATATACAAAACCGAAACCACTGATGTTTTTACAATTTTTTACGTCAGCATAATATTTAAATAAAATTATCATTTTATTTAAATAAAATTATTTTTGTTTAGTCCAAATTTAACAAGGAGTGATACTCTATCTCTATATCAAGTCCAACTTAAACTCAAACTCATCATTATCATTTTTTAAAAAAAAATTATTTTTGTTTAATTCAAACTTAATATGAAGTGGAACTCTTTCTCTAACAAGTCCAACCTAAACTCAAACTCAAACATACCTCAGCACAATATTTAAATAAAATTATTTTTATTTAGCCCAAACTTAACAATGAGTGAAACTTTATTTCTCTAATAAGTCCAACTTAAACTCAAACTCATCATTATTTTTTTTTTTTAAAACAAAATTATTTTTGTTTAATTCAAACTTAACAAGAAGTGAAACTCTCTCCCTAACAAGTCCAACCTAAACTCAAACTCAAACATTGATAATTTATCTCCAAATTTGCGAGGTTAATCATGAACACTATAAAAGTAAAGCAAACCCCAATATTTTTTCTTAAAGTCGAGTTGAGGTATGAGCTCTACTTATGTTATTTTCTTCTCCTCTATTTTGTTAAAAAAAAAATTTATTTTATGGTTTTTCATGTATGTTTTAAAAAGTAAATTTGATATATGAACCACCAAACTCTCTTTAGCCATTTTTTACAGGATATAAAAGCTTGTTATAATTGAAATTATTCTTTCGAATGTAACTCATGTTTCTCTTATATTTCTCTACTGTTTAGTCAGATATATTTTGTTTTGTTTCAATAATTTCTAAGTAGTGAATCATTTAATTCTTTAATATTTTTTGGTTTTTCAAAAGTTTTAATATTTGAATTTTTGAGTTATTTTTTTGCAGTATTTGAAACTTTCTAACAAATTTTTTGTAAGTCATTGTATGTTCAAGCAATGCCTTCTTCATCAAATTGTAACACAAACTGAAGTCATACAAAAGCAAATTATGCAATGGTGTAGTTTCTTAAATTTTTTATAAATTATTTTAGTCTATCTCACAAATAGGTTGGTTCCCACGCATCGCACGGGTTAGCAATTAGTTATATTAAAATGGGTGGCAAAACCTATGATGCTTGCCCAAACTTTGGTAGGCCATGTTAAACATTGAATGACATGAATTTTTTGAGAAAAATAAAAATTAAACTTGAACATACTTTTTTGTATTCATTTTGATATAAACTAGTTGTGAACCCGCGCGTTGCGCATGACAATTATTTTATGGAGGTTTTATTAATTTTTTTTACAGTTTAAAATAATTTAATAAAGAATAATGTACTTTGTAAACATATTTTTATTTATTATAGAAACAATCATATATATAATATAGGAACAATCATAAATCATAAATATAAATTTTGTCGTACTAAAATGAAAACAATACAATTTTTCTCAAAAATTCAAACGACAAGTTAACGAAAATATTCATTTTTTAATAAATATAAAAGTTGGAAATTATTCTTTTAGTTTTAAACAAACTTTCTCAAACTTTTTTTTTCCCTACAATCCAAAACACCGAAAAATGTAACAAATGAAATTAATAAAACTTAAAAAAAATTAATTGGACCAATTAGGAAAACAATTTGTTGTAATTTCATTCACCCAAAACATATTATCAAATAAAAAATTATTACCAAAATCTATGATTTAAATTTTTATATATGCATTGTTATAAAATAAAATTAATAATTAAATAAAATTGTAAAAGCTAAAATTTGTTACCCATCCAATTATTATGTTTGCTTAATCTTTGCTTTTATATAAATAAATGACATTATAGTGTAATTGTAATTCAACTATTAATTGTACTGTGTCCATCACAAAGAATTAAAAAATAAACAAAAATTAGCAAACTCTCATAGCTTAACATCTTGAGCACTATTAAAAATCATGCTATGCAATAGAAGAAATATCAATTTACACAAAATTATCTAAATCATGCTATGTAATAGAATAATATTATATTTTTATATGCAATATTTAATTCTTTATAATGCAATAGGATAACATTTAACAATCAAAGAGAACAAAAAAAAAAAAAAAAACAACTGAAAAAACAAAACTAAATCATTTTTTAGTTTTCTAAGAAATTCAAAAGACAAGTTAACGAAAATATTCATTTTTTAATAAATATAAAAGTTGAAAATTATTCTTTTAGTTTTAAATAAACTTTCTCAAACTTTTTTTTTTCCCCACAATCCAAAACACCGAAAAATGGAACTAAGAAAATTAATAAAACCTAACAATAATTAATTGGACCAATTAGGAAAACAATTTGTTGTAATTTCATTCACCCAAAACATATTATCAAATAAACAATTATTAGCAATATCTAAGAATTAAATTTCTATATATGCATTGTTAAAAAATAACAATGAAAATTAAAATAAAATTGTAAAAGCTAAAATTTGTCACCCATCCAATTAGTTCATTTGGTTAACCTTTGCTTTTATCTAAATAAATGACATTATAGTTTATTTCTAATACAACTATTAATTGTACTGTGTCCATCACAAAGGATTAAAGAACAAACAAAAATTAGCAAAGTCTCTTAGCCTAACATCTAAATTGAGAACTATAAAAATTCATGCTATGTAATAGAAGAAATATCAATTTACAATAAACAAAAAATTATCTAAATCGTGCTATGTAACAGAATAATATCATATTTATATATGCAATATTTAATTCTTTATAATGCAATAGTACAACATTTAACAATCAAAGAGAACAAAACCAAAAAAAAAAAAAAAAATTTAAAAACAAAACCAAATCATTTTTTAGTTTTCTAATAAATTCAAAAGACAAGTTAACAAAAATATTCATTTTTTAATAAATAAAAAAGTTGCAAATTTTTCTTTTACTTTTAAACAAATTTTAGCAAACTTTTTTTTTTCCCTACAATCCAAAACACCGAAAAATGTAACTAAGAAAATTAATAAAACATAAAAATAATTAATTGGACCAATTAGGAAAACAATTTGTTGTAATTTCATTCACCCAAAACATATTATCAAATAAACAACTATAAGCAAAATCTAAGAATTAAATTTCTATATATGCATTGTTTTAAAATAACAACAATAATTAAAATAAAATTTTAAAAGCTAAAATTTGTCACCCATCCAATTATTTCGTTTGATTAACCTTTACTTTTATCTAAATAAATGACATTATAGTGTACTTCTAATACAATTATTAAGAGTACTTTGTCCATCACTAAAGATTAAAAAATAAACAAAAATTAGTAAAGTCTCAAAACTTAACATCTAAATTGAGCACAATAAAAAATTGTGCTACGTAACACAAGAAATATCAATTTACAATAAATACAAAATTATCCAAATAATGCTATGTAATAGAATAATATTATATTTTTATATGCAATATTTAATTCTTTATAATGCAATAGGATAACATTTAATAATCAAAGAGAACAAAAAAAATTTTTTTAAAAATATAACTAAATCATTTTTTAGTTTTATCAAAAATTCAAGAGACAAGTTAACAAAAATATTCATTTTTTAATAAATATAAAAGTTGTAAATTATTCATTTAGTTTTAAATAAACTTTCTCAGACTTTTTTTTCCATACAATCCAAAACTCGAAAAAATGTAACTAAGAAAATTAATAAAACCTAACAACAATTAATTGGGTCAATTAGGAAAATAATTTGTTGCAATTTCATTCACCCAAAACATATTATTAAATAAACAATTATTAGCAAAATCTAAGAATTAAATTTCTATATATGCATTGTTAGAAAATAATAATAATAATTAATATAAAATTGTAAAAGGCAAAATTTGTCACCCATCCAATTATTTCGTTTGGTAAACCCTTACTTTTATCTAAATAAATGACATTATATTGTACTTCTAATACAACTATTAAGAGTACTTTATCCATCACAAAGGATTAAAAAATAAACAAAAATTAGTAAAGTCTCATGACTTAACATCTAAATTTAGCACTATAAAAAATCATGCTATGTAATAGAAGAAATTTCAATTTACAAGAAAGACAAAATTATCCAAATCATGCTATGTAGTAGAATAATATTATATTTTTATATGCAATATTTAATTATTTATAATGCACTAGGATAACATTTAACAATCAAAGAGAACAAAAAAAAAAATTAAAAAACAAAACTAAATCATTTTTTAGTTTTCTCAAAAATGCAAGACACAAGTTGTTAAAATATTTATTTTTTAAAAAATATAAAAGTCAGAAATTATTCTTTTAGTTTTAAACAAACTTTCTCAAACTTTTTTCCCTTACAATCCAAAACAACGAAAAATGTAACTAAGAAAATTAATAAAACTTAACAACAATTAATTGGACCAATTATGAAAAAAATTTGTTGTAATTTCATTCATCCAAAACATATTATCAAATAAGCAATTATTAGCAAAATCTAAGAATTAAATTTCTATATATGCATTGTTAGAAAATAATAATAATAATAATAATAATTAAAATAAAATTGTAAAAGACAAAATTTGTCACCCATCCAAAATATTTCGTTTGGTAAACCTTTGCTTTTATCTAAATAAATGACATTATATTGTACTTCTCGTATAATTATTAAGAGTACTTTATCCATCACAAAGGATTAAAAAATAAACAAAAATTAGTAAAGCCTCATGGCTTAATATCTAAATTTAGCATTATAAAAAATCATGCTTTGTAATAGAAGAAACATCAATTTACAACAAATACAAAATTATCCAAATCATGCTATGTAATAGAATAATACTATATTTGTATATGCAATATTTAATTCTTTATAATGCAATAGGATAACATTTAACAATCAAAGAGAACAAAAAAAAAAACAATTTAAAAAAAAAACTAAATCATTTTTTAGTTTTCTCACAAATTCAAGATCCAAGTTAACGAAAATATTCATTTTTTGATAAATATAAAAGTTGGAAATTATTCTTTTAGTTTTAAACAAACTTTCTCAAACTTTTTATTTTCTCTACAATCCAATACACCGAAAAATGTAACTAAGAAAATTAATAAACTTAACAATAATTAATTGGACCAATTAAGAAAACAATTTGTTGTGATTTCATTCACCCAAAACTTATTATTAAATAAACAATTATTAGCAAAATATAAGAAATAAATTTCTATATATGCATTGTTATAAAATAATAATAATAATTAATATAAAATTGTAGAAGTTAAAATTTGTCACCCATTCAATTATTTCGTTTAGTTAACCTTTACTTTTATCTAAAGAAATGACACTATAGTGTACTTCTGATACAACTATTAATTGTAAAGTGTCCATCACAAAGGAATAACGAATAAACAAAAATTTGCAAAGTCTCATAGCTTAACCTCTAAATTGAGAACTTTAAAAAATCATGCTATGTAATAGAAGAAATATCAATTTACAATAAATACAAAATTATCCAAATCTTGCTATATAATAAAATAATATTATATTTTTATATGCAATATTTAATTCCTTATAATGCAATAGGATAGCATTTGATAATCAAAGAGAACCAAAAAAAATTAAAAAGAAAAACTAAATTATTTTTTAGTTTTCTAAGAAATTCAAAATACAAGTTAACGAAAATATTCATTTTTTAATAAATATAAATGTTGGAAATTATTGTTTTAGTTTTAAACGAACTTTTTCATACTTTTTTTTTTCCCTACAATCCAAAACACCAAAAAATGTAACTATGAAAATTTATAAAACAATAATTAATTAGAACAATAAGGAAAACAATTTGTTGTAATTTCATTCACCCAAAACATATTATCAAATAAAAAATTATTAGCAAAATCTAAGAATTAAATTTCCATATATTCATTATTAGAAAATAATAATAAGAATTAAAATAAAATTGTAAAAGCTAAAATTTGTCAATCATCCAATTATTTATTTTGGTGAACCTTTGCATTTATCTAAATAAATGACATTATATTGTACTTCTAATATAACTATTAATAGTACTTTGTCCATTACAAAGGATTAAAAAATAAACAAAAATTATTAAAGTCTCATGGCTTAAAATCTAAATTGAGCACTATAAAAAATCATGTTATATAAAAGAAGAAATATCAATTTAAAATAAATACAAAATTATCCAATTCATGCTATTTAATAGAATAATAATATTTTCTTATATGTAATATTTAATTTTTTATAATGCAATTGGATAACATTTAACAATCAAAGTGCACAAAAAAAAAAAAACAAAAATTTTAAAAAAAGAACTAAATCATTTTTTAGTTTTCTTAGAAATTCAAGAGACAAGTTAACGAACATATTCATTTTTTAATAAATATAAATGTTGGAAATTATTCTTTTAGTTTTAAACAAACTTTCTCAAAATGTTTTTCCCTAAAATCCAAAACACCAAAAAATGTAACTAAGAAAATTAATAAAATTTAACAATAATTAATTGGACCAATTAGAAAAACAATTTGTTGTAATTTCATTCACCCAAAACATATTTTCAAAGAGACAATCATTAGGAAAATCTAAGAATTAAATTTCTATATATGCATTGTTATAAAATAATAACAATAAAAAAAAAATTGTAAAAGCTAAAATTTGTCACCTATCCAATTATTTCATTTGGTAAACCTTTGCTTTTATCTAAATAAATGACATTATATTGTACTTCTAATATAACTATTAAGAGTACTTTATCCATCTCAAAGGATTAAAAAATAAACAAAAATAAGCAAATTCTCATGGCTTTAAATCTAAATTTAGCACTATAAAAAATCATGCTATGTAATAGAAAAAATATCAATTTACAATAAATATAAAATTATCCAAATCATGCTATGTAATAGAATAATATTATATTTTTATATGCAATATTTAATTCTTTATAATGCAATAGGATAATATTTAAAAGTCAATGAGAAAAAAAAAATTTAAAAACAATGCTAAATCATTTTTTAGTTTTCTCAGAAATTCAAGAGACAAGTTAACGAAAATATTCATTTTTTAATAAATATAAAAGTTGGAAATTATTCTTTTAGTTTTAAACAAACTTTCTCAAATTTTTTTTCTCTACAATCCAAAACACTGAAAAATGTAATTAAGAAAATTAATAAACTTAACAATAATTAATTGGACCAATTAGGAAAATAATTTTTTGTAATTTCGTTCACCCAAAACATATTATCAAATAAACAATTTTAAGCAAAATCTAAGAAATAAATTTTTTTATATGCATTGTTATAAAATAATAATAATAATTAAAATAAAATTGTAAAAGCTAAAATTTGTCACCCATACAATTATTTCGTTTGGTTAAACTTTGCTTTTATCTAAAGTAATGACATTATAGTGTACTTGTAATACAACTATTAATTCCACTGTGTCCATCACAAAGGATTAAAGAGTAAACAAAAATTAGCAAAGTCTCATAGCTTGACATCTAAATTGAAAACTATAAGAAATCATGCTTTGTAATAGAAGAAATATCAATTTAAAATAAATACAAAATTATCCAAATCTTGACATGTAATAGAATAATATTTTTATTTTTATATGCTATATTTAATTCTTTATAATGCAATAGGATAACATTTAACAATCAAAGAGAACAAAAAAAAAAAAAAAAATTTAAAAAACAACACTAAATTATTTTTTAGTTTTCTAAGAAATTAAAAATACAAGTTAACGAAAATATTCATTTTTTAATAAATATTGTTAGCTTCTAAGTACTTGGCAACTAATGTATTAGAACTCTAATGTGTGTTATTGGCAAACCATGACCAAAACAGGTGTTTAGTCTGTTTTAAATTTGCTCAAAGTATCTCATTCATGTAAAGTTGGAATCAAGTTAACTACTGAAGTTATTGTATAAATCTGTCTAGCTCGATCGAACGAGAATTAGACTTGACCGACTGAAAGTCGTGCAGATTTTTTTTTTTACAGAACTTCCAACTCAACTCTAAACCTATATGATGTGTAAGGTTTTGTGTTTTGCTCTAGGTATAAAAGGCAAATCCTAGCCACGTTTTAGAGGTTACTCATATTGCTGTTTATGTGAATCTCTTGTGGGATCTAAGAGGTGTTTGCCTTCACACAGGCTTAAGATTATCAAGAACGAGATTTCTTCAAGAGCTTGATGATCATTCAGTTGCTGCCATAAGAGCTTAAAGATACACAAGTGGGAGTGCTTGTACTTGCTGGAGAATCCAAGAAAGAAGGAGTCCGTGGTCTCGGAACTTGCACGTGGTCGTGCCAGTAAGTTTTCTACTGGTGGGTAGCAATAGGATGTTAGTGGTCTAAGTCGCTATTGTACAAATTTCGATTCTTTCATAGTGGATTCAGTTTTACCTTGAGAATAGTTAGCTTAAATCCTCTCCAAGTTTTTTACTAGTTTGGTTTTCCTGTGTTAGGAATGCTATAAGCATTTGGATAATAATTGTTGTATTGAAATTTAGTTAGTTAGTTAGTTAGTTGGTTAGTTGGTTAGTTACAATTCCAAGCATGTTAATCACATTTAGCACATGTTGAAATTATTAATGCACATGTTAATCATATTTAGCACATGTTGGAATTATTAATGTACATGGGGAATAATAGTTACAATAGGATAAGGTCATGTGAGCCAATAAGATTAGAGCTAGTTTCCTATAAATACATGATTGTAATTCAATATGGGATATCAATTTGAAGAATAAACCAACTTGTTAGTGCATTAGTGCATCTACCTCTCTTTCTCTTAATCTCTATTTTTCTATGGAGGGTGACTACCTCGAATTAAGTCAATTTCCCTACAATTCCCATCAATTCCCCTACAATTCATATCTATCCCCATTAGGAACCTCTAGGTTCTTAACAATTGGTATCAGAGCTGTCGATCTTGAGACGGGTGAATCAAACCGGCGAGAAATCTTGAAAGATTTACAACAAATGGTGAATGAAGTTTTGGAAAAAGCTAAGGCCTTGACAAAATCTAACGAGGCCTTGACAAAATCTAATAAGGCTATTTTAGAGAAGTTGAAGGCCTTGGATGAATCTAACATGGCCATGAAGGAAGAGCTCTCAAGATTGCGAGAAGATCTCGAGAACATGACGGAAGAGAAGTTACAATCTCTTAATTCAATGAAACTTGAAGAATAAATCAAGTTCCAAGAATCTACTACCGTTGTTGCAAGACAGGATGTTGATTTTTGTGTCAAGGTGGATGATGAATACATGAAGTCGCAACCTTTGAAGTTCAGTCCAAAGAACCAACAAAGAAGAAGATGATGATTTTCCAAGAACCAATTCTTGATGCACCAATGGAAGCTTCCATACAAAAGTCTATGATTCAAGAATTGACAATCCCAGTATCGGTGATCCAAGAATCCAAGATACAAGTGCCAACAATTTTAATGGTTCTAGAATCAAATGAGATCTTGAGGATACAAGAATATTTCAAGGTTCAAAGAACCAATGAGACCTTGAAGATTGAAGAACCATTGAAGGCTCAAGAATTCGAGCAAAGTTTGAAGATCTACAAAGAAGAAACCTTCATGTGCATGAGACCGCGTGTTAAAGAGAAATGCATGAATATGGTGATCAAAATGTCACAACGGTATTGGTCCATTGGAAGATCTCCTTTGATGAAGATACTATTTCACAACAACACCTTGTGGGCAAGGTGTTTTCAAGGGGAGGGAAATATTAAGAATGCTATAAGTATTTGGATAATAATTATTGTATTGAGATTTAGTTAGTTAGCTAGTTAGCTAGTTACAATTCCAAGCATGTTAATCACATTTAGCACATGTTGAAATTATTAATGCACATGTTAATCACATTTAGCACATATTGGAATTATTAATGCACATGGGGAATAATAGTTACAATAGGATAAGGCCATGTGGGCCAATAAAATTAGAGCTAGTTTCCTATAAATACATGATTGTAATCCAATATGAGATATAAATTTGAAGAATAAACCAACTTGTTAGTGTATTAGTGCATCTACCTCTCTCTCTCTTAATCTCTATTTCTCTATGGAGGGTGACTACCTCGAATTAAGTCAATTTTCCTACAATTCCCATCAATCCCCCTATAATTTATACCCATCCCCATTAAGAACCTCTAGGTTCCTAACATCCTGAGTCATCATATCATTGTATTCTTTATATTTCCGCTGCTTTGCATGATATGATATATTTGTGTTAACCTAGTTTTGCATAATTTACCTAAGTTAATAACTTAATTAAATAACTAGGTTAATTTGATTGTTCTAAGGAGTCTAAAAACTTTACAAATATAAAAGTTAGAAATTATTCTTTTAGTTTTAAACAAAATTTCTCAAACTTTTTTTTTCTCTACAATCCAAAACACCAAAAAATGTAACAAAGAAAATTAATAAAAATTAACAATAATTAATTGAACCAATTAGGAAAGCAATTTGTTGTAATTTCATTCACCCAAAACATATTATCAAATAAAAAATTATTAGCAAAATCTAAGAATTAAATTTTTATATACGCATTGTTAGAAAATAATATTAATATAACGCAATATGATAACATTTAACAATCAAAGTGAACAAAAAACAAAAAACAAAAATTTTAAAAACAAAACTAAATCATTTTTTAGTGTTCTCGAAAATTCAAGAGACAAGTTAACGAAAATATTCATTTTTTAAAAAATATAAATGTTGGAAATTATTCTTTTAGTTTTAAACAAACTTTCTAAAACTTTTTTTCCGTAAAATCCAAAACACCGAAAATGTAACTAAGAAAATTAATAAAACTTAACAATAATTAATTGGACCAATTAGAAAAACAATTTGTTGTAATTTCATTCACCCAAAGCATATTTTCAAATAGACAATTATTAGGAAAATCTAAGAATTAAATTTTGATATATATATGCATTGTTTCAAAATAATAATAATAATTAAAATAAAATTATAAAAACTAAAATTTGTTACCCATCCGATTATTTCGTTTGGTTAACCTTTACTCTTATCTAAATAAATGACATTATAGTGTACTTCTAATACAGCTATTAATTGTACTCCGTCCATCACAATAGATTAAGGAATAAACAAAAACTAGTAAAGTCTCATATCTTAACATATAAATTGAGCACTATAAAAAAACATGCTATGTAATAGAAGAAATATCAATTTACAATAAATACAAAATTATCCAAATCATGCTATTTAATAGAATAATAATATTTTCTTATATGTAATATTTTATTCTTTATAATGCAATAGGATAATATTTAACAATCAAAGAGAAAAAAAAATTTAAAAACAAAACTAAATCATTTTTTAGTTTTCTCAAAAATTCAAGACCCAAGTTTACGAAAATATTCATTTTTTTAATAAATATAAAATTTGGAAATAATTACTTTAGTATTAAACAAACTTTTTGAAACTTTTTCTTTTCTCTACAATTCAAAACACTAAAAAATGTAACTTAGAAAATTAATAAAACTTAACAATAACTAATTTGACCAATTAGGAAAACAATTTATTGTAATTTCATTCATCCAAAACATAATATCAAATAAACAAATATTAGGAAAATCTAAGAATTAAATTTATATATACGAATTGTTATAAAATAATAAGAATAATTAAAATAAAATTGTAAAAGCTAAAATTTGTCACCCATCCAATTATTTTGTTTGGTTAACCTTTGTTTTTATCTAAATAAATGGCATTACAGTGTACTTCTAATACAACTATTAAGAGTACTCTATCCATCACAAAGGATTAAAGAATAAACAAAAATTAGTAAAGTCTCATAACTTAACATCTAAATTGAGCACTGTAGGGGCACGGATCGAGCTTTATATTGGATTGAGCCTATGAGCCCTAAACAATGAATTTATAGAGAGCAGGATTCTAATCCATGAATTTGGGCGGTAAATAACATTCAGGTTTGGTTTGATCACAGAACATATATATATACTTATCAATCATGGACGAAATATTACTTTGTATATTATTGCCGAGGACAAATGCTTGAGTTTCCTAACAAGTTCTCTCTCTTTCTCTCTCTTTCCCTCTTTCTCTGATTTTTTACTCCCCCCTTCTACGTCTCCTTCCTTCACCTTTTATAGGCCTCTCCCCTGTTTCCTTTCTTCCACGTGTAACCCTGACCTTCTTCACTTTTGGATACTTGTCCCATCATCCCTTTTTACTTAGGTCTCTGGTGGTGAAGATAAGGTTCAAACCCAACGTTCAGGCGTCACTTCTTCATTAATGCGATCAGAGAAGCAGGTGTAGAGCTTTAAATGCGGTGATAGCAGCTTTTTTCTGGATGTTCTCCTACCCCTCCCCTTTATTCTTTATCTTTATCTCATTAATTCCAGCACCAAAGACTTCCGTTAGGGGAGCTGTTGGACTGTTAAATCAGTCACGTCATCCTCGGCAACCATTGCCGAGGACTATGCTGTCCTCGGACGTCGTATTCCTTGGTATTTTGATCATGCATGACACCCCTTCTTATCACGTGTCTTTGTAGGTTGGACTGATTACGTCCTCGGACCATTTCCAGATGTGAGGTTGGGCTTCTTTCATTGTGAGAGCCTCTGGGCCGGCCCACTGCGTGTAATTCGGGCCCAATAGTACTACAAGCACCATAAAAAATCATGCTATATAATAGAAGAAATATCAATTTACAATAAATACAAAATTATCCAAATCGTGTTATATGCAATATTTAATTTTTTGTAATGCAATAAGATAACATTTAACAATCAAGGAGAATAAAAAAAAATTAAAAAACAAAAAAAAATCATTTTTTAGTTTTCTCAGAAATTCAAAAGGCAAGTTAACGAAAATATTTATTTTTTAATAAATATAAAAGTTGAAAATTATTCTTTTAGTTTTAAACGAACTTTCACAAACTTTTTTTTTTCCTACAATCGAAAACACCGAAAAATGTAACTAAGAAAATTAATAAAACTTAACAATAATTAATTGGACCAATTAGGAAAACAATTTGTTGTAATTTCATTCACCCAAAATATATTATCAACTAAACAATTATTAGCAAAATCTAACAATTAAATTTCTATATATACATTGTTATAAAATAATAATAATAATTAAAATATAATTGTAACAGCTAAGATTTGTTACCCATCCCATTATTTCGTATGGTTAACCTTCGCTTTTATTTAAATAAATGACATTATAGTGTACTTCTAATACAACTATTAATTGTATTTTATCCATCACATAGGATTAAGGAATAAACAAAAATTAGTAAAGTCTCGTAACTTAACATTTAAATTGAACACTATAAAAAATTATGTTATGTAATAAAAGCAATATCAATTTACAATAAATACAAAATTATCTAAATCAAGCTTTATAATAGAATAATATTATTTTTTTTATATGCAATATTTGATTCTTTATAATGCAATAGGATAACATTTAACAATCAAAGAGAGAAAAAAAAAATTTAAAAAACAAAACTAAATAATTTTTTAGTTTTCCTAGAAATTCAAAATACAAGTTAATGAAAATATTCATTTTTTAATGAATATAAAAGTTAAAAATTATTCTTTTAGTTTTAAACAAACTTTCTCAAACTTTTTTTTCCCTTCAATCCAAAACACCGAAAAATGTAACTAAGAAAATTAATAAAACATAACAATAATTAATTGGACCAATTAGGAAACAATTTGTTGTAATTTCATTCACCCAAAGCATATTATCAAATAAACAATTATTAAAAAAATCTAAGAATTAAATTTCTATATATGCATTGTTATAAAATAATAATAATAATTAAAATAAAATTGTGAAAGCTAAAATTTGTCACCTATCCAATTATTTTGTTTGGTAAACCTTTACTTTTATCTAAATAAATGACATTATATTGTACTTCTAATTCAACTATTAAGTGTACTTTGTCCATCACAAAGGATTAAAAAATAAACAAAAATTAGTAAAGTCTCATAGCTTAACATCTAAATTGAGTACTATAAAAAATCATGCTATATAATAGAAGAAATATTTATTTACAACAAGTACAAAATTATCAAAATCATGCAATGTAATAAAATAATAATATTTTTTAAAAGCAATATTTAATTCTTTATAATGCAATAGGATAACATTTAACAATCAAAGAGAACAAAAAAAACTTTTAAAAATTAAATTAAATCATTTTTTAGTTTTCTCAGAAATTCAAAAGATAAGTTAACAAAAATATTCATTTTTTAATAAATATAGAAGTCGAAAATTATTCTTTTAGTTTTAAACAAACTTTCTCAAACTTTTTTTTCCCTACAGTCCAAAACACCGAAGAATGTAACTAAGAAGATTAATAAAACTTAATAATAATTAATTGGACCAATTGGGAAAACAATTTGTTGTAATTTCATTCACCCAAAACATATTATCAAATAAACAATTAATAGGAAAATCTAAGAATTAAATTTTTATATATGCATTGTTATAAAATAATAATAATAATTAAAATAAAATTGTAAAAGCTAAAATATGTGACTCATCCAATTATTTCGTTTGGTTAACCTTTACTTTTATCTAAATAAATGACATTATATTGTACTTCTAATACAACTATTAAGAGTACTTTGTCCATTATAAATGATTAAAAAATAAACAAAAAATTAGTAAAGTCTTACAACTTAACATTTAAATTGAGCATTATAAAAAATACATTTGTAATAGAAGAAATATCAATTTACAATAAATACAAAATTATCTAAATCATTCTATATAATAGAATAATAATATTTTTTTATATGCAATATATAAGTCTTTATAATGCAACAAGATAACATTTAACAATCAAAATGAACAAAAAAAAATAAAAATAAAAACTAAACTAAATCATTTTCTAGTTTTCTCAAATATTTAATAGATAAGTTAACGAAAATATTTATTTTTTTAATAAATTATTCTTTTAGTTTTAAAAAACTTTCTAAAACTTTTTTTAAACTTGTAATTTTTTTTTTTAAACTTTTTTTTTTTCATAACCCAAACCATCCCGCCGGTCCTCCACCACATCCCACCGGCCACACCACCAGTCCCCCATCACCACCATCAGCTTTCGCTGGCGCCACCCAGGAGTAGATCACTGACGCCATCAACGGCCAACAGCCACCATCGGCTAGCCACCCACCTCCGCAACACATTTCCTACCAAATTTTTTCGGCAGTAAAAAGCTCTAATCATCCAAATCTAGGCCTAGGAGGCATTTCACCTAGCTATTTGAGGACCAATTTGAAGGTCCATTCTATTCATCGACCATATCTATCAATCATATTGAATTAAGGCACAGAAAACACAGAAATTTGAACAAACAAAGGTACTATTATTTAAATTAGATATTATAAATACATTGATGAAACCACAACACAGAGTTCTTAAAATAATTTCCAACACATTAAATAAAGACTACTTAGTAACTAAATAGTAAAATAAATGTGCTCGCCAACCATCACCATCTCCGCCACTCAATCACCACTGGTTCCAACCTCAACTCCATACCAACTACTTCACGATCCGGATCTATTTAGATCCAAACCCAAAGTGCTACACCACGACCACTACCACCAAAGATTTTGAAATTGGGCTGGGAGGCTGGAACCCTGCCATTGATGTGCTTCCTTCAATTCGAGAAAAGGGACTATGAGATCTAGGGCTTGCGACAGTGGTTCGCTGTTGGTTTAAGAAGTAAGAACCTAGGGGAGAATCTTAGAAGAAATCCAGAGGATAAAAAGTGCAAGTGAGGAATATAATTGTCACGTCACGATCATTTGAATCTCCCTAGCTCTGTGCGTGTTGCTAGCACGCGCATTTGAGTGAGTGAATCTAACACTTTCTCATCAAGCCTCACATGTGTGTCTTTGAGTAAGTGTTACACACTTACACTATCTTAGTTAACTTTTTTTGAGAAGACTATCTTAGTTAACTTGCTGTTAACTTGTTCGTTTACTTTAATTTGTGCCTTGCACATAAGTCGAAAAGGAGATCAAAGTTGGTTATCAATAAAAAATGTGAAGTTATAGCTAATAAAAAAAACAAAAACAAAAACAAACAAAAGAAAAAAATTACATGAAGTTGTAGACATGACCATGTATATTATAATTTTACATGGAGATTTTTAAAAAGAAAAAAAAAAATGGAGAGAGAGAGAGAGGCCTGAAAAAGATTGACATGGTAAACAGTAGCCAACCATCACGATCTCCGCTGCCACCGAAACACCGCTGGTTCCAACCTCAACTCCATACCAACTACTTCGCGATCCGGATCTATTTAGATCCAAACCCAAAGTGCAACACCACGACAACTACCACCAGAAGCTGATCCCTAGTTTGCATCGTCTCAATTGCAAACCAAATCCGCCGCAGCCTTCGTCGAAGCCCCAAAGAGAGCCGCAATCCTACCGATGGTCGCGATCTGGCACAGCACCACCAAACCCATCAACCCGTGCTCGGAGAAGGTAACCTAATACAGCTCCATTTGAGATACCCACCTTTTTTAGCTTGTGAAGATGATCCTAACAGACCCATCTTAAAAACAAAACCATCTACCAGTCCAAAACCATTTACCAGTCCAGCCGGAAAAAACCCCGCCGGTGGATTCGAGAAGCTTTGGCCATCTGTTTAGGTCTTTTGGCTGAGGAGTAAGGATCTTATTTTGCCGTGGGTTTAATTAGAGCCGGGTTAAGTTTTATCAGGTTAAAGTTTAATCGATTTTGATCACAGGTTATTTTTGGTAATTTATATTTATTCGGGGTATTTATTCTGTTAAATTTAGGAATATTTGCTCATAAAAATTGGTTTAAAGATGCAAGCTCATCCCGAGGTTATTTTACGTGAGCAACTTCGTTTCTGCATGAATACCAAGCCATGATGGCCAATAGGCAGACGTGACAGTAACTACTCAGCTTTTCTTTGTATTTTATACAATTTTTTTTGTTTATGGCAATGTGTAGCATGTTCATGTTCTGGTGCCCATGCTATTGTGTAGGTCGGCCGCCGGCATGGCTCAGGATTTTTTTTTTTTTTTTGGGTAAGCTTGGCTCAGGATTCTTAAATCTTAATCCACGCAGCATATTTATTTTGATGCTCTTATGGTACATTGCCCCGACCCTTTCAAACCCATCTTCTCTCCTTCCTGCACATATTCAATAACATGTTATAGAAAGGAACTCTAAAATTATACTACCCAAATTTTATAAAAATAAAATTACAATATTTTATTTTAGGGTAAATTACGTATTTAGTTTCTATAATTTATATCATATATTTTAATTTGATCTTTAATCTTTCAATTATGTTAATTTAGTCTCTAATCTTTCAATGCTGTGTTTGTATCAAAAAAAAAAAAAAAATGCCGTGTTAGTTTAGTGCATGTCATTATTTCTTATATATAAATTGCTAATATGGCAAATGGCCAAAAAAAAAAAAAGTTTATTATTATATAAATGGAAGCTAATTTTTTATTTTTGTTATTAGACACATTAGCAATTTCTATATAAAAGATAACGGTAAGGATTAAATTGACACAATATTAAAAGGTTATGGACTAAATTGACACAATTGAAATGTTAGAGACTAAATTGAAATATGATGTAAAAGATAGCTAGAAACTAAATACTTGGATTACCCTATTTTTGTAAATAGTGAATTTCCATAATTTTTTAAAAAATTTTTAGGTAACATAAAATGACTAAAGAAATTTGATTAAAAAATTGAAAAAATAAGAGTAATTGAAGCATTTTTCTATTGTTTCTTTTACATAATTTGTTTAAAATCCTTTTGTCTATAAAGTTAGATTTAAAAAATTAAAAAAAAAAAAAAACAGAGACATGATAATTCAATAGTTATAATGAGGAGGAAATTTGGACCCCAAATATCACAGACACATTAGAAGGCACCAACCAATTAAATTACAAGGTTTTTAATTATTTTTTTTTATAGAAAATTAACAATTCTATATAACTAAATTAATATTGCATTAACATTTATTACCTTTGATCATTTTAGATTATCCTTATTGACTTTCCTTGTAAATCATGAATTTTATATCATACATTTTTTTTTTTTTTTTTGAGAAACAAACACAAACACAAAAGGGAGAAGGAAAAAGATTATATCATACTGTTTAAAGGTAGGTTGGACTAATATAATTTGAAGCTTAAGATGACATAGAAGGCAATTTTTATATTTGAATACCAATTAAATAGTATTTATTTAACTTTATATATATATTATAATTTTTATTTAAAACCATTATTTTTTACTTTTTGAGATGTAATTACCAATTTTTTTTGTTTTTTTTTTTTTAAGTTTAGGTTTTACTAACATATACTTTATTGATAACATAACAAATCCATTTAATCTTTTCATGACCGTCCATTTTAAGTAAGATTACATCAATTTTAATTTTTTTAAGAAAAATTTGCAAAAAAAAAACTACAAGTATTTATTAGAACCACAATCCGAGGGAACCAGGAAGGTTCAAATATCTCCCATCGATAGTGAGCCTTAGAATGGGAGCTCAACAAACAATGTTTATTACCTTAAAGTGAATGATTAAAAATGTAATTACCTCTTGATTATTATGGGCAAAATCAAGAACAAAGAAACATCTTATTGCAAATGGATCGCTTATGATTACATTGTCCTCATGAAAATGAGAAAATTAAAATCACATAATTCTTTTCTTAGTAACAGACTAAAGAAAAGTTATATCCCTTTGATTCCAACTTACAATCTAAAAAAAAATATTAGATGAAAATATACTGTAGTGCCAACAGGTCCAAGATGTGTATTGGGCCGGCCCAAAGGTTCTTGCAAGGTGGAAAGCCCAATCCAATAGCATGAATGGTCCGAGGACGTGATACGTCCTGCCTACGAAGTCACGTGACAAAAAAAGTGTCATGCATAAACGGAACACCACGAAACATGACGTCCGAGGATGACTAAGTCCTCGGTAGCATGCTACCGAGGACGAGGTGAGTGATCTGGCGGTTCAAGGGCATCCGTACTGAAGGCATTGGATACAAAAACTGAGAAAACAAGAATAAGAGATAAAGGGAAGTGACAGACAAATATCAAGGATAAAGCTGCTACCACCGCATTGAAGGCTCTATACATACCTCTCTGGCCACATTAATAAGGAAGTGACGCCTGAGCATTGAAGTTCAAACTTGCACTTACCGTCAAAGACTTTGGTAAGAAGGAATGATGAGACAAGTATCTAAAGAAAGGAACATCTGGACTATACGTGGAAGGAAGGAGGTAAAAGATGCGAGTCTATAAAAGGCGAAGGAAGAAGAGAGGGATGGGGAGGAAAAAAGGACACACACACACACACTGCAGAGAGAAATTGTAATGAAACACCAAAAATTGTCCTTGGCATTAATATATAAAGCAACATTTCATCCATGTATGAGGAGTGCACATGTGTTCTATGATTTAATCTAACTTTTGCGTTATCTACCGTCCCATAACCTAGATTAGAAGCCCACTCTCTATAAATTCATTGTTTAGGGCTCGTTAGGCTGGTATGAAGGGGTAACTTTGGTCAAGCGTGATTTGTGGCCTTATAATTAGCGCCGTCTGTGGGGATTCTTGTGTTTGAGCGCAGATAACGTGATGGCGGGTTCAGATCCAAACCATGCAGAATCTTGGGGATCTCAACACGAAGATCCTTTTCAACATTTAGAGCAGATGGGAGATCGAAAGGGCAGCGTACATCCAGGGCGAGTTGCCGGCAATCACACGCGGGGCGGAAGTAGAATCCCCCATGAAGGTGGCACTAGAGCCATGCAGAGGGAAATTGACCAGCTGAAGAGAAAGTTGCGTCGCACCAAGTGAAAACGGACGCCTTTTGTATCTGATCCTTCCTCGGATGACTCCCAGAGCAGTGGCTATAAGCCGAGGTCGAGAACTCCTCCTAGCGAAACTTTCTCATATCAAGAGGGAAGTCTTCATGACAGAGCGAGCAAGAAGCCTCTTCCCAGGGGCTTGGGTAGCGACGCCATGGGAAAGGCACTGCACCAGCTCTCCAAGTCACCTTTCACACGTCGTATCGAGAAAGAAAAACTTCCTCGTCGTTTCACGCAACCAAACTTCACCATTTATAATGGCAGAACAGACCCGGTGGAGCACGTGAGCCATTTTAACCAACGCATGACGGTCTATTTGCAGAACGAAACCTTGATGTGCAAAGTATTCCCCTCAAGCTTGGGGCCAGTTGCGAAGAGATGGTTTAATGGCTTGAAAGCAGATTCCATTGATTCCTACATGTAACTTACGGTGGCCTTTGGGTCTCGTTTTATTACATGCAGCAGAGTACCTCGGCTTCTAGACTCGTTACTATCCATGACCATGAGAGAAGGCGAAACCCTGAAAACCTACTCGGACAGATACTGGGAAGCGTTCAATGAGATTGACGGTGATTTTGATGTGGTGGCAGTTAACAATTTTAAGGTCGGCCTTCCAATTGAACACGATTTAAGAAAATCTTTGACCAAGAAACCTATACAAACTTTTCGCCGACTTATGGATCTTATTGACGAGTATAAGCGAGTTGAGGAGGATCAGCAGTAGAGCAAGGGCAAAATGAAAATTATCCCTCAGGAGAGCAGGGATTTCAAGACAAAGAGATATAACAGCAAATGGCCATGGAGGGATTTTGCTGGCCAGTCTAGGTCGGCTCCTCCTCATACAGTAAACGCTGTGTTTTGTAGCCAGTACAGCAGGTGTTGGACAAGATTTGTCGTGAACCATATTTTAGGTGGCCCAATAGAATGATAGGGGACCCTACAAAACGTAATCAGAACTTCTATTGCAATTATCATCAGGATAAGGGTCACACCACGAAAAACTGCAGGAACTTATGTGTTGGGGACATATTTTGTAGTTGGCATATCCTTTGACAAAACGCACTTTACTTGTATTTGGGTAAATCTAAGTAGGTTCAAGATGATCATTACAAGTGGTTAAATTGAAGACATGAAGATTACTCAAGAACTGCTCAAGAAAAGTGCATACTGCAGGTCTCGATACCTCCTCGACAGAAGTTCGATCTGTCGAGATTCACTAAAGCTCGACAGATGTCCCGATCGATCGAGCTTACGGGTTTCAGATTATAGCCAGCAACGTTTTTATTCTAAAAGGCTAATTGTTTATGGGTTTGTATAATTCTTATTGGATTAGGAAAACCCAAGGTTTGTGTAAACCTATTTGGAATAGGAGAGCCCATTAAGCTCCTATTTAAAGGAGGTGGAAAAAGAAAAACCTAACCCTAGAGAGCTTCATAAGGTTTTCTTTTTGAAACCCTAGCCTCCTCCTACAGAAGAAAGAGTTCTTGCTGCGTTTCTTGTACGCCTTAGGGTTTTGTAACCAAGCAAAGTCTCTTGCACCAACATTGAAGATCTTATTAGTGTTTCTATGTGAAGCTACTGCAAATCAACTACAACAATCAAAGGGTTGCTGTGGAGTTAGTCACGTATTGGGATTCGTGCAAAGGAGTAAGCCGCGTACTGGGATCCGCGCATCAAATTGGTTAGTCACGTACTTGGGAGCCGTGCATTGAAAAGGAGAAACTGTCACTACAGAACAAGTCCAATTGGGTATTGGGGTAAGAGTTCAACTGTAGGTTGGTGAGGTACTGGAATTCCTTACTTGTAACTGCTTGTTGTGATAATAGTGGAGTTTCGGGAGTGGTGACCTTAAATCACCCGGTGGGGTTTTTGCCTTAGGGTTTTCCCCATTCGTGAACAAATCACCGTGTTATTTATTTTCCGCTGCATAACTTAGTTTCGGTGATTTGTTTGTGCTGCCACGTTGTATTGCATGTTAATTTGATTAATTAAAAACTAGGCTAATTAATTAATCTAAATTATCACAAGGGGTCAACGCGTTTGTGGCCTGTCAAGTGGTATCAGAGCAGGCACACTCTGATTAGGTTTTAATCTTTGATGTGTGATCCATTGACCCCTGTTGTCATGGAAACTCTTGATTGTTTTGATTTGCATGATTTTGTGTTGAATGATGATGATGATATTCATGATGCCTATTGCAAGCTTTATAATTTTTGTATGAAATCTCTTGAGTGTTCTACAAAATTAAAAGCTAAATTTAAAAAGGTCAAGTTTGAAAAAGATGATTTGATTGCAAAATTGGATGAAGCCACTAATTTGAACGAGAATTTTAAAAATCAAATTTCATCTCAGGTGGACAAAATTAAGAGTTTGGAAGAGCAACTAGTTGAATTTAAAACTGAAGTTGAAAAATTAACTAGTACCAAACTTGTTGTTGAGCCTAACTCAAAAGAAAAAGATTTTTATATTCCCCCATTTAAAAGGAATAATGAAGAGTTGAAGGCTAATATTGCTAGGATAGACAAAGGTAAACAATCTGATGTTAACGCTGAAGTTTCTAAACCTATGTCTAAAACTCCTCCTAGGTTGAATAAAAATTCTGAATTTGTCCCCACTTGTCATCATTGTCACATTGTTGGTCATATTAGGCCAAATTGTCCTAAGCTGAGGACTCTGTCAACCTCTAAGGTTAGACCTCCTTCTAGGAAGCCGAGTAGCTCTAAAACTGCTCATGTTTGTCACCATTGTGGTGTTTCTAGACACACTCGTCCTAATTGCTTTAAGTTGTATCCTCATAAGCAATTGTCCAAACGGTCACAGGTTTCCTCTCAAGGACCTAAACCTTTGTTTGGAGAGTTATTAAAAGTCTTGAGCTTTTTAACTCAATTTCAGGAGAATTTTAATTCTTCTATGTCCTTTACTAGTCATACTAGGACACGTGCCTTTTCATCTTCACGGCCAAAGACTCGTGCTGTGTGGGTGAGAAAGGAGCCTAAGACTTAATCGTCTTTTCTGTTTGTCCTCTACTTTAATTCTTTCTATCTAAAGTAGGACTCTCTTTGCTTGATTTCTTATCTTCTGTTGAAATCATGCTTTCATGCATCTGCACCTTTCTATCATACCTTCATGCATATGCATCCTTTCATGCATTCATGTTGTTTGTCTGTTTTTGTTTGGTTGTTTAGTTTTTATTTTTAAAAAAAAAAATGAAAAATTGAAAAATACAAAAACAGTGCGTTTGTGTACATTAGTTCATGCGAACTTTTGGAATGGCCATTGAAACAGAGTTTTCCAAACTTTGTATCATCTATAGCTTAAATGAGCACTCTTTTTGCACAACTAAGAGAGTGAGCTTTGTAGCTCTTTGTTTGTGATGAGTAAGGTTAAGTAATCTCTTCTTCTTAACACTCGTATCACTCTTTTGACGGGTTGAACTAGAAAATCCTAAGAGAAAGGCATAAATAACCATCTCACCACTGTTACTCGCCAATCATAATATGACATCTGTATGCTTCGGCATAGCAAAAGTGCAATGTCATAAGACACCTGTATGCTTCGGCATAGCAAAAGTGCAGTGTCAAAAGCTTAACATCATTGGGTATTTCTTTTCTTTCTCTTGTATGCCCATGCATGATATGCTTGTTAAAAGAAAATATGCAAAGAAATAAAAAGCAAAAAGATTAAAAATGCTTTAAAATATGGTTGCAAGCGTGTTTTCTAGGAGATGTGGGAGTTATAGGATGTACCTCAAAGGTGATAGTCCCCATCAAACAGTTATGATTGTGTGTGAGTTAAAGTGATTTTCTCATATCTCAAATCGTCATGACATTGAGACACTTATGCAATCTTGCGATGTTTTCACACACAACACGCAATACTCTTTGCAATTCTTGATACATGTGCAGGTACAATGTGATTTGGTCATCACAAGGTTTACATGCGTTAATGTATTATAACTAAACTGTCATAACTTGTTTTTGAAACATAAAATTGGTTAGACTTGTTTAGTGTGTGTGTGCGTGTTTTGAGATACATGTGCATCATATTTCTTGTTGAGAGATGATTTTGAGAGCTTAATGTGTTGATTGTATCTTTGGTTGAGCTGTATGCATGATTGCATTCATGTCTGTGTTTTTCTTCTTTTGAAAAACTGCTTTGAAAGGCATCTCGACACCTCTTCGATACTTCTCGACACATAGCTATCTATCGAGATTCTTAGACTCTTTCTTATCGCAGTCTCGACAGATACCTCGACACCTTCTGGATCGATCGAGGAACTTTCTGTCTGCTCGATAGATCCTCGATACCTTCTCGATCCATCGAGGTATGCTCGATAGCTTCTCGACACCTCTCGATCCATCGAGATACCCTTGCATGCATTTCATCCTTCTTTGTTTTGCATGTTTTTCCCTTTGTGTCCATAGCATCTTGTTGTTCTTTCTCTTGTAGGTCTATGGTTCCATGTTCTCCTCGTTCCCTCTATATCTGTTTTCTGTCTTTCTCTAGTCAAGTCTTTTGGCTTTTTATACCCTTTGTCAATCGTGTCAAAAAGGGGGAGAAATTTGAGATTTGTATGTCATTCCTCAGGGGGAGTAATAGACTTAGGGGGAGAACTTCATGTTAAAGGGAAGAAAGTTTTTTGTTGTAACTAACTTAGGGGGAGAGTTAGTTTGATACACATTGATATTGATTGATATATTTTTGTGATTGTGTATCTTTTGCTTTTGTAACCATTTTTACATACATGATGCTTATCCAGTGGTATATGTAATGATGTATGTGGTTCACTCTTTATCTCACATGTGTTGTTTCTTTTCTCTATTTATACACATGTTTCTTGTTTATTTAACTTGTCATTGTTTTCCACATGGTACCTTGATGTGTTTTGTTTAGTGCCTTTCAGGAAAGACAAGTTAAAGCCAAGTCAAGATTCCGAACCTTCTTCTTGCAGCAACTTCCAAGGTTCAAATCTTTTAGACTAGGCTTATTTGTACTTGAGTAGAATGTATTCTAGGACATTCAATGTACTCTTGTGGTTTTGTCACGGATTGCCAAAGGGGGAGATTGTTGGGGACATATTTTGTAGTTGGCATATCCTTTGACAAAACGCACTTTACTTGTATTTGGGTAAATCTAAGTAGGTTCAAGATGATCATTACAAGTGGTTAAATTGAAGACATGAAGATTACTCAAGAACTGCTCAAGAAAAGTGCATACTGCAGGTCTCGATACCTCCTCGACAGAAGCTCGATCTGTCGAGATTCACTAAAGCTCGACAGATGTCCCGATCGATCGAGCTTACGGGTTTCAGATTATAGCCAGCAACGTTTTTATTCTAAAAGGCTAATTGTTTATGGGTTTGTATAATTCTTATTGGATTAGGAAAACCCAAGGTTTGTGTAAACCTATTTGGAATAGGAGAGCCCATTAAGCTCCTATTTAAAGGAGGTGGAAAAAGAAAAACCTAACCCTAGAGAGCTTCATAAGGTTTTCTTTTTGAAACCCTAGCCTCCTCCTACAGAAGAAAGAGTTCTTGCTGCGTTTCTTGTACGCCTTAGGGTTTTGTAACCAAGCAAAGTCTCTTGCACCAACATTGAAGATCTTATTGGTGTTTCTATGTGAAGCTACTGCAAATCAACTACAACAATCAAAGGGTTGCTGTGGAGTTAGTCACGTATTGGGATTCGTGCAAAGGAGTAAGCCGCGTACTGGGATCCGCGCATCAAATTGGTTAGTCACGTACTTGGGAGCCATGCATTGAAAAGGAGAAACTGTCACTACAGAACAAGTCCAATTGGGTATTGGGGTAAGAGTTCAACTGTAGGTTGGTGAGGTACTGGGATTCCTTACTTGTAACTGCTTGTTGTGATAATAGTGGAGTTTCGGGAGTGGTGACCTTAAATCACCCGGTGGGGTTTTTGCCTTAGGGTTTTCCCCATTCGTGAACAAATCACCGTGTTATTTATTTTCCGCTGCATAACTTAGTTTCGGTGATTTGTTTGTGCTGCCACGTTGTATTGCTCGCCTCGATACACTCTCCACCGAGTTGTATCAGGTGAATGTCCGTGTTGGTCGCATCGCCAGGCGACAGGCGACCATGGGCGGCTTTGCTGCAGAGGCTTCTCCTCCGCCACCTCATGTGTCGACTGAGACCGAGGCCGATGATGATGGCGATGATGATGATGCTTCAGACGATGATGATGATGGAGATGCTAGCTCATCGGATGAGATGTCTACTTGACACTCTACCCTTTGTCACTCGTGACAAAAAGGGGGAGTAGTTTAGTATGAGAGTAGTCATACTTAGGGGGAGTGTTAGCATAGGACATAGGACATTTTTGTTAGGGGGAGTGTGGATTGAGGGATGTAGTGAGGTGATCTATGTATTTTTTTTCTTTTCTTATCTTTTAGAGATACATTGATCATGTACTTACATACATTGTACTTATTCTCTTTCTCTATATGATGATGTATGTTGTTTCTTTCACCTACCTTTCATGTGTTGTTTCTTTTCTGTTTTTATACACATGTTTCTTTACTTGTATGCAATCTATTATTTCTGTTTCACACAAAGATGCCTTGATGTGTTTTGTTTATAAGTGTTTCAGAAATACAGGTTGTCAAAGTCTTCTTGCCATAAACTCTCTTCTTGCAAAGTTTTTCAAGAGTTTGTGTTAGGATAGATTTTACTGTATGTAACAAGTGAGTATGAGTTGAGTGATTTATGACTTCTCTCATATCTTCATTTGTATATTGTGGTTTTGTCACGGATTGCCAAAGGGGGAGATTGTTAGGACATATGTAGTTGTTCAAGCTTGTGAACATATGTCGCTATTTTATGTAATTGGCTTATCCTTAGACAAAATGCACTTTACTTGTAATTGGGTAGAACTAGGATGGGTTAAACACTTCAAGAAACAGTGGTTCAAGATTAAGTGTTGAAGCCGCCAAAGTCTGTCCAAGATACAAGCAAGGAAGTGCTGGTTTTTAAATCTCGACACCTACCTCGACAGATACATCTATCGAGATTTAAAGAAGCTGTTTTGCCCGAGCCTCGACAGCTGTCTCGACACCTCTCGACACCTCTATCTGTCGAGATTTAAAGAAAACAGAATTCCAAGTCTGTTTCAAGTCCAATCCGTGTGTGTGTCTTTGGGACTTCTTTTCTCCTAACCCTAGACATATAAAAGGATTATTTTAAGGGCCGTCAGATAGAGCAACAAGCAGAAATCACAAGACACAAGTTGCTTCTTCTCTATTCATGCAAATTGTGATTTGTGAGACAAAGTTCGTGCCCTAGTTCATCTCTGATGATTTGAAGAACTTTGCAGCCAACATTCTTTCTTCCTCAAGTTGGTGAATGAGTCACGTACTTGGATTCGTGCAAAAGGAGTAAGCCGCGTACTGGGATCCGCGCATCACATTGGTTAGTCACGTACTGGGAGCCGTGCATTAAACTGGAGAAATTGTCACTACAGAACAAGTCCAATTGGGTATTGGGGTAAGAGTTCAACTGTAGGTTGGTGAGGTACTGGGATTCCTTACTTGTAACTGCTTGTTGTGATAATAGTGGAGTTTCGGGAGTGGTGACCTTAAATCACCCGGTGGGGTTTTTGCCTTAGGGTTTTCCCCATTCGTGAACAAATCACCGTGTTATTTATTTTCCGCTGCATATCTTAGTTTGGTGATTTGTTTGTGCTGCCACGTGATATTATCTGTTAATTTGATTAATTAATAACTGGGCTAATTTAATTAATCTAAGTTATCACAAGGGGTCAAAGCATTTGTGGCCTGTCAAGATGGAATTACCTGGACCAGCTGGTCAAAGAAAGGAAGTTGAGGCAATTTATGAATCGGCCTAATGAACAAGGCACACAATTTGGTTCCGTAAATCAAAGCAGTAACATTTCAAGACCTCCATTGGGCACGATCAATGTCATTTTTACTGCGCCAGGTTGGACTGGGTCGTGCCCTACCAGAGTAATGTCAGTATTGCGTCACTCTGCCGAGGACCTTAGCTCCGAGCAGAAGAGGATTAAAAGGAATACTCTACCCATTTTGGGATTTTTTAAGGAGGATAAGGTTGGCACTATCCAGCCGCATGATGACGCTCTAGTCATCATGCTGAGGATAGGAGGTTACGACGTAAAGAGAGTGATGGTTGACCAAGGGAGTGGGGCTGATATTATGTACCCGGACTTATTCAAGGGCCTTAATTTGAAGTCTGAGGATCTCACGGCTTACGACTCCCCGTTAATAAGCTTTGAAAGGAAGGCTATCATTTCGAAGGGGTTGATCCGACTACCTATACAGTCAGGGCTAGTGGTGGTGGATGTGGATTTTATCGTAGTAAACGCCTATTCCCCTTACATGGCCATAGTGGCAAGACCATGGCTGCACGCCTTAGGTGCCGTATCATCAACTTTACATGTTAAGGTGAAGTTCCCGTATGAGGATGGAGTTGAAGAAATAATTGGCAGCCAGTCAATGGCAAGACAATGCATCACGGCAACAATTACGCATCAGGCAAGACAGGAGTCCCAGGCCTTAGCCGAGAGTAGTTTATAGCAGCTAACGTCCTCGACCAAGCCAAGTGTAGCTGAGGCTGAAGTGCCTGGTTGTGAGGAGTTAGAGAAGGTGCTTATTGCCGATGATATGGAGAAGTTTTTCCAGGTGGGAAGTCAATTACCACTCCAAGAAAAAGAAGAACTAGTTACGTTTTTAAAACGGAACATCGATGTGTTTGCATGGGACGCTTACGAAGCCCTAGAAGTTGACCCAAACTTCATTTGCCATCACCTCAACGTCAATCCAGTAGCAGTGCCACTGAGGCAACCACCTCGGCGCTCATCCTAAGAGCACGCCGAGGCCGTTAAAGAAGAGGTACTGAAATTTAAAAAGGCAGGTGCCATCAAGGAAGTGTTCTATCCAGAATAGTTGGCGCATACAGTGGTGGTGAAGAAGAAGAATGGGAAGTGGAGAGTATGTGTGGACTTTACAGATTTGAATAAGGCTTGCCCTAAAGATTCGTTTCCGATGCCCCGTATAGATCAGTTGGTGGATGCTACTGTAGGGCATCCTCGGATGAGTTTTCTAGATGCTTTTCAAAGGTACCACCAAATACCTTTAGCTCTAGAGGACCAGGAGAAGACAGCCTTTGTCACACCCATGGGAAACTACCACTATAAGGTGATGCCCTTCGGCTTGAAGAATGCTGGGGCTACCTATCAGAGAATGATGACACGGATGTTTGAACCCCAACTGAGAAGAACAATCGAAGTATACGTAGATGATATGGTAGTCAAAAGTAAAACTATCTCGGCTCATATACCGGACCTGAATAACACCTTTCAGACGCTGAGAAAGTATAAGCTATGCCTTAATGCATCTAAATGTTCCTTTGGAAATGGATCTGGTAAATTCTTGGGCTATATGGTGACACACAGGGGAATCAAGGTCAATCCTGCTCAGGTCAAGGCCATCAATAGCTTACAGCCACCTCGAAATCCAAAAGAGGTGCAGAGGTTGACCGGGATGACCGCTGCCCTCAACAGATTTATCTCACGGTCTGTTAATCGGTGTAGGCCGTTTTTCCAGTTATTGAACAAGTGGAAAGGGTTTGAGTGGACAGAGAAATGCGTCGTCGCCTTTCAGCAACTCAAGGAATACCTCTCACATCCTCCTATCATGTCTCGACCCGAAGTTGATGAAGTTCTATTTGCATATATTGCAGTGGCATGCCACGCTGTTAGTTTGGTGCTGATAAGGGTCGACGGGGATGTACAGAACCCGGTTTACTATGTCAGTAAGTCCTTACAGGAAGCCGAGGTACGTTATCCATCATTGGAAAAGGCAATCCTAGCCGTAGTGCATGGGACACGTAAGCTCCCACATTATTTCCAATCTCACACGGTGGTGATTCTGACTCAACTTCCCCTCAAAGCCATACTCCTAAGTGCAGATTATACCAGCAGGATTGCTAAGTGGGGAACCATCTTGGGCTCTTTTGACATCAAGTACATGCCCCGCACATCAATAAAGGGTCAGGTGTTAGCTGATCTAGTTGCGGAGTTTGCTGAGCCCACAATAGAAGATAGTGCCATTAGCATGGACATTGATAAAAAATTAGTTGGTATGATTGCGTGCAAAGGTCCCCCAGTGTGGACTGTTTACATTGATGGGGCTGCCAATCAAAGGGGATCCGGTGTAGGTTTGGTAATTATAACCCCAGAGGGTCTCGCACTAGAAAAGTCATTGAGATTAGGATTCTTGGCTACTAACAACGAGGCCGAGTATGAGGCTTTGCTAAAAGGGATGGATATGGTTCAGAAATTGGGGGGAAAGACCGTGCAAATGTTCTCAGACTCGCAACTAGTTGTGTGCCAAGTGGAAGGAAAGGTGGAGGCTAGGGATCCGAGAATGCAGGACTATTTAAATCAAGTCAAGGTTTTGCAATGCAAATTTGAATCCTTTACTTTGTCACACGTCCCTAGGAGTAACAATACGCATGCCGACTCTCTAGCAACTCTTGTCACGTCGTTGGCACAAGGTCTACCACGGATCATCCTTGTTGAGGACTTACCTAAACCCTCGGGAATGAATGGGAGTATTATCCAGGTTCATCAGATCAGGGTGGGCCTAGTTGGATGGACCCCATTGTAACCTTTCTTAAAGACGATGTTCTGCCAGAGAAAAAGGTCGAGGCGGACAAGGTGCGTAGGAAAGCATCTCGTTTTTGGTTGGCCGAGGATCACAAACTCTACAAACAATCCTTCTCTGGGCCATACCTGTTATGTATACATCTTGAAGCGATGGAGCTGCTTTTGGAAGAGTTACACGAAGGAATTTGTGGAAGTCATACGGGGGGAAGGTCTTTAGCTCACAGAGCTCTAACACAAGGATATTGGTGGCCCAATATGCAGCGAGAAACTCAAAGCTATGTGAAGAAGTGTGATCAATGTCAAAGGTTCGCACCAAGCATTCATCAGCTTGGGGGTGTGCTTAATCCCCTAACAAGTCCTTGGCCTTTCGCACAATGGGGTCTGGACATTATGGGACCCTTCCCAAAGGCACTTAGAAACAGAAGGTGGTTGGTTGTAGGCACTGATTATTTTACTAAGTGGGTAGAGGCCGAGCCCTTAGCAAACATTAGGGATGTCGATGTGAAAAAATTTGTGTGAAAAAATATCGTCACTCGATTTGGAATTCCCCATACTCTCATCTCTGATAATGGTTTGCAGTTTGATAGTAAAGCGTTCAGGCGATATTGCTGTGACCTCGGCATAACCAACAGGTATTCCACCCCTGCTTATTCGCAAGGGAATGGGCAGGCCGAGGCGGTCAACAAAGTTATAGTTAATGGGCTTAAGAAGAGGCTAGATGACGCCAAAGGGAGATGGGTAGAGGAATTTCCTCATGTTCTGTGGACGTATCGGACCATACCTCGCCAATCAACAGGAAAGACGCCATTCTCAATGACTTATGGCGCTGAGGCTGTTATTCCTTTAGAAACCGGTTTTCTGACGATGAGAACAAGTTCCTTCGCTCTGGACAGTAATGACAGGTTACTAGAAAGAAGCCTAGATCTGGTTGAAGAGCGGAGAGAGATAGCCATGATCCAATTGGCATACTATCAACAAAAATTGAAGCTAGGGTATGATTCGCACGTAAACTCAAGGCCACTTGCTCCTGGAGACTTAGAATTGAGGAAGGTCGTGGGTAATACCAAGAATCCAGCATGGGGGAAGTTGGGACCAAACTGGAAAGGACCGTATCGCATTACTGCAATAGCCGAAATAGGAGCTTACTACCTTGCAGATTTAGATGAAAAGGTTGTGCCCCATTCCTGGAATGTAAGTAATTTGCGACGATATTATTATTAATAAAAGGCACCTCGGCCACTTTAATTCTATTGCTGTTATGCTGCACATAATGTTATGTTCAAAATGCCAATATGGATTGTCAAACAAAACCATGATTACGCTGGGTCCTCAGACCCTCTATCTTGGGAAATTTAACGTGTTGGCACAGGTCGCTAGATTCTGGGTTATGTCGGGTCCTCGGATCCTCTACCTTGATCTAAAGAGAAAAATAGAGTTACGCCGGGTCCTTAGATCCTCTACCTTATTCTAAAAACAAAATAAGGTTACGTCGGATCCTCAGATCCTCTGCCTTGTTTTAAAAATAAAAATAAGGTTACGCCGGATCCTCGGATCCTCTGCCTTAGTATAAAAACAAAAATAAGGTTACGCCGGATCCTTAGATCCTCTGCCTTAGTATAAAAACAAAAATAAGGTTACGCCGGATCCTCGGATCCTCTGGCTTAGTCTAAAAACAAAAATAAGGTTACGCCAGATCTTCGGATCCTCTGCCTTAGTCTAAAAACAAAAATAAGGTTACGCCGGATCTTTAGATCCTCTGCCCTAGTGTAAAAGAAAAATAAGGTTACGCCGGATCCTTAGATCCTCTGCCTTGTTTTAAAAATAAAAATAAGGTTACGCCAGGTCCTCGGATCCTCTGCCTTAATATAAAAACAAAAATAAGGTTACGCAGGATCCTCAGATCCTCTACCTTAGTGTAAAAGAAAAATAAGGTTATGCCGGGTCCTCAGATCCTCTGCCTTGTTTTAAAATTAAAAATAAGGTTACGCCGGGTCCTCGGATCCTCTACCTTAGTATAAAATAAAATAAGGTTACGCCGGGTCCTCAGATCCCTTACCTTAGTCTAAAAAGAAAAGTAAGGTTACATTCTACCTTAGTACTAAATACAAATGAGATTACGTCGAAGTCCCAAAGACAATTACAGAGACAAAGGATTGGGTTGCGTAGATTCCTTGGAGTACATGTACGCGTCCTATAGAGACAATTACTCTAGCAAACACTCAACAGGTATGTACTCGCAATAAGTATCTCAAATGTGGGTTTCATGTAACTTCATTTGTTACTAAGCATTAAGCACAATGTCTGAGCCACTCCTAGTTCAAGTGTGGAACGTATCAGAAATGTTAGTGTTTCTTGTCTTAATATTTTGTTATGAAGATAGTTTTTAAGCAAGTCCTAAGCAAATGGGTTTCACACAGATATCTTGCTTCTTAGTGTCTTATTCGTCGCCAGAATTAAGTGAAAACTTGTAATCATCACTTAAAGCATTCGCAAGTATATAACTTTCACAAATCTCCTTTATCCTTATTTGGTTATTGATATGGAATTATTAATGCGTACAACAAATTCAAGCTGTTATTTTGTCAGACTAAGTCAATAATGATAAAAGGACCTGTTAACAGTTAATATAATACAAGGTATCAATTCAAACTGGAAGTTCTTCTCATTAAGTGAAATATTCTTTAATACATCCATAACCAAAAGGGTGAATTACAAGAAAGAGAAAGCAAAAAAAAAAAAAAAAAAGAAGAAGAAGAAGAAACAAAACGAAACTAAAGCTAATTAGCTACAACAAAAAGGGGAAGAAAGAAAAAGCTGCAACAAAAGCTAAGGAACAGTCAAGGCTTGGCCTGGACTTGGTCTTTAGGGTCAGCAGGAGCTACTACCGAGGCCGAGGATCCCCCAACCACCTCCTTATCTTTGGGACCCCCCTTTGGTATTATGGGCAGGGTCGCCAAAACTAACTTTAGAGTCCCGCTGGACTTAGGGTTGGAGGGTAGCTCCTTTGGGGCAATTGGAGGCTGTGCATCTTCAGATTGAGCCTCGGCAACAATACTGTTAGCAGCAGCTTCCTCTACTTGCATCCCAACTGCAGAAGGACCGGTATCATCCTCGGCTTTACCAGAGGTGGCTACTCGGATGGCAGGAGGGATGTAGGCATTTTCTGCCTTCCATAGGGGAGAGGAAGCATCAACCCCTACTTGGGAGAGAGCTTACTTCCACACCTGGAGGCAGTAATCCCTGCAAACTTCCGGCACTTGGGCTTTGAAGGTGTCAGTAGTCTCTGCCACCCCCACCTCGTAGCCACTCTGTTCAGCCTGGTCAACCATCTCCTTGGCCTCCCATGCCTTAGTGAGTGCCTCCTCCTTAGCCTTAGTGGCCTCCTGCTTAGCCTCCTCAGCCTTCTTAAGGTCCTGCTTGAGGCCTTCAATCAGCTTCTGGGTAGAGGCAAAGTTCTCATCGGCCTGCCTCAATTGTAGCCTCTGAACCTCAGCCTGCCGCACAATAGTCTTGAGCTGGGCCTCCAGGCCAGATTTTTCACTTTCTATCTTAGTCAAGCTGGAGGTAACCTCTTGCAGCTTCTTTTCCTTCATCTCAAGGATCCTTTGGGTGTGGTCCAGCCTCACCTCCTCGGCCCTTAGTGACTTATAAGAATTAGCGGCAATCTCCTCTGCCCTATGCGCAGATTGGACAGCCTGCACACAAATTGTTGTCAGTTAATGGCATGCAGGAGCAGTTAATATTAAACAGGAAGTAAATAACAAGTACAATAACGAAAAACATGGGTACTAAGGAACATTCAATTAAAATCTTTACCATGGCTAATTCTTTCTTTAGGATCATAAAGACGTTCTAATCCCGCATCCTTCGCAACTCGCCCATGTCCTTGGGCAGCAGAAGCGCGTGCTCCAAGGCATCAACGATGCACGTTGCGGTGCCTTCATCGGATCTCCTTATGGAAGCATCGACAGTGACTGCCTGATCATCCACATTCATCTCAGGAGCCCAAATGGGCGCATGGACAGCTACGGGGGGATCAGCCCGTCTTTCCGACCTCGTCTGAGCATGACGAGCATACTTCCCTCCCCTTTCATGCTCTATCTCCTTGGTAGGAAGATCTTTACCACCTTCGACCACGTCCTTCCCTTTCTGTTGATCTCTCTTTCTTTTATGGTCGGCGGAATCAAGGTGTTAAGATTAGGTTGAAGGGGGAAGAGGGAGTTTCACTAGAGGAACCCTCTCGGTGCCCTTATCGTTGGTCTTCACCGGGGGCACTTTAGGAAGCTCTTGAGCTCCAACTTGAGCTTCTAGCACATCCTTGAGGCTAGGCTTAGATCGGCACTGAATACCCATTCTCACTAGTGGTTGGTCGTCGTCCGAGGATGTTATGGAAGGTGAGCCGACGACAGGAGATGGGTTTCTAGGTGATGGAAGTCGGTGAAAAGCTTTGAACTCCTCTTTTGAATCTGAGAGTTCAACGACTTCTTCTTCTTCTTCTTCTTCTTCTTCTTCTTCTTCTTCTTCTTCTTCTTCTTCTTCTTCTTCTTCTTCTTCTTCTTCTTCCTTCGCAATTGGCTAGGAAGATGAGCCTTCACCCAATTTGGGTCGAGCCGAGGATATGGCAAGAGGAAAGGCTCCTGGGACAACCCGCACAGGCTCAGTGATAAGAGTCTCTTGGGGAACCGGGGTACCTGTAGGGAGCAAGAAACCCTCAACCGCGACGCTGATCCTAGGTAGTCGAGGATCCTTCTCCTTAATTACGCACTTCGGTGCTTGAAAGGCAGATAAGATGGGAGTGTATCCGAGGATAAGGTGTGCTGCGCGAAGCTGACCGTCCGAGTGCACAAACACCTTAGCTCTCAGGATCTTGTCCAGACGAGCAAAGTTGACGAGGTGAACATGACGAGTGAGCGCGGCAATCTGCACAAGTGTTCAAAAAACGAAATGGTAAGGGCAGACCAAAAAGAAACACAACCATAGAAAAACAATAAAGAAGAAAAATAGGACTAACGCTACACGAATACTTACCAAGTTCCCCCTCCCTCGTCGGACAGGGGAGACCGTCATGCCAATCCCCGGACAGTATGAGGAAATCCTTGTCCAAACCTTTGTTGGAGTGGGGGAGGCATTGGATTAACCTAACCTTAGGGTGCCTAGATTTTAGGTAATATCCTTGCCCTTTTCAAATGGTGAAGGTTATACACCTAATTCACCTCGTGGTGAGTAAGTCCTAATCTCAGTCTTTCGTTTAGGACGTCTACGGTGCCTAAGATCCTAAACATGTTCGGGACACACTGTGTGGGAGATAACTTAGTTGTTCTAAGATAGTTCCTAGTGATTGGCCTCATAGGGATTCTCATTCCCCCCTCTATGAATGCTATCATAGAAATCACCATCTCACCGGTATCCCTATCGGTGTGCCACCCTCCTCCCTTACAATATTTCACGGACACTCCGGGTGGGATTTCGTACCTAGCCTTAAACTCCTCTATTTTTTCAGGGCTATCTACTAAGTGGGCGAATCTACCTATTTTCTAGAAATAAAGAGGGAATATTGTGGTGAGGTTGGGAAATTTATAGGGCCGAGGACTAAGAAAAACTAAGAATGACGAAAAAGAATGAACAGCAATAATGAAAGCAGAGAGTTGGAGAACTTACTTTAGAGCATTTAGGTCACCTCGGTTTAGAACAAAAATGGTGTAAAGACGCGTGTAGATTGCAGAAGTGGCTAAGTTCAATGTACAGGCTCTAAATTGACTAGAGGACCTTTGAATTGACAATATTTATATCGTGAAAAGTCATAAAGCGGGAAACCTCCCACCTATCTCCTTAAGATGCGCCCACCTGTTGGATGAGCATCACACGATTGGACGTGGGGAACAGGAAGCCGCCAGCATTTAAGGGGAGCGTATTCTGCACAATAAATGCCAAAAACGCACCGTTCTAAACACATGTGTCGAAATCCTCATTCCTCCCAGAGAAGTAGAAATGAGGATCCCGATGGGCTATTGTAGTGCCAACAGGTCCAAGATATGTATTGGGTCGGCTCAAAGGTTCTTGCAAGGTGGAAAGCCCAATCCAATAGCATGAATGGTCCAAGGACGTGATACGTCTCGCCTACAAAGTCACGTGACAGAAAGTGCCATGCATAAACGGAATACCACGAAACTTGACGTCCGAGGATGACCAAGTCCTCGGCAGCATGCTGCCGAGGACGAGGCGAGTGATCTGGCGGTTCAAGGGCATCCGTACTGAAGGCCTTGGATACAAAAACTGAGAAAATGAGAATAAGAGATAAAGGGAAGTGACAGACAAATATCAAGGATAAAGCTGCTACCACCGCATTGAAGGCTCTATACCTACCTCTCTGGCCGCGAGGAAGTGACGCCTGAGCATTAAAGTTCAACCTTGCACTTACCGTCAAAGACTTTGGTAAGAAGGAATGATGGGACAAGTATCTAAAGAAAGGAACATCTGGACCACATGTGGAAGGAAGGAGGTAAAAGAGGTGAGTCTATAAAAGGCGAAGGAAGAAGAGAGAGAGGGGGAGGAAAAAAGGACACACACACACACTGCAGAGAGAAATTGTAATGAAGCACCAAAGATTGTCCTCGGCATTAATATATAAAGCAACATTTCATCCATGTATGAGGAGTACGCATGTGTTCTGTGATTTAATCTAACTTTTGCGTTATCTACCGTCCCATAACCTAGATTAGAAGCCCACTCTTTATAAATTCATTTTTTAGGGCTCGTTAGACTGGTTTGAAGGGGTAACTTTGGTCAAGCGTGATTTGTGGCCTTACATATACTAATCTAGAACTCTTGATTTAAACTCAGACTATTTCTCAAAAAAAAAAAAAAGATCTAAACTCAAAGACTAAGTTACTGTTACAAGATGGGATTGTTTTTAGCACCCATCTCTCCTAATTCGAAGATTGGTCTCATAGAATTAAAGGAAAGATTTAATTTTCATCATGCAATCAAGCAATAATGTCATACCAAACATAATTAAAATACAAAAATAGCAGAAAATGAAAAGGAAGATTGCACTTAAATAAAGACTGGCAATCATGGAATTGTTAATTATTCTACAAGACTACAAGCAATCAATTAACTATTTATGCAACCACCACTTACCCTAACCATTATAGTCACTCCACAAGTACAAGTTCTTATAAGGTGGGAGGGTAAAAATCGAGATTCAAGTTTTTAGAAAAGAGCTTCATACACATATATACTTAGATAGGGCTAAACTGAGATTTTTATCTCAAATAAAAAAATTTAATTCTCTACATAAACTTTAATCACATGATTTGTTAAATTATTTAAAAGTCACATGGCTATTAGATAAGTCTTGTAACATCAATACACATGAAAAATCATTTAAATCATTGCATAAGAGAATGGAGGATTTTTTTCCTCTAAACTGATTAGAGAAAAATTAACTTCTTTATGAAAAGATTGATCAAAGCAAATGAATATCAAAATATTGGACCTTTGGGGGCATTGTAGCAACTAAAGGCTCTGTTAAGATTGCAGTGAATATGTTCATACTTCTTATGACTATCTTTGTAGAACAAAGCGAAATTGGTGGTGAAAGTTACACAGCCTCAGTCACATCTTTTTATTTGCTCCCTAACTAGTTACGTCTTTACAGTGTGTAGCATTCGACATTTGCGTCTGGCCAAGTTTTTATTGGAATAAGAAAAAAAAACGTGGCAGTTTGTTTCTCACGTACAGTTATAATCATCCGAGTTATATTTCTATATAATGAACTTAGGAAGATATTCTTTGGTTTTGGAACATTATCAAATGCGCAAACTCCATATTTGTATTTCTATTTTCTACTTCTTTTCATCCTTATCTTTTGTCTGGACATTGCAACTATGGTTAACACTGAAACAAGTAGAACCATTGTGGGCATCATTGGTTAGTACCTTAAAACTTCACCATATATATGTATATACAAAAATTTAATGTGCATGTTCTCAAGGACCTTTTTTATTTCGATCATTTTTATTGGGGAACTTTTCATCTTGTGTCATTTAATTTCCCCCAAGAATTCTGAGGTTTTGTTCTTATATTCCATTACCATTTTTTCATTTGTTTCATGGCCATGGCCATTAGAAAATTATGATCACACATACAATGAATGGGGGGAATACTCCCTCAAAAACTGTCACTAAGTAGGTAAATTGTAAAGCACTATTGTTGAGAGCAAGGAAAGAGTGCATGATCACATTCTATTTGCACTCTTTCTAGCTTCCTTCCAACTACAAATTCACCTTTAAATTTGTCATATTTAATCTAAATCTTCAAATTGATTCAGTTCAAGTGAAGATCATTTTTCTTCTACTTCTATATAACCTCATAAAAAAAATTCCATCATAACTTTACAAATGGTCCTTTTTGAATTAGTACTAAGACTAATAAGCAAATTTCAATCTCTATTTTTTAGAGTGTAAAAATATCTATTTTACACTCTAAAAGACTACTTTATCTATTTTACAAACTCATTTAATAATACACCCAACAACCCAATTCTTATTTTTACATACAATCCAATAAAATAATATAAGTTATTATTCTCTCTCTTCCCTTTTCTTCCTCTCTCTCTCTCTCTCTCTCTCTCTCTCTCTAGGTTCTCCACTGTGAGATTAAAAAATATTTACTTTTTAGCAACTTGCTTCACGTTAAATGTTTAGTATTCCCTGCGAACTAATTCACTAATTTTTTTAGCCTAAAGTCAATCAATTTCATGAAACTACCTTAGACTAGTTCTTATGGTTAAATCATCCGACTAAGATCATCATTTGTATGAATTTTAGTTGAGTTATAAAATAAATATTGTTAAGACTACCAATAGATGCATTGTGTGTGGATCCCTAAACCTTAGCTCCTTAATATATTGTTATTTTCTCTCAATTTAAATTAACTTTACTAAACCATCAAAAATCTCTTTAATTAAATTTTATTATTTTAGTTTTATTCTCTCGTAGTTTGCTAATCAATACCCTTTTCTGTGTGGATTTGACCTCGGATTTATTGGGTTATTATTTCATGACAATCCTGCACTTGGAAACATTATTTAAATCGCAACATACTACCAAAAAAATGTGGCTATAGACCTGGTTTTTAGAAGTGTTTTCTGAGAAATTATACAGTTCTTTAGTGGACCACATCACTTATCCACTAAAAAACTCTTATTTGTTTAAAATTGCTAAGTCAGTAATTAGTTTCTATTTTAAAAAAAAATTCTAACTCAGCAATTTTAAACAAGTGGAAATTTTTTAGTGGAATGATAAACCACATCATTTGTCTACCATGTGGACCTTATAATTTCTTGTATTTTCTCCACAATATGAGAAAGAACTCTAAGTTGAACTTGCTCTGTAAACATACTGTTGCATATCAACATCCTTGAGCTTAAATGAACTGTGCTTCCTATGATATGGACTAGCATCTGTAAAAAAAATTGAAAGAAATAGGCACTAATTATGCATAGAAGAAAGACAATAAAATTAAACTAATTATTGGTATACGGCTTTTCTTGATCATCTTTCTTTGATCTCTTTCAATTGATTATGAAAATTTTGGAATCTAATCTGGTCTGATCTTTATATTGATTTTAATAGAAAATTTTGCCAACAACAAAAAATTCATTTGAATCGTAGCAGAAACACTCAAAGTCTCATGAATGTAACCAAACTTTAAAGAAAATATAATCACGGATTTGAATAGGAACAAGAGTGGTTCATGTTAAGAATACAATATTATTAGCAACGCAATATGTTATACTATGTTGTATATGCTAGAGTGGATGCTGACAGGCCACAAACGCGTTGACCCCTTGTGATAATTTAGATCAATTAAATTAGCCCAGTTATTAATTAATCAAATTAACAGATAATATCACGTGGCAGCACAAACAAATCACCAAACTAAAATATGCAGCGGAAAATAAATAACACGGTGATTTGTTCACGAATGGGGAAAACCCTAAGGCAAAAACCCCACCGGGTGATTTAAGGTCACCACTCCCGAAACTCCACTATTATCACAACAAGCAGTTACAAGTAAGGAATCCCAGTACCTCACCAACCTACAGTTGAACTCTTACCCCAATACCCAATTGGACTTGTTCTGTAGTGACAATTTCTCCTTTTCAATGCACGGCTCCCAGTACGTGACTAACCAATGTGATGCGCGGATCCCAGTACGCGGCTTACTCCTTTGCACGAATCCCAGTACGTGACTAACTCCACAGCAACCCTTTGATTGTTGTAGTTGATTTGCAGCAGCTTCACATAGAAACACCAATAAGATCTTCAATGTTGGTGCAAGAGACTTTGCTTGGTTACAAAACCCTAAGGCGTACAAGAAACGCAGCAAGAACTCTTTCTTCTGTAGGAGGAGGCTAGGGTTTCAAAAAGAAAACCTTATGAAGCTCTCTAGGGTTAGGTTTTTCTTTTTCCACCTCCTTTAAATAGGAGCTTAATGGGCTTTCCTATTCCAAATAGGTTTACACAAACCTTGGGTTTCCTAGTCCAATAAGAATTATACAAACCCATAAACAATTAGCCTTTTAGAATAAAAACGTTGCTGGCTATAATCTGAAACCCGTAAGCTCGATCGATCGGGACATCTGTCGAGCTTTAATGAATCTCGACAGATCGAGATTCTGTCGAGGAGGTATCGAGACCTGCAGTTTGCACTTTTTCTTGAGCAGTTCTTGAGTAATCTTCATGTCTTCAATTTAACCACTTGTAATGATCATCTTGAACCTACTTAGATTTACCCAAATACAAGTAAAGTGCGTTTTGTCAAAGGATATGCCAACTACAAAATATGTCCCCAACAGATGCGGAAGGGGAAGCATAAAATAGGAACATCAAGAATATGAGGTTTACGTGGTTCAACCTTGTCGGCCTATATCCACGGAGGAATCCCTTAAAGGCTACATTTTTATTGTATAAGAGTGTAGTACAATAACCTGTGTTACAATGAACCCTAACATGAGTATATATAAGCGACTACTAGTATAAGCAGGACTACTAGTATAAGCAGGACTGGGCTTGAGCCTATTACATTGGGTTAATATGTCTAATATATCTCTAACACCCTCCCTCAAACTCAAGGCAGAAGCTCGATGAAGGCTTGAGGTTGGATAAGCTAGAGATGTCTTGAAGAATGCGTTTGAAGAAACCACAATGAAGAATATGCCAATTGACCAATTTTGGAGCTTCAAATGAAGAAACGGAGTCCAAAATTGGGATCTACGCAAAAAATTGAGCAAAATAGGCTATTTCAGAAATTTTGCCTTTTGGTCAAAAGTTAACGCAAAAGTCAACGGATCCTAGTCAAAGTCAACGGTCAGTGCTCACGGGTCAGATCCGGGTGGTCCGGGTCAACGGTTAGCTAGGTGACGTGGTGTTGACGAGGCGACACTGCTGACGTGGCAAGCTGACGTGGAGTGATGATGTCATCTGATGACGTCAGCAGTGAGTCTTCGGTGCATGTGAGAGTCCACCGGCGCGTGTGACCGACGGCGAGATCCCTGGAGGCGCGTGAGAGGGCGTGCAGGCTCAGATGAGGACCAGATTTTCTCAGGTTTTGCAGATCGGTGGGCCACGAGTCCGTCAGGGCGGCGCATGTGGCGACTGTCCTATCAAATCTCGGTGGCGCGTGGGAGATTTACCGGAGCCAACTTCGACGCGTGGAGGCGCGTGGCTCGGTTTTGGATGACCGGATTTTTGGGTTTTGGTCGCGGGAAGTTGTGGAGCATGTTTGTGGTGTTGGTTTCATCAGGCGAAGCTTCGATTTGCGCAGATCTGAAAAGTTAAGTCACGGTTTGCTTGGTTGTTGGATTTTGACACAGCACAGAGCTATGGTGGCTGCGAGATGCCGTGAAGTCTAGATCCAGCAGACAAACATGTGTGACTTTAGATAGTGGTGTGCACGTGAGAATCTTCTTTGCTGTGTAGAGATGTTTGTTTGATGCCAAGAACGAAATTTGGCTCTGATACCATGTTAAGAATACAATATTATTAGCAACGCAATGTGTTATATTATGTTGTATATGCTAGAGTGAATGCGGAAGAGGAAGCATAGAATAGGAACATCAAGAACACGAGTTTTACGTGGTTCAGCCTTATCGGCCTATATCCACTGAGGAATCCCTTAAAGGCTACATTTTTATTGTATAAGAGTGTAATACAATAACCTGTGTTACAATGAACCCTAACATGAGTATATATAAACGACTAAACCCTAGACTACTAGTATAAGCAGGACTGGGCTTGAGCCTATTACATTGGGCTAATATGTCTAATATATCTCTAACAGTTCATAAACTCAATAAAAACGGTATATATAAAATTTAAGGAAAAACATCTCGTATATCTACAAACAACTTCTTTCCAAATTAAATTGCTTGTCTAATTTTCTTTAACATAATAAAAATTTATTACACCCATAAGAACTTAAAATATATATATATATATATATATCCATTTAAAACCAAAGGAAAGAAAACCAAATTATCCTCTCTAATACTAGGAAAAATCAGCCAGACACCCCTTTCTAAAACCCTAAGATTCAACGCGCAAAAAAAAGAAAAAAAAAAAGAAAAAGAAAAAAGAGCAAGCTGAAAGTTCATATAGGAAAACCAGACCTTATAAATTAAGGGAGAAGATGATGCTACAAAATTGATATCGTCAAGAGGGAGAAGAGATTTCCATTTGCTCTTTTTTGAAATTAAATGGCTTCTCTCTTTAGAAATTTTGTTTCACACTCACACTCTCTCTTAATATATATTTTTTTAATTAGTCGTGTATACAGATAGAGTTTAAATGTTCTTATTTTTTACTAAGTAGTGCTACAGTCACAAATTATTTTTACAATATTTTTACAAACCGTTAATGCTACAGTCACTAGTGATTTACCAATAACTACTTATCACATCAGCAGTTTATAAAATTTTTTGTAAAAATATTTGTATCTCTAGCATTATTCTTTTTACTTTATTTTATTTTTCTTAATTTGAGTCAGAAAATTTTTAAATAGTTGAGGGTCTTTTAGTGAAATGATGAACATTAGGCAAAAAATGACTTAATCCACCTGGAGGACCTTATAATTTCTCCGACATTTGCGTCTGGCCAATTTTTGTTGGAGTAAGGAAAAACGTGGCATTTTGTTTCTCTCATACAGTTATAATCATCCAAGTTATATTGCTATGTAATGAACTTAGGAAGATATGCTTTGGTTTTGGAAAATTATCAAATGCGCAAACTCCATATTTATATTTCTCTTTTTTTCATTTTCTTCTTCTTTTCACCCTTACCTCTTGTCTGGACATTGCAACTATGGTTAACACTGAAACAAGCAGAACCGTTGTGGGCATCATTGGTTAGTGCCTTAAACCTTCACCATATACACACACACAAATTTAATGTTCATGTTCTCAAGAACTTTTTTTATTTCATTTTTATTGGTGAGTTTTTCATCTTGTATCATTTAGTTTCACCCAAGTATACAAAGGTTATGTTCCTATATTCCATTACCATTTTTTTCATTTGTTTCATGGCCATCGCCATTAGACATTTATGATCACACATACAATGAATGGGGAATAATCCCTCAAAAACTGTCACTAAGTAGGTAGATTGTAAAGCACTATTGTTGAGAGCGAGGAAAGAGTGCATAATCACATTCTATTTGCACTCTTTCTAGCTTTCCCTTCCAACTACAAATTCACCTTTAAATTTGTCATATTTAATCTAAATCTTCAAATTGATTCAGTTCAAATGAAGATCATTTTTCTTCTACTTTTATATAACCTCATAAAAATTCCATAATAACTTACAAATGGTCCTTTTTGAATTAGTACTAAGACTAATAAGCAGATTTCATTCTCTATTTTTCTATGCTTTATTCTCAAAGGCAGGATGTTATCGTCTCATTTATATCATTAATTCACAATTTATCCATGACTATGTTATAACGGGCCACATTATTGGTTGTTACTTGTTAGTACTGATGGATAGGGTATACTTCCTATTTGCTAAGGAATTCATTCATTCATCTAAAAAGAATACAAACAAGATCATTATTTTGACTATCTTTATATCTTCTCTTTGCAAGAAATGTCATCTCTTTGCATTATTTTGACTTACTATTTCACAATTGTTAGAGCAATACTATATAGTATATACAATATTTCTCACAATAAATTTCACAATTTTTGAACATTCAATTTTCATTTAGACCCACCACTTACACTACTTTATTGTCTACCAGTTATATAATTCCCAATGTCAACTTGTGATAATACCAACTTTCCTCTTATATTCATATATAGCACTAAAACCTAGCCTCCACTCTTTTTCTTATTTTTTTAGTTTTCAATTTTTTTTTTCAATCTTGTTTTTGATATAATCCAAATTTTAACGGCTTAAAAGTATAGAGAAAAAATGTTGAATTCGACATTATTTTTTAATAGTATTCAAGGCAACAATGATACAAAATTGCTACTATATTGTTATACTCTTAACCTATGAAGCAAGGATGCTGCAAAATGGGTGTTGCACCCTCGTTCGATGTGAGATGCGGTGGGCGACGCCACTACCCGCATGTCGATGCCGCATCCTTTTTTTTTTTTTTTCGTTCCCGATACTCGCCGATTCGGGCCAAATCGGTCCCTATCGATGCCGAAACAGACTGATTCAAGCCGAACCAGCCAATTCAAGCCAAAATTCAAAATAAAAAGTGCAAAACTCACCATTTGGCCAAAATCTTCAGGTTCTCTCTCTACACAGGGTATACATTGATATGGGTTTATGCTGTTGTTGGTCTATTTGAGTTTTTGTTATTATATATGTGAAAAAAAATTTGTTCTTTACACTGTTGAGTTTTGGATATCTTGAAACTTGAGAGAGAGAGTGTTTTGAATTGGGTGGGTGATGTATAGGTGTGAAACTGTGTAATGGAAATGGGCCCCACTGCTTTGCTTGTTTTTGTTGTAATGTGTAATGGGTGGTTTGTACTTTCACTGCTTTGCTTTGTAGTTTGTGGAATTTGAAGGATTATCCGAATTTCTCTCTAGTTTGAAAGCCATGAACTATTTTTTTTTTTTTGAGAATAAAAGCCACTAACTTGAGGTAATGATATTGATAAACATCTATTTTGATTGTGATATGCATGGTTAATCTTTTGTCAAATTGTGATACTGCTGTTATTAATTTACTTATGGTTGTTAGTTTTATGTGGAAAAGTATGCTTAGAAATATATTAAAAATATAAATAAAAATATTTTTATAATTTTTTTAATTGCTGCACCTGCATTCTACTTTTTTAAAAATTACTGAGTCTCGCACCCACACCCGAATCTGGAAATGCACCCATACTTCTTAGCTCTTAACACTATTACAATAATTTATTTTAAGAAATCAAATTAATTATTTAAACTCCATTTATTTATATTAATCTCTAAATTACATTAATGTATATTTGTGCATTTAGTTTGCTATTAATATCAATTAATTTTTTTAGATTAATTTTTCTTTCAATTTGTCCCCCATATTGAATTCCTAGCTCCACCATTGGTCTCTGATCTCGGTAGCATATAATATAATAGTACGTGTCAAAGCTTGCAATTTATCCTTAACAAAAAACCTAATCTCGAATTCATCATCTTGATTAAAAAGAAACATAAAAAATAGGATTTTTTTTTTCTTTAAAGATTTGATAACTGTAATTAATAGGATTAGATTTTTTTTGGGGGGGGGGGGGGGTGAAACTACCCATTGTTTTTATTTTTGAAAATATCATGTTGTAAGAGATAAGTGAATGACGTAAACATAAGAAAAATACTTAGAGAATATAAATTTGTATTAAAAATGTAGACCAATATGTAGCAAGTATATCAGCATGCATGTATTTCTCTTTATTCAATATTGTGAATTTCATAATCTAAGACAAGCAGGCGTGGTTATGTCTCAACCTTGCCGATAGTCATCTGTAATGTGTCTTATTTTTATTACCATTGGAGGAGTAATGTTTTTAGTTTTTTTTTTTTTTTGTTTTTTTGAGAGAGACATTTTTTTTTGAGAGAGGAGTAATGTTTTTAGTTTGTTTGTCTGTAATGTGTCTTATTTTTGTTTGGATGAGTAATGTTTTTAGTTTGTTATGGTTGATTCAAATATGTGTGTATATATATGAGTTTCATATATACCATTTAATTTTGTCCATGCATAAAGATCAAAGTTATCAAACCCTCCAAGAAATGATTTCTAATTCCGTCCTTGAAGACAAGAAATTTTGGAAATAAAAAAGTAAAAGCTTAAATCTACTTGTTGAAAGCCAACAAAATTCATAAAACATGACCTAAACTTTGGAAATACTAACACTTCACAGTTCAAACCTCAAACTATAAAAACATACCATTGCCACCTCAATTACGACAATCCTTGCAAATAGCATCCCACCATTTATTTGAATTCTCTCCATTTAAGGTTCTAAAGTTCTATCCATTCTGTACATTTGCATGGTTCAGATTTTATTTTCTAAATATAACCGTACACAAATTTATTAATTATTTCAATAATTTCTTTTATACCTACATGGTCCAATAAATCCAAAAAGATTGCTCAATACACTTTGATATATTATGCTTATCATATCTATAGGCTTGGATTTTCGACTACTAGAGGTGAACAGAACGGACAGAAGTGGACCGAACAGATTGAATGGACACAAATGGATCAAACGGACCGTAAAAGACTGAACAGACCAAAGTGGACCAAAATGACCAAATATATCTAACTAGACGAAACGGACTGTATTGAACCGAATGGACTGAACAGAACCAAATTAAACCTAAACGGACCGAGTAGATAGAAGCGGACTGAATTAGAGCGAACAGAACTAAGTGGATTGAATGGACCAAAATGTGGTACACTCAGTCTAATTTTCGTCCATTCGGTCCACTTGAGCTCTGTTCAGCCTAATTCAGTCCACTTCTGTCTATTCGGTCCATTTTGTTCCAATCCGGTTCTGTTTAGTCCATTCGGTCCGTTTGGTCTAGATCAATCCATTTGGTCCTTTTGGTCCGCTTTGATCTGTTCAGTCCTCTAAGCTCCGTTGGGTCCATTTCCGTTCGTTCTGTCCACTTCGGTTCTGTTCAGTCAACTTTTGTCTATTTGGTCATGTTCAGTCCATTTCAGTGTACTTAAGATCGGAAAAAAATAGGTTTGGGTTGAGAGTACCTATTTTTAATTCAAATTTATTAAAAAATATAGATGGCAAAAGGTAATATTACTATTTTTTTCAATTTAATGATTTATGGTATTACCTTATTTTATTTTATTTTTATCCCCTTAACTAATATTAGTATTCTACTTTTTGAGTGAATTACACAATTTTTGTGTTTATGATAAAATTTGAATTTAAAAACCAACCAAAGTGGTAAGAAAATTGTAGATTTATGATATTAAGTTCATTATCAATTCTTTGATGAGTTGGATACTAATATGAAGATGTGCCAAATGCAACCTTTTAGTTTTCAAAAACTCCTACTGAATGAAAAGGTAACATCCAAGCCTATGAATATGGTAAGCATAATACATCAAATTTAGATGTAGGTATGTTGAAATAATTAATGAATTTGCAATACAAATGATGAACTGGGGAAAAAAAATCGTTTAATTTTCTTTGTTTGTTGTAATTATTGTTGCTTCATATTGGAGTTGCATTACTAACACAAAAATTTGTAACCGTCCAACACATTATGTAGACCTTCGACTAGTTATCCTAAAACTGGAAAACTGTAGGTTTGAATTATCGAATTATCCTACCAAATCCTAATAAGGCTCATCCCATATTCCCATGCCAACATCCTCTCACAACAGAACTTATTTCACCACACCAAATGCTCTTGCACATGAATTTAATTCTTCATACCGAACTACTCAGTTTTCCCCTATTGCGTCACTGCTGTCAGACTCTTTAAAAAGAGTCCTTAAAGATTTGCAACTCCACATACTGATGCGAGACTCTCTTTAAGAGTAGTCCTAAAAGATTTGCAAGTCCAAAATACAATCAATTGTACTTCCTAAATCAAAAGCTTTGGCTGAGTCTCTTGAGTGTACAGAGCAAGCGGATTGAGATAGAAATGAGGTTCAACTTGTTTATAGCAATGATAATAATTATCAATAGTATATCAATTGGAGATCTTACAAAGAGGTTTTAAGGCCAGTCCAACAAAGACAGACAGGCCAAAATAAATACACATATCTGGTAAACCCAAGAGGAATTTCTAAAAAATATATTTAAAAGAGAAAAAATAAAAGATTTACATTCATCCAACAAAGTGAAATGTAGCACAGCTCCTTAGCCTATTCCCACCACCATGTGTTTCTCTCATCATGATATCCCAAATTCTATTATCTTCACTGTTAAGTACAATTGAGGTTTCTGGTCTTCAAAATAATTACACCGAGTTGTTTAAGGGACTAGAGATTTTAGGGGCCACGATACTTGCGGAAGCACAAACAACCTTAAGGTTGATCGATGGGGATCATACCTCCACCTTTTGATGTGTCAATGGCCTCTAACATGGAGACTACCTCTTCCATTTTTGGCCACTTATCAGGGCTGGCATCCCAGCATCGCTTCATTACATTCGCCAGGGAACTTGGACAACATCTTGGTATCTCTGGCCTCAGATTCTGGGTAAGAAATAAATTAATCAGAAGGAATCTCAAGCAGAAACACTCAGAGCTTGTTGGGTACAATGATTAAGATTCACACATATAAGTTACCTGCCGAACCACAGCTGTTGTCACTTCTGAGAAACTAAGGTCTGGATATGGCATATCACAGCTATATATCTCCCACAAGCAGATGCCAAAACTACAAACATCACATTTCCTGTTAAATGGGTTGCCATTGAGAACCTATAAATCACCCATTTGACAAATCACAGAAAATTAGTTCATTGAACGATTGTTTCTTCTGTTTTTTTTTAAGTTACCTATAACACAGATCCTTAGGTTATGTGGAATGCAAACCGGAACTTGGCATGCCTGTAAAACTTAGATAGATTGTTTCATTAGTAGTTAAAAGATAATATGGAAACCTTGGAATTTTAAATTTCTTGCTTGGTTTTGCCCAAACAGTTTATTAATCACTTAAGATTCTACTATTGCTTTTTAAAGTTGTCAATAAAAAAAAGGTGAATAAAGAAAGAAAAAGAAGAAAATTTTTTATCTCTGGGATTAGTGTATTTGAATGAAAATGTTCCACATTTTGGATTGAGCAATCATGTATTACAGTTTGCTAGGGTAATAGTGAATAACAGCTGAAATATTAGGACCAGTACAATATCCTCATCGTACTAAGAGGATACCTACAAGTTACCAAAGACAACGAGAAGACAAATTTGCCTCTCTTGATATTAGATAGACTTGAGATTGATGGAGACATTAGTTGCACTGTGAGACCTTTGATGACCTTTGAAACAAATTCCCTTGAAACGGAAATTTCTACAGCCTTCTTGACCCTTGAAACCGAAATTTCAACAGCCTACATGACCCTCGAAACAAAGGTTTTATCTTTATCAAGGATCGGCAACCTTTGAAAAATTTAAAAGGGATAAAAAAAACAATAACCTTTTTTTGAGTGTCTCCCAACCCTCAAAATAAGGTTTTTCTCTTTTAACAAAATAAATAAATAAAAACCCAAAACCATGCACATAGACTTTAAAGAACCACATATTAAAAAATCTATATTATACCAAAACACAAATATCCATAACAAAATTCAATTAGCTTTCCAAGTTACTGAATTCTTCATTCTTGAAGTTTATGTAGACATTTTCATATTAACATAAAGGAACTTAGTATTTTAACTAGATAAAGGAGAAAAAAAAGGAAGAAGAAGAAGAGAAATGAATTAGTACAAGAACCATGCATGATCAAAATCCTAATCTTAATATTATTCTATTTCAATGCAAAACAACCTGATGTACTAATGTTTAAAGGGTCTCACATAAAAAAATTCTGCCTTCTCCAGGTACTTCTCAAAGACTGATGCATAGCCACCAACTTTCCCTTGCATTAAGCACTACAAGGAAATAGACAAACCAATTAATCATGCACTTGTTAAATGGTTGAGGTATTTGATTGAATAATTATCATACAATGAAGTCCATATTGACAAGAACAAGAAGATGTAAGTTCAATAATCAAATCTCTACAACCAGGTAAATATCCTGACCCAAAATGTACTGCCAACATTATCTATATAGTATTTATCAATAAAAATCTTATTCAAAATTGCAAAAAAATAAAGTTTTCCTTTCTAACTATTCTTGGGTTTCATCCCTTCCTATGAAATCTGTTTCCAGATTTTTCAATTATTAGCCACACAATTTCAATCCAAATCAAAGCAAATTATTGACTCACTCCCAATTCTTAAAGGCATCATGCAAATAGGTCAAGTTCTCTCTTATAAAATGCATAATGCAAACAGTAAAGTACATTTGAAATAAGATTAGACAAGAATGAACATTCGTATACCTATTTCCTCATAAACAAAATGCACCAGACATTAACAAGTATTCAGCAGGATGTAAAAATGGTAAGGAATTATCAAATGACGATGCTTTTAGAAAACTAAACTATGAATCCCTTGACTAGAACTTACTTACATGAAAGCACTATAGTACACAGGGTGTACACAAGAAACAAGGAAATTTTGCTAGTTAAATTTTATAAAGAGTCCATGACCTGCTGCTAATTGCAACTCTTCCCCTTGATAAAATTATCAGACCCTTTACTAACAATCCACCTCTATGAGTATGGCAGAGCATCTACCAGCCAATGACGGGATGGCCATTGCATTTATATGTCTGTAACCCCCAATATGGAGGGTCTTGGAAGCACTCTGCCTATTTTCCAAGGTGTAAACAACATGCACAAGTTTTTATTAAGGTAATGACAAAGAGAAGAATGCCTAATATAATTAGAGTGTTCATTGGATGCATGTGTGTGTTTAAGAGATTAAATTCTTCCCTGAAACAAATCTAACAATTTTGCTCTGGGTTCTAAGCCATGCTTGAGTATCTAACCCCTTTTTTTATGAATAAGCAAATTTTAATTTCAAGGAAATACATCAGATCAGTACAAAGACACTACAGAAGCACAGCTGGAACAGCCAGAAACACAAAAAAAACAGTAACACATAGCAGGGAGCAAAAGAAAGTGACAAAGCATGCTTGAGTATCTAACCTTATCGGCATTTTGAATTACTCCAGTTAGTAACATTGAGTACTTGACTTAATAGGCATACTAAATAAATTTAGTAACATTGAGTATCCAATCTTAATGATTTATAGATCATTGATTGATTTGATTCTGAATATGTCATAAACTAGGTTAGGATCAAACATCCAATACAAACCTAAAGTTCAATTTTTTTATTTAATATATATATATACACACACGCACACTTGTGCACACTCTAGAAGCATTTTCCTCATCAAAGTAAAGGATACTTTTTCAAACGTATGGCCTTCAAACTAAAACACAAAGAGAGAGAGAGAGAGAGAGAGAGAGAGAAAGAGAGAGAGAGAGAAACTTCTAAATGAATATACCGGTAGGAAAATTACTCTTAAGGCAGAAAGGGAAAGGCATTTCAGTTTTTACTTTTCAACTTATAAAGCAAAATATTGTCACCATGCATATATGTAAACATCAAACGAACACCCAGGGACCCAATTACCCAAATAATGAACTAGAAACAGTTCATAACTTAATGCTTACCTGGCCTTATTCACTGACTGTATCAAAACCCACAACACTAAGGTCTAGATCCCCAGATACCAATTTCCGACTTTTGACTGCTGAAACCAAACTTCCAAATTGGCAAGCTTAAAAAACACATGGGTATTAAAAAATTTGGCTACAGAATGTATCTAGGATTAACTACTTATATTATTGGTCAGTCACACAGTCATCTAATGGGCTTGAACCCAAGAAGTGCCATTATAATTGATTGACCTCTGAATTATTGGAGCACACATTAGCACAAACATGCCACAATTTTTTTTTTAAACTTCCTGTACATGTCATTTCCATTTTTAGTTTTTCAAGCAACTCATACAAATTAATTCAAGCAATATGACACATACCCCACTGGAAATGCCCAAAGACGCTAGGTCATATTACTGCATTGGGCAACATTATATTCTGCGCAAAAATCTAAGAATTTTTCATATATAGATTAATTTTTTCTTAGTTCATTAATTAATAAACTAAACCAAACACAGTAAACATGGCTAAAGTTGGGCTTGACTCAAATCAGATTAATTGAGTCAAATGACACTAGAAACGAAAATGCACCTACCTAAAAAATAAAAAATAAAACCAGCACAAAAAAAGTCACATATTAGCAATTTACAAATGTATAGATTCAAACTTGGTAATTGAAAGTGAAAGATTGGACTGAACTATCAACATTTTAAAGGAGGTAATTTATTCCATTAACATTTCCAAAATTCAAATTCAAATTCAAATAAGAAAACCCTTATAATTGAATAAACTCATTTCTTAAAATTAAAACTGACCATATCAGAACTAGCTAAAACTAAAAGAAATGCAATAAACAAAAACAAATAACTGTGCACATGCTTAAACTCATCTCCATTCCCCAACAGTAACTACAACTATTTGTTTTAAGGTCAAAGTTTCCCTACAATGTTCCCAAAGAAGAAACAAAGTGTGTGTGTGTGTGTGTGTGTATATATATACATATATAAAATAGAAACTTGCAGTTTAAAATTAGCTATATAAAAAATAAAAATAAAAATAAAAAAATAAAAAATAAAAAGGCTAAAATGTTCCAACACAGATGCCAAAGAGAATGTATTGAATTTGAGTACCTTAACCTCAGCTTCAGTATATGGTGTTGTTCTGGACCTGTTCCAAAGAAAGACAAGCAAACAAAAATAAAAAATAAAAAAATAAAGTGAGCACTTTTCAAGATAAAAAACTGTAAAACCACTGCTTTCACTATCACAACATGAGAACAAGCATTTACAAAATCAAAGGCTAATTGTACTTCAAAAGGAAAACCAAAAAATATTTTTCTACGGCAATACCATGTCTAAGCCATCGAGTATAATTTGCTCTCTAAGAGTTTTACTGAGAAGTCGACTAATTTATTAGCGAAAGAACTACTTCAAATTCATTGTTTACAATACCTATGATCAGCGACAGAATATCAAAGAGAATGAAACAAGATGAGAAAAAAAAGAAAAGAGGAAAAGAACAATACGGTTAGCATGACTTAATACTCAAAACACACAATACTTTATTGACCAACTCTTCCTTGTTAGAGTACAATAAACCAAACGCTAATTGAATCAAAGCAAACCCACACATAGAAGCTCATAAAATAAAACTGACTTATTAAGAAGGCCCACAACTAGGGCTCATACAAAAAAAAAAAAATTACATAATTACTAAAATTCCCTCTACTCTAGAATAACCAAATAAAACACACACACACACTGTGGACACTTATTCTAGGTTTTTGCCTTATCCTTGGGCTTCCAAAGTGGATATTGTTTCCCTAACCACGCTATGGTTGCGCCGTCATAAAGCTTGAGACCCAATCAGCACCTCAATGCAGTACAATGCACCAGGCTCCTTTGAAAAATTTATCAACAATATATATATATATATATATATATATATATATTTGAACATCAAATGTTGACTCAATCTACAATTTAAAAAGAAACAACAAGAGAATACACTAAAATATAATAAACATATAAGTGAACAGGACAGCAAGTAAGCACCTGATATTTACTCACATCGAGATCAGAAAACACTTGCTTTGTCAGCTCGCCAAGGAAACAACCTATTCAATAAGAGATGACAGACAAATATAAGGATTGGTAATCAATAAGGGAGATATTCCAAATATCAATCTAAACATCATCATCTCTTATGAAAGAGGAGCTAACAGATGAAAGAGGAGCTGACAGATTACAGAACATCAGAAAATAGAATTAAAACCTGCTGAATGAACGGAAATCCCCCATCATACAAAAGCTCTTAACAGAACAATTCTACAAGCTCATTCATTTAAACCTTTCTCTTGCTAGAAAGGAGACAACTTCAAGATAAATAAAGTTCCAGTGAAAGGAAAACAAAGAATTGCTTAATTTGGAAGGTACTTCAAAAAATGTTGTTTGACATATCTATCAATCTACGTGAATGTGCAAAATTAAAGTGCATACATATTCTCAATCCTTGAGAAAACTTATTGCCTAGAGTTTAGAACTAATTTTCCCTTCTACGGTAAAATATATTGTGTATTGAAAAGTACACAAAGTAAAATGCATCTTGTTCCTGCCTAATCAAATTTTTCATGCCCATCTATTGAATTTGTACATATATATGGCATGAAACAAAGTAGACAGATGACATAATAATGTTAAAAAAGCCAAGCACCCTATGCTGTCAAACTCGCAAACTGCATCAACTACCCTCAAACTAAAAATTGGAAGTCCTTGGTAGAAAAAAGTAAAAGTTAATTCATCACTCATCATAGAAAATCCTGTAGCCCACCAAGTTCCACATGATAATTGTTTTTATTATTAAGTACAGAGTTTGTTATAAAGGTGGAGATGGTCCAAGTTCTACGGAAGATAAATTCTGTGGGTCTGTTGTTATTCGAAATCCCTTCTCTTTCATGGTGTCCCTTGGCAACACTGTTTCCCTTAATATACCAGGGATGGAACGGTAGATGGGCTTGAGGAGATGGTGCACACTTTTAGGCATGTGCGAGGAAGGAAATATATCCTCAGAACCTGGGTCAATGATAATATTTTCATTGAACCTGACCAAAACCAAATACATACAAGATGGAACACAGTCAATTTGGCAATAATTTGGATGGTTAATGACTACTCTTGTGTCTCTCATAAGGGCACTATAATCAGAGAGCGTCAACAAAGCAATGTGAAGATTGATTAAAATATCATACTTACTCCCTGTACAACTGAGATATTTCTATATTTAGCTGATTCACCCGATCTAATTCATCTGAAAAGCAAAGGAAAGAATAACTTTCAAAAAAAGAAAATATTGGCTGCGAGAGCAATGGAAATCAACAATTAAAAAAAACATACCAACAGATGGATTCCACCCCTCTCAAAGTCAACACGTAGGTAATGGGCTGCCCTTTGAGCTTCTTCTGTAAGCAGATGATTCTCTCGCTCAGCTTTTCTGACTGCATCATACAGAGTATGATTTGTATTTAGATACCGCATGCAGCAGAAAAATGCCAAAGCGTCAATGCAATAGCTCATGACCAACAAGCATAAAATTATGACATTGACAACATGTCCAAACCATAGCTGCACCAAGGTTAAATGAGTCTTCTTCAACTATTAAACTTTTCTTCTTGTATTTGCTAGAAATGGTTTCCCCTTTTGTAATTAAAATGTTTATCACACATTTAGGATATTTTGGCAATTAATTAAATTTTTCAATATTTACAAGAAATCTGAATTTAGGATATCTAGTATAAAAGAAAAACATAGTTTGATAACTGCGAGCTGAGATACCTAAGTGACACAAGACAGTCAATTAAATTTTGTTGTTTTTTTTTTTTTTTGGTAATTACACACACCAGGAGGGTCTTTAACTTACAACCTCTGAGCTTGAGCTCATCCGCTAAAATCAGACAGACAGGGCAGTCTATAAGCCAAGTCAGGGCAGGCTAGATGTAAACTTGAGCTTGGAAATGAGAATAATGGATTTTGCTTGATAAGAATATAGATGGGCTTTTGATAACAAAGAAAGGTCAGAATAGAGATAAAATATTAAAAGATAAGTTTTAAGGTGTCTCACATCACTAGAACAAAAAAAGAGTTTCACTTCTTGATATGTGATCATATGGAATTTTGCCACAATGGGGTATGGCATCTGACCACATGCAAAATGAAGCAGGTGCAACAATCATGCAAAGAACTCACTGCTTAAGTGACAAGCCACTGCCCAACATTTTCTGTCAATAAGACACTCACAAGCTATACTTAAATAAAAATAAAAACTTTTAAGCTTGCTCTGATTCAAGTGTGCGCTCAATTACAGTTTGAAGAGTAAAGACTCTACTACTGGTCAATCTGGCAGCTATTTTCTTTTAATTGGATCCACCTCTCAACCCCCCCCCCCCCCACCCCACCCCACCCCACCACCCACAAAAAATAATAATAATAATAATAATAATAATAACAACAGGTGCTACGTTAGGTGCAAAAAGTTTAGCTTGCTCTGATTCAAGTGAGCGCTCAATTACAGTTTGAAGGGTAAGGACTCTACTACTGGTCAATCTGGCAGCTATTTTCTTTTAATTGGATCCACCCCACCCACAAAAAATAATAATAATAATAATAATAACAACAGGTGCTACGTTAGGTGCAAAAAGTTTAGCTTGCTCTGATTCAAGTGAGCGCTCAATTACAGTTTGAAGGGTAAGGACTCTACTACTGGTCAATCTGGCAGCTATTTTCTTTTAATTGGATCCACCACTCACCACCCCACCCCCCCCCCCCCCCCCAACAAAAAATAATTATAATAATAACAACAGGTGCTACATTAGGTGCAAAAAGCTTTGAGATTCCAGTCCCCTTTATGATTGCAGTCCAAAGTGCATCCCAGTTGATCCCATATGAGGGAATAAAGAAGAGGGCTAAAATAAGCAATATTAGAAAGTGGCTGATAAACTTGGTTCCACCAAAGGCTTCCATCTTTAAGTATAAACATTAAGGTTACAGCAGTGACAGTGGCTCTCTCTCCCTCTCTCTAAAAACCTATCTTCCTCTAAAACCTTATCAATGAGGACAATTTGCTTCCCCTAACGCTTTTGATATTCAGCCAAACATGGCATATCATTTCACTAGAGTGCAACTCGAGTTCAGTACTAAGGAGGGTAACAACTATTCTAAAAAAAAAGTTCACACAATCAAACAATAGTTCAGTACTTCAAGTTGTCTCAAAGCCAACTACAAGAACCATCAAGAATTTCCAATACAAAATCCCTAAAAGTGGGCAGCCAACTTTCCATCTAACGTACAGTCCAAAGCTCTGATATACTTGTATAACAATATCACCACAACATATGAGACTCCAACTTAATAGTTGTGCAGCCAATCAAATCGTATTTAATTTAACTTCAACAAAATTTTCTTCTGCAAAGCTAACCCATTACCCCTTGACCAGCAAGCCAAAGTATCTTGTCATTATCAATAATATCCTCTGCTGTAACACATTATCGCCCAAGCTACCACTCTTCACCACAGTTAACATCAGATCTTAGGCTCATCTTCTTAATCCTCTTAGATGGGCCATATTCAACATTTTTTCATTAAAAAATTTAGTATTGTTCACGCACACACAAACAAACGATAATAATGTAAAAGTTTACAAGCATGAGAATAATGACAGAGAAGAAGCTGAAAAATACTAATTATGATTTATCTGGAAACAAATGGATCGCCAGGCACCTCACATGTAGATGCTCATTGATTCTCATTGATGCCTTTTTAGCCACCTCGGCGAACTCCCTGATAATTACCATAGCAAAAAAACACATACAAATAATCTTAAGTGTTCAAATAATTTCTTTTTCTTTTTTTATGATCTTTATTAAAACATTTGACAAATGATCAACCTGTCTGGATGGGCATTTCTACAAAGCTCCGCCAAGTCAACCACCGAACAAACCTATCAAATCCGACAACAAAAACAAATAGTAGCTCTTTAAATATCGAATAACAATACAACATAAATATCAATACAAGCATACAGATTCTTCTTTTAACATATACTTCTCCTCTGCGAAATTAGGTCCAACTTCGATTATCCTTTTACAATTTAGTCCCTAGAAGACTAAAAGATATCAATTTAGTCTCCTTGTTGAAAATAAATTGCATATATATCAGGCAGATTACATAACCTATAATAAATTTAAAAGAAAATAAACGAAATGGACATATTATTACTTTTTAAATATTTCAAAGATAAAAATTGAATTCTCTAAATTCCAATGGTGAAAAATCGAAATCAAACTTTGAACAAAATATCAGGAACAAAACTTGGTTTGATATAGCTTATACTTATTTATGTTTTCATTAATTTATTTTACTCAAAAATTAAGTACTTAAAAATATATTAAAAAAAAAAAACACGTGTGTACAGTATACGAATACACTGAATTTTCATTGGCTTATTTCACTTTAAACATGCACAAAGCACAGTCAAACAAGAACAGTAAAGTTGATGAAAAATAAGCTATTACTACATTCAAAGTGAAACAATAAAAATAACAAAAACACACACACACACACACACACACACACACACACACACATATATATATATATAATGATGAACGTACCGTATCGGAAATTTCGTCCATACCTCGGATGATTTCGGAGGACTCAGGCATGGCTGAGATGTATGAAACAAGCTCCGTAGACCTAACAATAATACAAACAAAAATTTATTCAAAAATAAATAAAAATTTTCACAATGATTTAGAAATGCAGTTTTGAAAATCAACGTTTATAGATAGAGTGTACCTTTCGATAGCTTCGTCGACGAAGCGTTGAAAGCCATTGGGAGATTTCAGATGATCGAAGCCGTAGAGGCCGGTGGAGGCTCCGCTTTGACGTGGAGCGACGACGGAGGTGTGGTAATGTCGGGTCCGGGTAGGATCCGAATTACTAGATCCGATAAATGGTTTGCGACGGAGATTTGGTGCGATTCTACAGATTAGGTGCCACATGATGGTTCTGTTAGTGGTTGAGAGCGTAAGCGAGAGCAAGAGCGGGGTATAGAGCAAGAGAGAGGGAGCGATTGAATTCTGTTTGGTTGCCTAGAAAATAACAAGAAAATTGACCTATAAGAGAGAGTACAATAGAGAGAGTGAGAACGAGATTTGACCGAGGGAGAGGGAGTGATCGTAGGGTAAATATATAAAAGCTCCGTGTTTTTATTTTCCGCATTTATATGTAATATTTAAGATCCTCTGCCTCTAGCTGAAAATTGAAATCTTAAAACTGAAAATATAATAATTTATAATTGCCTAAATAATATTGTAGAATTTATTTTTAATAAAAAAGTTGGTGAAAAATGAGATTTGTTAGTCTTGTAAATAGTGCACGTATTTATTACTGTACAAAAAAGTTAAAAATTACTGCTATAAAAAAAAAAAAAAAGCATGAAACACCAACTTGACACTGTTTATAAGCCTAATACACTGTTTATAGACAATGAACAGTGCAAGAGGCGTTGTCCAAAAAAAAAAGACTGAAACGCCAGTTCAACAAAACGTGAACGCACAGAACGCAATCCAAACATTACCTTAGTCAATTTCATTTTTTCAACATTCATCCAAAATTAGCACTATTTAATTACTTGGCATATGAATTTTTCACCACTTATGCCAACTATGGAAATATATATGTGAATTTATCTTCACTTATTTTAATAGTTATCTCAACTGTAGAAATATATGTGTGAATTTTTCAATAATTGAGTGCAAATGTAGGAAGTAAAGGTTATTATCTACATTTTTTAGTGACTATAGATAAAAATATATTGAAAAAACTCATGTTTGTTCTAGCGCATGGGGCTTGAGGATTTGGTCATGAGGTAGGTAGAAGAAGAGCAAATAAGAGAAAGGAAGGAGAGAGGTCATGTGAGGTGATAGATGGGGAGCTTATGCACCACACGCATATATTATCTATATTATATATCTGAGGATTCTCCTCTTTTAACTAGATTTTTATGTGATTCAAAAATACTCTGATTAATGAAGTGCAACTTCATTTAGAAATAGAGTTATAAATGTCAAATAACAAATTTCATTTCGAAATAAAAAAGAGAATTCTTAAAATTTAGAATTTTTCTCCCTTCACGTTCAAAAAAGAAATTACAATTACTGCTTATTTCTAAATTTTATCATTTTTATTTGTCAGAAGCTAGTGTGTGTGTGTGTATATATATATATATATATATATATAAAGAAAAACTTGGGATGTTACTAAAGTTATGTGCTATGTCTATCTAAAGTATTGTTATTTATTGCTGTAAAAGTTATGTGCGTAAGCTGCGTCAGTTCTTGCATTGCTTAGATTTCATTAGATGGATATAGATAACTAGATATATTTCTTGTAATTTTTCAGTTATTTACTCTGACTTTCTTACTTCGTTACTCCATTTTCTTGGGCCTTTTATATTGAAACCCATTAAAATTTTAATAAAATACAAGTTAATTCGTTGCTATAGACTATGGGACTTACCGGGTTGATCATCCAGTGATGGCAAAAATGATAATAAAAATAATGGATGCTATTCTACGAGAGTACAAGAAATCAAATTATCATTCTAGTAGTATAATAAGGATTATTAAATTATTTAAATAAGCCACATTATTATGAAATATGTCATATAACTTCAAAGCACACATTATAACTATTAAATAAGTTACGTAACTCAAAGCACGTATGGATGATCATTTAAATCCTTGTATAAGGAGTTGGAGGAATTTTTTTAAAACTGGTTTAAAGAAAAATTATATTCTTTATAAAAGGAAAGTGTATGTGATCAAAACAAATGAATTCCAAATATGGGGCCTTTTTTAGGGGCATTGCAGCAACTAAAGCCTCAGTTAGGACTACACTGAATATGTTCGTAATTCCTAAGACAATGTTTGGAAGGAAGGGAGTTTGAAAGAAAATGCACAAAACAACCTTTTCCAAACTGTAGAGTCAGAAGACTTACATAATTGCCCCTTTTTGGTAGGCGTTAGAACAGTTGTTGGGATTTAGATATGCACAATAGGCTGTGTTTGAATAGTTTTTTTTTTTTTTCGTCAACTTATTTTACTATTCAGCTTATTTTTGTTACTATTCATTATCTCACTGCACTTTTTGGTACTATTCATGAGTCTCACAGTATTATTTCAACTAACTTTTAATTTTATCTATAGTACTTTCAACAAAAAGTTTTCAATTTCAGCAAAATAAACGAATCTCAAACAGACCCAAGTGTGTTTGGCTATAGTTTAAAAAATAAGCTTATTTTACTATTCAGCTTATTCTTATTACTATTTATAGGTCTCACTGCATTTTTTTGTACTATTTATTAATCCCACTGCATTTTTTGGTATAATTATAAATCTCACTATAATATTTTCACTAATTTTTACTTTTATTTACAGCATTTTCAACAAAAAGTTTTCAATTTTAACAAAATAAGCGGATCTCTTTGTAATGACAAGGAGGTTTCAACAAAATAAAACCTAGCCCATGCCTTTATCTAGAAAGGAAAGGGACTAAAAATGCCTTCAAAACTAGTAGTGTTGTTTATTAGGACAATTTGTAGCAACGCATTACTGGTGAGGCCGAAGTTGGTTCGTATATAGGAAGATCTTCTCTGAATCTGTGTACCCTTTGTAATGACAAGGAGGAGACAGTAGCCCATTTGTTTCGGCATTGTAATGTGGCTAGAGCAGTATCAGTAATTTGCATTAACATTGGGGACAGAATATATCATAGCAGGATCTATCATAAGCTGGTTAAATTTATGGCTTGAAACTGATGACTAATGTGACCGAGAAGAGTACAGAATCTTCTCTAAGGTGCTGGACACTGGCTTGTGGGCAATATAGATCCACAGAAATAAAGGAGTTTGAACTAATTAATGTTAATGCTTTATCCATTAGTTTCGCATCCAAGTCTTAAACTATAGGAGCAAAGAAGCTGTGTTGGTGGGAAAGGACAGGCAGTAGCCAAAACAGATGCAAATCCAAATATAATAATATAAGCAGCAAACCCGTATGAGTACCTATCATATCAAGCGAAGAAAAAAAAAAAAAAAAAAAAAAAGAACGACCATTTCTGATTCTTGCAAAACAATCTTACAAATAAAGATGTACACCAACCAACGATATGTGGTAGTTTCATTAGTGGATTGGATGTATGATGTATCGTCAAAGAAACTTTTTGATATAACCTGTTCACCTTGATCATGATAGACTTGATTACTATAAAATCTCAACAAAGGTTTTCTCTTTTGATCACTTATAAGTAGCGGAAAATTGTGTTTGTCGAAGGCCAGATTGGATGGAGGGAGAGGGAGGTGGAGTAGAGGGGAGACTGAAATTAAGGGTCAGAATAGATAAGCCCTGCAGGCTTCTTTTAGCTTCTGCAGCAACCGGTGATTATCATGCCTAGTGTGCTTTAATTGTGAACATATCAATAAACAGGTATCTTTCTACTGCGCTAATCTTGGTAACATCAGTCACTCTCTTCCCTTTAAATTCTTTTCCACTTACACTTTCATGATCAATATCAAACACTGAGGTTCTGAGCCGTTCAAATGTTGTTGGTCTCTCAATTGTTGCCCATTTCAGCTCAAGTTCCTCATCCTACTTTATGATAGATTCTCCACCAGAATTGACAGTTGAAACATGGTTTTGAAATGTTGATGGGAAGCTTCTTCCAATTGTTGTGAGCTCCAATTTTTGGATTGATAAGCTGTTTATTTTTCCTTGGTCTTCACTGAGGTTGTCTATAACGATTCTTGTAGACAAGTATTTCTAATAACTCAAAAACAGAAAGAAAAAAAATACTGGTTCTTTGATTTGACTAGCAGCAACTTCCCAGACACTTCTTGATTCCATGTTGTTAGGGAATGTAATGTAAAATAGTAGATGTTGGGATTGTCTAATTGCAAAAAGGGGCAACTAACTTCTTGGAGATGCTATTTGCTTTATGTCAAGGTAGTCACCCTCCAAGAGAAAGATTTAGAGATAAATAATTGCACAATGGCAACAATTTCATTATTATTCAAGGTGATACAAAGAGGGATTATATATGGATCTATTTATGGATAACTAGCCCTAATTTAATTGAATAAGAATTTTTCAAGACTATTGGCTTGCTAATCTCCCATATACTCTTACTAATATCACATGTTTATAAGAAATGCAATTGTGATAAATATTATCAGTGTGCTAAACTAATTTCACCCATGATATCGCATCCATTTTAACAGTCTGTATATGTTTGTAATGACAATGAGCAGTTAGTACATAGAACATTTGTTTTGGCATTTTAATGTGGCTTGAGCAGTACGGTCTGATTATGCATTAACATCGAGGTCAGAGTATATCATACCAGGATCTATCAAAAGCTGCTTATTTTTATGACTTGAAAGTACCTAATTTGACAAGAAGAGTAGATAACCTTCTCTATAGTAGTAAAAGTTAGAACTCAATTTCTCGTTCTCTTTCAGATCTGAGAAACTAATCTCTAGGAGAAGTTAGAACTTAAGGTGCTGGTCACTATCCTGTGGGCAATTTAGAATTTTAGACTGGCAGAAATGGGCCTGGGGAATATGGGCGGAAATAAAGGGTTCAGAAATCACTTGTGTTCCCGCTTTCCAATCATAGTTTTGCATCCAAATCTGAATCTAAGCACAATTCACGAAGAGGCTAGGTTGGTAGAAGGACATGACAGTGAGTAGCCAAAAGCGATGCAAATCCAAATATGAATATACTAAGCAGCAAACCCGTATAAGTAACAATCATATCAAGCACAAAATCTAACAAATAAAAATGTAAACCCAACGAAACCACGCCATATTCATCAATCATTACAAATTTACAACACGTAAACACATTTCATAACTGAACAAGAACAATAAACAGTAACAATACACCTAATAGAAGTTGCGGCCTTATCTATTAGGGTTAGGTATTTAAAAACCTAACTAAATTATATCAGAGCGGGGAATTATAACTTACAAGAAATCCATAATTATGAATCGCACCAGAATCAGAAGTTCCACATGGAGCTGACAGAGGCTAAGCCAAAGCCTCAGTCGTTCATTAATTCAGGGATAGACGGAAGTTCGGTAGTGCTTTGGCTTCTGCTATTGCGTCGACAATTCCATAAATTAACAATGAGAGTAACAACGAGAATCAGGAGGATAACTATCGCTGTAGCGACTTTGATGTGCAAGAGAAGCCATTCTTCAGTACTGTTACCAACAACAACAATAAGAGCAACAGCAACAACAACAACAACAACAACAACAACAACATCATCATCATCAACAACAAAAATGGGTATAAAAATTTGGGAAAGTCCAATAAAAAGAAAAATTGTGGTATATTATTACCTTTTCAGAGTCGAGGTCGAAGGAGGAGGAGTAGACTGAGACCAAAAGAACTGTGGCGGTGGAAGAGGGGGAGGAGACTGAGACCAAAAGAACTGTGGCGGGGAGGCTGAGATCCCATCGATGTGCTACTGCTTCCTTTTTTTGGTGAAGAGGGAAAGGAGATTGTTAGGGCTTTTTGGAAAACGATAGATTGGTGGTGGGGACGTTATGTAAGTTTTCTATGTTCGCTATGTACAGTGGTGGGAACGTTATATTTTGGGTTTTATGGAAAGTGGTCGGGTCGTCATTTTGGCGTATTATATGTTCACTTCTTCTTTTAGGAACACCTATGTTCTTCTTCACTTTGGTTAATCGTTTGAGGTTTAACTAAAGCATGAATATGGATTGCGTGGTGGGATGGGAGTATGGAAAAACCTAGGAAAGAGAGAGAGCTTAATTTTCACTTGCTGTCATTCCCCCAGAAACTCCACTGTTGTATCCACACCAAAATTTGAGCTGGGACACATCATATGCAAACATCTCTAGCTGCTAAATTTGGCAGATATAACACATTGCAGAAAAAATCAACAGGCTCTAAAAAAAAAGACACACACAAACATACACTCCCTCACAAAACACCACCTTATAGAGTTGTTACCTGTCATGTGAATAAACATGCTAACTTCAGCCGGTAGTCACACAATGCTGCCTCCACACATTCAAGTTGTGGTGGTGATTACTATGATGATGGTGACGATGATATTGATTATGATGATCATGGCTCGCCATCTCAATACACTGCCTTAATCCCTCTCCACTCACTGGAAACTTCCACTCCTCCACTCTCTCTTCTTCAACCCCTTCTACCATTTTTTCTTCTTGTTCTTCCTCTTCTTCTACCTTTCTTCTTTTTCTTGTTCTACTTCTAAATTTCCTTTTTCTTGTTCTTCTCTTTCTGTGCAATCTTGGATAAGGTGCAATCTCAACCTTCCATCTTCGCGAGATGCACAGAGAGTCTCAGCCCGATCAAGCCTGACCTCAGTGAGCTCAAGCCTGCCATCTTTCCTCACTGCACGCAGGAAGAAACTCCTCCTCCATTGTGATTCAAAGAAGAAAGCGGTGGAGGAAACTTCTTAACCTCACTAAATTTCATTCTACTCCTCCTCATCCTCCTACTACAAACCCCGCCTTCATCATTACCATTAATATCATTATTTCCATCAACCTCTACACGCCTCTCATCTGAACTCTCAAACCCAAGACTCTCAGTACAAGACCTCAACCCTTCAACGATGCCATCTCCTATATCATCCAAGAAAAAGCCAGAATTCCCACTTGGGTCTTTCTTAGGAGGTGGAGAAGAACAAGGTGATGATCCTTTGTGATGATAATGAGGCCTTAATTGATGATGATTCAAGAACGTTTGGTGAGTGTTGGGTATCATTCGCAGTGATTAAACCTAACCCTGCTGATAAAGAAGAAGAAGAAGAAGAAGAAATTTGGGAATGACATTGATTATAAGAGAGTTTGTGAGGGTCATTCATGGTGGTGTCTAAGGAGGTGATGAGGTTAATGAAAGAGTGAACGCTCATCTTGCAAAGCTCATAATCATAGTCGTAAGAGCAAGAGATGGAGAGGTAGTGTTTGTGTTGTGTTGTAGAGAAGGAAAAAGAGGTCATGGAAAAGAATCGCTCTTTGTGTTGTGTTTATCGAAAAATTGGATTATGTCTATATTTAGACATTTGCAATTCACACCGGAACTAGACACAATCTAACATCATTTGCTTTAAATTTTGTCAAACAAAGACATATTTCAAAACTCTAATACGAAAAACCTTTCCATTTTTTTTAAGGATCACAAGCTCAGTTGCCTACCCATCATTCAACACCAGTAGACCTACCAAACGGGTCAGGTGAAGCAACTTAAGTTCGAGTCGGTCAAGTATGGGTCAAATGAAGTTTGGCAGAAAAACTTTAATATATATATATATATATATATATATATATAAACCAAAGCTTATGGAGCTCTTACAATTTTTCACATTATCACTATTTTCTTTTTCTTTTTATTTTAGATTCTTTTTATTTTAAGTTTTTTATCTTATATATTTATTATTTTTCTTCAACGTGTAATTATCTTATCAAGTGTTATAATAATTTAGTTTAAGTAAAACTCTATTAGATATTTTATTCAAGAGCATGAAAATTCTACTTCAACTAAAATTCTATAACAAAAATTTCAACAAATATAAACCCCTACCAAGGTCACTCAAATTTTCACAAAAAAAAAAAAAAAAATACACAGCAAATTGAAGATTTTGCAATATTGTAACGTTGTATCCATGGAGTTGCTTAGAGTAAATGCAGAGGTAAGGACATGTTGCCATCTTTTATGCTCTAACTCTCTATGTTACTACTTCATAATATTGTTATTGTTGTGATTTGTGAGTGAATTTATTAATATGAAAAATCTACATGTGAAAATTTTAATTGTAAAAATTTGTTTTTACAATTAAAACGTTAGATTTAATTGTAATTTTGATTTAATATTTAACAAATTCATCAATCAAATTCTCTCTAACGTTGTTGCAATTTGTACTACTATGTATGTTATATATATATATATATATATATATATATATATATATAGAACCCTAATATGATATTGGAAAAACCACTCTATAAAAAAAAAATTTGTCATCAATAACAAGAAGAAGAGCTTATTCCTAACCATCAAAACGACAAATTTTCTGTCATCAATAATCAATTTTATATTAATGTTGTGATATAGTCCATACGTATTTAAAAAAAAAAAAAAAAAAAGGAGTATAGTCCATATAGGAATGGTTTAGATGTTTCCTACTTGATTTTGGAATCTCATATTGATTGGTAGAATAATATGGAGTGAGGAGGTGCATTATTCATGTTAAAAGTGGCAATTCATATTGATAAGAAACTAAACAAGGGTGTGTAATAACCTCTATACATATGGTGGTGGTGTAGTATTCGTGCATGTGAGAGTTAGAAGACTAAGTTTTGTCTTTTTTATTTATTTAAAATATGCATCTAATTTGTTGATACATATACAATACCTATGGGAAACTATTTTAAATTATGAAATAATTTTTCTATTAACTTTTAATTAATAGTTTTTTCATACAGGACTTTCTATTTTTTTTTTTAAATATATTTGATTTTAAATTTAACTATCTCAAGCATCGCACGGGTTAGCGACTAGTATATATATACAAAACAGAAACCACTGAAGTTTTCACAATTTTTCACGTTAGCATGATATTTAAATAAAATTATCATTTTATTTAAATAAAATTATTTAAAATATAAACAAAAATTAGTGAAGTGTCATGGCTAAACATCCAAATTTAGTACTATAAAAAATCATGCTATGTAATAGAAGAAATATCATTTTACAATAACTACAAAAGTATCTAAATCATGCTATGTAATAGAATACTATTATATTTTTATATGCAATATTTAATTCTTTATAATTCAATAGAATAACATTTAACAATCAAAGAGAACAAAAAAAAAAAAAAATTAAAACAAAACTATTTTTTTTTTTAGTTTTCTCAGATATTCAAGAGACAAGTTAACGAAAATATTCATTTTTCAATAAATATAAAAGTTGGAAATTATTCTTTCAGTTTTAAACAAACTTTCTCAAACTTTTGTTTTTCCTCTACAATCCAATACATTGAAAAATGTAACTAAGAAAATTAATAAACTTAACAATAATTAATTGTACCAATTAGGAAAATAATTTGTTGTAATTTCATTCACCCAAAACATATTATCAAATAAACAATTATTACCAAAATCTAAGAAATAAATTTCAATATATGCATTGTTAAAATAAATGCTAAAATTTGTCACCCATCCAATTATTTCGTTTGGTGAACCTTTACTTTTATCTAAATAAATGATGTTATATTATACTTCTAATAAAACTATTAATAGTACTTTGTCCATTACAAAAGATTAAAAAATAAACAAAAATTAGTAAAGTCTCATGGCTTAACATTTAAACTGAGCACTATAAAAAATCATGCCACGTAATAGAAGAAATATCAATTTACAATAAATACAAAATTATCCAAATCATGCTATGTAATAGAATAATATTATATTTTTATATGCAATATTTAATTCTTTATAATTCAATAAGATAACATTTGTGGGGGGTAGAGACGTTGGAATGCCATGTGGGCCCAGGGCCTGGTCCGAGGACATGGATTCCGCTAGAGGGGTCGCGAGTCGAGAGTAGGGCCTCCTCACACTGGGGTCCAAAGGCCCGCCGACCAGACCGCCAGCCTGTCGAAGAGGGTCCGAGGAGAGGGTCTCCTCGGACGTAGTCTCAAGAACCGAGCAGGGTAGCAAAACGCCTGGGGGAGAGCTCCTAGAGCTCGGCGAGTCATCCTAAACCCCAGCGGGATGCCGAGGGGGGAGACAAGGGAGACGTGCATTGCATAAAACTGTTGCCACCGCATTAAAGGTCTTTCACCTACCCGCCTGGCCACATTAATGGAGAAATGACTTCTGAGGGGATGGTGGACAGCCTTAAGGGCATTGGGGAGCATTTTCAGGGAAAAAACAGATGGGAACCAGGGATGGGGAGTATAAATAGAGAAGGAGGAACCCCTAGAAGAGGATCCGGATTCTTCCAGGAAAGAGAAAGACGCACTCTCTCTCTCCCCTCCCATAGAATAGAAGGTCAGAAGCTCCTCGGCTCACGTCCGACGAGAGAGATAGTCTACCCATCGGCCCGCTACCTGCAAGAAGTGGACTTGGTCCTCACCCTATGGCCTCCTGAAGCCTCAAGTAGTCAAGGCTTTAAGCCCATTCTCTACAAATTCTATTGTAAAGGCCACTTGGGCCGGCTACGCTTTTGGGCCTAAGGCCGACTTTGTGTCCTTACAATTGGCGCCGTCTGTGGAAAGCCTCGACAAAAGGGACTGGGAGTGTCATGGAAGGTTCAAGTTCACATCATGCGGAGTCTAGGGGGTCCCAACGCGAGGACCAATTTGTACAGTCAGAGCGGGAGGGAGAGCGCGAAGCCAACGTGCGCACTAAACATACACGCGGGAGGAGCCATACACGCGATGAAAGCAGAGCCTTCCGTGAAAAAAGCGTCGAGACCCTGCAAAGGGAGGTTGACCATCTGAGAAAGAAGCTGCGCAGGGAAAAACGAAGGCGCACACCATCCCCCTCAGACCATTCCTCAGCGGATGCTAGCAATAGCTCCGACAGTTCCAGGTCGAAGACCCCTTCTTGCGAGTCCTCTTCCCAAGAAGACGAACGCCATCGCCAACCTAAGGATAAGAAGACATCCTCCAGGGGCTTGGCCAACAACGCACTGAGCAAGGCGCTCCACCAGATTTCCAAGTCACCCTTCACTCGGAGGATTGAGAGGGGAAAACTTCCTAGGCGGTGCACCCAGCCAACCTTCACAATCTACAACGGAAGGACGGACCCAGTGGAGCATGTAAGCCATTTCAGTCAGAGGATGGCGGTGCACTCGAAGAATGAGACCCTAATGTGCAAGGTCTTCCCTTCCAGCCTAGGACCCGTCACGATGAGGTGGTTCAACGGCCTGAAGGCGGGTTTAGTCGACTCCTTCACAGAGCTCACCAGGGCGTTCGGCTCGCGGTTCATCACGTGCAGCAGGATCCCTCGGCCTCTAGATTCACTGCTGTCCATGGCCATGAGAGAGGGAGAGACACTCAAGGCATACACCGACAGATATTGGAAGATGTACAAAGAGATCGACGAGGACTTCGACGAAGTTGCCATAAGCACCTTCAAGGTTGGCCTGCCGAATGAGCACGACCTGAGGAAGTCACTAACCAGGCGGCCTGTCAAGAGTGTGCGACGGCTCATGGACCGCATTGACGAGTACACACGGGTAGAAGAGGATCAATTACAAGTGAAGGCTAGGGTGAAGGTCATCCCTCAAGAGAGGAGGGATTTCAGGTCGGACGGGTACAACAACAGCAGGTCGAGAAGAGAGTTCATCGGGCAACCCCGTCGGACGCCAACACAAGTGCACGGCGTCGCGTTTCGCGAACCCATACAACGGGTGTTTGAGAAAATTCGCCATGAGCCTTATTTCAGGTGGCCCAACAAAATGATAGGCGATCCCGCGAAGCGTAACCAGAACCTCCACTACCAATATCATCAAGAGCACGGCCATACGACCTAGAACTGCAAGAGCTTACGGTTTTATCTGGAACAGCTGATAAAGGAGGGAAAGTTGAGACAGTTCGTAGGCGAGCACAAGGGGCTGAGAGAACCCTCTGGGCCGGCCAGCCAGGGCCACTATGCCCCGAGGCCCCCTCTGGGGACCATCAACATCGTTCTTGCTGCTCCCGGAAGGACTGGCTCGCGCCCTTCCAGGGTGATGAATGTGGCGTGAGCCCATGCTAGGAGCTCTGGCTCCGAGCTGAAGAAGATTAAGGGCAATGAGTCGCCCACGTTGGCCTTCTCAGAGGCGAACAAGGAAGGAACCATCCAACCCAACGATGACGCGCTAGTCATAACGCTAAGGATTGAAGGATACGATGTAAAAAGGGTAATGATGGACCAAGGGAGTGGTGCCGACATCATGTACCCTGACCTGTACAAGGGGCTGAACCTGAGGGAAGAGGACCTCTCGACGTACGACTCGCCACTCATAAGCTTCGAGGGAAAGGAAGTGGTCCCCAAGGGGCAAATCAGGTTGCCCGTACAGTCGGGCCCGGCCGTGGTAGAAGTAGATTTTATTGTGGTGGATGCCTACTCCCCTTACACAGCCATCGTGGAGAGGCCCTGGCTGCACGCCCTAGGGGCTGTCTCCTCCACCCTCCACGCCAAGGTGAAATTCCCTTTCGGCGGCCGAGTCGAGGAAATTATCGGGAGTCAGTCCGCAGCAAGGCAGTGCCTGACCGCCGCAATTCTGCGTAGGTTGGACCCCGAACCCCCGACCCCGGCTGCTCCGACCTCATAGCAATTAGCCCCTCTTGCCCTCCCTGGAGGGGCAGTGGCAGAGAAGCCCGCGTGTAAGGGCTTAGTCAGGGTCCTCATAGACAACGACCCAGAGAGGTTCTTCCAGATTGGGGTTCAACTGCCGACCAAAGAAAGGGAAGAGCTGGTCGCGCTCTTAAGGGGGAACCTCGATGTGTTTGTATGGGATGAGCATGAGATGCCCGGAATCGACCCAAACTTCATTTGCCACCATCTGAACGTTAACCCGGCAGCAGTGTCGAAGAAGCAACCTTCTCGGCGCTCCTCCGCGGAACACTCCGAGGCCATGAAGAAGGAGGTCATCAAGCTCAAGAGGGCTGGAGCTATCAAGGAAGTGTTCTACCTTGAATGGTTGGCGCACACAGTCATGGTGAAGAAGAAAAATGGGAAGTGGAGAGTGTGCGTAGACTTCACAGACCTCAACAAGGCCTGTCCCAAGGACCCATTCCCAATGCCACGCATAGATCAACTGGTAGATGCGACGGTCGGCCACCCCCGCTTGAGTTTCCTGAACGCCTTTCAGGGGTACCACCAGATACCTTTGGCTTTAAAGGACCAGGAGAAAACCGCTTTCGTGACCCCCACCGGCAACTACCATTACAAGGTGATGCCCTTTGGTCTGAAGAACGCAGGGGCTACCTATCAGAGGATGATGACCCGGATGTTCGAGGCACAGTTGGGAAAGACTGTCGAGGTATACGTAGACGACATGGTTGTCAAGAGCAAGGCCGTTTCAGACCATGTGGCCGACCTGGATAGCACGTTCCAGACTCTGCGGAAACATAAGTTACGACTGAACGCCTCCAAGTGCTCCTTCGGCGTGGGGTCTGGTAAATTCCTGGGTTACATGCTTACTCACAGGGGTATTGAGGCCAACCCCGAACAGATCTCCGCGATCTGTAACCTGCAACCGCCTCGAAACCCCAAGGAGGTCCAGAAGCTAGCTGGAATGACGGCTGCTCTCAGCAGGTTCATCTCTCGATCTACGGACAGATGCCGGCCATTCTTCCAGCTGCTGAACAAATGGAAGGATTTCGAATGGACCGAGGAATGCTCGCTGGCGTTCCAGCAGCTGAAGGAATACCTCTCTTGGCCACCTATTATGTCTCGCCCCGATCTAGACGAGGTGTTGTTTGCATACCTAGCTGTGGCTGCTCTCGCGGTTAGTCTGGTTCTGATACGGGATGACAGCGGCATACAACGACCGGTCTACTACGTCAGCAAATCTCTGCAAGAGGCAAAGATTTGGTACTTGCCGTTGGAAAAGGCGGTTCTAACCATAGTGCACGCGACGCGCCTGCTCCCGCATTACTTCCAGTCTCATACGGTCGTCGTACTAACCCAACTCCCACTCAGGTCCGTGCTGCAGAGTACTGACTACTCTAGCAGAATTGCAAAATGGGGAACCTTCTTGGGAGCCTTCGACATCAAGTATTTACCTCGTATATTCGTAAAAGGGCAAGTCCTAGCCGACCTGGTGCCGAAGTTTACTGAGCCTTCCCTGGAGGAACACTTGGGGGGATGGGGCGCAGGTGGAAAGTCAGTTGGCACAGTCTCGTGTGAAACACCTCCGGTGTGGAAGCTCTACGTGGACGGGGTGACGAACCAGAGGGGTTCAGGCATGGGAATAGTGTTGATGTCCCCCGAGGGAATCATCGTGGAAAAATCCTTGAGGCTAGCGTTCTCGGCTACCAACAACGAAGCCGAGTACGAAGCTCTGCTGGCAGGAATGGACATGGCTCATAAAATGGGGGCAAGAACGGTGCTAGCATTCTCGGACTCGCAGCTGGTGGTCGGCCAAGTTCGAGGGAAGTTGGAGGCCAGGGAACCAAGAATGTGGGAATATTTAGCCCGCGCCAAGTACCTGCAGGCCAAGTTCGAATCCTTCACGCTATCGCACACCTCCAGAAGCGGAAACACCCACGCGGATTCACTGGCTACTCTGGCAACCTCCTCGGCACAGGGCCTTCCTCGGGTCATCCTTGTAGAAGATCTGCTCAGGCTAGCTGGTCCGAGCTGTTAGGCCATCCGGGTCCAACAAGTCGGAGCAGAGTCCAGTTGGATGGACCCCATAGTGTCTTTCCTCAAACACGACACACTGCCAGAGAACAAGACCGAGGCCGACAAGATCCACAGGAAAGCTCCCCGGTTCTGGTTGTCCATGGACGACAAGCTCTATAAACAGTCGTTTTCAGGGCCCTACCTGTTGTGTGTGCACCCCGGAGGGGACGGAGCAGCTCTTGGAGGAGTTGCATGAGGGGATTTGTGGTAGCCACACGGGTGGCAAGTCTTTAGCTCACAGGGCCCTCACGCAGGGGTACTGGTGGCCGAACATGCATAGAGAATCGCAGGAGTATGCGAGGAAATGCGACCAATGTCAAAGATTCGCGCCCAATATCCACCAGCCTAGGGGTGCGCTTAATCCGTTGGCCAGCCCTTGGCTGTTCGCACAGTGGGGATTGGACATAGTGGGACCCTTCCCGAGGGCGGCAGGCAACAAGCGGTGGCTGCTTGTCGGGACAGACTATTTTACTAAATAGGTGGAGGTCGAGCCACTAGCAAACATCCGGGACGTGGACGCGAAGAGATTCCTCTGGAAGAACATCATCACCAGATTTGGGATTCCACGAACTCTCATATCGGATAATGGACTGCAGTTCGACAGCAAAGCCTTCAGGAGGTACTGTGGAGACTTCAGCATCACAAACAGGTACTCCATCCCGGCCTACCCACAGGGGAACGGCCAAGCTGAGGCAAGAAACAAGTCGATAGTCAATGGGCTCAAGAGGAGACTAGATGACGCGAAGGGCAGATGGGTGGACGAGGTACCACACGTGCTATGGACTTACCGAACCACGCTGTGAAGGTCCACGGGGGAGACTCCTTTTGCGATGGCGTATGGCGCTGAGGCTGTGATTCCTACAAAAATGGGGTTCCCGACGACGAGGACGTAGTCTTTCGCCCCGGCTGCTAATGACGACATGCTGCTCAAGGGGCTGGACTTAGTGGAGGAAAGGCGTGAAAGCGCTATAGTTCGACTGGCTGTCTACCAACAAAGGCTCAAACAAGGGTACGACTCCCGCGTACGATCTAGACCTCTCGCACCGGGAGACCTAGTCTTAAAAAAGGTTGTCGGAACTGCTAAAGACCCCTCGTGTGGAAAATTAGGGCCAAACTGGGAGGGGCCCTACCGTATCACCTCAGTGGCCGGCATAAGATCATATTATCTGGCTGACCTGGAAAACAAGCGTGTAAAACGACCATGGAATGTAAATAACCTTCGAAGGTATTACTATTAATGAAAAGCATGCCTGCCCTGTATTCGGATATCATTGTGTTATACTGGTTGTTAATACTGTAATCTCAATCAATTTTTATTAAGTGTTAATGTCAACCTTGGTTAAGCCAGGTCCTCGGACCTTCTGCCTTGGGAAAATTTAACACGGTTCAATCAATTTTTATTAAGTGTTAATGTCAACCTTGGTTAAGCCAGGTCCTCGGACCTTCTGCCTTGGGAAAATTTAACACGGTTCAATCAATTTTTATTAAGTGTTAATGTCAACCTTGGTTAAGCCAGGACCTCGGACCTTCTGCCTTGGGAAAATTTAACACGGTTCGATCAATTTTTGTTAAGTGTTAATGTCAACCTTGGTTAAAGCCAGGTCCTCGGACCTTCTGCCTTGGGAAAATTTAACACGGTTCAATCAATTTTTATTAAGTGTTAATGTCAACCTTGGTTAAGCCAGGTCCTCGGACCTTCTGCTTTGGGAAGATTTAACATACAATTTGACAAACTACCCACTTTTCAACTAAGAAATTTACACGCGGTCTAATCAAAGGTTGAAATGCCTTCGTGGTGAGGCCGCGCCTATCCTAATTTCGAACATGCCCGTGGGCACTAACCTATCGCCTCGGATGTTGAGTTGCATAACATTCACATACAACACATGGTGCAATAATGCAAGCAACACCGCAATGAACGTAATGCATTAAGAAATCACACTGTAAAGGTAAGACAATGAAATCCATAGATAATAAGCTGTTCGAGACAAGGCTAGAATAAGGGAGTACAAGTAAAAACAAAAGAACAAAAGACAAAAAATAATAATAACCGCTGCACAAAAATAGCCGATGAGAGCGAAAATCCGTGCGAAGTGACAAAGGGAGCCCGAGCCCGCCTACACCTTGATCTTTAATGGAGGCTCCTTTGACGGCTTAGAGTGGGTCTCTTTGGCTAGACCTTCTTCTTCCTCTGCCGCGACCTTGGACGGGTCTTGGGCCTGCTTTCCCTTATCCTTCAGCTTAGGCAGAGGCAGGACTTGGCCGGCAGGCTCGTCCGACACCTCCTTAGGGATGACAACCCCATCGAGGGGCGGGACTTGCCCCTGGGAGGATAGGGGCTGCTCCGGGGCTGCGATCTCGGTGTCGACCAGAGTTGGAGCAACGTCTTCGACGAATCTGATATCCTCTAGATACCAGATCTTCTCGGCTGCCCTCAACTCGGAGCCGGCAGGGACTCCTGCAGCATTTAGGGCCTCGGCCCAAACCTACTGGCAGTACTCCCTGCACAGCTCGCCTAACTCCTCGGTCAGGCGGTTCTCGGTCGTCTCGACCCCCTCATTGAAAGCAGCCCTAGTAGCGGCCTCCACCGTCTCCCTGATGGTGCGAGCCGCCTCCTTGGCCTGCGCGAGCTCCTTTCTCAAGTTGGAGACCTCTTGCCCTGCCTGGGCCAGGGCCTCCTCCCTTTGCTACAGGAGCTTGCGCTGGGCTTCCGCCTGCGCTGTCGCCCACTTCAGGCCCGCATCCAAGCTCTTCCTCTCTTTTTGCTCAGAGGCAAGTTCGGCCGCCAACTCCGCCTTCGCCGCCTCGACGCGGCCTAACTCCCTTTCGACCTCCACCTTAGCGGTGTTCTCGACCCCCGCTAGGTCTTGGTAATGTTGCACCAAGGCATCGGCTGCGAAGGCCTCCTAGGTGGCCTACAAAGATGAGTTAAAGAGCATGCAATTAATAGTTGGTTCTTATGCACGTAGAACGAAATGGTGGCAAAAGGTTTGAGGGGCAGCACTTACCAACGCTAGGTTCCTTTTGAGAGAAAGGAAGAGGCGTGTCCGACCTATCCTTCTGAGATCTTCCATATCCCTGGGCAGGAGGAGGGGCTGCTCCAGAGTGTTGGCTAAGTATGAAGCGTGGCCCCTTTGGTAGTCCCGGATACTCGCGTTCATGGGAATCGGAGCCCCGTCTACCTGGAGAGTGGGGAACCAATTGGACTCCCCTTGACAGACCTCGGCTTGTCTGCGGAATTCCCCACTCTCGACGGACGAGGCCCTTACTCCACCCCCAGCAACCTGCTGCTGCTGCTGCTGCAGTTGCCTTTGGTGCTTCTGTTTTTTCTCCCTCTCCTTATCGGCCTCCTCGTTCTCTTTCCTCCTCTTCTTTGGGACGTTGGGAAGAGGAGGGAGTGGGTCGGTCGGAGGGGAGGCGGAGGTGGGAGTATCTTCGGCTGGGACCCAGAAGGGTCACCCTTGAGGACTTGGGTCCTTCTCTTCTTGGCAAAAAGATCCCTTAAAGACGTCATATCGTCGTCTTCTTCAGAGGAGGCCTCCGGTAGAGCGACAACTAAGCCCGGGATGCCGGAGTGCCTGTCCGAGGCGCTCTCTTCCGCGTCCGAGATGTCAACCACGTTGCCCCCTAACGGCCTTTCGGCTTCTTCTAGGTGGAACCGATCGATCTCCTCTCCAAGGGACGAGGCGGAGGCTACAGGCTCTTCTCGGACGATCTGGTCCTCTCGCTGTGCGGCCAAAGGAAGGGCTTCCATGGGCTGACCGTATAGGATGGTGGAGGGTGCGTCCGGCAAGGCGCGGGGAGCGAGGAACTCCGCGTAGCGAACGTCTATCCGTGCTCGCCTCTTGTGGCCGGCAAGAATGGCGTCCTCAACCTCGCCAAAAGCCTTCGAAATGGAGTCGTACCCCAGTATTAGGTGGGCAGCCCTCACTTGCAGGTCGTCGTTTACAAAGACCTCGGATCTCAGAACCTTGTTGAGGTCCGAGACGTTGACGTTTCCCAAATGGGGAGATGTGTGTTGCTTATCTACAAAAAAAGAAGCAGAGGAACCAAATGGAGTTAGATACTCGCCGCGGAACAAGTAAGAATGACAGCAAGTGATAGCGAAACTACTAAGGGAATTGAAAGGGGGCAAAACTTCGCAAACTAAAACTCCTAAATCCTAGGGAGTCACACCTGGTTGTCCCTCCCTCACTAGGCAATGTGGACCATCGTACCACTTCCCTGTAACGAGGAGATAATCATCCTTCATGCCCTTATTGAACTTTGGCAGACAGGAGATGAGCCGGACCGCGCTAGACCTCGACTTGAGGTAGTAGCCTGCGTCTTTCATCCAGTGGCACTCATACATGTAGACGACATCGTGCCATGTGAGGTGGAGGCCCATTTACTCGTTCAGAGCATCGACACAACCTAAAATACTAAACATATTGGGTGTGCACTAGTCCGGACATAATCTATGGTTGCGGAGGTACTCCCTAGTCACCTCCTTCATGGGGAGTGTCATCCCGCCCTCTAGGAAGGCAATTATGGAGATGACGACTTGCCCCGCTTTCCTAGAGTCCACTACCACCCCGGGGGGACAGTACTCCAGGCCCACATCTGAAGGGATGTGATACTTGGCCCGGAATCCTTCCATGCCGGAGGGCGTATCCATTAGACACTTGAACCTACCCATAGAATCGAGGCTAGAGATGTGGATTCGTAAAGAGGGGGAAGAAAAGTTGACAGCCGAGGAGAAACTTACACAAGAAGAGGCGTGCACATTTTGGGAGCTTGTTGGGAGAGAGAAAGAAGTTGGATGACTCTGCAGTAAGTTCGCTCTTTGGAAGAAATGATGAATATCACGACTACTGAAGTGTTTTAGGAGATTAAGGGGCGGCGGTTCGTGGGAAACATCCCGCTCAAATTTTCGGGGACAAATCCAGGCCGTTGGATCCCCATCTCATCGTTAAACGTGCGCGACAGGGAGTTACTCAACGTATTTAATGCGGACGTTGCGTGTTACGAAGCGTCAAGGAGGCATCCAGAAGGCGCGGGTGTACTCCGCACGTGCGACAATCTGAAAATCTCGTGGAGGGGAGATTCGTGGGTCAAAAACCCGTCTGCCTCCTTGGCTCGGAGTCAAACGATTTTTTGAGGGGCTATTGTGGGGGGTAGAGATGTTGGAATGCCATGTGGGCCTAGGGCCTGGTCCGAGGACATGGATTCTGCTAGAGGGGTCGTGAGTCGAGAGCAGGGCCTCCTCACACTGGGGTCCAAAGGCTTGCCGACCAGACCGCTAGCCTGTCGGAGAGGGTCCGAGGAGAGGGTCTCCTCGGACGTAGTCTCAGGAACCGAGCAGGGTAGCAAAACGCCTGGGGGAGAGCTCCTAGAGCTCGGCGAGTCATCCTAAACCCCAGCGGGATGCTGAGGGGGGAGACAAGGGAGACGTGCATTGCATAAAGCTGCTGCCACCGCATTAAAGGTCTTTCACCTACCCGCCTGGCCACATTAATGGAGAAATGACTTCTGAAGGGACGGTGGACAGCCTTAAGGGCATTGGGGAGCGTTTTCAGGAAAAAGACAGATGGGAACCAGGGATGGGGAGTATAAATAGAGAAGGAGGAACCCCTAAAAGAGGATCTGGATTCTTCCAGGAAAGAGAAAGACGCACTCTCTCTCTCCCCTCCCATAGAACAGAAGGTTAGAAGCTCCTCGGCTCACGTCCGACGAGAGAGATAGTCTACCCATCGGCCCGCTACCTGCAAGAAGTGGACTTGGTCCTCACCCTATGGCCTCCTGAAGCCTCAAGTAGTCAAGGCTTTAAGCCCATTCTCTACAAATTCTATTGTAAAGGCCACTTGGGCCAGCTACGCTTTTGGGCCTAAGGCCGACTTTGTGTCCATACAACATTTAACAATCACAGAGAACAAAAAAAAAAAAATTTAAAAAACAAAACTAAATCATTTTTATTTTTCTCATAAATTCAAAACACAAGTTAACAAAAAAATTCTTTTTTTAATAAATATAAATGCTGGAAATTATACTTTTAGTTTTAAACAAACTTTCTCAAACTTTTTTTCCCTACAATCCAAAACACAGAAAAATGTAACTAAAAAAATTTATAAAACTTAACAATAATTAATTGGACCAATTAGAAAAACAATTTGTTGTAATTTCATTCACCCAAAACATATTATCAAATAGGCAATTATTAGCAAAATCAAAGAATTAAATTTTTATATATGCATTGTTATAAAATAATAATAAAAATAAAAATAAAAATAAAATTGTAAAAGCTAAAATTTGTTACCCATCCGATTATTTTGTTTGGTTAACCTTTGCTTTTATTTAAATAAACGAGACTATATTGTACTTTTAATACAACTATTAATTGTACTTTGTCCATCACAATGGATTAAGGAATAAACAAAAATTAGTAAAGTCTCATATCTTAGCTTCTAAATTGAGCACTATAAAAACTCATGTTATATAATAGAAGAAATATCAATTTACAGTAAATACAAAATTATCCAAATCATGCTATGTAATAGAATAATATAATATTTTTATACGCAATATTTAATTCTTTATAATGCAATAGGATAACATTTAACAATCAAAGAGAACAAAAAAAAAAAATTTTAAAACAAAACTAAATCATTTTTTAGTTTTCTCAAAAATTCAAGACACAAGTTATTAAAATATTTATTTTTTAATAAATATAAAAGTTGGAAATTATTCTTTTAGTTTTAAACAAACTTTCTCAAACTTTTTTTTCCCTACAATCCAAAACAACGAAAAATGTAACTTAGAAAATTAATAAAACTTAACAACAATTAATTGGACCAATTTCGAATTTTTTTTTTTTATAATTTCATTCAACCAAAACATATTATCAAATAAACAATTATCAGCAAAATCTAAGAATTAAATTTCTATATACGCATTATTAGAAAATAATAATAATAATTAAAATAAAATTGTAAAAGCTAAAATTTGTCACCCATCCAAATATTTCGTTTGGTAAACCTTTGCTTTTATCTAAATAAATAATATTATATTGTACTTCTAATACAACTATTAAGAGTACTTTATCCATCACAAAGGATTAAAAAATAAACAAAAATTAATAAAGTCTCATGGCTTAACATCTAAATTTAGCACTATAAAAAATCATGTTATGTAATAAAACAAATATCAATTTATAATAAATACAAAATTATCCAAATCATGCTATGTAATAGAATAATATTATATTTTTATATGCAATATTTTATTCTTTACAATGCAATAGGATAACATTTAACAATCAACGAGAACAAAAAAATAAAAGCAATTTAAAAAAAAAAACTAAATCATTTTTTAGTTTTCTCACAGATTCAAGAGGCAAGTTAACGAAAATATTCAGTTTTTAATAAATACAAAAGTTGGAAATTATTCTTTTAGTTTTAAACAAACTTTCTCTAACTTTTTTTTTCTCTACAATCCAAAACACTGAAAAATGCAACTAAGAAAATTAATAAACTTAACAATAATTAATTGGACCAATTAGGAAAACAATTTGTTGTCATTTCATTCACCCAAAACATATTATCAAATAACCAATTATTAGCAAAATATAAGAAATAAATTTCTATACATGCATTGTTATAAAATAATAATAATAATTAAAAAAAATTTGTAAAAGCTAAAATTTGTCACCCATCAAATTATTTCATTTGGTTAACCTTTGCTTTTATCTAAAGAAATGATATTATAGTGCACTTCTAATACAACTATTAATTGTACGGTGTCCATCACAAAAGATTAATAAATAAACAAAAATTAGCAAAGTCTCATAACTTAACCTCTAAATTGAGAACTATAAAAAATCATGTTATGTAATAGAAGAAATATCAATTTACAATAAATACAAAATTATCCAAATCTTGCTATATAATATAATAATATTATATTTTTATATGCAATATTTAATTCTTTATAATGCAATAGGATAACATTTAGCAATCAAAGAGATCAAAAAAAAATTAAAAAGCAAAACTAAATTATTTTTTAGTTTTCTAAGAAATTCAAAATACAAGTTAACGAAAATATTAACTTTTTAATAAATATAGATGTCGGAAATTATTCTTTTAGTTTTAAACAAACTTTCTCAAACTTTTTTTTCCCTACAATCCAAAAGACCGAAAAATGTAACTATGAAAATTAATAAAACTTAACAATAATTAATTGTAACATTTAGGAAAACAATTTGTTGTAATTTCATTCACCCAAAACATATTATCAAATAAAAAATTATTAGCAAAATCTAAGAATTAAATTTCTATATATGCATTATTAGAAAATAATAATAATAATTAAAGTAAAATTGTAAAAGCTAAAATTTGTCACCCATCCAATTATTTCTTTTGGTGAACCTTTGCATTTATCTAAATAAAAGACATTATATTGTACTTCTAATACAACTATTAATAGTACTTTGTCCATTACAAAGGATTAAAAAATAAATAAAAATTATTAAAGTATCATGGCTTAACATCTAAATTGAGCATTATAAAAAATCATGTTATGTAATCAAAGAAATATTAATTTGAAATAAATACAAAATTATCCAAATCATGCTATTTAATAGAATAATAATATTTTCTTATATGTAATATTTAATTTTTTTTTTATAATGGAATAGGATAACATTTAACAATCAAAATGAATAAAAAACAAAAAATAAAAATTTAAAAAACAACTCTAAATCATTTTTTATTTTCTCAAAAATTCAAGAGACAAGTTAATGAAAATATTTATTTTTTAATAAATATAAAAGTTGAAAATTATTCTTTTAGTTTTAAACAAACTTTCACAAACTTTTTTTTCCATACAATCAAAAACACTGAAAAATATAACTAAGAAAGTTAATAAAACTTAAAAATAATTAATTGGACCTGTAAGGGCACAAATCGTGCTAGACCTAAGTTCTACCTTCAGAGCCAGCCCAAAGGGCCCAAAACAATGAATTTATAGAATGGACTTCTAATCTAGGTCTATGGACGTTAGATAATAGGAAAACTAAAATGGATCACCAACACATGCATAACCTCTCTACGTGAATGAAAAACTTTCTTATGTATTAATGCCGAGGACAATCTTTGGTGTTTTCTTACAATTCTCCCTCTCTTCTCTCCCCTTTTCTCCTCCCTTTTTTTCTTTCTTCTTCCTTCGCCTTTTATAGGCCTTCCTCCTTTTCCTCCTCCCATCCACGTGTAGGTCAGATGCTCCTTTTAGATATTTGTCCCATCACCTCTCTCTATCAACGTTTTTGGTGGTAGGTATAAGGCTGAACTTCAACACTCAGGCGTTGCTTCCCCATTAATGCGGCCAGAGAGGTAAGTACAGAGCCTTCAATGCGGCGGTAGCAGCTTTATCCTTGATATTTTCTGTCACTTCTCTTTGTCTCCTACCCTCGTTTTCTCAGCCTTTGTAGTCAAGGTCTTTAGTATTAATGCCCTTAAACTGCCAGATCACTCTTCTCGTCCTCGGATACACATGGCCGAGGACGTTGCCATCCTTGGACATCATGCCTCGGGATGTTCTGCTCATGCATGGCTTCTTTCTTCTGTCACGTTATTTCACAGGCGGGTCTTCTCACATCTTCGGATCATCCATGCCGTTAGATTAAGCTTTCACTCCTGCAAGAGCTCTTGGGCCGGCCCAATACATATCTTGGGCCTGTTGGCACTACAGGACCAATTAGGAAAACAATTTTTTGTAATTTCATTCGCCCAAAACATTATCAACTAAACAATTATTAGCAAAATCTAACAATTAAATTTCTATATATACATTGTTATAAAATAATAATAATTAAAATATAATTGTACAGCTAAAATTTGTTACCCATCCAATTATTTCGTATGGTTAACCTTTGCTTTTGTCTAAATAAATGAAATTATAGTGTACTTCTAATACAACTATTAATTATACTTTGTCCATCATAAAGGATTAAGGAATAAACAAAAATTAGTAAAGTCTCATAACTTAACATCTAAATTGAACACTATAAAAAATTATGTTATGTAATAGAAGCAATATCAATTTACAATAAATACAAAATTATCTAAATCAAGCTATGTAATAGAATAATATTATTTATTTATATGCAATATTTAATTCTTTATAAAGCAATAGGATAATATTTAACAATCAAAGAGGAAAAAAAAAACAATTTAAACAACAAAACTAAATAATTTTTTAGTTTTCTCAGAAATTCGAAAGACAAGTTAACGAAAATTTTCATTTTTTAATAAATGTAAAATTTGAAAATTATTCTTTTAGTTTTAAACAAACTTTCTCAAACTTCTTTTTTCCTTCAATCCAAAACACCGAAAAATGTAACTAAGAAAATTAATAAAACTTAACAATAATTAATTGGACCAATTAGGAAAACTATTTGTTGTAATTTCATTCACCCGAAATATATTACCAAATAAACAATTATTAGGAAAATCTAAGAATTAAATTTCTATATATGCATTTCTATAAAATAAAAATAATAATTAAAATAAAATTGTAAAAGCTAAAATTCGTCACCCATCCAATTATTTTGTTTAGTAAACCTTTACTTTTATCTAAATAAATGACATTATATTGTACTTCTAATACAACAATTAAGAGTATTCTGTCCCTCACAAAAGATTAAAAAATAAACAAAAATTAGTAAAGTCTCATAACTTAACATCTAAATTGAGCACTATAAAATATTATACTATATAATAGAAGAAATATTAATTTATAATAAATACAAAATTATTCAAATCGTGCAATGTAATAGAATAAGTATATATTTTTTATATGCAATATTTAATTCTTTATAATGCAATAGGATAACATTTAACAATCAAAGAGAAAAAAAAAAAATTTTAAAAACAAAACTAAATCATTTTTTAGTTTTCTCAAAAATTCAAGACACAAGTTTTCAAAAATATTTATTTTTTAATAAATATAAAAGTTGGAAATAATTATTTTAGTTTTAAACAAACTTTTTCAAAATTTTTTTTCTCTACAATTCAAAACACCAAAAAATGTAAACTTAACAATAATTAATTGGACCAATTAGAAAAAAAATTTGTTGTAATTTCATTCACCCAAAACATAATATCAAATAAACAATTATTAGGAAAATCTAAAAATTAAATTTCTATATATGCATTGTTATAAAATAATAATAATAATTAAAATAAAATTATAAAAGCTAAAATTTGTCACCAATCCAATTATTTAGTTTGGTTAACCTTTGCTTTTATCAAATTTGAACAAACAAAGGTACTATTATTTAAATTAGATATTATAAATGATGAAGCAAGAAGTTCGTCAGTAGAAATAAGGGTGAGTCCAGATGGAACCAAACCTGTATCTCACCCTTCCTGCAGTCAAGAAGAGGGCAATCAGACCTACAAATGTGGTCACCGGTGTGGTGTCTGCTAAAACACCTCTAATGCTTAAGTTAGTTTCTGGGAATTTCACTTAGAAAGACAATAATAAAGAGTGATCTTGTTATGGTATATTTTCTTACCCTTGACTGGTGTTTTTGGAGGGTTTATATATGTGCTCCTTTGGCCTCCTAGCCGTTGTGGCAGTTATTGTGGTTTTAATATCACTTCAAGTAACGCCTTCTGCTTGCTGGTCGAGGCTTTAATTCGTCCCCAACAGGCTATACAGCTGTTTCATCCAGCTTGGGTAATTTATTGGCGATACTAAATGTTCCTGTTGCTTTCGCCTACTCTTGTACATTTTATCCTCGTCTTCACCGATTGCCTCGTCTGTTGTGATTTCTCGTCAATGATGCTTTTATCGTCAGTACTTATTTCGTCAGTCCCGTCAGCTGCCCCCGGATTCCCTGGTCGTCATGACATGTCACGACGATCATGGAAGGTGAAAAGTTGGCGGATGACTCTTGGAGTTTCGTGCCGTATTAAATGCGTAGTGGTGGCGCCGTACCGATCATGGCCACGTGGCATATTTCAGTTGGTGAAGTTAATGCTCCCATCATTTGCCTCTTCGTTTTTCCCGCTGTTTCTCTTCAGTTTCTGTGTTATTTTGGCTTTTAACTTCCCTTTCTTTGTTCTTTGACTTTTTTCAAAAATACTTTGGTTGCTTTTGTATTTCTCTTCTTTTTCCTTAGAACACACTCTTTTCTGACGATCTTTTCTCTTTGAACTGGTGTGTTGTGCGACGGTGCCTTGGTACGGCGGTGCTTCTATTTCTGAGGTATTCATCTTTTTCCCTTCTGCCTTTTCCTTTCCCTTTTCATAATTTTCTGATTTCCCTCTTTTCCTTTTTCTTTTTTTTTTTTTTTAGAGGGCTTTAGTTCGTACTGTCTTGTTTGTGTTTTTTTCTAGATTTTCATGGTTTGTGGCTCTGAGGTTAGGCTAGTTTGCCCATCAATTTCTTTCTTGTTTGCACGCTTAGGGGGTTTTATAGATAGTTCTCCGTACTTAGAGGGTTTTGTCTTTGAGGGTGATTGTCTAGGAATTGTACTAGCTGATTTGTTGCATTTGCTCCGTCAATCCATTACCTGGTATAAAGGTCGAGAAGCAATGTCTGAAGTTAGATCCAGTGAGCTTGAGACAGGTCTGTCGTCTAGTGACGATCCAGCGGGAGGAGACACCGCTGTTTCGGATCTTAGGGAAGTTGGGGCTTTTCACGCCCTTGAGGAGGAGTGCGGTCTTGATGCCGAAACATTTGGGAGATTTAGGGATAGGTTTCAATTTTTGGAGCGGGTGAGGCTTCGTCTGCCAGGAGGAAATGACCGGGCCTGCAATTTTTTTCCGAGGGAGGTCTGTTTTTACGAGGCGGCCTTTTTATGTGGGTTGAGGTTTCCCGTCCACCCCTTTTTGATGGAGATGTTAGATTATTTTGGCATAGCTCCGGGACAGCTTATGCCCAACTCTTGGAGAATAGTGGTTAGTTGTATGGGTATATGGATGGCAGCTGTGGACGGGAACATGCTCAAGATTGACAAACTTGTTCATTTGTACCATCTAAAAGCGTCCAGAGAGTGCGGGTACTATGAACTAATGCCTTGGGAGAGAAAAAATAGGATTATCAAGGGGTTACCTTCGTCTTTCAGGTACTGGAAGTCCCAATTTTTCTTTGTGTCAGGGGACGAGTTTGAGACCCCCTCGGGCGAGACTTGGGGTGATCTCCCGAGGTTACGCCGTCGATGGGAAACCCCGACTTTAGATGCGTCAACATCTATCTCCGTCAATTTAGTTCTTTCGTGATCATTGTCGTTATTGCTGACGCTTTCATTACTTGTTTTCTGCAGTTACGAAGCGACCAAAACTGAAGAGCCGATACAGGGAGAGAGTGCGAAAAGCTGTTGATTACGCGCAGACGGTAGAGGATTGGGACGACCTTGTGGACCCCAGAACCGTTGCCTTCTATTGTCTGGGGCCAGAACCTTCCTCTTTCGTCCTCCGTAATATTGAAATTGAGGAAAAGAAGAGTAAGTATTAGGTTCGTGCGTACGGATTGCCTTTCTTCGTCCCTGTTAACACAACCCCTTTTTTTTTTTTTTTTTTTTGTGCAGAGATGACGATGAGATTTAACAAGGATTTGTATGCCAAGATGCGATCAAAGAAAAATGAGCCCCTGTTCAATTTGGGGAGGAAGGGGGTTCGAGTGAAAGGCACCTCTGCTTCCCCCGCCGTTCAGGTTACTTACGTCACTTTTGGAGCGGAGGTGACAAGAACGGTCTCCCCCTCAACATCGATCGAGGAACTCCCTACTCCTGTTTCCAAGAGGCCACGATTGGACATGGAAAAGGATAAGGCTGCTTCTCGTTCGTCCACTATTTGGGATGACGAGAGCCTAGCGGTTGAGAGGGCGCATGGGGCTGGGGCTGTGGCTGTGGCTGCGGATGACCTGAAGGCTCTCTCTGGAGCGCCTTTTAATAGCATTGCGAGTCGCCATGTACAGAAAATTGTTCAAGTAAGACCTTAGGGCGTGGTGATCTCGGGCTTCTTCTTCAACCTTCGTGCACTGACGGCATTGGTTTTTGTTTCAAGTATTGGGGGAAAGCCTACACATCGCCTCGGAGTATCTAACCTAGGAAGCCAAGATGGCTTCTCTTGAATCGAGGGTAGAGATTTTGGAGGCAGAGAACTCCGACTTAAAGAAGGAGTTGATTCAATCTATGGGGGAAGCCAACGAGCTGAAGGAGAAGGTGAAGGGTTTGAATGACGATCTGAGGGCTGAGCGTCAGTTGACCCTCGAGAAGGATAAGCAGCTCTTAGATTTTAAGGAAAAGTTGAAGACCATTGCAGCTAGGTCCGTCGAGGCTTTCCAAACCACCGATGAGTATAACACAGTTTTGCTCAGTTGTTACTTTAAAGGGTTCGAGCTCTTGAGGAGGTACCTTGCTAAGCACCCTTCGAGAGTGGACCTGGAAAACCTCGACCTAAACCCTAAAAGTAAATTATATGGGTCACTATAATATTGAACTTTGCATAAATTATCCACACATATTTCAAGAGCCTTGAGCTCCTGTTCCTTGAAAGGCCAGTCGTTGGGGATACCGGGGTCTTTCTCGGGCTTGTTCTTGCGGTTGAGGCCGAGCTTCTTCGCCTCCTTCGCCTTCTTCCTGTGGTGCTCCTTCACCTTCCTTATGATCTTGTGCTTCTTCTTTAGAGGGACCCTCTTGCTCTTGCTTTCTGAATCAAAAAACAAGATGAATCAATGGTTTCAGAGAGAGAGAGAGAGAGAAAAAAGATAAATCTTCCCAAAGTTGTGGGATTGTTTTTGTTTGTTTAGAGCTTACTTTTGCTCCTCTTCACCATCTTGAGAATGAGGTTGGAACTTGGAACCCTTCTTGTTGGGGTTGCCTGCTCTCTCTCTCTCTCTGTAATCAACATGTATGTGTATGTGTTCAGTGATGGAGTCAGGGTTTTAGTCCAAGAATTTAGCATAGACAATGGAAATGTTACAAATTGCAATGGAAACGTTAGCTCTACTTAGTTTCGGTTTACTCAATTGGTTTCAACAGTTTTTGATAATTTGAAATCTTATTAGCTAACCCAAAAGAAAAAAATGAAGAAGAAGATTTTTGGTAATTTGAAATTGTTGTTAGACAATTTCTCTGCATATTTTGATTTATTGATGAAATCTTATATCTAAGACAAAAACAATGCTCAAGATATTCTAAATTTCTATTGTCAGGACTAGAGTTATGTTTTGATGGGGTTTTGCTGTAACAAGCTAACATATGCACGAAGTTAATGAAGTCGTTCTTATGGTCACTTATATGACTTCTTGCTCTCTTTTTGATAAGTAAGAATATTTTTATTGAAAAAAAAAAAGACTACTTCATGCAAAAAAGCGCACTAAGTAGCCAAAAGAATTATTATGTACAAAACGATAGTGACTCTATACAAACTAGAATGGAATGTCCCTAAAAGTAGACCTAAAAATTTATGCAAAGTTCAATAGTTATATGGGTCTCGGATTTGCGCCGCCAATTCCATAGCTTAACAATGAGAGTAACAACGAGAATCAGGAGGATAACTATCGCTGTAGCGACTTTGATATGCATGAGAAGCCATTCTTCAGTACTGTTACCAACAACAACAATAACAACAAGAACAACAACAACAACAACATCAACAACAAAAATGGGTATAAAAAATTGGGAAAGTCCCATAAAAAGAAAACTTGTGGTATATTATTACCTTTTCAGAGTCGAGGTCGGAGGAGGAGGAGTAGACTGAGACCAAAAGAACTGTGGCAGTGGAAGAGGAGGAGGAGACTGAGACCAAAAGAACTGTGGCGGGGCAGGCTGAGATCCCATCGATGTGCTACTGCTTCCTTTTTTTGGTGAAGAGGGAAAGGAGATTGTTAGGGCTTTTTGGAAAACGATAGATTGGTGGTGGGGACGTTATGTAAGTTTTCTATGTTCGCTATGTACAGTGGTGGGGACGTTATATTTTGGGTTTTATGGAAAGTGGTTGGGTCGTCATTTTGGCGTATTATATGTTCACTTCTTCTTTCAGGAACACCTATGTTCTTCACTTTGGTTCATCGTTTGAGGTTTAACTAAAGCATGAATATGGATTGCGTGGTGGGATGGGAGTATGGAAAAACCTAGGAAAGAGAGAGAGAGAGAAGAGCTGAAGAAGTCCCAAAGAATAGTGGTTTGGCACGTGCCACTATCTCCTATCAATGTGTGTGTTGCTGTGTGCATGTTAGCTGAGAGAGAGTGCATGTTACCGTCCCCTGTGTGTGAGTGAGTTTAACACTCTCCCAGCTGGGCTCGCATGTGTGTGCGTAACGAGTGTTACACTCTCTTAGCGAGGTTTAGGTGTTAACCGTTAACTTGTTTATTTATTTTGTTTCTTGTACAAGGGTCAAAAAGGAGATCAAAGTTGTTCATGGAAACCATTAGATACCAGATGACTGATGCATTGTTTTATGCTTGTCTAACCTACTCTTTTTCTTCTTCCTTTTTTTGGTGAGGTTCCTGACCTGTCTAATTCTTGTGTGTGCATATATGAAGGTCTCCAAACTGCATAAAAATTGGATTATGTCTATATTTAGACATTTGCAATTCACACCGGAACTGGACACAATCTAACATCATTTGCTTTAAATTTTGTCAAACAAAGACATATTTCAAAACTCTAATACGAAAAACCTTTCCAATTTTTTAAGGATCACTAGCTCAGTTGCCTACCCATCATTCAACACCAGTAGACCTACCAAACGGGTCAGGTGAAGCAACTTGAGTTCGAGTCGGTCAAGTATGGGTCAAATGAAGTTTGGCACAAAAACTTATATATATATATATATATATAAACCAAAGCTTTTAGAGTTCTTACCATTTTTCACATTACCACTATTCTCTTTTTCTTTTTATTTTAGATTATTTTTATTTTAAGTTTTATATCTTATATATTTATTTTTTTTCTTTGACGTGTAATTATCTTATCAAGTGTTATAATATTTACTTTAAGTAAAATTTTATTAGATATATGATTCAATAGCATGAAAATTCTACTTCAACTAAAATTTTATAACAAAAATTTCAACAAATATAAACCCCTACCAAGGTCACTCAAATTTTCACAAAAAAAATACACACAACAAATTGAAGATTTTGCAACATTGTAACATTGTATCCATGGAGTTGCTCAGAGTAAATACAGAGGTAAGGACATGTTGCCATCTTTTTATGCTCTAACTCTCTATGACTACAACTTTATAATATTGTTATTGTTGTGACTTGTGAGTGAATTTATTAATATGAAAAATCTACATGTGAAAATTTTAATTGTAAAATTTGTATTTACAATTAAAACATTAGATCTAATTGTAATTTTGATTTAATAATTAACAATTTCATCAATCAAATTTTCTCTAACGTTGTTGCAATTTGTACTACTATGTATGTTATATATATATATATATATATATATATATATATATATAGAACCCTAATATGATCTTGGAAAAACCACTCTATAAGAAAAAAATTTTCATCAATAACAAGAAGAATAGCTTATTCCTGACTATTAAAACCACAAATTTCCTGTCATCAATAATCAATTTTATATTAATGTTGTGATATAGTCCATAGGTATTTTAAAAAAAAAAAGGAGTATAGTCCATATGGGAATGGTTTAGATGTTTCTTACTTGATTTTGGAATCTCATATTGATTAGTAGAATAATATGGAGTGAGAAGGTGCATTATTCATATTAAAAGTGGCAATTCACATTAATAAGAAACTAAATAAGGGTGTGTAATAACCTCTATACATGTGGTGGTGGTGTAGCGTTGGTGCATGTGAGAGTTAGAAGACTAAGTTTTGTCTTTTTTATTTATTTAAAATATGCATCCTAATTTGTTGATACATATACAATACCTATGGAAAACTATTTTAAATTATAAAATAATTTTTCTATTAACTTTTAAATAATAGTTTTTTCATACAGGACTTTCTATTTGTTTTTTTTAAAAATATATGTGATTTTAAATTTAACTATCTCAAGCATCGCACGGGGTTAGCGACTAGTATATATATACAAAACCGAAACCACTGATGTTTTCACAATATTTCACGACAACACAATATTTAAATAAAATTATCATTTTATTTAAATAAAATTATTTTTGTTTAGTCCAAATTTAACAATGAGTGATACTCTATCTCTATAACAAGTCCAACTTAAACTCAAACTCATCATTATCATTTTTTTTAACAAAATTATTTTTGTTTAATTCAAACTTAATATGAAGTGAAACTCTCTCTCTAACAAGTCCAACCTAAAATCAAACTCAAACATACCTCAGCACAATATTTAAATAAAATTATCATTTTATTTAAATAAAATTATTTTTGTTAATCCAAACTTAATAATAAGTGAAACTCTATTTCTCTAATAAGTCCAACTTAAACTCAAACTCATCATTATCATTTTTTTTATAAACAAAATTATTTTTGTTTAATTCAAACTTAACAAGAAGTGAAACTCTCTCTCTAACAAGTTCAACCTAAACTCAAACTCAAATATTGATAATTTATCTCCAAATTTGCGAGGTTAATCATGAACACTATAAAAGTAAAGCAAACTCCAATATTTTTTCTTAAAGTCGAGTAGAGTTTGGTGGTTCAAACTCTCTTTACCCATTTTTTACAGGATATAAAAGCTTGTTATAATTGAAATTATTCTTTCAAATGTAACTCATTTTTCTCTTATATTTCTCTATTGTTTAGTCAGATATATTTTGTTTTGTTTCAATAATTTTTAAGTAGTGAATCATTTGATTCTTTAATATTTTTTTGTTTTTCAAAAGTTTTAATATCTGAATTTTTGAGTTATTTTTTTGCAGTATCTGAAACTGTCTAAAAAATTCTTTGTAAGTCATTGCATGTTCAAGCAATGACTTCTTCATCAAATTATAACACAAATTGAAGTCATACAAAAGCAAATTATGCAATGGTGTAGTTTCTTAAATTTTTTATAAAATTATTTTAGTCTATCTCACAAATAGGTAGGTTTCCACGCATAGCACGGGTTAGCGATTAGTTATATTAAAATGGGTGGCAAAACCTATGATGCTTGCCCAAACTTTGGTAGGTCATGTTAAACATAGAATGACATGAATTTTTTGGGAATAATAAAAATTAAACTTGAACATAGTTTTTTGTCTTCATTTTGATATAAACTAGTCGCGAACCCCGTGTCTTCAATTTGATATGAACTAGTCACGAACTCGCGCATTGCACGTGACAATTATTTTATGATGGTTTTTTTACAATTTAAACTAATTTAATAAAGAGTAATGTATTTTGTAAACATATTTTTATTTATTATAGAAACAATCATAAATATAATATAGGAACAATCATAATCATAAATTTAAATTTTGTCATACCAAAATGAAAGAATACAATTTTTCTCAGAAATTCAAAAGATAAGTTAACGAAAATATTCATTTTTTAATAAATATAAAAGTTGGAAATTATTATTTTAGTTTTAAACAAACTTTCTCAAACTTTTTTTTCCCTACAATCCAAAACACTGAAAAATATAAAAATAGAAAATTAATAAAACTTAACAAAAATTAATTGGACCAATTAGGAAAACAATTTGTTGTAATTTCATTCACCCAAAACATATTATCAAATAAAAAATTATTACCAAAATCTAAGAATTAAATTTCTATATATGCATTGTTATAAAATAACAATAATAATTAAAATAAAATTGTAAAAGCTAAAATTTGTTACCCATCCAATTATTATGTTTGGTTAACCTTTGTTTTTATCTAAATAAATGACATTATAGTGTACTTGTAATACAACTATTAATTGTAATGTGTCTATCACAAAGGATTAAAGAATAAACAAAAATTAGCAAAGTCTCATAGCTTAACATCTAAATTGAGCACTATTAAAAATCATGCTATATAATAGAAGAAATATCAATTTACACAAAATTATCTAAATCATGCTATGTAATAGAATAATATTATATTTTTATATGCAATATTTAATTCTTTATAATGCAATAGGATAACATTTAACAATCAAAGAGAAACAAAAAAGAAAACAATTTAAAAAACAAAACTAAATCATTTTTTAGTTTTCTAAAAAATTCAAAAGACAAATTAATGAAAATATTCATTTTTTTAATAAATATAAAAGTTGGAAATTATTCTTTTAGTCTGAAACAAAATTTTTCAAAATTTCTTTTTCCCCACAATCCAAAACACCAAAAAATGTAACTAAGAAAATTAATAAAACCTAACAATAATTAATTAGACCAATTAGGAAAACAATTTGTTGTAATTTCATTCACCCAAAACATATTATCAAATAAAAAATTATTAGCAAAATCTAAGAATTAAATTTCTATATATGCATTGTTAAAAAATAACAATAAAAATTAAAATAAAATTGTAAAAGCTAAAATTTGTCACCCATCTAATTATTTTGTTTGGTTAACCTTTGCTTTTATCTAAATAAATGACATTATAGTGTATTTCTAATGTAACTATTAATTGTACTGTGTCCATCACAAAGGATTAAAGAATAAACAAAAATTAGAAAAGTCTCATAACCTAACATCTAAATTAAGAACTATAAAAATTCATGCTGTGTAATAGAAGAAATATCAAGTTACAATAAATACAAAATTATCCAAATCATGTATGTAATAAAATAACATTATATTTTTATATGCAATATTTAATTCTTTATAATGCAATAGTATAACATTTAACAATCAAAGTGTTAACAATGCTATAAGTATATGAATAATAATTGTTGTAGGTTCCAAAGAAGATAAGCTAATCTTCACACAAATAAGCTTAGTTTTCAAAGTGGCCATGTACTTATTCTTATATGTGCCATGATGATGTCCTTTTGCCAGGTTCAGGCAGTATGGGTTATGCGGTAGGTATGAGATTTTGTTAGTTAGTTAGTTAGATAGAATTCCAAGCATGTTAATCACATTTAGCACATGTTAAAATTATTAATGCACATGGTTAATCACATTTAGCACATGTTGGAATTATTAATGCACATGGAGAATAATAGAACCAATAGGATGAGACCATGTGGGCCAATGAGATTAGAACTAGTCTCCTATAAATACATGATTGTAATTCAATATGAGATATGAATTGAAGAATAAACCAACTTGTTAATGCATTAGTGCATCTCTATCTCTCTCTCTTAATCTCTCTCTTTCTCTATGGAGGGTGACTACCTCGAATTAAGTCAATTTCCCTACAATTCCCATCAATCCCCCTATAATTCCCATCAATCCCCCTATAATTCCTATCCATCCCCATTAGGAACCTCTAGGTTCCTAACACAAAGAGAACCAAAAAAAAAAAAAAAAAAAATTTAAAAACAAAACTAAATCATTTTTTAGTTTTCTAAGAAATTCAAAAGACAAGTTAACGAAAATATTCATTTTTTAATAAATAAAAAAGTTGAAAATTATTTTTTTAGTTTTAAGCAAACTTTCTCAAACTTTTTTTTTCCCTACAATCCAAAATACCGAAAAATGTAACTAAGAAAATTAATAAAACAAAACCATAATTAATTGGACCAATTAGGAAAACAGTTTGTTGTAATTTCATTCACCCAAAACATATTATCAAATAAGCAACTATAAGCAAAATCTAAGAATTAAATTTCTATATATGCATTGTTTTAAAATAACAATAATAATTAAAATAAAATTGTAATAGCTGAAATTTGTCACCCATCCAATTATTTCGTTTGGTTAACCTTTGCTTTTATCAAATTTGAACAAACAAAGGTACTATTATTTAAATTAGATATTATAAATACATTGATGAAACCACACCACAGAGTTCTTAAAATAACTTCCAACACATTAAACCTTCTTCTTTCAGAGAAAATCTTTTACTGGCCACCGCGAAGACGAAGAACAAGGTGAAGAGTGGACTCCTTTTGAATGTTATAATCTGCGAGAGTCCTCCCATCCTCCAATTGCCTACCAGCAAAGATCAGCCTCTGCTAATCCGGAGGGATTCCCTCCTTATCTTGAATCTTTGTCTTCACATTGTCAATTGTATCAGAACTCTCTACCTCTAGAGTAATGGTCTTCCCAGTTAGAGTAACCGGTTAGTGGGGGTGTGACGATGTGTTATTTTATTTTATTTTTTTTCTCTGGTAACTGACCAGTGGTGGGGGGATGGTTTGGGTTATTGGAACTTTGTTTTATATTGTCACCCGTTCAGAGGATGAGGAGACGAAAAGGGCGGTAGGGTGGGAGGAGGCGGAGGAAGAAAGGTTGAAAAAATGGGTTTGGAATGAATGCTTCCTAGAAACAATCCCTAAACCTTAAAGACCTTATATAAAGACTACTTAGTAACTAAATGGTAAAATAAAGGTGCTCGCCAGCCATCACCATCTCCGCCTCCCAATCACCACTGGTTCCAACTTCAACTCCATACCAACTACTTCGCGATCTGGATCTATTTAGATCCAAACCCAAAGTGCTACACCACAACCACTACCACCAGAAGCTGATCCCTAGCTTGCATCGTCTCAATTGCAAACCAAATCCGCCGCAGCCTTCGTCGAAGCCCCAAAGAGAGCTACAATCCCACCGATGGTCGCAATCTGGCATAGCACCACCAAACCCATCAACCCGTGCTCATAGAAGGTAACCTAATACAGCTCCATTTGAGTTACCCACCTTTTTTAGCTTGTGAAGATGATCCTAACAGACCCATCTTAAAAACAAAACCATCTACCAGTCCAAAACCATTTACCAGTCCAGCCGGAAAAAACCCCGTCGGTGGATTCGAGAAGCTTTGGCCATCTGTTTAGGGCTTTTGGCTGAGGAGTGAGGATATTTTTTTGCTGTGGGTTTAATTAGAGCCGGGTTAAGTTTTATCATGTTAAAGTTTACTCGATTTTGGTCACGGGTTATTTTTGGTATTTTATACTTATTCGGGGTATTTATTCTGTTAAATTTAGGAATATTTGCTCATAAAAATTGGTTTAAAGATGCAAGCTCATCCCGAGGCTATTTTATGTGAGCAACTTCGTTTCTGCATGAATACCAAGCTGTGATGGCCAATGATGTCATCCCGAGGCTATTTTCTTTGTATTTTATACAATTTTTTTGTTTATGGCAGTGTGTAGCATGTTCATGTTCTGGTGCCCATGCTATTGTGTAGGCCGGCCGCCGGCATGGCTCATGATTTTTATTTTTTTGGTATGCTTGGCTCAGGATCCTTAAATCTTAATCCAGGCAACATATTTATTTTGATGCTCTTATGGTACATTGCCCTGACCCTTTCAAACCCATCTTCTTTCCTTCCTGCACATATTCAATAATATGTTATAGAAAGGAACTCTAAAATTATACTACCCAAATTTTATAAAAATAAAATTACCATATTTTATTTTAGGGTAAATTACGTATTATTCTCTATAATTTATATCATATATTTTAATTTGGTCTTTAATCTTTCTATTATGTCAATTTAGTCTCTAATCTTTCAAAGCTGTGTTTGTATTAAAAAAAAAATGCCGTCTTAATTTAGTCCATGTCATTATTTCTTATATATAAATTGTAATATGGCAAATGGCCAAAAAAAAAAAAAAATTTATTGTTACATCAATGGAAGCTAATTTTTTATTTTTGTCGTTAGACATGCCAGTAATTTCCATCTAAAAAATAACAGAAAAGACTAAATTGACACGATACTAAAAGGTTATGGACCAAATTGACACAATTGAAATGTTAAAAATCAAATTGAAATATGATGTAAAAAATAAAGACTAAATACTTATTTTACCATATTTTTGTAAATAGTGATTTAACAATTTTTTTTTCAATTTTTTGGTAACATAAAATGACTTAATAAATTTGATTAAAAAATTGAAAAAATATGAGTAATTGAATTATTTTTCTATTGTTTATTTTACATAATTTGTTTAAAATCCTTTTGTCAGTAAAGTTAGATTAAAAAAAAAAAAAAAAAAACAAAACAGAGACATGATAATTCAATAGTTATGATGAGGAGAGGAAATTTGGACCCCAAATATCACAGACACATTAGAAGGCATCAAGTAGTTAAATTACAAGGTTTTTAATAATATTTTTTTTTTGAGAAAATTAAAAATTCTATTTAACTAAATTAATACTGCATTAAAATTTATTACCTTTGATCATTTCAAATTATCCTTATTGACTTTCCTTGTAAATCATGAATTTTATATCATATTTTTTTGAGAAACAAACACATGCAAAAGGGAGAAGGAACGAGATTATATCATACTGTTTAAATTAAGGTAAGTTGGACTAATATAATTTGAAGCTTAAGATGACATAGAATGCAATTTTTATGTTTCTCAAAACAAAAAAAAAAAAGGCAATTTTTATATTTAAATACCAATTAAATAGTATTTATTTAACTTTATATATATATATTACAATTTTTATTTCAAAACATTATTTTTTTACTTTTTGAGATGTAATTACTATTTGTTTTTTTTTTTTTTTTTTAAGTTTAGGTTTTTCTAACACATACTTTATTGATAACATAACAAATTCATTTAATCTTTTCATGACCGTCCATTTTAAGTAAGATTTCATCAATTTTAATTTTTTTAAGAAAAATTTGCAAAAACAACTACAAGAAGTATTTATTAGAACCACCACGATCCGAGGGAACCAGGAAGGTTCAAATATCTCCCATCGATAGTGAGCCTTAGAATGGGAGCTCAACAAACAATATTTATTACCTTAAAGTGAATGATTCAAAATGTAATTACTTCTTGATTATTATGGGCAAAATCAAGAACAAAAAAAACATCTTATTGCAAATGGAACTTATGATTACATTGTCCTCATGAAAATGAGAAAATTAAAATCACATAATTCTTTTCTTAGTAACAGACTAAAGAAAAGTTATATCACTTTGATTCCAGCTTACAATCTAAAAAACAAAAATTAGATGAAAGTATCCTAATCTAGAACTCTTGATTTAAACTCAAAGATTATTTCTCAAAAAAACAAAAAAGATCTAAACTCAAAGATTAAGTTACCGTTACAAGATGGGATTGTTTTTAGCACCCATCTCACCTAATTCGAAGATTGGTCTCATAGAATTAAAGAACAGATTTAATTTTCATCATGCAATTATCAAGCAATGATGTCATACCAAACATAATTAAAGTACAAAAATAGCGAAAAAAGAGAAGGAAAATTGCACTTAAATACAGACTGGCAATCATGAATTGTTAATTATTCTACAAGACTACAAGCAATCAATAAACTACTTATGTAACCACCGCTTACCCTCAACGTTGTGGTCACTCCACGAGTACAAGTTCTTATAAGGTGAGAGGGTAAAGATTGAGGTTCAAGTTTTTAGAAAAGAGTTTCATACACATACATACTTAGATGAGACTAAATTGGAATTTCTATTTCAAATAAAAAATATTTAATTCTCTACATATACTTTAATTACATGATTTGTTAAATTATTTAAAAGTCACATGGCTATTAGATAAGTCTTGTAACGTCAAATGCACATGAAAAATCATTGCATAAGAGAATGGAGGATTTTTTTCTCTAAACTGATTAGAGAAAAATTAACTTCTTTATGAAAAGATTGATCAAAGCAAATGAGTATCAAAATATTGGACCTTTGGGGGCATTGTAGCAACTAAAGGCTCTGTTAAGATTGCAGTGAATATGTTCATACTTCTTATGACTATGTTTGTAGAACAAAGCGAAATTGGTGATGAGAGTTACACAGCCTCAGTCACATCTTTTTATTTGCTCCCTAACTAGTTACGTCTTTACAGTGAGTAGCATTCGACATTTGCGTCTGGCCAAGTTTTTATTGAAATAAGAAAAAAAAACATGGCATTTTGTTTCTCACATACAGTTATAATCATCCGAGTTATATTGCTATATAATGAACTTAGGAAGATATTCTTTGGTTTTGGAAAATTATCAAATGCGCAAACTCCATATTTATATTTCTATTTTCTTCATTTTCTTCTTCTTTTCATCCTTATCTTTTGTCTTGACATTGCAACTATGGTTAACACTGAAACAAGTAGAACCATTGTGGGCATCATTGGTTAGTACCTTGAAACTTCACCATATATATGTATATACAAAAATTTAATGTTCTTGTTCTCCAGGACCTTTTTATTTCGATAATTTTTATTGGGGAACTTTTCATCTTGTGTCATATAATTTCCCCCAAGAATACTGAGGTTTTGTTCTTATATTCTATTACCATTTTTTCATTTGTTTCATGGCCATGGCCATTAGAAAATTATGATCACACATACAATGAATGGGGGGAATAATCCCTCAAAAACTGTCACTAAGTAGGTAAATTGTAAAGCACTATTGTTGAGAGCAAGGAAAGAGTGCATGATCACTTTCTATTTGCACTCTTTCTAGCTCTTCCTTCCAACTACAAATTCACCTTTAAATTTGTCATATCTAATCTAAATCTTCAAATTGATTCAGTTCAAGTGAAGATCATTTTTCTTCTACTTCTATATAACCTCGTAAAAAAAATTCCTTAATAACTTTACAAATGGTCCTTTTTGAATTAGTACTAAGACTAATAAGCAAATTTCAATCTCTATTTTTTAGAGTGTAAAAATATCTATTTTACACTCTAAAAGACTATTTTATCTATTTTACAAACTCATTTAATAATACACCCAACAACTCAGTTTTTATTTTTACACGTAACCCAATAAAATAATATAAGTTATTATTCTCTCTCTTCCCTTTCTTCCTCTCTATCTCTCTCTCTCTCTAGTCTCTCCACTGTGAGAATAAAAAATATTTACTTTTTAGCAACTTGCTTCACGTTAAATGTTTAGTATTCCCTACGAACTAATTCATTAGTTTTGTTTTGCCTAAAATCAATCAATTTCATGAAACTCTACCTTAGACTAGTTCTTATTGTTAAATCATCCGACTAAGATCATCCTTCGTATGAATTTTAGTTGAGTTATAAAATAAATATTGTTAAGACTACCAATAGATGCATTGTGTGTGGATTCCTAAACCTTAGCGCCTTAATATATTGTTATTTTCTCTCAATTTAAATTAACTTTACTAAACAATCAAAAATCTCTTTAATTAAATTTTATTATTTTAGTTTTATTCTCTCGTGGTTTGCTAATCAATTTCCTTTTCCCTGTGGATTTGACCACGGACTTATCGAGTTATTATTTTATGACAATCCTGCACGTGGAAGCATTATTTAAATCGCAACACACTACCAAAAAAACGTGGCTATAGACCTAGTTTTTAGTAGTGTTTTCTGAGAAATTATACAGTCCTCTGGTAGACCACATCACTTGTCCACCATTTCACTAAAAAACTCTCATTTGTTTAAAATTATTAAGTCAGTAATTAGTTTCTGTTTTAAAAAAAAATTTCTAACTCAGCAATTTTAAACAAGTAGAAGATTTTTAGTGGAATGATGGACTACATCACTTGTCTACCATGAGAACCTTATAATTTGTTGTATTTTCTCCACAATATGAGAAAAAAATTTAAGTTACACTTGCTCTGTAAACAGGGTTTATACTGTTGCATATCAGCATCCTTGAGCTTAAATGCACTGTACTTCATATGATATGGACTAGCATCTGTAAAAGAAATTGAAAGAAATAGGCACTAATTATGCATAGAAGAAAGACAATAAAATAAAATTAATTATTAGTATACGGCTTTTCTTGACCATCCTTCTTTGATCTCTTTCAATTGATTATGAAAATTTTGGAATCTAATCTGGTCTGATCTTTATATTGATTTTAATAGAAAATTTTGCAACCTTTTTGGCCTCTAGATATTTTAATGGCCAACAACAAAAAATTCATTTGAATCGCAGCAGAAACACTCAAAGCCTCATGGATGTAACCAAACTTTAAAGAAAAATAATCATGGATTTGAATAGGAGCAAGAGTGGTTCATAAACTCAATAAAAATGGTATATATAAAATTTAAGGAAAAACATCTTGTATATCTACAAACAGCTTCTTTCCAAATTAAATTGCTTGTCTAATTTTCTTTAAAATAATAAAAATTTATTACACCCATAAGAACTTAAAAAAAAATATATATCCATTTAAAACCAAAGGAAAGAAAACCAAACTATCCTCTCTAATATCAGGAAAAATCAGCCAGACACCCCTTTCTAAAACCCTAAGATTCAAAAAAAAAAATAGAGCAGGCTGAAAGTTCACGTAGGAAAACCAGACCTTATCGATTAAGGGAGAAGATGATGCTACAAAATTGATATCGTCAAGAGGGAGAAGAGATTTCCATTTGCTCTTTTCTGAAATTAAATGGCTTCTCTCTTTAGAAATTTTGTTTCACACTCACAATCTCTCTTAATATATTTTTTTTAATTAGTTGTGTATACAGATAGAGTTTAAATGTTTTTATTTTTTACTTAAGTAATGCTACAGTCATAAATTATTTTTACAATATTTTTACAAACCGTTAATGCTACAGTTACTAGTGATTTATCAATAATTACTTATCACATCAACAGTTTATAAAATTTTTTGTAAAAATGTTTGTATTTCTAGCATTATTCTTTTTACTTTATTTTTTTATCTTAATTTGAGTCAAAATTTATAAACAGTTGAGGGTCTTTTATTGAAATGATGAACATTAGGCAAAAAATGACTTGATCCACCTGGAGGACCTTATAATTTCTCCAACATTTGCTTCTGGCCAATTTTTGTTGGAATAAGGAAAAACGTGGCATTTTGTTTCTCTCATACAGTTATAATCATCCAAGTTGCTATGTAATGAACATAGGAAGATATGCTTTGGTTTTGGAAAATTATCAAATGCGCAAACTCCATATTTATATTTCTCTTTTTTTCATTTTCTTCTTCTTTTCATCCTTACCTCTTGTCTGGACATTGCAACTATGGTTAACACTGAAACAAGTAGGACCGTTGTGGTCATCATTGGTTAGTACCTTAAACCTTCACCATACACACACACACACACAAATTTAATGTTCATGTTCTCAAGAACTTTTTTTTATTTCATTTTTATTGGTGAGTTTTTCATCTTGTATCATTTAGTTTCACTCAAGTATACAAAGGTTATGTTCCTATATTCCATTACCATTTTTTTCCTTTGTTTCATGGCCATCGTCATTAGACATTTATGATCACACATACAATGAATGGGGAATAATCCCTCAAAAACTGTCACTAAGTAGGTAAATTGTAAAGCACTATTGTTGAGAGCAAGGAAAGAGTACATAATCACATTCTATTTGCACTCTTTCTAGCTTTCCCTTCCAACTACAAATTCACCTTTAAATTTGTCATATTTAATCTAAATCTTCAAATTGATTCAGTTCAAAAGAATATCATTTTTCTTCTACTTTTATATAACCTCATAAAAATTTCATAATAACTTACAAATGGTCCTTTTTGAATTAGTACTAAGACTAATAAGCAGATTTCATTCTCTATTCTTCTATGCTTTATTCTCAAAGGCAAGATGTTATCGTCTCATTTATATCATTAATTCACAATTTATCCATGACTATGTTATAACGGGCCACATTATTGGTTGTTACTTGTTAGTACTGATAGATACGGTATACTTCCTATTTGCTAAGGCATTCATTCATTCATCTAAAAAGAATACATACAACATCATTATTTTGACTATCTTTCCATCTTCTCTTTGCAGGAAATGTCATCTCTTTGCATTATTTTGACTTCCTATTTCACAATGGTTAGAGCAATACTATAGTATATACAATATTTCTCACAATAAATTTCACAATTGTTGAACATTCAATTTTTATTTAGACCCACCACTTACACTACTTTATAGTCTACCAGTTATATAATTCCCAATGTCAACTTGTGATAATACCAACTTTCCTCTTATATCATATATAGCACTAAAACCTAGCCTCCACTCTTTGTCTTATTTTTTTAGTTTTCAATTTTTTTTTTCAATCTTGTTTTTGATATAATCCAAATTTTAACGGCTTAAAAGTATAGAGAAAAAATGTTGAATTCAACATTATTTTTTAATAGTATTCAAGGCAACAAGGATACAAAATTGCTAGTATATTGTTATACTCTTAACCTATGAAGCACAGACGCGGCAAAATGGGCGCCGCACCCGCGTTCGACGCAAGGTGTGGCAGGCAATGCCGTTGCTTGCATGTCAGTGCCGCGTCCTTTTTTTTTTTTTTTTTTTTTTTTTCGTTCCCTATACGCGTCGATTCGGGCCAAATCAGTCCCTATTGTCGCCGAAACAAACCGATTCAGGTCAAACCGGCCAATTCAGGCCGAAATTCAAAATAAAAAGTGCAAAACTCACCATTTGGCCAAAATCTTCAGGTTCTCTCTCTACACAGGGTATACGTTGATATGGATTTTTACTGTTGTTGGTCTGTTCAAGTTTTTGTTGTTATATATGTGAAAAAAATTTGTTCTTTACATTGTTGAGTTTTGGGTATCTTGAAACTTGAGAGAGAGAGTTTTTTGAATAGGAACTGTGTAATGGAGGTGGGCCCCACTACTTTGCTTGTTTTTGTTGTAATGTGTAATGGGTGGTTTGTACTTTCACTACTTTGCTTTGTAGTTTGTGGAATTTGAAAGTTTATCCGAATTCCTCTCTAGTTTGAAAGCCACTAACTTTTTTTTTTTTTTTTAGAATAAAAGCCACTAACTTGAGGTAATGATATTGATAAACATCTATTTTGATTGTGATATGCATGGTTAATCTTTTGTCATATTGCGATATTGCTATTATTTATTTACTTATGGTTGTTAGTTTTATGTTGAAAAGTATGCTTAGCAATATATTAAAAATATAAATAAAAATATTTTTAGAATTTTTTTAATTGCCGCACTTGCACCTTACTTTTTTAAAAATTGCCGAGTCCGGCACTCGCACCCAAATCCGGAAATGCACCCATGCTTCTTAGCTCTTAACACTATTACAATAATTTATTTTAAGAAATCAAATTGATTATTTAAACTCCATTTATTTAGATTAATCTCTAAATTACATTAATATATATTTGTGTATTTAGTTTGCTATGGATATTAATTAATTTTTTAGATTAATTTTTCTTAGATTAATTTTTCTTTCAATTTGCCCCCCTAAATTGAATTCCTAGCCCCACCACTGGTCTCTAATCTCGGTAGCATATAATATAATAGTACGTGTCAAAGCTTGCAATTTATCCTTAGCAAAAACCCTAATCTCGAATTCATCATCTTGATTAAGACTACCAATCGATGAGTTGTGTGTGAATTCCTAAACCTTAGTGCCTTAATATATTGTTATTTTCTCTCAATTTAAATTAACTTTACTAAACCATCAACAATCTCTTTAATTAAATTTTATTATTTTAGTTTTATTCTCTTGTGGTTTGCTAATCAATTCCCTTTTTCCCTGTGGGATCGACCTCGAACTTATTAAGTTATTATTTCATGACAATCCTACACTTAGAAGCATTATTTAAATTGCAGCACACTGCCAAAAAAATGTGGCTATAGACCTAGTTTTTAGTAGTGTTTTCTGAGAAATTATACAGTCCTTTGGTGGACCACGTCGCTTGTCCACCATTCCACTAAAAAATTCTCATCTGTTTAAAATTGCTGAGTCAATAATTAGTTTATGTTTAAAAAAAATTTCTAACTCAGCAATTTTAAACAGGTAGGAGTCTTTTAACAGAATAGTGGATCACGTCACTTGTGGCTATAGACTTGGTTTTTAGTAGTGTTTTCTGAGAAATTATATAGTCTTTTGGTAGACCACGTCACTTATCCACCATTCTATTAAAAAACTCTAATCTGTTTAAAATTGCTGAGTCAGTAATTAGTTTATGTTTTAAAAAAAAATTTTAACTCTGCAATTTTAAACAGATGGAAATCTTTTAGCAGAATGGTGGACCAAGTCATTTGTCCACCATGAAAACCTTATAATTTCTCATATTTTCTCCACAATATGAGAAAGAACTTTATCTTGCACTTACTCTGTAAACAGACTTTATACTATTGCATATCAGCATTCTTGAGCTTAAATGCACTGTGCTTCATATGATATGGACCAGCATCTGTAAAAGAAATTGAAAGAAATATGCACTAATTATGCATAGAAGAAAGACAATAAAATTAAATTAATTAAAAACATCTCTTAGTATACGGCTTTTTCTTGACCATCTTTCTTTGATCTCTTTCAATTGATTATGAAAATTTTGGAATCCAATCTGATCTGATCTTTATATTGATTTTAATAGAAAATTTTGCAACCTTTTTGGCCTCTAGAGATTTTAATGGCCAACAACAAAAAATTCATTTGAATCGCAGCAGAAACACTCAAAGCCTCATGAATGTAACCAAATTTAAGGAAACAATAATCACCAGTGGATTTGAATAGGAACAAGAGTGGTTCATAAACTCAATAAAAATGGTATATATAAAATTTAAGGAAAAACATCCCGTATATCTACAAACCACTTCTTTCCAAGTTAAATTGGTTGTCTAATTTTCTTTAAAATAATAAAAATATATTACACCCATAAGAACTTAATAAAATATATATATATATATATATATATATCCATTTAAAACCAAAGGAGAGAAAACCAAACTATCCTCTCTAATTCCAGAAAAATCAGCCAAACACCCCTTTCTAAAACCCTAAGATTCAACGCAAAAAAGAAAAAAGAAAAAAGAAAAAAGATCAACCTGAAAGTTCATATAGGAAAACCAGACCTTATCAATTAAGGGAGAAGATGATGCTACAGAATTGATATCGTCAAGAGGGAGAAGAGATTTCCATTTGCGCTCTTCTGAAATTAACTGGTCAACCATCACCCTTTTTACGTCGTAACCCCATATCCTTAGCATGATAACTAACGCGTCATCGTGCAGCTGGATAGTTCCAACCTTATCTTTCTCAGAAAATCCCAAAATGGGTGGAGGATTCCCTTTGATCCTCTTCGGCTCAGAACTGAGGTCCTCGGAAGGATGGCGCGACACTGACATTACTCTGGTAAGGCAAGATCCATTCCGACCTGGAGCAGCAAAAATGACATTTATTGTGCCCAACGGAGGTCTTGAAGTGTTGCTGTCTTGATTCATAGAACCAGATTGTGTGCCTTGTCCATTAGGCCGATACATAAATTGCCTCAACTTTCCTTCTTTGACCAGCTGATCTAAATAATTCCACAAGGTCCTGCAGTTCTTCGTGATATGACCTTTATCCTGATGATAATTACAATGGAGGTTCTGATTACGTTTCATAGGGTCTCCTATCATTTTACTAGGCCACCTAAAGTATGGTTCATGACAAATCCTTTCCAACACCTGCTGCATTGGCTCGCAAAATACAGCATTTACTGTCTAAGGAGGAGCCGACCTAGACTAGCCAGCAAAATCCCTCTGTGGCCACTTATTGTTGTATCTCTCTATCTTGAAATCCCTCCTCTCCTGAGGGATAATTTTCATTTTCCCTTTGCTCTGCTGCTGATCTTCCTCAACTCACTTATACTTGTCAATACGATCCATGAGCCGACGAACATTTTTTACTGGTTTCTTGATCAAAGATTTTCTTAAATCGTACTCAATTGGAAGGTCGCCTTGAAAGTGTTAACTGCCACTTCATCAAAGTCACCATCAATCTCGTTGAACGCTTCTCAGTATCTATCCGAGTAAGTTTTCAAGTTTCGCCCTCTCTCATGGTCATGGATAGTAACGAGTCCAGAGGCCGAGGTACTCTGCTACATGTAACAAAACGAGACACGAATGCCATCGTGAGTTCCATGTAGGAATCAATGGAATTTGCCTTCAAGCCATTAAATCATCTCATCGCAACGGGCCCTAAGCTCGAGGGGAACACTTTGCACATCAAGGTTTCGTTCTTTGAATAAACTGCCATGCGTTGGTTAAAATGACTCACGTGCTCCACTGGGTCTGTTCTACCATTGTAAATGGTGAAATTTGGTTGCGTGAAACGGCGAGAAAGCTTTCCTTTCTCGATCCGACGTGTGAAAGGTGATTTAGAAAGTTGATGCAACGCCTTTCCCATGGCGTCATTGCCTAAACCCCTAGAAGGAGGCCTCTCGCTCACTCTATCATAGAGACTTCCCGTTTGACATGAGAAAGTTTCACTAGGAGGAGTCCTCGACCTGGGCTTATAACCACTGCTTTAGGAGTCGTCTGAGGAAGGATCGGATACAGAAGGCGTCCGTTTCTACTTAGCACGACGTAACTTCCTTTTCAACTGGTCAATTTCCCTCTGCATGGCCTTAGTACCACCTTCATGAAAGGTTCGGCTTCCACCCCGTGAGTGATTGCTGGCAGTACGTCCTGTGTGCACACTGCCCTCTCGATCTCCCATTTGCTCTAAATGTTGAAAAGGATCTTCGCGCTGAGACCCTAAAGATTCTACATGGTTTGGACTGGAACCCGCCATCACGTTATCTGTGTCAAAACACAAGAATTCCCATAGACGGCGCCAATTGTAAAGACACAAATCGTGCTGGACCTAAGTTGTTCCTTCGGAACCAGCCCAATGACCCAAAACAATGAATTTATAGAGAGTGGGTTTCGAATCTAGGTTTATAAACGTTGGATAACACAAAAGCTAAATTAGATCACAGAACACATGCATACTCTTTGTACATGGATGAAAACTCTCTTATATATTGATGCCGAGGACAATCTTTGGTGTTTTCCTTACAATTTCTCTCTTGTGTGTGTGTTTTCATTGTTTGCTCCCCCCCCCCCCTCCTTTTTTTTCTTCTTTCGCCTTTTATAGGCCTTTTCTCCCCTTCCTCTTTTCTCCACGTGTAGGTCAAATGCTTCTCTTAGATACTTGTTTCATCATCCCTTTCTACCAAAGTCTTTAGTGGTATGTATAAGACTGAACTCCAATATTCAGGCGTCACTTCTCCATTAATGCGGCGAGAAAGGTAAGTACAGAGCCTTCAATGTGGTAGTAGCAGCCTTTTATTTTATATCTCCTGTTACTTCTCTCTGTCTCATATCCTTGTTTTCTTGGCCTTTGCGTTCAAAGTCTCCAGCATGGATGCCCTTGAGCTGCCAGGCCACTCTTCTTGTTCTCGGCTACCTATGGCCGAGGACGCTACCATCCTCGGACCTCATGCCTTAGTACGTTCTGCCCAGATATGACTTCTGTCTTCTGTCCTGCTACTTCACAGGCGGACCTATCCATGTCTTCGGACTATCCATACCGTTAGGTTGGGCCTTCATCCCCATAAGAGCTTTTGGGCCGGCCCAATGCATATCTTGGGCCCTTTAGCCCTACAACTATTTACCGCATTAGCAGTTTATAAAAATTTTTGTAAAAATGTTTGTATCTCTAGCATTATTCTTTTTACTTTTTTTTTTTTTTATCTTAATCTGAGTCAGAAAATTTTTAAATAGCTGAAAGTCTTTTAGTGAAATGATGGACATTAGGCAAAAAATGACTTGGTCTACCCGGAGGACCTTATAATTTCTCCGACATTTGCGTCTAGCCAAGTTTTTGTTGGAATAAGGAAAAAACGTGGCATTTTGTTTATCTCATACAGTTATAATCATCCGAGTTATATTGATATGTAATGAGCTTTGGAAGATATGCTTTGGTTTCGGAAAATTACCAAATGCGCAAACTCCATATTTATATTTCTCTTTTCTTTATTTTCTTCTTCTTTTCATCCTTACCTCTTGTCTGGACATTGCAACTATGGTTAACACTGAAACAAGTAGAACCATTGTGGGCATCATTGGTTAGTACCTTAAACCTTCACTATACACACACACACAAATTTAATGTTCATGTTCTCAAGAACTTTTTTTATTTCATTTTTGTTAGTGAGTTTTTCGTCTTGTATCATTTAGTTTCACCAGAGTATACTGAGGTTTTGTTCCTATATTCCATTACCATTTTTTTCATTTGTTTCATGGCCATCGCCATTAGGCATATATGATCACACATACAATGAATGGGGATAATCCCTCAAAAATTGTCACTAAGTAGGTAAATTGTAAAGCACTACTGTTGAGAGCAAGCAAAGAGTGCATGATCACATTCTATTTGCACTCTTTCTAGCTTTTCCTTCCAACTAAAAATTCACCTTTAAATTGGCCATATTTAATCTAAATCTTCAAATTGATTCAGTTCAAGTGAAGATCATTTTTCTTCTACTTTTCTATAGCCTCATAAAAAACAATTAAAAAAAAAATTCCATAATAACTTACAAATGGTCCTTTTTGAATTAGTGCTCAGACTAATAAGCGGATTTCAATCTCTATTCTTCTATGCTTTATCCTCAAAGGCAAGATGTTATCCTCTCATTTATTTCATTAATTCACAATTTATCCATGACTATGTTATAATGGGCCAAATTATTGGTTGTTACTTGTTAGTACTGATAAGGTATACTTCCTATTTGCTCAAGGAATTCATTCATTCATCTAAAAAGAACATAAACAACATCATTATTTTGACTATCTTTCCATCTTTCTCTTTGCAAAAAATGTCATCTTTTTTGCCTTATATATCTCTCCCATGTAATCTCTCTCTCTCTCTCTCTCTCTCTCTCTCTCTCATTGATTGTTCCACGTACTTACTAATAGCCTTAGTACTCAACGGATAAATTGCAGCCCAACATTTATCAAAATACACAAGGCAAGAGCAGTGGAAAGCTTTAAGCCTGATCCTTACGTAACAGCAGTACTCAGTTGCTAGTCAAAACGTGTAAGTAAAAATAAATAAATAAATGTCATATATACTCTAACCATTCAAAATTAAGGTTTATGTGCTTAGCATTTTTGAAGTTGCCATGTGATGTGTAAGCTATCTCATATACTATGTATTCAAGGGTTGTTTCATGTGATTTATTATCTAAAAAATAAAATTTAGCTACAAAATTTGTTGTAGCCTAAAATTACAACCTTACTAAATATTATTAACAGTACTACATATTACGAAAATTTAACCAGTGGATTACATGTTCTTTACTCTTTTAATACATATGTCAAATTTTGTGACTATATTATTTATAAAATTATATAAATTTTCTGCATTATTTTAAACTACAAAACTTACAATTTAAACAATTTATTGATAACGTAGCTATTGATCTTTAATTTTCTAGAAATTTTGCAAGCATGAAAGATATAAAAAGATAATATAATCCAATGATTGATTTATCAAAATTTACCTCCAATAAAAAGATATTAAATAATGTTATAGCCTTAAAATACAACAAATTTTGTAACTAAATTTTGTCTTTATCTAAACACATTTTTATTTTGTTATATTTGCAATTTCAGCGGAAGATCATCATTGCTCTTGTGATTGAAACCATCTTCTTTGTCCTCGTAGTTGTTCTTACCCTGCAACTTTTCCATACAACAAAAGATAGATCCACCATTGTCGGGGTATTAAGCATTATCCTCAATATATTAATGTATGCTTCCCCCCTAACTGTCATGGTATGTATATTGTTACCTCAGTTGCAAAACTTAAGTTAGTTAATTATACGTTGTTTTTTATTTTCAGTTAAACTCAACTATGTGGTTGAATTGCATTGTTTTCCGGGAAGATAACATTGTATATATTGTATTAATTACTCGGCACAATTATACGGTTGAATTTTATTAAGAAACTTAAGATATAAAAAATAACAAATTTGTACCTGTCAGTTCTAATTAGCACGGTTGAATAAGAGATTTGAAGTTCAATCCCCACCTATATCAAAAACTGATTGATGTCTTAATCTGATGATAAAAAAATATTATCAATAACGGACACTTAAAATTTACTTATAAATATTTGTACTTTAATTATTGGTAATTATATTTGTTCATGAAAATTTGCACCATTTTTTTTCTTCTTTTGGCGGGGTAGGGTAATTAGAACAAAAAGTGTGAAGTACATGCCATTCTTTATCTCACTCACTTACTTCTGCAATGGAGTAATTTGGGTGATCTATGCGATCCTCAAATTCGATGTCTTCATCTTGGAAACTCCATAGACTACGAATGCGTTTAAGATTACGTATTTCTTGGTTGATTCAGTTATAAAAAATATTACTGCATTATTGAATTTAATCTAGTGTGGTACAGTGTTTATTACTTATCCCAAAAAAAATAGTGGTGTTTTAGTAATGGAACATCACATTCTTTTGCTATAATCCGTAGAGTTTAAAGAATATGAGAGCAAAAAAAAAAATCTATCTTGCTTGAGACTTTTTATTTTGTTTAATAAGATGGATTATTGTTTTTTCTAAACGTAATTTTCTAGTTTTAGACTGCATTTTTACAAAACTAATGTGTTTTCTTGGTGAATATTTCCAATTATAATGAAAGGCTTTATGTACTATCAATTGCTAAGGAGTTTTCAAAGGCTTTGAGCCTTTGAGCACCATTAGCATACAAATACAATTAAAACTAACTTCTTTTCTTTCTTTATTTTTTCCAAATTTATATTTTTGCTAGGTTCCCAATATATAGTTGTGGAACGGTTCTAGGTTTGATGCAGCTCATTTTATATGCAAGCTACTACAAGTCGACCCAATGGGACCTAACACTACGTGAGCTTCAATTGGGAAATGCATAAACCATAACACTGCTAATTCTTGTTAAATTTTTGGACCTGCGCTCACTTTTTTTTCGTGTGCATGGATGTGATTTTACACTCCTTCAAATCAGAGAAAAAGATCCACACCAAAAAAAAAAAATATATATATATATATATATATATATATATGTGTGTGTGTGTGGTGGGTCTCTGACAAGGATGGAGCCAGAGGAGGACGAGAAGGGGCAAGTGCCCCCCGATCTCCCCAAAAACCCCTATATATCATATTTATAAGGGTCTGGGGGCATACATTAACCATCCATAATATGAAACTTTTTATGAAAATTTGTAAGAAATCGGTTATTTATTTTGCATTTTTCTATAAAAAATTTTCTAAAATGGTTTGCTAACATATGCCCTTAGGACATACGTTAGTAAAATCCTACTTATAAAGTATTTTGCCCCCCTGACAAAATTTTTCTATCTCAACTTTGCCCCTAGCATAAATAAGAAGATTTCTCTACTTCTAAACGAAAGTTGTCTAATAGTCCGTATAAGTACATATCACATTTTCGTTTTTTTTCCAATGAAAACAAAGTTCCATGGCCCCACATAAGACTAAAATTATTGTCCTTTGTTGTGAAATTTTAAAATACTTGCAAGTGCACGAACCGTACTAAGTATAACTTGACAAGAACGGATGGAACCCACGGGAACTTGAATGAACGTAGGAAAATTAATTAAACTTTAACCAAATTAATCCTAATCTATTTTAATAAAAATTGGTTGTTTTGAAATTAAATAAACTAAGCAAAGATATTAAATAAAGCAGTAAAGAGATTAAACAATCTAAAAAAGGAATTAAGATTGTAGAATCCACCTTGTTAATTCATATCAGAATATATTCATGATCATTAATTTTTCCCAACCCACTGTACGGTAATCTAGAAATCAATCTTGTTATCATTAAAAATATTATCATTAAAACTTTTGTTTAAAAATCTAAAGTATGTTCTTCTTCACTTCCAAGATATAAAATTAAATCATCAATTGTATCCATTGATAAACAAATCACAAGAGATATCTAATTTTAAAATCAAACAATCATAATCCAAGCATTCAATTAATTAAAATAAATCTTAAATCATGAAAAAAATATGACTAAACTTATATCTAGAATCTTATTTTAGTCAATTGATGTGAAGCAGGAACAATTTAAATCATTAAAGAACAACTACTGTGCGAAAAATTAAATCACATAAATAATACTACTAATTACTCATAGTAATTGAAATAAAATTCAAAAATAAAATACTAAATATTAAACTAGACATGCGGCTGACCTAAAGTATTATATAAGAGAAGTCACTCCTAATACAATTCAGACTCGCCTTCTTAGAGCATCCACTACTGGAAATTCCATCTTATCATATTTTACCATTCCAAAAAGCTACTTTATCAATTATACAATACCATTTTACAATACACTCAACATCTCAAAACTCTATTATTTTACCATTTTATTAAAATATTATTTTTTTAATCTTTCTTTATTATTTCTTTTCAACATCCTGCCAATCAGAACCACCAAAAACCATATCCTGCAAATCAAAACAGCAACAAAAAAAAAAACCACATCCAGTGGGTAGCAACCAACCCCAGTAACCTGCAACCAAACCGGCAAAGAAGAGTCTCTACCACCAACCCCAGCAACTTGCAACTAGCCATTGCCAGCCACCACCACTGGTGGCAAAAAAACCCACAAAACCTCAACTACCGTGAACCCTCTATGACCCATTCCAAACGCACCTGAGACCCACAGCCACACCCATACCCATCTGCAACCCACGAATTGAAACCTCACCTGAGACCCACCTGAAACCCACAGCCACACCACCTGAGACCCACCCACCATACCAAAACCTAGCAAGCCACAAATCACAAAACTGACAATCCGATCTCACCTCACAAATCATAAAAGTGGCAACCTAAACCCCACGAATCCAATCTCACCTCCAATGCCCACGAATCCGATCTCCATGCCGATGCCCATAAATCCAAAATATTATTTGCTTATACCATTCAACTTCTCTAGCATGTTGGGTTTATGGGATGAGTGAATCGGTAAAGGGATTTAGGGATGGGTGAGGATGAATCGACAGAGGCTTGGTGTTGGATTTATGAGATGAGTGAAAGGTAAAGGGATTTGGGGATGGGTGAGAGTGAATCGGCAGAGGCTTGGTGTTAGAGAAGCTTGACAATGGCGAGAGAGAGAGAGGGGATGGAGAGAGCAAAAACTTGGTACGAGAGAGAGAGAGAGAGAGAGAGAGAGAGAGGGGTTTGAACGGATTAAACAATAGTATTGTGTTTTGGCATAACGCTACGGTACCATCTCACCTTTGAGATGGTACCGTAACACTATGCCAAAAAAATTTGGCCTTTACCAGTTTTACACTTCCAATTGCTATCTTGGTTTTGGGCTTGAATGTTAAATGTGACTTACATTCGGCATATTGCAAACCCACTGTAGATGCTCTAACATTGCTTTGATTTGCTCCTTTATAATCCATCACATGCGGCTGACCTAAAGCCTTAGTAATACAATCCCAACGTGGCCCATTGCAAGAACTCCCAAGTACGTGTTTTGGTGAAGAAATCAAGTGGCCCACGTCAAGCCCATCTGTATATCAACCACGAAAACAAGCCCTTAATTTCTTCTTATCTACTTTTCTTCACCACGTCAGATTAACATTAGTCCCACTCTTCTTATTTTTCTTTTTCTTTCCTTCACTCCTTGTTGGACTTGCCCAGCCTGCTTTTATTTTTTATTTTTTATTTTTATCTTTGCTTGCTTCACTTCATGCTTGGGCTGGATCTCTCAAATTGGCTTCACTTAAGTGATCATTATTCTGCCTCAAATAAAGCCCATTAGCATGTAAATCCTTTATCACCTATAAGACAAAAATAATAGATAATCAGTTACAAAATAACATGAAAATAATGCTAAATATGCAAATATGAGAGTACCATATTGTCTGTATTTCATGAACATCATCCTTTAATTTGACAGGTTTCCAAAGTATTAACAGTAAATAAAAAATTTATACAATTTTTTTTCACAACAAATTTCATAATTGTCAGAGCAAGATTATATAGTATATACAGTATTTTTCACAATAAATTTCACAATTGTTAAACATTCAATTTTCATTTATGCCTACCACTTACGTTACTTTATTGTCTACCAGTTATATAATTCTCAATGTCAACTTGTGATAATACTTTCCTCTTGGTAGGTTCTACATGATCATTATTTTTTATTTAAAAAATAGCCTACTCATATTCATTTATAGCACTAAAACCTAGACTCCACTCTTTTTCTTATTCTTTTAGTTTTTAATTTTTTTTCAATCTTGTTTTTGATATGATCCAAATTTTAACGGCTTAAAAGAATAGAGAAAAAATATTGAATTCAACATTATTTTTTAATGGTATTCAAGGTGACAAGGATACAAAATTGCTAGTATGTAGTTATACTCTTAACACTTTTACAATAATTTATTTTAAGAAATCAAATTGATTATTTAAACTCTATTTATTTAGATTAATCTCTAAATTACATTAATATATATTTGTGTATTTAGTTTGCTATTAATATCAATTAATTTTTTTAGATTAATTTTTCTTTCAATTTGCCCCCTCTAAATTGAATTTCTGGCTCCACCATTGGTCTCTGATCTCGGCAGCATATAATATAATAGTACTAGTCAAAGCTTGCAATTTATCCTTAACAAAAATCCTAATCTCAAATTAATCGTCTTGATTAAAAAGAAACATAAAAAATAGGATTTTTTTTTCTCTTTAAAGATTTGATAACTGTGATTAATAGGATTAGATTTTTGGGGGACGAGGGGAGGTGAAACTGCCCATTGTTTTTATTTTTGAAAATATCATGTTGTAAGAGATAAGTGAATGATGTAAACATAAGAAAAATACTTAGAGAATATAAATTTGTATTAAAAATGTAGACCAATACGTAGCAAGTATATCAGCATGCATGTATTTCTCTTTATTCAGTATTGTGAATTTCATAATATAAGACAAGCAAGCATGGTTATGTCTCTACCTTGCCAATGGTCATCTGTAATGTGTCTTTTATTTATTACCATTGGATGAGTAATGTTTTTAGTTTGTTATGGTTGATTCAAATGTGTGTGTGTGTGTGTGTGTGTATATATATATATATATATATATGCGTTTCATATATACCATTTAATTTTGTCCATGCATAAAGATCAAAGTTATCAAACCCCCCAAGAAATGATTTCTAATTCCATCCTTTAAGACAAGAAACTTTGGAAATAAAAGTAAAGCTTGGAAATAAAAAAGTAAAAGCTTAAATCTACTTGTTGAAAGTCAGCAAAATTCATAAAACATGACCTAAATTTTGGAAATACTAACACCACACAGTTCAAACCTCAAACTATAAAAACATACCATTGCCACCTCAATTATGACAATCCTTGCAAATAACATCCCACCATTTATTTGAATTCTCTCCCTTTAAAGTTCTAAAGTTCTATCCATGCTGTACATTTGCATGGTTCAGATTTTATTTTCTAAATATAGTCGTACACAAATTTTTTGATTATTTCAATAATTTCTTTTATACTACATCTAAAATTGGTCCAACAAATCCAAAAAGATTGCTCAATACGCTTTGATATATTATGCTTATCATATCTATAGGCTTGGATATTACCTTTTCATTCAACAAGGATTTTCCACAACTAGAGGGGGACAGAACGGACAAAAGTGGACTGAACAGATTGAATGGACTGAAATGGATCAAACGGAACGTAAAGGACTGAAAAGACCAAAGTAGACACAATTATCAATCCAAATCAAAGCAAATTATTGACTCACTCCCAATTCTTAAAGGCATCATGCAAATAGGTCAAGTTCTCACTTATAAAATGCATAATACAAACAGTAAAGTAGATGTAGGTCAAGATTAGACAAGTATGAACATTCGTATACCTATTTCCTCATAAACAAAATGCACAAGACAAAACAAGTATTAAGCAGGATGTAAAAATGGTCAGGAATTATCAAATGATGATGCTTTTAGAAAACTAAACTATGAATCCCTTGACTAGAACTTACATGAATGCAACCTTTGACAACAACACGACAGCGAAAAGCCGGTGGTAGTTCCCCATGACCATAACTTGGATACATAAAAGCCCCAAGTGCATTTGGAAACCTGAGAGGGACAAGAACCATAAAAGCACATACTTGTGATACCTTGCTTCTTAAAATAAAAACCAACCAAACATTCTTGATTCAAGGATGCAAACAAGAAACATAATGCTCTAGTGATACAGTCAAGACAGTAAAGCCCCAAAACCATCCATTATCCAGAAAAAGATTACATTCACCTGATGAACCTATTCACACCATTTTACTTTAACAACGTCTCAAGAAATTCATAATCCAGACAAGCAACACAGTTACCGGCAGCGGTATCATCAACATTACACTAGTAGTAGGCGGGTAGCAACAAGCAAATAGTATTACGTAAGTCAATACAAAACAAAGACGAAATAAACTACCTGCCAACCGATGAGTTGTAGAGAGCTAAACAATCTATACCATCGTTTGTCTTAAGTACATCTTCACAAACCTCCACGTTGTCCTGATCACAATCAGCCATTGCTATAGCATACAGAATAATCTTGGAGGAGGAAAAGATGTAGAAGTTCTCAGTACTGAACCAAAACCACACAAACTATTTCAGTCTTCAAACCCATCTTAGCTTCTATTTCTATTTTAGTTGTGCTTCTATCCATTTTTTATTCATTCTCTCAATTTCTTGCTGTGCCTTTTTATGAACTGGACCAACCTCCCCCCAACCTCCCATCCCCAACAAAGAAACAATCCATACTAGCTTATTTATGGGTTCCATTCTTATCATCCCTCAAAAAATTGAAAAGAGATTGTCAAGTGCGGTATACAGAACTGACAATCAAACAATTTATCTCATCAACCATTATTCTGGTAAAACAGTAGAGAATATAAATAATTAGATAACCAAAATAAACAACCTTCTTTAAAGGGGAAAAGAATATTAAGAATATGTTAATAACAAATAAACTGACTAGCAGGGTGATCAATATACTGGATCAAAAGAAATTGTAAGCCTCTTCCCCGAGAACATACTGCATTGTGCTAATATATGACAAGGAACTAGATCAACTATCTCAATGGACAGCAACAATTCAGTTCTAAATAGAGGAAAACGAAAATAGCAAAAAGAAACAAAGAAATATGCAAATCATAGAGAAAGAATGCATTTCTCACCACAGAAGCTGCCTCCAGTGCTCCATCAGCAGTTGAAAAAGTCACATACTTTAGTCCATTTTCTTTCATAAATTTAGGACCTAGCTGTGCAGAAGGATAGGGCCAAAACTGAGACTGTTACAAAAATAAAATAAATAAACTGAAATTTTCATAATATAATAAAATGAAACACAGATCATACGTAGGTGAATCCAGTAGCGACTTGCAGAGGCTTTTCAGCAGTCCATTGAGGCATTTGTGCTAGCTATTTTTAGAGAATTTATGTTCTCAAAAATCGCATATTTGGGAATCTGAAAGGGCAAAGGATATACCAAGATTGTTGAGATCGGTGATATACCAAAATTATTAACAGTAAAATTTATGAGATAAGCAGTAAGTTTCAGTTAGCTATCTGCGAGAACAACTAACAGCCAGTGATAAATGGCAGTCCCCATACTCAAAAGCATCATGAACAAGAATAAGATCTTCATTCCCCTGACAGCAGGAACAAAAATGATGAACTTTTAATGGTAATGCACTTCCTCATACCAATCCTTGATAAGAAACAAGAACTCTTTTTTCTTTTCTTTTTTATAAGCAATAGAATTTCATTAAAAAAAAAGGTGCAAAAATAAAAGCACTATAGTACACGGTGTACACAAGAAACAAGGAAATTTTGCTAGTTAAATTTTATAACGAGTCCATGATCTGCTGCTAATTGCAACTCTTCCCTTTGATAAAAGTATCAGACCCTTTACTAACAATCCACCTCTATGAGTATGGCAGAGCATCTACCAGCCAATGACAGGATGGCCATTGCATTTATATGTCTGTAACCCCCAATATGGAGGGTCTTGGAAGCATTCTGCCTATTTTCCAAGGTGAAAACAACGTGCACAAGTTTTTATTAAGGTAATGACAGAGAAGAATGCTTAACATAATTAGAGTGTTCATTGGATGCATGTGTGTGTTTAAGAGATTAAATTCTTCCCTGAAGCAAATCTTACAATTTTCCTCTGGGTTCTAAGCCATGATTGAGTATCTAACCCCTTTTTTTATGAATAAGCAAATTTTAATTTCAAGGAAATACATCAGATCAGTACAAAGACACTACAGAAGCACAGCTGGAACAGCCAGAAACACTATAAAAAACACAGTAGCACATAGCAGAGAGCAAAAGAAAGTGACAAAGCATCCTTGAGTATCTAACCTTATGGGCATTTTGAATTACTCCAGTTAGTAACATTGAGTACTCGACTTAATAGGCAATCTAAATAAATTTAGTAACATTGAGTATCCAATCTTAATGATTTATAGATCATTGATTGATTTGATTCTGAATATGTCATAAACTAGGTTAGGATCAAACATCCAATACAAACCTAAAGTTCAATTTTTTTTATTTAATATATATATATATATACACACACACATACTTGTGCACACTCTACAAGCATTTTCCTTATCAAAGTAAAGGATACTTCTTCAAACACATGGCCTTCAAACTAAAACACAGAGAGAGAGAGAGAGAGAGAGAGAAAGAAACTTCTAAATGAATATACCAGTAGGAAAATTACTCTTAAGGCAGAAAGGGGAAGGCATTTCAGTTTTTACTTTTCAACTTTTAAAGCAAACTATTGTCACCATGCCTATATGTAAACATCAAACGAACACCCAGGGACCCAATTACCCAAATAATGAACCAGAAACAGTTCATAACTTAATGCTTACCTGGCCTTATTCACTGACTGTATCAAAACCCACAATACTAAGGTCTAGATCCCCAGATACCAATTTCCAACTATGTCTTTTGACCACTGAAACCAAACTTCCAAATTGGCAAGCTTAAAAACACATGGGTATTAAAAAATTTGGCTACAGAATGTATCTAGGATTAACTATTTATATTATTGGTCAGTCACACAGGCATCTAATGGGCTTGAACCCAAGAAGTGCCATTATAATTGACTGACCTCTGAATTATTGGAGCACACAATAGCACAAACATGCCACAATTTTTTTTTAAACTTCCTGTACATCTCATTTCCATTTTTAGTTTTTCAAGCAACTCATACAAATTAATTCAAGCAATATGACACATACCCCACTGGACATGCCCAAAGACGCTAGGTCATATTACTGCATTGGTGTGAGGAACCTAGAGGTTCCTAATGGGGATGAGTATGAATTGTAGGGGGATTGATGGAAATTGTAGGGAAATTAACTTAATTCGAGGTAGTCACCCTCCATAGAGAAAGAGAGAGATTCAAAGAGAGAGAGGTAGATGCACTAATGCACTAACAAGTTGGTTTATTCTTCAATTGATATCTAATGTTGAATTACAAGCATGTATTTATAGGAGACTAGCTCTACTGTCATTGGCCCACATGGCTCGAGATAATTGGCTAGTTAATTCAACATGTGTTCTATGAATTAAGCCATGTGTTAAAGGAGCTACATGGAATTAAGCCATGTGTTAAATGAGCTACATGTGCTCAAATCCTAACTAATCTCAACTACCTAACTAACTAACTACCTAACTAAAGAGATTACAACAATTATTTCATATTCTTAACATTTCCCTCCCCTTGAAAACACCTTGCCCACAAGGTGTTGTCATTGAGTGACCTTCATTAGGGGAAACCGGCCACTAATCCAATACACCAAAGCATCTTGACCATCGAAAACATCAAATATTTCCAAGCATTTGACCACAGCCCAAAATAGAGTAGCATAATCTGAAAAACCAGCAGACTTAATACCAGCACTCGTTGAAAATCCACATCGTGCTTCAATGTTGTCTTCCGCATCAAACAATGAGTTGTAGCAACAACCAATGTGAACAGTCGCATTAACTTCTTTGCATTCCAATTGCACAGCACATGTAGATTCACCGTAATAATATTGCCACGTTGACCCTGTAAAAATTGAATTGCGTTGCCACCTTTGCTTTCCTTGTGTTGATAATATTGTGAATAATGTTGTTTCTAAAGACAATTCTCGATGCCCTTCCACGTGCTCCAGCCTAAGGAAACCAAGACTTCCATCATTCGCAAGATACATGTCATTATATGGAAAAGCAATGCTAGCATTGGAACCTTGGCACTTCCCACTGTTGCCACCAAGAACATGAATGTGACCAGGATGATCCTTTAAAACTACTTCTCCGATGGAACCCATCTACATTAACACATGTTCATCCATGTGCTCAATTTCAAGACCAATAAACCGTGAACCAAATGACACATCTTCACTGTCAAGGACAGTTTTTGTTGATTCAACAACCTGAAACCGTGAACCAAATGACACATCTTCACTGTCAAGGACAGTTTTTGTTGATTCAACAACCTGAAACTTGTCACTTGTTCCTTCAAGAAGCTGTAACTCTTCTTCGGACATAATCTCAAGATCCTCCTGCACTATTGAAAGTTCTTCCTTCATGGCCTCCTGCACTATTGAAAGTTCTTCCTTCATGGCCATGTTAGATTCATCCAAGGCCTTCAACTTCTCTGAAATAGTCTTGCTAGATTCTGTCAAGGCCTTAGCCTTCTCCAAAACTTCATTCACCATTCGTTGTAAATCTTTCAAGATTTCTTGCCGGTTTGATTCACCCGTCTCAAGATCAACGGCTCTGATACCACTTGTTAGGAACCTAGAGGTTCCTAATGGGGATGAGTATGAATTGTAGGGGGATTGATGGAAATTGTAGGGAAATTGACTTAATTCGAGGTAGTCACCCTCCATAGAGAAAGAGAGAGATTCAGAGAGAGAGAGGTAGATGCACTAATGCACTAACAAGTTGGTTTATTCTTCAATTGATATCTAATGTTGAATTACAAGCATGTATTTATAGGAGACTAGCTCTACTGTCATTGGCCCACATGGCTCGAGATAATTGGCTAGTTAATTCAACATGTGCTCTATGAATTAAGCCATGTGTTAAAGGAGCTACATGGAATTAAGCCATGTGTTAAATGAGCTACATGGAATTAAGCCATGTGTTAAATTAGCTACATGTGCTCAAATCCTAACTAATCTCAACTACCTAACTAACTAACTACCTAATTAAAGAGATTACAACAATTATTTCATATTCCTAACAATTGGGCAACATTATATTCTGAGCAAACATCTAAGAATTTTTCATATATAGATTATTTTTTTCTTACTTCATTTATTTATAAACTAAACCAAACACACTAAACATGGCTAAAGTTGGGCTTGACTCAAGTCAGATTAATATGACACTAGTAACTGCTGCTGCTTGCCGTTAAAACGAAGGGAAAATCAACTGGGAATGCAATCTAATCATTCTTTCATCAAACAGCAGTCATAGAAGTTTAATCAATAAACTTTCCACATAGAACCTAAAAATTCAAGCTTTACTTACTATTTTTCATCCAAATTCCAAATAGCAATATCAAACCAGAATGTACAAATCAATCCCAAAATCCTCTCCAATACATCATTCTTTTCCTACAATTTTTAGACAACCAAACAGATTCTCAAATGAATCAAAGAAATTTAATAGAACTCAAATTTCAGCACAAGTTAACGGTTAGGGATTCGAGCTAGAAAATTTACCAATTGAAAGCACCAACAATAAAATTATAAATAGATAGTGTACCTAGAAACTGAAAACATGGCTGTGATGTATGAAACAAGCTCCGTAGACCTAACAATAATACAAACAAAAATTTATTCAAAAATAAATAAAAATTTCCACAATGATTTAGAAATGCATTTTTGAAAATCAACGTTTATAGATAGAGTGTACCTTTCGATAGCTTCGTCGACGAAGCGTTGAAAGCCATTGGGAGATTTCAGATGATCGAAGCCGTAGAGGCCGGTGGAGGCTCCGCTTTGACGTGGAGCGACGACGGAGGTGTGGTAATGTCGGGTCCGGGTAGGATCCGAATTACTAGATCCGATAAATGGTTTGCGACGGAGATTTGGTGCGATTCTAAGGATTAGGTGCCACATGATGGTTCTGTTAGTGGTTGAGAGCGTAAGCGAGAGCAAGAGCGGGGTATAGAGCAAGAGAGAGGGAGCGATTGAATTCTGTTTGGTTGCCTAGAAAATAACAAGAAAATTGACCTATGAAAGAGAGTACAATAGAGAGAGAGTGAGAACGAGATACAGCCCGAGGGAGAGGGAGTGATCGTAGGGTAAATATATAAAAGCTCCGTGTTTTTATTTTCCGCATTTATAAATAATATTTAGGATTGGTTAGATAAAGCTGAAAATGAAAAACTAAAAATTGAAAACATAATAATTTTTAATTAGGTAAATAATAAGGTAGGACTTATTTTTAATAAAAATGTTGTTAAAAAATAAGCTTTGTGAGTTCTGTAATTAGTGCACGTATTCATTAACGTGCAAAAAAGTTAAAAATCACGGCTAAAAAAAAAAAATGCACGAAACACCAACTTAACACTGTTCATAAGCCTAATACGTTGTTCATAGACAATGAACAGTGCAAGATGCATTGTCCAAAAAAAAAGACTAAAACGCCAATTCAGCAAAACGTGAACGCACGGAACGCAATCCAAACATTACCTTAGGTAATTTCATTTTTTCAACATTCATCCAAAATTAGCACTACTTAATTACTTGGCATATGAATTTTTCACCACTTATTTCAACAGTTATGCCAACTATGGAAATATATATGTAAATTTGTCTCCACTTATTTCAATAGTTATCTCAACCGTAGAAATATATATGTGAATTTTTCAATAATTGAGTGCAAATGTAGAAAGTAAAGGCTATTATCAACATTTTTTAGTGACTATAGATAAAAATATATTGAAAAAGCTCATGTTTGTTCTAGTGCATGGGGCTTGAGGATTTGGTCACGAGGGAGGTAGAAGAAGAGGGAATAAGAGAAAGGAAGGAGAGAGGTCATGTGAGGTGATAGATGGGGAGCTTATGCACCACACGCATATATATCTAAATTATATATCTGAGGATTCTCCTCTTTTAACTGGACTTTTATGTGTTTCAAAAATACTCTAATTAATGAAGTGCAACTTCATTTAGAAATAGAGTCATAAATGTTAAATAACAAATTTCATTTCGAAATAAAAAAGAGAATTCCTAAAATTTAGAATTTTTCTCCTTTTACATTCAAAAAAGAAATTACAGTTACTGCTTATTTCTAAATTTTATCATTTTTATTTGTCAGAAGCTAGTGTGTGTGTGTATATATATATATATATATATATATATATATATATAAAGAAAAACTTGGGATGTTACATTAATTGTCTTTCGATATCAGATATGTTATGTTCTATGTCTATCTAAAGTATTGTTATTTATTGCTGTAAAAGTTTTGGGCGTAAGCTGCGTCAATTCTTGCATTGCTAGATTTCATTAGATGGATATAGATAACTAGATATATTTCTTGTAATTTTTCAGTCATTTACTCTGACTTTCTTACTTCGTTACTCCATTTTCTTGGGCCTTTTATATTGAAACCCATTAAAAGATTAATAAAATACAAGTTAATTCGTTGCTATAGGCTATGGGACTTACCGGGTTGATCATCCAGTGATGGCAAAAATGATAATAAAAATAATGGATGCTATTCCACAAGAGTACAAGAAATTAAATTATCATTCTAGTAGTATAATAAGAATTATTAAATTATTTAAATAAGCCACATTATTATGAAATATGTCATATAACTTCATAGCACACATTATAACTATTAAATAAGTTAACTCAAAGCACGTATGGATGATCATTTAAATCCTTGTATAAGGAGTTGGAGGAATTTTTTTTAAACTGGTTTAAAGAAAAATTATATTCTTTATAAAAGGAAAGTGTATGTGATCAAAACAAATGAATTCCAAATATGGGGCCTTTTTTAGGGGCATTGTAGCAACTAAAGCCTCGGTTAGGACTACACTGAATATGTTCGTGATTCCTAAGAGAATGTTTGGAAGGAAGGGAGTTTGATAGAAAATGCACAAAACAACCTTTTCCAAACTGTAGAGTCAGAAGACTTATATAAATTCCCCACCCCCCACCCCCCCCCTTCTTTTGGTAGGCGTTAGAACTTTTTGATATAACCTGTACACCTTGATCATGATAGACTTGATTACTATAAAATCTCAACAAAGGTTTTCTCTTTTGATCACTTATAAGTAGCGGAAAATTGTGTTCCTCAAAGGCCAGATTGGATGGAGGGAGAGGGAGGTGGAGTAGAGGGGAGACTGAAATTAAGGGTCAGAATAGATAAGCCCTGCAGGCTTCTCTTAGCTTCTGCAGCAACCGGTGATTATCATGCCTAGTGTGCTTTAATTGTGAACATCTCAATAAACAGGTATCTTTCTACTGCTCTAATCTTGGTAACATCAGTCACTCTCTTCCCTTTAAATTCTTTTCCACTTACACTTTCATGATCAATATCAAACACTGAGGTTCTGAGCCGTTCAAATGTTGTTGGTTTCTCAATTGTTGTTCATTTCAGCTCAAGTTCCTCATCCTACTTTATGATAGATTCTCCACCAGAATTGACAGTTGAAACATGGTTTTGAAATGTTGATGGGAAGCTTCTTCCAATTGTTGTTAGCTCCAATTTTTGGATTGATAAGCTGTTTATTTTTCCTTGGTCTTCACTGAGGTTGTCTATAACGATACTTGTAGACAAGTATTTCTAATAACTCAAAAACAGAAAGAAAAAAAAAATACTGATTCTTTGATTTGACTAGCAGCAACTTCCCAGACACTTCTTGATTCCAAGTTGTTAGGGAATGTAATATAAAATAGTAGATGTTGGGATTGTCTAATTGCAAAAAGGGACAACTAACTTCTTGGAGATGCTATTTGCTTTATGTCAAGGTAGTCACCCTCTATTTAGAGACAAATAATTGCACAATGGCAAAAATTTCATTATTATTCAAGGTGATACAAAGAGGGATTATATGGATCTATTTATAGATAACTAGCCCTAATTTAATTGAATAAGAATCCCATATACTCTTACTAATATCCCATTTTTCAGTACGGTCTGATTATGCATTAACATCGAGGTCAGAGTATATCATACCAGGATCTATCAAAAGCTGTTTATTTTTATGACTTGAAAGTACCTAATTTGACAAGAAGAGTAGATAACCTTCTCTATAGTAGTAAAAGTTAGAACTCAATTTCTCGTTCTCTTTCAGATCTGAGAAACTAATCTCTAGGAGAAGTTAGAACTTAAGGTGCTGGTCACTAGCCTGTGGGCAATTTAGAATTTTAGACTCGTGGAACTTGGGAGTAGGAAAGTGACTGTGGATAAAGGGTTTTGAAACCACTAGTGTTCCAGCTTTTTCCAGTTATAGTTTTGCATCCAAATCTGAATCTAAGCACAATTCACGAAGAGGCTAGGTTGGTAGGACATGGCAGTGAGAAACCAAAAGCGATGCAAATCCAAATATGAATATACTAAGCAGCAAACCCGTATATGTAACAATCATATCAAGCACAAAATCTTACAAATAAAAATGTAAACCCAACGAAACCACGCCATATTCATCAATCATTACAAATTTACAACACGTAAACACAATTCATAACTGAACAAGAACAATAAACTGTAACAATACACCTAATAGAAGTTGCAACCTTATCCATTAGGGTTAGGTATTTAAAAACCTAACTAAATTATATCAGAGCGGGGAATTATAACTTACAAGAAATCCATAATTATGAATCGCACCAGAATCAGAAGTTCCACGTGGAGCTGACAGAGGCTAAGCCAAAGCCTCAGTCGTTCATTTATTCAGGGATAGACGGAAGTTCAATAGTTATATGGGTCTCGGATTTGCGCCGCCAATTCCATAGCTTAACAATGAGAGTAACAACGAGAATCAGGAGGATAACTATCGCTGTAGCGACTTTGATATGCATGAGAAGCCATTCTTCAGTACTGTTACCAACAACAACAATAACGGCAAGAACAACAACAACAACAACATCAACAACAAAAATGGGTATAAAAAATTGGGAAAGTCCCATAAAAAGAAAACTTGTGGTATATTATTACCTTTTCAGAGTCGAGGTCGGAGGAGGAGGAGTAGACTGAGACCAAAAGAACTGTGGCGGTGGAAGAGGAGGAGGAGACTGAGACCAAAAGAACTGTGGCGGGGGAGGCTGAGATCCCATCGATGTGCTACTGCTTCCTTTTTTTGGTGAAGAGGGAAAGGAGATTGTTAGGGCTTTTTGGAAAACGATAGATTGGTGGTGGGGACGTTATGTAAGTTTTCTATGTTCGCTATGTACAGTGGTGGGGACGTTATATTTTGGGTTTTATGGAAAGTGGTTGGGTCGTCATTTTGGCGTATTATATGTTCACTTCTTTCAGGAACACCTATGTTCTTCACTTTGGTTCATCGTTTGAGGTTTAACTAAAGCATGAATATGGATTGCGTGGTGGGATGGGAGTATGGAAAAACCTAGGAAAGAGAGAGAGAGAGAAGAGCTGAAGAAGTCCCAAAGAATAGTGGTTTGGCACGTGCCACTATCTCCTATCAATGTGTGTGTTGCTGTGTGCATGTTAGCTGAGAGAGAGTGCATGTTACCGTCCCCTGTGTGTGAGTGAGTTTAACACTCTCCCAGCTGGGCTCGCATGTGTGTGCGTAACGAGTGTTACACTCTCTTAGCGAGGTTTAGATGTTAACCGTTAACTTGTTTATTTATTTTGTTTCTTGTACAGGGGTCAAAAAGGAGATCAAAGTTGTTCATGGAAACTATTAGATACCAGATGACTGATGCATTGTTTTATGCTTGTCTAACCTACTCTTTTTCCTCTTCGTTTTTTGGTGAGGTTCCTGACCTGTCTAATTCTTGTGTGTGCATATATGAAGGTGTCCAAACTACATAAAAATTGGATTATGTCTATATTTAGACATTTGCAATTCACACCGGAACTAGACACAATCTAACATCATTTGCTTTAAATTTTGTCAAACAAAGACATATTTCAAAACTCTAACACAAAAAACCTTTCCATTTTTTTTTAAGGATCACAAGCTCAGTTGCCTACCCATCATTCAACACCAGTAGACCTACCAAACGGGTCAGGTGAAGCAACTTAAGTTCGAGTCGGTCAAGTATGGGTCAAATGAAGTTTGGCACAAAAACTTTTATATATATATATAAACCAAAGCTTTTGGAGCTCTTACAATTTTTTACATTACCATTATTTTTTTATTTTTTTTTTTAGATTATTTTTATTTTAAGTTTTATATCTTATATATTTATTTTTTTTCTTCAACGTGTAATTATCTTATCAAGTGTTATAATAATTTACTTTAAGTAAAACTGTATTAGATATATGATTCAAGACCATAAAAATTCCACTTCAATTAAAATTTTATAACAAAAATTTTAACAAATATAAACCCCTACCAAGGTCACTCAAATTTTCACAAAAAAAAATACACACAGCAAATTGAAGATTTTGCAACATTGTAACGCTGTATCCATGGAGTTGCTCAGAGTAAATGCCGAGGTAAGGACATGTTGCCATCTTTTATGCTCTAACTCTCTATGTTACTGCTTTATAATATTGTTATTATTGTGACTTATGAGCGAATTTATTAATATGAAAAATCTACATGTGAAAATTTTGATTGTAAAAATTTGTTTTTACAATTAAAACATTAGATTTTATTGTAATTTTGATTTAATAATTAACAATTTCATCAATCAAATTTTCTCTAACGTTGTTGCAATTTGTACTACTATGTATGTTATATATATATATAGAACCCTAATATGATCTTGAAAAAACCACTCTATAAAAAAAAAAAAAAAATTGTCATCAATAACAAGAAGAAGAGCTTATTCCTAACCATCAAAACCACAAATTTTCTGTCATCAATAATCAATTTTATATTAATGTTGTGATTTAGTCCATAGGTATTTAAAAAAAAAAAAAAAAAAAAGGAGTATAGTCCATATGGGAATGGTTTAGATGTTTCCTACTTGATTTGGAATCTCATATTGATTAGTAGATTAATATGGAGTGAGGAGGTGCATTATTCATATTAAAAGTAGCAATTCACATTGATAAGAAACTAAACAAGGGTGTCTAATAACCTCTATACATATGGTGGTGGTGTAGCATCGGTGCATGTGAGAGTTAGAAGACTAAGTTTTGTCTTTTTTATTTATTTAAAATATGCATCCTAATTTGTTGATACATAAACAATACCTATGGGAAACTATTTTAAATTATAAAATAATTTTTCTATTAACTTTTAATTAATAATTTTGTCATACAGGACTTTCTATTTGTTTTTTTTAAAATATATGTGATTTTAAATTTAACTATCTCAAGCATCGCACGGGTTAGCGACTAGTATATATATACAAAACCCAAACCACTGAAGTTTTCACAGTTTTTCACGTTAGCACAATATTTAAATAAAATTATCATTTTATTTAAATAAAATTATTTTTGTTTAATTCAAACTTAATATGAAGTGGAACTCTCTCGCTAACAAGTCCAACCTAAAATCAAACTCAAACATACCTCAGCACAATTTATAAATAAAATTATCATTTTATTTAAATAAAATTATTTTTGATTAGTCCAAACTTAACAATGAGTGAAATTCTATTTCTTTAATAAGTCTAACTTAAACTTAAACTCAAACTCATCATTATCATTTTTTTTTTAAACAAAATTATTTTTGTTTAATTCAAACTTAACAAGAAGTGAAACTCTCTCTCTAACAAGTCCAACCTAAACTCAAACTCAAACATTGATAATTTATTTCCAAATTTGTGAGGTTAATCATGAACATTATAAAAGTAAAGCAAACCCCAATATTTTTTCTTAAAGTCGAGTAGAGGTATGAGCTCTTCTTATGTTATTTTCTTCTCCTCTATTTTGTTTTAAAAAAAATTTATTTTATGATTTTTCATGTATGTTTTAAAAAGTAATTTTGATACATGAACCACCAAACTCTCTTTAGCCATTTTTTACAGGATATAAAAGCTTGTTATAATTGAAATTATTCTTTCGAATGTAACTCATTTTTCTCTTATATTTCTCTATTGTTTAGTCAGATATATTTTGGTTTATTTCAATAATTTCTAAATAGTGAATCATTTGATTCTTTAATATTTTTTGGTTTTTCAAAAGTTTTAATATCTGAATTTTTGAGTTATTTTTTTTGCAGTATCTGAAACTGTCTAAAAAATTCTTTGTAAGTCATTGCATGTTCAAGCAATGACTTCTTCATCAAATTGTAACATGTACAAATTGAAGTCAGCAAATTATGCAATGGTGTAGTTTTTTAAATTTTTTATAAAATTATTTTAGTCTATCTCACAAATAGGTAGGTTTTTGTGCATAGCACGGATTAGCAATTAGTTATATTAAAACGGGTGGCAAAACCTATGATGCTTGCCCAAAATTTGGTAGGTCATGTTAAACATAGAATGACATGAATTTTTTGGGAATAATAAAAATTAAACTTGAACATACTTTTTTGTCTTCATTTTGATATAAACTAGTCGTGAACCCCGTGTCTTCAATTTGATATAAACTAGTCGCGAACCCGCGCGTTGCACGTGACAATTATTTTATGATGGTTTTTTTACAATTTAAACTAATTTAATAAAGAGTAATGTATTTTGTAAATATATTTTTATTTATTATAGAAACAATCATAAACATAATATAGGAACAATCATAAATATAAATTTGTCATACCAAAATGAAAGAATACAATTTTTCTCAGAAATTCAAAAGATAAGCTAACGAAAATATTCATTTTTTAATAAATATAAAAGTTGAAAATTATTCTTTTAGTTTTAAACAAACTTTCCCAAACTTGTTTTTCCCTACAATCCAAAACACTAAAAAATGTAAAAAAATAAAATTAATAAAACTTAACAAAAATTAATTGGACCAATTAGGAAAACAATTTGTTGTAATTTCATTCACCCAAAACATATTATCAAATAAACAATTATTACCAAAATCTAAGAATTAAATTTCTATATATGCATTGTCATAAAATAACAATAATAATTAAAATAAAATTGTAAAAGCTAAAATTTGTTGCCCATCCAATTATTATGTTTGGTTAACCTTTGCTTTTATCTAAATAAATGACATTATAGTGTACTTGTAATACAACTATTAATTTTACTGTGTTTATCACAAGGGATTAAAGAATAAACAAAAATTAGCAAAGTCTCATAGCTTAACATCTAAATTGAGCACTATTAAAAATCATGCTATGTAATAGAAGAAATATCAATTTACACAAAATTATCTAAATCATACTATGTAATAGAATAATATTATATTTTTATATGCAATATTTAATTCTTTATAATGCAATAGGATAACATTTAACAATCAAAGAGAACCAAAAAAGAAAACAATTTAAAAAACAAAACTAAATCATTTTTTAGTTTTCCAAGAAATTCAAAAAACAAATTAACGAATATATTCATTTTTTTAATAAATATAAAAGTTGGAAATTATTCTTTTAGTCTTAAACAAACTTTTTCAAAATTTCTTTTTCCCCACAATCCAAAATACCAAAAAATGTAACTAAGAAAATTAATAAAACCTAACAATAATTAATTAGATCAATTAGGAAAACAATTTGTTGTAATTTCATTCACCCAAAACATATTATCAAATAAACAATTTTTAGCAAAATCTAAGAATTAAATTTTTATATATGCATTGTTAAAAAATAACAATAAAATTAAAATAAAATTGTAAAAGCTAAAATTTGTCGCCCATCCAATTATTTCGTTTGGTTAATCTTTGCTTTTATCTAAATAAATGACATTATAGTGTATTTCTAATGCAACTATTAATTGTACTGTGTCCATCACAAAGGATTAAAGAATAAACAAAAATTAGCAAAGTCTCATAACCTAACATCTAAATTGAGAACTATAAAAATTCATGTTGTGTAATAGAAGAAATATCAATTTACAATAAATAAAAAATTATCCAAATCATGCTATGTAATAGAATAATATTATTATTTATATATGCAATATTTAATTCTTTTTAATGCAATAGTATAACATTTAACAATCAAAGAGAACCAAAAAAAAATTAAAAACAAAACTAAATCATTTTTTATTTTTCTAAGAAATTCAAAAGACAAGTTAACGAAAATATTCATTTTTTAATAAATAAAAAAGTTGAAAATTATTCTTTTAGTTTTAAACAAACTTTCTCAAAAATTTTTTTTCCCTACAATCCAAAACACCGAAAAATGTAACTAAGAAAATTAATAAAATAAAACAATAATTAATTGGACCAATTAGGAAAACAGTTTGTTGTAATTTCATAAACCCAAAACATATTATCAAATAAACAACTATAAGCAAAATCTAAGAATTAAATTTCTATATATGCATTGTTTTAAAAAAACAATAATAATTAAAATAAAATTGTAAAAGCTAAAATTTGTCACCCATCCAATTATTTCGTTTGATTAACCTTTACTTTTATCTAAATAAATGACTTTATATTGTACTTCTAAAACAACTATTAAGAGTACTTTGTCCATCACAGAGTACTTTGTCCATCACAAAAGATTAAAAAATAAACAAAAATTAGTAAAGTCTCAAATCTTAACATCTAAATTGAGCACTATAAAAAATCATGTTACGTAACACAAGAAATATCAATTTACAATAAATACAAAATTATCCAAATTATGCAATGTAATAGAATAATATTATATTATTATATGCAATATTTAATTCTTCATAATGCAATAGGATAACATTTAATAATCAAAGAGAAAAAAAAAACCAATTTAAAAAGCAAAACTAAATCATTTTTTAGTTTTCTCAAAAATTCAAGAGACAAGTTAACAAAAATATTCATTTTTTAATAAATATAAAGTTGAAAATTATTCTTTTAGTTTTAAACAAACTTTCTCTGACTTTTTTTTCCCTACAATCCAAAACACTAAAAAATGTAACTAAGAAAATTAATAAAACCTAACAACAATTAGTTGGACCAATTAGGAAAACAATTTGTTGTAATTTCACTCACCCAAAACATATTATTAAATAAACAATTATTAGCAAAATCTAAGAATTAAATTTCTATATATACATTGATAGAAAATAATAATAATAATAAAAATAAAATTGTAAAAGCTAAAATTTGTCACCCATCCAATTATTTGGTTTTGTAAACCTTTGCTTTTATCTAAATAAATGACATTATATTGTACTTCTAATATAACTATTAAGAGTGCTTTATCCATCTCAAAGAATTAAAAAATAAACGAAAATTAGTAAAGTCTCATGGCTTAACATCTAAATTTAGCACTATAAAAATCGTGCTATGTAATAGAAGAAATATCAATTTACAATAAATACAAAAGTATCTAAATCATGCTATGTAATAAAATAATATTATATTTTTATTTGCAATATTTAATTCTTTATAATTCAATAGGATCACATTTAACAATAAAAGAGAACAAAAAAATAAAAACAATTTAAAAAACAAAACTAGATCTTTTTTTAGTTTTCTCAGAAATTCAAAAGACAAGTTAACGAAAATATTCATTTTTTAATAAATATAAAAATTGGAAATTATTCTTTCAGTTTTAAACAAACTTTCTCAATCTTTTTTTTTTTTTCTCCACAATCCATAACACTGAAAAATGTAACTAAGAAAATTAATAAACTTAACAATAATTAATTGTACTAATTAGGAAAATAATTTGTTGTGATTTCATTCACCCAAAACATATTATCAAATAAACAATTATTAACAAAATCTAAGAAATAAATTTCTATATATGCATTGTTAAAATAAAATTGTAAAAGCTAAAATTTGTCATCCATCCAATTATTTTGTTTGGTTAACCTTTGCTTTTATCTAAAGAAATGACATTATAGTGTACTTTTAATACAACTATTAATTATACTGTGTCCATCACAAAAGATTAAATAATAAAAAAAAATTAGCAAAGTCTCATAACTTAACATCTAAATTGAAAACTACAAAAAATCATGCTATATAATAGAAGAAATATCAATTTACAATAAATACAAAATTATCCAAATCTTGACAGGTAATAGAATAATATTATATTTTTATATGCAATATTTGATTCTTTATAATGCAATAAGATAACATTTAACAATCAAAGAGAGCAAAAAAAAAAAAAAAAAACAATTTAAAAAACAAAACTGTATGGACACAAATTTAACTGGATCTCGGTTGCTCCAAGGGAACTAGCCCAAAGGGTCCAAAATAATGAATTTATAAAGGATGGGTTTCGAATCTAAGTCTGTAGATGTGGAGTAACATGAACTTGAGGCCAGATCATACATACATGTATAACACCTTTACGTAGCTTGAAAGTTCTTATCGTATATAAATGCCGAGGACAATCACTGGGTATTTCTTACAATTCTCTCTTGCTTGTCTGCTCTGTCCTTTTCTTTTCTTTTTTTTTCTTCCCCCTTTCTTTCTTTCTCTACCACTCCCTTTTATATTTCCTTCCTCCCTATCTTCTTTTTTCCACGTGTGGATCAGATGCTCCATTTGGATACTTGTCCCATCACCCCTTTTTCCCAAGTCCTTGGCGACATCTGCAAGTCTGAATTCTAACACTCAGATGTCGTTTCCTCATTAATGCAGCCAGAGAAGTAGTTGCAGAGCCTTCAATGCGGTGGTGGCAGTTTTACCCTAGATATTTTACGTTCACCCTCCTTATCCTTTACCTTCACTTCATTTGCCTTCGTGCCCAAGGTTTTCAGTAATGATGCCCTTGAACTGCCAGATCACCTTTCTCGTCACCGGCCATCAATGGTAGAGGACATTTCCATCCTCGGACATCATGCCTTAGAATATTTTAACCGGGTATGACTCCTTCATCCTTTTACGTTACCTCATGGGCGAACCTTCTCACGTCCTCGGACTATCTATACTATTGGGTTGGGTTTTCAACCTTACAAATACTCTTGGGCTGGCCCAACGCATATCTTAGGCTCATTGGCCCTACAATAGCTCCTCGAGATCCTCATTTCTACTTTCGTGGGAGGAATGAGGATTTCAACACACACACACACCCTGAACAACATGCTTCTGGTGCTTTGGTATGCAGAACACACTTTAATTAAATGTTGGCGGCTCTTTGTTCTCCAGGCTTAACCACATGATGTCCATCCAACAAATGAGCATTGCGTAGGGGCGTAGGCGGGAAATTTCCCGCTTTATGATTTTCATTGATATTAATATTGCCAATTCAAAAGTTCTTTGCTTACTCCAGAGTTTGTGCAACGAATCCAGCCTTTTTGGTGCTCTACATGCGTTTTTATACCTTTCAAGTTCTAAGCCGAGGTGCCCTTTCACTCTAAAGTAAGTTCTCCCAACCTTTCGCTTTCATTACAGTTACTCTTTCTTTCTTGTTATTTTGTACTCCTTCATCCTCGGCCACTTATCTTTATCAACCTTTTCACCATATCCACCCTCTCTTCTTAGAAAATGGGTAGGTTTGCACCCCTAGTGGATAGCATTGAAAAGATAGAGGAGTTTAAGGCTAGGTATGGAATCCCACAGGGAGTGTCCCTTAAATATTTTGAGGAGGGAGAATAACATTCCAAAAGGAAAACCGGTGAGGTAGTCATCCCAATGATAGCCTTCATAGAGGGAGGGATGAGGATCCCAATGAGGCCAATCACTAGGGATTATCTGAGAGCAGTTAGATTATCCCCCACCCAATGTGCCCCAAACATGTTTAGGATTTTAGGTGCTGTAGACGCCCTAAATGAGAAGATGGGATTAGGACTCACCCATCACGATTTAAATTGGGTTTATAACCTCCACCACTTGAATGGGTAAGGATATTATCTGAAGTCTAGGTATGCAGAGGTTAGACTAATCCAATGCCTCCCCCACTCTAACGAAGGTTTAAATAAAGATTTTTTAATAATATCTGAGGAGTGGCATGACGGTCTTCCCTGCCCGACGAGGGAGGGGGAACCAGGTAAATACCTCCGCAATATTAATTCTATGCATCTTTTGTTTTACTATATATATATATATATATATATATATATTATATTTCTTTTTGCCTCTACCTTATTCTTTCCTTAAATAACTGTGCAGATGCCCGTGCAACTGCTCGTCACGCTCATCTTGTCGATTTCGCTCGTTCGGACAAGATTCTAAAAGCTGAGGTGTTTATTCATTCAGACAGTCAGCTTCAAGCAGCACATCTCATCCTTGAATACTATCCGATCTCAACTGCTTTCCAAGTGCCGAAATGTGTGATCAAGGCAAAAGATCCTTGGCTGCGTCGGATTAGCGTTGCGGTTGACGGCTTCCTTCTCCTAGAGGGTGCTCCCATCCCACAAGGCACTCTCATCACTGAGCTAGTGCAACTCGTACCAGAGGGGATTCCCATCGCTACCTTATCGACACAACCCTCACTGGGCGAAGGTTCTTCTCTTCAACTGTTCACAAAGGAAGAAGAGGAAATTATTGAAGTTTCAGATTCTGAAGGGGAGTTCGAGTGAAGATGAAGTCGCCGTCCTCGGCGTGCCTTCATTAACTTCACAAGACACCACCCATCGACTCAAAACTATAGGTATTCAACACAGACCAAAACAAAGCCTTAAGGATGTGCTGGAGGCTCAGGTAGGGGTCCAGGAGCCTCCTAAAGAGCCTCAGGCAAGAGCCAAAGATAAGGGCGCCAAGAAAGTCCCTCCGCTCAGACTTTCTCTCCCTTCCCCAACCCAATCCCAACGTGTTGATCCCACCGACCATAAAAGAAAAAGGGATCAGCAGAAGGGGAAGGACATAGTTAAGGGAGGAAGAGACCCTCTGGTTAAAGATATAGAGCTTGAAAGAGAAGGAAAACAAGCTCGCCATACACAAATGAGGTCAGATAGACGGGCTGAGCCTTATGCCGCTGCGCATGCGCCCATCTGGGCTCCCCAAATGACCGTGGATGATCAAGCAGTCACCACTGACGCATCCATTAAGAATGTCGATGAGGGCACAGCTACCTGCATAGCAGATGTGCTCGAGTAGGCAATGCTGCTGCCCGAGGGTATGGGCGAGTTGAGAAGGATGAGGGACCAGAACGTCTTCATGACACTGAAGAAGGAACTTGCAATGGTAGGGATTTTAATTAAACGTTCCTTTCTACATGCACACACACACACACACACACACACACACACACACACACACACACACACATATATATATATATATTTATGATAATTACGCCTGCACGCTACTGACTTATCATACTTTGCGTGCAGTCTGTTCAATCTGCGCATAGAGCAGAGGAAATTGCGGCCAATTCTTACAAGTCCCTTAGGGCCAGAGAAGTGAGGCTTGATCACACCCAGAGGATCCTTGAGCTGAAGGAGAAGAAACTGCAGGAGGTCTCGGCTAACCTAAGTAAAACAAAGAGTGAAAGATCTGGTTTAGAGGCCCAGCTGAAGACCACCGAGAGGCAGGCCGAGGATCAAAGACTGCAGCTTAGGCACGCCGACGAGAATTTTGCTGCAATAAAGAAGCTGATCGAAGGCCTCAAGCAGGATTTGAAAAAAGTAGAGGAGGCTAAGCAAGAAGCCATAAAGGCTAAGGAAGAGGCCATAGCTAAGGCGCAAATGGTTGAGGAGGTGGTTGACTAAGCTGAACAAAGTGGCTATGAGGTGGGGGTGGCAGAAACCACCGAAAATTTCAAAGCTCAGGTGTCAGAGGTATATAGGGATTACTGCCTCTAAGTATGGAAGGAAGCGCTTTCTCAAGCCGGGGTTGATGCTTCCTCTCTTCTTTGGAAGGTAGAAAATGCCTATGTACCTCCGGCCATCCGAGCCTCCACTTCTGCCCAGGCCGAGGATGATGCTGGTTCCTTCATAGCAGGAGTACAACTAGGAGAGGTCACTGCGGATATTGTCTCTTTTGAGCACTCATCCCCAACACAAGCTGAAGGGGTGGCACCCAAGGATGCACAACTTCTCAGCGAACCAATGGAGTTACTCCAAGGCCCAAAGATTAATGAGACCCTGGAGATTGTCCTAGCAACCTTACCTATAGTGCCTAAGGAAGGTTCAAAGGGCAAAGAGGTAGTTGAGGGGTCCTTGGCTCCAATTATAGCTCCTGCTGATCCTAAAGGCCAGCCAAAGACAAAGCATTGATCAGCCCTTCCTTTTTCTTTTTACTTTAGTTTTCTTTCCGTTTTAGTTTCTTTTTCAATTTAGCTTTCTTTCCCTTTTCGTCTGCTGTAATCCAATGATCAGGTTGTGGATGTTCTTACACAGATTTTCAATTAATGAAAAGAGCTAGTGAATTGAATCTCAATTTTGAATTGTACTTGTTATTAGCATGTCTTTTTACTTGTTATTTGTGCAACATGACAAAAATAACAACATATATCCTTTATATTCGTTAATAGTTTCAAATAAATGAGTGAGCAAGGACAATAGAATTCACAAGACTTCTACACTTGCAAATGCTTTAAGTGATGTTTGTGAGTTTCTATTCAGTTCTTGCAATGGGCAAGATCCTTAAGAATAAATCCTATATAGGACCGACTCAACCAAGACTTGTTCAAAAATCAACAACATGCTGATGCATAAAAGATATTAGGATAATGAACATTAAGTTCTCGGAAATGAATTGCCTGTAAGTCAGGAGCAAATTAGATGCCATGTCCAATAACTAATAAAACGTTAAGTTCTATAAGACTCACAGTTTGAGGAATCCCTTATGATCAAATACCTGTTGGGTACTTAGCAAAATGCCAATTTCCATAGGGTGTATGGTCCAAGGGTTTTAAATAATCCAGCTTCTACTCAACACTTAGTGTTGGGATGCTAATTTTCCCAAGGTAGATGATTCGAGGATCAGACGTAACCTTAGTTCTGTTTAACAATTGATATTGTTATGTTAATTTCTCCAAGGTAGATGATCCGAGGATCAGATGTAACCTTAGTTCTGTTTAACAATTGATATTGTTATGTTAATTTCTCCAAGGTAGATGATCCGAGGATCAGACATATCCCTGGTTCTATTTAACAATTAATGCTGATATGTTAATTTCCCCAAGGTAGATGATCCGAAGATCAGACGTAACCCTGGTTCTGTTTAACAATTAATGCTGATATGTTAATTTCCTCAAGGTAGATGATCCGAAGATCAGACGTAACCCTAGTTTTGTTTAACAATGGATGTTGTTATGTTACTTTCCCCAAGGTAGATAATCCGAGGATCAGACGTAACCTTAGTTCTATTTAACAATTGATGTTGTTACGTTAATTTCTCCAAGGTAGATGATCTGAGGATCAGACGTAACCTTAGTTCTGTTTAACAATTGATGTTGTTACGTTAATTTTCCCAAGGTAGATGATCCGAGGATCAGACGTAACCTTAGTTTTGTTTAACAATTGATGTTGTTACATTAATTTCTCCAAGGTAGATCATCCGAGGATCAGACGTAACCTTAGTTCTATTTAACAATTGATGTTGTTATGTTAATTTCGCCAAAGTAGATAATCCGAGGATTAGACATAACCCTGGTTCTGTTTAACAATTAATGTTGGTATCAATTTCTACAAGGTATGTGGTCCGAAAAGCCTACATGACCAAGTTTCTATTTGATACTTTCGAATACGAATATAATATTACGTGCACCATAGTAACAATGGAACAAAAGCGGCAGAAATGTCTTTTCATTAATAATAGTATCTTCGTAAGTTACTTACATTCCAAGGGCGTTTTACGACTTTTTCATCTAGATCTATAAGGTAATAAGCCCCTATGCCAGCTACTGAAGTTATGCAATAAGGTCCTTCTCAATTGGGCCCCAATTTTCCCCATACTGGGTTCTTGCAGTGCCCAAGACTTTCCTTAATACTAAATCCCCTGGAGCGAGTGGCCTTGACTTCGCATGAGAATCGTACCCCTGTTACAATTTCTACTGATAACAAGCCAGCTGGATCATAGCATTCTCCCTTCGCTCTTCAATCAGATCTAGGTTTCTTTCCAATAACTTGTTATTATTGCTGGGAGTGAAAGAACTCGTTCTCATCGTTGGGAATCCAGTTTCTAGAGGGATTACAGCCTTGGCTCCATAAGTCATTGAGAAAGGTGTCTCTCCCGTGGACCTTCATGGCGTGGTTCGGTATGTCTAGAACACGTGGGGCAATTCCTCCACCCATCGGCCCTTGGCCTCATATAGCCTCTTCTTGAGCCCGTTGACAATAACTTTGTTGGCTGCCTCGACCTGCCCATTTCCTTGAGGATAAGTTGGAGTAGAGTACCTATTAGTTATGCCGAGGTCATAGCAATATCGTCTGAAAGCTTTACTGTCAAATTGCAAACCATTGTCTGAGATGAGAGTATGAGGGACTCCAAACCGAGTGACAATATTCTTCCAAACAAACTTCTTCGCATCAACGTCTCTAATATTGGATAGGGGTTCAGCTTCTACCCACTTGGTGAAGTAGTCCGTGCCTACAATCAACCACCTCCTATTTCCAGGCGCTTTTGAGAAGGGTCCCACAATGTCCAAACCCCATTATGCAAAAGGCCAAGGACTGGTAAGAGGATTAAGCAAACCTCCAGGCTAATGGATGTTAGGTGCAAGCCATTGACATTGGTGGCACTTCTTCGCGTAGTCCTGAGCTTCTCGTTGCATATTCGAACATCAATACCCTTGTGTTAGAGCTCTTTGAGTTAAAGATCTCCCTCTTGTGTGACTCCCATAAATTCCTTCATGTAATTCTTCTAAAAGCAGCTTCGTTGCTTCAGGGTGTATACACAGCAGGTATGGACCCAAAAAAGATTGTTTATATAGTTTCCAGTCCTCGGACAACCAAAACTGAGCTGCCTTCTTACGCACCTTATCCACCTCTGCTTTTTCTTTTGGCAAGACATCGTCCTTAAGGAAAGACATGATGGGGTCCATCCAACTAGGTCCTACCCTGACCTAATGAACTTGGATAATATTTTCACTTATTCTAGCAGACTTACGTAGGTCTTCAACAAGAATGACTCGAGGCAAGCCTTATGCTGAGGACGTGGCGAGGGTTGCCAAAGAATCAGCATGTGTGTTGTTATTCCTAGGAACATGCGCCAAAGTAAAGGATTCGAATTTGGATTGTAAAAACCTGACTTGAGTTAGGTATTCCTGCATCCTCGGATCTCTAGCTTCCACCTTTCTTTCTACTTGGCCTACAATTAATTGCGAGTCCGAGAACATTTGCACTACCTTCCCACCCATTTTTTGAACCATGTCCATTCCCTTTACCAAAGCCTCATACTCTGCCTCATTATTGGTAGCTGAAAATCCTAATCTCAGGGACTTTTCCAGCGTAAGCCCCTCTGGAGTTACAATTACCAACCCCATACCAGATCCCCTTTGATTTGCAGCCCCATCAACATAAACTTTTCACCCTGAAGGTTCTTTGCACGTGATCACGCCAACTGACTTTTCATCAATGTCTATGCTCTTAACATTATTTGTTATTGTGGGCTCAGCGAATTTCACAACTAAATCAGCTAATACTTGGCCTTTCACTGAGGTGCGAGGCATGTATTTGACATCAAAAGGCCCCAAAATGGTGCCCCATTTAGCAATCTGCCTTGTGTAATCAGTGCTCCTAAGTACGGCTTTAAGAGATAGCTGGGTCAGGACAGTTTACGTGTACTATGTACCACGGCCAAGATTGCCTTTTCTAATGGCGAATAACGCACCTCGACCTCATGTAAGGATTTACTCATATAATAGACTGATTTCTGTATGTTCCCATCAACCCGTATCAGCATCAAACTTACAGCATGGTTTGCCACTACAATATACGCAAATAGAACTTCATCAACTTCAGGCCGAGACATAATGGGTGGGCGTGAAAGATATTCCTTAAGCTGCTAGAAGGCAGCAGCACATTCATCTGTCCATTCAAATCCTTTCCACTTATTCAACAACTAGAAGAAAGGTCTGCACCAATCCGCAGACCAAGAAATGAATCTGTTGAGGGTCGCGGTCATTTTAGTCAACCTTTGCACCTCTTTGGGATTCTGAGGTGGCTATAAACTATTGATTGCCCTGACCTGAGCAGGATTGACCTCGATCCCCTATGTGTCACCATATAGCCCAAGAACTTATCGGACCCTACTCTAAAAGAACATTTGGATGCATTAAGACGCAACTTGTGCTTTCTCAGCGTTTGAAAGGTGTCATCCAAGTCTGATACATGCGCCGAAACCATTTTACTCTTTACCACCATATCGTCCACATACACCTCAAATGTCTTTCCTAGTTGGGGTTTAAACATCCTCGTTATCATTCTCTGATAAGTAGCCCCATCATTCTTCAGGCCGAAAGACATCACCTTGTAGTGATAATTTCCTGTGGGTGTGACAAAAGTTGTCTTTTCCTGATCCTCCAAAGCCAAGGGTATTTGGTGATAACCTTAGAAAGCGTCTAGAAAGCTCATCCGAGGATACCCTACAGTAGCATCCACTAGTTGATCTATGCGGGGCATTGGGAATAAATCTTTGGGACAGGCCTTATTCAAGTCTATGAAATCTACACACACTCTCCACTTCCCATTTTTTTTCTTCACTACTACCGTATGTGCCAACCATTCTAGATAAAATACCTCTGTAATAGCACCTGCCTTCTTGAGCTTCAGTACCTCTTCCTTAACAGCGTCAGCATGTTCTCTAGACGAGCACCGTGGTGGCTGCCTTTTTGGCACTACTGTCGGATTGACATTCAAATGATGGCAAATGATATTTGGGTCAACCCCTAGAGCTTCATAAGCATTCCATGCAAATACATCAATATTCTGCTTCAAAAACGTGACCAATTCTTCTTTCTCTTGGAGCGGCAATTGACTTCCTACCTGAAAGAACTTCTCCATGTCATCGGCAATAAGTATCTTCTCCAACTCTTCACACACAGGCTCCTCGGCCTCGGCCATTCTTGGCTCGGCGGAAGACGCTAATAGCTACGAACTTCTCCCGGCCGAGGTCTGCGATTCCTGCCCGACCTGATGGGTGATTGCTACTGTTATGCATTGCCTTGCCATGGACTGGTTTCCGACGATTTCTTCAATTAATTCCCGATATGGAAATTTCAATTTAACATGTAGAGTTGAAGAAACGGCACCTAGGGCATGCAACCACGGCCTTGCCACTATAGCCGTGTAAGGGGAGTAAGATCCACTACAATAAAGTCTACATCCACCACCACCACTACCACTAATCCTAACTGCACGGGTAATCGGATCTGCCCCTTCAGAATGACAGTCTTCCCTTCGAAACTTATCAACAGCAAGTTGTAAGTCGTAAATCCTTAAGTTTCAAATTAAGCCCCTTGAACAAGTCCGGGTACATAATATCAGCCCCACTCCCGTGATAAACCATCACTCTTTTTACGTCATAACCCCCTATCCTTAGCATGATAACCAACGCATCGTCATGTGGCTGAATGGTTCCAACCTTGTCTTCTTCAAAGAATCCCAAAATAGGGGGAGCGTTCCCCTTGACCCTCTTCGGCTCAAGGCTAAGGTCCTCAGCAGGAAGTCGCAACACTGACATCACCTTAGTAGGGCAAGAACCAGTCCGACCAGGAGCAGCAAAAATAACGTTTATCGTGCCCAGAGGAGGCCTTAAAGTATTGCTACCCTGATTCACCAAGCCAGCTTGACTGCCCTGCCCATTAGACTGATTCATGAACTGTTTCAATTTTCCTTCTTTAATCAATTGATCCAAATAATTCCACAAGGTTCTACAATTCTCTATGGTGTGACCATTCTCTTGATGATAATTGCAATAGAGATTCTGATTACATTTCATAGGCTCCCCTGCTATCTTGTTAGGCCAACTGAAGTATGGCTCATGACAAATCTTCTCCAACACCTGTTGCACAGGTTCAGAAAACACAGCATTCACTGTCCGAGGAGGAGCTGAACCAAATTGACCAGTAAAATCCCTCCGATACCACTTGTTATTGTCCCTGTCCGACCTGAAATCCCTCCTCTCTTGAGGGATCACTTTTATCTTTCCTTTACTTTGTTGTTGATCCTCTTCAACCCGTTTGTACTTTATCCATCACAAAAGATTAAAAAATAAACAAAAATTAGTAAAGTCTCATGGCTTAACATCTAAATTTAGCACTATAAAAATCGTGCTATGTAATAGAAGAAATATCAATTTACAATAAATACAAAAGTATCTAAATCATGCTATGTAATAGAATAATATTATATTTTTATATGCAATATTTAATTCTTTATAATTTAATAGGATAACATTTAACAATCAAAGAGAACAAAAGAATAAAAACAATTTAAAAAACAAAACTAGATCTTTTTTTAGTTTTCTCAGAAATTCAAGAGACAAGTTAACAAAAATATTCATTTTTTAATAAATATAAAAGTTGGAAATTATTCTTTCAGTTTTAAACAAACTTTCTCAATCTTTTTTTTTCCTCCACAATCCAATACACTGAAAAATGTAACTAAGAAAATTAATAAACTTAACAATAATTAATTGTACCAATTAGGAAAATAATTTGTTGTGATTTCATTCACCCAAAACATATTATCAAATAAACAATTTTTAACAGAATCTAAGAAATAAATTTCTATATATGCATTGTTAAAATAAAATTGTAAAAGCTAAAATTTGTCACCCATCCAATTATTTCGTTTGGTTAACTTTTGCTTTTATCTAAAGAAATGACATTATAGTGTACTTTTACTACAACTATTAATTGTACTGTGTCCATCACAAAAGATTAAAGAATTAAAAAAAAATTAGCAAAGTCTCATAACTTAACATCTAAATTGAAAACTAAAAAAAATCATGCTATATAATAGAAGAAATATCAATTTACAATAAATACAAAATTATCCAAATCTTGACAGGTAATAGAATAATATTATATTTTTATATGCAATATTTAATTCTTTATAATGCAATAGGATAACATTTAACAATCAAAGAGAACAAAAAAAAAAAAAAATTTAAAAAACAAAACTGTATGGACACAAATTTAACTGGACCTCAGTTGCTCCAAGGGAACCAGCCCAAAGGGCCCAAAACAATGAATTTATAGAGGATGGGTTTCGAATCTAGGTCTGTAGACGTGGAGTAACATGAACTTAAGGCCAGAACATACATACATGCATAACACCTCTACGTAGCTTGAAAGTTCTTATCGTATATAAATGCCGAAAACAATCACTGGGTATTTCTTACAATTCTCTCTTGCTTGTCTGCTCTGTCCTTTTCTTTTCTTTTTTTTTCTCCCCCCTTTCTTTCTTTCTCTACCGCTCCCTTTTATATTGCCTTCTTCCCTATCTTCTTTTTTCCACGTGTGGATCAGATGCTCCATTTGGATACTTGTCCCATCGCCCCTTTTTCCCAAGACCTTGGCGGCAGCTGTAAGGCTGAATTCTAACACTTAGACGTCATTTCCTCATTAATGCAGTTAAAGAAGTAGTTGCAGAGCTTTCAATGCGGTGGTGGCAGTTTTACTCTAGATATTTTACGTTCACCCTCCTTATCTTTTACCTTCACTTCCTTTGCCTTCGTACCCAAGGTCTTTAGTAATAATGCCCTTGAACTGCCAGATCACCTTTCTCGTCCTCGGCCATCAATGGCCAAGAACATTTCCATCCTCGGACATCATGCCTTAGAATATTTTAACCAGGTATGACTCCTTCATCCTTTTACATTACCTCATGGGCAAACCTTCTCATGTCCTCGGACTATCTATACTGTTGGGTTGGGTTTTCAACCTTACAAACACTCTTGGGCTGACCTAACGCATATCTTGGGCCCATTGGCCCTACAAAAACTAATTTATTTTTAGTTTTCTAAGAAATTAAAAATTCAAGTTAACGAAAATATTCATTTTTTAATAAATATAGAAGTTGAAAATTATTCTTTTAGTTTTAAATAAACTTTCTCAAACTTTTTTTTTCCCTACAATCCAAAACACTGAAAAATGTAACAAAGAAAATTAATGAAACTTAACAATAATTAATTGGACCAATTAGGAAAACAATTTGTTGTAATTTAATTCACCTAAAACATATTATCAAATAAAAAATTATTAGCAAAATTTAAGAATTAAATTTCTGTATATGCATTATTAGAAAATAATAATAATAATAAAAATAAAATTGTAAAAGCTAAAATTTTGCCAACCATCCAATTTTATCTTTTGGTGAACCTTTGCATTTATCTAAATAAATGACGTTATATCGTACTTCTAATACAACTATTAATAGTACTTTGTCCATTAAAAAGGATTAAAAAATAAACAAAAATTATTAAAGTCTTATGACTTAATATCTAAACTGAGCACTATAAAAAATCATGCCATGTAATAGAAGAAATATCAATTTACAATAAATACAAAATTATCCAAATCGTGCTATGTAATAGAATAATATTATATTTTTATATGCAATATTTAATTCTTTATAATTCAATAGGATAACATTTAACAATCATAGAGAACAAAAAACAAAAATTAAAAAAAAAAAAACTAAATCATTTTTAGTTTTCTCATAAATTCAAAACACAAGTTAACAAAAAAATTCTTTTTCTAATAAATATAAATGCTAGAAATTATACTTTTAGTTTTAAACAAACTTTCTCAAACTTTTTTTCCCTACAATCCAAAACACCGAAAAATGTAACTAAAAAAATTTATAAAACTTAAAAATAATTAATTGGACCAATTAGAAAAACAATTTGTTATAATTTCATTCACCCAAAACATATTATCAAATAGACAATTATTAGCAAAATCAAAGAATTAAATTTCTATATATGCATTGTTATAAAATAATAATAATAATAAAAATAAAATTGTAAAAGCTAAAATTTGTTACCCATCCGATTATTTTGTTTGGTTAACCTTTGCTTTTATCTAAATAAATGAAATTATATTGTACTTCTAATACAACTATTAATTGTACTTTGTCCATCACAATGGATTAAGGAATAAACAAAAATTAGTAAAGTCTCATATCTTAATATCTAAATTGAGCACTATAAAAAATCATGCTATATAATAGAAGAAATATCAATTTACAGTAAATACAAAATTATCCAAATAATGCTATGTAATAATAATATTATATTTTTATATGCAATAGTTAATTCTTTATAATGCAATAGGATAACATTTAACAATCAAAGAGAACAAAAAAAAAAAATTAAAAACAAAACTAAATCATTTTTTTAGTTTTCTCAAAAATTCAAGACACAAGTTATTAAAATATTTATTTTTTAATAAATATAAAAGTCGGAAAATATTCTTTTAGTTTTAAACAAACTTTCTCGAACTTATTTTTTCCCTACAATCCAAAACAACGAAAAATGTAACTTAGAAAATTAATAAAACTTAACAACAATTAATTGGACCAATTTTGAAAAAAAATTTGTTGTAATTTCATTCACCAAAAACATATTATTAAATAAACAATTATTAGCAAAATCAAAGAATTAAATTTCTATATATGCATTGTTAGAAAATAATAATAATAATTAAAATAAAAGTGTAAAAGTTAAAATTTGTCACCCATCCAAATATTTCGTTTGGTAAACCTTTGCTTTTATCTAAATAAATAATATTATATTGTACTTCTAATACAACTATTAAAAGTACTTTATCTATCACAGAGGATTAAAAAATAAACAAAAATTAGTAAAGTCTCATGGCTTAAAATCTAAATTTAGCACTATAAAAAATCATGCTATGCAATAGAAGAAATATCAATTTATAATAAATACAAAATTATCCAAATCATGTTATGTAATAGAAAAATATTGTATATTTTTATATGCAATATTTTATTCTTTATAATGCAATAGGGTAGCATTTAACAATCAAAGAGAACAAAACAAGAAAAAAGAAATTTAAAAAAAAAAAAACTAAATCATTTTTTAGTTTTCTCACAAATTCAAGAGGCAAGTTAACGAAAATATTCATTTTTTAATAAATACAAAAGTTGGAAATTATTCTTTTAGTTTTAAACAAACTTTCTCTAACTTTTTTTTTTTCTCTACAATCCAAAACACCAAAAAATGTAACTAAGAACATTAATAAACTTAACAATAATTAATTGGACTGTAGTGCCAACGGGTCCAAGATATGTACTAGGCCGGCCCAAAGGTTCTTGTGAGGTGGAAAGCCCAATCCAATAGCATGGATGGTCCGAGGACACAATAAGTCCCACCTATGAAGTAACGTTACAAAAGAAAGGTGCCATGCATGAGCAGAAAACCGTTAAACATGATGTCCAAGGATGGCCACGTCCTCGGCAACATGCTGCCGAGGACGAGACGAGTGATCCGGCGGTTCAAGGGTATCCGTACCAAAAACCTTAGAGACAAAAACTGAGGAAACGAGAATAGGAGATAAAAGGGAGTGGAAGACAAATATCAAGGATAAAACTGCCACCACCGCATTGAAAGCTCTATACCTACCTCTCTGGCCGCATTAATGAGGAAGTGACACCTGAGCATTGAAATTCAACCTTACACTTACTGCCAAAGACTTTGGTAGGAAGGGGTGATGGGACAAGCATCTAAAAAAGAGCATCTGGTCTATACGTGGAAGGGAGGAGGAGAAAGATATAGGTATATAAAAGGCAAAGGAAGAAGAAAGAAGGGAGGGAGAAAAACTGTTAAGATTGCAAAATGTTGTAATGGTTTAGCTGGATTCAAGGTCAGCTATGGCCTCCAGGAAATGGAAAGGATTTGTGAGAGAGAAGAAGAAGAACAAAAGAAAGAAAGAATCATATCAGATTAACAAAATAGCTATCTTCTCTTGTACACTTCCGTGGTTACTTATACCACTCACAGCTGTCCCACAAATCACTAACTCTAACTAACCCTTAACTACCCTTGTACAGTTACTAACCAATGCCACTACTAACCCCACTAACCCATATAGCCTCCCACACTGATATACAACCCTTCAGCCTTTTATGTACCACTGTGCACTTATGCACTCAATTCACTAACACACTATATTTGTTATTCAAACACTACCTGCACACACAACCCATCATACAACAGACTATGCTTAACAATACCTCCCCCATTAGAGCACCTTGCCCACAAGGTGAGGATATTGTGATTGCAGCTGAAACAAATTCTCCCAAGTCATACTTTCAGGCCCTTCTCCTTGCCACTGAATTAAGACTTGAGTAACAGTCCTATTCCTTAACTGGTGAGATCTCTCCTGCAACACAGCACTGGGTTCTGGGCTAAGGATACCTTCTGAATTCACAGGTGGCAGAGTAGGAATTGCTGATACATGCTGACCCAATTTTGCCTTAAGATAAGAAACATGAAAAGTTAAGTGCAGCTTGGAAGTTGAGGGCAGATCCAACTTATAAGACACCTTACCCACCTTCTTCAATATTTGGAAAGGTCCATAGTATCTAGGAGATAACTTTCCCATCTTGTTCTGCCTCAGGGACTTCTGCTTGTAAGGAAGCAGCCTCAAATATACCCAATCTCCCACATCAAATTCTCTTTCAGTCCTGTGTCTGTCAGCATTGATCTTCATTCTTTCTTGAGCTGCTACTAGGTTCTGCTTAAGCAATGTCAATAACTGCTGTCTGGTTCTTAAATGTACATCTACACTATCAACCTTAGTAGTGCCAGGAATGTAGTCTAGTCACCTTGAAGGAGGATAACCAAATAAGGCCTCAAAAGGAGATAGTTTAGTGGAGGTGTGAAAGTTGGTATTAAACCAAAATTCAGCCAAAGGCAACCAATCAACCCAAGAATGGGGTCTGTCAGCTGCAAAAACTCTGAAATAGTGCTCCAAGCTCTTATTAACCACCTCAGTCTGCCCATCTGTTTGAGGGTGGTAAGCTGAGGACATAGCTAGCTGTACTCCTTGTAATCTCATCAATTCTTGCCAAAAATGCAAAGTAAACACAGGGTCCCTGTCACTCACAATGGATGCAGGCATTCCATGTAGCTTAATGTTAAGCATAGTCTGATTGTATGATGGGTTATGTGTGCAGGTAGTGTTTGAATAACAAATATAGTGTGTTAGTGAATTGAGTGCATAAGTGCACAGTGGTACATAAAAGGCTGAAGGGTTGTATATCAGGTGGGCGGCTATATGGGTTAGTGGGGTTAGTAGTGGCATTGGTTAGTAACTGTACAAGGGTAGTTAAGGGTTAGTTAGAGTTAGTGGGTTGTGGGACAGCTGGGTTGTGGGACAGCTGTGAGTGGTATAAGTAACCACGGAAGTGTACAAGAGAAGTTGGCTATTTGGTTAATCTGATATGATTCTTTCTTTCTTTGTTCTTCTTCTTCTCTCTCACAAATCCTTTTTTCCTTTCCTGGAGGCCATAGCTAACCTCGAATCCAGCTAAAACATTACAACATTTTACAATCCTAACAAGTGGTATCAAAGCACCGTTCCTGCGCTACCATGACTGAAACGCGAGCCGCCGCCATGAACCTGGTGAATGACGCGATTGCTTCCCTACGCACTACATCGGATCACCATAATAGAGAGATACAAGACCACCACAAGGAGATACAAGAAATACAAAAGATTCAAGGTATTCATACCAGAACCTTGAACGAGATGAACCAGAACATCAATGTCATCTTACAAAAGCTTAATTCCATCGATGTCAGTCCAAATTCACAAAACGCACATCAGAGGAATGTACACGCCAATCCAAATTGCAATTCTTCTACTTTGTCGTTTACAAAATCTGTGAAATTAGATTTCCCAAGATTCTCTGGTGTCGATCCTGCTAGCTGGGTTTATAAAGCTAACCAGTATTTTGATTATTATCAAACGCCAGTTACAGAAAGGTTGTTGGTAGCTTCATTTCACATGGAATTGGAGGCGTTAATATGGTTTCAAGAAGCAGAGGAGGCTGGGGTAATTTCTGATTGGGATTCTTTGGTACAAGCTTTACACGTAAGGTTTGGATCAATGGCCTATGACGATCCCATGGAGGTATTGACAAGATTGAGACAGACTGCCACAGTGGCTATATATAAAGCAGAGTTTGAGGCAATATCAAATAGAATCAAGGGTCTTTCCCCATTATACAAGCTCAGTTGTTTCTTGAGTGGGTTGATGGATGACATACGGTTACCTGTGAGAATGCTTAACCCTCAATCTTTGAATGCAGCCTTTGGATTAGCCAAGATTCAAGAAGAATACGTGATGAGTTGCAAAAGGAGTGTCAAGTATCAGCAAGATTCAGGTAAGAATTCTATCCTGGGAATGCCCAAAAATAGTGGTAATAGTGGTATGATAGAAGCTAGACTTAGTATACCTGTTAAGAGGATAACCCTTGCACAGATGGATGAAAGGAGGAAGAAGGGTCTATGTTACAATTGTGATGAGAAGTGGGGATCAGGGCATAAATGTAGGAGTGCTAAATTGTTTTTGTTGGAAGGAATTGATTTTGGTTATGGGGAAAATTGTGGAATGAAGTTAACTGAATTAGAGGAAGAAGTGAACAGTGAGATAGGTAATAAAATTGATAAGAATTTGCAATCTAATCTCAATGAAGAGGTTGAGATATCTTGTATGCTCTCACAGGAACACCTACGCCTGGCACAATGAGGGTTAAGGGAAGAGTTAATGGATGTGGATTAGTAATTTTGATAGATACGGGTAGCACCCATAATTTTGTTGATGCATCATTGGTTAGGAGTTTACAGTTGAGAGTGGATGTTTCAAGAGTGTTGGAAGTCAAAGTAGCCAATGGGTCTATTGTCAAAACACAAGGATTTTGTAGTTGTGTACCTGTGTTTATTCAGGGAGTGGAGTTTTGCATTAATTTCCATGTTTTGGCATTAGGAGGTTGTGATGCGGTCTTGGGTACCCAGTGGTTAAGTACTTTGGGGGAAATTCAATGGAATTTCAAGCTTTTAACTATGTGTTTTTGGTATGAGAACAAACAGATAATGCTGCAAGGATTGAGTTCAATTTCAAGCACTTTCCTTGAAGATTGTGAGACATTCTTTAAAGCTCCAGTGAAGAAGGGGTTGTTGTTACAGATTACTGGCGTGGAGATAAATGCATTAGAGGCTGGTATTCCTTCTGAAGTAGAAGCTTTGTTACAAGAGTTTAGCCAAGTTTTTGAGACTCCTACTGAGCTGCCTCCATTAAGGGGTCATGAGCATTCAATTGTGCTTAAAGAAGGAGCTCAACCTATATGCCAAAGGCCTTATAGGTATCCATTTTATCAGAAAAATGAAATAGAGAATATTGTGAAGGAATTGCTATCAGTAGGGTCAATTAGAAACAGTAACAGTCCTTTTGCTTCCCCTGTGTTGTTGGTTAGGAAAGCTGATGGATCTTGGAGGATGTGTATTGATTATAGAGCATTGAATTCCATAACTGTTAAGGACAAATTTCTAATCCCAATTATTGATGAGTTGTTGGATGAATTACATGGGGCTGTTATTTTTTCCAAGCTAGACTTGAGGTCTGGATACCACCAAATAAGGATGAAGGATGAAGATATACCTAAGACAGCCTTTAGGACTCATGAGGGTCACTATGAGTTTTTGGTGATGCCTTTTGGCCTAACCAATGCTCCTTCCACCTTCCAATCCTTGATGAACCAGATATTCAAACCTTTCCTGAAGAAGTTTGTGTTAGTTTTCTTTGATGATATCTTGGTTTATAGCAAATCAGTGTCTGAACATGTTATTCATCTTAGAAGTGTTTTGGAAGCTTTAGATAATAACCACTTGTATGCTAAAAGATCTAAGTGTATGTTTGCTGGCACTAATGTGGAGTATTTGAGGCATGTGATCTCTGCTGAAGGGGTGCAGACTGACCCAAAGAAGGTTGCTGCAATGCAGCAGTGGCCTTTTCCTAAGGATATCAAATCTTTAAGGGGATTTCTGGGGCTTACAGGATATTATAGGAAGTTTGTCAAAGGGTATGGCACTATTGCAGCCCCTTTGACTGCCTTATTGAAGAAAGACTCTTTTTATTGGACCAAAGAAGCTGAACTTGCCTTCCATCAGCTTAAGGAAGCTATGGTTCACCCTCCTGTGCTAACCTTGCCCAATTTTGACTTGCCATTTGTGGTGGAATGTGATGCTTCAGGAAGGGGAATAGGTGCTGTTCTGATGCAATAAGGAAAACCTATAGCCTATCACAGTCAGGCCCTTAAAGGGAAGAATTTGGCATTGTCTACTTATGAGAAGGAACTTTTGGCTTTGGTTATTGCTGTCAAGAGGTGGAGGGCTTATTTAGTAGGAAGACCCTTTACTGTTAGGACTGATCAGCAGAGTCTAAAGTACCTATTAGAGCAGAAGATTGGTACTCCAGCCCAGCAGAAATGGTTTGCCAAGTTGTTGGGGTATAATTTTGTAGTTGAGTATAAAAAAGGTAAGGATAATGTGGTGGCTGATGCCTTGTCCAGGAAGGTTGAGAGTGAAGGCTTAAATCTTGAGGGTAATGATGCTGAAGGAGTTTTATGCATGATCTCTTTTCTAACTCCAGTGTGGCTAACTGACCTTAAGACAAGTTATGGGTCTGATCAGAAGGTGCAAGCCATTTTCCAAGCTTATCAATTGGGTGAAGAACTTCCTAAAGGGTTTACAATTCAGAATGGGTTAGTTTTGTATAAAGGAAGAATTTATTTGGGTTCTTGTGATGCTTTAAAACAGGCTGTTCTTCAACAGGTCCACAACAGTCCTTTGGGTGGGCATTCTGGATTTCTTAAGACTTTTCAGAGAATTAGGAGGGATTTTTATTGGCCTGGAATGAGAGAAGATGTAAAGAAGCATGTTAAGGAATGTGATGCATGTCAAAGACTCAAAGCTGAAACTTGTAATGTAGCTGGATTATTGCAGCCCTTACCAATACCTGAGAAACCATGGATTGATGTAAGCATGGATTTTGTAAAGAGTTTGCCCAAGTCACAGTCAAAGGATGTGGTTCTGGTGGTGGTAGACAGGCTAACCAAATTTGTTCATTTCATTCCATTATCCCACCCTTACACTGCTGCCAAGGTAGCTAATTTGTACCTGCACTATGTGTTTAAGCTGCATGGAATGCCTGCATCCATTGTGAGTGACAGGGACCCTGTGTTTACTTCGCATTTTTGGCAAGAATTGATGAGATTACAAGGAGTACAGCTAGCCATGTCCTCAGCTTACCACCCTCAAACAGATGGGCAGACGGAGGTGGTTAATAAGAGCTTGGAGCATTATTTGAAAGCTTTTGCAGCTGACAGACCCCACTCTTGGGTTGATTGGTTACCTTTGGCTGAGTTTTGGTTTAATACCAACTTTCACACCTCCACCAAACTATCTCCATTTGAGGCCTTATTTGGTTATCCTCCTCCAAGGTTACTGGACTACATTCCTGGCACTACTAAAGTTGATAGTGTAGATATACATTTGAGAACCAGACAGCAATTATTGACATTGCTCAAGCAGAACCTAGTAGCAGCTCAAGAAAGAATGAAGATCAATGCTGACAGACACAGGACTGAAAGAGAATTTGATGTGGGAGATTGGGTATATTTGAGGCTGCTTCCTTACAAGCAGAAGTCCCTGAGGCAGAACAAGTTGGGCAAGTTATCTCCTAGATACTATGGACCTTTCCAAATTTTGAAGAAGGTGGGTAAGGTGTCTTATAAGTTGGATCTGCCCTCAACTTCCAAGCTGCACTCAACTTTTCATGTTTCTTGTCTTAAGGCAAAATTGGGTCAGCATGTATCAGCAATTCCTACTCTGCCACCTGTGAATTCAGAAGGTATCCTTAACCCAGAACCCAGTGCTGTGTTGCAGGAGATATCCCACCAGTTAAGGAATAGGACTGTTACTCAAGTCTTAATTCAGTGGCAAGGAGAAGGGCCTGAAAGTGCTACTTGGGAGAATTTGTTTCAGCTGCAGTCACAATATCCTCACCTTGTGGGCAAGGTGCTCTAAAGGGGGAGGTATTGTTAAGCATAGTCTGATTGTATGATGGGTTATGTGTGCAGGTAGTGTTTGAATAACAAATATAGTGTGTTAGTGAATTGAGTGCATAAGTGCACAGTGGTACATAAAAGGCTGAAGGGTTGTATATCAGGTGGGCGGCTATATGGGTTAGTGGGGTTAGTAGTGGCATTGGTTAGTAACTGTACAAGGGTAGTTAAGGGTTAGTTAGAGTTAGTGGGTTGTGGGACAGCTGGGTTGTGGGACAGCTGTGAGTGGTATAAGTAACCACGGAAGTGTACAAGAGAAGTTGGCTATTTGGTTAATCTGATATGATTCTTTCTTTCTTTATTCTTCTTCTTCTCTCTCACAAATCCTTTTTTCCTTTCCTGGAGGCCATAGCTGACCTCGAATCCAGCTAAAACATTACAACATTTTACAATCCTAACACTTAAACACATAGTGCAGGTACAAATTAGCTACCTTGGCAGTAGTGTAAGGGTGGGATAATGGAATGAAGTGAACAAATTTGGTTAGCCTGTCTACCACCACCAGAACCACATCCTTTGACTGTGACTTGGGCAAACCCTCTACAAAATCCATGCTTACATCAATCCATGGTTTCTCAGGTATTGGTAAGGGCTGCAATAATCCAGCTACATTACAAGTTTCAGCTTTGAGTCTTTGACATGCATCACATTCCTTAACATGCTTCTTTACATCTTCTCTCATTCCAGGCCAATAAAAATCCCTCCTAATTCTCTGAAAAGTCTTAAGAAATCCAGAATGCCCACCCAAAGGACTCTCGTGGACTTGTTGAAGAACAGCCTGTTTTAAAGCATCACAAGAACCCAAATAAATTCTTCCTTTATACAAAACTAACCCATTCTGAATTGTAAACCCTTTAGGAAGTTCTTCACCCAGTTGATAAGCTTGGAAGATGGCTTGCGCCTTCTGATCAGACCCATAACTTGTCTTAAGGTCAGTCAGCCACACTGGAGTTGGAAAAGAGATCATGCATAAAACTCCTTCAGCATCATTACCCTCAAGATTTAAGCCTTCACCCTCAACCTTCCTGGACAAGGCATCAGCCACTACATTATCCTTACCTTTGTTATACTCAACTACAAAATTATACCCCAACAACTTGGCAAACCATTTATGCTAGGCTGGAGTACCAATCTTCTGCTCTAATAGGTACTTTAAACTCTGCTGATCAGTCTTAACAGTAAAGGGTCTTCCTACTAAATAAGCCGTCCACCTCTTGACAGCAATAACCAAAGCCAAAAGTTCCTTCTCATAAGTAGACAAAGCTAAATTCTTCCCTTTAAGGGCCTGACTGTGATAGGCTATAGGTTTTCCTTGTTGCATCACACTCCACCACAAATGGCAAGTCAAAATTGGGCAAGATTAGCACAGGTGGGTGAACCATAGCTTCCTTAAGCTGATGGAAGGCAAGTTCAGCTTCCTTGGTCCAATAAAAAGAGTCTTTCTTCAATAAGGCAGTCAAAGGAGCTGCAATAGTGTAACGTCCCAGCTGTATAAACAAAAAAAAAATGAAAGTCAGATTTTAATGGGTCTCACATGCCTCCCAACTACCCCACCTACCCCACCCATTCCCACCACACATTTCACTCATCTCTCTACTCTTTGGCCGGTTCACTCTTCCTTTCTTTTCATTTTTTTTGTTCTCTCATACACTCTCTCTACTCTCTTATCTTCTCTACCGTACTTCCACACCACCACCACCACCATTTCCACCATCATTTTCTGGCAAGATCACCGGAAAATTCTTGTGAACCCATAAACACCTTCACATCCTTCTTTTGAGGTAAAAATTTCTAATCTTTTTGTAGGTTTCACACTTTTATTTGAGGTTATTTTTATCTAAGCTTGAATAATTATACCCATGTGATTTATGAGCATTAGAAGTGATATTTATGTGTTTTTATGTATGGGTTTTGTGTTGGTAGGATTATTTGATGAATGGGTATATATTTTGTGCTAAAAATGGCTACATAAGGTTTATGTATAGTGGAAAAATTTAGGGGTTTTAAGTTATAATGTGTGATGGTTGGTAAATTTAATTTTTCCATTACCATTAGGTTTATTTGGAGTTAGTTGAAGTTCTAAATTTCTTGTCTTGGAGGATATTGTGATTTTTGCTTTCATGGGTCTCTTGATGATGTAGTATGAATTTATGGAAGTTAGTTATAATTTTGGAGATGATGGTAAATGAGTAAACTTTATAAATTGGAGTTTACGCCTTGTAAATCAATTTATTGAGAAACTTTGGAAGTGGAATATGTTAAAATTGATGAGGTGAAATACTAGGCTTGTCAAATTAAGTGTTTATTTGGCAATTTCTAAATTGTGGCTAGATGCAATTTCTAAATTGTGGCTAGATACAATTTCAAGTTCTATGCTTATTGTGATAGGTTTACTTAATATTTTTTAGGTTCTAGCTAATCTCCTTAGAGCTTGGAGAATTAGGATTTTTACGATTGTAAGGTAAGTAGCTTTTTAATGGGATTTTTGGAAAATAATCACATTGCATATTCGTTGTTTTTGGGTTAGACACACTTTCGGAAACTACCTATGGAAATTATATTTTTCCTAAAAACTATTGTGTTGTAACCTTAATATATATATATGATTATATATATATGAAAATGCATTATATTTGGTATTGCATTTGGGGAAATGCATGAAGTGTTGACATGAAAAAAATATGAGCATCTTTTATTTAATCTTTGATAAGGAAATTATGAATTCTATAGTTTATTAGAAAATCTAAAGATGCTTATCTTGTCTTGATATTGGGAAATTGATAGAAATCTTTTTGACAAGAATGAAGTTGAAAATCTTACAAACTTTATGGAAGTGAGATTATTTAAGGTTTTCTGAAACTATCTGGATATAAACGATATTTGAAAGGAGATGTATACTGTGAGCTTTATGTAGTTTTAACACCAAACCATGAGTGATTTCCCGGTGATCACCCGATTTAATTTTCGTAGTCTTTGTGACAACGGAATCAAATTTAGGTCAGTGCCTTTTCACTTTGGATGACGCGTTCTTCCCTGCTGCCCATGGGGGGAAGAGGTTCCTTGATTGTGTGTGGGTGAGGCTGCTGTCCATGGGGCCAAGAGACCACATGCAAGAGAGGGCCTATTTGACGCGCTCTTTCTGCTGCCCATGGGGGGAGAGAAAAACCTTGAGGGTATGGGTGAGGCTGCTGTCCATGGGGCCAAGAGTCCGCATACCAGAGAGGACAATATCATGCCAGTTGTGAATGGGTGGATCTCCTGACCGGTCTATATGGTTGTGTAGTATATTTGTGATAATTTATCTTTTGTTAGATATTATGGTTTTGGAAATTATATTGTTAACGCCCCAAACCCCAAAGGGTCCAAAGCGTGAGAAAGACGCCTCAAGTACCTGTAAATTTTTACTTTCTAACAATTTAATCCAAATAAAATCCTATCAAGTACCCACATGAAGAATTATCATACAAGTGGTTATTATCTCAACCTCTTCATTGAGATTAGATTGCAAATTCTTATCAATTTTATTACCTATCTCACTGTTCACTTCTTCCTCTAATTCAGTTAACTTCATCCCACAATTTTCCCCATAACCAAAATCAATTCCTTCCAACAAAAACAATTTAGCACTCCTACATTTATGCCCTGGTCCCCACTTCTCATCACAATTGTAACATAGACCCTTCTTCCTCCTTTCATCCATCTGTGCAGGGGTTATCCTCTTAACAGGTATACTAGGTCTAGCTTCTGTCATACCACTATTACCACTATTTTTGGGCATTCCCAGGATAGAATTCTTACCTGAATCTTGCTGATACTTGACACTCCTTTTGCAACTCATCACGTATTCTTCTTGAATCTTGGCTAATCCAAAGGCTGCATTCAAAGATTGAGGGTTAAGCATTCTCACAGGTAACCGTATGTCATCCTTCAACCCACTCAAGAAACAACTGAGCTTGTGTAATGGGGAAAGGCCCTTGATTCTGTTTGATATTGCCTCAAACTCTGCTTTATATACAGCCACTGTGGTAGTCTGTCTCAATCTTGTCAATACCTCCATGGGATCATCATAGGCCGTTGATCCAAACCTTACGTGTAGAGCTTGTACCAAAGAGTCCCAATCAGAAATTACTCCAGCCTCCTCTGCTTCTTGAAACCATATTAACGCCTCCAATTCCATGTGAAATGAAGCTACCAACAACCTTTCTGTAACTGGCATTTGATAATAACCAAAATACTGGTTAGCTTTATAAACCCAGCTAGCAGGATCGACACCAGAGAATTGTGGGAAATCCAATTTCACAGATTTTGCAAACGACAAAGTTGAAGAATTGGGATTTGGATTGGCGTGTACATTCCTCTGAGGTGAGTTTTGTGAATTTTGACTTACATCAATGGAATTAAGCTTCTGTAAGATGACATTGATGTTCTGATTCATCTCGTTCAAGGTTCTGGTATGAATACCTTGAATCTTTTGTATTTCTTGTATCTCCTTGTGGTGGTCTTGTATCTCTCTGTTACGGTGATCCGATGTAGTGCGTAGGGAAGCAATCGCGTCATTCACCAGGTTCATGGCGGCGGCTCGCATTTCAGTCATGGTAGCGCAGGAACGATGCTCTGATACCACTTGTTAAGGATTGCAAAATGTTGTAATGGTTTAGCTGGATTCGAGGTCGGCTATGGCCTCCAGGAAATGGAAAAGGATTTGTGAGAGAGAAGAAGAAGAACAAAAGAAAGAAAGAATCATATCAGATTAACAAAATAGCTATCTTCTCTTGTACACTTCCGTGGTTACTTATACCACTCACAGCTGTCCCACAAATCACTAACTCTAACTAACCCTTAACTACCCTTGTACAGTTACTAACCAATGCCACTACTAACCCCACTAACCCATATAGCCTCCCACACTGATATACAACCCTTCAGCCTTTTATGTACCACTGTGCACTTATGCACTCAATTCACTAACACACTATATTTGTTATTCAACACTACTTGCACACACAACCCATCATACAATCAGACTATGCTTAACAAAAACACACACACACACACAAGAGAGAAACTGTAAGGAAAGGTCAAGGATTTCCTCGGCATCAATAGATGATACAGTTTTCATCCTTGTATGATGAGAATGCATGAGTTTTGTGATTTAACCTATCTTTCGTGCTATTCACTGTCCATAAACTTAGATTAGAAGCCCACTCTCTATAAATTCATTGTTTTAGGCTCATTGGGCTGGGTCAGAAAGTGCAACTTTAGTCCAGCGCAATTTGTGTCCATACATGGACCAGTTCGAAAAACAATTTGTTGTCATTTCATTCACCCAAAACATATTATCAAATAAACAATTATTAGCAAAATATAAGAATTAAATTTCTATACATGCATTGTTATAAAATAATAATAATAATTAAAATAGAATTGTAAAAGCTAAAATTTGTCACCCATCAAATTATTTCGTTTGGTTAACCTTTGCTTTTATCTAAAGAAATGACATTATAGTGCACTTCTAATACAACTATTAATTGTACGGTGTCCATCACAAAAGATTAAAAATAAACAAAAATTAGTAAAGTCTCATAACTTAACCTCTAAATTGAGAACTGTAGGGTCAATGAGCCCAAAATATGCGTTGGGCCAGCCCAATAGCGCTTTTAAGGTTGAAAACCCAACTCAACAGTATAGTTGGTCCGAGGATGCAGGAAGACTCGCCCATGAAGTGACGTAAAAGAAGGAGAAAGTCATACCCAAGTGAAACATTCTAAGGAATGATGTCCGAGGAGGGGAATGTCATCGGCTGCTAGTGGCCAAGGATGAGAAAAGTGATCTGACAGTTCAAAGGCATCATTGCAGAAAATCTTGAGCGTAAAGGCAAAGGAAGTGAAGGTAAAAGATAAGGAAAGGTGAGGTAAAATATCTAAGGTAAAACTGCTAGCACTGCATTGAAGGCTCTGCAACTACTTCTCTGGCCGCATTAATGGGGAAGTGACACCTGAGTATTAGAATTCAACCTTATGGCTACTGCCAAGGACTTTGGAAAAGGGGGTGATGGGACAAGTATCTAAATGGAGCATCTATTCCACACGCGGATGAAGGAGGAGAGAAGAAGGCAATATAAAAGGCAAACGGTAGAAAAAGAGAGGGGGAGGAAGACAACACACGGAACACACACACAAGAGAGAATTATAAGAAAAGACCCCGCTGTTGTCCTCGGCATATATATATAAAAAGAACTTTCAGTTATGTAAAAGAGTTATGCATGCATTTGTGATCTAGATTCGAGTTCATGTTAATCAACGTCTACAGACCTAGATTCGAAACCCACTCTCTATAAATTCATTGTTTTGGGCCCTTTGGGCTGGTTACCTTGGTGCAACCGAAGTCTAGTTTAACTTGTATCCATACAAGAACTATAAAAAATCATGCTATGTAATAGAAGAAATATCAATTTATAGTAAATACAAAATTATCCAAATCTTGCTATATAATATAATAATATTATATTTTAATATGCAATATTTAATTCTTTATAATGCAATAGGATAACATTTAACAATCAAAAAGAACCAAAAAAAAAAAAAAAAAGCAAAACTAAATTATTTTTTAGTTTTCTAAGAAATTCAAAATACAAGTTAATGAAAATATTGATTTTTTAATAAATATAGATACCGGAAATTATTCTTTTAGTTTTAAACAAACTTTTTCAAACTTTTTTTTCCCTACAATCCAAAACACCGAAAAATGTAACTATGAAAATTAACAAAACTTAACAATAATTAATTGGAACATTTAGGAAAACAATTTGTTGTAATTTCATTCACCCAAAACATATTATCAAATAAAAAATTATTAACAAAATCGAAGAATTAAATTTCTATATATGCATTATTAGAAAATAATAATAATAATTAAAATAAAATTGTAAAAGCTAAAATTTGTCACCCATCCAATTATTTCTTTTGGTGAACCTTTGCATTTATCTAAATAAAAGACATTGTATTGTACTTCTAATACAACTATTAATAGTACTTTTTCCATTACAAAGGATTAAAAAATAAATAAAAATTATTAAAGTCTCATGGCTTAACATCTAAATTGAGCACTATAAAAAATCATGTTATGTAATCGAAGAAATATTAATTTGAAATAAATACAAAATTATCCAAATCATGCTATTTAATAGAATAATAATATTTTCTTATATGTAATATTTAATTTTTTATAATGCAATAGGATAACATTTAACAATCAAAGTGAATAAAAAACAAAAAATAAAAATTCAAAAAACAAATCTAAATCATTTTTTACTTTTCTCAAAAATTCAAGAGACAAGTTAACGAAAATATTTATTTTTTAATAAATATAAAAGTTGGAAATTATTCTTTTAGTTTTAAACAAACTTTAACAAACTTTTTTTCCCTACAATTGAAAACACCGAAAAATGTAACTAAGAAAATTAATAAAACTTAACAATAATTAATTAGACCAATTAGGAAAACAATTTTTTGTAATTTCATTCGCCCAAAACATTATCAACTAAACAATTATTAACAAAATCTAACAATTAAATTTCTATATATACATTGTTATAAAATAATAATAATTAAAATATAATTGTTACAGCTAGAATTTGTTGCCCATCCAATTATTTCGTATGGTTAACCTTTGCTTTTATCTAAATAAATGAAATTATAGTGTACTTCTAATACAACTATTAATTATACTTTGTCCATCACAAAGGATTAAGGAATAAACAAAAATCAGTAAAGTCTCATAACTTAACATCTAAATTGAACACTATAGAAAATTATGTTATGTAATAGAAGCAATATCAATTTACAATAAATACAAAATTATCTAAATCAAGCTATGTAATAGAATAATATTATTTTTTTATATGCAAGATTTAATTCTTTATAAAGCAATAGGATAACATTTAACAATCAAAGAGAAAAAAAAAAATTTAAACAATAAAACTAAATAATTTTTTAGTTTTCTCAGAAATTCGAAAGACAAGTTAACGAAAATTTTAATTTTTTAATAAATATAAAGTTTGAAAATTATTCTTTTAGTTTTAAACAAACTTTCTCAAACCTTTTTTTCCCTTCAATCCAAAACATCGAAAAATGTAACTAAGAAAATTAATAAAACTTAACAATAATTAATTGGACCACTTAGGAAAACAATTTGTTGTAATTTCATTCACCCGAAACATATTATTAAATAAACAATTATTAGGAAAATCTAAGAATTAAATTTCTATATATGCATTGTTATAAAATAAAAATAATAATTAAAATAAAATTGTAAAAGCTAAAATTCGTCACCCATCCAATTATTTTGTTTGGTAAACCTTTACTTTTATCTAAATAAATGACATTATATTGTACTTCTAATACAACAATTGAGAGTACTTTGTCCCTCACAAAATATTAAAAAAAAAACAAAAATTAGTAAAGTCTCATAGCTTAACATTTAAATTGAGCACTATAAAATATCATGCTATGTAATAGAAGAAATATCAATTTATAAAAAATACAAAATTATCCAAATCGTGCTATGTAATAGAATAAGTATATTTTTTTATATGCAATATTTAATTCTTTATAATGCAATAGGATAACATTTAACAATCAAAGAGAACAAAAAAAATGTTAAAAAAAATTAAATCATTTTTCAGTTTTCTTAGAAATTCAAAAGATAAGTAAACGAAAATATTCATTTTTTAATAAATATAGAAGTCGGAAATTATTCTTTAATTTTAAAAAACTTTCTCAAACTTGTTTTTCCCTACAATCCAAAGCACCGAAGAATGTAACTAAGAAAATTAATAAAACTTAAGAATAATTAATTGGACCAATGGGGAAAAGTTCATTCACCCAAAACATATTATCAAATAAACAATTATTAGGAAAATGTAAGAATTAAATTTTTACATATGCATTGTTATAAAATAATAATAATAATTAAAATAAAATAGTAAAAGCTAAAATATATGACCCATCCAATTATTTCGTTTGGTTAACCTTTGCTTTTATCTAAATAAATGACATTATATTGTACTTCTAATACAACTATTAAAAGTACTTTGTCCATTATAAAGGATTAAAAAATTAACAAAAATTAGTAAAGTTTCATATCTTAACCTCTAAATTGAGAACATTAAAAAATCATGCTATGTAATAGAAAAAATATCAATTTACAATAAATACAAAATTATCCAAATATTGCTATATAATAGAATAATATTAGATTTTTAATGTAATATTTAATTATTCATGATGCAATAGGATAACATTTAACAATTAAAGAGAACAAAAAATAAATAAATAAATAAAAAGCAAAACTAAATTATTTTTCAGTTTTCTAAGAAATTCAAAATACAAGTTAACGAAAATATTTATTTTTAAATAAATATAAAATTTGAAAATTATTCTTTTAGTTTTAAACAAACTTTCTCAAACTTTTTTTTCCCTACAATCGAAAACACCAAAAAATGTAACTATGAAAATTAATAAAACTTAACAATAACTAATTGGACCAATTAGGAAAACAATTTGTTGTAATTTCAATCACCCAAAACATATAATCAAATAAAAAAAAATTAGCAAAATCTAAGAATTAAATTTCTATATATGCATTATTAGAAAATAATAATAATAATTAAAATAAAATTGTAAAAGCTAAAATTTGTCAACCATCCAATTATATCTTTTGGTGAACTTTTGCATTTATCTAAGTAAGTGACGTTATATCGTACTTCTAATACAACTATTAACAGTTCTTTATCCATTACAAATGATTAAAAAATAAACAAAAATTATTAAAGTCTCATAGCTTAACATCTAAATTGAGCACTATAAAGAATCATGTTATGTAATCGAAGAAATATCAATTTAAAATAAATACAAAATTATCCAAATCATGCTATTTAATAGAATAATAATATTTTCTTATATGTAATATTTAATTTTTTATAATGCAATAGGATAAAATTTAACATTCAAAGTGAACAAAAAACAAAAAACAAAAATTTAAAAGACAAAACTAAATCATTTTTTAGTTTTCTCGGAAATTCAAGAGGCAAGTTAACAAAAATACTCATTTTTTAATAAATATAAATGTTGGAAATTAGTCTTTTAGTTTTAAACAAACTTTCTCAAACTTTTTTTCCGTAAAATCCAAAACACCAAAACATGTAACTAAGAAAATTAATAAAACTTAACAATAATTAATTGGACCAATTAGAAAAACAATTTGTTTTAATTTCATTCACCCAAAACATATTTTCAAATAGACAATTATTAGGAAAATCTAATAATTAAACTTCTATATATGCATTGTTATAAAATAATAATAATAATTAAAATAAAATTGTAAAAGCTAAAATTTGTTACTCATCCGATTATTTCATTTGGTTAACCTTTGCTTTTATCTAAATAAATGTTAGGAACCTAGAGGTTCCTAATGGGGATGGGTATGAATTGTAGGGGGGTTGATGGGAATTGTAAGGAAATTGACTTAATTCGAGGTAGTCATCCTCCATAGAGAAAGAGAGAGATTAAGAGAGAGAGAGGTAGATGCACTAATGCACTAACAAGTTGGTTTATTCTTCAATTGATATCTCATATTGGATTACAATCATGTATTTATAGGAGACTAACTCTAATCTCATTGGCCCACATGGCCTTATCCTATTGTAACTATTATTCTCCATGTGTATTAATAATTCCAACATGTGCTAAATGTGATTAACATGTGCATTAATAATTCCAACATGTGCTAAATGTGATTAACATGCTTGGAATTGTAACTAACTAACTAACTAACTAACTAACTAAATCTCAATACAACAATTATTATCCATATGCATATAGCATTCCTAACATTTCCCTCTCCTTGAAAACACCTTGCCCACAAGGTGTTGTTGTGAAATGGCATCTTCATCAAAGGAGATCTTCCAATAGACCAATACCGTAGTGACATTTTGATCACCATATTCATGCATTTCTCTTTAACACGCGGTCCCGTGCACATGAAGGTTTCTTCTTCGTAGATCTTTAAACTTTGCTCGAATTCTTGAGCCTTCAATGATTCTTTAATCTTCAAGGTCTCATTGGTTCTTTGAACTTTGAAATATTCTTGTATCCTCAAGACCTCATTTGATTCTAGAACCATTAAAATTCTTGGCGCTTGTATCTTAGATTCTTGGATCACCGACACTTGGATTGCCAATTCTTGAATCATAGACTTTTGAATGGAAGCCTCAGTTGGTGCATCAAGAATTGGTTCTTTGGACTGAACTTCAAAGGTTGCGTCAAGAGATTGTAACTCCTCTTCCATCATGTTCTCGAGACCTTCTTGCAATCTTGAGAGCCTTTCCTTCATGGCCATGTTAGATTCATCCAAGGCCTTCAACTTCTCTGAAATAGTCTTGCTAGACTCAACCATGGCCTTGACATTCTTTGAAACTTCATTCACCATTTTTTGTAAGTCCTTCAAGATTTCTAGTCGATCATATTCACCCGCTTCGAGATCGACGGCTCTGATACCACTTGTTAAGAACCTAGAGGTTCCTAATGGGGATGGGTATGAATTGTAGGGGGGTTGATGGGAATTGTAGGGAAATTGACTTAATTCGAGGTAGTCACCCTCCATAGAGAAAGAGAGAGATTAAGAGAGAGAGAGGTAGATGCACTAATGCACTAACAAGTTGGTTTATTCTTCAATTGATATCTCATATTGGATTACAATCATGTATTTATAGGAGACTAACTCTAATCTCATTGGCCCACATGGCCTTATCCTATTGTAACTATTATTCTCCATGTGTATTAATAATTCCAACATGTGCTAAATGTGATTAACATGTGCATTAATAATTCCAACATGTGCTAAATGTGATTAACATGCTTGGAATTGTAACTAACTAACTAACTAACTAACTAACTAAATCTCAATACAACAATTATTATCCATATGCATATAGCATTCCTAACATTACCACTTGTTAAGAACCTAGAGGTTCCTAATGGGGATGAGTATGAATTGTAGAGGGGTAGATGGGAATTGTAAGGAAATTGACTTAATTCGAGGTAGTCACCCTCCATAGAGAAAGAGAGAGATTAAGAGAGAGAGAGGTAGATGCACTAATGCACTAACAAGTTGGTTTATTCTTCAATTCATATCTCATATTGGATTACAATCATGTATTTATAGGAGACTAGCTCTAATCTTATTGGCCCACATGGCCTCATCCTATTGTAACTATTATTTTCCATGTGCATTAATAATTCCAACATGTGCTAAATGTGATTAACATGTGCATTAATAATTCCAACATGTGCTAAATGTGATTAACATGCTTGGAATTGTAACTAACTAACTAACTAAATCTCAATACAACAATTAATATCCAAATGCTTATTGCATTCCTAACAATAAATGACATTATAATGTACTTCTAATACAACTATTAATTGTACTCTGTTACAACTATTAATTGTACTCTGTCCATCACAATGGATTAAGGAATAAACAAAAACTAGTAAAGTCTCATATCTTACTATCTAAATTGAGCACTATAAAAAATCATGCTATGTAATAGAAGAAATTTGAATTTACAATAAATATAAAATTATCCAAATCATGCTATTTAATAGAATAATAATATTTCGTTATATGTAATATTAATTCTCTATAATGCAATAGTATAACATTTAACAATCAAAGAGAACAAAAAACAAAAATTTTAAAAATAAAACTAAATCATTTTTTAGTTTTCTCAAAAATTCGAGACACAAGTTTTCGAAAATATTCATTTTTTAATAAATATAAAAGTTGGAAATAATTATTTTAGTTTTAAACCAACTTTTTCAAACTTTTTTTTTTCCTCTACAATTCAAAACACCGAAAAATGTAAACTTAACAATAATTAATTGGACCAATTAGGAAAAAAATTTATTGTAATTTCATTCACCCAAAACATAATATCAAATAAACAATTTTTGTATTTTATACAATTTTTTTGTTTATGGCAGTGTGTAGCATGTTCATGTTCTGGTGCCCATGCTATTGTGTAGGCCGGCCGCCGGCATGGCTCAGGATTTTTATTTTTTTGATAAGCTTGGCTCAGGATCCTTAAATCTTAATCCACGCAACATATTTATTTTGATGCTCTTATGGTACATTGCCCTGACCCTTTCAAACCCATCTTCTCTCCTTCCTACACATATTCAATAATATGTTATAGAAAGGAACTCTAAAATTATACTACCCAAATTTTATAAAAATAAAATTACCATATTTTATTTTTGGATAAATTACGTATTTAGCCTCTAATCTTTCAATGCTGTGTTTGTATTAAAAAAAATGCCGTCTTAATTTAGTCCATGTCATTATTTCTTATATATAAATTGCTAATATGGCAAATGGCCAAAAAAAAAATTTATTGTTACATCAATGGAAGCTAATTTTTTATTTTTGTCGTTAGACATGTCAATAATTTCCATCTAAAAGATCATGGAAAAGACTAAATTGACACGATACTAAAAGGTTATGGACCAAATTGACACAATTGAAATGTTAAAAATCAAATTGAAATATGATGTAAAAGATAAAGACTAAATACTTAGTTTACCATATTTTTGTAAATAATGATTTAACATTTTTTTTTTTCAATTTTTTGGTAACATAAAATGACTTAATAAATTTGATTAAAAATTTGAAAAAATATGAGTAATTGAATTATTTTTCTATTGTTTATTTTACATAATTTTTTTAAAATCCTTTTGTCAGTAAAGTTAGATTAAAAAAAAAAAAAAAACAGAGACATGATAATTCAATAGTTATAACGAGGAGAGGAAATTTGGACCCCAAATATCACAGACACATTATATCAAAGTTGTGACTTAGATCAGAAAGTAGAAGAAGGAATGAAGCAAAAGAAGAAAGAAATACAGGGGCAAAGACTGAGATGAACGACAAGCTGAATAGTGTAGTTTAGTGCAGCACAGCTAGTTTGGTGTAAATGCCTTGTAGTTTAGTGATGTATTTAAGTGAAATGTGTTCACACGTGGGGAAATTAACAAGCACATGTGTTATAACAGTACCCACATAATTTGGGATATTTGGTTATTGTTCTGTTTTCATTTTTCTATATTTAGTCTTAGATCAATGTACAGATTCAGTTAGTTGAATGAATATACAATTTTTCATTCCAAATTCTCTCTAGCTTCTTCTCTTCTCTCTATTCTTGCTCTTTGTGCTTTCTAATATGGTATCAGAGCTTTGAGCCTTTTGTCAATGGCGTCAAATACTGAAGCAAATTCAATTTCTTCTTCTGCACAAGAGCTTTCTCCATTAGAAGATCCTCGAAGCCCATTCTTCTTGCATCATGGTGAACCTCCTGGTGCGATCTTGGTTGTTCAACCTCTTACTAAGGATAATTACCCTAATTGGGCCAGAGCGATGAGGATGGCTCTAGATGCAAAGAGCAAGCTCGGATTCGTTGATGGTTCCATCACTGCATCAATGGCAATCACACCACTTGAGAAAAAAGCTTGGTCAAAATGCAATTCAATGATATCATCGTGGATCTTGAACTCAGTTTCACCTCACATTACTACTAGTGTTATCTACAGAAACACAGCTTTTGAGGTATGGAATTCTCTCAAGAATCGGGTTTTACAAGCAAATGGACCAAAGATTTCTCAACTCCAGAAGCAAATTTCCACTGTAATGCAAGGAGATTCTACAGTGACAAGCTTCTTCACTGATCTTCAAACCTCTTGGGATCAATTGTTGAATCTAAGGCCTTTGCCGTCGTGTTCATGTGGAAAATGTACCTGTGGTGTGAATGAGAAGATTGTGAATATTCATCACCAAGATTCAATCATGCAATTTCTCAATGGATTGAATGATTGTTACTCACAAGTCAAGACTCAAATTCTCATGATGGAGCCTGTGCCATCTGTGGATAAGACCTTCTCTTTGGTAATTTAGGAGGAAAGGCAAAGATCTTCAAATGTTCATGCCATTCCTTTAGTTGAATCCACTGCTCTTGCCGTCAAAAATCAAATTTTCAATCAAGGTTCTTTTCCTTCAGGAAATAGTGGCAAGAATTTCAAAGGAAATGTTGGAAGGGGAAGGCCTATGTGTAGCTATTGTGGAAAAGTTGGGCACATTAAGGAGAAGTGCTATAAACTCATTGGATTTCCACCAGGCTACAAGCAAAAAGGGAAAATTCCTATGGCTAATCAGGTCATGATGGATTGTGATCAAGCTCAGAATGAAGTTGTGCATCAGAATAGTGCTTTTTCTTTCACTCCAAACCAATATCAGCAGTTGATATCTCTGTTGAATTCTCATGCATCCAATTCTGGTAGTTCCAATGAGGCAATTCACACAGCCAATTCTGCTCTCTCAGGTATCTCTGTTGATCTCTTACAAAACTCTATGTGTTTAAGCATGAAACACTCTATTTTTGCTGTCAATCCTTCAAATAAAATAGTATATAGTCAAAACACATGGATTCTTGATACAGGAGCCACAGACCATATAGTTCATTCAGTTGATTTGTTCACTAAAATTACTAGTTCTGTAACTTCTTTTGTTCAATTGCCTAATGGTGAAAGAGTTGTTGTCACACACATAGGAACCATTCAAGTAACTTCTAGCTTAATTCTTGAAAATGTGCTGTGTGTCCCTTCTTTCAATTTCAACTTGATATCCATTAGTCAACTCACCAAAAGTCTGTCTTGTTGCTTCATTTTTCTGTCCAATATGTGTTTCATACAGGACCTTTCTTGTTAGAAAACGATTGGAGTGGGTAAGCTGCATCATAACCTCTATCTGCTGCAAACTTCAGAACTTTGCAAATCTGTTTCAACTGTATCTTCTATCCTAGGGTCTGTTTTTGATTCTTTTGCAAATAATGTTGTGGATGTTCCTGTTACCACAAAGTCCTATCTTTGGCATCTTAGATTAGGTCATGTATCAGATGCTAAACTACAGGCCTTGTGTGATTTTTCCCCTGATGTAAGCACTGTACATAGCAATAAAGATTGTACTCTTTATCCCATTGCAAAACAGAAACGACTTCCTTTCCTTTCTTTCAATCATTTGTCTGATAATGCTTTTGATCTTATTCACTGTGATGTTTGGGGCCCCTTTGCAAAATCTACTCATAATGGTTTTAGGTATTTCCTCACTATTGTTGATGATGCAACCAGATCAACATGGGTCTATCTTATGAAAACTAAATCAGAAACCAGGCCCTTATTGATTTCCTTTTTCAAAATGATCTCAACACAATTTCACACCAACATTAAAGCCATTAGAACTGATAATGCTCATGAATTTTTCCTAAAAGATTTCTTTGCTGATCATGGGATTTTGCATCAGCATTCATGTGTTGCCACTCCACAACAAAATTCAGTTGTGGAGAGGAAACATCAACACATTTTAGGCATTGCTAGAACATTAAAATTTCAATCTAATGTGCCTATTTCATATTGGGGTGAATGTGTTTTAACTGCTGTCTACATCATCAACAGATTACCCTCTTCTATTCTAAACAATAAAACACCTTTTGAGAAACTTTACAGTACACCACATTCCTATGTTCACCTAAAAGTCTTTGGATGCCTTTGTTTTGCTTCCACTTTGTCTCACAATAGATCTAAATTTGATCCTAGATCTATTCCTTGTATTTTTTTGGGATTTCCTTATGGTGTCAAAGGTTACAAATTACTCAATTTGGTTAACAAGAAAATTTTTGTTTCCAGAGATGTGACCTTTCATGAAACTATTTTCCCTTTCATTTCATCCACTTATTCTTCTTCTCCTTATTCCACTATTACTTTTCCTCACCTTTTTCCCTCATTAGATACTTCTAATACTTCTTTGGTTCCCCCTTCCCATAATGTCTCATTAGATTCCATTTCTAATTCAAGTTTTGACAATGCCACCTCTCAGCCCATTCTTAATTCTAATCTTTCCACTTCTAGTGCTTCATCCCCTAATACTTCTACTTCCACATCTTATAACCTTCCCATTCCTACTCCTGATGCAGATTCTAGTCCTTCCATTACTGAACCTACAATTCTTCCTTTTATTCCCTCCTCTCCACCCTTGAGAAAATCCACTAGAGTGTCTAAGCCCCCTTCCTATTTGCAAGACTACAAGTGCAGCTCTATTTTTACTGATCAGCTTGATCATTCCAATCATCCCATCAAGTCTGGTTCAGCCTCAACACCATCAAGTACAAAATATCCTTTATCCCATTTTCTTGGTTCTTCCACTTTGTCTCCTTCCTATGCTCATTTTTGCTCACTTATCACTACTATTTCTGAACCTCAATCTTACAATGAAGCTGTCCAAGATCCCAAATGGCAGAATGCAATGGCTGCTGAAATTGCTGCATTGGAATCCAACCAGACTTGGTCTCTCACCAAATTACCTTCCCATAAAAGAGCTATTGGCTGCAAATGGGTATATAGAGTAAAGTACAAGGCTGATGGCACTGTGGAGAGATATAAGGCATGTCTTGTGGCTAAGGGTTTTACACAGCAGGAAGGTTTGGACTTTACAGACACTTTTTCCCCTGTTGCTAAAATGACCACTGTCAAAACCTTGCTTGCAATATCTGCTGTGAGGGGTTGGAATCTAATTCAGCTTGATGTAAACAATGCCTTCCTTCATGGAGAGCTTCATGAGGAGGTTTATATGCAGCTGCCCCAAGGATTTCACAGGAAGGGGGAGAATGTGGTATGCAAGCTTAACAAGTCCTTGTATGGTCTCAAGCAGGCATCAAGGCAGTGGTACTCCAAATTCTCATCCACCATTTTAAAATGTGGATTCAAACAATCAAAGTCTGATTACTCTCTTTTTACCAAGAACTTAAATCAATCATTCATAGCACTCCTGGTGTATGTGGATGATATTCTTATAGCCAGTAATGATACTCATGCTGTTGAAGAGCTTAAGGTGTTCCTGGATCAAAAATTCAAGCTAAAGGATCTTGGAAACTTAAAGTTTTTCCTTGGTCTTGAAGTAGCTAGTTCAGACAAGGGCATTTCCTTATGTCAAAGGAAATATGCTTTGAAAGTGCTCAAAGATGCAGGCATGACAAGATGCAAGCCTAGCAAAGTTCCTATGGAGCAAAACTTGAAACTAAGCAAATATCATGGAGAAGTATTACCTGATCCGGGTGTTTATAGAAGACTGGTTGGCAAGTTATTGTACTTGACCATTACCAGACCAGACATCATTTACTCAGTGCACAAATTGAGTCAATTTATGTCAAAACCAAGAAAACCTCACCTGGATGCAGCCTATAAGGTGTTACAGTATATAAAAGGCAGTCCTGGGCAGGGTATTCTGTTGTCATCCAGTTCAGATCTGCACTTAAAGGCATTCACAGATGCAGATTCGGCTTCTTGTGTTGACTCTAGAAGATCAACCACTGGTTATTGTGTCTTCTTAGGTAATTCCTTGGTTTCATAGAAGTCTAAAAAGCAGTCCATAGTCTCTAGATCCTCTGCTAAAGCAGAGTATCGAGCCATGGCAGTGACTGTGTGTGAAATAACTTGGATATTAGCTTTGTTGAAGGATTTAGAAGTTAATCATCCAAAACCTGCAATGCTATTTTGTGATAATCAAGCAGCCATATACATTGGTGAGAACCCCGTATTTCATGAGAGAACCAAGCATATAGAGATAGATTGCCACTTGGTCAGAGATAAGGTTCAAGATAGAGTGATCAGATTATTTTTCACTCCTACTCACTCTCAGTTGGCTGATCTTCTCACAAAAGCTCTTAGTGGTCAACAATTGAAAGCTTTACTTACCAAGATGAATATTGTGAATATTCACAATCCTGATTCTCATCTTGAAGGGGAGTATCAAAGTTGTGACTTAGATCAGAAAGTAGAAGAAGGAATGAAGCAAAAGAAGAAAGAAATACAGGGACAAAGACTGAGATGAACGACAAGCTGAATAGTGTAGTTTAGTGCAGCACAGCTAGTTTGGTGTAAATGCCCTGTAGTTTAGTGATGTATTTAAGTGAAATGTGTTCACACGTGGGGAAATTAACAAACACGTGTTATAACAGTACCCGCATAATTTGGGATATTTGGTTTTGTTCTGTTTTCAATTTTCTGTATTTAGTCTTAGATCAATGTACAGATTCAGTTAGTTGAATGAATATACAATTTTTTCATTCCAAATTCTCTCTAGCTTCTTTTCTTCTCTCTATTCTTGCTCTCTGTGCTTTCTAATACATTAGAAGGCATCAACTAGTTAAATTACAAGGTTTTTAATTTTTTTTTTTTTGAGAAAATTAACAATTCTATTTAACTAAATTAATACTGCATTAAAATTTATTACCTTTGATCATTTCAAATTATCCTTATTGACTTTCCTTGTAAATCATGAATTTTATATCATATTTTTTTGGGAACAAACACATGCAAAAGGGAGAAGGAAAGAGATTATATCATACTGTTTAAATTAAGGTAGGTTGGACTAATATAATTTGAAGCTTAAGATGACATAGAATGCAATTTTGATGTTTCTCAAAAAAAAAAAAAAAAAAGGCAATTTTTATATTTAAATACCAATTAAATTGTATTTATTTAACTTTATATATATATTATAATTTTTATTTCAAAACATTATTTTTTTACTTTTTGAGATGTAATTACTATTTGTTTTTTTTTTTTTAAGTTTAGGTTTTTCTAACACATACTTTATTGATAACATAACCAATCCATTTAATCTTTTGATGACCGTCCATTTTAAGTAAGATTTCATCAATTTTAATTTTTTTAAGAAAAATTTGCAAAGACAACTACAAGAAGTACTTATTAGAACCACGATCCGAGGGAACCAGGAAGGTTGAAATATCTCCCATCGATAGTGAGCCTTAGAATGGGAGCTCAACAAACAATATTTATTACCTTAAAGTGAATGATTCAAAATGTAATTACCTCTTGATTATTATGGGCAAAATCAAGAACAAAAAAAAACATCTTATTGCAAATGGAACTTATGATTACATTGTCCTCATGAAAATGAGAAAATTAAAATCACATAATTCTTTTCTTAGTAACAGACTAAAGAAAAGTTATATCTCTTTGATTCCAGCTTACAATCTAAAAAACAAAAATTAGATGAAAATATCCTAATCTAGAACTCTTGATTTAAACTCAAAGATTATTTCTCAAAAAAACAAAAAAGATCTAAACTCAAAGACTAAGTTACCGTTACAAGATGGGATTGTTTTTAGCACCCATCTCACCTAATTCGAAGATTGGTCTCATAGAATTAAAGAACAGGTTTAATTTTCATCATGCAATTAATCAAGCAATGATGTCATACCAAACATGATTAAAGTACAAAAATAGCAAAAAAAGAGAAGGAAAATTGCACTTAAATACAGACTGGCAATCGTTGAATTGTTAATTATTCTACAAGACTACAAGTAATCAATAAACTACTTATGTAACCACGGCTTACCCTCAACGTTATGGTCACTCCACAAGTACAAGTTCTTATATGGTGAGAGGGTAAAGATCGAGATTCAAGTTTTTAGAAAAGAGCTTCATACACGTACATATTTAGATGAGACTAAATTGGAATTTCTATTTCAAATAAAAAATATTTAATTCTCTACATATACTTTAATTACATGATTTGTTAAATTATTTAAAAGTCACATGGCTATTAGATAAGTCTTGTAACATCAAATACACATGAAAAATCATTTAAATCATTGCATAAGAGAATGGAGGATTTTTTTTCTCTAAACTGATTAGAGAAAAATTAACTTCTTTATGGAAAGATTGATCAAAGCAAATGAGTATCAAAATATTGGACCTTTGGGGGCATTGTAGCAACTAAAGGCTCTGTTAAGATTGCAGTGAATATGTTCACACTTCTTATGACTATGTTTGTAGAACAAAGCGAAATTGGTGATGAGAGTTACACAGCCTCAGTCACATCTTTTTATTTGCTCCCTAACTAGTTACGTCTTTACAGTGAGTAGCATTCGACATTTGCGTCTGGCCAAGTTTTTATTCGAATAAGAAAAAAAAAACGTGGCATTTTGTTTCTCACATACACTTATAATCATCCAAGTTATATTGCTATATAATGAACTTAGGAAGATATTCTTTGGTTTTGGAAAATTATCAAATGCGCAAACTCCATATTTGTATTTCTATTTTCTTCATTTTCTTCTTCTTTTCATCCTTATCTTTTGTCTTGACATTGCAACTATGGTTAACACTGAAACAAGTAGAACCATTGTGGGCATCATTGGTTAGTACCTTGAAACTTCACCATATATATGTAATACAAAAATTTAATGTTCTTGTTCTCAAGGACCTTTTTTATTTCGATGATTTTTATTGGGGAACTATTCATCTTGTGTCATTTAATTTCCCCCAAGAATACTGAGGTTTTGTTCTTATATTCCATTACCATTTTTTCATTTGTTTCATGGCCATGGCCATTAAAAAATTATGATCACACATACAATGAATGGGGGGAATAATCCCTCAAAAACTGTCACTAAGTAGGTAAATTGTAAAGCACTATTGTTGAGAGCAAGGAAAGAGTGCATGATCAAATTCTATTTGCACTCTTTCTAGCTCTTCCTTCCAACTACAAATTCACCTTTAAATTTGTCATATTTAATCTAAATCTTCAAATTGATTCAGTTCAAGTGAAGATCATTTTTCTTCTACTTCTATATAACCTCATAAAAAAAATTCCATAATAACTTTACAAATGGTCCTTTTTGAATTAGTACTAAGACTAATAAGCAAATTTCAATCTCTATTTTTTAGAGTGTAAAAATATCTATTTTACACTTTAAAAGACTACTTTATCTATTTTACAAACTCATTTAATAATACACCCAACAACCCAATTCTTATTTTTACACGCAATCCAATAAAATAATATAAGTTATTATTCTCTCTCTTCCCTTTCTTCCTCTCTATCTCTCTCTCTCTCTCTAGTCTCTCCATTGTGAGAATAAAAAATATTTACTTTTTAGCAACTTGCTTCACGTTAAATGATTAGTATTCCCTGTGAACTAATTTACTAGTTTTGTTTTGCCTAAAATCAATCAATTTCATGAAACTACCTTAGACTAGTTCTTATTGTTAAATCATCCGACTAAGATCATCCTTCGTTTGAATTTTAGTTGAGTTATAAAATAAATATTGTTAAGACTACCAATAGATGTGTTGTGTGTGAATTCCTAAACCTTAGCGCCTTAATATATTGTTATTTTCTCTCAATTTAAATTAACTTTACTAAACCATCAAAAATCTCTTTAATTAATTTTATTATTTTAGTTTTATTCTCTCGTGGTTTGCTAATCAATTTCCTTTTTCCTGTGAATTCGACCACGGACTTATCGAGTTATTATTTTATGACAATCCTGCACTTGGAAGCATTATTTAAATCGCAACACACTACTAAAAAAACGTGGCTATAGACCTGGTTTTTAGTAGTGTTTTTTGAGAAATTATACAGTCCTATGGTGGACCACATCACTTGTCCACCATTCCACTAAAAAACTCTCATCTATTTAAAATTGCTAAGTCAGTAATTAGTTTCTGTTTTAAAAAAAATTTCTAACTCAGCAATTTTAAACAAGTAGGAGTTTTTTAGTGGAATGATGGACCACATCACTTGTCTACTATGAGGACCTTATAATTTCTTGTATTTTCTCCACAATATGAGAAAAAACTTTAAGTTGCACTTGCTCTGTAAGCAGGGTTTATACTGTTGCATATCAGCATCCTTGAGCTTAAATGCACTGTGCTTCATATGATATGGACTAGCATTTGTAAAAGAAATTGAAAGAAATAGGCACTAATTATGCATAGAAGAAAGACAATAAAAATTAAATTAATTATTAGTATACGGCTTTTCTTGACCATCTTTCTTTGATCTCTTTCAATTGATTATGAAAATTTTGGAATCTAATCTGGTCTGATCTTTATATTGATTTTAATAGAAAATTTTGCAACCTTTTTGGCCTCTAGATGGCCAACAACAAAAAATTCATTTGAATGGCAGCAGAAACACTCAAAGCCTCATGGATGTAACCAAACTTTAAAGAAAAAATAATCACGGATTTGAATAGGAGCAACAGTGGTTCATAAACTCAATAAAAATGGTATATATAAAATTTAAGGAAAAACAAACAGCTTCTTTCCAAATTAAATTGCTTGTCTAATTTTCTTTAAAATAATAAAAATTTATTACACCCATAAGAACTTAAAAAAATATATATATCCATTTAAAACCAAAGGAAAGAAAACCAAACTATCCTCTCTAATACCAGGAAAAATCAACCAGACACCCTTTCTAAAACCCTAAGATTCAAAAAAAAAAAAGAAAAAAAAAAATAGAGCAGGCTGAAAGTTCACATAGGAAAACCAGACCTTATCGATTAAGGGAGAAGATGATGCTACAAAATTGATGTCGTCTAGAGGGAGAAGAGATTTCCATTTGCTCTTTTCTGAAATTAAATGGCTTCTCTCTTTAGAAATTTTGTTTCACACTCACTCTCTCTTAATATATATTTTTTAATTAGTTGTGTATACAGATAGAGTTTAAATGTTTTTATTTTTTATTTAAGTAGTACTACAGTCATAAATTGTTTTTACAATATTTTTACAAACCGTTAATGCTACAGTTACTAGTGATTTACCAATAACTACTTATCACATCAGCAGTTTATAAAATTTTTTGTAAAAATGTTTGTATTTCTAGCATTATTCTTTTTACTTTATTTTTTTATCTTAATTTGAGTCAAAATTTATAAACAGTTGAGGGTCTTTTAGTGAAATGATGAACATTAGGCAAAAAATGACTTGATCCACTTGGAGGACCTTATAATTTCTCCAACATTTGCTTCTGGCCAATTTTTGTTGGAATAAGGAAAAACGTGGCATTTTGTTTCTCTCATACAGTTATAATCATCCAAGTTATATTGCTATGTAATGAACATAGGAAGATATGCTTTGGTTTTGGAAAATTATCAAATGCGCAAACTCCATATTTATATTTCTCTTTTTTTCATTTTCTTCTTCTTTTCATCCTTACCTCTTGTCTGGACATTGCAACTATGGTTAACACTGAAACAAGTAGGACCGTTGTGGGCATCATTGGTTAGTACCTTAAAACTTCACCATACACACACACACACACACACACACACACACACAAATTTAATGTTCATGTTCTCAAGAACTTTTTTTTATTTCATTTTTATTGGTGAGTTTTTCATCTTGTATCATTTAGTTTCACCCAAGTATACAAAGGTTATGTTCCTATATTCCATTACTATTTTTTTCATTTGTTTCATGGCCATCGCCATTAGACATTTATGATCACACATACAATGAATAGGGAATAATCCCTCAAAAACTGTCACTAAGTAGGTAAATTGTAAAGTACTATTGTTGAGAGCAAGGAAAGAGTACATAATCACATTCTATTTGCACTCTTTCTAGCTTTCCCTTCCAACTACAAATTCACCTTTAAATTTGTCATATTTAATCTAAATCTTCAAATTGATTCAGTTCAAAAGAAGATCATTTTTCTTCTACTTTTATATAACCTCATAAAAATTCCATAATAACTTACAAATGGTCCTTTTTGAATTAGTACTAAGACTAATAAGCAGATTTCATTCTCTATTCTTCTATGCTTTATTCTCAAAGGCAAGATGTTATCGTCTCATTTATATCATTAATTCACAATTTATCCATGACTATGTTATAACGGGCCACATTATTGGTTGTTACTTGTTAGTACTGATAGATAGGGTATACTTCCTATTTGCTAAGGCATTCATTCATTCATCTAAAAAGAATACAAACAACATCATTATTTTGACTATCTTTCCATCTTCTCTTTGCAGGAAATGTCATCTCTTTGCATTATTTTGACTTCCTATTTCACAATGGTTAGAGCAATACTATAGTATATACAATATTTCTCACAATATATTTCACAATTGTTGAACGTTCAATTTTCATTTAGACCCACTACTTACACTACTTTATTGTCTACCAATTATATAATTCCCAATGTCAACTTGTGATAATACCAACTTTCCTCTTATATCATATATAGCACTAAAACCTAGCCTCCACTCTTTTTCTTATTTTTTTAGTTTTCAATTTTTTTTTTCAATCTTGTTTTTGATATAATCCAAATTTTAACGGCTTAAAAGTATAGAGAAAAAAATGTTGAATTCGACATTATCTTTTAATAGTATTCAAGGCAAAAAGGATACAAAATTGCTAGTATATTGTTATACTCTTAACCTATGAATCACGGACGCGGCAAAATGGGTGCCACACCTGCATTCAATGCGAGGTGTGGCAGGCAATGCCGCTGCTTGCATGTCAGTGCCGCGTCCATTTTTTTTTTTTTTTTTCCGTTCCCTATACGCGTCGATTCGGGCCAAATTGGTCCCTATCGACACCGAAACAGACCAATTCAGGCCGAACCGACCAATTCAAGCCGAAATTCAAAATAAAAAGTGCAAAACTCACCATTTGGCCAAAATCTTCAGGTTCTCTCTCTACACAGGGTATACGTTGATATGGGTTTCTGCTGTTGCTAGTCTGTTCGAGTTTTTGTTGTTATATATGTGAACAAAATTTGTTCTTTACATTGTTGAGTTTTGGGTATCTTGAAACTTGAGAGAGAGAGTTTTTTGAATTGGGTGGGTGATGTATAGGTATGAAACTGTGTAATGGAGGTGGGCCCCACTGCTTTGCTTATTTTTGTTGTAATGTGTAATGGGTGGTTTGTACTTTCACTACTTTGCTTTGTAGTTTGTGGAATTTGAAGGTTTATCCGAATTTCTCTCTAGTTTGAAAGCCACTAACTTTTTTTTTTTTTTTTTTTTTGAGAATAAAAGCCACTAACTTGAGGTAATGATATTGATAAACATCTATTTTGATTGTGATATGCATGGTTAATCTTTTGTCAGATTGTGATACTGCCGTTATTTATTTACTTATGGTTGTTAGTTTTATGTTGAAAAGTATGCTTAGCAATACATTAAAAATATAAATAAAAATATTTTTAGAATTTTTTTAATTGCCGCACTTGCACCCTACTTTTTTAAAAATTGCCAAGTCCCACATTCACACCCGAATCCGGAAATGCACCCATGCTTCTTAGCTCTTAACACTATTACAATAATTTATTTTAAGAAATCAAATTGATTATTTAAACTCCATTTATTTAGATTAATCTCTAAATTACATTAATATATATTTGTGTATTTAGTTTGCTATTAATATTAGTTAATTTTTTAGATTAATTTTTCTTAGATTAATTTTTCTTTCAATTTGCCCCCCTAAATTGAATTCCTAGCTCCACCACTGGTCTCTGATCTCGGTAGCATATAATATAATAGTACATGTCAAAGCTTGCAATATATCCTTAGCAAAAACCCTAATCTCGAATTCATCATCTTGATTAAGACTACCAATAGATGCGTTGTGTGTGAATTCCTAAACCTTATAAGCGCCTTAATATATTGTTATTTTCTCTCAATTTAAATTAACTTTACTAAACTATCAAAAATCTTTTTAATTAAATTTTATTATTTTAGTTTTATTCTCTTGTAGTTTGCTAATCAATTCCCTTTTCCCTGTGGGATCGACCTCAAACTTATTAAGTTATTATTTCATGACAATCCTACACTTATTTAAATTGCAGCACACTGCCAAAAAAAATGTGGCTATAGACCTAGTTTTTAGTAGTGTTTTCTAAGAAATTATACAGTCCTCTAGTGGACCACGTCACTTGTCCACCATTCCACTAAAAAATTCTCATCTGTTTAAAATTGCTGAGTTAGTAATTAGTTTATGTTTTAAAAAAATTTCTAACTCAGCAATTTTAAACAGTTAGGAGTCTTTTAACAGAATAGTGGACCACGTCACTTGTGGCTATAGACTTGGTTTTTAGTAGTGTTTTCTAAGAAATTATATAGTCTTCTAGTGGACCACGTCACTTGTCCACCATTCTATTAAAAAACTCTCATCTGTTTAAAATTGCTGAGTCAGTAATTAGTTTATGTTTTAAAAAAATTTCTAACTCAGCAATTTTAAACAGATGGAAGTCTTTTAGCAGAATGGTGGACCATGTCACTTGTCCACCATGAAAACCTTATAATTTCTCGTATTTTCTCCGCAATATGAGAAAGAACTTTAAGTTGCACTTGCTCTGTAAACAGACTTTATACTATTGCATATCAGCATTCTTGAGCTTAAATGCACTGTGCTTCATATGATATGGACCAGCATCTGTAAAAGAAATTGAAAGAAATAGGCACCAATTATGCATAGAAGAAAGACAATAAAATTAAATTAATTAAAAACATCTCTTAGTATATGGCTTTTTCTTGACCATCTTTCTTTGATCTCTTTCAATTGATTATGAAAATTTTGGAATCCAATCTGATCTGATGTTTATATTGATTTTAATAGAAAATTTTGCAACCTTTTTGGCCTCTAGAGATTTTAATGGCCAACAACAAAAAATTCATTTGAATCGCAGCGGAAACACTCAAAGCCTTATGAATGTAACCAAATTTAAAGAAACAATAATCGCCAGTGGATTTGAATAGGAACAAGAGTGGTTCATAAACTCAATAAAAATGGTATATATAAAATTTAAGGAAAAACATCCCATATATCTACAAACCGCTTCTTTCCAAATTAAATTGGTTGTCTAATTTTCTATAAAATAATAAAAATTTATTACACCCATAAGATCTTAATAAAATATATATCCATTTAAAACCAAAGGAAAGAAAACCAAACTATCCTCTCTAATACCAGAAAAATCAGCCAGACACCCCTTTCTAAAACCCTAAGATTCAACGCAAAAAAAAAAAAAAAAAAAAAGAAGGAGCAACCTGAAAGTTCATATAGGAAAACCAGACCTTATCAATTAAGGGAAAAGATGATGCTATAGAATTGATATCGACAAGAGCGAGAAGAGATTTCCATTTGCGCTCTTCTGAAATTAACTGGCTTCTCTCTTTAGAAATTTTGTTTTACCCTCACACTCTTAATATATATATATATATATATATATTTTTTTTTTTTTTTAATTAGTTGTGTATACAGATAGAGTTTAAATGTTTTTATATTTTACTTAGGTAATGCTATAGTCACAAATTATTTTACAATATTTTTACAAATCGCTAATGCTACAGTTACTAGTGATTTGCCAATAACTATTTACCGCATTAGCAGTTTATAAAAATTTTTGTAAAAATGTTTGTATCTCTAGCATTATTCTTTTTACTTTTTTTTTATCTTAATCTGAGTCAAAAAAATTTTAAACAGCTGAAAGTCTTTTAGTGGAATGATGGATATTAGGCAAAAAATGACTTGGTCTACCGGTAGGACCTTATAATTTCTCCGACATTTGCGTCTAGCCAAGTTTTTGTTGGAATAAGGAAAATACGTGGCATTTTGTTTATCTCATACAGTTATAATCATCCGAGTTATATTGCTATGTAATGAACTTTGGAAGATATGCTTTGGTTTTGGAAAATTACCAAATGCGCAAACTCCATATTTATATTTCTCTTTTCTTTATTTTCTTCTTCTTTTCATCCTTACCTCTTGTCTGGACATTGCAACTATGGTTAACACTGAAACAAGTAGAACCATTGTGGGCATCATTGGTTAGTACCATAAACCTTCACTATACACAAACACACAAATTTAATGTTCATGTTCTCAAGAACTTTTTTTATTTCATTTTTGTTGGTGAGTTTTTCATCTTGTATCATTTAGTTTCACCAGAGTATACTGAGGTTTTGTTCCTATATTCCATTACCATTTTTTTCATTTGTTTCATGGCCATCGCCATTAGGCATATATGATCACACATACAATGAATGGGGATAATCCCTCAAAAATTGTCACTAAGTAGGTAAATTGTAAAGCACTATTGTTGAGAGCAAGGAAAGAGTGCATGATCACATTCTATTTGCACTCTTTCTAGCTTTTCCTTCCAACTAAAAATTCACCTTTAAATTGGTCATATTTAATCTAAATCTTCAAATTGATTCAGTTGAAGTGAAGGTCATTTTTCTTCTACTTTTATATAGCCTCATTAAAAAAAAAAAAAAAAAAAAAATTCCATAATAACTTACAAATGGTCCTTTTTGAATTAGTGCTCAGACTAATAAGCGGATTTCAATCTCTATTCTTCTATGCTTGATCCTCAAAGGCAAGATGTTATCTTCTCATTTATTTCATTAATTCACAATTTATCCATGACTATGTTATAATGGGCCAAATTATTGGTTGTTACTTGTTAGTACTGATAAGGTATACTACCTATTTGCTCAAGGAATTCATTCATTCATCTAAAAAGAACATAAAGTCATAAACAACATCATTATTTTGACTATCTTTCCATCTTTCTCTTTGCAAAAAATGTCATCTTTTTTGCCTTATATATCTCTCCCATGTAATCTCTCTCTCTCTCTCATTGATTGTTCCACGTACTTACTAATAGCCTTAGTACTCAACGGATAAATTGCAGCCCAACAATTATCAAAATACACAAGGCAAGAGCAGTGGAAAGCTTTGAGCCTGATCCTTACGTAACAGCAGTACTCAGTTGCTGGTCAAAACGTGTAAGTAAAAATAAATAAATAAATGTCATATATACTCTAAGCATTCAAAATTAAGGTTTATGTGCTTAGCATTTTTGAAGTTGCCATGTGATGTGTATATGGTTTTCTCCATGTAAGCTATCTCATAAACTATGTATTCGAGGGTTGTTTCATGTGATTTATTATCTAAAAAAGAAAATTTAGTTACAAAATTAGTTGTAGCCTAAAATTACAACCTTACTGAATATTATTAACATTACTACATATTACGAAAATTTAACCACTGGATTGCATGTTCTTTACTCTTTTAATATATGTGTCAAATTTTATGTCAATCGGATAGTATTTACTATATTGTTTATAAGATTATATGAATTTTCTGCATTATTTTAAACTACAAAACTTACAATTTAAACAATTTATTGATAACGTAGCTATTGATCTTTAATTTTTTAGAAATTTTGCAAGCATAGAAGATATAAGATGATAATATAATCCAATGATTGATTTATCAAAATTTACCTTCAATAAAAAAATATTAAATAATGTTGTAGCCTTAAGATACAACAAATTTTGTAACTAAATTTTGTCTTTATCTAAACACATTTTTATTTTGTTATATTTGCAATTTCAGCGGAAGATCATCATTGCTCTTGTGATTGAAACCATCTTCTTTGTCCTCGTAGTTGTTCTTACCCTGCAACTTTTCCATACAACAAAAGATAGATCCACCATTGTCGGGGTATTAAGCATTATCCTCAATATATTAATCTATGCTTCCCCCCTAACTGTCATGGTACGTATATTGTTACCTCAGTTGCAAAACTTAAGTTAGTTAATTATACGTTGTTTTTTATTTTCAGTTAAACCCAACTATGTGGTTGAATTGCATTGTTTTCCGGGAAGATAACATTGTATATATTGTATTAATTACTCGGCACAATTAACGGTTGAATTTTATTAGGAAACTTAAGATATAAAAAATAACAAATTCGTACTTGTCAGTTCTAATTAGTATGGTTGAATAAGAGATTTGGAATTCAATCCCTACTTATACCAAAAACTGATTGATTTCTTAGTCTGATGATAAAAAAATATTATCAATAACGGACACTTAAAATTTACTCATAAATATTTGTACTTTAATTATTGGTAATTATATATGTTGATGAAAATTTGCACCATTTTTTTTCTTCTTTTGGCAGGGTAGGGTAATTAGAACAAAGAGTGTGAAGTACATGCCATTCTTTATCTCACTCACTCACTTCTGCAATGGAGTAATTTGGGTGATCTATGCGATCCTCAAATTCGATGTCTTCATCTTGGAAACTCCATAGACTACGAACGCATTTCAGATTACGTATTTCTTGGTTGATTCAGTTATAAAAAATATTACTGCATTATTGAATTTAATCTAGTGTGGTACAGTGTTTATTACTTATCCCAAAAAAAATAGTGGTGTTTTAGTAATGGAACATCACATTCTTTTGCTATAATCCGTAGAGTTTAAAGAATATGAGAGCCAAAAAAAAAAAATCTATATTGCTTGAGACTTTTTATTTTGTTTAATAAGATGGATTATTGTTTTTTCTAAATGTAATTTTCTAGTTTTAGACTGCATTTTTACAAAACTAATATGTTTTCTTGGTGAATATTTCCAATTATAATGAAAGGCTTTATGTACTATCAATTGCTAAGGAGTTTTCAAAGGCTTTGAGCCTTTGAGCACCATTAGCATACAAATACAATTAAAACTAACTTCTTTTCTTTCTTTATTTTTTCCAAATTTATATTTTTGCTAGGTTCCCAATATATAGTTGTGGAGCGGTTCTAGGTTTGATGCAGCTCATTTTATATGCAAGCTACTACAAGTCGACCCAATGGGACCTAACACTACGTGAGCTTCAATTGGGAAATGCATAAACCATAACACTGCTAATTCTTGTTAAATTTTTGGACCTGCGCTCGCTTTTTTTCGTGTGCATGGATGTGATTTTACACTCCTTCAAATCAGAGAAAAAGATCCACACCAAAATAAATATATATATATATATATATATATATATATATTTGTGGTGGTTCTCTGACAGAGCCAGAGGAGGACGAGAAGGGGCAAGTGCCCCCCGATCTCCCCAAAAACCCCTATATATTATATTTATAAGGGTCTGGGGGCATACATTAACCATCCATAATATGAAACTTTTTTATGAAAATTTGTATGAAATCGGTTTTTTATTTTGCATTTTTCTATAAAAAATTTCCTAAAATGGTTTACTAACATATGCTCTTAGGATATACGTTAGTAAAATCCTACTTATAAAGTATTTTGTCCTCCTGACAAAATTTTTCTATCTCAACTTTGCCCCTAGCATAAATAAGAAGATTTCTCTACTTCTAAATGAAAGTTGTCCAATAGTCCGTATAAGTACATATCACATTTTCGTTTTTTTCCAATGAAAAAAAAGTTCCACGACCCCACATAAGACTAAAAGTATTGTCCTTTGTTGTGAAATTTTAAAGTACTTGTAAGTGCACGAACCGTACTAAGTATAACTTGACCAGAACAAATTGAACCCACAGGGACTTGAATGAACGTAGGAAAATTAATTAAACTTTAACCAAATTAATCTTAATCCATTTTAATAAAAATTGGTTGTTTTGAAATTAAATAAACTAAGCAAAGATATTAAATAAAGCAGTAAAGAGATTAAACAATCTAAAAAAGGAATTAAGATTGTGGAATCCGCCTTGTTAATTCATATCAAAATATATTCATGATCATTAATTTTTCCCAACCCACTGTATGGTAATCTAGAAATCAATCTTGCTATGATTAAAAATATTATCATTAAAACTTTTGTTTAAAAATATAAAGCATGTTCTTCTTCACTTCCAAGATATAAAATTAAATCATCAATTGTATCCATTGATAAACAAATCATAAGAGATATCTAATTTTAAAATCAAACAATCATAATCCAAGCATTCAATTAATTAAGATAAATCTTAAATCATGAGAAAAATATGACTGAACTTATATCTAGTATCTTATTTTAGTCAATTGATGTGAAGCAAGAACAATTTAAATCATTAAAGAACAACTACTGTGGGAAAAATTAAATCACATAAATAATACTACTAATTACTCATAGTAATTGAAATAAAATTCAAAAATAAAATACTAAATATTAAACTAGACATGCAGCTGACCTAAAGCATTATATAAGAGAAGTCACTCCTAATACAATTCAGACTCGCCTTCTTAAAGCATCCACAACTAGAAATTCCATCCTATCATATTTTACCATTCCAAAAAGTTACTTTATCAATTATACAATACCATTTTACAATACACCCAACATCCCAAAACTCTATTATTTTACCATTTTATTAAAATATTATTTCTTTAATCTTTCTTTATTATTTCTTTTCAACATCCTGCCAATTAGAATCACCAAAAACCATATCCTGCAAATCAGAACCAGCAACCAAAAAAAAAAAAAAAAAACCACATCCAATAGGTAGCAAACAACCCCAGCAACCTGCAACCAAACCTGGCAAATAAGAGTCTCTGCCACCAACCCCAGCAACCTGCAACTAGCCATTGTCAGCCACCACCACCGGTGGCAAAAAAACCCACAAAACCTCAACTACTATGAACCCTCTGTGACCCATTCCAAACGCACCTGAGACCCACAGCCACACCCATCTGCAACCCACGAAACCTCACCTGAGACCCACCTGAAACCCACGACCACACCACCTGAGACCCACCCACCATACCAAAACCCAACAAGCCACAAATCACAAAACTAACAATCCGATCTCACCTCACAAATCATAAAAGTGGCAACCTAAACCCCACGAATCCGATCTCACCTCCAATGCCCACGAATCCGATCTCCACGCCGATGCCCATGATTCCAAAATATTATTTGCTTATACCATTCAACTTCTCTAGCATGTCGGGTTTATAGGATGAGTGAATCGGTAAAGGGATTTGGGGATGGGTAAGGGTGAATCAACAGAGGCTTGGTGTTGGGTTTATGAGATGAGTGATCGGTAAAGGGATTTGGGGATGGGTGAGGGTGACTCGGCAGAGGCTTGGTATTGGAGAAGCTTGACAATGGCAAGAGAGAGGGAGAGGGGATGGAGAGAGCAAAAACCCGGTACTAGAACGAGAGAGAGAGAGAGAGGCTTAAACGGATTAAACAATAGTATTGTATTTTGGCGTAGCGCTACAGTACCATCTCACATTTGAGATGATACCATAACACTATGCCAAAAAAATTTGACCTTTACCAGTTTTACACTTCAAGTTGCTAGCTTGGTTTTAGGCTTGAATGTCAAATGTGACTTGTATTTGGCATATTACAAGTCAACTGTGGATGCTCTAACGTTGCTTTGATTTGCTCCTTTATAATCCATCACATGCGGCTGACCTAAAGCCTTAGTAATACAATCCCAACATGGCCCATTGCAAGAACTCCCAAGTACGTGTTTTGGTGCAGAAATCAAGTGGTCCACGTCAAGCCCATCTGTATATCAACCATGAAAACAAGCCCTTAATTTCTTCTTCTCTACTTTTCTTCACCACGTCCGAGTAACTTTAGTCCCACTCTTCTTATTTTTCTTTTTCTTTCCTTAATTGGACTTGCCCAGCCTGCTTTTATTCTTTTTTTTTTTTATCTTTGCTTGCTTCACTTCATGCTTGGGCTATATCTCTCAAATTGGCTTCACTTAAGTGATCATTATTCTGCCTCAAATAAAGCCCATTAGCATGTAAATCGTTTATCACCACTAGGACAAAAATAATAGATAATCAGTACAAAATAACATGAAAATAATGCTAAATATGCAAATATGAGAGTACCATATTGTCTATATTTCATGGACATCATCCTTTAATTTGACAGGTTTCCAAAGTATTAACAGTAAATAAAAAATTTATACAATTTTTTTCACAACAAATTTCATAATTGTCAGAGCAAGATTATATAGTATATACAGTATTTTTCACAATAAATTTCACAATTATTAAATATTCAATTTTCATTTATGCCTACCACTTACATTACTTTATTGTCTACCAGTTATATAATTCTCAATGTCAACTTGTGATAATACCAACTTTCCTCTTGGTAGGTTCTACATGATCATTATTTTTTATTTAAAAAATGGCCTACTCATATTCATTTATATCACTAAAACCCAGACTCCACTCTTTTTCTTATTTTTTTAGTTTTTAATTTTTTTTCAATCTTGTTTTTGATATGATCCAAATTTTAACGGCTTAAAAGAATAGAGACAACATGTTGAATTCAACATTATTTTTTAATAGTATTCAAGGAGACAAGGATACAAAATTGATAGTATATAGTTATAATCTTAACACTTTTACAATAATTTGTTTTAAGAAATCAAATTGATTATTTAAACTCTATTTATTTAGATTAATCTCTAAATTAAATTAATATATATTTGTGTATTTAGTTTGCTATTAATATCAATTAATTTTTTTAGATTAATTTTTCTTTCAATTTGCCCCTCTAAATTGAATTTCTGGCTCCACCATGGTCTCTGATCTCGGTAGCATATAATATAATAGTACTAGTCAAAGCTTGCAATTTATCCTTAACAAAAATCCTAATCTCAAATTCATCGTCTTGATTAAAAAGAAACATAAAAAATAGGATTTTTTTTTTCTCTTTAAAGATTTGATAACTGTGATTAATAGGATTAGATTTTTGGGGGAGGAGGCCAGGGAGGTGAAACTGCCCATTGTTTTTATTTTTGAAAATATCATGTTGTAAGAGATAAGTAGTGAATGATGTAAACATAAGAAAAATACTTAGAGAATATAAATTTGTATTAGAAATGTAGACCAATACGTAGCAAGTATATCAGCATGCATGTATTTCTCTTTATTCAGTATTGTGAATTTCATAATATAAGACAAGCATGCATGGTTATGTCTCTACCTTGCCGATGGTCATCTGTAATGTGTCTTATTTTTATTACCATTGGATGAGTAATGTTTTTAGTTTGTAATGGTTGATTCAAATGTGTGTGTGTGTGTATATATATATGCGTTTCATATATACCATTTAATTTTGTCCATGCATAAAGATCAAAGTTATCAAACCCCCCAAGAAATGATTTCTAATTCCATCCTTGAAGACAAGAAACTTTGGAAATAAAAGTAAAGCTTGGAAATAAAAAAGTAAAAGCTTAAATCTACTTGTTGAAAGTCAGCAAAATTCATAAAACATTACCTAAATTTTGGAAATACTAACACTTCACAGTTCAAACCTCAAACTATAAAAACATACCATTGCCATCTCAATTATGACAATCCTTGCAAATAGCATCCCACCATTTATTTGAATTCTCTCCATTTAAAGTTCTAAAGTTCTATCCATTCTGTACATTTGCATGGTTCAGATTTTATTTTCTAAATATAGTCGTACACAAATTTTTTGATTATTTCAATAATTTCTTTTATACCTACACTAAAATTGGTCCAACAAATCCAAAAAGATTGCTCAATACACTTTGATATATTATGCTTATCATATCTATAGGCTTGGATATTACCTTTTCATTCAACAAGGATTTTCGACAACTAGAGGTGGACAGAACGGACAAAAGTGGACTGAACAGATTGAATGGACTGAAATGGATCAAACGGACTGTAGAGGACTGAAAAGACCAAAGTAGACGAAGTCATGAAAATGACCAAATGAATCTAACTAGACCAAACCGACTGTATTGGACCTAATGGACTGAACAGAACCGAATTGGTACTAAGCGGACCGAACCAATAGAAGCGAACTGAAATGGACCGAATAGAGCCGAAGTGGACTGAATGGACCAAAATGTGGTACACTTGTCTAGTTTTGGTCCATTCGGTCCACTTCAGCTCTGTTCGGTCCAATTCAGTTCATTCTGTCTATTCAGTCCATTTCATTACAATCCGGTTCTGTTCAGCCCAATGTGGACCGTTTGGTCTAGTTCCATTTATTCGGTCCTTTTGGTCCACTTTAGTCTGTTCACTTCTCTAAGGTCCATTTGGTCCATTTTGTTTCCTTCTGTCCACTTCGGTTCTGTTTGGTTCACTTCTATCTGTTTGGTCATGTTTGGTCCATTTCAGTGTACTTAAGAATGGAAAAAAAAATAGGTTTGGGTTGAGAGTACCTATTTTTAATTTGAACTTATTAAAAAAAATATAGGTGACAAAAGGTAATAACATTATTTTACTAATTTAATGATATATGGTATTATCTTTTTTTTTTTATCCCCTTAGCTAATATTAGTATTCTACTTTTTGAGTGAATTACAAAAATTTTGTGTTTTCTTATGATAAAATTTGAATTTGAAAACCAATTGAAGTTTTTTTTTTTATTTTTTTTTTTAATTTATAAAGTGGTAAGAAATTTGTAGATTTATGATATTAAGTTCATTATCACTTCTTTGATTAGTTGGATACTAATATGAAGTTGTGCCAAATGCAACCTTTTAGTTTTCAAAAATCACTATTGAACGAAAAGGTAACATCCAAGCCTATGAATATGGTAACCATAATACATCAAATTCAGATGTAGGTATGTTGAAATAATTAATGAATTTGCAATACAAATGATGAACTAGGGAAAAAAAATTGTTTGATTTTCATTGTTTGTTATTATTATTGCTTCATATTGGAGTTGCATTTCTAACACAAAAAATTATAACTATTCCATACATTATATAGACTTGCAACTAGTTATCCTAAAATTTGAAAATTTTATGGCTTGTTTGGATGGAGGAGAGAATGAGAGAGAGTGAAGGAGAGTAAAGTAACGTTGACTAAAAATAAGTTAATTTTGTGTTAAATCTACTCTACTTTACTCTATTCTACGCCCCCTCTCTCTACCTCAATTCAAACAGACCATTAGGGTTGAATTAACGAATTATGGTACAAAATCCTAATAAGGCTCATCCCATATTCCCATGCCATCATCCTCTTACAACAGAACGCACCTGCACATCAATTTAATTCTTCATACCGAACTACTCAGTTTTCCCCGATTGGGCCACTGATGTCAGACTCTTTAAAAAGAGTCCTAAAAGATTTGCAATTCCACATACTGATGTGAGACTCTCCTTAAGAGTAGTCCTAAAAGATTTGCATGTCCAAAATACAATCAATTGTACTTCCTAAATCAAAAGCTTTGGCTGAGTCTCTTGAGTGTACATAGCAAGTGGATTGAGATAGAAATGAGGTCCATCTTGATTATAGCAATGATAATAATTATCAATAGTATATCAATTGGAGATCTTACAAAGAGGTTTCAAGGCCAGTCCAACAAAGACAGAGGCCTAAATAAATACACATATTTGGTAATCCCAAGAGGAATCTCTAAAAAATATATTTAAAAAAGAAAAAATAAAAGATTTACATTCATCCAACAAAGTGAAATGTAGCACATCTCCTTAGCCTATACCCACCACCATGTGTTTCTCTCATCATGATATCCCAAATTCTATTCTCTTCACTGTTAAGTACAATTGAGGTTTCTCTGGTCTTCAAAATAATTACACCGAGTTGTTCAAGGGACTAGAGATTTTAGGGGCCACGATACTTGCGGAAGCACAAACAACCTTGAGGTTGATCGACGGGGATCATACCTCCACCTTTTGATGTGTCAATGGCCTCTAACATGGAGACTACCTCTTCCATTTCTGGCCGCTTGTCAGGGCTGGCATCCCAGCATCGCTTCATTACATTCGCCAGGGAACTTGGGCAACATCTTGGTATCTCTGGCCTCAGATTCTAGGTAAGAAATAAATTAGTCAGAAGGAATCTCAAGCAGAGACACTCAGAGCTTGTTGGGTACAATGATTAAGATTCACGCAGATAAGTTACCTGGCGAACCACAGCTGTCGTCACTTCTGAGAAACTAAGGTCTGGATATGGCATGTCACAGCAATATATCTCCCACAAGCAGATGCCAAAACTATAAACATCACATTTCCTGTTATATGGGTTGCCATTGAGAACCTATAAATCACCCATTTGACAAATCACAGAAAATTAGTTCATTGAACGATTGTTTCTTTTGTTTTTTTTTTTAAGTTTTAGTTACCTATAACACAGATCCTTAGGTTATGTGGAATGCAAACCGGAACTTGGCATGCCACTTTTGCTTACGTAAAACTTATATAGATTGTTTCATTAGTAGTTAAAAGGTGATATGGAAACCTTGAAATTTTAAAATTCTTGCTTGGTTTTGCCCAAACAGTTTATTAATCACTTAAGATTCTACCATTGCCTTTTAAAGCTGTCACTAAAAAAAGGTGAATAAAGAAAGAAAAAGAAGAAAAATTTTTATCTCTGGGATTAGTGTGTTTGAATGAAAATGTTCCACATTTTGGATTGAGCAATCATGTATTACAGTTTGCTAGGGTAATGGTGAATAATAGCTGAAATATTAGGACCAGTACAATATCCTCATTGTACTACGAGGATACCTACAAGTTAACAAAGACATTGAGAAGACAAATTTGCCTCTCTTGATATTAGATAGACTTGAGATTGATGGAGACATTAGTTGCACTATGAGAGACATCCACCCACAAAGCAAGATCTCTTTTTGTTCCCCAAGTACAAATAGACAAGCAAAAGTCCCAGAGGAATTGATGAGAAATTTTTTATATGGTTTGGAAGTCAAAGTCAAAATATTATCAAGTAGAAAATCAAATGAGCATACCTCAGGAGCCATATAACCAAGTGTCCCTGTCTCCCCAGTCATGTCATTAGGATTTGAAGCCTCAACACGAGCAACCCCAAAATCAGCAATTTTTACTGTACGTGTCTTGTCCAATAGCATATTCTCCGTTTTTACATCTCTGTGAACAATCTTCTGCGAGTGAAGGTAACTCAACCTGCAAGATACAGTACATACAAGCCTTCTAAGAGCTTAAACAGAAGGAAAAAAAAAATTCCAAGTCACATTTCATTTTTCAATTGAAATACTACAAAGAAAAGAAGTACAAATACAGAGCATGATACAGATGGTGAGTACCCTCTAGCAAGATCCAGTGCAAGCTGGACAACGACATTAAAAGCTAGCTTCCTTCTCCTGTTCTTTATGAGGTAACCTTTCAGAGCACCCCCGGGAAGATATTCCACAACAACACAACAGACATTACTTGGCATGCCAATTGGACCATTATCAGTTTGTATCTGTAGTTCTGATGTGCCCATTGTTGCCCCTATAAACTGAAAATTTGAATGACCAGGATGTTAAAGGTAAGAGATACGTCGAAGCATGACAGAATATTGATAAGTATATACTATTTTCTACAAAAAAACACCAAGAGCCTTGTAGCTCAAGTGACGTCTCTTGGTGTTTCTAACGGAGACGTTCAGGGTTCAAATCCCTCCTCCCCCAACTATTGAATTATAAAAAATAAATATATTTAAAAATTTTGAATTAAAAAAAAATAAATATATAAAAAAAACCAAACTAGAGATAAAAGGAATCAACCTTTAAATGTATTGCAACCTTCAAAATTCTAAAATATTCAAATGCATTAACTCTTTTAGTTAATCACTAAATTCCAATAAATTCAAACTGCAACAGTTCTCGAATTGCCACTATGTCATTGGGAGTCAAGAGATGAAATAGAGAAAATCAAAGTAAAGAATATTGGAAATCAACATGAAAGAAGTTGTTTGAGGCTTCCCTATTCAAAAAAATCAGAAGACCCAAACCCACACCCCCCCTCCATTTTTTCTCTCCTTCAAGGATTGAGGCTTCCCTTAACAGTTAAAAATTTAAGGTTTGTGATATTAGTCAAATGGCCCAAGATATAAAAAGGAACAGCAAAGACAAAGAGGTCTCTTGATCAAAATGATTATATAGATTAGGCATTTCCTTTCAGTATATATATTGGGATCCAAGTCCCATGTGATAGCATATTTCAACCAGAATTGAAATCCATCTTTGTTCCCTTTGTCATTCTTTTTACCCTTGTAGTGGATAAGTTGTAGGGGACCACGACTCATTGATGTTTGCTTCAACTTAAAAAGGCTGAGGTTTGACGACAGCATGCCTTTCCATCTGTGTCACTTCCATGGAGGTCCATGCAATGACTAGGTTTAGGTAGCTCACGAACATCTTAATAGCTATGGATGTTTGAATTTCTGCATCTTTAAAGATATGGAGCAGCAATATCATTGTTAGTTTGTTACCCTCTGTATTTGACACAAATATATTGTACTGGCCAGCAGCATTTGAGCTTATTTGATGTACTAAAAATTGTAAAATAAAAGTAAAATAGGAGGTAACGGAACAATGAAGATGAAGTGCCTCTGTATCTATCTAGAAAGATCTCTCGTATGCAAGAAAATTGGATATCCAAAATGGCCCTACTCCTTAGCTCCATATTCACCAAAAGTACTCAGCCATCTTGATCTGGTAATATCAAGAGAAAACGTCCTTGGACCACATATGGTATTAATATAACCAAACACAGTTAGATGATGATTAATTTCATGGGTCATTCAACAACCTTAAGGACGGAGTCTTGGAAGGTAATGATGAGGAGTTGTAGGAATGGAACGGCATGGGGAGCAGGGCCAGCCTGTATTCTATGGTGCATTTAGAGAGAAAGAAATCAATAAATATTTGAGGGGGAGGAGATGGCTATATTGAATCAAGTTTCTTTTCTTGAAAACTCTCTTAAAATGGGTGACACACTCTCCTACTATCTCAACCTTTCCTCTGATGGAGTTTTTAGACTCTTTGCACTTATATCACTAATCTTTCAGCTTCCTTTTCTTTCTTTCATTTCTTTTTATTTTTCAAATCTATGTATACTTCCTGTATATTACTTATAAAATTTTAAAATATATATATATATATACACACACACACTAATGAGTTGCTCAACATCTTGTTATGATGCTTACCAAATGGCAAAATAAATGAAACTTTATAGGAGAGTTCATTTATAAAACATCCATTAGTTTAATTTGTTCCAACGGATATTGAGTTCACTATAATCGAAAGCAATGGTCACTAAGGATTCTTGTTCATTGTTATTATTATTTTCCCTTTATTATTGATATGTCTATCAATATTTTGGATGTTTAAGCAAGCATTCAAAAGCACAAGGTTCATATGTGGCTTTAGTGGTATTGCAAAGCTACTGGAATATCAAGAAACAACAACAATAGAATCATAATCAATAATTTCATAAAAAAAGGTAAGAAGAAATTTAAAGCTTCCATAATCTTCACCACGTAAGCTAGATATATGAGTTGCTCAATCCAATCATCATGAGCGACATAGAAGCATATGCAATCCAAATATGGTTTGTATAAATATAGAAGAAGAGATGAAAAAGAAATTGCAAAAACCTTAGTAACATTAGGATGTTCCAGCTTATGCCAGACAGCAACTTCTTGAGTAAAATCTGCCCTTAATGTAGCAATCTCAGATTCAGTCCTATGGCCCTCCTCACCCCAATCGAGCATTTTAACTGATGATCAAGAGAAAAAAAACCCAGAAAACCGCTGTTAATGACTTTTTTTCCTTCGATTTGTTGGGTAATATTGTTAGTCATTTGTAACAAATGCAACCCAGTGAACCCACTCAACATAACAAACATAATGAAAGTGGCTTAGACAATATTACAAAGAAACCAAATAGATCGTAGTTTTGTTAAAGTAAGACGATTAAAAAACCAAATTTTAATCTTTAATACCATACTATTTTAGAATTGTTGTTTTTCTTAGCTGATAAGACTTAAACCAACAACTGTGATCACATGAAAGATCAGAAATACAACAACATCATCATCAACCAATCAATTGCAATCACCAGCAAAATTCAACCCAAGCCCGTGTGTGAGTCACGGATTTCATAAGAGCACATTCATTTACAATAGCCAATCGTTGGTTACCTTCATAAGAGTCGATTGAATTCAGTTATAGAGATTAAAAATTAGTACTAAAAAAGAAAAGTAGCAAAAGTAACCAGAATGGTCCCCCTAATCCAAATGGGACCAACCCCAAATTAAAATATACTATCAAAATAAACCAAATTGATCAAACAAAAGCACATGCATTTATGCAAAAACCAAGTTGGAATCAGTTCAATAGTCCAACAATCAAGAAACTATGACATATAATGTAAAACAAAAACAAGAAAAAACAGTTTTCATAAAGCAGAATATACTCTGGAAATAAATGAATATAGTAAAAACATCAGCAAACAAAAACAAAAGTCAAAAAAGGAAAAAAAGAAGAACTGGGTTTTGATGGGAGGAAAAAGAAATCTCAAAAAATGGAATTTTCAAACCATACCCAATTGAAAAAAATTGAACTTTTTCTCTTTAATTGAGTAAAGTTAAAAACTTTTTGAGACAAGAGTTCAAACAATCAAAGAAAAACATAGGAGGCTAAAATGACAAAGTGGTAGAGAGAAAGAGAGTGACCAGCGACATCAAGGCCGTCGTAGATGCCACGGTGGACTGTGCCGAAGGTCCCACGAGCAATGGCAGACTTTATGGTGAGCTTAGAGGGGTCGATCTCCCACTCTTTCCTCTCTTTCTTCACAATCTTTGTGGCGGTAGTGGTGGTGGTGATAAGGTTAAGACCATTATTATTTGTACTTAGAATACTACTACTGTTGTTGTTGTTGTTGTTGTTAATGGAAGTACTATCTTCTTCTCTTTTCTTGTTCTTCTCCATAGTCCACGCTCTGATGAGGTGTCTCTCAAGCTGTTCATCCAAGCTTTTCAAATCAATCTGATCTGCACGAACAAACCCATCACTGCTTTTCTCCATCTTTTGCTTTTTGTGTGTGTGTGTGTGTGTGTGTGAGAGAGAGAGAGAGAGAGAGAGAGACAGAGAGATCAGAGCAGAGTCAGTGAGTGCTGAGCTAAACTTTGCTTGGTTTTTGTACTTCTAGTATGAAGTTGTTGTTGTTGGTGGTGGTATTTCTGAGAGTTCTGGTTTTTCTTTCTACAAATATAAATAATAAATAATTAATATGTAATTGAATAAATTAATATGTAATTTTTCAAATTAAATTAATTAAAGTTTTTTTTTTTATTTAGTATTTTCTTCTACAATTCATCATCCATGTGGGCACATGGAACTGCCTGACCGTAACGTGTGCTTCTGACCCACTAGGGCGTCTCTCTCCCTATTTACGTTATTTTTTTTCAAAAAAAAATTTGATTGAGGATAGGATATATACTAAATGACATAAATTGAGTAATATTAGATACCGAAAAAAAAAACACATAGTTATATTAAATTTAATTAATTGTTTAGATTGCATTGTTAATGATTCAATGAATTTCTTTATTTTTCCAAAAAAAAAAATTGATTGAGGATTGGATATACTATTTGATGTGAATTGAGCAATATTAGATATCCAAAAAAAAAAAAAACACATAGTTATATTAAATTTAATTAATTTTTTAAACTGCATTGGTTAATGATTCAATGAATATATTTTATCTAAAAATAACATTCAATGTAACAATGTATTTGAATTTAGTTTTAAAGAAAAAAATCTTTCCTGATCCTCTAGTTAAGATTAAGTTTTATCTGATATTTAAATAGCTATAATGATGGAATGAAGAAATTTGAATTTTTGACATCCTCAAAAATAAGAGCAAGCAATTGTTACGAAACTTCAAGGATTTTGGAAAAGATTTAGTTTTATATATATATATATATATATATAGCTCATTTACTTTCTTTTTTTAGACGAAATATAACACATTTACTTAAAGTAAGATGTTATACTTTTTTTTAGAATGAATACAGTTAATGACTCTCTAATAATAGTGCTTATAAAAAAATAAAAAATATCTAATAATAGTGGCTCTATTTTTACGTCCTAAATTTGCTAATTTTAGATATTGAAGTAATTATTTTCTTGCCTAGAGTTTTGTACTTGTATTACATTACATGATCTAATTTTTAAAGAGAACTAGATTCATATTCTCCATTTTTTTAAGATATTCTTTTCATTTATTGTGACTATCAATTAAATTAAAAAACATGTACTTTCTCAAAAAATAAAAAACATGTACTATGACAGGAAGTATTTTTCTCATGGATCATCCAATTTGTTGATATTGATTATTGAGTTTAATTAAAATTATTGAATAACACAACAGATTTCAATGAATTAATTAAGATGAATCATTTTGTTATTGTTGGAGTGAGATTCGTGAATCAGTGTTGAATCGGTGGAGGAAATGAAAATGCAACGTGCATCGAACATAATAACTACCTTATTAAAAGAGAATTCATTGTTGAAAGAGACCTTCTAATAAATTTCTTATGCCAAACACTTAAAATAATTAGTGCCTTAAACAAAATGAGTTGCTTACCTTTTTCCTTTTTTGTGTAATTTTAAGCAGTTTTGAATGTAAAAACCCTTTTCTGTCAACAACAAAATTTAATAACTGAGTTCATTGAAACACATATAAGTTCTTGCTTAATGTTATTAGCTAAGAATCGAAACCCTTCAAGGATGAATGGATTAGATTAATGTTATTCGTTAAATGAAAAAAAATAATAATACTGAAGCCAGTAACCTTTTGAGCCATGCCATGAGGTAAACATCGAATTTTTTATCAAATTGACCGATAATCTTGGTCAAAGTGACATTAATCTATAAAATCGATCCATAATGGAAATAATCTAATGTTAATTGTGTCAATTGAGTGAAGTTAATCCAATTAATATAATATAATCTATAAAACTGATGCCTCAAATTAATAATTCATAGAGTTGTTAGTGATAATATAGTCTAACAATACCAACCTTATTTAGTATGATTTAGTTCAGGGTAAGAAAGTCAATACCATACCAGAGGTTGTACCGATTTGACCACTGATACGATATATTTTGAATACCGATCAATATCGGTGTACCGTTTCGGATTTACTGCTATTTTATATATTTAATATATATACACACACACAAAATCTCTATTTACCATAAAACATTACCTCAAAAATTTATGTTTATTATAAAACATTACCTCAAAAATCTCTGTTTACCATAAAACATTACTTCAACGTACAAAGAAAAAAAAAAAACACAATATAAAAAATAAAAAACTTAATTGTTCATCGCATACAAAGAAAACAAATAATATTAACAGTATTTAGGATGCGGCTTGGGTAGTGTTTAGGGTTAGATTAGAATTTGAAATTACCATCCTACCCTTAAAAAACTACCACAATTACCCAAAAAAAAAAAAAAACACCCACACACACACAGTATTTTGTACGGCCGGTATGATATTCATTTACCAACTAGTATGACTGGAATTTTTTCCGGTACGAAATAGGAGTGTACATGTATCAGTGCACTAGTCAGTACCGGTACGGTATGGTATCAGTAATACTAGTTCAGGGAGTCAAATTCCCTTATTTATAATTAACATTTAATAGAATAAATTATAAATTTGAGATTCTTTATTGTTTACAAGAGATATTATTTTAGTCAATAGTCATATAAGAGATTTTAATCATAAGTTAGTATGTTGGCACACTACAAAATCTTGTGGTTGGAGAGAGAGAGAGAGAGAGAGAGAGAGAGAGAGAGAGAGAGAGAGAGAGAGAGAGAGAGAGAGAGAGAGAGAGAGAGAGAGAGAGAGAGAGAGAGAGAGAGAGAGAGAGAGAGATGAACTAAAAAATAGGGAAAGTTTAACCTTGTAACTCAATTAGTTGGACATATCTTAAAATTTTAAACCGAGATATCTAAAGTTCAAATTTTCTTAATTATTAATGTATAAAAGATTAAAATAATATTAAAATTTTGAAATTAAAATAAAATAAAAAAGGATGTAAGGGGGAGTTAGGAGAGAAGTATTTGGAATGTATTGAAGAATGTGGATAATATTTCAAACTTTCGGTTAGAGTTTAATCCTCCACAATATTTTCCACAATCTTTTTAGTAGTAATTTGGTTAGAGTTTAATCCTCCACAATTTTTTCCACAATCTTTTTAGTAGTAATTTGTTAAGATGACAAGCTGTAAACAACATCACTTTCGGATGAACTCATTAATGACATCACTATTACTCCTATTAAACATCAATCACAAGTCACAAACAACCAATATTTTATTTAGAGTAACACTAGTGACAAGTTTTTTTTTTTTTTACAATCTTCTTAATAGCAATTTGTTAAAATACCAAGTAATTAGAGTAACATCACTTTTGTATAAACTCATTAATGACATTAGTATTATTAAATATCAATCACAACCGACCAATAAATTATTTGCGTTATGTTTGTTTCAACATTAACATTTTCTAGAAAATGAATCATTTTCCAAAAAAAAAAATTCTAGAAAATTATCTATTTCTTTTATATTTGGTAGCAATTTTAAAATAAATTGGAAAACTTTTTTTTAACTTCCCCTATTTAGCTTTACACGAGATATAATTGTTTTCTTTTTTTTACTTCATGTATGATAGAGTTGTTTTTCAAAAAATTTTAGTGGAAAACAATTTTATCACGTGCTAAGCTAAATAAGAGAAGTTTAAAAGATAATTTTATTTTGACCTATTTTTTCTGATACTACCAAACATAGGAAAATGCGAACAATTTTCTTCACATAAAATTTTTCATTGAAACAAATGTAGTGACACAATTTTTTTTCCACAATCTTTTTAATGAAAATTTCTTAAGATAATAAATTGTTATTAGAACAACATCACTTTTGTGTGAATTCATTAATGGTATTACTATTATTAAACATCATTCACAACCGACCAATTATGAGGAAAAAATTTATATAAAAAAAAATTGCATCCATAAACTTCTTAATTTAATTTATTCTGTTTCTTGAAGAAGGCTACTCCTTTTTTAAACCACCAGATGTAGGACTTATGGGCTTATGGTCAATGTAATTTTTAAACCTATATATCATCTGCCTTTTTAAGAGTTGTTTTGTTTGATACTAGAAAGCAAAAACATAAAGAAAGTTGAAGTGAGCTAACTTTTGGTCCACGTTCTGAAGTCCATAGCCATATCTTCATCAATTATTTTGCCTACCCGTAACTTTTGGTGAGCTTATTTGGACGGCAATCGCATCTCAAGCAATCAGGCTGAAAGAGAAAGACAACTTTTTTCGTTTGGATTTTAACATCAATGTTATAATTTTTTTATATTTCTTTATTTGCTTATATTTTTTAATGTATTTGCAGATCTATTATTATTGGTTTTATCTTTCTTTTGCAAAATGGGTTTAGCCTGTGTACTGCACCTTTTTGCACTAAACATACTACGATTCAAACACGTGTCTGAATTATAACGTGTTCAATACAAAAAATTACCAGACACAAGTCATATCTTTGCAAAATCATAATTATGTTTTAACTATATAACAACTTGTGTAATTTTATTCATATTTTATTAGCAAGACTCTAGTGTAAAACAGAATTTAAACTAGTTCAGGCTTTCGTTGCATGGGTTATGTGTTGAAATTTAATCTCAGGATCATATTCCGTGCTAATTGTTTTAGTTTAATATATTTTATTGGGTTTATTTTGACCCCAGTTAAATTAACCAAAAACTCAAGTTGATTAATTAGTCCAAATACATGCAATATTCAATTGACTTATAACCGAGACAAGGTAACCCATGACCAAAACCAAGGTAGTCAATACCATCCATACAGACCGGTATGACCGGTATTTACCATTCTGGTACATGCACCTGTACCAAAACGCAACTAATTCATACCGGTTTAAACACTAGCCATATCGGCCGATTTCAAGCATACCAACCGGTACAAAAAAAAAAAAAAAAAATTAGTTTTGTAATTTTTGAATTTTTATAAGGGCAGAATAGTAACTTATTTGTATTATTTGTTTTCTTAGTATGCAATAAACAATTAAGTTTTTTGTTTTTTATATTGTGTGTGTGTGTGTGTGTGTGTTTTTTTTTTCCTTTTAATTGATGCTAAAAACTAAAACTATGAATAATTTATTCTAAATTGAGGTAATGTTTTATGGTAAACTTTTATTTTTATTATATATATATATATAAATATATACTTATAAATATAAAAAATAGCGGTAAACTTGAAATGGTATACCGGTATTGATCGGTACTGAAATACATCGTTCTGCTGGCCAAATTGGTGCAGCCTCCGATACGAGGTTGACTCTCTTAGCCAAAACCTCATGAATTTCTCAAAATCATATCTTTCCATCATCTACTTCATAGTTCAAAACCACATCACCAACTTTTAGTGAAAAGCCTAAAATTGCCAAACCTAGAAGTTTTCTTAAAGAGGGAGGAGGAGCTTGAAGAATTCAAAACTTGATAGTAAAACCCAAATGTGTCATCCCATTGTAAAAGAAATAAAAATTAACTATTAAAACTTGACTAATCTGAGAATGACCTCGAAGAATTGAAAACTTAATCATAAAACCCAAGTTTCTCATCCTATTGTAAAAGAAATAAAAATATACGATTAAAACTTGAATAATTTGAGACGGGATCAATTTGGTCAATTAGAATATCTTTAAGAGTTTAACATTTTAAATTGATAATATAAGAAGCCGGCTTGGAGTCCAACCCAAACTCAGATGGGTCTCTTTGCGATTCCCCCACCCTCTCCACTTCTTCTTTTTTTCCAATTTTTATCTAAGAAAAAGAAAAGTACTATGCATTATCAAGGTAGCTAAAAATCCAATGGACCAAAAGTACGCGTTAAGCCTTTCTTTGTTTTTAGCTTTTAAACAATTACAACGTACGACTAATTCTGCAAATCAAACATTTTCTCTTCTAAATTTCTATACACTCGTTAAGAATCATGATTCGTGGCTCCACTAATTAAGAATCATGATTAGTGACTCGAGAAATGTTCCATCAAATAGACTTTCATTATGGCATTATGCCTATTACAATAGAACAAGAAAAAAGGATTTTCATTATGCAAAGAGAGTTGTTGAATCATTACATCCCAGCCAATTGAGAGAGCTGATTTCCCATAAGGGCTATGAATTATCACTAAAATTGAACCCGTAAATTATTCTGTACCATGAATCTATAGCACTGCGAGATTGCGTGTTTATTGCATCAACTTATTGATAAGGTCCAAGATCTCTTATCCATCAATTGAGTTGAATTTTGACTTTGCTTTAACTATATTAAAATATTAAGAAATTCATACTATTAACATTACTGTTTGTTTAGGTGAAAATGTTTTCTAGAAAATGAGTTATTTTTTTAAATTGTCTTATTTTTTTATATTTAGTAACAACCTTAAATAAATTAAAAAATAATCGTCGAACTTCTTTTATTTAACTTACTATGAGATAGAGTTATTTTTCAAAAAAATTTAGTGAAAATCAATTTTATTTTTTTTATTGACTAAAAATAATTTTCTTTTGAATCATTTTTTTTTATGCTACCAAATACTAAAAAACACAAAAAAACAATCTTTACATAAAATTTTCAATAAGAAACAAACAGAACAAATGGGCACAGTAACATGAATAATTTTTAGAAAATAGTAATACTGAACAGTAATGAACATTATAATGTACAGGGCACTAGGCTACTAGCAACGTATCAAAAATATTACTATCAAGGTATCTACTTGATTATTATGGATTGTCTCATAAGTATAATCAATGCAAATTTAACAATCTGTTTACAATATAAAATTGCATTATTATGAGTTGTGTATAAAGCAATATATGGTCACATCATTGAGTATTATATAATTTGCTACACAAAATGTCGGAAAGTTTTTGCCAATTGAAACTAAGGGCAGCAATAATTTAGAAACTCCTATCCTATCCCTTAAGTTTTTTTTTTTTTTTTTTTATCGTTGACTTAAACCATGCATTTGGCTGGTACTAAAATTGAAAATTGACATGGACATGAAAGTGATCTTTGTAATGTAGAAGACAACTATGGAAAACATTGTGATGTGACGAATGAGTTAGAAAATTTGAGTAAAAATTATCTCCAATGGGGTATGTTGAGCTACACCAACGTACACTAAGGAAAAAGACAGTTATTATAATAACTTTTCTCTTCCTTTTTTGTATTTTCCACTACTAAGAAGTAAGAAAATTGTCTACTGAGAAAAGAGAGGGAGGGCTTACCTAGGATACACATATATAGAACATAGAGGCTACAACTACAAGTGTTTGATCATAGAACATAGAAAAAAACCATAGCCATAGGTTTCAGCCAATCCAATACCCACAAGTGTTTGATAAAAAATGAAAAATTGTAAATGGAAGAAAGGATTTAGTCAGGAAAGTGACCCCAACCAATGATCCTAACTTACACATCTCATATCTCACAACATATGAGCATCACAAGTTTATGACTAGTGAGATGGGTTGGATGCATATAATTCTGCATGAGATATATACATCTTCTTGTTCAGTTTCATCCATCTAATTAGATATTGAATATTTGATCCCTTGCAAGGTCTATGCATATGGATATTTTGGGGTTAGCCTATTTCAAAATAGCTACAATGTCGTTTTCTAATTTCTTTTTCTTTCTTTCTTTGGTAGAGGTCATTTTCTAATATTTCCTACTAGTATTTAGGTCAAACTCTTTGAAGTGCCAATTTGGTTCAGGCTCATCTAGACCAAAATTATATGATGCATTGCCCTTTTCTTCAGGTAAGGTGGGGGGAGACCTCTCTATAATTTTCTTGAACCAGACAAGGACCAAATAATATCAATAAACTTTGTCAAATAATTGAATTTCACTTGGTTACGAAAGAGCGTTTGGTATCCATGTTGCTAAGATTCATTGCATACTTGCATTTCTTATAAAACTACAGTACAACTTTGGGTTGAATGGTGACACTGGCAGCTCTACATTCAGTTCAGGGTGGTTACAGGACCACCCTAACCTGAATTTTTTTCTTATTATATATAAATTTTAAAAATTGATGATTTTTTAATTCTTAAAAAATATTTGTGACCGCTCTAAATTTTTTTAAGCCCAATATAATTAAATTTGATAATAAACTTGGTTGTAAACTAAGGCTATAACTCTATTCAATAATTTTTTTTTATTGGATGTGAATTTTGACAAATCCACAAATAGATACATTATTTTTCTTATATCCTCCGTATTCACAAAATTTTTAAAATATCAAAGATTAATAGCTATGCGATCAATCAAATCTTAAAATTTCAATTTTTATAGTCTAAAATTATACATAAAAAATAAATTTATAGATAAAAACTAAATAACATTCGATTGACATAAAAATTTAACACGCGTTTTAAGAATATAAAGATTAAAGAACATGTAATTCAACAATTAGATTTTCAAAATTGACCATTTTGATTTATTTAATGAGAGTTGTGGCCTTAGGGTATTATTAATTTTGTATCAAAATTTTGTCCTTAAACTTTAGTCCCCTTAACAATATATTAGGTCCTTACAAATAAAAAGAAAATTTCCAAGACAATTTTTATCTAACTAAAATTTTGATAGAGATATAACTTGCAACATTAGTAATGAGACTATCATGCAAAATTTCAAAATAAAAAAATTTGTAGAAAGAAATTGTAAGATTTTATGTATTTGTGTGAGTGTGTGTGTGTGAGTTTTTAGGTCAATATATAAAGTTTTCTTTTAATTAAATTTTGTGTAATTTGAGTTTCTTAATGATCACCCTGGAAAATATATTTGGAGCCGCCATTGAATGGTGCAACAACAAACCATCAAAAGGGTTTTGCTATTGAGGCCTCCTTTTATTTATTTATTTAAAATTGTTTTGGATTGAATCTTTTTGGTTAGTCTATACCCCAAGCATGCCAGTGTGTAAGCACAATCCAATCACCCCAAGGGGCCAAGTTTAATCATGTTATAGAACTACTTTGATTTTTTATTTTTTGGGTTTGAAGTTGCAACTTCTTAGTCTCTAATACAAACTCAGGGCTGCAAATGAACTAAGCAGTTTATAAACAACTTAAGCTCGGCTTGAAAAAAAAAAAAAACATATTTATGTTTGTTTGTTTAGTAACCAAACCAAACTCAAGCTCATCTTTAAGCTCAATTATTAAGTAAGCCATGCTCAAACATAATAATATTTGTGAACAATCTCGTAAACATTAGGGCTCAAATTAACTATATATAATATTATATATTTATATGTATACTTGTCTAAAAATATATTTATATACATTTGCAATTGGGTTATATAAGTTTGTAATTTGATTCATATGATATAAAATTATTATTTGTAGTTTATTCATAACATAAACCATCCATTTATAGTAAAAATATTTTAAATTTGTGAAGGGTTAAGACATTTTAGTCATGGTCTTACTATATATAAAAAAAAGAATAACTTACTTAAATAGCTCATGAACAAGCTCGAGGTTGCTCGACAAATAAATGAATCAAACTTGAACATATAATCTTATTTGGTGATGAGCTTAAGCTCCACTCGTGTTTGAAATAAAATTAAATAAACAAGTCTAAACTTTTAATACTCAACTTTTCTCGTTTATAGCCCACCTCTCTCACACACCTCTTCATACTTATATTACTTGGAAGTGACATCAGGCACAAAGAACATTACCACAATCCAATCACCCCAAGGAGCCAGGTTTAGTAAGTGTAATATAAGAACAACCAGATCTCAACTCTCAAGCAAGTTTGAAATTAAGCTTTCATTCTAAGCCAATAAGCTTGCTTAATTCCACGGTATGTTATTTTTTAAGGGAATTCCAAAAGTGTAATTGAAGCCTGCTAAACCTACATTCCACTCTCTCTTGATTCTTTCTCTTCTTCTCCCCTGAATTGAAATGAGCCTTAGAGTCCCCGTCAAGTTGGAATTTTATTTTTGTCTTTATAGATGTAAATTTCTAGTCTCACAATTTGGCTCGTTGGGTGGGCTTCTGTAATTAAGATGGGTCTATCTCCATCTCTTCTCTTCTTAGGTTCTTGTTTCCGAAGTTGTAGATAGATTGATCCGTCTTTTATTTCTTCTTAATATACTGTTATTCATTAAAAAATAAGAAAAAGAGGAGAGAGAGTTTGAGATTGCCAACCAACAATCATGAATAACAAAGAAGCCCAAACCAAATAAGTCCAAAATTGGATTGGATAAATTTGATCTAAATTAGATCTAAAACGGGTTCCCAAATCCCAAGTCCACAAATATTGGGTTCCACTAAGTCAAGCCTGTTGCTTTCTAGTTTCAAACTTTCAATGGTCTACAAGAGCAAAAGAGTTCAGTTTCAGTTTTGTGAACGAGTTGTAGTGTATTAGGCCTAAACTAAAAAAGTTTGGGGGCTGAAATGACGCTAAGTAAAAGAGGGGCAAAGCCCTTTCATCTTCGGATAATCTGTGGGCTAAAAATTCAGAACAGACAGACCAGGTAGAGCTAGGTGCACTGTGCAAGCTGGGCTGAACAAATTTCACTATAACAGGGGCTAAGCCCTTCTATCTTCTGCTCCTTTTTCCTTTCTTTATCAAGGGCATTAAATGAAGAAAGAGGGTTACGTTATTTTTACAATACTTTCATAATGAACTCTAAGTGATAAATTGTTATTGATTTTAATTTTAATTTACAACTTAGATTACTTATTTGCGTGTCCGTACCAGGCAATAACAACTTACCATTTAAGATTTATTGTAAAAATATTATGAAAATATTACGAATATAGCATTTCTCTAATTGAATTCCCTCCTAGTCAAAATTATCAAAATATCTTTTACCTCTATTTTTTTTAGCATGATTACCCCCAGGGGCAGAGCCACATTAATTGGGACTGAAGGGGGCCTTCCCCACCCCCTCCCCCCACCCCCAATTTTTCTTTTTTTAAAAGTCAGTAGATACTAAGATTGGATTTGGGTACTGGTTATTGCGTCCATGTTTGGATGCAAAACGAGTTTCAGCTTTTTTTTTTTTTTTTAACCAGCGCTTATTGCATTGTTCATGGGACATGAATAGTGCATTTAGGCTTATGAACATTAAATTTTTTATTATTTTTTTTTATTGTTTTCAGTTTTCAGTAAAATAAACGGTATCTAAACTCACCCTAACCCCCAATTTTTTTTTTTAAAGTTAGTAGATACTAAATATATATCAATATAAGAGTTATCTCTTCTAGAAAAAAAGTATAATAGTTATCCATTATTATGGCCCCTTCTGGTAATTTTTTTTTCATATATATTGGTGAATACATTTTAGATTCATTTAAATAGGATTACAATTATGTACAATTTATCATGAAGCTAATTAATTGGAAAATCAAATGCTAATGATAAACACAAGATTATTTTAACAATTGAAAAGAAAAAAGTGAATTAAAAAAAAAATCTAATTTTTTTCTCCAACCTCATTGAAAAACACCAACGACTTATTTTGGAGTTTGATGAAAAGGTCTCCTTCTTTGTACTCAATATATTTCATGGCTTTACAGTCATACTATCACACCACCAGACTCCTACATATTTGCATTTGGGCCCTCTCTCTCTCTCTCTCTCATCCCAAGTTCTAAGACAAGATTTTTTAAACAGATTTGAGATTATAATTTTTCCAAAAACTACACGTGTATGGTTTACACTCTAACTTGTCTTCAAAAGCAAAAACAAGTTTGACCTTTCTTTCTTCTACTTGTTATTCGTCTTTAAATTAATAAATATATTACTCCGTAAAAATATATAACTATAATATACGATTTATGAAATTGATAATATATATATATAATAGAAATAAAATAATAGGATGATATATAATCTGTTGTTTCATATTTCATATTTAATTATATTTTTGTATGCATGAAGTGTTTGTTTTTTACTCTTTTTAATTGACTAGTAATTTTGTTGTATCTTAGTCATTATGCTTAATGAGATATAATTTATTTGATAATCTAAGTTTATGGGAAAATTAAACTTTATTGATTCATTCTTACGAAGTAAGAAAGATGGTAGCATTATTATTTTAATTTTTGTATATATAGATAAAAAAAATTTAATCATCTTTCTTATAATAAAATAAATAAATAAACATCCCCCCCCCCCCCCCATGTTGTAATGCATTTCAACCACTTGTGTCTATTTCAATTGTTTTGATTCATATTTATGATTATTATTTATCTCTCCATCGTGCTGCACTTTTCTTTTCTATTTTTTTCCTTCCCTCTGCCACCACTTGTCTGATGTCTTCCCATAAATATCTCTCTCCACCCTGAAAATCACACGACTTTTCTTTTTCTTTCTTTGTCTTCTTCTGTTTTCTTTTTTTCTTTCTTTCTTTCTTTTTGCATTTTGATGATGGTGTTTTTTAATAGATGTTGAGGACTTTGATGTGATGACTATTATCTTTCATTTAAGCAATGTGCTGTGGATTCAAGTATGGAAATTACCCTATTGAAAAGTGGGGTTAAAATTGACTACCAACCACCTCTTTCAAATTTCAAGCCCTAGAAAAGCAGAATTGTGTAATGGAAAACCAACTTTGATGTTTGTTTTTGAATATTTCTATAATTTTTTTCATTTGGTGTTTTTACTTTTTAACTATGTAATGAAATTTTATGAACCTCTTTGTTATGTAATAGTGCTATCATAAACTTCAATGTTTTGAAATGACGGTATTAAAAATGTTTATTATATGGTTTGGTATAGATAATTTATAACCCTATACTTACATGATAAAGCATTTAATATGTTGATATTTGCTATATCTAATTAAAATGTTTGATATAAAAATAGTAGTAATCGTAAAATGATATGTCAAAAAATGCACCGATAATACTCAAAAGAATTTGATCAAAGATTACTGAGCAAATTTGTCTTATGAATGAAAGGTCATTGAATGATTTCTAGACATTAATATATATATATATATATATATATATTTAATATCAATCAATTGAGGTACAAAACTCTTAACTAGACATTTAATACAAGGTGTAATGTTTAGAACCAAAATTGGATCAATACATGTTTAATTAATAAGTTTTAATAAATAAATCACATTAGAAACAATGTAGAAAATTAAGAACCCAGCTAATCTAATTAGTGTTTGTTTAGAGAAGATTAAACTTTATTTAATAGAATAGTACTTGTTTATTTAATCCAAAAAGATGGTAAGTTTTTGTTAGTTTAAACTAATAAAGTTTAGCACTATTAGGTAGTCCGTTGATGGGCATACTTGGTGGGGGATGTACTCAAATGAGATGACTCTCACACAGAGGGTACATGGTAGTCTGTGTTATAGTGGCTTGAATAGTGCCCGTGAGAGTGCATAGTCCTTGCCTTGGAAGGATTTGTAAACCAAGTCCTAGTACTAATAGGACTATTTTGCCGACAAAGTAAGCAATTCCACTTCTAGGTGGAGTTGTATTTCACTCAATGACAAAAGGTCCACATCTCTATATATACACTAGTTATGCGGCTATTGGAGTTGTAGTAAGGAGTACCGCAATATTAGAATAGGTATTCTCTGGTATTTAGTATAGAGTTCTAAGGCGTGACTTTGTTATAGAGATTTTCAGGTTTCTCTAGTCACGTGCTTCTGGTGATTAAGAGCTCTTTGGGTGTATTTGGGACTTGGGTTTTGTGAGAGTGTTTTGGGTACTACTTTTGTAATCTCTTCCTTTTGTTAGTGAAACTTTCTCCTTGACACCGCCCGTGAATGTAAGCCAAAAGCCGAACCACATAAATCTTTGTGTTCCCATGTGATTATTTCTTTTGTCGTTCTATTTCTATTTTGCATAAACCTAATGTTATTTGGACACACACACAACAAATAGATATTCATGCTTCTACTATTCTCAACAAATTGGTATTAAATCTTCCGCTTTTACAACAGTCTGCCTACGATGTCCTTGTCTTACCTACCTCGAGGCCACTGGCTCCCTGTCCAGGGGTGTAATATGACCATAAAGACCCCCATTTTTGGTTCTCAAAAAAAAAAAAAAAAAAAAAAAGTAGTCCAAAGAAGTTTATATAAAAATTAAGAATTATTACATTACAAAGGAAATCAACAATTTCAAAATTGTTAATTTCTTATCAATGCTGTTAGATTTTGAATCTAACAATCAATCAAGCAAGCTTCACTATGATAATCCCTCATTCTCCAATCATTTCCCTATCACGAATCAAGGTACTCTCTCTCTCTCTCTCTCTCTCTCATATAAAAAAAAAATCCTATCATTTCATAACAATAGTAAAATTGCTTTACATATCATACTTTATGAGTCACCCACAAAAGGGAAAGAGAGTGGAAATTAATTAAGCATGAGATATATCTTTCTCTAGCTAGCCCCTAGCACCATAGTAGTACCTTTTACCTAGTCAAACGCTGCATTGTTTAAGTTGACAAATCCAATAATTAATTGAAGTAGTAAGTCAAATTGAAACTTGTTCTTCCTGATCAGCTGCAAAATGCAGCTTCCCGGAGAACAGCCAAGCGTGTGCAAAGTGCAAACACTAGTCACATTCAATGCAAGTAGACATATTGCTTAAAAAAGACCATGCAGAAAAAAACTCCTTTACGCGCTGAAAATGTTTTCCTCCCAGCATGTTTGAATTATTGAAACTTGAAAGTGTTGCGTACATGTATATGATCATTAAAAAAAAAAAAAAAAAAAGAAGAAGAAGAAGAAGAAAGAATAGTTAAGTGTGAACGTGTGTGCCTGCTAATTTGACTCTGAAAATATAGCCCACTGACCATTCTTATCGAAGTTGAATCAAGCAAGAATTAAATTATATAATTAAGACCAGCCAGTCAATTACTGCAGTCACTATACCTTAGTTACAACGTACTTATATTACTTTTTTAGTGGCCTATTGGGACCTCCTTAATAGTGTTTTCTAGCTAGGAGGATATTTTGTTATTATTAAGGTTTAAATTATACTTTAATACTATTAAATTAATATATAGATTACACTACTCAATAGTCAATATATATATTTTTGTTGGGTTTTACATTCTTGACATGTGTTTAACATGTATAAATCGTGCAAACTTCTTATTAATTAAATATTACTTATGTATTATCTTAATTATCCATTAACTACAACTAATTTTGTAGTTAACTGTGCCTTTTGGCAAATCTACGGGATATGATAACAACAGTATTATGATTTTGTAAGGATATAAATTTTTTTTTTATGAATTCAAGCATGTATAAGCAATTAAGCATTAAACCCTCATCCAACTCTGGACCATTTCTTTTTGACAATCATACTTACAAAGGACAAAAGTTGGATGGAATTCTTTTTTACAAACTTAAAAACACCGTACCTTCAGCTTCAGTATTTCGAGTAGTCAAACCACGCCATGTATATGTTAATGAATAACATATACTACTCTTGATTCATTTATATTTTTTTATCTTTCTATTAATATTCTCTATCATCACCTACCTTCAACTCGTTCTTTTAAAAGATCTCTAAAATTTTTTTTTTCTTTTGATCAATGTTTTCTTTGATTAAAAGATCTAGATTTCTTTTAACCCAACCCATTTTGTAATGATTGATTTGAATATTTACTTACTTGTCATATGATTATTAAGTTTTTTTATATATATAATTAAAATATTATTATTTATTGTTTTTTTTATATATATTATTGATTCAAGTCAAGAGTCCTATAATAACTTACTGGTATTACTTGATTTTCTTAACAATAAAAACTGTGATTCAAATCTCTCTCTCTCTCTCTCTCTCTCTCTCTCTCTCACTTGTTGCAACAATTGAAAAACAAAAAAAACTAACTCATTTCAAAATTGATTTCTTAAAAATATAAATTAAGGGAAAAAAAAACTATATCAAAGTTTTTTCTGATCTTAAGACTTAGAGAGTTAGTTTGATTTGAATGATTCTTTTTTATTGATTTTTTTTATACTTTGATGAATTTATTTCAATTGACTACTTATTTTGTTTAAAAATAAGTTCTTTATTTAGAAGAAAATGAAGTATAAAGAAAGTGCGTTTACTAAAATAAATAAAAAAAAGTTTATGATCTAGTAATGGACTATATGGATATAATATTAGCTAGAATCCTCAATCATAATTTATTATCTAAATAAATTATGGAAAATGGTGTGAAAAAATTAAAAAAAAAAAAAATAACCGGCCTATCTCTATCTGTGAAACTTAGGTTGATACACTAATTTTTCTTTTGTATTTTTCACATTATCAAACCGAAAAAAGTTGATACACTTTCTTTGATATTTCCTACTAAACAATCTTATTGGACCTACGACAAAGACCAAACAAAAAGTAGTCTAAAAACAAAATGCAGTCCTTAGCATTTATTGGTAAAAAAAGACAAAATCTGTGAGAACTCCTTGGCAAAACAAAACAAAAAATCACATTAAAAAGAAAAAGCAAAAAAAATAAATGCATTTGTGGGAACTAGCCAACTATAGGTGGGAAATGGCTCAGCCTTTCAAGACTTCGTCTTAGGATGTGGACAATGGATTGCTTTACGACTTTAGAGCATTGATTAAGCATGCATTGAAAGCTTCAAACTTAATGGGCATATTACTCAAGAATCTGGTGACCTCAGTTTTATATATTTATTTAATAATTTTACTTGAATAAGAACTACGTACCAGAAACTATAACAATACATAGAATTAATTAAGCACTCTATGTGTGCTAAATTCATCTAAAAATGCTCATAAAAGAGGTCAAGAACTATTATAGCAAACATGACACAATGTATATTGCTAATAATCAATGGATAAACATGTAGCTTCCTATCAAAAAAAAAAAAAAAAACATGTAGCTGAATGCTGAGGGTGATTCTAGCACAATACAAGATACTTCTAAATCTACAACAATAGCTAACTTCATAAACAAATCGGCCATACAATACTAAAAAGATTTTTTATTTTTATTTTTAACTCTTTCACTAATTGAATGAAAAAGAAAGAGAGTACATAAGCCAGTCATGATGAATATTCGCTAATTTCGTTAAATACATTTTGGGATCATTGTCCCACTGTGATGACCAGCATAGTGGGAATTCAAATATTTAGCACATTCAGTTTATTAATTCTTGTAGTCTTTGGCACACCCTTGTAGTCTCAACACCAACTCTAGAAATTTTGACCTGGAAATTCATAAAAAAAAAAGTGAATTGTATTAGCATATGTATATCAAACTTGATATTCACATATTATTTATCTACAATTTGGGATTTAACTATTATAAAATATGTACCTGAGCATGAATGGTATGGAAAAGTTTATCACCCACAGTAGCATAGCTAGCACTGACAACTTCAGCTCCTTCCTCCTCAAGAATACTAATAATTTCATACACCATGAAGCTCTTTTGCAACCCACTTATCACTATCACTTCGATACTGGAACCCAAGTCTCTTAAATCAAATACAGGCAACCTTGAGCCAAACATCATTGTATCCATTGTATTACTGCCATTTTCTAACCCCATTGCTTGTTCCTTCCGAATCTTTAATTTTTCTATGTTTTCCTTCAGTTGCGTTATATAGGAGGCAGCGTAATCGAGCTGATCTTGTTGTGAAATTATGTCCTGAGAGAGAGAGAGAGAAGAAAGAATTAGTATTAGTAATTAAAATACAAATTATTTTCTCCAAATGTTATGTAGCTCAACTAATATTTTATGATGTCTTTAATGAACACATTCGGGGTTCAAATCCTCCATTTACCAATTATCAAATTAAAAAAAAAAAAAAAAAAAAAATACTAGGACTTACAACTGAGTAAAATACAAAAACTATAGCAAGATCTTGTTCAGCTAGACTGGTACACTTGAGTTGAACTAATAATAGGATAAGATTTAGTTAAAAATCCTTAGGTGTTATACCTTAGTAATATGCTTAACTAGTAATGCCTTTAGTAACATGCTTTTTTAGTTGAACTGTGAAGGTCATTATGTCGCTGTGGTTGAAAAAGCTCAAGCACAGATACTTCACAGTGAAAACTTTGGAGATCGATCTTATAGCTACTTCACAGCGAAAACTTTAGAGACATCTGGATAGCTATGCAATATGCTATAGAACCTTAAGGTAGACATAATTCTTCGTTTTTAAATTTCTTTAAAAATACATACTGAATTATAAGAGTTTCTGTGAGTCAAAACTGCGGAAAATGACAAAGACCCAGAATATAGTTCAGCTTGCGGAACTTAAAATGACCACAGTGGTACCTTTCTTTTTCGGAGAAAATGAGATATTGTGAATTATTGCAGATATCTAGGGGAAAATACCAAAAACATCATTTTCGAAATGAGACATAGACAAAATTAATTAATTAAATACAGCATATATACCAGACGAATGTAACAAAAAGAAAATACTAAAAAATACAGTTTTTTTGGGTACAAATGATTGAGTTGAATTCTGTCCTTCCAAGTAAATTGGAGAAGAAAATTAAGTAGTGAATGAGATTAAAAACAACCAAATTCACCTCAAGAATAATTCATTATCTGAGTTGGATATTCAAGCAGTGAAGCATCAATAATTTCATAGAAACAGTATGAGCATGGAAGATGAGGTATTGGCAGATATTTCTTGATTTCGAGTGGGAGGGAAGGCCTTATGGACCACTTGAAAGAAAAACTTCAACCAATTACTACAAAGGTAGCAAAGAGATAAGAGTACTGTAATTACTATGCTATCCGTAGCAATTAATGTTCTTCCATCCAAGAATTAAAACAAGGTCAGGAACAAGTTGTACCATATGTTTCACAACTACTGAATTCATTTGCTCTCCTTTTTTATTAACCTTTTACTTGGACATCTACGTTGGAAAAACAACGAAGAAAAAGATTAATTCTGGCAAAACAGCTGAATTTTAGACACAATTATGATTTTGGATATCTTTCCCTCCAATCAAAGTTACCAATTTATATGATTAAAACAAAAACAAAAAAGCTTATAGTATTTTTATTAATTTAGCTTGAGCTTGTACAGACTTATAAAACTCACCCTGGTGGCTCTGAAGTGGTTGGCAGGAATAAGAGAAGAAAGCTTGAGGCATAGGCTTTTCATTTGCATTCTGCGATTTTTCTCCACCATCTTTCTATCAAGCTTGGATTTCTCACTGCTGCTACTTGTCTTCATTTTCACTTTCAATCCTACTTCCCTCTCTAAAGCACGAAGCATAAATGCAAGAAATAAAGGTCTGAAACCAGGCAAAGAGAAACAAAAGACAGGAAGGGTTTAGAAGAAGAGAGGCTTTTGAGCTCAAGATGTAAGCGTTTATATAGACAGACATGGTCATGGCTTTGAGGGGGTCATGGATAAGTACTATAGACTGTAGTAGCTTTGAATTTTTGGAAATGACGTGGAAAGGCTCCGATGTCAAAGGCCGCACGTTGAGAGAGAAGAGAGCTGGGGCCAACACCGGCCCCTTACAACACTACACGACTAAAGTGACCTTCATTTTCGTATTTAATTTCGTAACTTGTTGATTATTTGTATACTACACATTAAATGCATGTAATTTATTGATGAAAAGTAACATATTCATATAATTAGTAACGGGTAGAAAGTGTTGATCACTTATAACTATACAAATCAATAAAATGTAATATTATATGTGCGATTGGATGCAATTTACAAAAAATAATTCATCTTAATAATAATTAAATAGAAAAGGTCCACCACTCATAGTCACGGTGTAAATCAACGGGCTGCAAAATTAGAAATGAAATTTATAAATATGTTTCTAAATTTATCTTGAAATACGACAAAACTGTACTGTGACTAATCTATATTGTGATTCCCGGTCTTCCTTGACTACGTTAATTAAAGTTTGTTTTGTTTGAACAAGTGGTGGGCTGATATACTACTCGTAGCTGACTCTTGACCAATTGACTCTTCAATTTTTTTTTTTTTTTTTTTTTTAATACCAAAACCGCGGTTACACCGACCACTTTTCAGTTTTTTCCTTATTTTTTAAACATCTGAGTTTCTGTTGTTTACTTTTTCCTTTACGAGTAGCTCAGACAAATAAAAAAAATGAAAACAACATAAACTCAGAAAAATCAAAATTTGGTGTCAACATGGTTGTAAACTATCCAAAAAAAAAAAAAAAATGGAAGGATGTAATAAGTTTCTGAACCTTAAACATTTTGTTCAATTCTTTTGTTTTTTAAAACCTACGGTCAGATGCTCAAACTTGAGATTTGGATTTATCATTTATGTTCCCCTTTAAAATCCTAATTTGTTAAATGGTTAATAAATAGTTAAAATATTATAATGGCATAAATCGATAAATCATGGCTTTCAAGGATATTGTTATGTTGACAATTGTACAAATTTATTGAAATATTATAAATGATAAGAAAATATCTATTTAAAATCTATAATAATCGGTAAAAAAAATATCATTTAATTTTTAGTAGTCTCCTTATACTTGAATTTCTTTAATTTTTTTATTTATTTTTAGTTAAGATTGTTAATTTTTATGCATTTATTTTTTTTATTTCATATTAATTAATTATTAAATAAATTATTACATCATCAAGGTCCAACCTTGATTCGACCTTGATCCAACCTCAAAAAATTTAAACCTATCCCTTTTTTGGTTCTTTGAACAGTCCGTATTTTCAAAAACCATGGTTGTAATATGAATTTCCCTCTTGTTATAAATGCTTTAGATAAATTCAATTTAGCCTTAACTCTATACATTTTTGCAATTTGAGACTATATAAATATATATATATATATATATATATATAGACACACACACACACACACACACACATATATATATATATATATAAACTTACAAATTTCATCCGTTATTCACTTATTTTGGAAAAGAAAATAACATTCTAAGCATTTAGGTGGACGAAGTTGCAAATGGGCAAGGAGTGAAATGGGGATGTGTTATTTCAAAGTACCAAAGATGGAGGTTAGGGTCTTCATTTTGAGTTGTGCTTAGTACTAAAATAAATAAAATGTGTTCACTTATCTTGTTTATCAAATATATAAAGAGTGCATGCAAATAATGAATCATTCACAAATGTGTTTTTCATTTTTTTTCAAAAACATATATATTTCAATTTTGACATTCTTGGTATATAACCTGTGAGGGGCAGAAGCACCAAAAGGCCATATGGGCCTGGGGCAGGTCCGAAGACGAGGATTCTTATTCACTTATTAGGGCCCAAGGGCCAGCCGACTAGACCGCCAACCCGTTGGAAATGATCCGAGGACAAGGCCTCCTCGGACGTTTCGGGAACAGAACACAGTGGCAAAACGCCCGGCAGAGGGGCTCCTAAAGCTCGGTGAATCATGGCAGATCCAGAGGGGCGCCGAGGTGGGAGACAAGGGAGACGTGCATGGCATAAGGCTTCTGCCACCGTAAAGATCTCCCAAAGTAACCAAAGATGGGGAGCCTTAGGGGCATTCATTTTGAGATGTGGGATGGGGAGTATAAATAGGGAAAGAAGAATCACTAAAGGGACTTTTTAAATAAAAGGGAAAGGAAGAAGGCTCTTCTCTTGTTTATCAAATATATAAAGAGTGCACAGAATCGGCAAATAATGAGCCATTCCATTCACAAATGTGTTTTTCAGTTTTTTTTCTAAAAATTCATAAATATTTCAATTTTGACGAAGGCCAAATTGTGCCCCTACATAACCTTTTTAAAAAATTACAGTAAAATATTGGCCTTCTTAGAGCCAACGAATTGAGATTTTTTTAATAATAACTCCAATATTCAACAATTAGTTTATTTGATAATATATTAAGAGCTCCATTGTTGCAACATTAGTTGACCGTGTTATCTAGTACCAACACAAGTTTTGTTTTACCAACAAAGTCTCTGTTTGACAATCGTCAATGAGAAAATTGGCTAAATTTCCCACTAGCCGGTACAACATTTATGAAGCTGACCCTTCAAGAGTTTTAATGTTGTTCTTATTGGAACATTTGATGGGTAGTACGTTACATATGTTGGAATCCATTTATTTTATTTTATTAATTTTTTTTATTAAAAATACTGTAAATAAAGATAAAAATTAGCTAAAATAATACAGTAAAACTTATGAATAGTATCAAAAAATACAGTGAGACTTATGAATAATAGTAAAAATAAATTAAATGATAAAATAAATTGGTTTTTTAATTTAGAACCAAAGCAAAAATGAAATTGTGGTTGAATAGGCTTTCCTTCCTTTCAGATGTGAAAACTCTCTAGAAAATTTTAGAGGATGTGAACTTATCACAGGATCTGTATTAATTACATGGAAGGGATGAAACTAAAAGTAAAGAAAATCAATGGTCATTTTCTTCCCTTTCTTGGTTAATTGTTATTCAAACTTCCGTACCAGCCAAATGGAAGATGCATTTGAATGCATCATTGCATCAAGTTTTTAATATGGGACCCTCCCAGAAGAGGTCATTTTGCTACAGCTCTCTCTGACTCTGGAATCTCTATCTCTAGGTACTGGCTAGGGGCAGAAGATGCTTTTCCGTCCAAGAACTGTAACCAAATGGTAAATTTGTAGGAAACCTCTCAAGTGTAAATAGCTGTATGCAACATGGTTTTGAAATATGAAGTAGAACATAGACAATAGAGAATTCCTTGGCGTGTGCGGGAGTTTAATTGTGAGTTTGAAGATTATTTCTATTAACTTATTTTACTATTTAATTTATTTTTATTAGTATTTATAGATTTTATTATACTTTTTAGTATTATTTATGGGTCTCACTATACTATTTCAGCTAACTTTTTTTTTTGTTAACTATTTCAGCTAACTTTTACCTTTAATATCTATACTACTTTTAATAAATTTTTTTTTTTTTTTTTTAGTTTTAACAAAATAAGCAGATGCTAAACAAATCCTGAGTAATAAAAAAATATTAGTAGAAATTATTGGTGAGAGTAGTGAAATATGGTAACACGAAAGGAAACATAGTTAGAATCAAAACTCATGGCCAAGACCAAGGTTGTTTTAAATTTCATCTGTTAACCATTGAAATTTGCGTTTTTATCGTTTTCAATAATATTTATTTTTTTAATAATTTTTTATTCAAAAGTCAAAATAAGGTCTTGTCTACTTTAGAACATTTATTAAAAATAATAATTTTTAATTCCACAATTATCTCAATTTTGTTGCTGTGAGGTCACGGGCTCAGATCATACAATTGGGTCACAGAGAGCGTGGGGCTTTGGTCGAGATCGTGAGTAGTTCGAGTCCGAGGAGGAATATCTCCTGAGATAAGCTAAACGCAGATTTGGTATGGATCCTAATGATCAAAGTGACATTCCAGGAAGTTCTAATGATATGGACGAGCATCATGAACGTACAAGAAGGATAAGAACTCAAAAATGTCCAAGAGAAAGCTGCTACACCGCACTAAGTGCTTTGTAGCTAATTTTCTGACTGAATTTATGTGGAAAAGACTCCTGAACAGTACTGCCTCAGCAACCACAAACTCACAGAAGGCCAGAAAAGCTGTTTGATGGGACAAGCACTCAAGTGATGGCTCAAAAGATTAACAAGTGTAGGATTAAGATCATCCAAAATGAACTATATAATTGAAGAGGCCCTTCATGAAGGGGGGAAAAGAGGAAGAGAAAACACTGTAGTAATCTCAACAACTCCTGTAACCATTGTCATCCAATATATACCGGAACAGATCTCCTCAGATTGTGCCGATGACAAACTTTCTTGTACAAAATTGGTTCAATTCTGTTTGATTGTCTTGGAAACTTATTATAACTGTTATCCCACTTACTAAAGCCTAGTTCTTCTACCCACTCTCTACAAATTTATTGTACTGGGTTCACTGGGCCAAGATCCCATACATTTTGGGCTTGGTCTGAAAATCATGTCTTTACAATTGGCACCGTCTGTGGGGAGAGTTTGTGTGATAGTGAGTGCAACGGTTAATTGTGGTGGGATTAGGTCCCCATTAGCAAGGGTCCTCGGGGAAAGCCTTTATGGTGGCCAAGTGCTGATCACACGGTGAGGGTTGCTAAATGGGGCACAATTCTGGGGGCTTTAGACATCAAGTACATGCCTCGTACATCTGTCAAGGGCCAGGTCCTCACGAATTTGGTGGCCAAGTTTGCTGAACCTCCATTAGAGGTAGTGGCAGCAACATAGAGCATGAGTGGAAAATCGGTTGGCACAATCTCCCTGCAAGAACCTTTATTCTAGAAGGTATATGTTGATGGTGCAACAAATCAAAGGGGCTCCACAGCGAGGCTAGTTCTAGAAGGTATATATTGATATCTTTTAATCTTTAGAAGTGGTTAAACAGAATCTTAGCTATGTCGGGTTCTCGGACCTCCTGCTTTGGAGAAATTAACACACACTAGCATCTTCAGAAGTGGTTAAACAAAACCTTAGCTATTCCAAGTCCTCGGACCTCTTGCTTTAGGGAAATTAACACACATTGGTATCTTTAGAAGTGGTTAAACAAAACCTTAGCTATGCCGAGTCCTGGGACCTCCTGCTTTGGGGAAATTAACACACACTGACATCTTTAGAAGTGGTTAAACAGAATCTTAGCTATGGTGGGTCATTAGACCTCCTGCTTTGGGGGAAATTAACACACACTGACATCTTTAGAAGTGTTAAATAGAGTCTTAGCTATGTCGGGTCCCTCAAACCTCCTGCTAAGAAGAACCTTAGCTATGTTGGGTCCCTCGGACCTCCTGCTAAGAAGAACCTTAGCTATGTTGAGTCCCTCAGACCTCCTGCTAAGTGTTAAATAGTCTTAGCTATGTCGGGTCCCTCGGACCTCCTACTAAGAAGAGCCTTAGCTATGTCAGGTCCCTCAGACCTCCTATTAAGTGTTAAATAGAGTCTTAGCTATGTCGGGTCCCTTAAACCTTCTGCTATAAGAGCCTTAGCTATGTTAGGTCTCTCGGACCTCCTGCTAAGAAGAACCTTAGCTATGTCGGGTCCCTAAGAACTCCTGCTAAGAAGAGCCTTAGCTATGTCGGGTCCCTCGGACCTCTTGCTAAGAAGAACCTTAGTTATGTCGAGTCCCTCAGACCTCTTGCTAAGTGTTAAACAGAGCCTTAGCTATGTCGGATCCTTTGGACCTCCTGCTAAGAAGAGCCTTAGCTACGTCGGATCCCTCAAACCTCCTGCTAAGAAGAGCCTTAGCTACGTCGGGTCCCTCAAAGCTCCTGCTAAGTGTTAAATAGAACCTTAGACATGCCTGAGTCCTTGGACCACATGCTTCGAGGAAATTAACACACATGACATTTTTCTCAAAAGTATTCAAACAGAACCTTAGTTGTGCATGACTCCTCGAACTATGTACTTTGGGAAGAGTAACGTTCCATGATATCTATTTGTTTCTCACTAAGTGTCAAGACAGACCCAAGATTATGACCAACTCCTCAAATTGGTAGCTCTGAAAAGAGTAATGTATAGTACAAGTATGAGGTGCGTAAAACGGCACTCCCATGGGTATAAACCAAAGTATCAAGTAGAATTAACTCTTATAGAGTCAAAACCCCACTTTTTTCCTCTGATGAGAGGAAAAAACAAGAGTTTTGAGGGGCTATTGTGGGATCACGGGCCCAGATCATACAATTGGGTCTTGGGTTTCGGCAGAAAGTGTGGGGCTTTGGCCGAGATCGTGAGTAATTCGAGTCCGAGGAGGAAAATCTCCTCGAATAAGCTAAACGTAGATTTGGTATGGATCCTAATGATCAAAGTGACCTTATAGGAAGTTCTAATGATATGGATGAGCATCATGAATGTACAAGAAGGATAAGGACTCAAAAATATCTAAAGGAAAGCTGCTACATCGCATTGAGTGCCCTGCAGCTAATTTTCTGACTGCATTTATGTGGAAAAGACCCCTGAACAGTACTGCTTCAGCAACCACAAACTCACAGAAGACCAGAAAGGGTGTTTAATGGGACAAGCACTCAAGTGGTGGCTCAAAAGATCAACAAGTGTAAGATTAAGATCATCCAAAAGGAACTATATAATTGAAGAGGCCCTTCATGAAAAGGGGGGGGGGGGGGAAGGGGAAGAGAAAGTATTGTAGCAATCTCAACAACTCTTGTAACCATTGTCATTCAATATATACCAGAATAGATCTCCTCGGATTGTGCCGAGGACAAACTTTCTTGTACAAAATTGGTTCAATTCTATTTGATTGTCTTGGAAACTTATTATAATTATTATCCCACACACTAAAGCCTAGTTCTTCTACCCACTCTCTACAAATTTATTGTATTGGATTCACTGGGCCAAGATCCCATACATTTTGAGCTTGGTCTGAAAATCGTGTCCTTACAGTTGCTTTTGGTAAATTTTACTATTTCACCTCCTAATTTGTGATTAGTGCAAATTAGGATTTTGGTGGGTGTTTTCCTAACTGCCCTGGGTTTTCTTTTTATTATTTCAGCATATTGTAGTCTTGAAGGCATTTGGTTATCAATTAATAATAAATTCAGAATTTTGCCTATTATTTCTTTTTTTATGGATTTTAAAATCCTATCACCTTGTGGGTTTAAGAAACATTTCATGGATTCAAGGTTATTTTTAAAAAAAAAACATGTTTTTGTTTATTGTAAGTATTTCGCTGCATTAAAATATATATGGTTTGCAATAATAAAAGACTGATATGATGATATTAAGTTGAAAATCAGTAATAAAAGACTAATATGAATTTGAGGTGTGCATAGAAAGATATCCTTAAGGTGATAATTATCCACACTTTGAAAGAGTAATTTGCCTTTAGATTATAGGGAATTCACCTTCAAGAGACAAAAAGGTCACCAACTACTTACATCAAATCTGAATTTTATTCCTAAGAGCTAGAATTGTCGAGGAAAATATGTATTTGACTAGAGTAATAAATTAAAAGAAAAAAAATGTAAATTGTAATAAATCTATTTTAAGTGAAATTATTTAGGACATCCAATGTTCTCTACGTTTCCTTACATATATGTGAGGTTCACATGTAATCTAGTTTCACACATGTGACCCACATTCATGTGAGAGCAAGAGGTGCTACATAGCCTACATTAGGTATACACAATAATTTTTGTGATTTCAAGTGCTTGAAATCGGAAAAATAGTGACTCTTCATTTGAATGGCCACCTTTCTAAAAATCAGGACTTTAAATAATATTGCACCTTGTTAGCAGAGCATTAGCGTCAAATTCGGTAAACTTTTCTCCCTATTTAAAGATAAGAACCTGTTTTTCCCATCTTAGCTAATTAGTTCTTAAAACATCCACATCAAATATCAAAGCGTACAACCAAGCAAAATTGACAACTCAAACCCGCATGGTTGGAAATGCAATAGCAAGGCCTCTGACGACCTACTCGCTAAGATCCAAATTATTGAGCTAATGCATCTCTGAACGAGCAAGAGAAGGAAAAGAAGTAGCAAGAGTTGGTGAGCAGTTTGGCTTGTAGCGTTGACGACAATGTGAGGGAAGGAGGAGAGAATGATGCGTGTCCAAGAAGCCATCACCGTGATTTATGAGAGGGAGAGAAAGAGGGCCAAGAACATTCTCATCAAGAATGCTATAAAATATAGCATTTAGCATTTTAAAAAGTTATTTTATTCATTTTAACAACTCAAATTATAATACACCTAACATCAAAAGTTTTATTATTTTACCACTTTATTTAAATATATATATATATTTTTTATGTTTTCAATAAACTACTATGTACCCGTTTAATTAAACTATTTTTTTTTTTGGATTCAGATATTCTAGAATTCCTAGTGTACTCTACCGCATAGAGTTTTTTTAATCTTGACCTCTTATTTAAAAACTAATGGTTCAGATTACACTATATTATTAATTATTGAATAAAAACTTAAAAATAGATGCCTCGTCAGCTATTAAAATAGAGATGTCACATTTTGAATTTACTTTTAGTTTTAAAAAATTGAAAAACTCAAATCTGAACCCCAGTCTCACTGCCGTGCCAACACCCAACTGCACCAAAATTGGTCTTCGGTGAGATCTCAGTGCTGAAATGAATAGAGAACTTGGCAGCAATTTTCAACGACTAAAAAAACAATTGATTTGTAGAACCATTATTAACATATGTCTGTGCAAATTATGTCTCTCTAGTTGTCGCATTTTTCAACTACTGGTATACTTGCTCTTTAGGCGTAATTTTATTTGGTAAGTAGAGTCCATACTTGTAAAATAGAGAGATGACTTTCTCTGTAACAAAAGGTTCGCACTTCTGTCTAAAACCCAAATCTAAAAATGCAACCTTTTCACCTTGCCACTCAAGCTCTTGGCGACCCAACCCATACAGCTCCTCCACTCACCCCACTCCAGCAAAATACCTCCCTACCTGCTGCCAAGTTCTCTATTCATTCTGGCGTAGAGATCTCATCGAAGACAAGTTTGGTGCTGTTGGTGTTAGCACAGCAACAAGATTGGGTTCAGATTTAAGTTTTTAAAATTAAAATAAATTCAAAACTGGGGTTCAGATTTGAGTTTTTCAATTTTTTAAAACTAAAAATAAATTCAAAATGTGACATGTCTATTTTAATAGCTGATGTGACATCTATTTTTAGGTTTTATTCAATAATTAATGATATGATGTAATCTGAACCATTAGTTTTTAAATGAAATGTCAAGATTAATAAAACTCTATACGGTAGAATACCCTAAAAACTCTAGAAGATTTGAATCCTTTTTTTTTTAACATCTTGCTAGAGTGGGTTGTTAGAAATAGCAGGCCCACTGTAGCTGGATGTCAAAATTTATAAGATATAGCACCTCTAGTGTAGTGTGCTTTTTTAGAATTAGATGCTAAAAAATAGCATATTTAGCATTTGAAACCTTTGATAAAAATGCTCTAAGCATATGAGTATGTTTTGCAAGAGAGAGAGAGAGAGAATGCAAAAGAGAAAATATATGTCTGGGAAATGAATGGTGCTCCCTAAAGATAAGGAGCAACTGTAGCAAAATCCTAAAATGAGGAATATGTTAGAAGGCAATTGTTGGGCGTGTATTTTTCAGTTTCTTCTCTAAATTTCTCCCTTACCCTATTTTAAAGGGATTAATGTTACATGTACAAAATATTTTACAACATTTTTATAAAATATTGATATGACAAGTTCTTATTAGTTCTTATCTGGAAGATTGGATCTACTACTAACATTACATTTTTATTTATAAATAACTATTCATTACATCAATCGTTTGTAAAATAATTTTGCAAAATTATTTGTGATTTTAGTTTTTTAGTATTTTTTTTTCTCATCTAAAATTAATTAAAGTGAAAAAAAGGAGATTTATTAAGGGTTTTAATGTGCTTGGAATTTTTTGAGGTCGGACCCAACTTATTTTGATATGGAAATTAAATTGTGGTTGAGATGGCTTCCTTCATATGAGATGTGAAAATTCTGGAGAGAAAATTTGAAGGATGTCATGTCAACTTTAGTTAGACGAAACTATATTATTGGTCCCTAAAGTTTACCTGTGAGTGCAATTGGTCTCTCAAGTTTTAAATGAGCACAATTAGTCTCTCAAGTTTCAAAATTAAGCATTATTAGTCATTTTTAACTACCGTTAGTGTTATTACCTATGTGGCTAACAACACAATGACCTAGCATCTTTTTACTTCGAAGTGTTTTACAAACTAAGTGTAAGTGTGTATATAAATATATATATATATATATATATATATATTATAATAGCCACATTGGAAAATTTGCCAGGTTACAACTTTAGCTTGTGAGTCATTATTTTTTTTTTTTTAATTATTTTGTTAAAAACATTTCCAAACTTTTCGTTTATTTCTTGTGACCATCCAAAGCTTTCTCTTCATCTTCCTCTCTTGTTAATGGGTGTCGCTGCCTCTGTCAATACCGTTGTTGCTGCCGTTAGCCATACTTCCCTCTAATCCAAATGGCCATCGTCACCGCCACATCAATCAACACAAACACCTCTCTGTCATTTGCCAATCTCCATGGATCTCCACCGGTGGGCTAATCTCCAAAAATCTCTATGTTTCATTGCTTTTAAGCTTTATTTCCATTGTATCTATAACTATAATTAACATGAAAAGGTTTAGATCCATTTCATTAGTAATCGTTAATCCTTTTTTATTTACTGCTCCTCCAACCAACATTCGTGGGTATCACCGAGTGCCTTTTATTACACAGATTTAAGTTTGGGTGCAAGATTGCCTTTTATTGAACAAACCTATGTTGGGTTTCCTACACGGCTGCACCCAATCTTAGACTATTCCCATTAACAAAAAAGAATTTTATGGTCAATGAATTTGCTTGAGAGAGAGTTTTTTTTTCATTATTTTTTTTAATACAAGATAGAATTTTATTCTAGCCTAATTTAAGTATATATGTGTTTGAAACTCCTTCATGAAGACTTGAACCTTGACCCTTGCCCCCCACACTCCACAAGCACTTATACTTATAAAGTAACTATCACACCAAGGGTGTGTGGTGGTGCATGAGAGAGAGTTAGTTTTACAAGACTTGTCTGCTCAAAGGTGAATCTCTTCAACTCGATACTCACTTCACAAGATTTTTGTTGGCTTTGAGGTGCTCCGATGATTCGATTGGAGAACTGAAAGCGATGAAGGAGAAAGGGAGGGGCTAAAGCAAATCAATTTTTTTTCCATTATAATAAATAATAATCTTCTTTTGATAATCTATAATAAATAATAATCAATTAAAAGATTATGTGGCAACCTTATAATTAAATAGTTGATGTAACAGTTGACACTTAGAGCATCCACACCAATATGTGAAAATTTTTTTCCCATTTTGCACATCTTAAACTTGATTTTTCTATTTTACACATCTATTTATACAAAACATTCACATCAGTTTATCTATTATACGCATTTATTCAAATAAAATATTATACACATTTCTTTACACAATGAGGTGAATCAAAGGTAGAGAGAGGAGAGACAAAAAATAAAAAAAAAAGTCATTTAAACGGTGAACAGTAACCGTGCATATATGCACGGTTACTGTTCATATACATGGCCATGGTGTATATTTGCACATTTTTACAAAGACTGATGTGAGCGTTTTTTGGATTAAAATGTGTAAAATTGATATTTTTTTTTATTTTTATTTTAGAAGATTATAGAAGAACTGATGTGGTTGCCCTTAAGTTCACATCATTATTCTATTAACCACATAAATAATAATACTAACAGTAGTTAAAAAAAGACTAACAACGCTTAATTTTAAAACTTGAGAGAGATCAATAATACCCACTTAAAACTTGAGGGATTAATTATACTCATAAGATAAATTTTAGGGACTAATAGTGTAGTTTAGAGATAAATAATGTAGTTTCTCCTATTAGTTATCAAAAAAAAAAAAAAAACCTTACAGTATAACTGTATAAGCAAAGAAAATCAATTATAGTAATATTTCTGTCCCTTATTGGATTTGTTTTTTCTAACTTCCGTACTAGCCAAATGGAAGATGCATTGTAAAGCATTATTGCATCAACTTTCCAATAGGGGACCCTGCAACTCCAAAAGAAGAACGAGGTCATTCTAGAATCTAGCTGGGTATGGGCAGAAGATGCTTTCCCGTCCAAGAATAACACTGTAATCCAATAGTAAATCTAGGGTTTTATAGGTAAATATAGATTATTAAGCAAAAACACTTTACGCTAGTATGTTATTATATTCTATATTTTATATTTTCGTTTTGGACATATTATAATGCTAATATTTAACTAATGAAATCGTGGTTGAGATGGCCTCCTTCCAATGAGATGTGAAAATTCTACGGCTAAAATTTGAAGAATGTCATGTCAACTTCTCAGTTATCATGCGACCAGAAAAATAGGAAACTTACAGTACAACTGTATAAGCAAAGAAAATCAATTACAGTAATATTTCTTTCCTTTATTGGATTTTTTCCAGATGGAGGATGCACTGTAAAGCATTATTGCATCATCTTTTCTATTGGGGACCCTACAACTCTACCAGAAGAACGAGGTCATTCTAGAATCTAGCTGGGTATGGGATGCTTTTCGGTCCAAGAACAACACTGGAAGAGCATTCACATTCAAACTTCTCCTATATTTTATCCAAAAGTTATTTCTCCTATTTTATACTATCATTTTTACAAAATAACTACTTAAGTTTATTTATTTTACATATTTATTTAATAAAATATTTATTTTTTTACAATATTTTATTATTTCCTCCCTCCTTCACTGTCTTTCTCTCTTACAAATCATCACTACCAATAATCACTTCACACCCAGTCACCATCATCAAGGAAAACCAACTCACTCAATTCCAAACCCATTCATCACCCACCCAACTTGAAACCCACTTAAGCCAAATCATCACCCACCCAAGCCCAAAACCCATTGACGATTTGATGATTTGATCGGTATGGTTTGATGATCAGAGAGACCTTCGTTTGATGATTTGATTGGCATGGTTAGATGATCGGCGGCAATGGATGATTGGCATAGTTTGATGATCGGTGATCGGTGTGGTTTGATGATTTATTGACGGCAAGTAAAAGATGATTGGCAGCAATGGAGGCATGATTTGATCCAATGAAGAAAGGGAGAGTGACGTGAGATGATCGAAACCCAGAGATAATGAGAGAGAAGAAATGATTAAAATAGTAAATACAAGTGCTACAATAACCGTGCATATATATACGATTATTGTAACAATGGTATATTTATACACAATTTTACATCCACTGACGTGAGTGTATTTTTGGCCAAAATGTGTAAAATGAAGAAATTTTTGTATTTTAGAAGACTATACACCCACTGATGTGGATGCTCTAATCCAATAGTAAATTTGTAGGAAACCTCTCAAGTCTCAAGCAGTGTTTTACGTAATGCAATAGGTATATGCAAAGATTACTTTCGAATATCTGTTGGGATCAAGTGTATGAATCTTACATCACATATATATGTGAGAGAAGTTTTGCAAATGTCGCATGAGAAAAATTTTGCTCCCATCTCTTTCTCTCTCCTCAATCCTTCGTAACCCTACTCCTATTTATTCTCTTCTATTCATATTGACCATAAGGTCGAAATAGATTCTAAAGTATGGGAAGAGAGATCTCGAGATGGTTAAAAAAAGTTACATTATCATGTGGTCTTCCAATTACTAATGTCACTTTAAAGTGTGTATAGAACAATATCGATCCTTAAGGTGATGATTATTTACACTTGAAAGAGTTTGCCTTTGTAGGGCTGTTTTTTTTTTTCTTTTTGGGGTTTCTTCCCTAAATTGCTCCCTTAAACTATTTCAGGGGTTATGGTTCTAATGCTCTTCCTATTCTAAAAAAGAAAAAAAGATTTATTATGAGTTTTAATGAGCTTAATTGGAAATTTTCAAGGCCCAGGATTCCCTTATTTTGGTCTGAAAATGAAGTCGTGGTGAAGATGACTTCCTTCCTTTGAGATGTGAAACTCTCTCCCAGAAAATTTGAAGGATGTTTGTCAACTTATCAATTATCATCCAATGAAACTAATTAGTTAGTCAAGAAAATCACAATAATCATTTATCTTTCCTGTATTTGTTCATCTTTTTCAAACTTCCATACTTGCTAGAAGGAAGATGCATTTTCAATTCATTATTGGATCAGCTTCTCTAGTCTTCTAAATAGGGCTACAGACAGTGGAAGATTCATTTCATAAAATATTATTGCTTCAACCTCTAATTCAACATTTCAACGTTAAATTCTATATGGGACCCTTCCGGAAAATCAAAATTAAAGGTCATTTTGCTACGGATCTTCAAGTAGGGCCAGAAGATTCTTTTCCGTCCAATTAAGAAGTGTAGTAAAGTTGTAGGAAACCTCTCAAGTAGTAGTGTTTGATCATTGATGTAATGGATGAGGTAATATATGGTTGCTGTGTGCAACATGGTTTTGAAACAGTAGTAGTGATCATTTTGGTCTTTTAAATTTCATTTTTGTCAATTTGGTCCGGTAAGTTCACACTTTTCGATACTGTAAGTTTGTCTATCCTTAACTTCTTTAATTATTAAAAATAAATTTTTAAGAATAAAAAACTATTAAATTTTCTTTAAGAAAAAAATGCGAATTAGACCCATTATATTTGGTCAATTATCATATTTGTTATGTAAGTTTTATTTTTTGGCATTTTGGTCTTATAAGTTCACATATATTGTCATCTTTAGTCTTTCTTACAGAAAAATATATAAAGAAATGGAGGAAGGATTAATGGTGACAATAAATATGAACTTATAGAATTAAAAAAAAAATACTTTTATGACCAAAATGACCATTAGTCAAACTTATTTGTTGTAATTTTCATTTTTGTCAAATAAAAAAAAAAAAAAATCGTATGAGATTATTCTCTCATAGAATATGGGATATTTGAGGCCCACGCATCAAAGAGACTAGTCTATTGAAGTACCAATGTACCACGGTACCACAAAAGAGAGACCTCATGGTCTTTCAATTATGTATAGGATAGAGTTCAAATTTAGTCCATCAATTTTGTATTGTTGAAGACTTTTACTAAGTAGACAAACAATGATAAAAAATTAATGCAATTTTTAGGCATGTAAAAACATTGTCATAGAAAATTCAAATGCAAGATACAACAAAGTCAGGGGACTGTTTGGTAATATTGTTCTAGTAATGTTATTTGTATTTTTTGAAAAAATGTGTGAATAAAAAAATGTGTGGAAATACATGTAATTTTGTTTAAAAACTGAAAACTGTTGTTTAAAATATACTACCAAACAACCCCTCAGTAATTGACTAATTGCAAACAACAATTCTAAAATTTCCTCGGAGCATTCCCATTAGGTGTTCCAAATGCCAAATATTTTGCATTTGGCACATGGCACATCAAACACCAAAAAACAAGATTCATGAGGTGTTTTATATGCAAAAATTTTTAGCATTTTTAGCAAACTTGCTACAATACAATTGTATTGATAGAATTGTACTATAACATGTTGTATAATTAAATAATAATTTTTTTAATTATCTATTAAATAACAATTATACTGTAGCATGACGTGTTTCAAATTAAATAACAATTTGTACTACTAGAATTGTACTGTAAAATTGCTATGGTACAATTTTTTATTGCTACAGTACAATAGTTGGGTTTTTTTTTAATTATTATTTTATTGTAGTGTAGTGTTAAAATAGAATATCTAATATATAACTTATTGTAAAATGATGTGCTAAAATTGATAAAGTAGGTTTTAATGTGATAAAATGACATTTAGCATAGCACACTTGATGGAAATGCTCCTATATATTTGTTAGAGAAATGAGAGACACGATACTTAGTATTTGTTTGGATAGATTATTTTTTGCAGCTTATTTTACTATGCAGCTTATTTTTATTATTATTCATGAGCTTCACTACACTTTTTGGTATTATTCATGGGTCCCACTATATTATTTCAACTAACTATTACCTTCATCTACAGTACTTTCAGTAAAAAATTTTCAGTTTCAGCAAAATAAGCGGATCTCAAACAGACTCTTAGTGTCTGTTTGGCAAAGATTATTTTTGCCAACTTATTTTACTATTTAGCTTATTTTTTGCTATTATTTATGGGTTCCACTGCACTTTTTGGTACTATTTATAGGTCTTACTGTACTATATCAACTAACTTTTACCTTTATCTACAGTACTTTTAACATAAAGTTTTCAATGTCAGTCAAATAAGTGCATCCCAAATAGACCCTTAAAATGAATCTATTTTGACCCTTAATTTATAGAGAATGACGAGATTTAATTGAAATATCATTACTCTTCATTTGAATTGGCGCCTTTATGAAATGATGACTACTCAAATTGCACTTTGTAAATTCATAACTCTTCCTGAAACATTAATCTTTCAAAAGTTAATTATATAATTATAAACCGTGAAAGGGTCAAAACGTCATTTAAAATGCGGGATGGACATGAAATTGGTCCTAAAATAAACTAGATTTCAAAACAACCAAAATGATAAGTTGGATGCAACGATCAGACCATTTGATCAAAAGATCAAGCCACATCAAGAATTAAAGGTTCATATGCACTTTTACAAATTACAATCTAGAACTTAAACCATATGATCATGGTTATTCAATTTAGATTGGATTTTAAATAGATTAATTTAAATCAAATCTATGCCAAATCCCATTTGTTTAAATTTTAAGACAAGAATGTAATAAATAGCATTATATAAATCCTGTGAATAATTATGATTTTTGAATTTTAGTTTGATCAGTCCATTAATTTAAATTCAAAACTCCTAAATAATTTAAGGTTTAATTCAATCAATGAAAGGTTCAAAAAGTGGCTTAAATTTTGTAATTATCCTCAAAATAATTAAAACAATCAACTAAAAATTGCTCAAAATTTGAAGTTGGAGCCAAGGAGTTAAATGTTCAAAGTGTCAATCATCACTTGGTCACATACGTACAAGTTTTTACTAGCACGTTTCCACATAAAGTAAGCGATGACCAGCACTTTATCCCCGAAACTTTAGCATTTAGAGTTTTAGGGCTCATTTTTCAGCTAAATTATTTTGTACTCTCAGAGTACCATAAATGCGTACTCCTTCCTCTCACATGAATGGTGGGTCCCACTAATTAAATTCATGACGAGACCCACCATTCATGTGAAAGGAGGGAGTACGCATTTATAGTACTCCGAGAGTACCTAATAATTTTCCCATTTTTCAACTCAAACTTCAATCTAAACGTTCTTGATGGTAATCCCGAGTTCAAAAAAACCCTAGATAGTTGGATGGGAAGGAAATTGAGACTTCCCACTCCACTATATTCTACAAATACAAGCATCTATCATAATAATAATTTTTTTTATTTAAAAAAGGCAATTGATTTTGATGCTAGGGGAAACTCTAATTCAAAAAATTCCAAGATAGATTATGCAAAAATTTTGAGAGAGCCTTTTGAGAGACACATTAGGTTGCTTCTATGCAACAGCACTCTTTACAAAGATATTTAGCATTCATTTTTCCCATTTCCCGAAAACTATTCCTACAATCACAATCATTTTACAAACACTACAATGCTACAATCTCCTACACACCACACAAGATCAACTCCCTCAAAGACCTAAGTGGAATATCCATGGATTGATCCAATGAGACAAGTGCATCAAAGAGATCCACATTCTTAAATGGAATTTGCCATCAAATCACATGAAAGTGTTTATGCATGTAACTATATCTTTTAAAAAAATTAATTCTTTTTGTAGTAAATTGTATGAAATCATGATTTTTGATGATATGAGTTAATTAACATATATATGCATATAATATTATTAGATTTTAATTTCTTTACAATCCACATCCTGAACATTTTTTATTCCTTTCATTACATAACATGATGACATGTTTGAGTGAGTGCATAAAATGATATGGCCGTTAATTTCACAAAGATCGATCTTTAAATTAGATGGATGGGTGTTTAACACCTTTCCATTGCCGTAAGCTAACATCCAAACTTAAGTCTTATGTTCACAGACCAATTCATTATTTATGAAATTTTGCTTCTTCTTTTGTTTTTTCTCCTATATTGTAAATAGATGACAAAGCATTATGCATTTTCTTTCCTTAGATTGTAACTAGGACTAAAGCAATGTACTTTTCCATTCTTAAATGGGTTAAATTTGTTGCACATAAATTATTTTACACACACTCCTAAAAACAATTGAACTACTCCTCTTACATTGTGTCTAAAACCTTTCAAACTTGGAAATCGTGACTTCAACTCATGATTTCAATTGCTTTTAAGGATGTATGTAAAACAACTTGTATGTAGTAAAAAATACTATTCTTAGATTGTATTGAAAACCAAAGTAGTGTACTTCTAGAAATGCAGGAAATGCAGGACCAATGGTGTATATTTTTTAAACTTTGGGAATTAAAAGTTCTCATCTAAAACTTTAAAAACTAGGCATTCTAAACTATAGTGACCAACAATATATTTTGATTTAAAAAAATTAATAATTTACAACAATGGGTGGATTTGAACATTGATTATCTTCATAATTGAAAGTAGACATAACCACTTAAATACAAGACTCATGATCCAAAACAAAAAACAAAAAAACAAAAAGAAAAAGAAAAAGAAAAAAAAAAAGAGCGATTTGGGTGGTCTTCGAACCTTCCAAGCAAGTTGTTGAGAAAATCTGGCTTGCACGTGGATAAAGCAATAAAAAACAAATCTAGAGATAAGATTGATTTAAAATGTTGAGACTTAAATTAACCCAAACTCTTGTCATGTACGTACTTAAACCAATAAGAAACAAGTTTAAAACATGGCCAATAATATACGTTGCTTGTGATTTTGTTATTGCAATTAATAATCTATCTAGTCGATTCAAAGAACACCATAAAATATGACAACAATTTGAACCACTTTTGCCACATGACCTGATGATGAGAATATAAACACATGGATAAATCAGGAAAAAAGACGTCCGTGAGTGTCTTTGCTTTCTCAGAATTAGAAACATCTCAATCCCTAAATTAATGCGTAGCCATGCGAGCGAGACAGTAACATGTTTGATGGCTAGCTCTCTTTTTGTATGGTTTCATTGTGTGTGAAAACAAATGGCTAAGTTCATTGTACGACCAGTGCATGAGGTTTAGGAATTCCTAGGACAAATTTTGTGGGGTAGAGGATGTTCAAAAAGGCACATAAAATCAAAGTGTCCAATAATATTAATACCTTTGTCACCTTGTCGAAGCCTAATGTTTTCATGAACGTGCTAAGAGTCCCGAGAGCACTTTCTATTTTCTACGTAAAACCTTGTTCACAGAAATTTCAATTTTATGAGTAACTTTGGAATCCATTGTTAAAGATCATTGAAAGCCACTCTGTTACGTTTCTTTGGTTTTGAAACAGAGCAAAACTTGTAAATTCTAAAGGAACCAATAAGCAACCTCAAGTCTTTTACTATAGCATGCCTTGCACAGAAGTTTAAGTGTGTCCCTACAATGAAAGAAGCCCTGAACTGATCAACCCATTCAAGAATGAAGTCTTGCATAACAATGTCAAAAGCAAACCACACACCCATTGGAAAGCTACCACCCATCGTGAAGCTTGATAAACCCCCCTCCCTACTTATTAACTTATAACATATGGTTTTTTCTTTTTCTTTTTCTTCTGTGAAATTTTCTTGTTCATATAGTTAAGAAGCTATCTTCTACATTATATGTTAATTTTTTTTTTTTTAAGATAGTCAATGTCTATTATCTTTTCTTTATTAAAGAAACTTGTCTATTATGGATTAGAAACCATACAAAAATATAATATGAGGGAGAAGAAGGGAAAAAGAGAAAAAAAAAAAAAAAACGCTATTGTTAGCTTTAAGATAGCCAAAAAAATGAAAATAGGATCTCAATATTTTAAAAGTAATTTGTTCAACTTCATGAAAATTGTATATAAGCTAAAAAGTATGAAGATAAATATATAATAAATGTTCGTAGTATAGCTTTAGATATTATAAACTGAACATTTTATGAATTTAAATAAACCAAAATTTTACATAGATTACACATAATATTTATCTAACTATTAAAAATTGTGTCATTCACTACTTGAGTTTTGTCTAATAAAATTGAAAAATGAATTATTCATATGAGAAAAAGATGATCAATAGATAAATACAATATAATTAATATGATTTCTTTTTGTGAAGTTTGTTTAATAATTACAATAAAATATCAGTTAGTATTCAAATGAATAGTTTTTAATTTTTCAAATTGGTCTCAAATATTAAACACACGTTATATGCGTAATTATGTGTATCATTGATAAATCCACCTCCTCCTTCAACTAAAATCCTGGCTCCATCTCTGCCTTAAAGGCTCTATGAAAAAGGAGCAAAATAAATTGATTTTACTATAGACCTTAGAGAATATTTATACAAAACCTAGTTGAACCCTATTCCAATTCTAGTGGGACTATAGGTTGCTTATCCTACAATTACATGTTTGGTCTTTACAACACGTTTAGGCCTATTTAGGTTTGATATATCTAACATCCTTCAAACTCAAGGTGACAAATCAAAGATGAGCTTGAGTTTGGACAAAAACCGACAAAAATGACTAAGAACAAGGAACTTGGTAAAGATGTTAGTAGGCTGGTCCTCAAAAGCAAAACATCAAAGATAAAAAATCCCATGAAGAAGGTGATGATAAATGAAATGACAGTCAATCTTAGTACCTTTTTTTTTTTTTTTTTTTTTTTGTTTCATAAAAGACGAGATTGTGAGCAATTTGAATATCACTTTGATTATCACAATTAAGTGGTGTGACATTTGCAATAGAGACATCCATATCCTTAAGATGAAAAGAAAAAGAGAGCATAAACAAAGGAGTTCAATGTGTCAAACAGAGCACAATATCTAGCCTCAATACTCAATCCACCAACAATAGTTTGCCTTTTACTTCACTAAGAAATCATCGCATCCCTTGAAAAGAAACAAGAAATATATGTTATACAAAATTACTCAATAGAAAATATTTATATAAAACCTAGTTGAACCCTATTCCAATGCTAGAAGGACCATGTTTCTTGCAGAAGGACTGTGTTGCTTTCTCTACAAGCACAGATTGGGCTTTACAACATGTTTAGGCCCAAACAAGCTCTAATGTATCTAACATTTTTTATGAAAAACCTCACTAATTAAAATAAGATATGCTAAATTAACAATAAGTACCATGGGAGTCAATTTGGCACTGCAAACTGTACCAGTTTGACCAATGGAACGATATATTTGGGTACTGGTTAATACCGATGTACCGTTTCGAGTTTACCATTTTTTTTATATTTATAAATATATATATATATATATATATATATATGTGGGTGTGTGTGTGTATTATAATAAATATAAAATTTATCATAAAACATTAGCTCAATTCAGAATAAATTATTCAAGATTTTAGACTTTAGTATCAATTAAAAGAAAAAAAAAAAACACAATATAAAAAATAGAAAACTTAATTGCTCATTGCATACTAAGAAAAAAAATAATACTAATAAGTTAATGCAAGTAAGTTACCATTCTGCCCTTATAAAAATTTAAAAATTACAAAACTTTAAAAAAAAAATATTTCTATACCGGCCGGTATTGCCTGAAATTGGTTGGTATAGCCGATATTTAAACCGGTACGAAATGTTGACGTTCCGATACCAGTATATATACCGATACGGCCATTACCAGTACGGTATTGATTACCTGATAAGTTCTCCTTAAACAAATGGAAAAACTTAGGTATACTTACGTAGATTATGTTCATGAAGTTCTTTAATTGAATTAAATTACATGTTTGTATTAACCAATCAAGCATAATTATTGTTGTTTTTGCCATTGATGATTAAATTCAACTATGTGATTTATTAGTCAATACAATCACATGGTTATATTTAATTAGGATACTTAAGATATAGCACCTAAAGGAATTGTACTTAACTTCTACCCAATCGTAAATATAGAACTACGGATGGCTAAGTTTCTTGTAGCATAGTGGCATAGCATGTTCATATTCTTCTTTATTAAAAGAACCAAAGTTCAAATTAATCTCTATTTCTCTATTATTGTAACTAACAAAAATATAATTAAAAAAATAACCAATGAAGAAGATATGAAATTGGGTGATTTACCAATTTGACGCCAAAAAAATTCTATAGGCTGGGGTCAAATGGGGGTTTAACACCTAACAAGCTACCAGAGGGACTAGTGTTGCAGAAACATCACCCTCCTACCTAAATAAACCTCTATTTCAACACTAAAATCACAACTAAAAATTAGAGATTTTTAGGCTTTTCTTCAATATGCATCGAATTACTCCAAGATAAATTAAAAATAATTTTCTAAAAAAAATTCATATATTTATACTAAATTTTTTGCCTCAACCATAATATTGGACTTTCTGTATGAAAGTACTATTAGTTTGGCGAGCTATTATTAGTCTTGGACTTATATGTTGAAATTGTTTTTGTTTGAACAAGAAAAGGCTATTGGATGATTTTATTATTGATTGGTGGTATTAATTAATTAATGATAGGGGCAATTTACTTGTTATAAATTAATCTAGGGGTTGATTAGTCTATTTTAGAATTTTGTAAGGACTTTACAAGTACAACTTACCCTATAGTTTGGGACAATGTAGACAACGCTTTCTGTTTATTGGGCTAAGCCTCCTACTCCAACAAGGAGAATCAAAGAGTTCAAGAGGTTTTAACCAGGCTTGGACCCTAAGGAATGGGAGCAAGAGGTGAGGGCTATATATAGTGGTGAACTGTGAATCATCTAAGCTGTAAAACCTACTTGAATTGATCTCTCTTTTTTTTCTTTTTCATTTTTCCTAATTAAACCACCAGTTTTTCAGTTTTTTGGGGTTTTATTATTATTATTTTATTATTATTTGGTTTTAGGTGATAATCAAAGAGATAAATGTTGGTTTTGTGGATTTTTTTTAATATATATATAAGATAAAATTTCAACCTATGACATTAGTTTTATAATATAATTCTTTATCATTAACTTCAAGTCAAGACACTAATTTATTTTTGGTATATCTTATTTGACTAATAAGAGATTTTATCTAGTTTGGTTTAATTTTTAATGATGATTATAACTACCATGCTTGCAAATAGTAATAGTAATAACTACTCTCTCTCTCTCTCTGATGGAGATATAAGGTACAGTAAAAATTATAGTTTAAGTAAAACAAAAACATGTATAATAAAGTGTTCTAATTTGATGGAATTTGACTTTTTATTTTTTAAACATTTTTTTATTCGAGATATCATTTTGAGAATGTGACTTCTTTTTTTTTTTTTTTTTGGTGATGTATGCATGAAATCATTTATCATTAGTAGAGGTAAAATTTTGCGGCTAATATTAAATAATGATAGATCTATACGAAAATAATATTTGGACGATCACATCAATGAATCTTCGAGTTATAACAAAATTGGTGATAAAGTGTGGTATTTTGTTTTTAAATGATTTATAAGACTCATTACCGAGAACCATGGGCATTAATTTGGAACTTGGTTTGACTATCAATATGAACTTTCTCAGAGCATTATCAGCACGTGAACCTAAGAAACTCATAGTCATTATCGACACCATCACGGAACTTTGTTCACTGGTCAAGAATGCAGAATGTGTGACAAAGCATATATGGAAAGTCCTCAATTTCACTTCAGGTTATAGTATTATAAATGTTTTTCTATTTTCCCAAAAAAAAAAAATACATGTTTTTCTAATATGTTTAGCGTGCAATGCATGACATTATAGCTCATAGATATCTTCGCCACCCCAAATCCAAAAAAGTCGATGTGTAATAATAATCTGCAAGAACCACAGAAATATTAAGACTCAAAATTGAAGAAGAATAATTGAAACTTGAAATTTGGAGGAAAAATTATGGCTGATAAGTTCAATACATAATAAAAATGAGGGATATTAGACTACTAGACCATTAAATTGGTCAGAATTCACGTAAGTATAGTTGTACTTTTTTGATGAACACATAAGTATAATTGTACTTGGACAAAAAAAAAGCCGAATTTTAAATAAGGGAAATGCTAACGAATGCCCTTAGGGCATTGGTTAACAATCCATTTAAAGAAAGTTTTTATGGGAAAATGAAATGAAACAATTAATGTTTTGGCAGCTTTTTTCATTTCCCATAAAAGTGATGTTAAAACTTTTCTAAAATGGATTGTTAACCAATGCCCTAAGGGCATTCATTAGCATGACCCTTTAAATAATTGTGCATAGATTTGATAAACTAAGCAAAGAAAAAAGATGCTATACTAATTAAGCAAGCACACCTATGAATAAAAATGCGTATGGAAATGACAGGTCAAAAGGATGCTATACTGATTACGCAAGCACACATATGTATAAAAATGGGTATGACATTAATAGGTCAAAAAAGCGTTATTATTTTGGAGATTTTTATCTCTCCAGAGATTATGGAAAAGTCCATGGTGATATCGTCACCAACTTTTTCACCAAAACCGAGTGTATTTTGTTGTGTCGTTGATCGAGTCTTCGCATCGATTTGCGTAAAGTAACATAAACCTTAAAGTATAGTTAATGAAGCTCAAAAATCACTCACATATTATGAATTAGGGATAGTTACAGTAAATCCACCTGTAATTAAACTCGTTTTTATTTTATCTACCCGTAATTTGATCATTTACACTTTACCCACCTGAAGTACTTTCCGTCAATGATCTGTTACCCACCTCTCCCTTTGCCGTTAGAGAAACACATTTTTAAACAAAAACAAACATAACAAGAATCAAAAAGTTAAAATTTTTAATTGCTTAAGAACTTCTATGAGAACAAAGTGAAGGCACAAACAACCCAGAAAAGTTAATGGTGTCTAATCGATCTTAATGGCTAGTTTTCTCCAATACCCAGATCAAGATTTGGGATTTTCTTTCATAGGTTGGTGCCTATTTGTCGAAATCTTCATGTTTTGAGTTTGGGTTTAATCTGTTATGTAATGGATTTTGTGTATCTTTAGGGTTATAAAAAAAAAACCCAACCGGTTTTAAAAATTACCAAATAAAAATCAATTTCATTTTCAAACCATCAAAAAATTCTAGAGAGAGAAGAAGCAAATCCTCCACAAGAGAGAAGACTCTGCAAAAACTCACAGCCTCCACAACCAACCACCACAAGCTTGCATAAACCCACAGCTTCAACCCATGACACACGGTGGCTCCTCTTCTCCTTCTCATCTTCTCTCGGCCTCAAACCATGAAACAATTAACCACTAAACCCACAGATCAGACCGCAACCCAAGCAAAAAAAAAACCCAGCACCACTGAACCACTGACATCGAACCACCATTGCTACTCAGCAACCCAAGCAAAAAAAAACCCAGCACCACAACAACAGTGACACCCACGACCCACGGCCAAACCCACAAATCTCACCACCACAACCAACAAAAACCCACTGGAGCACAGACCCACAATCTCACAGACGCACGAATCGGAGCGTATCAATCACAGTCTCCGACGAGGAAGAGTGCGACGAGCTGGTGTCTAGTGGTTGTTCTTGGTCTTTGTCCTAGCTACCGTGTTGCTTCTATACGAGACCTTGAGGATTGGGAGGAAGACAAGTCCGGAAATCGAATTGAAGCATAGCTCAGAGAAGTGAGACATGAGGGACGGAGGAAGGACTAAAAAATTGAGAGCAGGAATAAAAGAAATGTTTTTTATGATTACCTTCCAGTTACAATGAGCTTGTTATATTCGTTTCTTCCTTCCTGCTACAGTGGCCTTTTTTATTCTTGTTATGTTTGTTTTTGTTTAAAATGTGTTTCCCTAACGGCAAAGGGAGAGGTGGGTAACAGATCATTGACGGAAGGTACCTCAGGTGGGCAAAGTGTAAATGATTGAATCACGGGTAGGCAAAGTAAAAACGGGCCTAACCACAGGTGGGTTTACTGTAATTATCCCTATGAACTATTTACGCAAAATGGGATTTTGTTATGGTGTTTGTACAAATATACAAGTCATTGTAGCTTATGCAAAATAATTATTTTATAAATTTTATTTTAATTTTTTGTGTCTCTGTCAAATGAAAGAAAATAGTGAATTTGTAGGTGGTGATTGTTGTGTGTAAAAAGAGAGGAAAAAAGGTTAAATTTTTATTTAAAAAAATTTTGATATCTTAATGAAATGGAATATAGAATAGATAATAATGTGAGTGTTAGCTAAAATTTAAAAGAAAAAATTATTTTAAAATAGCCAATAATTTTATATGAGCTAGTGTGAATGTTCGGCAGATTCCCAATTATGTAGATTTTTTATTAAGAAAATTGAGTGTATGTGGTAGAGTTGAAACTTGAAAGAGTATTTACAGCATTGTGGACTGTGGTACTAGAATCTAGATGACTTTAATTATAGAGGACCCATTGGGTGGCCCTGAGTCCTGACCCTCTTGAGTCCTGTTCCCATTTTTACTCTCTAAACTACACCATCAAAGCCCTACAAGACGCAGCACTTTGATGGTGCATTTCTTTCGCTGCACTCAAAGGCAAAGCTGCGCATGCCGCATATGCATGCTGTTTTTGCTTTTGCTTTTGACTGCACAAGCACAATCAGCTCAACCCAACATGCACATTTTCTAAGTCTCTTTATTATTTACCTGCTTCGATTACCTATAACTTAAGCCGTAAGGAATGATCTAACTGAACTTGTTTTGTTAGGAAATAACTCAGATCTAGTTAGCAAATTTTTACTCATCAAAATTTATTAAAAAAAAAAAAAAAAAGAAGTTAGCAAATTTTTTGTTAATTGTAATTTTAACTGGGTTAGGAGAGAGCTTAACATTGCAGTCCATTGTCTGGCTAAATTTGTAATTGTACATGGGTCTACTGTTTGTTGTAATTCGCATATTCTTCTTGTTGCAGTTTTGAATTCTTGCAGGAAGGATGTTGCTTCTACTTTGTTTCAATAATATGCTCGGTTTATTTTGCCCAAAATAAAAAAAACTCAAATATTGTTAGTAGGTTTACTTTTAAAGTCAAATTCAAATATATATTTATATTGTTCAATTGAATATAAATAATATCATTCGTTCCAATAATAATAAAATCCAATGTAATTATAAGTTTGAATTTAATTTTTGAACTTAAAATATAGCATCTATAAGCATTCACATTAAGTGTTTTATATGCCATATGTTGGTAATATTTAGCATTAGTGCCTCAAAACCCCCCTTATCCAGTCTTGCAATTACAAAAAAATTTGCAATTGTGCGACAATGCCATTTTATTTTTATGATGGCACTGTAGCAACTTGTATATATTTTTATGTATTTTTTTTCCTAGTGATGGTGTGTGGGTATTTTTAATTATTTTTTATGAAGAGGAAGAGAGAGAAAGAATTGGTGAAATTAATATTTTAATGAATAGATGAGATAAATAAGAAGTGTGATGATGAATATATTGTAAAATAGTATAGTATAATTGATAAAGTAATTTTTAAAATAGTAAATTAGAATAATACAAAAATTCAGAATGTAAATGCTCTAAAAAAATTATATCTAAGTTTTACCGTTGGTTTTTAACATTAATGTAAAAGCTGATACCTACTCACCAAAGATTTTGTTCCATCAAAATCAGAATCTTATAACTTTCTATCTTTTGCACTGAATTTTAGCTTTTACTTATTGTCAATCTAGGCGTTGGTTTGGATAGCGTCCTGTTGTAGGTGATTGCATTTTTGTGTGGGTTCTATGTACTGTTCACAGGACCTACAAGTACGGTTTTGTGAAAATTTTTCATTAAAATTGAATCCTATGACACTATTCACACATTTAAAAATTATTTTGCTACAGTATTTTCAGTTTTCAATAATAAACAGTATCTAAACAGATCCTAAGAGTAGTAAATTTGACTGCCGAAAGAAGAGGATTCAAATTTCAAACTTAAATTTTTCTTTCATAAAATAATTTGGACATTACTTAATTTTTCATGGATGTATACTGTCATACTGCTGATTTTCTAATTTCTTGGTGCCTTTAGCCTTTTACTTGGCTGTTCCTATTTATTTATTTTTAGTCTTTTCAAATTAAACTCCCAAAGAGGAAGGACGAAGACAGTTGGCGAGTAAAAGTGTATAAAACCTAACCTTGTACAATAATTCTTGTAAAAAGACCTATGGCAATAATGGCATTGACCTTTTTACAATCTTTAAGATATTTATAACCAATGTGCAAAACGAAGTCCCTTGGTGGTATGGGCTTCAGAAACTTACAGGCTTTCAACCTGGCTCTGCTTGCAAAACAAGCCTGGCGTATTCTCTCAAACCCATCCTCTCTAGTGGCACGTATCCTTAAAGCGAAATATTTCTTGTTCAATGACATTCTCCATGCATAATTGGGGAGCAGCCCCTCCTTCACTTGGCGCAGTATCTTCAATAGCCTAGATGTCTTTAAAAATGGTACGCGATGGAGAGTTGGGAATGGATGTTTAATCCACATTTGGGAGGATAAATGGCTCCCAACCCCCACAACTTTCAAAGTTATCTCACCCCCCCCCCCCCAGTGTCCTTGTTGAGTCCCCAATGGTCTCCTCCCTCATCAATCCGGTGACCAAGTGGTGGAATGTCGAGATAGTTCATGCTCTCCTTCTGCCTTTTGAAGCAGAGACGGTTTTAAAGATTCCTCTAAGTTACAACCTGCCTGAGGATAAGCTCATCTGAATTGGGAACAAAAGAGGTGAATTTTCAGTCAAAAGTGCTTATTTTATTGCATCCAATCTCTTCGAAAAGGGGGATAAGGGAGAATGTTCCACTGGAAACCCAAATGCTCAACTTTGGAAGAAACTTTGGACACTCAAACTTCCCACAAAAATCAAGATCTTTTCATGGAGAGCATGTGTGAATGGCCTTCCTGTGCTTACAAATTTAGCTTCTAAAGGTTTGCAAATCTCCTGTGATTGTCCCATCTGTGGTGAGGAGCCGGAAACTCTTCTGCATGCCTTAATTTCCTGTGATTATGCCCTCTCTATTTGGTCCCTTTGGCAGGACTGCCCTTTGGAATCTTTGTTAAAGACAAAAAATTTTGCTGACTTGATGCATCAAATCTGCTCTTGTCCCACGGCTGGTTATCTTGAACTTTTCTGCTCCATCCGCTGGTCTATCTGGTATAATAGGAACCTGTGTGCTCACAGTGAAGATAGGCTGCCTCCCCTGCAAATTTGGGAAATGGCTAGAAACACCACTGAAGACTTTCAGGATGCCTATACAATGAATTTTTCTCCTATGCAGCCTGTGCAAGGTGGCTGGGCTGTGCCACCTAGGGGTTTCTTCAAAATAAATGTGGATGGTGCCACATCCATTGATGACCTTGGGACCTCTGGAGTTGGTGTTATAATTCGGGATGAGGAAGGCAAGGTGATTGCAGCCCTCTGTAAAGCTCTTCCCTTGCATTACCCGGCTGATTGGACTGAGTTTTTTGCATTGAAGCAAGGTGTCCTCCTGGCCCAAGAAATGGCCCTCTCCAATGTCTTCTTCGAATCAGATGCGTCCTCAGTGATCCAGGCTGTCTCCCAAGGCTTTTGTGGAGGTGAGTTAGGTCACTTGATCCAAAGTATTTTGCTAGCAAAATCTTCCTTCGCCCACTGCTCTTTCCATCACGTGAAAAGGATCTATAACAGGGCTGCTCATGAGCTAGCCCAATTAGCCAAATGTAATCAAGTCAATATGTTATGGAAAGGTGTTACACCGCCTCTTTTAGATCATTTGATTCAATCAGGCCTTGGTTAATTCTCATGCTTGTATCTGGCGTTGTTATACTCCTTTTCTTTTTAATGAAATCATATCACCCTTCAAAAAAAAAAAAAAAAATGGTCGGTGCATACAATTTTTTTTTTTTTTTTTATAGGTAATGGTCAACCAATTGATAAATTAAAGAACATCAAAACAAAACATAAAAAGTGCCGATTCACACCAAGCTAGGCCCAATGAGATTAATGCTATCATCAAACTTTTTATAAAAATGTGAAACCCTAATAAATTAATCAACAATGGTCCATGTCATGCCATTCTCAAAGATCCAATGGCACACCTCAATTTGTCCTGGGCTGGACCCCAGTGCCACAAAGTCCCCATGTTGACGTGTCAAGGTGACAGATGGCAACACCATGGTTGATCTTAGCCTTGCTTTCCATATCAAGAATGTCAGCCACATAGACTCTAAGAGTCCGTTTGGTTGGAGGAGTGAAAAAGTGAGAGGATAAAAAAGATTTTATTTTCTCTCCTTTTTGTTTTGTTGAGAGTGCAAAAGTGAAAGGATGGAAAAAATGAATTTGATTAAATTTACTTATATACCCTTGTCAAAGAATGGTGCTAAATAATAGAATATACATGTGTCAAGAGTGTTATACAACACATGGGGGTTATTGCCTGATTTCCTAAGTCGTTTGCACTTTCTCAGAATAATAGAATATACATGTGTGCCTTTATATAAGAGGCAGATGTGTGTAGTACCAGTAAAAGTGTTATATAAGTAAACAAGGTGGTCCTAAAGCCCACAACCCAATACACATTAACAGCCCCCCTCAAACTTAAGGTAAATGTGAGACCAACTTGTGGTTGTCAACCAAAGCACGATAGCATCCCTTAGGATGTGACTTGGTAAAGATATCTGCAAGTTGATCTTTAGAGGAGACCGAGAATAGCTCGAGAGCACCATGGACAAGATGATAACGGATAAAATGACAATCGATCTTGATGTGTCTAGTTCATTCATGGAAGACATCATTGTAAGTAATATAAATGCCACTCTGGTTGTCACAATAAAGAGGAGTAGCAGAGGATGTGGTCACACTTAAGTCTTTTAGAAGCCATCGTAGCCAAAGGAGCTTAGATGTGGTATCAGCAAGGGCACGATATTTTACTTTAGTACTAGAGCGGGCCACATGGGTAAGAAATCAGAGAAGAACCAAGAAGAAAGTAATAACCAATGGTGGACCTGTGATTAGTGGGATCTCCTGCCCAATCAATATCAAAGAATGCACGAAGAACAAGAGGAGACTGAGCTGAGTAGAAAAGGCCACGAAAGAGAGTGCCCTTCAAGTATTGAAGAATGCGCAAAACAGCAGTATAGTAAGTTGATTACGGAGCAGACAGATATTGGCTCACCTGATGAACAACATAGGAAATCTCTGGACGAGTAATAGTAAGATAAACTAGACTGCCAACCAATCGTCTGTAAAGAAAGGGATTAGACAATGGTTCCCCCCTCCCTCGAGGGAGTCAAATGCAGATTAAGTTCAACTAGAGTGTCAAGAGTCTTGCTATCAATGAGTCTAACTTGAGACAAAAGTTTAGAAACATATTTAGCCCGAGTAATATAAAGACCATTTGTGGAATGAGTGATTTCAAGACCTAAGAAGTAGCTGAGCTGTCCAATATCTTTCATCTCAAACTGCTGACTAAGAAAATCATTGAGTTCTTGAATGCTACTGAGGTCATCACCAGTTATGATCATATCATCCACATATAGGAGAAGCAAAATGGTACCTTTGTCGGTGCGATGAAGAAATAAAGCAAAATCATAATGACTGACAATGTAACCCAAGCGAGAGATAGTGGAGCTGAACTTGGCAAATCAAGCTCTTGAAACTTGTTTAAGGCCATAAAGAGCATGTCGAAGATGACAAACTTTATTTGATTCAACAGAGAGATCAAGAGGAGGTTGTATATAAACTTCTTCACTGAAATCCCCATTAAGGAATGCATTTTTGACATCCATCTGAAAAATGTCTCATTTACTGGCAGTAGCAGCAGCTAAAAGGGCACAGACAAATGAGATACAAGCAACCAGAGCAAAAGTCTCTTCATAATCAATCTCATGCCCCTATGTAAAACCTTTTGCAACAAGACAAGCTTTATATCACTCAATGGACCCATCAGAGCGAGTCTTGATCTTGTAGACCCATTTACAATAAACTGCAAATTTCTTAGGGGGGAGAGTCACCAAATTCCAAGTATGATTTTTAGATAATGAATCAAGTTCCTCTTTCATTGCAATATGCCATAAAAGGTCAGAGGAGACCTCACGATAGATGTGAGGCTTATGTAGTGTAGCAATGGTAGTATAACAATGATCGTCAAGTAAATGTGCAGGAATGGATCTTACCCGGGTTGAGTGACGAGATGGAATATCTTGTGCAAGATCTTCAGGCGGAGTAGGAGGAGGGGACCCAAGCTCAAGGTTTGGTGGCTCATCTTCGACCTCATCTTCCACCTGTTTATTAGAGGACGATCTAGGAGAGGAATAAAAAATATCTGGTAGTTAGATAAAGAAGTCTATAAGAGGATGAGGAGGAATATGTGGCTCATCTGTAAAAAGTTCCAAGATAGAAGAGGTAGATAGGGAGGCACGAAAGTGAGAGAGTACAACAAAAGACCTATGTTCCCAAATGACAACTGTTGATGCTCATTTTGAGAAGTCTAGTAGAAAGAAGAAGCCTAACAACATGGGCAGAAAAGAGTTAGTAATTGGATAGAAAAACCATGAAGCTCAAACGGCAGGAACAATGGATCATAGGTCCAAAAAACAAACAAATGGACTTTGAAGAAGCAAACGGGTCTAAAAAGGCTCGAAAAAAGAGAAGTAGCAAACTCATGGGCAGTATGTGATGTAGAAAAATAAGAATGAGCCACAGTAGACCCGAAGTAATACAAGTAAAGAAAGTAAGGGATTGATAGAAAATCCATAAGCCCCAAGGATGAAGGATAGAGTAATTGGGCCGAGAAGCCCTAAGAAGTTAGTAAAAGCCCATGGGAATGCAAAATTAGAAAAGGCCGAGGATGTCTAAGGAAAGTAAATAGGTCAAGGATGCCCAAAAGGAAATAAATGGGACACGGGAGCCCACAAGTAATGTAGTAAAAAGCTCAATAATCGTACTGGGTCATTAAAAGAGGAATATACAGCAGACCCAAAGAGGCCTAACAAGCTTGGGTCAAATAACATTACAGCAGGAATAGCAAAATGATATGGCAGAAAATGGTAGTAAGACTGCGGGAAGGAACAAAAGAGTGGCCTGAGGGAAGGAAAGTCCATAATCAAGCAAAGCCCAGTCCCCTAAAAGGAGCAAGCCAATAAAGAATAGGAAATCCAAAAATAGCTCACACCATAAAAAGTCAAGGATGGAAGGTAGAATGTGTAAGTGAGCCTCCAGACCGCGGCAAACGCATGAGCAGCAGGCAAGTTTTGGATGAACATAGAAGTGAAGCATGCGCAAGGCCTAAACACCACCAACCTGTATCCAGCCAATACAGGAAGTGGTAGGTCATGAGTTAGAGGTAAAAGGGCATGGTCTGGCGGTGGGGAGAGGAGAAAACCTATTCTGTGGTTCCTGTTCAGGCTCTTTTGAGGAAAATATCCTGCTGGGATGACATACCACCCAAAAGAAGCAAGGATGAGTTGGAACCACTAGGTGCATACTATGAAGGATGGAAAGAAAGAGAGCACCCACGTCGTGACAGGTAAGAGTGCCATAGCAAGCAAGAAAACAAATAAACAAACAAACAAAATAGTCCTCTTCATCTGGTGATGTGGAGTGGCACAGCTAGCACAGATAAGCGGTGTTGGCTGGGCAACTGACTGACCAGTAATGTTAGGCAAGGACACCCATGCCAGACAAAGGTGGTTAAAGGGGAAAATAGTAAAAGCCAGCCGTGGCAGGCATTATATAAAGGACCTTTGCCGTGCACAGGGGAGGGGGATTCATGAATAGAGTAATAAGTAACCTCTAGAAAAGAATCACAACAAAGAAGCAAACATTGAAAAGGAAAAATGAAAAGAAAAGAAAAGAGGAATTAGAAAGAACGAAAAAATAAAGAGCATAGAATTGCAGGCATGCACCAAATAGGTTAACACCTTCTCTCTCTCTAAGGCCCTGTTCTTTGCTAAAGTCAAAAGGATTCTTCTAGGCATGGCCATTTAGCCCCGTTCCCTCAAAGCGATTAATCTCTTTTTTTAGGGAGATTATTTGCATTGAAAAAATGGTTCCCTTCTTAGTTTCGGCCCTGTGATATAGTTTGGCACGGCAAACTGATATTCCACTCTTTGATTCAACAAACTAACTACTACTCCTTCCCCACTTATTTCTAATGTTTTATGTGTGGGGTGTCTTTTGTTATCCCCTTTTATTTATTCTGTCTAAATAGTGAACGCATTTCCTTTATTATCTTTATTATACCTGTCTGCCATAACTTTCCCATAGCAGCTCCGCCTACCATGGGTGTGTGATCAAAACTCTGACAAATGGGGCATAGTTTGTGCACAAGCCAGACCAAGGTGGGTTGCAATTGGATCAGATCTAACTCCTTAATCCAGAACATTTGGGTCTAGTACAACAGGAGGCAGCCCAACCCAACATTACAAAAAAGGCCCACCATAACAACATTACAGAAGATGCGAAGACGATAAGAGACAGGATCATAACACTGATACCCCTTTTGAGTTTCGCCATAGCCAGGAAAACAACAAAGTCTAGACTGAGACTCAAGTTTGTTATGCTCATGTGGTTGAAGAAGAACAAAACAAGCAGAGTCAAAGGAGTGAAGGTGGTGATAGTCTAGAGGTGACCCAAAAAGGCGCTCATATGGAGTTTGATTTTGGATAACAGGACTTGGAATGTGATTAATAGCATGAACAGCATGAAGAGTAGCTTCGCTCTAAAAAGGAGCAGGGACTTTGGTGGAGAGAAGGAGAGCACGAACATTGTCAAGAATATGACGAAGTTTTCGTTCGGCTATACCATTTTGCTGAGAGGTACCTAGACAAGTTAGTTGATGAACAGTGCCATAGGAATGCAAAACAACTTGGAAAGCATATTGAGTGTACTTAAGAGCATTATCAGATCGAAAAGTTTTGATGCGTTTGGAAAATTAAGTTTCAACTATTTTTGCAAAATTAGAATATACTTGCAATAATTCAGAACGATATTTCATATGAAAAATCCAGCTATAGAGAGAATAATCATCAACAAGGACAACAAAATATCGAGATCCACCAATACTAGAGACAGAGGAAGGCCCCCAAGTATTAGAATAAATTAGGTCAAAAATATCAGTGGACATTGATTCACTAGTATTGAAAGGCAAAGCTGGTTGTTTTCCTAACTGACATGAAATACAATCAAAATTTTCTGTGGATACTAAACCTAACAAACCTTTAGAAGCCAAGTGTTGTACCCGAGAGGAAGATGCGTGATCAAGTCGAGCATGCCAAAGTGCAAGGGAAAAAATAAAAGAAATTGTGGCAGTTGCAGTAGTAATAGAAATAGGAGCAACAGGTGGAAGACGAAGGTTGTCCATGGGAAACATACGCCCAACTCTAGGACCAGTCTCAAACTCTTGTCCTATTCTCAGATCCTGCACAATACACCTAGAATAATCAAAGGTAATGCGATAGTCCAACTTAGTTAATTGGCCCACTGAAAATAAATTGTAAGATAGGTTAGGAATATTAAAGACCCCAGTAATCGAGAGGTTGGAGGTCGAGGTAAAACATATATTATGACCGAACATTGTGGAACCATTAGCTGTGCGAATATTAAGAGGGTGTGGTGCATGATCAAGTTGAGAAAATAAGGATGAGTGAGATGTCATGTGGTTACAACAAGCAGAATCCATAAGCCAAGAGGAAGGAAACATACTAGATAAAGTTGAGAGAGAAAAGGAATAAGATGCATTACTAACCATACGAATGGTATTCGCGATAATGTTTTTAAAGTCATCTGTGGAAATAGTGAAAAAGGATCCTGAAGACTTAGTCTATGCAGAGGCGGGAGCCATTGGTTGGGCACTCTCATTGTTAGCAACAGTAGCAGCAGAAATTGAAACAGCTAATTTGTTGCGATAATAGCAAGTCTCAATTTTGTGGCCAAGACATTTGCAAAAACGTATGCTGAATTGTCGGCGACAATTATTACAACAAGAAGAAGACCTATCCTTATTTTTCATTTAAAATCAAAATATACAAAAATGGACAACAAAAATGAAATTTACACGGAAAACTGGGTAAGGAACACCTGGACAGCAAAAAGTCAATGGTTAAAGTCAACAATCCAAGGCGCCAAAAAGTCAACGGTCAACCGATTCAGTCAAAAGTCAACGGTGATTACATCAGTGGGACGATGTAATCGCTGACAAACTGCTGTCGTAAGCAAGTTGACTAGGCGATAACGTGTTGCTGACTCAAGCAAGATGACATGTTACTGACTCAAGCAAGATGACTTGGGGCTAACAAGATGATGTGGTAGTGTTGACGTGGCCTGATGACATCATTGCGGTTGACATGGCGTAACCATGACATCAGCAGATGGAACTCTGGCGCATGTAGGCGTGTGGAAGCGCGTGATGGTGCATGGCAGCACGTGATTTTACCATAGAGACTTGTAGCAGCGGGTGGGGGTGCATGACAGGTCCGATGAAGATGATTTTTCATAGAAGAGTAGATTGGAGAAATTACTTTCTGATGGTGCAATTTGTGGTCTGATCGGAGAAGCAGATGCAATGGTGGAGGCAATGTGTACTGGAGTCACAGTGGAGGTAGTGGTGCTGCTCACAATGACAGCTGCAATGAATGATACCCAAGAAGACAAGCTTGCTTAAGAGCGGTACACTAGAGGATTACAACAATGACTCTAATACCATGTTAAAAATACTGAATAAGTGTATTATATTTTTCAGAATAATAGAATATACATGTGTGCTTTATTATAAGAGGCAGATGTGTGTAGTTCAAATAAGAATGTTATACAACTAAACAAGGTAGGCCTAAAGTCCCCAACCTAATACACATTAACAACCTGAATCGCCGTAGCTGGTGAAAGTTGAAGCAATGGTGTTGGAATTGTCGTCGTAATTGTTGAACTCGCTAGGTGTGGAGTGTCCATTCTTGTTGTAGATGGTGAAAGATTGAGAGCCCGAGTTGGTGTCGTCGCTATAGGTTGAGAAAGTGAGTTTGTGATTGTTGGAGTCCGAGTTATATAAACTGAATTGGAGATTGGGCACGTTGACAAGCTTGTCGTAGTTGTTGAACTCGCCGGAAGCACCAGTGGCTGCGGAAGCGTAACTGGTGAAGTTGGTGTTAGCTACATTGCCGTTGTTTGCGTAGTTTGTGAATGTTTCGTTGTGACTCGTTGAGGATCTGCTGTATTTTTTGAACGAGTCATTGAGGTTGTTTAACCCATCTGAGTAGTTCTTGAACGAGTTGAACCCTGTTTGCTTGGAGGAACCATAGTTTTCGAAGTGTTTGTTGGAGTAGGCAGCAAAGTTTGAGTCTTTGTGGGGTTAGAGACTTGGGTTGTTGCTTGTTTTTGTCCTTGTTTTTGTTTTTTTTTTTTTTTTTTTCCTTTTTTTCATATACCATTAATTAATCCATTAGTACAAAGAAAATAAAAATCATCCACTTCATATTTCATTTATCGCATTTTTTTGGATATATAAAGTAACTAAAAAGTCTAAAATATTTATATATATATATATATATATATTAAAAAAAAAAAACCAATAAACATGTAACTTATTGTAAGGTTTTTTTTTTTTTTTTTTTTTTTTTTTCGTGTGGAGAAAAAGTAACTTATTGTAAGGAATTGTACTTAACCTCTACCCAATCGTTAATATAGAACTATGGATGGCTAAGAATCTTGTAGCATAGTGGCATAGCATGTTGATATTCTTCTTTATTAAGAGAACCAAAGTTCAAATTAATCTTCATTTCTCTATTATTGTAACTAACAAAAATATAATTAAAAAAATAACCAAGGAAGAAGATATGAAATTCGGTGATTTACCAATTCGACGCCAAAAAAATTCTATAGGCCAGGGTCAAATAGGGGTTTAACACCTAACAGGCTACTAGAGGGACTAGTGTTGTAGAAATATCACCCTCCTACCTAAATAAACCTCTCTTTCAACACTAAATCTCAACTAAAAATAAGAGATTGCTAGTCTTTTCTTCAATATGCATCGAATTACTCCAAGATAAATTAAAAATAATTTTCTAAAAAAATTTCATATATTTTTAATAAATCTTTTGACTCAGCCATAATATTGGACTTTCTGTGTGAAAGTAATATTAGTTTGGCGAGCTATTATTAGTCTTGGACTTATATGTTGAAATTGTTTTTGTTTGAACAAGTTAAGGCTATTGGATGATTTTATTATTAATTTGTGGTATTAATTAATTAATGATAGGGGCAATTTACTTGTTATATATTAATCTAGGGATTGATTGGTCCATTTTCGAATTTTGTAAGGACTTTACAATTACAACTTACCCTATAGTTTGGGGACAATGTAGACAACGCTTTCTGTATTGGCTAAGTCTCCTGCTCCAACAAGGAGAATCAAAGAGTTCAAGAGGTTTTAACCAGGCTTGAACCCTAAGGAATGGGAGCAAGAGGTGGGGATTGGGAGCAAGAGGTGGGGGCTATATATAGTGGTGAACTGTGAATCATCTGAGCTGTAAAACCTACTTGATTTGATCTTTTTTTGTTTTCCTAATTAAACCACAAGTTTTTCAGTTTCCTGGGGTATTATTATTATTCTTTTTATTTATTATTTGGTTTTAGGTGATAATCAAAGAGATAAATGTTGGTTTTATGGATTTTATATATATGTATATATAAAAGATAGAATTTCAACCTATAATATCAGTTTTATAATGTAATTCTTTATCATCAGTTTCAAGTCAAGACACTACTTTATTTTTGGTGTATCTTATTTGACTAATAAGAGATTTTATCTAGTTTGGTTTAATTTTTAATGACAATTATAACTACTATGCTTGCAAATAGTAATAGTAATAACTACTCTCTCTCTCTCTCTCTCTCTCTCTGTGTGTGATAAAGATATAAGATAAAGTAAAAATTATAGTTTAAGTAAAACAAAACATGTATATAGTGTTCTAATTTGATGGAATTTGACTTTTTATTCTTTAAACGTTTTTTTATTCGAGATATCACTTTGAGAATGTGACTTTTTTTTTTTATGTGATGTATGCATGAAATCATTTATCATTAGTAGAGGTAAAATTTTGCGGCTAATATTAAATAATGATAGATCTATACAAAAATGATATTTTGACGATCACATACATGAATCTTTGAGTTATAACAAAATTAGTGATAAAGTGTGGTACTTAGAAAAATGTTTTACTTTTAAATGATTTACTAGTCGCTAACATGTGTTATGCATAGGAACCTACCTATTTGTGAAGTAGACTAAAATAATTTTATAAATCTTAAATTGATTAAAAAACTACACCATTGCATGATTTACTCTTGTATGACTTCAATTTGTATTACAATTTGATGAAGAAGCCATTACTTAAACGTGTAATGGCTTACAAAAAATTTGTAAGACAATTTCAGATACTGCAAAAAAAAAAAAAAAAAAAAAAAACTAAAAAATTCAGATATTAAAAACTTCTAAAAGACAAAAAAATATTAAAGAATCAGTTAATTCACTACTTAGAAATTATTGAAACAAAACAAAATATATGACTAAACAATAGAGAAATATAAAAGAAAGATGAGTTACATTCAAAAGAACAATTTCAATTATTGCAAGCATTTTTTTATCTTGTAAAAAACGGTTTGAAAGAGTTTGGTGGTTTATGTTCCAAAATTGCTTTTAAAAAAATACATGAAAAATTAGAAAATAATTTTTCTTATCAAAGTAGAGGAGAAGAAAATAGCATAAGAAAAGCTCATACCTCTACTCGACTTAAAAAAAAAAAAAAAATTGGGGTTTGCACTGCGTTTATAGTGTTCATGACTAACCTCGCAAAGTTTTAGTTTAAGTTGGACTTGTTAGAGGGATAGAGGTTCACTCCTTATTAAGTTTGAACTAAACAAAAATAATTTTATTTAAAAAAATAATAATAATGTCTACCAAGCAACTTAATTACTACGTTGTTGTATAAGAAGCTACGGTAGAATTTTTCTATTATCCAAAGAAGTTGAACTTTATCAATAGTTGATGATTTTTATATTTATCGAAATAAAGACACATTTAGAATAATCTTAATATAGGATTTATTCAATTTTTTTTTTGTCAACGTTTGAGTTTGAATTTAAGTTAGATTTGTTAGAGAAATAGAGTTTTACTCCTTGTTAAGTTTGAACTAAACAAAAATAATTTTTTTTTAAATGAAAATAATGAGTTTGAGTTTAAGTTGAACTTGTTAGATAAATAGAGTTTCACTCCTTATTAAATTTGGACTAAACAAATATAATTTTATTTAAAAAAATATAAAAGAAATTATGAGTTTGAATTTAAGTTGGACTTGTTAGAGAGATAGAGTTTCACTCATTCTTAAGTTTGGACTAAACAAAAATAATTTTATTTAAATAAAATAATAATTTTATTTAAATATTGTGCTGATGTGAAAAATTGTGAGAGTTTCAGAAGGTTCGGTTATATATATATATATATATATATATATATGATTTTATTAATGTGTGCCCTAAAATATTTTATCGGGAATTGAAAAAGTTTTACAATTTTTTCAATTCTCCGTAAAATGTTTTAAAAAATGAATGGTTTAATGTATGCCCTTAGGCAGTGGCGACGCCACGTTATACTCAGGGTGTTCCCAGGAACACCCTAAACTGAAAAAAGATATATATAATAATTAAAAATTTTTATTTATTTACCCTTAAAAAAAATTAGGAACACTCTTAATCAAAATTAGAAACACCCTCAAAAAAAATTATTTGTTCTACTTTCTAGCCAAAAAAAAAAAAAATTGTAACAGAGCAAGCGACAAGCCCACGAATTCTCAAAAAAAAAAAAAAAAAAAAAAAAAAAAAAAAAAAAAAAAAAAGCAATGGACGGCAAGCCCAACATCAATCCCATGGCAAGCTCAACAAATGGTAGCAAACCCAGTAACCCACGGATTCTAAAAAAAAAAAACCTAACCTAATATACTGAAATCAAATTGGGCCTCAAACAAAACCCAAATTAAAAACTCTCTCTTTGTCTCTATCTTTAAAAAAAAATCTGAAACTTTTCGAAAACCCTAATTGAAAAAGAAAGAAGCAAAAGGGTCTCTCTCTCTCTTTGTCACACTCACTTGGGAGTAGGAGTGGTGCCAAGGAGGCTGGCATTTTGGAGCTCGATTTTCGTGAGTTGTTGGTCGCGGTCCATCTCGATGATGAGTGGCACAGCCAGGATCAGGAAGGTGGTGCCGGCGATCCACGCCGCCTTGCCAGTGCTACAGAGGAGCTTCTTGGACACAATGGCGGCTTTGGAGGCAACGTGCTTGGCGTGGATGACGATGGACGACTGTGATACGTTGCGGTTGACCCTTAATATAAGGGAATGTTCGCTTTCCTTGCCTTGGGTCACTCACTTTTTCCCTTGAGACGACCAACGAAACAAATGGAGAAGGAGATCGCCAAATCTCAGTAAGTGTTGGACCCCACGACGATCCACAGAGTCACTTCTTTCTCTGATCTGTCGGAGAAGGAGTTTGGGGAGTTGTACACAGGTGTGACTCAGAATCTCTCTCTCTCTCTCTCTCTCTCTCTCTCTCTCTCTCTCTCTCTTTAAGACTTTCAACTGTGATTTTCATTTGTTTGTTGTTTTTCCTTTTGCTTAGTTTACTTTACAAATTTTTATTAATATTTTCTGTTTTTAGAGTTATCTGATGGTGTATTTATTAATATTTGTCCTGTTTTTGGAGTTATCCATTAGTGTTGGTGTTGGTATTGGTGTTGGTGTGGTGCTGGTGAGATAAATTAATTGTCTTTTGGTGTTGTATTTTTGGTGAGATATAATTAATTGGTTTTATTTGATTGGCTCTAGTCTTATGATTGGGGTCATCGGGCATTGGGGCTTGTCTCTTGAACTGGGGGGTGGATGGGCATGGGGTTGGGGTAAATGCACATAAGTGTGTGGCTGTGTGCTAGTGCAGCAGTGTAACTAATAAACAATTATTTAATTAATCAATAGTTAATTGGGAGAAGCAACTAATAAACAATAATTAATAATTTAATTGATCAATACATTATAAAAGACAAATAAATTAAATTATGTTACTATATTAGGCTAAACAACAATTAATAATTTTATAATTAATGAAACAACAATATAACAAATTATAGTTTAAAAAAGATAAACAAATTAATGAAATAACTAAACAATAATAATTAATAATTTTATTAATATTTCAAATGAACTTATAGTTTATTGTTAATTCTTTTGCTAGAATTATGGACAAGTATTTAATAAGAAAATCACATACTCAAGATTCATATTCTGTGCAAAATTCATTTTCATCTTCTTCTTCTAAGCAAATTCGTCTTAACTTTAATTTAGAAATTTTTAAAAAACACCCTGAAAAAAATTCCTAAAGTCATCGCTCGCCCTAGGACCCATATATAAAAGACTCATTGCCGAAAACCATGGGCATTAATTTGGAACTTGATTTGACTATCAATATGAACTTTCTCCGAGCATTATCAGCACGTGAACCTAAGAAACTCAGAGTCATTATCGACACCATCACGGAACTTTGATCACTGTTCAAGAATGCAGAATGTGACAAAGCACATATGGAAAGTCCTCAATTTAACGTCAGGTTATAGTATTATACATGTTTTTCTAATATGTATAGCGTGCAATGCATGACATTATAGCTCATAATTATCTATGCCACCCCAAACCAAAAAAAGTCGAAGTGTAATAACAATCTGCAAGAACCACAGAAATATTGGACTCAAAATTGAAGAAGAATAATTGAAACTTGAAATTTGGACAAAAAATTATGGCTGACAAGTTCAATACACAATAAAAATGAGGGATATTAGACAACTGGACCATTAAATTGGTCAGAATTCACGTAAGTATAGTTGTACTTTTTTGATGAACACATAAGTATAATTATACTTGCACAAAAAAAGGAGAATTTTTAATAATTGTACATAGATTTGATAAGCTAAGCAAAAAAAAAAAGATGCTATACTTATTAAGCAAGCACACCTATGTATAAAAATGCGTATGAAAATGACAGGTCAAAAGGATGCTATATTGATTACGGGTTAGTTTGAATACAGTTTATTTTGTTAAAAACTGAAATTACAGTAGTAAAATAATTTTTAAATATATAGATAAATAGTACCGTGAGATCTATTTTTAATTTTTTTTTTCTAAATAAAGTGGTTTTAAGTCTCATAAATAATACGTGAATAGTATATAAACAGAAAAAAAAAATGATTATTATTTTGGAGATTTTTATCTCTCCAGAGATTATGGAAAAGTCCATGGTGATATTGTAACCAACTTTTTCACCAAAACCGAGTGTATTTTTGTGTGTCGTTGATCGAGTCTTCGCATCAATTTGCGTAAAGTAACATAAAGTCATAAACCTTAAAATAATTTAATGAAGCTCAAAAATCACTCACATATTATGAACCATTTACACAAAATGGGATTTTGTTATGGTGTTTGTACAAATATACAAGTCATTGTAGCTTATTCAAAACAATTATTTTTCATTTTAATTTTTTGTGTCTCTGTAAAATGAAAGAAAATAGTGAATTTGTAGGTGGTAATTGTTGTGTGTAAAAAGAGAGGAAAAAAGATAAATTTCTTTGTTTAAAAAAAATGAATATCTTAATGAAATGGAATATAGAATAGATAATAATGTGAGTGTTAGCTAAAATTTAAAAGAAAAAAATTATTTTAAAATAGCCTATAATTTTATATGAGCTAGTGTGAATGTTCGGCAGATTCCCAATTATGTAAATTTTTTATTAAGAAAATTGAGTGTATGCGGTAGAGTTGAAATTTGAAAGAGTATTACTATTTACAGCATTGTGGACCGTGGTACTAGAATCTAGAGGACTTTAATTATAAAGGACCCATTGGGTGGGCCTGAGTCCTGACCCCCTTGAGTCCTGTCCCCCAGGTTTACTCTCTAAGCTACGCCATCAAAGCCCTACAAGACGCAGCACATTGATGGTGCATTTCTTTAGCTGCACTCAAAGGCAAAGCTGCGCATATGCATGCTGTTTTTGCTTTTGCTTTTGACTGCACAAGCACAATCAGCTGAACCCAACATGCACATTTTCCAAGTCTCTTTATTATTTACCTGCTTCGATTACCTATATCTTAAGCCTTAAGGAATGATCTAACTGAACTTGTTTTGTTAGGAAATAACTCAGATCTAGTTAGCAAATTTTTTGCTAATTGTGATTTTAACTGGGTTAGGAGAGAGCTTAACACTGCAGTCCATTATCTAGCTAAATTTGCAACTGTACAGAGGTCTACTATTTGTTGTAATTAGCATATTCTTCTTGCTGCAGTTTTGGATACTTGCAGGAAGTATGTTGCTTCTGCCTTGTTTTAAGGCGAAAATGCACTTTTGGTCCCTACATTTTGGGCCTATTCTCAATTTGGTCCCTAAATTGATTTAGCTCCTAGATCAGCCCCTGATTTTTAAAAATCGTTTTTAAAATAGTCCCTACCGTCAACCCAGTGACAGAAAATGCTGAAGTGGCAGACGGAATGCACTGTGTGCACAATAAATGCTGACGTGGCTAATAAAATATTTTATTTGACCTTTGTAAATGCCACATCAGCATTTTTCTAAATTAAAAATAGCCACATCAGTATTTTCTAAATTAAAAATAAAAATTAATTTTAGTTTAATTCAAAAAAAAAAAAGAAAATAAGGAAATTCAGGCTTTCTCTTTCTCTCACTCTCTCAAGCTCATCTCAGTATTTTTATTTATTTTTCAATTTGACTCTACCTCTCTCTTCAAAAGCAAGATCTCTCTCTCTAACTCACCCTCTCTCTCTTTTCCTCTCTTACTGGCGGTGGTGGCGGAGTCATCCCATGATGAGGACACGCAGGAGTAGCGGCGGACGGAGTGTTAGTTGATGGACTCAGATCGGTGTGGCCGATCGGTGGTTGTGGTGGTGATTATTGAGGTGGAGATCAGTGGTTGTGGGTTTAATCTGGGCTCAGATCGGTGAGGTGTGGCCGTGGGTCTTCGCTCTTTAGCCGTGGCCAGTGGGGTCTTCGCTCAGATCGGTGAGGTGTGGCCGTGGGTCTTCGCTCTTTAGCCGTGGCCGGTGGGGTCTTCGCTCAGATCGGTGAGGTGTGGCCGTGGATCTTCGCTCTTTAGCCGTGGCCGGTGGGGTCTTCGCTCAGATCGGTGAGGTGTGGCCGTGGGTCTTCGCTCTTTAGCCGTGGCCGGTGGGGTCTTCGCTCAGATCGGTGAGGTGTGGCCGTGGGTATTCGCTCTTTAGCCGTGGCCGGTGGGGTCTTCGCTCAGATCGGTGGTTGTTGAGTTTGATTGTCCAAATGGGTTGGCCAATTAGATATGTTGGGGAAGAAGAAAACTATGGAGATTCGGGCATGGGTTTTTTTTGGGTTTTTTTTTTTTTTTTTTGTGTTTGTTTCTCAAGGAAATTTCTAGGTTTGGGTTTGTTGGAGATTAGTTTGTTTATTGGTTTGATTTGTGGTAGAATTTGGTGTTCATTGTGTTAGAATTTGTTGAGTTTGATTTTTTTTGTTGAGTTTGATTGTGTTAGATATGTTAGGGAAGAACATGTTCTTATGTTCTTCCAAAAAATTAATGATAAGCAATAAAAAAAATATAAATTTAATTATTTAATTAAATGAGATTTAAGGTTTTGTTTTTTATTTTATTTTATTTTTAAATTTTCTGATATGAATTTTTTATTATTAAAATGCTGATGTGTTATTTTTTAAAAGCCAAATAAATTTTTTTATCAATATTTTATTAGCCACGTCAGCATTTACTGTGCACACAGTACATTCCGTCTGCCACCTCAGCATTTTCTGTCACTGGGTTGACAGTAGGGACTATTTTAAAAACGATTTTTAAAAATCAGGGACTGACCTAGGAGCTAAATCAATTTAGGGACTAAATTGAGAATAGGCCTAAAATGTAGGGACCAAAAGTGCATTTTCGCCTTGTTTTAATAATATGCTCGGTTTATTAGCCAAAAAAAAATAAAACCTCAAATATAGTTAGTAAGGTTACTTTTAAATCAAATTCAAATACATAATTATATTATTGAATTAAGTATAAATAATATCATTCGTTCCAATAATACTATTTACCGATACCTACCCACCAAAGATTTTGTTCCATCAAAATCAGAATCTTATAACTTTCTATCTTTTGCACTGAGTTTAATCTTTTACTTCTTGTCAATCTAGGAATAGTAAATTTGACTGCTGATAGAAGAGGATTTCAAATTTCAAACTTAAATTTTTCTTTCATAAAATAATTTGGACATTACTTTTTCATGGATGGATACTGTCATGCTGCTGATTTTTCTAATTTCTTGGTGCCTTTAGCCTTTTACCTGGCTATTCCCATGTATTTATTTCTAGCCTTTTCAAATTAAACTCACAAAGAGGAAGGACGAAGACAGTTGGGAAGAAAAAGTGCATAAACCTAACCTTACACAATAATTCTTGTAAAAAGACCTATGGCAATAATGGCATTGACCTTGTTATAACCAATGGCCGGTGGTCTTAATTGTTGAGCATTAAAATTGACAGAGTATGAAATTGAAAATTATATAAAAATTGGCATACAATTTTTTTTTTTAATGCGTTATGGTCAACCAAATATAATTACTATATTATTGAAGTGATAAATTCAAGAACATCAAAACAAAACATAAAAAGTGCCAATTCACACCAAGATAGGCCTAATGAGATTGATGCTATCATCAAACTTTTTATAAAAATGTGAAACCTAATAAATCAGTCAGCAATGGTCCATGTCATGTCATTCTCAAAGATCCAATGGCATACCTCAATTTGTCCTGGGCTGGACCCCAGTGCTACGAAGGCCCCATGCTCTGGGCCCCATGCTGACGTGTCAAGGTGACAGATGGCAACACCATGGTTGATCTTAGCCTTGCTCTCCACATCAAGAATGTCAGCCTCATAGACTCTAACTTTCGGCACAGAGTGACAATAATACAGTAGGTAAGGGTACAGGCTCTGATGGCAAGACACTGATTTGGTCACTTCTCCACCGTTGATCCCTTTGACTGACCCAATCAATACATTTTGCTTTGACCCACTCACATTTTCAGTGCTCCTCACCACCACATTGTGGCCCAAAACCGTGACTGCAAAGTCTATCATGTCCTCCACTGAGCCCACGCACCGCTTGGTCTCACCCTGGCTCGGACCCCTCTCGCACTCTGCCAGCGCGTTGGCCAACACGAGCCCCATAGCTGAGCCCTCCCGTGCGTGGAAAATCCTCGCGATCTCGGATAAACGCAAGGTTGAAAATGGTAATTTTGACAAAATAACTCGGGGCAAAAATGACCTTTTGGGCATTTTATCACTAATGTCGGGTATCACCATTACATTTCCCTGCTTCAACATGGACTCCCTGAAAAACTTGCCCGGTTCCACCCATCTATTTACAGAACTGCCACTATCACGTACAGAACCAATAGTACTCTGTGTTACAGTGCTAAAATTGTTGTATTCAGAAAATGTGACACCCTTCAACGTGTACTCTTTGAATGTGCGGTCCATGCTATAAGATCTGAATCCTATCGACGTACCACGATTAACTGTGCCTTTACCGTACTCTTTAAATGTGTCATTTCCATGGTTAAATGATTTTCCGTAGTTTGCAAAATTCACTTTCCCGGAATTTGAATTCCTAGCATAAGATTGAAAAGAATTGTCACCCACATTTGCTTTATATCTATAGCTTTGAAAGCTATCGATCCCTGAGCTCCCACCATTGCCATAGCCCTTGAAATTGTTATGTGGGTTATTGCCTGATTGACCATACACTTTAAACGAGTCGTTTGCACCTTTACCTGAATCGCCGTAGCTTGTGAAAGTTGAAGCAATGGTGTTGGAATTGTCGTCGTAATTGTTGAACTCGCTAGGTGTGGAGTGTCCATTCTTGTTGTAGATGGTGAAAGATTGAGAGCCCGAGTTGGTGTCGTCGCTATAGGTTGAGAAAGTGAGTTTGTGATTGTTGGAGTCCGAGTTATATAAACTGAATTGGAGATTGGGCACGTTGACGAGCTTGTCGTAGTTGTTGAACTCGCCGGAGCCACCAGTGGCTGCGGAGGCGTAGCTGGTGAAGTTGGTGTTAGCTACATTGCCGTTGTTTGCGTAGTTTGTGAATGTTTCGTTGTGACTCGTTGAGGATCTGCTGTATTTTTTGAACGAGTCATTGAGGTTGTTTAACCCATCTGAGTAGTTCTTGAACGAGTCGAACCCTGTTTGCTTGGAGGAACCATAGTTTTCGAAGTGTTTGTTGGAGTAGGCAGCAAAGTTTGAGTCTTTGGTGGGGTTAGAGACTTGGGTTGTTGCTTGATTTTCGAAAGGACAGTACAAATTGGCTAAGGAACAAAAGGAGTTGAAGTGGGAAGAGAGTGAGTTTTGGGAAGCGAGGTTTGTGAAAAAGGCAGAGTCTTGAGCATTGAGTGGTGAGGCTTTGGAGAGAAGGAATTGTGGTTTGGGGAGAGTGTTTGATATGTGATTGTTCCAATAACGGATGAGAGAGGCTTTGGGAGTGAAAGGGTTGGCTTGGACTTGGAGTGAAGAGATTGGTGTGACTGATTCAGGTGTTGTTGTTGTTGTTGTCTTGGCATGAGAAACCTGCATATATCAGACAAATAAACACAAGAAGGTTCATGCTATAGGTAGATAGGACAGAGAGTGTAAGAGATTTTGTGTAATGTAAAGCCAAAAACAAGAAGATGCTTAGATATACTTACATTGAAATGTGAGAGTAATAAGAACAAGAAGAAGATGAGAAAACTAGTCCTATTGATTTGTCTTTCCATTGTGTGTGTGTGTGGCTGTAAAGGAAAGAGAGAGAGAGAGAAGGTTGGTTTGTTGAGAGCATTTATAGAGATTCCTTCTCTTTTCCGAAACTTGTCTGCTTTTGCTTTTCCAAGCACAGGAAAGCAATTCGGAAATTTACTTTTGTTCTTGTTTTTGTTTTTTTTTTCTTTTTTTCATATACCATTAATTAATCCATTAGTACAAAGAAAATAAAAATCATCCACTTCATATTTCATTTATCGCATGTTTTTAGATATATAAATTAACTAAAAAGTCTAAAATATTTATATATAAAAAACCAATAAACATGTAACTTATTGTGAGGTTTTCTTTTTTGAGAAGTAACTTATTTTAATTGATTGAGAATAAAGTGAAATACTGGAAAAAAAAAATATTCATTATAAAGGATGTCGGTAACTTTAAAGTACCGGAAAAATAATATAAAAACAAAAAATGAAGATATTATGGCCATTAGGTCTTATATCAAAGACCAGATTATGCTATCATTAGAATGGGATCGGGTTTTATAAAGAGGATTGAAATTGGCACATTAAAATTTTAAAATAAACGCCAATCTCTCTCTCTCTCTCTCTCTCTCTCTCTCTCTCAATTAATAAAGATTTTGATACATTAATATGCGCGTAATGAGTAGAGTAAATTATAGGAAATGGTAGCCAAAATGGTGTACGTGTTTAGGAAATCAAGAGCATAAATTAGTTACAAGTGGGCTGGAAGTGGTTCGGTTTCAGTGAACCACAGCATCGGGTTTCAAATCATTTGTGGAAAACGAAGAGTATAATCTAAGGGTTTCTTAACATGTTTCAATGTGACACAAATATCAAAAGGCTATAGCTAGCTAAGCTGGTTTGTAATAGTCCAAGATAATATAGGAATCTACGGTTTTGTTTTTTTGTAAATTATATTAAGCTTCCTATAACAATAGTAGAGTCAGTAATTACTCTTACTCCCCAATCCTGGAGGAGAAAAACAAAATAGAATGCTTTGCTTTTGGCTCATAGTGACCCACTAGTTAAAACTAGTGCAGTGTGCTCTGTGCAGAACAGCTACAAGTGCCTGCTATAAAAGCATTACCGCGTTTGCTAGAAAATTAACAAAGCTAGAAAACCAAAAAAATAAAGTTCCCCTCTGCAAGAGCAACAACTACTGTTCCTAAAGTTAATTTTTTTCTGGTCCAAATTTTCAAAAGCATGTCCGGATAGCCGCATTAATCATAACCTGTCTGCTTGTTCTATGGTGATATAACGCGGGACTGCAAGTCGGCAACTGAAATTGCAGACAGGGAGCATGATATATTAAAGTAAAACATCATACATAATTATTAACAAGAAGAAGATATCTTATGCATTCCATATTTGTAACTTTATTTTCTGAATTAATATGTGAGTTCCTAAACCCATTTGTTATGAAAGGAATGATGAATATATCGAATTAATAAGGCAATTATTGGTTAACCATATCACAAAAGAGGTGTAGAGGAGTCATTGCCGCAATAATTCTTTAATTTTTCCCCCTCAAGTGATGAAGAAGATTTTGAGATGAGAAGTGTGAATGAAGACTTTATAGATATGTATATATATACACACCAAACTTACCCCAAAATCCTTTTAAGTAACTTAGGCTCGTATAAAACCAACATTCAATCAATTCCCTCTATGGCAGTGTGAAACAAAACCCATTAAGAGACGGTTTTAGAAAACCACCCTGTTACAGTATGTGACTCACTCTCATAAGAAACCCTTTAAAAAGTTTCTAGTTCAATAGCTCAATTGCTATTTTTAAACAAAGTATTGTTAAGAATAATATAAATTTTACTAAACAAACCTTACATTGTGATGTGTCCATTTTTAAACACAAAACAAAGAAGTTTTTATAAAATTTATTATGATTTCAATTTTTAAGTTGTTTTTTAATAATAAAATTAAAAATAGTTTTAGCATTTTTCATAAGACAAAGATATAATAAAAAAAAGGAAAAAAATCACCACTCTAGCAAAAGATCAACATAAGTGTTGATTAAGAATGAAGAATTTTCGATCCGGTGGTCTATTGCACCATGCAATTACCATATCTATGTGAGATGCAAAAATTTAGTAAGGTAAAAAGTAAAAGAGTAAAAAAACTTACCCTATCAAATTTATCATCGCACATGAGATGATAATTGCATAGTTCAATGGTCTCCAATGATGAAAACTTGGATAGTACATAGTTGATGGCTTGCCTATTTATTGGAAGAGTGGAGACTTGCAGACAATTGAACATAGGAAAAAGAATACTGTGTTTTTGGCCGTTAAATACAACCAAATGCTCAGAATTTATGAGTCTCATCAATAGATGGAGTCTACGTATTATGAACGTTTGCATATAACCTGATTACAAAATATACATTAAGATTCAGTGTAATACCACCTAATGCAACGGTTGTTAATAACTTAGATTGAAAGTTGAAAAAAAGAAGCAAAAAAATTTCATAAAAAATTTCATTCTAAGCCATTGAATTAAATGAAGTTAGATAAAGTTAAAAAATAAAAGTAATAAAAAAAAATTTAAAAACTTTGTGAGTAGGTGAGTGGGTAATTGCACCGGGTATACCGATCGTAATCCACAAGATACCACCCCCACAAGTCGGTATAGTATTACTATTTACTCTTTTTAGTCTCTTGGCAAAGTATGTGGCCCGCATCTGGATAATGGGAAATGGAGGTTGATGATGGACAACCCAAAAAGACGGCTGGCTTTGCGCCTTCGCCTTTTTTACAAAGACTATGATAAATTAATTTTGAGTACTGATGGGATGCCTTTCATTTTCATTATTATATTTATAGGTGTGTTGGACTTCCTCATTGATAAACTTTTTTCCTTAAAAGCTAAAAGTACATTAAAAAAATAATTAATTTGCCCCTCCAGATTAGAGCACCCCACAAAATTTTTTTTTTTTTGGGTGCAAAGGAATATAATAGCATTAATTAAAGTATTAAACATTAGTACAAAAGAGTTAGTAATAAGTCACACCTCTTGTGATTCAAGTGTTAAGGACAAAGTGATCCCTACCTCTCAAAAAAAAAAAAAAAAAAAAAGTGAATCCTTATGTTTCTAGAGAACTCCCTTATTCATTTAGGAGAAAGATTAACATTGTGTTTGGAAGTTTAGAAAGGGTAAGGAAAGGAAAGGGGAAAAGAGTGGTAGGAAATAATTATCTCTTCCTCTTATTTGGGTATTTTAAAATTTAAGTCGAGAGAGAAAAATGGAGAAGAGTAATTGTTGATGGGCATTTTGGCAGAAAAAGCCCAATAGCAGGAAGAAGCCCTAACAATATGATAGAAAAGAGTTAGTAAATTAGAAGAAAAAAAAACCATTATGTCCGAATAGCAGGAATAATGGGTTATAGGCCTAGAAAATAATAAAGGAGCCTCAAAGGAAGCAAGCAGGCCTAAAAGAGTTCAGAAGAAGAAGTAATAAATCCATGGGCACTATGAAAAATGAAAAATAAGTAGGAATGAGCCAAAAAGGCCTAAAGCAAATGAATTAAGTAAAGGGTAATGGCAAGCCCATAAACCCCCAAAGGAAAAGGATGCAAAAATTTGGGCCGATAATACCTAAGGAAAAGAAATGGGCCAAGGATGCCCAAGGAGAAAGAAATGGGCCAAGAAAGCACTTAAGCAATAGAATTAGGTCGAAAGGGCCCGAAATAGCATGAATGCAGGTCCAATGACAATATGGGCTGCAAATGCTTATTTTTTAGAAGTCCAATAGGAGTAAAAAGCTCAACAACGTGGGCAGAAGAAGTTGGATAGAAAAGCCATTAGGTCCAAGCGGTAGGAATAATGGATCATAGGTCCATAAGACAAACAAATGAACCTTGAAGAAGCAAATGGGCCTAAAAAGGCCCGAAAAAAGAGAAGTAGCAAACCCATGGGCAGGATGGATGTAGAAAAGTGAGAATGAGCCATAGCTGCCACAGCAAACCCAAAGCAATGGCAGTAAAGAAAGTAAGGAGCAATGAAGAGTCCATAAGCCCCAAGGATGAAGTATAAAGCAATTGAGCAAAGGACTTAATAAAAGCCCATGGGAAGCATAGAATTAGAAAGGGCCAAGGATGCTCCAAGAAAGTAAATAGGGCCAAGGATGCTCTAAAGGAAGTAAACGGGACATGGAAGCCTGCAAGTAATGTAGTAAAAGGTCCAATGAGCATTGGGTCATCAGGAAAGAAATGAACAGCAAGCCCAAAGAGGCCCTGCAATTCTGGGTCAAGTAACATCACGGTGGGCATGGCAGAATGATGCGACAAGAAGTAATAGCAAGGTTAAGAATAAAACACGGAGAATGACACGAAGGAGGGGAAGCCCACAATCGGGCAAAGCCCAGCAAGCCATAAAGGATGAGAAATCAGGAAAGCAGCCCACGCCAGAATAAGTCAAGAACAAACGGCAGAACAGGCAGATGGACCTTCAGACTGCGGTAAACGCATGAGCAACGGGCAGATTTTAGACGAACACGGAAGTAAGGCACGTGCAAGGCCCAGATATCACCAGCCTGTACCCAGCCAATATAGGAAGTGGTGGGTCATGGGTCAGAGATAAGAGGGCATGGTTTGGTGGTGGGGAGGGGGAAAACCTATTTTTATGTTTCCTGCTCAGGCTTTTTTGGAAGCAATGTCCTACTAGGATGACATACCGCCTAAAAGAAGCAAAACTGAGTTCAAACCACTAGGTGCATGCCATAAGGGACGGAGAGAAAGAGAATACTCATACCATAAAAGGTAAAGAATGCCACGGCAGGTAAAGAATGCCACGACAAGTAAACAAATAAAATAGTCTTCTTTGTCTGGTGATGTAAAGTGGCACGGCCAACATAGGTAAGTGGCGCTGGCTAGGCAACTGATCGATCAATAATGGTCGGCAAGAACGCTTACACTAAACAAAGACAATTAAGAACTAAAATGGTAAAGCCAGTTGCGCCAGACATTATATAAGGAACCCTTACTGTGCACAGAGAAAGGAGGGGGGACGACCATAGTAAGCTCAAAAGAGAGAACCACAACGGCTAAGTAAATAAAAGAAGAGATAAAACCGAAAGAAAAAGAAAGAAAGAATTAGAGAGAAAAGGAAAAAATGAAAAGAGAGAATAGCATAGCAAGCATGCACCGAATAGGATGATTTCCCCCTCTCCCTCTCAAACCACGCTTTCTGCCAAAGGCAAGAAGCTATTCCAAGCACAAATCATTCAGGCCCATTCCCTTATAGCAGTTAATTTCTTTGCCGTAGAGGCTACCCGCATTGAGGAAATGGCTTCCCTCTTGACTTAGACCCCACAACATAACTCTGCGCGGCAGATTGATATTTCTTTGTGATTCAATAAGCTTATTAACACCTGTTCTGTATTTATTTGTATTGCTATCTCGTAAAACATGGGTTTCTTTTAATGACCCACTATTTATTTTGTCTAAGAGGTGAATTAAATCTCTGTTATTATCTTTGTTATATCTGCCTGCCATAATTGTCATAAGAGCTCTACCTGCCAGAGGCATGCAATCAAAGCCTGGGCTAAACCGGGCATAGTTTGCGCACAAGCCGAACGAAGATGAGTTACAACTGGACCGGTCCCAACTCCCTAACCCAGAACACCTTGGGCCTAGCACAAAAAGAAGCAGTCCAGCCCAGCCCAGCCCAATATTGCACAAAAGGCCCACCACATTTAAATTGGTGACTCCATTAGGGAGTTGGGAAACAGACAGGGACAGAGATCCTCACAAGCAAATACTACCAAAATCCAGGACAACACAAAACATAAGCGTTGTGCCTTCTCAAGCAAAGTCAAGGCCAATAACGCCTCATCAATCTAACCAGGCAGAAGGCATTAACGGCTTGGGGGCTGGACCCTTGGACCCCAACCGCAGGAGAGGAATCCCACTGAAAATGCCAATGCTTTTATTGAGGTGCTGCAAGCACTGCAACATTCACAACAGTAGATGATAGAGGAAATCAGTTAGCTGAAGACAAAAAAGACGAAAGAGGAAGGGAGCCAACATGTCCTAAAGCATGCAGCAGACAAAGAGGAGATGCCAGTCGAAGAAGCTCTATAGAATGAAGGATAACGTTACATCACCATGGTCGAGGTAGTGGCCCTTTTAGAGCAGGAAAGGACCAAAGCGCCCAAGAAAAGATTCTATGCCCGAAGGCCTCCTTATCCATTAAAAGTGCTTAGTAAGCCATACCTTGAAAAGTATGAACCACGTGCTTTCGCGCAGTATGATGGCAAGAAAGGAAGTGTTGTTGAGCAGGTGAGCAAGTTTATTGATACTCTTGGCCCTTATGCGGCAAACGAGGACTTATGTCTTCGAAAATTTTCTAAATCACTATGCAACCGTGCCTACACCTAGTACATCGATTTAAAACCAGGATCAATCCCAACCTGGGATGATATGGTGGATGTATTTTGCACTAAATACTTCCACAGAAAGGAAACGGTGACGCTTGATGCTTTGCAAGCTACCGAGCAAAGAAACGGTGAAGATTTAATAGAGTATATCAAGAGGTTTAGGAACATAGCACTTGATTGCTATGACCATTATGAAGAAAAGACATTGGTGAGATGTGTATGACGAACATGATCAGGGAATACAAAGCTGTTTTGGAAAACTTGGAAATCTCCTAGTTTGCACAGCTGTTACAGAAGGCCAGAAAGACTGCTCAATCAGTAAGGCCAAGTTTTTACAAAAGAAATGCCCTGTAGTCCATGGCAACCTCCACCGGTGAGAGAAAGAGGAAAACTGATGGGGGGGAGTACAATACCCCTCCACTAATACTATGCACCCCAAAAGAGCTAGATGTGCTCCCGGACATGTGGATAGTAGACAGAGTCTTTAAGAAGTCTCTAGGGAGCCCACAGAAGAATAGCGGAGGGACCCACCCTTCTGCCACTTGCACAACTATGTGTAACATCCTACCACAGAATGTTGGGCACTCCGCAGACTAGTACACCGCAAGATCGAAGAAGGGATCCTGGAGTTGTCGCAGCAGGAAGTTCAAAGGAATCCACTCCCAAACGACAAAGGGAATGGTGTAGCAACGGTAGTAATCTGTGCAGATCTAAGGGAAAACGAAAAGGAGAATCCAGCCCTACCTACCACAGCAATCACCACCCCATAAAAGAGCTCCAAATTCAAAAACCTATTTGACCAACTAGGCCTTACAGCAAAAGAGCAAAAAAAAGCCACGGTGGCCCTGGTGAGCATTGCCTCTAGGGCAAGAATCAAGTGAAATCACTTTCAGTAATGAGGATATGGAAGTGGGGTGCCCCGACCACAGAAGGCCCTTTTTACTTAGCCGCATCAATAAATCAGATCCCTATCAAGAGAGCCTTGGTGGATACAGGTGTTTCGGTAAACCTCGTTCCATTAAGTACCTTACAAGCGGCGGGAATTTCAGAAAGAAAAATTCAGGAGTGCCCAATGGAAGTGACTGGATTTGGAGGAAGTGGCAAATATACCGCAGGCCACATTCAACTATGGTTGAAGCTAATAGCCTCTTTAGCTTGGTTCCATGTGGTAAAGACAGAGGTCTTATACCATGTGCTTTTGGGAAGGCCATGATTGTATAAACACCGACTAGTACTGTCCACCTACCACCAATGCATGAAAGTAAGGTTAAATGATAGGATGATACGTATAACAGCAAACCCATCACCGTTTGAACCGACAGAGGCCCATTTGGTAGAAACCATATTTTATTATCAATGGGCACCATCTAGGGAAAGCTTAGTGTCAAAACCAAGAGGCACATTTGTCCCTAGGTGGGAGGCCATTCGAGGTGACTCAGAGCCTAATCTGAGAGAATTACTATCCCAAAAGAAGAAGAAGAAGAAAAAGAAGAAGAAGAAGAAGAAGAAGAAGAAGAAGAAGAAGAAGAAGAAGAAGAAAAGAAAAGAAGCACCTACTGTAGAGCCGGATGATACACCACAATGCGTCAAGGTCTGAGGGCCTGATGGTAGGATTGTATATAAAATATGAAGGTGCGTGGAGCCCATGAATGAAATACAAGCTAGCTCCAAACAAGAATGGCAGCATAAAAACCTGGTATGTTGCGTAGCTCAAGAAGGCTCAGAAGAAGAAAGTAACGAAGAGAAAGATAAGGAGGTTATGGCAGATAAGGATGTACAGGTTATGGCAGAAGAGAAGTTAGAAGAAGTCAACTTGAGATTCGACTCACAAGAACCAAGGCCCATCTCAAGCAGCTCAGAGTTGTCAGAAAAGGAAAAGTCAAAATTGATACTGCTATTGAAAGAGTACAAAGATGTCTTCACGTGGGATTATAGTGAAATGCCAGGATTGGATTCGGGGCTAGTAGTGCATACGCTAAATGTGAATCCGAAGGCCAAGCCAGTTGTCCATCCTGCCAAGATATTCCACACCGAAATAGAAGGGCAGATAGTTAAAGAGGTACAAAAGTTGTTAGCTGCAGGATTCATCAAACCCATTCAACATTCACGTTGGCTATCCAACATAGTGCTAATAAAGAAGAAGAACGAGCAAATAAGGTGTTACGTAGATTTCAAAAATCTCAACAGGGCCTGCCCAAAAGACAAATTCCCACTGCCAAACATGGACTTATTGATAAATTCTGCGACAGGAAGCGACATGTTTTCCTTTATGGACGAATTCAGTGGGTACAATCAGATCAGAATGGCGCAGAAGGACGCGAAGAAAACTGCTTTCAAAACACCTATTGGCAACTTTTACTATATAGTAATGCCATTTAGGTTAAAGAATGCAGGTGCAACTTATCAACGGAAAATGACGGTTATATTCCATGACATGATGCATCAAGAATTAAAGGACTATGTGGATGACATAGTGGTAAAATCAAAGAAGCGAAAAGAACATGTCCAAGTGTTGAGAAAGGTATTTGAGAGATGTAAAACTTTCAAGCTAAGAATGAACCATCTCAAGTGCGCATTCGGAGTAACTTTAGGGAAATTCTTGGGTTTCCTAGTTCACAGCAGAGGAATAGATGCAGGCCCAACCAAAATTGCAGCCATAGCAATTATGAAACCTTTAGCCACAGTAAAGGAATTGAAAAGCTTTTTGGGGAAGGTCTCATATATCCAAAGATTCATCCCTGGATTGGCATCCACTACCTTTGCTTTCGGCAAACTACTCAAGAAAGGACAAAACTATGAATGGGGAGAGGTAGAGCAAGCAGCCTTTAAAAGGCTACAGCAAATTATGATGAACCTCCTTACTGTGTAAGCTCCAATCCGCAAGAAGCCACTGTTGCTATACTTGGCCACCAACCAGTATACCGTAGGCGCATTGATCGCCCAAGAGGATGGAGATGGTACGAAACAACCAGTTTATTACATCAGCCGAGCTTTAAAAGACGCAGAAACTCGTTACCCAAAGGCAGAGAGGGTATGCTTGGCTATCGTGTATGCCTCGCAAAGGTTACGTCATTATTTCTTTACCTATAAGGTATGGTTGATGACTAAGTCCCACGCCATCAAGGCCTTATTACAACAACTGATTCTCTCTAGCAAAATATCTCAGTGGTTGCTAAAATTGTCACAGTATGATCTAAAGGCAGAAACACCCAAGGCAGTAAAGAGCTAGGCTATAGCAAATCTGTTGGTGCAGTTCTTAGGAGAATAAGAATTCCCGCTAGATGATGAAATCCCAAGAGAAGTAGCCGTGGCAGAAGGGGTCGGAGGACAATGGGTAATGAAATTTGATGGGTCTTCTATCACCCAATTAGGGGGAGTGGGCATAGTTCTATATCATGAACAAGACGAGGCTGTGGCATTATCATTCAAATTAGAATTCCCCTATTCAAACAACATGGTGGAATATGAAGCCTACCTAACTGGGTTAGCCATAGCCCTTGAAATAGAGGTCAAGCACTTAAGAGTAATAGAAGATTCAAACCTAGTGGTCTACCAAACCAAAAGAAGCTTCTCCTTAAAGGAACCCAGTCTAACCCCGTACAATGCGATGGCCCAGAAGATAGAGGAACAGTTTTCAAACTTTGAAATAGAGCACACTTTGAGGAGTGAAAATCGATTCGCAGATGCGCTGGCCGCGTTAGGCTCATAAATAATCTTCGAAGGGGATAGCACCAAGATAGAAGTCAGCAAGAGGGAAAAGTATATTATTAAGGTATTGAAAAAAGGTTCCAGGAGGAGCAGTGTGAAGAAGATTGGCGGAATTCCATAAGGGAGACTTTAATGAAGGAAGGAGAAAATGCGGAGTTAAAGGTACTGAAGGATTACACCCTGGTAAGAGGAGAGCTTTACCATAGGATGCCAAACGGGGTTTTGTCTAGGTGCGTGGGGTAAAAGGAGGCCCAGATTAGTTAAGGGAAGTGCATAATAAGACTTGCGGATCCAGGGAAGAGATCAACCTTTACCGCAAACTTCAAAGAGTAGGCTTTTATTGGCCAAGTATGGGAAAAGACGGGGACCAAGTCCAAGTCCAAGTCCAATGCGAGACCTGCCAGCTTGTGGCAGATAGGGAAGAAAGTTATGTTGTGTTTATCAGTGAAGACTAAATAAAACCATTCATCTAATACTTAGCAGAAGGCATCTTACCACAAAAGCACAGTGAACGGTATAAGCTTAAGAGGCTAGCAAAAAATTACTTTCTACACAATGAGATCTTTTTCAAGAAAGGGTATAACAGAGACCCATTATGCTGTTTGGTCCCCGAGGAAGTAAAAGATATGATAAAGGAAGTGCACATGGAAGAATGTGGGGAACACCAGGGGAAGAGGAAGTTATACAGATGCTTGTTACAGATGGGTTACTACTAGTCTACCGTGAAAAAGGATACAACATAATTTGTGAAGAGATGTCACAGCTGCCAAGTACAAGCCCACTTAATTCACACCCTTCCGTAGAATTTACACATTATGGTTACCCCATGACCATTCCATACTTGGGGGCTTGATTTGGTAGGGCCAGTTAACCCACCATGGCACGAATACATATGGATCCTAGTGGCTATAGAGTATTTCACTAAATGGCTAGAGGCAGTGCTACTTCGCAAAGCCATAGGAGGAGCAGTGGAAAACTTCATCAAGGAAAATATAATTGTAAGGTTAGGGGTACCTCATAGAATTATTAGCGACAATGGCATGCCATTTGTCAACAGTGACGTGAGAAAGATGCTGGAATTCTACTAGGTCAAACACCATCAATCATCACCTTACTACCCACAAGGAAATGGGAAAGTAAAGGCGACAAACAAAACCCTCAGAAAGATAATCAGCAAAATGAGTCAAGAGTATACAGGAAGATGGGCAATACATCTACCAGACGCCCTTTAGGCCTACAAAAATTCGCCGAAGTCAGCCATAGGATTCTCACCCTTTTCCATAGTCTACGGAACAGAAGTGATAAGCCCAACAGAAGCAATGACCCTTTCCTTACAGGTTATGCAAATGAAGGAGAAGGAAAGGGAGAAAGAAGTCTTTGTGGCAGAAAGGTATGAGGACTTAGAAGGGTTTGACGAGAAGAGAGACAAAGCTCAGGAGCGCAACCGCAGATTTAGACAAAGGATGACAAAAACCTACGGAAGGATGACCAAAGAAAGAGTTTTCACGGAAGAACAACTCGTGTTAAAGGTAGCAAACTACGTTAGGCGAGGCATGGCAAGACAGTCTAAATTTGCACCAAAATGGGAAGAACCTTTTGTGTTAAGAGGGGCGCATCCCACTGGGTATTACCATTTGACCCAGGCGGATGGCAAAAACCTAATGGATCCCATCAATGGGAAGTGGCTTAAACGTTATTATGCGTAGAAGGAGGAAGAAGGAGAGGTTACGAAATCATCCCTTTTGTTTAATGAGTCTTATATTTCCCTTTTGTTTGCTTTTCAAGTGACTACGTTGCAAAACAAAGAATGGTAACGTGCTTTCATGAAATATGCAATGAAAAATTACAGAGCATTATAAAACATTTTGTGTCATAGCAATAGCAAAAAAAAAAAGTAACTACATGTACCATTTTATAGTTACAAACCCAAGTTGTGGCAAACTTGCCAGATGAGTGCTAAAAAAAATGGGGGAAATATAAAAGGTACTAGATAAAAAATGAAGGAAACCACATCATCATCAACAAAGTCCAAAGATAAAGGTCTAGTCCCCGAAATGGCTGGATCCACCAATGCTAGAAAGAAAGCGCTCACGACGACCCTCTAAGCCTACCACCTCCTTCTTTAGAACCTTAAGGTGTGCATCAATGGCATCAATGGCAGGTCAAACCTTTCTCATGAAAAAGGCACGAGCGATCTCACGAAGATGATCTAGAATGAACACTACAGCGAACCCCACACTAATAAGCTCCTGAATCGCAACCCTTCATTGCAAGATCCTCTCAGTAGGAACGATATCGACAAAATTATGCTCAATGTCATTCATCACGCTTCCTAGCAGCTTCAGAAAGTGCTCCCTAGTAGAATGGCCATATCGGAATCCTTGCATAAAGTCGTCACGGCTACTGTAAATCGCCATGAGGTGAGAAGCGCAATCCTCAGGTATCCTAAAACCATAAAAGTTGACATAGGGAGGCCCGTAACCCTAGAAGTCTGCAGGATCAAGGTCATTGACCTCATGTTGGTTAAATCGGATAAAGAAGGCTGCGGCCTCACTCGTCGAATTCGACATTGTGGCAGAACTGCTACCCCACTAAGAAGGAACGATGGGAAGAGGACCTGGCAGGAGGTATAAAGAGTGGAATAAGGAACCACGAGGTAAGAAAATTGAAATTCATAGTGAAAGGGTGAGGAAGAGAAGAAAAAAAAAAGGGAACTCACTAGGGCCTGTAAGAATGGGGGCTGTGGAAACGGCAGAAACAGGTGCTACAGGCACGGCAAGAGAAGTGGTTGTAGGCATATCTTTGTCTGCTGTAACTCCTGGCTCTTCAGAGGTTTCTACAATCAAAGAAAGAAAAATGGACATGCAAAATAAAGGGAGACTGCAGCATGGGAGTGACACAGATATATATATATATATATATATATATATAGGAGATGGCAAAAAAAAAAAAAAGGAAGGGAAGTTCAGCAATACGAAGAGAAACGTACCCATGAATTCGGCCTTGTGCTCAGCGCCCTCCTCTTCTTCTCCTTCACATTTGAAAATCCTTTTCTTCTTGGCAGGTTCATCATCAAAGTCCTCAAGAATGGCTTCAGACTCCTCAGAAGACAAGTTCACATCAGAACCACGTGTGGCAGAACTGGGGATGGAAGAAGGGGTAACTATTAAGGAGGAGCCATCTTTTACAGCTTGGGACAGAGCCGCGAAAGGGTCACTGGTACAGATAACAAGGGATGTGACCAGAGAGACAGCCTCGGCCTGAACAGCAGTAGCAGGAACGACCCCTTCCTGGGAAGTGGGTGTCGCGGCAGGAATGGGAGCAATCTCATTAACCCCCTCGGCAAGAACTCCCTGTTTGGTAGCAAGAGTGGCAAAAGCTGTGGCAAGGAACACCACGTCAGCCTCATCAAAGAAACCCTCCATAGGTGAAGCTTTTGGAGGCAGAAATCTCCTCAATCGTGGGGTGATACATAAAGATGGGTTCAGGCTCGGCCTGAGAAACAAGGGGGAAGGTTAATGACATATGTATAAAAAAAAATAAAATAAAAAAAAGGGAAGGAAGAAAGAAGGAAAGAGACATACCTCAAACTCGGGCTCGTTAAGTGAAATAGGATGAGTAGCAGATGAATCCTCCTTGTACTTAGATTGTAAAAAAAATAAATAAATAAAAAGGACGAGAAGAAGGAGATGAGCCAACAAGTACACAAAGATAACCGCAAGAAAAACTCTATACAAGAATAATTAAGAACAAGAAAAGTTAGAGATGACATACTTTCCGTTCAGTAGTAGTGGATGCTGGAAAAGGAAAAGGAGAAGGAGAAGGAGAAGTCTTCCTTTTACTACCTCGGGTCCTGCTGGAAGGAGGAGCATCAGTAGATGGCCAAGGAATAGTGGGCCTGGTCTTGCTTGCTGTAGAGCGCTTGCTGGAATGAGTGCGAACAGAGAGAAGAGTAGTGTTCTCTAATACAATGTTACTCGTAGGAGGAAGGTCACTCTCAAAAGGAACAATATCCAAGAAGGTTTCAAAGGAATCATCACCTGTCTTCGTTTTCACAGACTTGGACTTGGTGGAACTTTCCTTCGCGGGCACAGGGACATTGGTCACCTTCACCTTTTTCTCCTAACCCGCAGGATAGTCACCGACATGCCTGTACCAACCTCTCTCCTCCTTGACCCACTCAAATATGGCAGAACGGCTTTGTTTCCTAGTATATGCCAACACGGAAGCAGAAGGCAGAAGTAATCGAGGGTTAGCAGAGACAATTACGCCAAGCCCATCAGGAAGGATGAGGCAAAATCCATGACTACTGTGAGAGACCACGCCCCCGACCCGTTTTAATGCGAGTGTTGGCCAAACCCTCGTGAATGGGTAGAGTCATGTTATTGCCTCTCAAAATGGAGGTTCGACTAGTTATATTTTCCCCTTTAGATTAAAGGTTTTACAATAGAGTCGACACTTATTTAATTATTGAAAAAATAAGAAAACTAAAATTGAAAAATTCATCATTTCATTAATTTTCAATGAAATTTACATTGGTCATGGGAAAATTATATGGCTTTGGTCCTAGATACAATCTAAGATAAAGTACATGGCTTTGCTTCCTAGTTACAATCTAAAAATTGAAAATTACATGGACAAGCATTTGATCTATTAACCCTTTATCTAAGTTCGGAGGCTATGTTACAAGCTGGGAAGGTGTTAGGCACCCACCTTACCCTGTAAAACCGGTCTCCTAGACTATGGTGGCCAACATTCATATCACATCATCCAATATGTTAATCAATTTACATGGTGAATTTAATGTGTGTGCATGTGATAAACCCTAATTCAATTTATTAAGCATTTCATTTGGATTGAAAAAATAAATTTTAGTGAATGTGTGTGTATGGTGATATCCTAGATTCAAGGATTTAAAAAAATTATGAAACAAACATATTTTTTTATATCTTTTATGTGGATTTAAGATCAAAACTAGTGCTTATACATGAATATGTGATGAACAACAAGAACATATAAGAACATTCAAACATATTCAAGAGAATTTAAATAATTACTATCATACTTTAATCCTAAATTCTTATCATGACAACACAAAAAACAAGTTAAGAAAAGAGATTATATCTTCATGCAAGATCAATATGGTGGATGAGAAGGCTCTTAAAGAAGGCCCTATGGGTGGAGGAAAAGAAGAGTTAGGAGAGGAAGAATGAGTCTCACTCAATACTTTGAGTCTCACTCAATACTTTGAGTCTCAAGAAGACCAAGATATGACAAGACTACTCAACTTCCTAGAACTCAAGAGATGAGTAAAGAGGGGGTTTTTTTGTCCTAAATGAAAGAGATAGGGGGTTTATATAGTAGTGGTGGAGGAAATATGAATGGAAGGCCATTAATGAGGTTGACAAAGAATCATGAACTTAGACCTCATTTTAGCCTTTGGGGGAATTTGGTGCATTAAATGGAAAGATTGGTGGGAGTGAGAAGCAAGCCAAAATTTGGTTTTTCCGTAGCTGCTGTAACAGCCTATAGAGTAAATTTTGAAAAATCATATCAGACTCAATTCTTATCGGAATAGTCCCGTTCTTGTGCTCAAATTAAAGCCTCAGATGTCTAGTTTCTGGGAAAATTAACCTCATTCATAGATTCAAAATAGTCTGAGAGATATCGATAAAATGGTGAACAGAGGTCATTTGTTAGAAAATGATTTCAGCACAATTAATATTAATAGGCCCCAAATTAGCTCCCAATTAACATCAAATGGCTCCAATCACTCTCATTTCAGACTTAATTGATTCCAAATTTACTCTAATTAAAAGATAATTGTACAAATTACTCATTGAATAATTAGTGTTTAATTATCTAGTTAATTAGGTGGATACAACCTTACCATAAAATGTAGTCTTAACCAATCAAATTATGACACATCATTAATCTCAAATTGATTATAATTATAATCAGTTAGAATCAATTATTCATAATCACATATAGTCGGACTCAATTTGTAATAGTACATCTCGGCCATTAAAACTTGATTTGATAATAACTTTAAATCTGATGGTCCGATTAGGGTTTATGACCAGTCGATTTTATCGTTACAACATCAAGATCATTTTGGTGAAATGAGATTAAGGATCTAATGACCAGAATCAAGATACATATTTCCAATGTGAAATTACCCTTTTACCCTTCATGTGAGATTAAATGTGGGTTGCAAAATGGGGTGTCAACAACTACCTAACAACTCTTTCTCAAATGAAATCATCACTGCCTGCCAATAACCATGCATAGCAACAGTACAAACACCCTCCCTCTATGAGCCTGGAATGGTAACTGCGATAAAGCGCTGGCTCCAAAAATCAAAAGCTATCTACCGCAGGAATGGCCGGACAGAAGTAGGAGACTCCATAAGAAAAGAGATATCATCAGGAATGTCCTGATCTAGCCCAAATTGCCTTCTCACCCGGTTAGCAGGATAGTGCACAAATCTGATACCTTCATTAGCTAAGTATGGCAACCACCTAGCATTGGTGGTTGCCAAGTATGTGATACCCCTCTCCTCAAAGCTGGTCAACGGGATAATGGTGCCAACAACATCAACAAATGTACCTATCACAAAATCTACACATGTGTAACCTGTACCTAAATTTCTATATGCCCTCCATGAAAACCCAACCCTCTTATCAAAAAATTCAACAGCAGGATGGTCAATTGGTTTTAAACTAACCCAACGAAAAGCCAATGGAAAATCGGAATCAAACTTGCCATAGAAATTCATGATGACCTTTGGACACAAACTGTATTTCTCCTTACACTTTGCTAGATGCCTGGCACAACGCTCATACAACAAGTGTTGCATGATGGTACTATTAACAAAATTGGTGACTATATGGCAGGAACCTGCCTGACTCTCATTGCTCCACAGAATATCTAACTGGACATACAAATGTCCCAAGAACATGGGTGCTAGTGGCAGACTCACCCCAGCAGAAATCTTAATAGCCAACCGAAAGTACAAAGGCTTCACAACATAGCGAGGATGAGAGCCAAAGACAAACTTACAGAGTTAGAACGTGATGAAGGCCGCACCGCTAGCAGGGACAATGAGCTTTGAAGGGGAACTAATCCAAAACGATAACTTTGCATTACCACTCATTCTTTTCTTCAACTCGGCCTCCACAGCCTCTTCCTTCAGAGAAAGCTCTAATATGGCAGAAGTGACATCACCAAGGATGGGCAGAAGTAATTGATTTGCCACATCCTCCAAAGTCACGATGATCTCATCGAGGAGAGAAAGAAAGTGTAGGTAGTGGTGCACCATCGCCGGACTAAATGGCGGAGGTTGAATAAACCCCTTTAAACAATGACCTTCAATACACTAGCCCACTGTAGCAATCCCAAAAAGCCCGTATCAGACAACTTTTTATCCACTTACTCCTTCCAACCCAAAGCGGCACTGGACCCAAATTCGAAGTGGATGGGTATAGGGAGTGAAGTGCCCTGGCGGATGGCAAGATCAAAAATTGAAGAAGCCAATGGAGCCCAAGAAACGTCTATGCTATGACGACAAAGGGCAAGCCATTCACAGCCTGGTGGTGGTGATGCATAATCATCAGGAACCTTGGGGAAGTGGCCATGGACATCATACCAGGGATCTATAAGAGGGGCGCACTCGTTGTTAGGATCGCGTTGTTCTTCTCCCTCATCGAAATGGCCTGATTCGGAATAGGCGGCCCCTTCGCCTGCTTCACTCGCAGCAGGATCATCGACAACCTCTTTCCCTTTACGGCGAGAAGAGGTTTGGCCTTTCGCCGATGTCATGAAGTATCAGCTAATTGGGGAAGACAATTTGTGGTGTTTGGGGAGAAAGACACAGAGAAGAAAAGGGAAAGAAAAGAGTGTTTATGTCCGAGATATGAAGGGACTTAATCTTAAATACCAGCGCCATTGAGAGTGGTACGAAGGGATGCGATCGAACAATCATCAGATAAGGGAAGGAGTTAATGAAGCGGAGGTTGTGTTTCAAAATAACCGCTAAACTGAGAAATTTGAAGAGACAACACTGTTCACGGCAGGAAAAGAAAAAAATGTGTATGAGTTGGGGTCCACTATTCGAAAAAGCTCGCGAAGGAAAAGAAGAGGAAGAAAGCAGAAGGAGTAGGAAAGTCTTTATTCACATATGAATTGCGGGAGCATTTCATATGCTCAGGGGGCTAAATTTAGATGCTCATTTTTTGGAAGCCTAGCAGGAGGAAGAAGCCCAACAACATGGGCAGAAGAAAGTTGGATAGAAAAGTCATTATGTCCAAGCAGCAGGAATAAAGAATCATAGGTCCATAAGGCAAATAAATGGACCTTGAAGAAGCAAATGGGCCTAAAAAGGCCCGAAAATAAAGAAGTAGCAAACCCATAGGCGGGATGGATGTAGAAAAGTGATAATGAGCCATAGCTGTCATAACAGACCCAAAATAATATAAGTAAAGAAAGTAAGGGGCAATGGAGAGTCCATAAGCCCCAAGAATGAAGTATAAAGTAATTGGGCCAAGAAAGTTCAAGGAGTTAGTAAAAGCCCATGGGAAGCACAGAATTAGAAAGGGCCAAGAATGCTCCTAGAAAGTAAATAGGGCCAAGGATACCCAAAACGAAGTAAATGGTAAACGAGACACGAGAGCCCGCAAGTAATGTAGTAAAAGGCCCAATGAGCATTGGGTCATCAGGAAAGAAATGAACAGCAAGGCCAAAGAGACTCGGCAATTCTGGGTTAAGTAACATTACGGCAAGTATAGTAAAATGATGTTGCAGGAAGTAATAGCAAGGTTAAGAATAAAACACGGAGAATGACATGAAGGAGGGGAAGCCCACAATCAGGCAAAGCCCAGCAAGCCATAAAGGATGATAAATTAGGAACACAACCTACGCTATAAAAAGTCAGGAACAAACGGCAAAATAGGCAGACGTACCCTCAGACAACAGCAAATGCATGAGCAGCAGGCAGATTTTGGATGAACATAGAAGTAAGGCACACGCAAGGCCTAAATACCACCAGTCTGTACCCAGCTAATACAAGAAGTGGTGGCCTATAGGTCAGAGGTAAGAGGGAATGGTCTAACGGTGGGGAAGGGGAAAACCTATTTTTGTATTTCCTACTCAAGCTCTTTGGAGGGCAGTGTCTTGCTGGGATGACATACTACCCAAGAGAAGCAAAGCTGAGTTGGAACCATTAGGTGCATGCCATAAGGGACGGAGAGAAAGAGAGTACTCACACCGTGATAGGTAAAGAATTCCTCAACAAGTAAACAAACAAAATAGTCTTCTTTGTCTGGTGATGTGGAGTAGCGCGGCCAGCACAAGTAAGTGGCGCTGGCTGGGCGACTAACTGATCAATAATGGTTGGCAATGATGCTTACACCAGACAAAGACGAATAAGGGCTAAAATGGTAAAAGCCAGTCGCGGCAGGCATTATATAAGGAACTCCTACTGTGCACAGACAAAGAAGGGGGGGGACTACCACAATAAGCTCAAAAGAGAGAACCACAACGACTAAGTAAAGAAAAAGAAAGAAAGAATCGAAGAGAAAAGGAAAAAAAAAGAAAAGAAAAGAGAGAATAGCATAGCAGGCATACACCGAATAGGATGATTTCCCCCTCTCTCTCTCACTCTCAAACCATGCTCTTTGCCAATGGCAAGAAACTCCTCCGGGCACAAGTCATTCAGGCCCATTTCCTCAAAGCAATTAATTTCTTCGCGTAGAGATTACCCGCATTGAGGAAGTGGCTTCCCTCTTGACTTAGACCCCGCAATATAACTCTGTACGGCAGATTGATATTTCTCTGTGATTCAATAAGCTTATTAACACCTGTTCTGTATTCATTTGTATCGCTATCTTGTAAAACATGTGTTTCTTTTAATGACCCACTATTTATTTTGTCTAAGGGGTGAATAATTCTCTGTTATTATCTTCGTTATATCTGCCTGTCGTAATTGTCATAACAGCTATGCCTGCCAGAGTTATACGATTAAAGCCTAGGCTAAAATGGGCATAGTTTGCACACAAGCCAGACCAAGATGGGTTACAATTGAACCGGTCCCAACTACCTGACCCAGAACACCTTGAGCCTAGCACGGCAAGAAGCAGTGTAGCCCAATATCGCACAAAAGGCCCGCCACACAAGGTTACTGTAATTAAGTAAAAGAAAAGCTTACAGCAGGCCCAAAAGAGGTCCAGCAAGTATTGATTAAATAACACCACGGTAGGAACAACAAAATGGCATGGCAAGAATTCTAGCAAATCCACAGAAGAAACAAGGAATGTTTAAGAAAAGAAAAACCCACAATCAAGCAAGGCCCAACCTTTGTAGGAAGCAAGCCATAAAGAATAAGGGCTCAGAAATCAGTTCACGTCACAAGAAGCCAAGAATGAGCGACAAAACACACAGGCGAGCATCTAGGCCATGGCAAACACATGAGTAGCAGACAAGCTTTGGACACACACAAAAGTAAAGCATACATAAGACTCAGGCACCACTAACCTGTACCCAGCCAATACAAGAGTGGTGGGCCATGGGTCAAGGGTAAGAGAGGATATGGTCTGGCTGTAGGGAGAAGGGGGAAGCCTATTCTAGGGTTCCCGTTCAAAGTCTTTTGGAGAAATGTCCAACTGGGATGACATACTACCCAAAAGAGGGAGGGTGAGTTGGAACCAGTAGGTGCATGCCGTGAGAGATAGTGAGAGAAAGAATGCCCGCCTTATTGCGAATAAGAATGTCATGGTGAACGAGCAAACAAAGTAGAATTTTTTGTTTAGTAATGGGGTATGGCACGGCTATCACAGATAAATGGTGATGGCCGAGCAGCTGACAAACCAATAAGTGGTCTGGAAGTACACCCACACTCAGACAAAAGTGTTCAAAGGGTAAAACAGTAAAAACCAGTCATGGTAGGCAGTATATAAGGAGCCTTTGTGCACAGTAAACATCATCAACATAATCATCACAATCACAACAATAACAAGAACACAGAAGTAAAAAGAAAAGAAATGAGTAGAAAACAGAGTAGCAAACTTAGGAAAAGAAAGCTAAAGAGAAAAACAAAGAGAATAGGCAAGAGTTAGATGACAGGTATGCACCATTAGGCTAATCCCTTCCCTCCTTCTAAAAGTCTACCCTCTGTTAAGGACTAAGGATTAAGGATTTTCTTTTGGGCATAAGCCATTCAGGCCCATTCTCTCAAAGTAGGTAATTTCTACAGCAGGACCCTCCTGCGAGGTTATCTACATTGAGGAAGTGGTTCCCTCCTTAGTCTTAGTTCTGTAATGCAACTAAGAACGGCAGACTAACCATTTCTTCTTTGATTTTACTATTTATACATCAGTATTATTTCTCTTTTATCTTTGCCATTTCGCTTTTTACATTGTGTTTCCGGTTGTTGTGCTATTCTTTTTCTTTATCTTAATCGAGTATCTTTAGTTTATTTTGGCTAACAGCAAGCGCGTCTCCTTTACTATTGTTATATTATATTTGTCTGTCGTAACACTTTTGTGACAGTTTCATCTACCACCGGCATGTGACCAAAGTTCTTTAACAAAGGGGCCTTAGTTTGTGCACAAGCCAGTTTGAGGTGAGTTACAATCGGACTGATCCCGACTCTCCAACCTAGAACCTTTGGGCCTTAGTATGGCAAGAGGCAACCTGACCCACAAATCTCAAAAAGGCCTACCACATTTAAATTGGCAACTTCACTGGAGAGTTGGCAAAAAAGACAAGAAAAGTAAATAGAAGCCCTCGCAAGCTATGCCCATTAGGCAAAACATGAGTACTGTGCCCTTACAGGCAGAGTCAAGACCAACAACTCCCCACTAGCACTAGCCCAACCAGGCAGACAATGCCAATGGAGCGGGGGCTGAACCTCAGCAACAACAAAAGATCCCACGGACAATGCCAACGCTTTTGTGAAATGTTGCAATCACTACAACACTCGTAGCAACAGATGATGGAAGAAATCTGCCAACTGAAGGCGGACAAGACGAAGGAAAAAGGAAGCCAACATGACTCAGAGCATGCGGCAGACAAAGAAGAGACACCAATCAGAGGTGCTCACAGAACACAGAATAGCGTTTCATCACTATAGCAGAAGTAGCAGCTCTCTTAGAGTTGGAGAGGGCCAAAGTGTCTAAAGAAAGGTTTTAACTGAGAACACTTAGCAAGCCATACCCTGAGAGGTATGAACCGCGAGTTTTTTGCACAATACGATGGCAGAAAAGGAAGTATAGTCGAGCATGTGAGCAAGTTCATTGATACATTTGGCCCTTATCCTGCAGACTAAGACCTGTCTTCAAGAATTTTCCAAATCGTTATATGACCGTGTGTACACCTAGTACATCAGTATGAAACCAGGGTCAATCCTAACGTGGGATAACATGGTGGACGTATTTTGTACTAAGTACTTCCATGGAGAAGAAATAGTAACACTTGTGACTTTGCAAGCAACCAAGCAAAGAAGTGGTGAAGATTTGATGAAATACATCAAAAGGTTCTGAGACATAGCACTTGATTGCTATGATCATTGTGAAGAAAAGACATTGGTAGAAATGTGTATGACAAACATGATTAGGGAGTACAGAGCTGTCTTTGAGAATCTGGAAATTTCCTAGTTCACACAATTGTTACAAAAAGCCAAGAAGACTGCTCGATCAGTAAAGTCAAGTTTCGACAAAAGGAACGCTTCACAAACTATGGCAGTATCCATCGGCGAAAGGAAGAGGAAAACTGACGGAAGGGAGTATGACACCATTCCTCCGATACCATGTACCCCGAAAGAGCTAGACGTGAACCTAGATAAATGAATAGCATACGAAGTCTTTAAGCCTAATCAAGTTTCCAGAGAGCCCATAGAAAAAGAGTAGAGGGATCTACACTTCTACCGCTTGCACAATTATGCATAACATCCTACCGCAGAATGTTGGGCACTCCGCAGACTAGTGCACCAAAGGATCAAAAAAGGGACTCTAAAGCTATTCTAGCTAGAAGTTCAAAGAAACCCATTCCTAAACCATAAAGGGAAGGGTGTAGCAACAATTGTCATTTGCACAGATCCAGGGGAGGACGACGAAGAAAGTCCAGCCTTGCCTGTCGCAGTGATTACCACATTGCTGAAAAGTTCCAAGTTCAAGAATTTATTTGACCAGTTAGGTCTTACGATAAATGAACAAAGAATAACTATAGAAGCCCTGGTAAGTATTGCCTCTGAGGTAGGAATAGAATGTTTAACCACAGAAGTCACGAATGACAGAGCCCACTTGTAGGAGGCAAGTGAAATCACTTTCAGTGACGAAGATATGGAGATAGGGTACTCCGATCATAGGAGGCCCCTTTACTTAGCAACATCTATAAATCAGATCCCCATCAAGAGAGCTTTGATAGATACAAGTGCCTTTGTGAATCTCATCCCACTGATCACCTTGCAAGCAGCAGGAATTTCAGAAAGAAAAATTTAGGGATGCCCAATGGAAGTAACAAGATTTAGGGGAAAAGGTGAATACACCGCAGGCCACATTCAGCTGTGGTTGAAGGTGAGACCAATAGCCTCTTTGACCCGCTTCCATATGGTGAAAACAGAGGTCTCATACCACATGCTATTAGGGAGACTATGGTTGCATAAGCACCGACTGGTCCCATCCACTTATCATCAGTGCGTGAAAGGAAGGTTGAATGGCAGAATGATGCGAATAGCAGCAAACCTATCGCCCTTCGAACAAGCAGAGGCTTATCTAGTGGAAACTATGTTTTGCGAAAAATGGGCACCAGCAGAGAAGAGCTCAGTATCAAAACCACAAGTCACCTTTATGCCTAGGTGAGAAGACATCCAAGATGACCTAGAGCTCAATCTGAGGAAACTACTGTCGTAGAAGAAGAAAAGGAAAGAAGCGCCCACTTTGGAGTCAGACAACATACCGCAATGTGTCAAGGTTTGGGGTCTTAATGGCAGGATCGTTTATAATTTATTAAGGTGTGCGGGGCCCACATGCGATGTGCAATCAGGCCCTAAGCAAGAATGGCAACAGAAAATGATACGGAGGAAAAGGAGGGAGTTACAGCAAAAAATGATGTACAAGTTACAGCAAAAGAAATATTGGAAGAAATTGACTTAAGAACTAATCCACAGGAATCAAGACCTATCTCAGTTAGTTCAAAACTGTCTGAGAAAGAGAAGTCAAAATTGATATTATTGTTGAAAGAATTTAAAGATGTTATCACATGGGATTATAGAGAAATGCTCGGATTGGATCCCGGGCTAGTGGTGCACACGTTGAATGTGGACCCTAAGGCCAAGTTAGTGGCTCAGCCTGTCAAAGTGTTTCACACTAAAATAGAGGAGCAAATAGTAAAGAAGTTGTAGAAATTGCTGGTTGCAGGTTTCATCAAGCCCATATAGCATCAATGTTGGTTGTCCAACATCGTGCTAGAAAAGAAAAAGAATGGACAGATAAGGTATTGTGTAGATTTTAGAAATCTCAACAGAGCTTGCCCAAAAGATGAATTCCCGCTGTCAAACATAGACTTGTTTATAGACTCTGCAGCAGGAAACGCCATGTTTTCTTTCATGGGTGGGTTTAGCAGGTACAATCAGATCAAAATGGCACCAAAGGATGTGGAGTAAACTGCTTTCAGAACACCCATAGGCAATTTTTACTACACTGATGCCTTTTAGGATGAAAAACACTAGCATAACTTACCAACGTACCATGACGGCCATATTTTACAACATGATGCACCGTGATTTGGAAGACTATATGGATGACATAGTTGTGAAGTCAAAAAGGCGAGAAGATCATGGCCAAATATTAAGGAAAGCATTTGAAAGGTGTAGGGCTTTCAAATTAAGAATGAATCCCCTCAAGTGTACATTCAGGGTATCTTCTGGGAAATTTTTGGGTTTCTTGGTTCATAGCAGAGGAACAGATGTAGACCCAGCCAAGGTCACAATCATAGCAAACCATGAAGCCGCCTGCCACGGTGAAAGAGGTGAAGAGTTTCTTAGTGAAATTTTCATTCATTTGGGGATTTATCCCCGATTTAGCATCAATCACTTCGACCTTCACCAGATTACTCAAGAAGGGGCAAAGCTTTGAGTGAAAGGAAGCACAGCAGGTAGCCTTTAAAAGGTTACAGCAGATCATGATGAAGCTTCCTACAATACAGGCCCCAATCCATAAAAAGCCATTACTACTTTACTTAGCCGCCAACTTGTATGCCATAGGCGCATTAATTGCCCAAGAGGATGGAAGTGGCATGGAACAACCAGTTTACTAAATCAGTCGTGCCTTAAAAGATGCGGAGACTCACTACCTAAGAGCAGAAAGAGCATGCTTGGCAATTGTATATGCTTCACAGAGGCTACGCCATTACTTCCTAGCGTACGAGGTATGACTGATGACTATGCTCACGTAATCAAAGTTTTGTTGTAGCAACCAATTCTTTCTAGAAGGATATCCCAGTGGCTGTTACAGCTGTTACAGTATGATTCGAGGGCAGGAATGCCCAAAGCAGTGAAGAGCCAAGCTATAGCAAACTTGTTGGCACAATTCCCAAGAGAAGAGGAATTCCAGCTGGATGATAAGGTTCCAAGGGAGATAGCCATGGCAGAAGAAGTCAGAGAGTAGTGGGTAATAAAGTTTGATGGATCCTTGACCGCCCAATCTGGAGGTGTGGGAATATTTTTGTATCATAAAGAGGACGAGGGTGTAGCACTCTCATTCAAATTGGAATTCTCCTACTCAAACAATACCGCAAAATATGAGACTTATCTCACTAGGCTAGCCACAACCCTAGAAATGAGGATTAAGCATTTAAAAGTAATGGTTGATTTGAACCTAGTAGTCTACCAGACCAAAGAGAGCTTCTCTTTGAAGGAACCCAGCATGGCCCTGTATAGAATGACGGCTCAAAACATGGAGGAAAAGTTTTTGACATTTAAGATAGAGCACTCTCTAAGGAGTGAAAATCAGTATGCGAATACGTTGGCCGCTTCAAGATCTCAAATAGTGTTTGAGGGAAGCAGCACTAAGATTGAAGTCAACAAACGGAGGGAGTCCATTGTTGAGATGCTGAAGGAAAGGTTCCGAAAGGAACAATGTGAAGAAAATTAGAGGATTCCTATAAAAGAAGCTTTGATGAGAGAAGGAGACATGGCAAAATTGAAGGCGTTAAAAGACTACGCCTTGGTAAAAGGAGAATTATATCGTAGAATTCCAGGCGGAGTCTTGTCAAGATGTGTGGGGCAAGAGGAAGCCCAAAGAAAGTTGAAAGAAGTGCATGACAAGACTTGCGGGTTCTGTGGAGAAGTCAACCTTTACCGCAGACTTTAAAGGGCAAGTTTCTACTAGCCAAGCATAGGAAAGGATGCAAACCAAGTCCAAACCTAAAACGAGGCCTATCAGCTTACGGCAAATAGAAAGGAAAGTTATGTTGTATTCATCAGTGAAGATTGAAGGAGCCCATTCGTGCAATACTTGACAGAAGGTATTCTACCACAAAAGCACAGTGAAAAATACAAGCTCAAGAAGTTAGCAACACGTTACCTTTTGCATGACAAAGTTCTTTCCAAAAAATGGTATGATGGAGACCCATTGCGATGTTTGAGTCAAGAGGAAGCGAGTGAGATGATAAGAGAAGTACACGCAGAAGAGTGTGGGGAGCACCAAGGGAAGAAAATGTTATATAGATGCCTACTACAAATGGGTTATTATTGGCCCACCATGAAGAGGGATATAACAGAATTTATGAAAAAGTGCCATAATTTCCAAGTACAAGCTAACCTGATTCACACTTACCTCTAGAACTTACACTGCATGGTCACCCCATGGCCCTTCCACACTTGGGGGCTTGATTTAGTGGGGCCGGTTCATCCACCATCACGTGGGTACATATGGATCTTAGTGGCGACGAAGTATTTTACTAAGTAGGCAGAGGCAATACCACTCCGTAAAGCCACAGGTGGAGCAGTGGCAAATTTCATCAAGAAGAACATAATTGTCAGGTTTGGAGTACCCCATAGGATCATCAGCGACAATGGCATGCCCTTTGTTAACAGTGATGTAAGAAAGATGCTAGAGTTCTACCAGGTCAAACACCACAGGTCATCGCCCTATTACCCCCAAGGGAACGAATAAGCAGAGGCGACAAACATGACCTTCATAAAGATTATCAGCAAGATGAGCCAGAAATATACTAGAGGATGGGCAATGCACCTGCCAGACACCTTTTGGACTTACAGAAACTCACTAAAGTCAGCCATAGGGTTCTCACCCTTTTCCTTAGTCTACGGAATAGAGGTGATAAGCCTCACAGAAGTAATGACTCCCTCTCTAAGAGTCATGCAAATGCGGAAGAAGAAGAAGGAAAAAGAAGTCTTCACGGCAAAAAGTTGCGAAGACATAAAGGGGCTTGACGAAAAAAAGGAAGAGGCTCAAGAGCGTAGCCGCAAATACAGACAAAAGATGGCTAAAGCTTATGGTAAGATGACTATAGAAAGAGTGTTTGAGGAAGAGCAACTTGTACTAAAAGCAGCGGATCACGTCAGGCGAGGTATGACAAGACCATCTAAGTTCTCACTAAAATGGGACGGACCCCTTGTGATAAGAGAAGCACATGCAAGTGGGTATTATCGTTTAGCCCAGATGGATGGCAAAGATGTAATGGATCCCATCAACAGCAAGTGGCTAAAACAATACTATGCTTAAAAGAAAATCATGTAATTTTCCCTTTTGTTTAAGTAATTCCATGTCTCCTTTCCTTTCCTTCAAGTGACTATGTCACAAGGCAATATTGTAACATGCTTTTATATAGAATGTAATGAAGAACTACGAAGTTTTAGCAAGCATATTGTATCATAGTCATAGTGATAGCAAAAGCAATAGCAAGTGTAGTATCATAAGTTTACAAACCTAAACCATAGCAATCATGTAAGACTTTCCAAATAAGTATTGTAGAAAACATAAAGTGTACTAGATAGGGAAATAAGGGAAAGGAAATAAAGGGGAAAACTACATAACATCAACGAAATTCAAAAATAAAAGTCCGATCTCCAAAGCAACTGGACACACCAACGCTAGAAACAAGGCGCTCACGACGTCCCTTCAAGTCCGCCACCTTTTTCCTCAAAGCCTCAATGCATGTATCAATGGCGCCAGCAACAGGCTGAACCTTCTTCATGAAAAAGGCTAAGGCAATCTCACGCTGATGGTCCAACATAAACTCTACAACAAAGTCCACATTGACCAACTTTTGTACCACAGCCCTCGACTATAAGATCCTTTCGACAGAAACAGTATTGATGAAGTTGTGCTCAATGTCATTCATCACGCTCCCCCCCAAAACTTTAGGAAGTGCTCCCTCGAAGAGCGGCCAAGAAGGAATCCTCGCATAAAGTCTCCACGGCTCCTATATACTGCCTCCAAGTGAGAAGCACACTTCCCAGGAACTTTAAAGCCATGGAAGTCAACATATGGAGGTCCAGCACCCTAGAAGTTTGCAAGATCAAGATCATTAACCTCGGGCTGATCAAAGCAAGTGAAGAAGGCCGTAACCTTGCTCACAGGATCTGGAATTGTGACAGAACTGCTGTCCACCTTAAACTGGGAGGGGACAGTAGGGTCCAAACCTAAAAGAAAACATGAATTGTGAAATAAGGAATCCATGAAGTGAAGAGAGCGAATTTATAACAAAGACAAGGAAAAGGATGGAGGAAAGAAAACATACCAAGACCCGCAATAATGGGGGCTGTAGGAGTAGCAGAAACTAATACTGTAGGTATGGCAGAAACTAGCACTATGGGAGCAGCAGAAACTGGTACAATAGGTATGGCAGAAACTGGCATTATGGAAGTAGCAAAAACTGGTACTGCAGGTATGGCAAAAACTGGCACTGTAGGAGCAGTAGAAACTGGTACTGTAGGTATGGCAAAAACTAATGCTAAAGATATGACAGAAACAGGTGCTGCGGATGCAGCAGGGGAAGGGGTTATAAGTATCTCTATGTCTGCTACAATCTCAGACTCCTCGGGAATCTTTGTGAATTAGAAGAATGAATATGCAAGAATAAATGGAGATTGCATCAAGAAGTCACTCAGATACATATAAAAAGAAAAATGAAGAAGATGGCAACGATGAAGGAACTTAACAAATATGAGAGATATGTACCTATAGTCTCGACCTCATGCTAATCACCCTTCTCCTCATTAGAATCAGAGATCCTCTTCTTCATGGTAGGCTCATCATCAGAATCCTTAAGAACCTCCTTAGATCCCTCATCAGAAGACAATTCTACATCAAGCTCATGAGTGGAAGAGTTAGGGATGGACAAAGGAGCAACCACCAGAAAGGAGCCATCCTTCAAGGCCTGAGACAAAGCCATGAAAGGATCGCTTGTCAAGATGACAAGAAGCGTAGCAAGAAACTCAATCTCAGGCTGGGGAGCAATCGGAGGAGTAACTCCTTTTTGGGGAGTGGGGGTCTTGGTAGGAATAGGGGTAGGCTCAGTAACCCTCTTAGTATGGGCACCCTCATCTATAGGTACCAGCTCGGTGGAAGAGATAGAAGTCTCAGCAAGAGTTCCCTGTGCAACAACAGGAGCAGCAGGAGCCATGGCCTTAACCACCACATCGGCCCTATCAAAAAAGCCCTTCATAGGTGTGCCCATAGCACACCTCAGTCGTAGGGTGATAGATAGAGATGGGCTCAAACTTGGCTTGAAAAACACGATACACAAAAGAAAATAAGGGAGAGGAGAACACATGATAAGTGGCGATACAAATGCACATATATATATATGAAGAGAAAAGAGAGAGAAACATGGCACAGGATAATGACACATGACAATGGGAGACACATGCAAAACAGGAGGAGAGAAAGACATAACTCCGCCTTAGGCTTATCAAGCAGTATAGGGTAAGTGGGAAATGTGTCCTTGTGCTTAGACTGCAAAAGAAAAGACAAGACCATAGGAAGAAAATAAGGCAACAAGTATATGGGGTTAACCGCAAGAAAGCCTTACAAGAAAAAACATAAAGGAGAAGTAAAATTAAAGATAACATACTCTCTTCTCAGTGGTGGCAGACATAGGAGGAAGAGATGTCTTTATCTTACTGCCTCAGGTCCTACTAGAAGAAGGAGCATCAATGGAAGGCCGCAGGGCAATGGGTCTAGACTTGCCTGCAGTAGGGCACCTGCTGGAACAGGTACGAGCAGAAGGAGGAGGAGAACCCTCCAAGACTATGTTACCTATAAGAGGAAGGCCACCCTCGAAAGGTACAATGTCTAAACAAGTCTCGGAGGAGTCATCACCCTTCTTGGCAGACTTAGGCTTGACGGACTGAGGCTTAGAATTCTTCTTCATGGACACAGGGAAGTTTGTCACCTTCACTCTCTTTTCCCAACCCGTGGGGTAATCACCAGTATACCAGAACCACCCCTCTCTTTCTCAACCCACTCAAATATAGCAGACTGACTCTGCTTTCTAGCATATGCCACCACAAACTTGGTGGAAATGAGCAACCGAGGGTTAGGAGAAATGACTGCATGAAGGCCATCAAGAGGAATGAGAGAGAACCCACGACTACCCAACAACTTTCTCTCAAAAGAAGTCATCATAGCCTACCAATACCTGTGCATAGCGGCAATACAAATACCCTCCCTTTATGAGCCTCGGATGGTGACTACAGTGAAACGCCGAAACTCAAAGGCAGTGTGCCACAAGAATGGCCAAACAAAGGTAGAAGACTTTATAATGGCAGAAAAGTCATTAGGAATATCCTGATCCAGCCCAAACTGACTCCTCACCCTATCAGTAGAAAAATGTATAAACCGGACTCCCTCATCAGCCAAATAAGGCAACCACCCAGCATTGGTGGCTACCAAGTAGGTGATACCCCTCTCATCAAAACCAGTCAATGGAGTAGTGGTCCTAGCAGTATCAATAAAAGGACCCATGACAGAATCAGCACATATAAAATCTGTACCAAACTATATACTCTCTAACAAAACCCAACTCCCTTATCAAAAAACTCAATGGCAGGATGTCCAAGCGGCTTCAATCCAACCCAACAGAAAGCCGATGGAAAATCCAATGCAAAACGACCACATAAATCAATAATAACTCTAGGGCACGACTGGTATCTCTCCTTGGCAAAGTGAACAGGCCTACACTTTGCCAAGTACCTAACACAATGCTCATACAACAAATGCTGCAAAATGGTACTATAAACAGAAGAAGTAATTATATGGCAGGAACCCACCTGCTCCTCATCACTCCATAGAATATCTAATTGAACATATAAATGACCCAAAAACATGGGTGCCAGCGGCAGACTCACCCTAGCAGATATCTTAATGGCTAACTGAAAATACAAAGGGTTCACAACATAATAAGGGTGGGAACCAAAGATGAACTTACAAAGCCAAAACGTGATGAAGGTCGCACGGCGAGTAGCGACGGAAGCCTTGGAGAAGGACCTAACCCAATGTGATAATTTTGCGTTACCACTCGTCCCCTTCTTTAACTTGGCCTCTACGGCTTCTTCCTCTAGAGAAAGCTCTAAGGCACCGGGCTCGACATCACCAAGGATAGGCAGAAGCAACTAGTTTGCCACATCCTCTAAGGTCACAGTGATCTCACCACAAGAAAGAAAGAAGGTGTGGGTCGCAGTGCACCACAGGCAAACCAAATGACAAAAGTTGAACAAGTCCCTGTAATTGGACAAGCAACGCGATGAAACAATGGCCTTTAGCACACTGGCCAACTGTAGCTCCTCCATAAAACCCTTATTGGAAAATTCGGTGTCCACCCATTCCTTCCAACCCAAAGTGGGACCCTACCCAAACTGGAAAAGGATGGGCACGGGGAGTGCAAGACCTTGGTGGATAACAAGATCGGGGATTGAAGAAGCTAACAGAGCCTAAGAAATCTCTGTATTGCGGCTGCAAAGGGAAAGCCACATATGACCAGACAACAGCGGTGTGTAATTGCTGGGAACTTCAGGGAAATGGGCATGGGTGTCATACCATGGGTATATGAGGGGAGCGCACTCACTATCGGGATCACGCTATACTTCTTCCTTATCGAAACAGTCAAATTCGAAGTGAGGAGACCTTTCGTCGACGTCTTACGTGGCAGGATCATTGGAGGCAATCTTTTTCCCTTTTCGACGAGAAGAACCTTGGCCTTTCACTGGCATCATGACCAAATGTTTGATTAGAGTAGATGGGTGAGAGTGTTTGAGGGAGAAGATGCGATGAAGAAAGTAAAGGGAGTAAGTGTTTTGTGTCAAAAATATGAAGGGAATCTCTTTAAGTATCGACGTCATTAACGCTGACACGAAAGGATGCGATGGGTCACCCATCGGATAAGGCATGGCATTAATGAAGTGGAAGCTGTGTTTCAAAATAACTGCTAAACTGAAAAATTCGAAAAGACAGCACTGTTCATAGCAAGAAGGAAAAATAATAAGGTGTGGCCCACTGTTCAATAAAAGCCTGCAAAGAAAAAGAAAAGAAGAAGGAAAGGCAAAGAAAAGAAGAGTCTTTTATTCGTATATGAACCGCAGGAGCACTTCTTATGCTCAGAGGGCTAAATGTTGATGGGCATTTTTGACAAAAAAAAAAGCCCAATAGCAAGAAGAAGCCCAACAATATGGGTAGAAAAGAGTTAGTAAATTGAAGGATAAAAGCCGTTATGTCCGAATGACATGAATAATGGGTTATAGGCCTAGAAAATAATAAATAGGCCTCAAAAGAAGCAAGCGAGCCTAAAAAAGCCCAGAGGAAGAAGCAATAAACTCATGGGCATTATGAGAAATAGAAAGCAGGAATAGGCCAAAGAGGCCCGAAGCAAATGAATTAAGTAAAGGGGTAATGGCCAGCCCATAAACCCCCAAAGGAAAAGGAAAAGGAAAAGAAAAAGGAAGTGGAAACTTAGGTCAAGGAAGTCCCAAAAGAGTTAGCAAAAGCCCATGAGAATGCGGAATTAGAATGGGTTAAGGATGCTCAAGGAGAAAGAAATGGGCCAAGGAAGCCCGTAAGCAATAAAATTGGGTCAAGAAGGCCCGAAATAGAATGAATACAGACCCAATGACAATATGGGGTCACTGTAATAAAGTAAAAGAAAAGCATACAGTAAGCCCATAAGAGGTTCGACAAGCATGGATTAAATAACACCGTGACAGGAATAACAGAATGACATGGCAGGAATGCTAGCAAATCCACAGAAGAAACAAGGAATGGGTAAGAAGAGAAAAGCCCACAATCAAGTAGGTCCAACCCTCATAGGAAACAAGCCATAAAGAATGAGGGCTTAGAAAACAGTTCATGCCACAATGTTAGGAACCTAGAGATTCTTAATGGAGATGGGTATGAATTGTAGGGGGTTGATGCGAATTGTAGAGAAATTAACTTAATTCGAGGTAGTCACCCTCCATAGAGAAAAAGAGAGATTAAGAGAGAGAAAGAGCGAGAGATGCACTAATGCACTAAAAAGTTGGTTTATTCTTCAATTGATGTCTCATATTGGATTACAATCATGTATTTATAGGAGACTAACTATAATCTTATTGGCCCACATGGCCTCATCCTATTGGTTCTATTATTCTTCATGTGTATTAATAATTTCAACACGTGCTAAATGTGATGAACATGCTTGGAATTCTAACTAACTAACTAAATCTCAATACAACAATTATTATCTATATGCATATAGCATTCCTAACATGTGATACCAAATGTTAGGAACCTAGAGGTTCCTAATGGGGATGGGTATGAATTGTAGGAGGGTTGATGGGAATTGTAGGAAAAATGACTTAATTCGAGGTAGTCACCCTCCATAGAGAAAAAGAGATTAAGAGAGAGAGAGAGAGAGATGCACTAATACACTAAAAAGTTGGTTTATTCTTCAATTGATGTCTCAGACTACCTCGAATTAAGTCAATTTCTCTACAATTCCCGTCAACCCCCTACAATTCATACCCATCTCCATTAGGAACCTCTCTAGGTTCCTAACATTTGGTATCAGAGCCGTCGATCTCGAGACAAGTGAATATGATCGACAAGAAATCTTAAAGGACTTACAAAAAATGGTGAATGAATTTTCAGAGAATGTCAAGGCCATGGTTGAGTCTAACATGGCCATGAAAGAAGAATTCTTAAGATTGCAAGAGGATCTTGAGAACATGACGGAAGAGGAATTGCAATGTCTTGACGGAAGAGGAATTGCAATGTCTTGACGGAAGAACCATTGAAGGCTCAAGAATTCGAGCAAAATTTTAAGATCTACAATGGAGAAACCTTCATGTGCACGGGACCGCTTGTCAAAGAGAAATGCATGAATATGGTGATCAAAATTTCACAACGGTATTGGTCTATTGGAAGATCTCATTTGATGAAGATGCTATTTCACAACAACACCTTGTGGGCAAGGTGTTTTTAAAGAGAGGGAAATGTTAGGAATGCTATATGCATATAGATAATAATTGTTGTATTGAGATTTAGTTAGTTAGTTAGTTAGTTAGAATTCCAAACATGTTCATCACATTTAGCACATGTTGAAATTATTAATGCACATGGTTAATCACATTTAGCATATGTTGGAATTATTAATGCACATGGAGAATAATAGAACCAATAGGATGAGGCCATGTGGGCCAATGAGATTAGAGTTAGTCTCCTACAAATACATGATTGTAATCCAATATGAGACATCAATTGAAGAATAAACCAACTTTTTAGTGCATTAGTGCATCTCTCTCTCTCTCTCTCTCTCTCTCTCTCTCTCTCTCTCTTAATCTCTTTTTCTCTATAGAGGGTGACTACCTTAAATTAAGTCAATTTTCCTATAATTCTCATCAACCCCCCTACAATTCATACCCATCTCCATTAGGAACATCTAAGTTCCTAACACACAAGAAGTCAAGAATGAGCTGCAGAACACACAAGCGAGCATCCAGGCCATGGCAAACACATAAGCGGCAAACAAGCTTTGGACACACATAGAAGAGGAGCACACACAAGGATCAGGCACCACCAATCTGTACCTAGCCAATACAGGAGTGGTGGGCCATAGGACAGGGATAAGAAAGGGTATGGTCTAGTGGTGGGAGAAGGGGGAATCTTATTCTAGAGTTCTCACTCAAACTCTTTTGGGGGAATGTCCTGCTGGCATGACATACTACGTAAAAGAGGGAAGGTGAGCTGGAACCACTAGATGCATGCCATGAGGGATAATGAGAGAGAGAATGTCCTCCTTGTTGCAAATAGGAATGCCACGGTGAACAAGCAAACAAAGTAAAATTCTTTGTCTAATAATGGGGTATAGCACGGCCAGCACAGTTAAGTGGTGGTGGCCAGGCAGCTGACAAATAAGTAAGTGGTCTGGAAGTACACCTACACTCAAACAAAAGTTGTTAAAAGGTAAAACAAAAAAACCAGTCACGATAGGCAGTATATAAAGAGCCTTTACCGTGCACAACCGTGCACAGTAAACATCATCAACACGATCATCACAATCACAACAATAACAAGAACACGGAAGTAAAAAGAAAAGAAAAGAGTAGAAAACAGAGTAGCAAAAGCTTAGGAAAAGAAAGCTAGAAAGAAAAACAAAGAGAGTAGGCAAGAGTTAGATGGCAGGCATGCACCAATAGGCTAATCCCTTCTCTCCCTCTAAAAGTCTACCCTTTTGTTAAGGATTAAAGATTTTCTTTGGGACATAAGCCATTCAGGCGCATTCTCTCAAAATGGGTAATTTCTACAGCAGGACCCTCTTGCGAGGTTATCCACATTAAGGAAGTGGTTCTCGCATTGGTCTTAGTTCCGTAATGCAACTGAGCACGGTAAACTAACTATTTCTTCTTTTATTTTACTGTTTATGTATCAGTATTATTTCTCTTTAATCTTTGTCATTTTGCTTTTTACATTGCATTTCCTGTTGTTGTGATGTTCTTTTTCTTTATCTTAATTAAGTATCTTTAGTATATTTTGGCTAACGGCAAGCGCATCTCCTTTACTATTGTTATATTGTATTTGTCTATTGTAACACTTTTGTAACAGTTTCATCTACCACGGGCATGTTACCAAAGTTCTTCAACAAAGGGGCCTTAGTTTGTGCACAAGCCGGTTTGAGGTGAGTTACAATCGGACCGATTCCGACTCTCCACCCCAAAACCTTTGGGCCTTAGTGTGGCAAGAGGCAGCCCTGTCCACAAATCTCAAAAAGGCCCACCACTAAAATCATACAAAATTATAAATTGAAAAGTATGACTCTTATTTGCTAATTTTGAGAAAAGTTATATAAATTGACATCAGAAGAATAACATTGACAATTTAAATTTTTTTAATATAAGTGAGACCCATCCCCTCTACTCCCCTTATAAATTCCTCCAATTTGGGGAAGTTACAAAACAGGGGCTAGGAGGGATAAGTATAAGTGTATAACATACTCATCCAAATCCCTATCCTTCTCTCTTTAAAAAACAACTAAACAAGGTTCATTAAACCCTATCCCTCTCATTCCTTTTACTTCGATCTCCTTTCTCTTCATCCCACAAAAAGGTTAAAGATAAGTATAAGAATGACAATTTTTGGGATTTTTTGTGTGTTTAACTGTGTCTGTTTCTTCTTTTTTGTTAATAGATGTCATATATATTTGGTATGAAAAAAAAATGAACACATCTCCCAATTCATAAACCAAAAGGAACTTCAAGGTTGTTGATCCTTTTCCTCCTTGCTTCCATCACGTAGATCACATAGAAGTCTATCATATGACTTATATCTTTCCTTCTTGAATAATGTTACGTTTACAATATTTTTATAACAATTTTATAACAAATTTTAAATGGTAAGTTGATATAGATTTTAATATGAGCCCATTACTGTCATAATTTTTTTATCCGCCAGTAACAATTTGTCACTTAAGATTTATTGTGAGATTGTTGTAAAAATATTGTGCATGTAACATTATTCTTTATTCTTTGCCGTACATCGACCATGTAGCACACAAAGTCAAACTTGAACCTAACTCATTTAATATATAACTCATTTATTTATATATATATATATAATTACACAATCAATGGATTTTTAATAAGAATATTTATTATCATCTAACAATAAGTATATTTACTTAAAAATAGCTCACACACAAACTAACACAAACAAAATGAGCAAGGATGTCTAGTTCGAGCTTCAATCGTCTCACACTTTCTTTGTATACTCTCCATATATATCATATATTATCATGAGTTAAATGTTGATACTATTGAAATATGTGGACACGAATGTGTATTGATTGTGTGTATAAAGTGTATATCATAAAATGTTAAATAATAATTTAAGGGTAAAATACTACTTCGATCTCCAAATTTTACCAAAATTTTGTTTTTAGCCCTTGAACTTTAAAAAATTTATTTTTAATTCCTAAACTATATATTGAAAAAATTTTACCTTTTGTCTTTAAATTTTACCAAAATTTTTTTCCTTAAACTAGTGAAAAAAGTTTTTTTTTTTTTTAACTTTGCAAAGAGTTCTTTTATAGGCAAAATTAAGGATGAAAAAATAACTTTTTAAGATTTATGGACAAAGGACAAACTTTAGATAAAATTTAAAAATTAAAATAATATTTTCCTTACAATTTTTAAAGAGATATCTATACATATAACTTTTGTCACAGCTCTAACATCATTAACTATTAGTGTCCGTTTGGTATGATTAATTTTGCCAATTTATTTTATTATTTAGCTTATTTTTGTTACTATTCATGGGCGTTATTGCATATTTTAATACTATTCATGGGTCTCACTGTATTATTGTGGTTGACTTTTTTGTGTTTCTGGGCTGGACTGCCTCCTGCCGCACTAGGCCCGAGTAGTTTGGATAAGAGAGTCAAGACCGGCCCAACTACAACTCACTTTGGTCCGACTTGTGTATAAACTATGCCTCTATTTGCCGAAATTATTGTCACATGTCCACGGCAGGTGAAACGGCCGCAGAAGAAAGTTATGACAGAATGGATGCAACAAAACAATAATGAGCGAGATACATTATTATTAGAAAAACTAAATAAACAATCTTTTAATGAAAGAAGGGAACGAGTTGTAAGAATAATAATAAAGGCTGGAGGAGAAAAATATAACAGTAATCAGTAAAGTCAAAGAAGAATATGACTAGTTTGCCATATTTGGCTTAGTTACGGGGCTGTAGTCAAGGAATGAACTATTTCCTCAAAGTGAGTAACCTTGCAAGAGCATCCTGCCATGAAAATTACATACTTTGAGGGAGCGGACCTGAATAGCTTGTGCCCAAGAGTATTCCTTAGCAGATGCTAGGCTTTAAGAGGGAAAGAATGAGAAAACCCATTGATGCATGCCTGCCATTCTAATCTCCCTTGCTCTTTTTCCTTTTAACTCTCTGTTTCCTTCCCCTATTTTACTATTTTAATTCTCCATAACTCTCCGTTCTTTGTTTTCTCTCTTTTCTTTTAGCGCTCTCTTGTGTAGTGTGATGGTGATCACTCTCGTGGTGATTGCTACCGTTCCCCCCTCATGTACTGTGCATGGCAAAGGCTTTTTATATACTAGCTATCGCGACTCTTTTTTTACCATTTTATCGCTTACCAACCTTTGTCTGGTCTAGTTGTCCTTGCCAACCATCACTGGTCTGTCAGTGCTCCAGCCACCACCACTTACCTGTGCTAGTTGTAACGATCCCCATTACCAGACAAGGAAGATTATTTTGTTTGTTTGCTCACCGTGGCCGTCTCATCTACTACGGTGTGGGTGTTCTCTCTTTCTATCCCTCATGGCATGCACCTAGTGGTTCCAGCTCATCTTTCCTCTTTGGGTAGTATGTCATCCCAGTAGGACATTTCCCCCAAAAGAGCTTGAGCAAGAACCCTAGAATAAGGTTCTCCTTCTCCCCACCGCTAGACCATACCCTCTCTTACCTCTGGCCCATGACCCACCATTCTTGTATTGGCTGAGTACAGGCTGGTAGAATCTAGGTCTTGCGCATGCTCCACTTCTTGTGTACGTCCAAACCTGTCTCCTGCACATGCGTTTACGGTGGTCTAGGGCTAGTCTGTGCGTTCTGCCGCCCACCCTTGACCTCTTATGGCGTGAATCGTTTGGTCATTCATTCTTTATTGGTCTGTTTCTTTCCAAGGGCTGGGCTTTGCTTGGGCTTCTCCTTTTAGTCCATTTCTTGCCTTACCCGTAGTTTTGTTACTGTTCCTGCCACACCATTCTCCTATTCTTGCCATGGTGTTATTGGACCCGTATTTGCTAGGCCTCTTTGGGCCTGCTGCCCAGCCTTCTTTCAATAACTCTGTATGGTAATTCATGTTACATTGTTTTCCCAATCCGTTACATTGCTTGTAAACTCTTTTGTCCCATTTCTTTCTTCTTAGGCATCATTGGCCCATTTGCTTTCCTTGGTCCATTTGCTTTCCTTGGGCATCCTCGGCTCATTTCCTAATTCTGCATTCTCATGGGCACCTTGCTAACTCTTTTGGACTTTTCTGACCTAATTACTTTATCCTTTATCCTTTATCCTTAGAGCTCATGGGCTTTCCCTCAACCTCTTTCTTTCTTTCTTCATTACATCGGGTTTGCTATGACTCATTCTTGTTTTTCTTCATTACATAATGTCCATAGGTTTACTACTTCCTCCTTTGGGCTCCTCTGAGCCTCTTTGCTTATTTTTAAGACCCATTTATTTATTTTATGGGCCTATGTTATTCTTGCTGTTAATAGTTCATTCCTATCAATCTGCTAACTTGCCCATATTATTGGGCTTCTTATTGCTGGTGGGCTTTTAAAAAAAAAATTAGCCTCAACAATATATTACTTTTAATAAAAAATTTTCAATTTTAGCAAAATAAGTGGACCACAACATATCCTTAATATAAAATAAATAAATAAATAAAAAAGTGATGAGTTCTACCTAGAAGTGCTTGTCTACTTGACTTCTGTAAATTTTACACAATCCTGTTAAAAACCTCCAAAGGATGTTAGTTGTTGGTTACATTGTTGTTAGCAGTTGGCAAGACACAGCACAAAGTACCCGCCAAACCCAAAAATGTTTGCAACATCTTCCTCGTCCGTTACAGTCCCAACTCTTGTTGTCCCACACTCCTCAACGGTTCCTCCATTATCAACCTCCAAAACCCCTCACAATTCCTCTAACCCCATAGTAAACCGCCGGCACCTCCTCACCATCTCTATCTCTATCTCTATCTCTATCACCACCCCTTTTACTCAACCCAATTCTCTAGCTCCACCGGTCGCAGATGCCCGTGGCCTCTTCCAGATGCCCCCATTTCGGCTCACCAATAGGTAATTCAACATACCCAGAAAGAAAAAATGTTTGATTTTGTCTAGCTCAAGCTCATTCTATATGTACTTGCTGAGAATATCGTGTGAAAATTGGAAAAATAATAATGGGTTTTCTAGCTTATGGTTTGGTGAGTCGATTTGTTTTCAGATTTAAAAAAATAATAATAATTTAGGCCACATTGGAGTATTGAGGTGGAGTTGGGTAAATAAATGTCTTAGCTTCATTGGGTTTTATGTAGTGTAAATATGCCTTATTAACAGTTGCTTAGGTGCTATAGCTTAAGTTTCGCAATTAAATTCCATCATATGGTTATATGGATCAATACAAACAAAAACAATGTTATCTTTTCCAAGGAAAATTAACTTAGACCATGTGGTTGCATACTGTAGCTTAATTGGCACCTCCCCATGCACAAAGTGTCTGGGGTCTAGGGGGAAATGAGCTACAAGTTATTAGCATATTGTAACTATCTAAAAAAAAAATGCGGTTGCATACCAATTGGTGCATTGGTCAATGTAATTACATGATTGAATTTAATTGGAAAACCTAATAGAAAACAGCTATATAACTCTACACTCACACCACTCCATAATTTTTCACTGATAAGAGTATTTTGACTAATCAACCATTAAATCACGTTATCCCCTTTTACCCTCTATGCTTGCAAAGTATCAAGATGATTAGAGATCAATAACTTTCTTATCATAAAATGTTTAAAGTTTAATTTTTTTTTATCGACTCTAAAATTTATGCACAAAAATTGTGAATCAAGTAGTAAATAACATCTGATTAACTCGAAATTTGGTGTTCATATTAAGAGCAATGAGAATCTGTAATCCAATGGTTGAATAGTTAAAATATTAATCATATAAAAAGTTATGGACGGGTGTAATATTGCAGAGTGTTAAACTAAGTATAATGATTCTAAACCTCTATACCATAGTTTCATAGTTTCCTATATTTTTCTTATCAAGAAAATGATTAATAGTACTGCTGTTATTGTTTCTTTTATTTGTTGGTTATTGCTGTTGTGGGAAGGTATTTTTTGGTGAGGGCTGGGGAGTCTGAGTATGAGAGCTTGGGAATCATTAATACAAATCCAGTTGCAAAGACTTCAATGGATAGTGGGTTGTCAGAGAAAGGGAAGAAGCAGATTGTTCAGACTGCTTTTGAACTTAAGGCAATGGGGGCTTGTGAAAAAGGATGTTGGATTTGGCCTTCTATTACTCAGAGAGCTTACCAGGCAGCAGAGATCATCGCATCAGTTAATGGAGTCAGTCGAAGGTCTGTGAATTTTTTTTTTTCAATTGAATCAATTATTTAGAGTTAAATAGAATGCGGAGCTTTTTTTTCTTTTTCTTTTTTTTTTTTTCTTTTTTTTGGTGAAGAAAAATGAGATTTGGTGGTAGCTGGAATTAAATGGTGCTGGGTATCAAACTATAAACTCAGATGCCCTGTTTAGTTGCTTGGAATGACGTTGGAAAAGAAAGGGATTATATGATCTGTTGTCCAATAACACCGAACCTCTACATGTTAAAATGATCTTTAATCTGCTTATGTATTCACTCTAAACAATGGAAGAGAGTATTTGAACTTCTTGTTTCCTATAATCTAAGTGGAATTTATGATTTTGAAGACGAATCTTGAATGATAATTTGCAATGCAAGTACCTGATTATTCAATTTCATTGTAACCTGTTCTGTCAAAGAGTTAATCTTTTCTATGCTTTCAGTTATATAGTCCCAGAATACAGCTTTCTGGATGCTCGTGGATTGGGAGCTTATGAAGGAAAAAACTTGGAATCCGTTTCAGATGTAGGATTTCTGCATATACTCTTTCTTCGAATTAGTAGTGATATGACTTAATATCTACTTGAAACAGATTTTTTCTTTCCTTTTCTTCTGTAATGCTTCATATTCCCCTATTTACAAATGTCAGTATCCTTATAGTTGCAAAATTGCTTGCTTCAAAACGCTTCAGGTTTATGCATCAGATGGTATTTCTACAACCATCAAACCTCCTCCTATCGATGATGGAACCCCAAATGAGAGTGTTGCAGATGTATTTGTTCGGGTAACACAACTCATGTCAATTCTTGAGACTCAATATTCTGGTGACACAGTTGTTATTGTCTCCCCAGACTCTGATAACTTGACAATCCTTCAAGCTGGTTTGGTTGGACTTGACCTGCGAAGGTAACTAGATAGTCCACAGCTCTTCTTATGGTATCTATAAAGGACCCACTTTTCTTATCAAATTCTTAAACAAAGTAAAAAAACATTAAGTAAGCTATGAATTCTTTTCCCTATCAATTTCAGGCATCGGGATCTTTCTTTTGCCCCCGGTGAAGTCCGATTTGTTGACACCAAAAGCATTCCTACTTACAAGCAGCCTGCATCTGCGGTGTATAAATGTTACAATCCACCAAATTGTAATTAATTTTTTCCTCTTGTTGTAATTAGTGTTTAAGCAGGGGTGATAGATGTGGGAGATTGTCTACATCTTCTCTATTGGTTATCATCATCACGGTAATCTGTACAGTCCTTTCACATTTATACATCAGAAATTCCATAGAATTAATAAATTTAAAATATGAGCTTAATACTTGTTTTGGTGCCCAAGCGATTGAACAAGACAATGAACCAGTTTCTTTTCATAAAGTCATGACTTCAGATGGCCTATTTTAAAGTGTATGTGGAATGACTTAATTATTCTGCAGTGATGAGCCCATGTTTCAATGATCCTTCAGTACATGGGATTTGGTTTGTTCTTCTTTCTTGTCACTGCTCAAGCAAACTTAGAGGCTCAGAAGCTGGCTAATTTGATCTCAATTGTCTGTGGACAATTTTATTCACTTTGTTGTGGCAGCTTGCACTCTTTATCTCTCCTATGAACCTTTTCAGGTACAGCGAAGTCTAGATGTTGTTTCTAGCTTCTCAAACCTTGCACGTTTTATAAACAGATTATCCCATTCATAAATGCTTTTTTATATACTAATGTTACTTACATTTAGTCAAATTATCTCTGGAAAATTATACTCAATTCATTGTGGCAGCTTGTACTCTCTATTGCTCCTCTGAGCCTTATCATGTACAGCCAAGTTTTAGGAATTGTTTCACCAGAAGCTTCTTTTATTTTGAACGTTTCATCTTATTCATAGGAGCTTCTTATATTCTTATTTTACTTATATATTACTTATAATAATAATAATAAATAAATAAACTATTTTTAATCAAATCATGGATTTTTGTGTTTTGCTAGAGTGTGGAATGCTGGTCCTTATTGTTTGGTGTGGTATCTATGGTGGGAGAGAAATAGGAGGATAGTTGATGATAAAGAATTATTCATGGAGAATTTTATATCCGAATTTGTCGAGTTGTTATTTTATTGGATTTCATTCTTTGATGTTCGTAGGCCTCCAATGTTATCTGATTTCATTGATTCTTTGTACTTGTAACATGTTTTAGGAACTTTAGGGAATACATCCAGCATACTTCATAACTTTATCTTGTATGTTTCCTATTTGATTAATGAAATTATTTATTTCCTAAAATTTAATTTTTCAAAATTTCCTGTTTCCGAGTACTAGTGTGTAATTTAAGTCTATACTCCTTTGGATGGCCTCCTTTTTATAATATAGTAAAGGCCATTCTTCTGGTCATAAAGTCAATGCTGGAAAAATCATGGTGCATTTTCATTTTTCGTTATATCTATGCAGTGAACTAGTCACTATAGATGTGTTGCACCAAGTGACTCCTGGGATGAAGTGGGTTGTACTTCTATTTTTCACCTTCAGAGAAAGTGTCTCCTGTGCCTGCTCCATGGAGCAGGCCTATAGATCATTTTCACACCTTCAGGAGGTACCTAGGTTCATTATAACTTGGGTGGGGCATTTTCTTGGAAACCCTTAAGATTCCATTGTCTGTACAATGAACTTGAGGTCATGGTTGGGAAGCATTAGACCGCATGTATTGCAACCTAAGTTTGTTAGGTTCTATACTTACCTTTCACTAACATTGGACAGTACAGTACCTAAGATTCACTGCTTTCACCAAGTCCATAGTTGCTGTACAATTTGAGTGTTGTGTGAATGTGGTGTGGTGGGTGCTCTTTTAATCAGGAAATATCAATCTAGTGCTTTAATAAAGGTGTGATGCTATAAGGTGGAGAACACTTCAGCATATTCACAGATTAGGCAAGTTTTCACTTTTGTCATTTACATTCATGAATATTTCACTTTCAGATTGTCATGTTATGTGCAGTGTCCGTTAACAACAACTTTTTTGATTTTTTTCTAGCGACTTTTTTGTTTTTTTGCAACTTTATGTCATTTTTTCAGCTTTATAAGTACTTTTATGTCTATTTCTTTTATCTATCTCATTTTTTTATTATATAGAACCCACATTAAAGAAACCTTAACAAGCACCACACGGTGCTTGTTAACATTTTCCTTATTTTATTACTTGTTGTTTTGAAGCAGGGGGTATGTTTCAGAATGTGATTCTTCTGCTGCTGCTACCACAGCCAACTGTAGGATGAATTTGTCATTGGTTGTGCAGTTTTCCAGCCTGCAAATTCGCTGTATGTGTGTGGTATTCAAAACATAAAATTTGAAGTCAAAAAGTGATCTATATTCTTTAGCTCATCAAATTCCTTCATGCTTCTGTTTTTCCCATTCACACCCATTGGTTGGCTTGACTAATACTTTCAAACAAAGGAAGCATACGATCAAGAGTTATCTGTGCGATAAAAAAATTGAAGTCTATTAATTTCTCTTTGATTAAAGTCTTTAATTTGCTTGCTCTGAGTAATGTCTGGATTCTTGGTTGCAGCTTCCTAAATGTTTGTGGATTTGAGGCTCAAGAAGACAATGAAGTTGTAATTTGTTTGTAAAATATTACTATTGTTATTTTAGTGCCATGAAATTTTAGGGGTCATAATAAACCTGCCTTTATGAAGCATAATTTCTCTTCTTCACTGCTTATTCTTCCTCTTGCCTAGTGGAGTTCATTTATCTATATCATTGAGTGGTATATATGCATGTCAGTCTTATCATAGACACTGATAAAAAAATAAAAAAAATTCTCTATTGTATGTAGAATAGTATCTTCCCAAGCATCTAGTACCTTGGTATTCATGTTAATTAGTGCTATTGCCTTACCAAATTCCAACAATTGGCAATCCTACCAGCTTATTCAGTTTGATTTTATCTACAAAAGTTACGGAGTATTTTTTTTTTTTTTTGATAGATAACTCAAAAGTTGCTTGTAAGAGAGATTTGAATTCTAGATGTCTTTGTTTAAAGCTCTTAGATGTGTCAACCAGTTGAACTATAAGGCTCTTGGCAATTACTTAGTACTATGTTATTGTTATTTGAATACTAACTTGACACCTTTTTCAGCAGGTTATCTAACCTCTTTGTATAGATTGATATTTGTCCTTGATTAGATCATTCACTGTGTAATCATGATCTCACACATGAACATATCTTGCAATACGTAAACAGTCTGTTTTATTCTTGTCATGAATCTTTCAGGCTTTTGAGCACTGGTTGTGACTGGTTTTTTATGGCTAGGGCTCCTCAAGATGGTTTTCAAAACAACAATCTATGGTCCTTGACATGAAGTTTTTGTCGGAACCAAGCATGGTGTGAAAGCAAAGCATGTGAGCTTGTTAGGTCAAAACTTGATTGACATACTCTGACCCTCCATTTTTGCCTGGGCCCCCAATATATTCCACACAGATAACATGGACATTTTGTAAACAACACTCCTCTATATGAAAGTAGAGTTTTTTTTTAAGAGAGAGAGAGAGAGAGAGAGAGAGAGAGAAGAAAGAAAGTATTGTGTAGAATTTATTCCAAAGTCATCATAAGTACAATTTGAGAGCCGGATATACGGTATTCATATACTGTGCTACTTTTCTTGAAATGCAAAGGGTTCTTTTTTGTAAGAATTGTAGAGGTTTTATGTTCAAGTCTCAAACCCAACATTCATAATATTAATAATCGTAGAGAATATTACTCCAACAAAAAGAACATGAGATTGAAGAACCCTTTACTTCTAGAACATTCGTTCAACCATACATAAGAACATTCGTTCAACCATACATAAGATTTGAAGTAAATATTGCAAATTGGAAAATTTAAAATCAAACAATACACAGGGTTTTTAGCTCTTCTTTATGAAGACTAGATAAACACCTCTGCAGAAAAAGTGTCATAAAGCAAATCTAGTTCCAAGTTCCGACACGTAAGCCATGGATTCTCTTCTCCCGTAGCTATCATCTCCATTGCTTTTAGAACAAAATCTCACTTTATTCGTGGCCATATAACCATGAAAAATAAGTCTATCATTGTGATCTTCAGCGTGATCAAAGTTAGTGGAATATGAAGTATTAGAGCATCCACACCAGCTCGTTTAAAATTTTTTGTTTATTTTACACTAAAAACCTATTTTTTTCTATTTTACATCATCATTTTTACACAACACTCACATCAGTTTATCTATTATACACGTTTTTTTATTAAAATAATATTTTTCCTCATTTTTTTTATTATTTCCCACCTACCCCATTTAATATCTTCCTCACTTTCCAGTCCCACTCACTCCACTCACGAGATTCTAGTCTTCATTTTCTCTAAAACTTTCTCTATTCCAAACCCTTCTCTGAAATTTCGATCCAAGCAGAAGCACGGCGAGAAGAACGCCGATCTAAGCGCAGCGAGAAGCACGGCGATCCAAGCACGCCGAGAAGAACGCCGATCCAAGCATGGCAAGAAGCACGGCAATCCAAACACTGATCTGAAACTCCAATCCAAGCCCGCCGATCCAAGCACGGCGAGAAGAACGCCGATCCAAGCACGGCAAGAAGCACGCCGACCCAAGCACCCCGATCTGAAACTCCGATCCAAGCACGCTGATCCGCCACAAGTGCCAATCCATTCTCTCTGTCTCCGTTGGTGTGCCCGTCTGTGGGTGTGTTTGGTTTCGTGGTATCTCTGGTTGATTTTGTGGTTGATCTTGTTGTTGATTTTTGATTTTTGTGGTTGATTTTTTATTTTGTTTGTGGGAGTGTGTATCAGAGGAAGAAGCAGATCACGAGGAAGTTCGTTTTGCAGTTGGAGAAGAAAGAGAAAAAACGAACGAAATTAGAAATTATTAAAATATTGTATAGACGAGTTACAGTAACCGTGTATATATACACGATTACTGTAGCAAATGGAAATATTTGCATAACTTTACACAGCTTTCCACCCATTGATGTGGGTTAGTTTTTGCCCAAAATATGTAAAATGAGAGAATTTTTGTATTTTAGAAGAGTTTCCATCCACTGATGTGGATGCTTTTAGCAAGTTGTAACTTTTACATGACTTACGACTGAAGTATGGTGCCACGGTGGTATATTGTGATTAGGATTCCTTATAAGTCTTATTAATGTTATGACAGAAACTACTCTTTTTTTCCATCAAAAAAACAAACACAAAAAACCTACGCTTTTTTATTTTTTATGAGCATGACAAAACCTACTCAAATGTAAAAAAATATCTAAAATGGGCTTACTTTAAAATAATAGAAGATCGCATCTAGTGTCATATAAATTTGTTTTTTGTTTTTTTGTAAACTATCATATTCAACATATTAGTTATGGTTGGTTGGCGACATTTTTTTTTTCCCCTCATTCTATTATATTTAAGATCATATACTTTGTTACTTCTTTAATTAAGATATTCTTTTTATTACTTCTGCTAATGTGATTTTTGGTCTTCTTCTACTTTCTTTTTTATTTCCTCTACTTAGATCAACTTACTCTTTTTTAATGATGCATTAGGCACTCTCCTCTAAACTTAAAATCATCAAATTATAAGTAAATTGACTTTTAGTCCTTGAAGTAAGTTGGATTATAGTCCTTCAAAACTCAAAAGTAATAGTTTAATCATTTTATCAGTTGCTCATTATTTTTTATTTTTTGTTTACATGACTAACAAATATGAGGCAACAATCTCTTTTCTTTTTAGTAAAAAGAGATAATATTATAAAGTAGAACAACTAGCCCCCATTAGAAGGAACCGAGCGTTCATACATTATACCAACACGGTCCAAATTAAGAAAAAAATACACATTAGATGGAAGCTCAAAATACATAACAAAATCTTAAGCTTGATTAACATTACGTTGGGCAAGTGCATTAGCACACTTGTTAGCCTCCCTATAATAGTGGAAAATTCTAACTTTGGGAATTCTCCTCAAAGTTTCTCTACAATCAACCACAATAGTAGCATTACAATTGTTAGCATGATCGCACCCATTAAGAAGATCAACAATAATCTTAGCATCAAGTTCAATTTCCACAGCTTGTAAATCAAGAGCAATACAAAAGATAAATTCCATCCCCACCTGCCCATTACTCAGCTGCCACCCTTGAGGTGATACTGATAGCTCTACCAAAACCTCAAACTCAATTCCCCTCATGGTCATGGTCCCTGATTAAATCACCTCCACCAACAAATCTAGGTTGTTCAAGTTAAGGAGGACCCATGGGTGTTTAATGTAATCGTTTTATTTCAATAAGTAAAACGTGGGAAACAAATGCAGCATAAACTATTTACATGGTAAAGGAGTTACACCCACACAAGCAAAACATCTAAACTAAAAAAAAAATAAAAATAATGAATTGTAAATCAATGAATTCCTCTGCATAAGGATTCATTTTGACACAAAAGTGGGCCATATGTACTCTAATGCAAACCACCCATTACAATTTACAACCCCTCGCAGCTTGATAAACCACACATGTACCTTCAACAACAAACCATAAAATCGAATACCGTAAGAGAGAGAATATGATATTAAAATAAGGATTTTGTTAATGTGTAGTCTTAGGGTATACAATAATTAATTATTTTTAAAAATATTTTTTCGGATATTGAAAAAGTATTGACAACTTTTTCAATTTTCAAAAAAATGTTTCAAAAAATGAAGGGTTTAATGACATTGACCAGACCCTTAAAATAACGAATGTCATAGTAGTGTTTAGACATTTGATTTTGAATTTGGATAATTAGTTTGAATAGTTTCAAAAGACCAAATTGTACTCTCTTTTCTCTTTCTTTTTTCATGTTTGAGATAATTAAAAACTTAAAACTTAAAACCTGTTAGTCCAATTTATCGCATTTATAGTTTCATTAAGATACCCTTATATTGTGCACTCCATTAAAAATTAACCTATTTAATTTTTTTTTTTTCAGAAACACTTATTTAGCTTTTTTGTTAATTACTATTTATAGTAGTAAGGTGGTTAATTAAACAAGTCATTAATAAAAATTAAAAAAAATACAGCAAAAAGATAGGAGTAATAGAAAACCCAATGCAAACGGAGTGACATTGACTTGTTAAGACGTGACACATTAAACGAAGAGTAACAAGAAAATGAAGTCCACATACAACACAACTCAACCGCCACCAACTGTTCTATAACTTCTAAAACCGAAACTATAATTATATGTAGCGCAAAGAAAGTACACTTTATAGGTGGCGGTCGCGGGCCAGGATTTGAGCTGAAGATGGGCAAAATTTATGTATAATACGGTCGCTTATATATATTATGTGAATATATAATATTTGAGACTAATTTTAAAAAAATTAAAACTATTCATTTAAATACTAAATGATATTTAATGTAATTATACAAAAAAAAAAAAATAAAAAAGGTGCTTATTTATAATATTATATTTATCTATTGAGATATTTCTCACATGAATGATTTATTTTTAATTTTTTTAGAGCCAAAACTCAAGTTATGAATAAAACTATTAGTAGTTAGATAAATACTGAGTATAATATATTTGAATTTCTATTATTTGTGGACTTATAAAATGTTCAAATTATAATATGGTAGAGACACACTAAAAAATTCAATGCTGGGCATGCTAATGGAGGACTTGAGGTTCCTCAACAGTTCGTTTAGAAGTTGTGCTCCGTTTCAAAACTAAAAAACTAGAGTAGCATTTAATAAATCCAAAAACAAAAAGTAAGCAAGAGTATTTAATAAGTATTAGTTATAATAACGAAGGGTATATTCTGGGCAGGCTAAGGGGCATCACCCCTCATAAGTGAGTTATAGTTCACTCAAATGATAAAATTCTTAATGATTGAATAATAGATTTGAGATTCAATTTTCTCTTATACCAAAAACTAATTAGTATTTTTATTTAATAATAAAGAGCTATTATCGAAGACTCGCCAATAAGTTAAAACTATTTCTCTCAAAACAAGTACAGTAGAATAATATTGAGTTAACGCCGTGAATTAACGTCCCCGTCAACGTTCCGTCCCATTTATAACTATTAAGTCCCTCTTTCTCTCTCTCTCTCTCTCCCTCTCTCACTCACTCACAGTACTCCCCTCATTCCCACACAGTATTGTTTTTGTTTTTTTCACTCTTTCTTTCTCAGTGTACGGAGCTTCGTGCATTCCGAAATCTGAAAAAAAAAAAATTTCCTCCACAAAAAAAAAAATTTTCAATCTCTGCCTTTCGGGTCGTTCATGATCCGACCCGACAGAAACCGCTCTACCGAAGATCCAATCCCGATTTCGCTCCCCCTAAATGCCGATGACCCAATCTCCTCCTTCTTCTTCTTCTTCTTCATCGCTCTAGAGCTTTCCGATTTCGCTTCCTGACTCTCGCTCCAATGGCCATGAGAGGCGTCGATTTCAAATGGTCAGTTCCAAGCTCCAACTTTTTCTGTACATGTGTGTGAGAGCGAGTTTGAGAGTGTGTGAGTGATTGTTTTTGGAAAATTTGAAGTGAAAAATTTGTGGGTTTTTATTTTTTGCAGGTACGATGGGTTTTTCTTGTCGATGCTGGCGACGAGTGTGTATCCTCTAATGGAGCATTGATTGTGTTTTTATTAGTATAGTTTATAGTAGCTTTATAGTCAGTTACTAAGATAATATGGGAAAATGTTATAAAGACTTCAACTTTTTTTCTTTAACATTGATGGGTTATAGAGTGATTGTTGCAATCAATTGGAAGCGGTATCATGCTTGTACATACCCATTGCACATATGGATTGTGGTGGGTTTTTTTTTTTTTTTTTTTTTTTTAATTTTACTGTTTTAAGCAATTTTTCAATTTGTGATGTTATAATAAGAGCTACGGGTTGTTATCTTTATTGGGTTTTTTTTTTTTAGGTTGATTACACTACCGTGTTTGTTTTTCGCCTGTTGATGTTCGTAGATAATGGACTTGCGGCCGGAATGGGATTGTAAGGCCTTTTTCTCCTTCTTTTACTGTTGATTTTGTGGTGAAGATCTTATGTTACAAGTTTAATGGAGGATAAAACATATGGGGTTGGGAAAAAAAATGATTGGTATGGTTGATTTGATAAAGTAAAGATGGGGTTTGTTAAATTAGTGTGTAATTTGGATTGGTTTATTTGCTAAAAGTAGGCAAAAGGGTTTAAAAAGTTGAACATAAAGCTAAATGAGCTTTAGAAACAAGCTAAACCAAATATATGTGTTGCTTGAGAGTGTTTTTAGTGAGGCTGCTTTTTGGGCTCATTGTTGTATTATTTCTGCTTTTAAAGAAGTTTGAACTTATATAGGTTTTCAATTAAGTTGTTTGAGTACCCATGACATGGATTACTCAAATGAAATTGAATGCCGCTTTGTCTGGTCTATTGGCAATATGTGCATTCACTTCAAATCTTTTTGCTTACAGTTTTCCATTTAGAAGAATGTGACTTTGAAGGTTTACTGGCCAGGCCTGGACAATTTTTGCATTTGTTTAATAGTTTTATTGCTATTTTTTTTAAACGTTGTTAATGGTGAAAGTACTTAGATTTGATATGTTTATACAATCTGTATAAATTCAGCATACACGGTTGTTATAATCATCTGAAGACAAGTTCTGCACTTCTGCCTTGTAGGGTTTACAATGATCCTTACTTTAGTTGCAGTTGTCAACATTGTGAGTTTAGTTTTGGGTTATTATTGTGTTCATAAGTTTCAAAATTTAACTGAAGTTTTGATCAATGCTATTTTAATAATCTAGAGTCAGAAGTTACCCTATCATTTCCTTGCATGTCGACTCAGATCTCATCACTTGAATTGTTTTATGTTGTTTTTTAGTTTTCTTTTGGAGTGGCTGTATGGTTGTTATTCTTGTTTCTTTTTTAGCTTTTCGGTGGCACTTCATATAGCTAAACCTCATGTAATATCTTTTCCTTTCCTACGTCAAATTTATGTGCTTTTAGGGATTTTGGGCGGCAACAGAGGCATGCTCGTTTCTGTGGAAGAGTAGTGGTGCTTTCGATTCTGTCTCTACTACTGTATCCATTCCTTTGGGCTTGGACTGTAATTGGTACCCTCTGGTTCAGACGTGCAAAAGATTGTGTAAGTTTTTCATGCTATTGGTATTCCTTTATTATCAAAGGCAACATCATTTGACAATGTCTAGTCTATGGGGCTAATGCACCAAATGCTTGCAGCTGCCTGAAGAAGGTCAGAAATGGGGTTTCCTCATTTGGTTGCTTTTTAGCTACTGTGGACTCTTTTGCATTGCTTGCATGTCCTTGGGGAAGGTTAGTGGTGCTCTTTGTCCCTTTGCATTTTTTGGATTTAACAATGATTTGGCCCTATATCATGAGTGAGATCTTTCTTTTCTGTTTCATTTTTCATATTTTACTTCTCCCATCTTGTCTGGCCTGTTGCCCACCCTATTTGGCAATATAGCTTCTTGATGTTTCCTATTTTTGGCTTGTGCTGTTCTGATCCTTGTTTATTGAACATCTCCTTTGTAGTGGTTGACAAGAAGACAGGCACACTTACTACGCGCTCAACAAGGGATTCCTTTATCTGAATATGGGGTAAACTCTCAAATTACTTACATCCTGAACTCTAAAGTGCTTGCAGCAATATTGAAAGTTTTAATAATTTTTTGAGGATTTTGGCCATCAGTTACCTATATGCCTCCTGGAAGCATATGACCTTTCGTGCCTTTTCCATTTAAACTTAGTATCAGAATAGAATGTCTGAACTGTAGTCAAGGAGCTACTTAGAAAGAATGACCAATTTTTTTTAAGTATAGATTGTTTATCTGTGGGATGATGTATCACCACTATTCTATGCCTGATGCTAATATTTCCCTTAAAAACCTGTCTTTAAACTTACATTAGAAAAATGAGTTTAGTACAATGTAATGTAACTTGTATGACATGACAGCTTCTTGTTATGAACACATAAGAAAAAAAGTTTTGTAGAACGTCTTTGAACCTATAGAAAATGCCTGACTGGTGATGTCAGTTCCAAAGCAAATTGTATTTATTTGTACGTTACTGATGTTTCATGGGCCCTATTATAAGACTGAGCAACTATGAGAAGTATTTCCCTTCATGTCCTAGGTTGTGGTTGACATGATCCGTGTACCAGATTGGGCATTTGAAGCTGCTGGTCAGGAAACAAGAAGCATGGGCCAAGATGCTGCTGCATACCATCCTGGACTTTACTTGACTCCAGCTCAGGTAAGCAGTCATTGGGTTTAGAGTTTACTCATTGCCATTAGTCTTTGTCTTCTTACTTGGTGCCCATCTATTTCATATTCCCTAGATAATATTATGTTAAAAGTTTTTAAGCCCCTGATAGCTTTTTAGATGACCTCAAGGCTTAGACTGACATTGAAAAAGGGCTGATCAGAAATTATGCAATCATTATACTGGATGTATTAGTTATTATGCCCTCATGATACTTCCAATTATCTCTTCATTGTGAAAATCATATTGCTTTAAGCAACTTTGATCCTAATATCATCCTGTTCTGAATCCTGAAGGCTAGGATTTTTTATTTTTTGGTGGTTCACAGAGAGAAGCAGTGGAAGCACTCATTCAGGAACTTCCTAAGTTCAGGCTAAAGGCTGTTCCAACAGATTGTAGTGAATGTCCCATTTGCTTAGAAGAGTTCCGTGTGGGGAATGAGGTAATTGTTTCTCTCTCTCTCTTGATAAGTATGCTGTTTTCATGAGATCTCTTTCACATTCTATTCACAATATATCATCCATACCCTATCACAGTTGCCAAATTTGTTACTGATTTTCAAATTCAATAGTAGGAATGATACATTATGAATGCATCATGAAAGAAACCCCCTGAAAAGAGCACTACTCAAAGAAAAATGTATATATTAATGTTAATAATTTCTTATTCAAATTATATGGTATTGATTGTTGGACTTTTTTTCACCATTTGGCTGTATGTGGGACCATATGAAGTGATAATGTGACAAAAAAAGTTTTGTAGCTTTTTAGGTTTATATTCAGAGGATCAGATTATTTTGTGTCGATTCCTAACCTATGCAAAATCTTATTGTTTCTTTGTGCTTTTGTGTCTGGTTCTTTTGAATGTGGGTGGCCTAAAACTATTCATTTAATGTTTATTCCTAGAAAGCATGCAACTTTGAAAAAAGTTAAACTCAGATGCAGAATTATTACATTTGGAGGTGCAGTCCATCACATCCATGCTCATGCATACACAGACAATAGGTATTATCAGTAGGACAGTTTAACACAAATTTCATTCTAAAATTGGTGCAGGTTCGTGGCCTGCCTTGTGCTCACAATTTCCATGTAGAGTGCATTGATGAGTGGCTTCGACTGAATGTCAAATGTCCTCGGTGCCGTTGCTCGGTTTTCCCTAATCTTGACCTTAGTGCATTATCTAATCTTCGTGCCGAAACTGAACGGTCATCTGCAAGCGTTATGACAACCAACAGATATGTAAGAGAACCTTCCAGCCAGAGCTATCTGTTGAGATTGCAGGGTCTGCTCCGTCCAGTGCGGACCGGAAATGCAGGGACTGCAGATGATACTGATATTTCTTTGGAAACTATTGAAAATGGGGATGTGGCTCTGGCAACTCGGTATCCATCAAGCACTGAGCCCACCCCCTCAGTTGATCACATGTTTGTTGGGCAGGCCACCTCATTGCAACACTAGGCTGTTCCTGCTTTTATTTTTGACATTTTTTTTACTATATCTCCTAACCCTGTGCTAAAAATATCAAAATGATACATGTCCATATTTGGCCATCACTTACTAGGCTCTTGTGATGGTTTCTCATTGTAATCAAGAGATCCTTGTATGTCTAAGTAAGGGTCATAAAATTTGTGAACGATGCGTTCTTTTTGTTAATCAATGGAGATTAAAATTGCAGTTGTGTAGTGCAGATTACTTTTGGTTTCATTTACTGTGTTGTGTTATGAGCCTTTTATTACTTCTGTATTTATCCTTGTGGAAAAGAAGGTTGGACTGTGAACTGTCGATTATTAACTGCTTGAGAAATGATAGCCAACCATTTTAACGTTGATTGCACCATGCATTCCAAGTGATGTTCCACCCTGTGCGTAATACTGCGTTAGTATCAGTGGGCTTCAAGCAGCACCTAATCAACACACGGATGGTCACAGTTGCTCAAATAGGTTATTATTGGCTTTTCTCTTGAATCTTTTATGGAACCCCTACTTGAATAGCTGGAATAGCTCAGTTGGCTAGAGCGTGTGGCTGTTAACCACAAGGTCGGAGGTTCAAGCCCTCCTTTTAGCTTTTTAGTTTAAGAGTTTGGGTTCGGGTGGTGTGATAACAAGTGGTGGTGTGATAACGAGTGTCTTTCACCATAATCGACAGGATGCAGGATCGTATTCAGAAATCAGTCTTTTCCAAAATAAATTTGGGGTAGGGCAACCTACCATGACCTTTCTCCAAACCCCCGCAATAGTGAGAGTTTTGTACATTAGGTACAACCAAAAGAGAAGAATGAAATTGGTGAGTAGTGTATAGATTCCTTTCTTGAACTAGTTACATAAGCAGTGCGGAATTTGAACTTTGTATTTTGAAGGCGCCAGATGGCATATGGAGCTAGAAAGTTATACCTTCTTATTTTGTTTCTGGAATCGAACCCAAAATGCCATACCTTCCCTTACCAGGGAATAAGGTGTATCCTCAAAATTCTAGGACAAAATCTTATGGTCGAGATTATGTGATGGTAAAGTACTTGTTTCAGACAACACGAATATATCCTAATGTCATTCTCTTTTTATAATTCAATTGTGACCTTAGATTGGCCGAAAGTATGGCCGAACATGTTTAGACAATGATGTTTGGAGGTGGGACCTGTCGTAGAATCTAAAACTAGGTGCTTAGCAAAAAAAAAAGAATCTAAAACAAGGTTGCTTAAGAAAACCTTGTGAGGAGCTAAAAATGATAACACATAGGCACATGGTTACCATTTCATCCATATATAAAAACACAAGGCCTTTTTGGTTTGAGGAGAGAAGGGGTATATTTTATATTCATTTTCAGTTTTTGTGGAATCACCCTAAAAACTTTGTTTAACTTTGTATTTGTATTTAGTTTTCACTTTTAGTATAAAAAAAAAAAGATTTGAATACAAAAATTGAATATAACTTTTGGTGTTTTCATTTTTTTGAAAATGAATACAGTGACATTTTTGTAAAAAAATCAAATCTATGAGTCCCACTATCACTGACTTATCACATCAAAGAACACACACACACACTCTCTCTCTCTCTCTCTCTCTCTCTCTCTCTCTCTCTCTCTCTCTCTCTCTCTCTCTCTCTCTCTCTCTCTCTCTATTTGTTGGTGGTTGTCATAAAAAAAAAAAAAAAAAAAGTGAAAGAGAAGACAAAGCAGAAAATGATATCAAACAAAAAAAAAATAGATGGAAACAAACAATGAGGGTTTGTTTAAATACCGCTTATTTGCTAAAAATTAAAAATTTTTTGCTGAAAATACTGTAGCAAAATTATTTTTAAATTAGTGAATAGTATTGTAGGACCCAAATTTATATTGAAATATGTATTTGGATGACTTTTGTAGGTCTCATAAACAGTGCCGAGACTCCAACAAACACAAAAAGCAGCACTAAAATAATTTCAGTGCTATGCAAACGCACGAGTACAAGATTTGGGTATAAAAAATTAGTATAGAAAATGAAAATAAAAAATGAATACAACTCCAAGACAAACCAAACAGGCCCAAGTTTCTTGTTAATTTCCAACCAGGTGTTGAGTACGCAAAAGAAACCATTATTACGAGTCTATGTACTTTGTTTTCACTTTTAAGTCAAGTTTTACCACTAGTGCATCTATTAGCCAATAATTAATAGTGGGGAAAGAAGAATTATGCCTCTCCCTTGAATATGACACTCGAGTCGTTTGGTGTCATTGGAATAAGCAAGGCAGTCCCTCTAAGCCATACTTTGAGCAACATCTAAGCCTATCAAATGCTTGATAGTGCTGGATGGAAATTTTCTGATATATCAATGATGCTTTTCCTCGCTTTCTCAGCTATGGCAAAGAGCTATAATTAGACATAGATAATGCTAAATCACGGGTCCACAGAATAGATACTAATGATCAGTACACCAAATTCATGCATAAATCTGCATCTTATGTTGACCATTGTTAAGCTTGGAAGCTAGTTGCTTTCTTGTTTCCCATACACATAATTTTGCTTGCGACAAAACGTAACAAAAATTTTGCTTCACTACAGAAAAGTGCCAATAAATAAACTAGCTAGCTAATGTCCCGTATACACGGGTACAATATAAATTTATTTTAAAATAATTTATAAAAAACTATATTTTTTCTATATAAAGTTATTGTTATGAGTTATGATCATGCATAATATCTAGTCTTAATATCGCTGCCTCTACCATAGCTCCCAAACATGAATTATCTTCCTCATTGGATTGAAACTTGTCAATAATATATACTTAATCTCCCTCTAAGATGATATTTCTTCCACCTATCTCAATTGCAAAATTAATAGTTTGGATAGCCGTTGCTATTTTTGCCTCCTCCAAATTCAAATTGCTCACCCTTTGCAACTCAATGCTTGCAATGAGCAACTAGTTATTATCTTGAATCAAAATTCCTGTTTTCGCTCTGTTCTTTAAAAATTGCTCTGCTTGCTCACTCCCAAGTGCAGGAGATCGTAACAATATAATTCTTGGAGTACCGAGGTCGAACCACAAGGAGCAGGGTAAATTCAAAGACAATATAATTAAATGACAATTTAAGTGAAGAAGAAAAATACTTTTGGTTAGTGATTGTTAACAAGAATAATAATAAAAACTGATTCAAATGAATAATGTAAATATTAGGGTATCGGGGAGTTTCTCTATATCGATATGAGATTCTTTGTGATATAAGAAAATATCTATTTCATAATTGACTGTTCTTATACAATTAAAAACTTGTGATTCGGTTGAACTGAGACAATTCAAGAACGCATTATAACCTCAATTAATAATGCGGGTAGAAAAGTTTTTCAGAAAAACTCATTCACTTTAAAATTTGATTTCTATTTGAAACTATTAGAAATTCATCTAAACAATAAGAAAAACATGATTGAATTTATTGAAAGCATAGAAGAACTAATACATCAATAGGAATCTAATTGAACAATCAAATATGTCGTTGATAAAATCTTAGAAAGAATCACATTGAATATTCATACCGTATAGAAGAAACATAACCCCTAGCCCTAGCAAAGAGTTTAGGCTGCCATTAGAGAAAGGAAAATACAAGTTTTCTCTGCTCAAAATTTGTTCTCACAGCCTCCCCTCCAAAACCCTAATGTCTAAGTGTCTAAAGAAAATAAAACTTTTACTATTTTAATTTCCGTCCAAGTTTACAGCAGTAACTTGTGAGTTAATTTCGGCCTTCAAAACTTGCGAATTTGGAAAAACTCAAAACTGGAAAGTTGTAGATAATTAAGTTATGGTTCCCACCCACCTGGCCTTGTATCAATTGGATTTTTGATGAGTGAGGTACACCCAAAATACTGATCAGTGCTCAAATCAGATTTTTCCTTTTCAGATTGCCTCTTTGATTTCTTTCCTTATTTGAAGCTTCCAATCATGGTAGATGATCCAAGCACTCCAGCTGCTCCTTAGAAATTTAAGCATGGTTCTTTAGCTCCACTTTAATTATAGTTTGGCCTCCATTCTCTCACAAATTCTTGTAAACTCATCTTTCTCACATGATTTCCTGAAAGTAGAAAATTATACACAATGAATAGTATCTTATTTAAGAAATTATGTAAAGATAAATAATAGAGACTAATGCAAATAATGGTTTAATTATACCAATTAAGCATAGTAATAAGGAGATAACGCCCACATAAATATATAACAAGTATACATTTTAAAGCGTTATCATGCTCCATTAAAGTTTATCCTGAAGGACAACTCCTAAGGAGATTGCTATTTATGATTGATTGGACATATGTGTAGAGACAAATAATTATATTACTCAATCCATTGAATCTGACTCTTGCAATTTTATATTGAACTTAGTTCTTGAATGACAACTCTTAAGGAGGTTGCTATTTATGCTTGATTGGACAAATGTGTAGAGACAAAAATAATCATATTATTTTACATAATTCTTTGAACCTTGCATTTGCAATTCTATAATGAACTTAGTTCTTGAAGGACAACTCTTAAGGAGGTTGCTATTTATGTTTAATTGGACAAATATGTAGAGACAAATAATCATATTGCTTAATTCATTGAATCTGACTCTTGCAAATCTACATTGATGATGCGAAAATCATCAATAGTGCACGTTTGTCCTGATGGAGTTGAGTCCTCGTCACTGTACCTGCAAATGAAGTGCAAAGCTTTCCTTAGATGGTCACCGATGTGATGCCTGCAACGACGTCTCCGATGATTAAGTCAGTGCACAGAAGTTTTTAAGGAAATAAGAAAGCTTAAAATATCATAGTTACGTATGCTAGTGTATTTTGGGTGTGTGTGTTTGTGCCTGGTTTGGTTCTGATGGGCGGATATATATATATATATATATATATAGTTTCGTAGTTTCTAGCCGTTGGGGCCTTAATTGTGGCTTTAGTGCTCCTTTCATAACGCCTTTGGGTTTGTTAATGAGGGTTTTGATGAGCTCCCAACGGTCTAACAGCTAATTGGTAACTGTTCGGGGCATTGAAACTTCTTATTAATGACTTGCCTCCCTTCCTCTATGACGTGGCAAGATGGACGAAGACGTCTTATCAGATCGTCTAGGCATGAGGGTTCGTCGGTCCCATCAGCTGTCCCTCCGGGTTTTGTGGTCATTACTATGTGTCAAGACGATCACAAGAAGGTGAAAGGTTTCTTGCCTAGACGTGACTTTTGGGGTTTTGTTCCGCATTAAATGTGTAGTGGCGGCACTGCACACGTCTTGGCCACGTGGCGTGTTTTAAGTGGTGGAGTTAATGCTCCACTTCTTGTGCCTCTTGGGTTTCCTGCTGTTTTTCAATTTTCTATGCCTAGTTTTTAAACTTCATTCGAACCTCTCTGTCCACTCCGATGCCTCCAACACTCTCTATGTGACGAGTTGGATAAGGTGTGAAGAGTATACCATTACTCTTTCAGTAGTGGCCTCTGCTTTTGGGGTACCTTTGGTACGACAGCCAGTCTACCCTTATTCAAAGACCCCTCCTCTTGATGACATTATGTCACATCTCACTAGTACTTCCATTCAGTGGGGTACTAATCTTCGTATCACCTCACATGAGCTTACTGAGATCCATTATTTGTTTTTCTGGATTTCTTATCATTCTATCTGGCCTATTTCCCATTTGCACACTATTCCTCTTGAGATATGTGCATTTTTGTATGCCCTTGTGACTGATGCTCCTATGTGTTTTCTGTCTCTTTTCATTTGATTTTTGGTTGAGGTTCATAGGAGTAGTTCTAAGTCACATGGTCTTTTCTTCCCTATTTTTATTCATAGGATTTTGTTACATTTAGGTCTAAAGGTTTTTCCTACGTCTGAGCCCATACATATTATAGCTCCCATGGGTGTCACATTCCTTAGGCAGAGAGCAGCTCAGATGAAAGTTAGCTCTAAACGCCCTAGAGTAAAGTCTTCCACAGGTGCTGCAGCTCAGCCTCCTTCTTCTAGTGACCCTTCTGCTGAGGCTTATGTCGATCTCACTGCCGTTGTTGATCCTCCACCTTCTGCTTCAGATGATTCATCCATTCGAGGTATGTTGGATACTATCATGACTGTTCCGGCGGCGCATGGACAGCTTTGGTAGATGTGTTCATAGAGCTTTAGGCTTTGCATGCGGATTTGGTGAGTGTTCGGAAGTTTACTCCACCACCTCCTTTTGACGATGAGCCTTGATTGCCCTTTAGCAATTCGTCACAAAAAAAGGGAGTGCATATTGATACATATTCATATTGGTGGAGATAGGGGGAGATTTTGATGTTTTTGAGCTTTGGAGTTTCTTTAGATTGTATCTAGGTGCTTCTTGATGTATTTATTTTTTAGCTCATGATTTATTTATTTTTTATGGTATGTATATGTTAGGGGAAGATACTTTGTTTTATATGTTTATTTCAATTATTGTTTCTTGTTTCACATATGCTACATTGGCTATTGATTTATATTATGAGATTATTCATGATATATCTTTTATTTTTCTATTTTGTGAAATTAAGAATCTATTTCAGTTTTACTTGTACTTTTCACACATACGTTTATGTGTTTGTTGAGTGTTTCAAGAATATACAGGTTTATTCAATTGTGTTGTTGTCTACACTGGCAATTGATGGATAATAGTTAGTTTGAATTGTTTATTGGACATGTTTATTATTTATTGGACTGTTTTGTAACTTTGAGCATTTCTATTTTGGTATGCATTTTGTCACGGATTGCCAAAGGGAGAGTTTGTTAGGTTCTAAGATTTTAAGATCTAAATGTATTAGAACTTCAATGTGTAATGTTGGCAAAGCTCAAAGTGTGTTTATGTGTAAAGTTAGAATTGAGTGATTGCAGAAAATTACTATTCAATTTCTGTAAGTCTCGATCAATCAAAAATTAGCCTCGATCGATCGAAGCTCGTGCAGATTGTTTTTCTGCAGAATTTTCCAACTCAGCCCAAACCCATTTGACTTATAGGGTTTTATACTTTATGTCTCATATAAAAAGAAAAACTCTAGCCACGTTTTAGAAGTGGTTGATATGCTGTATGTGTGAATTTCTTGTGAGATCTAGTGGTGTTTACCTTCATATATATTTAGGGTTATCAAGATCAAGATTGATGTCGAGAACTTAGTGATCTCTTCAGTTGCTCTTTAAAGAGCTTAAAGAAAAATATAAGTAGGTGTACTTGTGGCTGCTGTAGATCAAGGAAAGAAGTAATTCGTGAACTCGAAGCCATCATGTGGTCGTGGTAGGAAGTTTTTTACTCGAGGTAGCATTAGGATGTTAGTGGTCTATGTCCTTTTGTAAAATTTTAATTCTTTCATAGTGGATCTTGTTTTACCTTGAGGATATCCAGATTAAATCCTCCCCAGGTTTTTTACCAGTTTGATTTTCCTAGGTTATCATATCGTGTGTTATTTATTTTTCCGCACTGCTTTTCATGATATGATTTGTTTGTGTTAACCTAGATCTTAATAATTTATCTCAGTAATCACTTAGCTAAATAACTAGGTTAAACAACTTGTATTTTAAGGGATCTAAAAACATACAGCTCCGTCTTTGGATTCGCCCAAGTAATCCAAGTTGACTCTTAGTTGATCGTCATTACTGCCTTCGTGGAAGACATTTCGTCTCATGCTGGTTCCCACTTCGACTAGGATTACTACCTCATTGCCATAGGTGAGGCTGAAGGGGGTCTCGCCCATCAGAGTTCTTGCTGAAGTCCTATATGCCTATAAGACGCTGGGCAACTACTCTGGCCATGCGCCTTTTTCCTCGTCTAACCAGGCTTTAATGATCTTAAGCAATGTCTGGTTCGTCACTTCCATCTGGTCGTTAGCTTAGGGGTGACTAGGTGACGAGAATTGGTTCTTGATTCCTAACCCTGAGCAGAAGTCCTTAAAACCTTGACTGTCAAACTATCACTCGTTGTCTGATATGATCATCCATGGTATCCCAAATCGGCAAACTATGTTCTTTCACACGAAGTTCTGGATCTTCGCCTTCGTTATGGTTGATAATTCTTCTGCTTCAACCCATTTTTTGAAATAGTCAATAGTAACTAGCAAAAATTTTAACTGTCTTTTACCTTGGGGTAACGGGCCGATGATGTCAAGTCCCACTGGGCAAACGGCCATAGGGAGGCTATTGGCATCAGTTTTTTTGCTGGTATGCGTTAGATGTTTCCAAACCTTTAGCATTTGTCGCACCTCTTGACAAACTCCCTTGCATTCTTCTACAAAGTAGGCCAGAAGTAACTTGTTCTGATAACTTTGCTAACAAGGGATCTCAGGCCTGCATGGTCTCCACAAATTCCTTCATGGATCTCCTCCATAATATATTTGGCTTCTTCCTCGTTGACGCACTTCAAGTAAAGCATGGAGAAGCCTCTTTTGTACATGGTGTCATTCAGGATCGTAAACCTTGCTACCCTTTTTCTGACTTTCCTGGCCTCTTCGACGTCCTGTGAAAGTTGTCCGTCCTGAAGGAATGATAGGATTGGGGTCATCCAGCTGCTTTCGCTTTGGATTGCAAAGGTGAGGACTTCTTCGATGTTGGGACAATTCTGTACTTCAATCTTCAGGCCTATATTCATTGGTCCTACTTCTGACGACACCTGTTTCATTAGCTCATCTGCCCCTATATTCTGGCTCTTGAGGATTTGTGTGAACTCCACCCGATCAAACTCCTTGTCAAAAGCTTTGTCAGCCTTAGGATTTTTGCATCCTTCCCTCCTTTGCTTCAAACTCCCCCTTTATCTGACCTACAACGAGCTCTGAGTCACTCTAAAGGAGCAAGTTTTTGACTCCTAGTGCCTTCCTGACCCTTAGTCCCGTCAATACTCCTTCGTACTCAGCTTCATTATTGATGGTCGAGAATGTTTGTTAAACTCCATATTTGAGCATCTCTCCTTCGGGGGTGATGATAATGACCCCTACTCAATCCCTTTTTTGGGCTGACGAACCGTCAGTCTAAATCGTCCATCTTTCTGCTTCATCTATTGCTCCGTCCTCTTTTGGGATTGTAAATTCGGCGATGAAGTCTGCCAATGCTTGCGCCTTAATAACTGTCCTAGGGTGGTATTCAATGTTGAATTAGCTAAGTTCAATAGTCCACTAGATTATCCTTCCTGCGACCTCGAGCTTGTTCATTGACTTCTTTATAGGTTGGTCCGTCATTACCAAGATAGGGGTCGCTTGGAAGTAGGGGCGCAACTTACGAAAAGCTACAATCAAAGTGAATGCGATCTTTTCAATCCGTGTGTATTTGGCTTCTGCCCCTTAGAAGGCCTGACTGACGTAGTAAAATGGGAGTTGTCTTCTATCTTCTTCTCGAATCAAAGTTGCGCTCATAATTGTAGCTGGCATTGCCAAGTATAAATATAAGTTTTCTCCCTCTTTGTATGGGCTCAGGAGGAATGGATTGCTTAGGTAGCGCTTGAGTTCCTGTAAAGTTTTCTCACACTCGTCCATCCAAGTAAAGGCCTGCTTCAGCGTCTTGAAGAAAGGCAAACATTTGTCCATTGCTTTCGAGAAAAACTTGTTGAACGCTGCTATCCTCCTTGTGAGTTCTGGACTTCTTTCACAGTCTTAGGCGACATCATCTCTAGTATGGCTCGTACCTTCTATAGATTTGCTTCAATTCCTCTGTAGGATACCATGAATCCTAAGAACTTCCCTGACGCCACCCCAAAGGTTCACTTACTGGGGTTTAACTTCATTTGATATTGCCTGAGAGTTGTGAACGTCTCTTAAAGTTGTCCAGGTGAGTAGACTCTTCTTTGCTCTTGACGAGCATGTCATCCATGTACGCTTCCATGTTCCTCTCGATCTATTTTTTGAACATTTTATTCACTAACCTCTAGTAGGTTGCTCCTGTATTTTTTAGCCCAAATGGCATCACTTTATAGCAGTAGAGCCCTTGGCTTGTGATGAAGGCAGTTTTCTCCTAGTCTTCCTTCGCTATTTTTATCTAGTTGTACCCCAAGAATGCATCCGTAAACATTAGGAGTTTATATCCTGCTGTGGAATCCACCAGCTGATCTATTCTTGGCAAAGGAAAGCTATCCTTTGGGCAGGCCTTATTCAGGTTTGTGAAGTCCACGCACATCCTCCATTTTTCGTTTTCCTTCTTTATGAGGATGACTTTGGCCAGCCAATCCACGCGGATGAAGCCCGCTGCTAGTAGTTTATTTACTTCGTCCATGACTGCCTGGTTTCGTTCTAGAGCAAACACTCGTCGTTTCTGCTGGACAGGCTTTTTCTTGGGGTCAAAATTTAACTTATGTTGGATGATCTTTGTGGATATTCCTAGCATGTCCTCGTGGCTCCAGGCGAAGATGTCCAGGTTCTTCTTAAGAAATTGGACTAGTTTCTTCTTCATGTCTGCACTCATGGTCGTCCCTACTCTTGTAGTCATTGTTGGCTTTCCGTCTACCAGCTCCACAGTTTCCAAGGCTTCCACCTTCTTCTCTTCGTTTTCCTCGATCATCCATGTATGGTCTTCTTTTGTAACTAACATTGCTTGGTAGTACTCCCTAGCTAGTACTTGATCTCCTTTCACTTCACCTACACCATTTTCCGTTGGAAATTTTACTTTCAGGCAATAAGTGGACGTGGCTACCTTCCAACAATTGAGTGTGGGCCTCCCAATGATCACATTGTATGAAGAGGGATAATCTACTACTAGGAAGTCTAACTGACGGGCCAATTGTCGCAGATAAGACCCCATTGTGACCATCAACGTCACTATGCCCTTGGGAAACACCCCGTCCCCGCTTAAGCTGATGAGAGGGGACTCAAAAGGGTGCAGCCTACTTGGATCCAACTTTAGTTGTTAAAAAGCAGAGAGATAGATGATTTTTGTAGAGTTTCCATTATCTGCGAGGACTCTCCTAGTGTTGAACTCCTCTATTATAAACATTATGACTAGGGGATCGTCATGTGGCTGCTTCACTCCTCTGGCGTCTTCTTTCGAGAAAAACATATCCATGTCCATCCGTCTTTGCTTTAAAGGTGGTATCTTATGAATGCTGTTCACCTGCCTTTGATACAATTTCTTGAGGGATCTGAACAACCCACCTATGGATGGCCCACTTGTGATTGTCTTTATATCCCCAATCACACTTGGTGGACGTTGGGATGCGTGGTCTTCATCCCTTGGTGAGGCTTCACGCTTGTCCTTTCTATCATCCCTAGACTTGCTGGGCTCTACCTTCTTCACAAACCTCTGCAACTTACCTTTTTATATGAGTTCCTCTATCTGCTCCTTCAGGTCCCTGCAATCTTCTATGTAGTGGTTGTGATCCTTATGGAAATGGAAATATTTCTTCTTGTCACGTACATTGGGTAACGAATGTAATTGCCTTAGCCTTTTAAGGTAGTGCTCATCTTTAATCAATGTCAATATTTTGTCAACAGGCATAACTAAAGGAGTGAATTTTACCACCCGAAGAGTTTTATCGCTTTTCCTTTTACTCCTGTTGCTATTCTGACGATCTATACGCTCTCTTTTTCTTCCTCTTTGATTATCTTCCTTTCTTCTCTTCTCATTGGACTTCTCCACATCTTTTATCGCTGCTAGGGCGTCTTCAACATTCATATACTTCTGTGCCTTCAGGAGCATCTTTGCCATCGTCTTTGGGGGATTCTTCACAAGAGAGACCATGAACTCCCTGGACTTCAATCCAACTTTAAAGGTTGTTAGCTGCACTTTGTTATCAACTTTATCGACCTCTAAAGTTCTCGAGTGAAACGCTACACGTACTACCTCAGGGTCTCCTTTTCTCCTTGTCTAATGGTAAGTAGTCTGCTAGCCTTCTAGGGCGTTGTCCCCTGACAAAGTGGCGTAAGACGGAATTGCTCAACTACTCAAAGTTGTCAATAGACGATATTGGTAACTTTGTGGACCACTCCCTTAAAACTCCTTTAAGAGTGGTGGGGAAAGAGAGACACAATATTTCGTCAGGAGGCTGTTGAAGGCCTAGGGTCATCTTGAAAGTGTTGAGGTGGTCTAGAGGGTCTTTCAGCTCGTCGAACGGTTCAAGCTGAGGTAGGTGAAATTTTGACTGCACTAGGCCTTCCAAGACTACTACCATGAAGGGTGAATTCGTCGTCCTAACCATTCTATCCAAGCTTCGGTCCGTTTTCCCCTTAATGGCGCTCCTTAGCTCATCCATCTCCTTTCCCATTTCCTAGAGAAGATCTAAGCTTGGTCTTTCTAGAGTGGCGGGTCTTCGACGGTCATTCCTTCTATGACTGTCTCCATCATCCTCCTGGTTGGTCCTAGACCGGTTTTCCTCTTGCTGAAGCTGCAGCCTCATCTCCTGGTTTTGTCTGGTAAGCTCTTCCATACTAGCTGTAAGTGTCTGGATTTGCAAGGCCAATGCTACAAAATCTTAGTTGGACTCCATTTGAATTTGGGAATTGACTAAAACTACGCTTTCAAACCTAAGTGTGAAAATGTCGTTCCCACAAACGACATCAAACTGATGATGCAAAAATTGTTAGCCGTGTAGGTTCGTTCAGATGGAGTTGAGTCCTTGTCACTGTACCAACAAACGTAATGCAAAGCTTTCCTCAGATGGTCACCGGTGTGGTGCTTGCCACAACGTCTCCGATGATTAAGTCAGTGTACAGAAGTTTTTGAGGAAGTAAGAAAGCTTAAAATATCAGAGTTACGTATGCTAGTGTATTTTGGGTGTGTGTGTCTGTACTTAGTTTGGTTCTAATGGGCGTATATATATAGTTTTGTAGTTTCTAGCCATTAGGGCCTTAATTGTGGCTTTAGTGCTCCTTTCATAACGCCTCTAGGTTTATTAATGAGAGCTTTGATGAGCTCCCAACAATCTGACAGCTAATTGGTAACCGTCCGGGACATTGAAACTTCTTGTTAATAACTTGCCTCCCTTGGTCCATGATGTGCTTCGTCCATGATGTGGCAGGATGGACGAAGGCGTCTTATCAGTAAATCTATCTAAAACATTTAAAGTAATAAAGACGTATTAGATATTTGAGTTGTTTGGCTAATTTACAACATTAACATGTTGTTTGGAATATAGTGAGAAGAAGTTTATGTGGAAGGCTAAATGTAAAACTATTCTAATTAAGCGCTATATATGGCAGAACCTCATAGCCTCCCACACGATGTCTCTGCTTCTCCCACATGAGGTTATACTTCTCCCACATAAGGTTTCTAATTTTAAGATCAAGTCTTAAAATAAATCAATTTATTATTGCTATAAAATAAATTTCGTAATCAATAATTGTGAAGAATTAAGAAAATTCTTCCAACTCGACAATTAAAATCATCCCCACACTGCTTTTAAATTTTACTCACTTATTTAAATTGCTAAATAAAACATATAATTTAAATACATGTGAATAATAAGAAGAACTACAAGATGGGGTATAAATTGTATTTGTTGCATGGAGTAATCCTTTACTGCGTGAGTTCCTTAGGTGTGACTCATATATTGTGAGAAGCCCACTCCATGAAATAGACACATGACATAATTTTTGGAATTACAAACTCAAAAATGACGCAAGTTGACCTATTCAAGAATCTTTGGATCTCTGCTTAATTTCAACTCCTCAAAGCATTTCATCGCTTACTATGCCCTTCCTTGTCTATGGGTGCCTAAGTATATACCGTAAATCTTTCCTCATTTGAATCTCATTCATAGCTTTAAGAATTCCCATAAAAAAGTGAAAATAGCACATAAAACTATAAACTTCCAACTAGAAGTATGAGCGACTCATTGGCAATGATTTGGAAAAAGGAACTTGCTCAAGTTGTAAGTTAAAACGATAGGTGTTTCTGTATAGGTCAATTTCACTGTTAATGGACTTGAACCTTATTACTCAATCCATGACCCTAATGAAGATTGGGTAATACTAATTGCACAATCATATAGTGTTGGATATATTTCAACAATTTTCTTTTGTGATTAAACAAAAAGGAACAACATACAGATCTAAATATAAGCAATAACACAGATAGATGTGATAAGCAAAAGCAATAAATCGGTACTGTAAATATAAGAAGAAATCTACAAATAATTAAAATCTCACAGACCTAATGCATGAAGGATAAATAATTCAGGTCAAGTCTTGTGTTTGACACAATCTCCTTAAAGCAGATTTCGTCTCTCACGTAATCTGTGATGTTTTGAGACTCATGGGCATCTGTCTCCCAAGATAAAATGATCTACAATACGGAGAAGAAGCACATAAGGTCCATGTTCTGGAAATTACTCTATCTTTTTCTCTCTTTTTAACTCAAATGAATGCACAAAATATTTTCTCTCTATGAGAGTTTTTCAAAAAAAAAAAATTGCTTCTCATGAATGAGGGACTATGCATATATAAGTTACTGAACAGACACATTGTTTCAGAATTAATTGTTGTATACAGACTTATTGACTCAAAAAAAAAAAAAAAAAACATTATTATTATTATTTGAACAAGAGGACCTAGTCCACACAAGCCTAAAGCCCAACCCAATATCTAACCCATGAGCATATAAACTCATTCTCTATCATTTCCTATGTGGGACTTAAGGATTCTCACCACTTCAATATCATGTTCAAGTGGACACATTAGGAGTCCATTTCTTATTCACTCCATATTATTTTTCCTACATATAGTTTAATGTAAACTAAAGATGTAACATTTATCTCTTGATGGGATTGACGAATTAAACTTCTATGGACGAGATTAGCGTTATCAACAAGGCCACTCCCTAAGACGAGCCCATCGGATGTCCACATCATTGATGAAGATATCCAAATCATTCAATACAGGTAATAATGTCTCGGACAGTTACAAAGACTGCTGTAGGGATCGTTGAATGCCCGTTGAAGTCCACATTATTGAGCATAAGGCGTTACCAAAAGAGGCATTAAAGCCACAATAACTACCACAACGACTAGAGGCTGTAAAAACATGTATAAGACCCTCATAAGCATCAGCACAAGGTAGATAGACACACTCAGAAATACTTATTATTGGTTTGCTATATTGTTTTATTTCGGGTTTACTTATACTAACTTTGGCATCAGAGACGTTGTGGCAAGCACCACACCAATGATCACACTAAGGGAATAACTTTGCAAATTTCACATACGCAGAAACAAGGGTTTGGCTTCATCTAGACGCATTCACTGTGACTAACGAGTTTGTACTTCATCATCTCTTATTGTTTAATTTAAACTAAAGATGTAAAATCCATAAAATTGTGCTTAAGTTTTCTCTAAACAACTTTTTTTTTTATTGTTATTATTCTAATTACAACAATGAAGGAAAATTTTAACATGAGCAGCCATTGAGTGAATGGTTAGTGGCCAATAGCGCCTAGTTGATAGCATTCCTTTATGTGTCTATCACTAATTATCCTCATAAATGAAAGCGAACAATGACACATAATTTGGTTTTGAACATAAATTTGTGTTGTTTCTCAAAAATAAACATAAATTTGTGTTCTTAAACGTTAGCTTAATGTACTAATGATTCTTGAGATCTCATATCATTCACGAGATTCCGAGTTTAAAACCTCTTGTCATCGTCTTGGGCAGTCTCCAATGAATTAATTCTCTAGTAAATCTGATGTCGGTAAAAAGAGGATTTCTCATACTCGAGAGATCACATATAGACGTGGCCACGCCACGCAGGTTAGAAGTTGGAGAGGGAACCCATCCCACTACAATCGTCCCCATCATCAAGAGACAGACAAATCAAAATGGACCCCGCAGATCCAAATTTCACAGGATCTGAGGGCTTTGGATATTCTTTCTATCGTCGACCTGGGCTTGGCTTATCCCCACCATCCAATCCTTAGAATCAAAGCCCCTCTCTCTCTCTCTCTCTCTCTCTTACAAACCAAAACACCATTTTTTTCACAGATTGAGAAATTCAAGCACACCTCCAATCTTAAAAAACACAGACACAGTCACAGACTCACAAACATTAGAGAGAGAAAGTGATATGTCGGTGGCTAATACATGGGGCGTGGGACAAGGAATCCCAATGCCCCAACTGAGGCCAAGCTTGTGTTTCTCACATTTTTCATCTGTGAAATCAAAAACCCATCTGAGTTTCGTTGTGGGTTGGAGCTGGGGCTACTCTGTTCAGATCAAGAACGCTTCTTTTAACAATAAGACCCGCAAGAACTCCAGCTTCCGTTGCTCTAATGGCAGTAACAGTAACAGCACCAATACCAGTTCTTCTTTGGAATGGGATTGGAACCGATGGAACCGCCATTTCTCTGAGATTGAACAAGCTGAGAGCTTTGCCTCTGTTCTAAAGGTATTCCTTTTCCTCTCTCTCTTTGTGTCAGAGATAAAGCTGATTTTTTTTTTTTAATCTGTTTATTATATTTTGGAAGTGGGTTTCTAATATAGTCTGCCCAGTTGCTAAATTCAGTGAAATTTCATGGTTGTGATTGCTTTTTAAGTTCATATAAACATGACCCAAGTAGATATGTTATGGGCGTGAAGTTTTGGAATTGAATATAGTTTTAAAAGGTTAAAACTGAGAAACTTTAACAATTTAACTTGGAATTGATTTTGTTAAGAAGTTCTTGATTTCAGTTGCTATAATTAGCACGAGAAACTTGGGAATAGAAATTATGTGCGTTTTCTGGAATGTAAAGAGTGAGACTTTAATGTTATTGGGAGTTTGGTACAGCTGCTCAAAAGTGTCGCATTGCACAAAAGTTGCTACTTTCCGCCACTTTTTTTTTTGTCCTTCTTGTCCCCTTTTGGTTGTGCTTCACATCTTTGTTTTCTTGTGGAAAGTGTGACGAAATGTAGTGACTTCTATAAGTGGAGTGACTTTTGAGTCCCATGGCACCAAAGAATAATCCGGACATGGAACCAATATCATGAAATTATAGACTAGTGGATCACATCCCACCATTTTGGAAGCTCAAAACTGAGATGGAATAGATGTTTTTCTAACTAACTTTGCCATATATCAGGAAAGTTTCAAGTCGCTACTAAATGGCTGGAAACTTGGAATATTCTACTGCATAATGGCCTTAAGACCACCTATCTATAATGGTGCCAATATTTATTTTGGAGAATTACAGAGCCTGTGTCATGTTTCACTGTCAAATAAGCTGTGAATGCTTATCAGTTTGCTAATCAAAAGCTTAGATGTACTTAGTACATTTAGGTTATAGAGGTCATGCCTTGGTGCGATGGCTAGTGCCTTCCACCAAAAAAACACATGTTGTGAGTTCAAGTCCAAGAATCTGACTCTCCAAAAAAAAGGGTGTTTGTGTGTGGGGGGGGGGGGGGGGGGCGGGTGCACTTGTTAAGGCTGCCTACCAATCACCTCTCCCAAACCCCACAAAGAGTGGAAGCTTTTGCACTAAGTACAACCTTTTATTTCATTACACTAAAAGATATGCTAGAATGATAAGTAACATTTCAAAATTTAGCATAACCCAGATGATGAACTTACACATGATGGTTAAAATTTCTCTTTTTCATTTTTGGTAAGTATTATACTTAAAGCAAGCGCCCTTAGGTTTTGGCTTGAGTGATGGTAGTTGTAGCTCTCAAGTCTCAGGTTGAAATCATGCCATGAAAATGAAAAGATTACTCAATTTTAGATAGGTATTTACAAGTTTCTGTGTTTTTTTAGTTCTGATGGGATGCCATGCTTTGTAGTTTCAACTAGAAGATGCAATTGAGAAGGAAGACTTCCAAGAAGCTGCAAAGTTGAAAATGGCTATTGCGGAAGCTACATCCAAGGACAGTGTTGCTGAAATCATGTCTCAGCTGAAGGTCTGCTCAACACTTGAATCACCAGATTTGCGGACCTGCACATGTCATAGTTTGGCAATTGATCTGATATATTGTTTATTTGCAGCATGCAGTTGACGAAGAGCGTTACCATGATGCTTCAAGGTTGTGTAGGTACACAGGAAGTGGACTGGTAATCTTAGCAACTATAAGCTATTCTATTTATATTCAATAGTCACCCTATTCCAGTTCTAGTAACCTGGTTTGCAGTTCCCCTTCACTGTTATTATCTTCCTTGCCCTCAATAGCATTGTCTTTGTCTTTTCTTATTCATTTTAATTTCAAGTAACTAATTTAAAAGTAGAAGGTGAAAAGAGGTTTTTTTCAAGAAGAGATTAGTTTTAATGGGACTATGAGCATCTTGTGTTGGTTGAATTTGTGTTTCTCTGCATTTATTTATTTTGTTGGGACTCGCCACCATTTTAGAAGAATGGGATGGCATCAGTTGTGATCCAACTATGTTAGAGAAAGAATTTTTGAAAGAAAGTTAAACATAAAAGAAACTGATAGGAAAATTAACATTGATGAGAATACATGTGTGACTCTTACTATATTTGTTTTTGTGGGAGAGTGAATTTAATTTGAAGTGTTCCAACATGTTTTTGAAAATTCTTTTGAACTGTCATAACATTGAACAGTGAGTTTTATCTCTTTTAGTTAGTGGAGAACATGGATTGGTATCCAGTTAGGGATTGTTGTTCGACTTAATAGAGTTCTGTGATCTTCCTACTTTCTTCAATAATGACCTGATGAGTGGGGCTCTGGCATAGAGTTGTTTGAACTTACTTCTATAAAGCTGTTTTATTTACTTGTGATATATGACACTCCATTTATGTGACTCCTTTTTTGATAAATGGATGGCTTGGTAGATGGTAATGTCTATACTAACCAATGAAACTTTGTTGCTGAGCACATCCTTACATATAAAGATATTTCCTTAGATGGTTTCAATCAGTTTTAATCAGGCATTTAATAACTATGCTGTCATTCTGTTTGATATTCTATTCAAATCCTGATGGCAGGATGACTCTCTTCAGTGGATGAAGTGTTTGTTAGTCTACTCTAAACCATTATCTCTATATATGTAGGTAGGTTGGTGGGTGGGCTACTCAAAAGATTCAGATGATCCCTTTGGGAGAATAATACGCATAACTCCAGGTGTGGGCAGATTTGTATGCAGGAGTTTTAGTCCAAGGTAAGATTCGTATTTCCTCTCTCTCTCTCTCTCTCTCTCTCTCTCTCTTTCTCTCTCTCTCTCACTTTTTTGATGTCTTATCTATTGATTGTTGCAGGCAGTTGGTGACTGCAGCTCCCGGAACTCCATTATTTGAAATTTTTGTGGTAAAAGACACCGATGAGACATATGTCATGCAGGTGACTTACAGATGCTCCTATTAGATTATCACTTATATTGTATTCAATCATGGTTCAATTACAAGATTGTGGAAGATGACCCGGGGATGACTAGATTATGTGTTATAGTTTGATTTGGCTCTGGTAGTGCTGAGTTTTGACCTAGATCAGGCATTTCAGACACACAGTCATGAAACTTGGGATGATTCTGAACCTTACCTAACCACACGCCCCAAAATCCCTTCTCATTTCTTGTTTTTTGTGTGTTCGATTGCATGTGCTTGTGCATTGTTGTTAAAAACACTTATGCTCATACAATTCCAATGAGCTCTGAGACAGTGTACCATGTTAATAATTTGATTTGTCTCAAGTCAAAAGTTCTCATAGATCTGGGGTAGTACTTGCAACTACCAAGTCTTGGCCAGGCTGATTAGAAATAGCTTATCTTTATGCTTTCTCCATTCATATACATACAACTGATTAATTTGCAGTTCACAAGATCAATATAGTCTTGTACAAAGTCAATATTGTTCTTTTAAACCCTATTCATTATATGCATTTGCCTGCTATTTTTCCCCTTTGGTCAACTGCAATGCAATTCTCATATGTTAGATGTGTGATTTGAAAATTTGGGTCAATGATTCAACAAAGGCTTATGGGACTAACAGCCATGGTCATTGTTGTAATTTTTTTCTTTTATTTTATTGTATTAAGTCCACTTGTAATTTTTATAATTACTCTGAGTGCTACCTTTTAAGGACTGCATCCATGTCAGGATTAGAATGTTGATTTGGCCTCAAACTGACTTGGCGTTATTTAAAGACTGTCCACTGATGAGTATCATATATAGCATCCGGGCTGGATTTCACCCAATTCAGATTTGTTAGTCTACTGACATTCTTCAGTGGGGGATCTTCCTTCAGATATGTCAGGTTCTCCAAATTTGGTTGCAGTTTATGTGAAATGCTTCTGATATATTATTGTCTGTTGACAGGTGGTATGCTTGCAACGAGCCAAAGGAAATTCAACAAATTCCAGTCCAGCATCCAAACTCACAAAAGACCCTTCTACTTCCGAAGTGGAAAATGAATCTGTAGTAGATGTTCAGGAAAATGAAGTAAAGGCAGAGAGAACTGAGGACAAGGGAACTAACACTGAGGGAGTGACTGAGGAGGGAATTAAAAGTGTGATAAATTTTCTTAAGGAAAAAATTCCAGGATTGAAAGTTAAAGTCATGAATGTCAATGTTGCTGAGGAAGTGATAAAGGACAGTGACTCTGTGAAGCAGTTGATGCAAGAAGACAACGAGAAGGCAGGATCTACTGAGAATCCTGAAGATGAAGTTGGTAATTTGGATGAGATTCAGCCTGATGAGGTCACCGTAGGAGGAGGTAGTGATGCCTCGGAAGATGAGAAGGATTTGGATATGAAACTTTTTATTGGTGGGGTTATTCATAACAGTGATGATACTCCTAGCAAGGATGAGTATGTACGTCTTCCTGCTGAAATTAAAGATATGGAGAGAGATTCTTTTGTGCTACATATCCCTGGGAGAAGCTTAGATCATGATAACGGAGAAAGTAAAGTGTCCAGAGTCAAAGTGGCTGCTCTAGCAGCTCAAGGTGTCTCAGAACTTATGCCTTCTGATGTTGCCAAGGCCTTTTGGAGTGCTGAAAAAATTTCTCCAAAGGTAAGGTTGAGATTTAGGGAGTTGTATAGTAATTGAGATGTGGACATTATGTTTGTCGAATACTCATCTTGTTATAAAGATACTAGATTGGAACATAATAGGATATTGAGAAGCACTTACTTAGTACTCATAAATATTGGGAAGACTTAGGTTGGATTACTTCTTGTTATGCATTGTAAGTAAGTTTTTTAAATTAAGAAAATGCCTTCATTGGTTGTAATTGAGGTTGTCTGCATGTTGGTGCATTTCTTTGGTCCAGATTGAAATAAAAAGGAAACACTGAAATTTCATTAAATTAATTAAAACACTGTAATTATGCCCTTTGGATAGGTTTATCCCTCCCCCCAGTTTTTGCTCTACGTTACTTTTGGTTGCAATGGTATGTTTTCACTGACAGTAAGTATACTAATTCTTAACTGAATTTTAGGTTTCCAGAAATGTGCGTGAAATTGTCAAACTTGCTGTTAGTCAAGCACAAAAGCGCAGCATATTATCTGAGTATACAACTTTTAATCGGATTACTACTTCCAGAGGAGATTTAGACCCTTTTTCAGGTGACTTTACATTTTATCCATTTTCTTTCTTTCTTTGTTGCCCTTGAAATTCAATTAAAGCACATCTTTCGATGCTGTAACTGGCTTGTTGAAGTGTAGGCCTGTATGTTGGTGCATTTGGGCCTTATGGCACTGAGGTGGTGCAATTGCAGCGTAAATATGGTCACTGGAATGGTGGGGATGATGAAGACAAGTCTTCAGATATGGAGTTTTTCGAATATGTAGAGGCAGTGAAGCTAACTGGGGATCTTACCGTACCTGCTGGCCAGGTTTGTGCCTTTAAAGTTCTTGATGGTTATACGGTTATGCTGGCTTGGTTTTTGTATGTAATTGCCCATATAAACACAGTAAAGGATATTATAATACTAGCTATGTAGTTTTTGTGTGTCTAGGTGACATTTCGTGCTAAAATTGGGAGAGGAAATCGCTCGTCCAACTTTGGGATGTATCCAGATGAATTGGGAGTGGTAATTATACTTGCAATTAGATAGCTCTCTCTCTCTCTCTGTATGTCCACACACATGCATCCATGCATGCATCTGCAATGATATGTACTTGATTCTCATTGATTCTGAAACCAAGCACTAGAGATCCTCAACCATGTATTTGGTGCTATGGAAATGCATTTGTGACGTGTATCATTGCATATACTGCTCTTTTTAGGCTGCATAAAATCTGTTCACCTTGGACCTTTCAGACATGCAACTGATTCTAACTTATTTGACCAGGTTGCGAGTTTCAAGGGTCAAGGAAGAATAGCGGAATTTGGGTTCCGAAATCCACAATGGGTTGATGGAGAACTTCTCCAACTAAATGGCAAGGTAATGAAACTGTTGTGCTAGCATTTCTTCTCAGTACGAGCCTGATTTCTAACTTCGACACAAATGTTCAGCTTTGTTTTCTTTATTGTGTTTTTATGTAGGGCATTGGTCCTTATGTCAAAGGCGCAGATCTTGGTTTCCTATATGTTGTGCCTGAACAGAGTTTTCTTGTGTTGTTCAACCGATTAAAGCTACCTGACTGAGCCATTAGATCGAGCTTTTAATTCTGAGAATATCCATACCATGTTTGAGCAGAGAAGGCAGTTTTAAACTCTCCTCCCCCCCCCCCCCCCCCCCAACTCTTTTTTTTTTTTCCTTTCTTTCTTTCCCCTTTTTCATTTTTAGGGGTTTTTTTTTAATCTCTCTTTTTAGCCTTCTTTTCAAAATTTTCTCATCTTTTTTGGCTTCTTTACTGAGCTGTATATCAGTTTTGCTGACCAACCAAATATAGAAAGGCGAAATGATTGTAATTACTAAGATAGTTTAAATGTGTTTGAGAGGAAGAGTTCTTCAGGATGCTGATTTGTGTAAGGATGTTATAGTTTACTATGCTAGCAAAATGGTAAAGGTAGATAATTGAGATTATTGTTAGCTATGAAGAGTTTTATTTTTGGGCCGTGGGGCATAGAAATGGCAATGGGTCGGTTTAGTGGGTATTTTTGGTTCAATCTTACCCTAATAGTGAGTGAATTAGGGGTGTCAAATGGGTGGGTTTGGGTGGGCATAATTGGGTTAAGTATATAAAACTTATTTATCCATTAAAACTCATTTAATTAATTGCTTCTAATCCAAATCTAAGCCAACTCAATTATTATGGGTAAATTTTAACTCGCCCAATTACCCAATTATCAAAATTACTAAAATGCCATTAAAGTGAAAACCCCAACACTTTCTTGGATTCCTTTTTTCACTCTCTCTAGTCTCCACTCTACTTTCCTTGAAAAGAGAAAAAACAAAGAAAAAACTTTTCTTGAATCTAAAATTTCTTTTTCTTTCTCCTCCATTGCCTCCCCACTTTAATTCAGACCAAAAAACTCACTTTTGCTCTCTCTGTTTGATTTTTGAGAAACTTTCATTTCATTCATTTTCCCTCTCTAACTTTCCCGAGAAAATTCCAATCTCTATAACCAATTTCTTGGCCTCCTCAGGATCATAGTTTTAAAAAACGGACCAGACCGGCCGGTCTGACCGGTCCGACCGGGAACCAGTACCAAAACCGGTCCGGTTATGACATAAAACCGGAAATCACCTAAAAAACGTCAAACAGTGCTGACCGGCCGGTTTAACCTTAAAAAACGTATAACCGGCCGGTCCAACCGGTTCTCGGTTCCCTGCCTTTAATCTGCGTAAATTGACGATTTTGCCCCTGAAAAATAACCCTAACCAAAATCAACTCTGATGATCTCATCTCTTCAGTTCGGTCCTCAGACTCCTCACGCCTCCCTCCTCAAGCTCTCATTCTCATCTCAGTTCAGTTCAGTCTCTCCCTCCTCACTACTTCACGAATCACGCCTCAGCAGTCAGCCCACCTCGCGCATCACATCGCGAGCCCGCCTTGCACCCACCCCGAGCCCACCTCGCGCATCACCTCGCGAGCTCGCCTCGCACCTCACCTCGCGAGCTCGCCTCGCACCCCCCGAGCCCACCTCGCGCATCACCTTGCGAGCTCGCCTCGCACCTCACCTCGCGAGCTCGCCTCGCACCCCCCGAGCCCACCTCGCGCATCACCTCGCGAGCTCGCCTCGCACCCACCCCGAGCCCACCTCGCGCATCACCTCGCGAGCCCGCCTCGCACCCACCCCGAGCCCACCTCACGAATCGCGCATCACCTCACGCACCTCCTCGCGCACCTCCTCGCGCGCAGCTCACTGCCTCACGCCTCAAGCCTCACTGCCTCACGCCTCAAGCCTCAAGCCTCAAGCCCTCACTGATGGTTTAATTTCATATTTCCCTTTTCTTTTTTCATTTCAGTTTCTTATTTTCCTTTCTTTGATTTCATTTTTCTTTTCATTTTTCTTTTCTTTTTTCACTTAAATTTCTCATTTCCATGCTTCAATTCTCGTTTGCAGGAGACAAATGTTGCAATTTTCTTCATAACAAATAAGGCTTAGGCCTTAAAACTTATTAGTTGTTTGTTTAAAACTTTAAAACTTATTTGCTATTTAGATGTAATGAACTTGTTTGTTATTTACTATTTGGATGTAAATGTAATGACTAATGAACTTATTTATTTGGTTTTGTTAAAAGTTTATTATGTTAAGGTTTTGTAATGTTATTATGTTAAATTCCTTATTATGTTAAGGTTTTGTAACGTTATTATGTTAAATTATTTATTATGTTAATGTTTTGTAACGTTATTATCTTTAATCTTTAAAAAGATATTATATACTTCTTTAAAAAAATTATTATTTATTTATATAATTTAAATAAATAATAATTAAATTATTTATGACGTCACCGGTTCGACCATCGGTCGAACCTCGGTCCGACCTTAAAACCGGTAATTAGTTCATTTACCGGTTCTTTCACCGTACCGGTTTTTAAAACCATGCTCAGGATCACTACTTTCGTATTCAATCCCATACAAAGTCCCAAACCCAAAATCAGTCTCATCCACCTTCAATTTCAAACCTTTCCATTCATACACTTCCCTCACATTCCCAAACCCTCCCAACCCCACAAACCCTAGCGCCCCAAACTCCTCCTTAGCCCTTCTCAAAACCCTAGACTCCACCGCACTCGAAAGAATCTTCTCTAGCTTGGCCACACAGTCTCTTCCGATTGACGGGTCCAATGGTTCCTCGTCCTCCTCGATGCAACTAACACTGTCGACGATGACTGCTTTGACCTTGAGAGTGACGACGCAGAGAGGGTTGGTGCCAGAGAATCAGAGACGGAGGGTGGCTTGGCACGATGAGAGCTCGTCAGAAGAGCCGTTGAAGGAGTGGTTGTCTTAGTGGCGGTCTCTGTGCATTGTTTGTCGTGCCTCATTGTTCTTTGTGAGAGCTAGAGAGAGAGCAAGTGAGAGGAGGAGAGAGAAGTGTTTGGAGGCCAATAAAATGAAGGAAAATGAAAACCCTGAAACGTTTGAGGCATTTTTTAATTTTATATGGGAAGGTTTGGGTTGAATTTAGGTATATTGTTTTTGGGTTAAATGGGCCTCAATGAGTTTTTAGTTAAAACTCAATAATCACTTAATCTAATTGGGTTGATGCCCATTTAACCCAACTAATAATTGGGTGGGTCTGGGTTCAATGAATTTGGGCGAGTAAATGGGTTTGGGCTAGCAAATGAGTTTGGGCTTACTTTTTCACCCTTATTAGTGATTGAGAATTTGTATTAATGGGTGTGGGTTTCAATTTTTAAACTGGTTAGGGTATATTGGAAGGATTTGAATTTTTCACCTTAGGTATCCAACTCAAGCTTAGGTAAGGATTCTTTTTCCTTTCTTCCTTGTACCCAAACAAAGAAAAGAAGAAAGTTGCCATTATGCCTACTGATATCCAATTTGAATCCAACAAAAAAAATTATGTGACGTGCTCTGTTGGACTTAAATTTGTGTTACAAATGTTTAGTTGAAACTCACAAACTCACAAACTTACATAATTGGTCATTGACATCATGTGTAAATATAGATTGTGATATATCATGTGATTACTTGAAAAGAAATGAGGGAAAATTGTTGGTGTTTTCTTTTTGTTAACTAAGACATAAAGGTAAAATAATTAAAAATTTCTCAGTACCTGGAGAGAGAGAGTGAGTGATGCTTTTCTTGTTTCTTTTAGGTATATCCTTTTTGAAACTTCTAGGGGTATAAGGCTTTCACAAGTGTCTTCTGGTTAGAGCCCAAGTAGCTTTATTTGGTGGGATGCTTCCTTTGGTTGTGTATCTGACGCATGAATATCATTGACACTAAAGTGCAAGAATCTGTTCATTTCAAGGGGCAAAAAAAAAAAAAGTTGGAAGGAATTGGTGCTCTGTAATCTTTATAGCTTTATCATACAAGAAGAATAGCCCACTCTTAAAGCAACCTAAAAGAACAACCTTTACTTTTTTATCTCAGAAAGTCTCCACTGAAAGCTTGTTGGGAATTATCTATGGGTTAAAGCAAAAGGAGTTCATTCTAGTACAAGGTTAGAAATATAAATTTTTTTGAGAACTTTAATCTTACTATAGTGACAAGTGTGATTGGTGGAACATTACTTGAAGACTTTCACATTAGTCTACTATCGATACCATTTTTATTATACACTAATTACAATATATCACCGTAATAATTGTGAAAAATATTGTAAATTTTCTTGTGTGACTAAAATTATATTCCTAGTATTTACAATGTGTACTCAAATTATAAAATTTTGTAATTAGTTTTTAGTTTAAAATTAATATGCAAAGTCTACTCATCATGTAAATCATTGTATAAATTAAAATTTCATCTTTCTTTTCTAAGTAAATAATAGTGTGGGAGGGGGAGGGGGAGGGGGAGGTAGGGTCGAAGCCTAGACATCAAGCACCATAAAGAATTTCAATACTATTGGATTATCACCTGAATCTGGATATATAATTTTTTATTTTTTACCTTAAATTAAAAAGAAATAATAGCATTTTGTACCTCAAATAATAAAAATTTTGAGTTAATGCCTTGTTAATTAAAATGATAGTTTAAATAATGGATAGGAATTACAAAAGGATGAATATACGAACACATTTTTTTTTTATAATATATTTCTAAAAGAGTCCAGCTAATGTAATTTTTTTTAAGAAGCATTTTATGAAATATTGAAAAAACTTTTATAAAATTACTGACATCGTAAGTTATGATATGAGAATTTGGATTTGTCCACTGCTAATACAATTTTTTAATTAATTTATCATCACCACTTTATTAATACCAATCACACCCTATCATATTAACATTATATATTATAACACCTTTATATTTTATGATAGCTTTTTGGTTTTTTATGAATACTATATTTTATGATAGCTCAATACAGCAACCAACTGTTGAAAAAACATAAGAATATCGAAATGACCTGGCGACGCTCCATTGGTTAACTAGTAATGAACAAGCCACCAAAAACAAAGCCACGTGCCATGCCCCCACAAACAGTCCATTAGTAAAGAGTAATCCTAAAGCTTTCAACTTCCGCCACAATTCGAGCAAGTTATTCATTTGATAAGTCATGAGTGATGGAACTGTAGAGTTATTATTTTCACTCTACCACTCATGATTCATGGGTTCATTTAGATATAGCTTATTTTATTAAAAATTAAAAATACTATAGTAAAGTAATTTTTAAATGTGTGAATAGTATCATGAGAGCTATTTTTAATATTTTTTCTGAATAAAGTGGCTGTAGGTCCCGTGAACAGTGCATAAACAGTATGTGAACAGTGCATGAAGAATGCACTTTGTCTCCTAAAAGCTGAAACGTGTGCATCGAAAAAAAAAAAAAAAAGCACAAAACGCCAGATGCAGGATCCCTACCGCTATCCAAACACTCATGTGGTCTTAGTATTTTCATAAAGGGTAAGTTTATTACTGCAACAATGTTCATAATTTTTATCGTAACTTACCTACATAGCAGGTTGTAAGTGATAAAAATAAAATAGTGGATCCATGTTGATGAATGATTCCACACTTACCAGTCGTCACATGACAAAGTTGTGAAATAGTTGTGGTGCTAGACTTATTGCTAAAACTGGATCTGTTTGGATACTACTTATTTTGTTGAAACTGAAAACTTATTGTTAAAAGTACTGTAAATAAATATAAAAATTAGTTAAAATAGTATAGTGGAACTTATAAATAGTAAAAAAAATATAATAAACCTATAAATAATAACAAAAATAAATTAAATAGTAAAATAACTTTAGTTTATAATTTGTATCCAATTGGAGGCTTAGCGTGCATTTGCGAGGTGATGATTCTTCATTTGGCTGGTCCCATGGTATTGTTCATGGACCCTCCATAGTCTAAAAACATATCAATAGAACTTTTTTTCTTTTAAAAAATAATTTATAACAGTATTTTTAACAATAAATTTTTAATTTACAATGTACCGAAACATTCCTTTAACTTACTGTTTCGTACTATCGTAAAACATGAAGTTAAAGCCTCCGTCACTTTCAATTTCTCGCTTACTCAAACTTCCTTTTCCGAGTCCCCAAACAGACACTTTCTTTTGCTTTTTCTCTCTCTTTCTTTCTCACTCGCCTTAAAATCAGAGAAAGCCAAAGCAAAGAATGGAAACTCAAACTCAAAATCAAAATCAAAAGCAAAGCCAAGAAACATTACCACAGCAGCAGCAGCAGCAGCAGCAAAACCAGAAGAACAAGGCGAACATGAAGAAGTCTTCGTCGAGAAACTCCGACTCATCGGCTCACTACAATGACTCGCCTCACTCGCCCCTCCGATTCCACTCGCCGCTCCGATCCGAACTCGGCGACCCTCCCGAGACGCCTCCGTACCACTCTCCAGAGACCTCGCCGGAGAAGCCGCCGCCGGACTACTCCAAAGCCGTCGTCGCAGTCGACAAGTACACTCAGTTCTCTCCGCAACAGTCGACGCCGGAGAAGCCAAACCTCACTAACAACAGCAGCAACAACGCCGCGACTCAGACGGAGAAGTCGCCGTCGCCGTTGGTGGTGTTTAACAGGGCGATGAGGGAGGAGCCACCGATGTCGGTGACAAAGGTAGGTCCCAGCGGCCCCGTCGGCCCCGTCGGCGGCGGCGGAGGCGGAGTAGTAGGACGCGGAGTTGAGGACGGTCGGAGATCGGCACATATGTCGATGTTGAGGAGGTCGAAGAGAGACATAATGGTGGGAAAAGCCGCGCTAGGGTTTAGGTTCAGTGAGATTGTGCTTTGTTTGATTTCGTTTTCGGTTATGGCCGCCGATAAAACTCAAGGCTGGAGCGGCGACTCCTTTGAACGTTACACTGAGTACAGGTCTCTCTCTCTCTCTCTCTCTCTCTCTCTAGTGTAATGGTTTTTCTTGTTTGATTTTGTTGCTAAGTTATATAGTTAAGCTTATAGTGATAATCAAGATTTTGACTGTGTTAGAAAGTTGAATATGCCTTAATAAACTAGAAATTGTGAGAAAAGAAGAATTTTAGTGCTAAATATGTATTTGATTTGTGTTAAGTTTGTGTACATAGATGCCAAGAGCCTTGTAGTAGTATTTAAAAAAAAAAATTAGGACTTGAGATGGGTCTGTGTTTCGGGGTTTATAGTATGAAGAGTGATTTTGAGACTTTGAAAGAGAGACTGAAATGATTATTGGTATGTAGTGTATCTTTTCGGGGTTGTTGTCGGATAATTTGCTTTGCCCATCAGGGGTGAATAGCTCCCGGGTTACCCGGTAATTGGTTTTGGTGGGTGGGGTTAGTTGCTCGTAGGAGTTTCATTGACAGTGAGTTCAACTAATCTGAGTGGAAGGGGCCTTAGCTTAGAGCTTACGTAGAAATCAATTTGTCTCTTATCAGTTTAGCAAAGGCTGATACCCTTATGTGCTTGGTAGGACCCAGTGATTCCATGTCGTTTTGATTACCTCAAGTTCCATTAGACATATCTTAAAGCTTTACTTTCTGATCCATTAAAATTTACTATTTAAACAACTTATTGGATTCTCCTTTAAAAATCATGCCTAAAATGACTGAGTAGTACAACATAGCTGCATTGTATGAATTTAATCTGCCAGAAATATTTGCTTATGTTTCCTTCATCTTCTTCTTCTTCTTCGCCCCCTCACCCCCACCCCCCCTTTCCCAACCATTTTCTCGCCTTCTTTTCTTCTTTTGAGAGATTTGATGTGATTGTAAAGCTCATTTGTTTGCAGGTATTGTTTATCTGTGAATGTTATCGCATTTGTATATTCAGGGTTTCAAGCATATGATCTAGCTTACAATATGATCAGTGGGAAACATGTCATCCGCCACCACCTACGTCGCCACTTTACATTCTTCATGGATCAGGCAAGTAGTGTGACTTCCATTTCAATACTGCCATGTTTTCTGCACAATGGCACCATGCAATATTGTAATCTTGTAATTTAGTTTAAACTGTGGTTTGACTTCTTGGGGCTTTCCATATCAGTACTGTCATATATCACTAGGATATCACTACTTTACTAATTTAGTGCAGTAGACAATGAATCTTGGACATTATATGAGTTAGACAAGCATCCTTGATTTGGTGGCAGTTGTTGCTGTTAGCTAGAGCATGATGTTTTAGCTTTGACTAATTTGGGTCTAAAGACTCTATACACATTATGATATGATAAAGATGGTGGTTTGACTCAAAATCAGTACAGGTGTTCATACAGATTAATCTTGGGTGTTTTTTTTTTGGTGGTTATGTTTAAATGCCCGTGTCCTTTATTTGCTTGTACACATGTTCAGTTTACATTCTGAGCAACATGTGTTTGCGCTGGTAGGTAATACTTTGTTAATTTGATTTGCAGGTACTAGCTTATCTTCTCATATCAGCATCCTCATCAGCAGCAAGCCGGGTTGATGATTGGCAATCAAACTGGGGGAAAGATGAGTTCACAATAATGGCTAGTGCATCAGTCGGGATGGCCTTCCTGGCTTTTGTTGCATTTGCCTTTAGTTCCCTCATCTCTGGTTACTACCTGTTTGCACATGACTCTACATGATCATGGAACAAGTTTTACGGTTCTTCTTCTTCTTCCTCTTCTTCTTCTTCTTCCTTTCCAATTTTTATGCTGTATCACATATTTATGTTGTACAGACAAACATAAAGTCATAGAATTTGTTTCATCATAATTAGATAAATAAAATAATGTAAAGAGTTGGGCTGCTTGATTTGGATTCTCAATGGCATCGAAAGTGAAATCATTCCAGTGTCTCACTAGAGATTGCATGTTTTCGGCTGCATTGAACGATCCACTTCCTCTCAGGTATATGGATCCCACAACTGTACATCAATTATATACACATCTTCTTCTCTCACAAATGTCTGTTCATCGAATATACCTGCATCTTTTCTCGCAACATGTGAATCTTACATGATTGTGGAGTCTTTACATTGTGAGAGGGATAATGCATATATCCAAACTATGAAATGACTTTGCACAATTTTAGCCATTACCTTGAAGGCAATTCATGCAATTAGTATGCATGAAAAAATGCACAGAAGGCAGAGGCATAGTGTTGTAAAAGACATTAATCAAATAGAGTTTCATTATACTTTTGTGCTAGTATTGACTCTTGACCATTTTACCCAAGAACCCTGTGTTCAAATCTCATCAAAAAAAAAAAAACTGTCTGATCACGTTTCCTCCAATAAAAATATGAACATGGTAAGCCGAACACTGGAAATTTTCAAGGCCTAGTTGGGTGACCAGATAGTGGGAAAAAAAGCCCAAAAGAATTCTGAAGTATTGAATTATTTTTATTGGAAAAGAAAAACCTTGAACTAGCAATAATTTCTTGAAGTAATTACTAGATATTTGTTCCTACCAGATAGGCTAGACTTTGTCAACTAAAAATTAGAGAGAATTGGCAAACTGCCCTCAGGATATATTGGTGAGCATCAACAGCGGAATGGTCAAATGGCAAATGTAAGCCATTTTACCATTCAAGCCCAAAAGACCCACTCCATTAGTTGTTGTAAAATGTAACTATTGCACACAAAAAAAACAAAAAAAAAAACACTATTGTGCTAAAGTGCGGTTCTACATTTAGAACCGCATTGCAGCTTAGATTGTATAAATTTTAATATATTTTATTTTCTCTATATAAATTTATTCTTTTCTCTTTCTTTCTCTCTCTGTCTTTTATCTCTTCATTCTACCTTGTTCTTGTTCTACCCCCTCTACTCCTCAAACTAGAAACACCATTTTCTCAAACCCATAACCTCGTGTGGTGGTGGTAGTAGCAGAGGTAGGCGTGGCATAAAAGTTCCGTTGATGTGGCAATGGTGGCAGAGTGGGTCTAGGTCGGTGGTGTTGGGGGATGGTGGATTTCGGTCATGGGTGGGTGTCTGTCGTGAGTGGGTTTCTCTCTGTGGTTGCTGCTGTGAGTGGGTTTCAGTCATCGGTTGGTGGATTTTAGTATTGGGTTTGCTCATGGGTAATGGGTTTGCTAATCAGAGTGGTTGAATGGGGAGGTGGAGATCAATGTGGTGGGTTTTAATATTGGTGAGATCAACGATGGTGGGTTTATAGATCGATGATCTTGGTAGTGGTGAGTTTCTGGGTTTCAATATTGTTTTTGTTTTTTTTTTTTTTTTTTTTTCTCTCTCTTGGTGATTATGTGGTGGTTGTTTCTTATGGATGTGGTTGTTGTTGGTGGTTTTTGGAGGCTTCTTTGTGCTTTTTTTTTCTCTATGGTGGCTTCTTCTTGTGGTTGGTGGTAAATTTGGTGGTCAGAGTTGTGGGTTTGCTTAGATTGGTGATGGTTTTGGTGGAGATTGACGTGGGTGGTGATGGTGTGGTGGTGGGTGGTTGAGAGAGAGAAACAGAGATTAGAGAGAGAAGTGGAAAATATTTTTATATTATTTTAATGTGTAGTATGATAAAATAAAAGTTGAAATACTTAATAAATTGTATAATTCATAAAGTTTTGGAATGGTAGAATAGAATAGGATGGCATAAACTATTGTGGATGCTCTTATAATCTAAAATGCAAGGAAAAGCTGGTAAAACCATATAGCAATAGTTTTTCTTAACAAATATTCTTGAATGAATAGTTTTTCTTCCTGTCTTGCATTAAAGTACTGTTAGGCTTTACATGAATTCTTTATATATATATTTTTTTTTTTGGCTAAATGAATTCTTTATAATATTTAAAAATCCCTATGTGAGTTTCATTATTTTTAAACTGCACTGATTTTAATGTATGTGTTATTAAAATTGAAATTTATGGTTTAATTTGAAACTAATAAGGAACTTTTGGATTTATTATGTATTTACTCTAATTTTTATGGACAGCAAGGAAGAAGAATTCCTTTAACCTATCATGTGACAAGTAAGATTATGAGTGTATTAAATTACATGATTTATTAAATAATGTAAACAAGCCACGTGACTATTTTAGTAAGTTGTGTGATGGTTTCAAAAAAAAAAAAAAGTCATGTGAGTAGAAGTAGATGTGAATTACCAATGTGATTGGTGGCCTAGTGGAAAGGGTCTTGGGTCAACAAGACTTCACTACGAGGAGTTTCTTGGGTTCAAGTCATCCATCTCTCACTAATAACAACGTGTTAGTGCTCCTTATATTTCATCATAAAAGAAATCTTAACCCGGGAGAGGTTAGAGGCTACTATGAGTTAGTGCTTAGGTAAGGAAGCCATAGAGGCATAAAACATTTTGGCCTGAAAAACAAGGATGGCTTTCTTGGGCCAAAACATAATATATTGAGTTTTCTATGTTCTACCCTACTGGGCTAGCCTGCTTAGATATTGCTGGAACAAAGTTGGGTCAGCTATAAACTCTTGAACAAAGGCAAGAACTCATTGCTAAGCAAATAATTAGTATGGTGATATTACTTTCCTCACTTCCCAAGATTGACGTTACTCTGTCTGATCTTTTACCTCAAAATGGGAAAAAAAACTCTCTCTCACCACTTTTAACTTGTGGTTGGATTAACTTTTGGCTGAAAATCTAATCCAAATCCCTCTTTTCAACTGTCTGAGCCTTCTGAATTACTATACTTTTCTTACTTATCACATAGGAAATTTCCACCACTGATTCAACTGGAAAAAATTGGACCAAATATTTCACTTCCTTGTCTAGTTGTCTCACAATAGACAAATTTTTTTAAATTATAGGATTATTAATGAAAATAAAATAATAGTGGTAATCTTTTTTAAAGGTCATTTATTTTACTTATTCTTTTTAAAATGTTTTTTTTTTTTTTTGAGAAACACACACACACACACACACACACACACACACACACACACACACATATATATATATATATATATATATAGGAAGGAGGATGAGATGAGGGAAAACACCATTTTTGATAATTTTTCTTATATTATAGTAATATAAAAAATTGACACCTACTAAAGGAGCACATTGGGTATTAGAGTTAGAGCCTTTTCATTCAAAATATTTCACATTAAATATTATAAATCTAAAAATGTATCTATTGTCATATTATTTAAAGTTTTAAATGGTGTGATAGTCTCTAAATTATCAAGATGGGTTCTAGTTAGCTCAGCTGGTAAAGTTTTTTATGGTTGTATAAAAGATTTGGGATTCAATCCTCGCCTACACCAAAAACTGATTGGTGTCTTGATCTAATAATAAAGAGCTATCATCCAAAGCAGACGTCATAGGTTGAAACTCTCTAAATTATCAAGTTTGAGAAATAAATATTAACTGTGAAATGTACTTACTCCATTTAAAGTGAAATGAATAGGATTCTATCGTACAGATAGATAGTAACATTATAAAATTTATCAAGGCTAGTGTTTATGGTTAGTGCTCAACTGGGTCACAGGTGTATCAAATCAATGGACGGATTGAAATGCCAAAACCCACAAATAGATGCTTATCCAATCGTAATGAAAATTGATCTAAAATGACATTATAAAAGTAATGTGATTGTTTTGTTTAAATACTGTGTATAGTGTGTAAAAATTAACTTTTTAAGGGCTGGTTTAATAGTTTTTAAGATCACATGACATTCATGATGTTCTAGCTAGCATATTAGAGTATTCTCATCAACACTCTTAAATGCTATAAATGCTAAATTTTGGCATGAAAAGATCAAAAAGCAAACTCCATCAAAACTCTTAAATTCTATTTATTTTGCAATGTTGCTACAGTGGGCTGCTAGAGATAGCAACCCACTGTAGCAAGATTGTAAAACAAAAACTATTTGTTTAATAAAGAGAGAGAGAGGAGAGAAAGAGAGAGACAGAGGAGAAGGAGAGGAAAGATAAAAAATGAATAAAAAATAATAAAGAAAGAATATTTAAAAAGAGTGTTAAAAAAATAGAAGTTTTGATAGAAGAGATATTGTAAAATGATATGTTATATATTATAAAATTAGTTTTTGAGATGGTAAATGCTAAATTTTTTAGAAGTGTTGATGGGAATGCTCTTGGAGTCACTTCCAAAGAATTTCTCCTTGTAATAACTTGGAGTTTGTGAAACCGAGAGACTACTTCAAGAGATTAGTTTAATGCTCAAAGAGCTCTAGACCCCTCATTTCTTAACCACAAGAGAGAGAGAGAGAGAGAGAGATGCTGCACAAAAATTACTAGTTTTGTAAGTGATTATATATATACACAATAAAATTGTAAGTGCCACAAGACATAAAATAGAAATTTGTTTGATCAAATGCTTATGTTCACAATATATCCAATATCAATGATACTGGGAGAAAAAACTTTTAAGGTAAACTCTCAAATCCAGGATACTAAGCACTAATAAAGTTGTCTTTAAACTCTTTACGTACCAAGGCAAATCAAAGTTGCACTATTCTTCTAAACCTTTGGTTCTTTTTCCTCTCAATATGGGATTACTATTTTCAATAAAAATCATTATACCTCTGTACTATTGCTTTCTAATCAATGTGGGATTTTCAAAACCAACTAACCTGTGCATATTAACACTTATCCTTTCATGAATTGGGCTCAACAAATTTCAACCATAGTAGTGCTTTACAATGTCCTCAACAAGTGGTACAATTAATGAGTACAAAGTAATTCATAAACTTCTTTGTTGGATTTGGCTTTTCAATCATATCACTTACATTTTTTTCAAAAATCTTTATCTCTTTCATCTATTACCATCTTCCATTTGTGGTGTTATAACTAAAACACTTCTCTTTGCCTTGTGCTCCACCATAAACATTATGATATGATCCACCTTCAATTGTATCACCGATTGACTTATACAAATTAATTCCTAAAAGTTTTCTCTCCTTTTATCATGACCTTTTATTAACTTTCATAGCTCCACCTTATACAAAATATATTCATAAGCCAGAGAACACAATTGAAATAAAGAAATCAAATTCTTTCCAAACTTCAAAAACATGTCTCAAATCTTCACAAACCCATCAAAAATTTTAATTTTTACCTTTCATAATCTTACAACTTTACAACATATGCTAGTTAATATTACAAACATTAGTCACAAGGCAACCAAATATTTGTTCCAAACACATGTGAAATGACCAGGCAAAATCCAAAACTCATGATTTTTAAAATCAAATCATACCTTTGGAAACCATTAATATCATATCATCATTCCTACTATATGCTATAATAATTGTGGTGTCATTGGAAATTTCATAGTCATTATTTTTCTTATACTTTTATAAATTAGCTGACTTCATACAGTAATGTGCATTCACACCTGCACTTGTATATTGCATATGTTGAGATATTTTACCATCAAAGCGCAAAAGACATGCTTTATCTGCACTGCTAAATGCAAAATAAATAAATAAATAAATAAATTGCTATAGTGCTATAGTGTCGTCTTATATATAAGATGGTACTGTAGTAACTTGTAAAACTTAAACTCTATATTTTATTAATTTCTCCTCTCTCTCCCTGAATCACTTTTCTCTCTCTCTCTCTCTCTCTTTCTCTCTCACACACACACACTTTTGGGTTATATATTTTATTGGGTAAATATATTATTTTAATGTATTGTATAGGAAATAAAAATTGAGATGTTGGGTGTATTATAAACTGGTATGATATAAATAATAAAGTAACTTTTGAGATAATAAAATAAAATTTTTTGTAGAAACCAGATGCGAATGTTCTTTTAGTGCACTTCACATTATTAATATTCTTCATTGGATGAGAATTCGATCTTGACTTCTCCTTCTTAAAGTTTTTTCCTATGACATATTTTTACTATGATCTTATTCATACTACACCACAAAATGTCCAATATTTCAAATTATATGTAGCTGCTTAAATTTATGTCTCTCTTAAAAAAAAACCACTGTTTTTACTTCGTAAATGCTTCAAAACAGCCATTTCAAGCTTTCAACCAATTCCTTACATCCATAATAAATCTACTATAAGTGACATAGATGACAATTTTTCAACCTTGAAACCCACAAACTCAACACTCTCAACCCAAGACCCTAATATGTGGGTTAATTATAATTATCCATCCTAAACTATAGTCTATAGGCATATATGGATTAACAGCGAATTAGTATGTTAATTGCAAAACTATATAGTTTATGGAGCAAATTAATTGCAAATACTCCTAACACCAACATTTTATTTATAGATAAATAATATCCAACTCTCTCCTAAGTAACATTGGGCAAAGCTCCTGAGACCTTTTTCAAAGGGTTTTTTTTTTTTTGTTAAGTAAAGAGAAGGAGATGAGTAGATAAATGCCTTATGAATATGAGTCCCACGTTCCCAGCTTTATACTCATATGTTTCTGTTATAGTAAACATTCAAAATTTTTTAAAATCATAATTTTTTTGCAGTCAATATACAAATTAGAAAATTATATTTTAATGTAAAGACTCTTGCCTCATGTTAAAATTGCAATAATATGAGAATGGTATAAGCTATATAATATGTAAGTAATATTTTTCAAATAATAGGTATTTGAAGCCTGTTCAAATTTGCAATGATTTATTCCTATCAAAAAAATAAAAAGTGCAATGATCAACAAAGATCGGCAAAGTAGACCTGCTTGATTTCTTGTTTTGATGGTAGCAAGATATACTACTTGATCAAATACTTTTGACAGAGACCCTTCAATTTTTTTTTCCTTCTTTCATATGAAAACTCACACATAGGTTCACGTGGTTACCTTCAGCAACCATGTTCATGAAATGTACAAATGCGAACTACATGACAAATATTCTCAATCAGACCCATCTTTTTCTCTACCCAACAACCATCAATTTTTAATCTTTTCCCTTCACTCTCTCGGCTATTCACTTACTTCCCAAGATACCATATTACCAAACACGTTGAATATGAGCCCCTTGATTCAGAGAAAACCATATTTGCAAGTAATTTATACATCATTAACCATACCAGAAAGTTAGGTTCATAACATTTAAAAGAGATAAGCAATATAAGCCTCACTGCCATTACATCTAAAGAATATTGTTTGGTTTCCATGTAACATTACAATACAACATTATTCACAACTTCATGACCTATATTGTGACACAAGCAATTTAGTAATGTTTACTTTTACTTAAATCTATTATTATATTACCTTTTTCCTTCTTTAATCAATTGATAATTACAGCAATAGCGGAAGATTTAAACCCAGTTCTCCTCGTAAACAAAAATATGAAATGCCCACTAAAATACAGAATTGGCCACTGATACCATTTAAAATATATATATATATATATATATATATAAATTGTGGGTAGCTCAAGTGGTGAAGAGATATATAAGAGTAAATTGGGACGAAGTAGTTTGATAAAATTATTGTGAATTCTTAATTTTTGTTTTGTTCAAGTATATTCACCAACCATCACTAAGTACGGCTAGGTGATACATGATACATCCCTGTACCAAAAGTTTGGGCTAAATTATTGAACCTTTCGGCTCACCTCATATAAAAAGACACGTGGTATTTTATCCAAGATTACGTATCGTTGCATGTGCATGGCCCCCAAATTATATCTTTTCTTTTTTTAAAAGTGCAAGAACACATAATTTTTTACAATTTTTTTGCCATAATTGTAACGTGCTAAAGCGTGATTGGTAAAAAAAAAATAGTAGCTTTATGTGTAAATGATGGTTAATTATTTATAATTTGTCACATTAGAATTGTAGCAAAAAAGTTTTAGAATGTTTAGTAGTTCTAGAACTTTTTTTTTTTTCTTTTTGGGCTATCACTTAGGGGTGGCAATTCGTGTTTGTAGGTCGGGTTTATGTTATGTCGAGTCATGAGTATTTAGTTATATGGGCTGACCTGAACTCGACCTATTTCCTAAACGTGTTAGAAATCCTCAACCCGAACACGACCTTTTTATCAAACAGGTCAACCCGACCCGACATGTTTAACTCGTTTAATTAACAACTTATGTAAAAGTCAATACAAATGAACTATTTTATAATCTATTTAATTAATAGGTCATACTTAACCAATATAATCTTTACCAATTCCCATGTATATAAAATTAAAATACATTTGCAACTATAAATATAATAATAAACATATAAAAACAACAAAAAATTAAGTAATTATATCAAAATAACTGTGGTGGGCCTTTTGTGCAGTATTGGGCTAGACTGCTTCTTGCCGTGCTAGGCCCGAAGTGTTCTGGATCAGAGAGTTGAGACAAGTTCAATTGCAACACACCTTGGTCCGGTTTGTGCACAAACTATGCCTCGTTTTCCAAGGCTTTGATCACATGCCCATGGCAGGCAGAGCTGCTATGGTAATTATAGTAGGCATATATAATAAAGATAATAAAAGAGATTCGTTCACTATTTAGGAAACGTAAACAATGGGTCATTACAAGGAACGCATGTTTTATGAATCGGCAACAAAAAATAAATATGGAAGAGATAGTAATAAGCTTATTGAATAAAAAAGAAATATCAGTCTACTGCATCTAATTATGTTACGGGGTCTAAGTAAAAAAGGAAGCCATTTCCTCAATGCAAATAATCTCCTCGGGGAAGAAATTTAATGCTTTAAGGGAAGGGGCCTAAATGACTTGTGCCTAAATGACTTGTGCCCAGAAAAGTTTCCTGCCTTCAGCAGAGAGCATGGTTTAAGAGGGAGAGAGGGAATCAACCTATTCGATGCATGTTTGCTATTCTATTTTCTCCTTCTTCTTCTTTTTTCTTCCTATTCTCCCGATTCTTTCTTTCTTTCTTTTCCCTTCATTTTTATCTCTTGGTATTTGCTTAGTTGTTGTGATTCTCTCCCTAGAGGTTACTGTTACTGTTACCGTCCTCCCTTTTGTGCACAGTGAGAGTTCTTTATATAATGCCTGCTGCAGCTAGCTTTTACCATTTTAGCCCTTAACCATTTTGGTTTGGTGTGGGTGTTCTTACCAACTATTACTAATTGGTTAATCGCCCAGCCAGCACCACTTACCTGTGCTGGCCGCACCACTCCACATCACCATACGAAAAAGACTATTTTGTTTGTATGCTTGTCGTGGGATTCTTACCTACCACGGCGCGAGTGCTCTCTCTCTCTCTCCATCCGTCCCTTATAGCATGCACCTAGTGGTTCCAACTCAGGCTTACTTCTTTTGGGCGGTATGTCATCCCAGTAAGACACTTTCTCCAAAAAAGCCTGAGCAAGAAGTACAAAAATAGGTTTTCCCCTCTCCCCACCGCCAGACCATGCCCTCTTTCCTCTGACCCATGACCCACAACTTCCTGCATTGGCTAGGTACAGGCTGGTAGTATCTGAGCCTTATGCGTGCCTCACTTCTATGTTCTTCCAAAATCTACCTGCTGTTCATGCGTCTGCCACAGTCTGAAAGTCAGTTTGTCCATTCTACCGTTCGTCCTTAACTTCTTATGGCGTGAGTTATTTCTTGATTTCTCATTCTTTATGACTTGCTCCCTTAGGGGTTGGGCCTTGCCTGATTGTGGGCCCACTCTTCTTGCCTTATTCCTATGGTTTCGCTATTACTTCCCGCCGCATCATCTTGCTATTTCTGCTGTGATATTATTTGACCCAGAACTACTTAGCCTCTTTCAGCTTGCGGCTTGCTTCTTTTCTAATGACCCAATAAGCTCATTGGGCCTTTTACTATATTACTTGCAAACTTCTGTGTCCAATTTATTTCCTTTTGAGCATCCTTGACCCATTTACTTTCTTGGGGTATCCTTGGCCTTTTCCAATTCTGTGTTTCCCATGGGCTTTTACTATCTCCTTGGGCTTCCCTGACCCAATTACTTTATCCTTCATCCTTGGGGCTTATGGACTCTCCATTGCCCCTTACTTTCTTTTCTTGCATTACTTCGGGCCTACTGTGGCCCATTCTCACTTTTCTACATCACATACTGCCCATGGGTTTGTTACTTTTCTATTTTTGGGCCTTTTTAGGCCCATTTCCTTCCTCAAGATCTATTTGTTTATTTTATGGACCTATGATCCATTATTCCTGCCGCTTGGACTTGACGACTTTCTATCCAATTTTCTAACTCCTTTCTGCCCACATTCTTGGGCTTCTTCTTCCCATTGGACTTCCTTAAAAATGAACATCTACAATAACTAATAACTTTATAAGCTAAACGAATCAGATAAGTTCACATGCTAAACACGAACCCAACCCGTTTATTAAACGGGTTAGCTGTGTCAACCCGAATATAACCCTAATCCGTCTAGCCTCAACTCATGACCTGTTTATAAATGGGTTAGTCATATCGAGTTCACGGGTCGTGTCAGATTTTGTCACCCCTACTATCACTTGTTTTTAGCAAACGATGGTATCTAGACTTGCTCGACAATTTTTTTTGGTGTATATAGTCTTCCATTTTACAAAAAAATATTTTGTATTAAATAATATTACGTCATTGATCTATATCAAAATTCAATAACTACCCACTAAAGCATGTTTTTCAGTTGTTAGTGGGGTGGTTATTTTTTATTGACATATCTTACACTTGTTGAATTTTGATACCACTGACATAATATCATTTGATACCAAATATCTTCTCTCATCCTCTGCATAAGAAATTATTATACTGATATCATGAAGTTTTAAGAAGTAAGAACCACTTAAACAACCTCTTTGAGTTTGGGCTATTACTTATAACTTCCCAACTTATACAACTTTATCATAAAATCCGAAAAATCAAATTATCAGTTGCATCACACACAAATGTGACAAATCTTCAACAACTACAGTTTGTCGTAAACTTTATTTTTAAATGAATTTTGTCGTGATCTTCTTTTTTATTTTACAAAATTAGTCAATGATAGTTTGGAGTCGGACCCATGATAAGGAGTTGTCACCTAAGATTCTTGAATATCATTGGTTGATGTTTATGTGTAGGCTCCATGGCCATGTTTTTTTTTGCTTTCAACTTTTTTTTTTATTGATCAATAACTCCAGCGGATCACCTAACTATGATCACTAATTAATCTCTTATTAGTAACCAATCCTAATTTAGCCCAAAAAAAAAAAAGTAACCAATCCTAAATTTTCCATTTTTACAGCTACCATACCCTCTAAGTCCAATTAATGGGGAGGAGAATATTCAAACTCACATAAGTAATATTACGTAAAGTCTGTTTGGTATCGGTTCATTTTTATTTTTTACTTTTTATATACCAATTTTTAAAACCTCACCTTTTTCCTCTTTTGTTTTATTTTAAAAAAAAAATTTAAGATACAAGTATACTTTAGCATACTTTTAACAAAAAAAATTTAACAAAAATCTAAAGAAGCTATTTTCAAACAGGCACTTAACCAAACGTTTTTGACCAATCCAATCCATGTGATTGTCTCTTGCTCTTACCTCTTTTTTTTTTTTTTTTTTTAAATACATTTTTAAACTTTAAAGTTTAGTGACGTAACAAATTAAACTTTTGGAAGAATAGGAATTCGTTTTTTGCATTTTGTGTCAACTTTTTTTTTTTTTTACAAATAATCTAACATTTGGATTTTTTTTGGAAATAAAATACTCCCTTCGTCCCACTTTGTTTGTCCTTTATTCAATTTGGGATGTTCCAAAATATTGTCCAGTTTCTAAAAATAAAAGTTATTAGTTTATTAATGTTCTTATTGTATCCTTACTTTATTTTCAAAACTAGTTGAAAAGAAAATTAACTAATATTTTTTAAAAATCAATCTAATTGGGGCGCATTTGTAATTGTCTCATTAAGAATAACTCTTTTTTTAAAAAGTTGATAAATTTATTTAAGGGTAGTTTTATAAACTTATACATTTTTATAAGGCAGACAAGACAATAAATGGTATTCTACTAAAAAGTTTGACCTTTTAAACATGGCAAACAAAATAGGACAAAGGGAGTAGTATTTTTTTTTTTTTTTTTGCATACATTTAACATAAAAGTTATAAAAAGTTATATCTTTTGATTAACACTATACAAACAAGCTACTGAAAATTGGATTCTCAAAAAAAAAAAAAAAAAAAAAAGCTTATGAAAATTGTGGAATATCCAAATGAACACTTAATCATGGACCTTAAATTCTAGAGTTTAAAATATAAGTATATCACATATTTATAATATATTAAGGTTACGTTTCAATCCTATTCTTCATCCAAGATTCGATTTGTATTTTTCTTTGAATCATTAATCGATCAAAGCATTCGTCATCGTAAAAGTAGAACACGAAACGTGAATATCTTTCTAGAATATACAAATGAAAGTTAAGTTGGCCCCTGCATAGCACATCAAGTCGACTATTGAGTTTCTTATAAGGTTTTAGCTCCTTTAAAGTGAGCTTTAGATAACACTAGTTAATTAATTAAATGTTAAGTGACTTAAGACTGAATGAATGAATGTACGGAAGACATTAAGAAAAACCAAATGCTGTACCTTCTCAGTTCTCCCATGGGATTGCATGGGAGTCTGGGACACACACACCCTATAGTTTTGTCACATCCATGAGCCTTTGTTTTAAGAATCCAGGTTGGCTGCTAATTACGTAATTAAAAAGGGTTTAACTTTAAATCACGATTCTTGGACGAGCATTTAAATGCAATATTAAATCCTTGAAACAGATAATATAGTACTTGGAATCAAACCACTTTCATATATGGAGATGTTTTTTTTTTCTTGATGTATATAAGTGTCTATAGAATTTATTTAGGGGAAAAAAATGTATATAATATTTATTTTGGAGATTGTTAAATCCATAATAAATGATTTCTTAATTATAATTTTTTTTGCTTTGTACATTGACATTTGTTGCTATGAATTCAGCGTTAATAAGCACCTTTCTAAGTCTAATATGCTAGGAATTAAATTATTTTTTTGTGCCTTTGATTTGGCTTATTTGCTAAAATGAATAAAAATATAATCACACATTTTTTTTTTGATACAATATAAAATTTCTACTCGAACTTAATCTAAGTGTATACGTATGTGAAGCTCCTTCTCAAAGACTTGAACTTCGGCCTTTGCCCTCTACACCTTACAAACACTTATACTTGTAGAGTGACCACCGCACCAAGAATATGCGATGGTAGAAATAACTTTATACTATAATCTATGCTCTAAAATAATATTGCACTCGTTAAAGAGAAATCAAACAAGTGCAATGCTCCATAACAATACTGCACTCATTAAAGAAGAAACAAGTAGGTTCTACCGGAGAAATTATTGTATACTCCCGGAGTACCATAAATACGTATTCCTTTCTCTCGCATAAATGGTGAGTCTCACTAATTAAAGTCATGGTGGGACCCACCATTCATATGAGAGGGAGGAGTACGCATTTATAGTACTCCGGAAGTACCTAATAATTTTCCGTTCTACCGTCCATCAAAAAAAAAAAAAAAAAAAAGTAGGTTCTACCATATTGGGAAATAACATCTTCCAAAAAAATTGGTCAATTGCAATAAAATACTCAATCTTAACCGAAACAATGTAATAATTGTTAACTAGACCCTAACACAATTATATTATATAATTCGATCTAGGTTAGCAAAGTACATTGTAACTGAATGGGTATCTCTTGGCATTTTAGAGAGTTTAAAGTTCAAACTTTAAATGCCTCCACTCATTTTTTGTATTTTCAAATCCCATACCCAAATTTACATCTTACTTACGTGTCAACTCAGGATTAAATCTCAAAATTTTCATTTGAACTTACGCACTAATTATGAGAATATATAAAAGTAATCCTAAAGACACACACAGCTTGTGTGTCACATGAGTCCACCACATGCAATTAAGATGCCGAAGTCCAATTGATTGTATTACTCGGTAATCGTTATATAAACAAAGGTGTGAGAAAAGGCATGTTCCTAGCATTATTTTTGTTTCTCACCAACTCAACTCCGTGTACAACCCAACCCATTCCTTCTCAACAACTAGAGAAGGAATGTGGCCGGAGTGTGGACACACGCACGTTACCCGTGGGTGGGCATTGACATCGGTGTGTAGTCCCACGAGTTTCACTGCTTTTAAGTGTGTGTGCGTGATTATTGGTACAGTTTTAATATGAGTACAGAGACGAAAAATAAAAGGTCATCGGAAATAGTAAAAAAGAGAGAGAGAGAGAGAGAGAGAGAGAGAGTGATATTAAAGTGACCGTATACGGAAGAGGACCATACGGCATGTCCGACGCACTCACGGATACCCCTACTTCAACAACGTGGAACCCACGTGTTTTTTTTTTTTTTTTTACTTAAACACTACGGTTACCAACAAATAATAAGTAATAACAACAATGTCAATACCCAACAACCTCGCTAGCTCTTCTTTCTCTCCTTCACTTCTGTTTTTTGTTTGTAACGTTTCAAATGTACATGGCTGCTTTTTAAGTTTTTAACTTTACTTCCCCCAACTTTTTCTCTTTTGGACTCAACTACCCCTCTAACTAAGAGCCCATGCCTACCTACACACTAATCTTTCATAATTTATAGACTTGTAACAAAGTGGTAGGGCCATATAATCGGTAGCGGTAAAAAAGTGTTCATTATTCACAGTTGTTTAAGTCAATCAATTGTAAAATTGATTGTACGAGTAGGTGTGTCCTTAGGTTTATTCAATTATGAAAATTTTGTGTGGTTTCACATACTTTATGAGGTTATATATTGTAAATTCCATTTGATGATATACTTGGTTGCTATAATGGGAGAGAAATGATTTAAAACTTGCATTTCGTTGTTATTGATGAAAGTATTAAGAGGTTTTAGTTGAGCTACTAAGTTCTTGACAAACACAAAGATAGTGTATGTTGTACTTGTTAGGCTAAAATGGTCAAATACTATTTTTGGGGGAAATATTTGATAATCTATCACTGTTTGTAAAATAATTAAGGATTTATCACTTTTTTGAAATTCGAGTTTGTGAAACTCAAGTTTGTTATGTAACTTGAGTTCTATGAAAAAAAGCCACCGAGTTTGCCGTATAACTTGAATTCTTGGAACTCAAATTCCATAAAAAATAGCATGACACATTTGAAGGTTATTTTTCATAAAACTCAAATTATACGGCAAACTCAAGTTTCATAAACTTAAATCCCAAAAAATTAATACATCCATATATATTTTCAAAACAACAGCAAATTACCAAATATTTTGGCCAGGGCATTTAGCCATTTTGGCCGAACTTGTCTTTCACTAAAAATTGTGTCCAATTACAAGTTATCACTTATAGAAGTTGTCAAATTTATTGTTTTTTTTTTTTTTTTTTTTGCTGAATAAAATTTATTGTCTTTTTAAGACTTCAGTATGTGGGCTCTGTAATTCTAGCTAGATGGCAGCTTTCATAGGGTAGAAAAAGTACGGTTGTTGGAAGTGAAAGCTAACAATTAACTTGTGATATAATTTACCGTGCGTGTTATGCACAATATTGAGAATATGAGCTACAGCATTAATATCATAATATTATTGTAATGTACGGTGAAGTATCTCTGAAGGGAAGTGTGAAATCCAAAGTGATTGTACCCCCAAATAGCAACCGTCTTTTAAATTTTTTTTTTTTTTTTTTTTTTGAGAAAGTTGAAAAGTTATTTTACAGTCTTCTTAATCTTATCCAATGCATACCACAAGTAATTATGGGCAAAAAAGTTTAATAAAAACTTAAAAGATGTAGTATAGGTGATTGATAAATAGTTTTACAGTGAATTTTTATTTGGGGTGACTAATTCATGAATTAATTGTACAACTAATTCATGAACTCAAACTTATAACTTATAGTTGTTTTTATAAGATAAATATTAACTAATGCCTTTAAAGTATTGATTAATAATCTATTTAAAGAAAATTTTTATGGGAAAAAAAAAGTAATTAATGTTGTGGCAGATTTTTTTATTTCCCGTAAAAGTTGTGTCAAAATTTTCCTAAAATAAATTATTAACCAATGTTCTAAGAGCACTCGTTAGCATAACTTTTTTTATAAAATGAGTTTACCATTGTAACAAAGACCCTAATTCTAAAAGTATAATAAAACCTAACTACATTTAATTCGAACCTAATTCTCATCAATATCAAAGCATCAACCGTATTCTTGTTAGAGCATTCGTAGCAGCTGTGGCAAAAAAAATGTCATTTTACAACACCAAAACCTTACTTTATTATTTTACCACATCATTTTACAACATCCAATTTATCAGATGTTCTATCCTCTAATTCTATACATTAAAATAATATTTACTATACATTAAAATAATATATTATCTACTCCCTGCCGCAAAACACTGACTAGCCACCACCGGCACAACCACCACTTCACCACCACGCATGCCCAGCAAGGTAGCAACTACCACCACCCCACCACCACCACACACCCCAGCAAGGCAGCAACCACCAACAAAAAAAATACCAATCACCGATCGCCAAGCACAAGGATGACAGTACCGATCCAAACCATCATCGATCACCGAAAAATACCAATCACCGATCACCATCACCATCACCGATCACCGAAAAATACCGATCACCGATCACCGAAAAATACCGATCACCGATCACCATCACCATCACCATCACCGATCACCGATCATCGATCACCATCACCGATCCAAACCATCACCGATCAGCACCGATTCAGCACTGATCAGCACCCATTCAACACCGATCCCCCTCGCAATGATCCAAACCACACCGATCCAAACCACACCGACCTACCTCGCACCGATTCAGCACCGATTCAGCACCGATCCAAACCATCACCGACCCATATCGGCGATATGAAGATCGATCGAGACCGATATCGGCGAGATGAAGATCGGCAGGGAAGATTTGAGGTGCAAAGAGAGGGAGACATTTAAGGTTGAGGGAGGAGCTGGGAGAGAGAGACCAGTCGGGAGAGAGAGAGAGTGAGAGACAGACTGTGAGGAGAGAGAAAAATTAAATAAAAAAATAATATAATGGTGCAAAATTGCCACGGTACTGTTTAATGTTGCAAAGATTTGCAACATTTGCCCCATCTGATAAATGGGGCTTTTTTGTGTTTGGTGTGGGATATGTGCCAAATATTTACCATTTGCCACATATCCCACATCTACTGTGGGTGCTCTAATGACTTTTTACTAGAACAAGGACATTGTTCATAGTGGCTTCTTTCACAGCTTGCATCCCAATATTTAGTTCATTAAGCCTCTCCTTATAACACTACTTAATTTGGGAGAGTAAGAATAATGGTGAAACAAAAAAATTTATAATTTTGTAACCATTTAAGTTTTTGAAAAGTGGGTTTTAGTTAGCTTAATTGGTAAAGTCTCTAATAGTTGAATAAGAGGTCTGATGTTCAATCTCCACTACACCAAAAATCGATTAATGTAAATAGTTATCACCAGGAGTAAACGTCATAGGTTGAAATTCTTTCTAAAAAAAATAGTTTTTGAAACAAATATTAATTTATCATAATATCAAGATAGGTGATTCTTTAGAGCATTCATTTGTATCAACTCATGCAAATTTTTTTTTGTCAAGTTTAGCACATGAATTATTTATTCATTTATTTTACACAACAAATTTTCAAAAACATCAACATTAGATTATTTATTTTACACTATATTTTATTAAAATATTATCTCTTTATCAAATTTTTATTACTCTTTCAAATCGTCTCCCTCTTTTTGTGTATTTGAGTAAAGAAGTATAAAAAAAATAGAATTCCATGTGAATAGTAATCATCTGTAGTAATAATCTAAATTTACACAAATTTGACTGATAAATGTGCAAAATTTACACTCAGCACTATTATATGGACTAATGTGAGCGTTCTAAATCCAAGATAAGGTTATAATATAATAAATTATTATTAGGAATATTAAAAAAAAAAAAAAAGGGCAAAAGGGCAATTGGGGAAAGAAAAAGGTAGCGGTCATTATCGAAGAAGACCCGGTTTGTCTCCTCAGAAGTGGTTCTGCGCACGTTATGAATGTATAGGGCTTGTGAGTTTTTTGTTAGTGTTTATAGAGAGAGTCTGTTTCTGTCTAATAAGAATGAAGAGAGAGCAAAACCACCAGCTCTTTTGCATTTGCTGCTTTCACTGCTTACCAGAAAACACCTTCTACAACATCCCAACCAACTCTCTTTCACTCCTTTGTTTTCATTAATCTTAGCTTTAAGTCCTCACAAGCTTTTAACCTCTATGTCTATGTCTGACTGTGATTATTATGTCGTTTATAGCTTTGGCTTGTGAAGATCAGAAACTATGTTTTTTCCAGCTTTGTTTATCCAATCTGTTTCTTTCTTAGTCTGCTTTAGATTCCAGATTTGAACAAAGTGTCACACTTCCCTTTAGAAACAAGTTGTTTGTACTAAGAAAATGAAAAGTGCTCTATACGTATTTTACTCCAAGTTTCTTTGCTTTAATTTACAAAAAAAGTGAGCTTTTTTTTTTTTTTTTTTGCTTTGATCTTCGTGCGGTTTTAATGTTAGAAAATTTCAAGTTCTGGGTTTCATAGAGGATGTGCTTGCTTGAATTCACTTTGTCAGTAGGAAATTTCGGAATGTAGTGGTAGTGGGAGTGGAAAGTGAACTGTTTAAAGTCATCAAGTTCAAATTTTTCCCATCTGGGTCTCTTTCAAATCAAGTGTTTAGAAGAGATTTGCTTGTTTTTGGAATCTACATTGGGTTCAAGAGGCTAAAGGGTGTGCAGATTTGATGATTTTGATGAGTTTTGGCTCAGACCCATGAAGAATTTCTACTGGTTTAAGCAGATTGCAAACTATGGGAAATCCGAGAGGAGGCTCTCTCTTGGAGAGTACAAGCGAGCGGTGTCATGGTCCAAGTACTTGGTGTCTTCAGGGGCAGAGATAAAGGGTGAGGGAGAGGAGGAGTGGAGCGCAGATATGTCACAGTTATTCATTGGGAACAAATTTGCATCAGGAAGGCATAGTAGGATCTATAGAGGGATATATAAGCAAAGGGATGTGGCTATTAAGCTAATAAGCCAGCCTGAGGAGGATGAGAACTTGGCTTCTATGCTTGAGAATCAGTTTATTTCAGAAGTTGCTTTGCTTTTTCGGTTGAGGCATCCGAATATCATTACTGTAAGTTTTTTAATTGCTTTCTTACTTGCCTGTATTCTAAGTTCTATGGAATAATTCAGGTTGTGGTCCTGCACCAATGTAATATGTGATATGAACTTTTTACATTGTTGCTATTCTGTTTGGCTTTTGAATGGAATATTATGGTATGAACCCGAGATTTAGTGCAGTTGTATCTACTTTGTAGTCTTATTTTCATGGTCCTATTGATGATGTTACCTTGTAAAACTTATTAAAAAAAAAAATTTGAATTCAACAACACTGATATGCATTTCTTGCTGGATTTCATATCCCAACTTTTCTTATATGGTGTCAAGAATGAGGTTTTTGTGCGAGGAAAAGGAAAACTCTAATCCTATACCCACTTGCTTATTATTGTTCCTTTCCTTATACGCTCTATCATTTATATTTTGACTGTTGTTTTCTTAGCAGCAGGATATTGAGCTAAAATCACTATATACTTAAATCACTTCAAATTTATGCCAGTAAGGAAGGAGATTTAACCCAAGCTCATAACGGCAAGTTTCAGCATCCTTCCATACTTTTTTCTGAATCAGTAACTAAGAAGAAGGCAAACAAGGTGGAACCTTTGCAGTAATCAAGAATATTTAATTAAGTAAACCATGTGTGCAGTGAAATGTTTCAATACTGCAGTCTCTATAGGGATTTGAATACTAATTCCTTGTGAGAGAGTTATTCATTATCTAACGAAATACTATAGTAGATCGGGCACGTCTTATTGGATTTGGGTGCAGTTCATTTAGGTGGTGAAGCTATTTGCTTCACCCAAATGGTATAATCAACCAATACACTTTACATTATTGGATTCTGTTGTTGGGGACAAGCAACTAGTTGGTCATGAATTTTTAAACAGCTGAATCTTGGTAGGATTTTATCACTCTTTCTGACCATTTATGTCTTTTCTGCTTTCTTAATGCAGTTTTTTGCAGCTTGTAAGAAAGCTCCTGTGTTCTGTATCATCACTGAGTATTTGGCTGGGGGTTCATTAAGGAAGTACCTCCATCAACAGGAACCACATTCTGTTCCCCTCAACCTCGTTCTCAAATTCGCCCTTGACATTGCACGTGGGATGCAATATCTTCATTCTCAAGGGATACTTCACAGGGATCTAAAATCAGAAAATCTATTGCTAGGGGAAGATATGTGTGTGAAGGTAGCAGATTTTGGTATTTCATGCTTAGAGTCTCAGTGTGGTAGTACAAAGGGTTTCACAGGCACATACCGTTGGATGGCTCCTGAAATGATCAAAGAAAAACACCATACAAAGAAAGTTGATGTTTACAGTTTTGGCATTGTTCTGTGGGAGCTTTTAACTGCATTGATACCATTTGACAACATGACTCCAGAGCAGGCTGCGTTTGCAGTCTCCCAGAAGGTATGTACATGGTGAATTCATTTCTTTACTATCATATATATACCAGTGAGGCCTGAGATAAATGAAAGGAATTCAAGCAGCCATATCCGTGATTGGAACCTAGGTTGTGAAAATTTCATGAAACTATATATGAAGGCTGTATTTCACATATGCATCAAAAGATTATTATTATTTTTTTTTAAAAAGGAAAAAAAGAAGAAGAAAGAACAGGAATAATGATACCATTGATTATATCACCCAGCCTGTGCTGCAGATCAAGATTAAATCACATACAGTGAAATTATATATGTTTTTTACTGAAATCATTATGCAATTGTCATTTTGGAAAATTTGGTAGAAATACATTTTTATTTTTCCAAAATCGTCTGCTATTCGAAAGGCTAGTATGTCTTTCATGAATAGATAGACTTGGTATATTCTTGGGACCCTACATTGTCAACAGTTGACAATATTGTTCTAGTTGATAAAATAAAAGAGGGAACTCCATGTTAGAAATGATTTTTATGATGAAGAGGATTAAAATTGTATGGAATGTAACATTTTGTAAGTATGAATAAGTGAAATAGGGGCACAATGAAAGTGTTTGAGAGGGAAGACTGATCATTTATTTTCTTATTATCTTTGATTGGTTGTTTTTTGGAATGATGGAAGAGGACAATATAATTTGAGCAAGATACTGGTTTGGAGATGTGTTTATGGCGAGTTGTGTGATCAATTGCACCTATGAAAATAAGTCAGAAGTTGATGTCAGGTATTAGAAACAAAGAGTTATTGAGAGTTCTAGTTTCTTCAATAGCTCCTCTCTCTCTCTCTCGCTCCCTCTGTGTGTGTGAGTGTGTGGTAAGCATGCATTTCATTCATTCTGAAATGGGTCGTGCGTCTTTGTATTTTCCATATAACATTTATTTCATTAAAATCGCTCTACTATAAAAAAAATGTTATTACTTGTGTCGTTCTTCTTTATTTACTTTTCATTTAACCATTCTTAGAGTGGTTTTGGCTCATTGGCTGGTAATTGATAATATGAAATTTGATTGTATTCATATTGAAGTTGCTTACATATATAGAGTTAGGATGCTGAGCTGAGAAGAAGATAATATCACAAGATAGCGCTACTAACTAAAGCAGCCAATATCCTATGCACTGTTGAGTTTTATACACTTACACAAAAGCATGAAAGCAAAGAATGGGAGACTTTGCTGCCAGATTTTTTGAGTTTCCTCAATGCATTGGCAAGAGGGAACCACTCTTAACTAACCTCATCACTCACACATGAATATTCTAACAGATTATACAAACTTAAGACACTTAGTTAAGAAGGTGTGCTAAACGTTAATTAAGTAGGATAGCTCAAGTATGACATATTTCTGCTATGCTTGCTATATGCTCACATACTTTTAGTCATCTAGTTTTCATTTCAGTTATTGCAATTCTTGTTATTACAATCCAAATATTAAATGAAGAGATAATATTCGTGAAGTTCTATATAAACAAACAGGATATAAAACAATTATAGAAATCTGATTGGATCATTATGATTGATTACAGCCTTCGTAGGTTTTTGTCTTCAAGACGCATCCACAAACAATATCTTTCTCACATGCATGATGGGTTGTCATATGCTTGCCCTTGACTTTTGTCCAGTCGTGGGACTGTCTGTTTGAGCCATTCTTATCCATGCCGGACATGACATCTCCAATTTGTATTAAGAATAATATAATATGATATACTGTTATCCACATTCTAGAAGCATTAGTATGATCCTTGTACTTTTAACTGTGAAGGTCTGAAGGCAACTCCTTTCTTCTTATTATAAATTCAATGGATACCTCTCTCTGTCACACATACACATGCACACACACATATCTGGCAAATGGCATAGATAATTGAATTTAATGTTTATCTGATAATAACTTGCAATTGGAGAAATTATAAGCATGTCCTTATCATCTTCCTAAATCAAAACAAAGACATGGTAACATCTTACATATCTGTTTTAGCTTTGCTAGTTCCCTCTTGCACTGATTACAACTTTACAAGTGTCTATGGAGCAAAGGCAGATTATGACTCCAACAAGCGATAAAAGGTAGAAAAATCCACATTTGGCAGTCATAAAAACTGGTTATATGGTTAGAAATACTATTTATCAGAAAGTTTCAGAGTTTTATAGATCAGCGAGTGCTCCTTTTCTGAAGTCTGGACCACTTGCCTTGTGGTCCAAGGGCATCTCTGCTAGAAAATATTATAGGTTTCATTTTAATGAGGATGTTTTCCTTTTGCTGGCCATACTCTCCTGAGTAATTTTTTGGGGTCATGTACTCTGTGTTTGCCTGGAGGAAATTACCAAATACATGGAAGTACTATTATTATCTTAAAACCTTTGCCTCTTTTCTGGCTTTGCATTTAAAAAGTTTGTAGTTGAGCTACAGATTTAGCATATCATGGAAGTCGAACACTTTATTTAGTTGATCATAACTGTATTGATGCCTTAGTTTTTTTGTTTTTTTTTGTTTTTGTTTTTGTCCTTGAGTCTCTGTGGTTTCATTTTGTCCTGAAGTTTCGGGGAAGTATTTATGCATTGGATAATTTGAAACTTGAATTCCATTCATCAAGAAGAGGTCTCTTTCAAGTATGTAAACTTCTTTAGTTTCTTATGTATTGAATCTACTTGGTGTTTTGCAGAATGCAAGGCCGCCATTGCCACCTGCATGTCCTATGGCACTTAGTCATCTCATCAACAGATGCTGGTCAAGCAATCCAGATAAACGGCCGCATTTTGATGAGATAGTTTCATTGTTGGAGGGTTACGCTGAGTCAATTGAGCGGGATCCAGAATTTTTCTCATTCTTCAAACCTCCCTCTGATCACACTTTTTTGCTATGCTTCCCAAAATGTATTGCTCGCCATAGATCTGCTTCTATAAAAACTTAGATCCTCCTCTATAACTACCTATGATGCAAGAATGTACCATATATTTGTCTAGGCTTGTAACGTTCAATTTTTATTATGAACATTTTAAAGCCTTTTTTTTTTTAGTGTTCAATATTTTGGAACTTAATGCAGTTCCTTTCAATGGTATTATAGTACTTCTATCTATACTTTCCTTCTCATTTGTCTCCAAAGATCATCTTAATATGAAACAAAGAATTGGGAGACATTCTCTCCCAGCACTACAAATGCTCTGCGCATCCACTAGAAAGACTTAACATGGCTACTTGAGCTTGGGACAATATTGGCTGGTGCATAAGAAAACGCTGATCTTTCTTGTATTGTAGAAGAGGGGACAATGGAGAAGGTTTATAGGCCTCATTTCCAACGGGATGAATAAGAAGTTAATGCATCATTCCAAAGTTAAACATAATGTAACTATTGGGTAGCATAATGTAATTGTTGGGGGGGAGTGAAACACCTTGGGGAGACTCTGATTAAGTAGTTAATATAATATATAGTGATGCACTTAACTCAAAAAGCCTAAGTTTAATGTGTATGAGTTCAACTACATATTATATTAACCACTCAATGCGGGACTTTACTACTAACCAACCACACTACTCACACGTGAATATTCCTACAGCAATTTTTTTGGTTTGTTATTTGTTGACAATTGTTCATAGTGAATTGAATATAAACAATTGCTAACAAATCTAGAACAAGAGTAGAAAAGGTGGTAACAATGTTGTGGTCAATGGTTAGTATTTTAAAAATCATAGTGGAATCTAACTTAAGAATTACATTCCTCCGGTCCAAATTCGAGACCATGGACAGTACATGTAGAACTACCCATAATTCAGTTGATGGTGCAATCTAGGTGTAGAGAAAAGCCAATATATCTATTGCAACACTATTATTTGTGTTGAGTAAGATAAAGGGTGGGATTAGGAGTAACCATTGGAAGATTTATTCATTGACTATATTTGCTATTTGAAAAATAGTTTAATTTATTGTTTGGAGATTTTGGTTGAAGATGAGGGTTTTTTAGATGCAGCACTAATAGCTTGACTCAAACATAACTCAGCTTTTATCTGAAATCTACACACCCTCAAACATAACCTTTTTAATTCACCATATGAAACTTATTTTATTGTACATGGAGATGGATTAGGCCTCCTTAAAGCTCCGTTTGAAGTTTTTGTAGTTTGCTTTAAATATAGTAATTAAAAGCACACAAGCACCAAGGCGACAGTTTGGCCGAGTGGTCTAAGGCGCCAGATTTAGGCTCTGGTCCGAAAGGGCGTGGGTTCAAATCCCACAGCTGTCAAAATTTTTGTTTTCTATTTTCTTCTACGCTATCAGTATGGGCCTTATACGCTGTTTTTGGAGCCCATTGATTTTTTGTTCTTTTGGGCACATGGTTTTATTATTGGAGCCAATTGATTTTTTGTGTATTTTTGGACGCATGGTTTTTATATATTTTATAAAGCCTTGTTATTCTGAAACTTTGAACCCAACCCATGTGTTTTTATTTTATTTTTTTATTGGGGTCATTTATCTCCTTCTGTATTTTTTTAGCTATAGATTTTAAGATAAAGTGGTTGATTCATATATATATATATATATATATATATATTACAATTAAAAGATATTTTTACACTCTAAATTATTGGGTTATTTTACTTTAAAGTATAGCTGTTATTGTTGAAAACTTGATGTTAAATTTGACACTTTTAAGAGCATTCACATAAAAAATGCTAAAAATTATAATTTTTGACAACTCAAAATACTATTTTATCTATTTTAACATCTTACTTTATAACTTCTCCAATATCAAATGTGAGGACCCGAGGATCACAAGACCTGAGAATCAATAAGCAACCTATAGAAAACCCTGCTCGGGTTGGAGGCAGAAGACCCGAGGAGCTGTCACCAGTCAACGCAAGCCCTAACAAATATCTGGAAGCATTGAATGCTGTAGATATAACTTCTAGGCCGCAATAAATGAGGAAACAACAGCTTTATCATTAACATTAATAAGGAAGTGACTTGAACAGTGTAGGTGGTCTCTAGATATTTTACCACCATTAGTTTCTGCAAAAAAGACTACAGGTGTCACCAAAGGAAGAAGGAGGGGAAGAAAGATGGAGGGTGGAAATGACAAGAACCAGATGTATAAATAGGAGGAGGAGAGATACAGAGTAGGGGATCGGCCAGAAAAAGAGGGAAGAGAGAAAAATAAAAAAGAGAGCATTAGAGGAAATTAGAGGGAGAAGAGGACGGATAGAAGGGAGATTAGGATTTGGGAATCCTCAGGACATGCATGTTCTCTGTTGTGTGGTTCCCTCTCTACAAGTTTTATTGTTTTTGGCCAAGAGTCATAGTGGGCTTTAGCCATCCATAATTGAAGAGTGGACTTTGGACCATTGTGAAAATTTGGACCTTACATCAAAGATTTTATATTTTTTATTACTTTTTTAAAATATTATTATTTTTTTTAATTCTTTTTTATTCTCTCTCTCTCTCTCTCTCTCAAACAAAAACAGCCAACCCACTGCCATCAGCCACCACCCCACACTCACTGTTATAGCCACCACCACTCACAACCTCAACCCCTAACCACCAAAATCACAAAACAAAAACAAACCCAAAACCAAATTACTAACCCAAAAATCAAATCAAATCAAATTCAAACCCACACCCACACCCACTAGCCACCACCGCCATAGCCACAACAATCATTGCCACAATCATAATCACCATCACCCACAAACATAACCTCAACCTCCAACCACCAAAATCACAAGCCCAAACAGCATCCACCACCAAGCCACCACCCACTGTAAAATCAAAACCCAAGTAGGCACCCAAAACCCACCACAAAACCTTATTTGAACCCACCATAAAACCCCTGTCTCTCCAATCTCCAATGACCACCACCCCATCGACCCAACCTCTCCAATCTCAAACCCAACCAAGAACACCTACCACGCTGACTCAAGAATGACGACCACGAACCCTTGAAGCTTTGATTTTGAGAGATGAGAACGGAGAGCACATGGATTATTGGTTTAGACCAAAAAAATATAATATATCTTAGATATTATGTGGATTTACCTTTTATGTATTATTGGTTTCATGTCATGTGGTTGATATTATGTGAATTTTTATGTATTATTGGTTTCATGTCATGTGGTTGATATTATGTGAATTTACCTATCAACAATCTTCATTTTAGTAAACTGTTTGTCAATTGAATCTTGCTTTTTTCATAGGGCAATTTAATTATAGTTTAACCTATTATACACTTTAAAAAAGGTCAAGTTAACCCATGCTTTTAACTATAATTTAACAATTGTGAAGTCGTCATGAATATTACAACATTGGACTCAAAGTAGTCCAACCAGACAACAATGATAACAAACTAAAATTGCTTAAAATCCCCTGCACAAGCTGCTTTGCACCAATGGGACTTTTAATTTTAATTTTTTTAAATGAGTTGCTAGATGTTCCTTTTCTTCGTTGTACCACACTATTGCTTTACATGATCATAAACAACTAAGGTTGGTGACCAAAATGCAAAATTGTAACATAAGGAAAAGATTCGCATACAACTAGTCCCATACAACTAGTCCCAATAGTTGAATAGTTGCTGAAATAAATTAATAAAAGGAGTGGTGCTTACAACTTAGCCCAAAATAGTAATTAAGAATAATAAGAATAGTGCTTACCTATAGGGTATGAGTGTCTTTGCCTCTTGTAGAAGGTATTGTACGTGGGGGTGTTATTTTATTCATTCTTGAGCCTAGAGCTATCAAAGGGAGGGTCCTCGTTATTTAATTATAGATTATAGAATTATCATTTTCTAAGTACTAATATCATTGGATACCACAACTTTGATCATTGCAATGCAAACTCACTTACTCCAATAATCATTCAAAAAAGTTTTGAAACAGATGTCTTTAGTATATTTATTAATGAACCATTTTATAAAAAAGAGTGTTACGTTCACAATATTTATATAATATTTTAACAACAAATTATATGTGGTAAGTTGTTAATATATCAAAAAAAATTTAGGCATCTTTACTTTAATTCCATCTACTTAAAGTCCAGTTAATGCATTCCCTTAGGGCATTTGTTAATGAATTGTTTTATAAAAGTTTTTTGATACCGCTTTCATGAAAAATATAAAAATTTGTCAAAAAAATTAGTTGTTTTTTTTTTCCCATAAAAAGTTTATAAAAATATTTCTTAAACAAATACTTTTACGGCATATGTTAACTTTTTCCATTAATTAAATTAGTTAAGAGCTATGTAGCTTAATTGATTCACACATTTTTATATTTCAGAGAAAAACATTTATTAAAGTTTAAATTCCTCCTCTCCAATTATAGAATCATTAAAAAAAAATTGGTTTATCTTAAATTCCATAAACCACCATTCTTTCACTTACTGCAATTTAGTTAAAATTATTTTTGAAATCCGAACTTGTTGGATCACTTTAACCATGTTAAAATTTTTTTTTTTTGGGGGGGGGGAGTTTAAAAGTTATTGATGGTTGTATGTGCACTTATTTTTTTGTGGTGAAAAAAAAAAAAAAGTGCACATACAACCATCAGTAACTTTTAAACTTAAAATGAAGGTACTAGTACAAATTGTACAATAAAGTTTCCTTTGTTCATATATCAAAAAAGGGTTTCCTTTACTCAGCAAAAAAGAAGAAGAAGAAGAAGTTTCCTTTTTCGTTGTTTCCCTCCTTTTTTTTTTTTCCATCTTCATGCGATTTAACTTTTAGGGCCCATCGTACTATCGTAGTTGGTGAAGTCTGAACCAATTAATTTTTATTCATTGGCAGAGACTAGGGAAGGTAAGAGTCACGGAATTTTCGATAAATAGATTGATGTATAGGTGGATAAGGGAATGCAATATAATTATTGCTTCATGTGCCTTTGCTGTGTCTATTAAATGCAAAGGAACCAACACTTTTTATGATGCTGATCTAATGTTTTGGAATATAGGAGCGTAGTTTGTAACGTTGATGTAATAATGTTATTCGTATTTTGTAAAAATATACGTGGGTAAAAAAATATGTAAAAATATATGTAATATTGTTTAAAAACTAAAAATTGTTGTTCAAAATCATATTCCAAATGACCCCTAAGTTTAGGAAATTATTTATGTAAGAGTATTAGTATCGATTGTGACAAATTGCTAAAATGTTAAATTTAACAGTTAAATATAATAAAAGTAGACTGTATCAGTGAAGGAAAAGCTAAATTTTTTGGCTGTTAAGTTACAGTGCACAATCATCTTTGCGTGTGCATTGTAGCTCAAATCTTAAACAAAAAAAAATATTTTATTAACTCCTCTACCGTAGCTCAAATTATTAAATGATAATTTTTTTTCTTCCCTTCTTTTCTCATTTTCCCATTGCACCTCCTCTCTATTCTCATCACTCTTCACTTATCTCACCCTCTCTCCTTAGATATTTTTCTCTCTTCCTCCATCTCACCTGCCCAGTTGCCGATTGACCCATCTCTCCTGCCTAGCTCTAACCCACCTCTTCATCCACTCACCACCGACCCATCTCTACCTCTATCGTCGACCCATCTCACCCTTTATTCTCTCTTTGGATTTGAGTTTTGTTTGGTTTTAAATTAGGGATTCATTGTGGTGGTTGTGGTTGTTATTTATTACTTTATTGTAGTGGATATATTCTTTTATTGTGTTATTTGAATTATTTTATTGTGTTAAATGCTAAAATAAAACCATTGATATTAAGTGTTTTGTAAAGTGGGGTGGTAAAATAGATAAAATAACCTTTTGTGGTGCCAAAAGCTAAAATTTTTTGCACTACCAATGCTAGTGCTCTAATTTATATATTACACTTTTCTCATACATAAAAATAAATTCTACATGTTATGAAATTTATGAAATTATTCAACGTATTAGATGTATTATACATTTCTTTTTTATAAAAAAAGATGAGTAACACGTGTAGATCGACACTTGAGGATTGAATTTATGTGAAAGGGAGGTATAATGATATATTAGTATAGTATATTATATTGTATACATGAAATAACTTTACACAATAGGATAATCTCTCACTCTCTCTCTCTCTCAAATCTTTATAATAAAGTCAATAAATTTTATCAATGAAGGTGTTTACTATTCTATTACTATTCATCCACATGTTGCACGGTAACAAGTAAAAAACAAGTAAATGTAATCTCAGTGTGTGTGTTGTGTGTGTTGTATACTTGTATTCATACTATATCCCAGCTATTAGCCTATTACAAACAAACACTGTATAGTCCAAGCTTGTCATGTGCTTAAACATAACAAAAAGGAAAGTAATCGAGCTTAATGAAGAAGACTAACAGAAGGAAAGTAACTTCAAGACTTGGACCCTTCGTCCATAAAACCTAACAATCCCACCAAAGAGTCGAAGTAAAACTAAAATCAAGTATACAACCCCAACAATGAAAAAGACACGCATATATAAAATGTTATTAATAGAAAAACAAATATCCCAAGGCCATATTTGTCATTTTCTTAAAATGTTAGATTTTAAAGCGTTAGATTTTAAAATGATAGAAAAATAAAGAAAATAAGAAATGAAGATTGGAATAGATCAACATATGGTTGTCACCAAATGACCTAAGTCCACAAAACCAAAACCCACGAGATTACTCGCATATTTTGAATTTGGATTTCACATGAATATAATTGATTGCTTCATTTTCAATTTATGGAATGTGCCATACTTTCCAACAACAAGAGCAATGTTAGACAACACAATTTTGTTTAGAATTTGTTAAGTTGGCAAGTTCAGACTAGAACATTACTTTATATGGATCTATCTCTAACAATTTTGTTATATGCTAATCACAACATGGCACGTCAACATTTATGTTAAAATTTAGGTATCACTTAATCTATTGTTTTAATTAAAAAGCAATAACTCTAAAGTCGCAACCATTTTAATAAAATATTTAACAACTGTGGAGATGACAAGATACTAATGGTAAAAAAAAAAGTGATGTTAGTTGTGGATTTATATAAAATCAAATAAAAATATGTCAAATCAACTATTGTGAAAATTATTGCATATGTAGTGGCATTGCTTTTTAAAAAATTAGAATGTTTGTAAAAAAAATTTTTGTGCCACAACTCTTGTCACAATTCTTACATGTAAAATTGTAAATTGTGGAGAAAAAAAAGAATAATGCTATGTCTACAACATTTTTTATAACAAATTATAAGTGATAAATTATTACTGATTTTAATTTGAGCTTATTATTGAAAATATTTTTTTGCTTATTAGTAATAGCTAGTAAAAACTTACCACCTAAGATTTGTTGTGATAATATCATGGAAGTAGATTTTTAAAGAAAAAATATAATGAATCCATATGAAAGTAATGATTTACTAATTACAATCGCACGTGTCATTAAGTTGTGACAAATCTTAGATGAATCGAGAAAGAAAAAGTAGAAATAAAATATAAAGAATTGCTAAATTGTTTTTGTTTTTAATTCAAACTCACAACTGAGAAATATTGTTTTACCCATTACTAACCGCTAGTAACAATCTGTCATTTAAAATTTATTGTGAAAGTGTGGTGAAAATATTGATGTCTTTTCATTTTATCTAAAAATTACAACCCATAATCTCAAATACAATGCCAGGTGGCAAATTACAGATATAGCAAAAAAGAGAAAAAAAACAACAAAAGTAAAACAAAAAGACAAAAGACAAATCAGGAGTTGTAAAAGCCGCTCCCTCGCGCGGGTGGGTTGGGTTGGGAGAGAGAGAAGAAAAGAAGAGAAGCGAAGTCACCTTCTGACCTTTCTTTCTATCCCCTCTCCTGACATTCCAACTCTGCAAAAATACCCACTTTTTCTTTTTTCTATTTTCAACCTTTTATTCTCTAAATCTCAGGATTTTTGTTTATATTATTTCATCTTTACTTACCTATTTTGTCCCTACCCTTTTGTCAAAATCCCTCCTTCTTTGTCTCCTTTCAACATCCCAGGCTTATATATATTCCACCAACAAAAGTTCAGATTTTTTCTGTGTGTATAAGGTATCTCTGTCTTTCTGTAACACCCCATAGAGCACCACCCAAGTTTCAATTTTTAAGGTATGTCCTTTCATTTCTATGTTCATTTATAGTTGAACCCAATTTCTTTGTTCTTCTTGTGTTATTTATTTGGTTCCTTGTACCCTTTTCCATTTATAGTTGACTCAACTGCATATTCTGTTTCTCTGGTTTATGTTTTTGGGGTTTTCTTTTTTTAATGTGATGTGTTTATGCTTTGTGACTTTGTTTATGGGTTTGTGTTTTTTTAGCGATTTTGTTTCATGGGTTTTTTGTAATTGTTATGTTTCAATTTGTTATGAGTTGATATTTTGATAAGTTTGTACTGGTTTTGTGAAGATCTGATGAGAAAACTTTGGTGGATTGTAAAAACAAAACAAAAATAGAAAAAAGAAAGAGGAAAGTTTAAATTTTGTTATAGTTGCTTGATTTTTGGTTCTTATATATGTTGGGGTGGACATAGAACTAGAAGCTTCACCAGCGGTTTGTTTGCAAGTTGAAGTCTTTGGTGTTGTATTGCATTAGTGCTTTGTGTTCAATTCACTTTTTGTCTTTTTCTAACATAAGTTAAATGTTGATTGAATATTTGGAATTTATTGAAGAGTTTGTATTCTCAAATGGAGAGTTTTGTATATGTTTTTCTTGGTTGGATCTGCTGTGACACCTGTTGATAATATGTGTTCTTTATGTTGGAACGTTTGTTGTAGATAATTTATTTGGTACCGGAGTTTTTATCGTTTTGGGTACATTAAAATGCCCGGCATTGTTATGGATGAAATTCATGAAGAAGCGGTTGTGAATGAACTGAATGGGAATTCTACGCCTATCAAGGAAAATTTAGTTGAAAATAAGTCGCCGAAGAAGACAAGTCCACAAAGCCCTGGGGTGGTTGCTGCTGCTGATTTTCCTGCTAATGAGGTTGTTGATACCTCGATTGAGCAGCTTTATGAAAATGTTTGTGACTTGCAAAGTTCAGATCAGTCTCCCTCTAGGCGTAGCTTTGGATCTGATGGTGAAGAGTCTAGGATTGATTCAGAGTTGCGCCATCTTGTTGGAGGGGAGATGAAGGAGGTGGAGATAATGGAAGAAGAAGTGATTGATAAGCCTGTATATGATTCTCGTAGTGACTCTAGCTCTAAGAAGGGAAGTTCATCCACTAATAAGAAGTCGGCGAAGGTGGACAAGACCCAATCTCTAAGTTCTAAATCTGTTTCTCCAGGAAAATCAAAGAAACCTTCTCACTTGCAGTTGGACTCTGAAGCATCATTGAAATCAAGTCTTAAGGGCAAAAGTCCTCCTGAGAAGCCTTCTACGGGTAGGCGGAATGATAAGAGTTTGAAAAAACAAAACTCTGGTGCCTCTCTTGTCAAGAAGCATAAAAATTCTCCTTTGGGAGGGTCTAAGTTACAGGACGGATCTCAGGATCCTGCCGAATCAGAGTTAGCCAATCCAGATCTAGGACCCTTTTTACTTAAGCAAGCAAGGGATTTGATTTCTTCTGGGGATAATTCTCAGAAAGCACTTGAATTAGCTCTCCGAGCAGCAAAATCACTTGAAATATGTGCAAATGGGAAGCCAAGTTTAGAACTGGTCATGTGTTTGCATGTTATAGCAGCGATATACTGCAGCTTAGGCCAGTACAGTGAGGCAATTCCAATTCTTAATCGTTCCATTGAGATTCCATCTGTTGAGGAAGGTCAAGAGCATGCCCTTGCTAAATTTGCTGGACACATGCAATTGGGCGATTCTTATGCTATGCTGGGCCAGCTTGAGAATTCAATAAGGTCTTATACAACAGGATTGGAGATCCAAAGACAAGTTCTGGGAGAAACTGACCCAAGAGTTGGTGAGACTTGTAGGTATTTGGCTGAAGCTCAAGTTCAAGCATTGCAATTTGATGAGGCTGAAAAGCTTTGTCAGATGGCATTAGACATTCATAAAGAGAATGGTTCACCTGCATCTCTTGAAGAGGCAGCGGATCGGAGGCTCATGGGTCTTATATGTGAAACAAAAGGAGATCATGAAGCTGCCCTCGAGCACCTTGTTTTAGCCAGCATGGCTATGGTGGCAAATGGCCAGGAAGTGGAGGTGGCTTCAGTTGATTGCGGCATTGGTGACACGTACTTATCTTTGTCTCGATACGATGAAGCTGTTTTTGCTTATCAGAAAGCACTCACAGTTTTCAAGACCACCAAAGGAGAGAATCATCCAGCCGTTGGTTCAGTCTTTGTCCGTCTGGCTGATTTGTATAACAAGACAGGTAAATTAAAGGAATCAAAATCATACTGTGAAAGTGCCCTTCGGATGTATGAAAAGCCTATGCCTGGGGTCCCACCAGAGGAGATTGCAAGTGGACTCACTGATGTTTCTGTTATCTACGAATCAATGAATGAGCTTGAGCAGGCAATCAAATTGCTCCAGAAGGCATTAAAGATATATAATGATGCCCCTGGTCAGCAAAGCACAATAGCTGGAATTGAAGCCCAGATGGGGGTCTTGTATTACATGTTGGGGGATTATTCCGAATCTTACAATTCCTTAAATAATGCCATCTCAAAGCTCCGTGCAAGTGGAGAGAAGAAATCTGCCTTTTTTGGAATTGCTCTTAATCAAATGGGCCTTGCTTGTGTGCAGCTTTATGCTATAAATGAGGCTATAGCATTATTTGAAGAAGCTAGGAGTGTTTTGGAACAAGAGTGTGGACCATATCACCCTGACACACTTGGGGTGTATAGCAATCTTGCTGGAACCTATGATGCAGTTGGCAGGTATGGACCCTTTGTCATTCTTGTATTGTTTGTTTCCTTGTTTGTAAACTTAACCCTTGCATAATTTTCTTCTTCTTTTTTACTTATATATAAAAAAATAGTCCTCTTCTTTTTGTTTTCCCTTTTTGCAAAGTGCATCTGAGTTGTAATTGATGAGGCCGTGTTATAGCACAGAAATGAAAGTGAAAGAAGTGGCTGGGATTTCTTTACTTTCTTCCTAAAACTCGTGGCAAATGAAATATCGATGCTAGACAAGGGCTAGCGATATGCACATTTTTTGATCCCTCACATTACCTTTTGTTGTTATATATATATATATATATACATATGTATAGATTAAATTTAGTATTTTTGGCCATTGCTTTGTTAAAAAATGCCTTGGATGAGATCAAGAGGTGACTAATTAGGTTTGAATTGTGAATTCTGCTGCTGACCAGGGAAAAAAAACTGAAATCAGGAAATGAATTGTCTGATAAAAAATTTTTGGTTAATAATTGCATTTTTTTGGTTAAACATATGATTAGTAGGACCTTAAAGTTAATGCCAGTTGTGAATGCTGGGAAATAAACTATTCAATTTTACAGTCATGCCTTTTGTGTTTTTATGCAGGTTGGATGATGCGATTCAAATTCTGGAGCATGTTGTTGGGGTGAGGGAGGAAAAGCTTGGGACAGCAAATCCTGATGTAAGTGATGAGAAGAATAGGTTGTCTGAGTTATTAAAAGAAGCGGGCAGAGCTCGTAACAGAAAAAACAGATCACTAGAGAATCTCCTTGACACCAACTCTCGTAGTATAAACAATGATGGCATCCAGGTATTATAAAGATGTTTTATAGATTCAGGAACGAGTCTGATGTATTATAGGACATATTTATGTAAAAAGGAAAGGAAAGAAAGATAAAGAAGAAGACAGAGAAAACGGGGGAGGAGGGTGTTGACTAGTTTTTTGTTGCGGGGGTCAATGAAATAATTGCCGGGGCGGGATTGGTTGTTTTATTAATTTATATGATTATATTGGTTGAAGGATATTTTATTTTGTAATATTCTGTTGACGTAATTATGTTAAAGCTTCAATAACATTTTCATCATTTGTTTTTCATTATTCAAGAATTATTAGTTTGCTTACTCTCTGCCTAGCTTTGTTTATTCTATCAGGATATTTGGAAAGTAAAGTCCATTATGGTTCGTTTGTATAGAGGTATTGAAAGAGTGTGTTTTGGAGTGCAATTTTTAGCTTAAATGATTTGAATAGAGTATGGAAGGACACATTTTGGTCTATTGTTGAAATTGAAGTGATTTGAACTTTATCAATGTGTATAGAAATAAGTAGCTGTAAAATATCATTTCAAATCCATAATAGTATTACAAATTTGCAATGTTTTTGTTTAAGTAAAATCTTCAAAGCTTATATTATCATATATTTAAGCTAACAATTGGTCTTCTAATTCTTTGATTTTAAATGCTCAATTCCAAATGCAACCTTCTGAAAATCTTATGTCATTGTGACTAACCTTATTTTGTACTCTGAAAATTTGGAACTTGCAAGTAATCCACTTTTTATTGGGTGGTTTAGTTTGGTAGTCCACTTCTTTAAGTGGGTTTTAGGTGTTACCTAAAAAATCAATGTCATTGCAATCTTGAGGATTATTTATTTATTGACAGGTCGAAGTAGGAAGGATGGTTCAAACTTCTCACCTGAACATTTATATGACCATTTATTAATGTATATGCTAATGATGATTTGAATATTGATTTACTTGAAGTGAAGAACTGCCAACTGCAACCCTATCTACCATGGAAAAGAGGTCCACAAGAGTATCGCATTGAAATTGAAAGCCACAACATTACTTAGTTTTATATTTCGTTATTTGAAAGAGTTGGTAACAATTGGGACTTCCAACTTCCAAGGTTTTAAATGCCCTTCCATTCCGTATTGTCTAGGACGGCTGGTATTTTTCGTACCACTACCAAAATCAATATTAGTTAATAAAACATTCTCAAAATCAATATTGGTTAATAAAATATTCTTGTATGGTTGATATTTTGTCGACACTAAAAATGCACTTTATTGTGAATATGAGCTGAGCTCGATCTCGAGCTTACTACTAAACAAGATTATATATTTAAGTTTGGTTCATTTTTTGTCGAGCAAGCTTGAGTTACTTGATTAACTTTTTTTTTTTTTTTTTTTTCTATATACAGTAAAACTATGATTAAAATGTTTTACTTATTCACAAATTTATGAATTTTTAATTTTTTTATTATCACAAATGGAGTGTTTATGTTATGAATAAATTATAAATAATAATTTTATATCAAATGAACCAATTTATTATACAATCCAATTTCAAGTCTATATAAATAATTTTTAGTTGAGTATACATATAAAAATATAGTACTCTATAATCTATATAGTTTATTTGAATTCTCACGTTCACGAGTTTGTTCAAGAACACATTATTATATTTGAGCTTGACTTGTTTAATAATCAAGCCTAAAGTTGGATTTGAGCTTGGCTTGTTTACTAAATAAATGAACATAAACAAGTTTTTTCTCAAGTCAAGCTTGAGCTATTTATAAACAACTTAATTCATTTATTGTCATACTTTTAAAATTAGTATAAAAACCCCAACACAAGGTGTACAAGTTAAATGATCCTTTATATATAATGTTAACCTTCTCTCATTATTTGGGTCGAAGTATTTATTTATTTTACATGGACAAATAAAATGGAACAATTTAAAGAATAATGGTACAAACACAATAATTTTCAAAACAAATTTTACAAATACTAAGTTGGCAGTTTGTTATTAAACAGTTAATAACTTGTAACTTCAAATAATTGTAAAATTTATTGTGAATTATATCATGTCGGTAAACTTATTGCATATTGAAACTTTGCTTCATAGTCCCATATAGAACCAGATTTACCTAACATAGGTCCCATGTAAACATTGGACGCTTACAAGTACAACACCCCGACAGTCCAAACGGCGTCTTAATCATGATGGGATGCAATGGTCTGTTTATGAGAACATCACCGACGCTTGAAGAAGTGTTGAAGTGTTACCTACCTTGTCAGTTGTCAAATTAAGAAAACATCAAGAACCAACCCAGAGGTGATTGCCTGCTGAATTGTCATCATTCAACAGCAGAAAAATCTGAAATGAGATCCTTTCTGGGAAGAATTGCAAGCCTAGATCACAAAGAGAGAGAGAAAGCTTTGGCCCAAATGCGATATTCATAGGAATTAAAATTTATCATTGCTTGAACAAAAGAGCCATGGAAAAAGGCACTAATTCTCTTGCGCTTGTAGTGTAGATTGTTTGTACGTACCACTCATTTCATGTTTAAAAATAGACATCAATAAAAAAATGTGTTTATTGTATGTGAAATTATGGATGTTGTATGTATATATTAGCTAATTTTCGAAAGAAACAAGCCGAAGCACTCTACTACTTAACAAATTTGACCTTTAAAAATTGCTTCAAAACTAACTTTCAACAATCCATTCTCACAAGATAAAATTAAATTAAAGACATCCAATATATTGAATCCATACTTGCCCTAATACTCTTGACATTTGCTGATTTTTTTTTAACCGCTACTTTCAATCTTCAAAAACTCTAATTAATATAAGAGTCTCAGACTGTCAATGACCTCATCTTTTTCAATCTCTGCAATCATTATACAGAAAGGATTGAATAGATTAGTTTTAGTTAATCACAAATTCACAATACAAAGTTCAAAGTGTTAGAACTATGATTTTCCTGATTCTTGAGTTTCATGAGCGAAACTTATGTATTAAGTTATAATATTTATAAATAAAAAAATTATTTATTGAATTTTTGGGTTTAAATCAAAATTTTATATTGCAAGACAAATAGACAAGCCATTAGGTTATTTTATTATTATTTTTGCAATACTACAAGACAAATAGATATATTTGTTACGAGTATTTGGGGCCTGGCCATTGTCTAAATGGCCTAATAGTTGAGCCACCTCTACTCCTATGATCTCGTTCTATTTATAAATATGTTTTAGTATTCTCAAACTTCATTATTCTTCAGCTTAGAAAGAAAATCTTCATCTGCAAACACAAACCGAAAACTACAGAGAGAGCTATGGAAATATGGAGTTCTATTATTCGTTGATTTTAACAAAATAATGGTCTCCTATATATAGAAAGAATGGACTATAAGAAGACAACTTAAAATGAATCACCTGAAACTTTCCTAGCTGCCGTTGAGTACAAATATGTCTTCAAACTTCTCATACTTATCTTCAAATGTATGGTTACTATATTCTCTAACTATATACATTGCACTTTGCATAGCTAGAGAGAATACAAAAAATAGGACAATTTGTGTCCCTAATAGACATTTACAAGGCCTCAATAAATATCTATTGACAAGTGATTAAGTAAAAAAGGGGGAAAAAAAAAAGTCCCAACAAAAACAAATGTTAGAAAGTCATGCTTAAACTTACTTCATAAATTCTCGAAGAGGAAAATCGAGATATGTTAATAAGCGCAACATATACGTCATAAATAATCCCCCCATTGGCATCCAAATTGTTGACCAAGTATTATCTCATTTCTCAATCACTAAAGAGTAAAGAGATAGCCCGACTGATGATAACAGCAGCCAGCGTTAACAGACACTTTGGTTATATAGCAAATCATTGTTTTTACTTGAATTTATACCTTCCACATTAGACTCATCAGATCCAATAGCTTTTTGTGTTCGAGGGTTATAACCTACACTTTTCATCTTTGTAGTTAAACTTTCTATTGCACCATAGATTTCTTCGGACTGATGGTGTGAATGATCACCTGAAATAAATGAATGAATTTTGTGATCAACTTCAATCCAACTGCATCCAGGCTGCTTTTTGAGTCTCAGAGCTTTAATTTCTGATCTAACTCTAGTAACTTCATTCTGTTTCCCAAAGCCTTCATATATGTTTGAAAGGAGGACACGGTAACTTATGCACGCAGGGTCAAGTTCAAAAATGTGTTTAGACACTTGTTCTGCCAGCTTTTCATTGCCATGAGTTTTGCATGATCCAAGCAATGAACCCCATATGAGATCATCTGGGGCACAAGGCATGGTCATTATCAGATCATAAGCCTGCTTTAGATGGCCAGCTCGGCCCAAAAGATCAACAATGCAAGTATACTGCTCAACTCGAGGCTCAAGTTTGTGATCTTCAACCATGCTTTTAAAACATTTCAATCCCATATCAACCCTGCCTGTGTGACTGCATGCAGAAAGAAGAGCTGTAAAAGTTGCACGGTCGGGCTTCATCCCTGTTTGTGTCATCTTTTTGAACAAAACAAACATTTCATCTGTACGGCCATGCATTCCAAATCCTAAAATAATTGAATTCCAGGATACTTTATCTCTTTCGAGCATTTTCTCAAATAGAGTTGTTGAGCTGTCTATGTCTCCACATTTGGCATAGGTAGCTATTAGAGAATTGCTTACTGAAACATTAGACTCAATCCCACGCCGTAATAAGTAACAATGTATTTCCTTGCACAGGATCATGACTGAAAACCTAGCACATACAGAGAGAATACATGAGGCTGTGACACTATTGGGTGCAATTTGTTCAGATTGCATTTCACAAAAAGCCTTCAATGCTTTATCTGCACACTCATTCTGGGCATAACCAGATATTAAGGAATTCCACGATACCAAATCCCTTGCTGGTAATCTCTGGAAAACCTTTTGAGCAGATTCAATATCTCGGCATTTTGCATACATATCAACAAGTGCACCACCAATAAACATATCGTCATCAAACCCTGTTTTTATTGCCAAGCCATGGATTTCCATGCCTCTTGAATTAAGAGTCAAGAATGAACATGCTCGCAACGCAGCCAGAAGCATGACAGAGTCAGCAAAGCCATGCTTTGATAAGAATGTATAGAATAATTCCAATGCCTCCGCAGCACAACCACACTGAGCACAATTTGAAATTACTGCACCCCACATGACCAAGTTACGATTTTGAGAACTCCTGAAAATTTTCAAACCAGTTTCAGGATCACCACATTTAAAGTACATGTCTATGAGAGCTGTTTCAACTCTTACATTATAATCGAGCCCAAAGCTGACAATGCATCCATGCATTTGTTTTCCTACTCCTAAATCTGACAACTGGGAGCACAAAACTAAAACAGCCACCAAAGTAGAAGAATCTGGTGTAGTCCCCATTGCCAACATATCAAGGAACAAGTCCAATGCTTGCAATAAACACCCATTTGAGACACAGCCCAAAATCATCACATTCCATATCACTGCGTTTCTTTGGCTTGATTCATTGTCAAGAATTCCCTTGAATACATGTTCTGCAGTCCTTACATCTCCACATTTCATGTACATTTCAATCAATCCGCTGACCAAAAACTCTTCAACATTCAACCCACTTTTCACAACAAACCCGTGAATCTCTCGCCCATGAATCAAAGACTTAATTGAAGAACACACAGAGAGAGCTGAAAGGCAAGCTACCCGATTTGGGTACACACCATATTCCCAAATCATCATGCTAAAAGTTATCAATGAACCCATGTAATCCCCAGATTGGTAAAACCCAGATATCATCGAGTTCCAAGAAACCAGATCCCTCTCACCCATTTCCTCAAACATCTGCACTGCATCTTCAACTGCAACGCATTTCAAATACACACTCAAAAGCGAATTCCCCACAGAAACATCATTCAAAACTCCTAACTTCAGCACATGCCCATGAACTTGTTTAACCTTGTCTACGTCACAAAGCCCACCAAAAGCCTTAATTAAACATGGAAAGAACCTAAATTTCTCAGCCTGAAAACCATCACATTCAAACATCTTAAGATAAACCCTGATTGCATTTTCAAACAATCCACCATCTACACACTCCTTAATGAACTTACTAGCTGAAGAAACACTATTAGAAGGCTGGTTATGCAAAAGGCGAGTCTTAACTATTGATTTCTGAGATGGGTTTTCTTGGAACTGTATGGAAGTGCTACAATTCTGAAACTTTGTGCTATAACACAGTGAAGAAGCTATTTTGCTATAAAGGGCATGGCTGAGTGAGTAGTGGGTTACCTTAAATGGTCTTAGAGGGTAGCTTTGGTCCGTGCAGTGACCGTTAGGTGAGCCCAGTGGTGGCAAGATTGCCATTGTTGCAAAGGCAGAATCCTCAGAAACCAAAATCCATCTGATCTTGGTCGGTCAAATCCATGGAAAACACTTTCGATAAAACCAACGGGATTTTTTTTTTTTTTTTTTAAATAACTTAAAAGCCAAATAATATTATTAGTTAGCCAAGTCTCCAAATTATTTTAAAAATTAGTAATTCAAGCCTCTTAGACTCGATTTTATTGTAGCAAATTGAGTTTAAGATACTCGATTTTTGTGTAAGCAACCCTGAGGTAGAGTAAAAGATCTACGTGGAACTCGAGTCTCTAAGACTCAAGTTCTTGTACACCATTTTCCTCCTCTTTTTTTTTTTTTTTTCCTCCATCTGCCGTCCCAAGATAGTTCTTCTCCAGACAGTTCTTCCTTCTTCTTCTTCTTCTTCTTCTTCCTCAAACATCCAAGCCCTTTTCTCAAAATCCCAAACCCAAAAATCACGATCTTGAAATCAGAGCAAAAACCCAAACCCAAAATTCACGATCTCAGCATCGAAGCGCCATAGGTTAGATGATCTCGACACCGGAGCGGCTTGGGTTTGTTGATCTCGACACCAAAGGTTCGTTTTCTGTGTTTTCTGGTTTGGTTTGTCTCTTGATTCATTTTATGTTTTTTCTGGGTTGGTTCTCCAATGGAATATTTTATGTTGTGGTTTGTGTTTTCTAGGTTGGTCTGTTAGTGTTTTCTAGGTTGGTCTGTTAGTGTTTTCTAGGTTGATGTTCTGGGTTTTTTTTTTTTTTTTTTTTTTTTTTTTTTTTTTTTTTTTTTTTTTCTTTTTTGGTTGGTCTGTTTGTGTTTTCTGGGTTGCTGTTCTATGCTGTCCTGGGTTGCTACATTTTCTAGTTGTTGCATTTTCTAGTTTCTGGCTGTTTTATGTTTCTGCATTGGTGATTTCTATTTTCTGGTTTTTGGTTGCTGCATTCTATGATTTCTGGCAATTCTAGGTTTTTGCGTTGGTGATTTCTGGCTGTTCTGGGTGTTTGCGTTGGCTGTTCTGGATTTTTTCTGGAGGGAACTCGAGTCTTAGAGACTCGAGTTCCACGTGGATTTTTTCAATCCACCTCAGCTATGCACCTCATGGAAATCAATTTGCTACAGTGAAATCGAGTCTAAAAGAATTGAATTGTTAGTTTCCTAAATAGTTTGGAAATGTTGCTAATTAACAATATTGTTTGGCTTTTATAGTTATTTAAAAAAAAAAAAATCCAAATCAAAGCACAAACATAACCAGCAGAAACGACTATTTTTTGATTTTTGTAAACTAACTTATAAAATGGTGTCGTTTTTGTAGTTTTGTTTGAAAATACTAAAGTACCCTACCTTTTTTTTTTTTTTTTTTGATGAAAGCAACCTGCCTTCTTCTTTACTGCAAATAGGGTCGTAAACAAGTTAAATTTTTTTGAGTAGTACTTGTTTGAGCTTGGCTTGTCAATAAAAATCAAATGTTCAAGCTTGACTCGAGCTTGAGACAAGTCTAAAAATAATATTTGAACTCGAGCTCATGAGAAAGCCAAAAAGTTTGAACTAGGCTTGACTTGATTAATTAGTCAAACCAAACTCCAGCTTAATATCAAGCTCAAACTCGAGCTTAAGTCAAGCATTTTAGCTTGGAATCGATCCATAAAAATTGCATCATCAAATGCTTATATCACCAAAAATCAAGTAAACCAAAAAAAAAAAAAAAACTTGTAGGGACAAAATTTGTACCTAAGCCCAAAAGAGGAAAGAAAATAGGCCCAAAGAGTCCAATATAATGAATTTGTAGAGAGTGAGTTTGAAATCTAGGTTTTAATGAGTTTGTATATTAATTGCAGTGGGCCAAGATGACAATAGAATAAAGATGAAGCAATTTTATATAAGGAAAATCGTCCTCGGACTCAATCTGAGGATGCTGATTCTTCTATATATCTCACTTAATGACAGATTACAAATATTCTTCTTTAGTCTACAGTGTTTTTCTCTCCTTCTTCTCCAATCCCCCTATCCTAAGGGTCTCCTCTCCCTTTTATACAATCCTTCCTCCTCTCTCTACCCTCCACGTATGGATCAGATTGTTGGTCTGAATAGTTGTCCCATCAGCATCTTCCTGAAGCCTTTGGAAGTAGTTGTAAGGCTGAACATTGTTGCTCAGGTATCACTTCCTCATAAATGCGGTCAGAGAGTTAGCTGCAAAGTATTTAATGCGGTGGTAGCAACTTTCTCTTAGATATTTCATAGCCTTTTCTTGCCCTGTGCTCTCACGATGTATATCCTTATCTACAAAATCTCCTAAAATGTTGCTTTTAGGTGGCAGATCGCACCTTCTGACCTCTATTTTGTTCAGCTGATGAGACATCTCTCCTCGGACCTCTTCTCAGACCATTGTAACTTGACTTCTTTTTTTATTCATCAAAGCTGACCTCCCTAACGACGCTTACCCCATCCTCGGACAATTAGGCGGCCGAGGACCGAGCCCTCGATCCAATATACACTACTGGGCTTATTCTTCCTACAATATTCATTTTATTATGCTTATAATTCCACTCGTGATTAGAAATTATTCAAATTATAACTTTACATAATTAAATCCATCTATTCATCATTCATTGTCTATAGCTTAGGTAATTATTCAAAATACAATTTTTACATCCACATTTGTGATTTGTGCAACTATATTCTTCACAAATCTAAATAAATTAATATTCCAAAACATATGTGTAATGTCATAATAATAAGTTTATTTAGTAAACATATACGATCTCCATGTGTAATGTCATAATAATATCAAATACGATCTATTTGAGAGGACTAAACAAATTGAACAATCTCCATGTGCACGTGCTACCAATAGGATTAGACTCTAGGAAGTACGGGTGTAGATTTGGGTTTGGGTGCGGGTGCAGTGCAGCAACATGGCAATTTTTTAAAAAGTAGGACACGGGTGCGGTGGAATACATTTATTAATTAATTATTAAATATATATTTATTTTCTATATATATATTTCTAAACATTTTTTTCCATATAATGGTAAATGTATCAATTTAAGAGTAATAGTAGATAATAAAATAAATATATAACCATTACATGAAAAGTTTGAAATGAACTTTTTTTTTAAAAATATTTCGGCCCATATTGGGTCTTATTTTGGACTGCTTTGGATTGAATTGGCATTGGACTCATATCAGATCATTTCGGACCGAATTGGACTGAACAGACCGTATCAGGTCGCATTGAAAAAGAAAATCGTCAGGGGAAAAGTGTGCAACTGCTTCCAGGCTGCATGGCGTGTCCCGTCTAGTTCGACACAGGTGCATCAACCAAAACGGCACACCCATACTTACTTGATTAGACTATTCTTGCTCCAGTAAAACTACAAGCAAACTTTCAAGTAGAAGATGTACAAAACTATTGCAAAGACCATAAATTGGACACATAGCAATTAACTTATCCTCAAGAATTCCCTAAAGCTTAAGAATTCCCAATGCATTATGTAATACCCGAAGAAAAGAAAAAGGAATTAAAAGGAGGGGTATTTAAGTAAATTTGTTGATGGGGGTCAATTGTTATAATTAATATTACTAAGGGTTTTTTTTAGAAAATAAGGTTGAAACCCTAGTTTTATATAGTCTAATTTAAGTCAGCGTATACTGACAGATGTTTTGAGGGAGAAGACTAGCCAAAATACTCAAGTAGAGAAGGTTTGACTGCACAATTGAGGTAAGAGCCTAAAAATCTCTCTTGTCAAATTTAAGCGTTACTTGGAATTAGAATATATTTTATGTTGGCATTTTGGACAGTAGCGGAATTATTTAAAAATTTATATGGGTTTTGCGACGTAAGTGTGAACAAAGAAGGGCTGGAATTTGGGCGATAAAATCCTTTTTTTTTTTTTTTTTTTTTTTTTCACTATACGTCTTTCTCTGTAATATCCTTAATTCGGGTGCTTTGTTGGTCATGGAATTGCTTTGGGCGCATACTACTTTTGTAAACGTTTATTTTAAGAAGCAGTGGACTATAGGTTAGACCACCATTAGTCCAATAGCCTATTAGACTTTAGAGTCTATGGAGATAACAGGTAGAGACTTTTTGTTAAAGGTTGAACTCAACTTTACAGAGTATTCAATCCTTATATATATGCTTTGACTTTTTAGCTCAAATGATCGTGTGAGGAGAGTCTTATATTTCATAGCGCTTTGGATTTTTTTTGCGTGAAACAAATTTTAAACAAAGTTAATACAAATGATAGAGTGTGGAATATAGCCATAGAGAAACGTAGGAGAGTTAATAGTGAGAAATTATTGGGTACTTTAGAAATTTCTCCTTTGGTCAAATAGCTTGCAAGTTATTCTTATTATTTGATTATTGAGTACATGATGCTTTAAAATTGTTAGGTGATATCTAAGGATTTTAGAGAAAGTGTTAGGGAGAAGTTCTTTGTGGTGAGCTAGCTGAAGTAAGTAACCTTATCCTAATTGGTTTTATTTTGCATATTTTAACTACTGAAAATTATTTACAGTTATTATAATTTTATTTTTTTATATTATTGATTTCAAGTAAAGAATTATCACAAATATATATGGTTACTAAATATAAGATTTATTTTATTTAATTATTTTTTTAAGCTATATTGATTTTAAGGAATATAGAAATATCACAAATATATTAAATACTGAATATATATAAATATATGTATGTATTTGAATGAGATATATTTTTTTTTGTATGAACTATGCTTTGATATATATGATTTTGGACGATCTGACTATGTTTGACTCTGATACCCAAACCAATGGGGGTTATTCATTGGTACTTTGATACCTAAACCAATGAGGGTTATTCATTGGTATTCTGATACCCAAACCAATGGTGATTATTTATTGGTATTCTGACATCCAGCCAATGAGGGTTATTCATTAGTATTCTGATACCCAGCCAATGGGGGTTATTCATTGGTACTCTGATGCTCAGTCACGGGGATATAACGTGATCATAGTCATAAGATTGTTAAGAAATATGAATTACATTTGAATATTTGAACTATTTTGAGTTCCTAAAACTACATATATGATTATGGAAACGTTTGAGTATTGGAACTATTTTGAGTCACAAAGACTACTTATGAGTTTTGGAACATATTGTAAGTAATGGCTTCTGGATATATGAGAAACCGACTATTTTCTAAACTATCTATGATATATTTGTAAGAGTAAAGTATGTGATCTATGTACAACTTATTATTTTTAAGACTATGAAACTTCTTCAGTTAATTTGAAAACACATAGTATATTATAATTTTTGAAAACACATTTTACTTCTTATACTTTACAGATCTATTGCTTGATAAAACTTCATAGGATTTTGGTTACTTATTGAGTTGTCAACTCACCCCCCTCTTTCTCCTTTCAGATTTTGATCAGGAAGAGTAGCATATGTTTGGGCTTCCAATGGGATGTGCGCATGAGTGAAGTTTAGGAAATCAATGGAATAAGATTTGAACTTTTATGTTTAAAATTACCATTTGTGTAGACCTTTAGATTTAAAAGATTTAGTTATTTTTTTATTTTGATGTTGGAAGCTTATTATTTGGAGATCTTTGGAGAATTGCATTATTGAGGATATTTTTAAATTTATTGATGAAATTTTCTTTGAGGATAACTCTTTAATTGTTAAGAGGGCCTTACACACTTGTAGGGTGTAAACTTTTTAAGTGTATGGCTGTTGTCACGTGCCTAGCGATCTTATTTAGGTTTGGGGCGTGACACATTAGGATGGGGAAATACATATCAATTTAAAGAAATGTTCAACATGGAACCAAGAAAACCAACCCTTAGTCTCACTTGATCTAATCACTAAATTCTGATTGCAGATTTGTTGATGTTTGAAGCAAGCACAAGTGAATTACTTTTGATGCTGAAGAGAAACTATGCACAGGGATGCTTGTTCAAGAATGCTAAGAAGTTCAATATTTGAAATATCAATATTAGAAATCACATATCTATGTCTTTTGTAAAGAATGGGAATGCTACAAAGAGAGAAGGTTGAAGACAGTTAAATAAAGAGAATGACACAAAGGTTAAGGAAACCATGATCATTTAAAAAAAAAAAATTGACAAAGATTAAACTTGGATAAATTAAAAGTTGAACGCAAGCAAGAAATTTTAGATTCTGGAGAATGCCAGAAATTCAATATCTTGTCTAAAGTATAATTTAGCTCATGCGAAGTTGTTCATGCATACTCGAGTTCAAAAAAATTCAATATCTTGTCTAAAGTATGATTTAGCTCATGCAAAGATTCAGGACGCATAAAATTTTACCACAGTAAGAATTAACTTGTATAATAGAATTTTAGCCTAAGGTACGTGCCTCCTCTATACCATTTGAAAATGTGCAATATTCACATCGTAGCAGAAGACTACCCAGACTACACCCCAAAAAAATAAATCTTCACTCAATGTTCTTTTCTTTTAAATCACATTGTTGTCTTGAGTAATTCTTTATCTGTGTTACGAGATTCAACCTTGTGTAATGCCTTTTATATTAAACTTTCAAATGAACCTTGAACTCTTTGAACATTTGAAAGCTAAGGTTGAAGGGCTTGATTGGACTCTGCCTACAAACTTTCTACTTAACATTTGTTCACTTTTTAGGTTAATAAGAGTTCCGTTAAAAGAACCTAAAGCACTAACATCAACCATTATTATTATTATTTTTTTGATAGGACATCAGCCATTTAGTAGTTCTTAAAAATACAAGCTAAACGTAATAGGTGCTGTAAAAAAATACTACTGCTTGTATTATATGTTGTAATTTTCATGTCCTTTTTTCTTAACTTCTGCAAAATCATATTGATTTTTCCATTTTCCTATAATTTATGCTTTTCTTATAATTAAAAAAAAAATTGAAACAACATCACAAGAGAAAACAATGTTACAACTTAAATTGAAAAGGGAAGCCACATATGCATGACTGAACTGTTATTAGAGAATAGGGGTTTTATCATTTCACACCAATTAATGATGTGTCTCTACCCTTATTAGATTAACTTAAGGTCTGAGATTTTAATTCAAACTTTAGCGGAATAACATTTAATTATTTAAACTAAAGTCATTAACCATGGTCGCTGATTTGGTTTCCTATTAAGTGATGTTAGCATTTTATGTGAGTTGTTCTATTTTTATTAGTCGAGTAGCTGACCTTCTAGTCCCAGAGCATTTAAGAATTTCCCAAAAAACCTCTAAAATACCACAAATTGCCCGTTTGGATCTAGCTTATTCCAGTTGCGTTCACGTTTTGTTTTTTTGTTTTATCGGTTCTGCTGGGGAACAAAAGGGGCAGGCGTGCACTGTACACGCACTGTGTACGCACTGTTCACGTACTTTTTTAACAATTTTTTTTATTAAAAATGGGTTCCGCAGCACTATTTACACATTTAAAAATTATTTTGCTATAGTGTTTTCAGTTTTCAACAATAAACTCTATCCAAACGGACCCAAAGTCTCTAAGATGTTCAAAATACTCTTGAATCCACAAAATTGACTAAAATGCACTAAGAATGCTCAAATACCCTTAAAACCTCCAAAATGACCACAATACCCCTAAAGCCTTTAAAATGATTTAAAAACCCACAACCTAAAAAATGACCAAAATACCTCTAAAATCTTTAAAATGACAAAAAATACCTAGAAACTCTAAAAATACCAAAATATCCATGAAACCTCTAAAATTAACAAAATACCCCCAATCCAAGAAAATTACTAAAATAACCTCGAAACCTTTAAAATGACCAAAATATATTTGAAACTTTTAAAATGACTAAAATGTTCTAGAAACCTCTGAAATGAGCAAAAATATGTTGAAACCTCTACAATGAAAAAAAAAAAGTGCATTGAAACATCTAAATGACCAAAATACACAAATACCTCAAAAATTACCAAAATTATCTCAAAACCTTTCAAATGACCAAAATACCATTGAAACCTCCAAATTGACCAAAATATCACCGAAAGCCTAAAATGAAAAAAAAAAAAAAAATACATCAAAAACCTCTAAAAAAAAACCTTTGAAATCCTTAAAATAACCAAAATACTCTTGAAATCACTAGAATTACCAAAATATTCTTGAAACCACTAGAATTACCAAAATACACCGAAAACCACTAGAATGACTAAAATACTCTTGAAACTTCTAAAATGACTAAAAATACCTTGAAACCTCTAATATGACCATTGTGGTGGGTCTTTCTGTGTCTTGGGCTGGATCGCTCCTATCGTACTATGACCTTATGATTCTAGGGTAGGAGAGTCGGGACTAGCTTAACTGAAACACACCTTAGGCTAGCTTGTGCACAAGTTAGAGCCTTGGCAGGAATCTTAAGCATGTCATGTGCCTATAGTAGGAAATACTATTATAAAACGTTATAGCAAGAAAAACACAATATAAAAGGATAACTAAAATACTTTAACTAAAATATTCCTACTGACAACAATAATACTTGGACAACTCCACAAAGGAGGAGTATGGTAATGTGATTACAGCAGGAATAGATTAATAGCAAAAAGAAGTCATGCTAGTAAATCAACCATGGCAAAAGAAAAGAAGATTAGTCTGCTAAAGGAATGGGTTTGACCCTCTAGTAAATTCAAGTTCAAGAAGGGAACCAACTTCCAATGTGGGTAACCTTAGAGGGGAATCCAGCTGTAGAGGTTACTCACTTTGAAAAATGGACTTTAGTGGCTTGATCTCAGATTCTTGACTTACTAGAGAGTGGGCTATTGAGAGAGAGAGAAATAGGTGGTCTATTGGTGCATGCTTTTACTCCTATCACTCATATTTTTCTTCCTCACTCTCGGTTTCCTTGTTTTCTTTGTTTCCTTACTTGTTTTTCTTGTTTTCTTTGTTTTCCGTTGTTATTCCTTATCCCTCTCTGCTGTTCCCCTTGTGTTTTTGTTTACTGCACATGTCTATGGCATTTTATACTGCCTGTTGTGACAAGATTTACCATTTTTATGCCTTAACTACTTTTGGCATGTTGTGGGTGTCCTTCCAGGACTGCCCACTAATCTGCCAGCTGCTCAGTCCCCACCACTACACTATGTTGGTAGTGCCACGTCTCATACCCTGACAAAAGTAGTTTTGTTTTGTTTTTTACTTCCTTTTGCGCTCCGATCTGGATAAGGGCTATGTTTCTCTCTTATCAACCTTTATAACATGCACCTTGTGATTCCAGTAGGACATTTCCCCCAAAAGAGCTTGAGCGAGAACTCCAAAATAGGCTCCTCCTTCTCCCCACCGTCAGACGACACCCTTTCTTACCTCTGACCCATGACCCACCTCTTTTGTATTGGCTGGATATAAGTAGGTGGTGCCTGAGCCTTGTGTGCGCGTTCCACTCCCATATGAGTCTTGTTGTTCTGGTGTTCATGTGTTTGCCGTTGCCTACAGGTTTTTCTGACTCTGCTACACGCTCTGGGGCTTGTTTAACTCTTGTGACGTGGGTGAGCTCTTGGGTCTTTATTCTTTGTATATCATTCCTACTTCGGGTTAGACATTGTTTGAGTGTGGACTTTCTCTTCTTTAATTCGATCTATGTCTCCTTTCATCCCTTGTCCATGGGCTGGTTGGTGCTCCTGCCACGCCACTGCATTACTTCTACCATGATATCGTTTAACCTTGTTTACTGTACTACTTTTGGGCTTTCGGGCTTAAGTGCCTGCCATCCCAACTTCATGTGTTATTGCTCCCTTTAGTTTCTATTGCCTTTTATTCTTGTTGGGCCAATTTACACAATATCTCAGTCTTCCCCATTCGTTTTATTCCTCAGGCGTCCTCGGCCCGTTTCATTTTTTAAGTGTCCTCAACCCATTTTGTTCTTTCCTAATTTTTTACATTCCAATGGGCTTTTGCTAAATCCTTTGGGCTTTCTTGACCCAATTGCCACATTCTTTTCCTTTGGGTTTATTGACCTTCGAACCAATCCCATTTACCAATTCATTTCTTTGGGCTCTTCCGGCTCGTTTTTTGCTTTCTTTCTATTTCTCATGATTTCCATGGGCTTACTACTTCATTCTTTAAGGTTTCCTTGGTCTATTTGCTTTCTTTGGAGCCACTTTATTATTTTGTGGGTCTGTGAACCATTATTCTTGTCATTCTGACCCAATGATCTTTACTTTGCTGTTTTCTTTCTTCGCCTTTTTCATATTGTTGGGCTTCTTTTACTATTGGGCCATTTTGCCAAAAAATGGTCGTCAACAACCATAATATCCCAAAACATCTAAACAATTTAAATACCTCCAAAATTGAAAAAATGACCAAGATGCCCTTAAATCCTCTAGAATGAGCAAATATGCTCTGAAACATCTAAAATGGCCAAATACCCTCCGAAACCTCTAAGATGACCTAAAAATAGATTGTTTTGGAGTATTTTTAGTCATCTTAGAGATTTTAGGGATACTTTGGTTATTTGAGAGGATTTAGTATATTTTTTTGTGATTTAGTGGTTAAGGAATATTTTGGTCATTTTAGAGATTTTAAGATATTATGGTCATTTTAAACTTTTCAAGACTATGGGTCATTTTAAAAGTTTTGGGGTATATTGATTATTTTAGAATTTTTTGGGGGTATTGTGGTCAATTTTTTTAAATTTTAGGGGCATTTAGGAATGACAACATGTCAGATTCGTGCTGGGTTTTTTTATACTCAAACCCAACCTGTGGGCCTTATCCGTTACCCAAATCCAATCCGTTTAATAAACGGATTTTTTTTGCAAGGCCCAAACCCACCCCGTCCAGCCACTTCTAGGCTTATTCAAAAGCCCTAATCTGTGGCCCAATCCGATCCAATCTTAAAAAAAAAAAATTACAACCACAGAAATCACAACCACAGAAACTGTTTCGATCACAAACATAAATAGAAATACAAATCACACCCATTAAAAAAAAAAAGAAAAAAAAATACAAATCACAAACAAAAACTATTTTCAATCTTCAATATGATATTGTTTCAATTCAGATACAATTTAAAAATAAAAAAGAGAGGACAAAACAATGGATATAGATGATTTCAGGAACGATTCTAGAGACTTCAGGTGTGGATGTGTGGAAGTTTATAGAGACAACAATTTCAGTGGCGTCTATGGATTATGGTAGCGAGTTGAAGCAATGAAGAGATGAGATTATTGAGAGGCCCTATGCTGTGATGGCACCGTTTCAATCTCATTGTCAGATTTGCGATGACGATGATGGTGATAACAGTAATGCTGGTAATGAAGCGTGGAAGACGACTACAACAATGAGAGATGACAACGGCAGCAAGGATTTGGATTTGTATTGTGGTTTGTTCGAAGATCAACAAGAGTGGGTGGCTGGCGGCAATGTGTAAGAGCCTCTAAGAGAGAGTGAGAGAGGGGTAAGGGAGAGGGTTAGGGTTTGGGAAATGAAATCCGATAGGAGAAAGAGAGTATTTATATCTAGGATTTTTTTTTTTTGGTTTTTTTAAATATTATATATGTATATGGGTTGGGTTCTGGCCGAGTGCCCAGATCTGTTCCAAGGTTTTTTTTTTTTTTTTTTAAAATTCATATCCGACCCTATTATTTATCGGACCGGGTAAAATTTGGCCTATTAGGGTTGGGCTGGACTGGACTGGGTACCCGCGATTTTCTACTTTTATTGCCATCCCTAGGGGCATTGGGGTCATTTTATAAGTTTGGGTATTTTTTTATTTATTGGAAGTATGGGGGTATTTTGATCATCTACTTTTTTTATTTATTATTAATATTTTTTTTGATAAAACATCTTAAACGTTTTTTTTAAGACTAACATCTTAAACGTTTTAAATTAGGGGTTTTAATAAAAAAAAATAAAGATAATAATAATTAGGGTTTAAATATATGTTGCCATTTTAATTATTTTTATTTTTTTCTTTCCCGCGATTTCCCCCCGTCTTTATGCTCTCTGCACAACGCCGCAAGCTTCTAATCACCGACTCTTCTTGAAAATCAAACTCGCAAGCTTTCTCTAAAATCACGTAATGGAAAACAAACCGTCGGGTTCGCCGACGAGCCTAGTCGACCAATTCGTCGTGAGTATATATATTCTCTGTCTCTCTAGTTCGATTATGTGCATTGCTTACAATTAGTATTGGATTATTAAGCAAGCTTATAATTATCATTTGGGTCATTGTTTAGATACCAGGTGATGAGGCTCTCGACCTCTCAACCATGTCTAACCAGACCATTAAGCTCGGCAGCAGTCTCCGTCAGGTCTGTGCTTAGCCTATGGTTTTTACTTCTTTTTCAAATAGACCCTGAAAATACAAAGAGTTCTTGTATAGACATTTTAACAAACAGGTAGAGTGCATTTTGGGAAATTTCTGATATACATGGATAATGAGGTTTATTTAGATGATTTTGAGAACTGGGTTTTTGCCCATTTTCTGTTTGAAGATTATTATGCATACTACGAAAAAAAAAAGCACCATTGGATCAAATTGACTGCGAAAATATAAAGAGTCCTTATATTGACATTTTAACAAACGGAAAGAGTGCATTTTGGGAAATTATGTTAAATATTGATAAGAGGCCTATCTAGATGATTTTGAGAATTGGGTTTTTGATTGTGGTTGAAGATTATAATGCATATAAGTATCTGAAATAGTGAAACTCTGCCACCATCACAAGTTCACAGCCCAACATTTGAATTGTTGTCTTGTCGTTCTACTACCAGAATCAATGGTGTACTATTACTATCCATGGTATGTGCTAAAGTGAGTACCCAATTGTGTTTTGGTTCCCATCGATTATCTGTGGCTGTAGAGCCCTGAAATGTGATAGAAAAGTGAAATGGGCACAGGGCTTTATTATTTTTGTTCTTCCTATATGCATGAACAATTGTTAAAAAACATTGTATTTTTTTTATAATTTTTTTCTGATTCATTTTAATTGATTAGTGGTTCATCGTAATTAATATTGGGTAAATTTCCAGGACGGTGATGTTCTTTCTGTCATGAAGGCTGGGACATTTAAATTCTCAAAGCCAAACAAATATTGGGTTGAGAGCTCGCAGAAAAGGGTGAGTATGACACTATAAAGTATGCTGGATATAAAATAATATATGCACTTTTTCATTCTTAGTTGATAGTTAGTGATCTGTGAATTTGCTTTTCGAAATACATGGTCATGACTCATGACTACTATGCTATGCCATAGAAGTCAGATACCTTAACTAGTGTGCACATCAATCTGAAAATGCTTATGATAGCAAAGTGAATTGCAATGTATTATAGTAGGCAGCAATGTTGAAGCAGCAAGTGATGGGGTTTGTATATTTTATGCCACAATGCCTACTGGAATATGTTTTATTATAAGGTGTTGTTACTGCCCCAAATAGTTGCAGTTTTTTTTTTTTTTTTTTGGTGGTAAGGGGGAGGGGAGAGGAGTAGATTAGATTGCTTTTGAGGCATTTGTTTCATGTTATGTGCTAATTGGTGATTATTTTGACCATGTATTGAATTGGACCTCTCTTTCCATTTTGTGTTTTATACTTCAGCGGTGTTTCTATTCTTTTAGCTACATTGGGAGAAATTGATTGCTAAAGTGTTCATATGTTTTAGTTCTTTCACATGGATTCCAATTGTTTAACTGTTCATATTTTTCCTTTTTTTTATTTTTTATTTTTTTATTTTTTATTTTTTATGTTGTAATTTGTTGTTTTGTACAGTATGAGCCTCATGCAGGGGATTCTGTTCTTGGAATTGTGGTGGACTCTAAAGCAGATGTAAGAAACTTCACTTGATTACACCATTGAATCTGGTGCATTAATTCCCTAATGCTAGTAGTAACTTCTTTCTGGTTTAGATTAGTTTCTTTTTAAAATCAAGCAGCCATTTTGTCCCTTAATTGTTACCCATGTGAAGAAGAAGAATTGCCCAATCTTCAATTTGAAATGACCAATTTGGAAGAGATACTATCACTTAGGAGGTGATAATACCTGTATTTATCCATTTTTTAGGAGGCGTTTAATGTGTTGTGGAGATATTGATGCTAGGGATTTTATCCCTTAGGGATTAATGTCTCCCGTGGATGTTCTGCCATGGTCTTTTTCCAAGTGACATACTCTCTTTTTATGTAAATTACCAGCCTTTTGCTTTCAATTTCTTTGAAGTATGCAATGTCAGAAAGTTCTTTCTGCTTTAATGAACTTATGAATACCTTTCTATGATCCTTTTGTCTTTCATTTACAGAACTTTCTTGTGGACATAAAAGGACCTGCATTGGCATTTTTGCCAGTGCTTGCATTTGAAGGAGGAACTAGGAGAAACATACCAAAGTTTGAGGTGTGTACTCTATGCATGTTGTGTGGGAAGTAGGTTCTTTGTGTGTTCAACATTATTGTTATTATTTCCATCTTAGTTGTAACACTTGGGAGAGAAAGATGGATGGTGTTATAAACTCAAAGCTGCTTTCTCCCTAGTTTCTAGAGGCCTTTCAATTGGAAAATAAAGCAAGAAAACTAATATTTCTCACTTAGCCCTAATGGAAATTTGAATAGTTGGTCTTGATTTTGCTGCCAATGAATTCTGGCTCAAATGGTACTTCTTCCTCCATAAGAATGAGATGCAGGGTGGGGTTGTGGGATTAAATGCAGTGACTCTTCTTAATGTAGAAATCACAGCTTTTAAATAACTTAGGAGCTAGTAAGGAATATACTACACTTTCTGGATGATGTTTATGAGTTAAATAGTATGAACCTTTTCTTATATGAATGCTCTGTCGGTTGTAGACCATAGTGAATTCTTTGTTATGAATTAAAAGATATGGGCTTTCAAAATTTTATAATTTAGAAGAAATTTGATCATAGTGTTGAAATCACCAACAGTTTCTATTCTTGAATGCTCATTGTTCATTCCAATATTTTCTTTCTTTTGCATTATATGCAGGTAGGAAGTGATGGTTGATTCATATAGTTATTTGCATGATGTGTATTATGTTTCTGAAATATTTTCTTTTTGTTAATGTATTGTGTTTCAGGCAGGTACTTTGATCTATGTTCGGGTTGCGAAGGCAAACCCTGGCATGAATCCAGAGCTTTCATGCACTGACGGTTGGTTTTTATTGAAAAAAAAATTGTGATTGATGTGTGCCATAAATATGTCATGGTTCTGACCCTTTGTTAGTTTCATTTTCTTGTTGATTTGATATTTCTGGCAATCTCCTGACTTTTTGGTTATCTTGTTTTTCATTTTACAGCCAGTGGGAAAGCAGCAGAATTTGGCCAACTTAAAGATGGTTATATGTTTGAATCTTCAACCGGTCTGTCAAGAATGTGAGAATTTAGCTCCCCCTTAATTCATATTTAACGCTTGATAGATCTCTTAAAACACTCTTGCGCCTGAACACATGGTCGCTGCAAAGCACGTCTTTTTTTGGGTAAATTTTACTTTGCGATCCTGGAATATATGGTATGTTCGATTTTGCTCCCCCAAATTTTTGAAAGGTGAAATTTAAATCCCTACTAATTTTTTGCACACGACTAATGGCATGCTGAAAAGACTGCTGCATACTTTTTTTTTTTAATTGACGTGGCATTAGCCACCCCCCCCACCCTCCCCCCAAAATTTTTTTGTCTTGTCTCTCCTCTTTCTTCTTTTCTTCTCCAGCCATCTCCAGCCACCATGAACCAAAGCCCCTCACCTAAAATTGCCACTGGCAAGACAAAACTCACCACCACCACTCTAAACCCTCACCATGGGAAGCACGCATGCGATGGTGTGTGGCTCATTGCGGGATCATCATAGTAGCTCATTTAAAAAGAAAAATGCCAATTTCATTGCCAAGAGAAAACCAAAAATTTACAGAGAAGGTACAATCACAAGAACAAGCAGCAAGCAAGCTGCAAACAAGAACAATATCACATCAACCTAAGAGCCATTAAAGGAGAGACTTAATTGTCACCTTAAGAGAAAAATTGAGTGGGAATTATTGGGTTGGAAAAAAAAAAAAATTTTGAAAGGAGGAAGGTTGACACTCCTGAACTCTTGAGTTTACTGATGTACCATGCTTTTTTGTTTACCATTCCTTCTTATGTGGGAAATAGGTTGGAAAGGTTGCAGGGGAATATTTTATGGAGTGGTCCAGGAGATAAGTTCAAATTTCCTTTAGTGGATTGGAATACAATGTGTTCCCCAATTTCCAATGGGGGTATGGTTGTGCACAAGTTAGGCACTGTTGGCTTTGGGGTTTTGGAAAGGAAGAGACCCACTCGTAACAATAAAGTATGGGGTGGATTGGGGAGGCTAGCAAGTGCAAAGAACTCATAGACGTAGCTTATGGAAGAGAATCCGGGTGGGGGGGGCTAGGTTTTCAACCCATAAAGTCTTTGTTTGAAATTTTTTATATGTAATTTTTAGGCTATCTTGTGGCAGTCTTTCCTTCAATAAATTATATATATAAATTGAGGGACCAAAATCAAACTTAATTTATGTCTCAGGTACCTGAAGTACAAATATCTTTTATTTATTTATTTTTTTCCTTGATTTGATAGGAAAACATAACTTACACAGCCCGCATATATCATGGTTATAAAGCTTGAAATTTTCTTTCTGTTTTAAATGATGTCTCTAGGCTCCTGAGCTCGCCAACATGTCCAGTTCTTGATGCATTAGGGAAGAAGCTTTCATTTGAGATAGCGGTTGGCTTAAATGGTCGTGTCTGGGTATACTTCTTGAGAAACTACTTTATTGTAGTTGGGTTAAATGGTTCCCTGTTTCCAATGTGTGTGTCTTTTAAATTTTTATTCCACCCTAACCTTCTCATGTTTACTATTGTATGCTGCAAGCTTGTTTTCAGTAACTTCTTCCTGATACTATCTTGTAAAAATCTATTGACTTGTAGGTCAACGCCACCTCTCCATCTACAGTCATTGTTGTTGCTAATGGAATTATGAACTCAGAATTTAAGAGTGGGGTACAGCAGAGAGGGATTGTGGAGAAATTGCTTCAGAATTTAAAGTTGTCAAGTCAGTCCTTCTCCTACACATATATGATTCCAAACTCTACATTTATTGGATGCTTGCTCCTAACTCATTTTCTACAACTTACGAATATGAAACAAACTTCTTTAATGTTTTTTTTGCAGCTTGATAATTAAAAAGTGAATGCTTTGGAGCTGTTAGCTTTTGTCAAATTTACCTTTTGCCGAGCATGGTTATGTGGGGTTATAAAGACAACAAATTCCTACACACACTAATTCCCGTTGTTCATTCTATGAAATGAGTTTGTGTATACCATTGCGGTTTTATTTTATATTTTGATAGTCTTTCGGACTTGGAAGTCATTAAATTTTGCATATTTTAGGTTATCTTTGGAATTGGTGAGGAGTTATATTGTAACTTTTAATTTCAAGCATGGAAACGTTGTGATTTTTTACATTTTTGGAATTGGTGAGGACTTATATTGGAGGAGATTTTTAATTTCTTACAACTTGTTTTTAATGAAAACTTTGTTCATTTCTTTGTTTTTTAATGACCGTAATAAATTGACCATTAAGTCACAAAAATTGGTAACAAGTTGAAGTACAATAAACTGGCAGACGAATTGAGAAAGGCATGTTAGTGTAATGTAGTGATTTACTGTAGTGCTCATAGCATATTAGTGTAACGTAGAGACGTAGGTTTTAGTTAGCTCAATTGGTAAAATCTCTGATAATTGAATAAGAGATATAGGGTTTAATTCCCGTCTATATCAAAAATTGATTAGTGTCTTGATTTGATGATAAAAAGTTATTATTGGGAACAGATGCTTGAAGTTGCCATAGGTTGAAGTTTTCTTAAAAAAAAAGTTTAATGTAGTGATTTCTAGAATATGAATTTTTTAAAAAAATATTTTCTATAAAACCATTACATTTTTCAATGTTTAATATCAACCTTAAATAAGTTGAAAAAAAATCTCTTAATTTTTTTTATTTAGCTTGTTGTGAGATAAAGTTGTTTTAAAAAAAAATTAGTAGAAAAAAATTCTAAAAATAAGTCATTTTTTTGTTGACCAAAAATACATTTTATTTGACTTTTTTTTAAAAAAAAATTTTATACTACTAAACACTATAAAACACAAATTTGGTATCAAAATCGGTGTTTTTTTCCTGATACTTATAATACTTGCACATTGGGTATAAATTAATGAAGCAGAGTCTTAACAAGGTTATCAAGTGTCGAAGTTGCCTCGAGTGTTCTTTTACTAGAGGCTTATCACAAAGAGAGTGGAACTGGGTCAGAAGTTGCTAAGGCTCGAGGCTCCATTTGGGTTATCACAGTTGGACATGTCGTGTACATAGTTGTTGCACAGGATAGCCTAAAAATGACATAAAAAGAATTACAAACAAACAAACAAAAAAGGCTTTATGGGCTGGCAAACCTTCGTAGCCTACCCCGCCTGAACACTCTTCTGTGAGCTACAGCCGCGAGTTCTTCGCACTTGCTTTATTGCTAAAACCTGTCTCTACAAGTGGTTTTAATGTGGCGGACGTCTGAGACAGATGTCTCGCTGGTATGTAGGTTCCGCATACGTGGGACCTACATTTCAGTCAAACATGCATCTCATACATCCAGCGCAGCAGTTTTATGCATATTTTAAGTAATTAAATTACATGTTTAAATTTATAGATTTAATTAATATATTAGATTTCTTTATTTCAATCTTGTTCTTAGGGTATGTTTGAATACTGCTTATTTTGTTAAAAATTAAAAACATTATAGTAAAATAATTTTTACATGTATGAATAGTGCCGTGAGACCATTTTTAATGAAAATTTTGTTGAAAAAAGAGATTTGTGAGTTCCGTGAACAATGCACGGGATCTGCTGGAAAGCTAAAATGTACTTCTCTAAAAAAAAAAAAAAAAACCTAAAACGCAGACACTAATACTTTCATCAGTATCCAAATGGGTACTTAATCTTGCCTCTTCTAGATTGAAATCTTGGCTCTGCCACAACTCGATAGCAAGCCATTCTCTAGTTTCACTAATTCAACTTTTAGCTAGGTTGCACCGACTCGTCATTTTTGGCAAAGTATCGGTGTCCAACACATGTTGAACACCGATACCGATAAGACTCGCTAGATTCCGGTGTCCGAGCGGTGTATTTTTTTTTTTTTTTTTGCTTCATTGACATGGCTTCAACACGCTTCTCCAGTGCAGGTTTACCAATACAACTGGAAATTTTTGTAACGAAACTTGTACTGGTACAGAAACTGTTGTGATTCATATTGCCTCAAATACTAGGTCATACCAGTCTATTCTGGTCATTTCAGGATATTTCGAGCATTTCAGCCAGTAAGGAGGTTTCGGACCAGTATAAACAAGAAGAAAAAAGAAAAAGAAAAGGAAGAAGAAGATGAGAAAAATGGGTCTGTGCTTCACTGACTTGGTGCCTAATGACTGAGATCTGTGCTCCAATTTTTTTTTTCCTTCTAAATCCTTTTTTTAATTTAGATCCTATTTCTCTCCATTGTAGTTGCCTCTACATCTTCTTTATTCTCCTTCTTCTTTTTTCCTGCGTCTTTGGTTTCTTCATTGCAAATGCACTACAACTGTGTGCTTTCAGCTTTGTGTCTTTCAAATGTTCTTATCTAACTATTTAGTCAATGATGTTAGATTGTTAGGTGGGAGTGGTGTGGCAATTTAATGCACTTACTGTATATCTTTTGCTATTTTAGAGTCATCATGTGCTATGAAGCATGGGTGCGGCAAAATGGGTGCCGCACCCGCGTCTAACGCTGCTCGACGCGGCGACGCGCGAGCGACACCGCTGCCTGGGCGTCGGTGCCGCGTCTCAGTTTTTTTTTTTTTTTTTCTTCCGATTTGCGCCGACTCGGCTTCGACTCTCGCCGATTCGCGCCGAATCGGGCCAATTCGGCCAGAATCAGGTCGTATCGGCCGAATCGGAAGGTATTGGCTGGCGGCCAAAACTGACCGAAAAGGCCGAAATCGGCCTTGGATCATGCATTGCACCAACGAAGACCTGAAACCAAAGCATTTGCTGTCCAAAAACTGAAACCTAAGCCTCACCGTTGAGATGAAACCGACGAGAGAGAAAGCCATTCAACGTGGGAGGGGGATGGCTGGGTCTGCTGCTCTGTTTCTTTTTTTTTTTTTGGATGGGAACTGCTGCTTTGAGTTTTAATAACTTTGACTACCCAAAATGCCCTTTGTTTTGTATTCTATTGGACCCCCTAGTTGCACCCAAAGTCATGTGGTTGTTTTGGTCATTTTATCTGATATGAGAGTGCAGGACATTTCTATTTTGTTTTGTGTTTTTTGCTTTCTTTTTTCTTTTTTTTTGTGAATATGTTTTAAAAAAATATTTTAATAATAAAAATATATAGAAAATATAAATAAAAATATTTTTAATAATTTTTTAATCGCCGCACCCCGCCGCACCCGCACCCTACTTTTTCAAAAATTGCCGAGTCCCGCACCCGTACCCGCACCCGCACCTGAATCCGGAAACGCACCCATGCTACATAGATCATGTGTCTATCTTTCTTTTTCTTATTTCTTTTTTCCCTTTTCTTTCATTCCTTCACTTCTTCTTTTTTGCTTTAATTCATTCCATCACTTGTTGTTTATTGTAAATATTGTATTTTTTAAATTCTAGACATAAACATATTTTATGTCTAAAAATATTAAAAAATATGCTTAAATATAAAATTTAATTAATTATTTAATTTCCGTACCCACGTTGTGTCATACTCTTATTTTTCAAAAATTACCATACCCCCATATCCGTGTTGGTGCAACTTAGACTTTTAGCCTTCCTGATACTTAATATGTGTTGAATCTACATATTGCATCATCCACGAGTTAACCCACTAAAAGCATCATCTAGTTCCTGTGCTCTTGTTGTTTCTAGTATCTCTTCCTATATAAATATGCACAATAAAACTGTTCATGGTGCTCACAATGTTGCTGTTGATATGTGGCATTATAGATTAGGTCACCCATCTTATTCTAAACTGAATGCTCTCTGTGACAAGTACCTAACAAGGCTAACATAGATTCTTCAAACCAGTTGTATGATATGTGTCCTTTAGCCCAACAATAAAGGCTATCTTTTCATCTTCAGCATGTCTTTAGTTCTATTTTTGACTCGATTCATTGTGATGTATGGAATCCACTCTCCTATGGTACAAACCACAAGTTCCTTATAATATTTTGGAATAGTGTTAATTAGTTAATTAGACACCAATTTGCACACATGTCCGTACAAGCGGGTAAAAAATGATTGAGATCGTGTATTGAAGGCATGATTTTAGTTGTTTTTCAACTGTGTATATGAAAGGGAGTCAATTTCGTACCGTATCGGCCATTATGGCCGAAATTTTTCTTACCGAAACCAAAACTGGTATAGAAACACATTTGTTTCGTACTGGTTCAAATACCAGTCATACTGGGTTATTCCGGCCTTACTAAAGCAAATATTGTATTTTAGCCGAAAAACTTATATCGGTTCGGAACAGAAAAATCAAGACTTTCATATCTGAAAAAAAAAAAAGAAAAAAAAATTGCTTACAGATCTAAGAGCATTCACAGCAGTGGAGCTAAAATTTTAGCAATTTAGCTCCACAAAAAGTTACTTTATCTATTTTACCTATACACTCTACACAACATGCTGCAGCAGTGGATCTATTTTAGCTTTTAACACAATAAAATAATATAATTATCACAATAAAATAATATTCCTACTACAATAAAATAATATATTTAACTACTAAAAAAGTATTCACAGCATCAACTACAACCGCATCTACCATCAGCCACAGCCATAGCCATAGCCACAACCGCCACAACCCCCAGTCCATAGCAAAAAAAAAAAAAAAATTACCAACCGAAATCTCCAATCTTCTTCCTCAACCCAGACCAAAGAAATCACCAATCACAAACAAAATAAAAAATTACCAATCACAGAGCTGGGCTTTGGTGAGGAGGACAGTGTCGGCGTGGGTCTGATCGGCGGAAGAGAAGTGGGTCTGAGGTGAATGGGTCTGATCGGCGAAAAACCAAGGCAATGGTCTGATCGGCGTTGGGCGAGCATTGAGATGGAGGACTGGGCGGAGGTGTAGGTCTGATCGGTGAAAAACCAAACCAATAAATCAGCGGCTAGGGGCTTGGGCCGGTGACGTTGAGGCCGGCGGAGGCGTGGCTCTGATCGGCGAAAAACAAAATGAGACTGTGAGAGAGAGCTTCAGGTGGAGAGAAATGGACTGTGAGAGAGAGGTGAAAGGGACTGTGAGAGAGAGCTTCAGGTGGAGAGAAATGAGAGTGACTATGAGAGAGAGAGAGACAGAGGCGTGAATAAAAGGAAAAAAAAAACAATCTATATTATTTTAATCAGAAAGTTGAATAAAAAATTAATTTTTTTTATAGCTTTGAGCTACAGTGCTCATGTATCTATATATGAGCACTGTAGCAATTAAGCTAAAAATTTTAACTATACCTCCACTGCTACAGGAAGGCTTTTGGTGTTTTGGTGGAGTTAAAATAGCTATATAGCTATTTAGCTCCACTGCTGCAAATGCTCTAATATCAATAACATTCTGATTTATTTTCCCTCACATTGCCGCTTCGAGTATGTTACTGAAGGTGATCCCATTTCGCCGAACTCCCTTCTTCTTCCCCATACGGCCATAACAAATGCCTCTTTCATCTGTTCTATTTCATTTGCCTTTTCAAATTCCTTTTACTTGTTTTTTCTCATTTTATGTGCTGAGTCTATTGACAGAAGGTTAATTAAATAATTTTATCTTTTTTAACTTTTATTGTTTTGTGTGTATGAGTCAGTGAACCATGTGAACGTCAAATCATACTTAAATAACTTTTTCATTTTTTCCTCCTAAGTTCAACTATGAACTGTACACACTAATTGCTATTGTTGTGCGATCTTGAAAATGACAAAGAAAAGAAGAAAAATAAAATTATATATTTATTAAATAAGATATGAGTTTATAATTTTAAATATTTTCATTAAATCGAATGAAGTTTGACTTATTAATATATAAATAAATAATTATATATATAAATATATATAAATAGTAATAATTTCGAAACAGTATACCGATATTAATCAATATTAAAATATTTTATTTTATTTAAAAAACTGGTACAATCTCTAATATGAAATTAACTTCTTCGATATGGATGTTGGACATATGTGCAATAGATTTTACCGTGATACTTTTAGGTATATTTTTGGTAAACAAAGTAACAAATAGAAGATAATCTAGTATCATACATGCGAAAAAGGTCCAAATTTAAAACAGATGATAAAGTAGTAGGAATCACATACTCACATAGCAATACTTGATCTTAATTCTATACCGTTTATTTGAAGTCTCAATTTTCTAGTTGCTTGTGTTCATCATGTCTTTGTGTAATTGTTGTTAGAATAATGTGGCCCAACATGATATTTTATTATCAATAATTAATTATTTAAAATTTTTTGTGAAATTTTACAATATTTTTAACATGTAAAATATTGGAATATTGAAAAATGTCTACTTGATATTGTAGACTAAGATTATGAATCATTTCATTATAGTCCTTGACTTGATACTGTAGACTATGATGATGTAACCTATTCTGGAACAAAGTTTCTCTCAAAATTACTCTAGAAAGAAACCCTTCAAACTTATCATATATTTCTTTTTCGGGTGTGAATTTTGAAAAGCTAACTGTTGAATTTCATGTTTCTTATACTCTTAATATACATATCAAATTTTGTTCTAATCGGATTTTATTTACTATTTGATCAATATACTTATTTTTTATACACAATTTCAGATTACAAAAACTTGAAATTTTAACATTTGTTTGATGACATAGCAATTGATCTTTGGTTTTCTTGAAATTTTGCAAGTATGAAGGATATAATAAGAACGTGCAATCCAATGGTTAGATTTTCAAATTTCACGCTCAATATAAAAATATATGATAAGTTTGAAGGGTTTCTCTCTAAACTAATCTAGAGATAAACTTTGTTCCCTATTCCGATAGGTACATTGTTGGACCATGATGAAAAAGAGGTGCAAGTTAAAATTGCTCAAACTATGGAAGACAATAAGGCTAGTCTTTCTATGGTTAGTGCATAATAATCTTAAAAGTCCTTCCATCATGAGATTCATGCACGTTAAGTGTTGGCCTTAATAAATTTATCGTGTCATTGCCAGTAACTTGGCCTCCTATAAGAGGTGTTGTCATTATAGTGATTCTGGATATGAACGATAGATGCATTCATGTCTAAGTATGGAGTTACAAGAGTAATGACATGTTAATGAACTTATTCAATAATTAATCTAATTAATGAAGTTGTTTATTAATGAATGTAACATATCTGTTATATGAATTGTTATTATGATAGAAAGGATTTTATGGTTGGTTATGTCCTTTCGGAATACTATAAATATTATCAAGGCCACACTTACAAGGGGTGTGAGAAGATGAAAGAAAGCTTCTATTAATCTTGACCAGTTAGGGAGAACATCCTAAATGATTGAAAGATGTATTATATTTGTTTCTCTTGAATTATTACTTTTAAAGTATAATTCCTACAATTGTGTTCTCTACGGATACCCTTATCTGAACCTACACCTTCGTGACCGCCCACCCTCCTTCCTCAATCCCTTTATTTTCGTGGTAGTGACTCTTTTGTGTGTCTTTGTAATCATGTGTCCTTGTGTGGTACCCAGTACTGTATTCGAAAATGATATCCATGACACTGCTTAATATGATGTAAGTTCCTAACAATTTGACAGTTATTATCATGTGTAACCTTATTATTGCTTGTTGTTGAAACTAGTGAGATTAATTTATAGGACTTGTTAACGGTTATCACAGTTTTATACTTTTATGTGATGTGAGTTTCTAATGTATATTGATAAAGTTACTATATGTCATGATTAACACTACCTCTCTTATGATAGAATATTAGATGCTTAAATCAGTGAAGTAATCTATATATTTAGTTTTATTTGTACAGTGAATATGATGAATAAGTTAGTGGAACCTATGATGAACAAGCATATATATGGTGGAATTTATTTATTGAATTTATAAATTTCACTTAGTTATCTAGCTGATAAGAAATGATTGATTAATCAATTGAATAGTCTAAATTATATATAAAAAAAAATCATTACTGTTGGTAAAAATAAAGGATATGGCCCATTAAGTTTGATGAGCAACCATTTGTTATATTGGAAAAATTATTAGGTACTTCCGAAGTACCATAAATGTATATTCTCTTTCTCACATAAATAGTAAGTTCTACCATAAATTTAATCAGTGGAACTTATTATTCATGTGAGAGTAGAGAGTGTTGGGCTTTGTGGAGTCTAGTTTTATATATTGATCCGGTGGATGACCCGACCCGAATAATGTTGCGTGGTTTTTAATGGGAGATTTTCTGAGGCTTAGTCCATAGAGCGGAGGCTTGGGCTGATAGGCCCAAGCTGGAGCGCTTATGGACAAGCCTCTTGGGGGTCCGGGGGCGTTGCCCCCGGGAAAATTTTTTTGGCCCATTATGTATCCGTTTTTTGTAGAAAACCGTGGCTCTTAATTAAGGTTTTTTTTCTGAGGGGAGTCGGTTGTGTGAGAAGAAAAATAGTTTGTAGCCGCAACTTGTATTTTTCCCGGATAATAGTGAAATCTCTGCAACTCCATGGACGTAGGCAAATTGCCGAACCACGTAAATACTGTCTTGTGCGTGTGATTATTTTCTTTGACGTGTGTTTTCTCTATATTTTTATTTCTCACAGGTTTAGGAATTCGTGGAAATTCCCTACAACTGGTATCAGAGCCTAGGGTTAGGTTTGAGTGGGAGCAATGGCAGAGGAAGCAGGAAAGGCGTCTGGAATAGAAAAGTTCGATGGCACAGATTTTGCGTATTGGAGGATGCAGATTGAAGATTATCTCTATGGGAGGAAATTGCATCTACCTCTTTTGGGGACAAAACCTACGACTATGAAGGATGAGGAATGGGCTCTTCTTGACAGACAGGTACTGGGAGTTATCAGATTAACGCTGTCTAGGTCTGTTGCACACAATGTTGTGAAGGAGAAGACCACTGTAGATCTGATGAAGGCTTTGTCTGGTATGTATGAAAAGCCGTTAACCAACAACAAGGTGCATCTGATGAAGAAATTATTTAATTTGAAGATGGCAGAGAACGCATCAGTAGCACAACATCTGAATGAATTTAACACTATCACAAATCAATTGTCGTCTGTAGAAATTGATTTTGATGATGAGATCCGTGCACTGATCGTTTTAGCCTCTTTGCCAAACAGTTGGGAGGCAATGAGAATGGCAGTAAGTAATTCTACAGGAAAGGAAAAGCTGAAGTACAACGACATACGAGATTTAATTCTGGCTGAGGAGGTTCGAAGAAGAGATGCAGGTGAAACCTCTGGATCTGGTTCTGCCCTAAATCTTGAGACAAGAGGCAGAGGGAATGATAGAAATTCAAACCGAGGTAGATCAGAATCCAGAAATTCTAACCGGAACAGAAGTAAATCTAGATCAGGCCAACAAGTACAATGCTGGAACTGTGGGAAAACAGGCCACTTTAGGAAGCAATGCAGAAATCCTAAGAAGAAGAATGAAGATGACTCTGCTAATGCTGTAATAGAAGAGGTACATGATGCATTACTTCTTGCAGTAGACAGTCCACTTGATGATTGGGTTCTGGACTCAGGAGCTTCGTTTCATACCACTCCACACCGAGAAATCATACAGAATTATGTTGCAGGTGATTTTGGTAAGGTGTATTTGGCTGATGGTTCAGTCTTGGATGTTGTGGGTATGGGAGACGTCCGGATAAAGTTGCCCAATAGGTCTGTTTGGTTATTGGAGAAGGTTCGACATATTCCTGACCTAAGGAGGAATCTGATTTCTATTGGACAGCTTGATGATGAAGGGCATGCAATACTATTTGTTGGTGGTACTTGGAAGGTTACAAAGGGAGCCAGAGTGTTGGCTCGTGGAAAGAAGACTGGTACTCTCTATATGACCTCAAGTCCAAGAGACACAATTGCAGTTGTTGAAACAAGTACTGATACAAGCCTATGGCACCGCAGACTTGGTCATATGAGTGAGAAAGGGATGAAGATATTGTTGTCAAAAGGGAAACTACCAGAATTGAAGTCTGTTGATTTTGACATGTGTGAAAGCTGTATCTTAGGAAAGCAGAAAAAGGTGAGCTTCTTGAAAACTGGTAGGACACCGAAGGCTGAAAAATTGGAGCTAGTGCATACTGATTTGTGGGGGCCTTCTCCGGTTGCATCCCTTAGAGGTTCAAGGTACTACATTACTTTCATTGATGACTCAAGCAGAAAGGTATGGGTTTATTTTCTGAAAAATAAATCTGATGTATTTGAAACCTTTAAGAAATGGAAGGCTATGGTTGAGACAGAAACAGGTTTAAAAGTAAAATGTTTGAGGTCAGATAATGGAGGTGAGTATATAGATGGAGGGTTTAGTGAATACTGTGCTGCACAGGGAATTAGAATGGAGAAGACCATTCCTGGAACACCACAGCAGAATGGTGTGGCTGAACGCATGAACAGAACTCTCAATGAGCATGCTAGAAGTATGAGGTTGCATGCTGGACTACCAAAAACTTTCTGGGCTGATGCTGTTAGCACTGCAGCTTACCTAATAAACCGAGGACCATCAGTTCCTATGGAGTTTAGACTTCCTGAGGAGGTTTGGAGTGGTAAAGAGGTAAAGTTTTCCCATTTAAACGTTTTTGGTTGTGTTTCTTATGTTCATGTTGATTCTGATGCTCGTAGTAAACTTGATGCAAAGTCTAAAATATGTTTTTTCATTGGCTATGGTGATGAGAAATTTGGCTATAGGTTTTGGGATGAACAAAACAGGAAAATCATCAGAAGCAGAAATGTAATATTTAATGAACAGGTTATGTATAAGGACAGGTCAACTGCAGTGCCAAATGTTACAGGGGTAGATCAAGATAAATCTGAGTTTGTCAACTTAGATGAATTGACTGAAAGCACTGTCCAGAAAATGGGTGAAGAAGATAAGGAGAATGTAGATTCACAGGTAGATCAGAGTACACCTGTAGCTGAGGTCCGTAGATCTTCCAGGACCATTAGACCTCCACAGCGTTATTCACCCGCTTTGAATTATCTCATGTTGACTGATGGTGGTGAGTCAGAATGCTATGATGAAGCCTTACAAGATGAAAATTCAAGCAAGTGGGAGTTAGCCATGAAGGATGAGATGGATTCCTTGTTGGGGAATCAGACATTGGAGTTGACTGAACTGCCAGTAGGAAAGAAGGCTTTGCACAACAAGTGGGTATACAGAATAAAGAATGAACATGATGGTAGCAAACGTTACAAGGCCAGATTAGTTGTTAAAGGATTCCAGCAGAAGCAGGGCATTGATTACACAGAGATATTTTCTCCAGTTGTGAAGATGTCAACAATCAGACTGGTACTGGGAATAGTGGCTGCAGAAAATTTACATCTTGAGCAGCTAGATGTGAAGACAGCTTTCCTTCATGGTGACTTGGAGGAAGACATCTACATGATTCAGCTAGAAGGGTTCATCATTCAGGGACAAGAGAACCTAGTTTGCAAACTGAGAAAGAGCTTGTATGGCCTCAAACAAGCTCCTAGACAGTGGTACAAGAAGTTTGATAGTTTTATGCATAGAATTGGGTTTAAAAGATGTGAAGCTGATCACTGTTGCTATGTTAAGTTCTTTGACAATTCTTATATCATTTTACTGTTGTATGTGGATGATATGCTCATTGCAGGGTCTAGCATTGAGGAGATTAATAATCTCAAGAAGCAGTTGTCAAAACAGTTTGCAATGAAGGATTTGGGAGCTGCAAAGAAAATCCTTGGGATGAGAATCATTAGAGACAAGGCTAATGGTACATTGAAGCTTTCACAGTCAGAGTATGTGAAGAAAGTTCTCAGCAGATTCAACATGAATGAAGCCAAACCAGTGAGCACACCCTTGGGTAGTCATTTCAAACTAAGCAAAGAACAGTCACCGAAGACAGAAGAAGAAAGGGATTATATGAGTAAGGTGCCCTATGCCTCAGCTATTGGCAGCTTGATGTATGCTATGGTGTGTACAAGGCCAGACATTGCACATGCAGTGGGAGTTGTGAGCAGATTCATGAGTAGGCCAGGAAAGCAGCATTGGGAGGCAGTTAAGTGGATTCTGAGATATCTGAAGGGTTCATCAGATACATGTCTTTGTTTTACAGGTGCAAATTTGAAACTGTAGGGTTATGTAGATGCTGATTTTGCTGGTGATATTGATAGTAGAAAGAGTACTACTGGGATTGTATTTACTCTGGGTGGTACAGCTATATCTTGGGCCTCAAATTTGCAAAAGATTGTTACCTTGTCTACTACAGAAGCTGAGTATGTTGCAGCAACTGAAGCTGGAAAGGAGATGATTTGGTTGCATGGTTTCTTAGATGAATTGAGTAAGAAGCAAGAGATGGGTATTCTACACAGTGACAGTCAGAGTGCAATTTTTCTTGCTAAAAATTCGGCTTTTCATTCAAAGTCGAAGCATATACAGACTAAATACCATTTTATCCGGTACCTTGTTGAAGATAAGCTGGTAATACTTGAGAAGATTTGTGGATCTAAGAATCCGGCAGACATGTTGACTAAGGGTGTCACTATTGAGAAGCTGAAGCTGTGTGCAGCTTTAGTTGGCCTTCTAGTTTGAGGACAGAAGGATGAGTTGCAGGGATGAGGGATTGTGTTTGGAAGATAGCGGCTAATGTTGGTGATTGAACTAGTCTCCAAGTGGGAGATTTGTTGGGCTTTGTGGAGCCTAGTTTTATATATTGATCCGGTGGATGACCCGACCCGAATAATGTTGCGTGGTTTTTAATGGGAGATTTTTTGAGGCTTAGTCCATGGAGCGGAGGCTTGGGCTGATAGGCTCAAGCCGGAGCGCTCATGGACAAGCCTCTTGGGGGTCCGGGGGCGTTGCCCCCGGGAAAATTTGTTTGGCCCATTATGTATCCGTTTTTTGTAGAAAACCGTGGCTCTTAATTAGGGTTTTTTTCTGAGGGGAGTCGGTTGTGTGAGAAGAAAAATAGCTTGTAGCCGCAACTTGCATTTTTCCCGGATAATAGTGAAATCTCTGCAACTCCGTGGACGTAGGGAAATTGCCGAACCACGTAAATACTGTCTTGTGCGTGTGATTATTTTCTTTGGCGTGTGTTTTCTCTATATTTTTGTTTCTCACAGGTTTAGGAATTCGTGAAAATTCCCTACAGAGAGTACATATTTATGATATTTCGAAAATACTCAATAATTTCTTATCATATTGTACACAAGACGGTAACAATTATTACAATTGTATTGCCTATTGAGTGATCAATCATCCTTGGATATTAGATCTGATTTAAACTCTCTGTCTCTCTCTCTCTCTCTCTCTCTCTCTCTCTCTCTCTCTCTCTCTCTCTCTATATATATATATATATATATATATATATTTTAGATAAAATTCTGTCACACTCTCACACATGTCCATACTGTCAAGCTCACAATAATTACACAAAGTTTTGTCTCTTTGGGAAAGAAGAGAAGTATACCAAAAACATTTTTCTTTTCAGGGCCAGTCAAAATCCTGGGTCCAGGGTAAGAAATAAGTCATATTAACAGAATTATATCTAATCAGAGTGGCAGTGCTCTTTAGCAGAACCTACTAGTATATGTTTATGCCACATGCATGCATGCATTTAATTTTTTTGTTTTCGTTAGTTGTCAGCTACTCCCCAGTCAACATGCATGAACATTAATCTCCACAGATCGTATATCTCTCTCATGGGGTCCGACAATTCAAGCCTTTTCCAGACCTTCATCTCTCTTTCATTTGTTTTTTTCTTTTTTTTTAATAAAAATTAATAAAGTTTAGGTACAATTTACCATGCGGATAGAGACAAAGCCAAAATTTCGAGTTAAAAGAAACAGAGAATTTATGGAGGAGGTCAAGATATTGGAGAGAAGAGGGAGTTAAGTTTTATTTTTCTTTGGCACACTTCGAATTAATGCCTAATATATATATATATATATATATTTTTTTTTTTTTCTTCTGCAACTCAGGCCAAGGTCCCCTTAGGACCGGGTATGGTTCAATCCCTTCATATGGATTGCATTAATCTATAAGTTACATAATTGAATTTAATTAGTTTTGCAAAAAGAACATATTTTATATTGTATTGGTTAATAGAGTCATATAATCTAATTAATTAGAAAATCTAGATAAAACATCTAAGGAACTATTCCTAGGTTTTGGCCTTTGAAAAATATATATAAATAAATGGTTTAATTGCATGTGGGTTGGTTTTCATTCTGTGCTGTGGCTTCTGAGCTATGATAATATGATATAAATTACATACTCATAGGGAGGTGGCTACTTATGCAGTATACTAATACTAAGGCCATAATGGGAATATACCCCTTTCGCGCAAAAGTTTCTGCAAAATGTGTTTTGTCTGAAACTATTTAGAGATATGCCTCTATTTTAAACTTGATTTTCTAAAAATCAAGTTTCAATGAAAAACTTAATTTTTAGAAAATCGAGTTATAGGCAATCAAAATTAAAAATTAAAAAAAAACCCTGCATGGAACTCGAGTTCCACGCAGTTTTTTTCAATCAACTCGATTTTCGCCAAATCGAGTTCAAAACAGAGGTATATCTCTAAATAGTTTTAGACATGGGACATTTTGCTAGAATTTTTCGGTGGAAGGGGTATATCCCCATTTTCTCCCTAATACTACTACATATATATATATATATATATATATATATATTTTGCATGTTTATGCCACATGCATGCTTTCGTTGATTGTCAGCTACTCTGCAATTTCCAGACCTTTGTCTTTTTTTTTTTTACTTCTTTTCAAAACATTTTGTTATAAGAATTAGTAAAACTTAGGCACAATTTACAGTGTGACAAGGTCAAAGCCAAAATTTCGAGTTAAGAGGAACTAACGATCTATGGAGGTCGTCAAGATTTTGGAGAGGAGATGAGGCTAAGTTTTAATTTTCTTTGGCCAAATTGAAATTATGCCCTAATATATCTACAATTTTATTTTTTCTTTTGCAACTCGGGTCAAGGCCCCATGGGCCCTAGTATATCTCAATCCCTGCATATGGATTGCATTAATCAATGAGTTATATAATTGAATTTAATTAGTCTTGCAAAATAACACATTTTGTATTGTATTTATTGATACAGTTGTATGATTTAATTGAAAACCTAAAGTAAAACATATAAGAAACTGTTCCTAGGTTTTGGCCTTTGAAATATATATATATATATATATAGATAATATACATAGATAAATCGTTTAGTTGCATGTTGGTTGGTTTTCATTTTGTGCTGTGGCCTTTGAGTGATGATAAGAGCATTCATGTTGGTTTGTGTAAAAAATTCTGTCTATTTTAAGTATAAAAACTTAATTTTTCTATTTTATAGACCCATTTTTCAAAAACCCTCAAATCAAATAATTTATATTACACTATATTACATTAAAATGTCAATTTTTCTTAACACACAATAACCATCATTCACTCTCTTTCTTCAATCACGAGATACATAAAGAAAAAATTTAAAAAAAAAATATATATATATATATATATGCAAAGTGAATAGTGTCAATTAGTGTAAATTTACAACAATTGCATTAGTGCTTCTAAAAATTTCTGTCTATTTTACAAAAAGAACTTAATTTTTCTATTTTATACCATCACATGTACAAAACACTCACATCAGTTTATCTAATATAAATATTTATTTTAACAAAATATTCATTCTATTGAATTTTTTATTATGGCAAGAAGAGAGAGAAAAGCTTATGTGACTGTGGCAATTAAGAAGAGAGAGAAAAAAAGAGAAAAAAGGAAATTAATAAAATAATTTATACACAGCTATAATAATTGTGTATATTTACACGGTTACTGTAACTCCTTTGTATATTTATACAATTATAGACAAGCTGATATGGGAGCTTTTCATGTCATGTTGTGTAAATTTTATCACTTTTGGTATTTTAGGCTGCGTTTGGTTCAACGGAAAGTCAATTCCGAGCAATAAATAATTTTAAGGGAAAATATTTTCTCGTAAAGAAAATATATTCAGGCTGTTTGGTTGCACCATGGAAAATAGGGCAAAAAACAAATTCCAATGTTTGGTTGCCTCGGAATTCGTTCTACTATCTTCAATGGAGTCCCAACATGACTGTGTTTCTTGTTGGGAGCCAATAGACTCTACTTCGTTCATTGCAGCTTCCATTATATAGTTAGCAAGATCAAACCCCCATAACGTGATTATGAATCACAAAACATGCTAACACTACTTTCACTTGGGTTTCAAAAGACCAAAATGGTTCCGCATCCAACACTCGAAAACATTTCTCCAACACTCGAAAACATTTCTTCAACACTCCAAACCCTTGCTCAATGGTAGTTCTCAATGAAGAGTGTCGGAGGTTGAACAATTCCTGTTCATTCTCAAGAGGACGATCACTAAACTCTTTCAAGTGAGATCGCACACTCCGATAAGGTGATAAAATTTCATTTTTATTACCATACCCAGCATCACCAAGATAATACTTACCTACATATATTCAAAAATAAAACCAAGTCGCTACTATGCTTAGAAAAACGCAAAAAATTTATTAATCTAATAAACCCAAAAGGTGAAGTAATCCTATAATGCCTTCTGGAATTGAAAATTCCCCTGGCCTAGCAAATGCATCATTTAACACACCTGAATCATGTGCACTGCCTTCCTATCTAGCCAATACATAAGTGAACTTCAAGTCAAAACTAATGGCAGCTAACACATTTTGCGTGGTTCCATCTTAGCTTCCACGAAACCTTCTTCGTATTTCAGGTGGCACAGATGCACGAACATGTGTATCATCTATTGCTCCAACACAATCCTAATTTTCAACAGACATAATGGTTATAATTACACAAATCTTCACAATTTACACATACACAAGGCGCAATATTTACCTTAAAATATGGGTAGAACTTTTTGCTATCCCTTATCTTTGGGGTTGTATCTTCACTAGGCAGAGTCTTATTAGAGCTCTATATAATTTCAGGACCCCCTTAAGGATGACTTTGAAGTATCTACGAACAGTCTCAGTTGATCTATGGAACTGACTACCAATTATACAAAACCTCACATTGTGACCATTATTATTATTATTATGGATTAAAGGGGGTTGGTACGTGAAAGACTAATGAGTTTTGTAAGGAAGCAATTTGCGCCTAAGCCCAAATCAAGGTGGGTGTAGGCCCAAAAGAGCTCAATATAATGAATTTGTAGAGAGTAGACTCTAAATCTAGGTTCTAATTAGTTGAGTTAATGATGACAACAGGCTAAAATTGCAGTGCGACAAAAATGTAACAGTATAAGTATTGAGATTTTTCCTCGGACTCAAGCCGAGGAGACTGATTCTTGTATTTCTCTCTTTTAAGGACGAATTACATATATTGTTCTTGGGTCTACAATATTTTTCTTTTTCCTTCCTTTTTTCTCGATCCCCTTCCCATGGGGGATCTTTTATCTTATATAGACATTTTCAGATGATCCTGGCCTTCCACCTGTTCCTTGCGCAGATCATCACCCATCTTCCAATCTCATCTAGCTTCTTCTTCAAGTTCCTGAGAGATGCGACGCCCAAGGCAACACTTTTCACATGTCTTCTCCACATAAATAAGGCCATAAAACATTGTTCAAAGGTCTTCTCCACATAAATGTGGTCAAAAAATTTGGTGGGATGCATTAAATGTGGTGGCAGTATCTAGCCTTTCAGTCCCGTCATTACCATCTCCACTCCTAAAGCCTTTTCTACACAGTAGACCCTCCTCTGATAGCATATTGATGACGTGATCACAAAATTCAAGGACATGGCCTCCTTGGCCAAGCGTGACATGTGGTGTGACCTCCTTACTTGGAATTCTCATACCCCACAAGTTTAATTTTGGTGACATAGATATTTGTACTCTAAAATCTCACCCTTTAATTTTAGAATTTTCTTAATAATAATGAAGATGATAATTATCAAATTATATAAACAGCTAAGTCAGATATTAATTCTCAATATTATTAACTAGTCTAATAAGCCTAAATAAACCTGTTTACACTATGGCCGGTTACAATACATACCAAGCCACCCATATATAATACAATAATAAGAGAAATGTGTCACTTCAGTGGAGTTTTGGACTATTATATGTTTTAAGCTAATTAATATGGACTGTTGTATCATAAAGAGTAAAGGTCAAATTGAAAGGTTTACTGCACCATTTTGTGGACTTTGTCAACCATATAGGGATTGAATCTTGCAACAATATTTTCATACCTTAATGTTATTAAGGGTGTACATTCAACTCACCAACTCAACAAAACCAATCTAAATTGACCCAATCTAACTAAACATGATGCCTCGGGTTGGTAGGTTAGGTTAGATTAAAATTTAATTTTGAGTTTCAAGTCAGGTTGGATTTGGGTTGATAATTTCAACCCATCTAACCCAACCTGATCCACTTTATATATAAGTTTGTTTTATTAACCTTATTTTTAATTTTTTTAGTTCGATTTATTCTGGTATTTTAAGAATTAGTTTTGATGAATTTGGAATTTTGCAATATAGTTTAGGCATATCATGTGAATTGTAATACTTTATTAAAAAAGTAATTAAATAATTAATGAAAGACCAAATTTTTATAAGATATGAAATATGTAAGTACAACCCACCAATCAAATCCGATATGGTTTAAGTTGATTTCTACACATTTAATGGGTTGGGTAATTGAAAAAAACCCTCCAAACAAACCCATACACACCCCTTAGTGTTGCATTTTAATTTTGAATTTCTTGTTGCTTTCCCCAAATGACTCAATAGGAATAAAAATCTTCTATTCGTACGATTTTTGTTTGCTCACTGTATGTGTGTATGACACTTCAAATTATTGTATTAACACATTGGAAAAATTGTTTTTAATAAAGTAAATATAATATATTCTTTCTTTTACAAGTAATAGTTTTATTTAAACTAATTTTCTTTTACATGTAATAGTTTTTTTGACTCTAAGCACGAATGAAAACATCTTGTCTACCAATTGTATTGGCCTAGACTAGTTCTTAGGCTAGCTCCCCACTTATCCCATAAGTATTGTCCTGTTCATTTATTCATTATCGTTTCTGACATAGCACAGGTTGGACATTGATTCTCCTACTCATATCCCTCACTGCAATGGGAATATTGTTCTCCAAAGCATGTTCCACATGGTAAGAGTGATTTGGGTCACATCATTAGGAAAAAAAAAAAAAATAGAAAAAAAATAATTAATATTTCGAGATTAATTATTTTTCTGCTCAAAATACTGAGAGTAGCATGGGAACCAAGAAAATTGCACTCATTTACATCCCAAATGGGAAAATTACTGTCCGTAACTAGTGAATTCACTCACAAGTTTTTGTTGTTTCTTCTTTTTCTTATAAGATCAATTAATCCCTACACCTCCTTAGGGGAAAAAAAAAAAACCAAATAATTCAAGTGGTCACCAAAAATATAGTACTCACAAACTTCCAACAATATTATTGTATAAGCTCTTACCCAGCTACAGCTTTTTTGAAGAATCTAACGGCAACCATATTCACTGCCTTGCATTGAGATTTGTGACAGCAATCATGCAGAGAATACATAGAAACACAAAATCCAAAATCTCTCGTGCAAATTGACTGTACATATCAAAGAAAATAAAAACGAATTCTTGTTGTCAATAATATATAGAGTCAGAAAACACTACAAATCGAAGGGACTCATGCATCATTTTTATGAAAACAAACAACTTACCAAGGAGGAGCAAAACACTGTGTCAACAGACACTGTGTGCTGTGGACTGTCCTAGCTAGCTAGATTAGCATGCCCAACAATGTTATTTATGAGAGGAATGCTATTTTTCCAATGTGTAACATTGGCACCAGAGGACCGTATACCTTGATCATTGCAACATTGGTTAATGTTCTTTCTTTTTCTACCCCACTAACCTTCATTTTCATTGATTTCTGAACTAATTTCCAACGGTATCAACCTCTTCAAATTGAAGTTTGTCAAGAACCATGCCACAGTTTGTATATGTTTAAACAATGATATATACACTGACAGTCAGACAAAAACCAGGAAAAGTGATATGTTGTAGAAGCAGTGGCGACTCTAGAAATTTTGTCCAGGGTGTTCCTATTTTACATTGAAAAAATTTTGGGTCATTTCAGCCTATTTCGGATGTTTCGAGACATTTCGGTAAATACTGGCTGAAATTCAAAATTTAGTAAGCATGAAGTTTATACTTAAAAAAAAAAAAAAATCTTAAAACAAAAACAAATTTGCATTCTGTACACCAAAAAACCTCAAAAGGAAAAAAAAAAAAAAAAAACGAAAAGAAATTAATGAATAAAGGTACCGGTATAATAAACTATAAGTTTATTTGAAATATTAATAAAATTATTAATTATTGTTCTTTAGTTGTTTCATAAATTTGTTTGTCTTTTATAAACTATAATTTGTTGTATTGTTGTTTCATTAATTATTAAATTATTAATTGTTGTTTAGCCTAACATAATTTAATTTATTTGTCTTTTATAATGTATTAGTTAATTATATTATTAATTATTGGTGTTTAGTTGCTTCATTCATTTTTTTTTACTAACTATTAGGAGTCTAGCATATACCCCATCGTGCGTTAGCACACACCTCATGTGTACACACACCCCTGCCTCTGCATGCCTTTTAGTTCAAAATTTGTGTAGCATAAAATTTTTGAGGGTGTTCCTGATATTGTTTGAGGGTGTTCCTATTTTTTTTTTTTTAAGGATAAACAAATAAAAAAAATAAATTATTATATAAAAAAAAAAAATTCAAGTCAGGGTGTTCCTAGGAACACCCTGGCTACTAAGTGGCGTCGCCACTGTGTAGAAGGAATAAGAGACTGCATGCCAGCCAAACTTAATTTGTCTTTCCAGAGTAAGAGAATTAGCATCCAGCTCTTTAAAACAAGTTTTGTTTTGTTCCTCAAGTTGAAGAGCAACATAACCAAGAATCATCAAATAATATTCCACAATTGACTCTTTAATTACACTATTTAACTTTTTGCAAAATGTTAAAGATTTATTTGGTTGGGGAAGGGAAAGTGGAGAGGTAGAAAATGATAATTAAGGTTGTGTTTGTTTTAGCTTCAAACGGTTTTAAAAAATCGTTTTACATGAAATTGTGTGTTTGGTTGTGCATAAAAAATATTGTTTTCTAGAAAATCACTTCCGTTGATTGAAAAATTAAAAGGTTTGACTAGAAATAGTTTGAAGTGACAATTTTCACTTCAAACCATTTTCGGGACGCGCAAAGAGAGAGAGAGAGAGAGAGAGAGAGAGAGAGAGAGAGAGAGAGAGAGAGAGAGAGAGAGAGAGAGAGAGAGAGAGAAGGCGGCGCTGGCGAGATCGCACTGGGGCCGCAGCCTTCTCGATCGCGATCGTGAGGCGGCGCGATCTAGAGATTGCGATCGCGCCGCTTCGCAATCTCGTGATGTAGAGATCACAAAGCGGCGATATCGCGATCGCGATCGTGCCGTCGTGCGATCGCGATCGCGCCGCCTTGCCTCGCGATTGCGTCGCCTCACCTCGCGATTGCGCTGCCGGCACGATCTTCTCTCCCAGAAATCTTGATTTTTTTTTTTTTTTTGATGTTTTGTTTCTTGTATTTCTCTGAATCGTGATGTTATATATTTGTTTGGAAGCTGAGAAAATGTGAAAAAATGTGAGCAACAAGTAGAAAATGTATTTTTTATAATATTTTTAAGATTACAATCAAACACCTGAAAATATTTTCCAAAATATTTTTTAAAATGCCATCAAACACCTAAAAATATTTTCATTTTCCGAAAATATTTTACACTCAACCAAACACAGCCTAAGGGACAGAAAAGTTGGAGGTTAAAAGATATTTAGTTTTCCTTTATGTGTATTTGGTTGGATGATGGAAAATTAGAAAGATTAAATATTCTTTTGTTTGGTTAAGAATAAAAATATCAAGAAAAAAAATATAGTTTATATTGTAAAGTTGAATTTATTCAACTATGTATTAGCTTTATTCCGTGTCAAAATTTACTTGTAATTCAGCATTTAGAAACTCTATATTTAGGTAAGAATAATGTAAGGGTTGTGTGTGAGAAAGTGTGAAGATTTGATCAAGAGTGTGCAACAAGAAGGTGACTTGTGACTGGAACTCACAACTAACACGTGAGTGGTGACTCACCAAAATGAAGCACACGTGTGAAGCATGTAGAAAGTTGAAGAGTCAAGACAGTTGGATCACTATAGGACGAAAAATACAGTCTGGCCTAGTTTGATAACCGGCGATTGGAACTCGTGACTCATCCTAGTCGGGAAGTAACTTGCCGGTGCACCCTGTTTTGCTGAAAGATGACTTTTTAGATTCCATCTTATACTCTACTATAAATACTCTTATTCCCATGAAATGTAGAGATGAGAGAGAGCTTCTTGAGAGAATTTTGAGAGAGAAACTCTAGAGAAAAATAAGTTTGATTCATCTACAATCTGATACACTTGATTCTTTAAATTTCTCTACTCTCATCCTCTCCATTGTCATACCCATGAAAGGATTATAAACCAAATCCTTACCTCACCAAATTTAGAGTATTGAGAAGGTTCTTGGTGTTTGGGAATTAGTTCAAGAGAGAACCAATTCTTATTGGTTGATGCAATGGGCAAATTGCGAGATCCAAAAAGTTAGAGAAGACACAGTTCGGCGTAACTTTATCCAAACAAGAAGCTTGAAAGGCTTAGGTGCATTGGGTAGATTAGGCTTGGAGAGTCTATTGCTATTCATATATCTCAACTGATTTTTAGTGGATCATTTACCACTTGGCGGGCGACTGAGAGGTTTTTCATCGAGTTCTTCGGTTTCCTCTTTGATAACACGTGCTGATATTATCTTGTGTTTGCATTTTTCTTTCCCTTACTCTTAGCTTTTAATTTCTAATGGTTGTGATTAATTAATGGCTTAGAGTAGTTTGCTAACTTGGGTATTGCATATATTTCATATTCCGTACATATATTGTTTGAATATAAGCTTTTATTGAAAATTTGTATTTAGGGGTTTAAACATTCACAAGTGTTTTATACACTAAGTGAATTTTCATATATAAATTTATTCACATGCCTTGTAACATAAAAAATAAATAGTTTATAAGGAGAAAAAAAAAATTGAACATAAAAGTTTGGAAAAACAAAAAAGAAACCAAAGTTAAGGAGGGAGGAGAGGGGCTGATGGGTAAGTTCCCATCAAAGCCTCTCTCTCTCTCCCTCGCCCATTTTCTCCCTAATTAGGGGAGAAAATAAAACACCCCAGAATGGTGGGCTTGGGGGAGAAAACAATTGGACCCTATCAAAATTATTCTCTCCTCTCCCTTCCAACCAAACAATCCAACTGTTCAAAATCCCCTTATTTTCTTCTTTCCATTTTCCATCCCCTTAAAATTCAACCCAACCAAACACACACTTAAAGTTTGTTTGGAATCCCATAATTTTTAGTAGTTTATTTGTCAAGGAAAAAGTTAATGGATGTTTTAAAGGCTTAGTTTAAGAAATATTTTTAGAAAATTTTTATGAAAAAAGAAAAAAAAAATTGATTTTTTCACAACTTTTTATATTTCCCATGAAAATAGTATCAAAATTTTCCTTAAATGGGTATAAAAAAATGCCTTAAGAGCACCTATTAACATGAGTCATTTGTTAAATACGAGACAATATATATAATGTTTGGTAGCTTTTATGTTAAAAGTATGACAAAAGGCCAAAAGTTAACATATTTCAAATAAATAAATAAAAAGTTTTGTTAAAATTTATTTTTAAAAAATAAGTTGAGACAAAATGCAAACAGATGCTATAAGTTTTGAGAGCACGGTAATATTTTGCAAAACTTTTCTTCTATTTATATATTCAGATACACACACACTCTTTCTCTCTCAAAAAAAAAAAAAATTATAATAATATATTTTTTTAATTGGATGTATAAGAGCATATAGAGTGTGATATGTAGGTTGTATTTAAAAATTGAGATAGCTAAAATAGAGGAAAAATTACTTTTTTATTTTAAAATTTAACTTAAGTTTGAAAAACTGGATGGAATGTTCTAATACAAAAATTTTCATAGAGGCCTAATTAATATTTTATAAGATACACATCATTTGTAAAACCGAGACACTTATTTTCCTAGTTTTCTTTCACAAATATTTATGTAATGTGACAACGCTTGAATTTTTATTTTAGGCTAAAGTTTGTAAATTCGGATGTGAATGTTACAATACAAAAATTTTCATAGAGGACTAATTAATATTTAGGTAGATTACACCATTTTCTTTGAGATTTTTTTAAATAACAGTACTCCCCAAACATTTGTATAAATGACACTTTCGTTTGAAGTTTGTGTAAATACAACTATTAAGTGCATACTCTCTCAAACCATAATTCCATTAACTAAATATTCATTTGTGGTTGGTGGATATATGATGCCCCTGAAATATGTATAATGAAAATGATTTTCTTTAAGGAAAAAAAATGCCGTTAGGGAAAACTTAAATGTTGTGTTTATGCAAACCTCAAGAAGATTGATAATTTTATAAGATTATTAGGTGATTTGTAAAACCAAGACATTTCATTTTCTACTTTCTCTTGTAGGGTTATTCATACATATATATATATATATATATATATATATGGACAAAAAGTTCGTGATGTAACAGGCTCTTGCTGATGTGAGTTCCAGCTGGGATGTAGAAGTTATATTCATATAGCTAGCTTGAAAGTGAGATACATATCTTACTTTCCTAAAGCAAAATTTTAGTGGTGCTTTAACCTCGCAGGCTTATTGAGCTTGAGTCTATATGATCATCATCATCATAATGCGTTTGTGTTTCCACACGCGCATTCACACAGAAACACACACACACACACAGACAGGCCTGACAATGATAGGGGCCGATCTTGAAATGGATTTTGTACATTGGGGTAAAATACAATGCCATCGGTTCAATTCTTAATGATGATATCTGACCAGCAGAGTGACAAACAAAGTCCATATACTTTTGTCAGATACATTTACCTTTCAATAATAGAATATCATTTTTCTCGTGCATGTTAGTAAATTATTCTGCCAGCGTATTCTTCAGATAAAATGTTGGGTATACAGAATACATGTGATTGAAGTGATATATTGAATAATCATAAAAAGAGTAAGTGATTAATATAATATAGTTAGGACCAAACTTTATAGGCGTAAGATTTACATGGACATGGAAGTATAAGGTTCTCATGGATTGTGAGTGGTTGACATGTGGTTCCATAAAAGGTTTACATGTGTGAGTAAAATCCCACATTAGATAATGATAATAAGATTGAGTAGTACATATAACATAGTTGGGTCCAAAGTCAAAAACTCAGTGTTCTCCCAACATACATAAAGTTTTTTTTAAAGCTTTTAACAAATTGCCTAAAAACATTTTTTTTAGAATGATTATTCGATAATTTGGGAAGATGAGATTTGAATCCTAGATGTTTAGTTTGGAAACAGGATGAAGTGCCATCTGCCAACCAATTGAGCTATATTAATTGTCGCATGCTCATTTGTGAGATGTAACATAAGTCAATCTAAATGGTTATTTATCTTTGGTAGGTGTGGATTAAAGAAATCCAACTTGCACGCACCCTACATTATCAAGCAAGCCTAGTACCACTACTATTTTCACAACTTTGTCACAAATTTGCTACATGGCGACTCATGAGTTATGGATTCATAGACCCACATAGACCTACCATTTTATTTTCACTACTTACAACTCGACTGCTATACAGGCAAGTTGTAGTAAAAATAGTGAAAATTGTTGTGGTACTGGACTTACTCATTATCAAGTGGGAACATGTTAATTTATGAATTAAGCACACGTGTAATTAGGAGAATTGCTGATTCTCCAAAATTTAAAAAACTTAGTTGTTTTGGAAAAATCATTAAGAATTACAATGCCCATCAATGTTACAGATCTCATAATTCAAAAATTCTAATTCTAACTCCTACCATTTTAAGGAAGAACATATAAACTCCCATATCTTTATTTGTTAGAATTACTATTTTGATACTTAAATCCAAGTTTTAACTAAAATGTAATTATATAGAACTAATGTTTCTTTCAAAAAATATGTTATCAATGTTGTTTATGAGTTCTTTACGTATAAAAAGATATCCATAATGATAAAATTATTAGTTTTTTTTTTTTTGTTTTAAATAATCAAATCACATATTAAATCTAGTGTTTGTTTAAAATATGATATAATATACTACCAAAAATAAAATGTGTTGGCTTTTCCTGTGATAGTGGTACCACAACTATTATTATTATTATTATTATTATTATTATTTGATAAACCAGAAAGATACAAGAGAGTTCAAAGCATACAGTGGTCAATTGGCATTTCAATGGCCAGCTTAGCTAGGAAGCTAACATTACCTATCACAACCTTAAGGACACATATAGAGTAATAGACTAGACCTGTTTGAGCTACATTACATCCATCCTCCACCAAAACCTTCTCCTACTAGGTTGGTCTACATTTTGTATTAGAAACTAACACAGGTCTCCAACTATCACTGAGTAACAAAATAAAGTTGTACCCCAAGCCCTTAGCCTTTATAACAGCATCAACCATTGCTTCCAAGATTAAGAGAGCACCCCCTTTCTCTGTACAGCTAGACATCCTCTGCAAAATCACCTCCCCTTGTAGATTTCTGGCTTGGTACCACAACTATTATAATAGCACTCATTCTCACTCTTCTAGAAATGTATTTCTAGAATAATAATAAATTAGTTGGGTTCAAAGAAAATTGGAGAAAAGGAGAGAAAAAGAGTGGAGAGGTAAGACCATATGAGATACTTCCGTCTCTATTTTGGATTTTTTTATCATCTTTATTTTGTTGAAAGGGGAAAGAATTTGAAGGGTTGATAGCAATGTATTACCCTTTGAAACCTCAATTTAAAATTCCCTTATGTTGGAAGAATTTTGAAAAGAAAATTTTGATTTTTTGACTTTCTTTTTACCTTTAATTTTTTTTCATAGTTTTAAAGTGAGGACTGATCTTTCTATTTGCTTTAAAATGGAAATGATGATAATTGTAAATTCCAATTAACTCAATTGGTAGAATTTTTTGTCATTAAACAGGAGATCTGGAGTGATGTCACAGGTTAAAATTATCTCTAAAATAAATGAAAATAAAAAAATTATTTTTTCATACATAATAAAATTGTACATACTACGTAGTGTCACCGCCATGTCTAACTGATTTTAAATAACATGACACTATATTTGTTTTAGATTATTGATATATTGATTAAATCTACATTTTATGAAAAGGAGCCTCTCATTTCAAACGAGAGAGAGAGAGAGAGAGAGAGAGAGAGAGCCTTTGCAAAGATGTAAAGAATAAGGTGAAAGACAGCAGAAAAATCTGAAAAATATCACTCTAAAAAACACCATGGTTTCTAGGGATCTTGTTCTCTCTCTGTGAAAAATTCTTATTACTTGGTTGGTGCACCTACTTTGTACTTGGAATAGTCCACCAACAATTCGCTAGTGGGTTTTGACTTTTGTCAAAAGTACTAAAATATTGAAGGGTATTTTTACCTCTTTTCTTTAACCTTTTTTTTTTTTCCACTTAATCTGAAATGTCAATTTTGCCCTTATGATGTCAATTTTGTCGAAAGAACTAAGATGCCAAAGTTTTTGTTATTATTATTATTATTATTATTATTTTACAATAAATGGTTGGAAGCATAAGTTCTTCTTATAAAAAGACTTGTGCAATACGTATAAGATGATTGAACTACGAAACTTTGGCCATTAAAATACCAAAGTTATTAAGCATGATTTTAGGTGGAATTGGTTGTAGATTATGGACTTACCAATTTGGATCAGTGCTACGTTAGTTAATTAGATTAGATACTAGATAGTCCTTTCTTTCTTTCCTTCTTTTTTTTTTTTTTTTTTATCAGTAAACAAATTAATCCAAAAATGTTAAATTTATAGGCCTTGATTTAATTATGTTAAATTAATTTTCTCATGTTTTTCTTTTTAATTATTTTATATGAAACTTACATCAACACACCTAATAAAAAAGATATACTTTTCATTTTATACCATATATGCATTGTCATTTTCCTTCCCACTTTGCAACCAAAAAATTTAGAAGTAATTTTTCTCTCTTTTTATTTTTTTAAAACATAAACGTAATCATTACTTCTCACCTCTATTTTTCTCCTAGTAGCCTTCTTATCCTCTTCCTTCCATCTTGCTTTCAAACATAAAGCAAAAGAATTTCAACTATATATACATCACCGTAGCTGAGTAGACTTCCCAAAGTCCCAAACCTCAAGCCCAACTATAGAACTTCAAAACTCTCACTCTCTCTCTCTCTCAAATCCCAAGGCCAACTATAGAACTTCAACTCTCTCTCTCTCTCTCTCTCTCTCAGTCAAGAGTTCTACTTTTGCAACAAGAATGGAAGCTAGGAATGAATACAGAAAAGGGTTGTGGACAGTGGAGGAAGACAGAATTCTAATGGATTACATAAGGGTGCATGGAAAAGGAAAGTGGAATCGCATAGCTAAAATGACAGGTTTGTAGCTTTTTTCCATAATAGGAAAGCATGTGTGAGACTCTTTTAACACTTGAAGCTCTGGTGCAGGTTTGAAGAGATGTGGCAAAAGTTGCAGATTAAGGTGGATTAATTATCTAAGTCCTAGTGTAAAGCGTGGTGATTTCTCAGAGGAAGAAGAAGACCTCATAATTCGGCTTCATAACCTCATTGGAAACAGGTCTATTTTCTAGTACAAATCTTTTCTTTCCTTTTCTATATGTAAGGTTTTCCATTATTTTTCCAAAAAAAAATCAAACAAAGTTGAGTTCAGTAGAACGGATTTACTAGTTTTATCATATTTTTGACAATATTAATATTTTCTTTAATTTTATGGTACATACATAGCTTCATCATCAGTAATCCTAGCTGTGATGATTGTGTTTTGTCCTTTTAATGCTTGCTTTACAACCATATCTTCTCTATGTCTCTTTTACCTCTCTGTAAATATTCCATATTTGTTTGCATTCAAATCAACTTCAAACTAGCCAATGATTTTCACTTTACCAGTGCTAAAATTGCCATGAGCATTGTTGAAAGTGATAGTATCACTATATATTGTAGTAATTATTGCATAGCTTTTGCTACAGTACCACACTATACTACTAGACCTTTTATTGCCAAGATGATGTTATTATGCCAAAACTCTAAATTGGGAGAGGTATTATTTTTAGGTGGTCTTTGATTGCTGGGCGAGTACCTGGGAGAACTGACAATCAAGTGAAGAACCATTGGAACACTCATTTGAGCAAAAAACTCGGAATCAAAAAGGGAAAAGCTAAAGACAATGCTTCTTTACCTTCACTTTCTAGAAAATTAGGGAAGAATACAAGTATTCCTATGGAGTTAAATTCTGAGCCAGCTTCGGATTGTACTTGTGAGATTGGAGGCAAGACAATAGTTGAAGATGGCTCTCAAAGTACATTCAAGTTTGCTAGCACAAAAGAAATCACAGAGAATGACAACTTTGGCAGTTCTTTGTGGTTCTCTAATGATGATTTAAATCTACTTACTCCATACTTAATGGAGCCTTTAGATGGATATTCTCTTGATTTTGTTTTGGATGGTTTGTAGTTAAACTTTCGTTCATGTAGTCTCAATGACAGTTTAATATTAAATGGTTTGTTTGGGTTTATTTTGTACTTAATTACAAGAAGTTGGAAAAAAGTGAATTCAACCCGAGTTCTCCTCCGTTGGATTACCGGATTTCACTGAATACCAAACCCGTAACTTATATGTTCTTCTTTGTCATATAATTAATAATTTGTACATACCAACATATATATACACATCACACATGCATGATTATATGTGTGTATATTATAAAAATGGCAATAATTAAGCTGTAACAAAATTAAATGCAACATATACTCAGGGAAAACAAGGTTGCATATATGTCTAAGAATTTTTTGTACGAAGGGATCATAATTTATTGTTCTTAGCTCTAGGCTTCTAGCCAACTAAATTAATGGCATGAAATTAATGATACAGGGATATATAGACCTTAGAAATGCCAATCCATTCGAACGTCTTTATGGGCTCTCTTGTCGGGGGAGGGAAATTATAAAATAAAACATCAGCATCTTGTTGAGTTCTTAGTCTAGCAAGGCCATTAGCGCAGCGATTGGCTTCCTGATAGCAATGAGTCACCTTGACTTGGGGAACTTGGGAGATCAGGAGCTTGCAATCAGTAGCACAATAGAAAGTCCCTTCCATTTTTTTTTATCGTCTTTTGTTCAGGGGAGGGGGACCTGTGTTTTTTTAGATATCCATCATTCTCGAATATTCTTTGCCTCAAAAAGTCAGAAACCAAAAGTAAATCCAATATCCCCATACCTTAAAAGAGCTTAAATTTTTTTTTTTTTTTTGATGATCAATTTCCAGTTTCCACTCAATGGTACCTAACCCTATAGCTAGATTTTGTAAGATGTCAGCTAAGTTGTGTGAGCAATTTTGCTTTCCAAAGGTACCTTGGCCTAAGGAAATGGAAGGGACTTTTTACTGTGCAAGTAATCCCATTGATTAAGTATTATTATTATACTTGAAAAGTACCTTATGTAATCCATGGAAAAAACAGTGTATGTGCCAGACGCATGAGATACCATCTCGTAATTCATGAAGTTTTGAATTTAAGTCTTTTCAATATAGGAGTAATACTTTAGGGTCATCCCCAAGGGCGGAGCTAGGGGGGGTCGAGAGGGGGCATTTGCCCCCCCCCCCCTGACCTCACCTAAACCCCACCCCCTCAAAATATATATATATATATATATATATATCTTTAGATTTATTATTTGCATTGTATATGTTTTTGTTTGCTTTAAGCTTATGGTCTTCAACTTTGCAATTGCATGTAATTGTGCTACGGGGCTGTCATTCTTGGCTCCACATGTAATAAACTTTTCTCGGCCGTTGATTAATAAGAAGCTCTTTTAACTTTGTATAATAATGACTATATATTGATTGTTTTTTTTTTAATCTTTTACTTGTTTGAAAAATATACTTGTAGTCACCTATGAAGTATCTTATATACAACAACATTTATACTAAATCTAACGTTATGCACAAGGAAAAAAAAATAATAATAATAACACTTACATTAAATTTTATATGTTAATCAATTTTTTTTTAATTAGTTAAGTGTTTTTTTAATTATACTAATTAAAAAAAATTGAAATTGATTTTGTCTTCAAATCTTTATTTTCATCTTGCCCCTTCTAAATTAAATTCCTGACTCCTCTACTGGTCATACCTAATAGATTTTTCCTTGCAATTATTTAGTGCATGCGGGAGTTGGAGGCACTATTTATCCAAAGCGCTGATCAAGAGTTTTAAAACTCTCGACCAGTTGACAGCCATGTATTACTAAAAAGAAATTACATTTATTGGGAAGTAAATGCTATAAATTAGTTACTCAAGCACCCATGCATATTAAGACCAAAAAAAAAAAAAAAAAAAAAGTACTATTGGCAAGTAAATAACATAAATCAGTGTGTGACAAATGGCTTTATGATCTAATACTGTTCAGTGTTCTCATGACGCATGCAATATATTCGAAGACTACAGAAACAAGTGCCATCATCAAGGAGTAGAACATGTGAAAGGAATATTGCAGCAAGCTCATCAAATTTTTAGTCCTTTTCAATCTGTTTAAGATTGACAAGCTACAAATACAATAATGAATATGCTAAAAGGGTCACTGCATCTAGACTAATTATAATTAGTATTTAAATAAACGTGGGAAAATCACAGGCCAATAATGTTTTCTTTGCCATATTGGCCATGGAGCTGGAAGATTCTCTTTTTTTTTTTTTTTGTTTAAGACAATGAGAAACCTGAAAAGTTTCAGAAAATGGGTCAAGGATAGAAGTCTGTTTAATAACGACTTAGTTTAGATGGAACTTTGTTTGGGAGTACTATTAGAACCATGTCAGTTCCTTTTGTACAGGCCTCAGTCAGTACGTAGCACGTACCTATATATGTCGTGCTGTAGTACTTTGGATCTCAATGACAATTATTTATGATTTTCAACAAAGGTCTTAAGTGACTATACTAAGTTTCCGTTGGTCTAGTTTGGAAAATTGACTATACAAGAACCCCCCACCCCCCCAAATTTGCGACAATAAAACAAGAGATATAATGATTGTGATAGCATGATTAGCATCAAAGGAACATATTGGTGAATTTTAGTTAGTTCAACTAGTAAAATATCTAATAGTTGAATAATAGATCTAGAGTTCAATTCTCTGCCTACATAAAAAACGACTAGTGTCTTGATTTGATGATAAAAAACTAGTATCAGAAGCAGATGCTATAAGTTGAAATTTTCTTAAAAAAAATAAATAGAAACAGATTGGGATGTGTTTTTTTTTTGTATATAAACAATTTGAAAAATATAATGAGAATTTAGAATTTAAACCCTAAATATCTCCATTAAAAATATGAAAAGGTGAAACCCTCCATCAGGATCTACCAACCCCTCAGCATCAATAAGGTCCAAAAGGGGGCATAACTTTTTTCATTACTTATTAAAAAGCTAAGTGTGATTGAACCAATGTCATTTTTATACGAATTACCAAAGACATCTATAAAATGCCAATTACCATAAGTCACATTTAATTAATTTATTTTTTTTAAGACACAACATGTCACATAGACTATATGAAAAAAAAAATACAAATATATATGTGTGAAATATTTTTGCAAAATAATATTAATTCTAAAAGGCATTTCATTCCAATGATAAAGTCTTCTAGAAGTACAATAATGTTTTTTTTTTATAACTAGAAGTACAATTTTTTTATATTTTTTTGCTGTGACAGAAGTACAATAATGTTTGTTCTAGATTCTTCTGTTGATTTTATTTATCAAAATCTTAAATTACATTTCAATTGACTAAATATATTTGATTCTTTAGTTTGATTAACCAAAACATCAAAACATCTTTCCAAGGGTACTGAATTCTTAGGGTCCCTATGGCCACCGGCCAACTGATCAATAAATTTTATGTTTTTTTATCTTCAAACATTCATCATTGATGTCTCTACTCTCTGATTGTGATTATTTTAAAAAGTCAGAAAAGAGAGGTGGGGTAATAGATAGGAAATATATGGGGTATCAAAATCATTGTTCTTATTAATAGTTAAACCTGAAAATTTTCCTAGGAAGAGGCCCATGAAGGGCACATTAAAAAATTGGCCTGAATCTAGTCCTCTCATTACCAAAAATGCAAAGCATAAGCAGCTTGACCTTGTCATCTTGTACCCTCTTTCGGAAATTAGTACTTGGATGGTAGTGAGTGGTTGTGTTGCCCAGAAATAATTACCCCTTTGAATCTCATAAAGGTGCCTTTTTCCCATCTCTCATTTCCATCTTCTTGCGTTTGTTTTGGGTTCCATTTCAAAGACAAACTCATTTTTCATTGAGAAATCAACGTATGAAAAAGGTGTTTTGTTTTTAGCTGCATAACTTTCCGTTCACGTGTCGCGCGGTTTGGATTCTCTCCATTATACTTGTTTACTTTAACTTTCTCAAATTCTTCATTAAACCTTTTTATTTGTTTGGATGAATAGTTAGAAAAAAAAAAAAAAAAAAAAAGGAATCTTAGAATTTTCTATATAAAAGGAATTAAAGTCCTATCTATTTAAATTCTTATTATTTGCTGAATATGTTTCGATGATAACAAGTTAATTAAAATAGTAGGGTAACAATAATAATAATAACATTATCTACCTTTATTTTGAGCCGGTTACACTTTATCAACATGGTAAAAAAAGTTTACGCAAAAAAAAAAAAAAAAATGGTTTAAAAAGTATCATTTTGCTCACCTAAGATTAATTCAATTACGAAGCTATAACTCATCTTCTTCTTCTTCTTTTTTTATACATAAACTCATCTTTGAACTTTAATGTATGTGTTTTTTTATGTTTTATTGTGTTCCTTAAGGATCCTGTTAACGAGGGTGACCTTAAGACATTTATTAATTGAAAATTTTGATACATTTTTTATAAAAAATATAAACATTTATCAAAAAATCATTTACTTTTTTTTTCCCCTATAACAAATTTCTAGAAATATTTCATAAAAAAATACCTTAGAACATCCTTTAATTTTTCTATCCTTTTAATAATAGACATAAAGATGGAAAATGTAATGAATTTAATCTAGGCAAAGTAATACTTTTTTTTAATTATTGATAGGCAAAATACCGACCCAACCTAAAAGTCGGTGAAGTCTTTGTAGTAACTTTAACCATTCTTCCAACATCTAAGAAAATTCCCTCTAATGCCATCAAATATATATATATATATATATATATATATATATATAATAGGTGAAGCAGAGAGAAACTTCAATTGGAGTTCTAAATTAGAATTCTAATCTATTGTTGTGCCACGTGTCAATGTAAATATGAAATTGGAGTCTAATTTGTAATTTCGATGTACTTCTTTTTTTTTAATTTTTTTTCCACACCCGTGTATTTTTAGGTTCACCTCCCTTTTCCACACCCACGTATTTTTAGGTTCACCTCCCTTTCTTTCAGGTTCACCTCCCTTTTCCACACCCACGTATTTTTAGGTTCACCTCCCTTTCTTTTAGGTTCACCTCCCTTTCTTTCAGGTTCACCTCCCTTTTCCACATCCATGTATTTTCAGGTTCACATCTCTTTTCCGGTTCACCTCTCTTTTCCACACCCACGTATTTTCAAATTCACCTCCCTTTTCCACATGGAATTTCAAAAGAATCTCTTGGTATCAATGATGCATGCATTTGAGTATTTTTGTATCTTATATAAGAAAATGTTCTCTAAATATTCCGATTGTATTTGTCTTTACAATTTTTATGGTCCTAGTTTATGCTCTGCAAAACGAATTCCAACCATTCCTAAAGTTTGATTACTGCTTTCTTTCATCTACCTATACTGTCATTCCTTTTTGTGTAAATTTTTTATTGTTTAATTATATAATTTTGTGGTTTTTCTATGATTGATGTTGTATGTTTATTATCTTTCATCTGCCTATACTTTCTTTCCTTTTTGTCAATAATTTTTATTGTTTAATTATAAAATTGTTTTGTTTTCCTATCATTGATGTTGCATATTTCTTTTCTTTTTGATAACACGTTATCAGCACGAGTCTTTACCTAATTTCGAAAGGAAGTTGTAATCCCATTATTTTTCAAATATCAAAGATTATTTATGTAGTTTTCTCAACTCACTGTAAGTTTTCTTTTAAGTAATTAGTATTTATTCTATATGTTTGTCTTTACGTTTTATGCTCATAATTTTAGTGATTTTTAATTGATAAATTTTTTTTATGAGATTCATGTTATTCTATTGTTATATATTGTTATGAGATGCATGTTATGAGATTCACATTTTATTGATTAAAATATTTTGTTAAAAATAGTTTGTGATAAAGCAACTTAATCATAATTATATATACCGTGAATAAATCAACTTTGAATATATATGTCTATGTAACATTCTTTCATTAGAATTTTGTATGATAAAAATATTTATTAAAAAACTACATAATACTAAGTTTTATTAAACATAACTATTAAACATAACTAAGTCTTTTAAACATGACTAAACTCATGATTAATAAATAAATAAATAAAAAACAAAACCAACAGTATCACTTAAATAATAAAATACAATATATTTATTGGTTTATTAAATTATATCCATTCCTGTGCGGTAGCATGTATTACATACTAGTAGTAATAGTAGGTATAGTCATTTCAATAAAAATAGTTTATCAAAAAAAAAAAAAAAATACAACAAAAATAAATAATTAAATAAATAAAAGAGAAATAGTTGTTATAATAGTGCTCGTTTGGTTACCACGTTTTGGGGGAAAAAATCACCTTTATGATTTCAAAACGTGTTTGGTAAAATTTACAAATCATGCATTCTAGGTGCAATAATGTGATATTTCTGCGTTTACGCCATGGTGGCGCGAGCTAGCCATAGCCCAGATGGTTCAAATGAACCCTCTAATTTGGCAAAAAAAAAAAAAAAAATTATATATAATATTTTTTTTATCCCTAAAATAAAATTTTGAACACTTTAACTCTAATTTTTTTTAATCACAACTAAAATATCCTTGAATATGATTTTCTTACCAATATCTTGGAATTTTTAAACAAATAAAAAAGCCTAAAAACAAACAAATTCAATCTAAAACCTTGAAAATAAAAATTAGTTGTTGAATCTGAATGTGCTCTTAATTTGTTATTTATTGATTGGATGTTAATAGCATGGGACAAGCCGAGAGTGGTTGAATGAAGATAAAAGCAGATGTTAATACAACAAAAAATTTCTTAGTGTCCATTTAGAAACAACTTATCTAACTTTTCGTTTAAAGTATAAAATAAGTAGGAATTCACGAGACCTATGAATAGTAGGAAAAAAGAAGCAGTAATGAGCTAGCTTATAATCAAGACCTAAACGCACACTTAATACACTTACAAAGAACAATGTTGTCAAAGTTAAGTTGAATTGTCAAATAAAAGAATTGTAAAGAGTAAAGACAAACTAATAGATAAAAGAATTCTAAGAAATAATAATTAAAGTTCACTTAATAACAATAATTAATATGTTTATTGTATTTAAAAACAGTAGATAATTTCCAAGATTTCATTTTAGCAACAATAATTACTATATTCATTATATTATGAAACAATATGTTAAATGAATTAATAGTTTATATTTTATTATCTTACTAGTATTATGGACAAATTTGTAATAAAGAAAATTTATAAACCACAAGATTTATCTTTTTATTGATTCACTAGAAAGAAATTTTGGAGCCGCCACTGGTTTTTATAATTAATATGTTTATTGTATTTAAAAACAATAGATAATTGCCAAGATTTCATTTTAGCAACAATAATTAGTATATTCATTATATTATGAAACAATATGTTAAATGAATTAATAGTTTATCTTTTATTATCTTACTAGTATTATGGACAAATTTGTAATAAAGAAACTTTATAAACCACGAGATTTATCTTTTTATTTATTCCCTAGAAAGAAATTCTAGAGCTGCCATTAGTTTTCACATTGGGCCAAAGTTAGCAACAATAGCAAAAAAACTGCTTTTTCAAAAAAAGACAATTTCAAAAGGCTCCAACACATGTAAATGCTAATGATACATTAGTAGCCATAGCAGAATGGCAGGATACATCTTTAAATACTAATGAATCAAATCTCTTATCCTTGATCCTAATTAGTGTCCTTCCCGTTGTCTTACTCTTGATTTCCCTAATGATGTTGTACTGCCATATATATTTGGCACTTCATTATTAGTAGGACATGATCTAGGTTATCATTGTGGTCCATTATAATCATTTTTCTGATTATGATCACTCTTCCCACTCGTATAAAAAGATTGTGAAAAACGACATCACACATGCTTCATCTATGTTAAGCTCTTTTCCTTCGGGGCTCCATGTGCTTGTGAGTTTAGTGCACTATTAGCTGTAAGTAACTTGGGCCTAGCAAAACGGTGATGGAGTAAACGCCTTGGAAAGGCAATGGCCTTTAATGATTTCTTTGCTAAAGAAAGAAGGCATTCTCATTATAGCCACTCCAACTTCAACAAGTTATGAGATTTGGACCTTTTTTTATATACCTTTTCTGTGTAATTGCGGCTACCAATAAGTAAAGTAAAGCGCCCATTCAAGAGTTTGTATTAGAGACATTGGTTTTGGTGGGTTGAAATTAGCTTAACTGGTAAAGTTTTTGATGATTGATTAAAAAAATTAGGGTTCAATCTTTGCCTATATTAATAGTGGGCCTGAAGCATTGATTTAGGAAATATTTTTAAGAACTTCTTATGGGAAAAGAAAAAAGTAATTAATTTTTTTTACAATTTTTTATAATTCTCAAAAAGTGGAATACAAATTTTATGAAATAATCTATTAAAAAAATGCCCTACAGACATCCAGTTAATTGGGAGGAAAAAAAAATGCAACACTAACATTGGATTGATTTGTTTTTTTTTTTTTCATTTTATGTAAATATGATAAAAGTTCAACTTATGATATCTACTCTATGATTATGATATTTTTATTATTAGGCCCAAGAAACCAATTGATTTTTGGTATATAGACAAGTTCAAATTCTAGATATTCTATTCGACGACAAAAGACTTTATCAATTGAGTTAACTGGAATCCATAATATTGATTTATCTTATTAAGCAAACTATCTAAAATCTTGAGAATATATAGGACAGAACATAATTATTATTGCACAGCAGCACAAACTTGCACTTGGGATTTGGAGGGTGACAAAGATCAACATACGAAAGCGGGCATAAAAGAGCCTACTTTATTTAGTGGATATTCATGTTATGGTGCAAAAAGGGAAAAATACAGTAGTGCATATGTGAAATAGAGCAAGGAAAATAGCAATAGGAAGATACAATTGAGACTCATGTAGAGAAATGATGTGAAAAGCGGGGCTCAAAAACTCCATGAGCTCAAAAGTTCCATTATATTCAAAAGCCACCCATCAACCGCAGCTTCTTGTACAAGCCACCCATTTGAAAATATGGATAAGTTTGTAAGTTAATCAGTGAAAAGTTCACTGTCTCCTGCATAACAATATATTCACACAAATTTGATCAGCTTCAAACAAGTTTAGGTAAACTTTCTGTACAATTAAAGTTAAAATGCAGCCTCGAGATCCAAGACATATATAATCCAAAAGCTTGAAGCTGTCAAAGTTGAAGACTGGATTGAAAATTTTGTTCCTAAAGCTTTGAAGGGATAAAAATCTATCATATATTGGATAAATGCATCTACATTCTCACATGAAGGTGGAACGCACAAGTTTGGGACTCACCTCCGGTGAGAGGGTAGATCAGATGCATGTAATACCACCACTTTTGAAGGATCTGGTTGATAAAGTCATGCACAAATTAGAGACAGAGACAAGTCATGCAAAATTCATAGACGCACTCTATAATTGGTCCCTGGAAAAAGTTGATGATGTTCCATACTATCCAAACACTATTAGTTTTGACTTTCGAGTCTGAATCTGACAAAGAAACGAATTTTGAGTCATCTGAGTCCAAGTCTAGCTAGTATTTCGTTTTTTATGATTTCAATGTGAACAATTCTATTTCCAAGAAATTCAAGTATAACTTCGATTATGTCCTGGCTTTAATTAAATAACTCGTCGCAGATTCACGCAATGCTTTTTATCTCTATATAAATATCATTTTATTATTATTATTTTTTTATGTTTGATTAATATTTTTTTAAGGTAAACTATAGTATTCTAACTTCTATTATAGTGTATTATATTTCTGTGTGCACTCAGATACGACTATTGGGCCTAAAAGGTATTTAGGCTTACAATTTATTTGTATGATGAGCTTTCAAATTTCCTACAGTGGATGATGCTATACTTGGCAAACTCAACTCCCAAGTTTCCCTTATTCTCTCTAACACCTTCCTCCCTTTTTTTTTTAAGGTGACCGCTTTTTTCCTCTAATCTTTTTCCTTCAGAATTGCCAACCCCCTCACCTGAATTTCTCTTGCCTATTTATAGACCAAGTTAGTGTGACTGCCATGATAATTTTCTTGGTCAGTGGAGGGAGAAGTCCAATGTTTCCTCTTTTAAGTGGGTGCTTTAAATGCGAGTGGGAGAAAATGACAATGGCCTTAGAACTAATTCGACTGCTAGGTCTGTTGCTTGGCAGAGACGTTCCCTAGGCAGTGGAGGGGAGGTCCAATACCATTGCTCCTGATTGGGTGTTTGGTGTTGGGTAGAAGGTAATAGTGGCATTGGGACCAAGTCCACTGCTAGGTCTGTCGCTCGGCAGAGGCGTTCCCTAGGTAATGGAGGGGAGGTCCAATACCATTGCTCCTAAGTGGGTGTTTGGTGTTGGGTAGAAGGTAATAATGGCATTGGGACCAGGTCCACCACTAGGTCTTTTACTCGACAGAGACTTTCCCTATGCCAGGCATCCCGAGTACCGAAGATTACACGGAATGAGCGAACGCATCCGACCAGTGTAGGTTCCACACGTGGCGTCGTAGCCATGGGCTTTTATGGATGAATGGTTTTAACGGGGGGCAACGCCCGTACATTAGCCCCCCTTTGATTCATGTTCGGCTCTTGGTAATGAATCAAGGATCCTAGCGAGCTCATAATGATTTCCTGAAGATACCAAGCGCCCTTCACATGCGATCGGGGTAACTATCGAGGTTTTCTTTAAGAGCAGTGCTGTGTCAGGCTGTCATGTCCGCAATAAAGGCTTGTTGGTGGGTGAAAACGTCTGACGGTTGGCGAACTTTCTGATGGTTCGTAAACTGCGCCCACGCGTGTAGGGAGTTTACCCAAAAAGGGGTTGAGAGGGTTTTTTCTTGCCCCTTGCTTCATTGAATGCTTTGATTCCTATATATATAGCTCCTATTAGGTCTTCGTTCTACTTTTTGCGTCTTCTTCACTAACAATTTCTTCTCTATCGAGCATCCCTCCTCTGCGCATGAACATTCCTCCTGCTTCTCACTCCCTAGAGCCTAAAGTAAGTCTTCTTCACCTTCTCTCCTTTCTCGATTCTTCTTTGTGTTATACCTTAGGAATGGGGTACTCTTACCTTCTTACCCCTGGGGCTGCATTGACTAGTTTTAGAGAGACCTTTGGTGTCCCAAGGGATGTCGACGTTGCGTATTGCAATGTGGGCGATATCGCATTTGAGAGAGCTGCTAATTTGAATACAGTGTTTTTTCCGTTAATGTCTATACTTGAGGGTGGGGTCAGATTCCCTGTAGATCCTCTCATCATAGGTACCTTAGGTTTTTATGGTCTGTGTCCCGACCAGCTTCCCCCCAATTTTTATAGAGTTGTTAGCTGCGTCAGCCGACTAAATCAGATGTTCGGGCTACAATTGAACCATCATGACATCAATTTCATGTACAAACTGTGCGGTAATTTTGATAGTGACTATTATTTAAAGACTAGATATGCGAGTCTGTCTTATCTCTTGTCTCCCCAACTCCAACAAAAACTCGGCAGGAGAGTTCGTCAGAGTGTGCGGCAACTGGCTTGACAGTGAGCTACTTTGCCCGCTTTCACCACGTGAAGTTGGTTAGTACCGAGAACATTCATCTGCTTTGCTCTTGCTCTCATGTTCTTTTTTTTTTTTTTTTAATTGATACGTTTTTAGGCTTGTTACAGATTCGAAAAGGTTTTTGTTGGATTCCCGAGTCATACATGCGTGCGTTTTAAATTTTATTCTCCGGTCGGAGATCTTCGTGCACAACGACGGGTAACTTAGAGCATCTCATTTGATCCTTAGAGTCAACCTAGTGTATAACACTTGGAAAATTTCAGCCAGGCACTTTTGGTAGACAGTCCGCTCCTATCGTACATAGACGTCTAGCACAAAAAATTCCTTCCTTCCGCACTTACCACTGGCGAAGCTCGAGAACTTAGTCCCCGTTATACAATTGCAGATGATATCGCGCTTGTAAGGGACGAGTCTGCTGAGCGTGTGTCTCAAGATCGAAAGAGACACGAAGCAATCGAACAGCCAGACAATGCAACCCTAGTAGCCAAGCGAGGAACGGTCGAACCAGCAGGTACTTTAGGCACTAAATCCGACCATGTAGAAAAAATGGTGAAGCGTAGGGAGATGACTCTTGCTTGATTCATCCTTGGTACCGAACCTAAGGCTTAACCTCGATCCCCCCCAAGAATCGGGTCAGGCTCTTCCTATTGCTGAAACCAAGAAGAGGAAACGAGCCACTAAAAGGAATACTCCTATTCCCGGCGATGCCCTACCAAAGACCCCATCTCGCCCCAATGGTGGGCCTCAGATCCAAGAGACGCCGGTCGTTACTCCTTTTACCCCTCGAATTGGGATTGACGTGGCAACTTTGTTGGGCTTTGTGGAGCCTAGTTTTATATATTGATCCGGTGGATGACCTGACCCGACCCGAATAATGTAGTCGGTTTTGTGAGGAGAAAAATAGTTTATAGCCGCAACTTGTATTTTTCCTTGATAATAGTGAAATCTCTGCAACTCCGTGGACGTAGGCAAATTGCCGAACCACGTAAATACTGTCTTGTGCGTGTGATTATTTTCTTTGGCGTGTGTTTTCTCTATATTTTTTTGTTTCTCACAGGTTTAGGAATTCGTGGAAATTCTCTACAAACTTCTTCTCGACCCGAGGTTGGCTGGCAGCACGCTTTCCTTTTGGGTGACATGCCTTTACCAGCAACTGCCAGCCTTCAGCTATGGGACAAGGGTGAAGGAGGATGGGTGTCTCAAAGTCTGGTGCAAGGCCTCCTACTGCCCGAGGATGTCTAGTATTATTCAAGCGGCGACGACGAGACGCTCGCTAGGCGGCTTCAATGGCACACCATTGCTGTAAATCCCCATTCCCTCTATTGCATATGTTTGTAGCAGGTAGCTTTCTTCCAAACTTCACCATTTTGTTGCTGTTTTAATTGCAGGCCGCATAGTTGACTAGTGTTATGGACGGGAGGTTGAAGGATGCAACCGAGGCTATTAAGCGGGAAAAGGCACTGAAGGCGGTTGTCGAAATTACTGCCAAGGAGAAAGAGGAGGCTGCCATGGCGTTTGAGAGGAAGGCGATAGACGTCGAGAAAGTCCAACAGGCCGCTGAGAGCAAGCTGACCATCATGGAGACAAAGCTAGGCGAGATAGAGCTCAAGTTAGTGATGGCAGATAAGTGGTACGACAAGGGCTTCTAGGATGCCGAAAACTCCGCAGAACCGATCATTTACCAAGCTCGGCACCATGGATTTGGAGAGGGATGGCTGGCTGCTCTTCTAGCGGTGGGGGTGGCTGAGGATTCTCCGCTATGGAATCCAACGCAGATCCCCTATTTGGCCCCTCCTCCCCTCGTCTAGAGCCAAGCTAAGAGCTCGGGTGAGGAAGACACTCCGAGCATGAGGGATCTTGTGCGGAAGATTGACGCTCATGTGGAGATGGTTGACCTGAAGGTTACGAGCAACATCCGTATTGGAGATGTAACAGCTCAAGATCAGACTTTTCTAGAAGTTCAACTGATCGGAGATGGACCCGGGCAACCTGTCCCTTCTTCAAATCCTTCCAACCCTGCCGTATGATGAATTGATCTTTCCTTTTTCCCTTTATATATATATATATATATATATATATATATATATATATATATATATATATATTAGCTTTACGTTCGGTAAGCCTAGATCATTGGGATGTGGCGATAGAACAATTCCTTTTGTCGTTTGGACGGATTTAACTGGTATTGTTGGAATACAAATTTATGTGTTTCGTTCCTATTTACAGATTCATTTATGTTTGTTTGGTAACTGCCGACTATTTATATGATTAGGGTTTTATTTGATTATCATACCTTACTTTTCTTACTTACGGTGGCTGGGAGTAACTTTTCTGCCTTTAGGATTTTTGGCTTAGGTTTGCATTTTCTGGCTTAGAAGATTGAATCTATGACAATTGTGCTTTTAAAAGACCATAGCTTAAGGCTTCCACCTGCTTGGCGACAGAAGTTGAACTGAGGGTAGGTTTCCATCCTTAGAGAACAAAGTTTTAAGGTTTCCATATGTTCAGTGATTGAAATCTAGCCGAGGACATGTTTCCGTCTTTAGAAAATTAAGTCTTAAGGTTTCCACCTACACGGTGATGGTAATCAAACCGAGGACATGCTTCTGTCCGTAGAGAATAAAGTTTTAAGGTTTCCACCTACTCGGTGATAGTAATTGAACTGAGGACAGGTTTTCGTCCTTAGAAAATAAAGTCTTAAAGTTTTTACCTGCTCAGTGATGGTAATCAAACCGAAGACAGGCTTTTGTCCTTAGAGAATAAAGTTTTAAGGTTTCCACCTGCTCAGTGATAGAAATCGAACCGAGGACAGGTTTCCGTCCTTAGAGAATAAAGTTTTAAGGTTTCCACCTGGTCGGTGATAGTAATCGAACTGATGATAGGTTTCTGTCCTTAGAGAATAAAGTTTTAAGGTTTCCACTTGCTCGGTGATAGTAATTGAATCGAGGACAGATTTCCGTCCTTAGAGAATAAAGTCTTAAGGTTTCCACTTGCTCGATGATGGTAATCGAACCGAGGATAGACTTCTATCCTTAGAGAATAAAGTTTTAAGGTTTCCACCTACTCGGTGATAGTAATTGAACTGAGGATAGGTTTCCGTCCTTAGAAAATAAAGTCTTAAGGTTTTTACCTACTCGGTGATGGAAATCGAACCGAGGACAAGCTTCTGTCGTTAGAGAATAAAGTTTTAAGATTTTCACCTGCTTGGTGATAGTAATCGAACCGATGACAGGTTTCTGTCCTTAGAGAATAAAGTTTTAAGATTTCCACTTGCTCGGTGATAGTAATTGAACCGAGGACAGGTTTCTGTCTTTGGAGAATAAAGTTTTAAGGTTTCCACCTGCTCGGTGATAGTAATCGAACCGAGGACAGGTTTCTGTCCTTGGAGAATAAAGTTTTAAGGTTTCTACCTGCTCGGTGATAGTAATCGAACCGAGGACAAGTTTCTGTCCTTAGCATGAATGTATTGCCTTTACCCTCGGGACTCTCCGTATATTTCTTGCCCAGTGGTAATAGCTCGAGAGTAACGGGGTTGCATGCATCTTAATGAATAAAGGACATCATATTAAGCACGTAATAATGCAGAATTACATCAAGTTTACATATTTGGAGGATAATCGGTCAATGATAAAACTTTTTTAAGTTATGAACATTCCACGACCGGCAAAGTGGTTTTTCCTCCAAATCTTCTAAGTAGTACGCCCCTGCCCCAGCGATGGCAGTCACTCGATAGGGCCCTTCCCAGGACGGAGCTAGCTTTCTTGCATTAGTGTCTCACGTATTCCCCACGACCTTGTGAAGTACCAGATCCCCAGCAACAAACTCCCTTTTTCTCATCGTTCTATTGTACCTTCGAGCGAGTTTTTACTGATACTCTGTCAGCCGAATGGTGGCCGTTCTTCGATGTTCCTCTAGCAAGTTCAGCTGCTTTGCCATCAGCTTCTCGTTCTCGTTCGGAGTGAATCCCGCGACTCGGGCGTTACACAGGTTCACTTCAGCGGGGATGACAGCCTTTGCCCCGTAAGTTAAAGAGAATGGTGTTTCTCCCGTAGATCTCCTAGGAGTTGTTTGGTATGCCCACAGGACGCTTGGCAACTCCTTAGCCCATCTGCCTTTGGCACCCTCCAACGTTTTCTTCAATCCGCTCACGATGGCCTTATTGGTCGCTTCTACCTGGCCGTTACTCTGTGGGTATACTAGCATGGAATACCGGTTCCGGATTCTGAGGTTGTTATAGAACTCTCGGAAGGCCTTACTGTCGAACTGTAGACCATTGTCCGACATAAGAGACTCCAAAACGCCAAATCCCGTTATAATGTTCCTCCATACGATTTTTTGACATCAACATCTCGGATATTTGCCAGTGCTTCCGCCTCTGTCCACTTGGTGAAGTAGTCTACTACCACCAGCACAAACCTTTGGTTGCCCGTAGCCCGGGGAAAAGGCCCGACTTTGTCTAGCCCCCAACGAGTGAACGACTAAGGGCTGCTTACTGGGTTCAAGTTCCCGGCAGGTTGGTAGATCATCGGTGCATGTATCTAACATTGCTCACATCTGCAGGCATGCTCAGTTGCATCTTTCCTCATTTGTGCCACCAAAACCCTTGAGTCATTGCCCGGTGCGCCAACGATCATCCCCCCGCGTGGCTTCCGCACACACCCTCATATAGCTCAGCCAACAACTCTTCAGCCTGATTAGGATGAAGGCATTGCAGGTACGGTCCTTCGAATGACCTCCGATATAACTTCCGGTCAAGAGATAACCAATACCGAGCAGCGTTGCGTTGTACTCTGGCAACCTCTTTCTCGTCTTTCGAAGATCGGTCCTCTGCAAGGAAGTCAATGATGGGGTCTATCTAGCACTTCTCGGATATGGTCACCTGGGCAACCAGTGCTTTAGCAACAATACTTGGTTCAGCTACTAACTCCACCCTAATCAGCCGAGGTACCATGTCAGCTATTGATGATGCCAGCGTTGCTAAGGAATCGACGTACTGATTCTGTCCCCGGGCTACCTGTTCAATCTTGACATTTGAAAAATTACCTAAGGTCTACTTTACCAGCCACAGATATTCAATCATCTGGGTATCTTTGGCCTTGAAGTTCCCTTGCACCTGATTAACTACTAGGAGAGAATTTGAGTAGACTTCCACTTCTTTGGCTCCCAAATCCATGACAACTCTTAGTCTGGAAAGTAGGGCCTCATATTCGGCCTCATTATTAGAAGCCCTGAAGCCTAACCTGAACAAGTGCTCTATTTTTAGCCCTTCTGAGGTGATGACCACAATTCTAGCCCCCACTCCTACCGCGTTGGATGCGTGATAACATCTTAAAATGTATACTTGTTATATATTTATGTGGGCGTTATCTCTTTATTACTACGCTTAATTTGTATAAATTAAACCATGATTTACATTAGTCTCTATTATTTATCTTTGCATAATTTCTTGAATAAGATGTCATTCCTTGTATATAATTTTCTACTTTCAGGAAATCATATGAGAAAGATGAGTTCATAGGAATTTGTGAGAGAATGAAGGCCAAACTAGAATTAAGTGGAGCTAAAAGACCATGCTTAAATGTATAAGGAGGTGCAGCTGGAATGCTTGGATCGTCTACTCTGATTAGAAGCTTCAAATAAGGAAAGGAACCAAAGAGGCAGAATTTGAAAAGGAAAAATCTGATTTGAGTATTGATCAGTATTTTGGGTGTATCTCTCTCATCAAAAATCCAATTGACACAAGACTAGATGGGTTGGAACTGTGACTTAATTATGTACAACTTTCCAGTTTTGAGTTTTTCTAAATTCGCAAGTTTTGAAGGCCGAAATGAACTCACAATTTACCACTGTAAACCTGGACGGAATTTAAAATAGTAAAAGTTTTATTTTCTTTGGACACTTAGACATTAGGGTTTTGAAGGGAGGTTGGGAGAACGAATTTTGGGTAGAGAAAACTTGTATTTTCCTTTCTTTAATGGTAGTCTAAACTCTTTGATAGGGCTAGGGGTTATGTTTCTTTTATACGATATGAATATTCAATGTGATTCTTTCTAAGATTTTATCAATGACATATTTGATTGTTCAACTAGATTTCTTTTGATGTATTAGTTCTTCCATGCTTTCAATAAGTTCAATCATGTTTTTCTTATTGTTTAGATGAATTTCTAATAGTTTCAAATAGAAATCAGATTTTAAAGTGAATGGGTTTTTCTGAAAAACTTTTTTAACTGCATTATTAATCGAGGTTATGATGCGTTCTTAAATTGTCTCAGTTCAACTGAATCATAAATTTTTAATTGTATAAGAACAATCAATTATGAAATAGATATTTTCTTAGATCACAAAGAATCTCATATCGATATAGGGAAACGCCCTAATGCCTTAGTATTTACATTATTAATTTGAATCAGTTTTTATTATTATTCTTGTTAACAATCACCAAACAAAAGTATTTTTTTTCTTCATTTAAATTGTCTTTGAATTTACCCTGCTCCTTGTGGTTCGACCTCGGTACTCTGAGAATTATATTTCTACGATCTCCTGCACTTAGAAGTGAGCAAATAATGCGCCATCTACAAATACTTTCCATGGCCTGACCTCCATGAGGCAAATTATATCCATACTTTTCGGCGAGAACTCGACAATAAAGTTCGCAAGTACTTGTCCCTTCACCGAGTTCCTCGACTTGTATCTGATGTCGAAAGAGCCTAACCGAGTTCCCCACTTAGCTATCCTCCTCGTAAAACTAGATCTTCTCAACAATGACTGGAGTGGGTACTCGGTAAAGACATGGACGGTGTGGGCCTGAAAGTAATGAGGCAACTTTCGAGTGGAATGCACAAGTGCCAGCACCAGTTTCTCCAGTGGTAGATACCTAGTCTCGGCGTTAACTAACGTCCTGCTGATGTAATAAACCGGGAGATGCACACCACTATCTTTTAATAGCACGGCACTAGCTACATGCTCGAATATCGAGAGGTACATATACAGGTCTTCTCTTAGTTCTAGGGCTGCCAACGTTGGTGCCCGCCCAAGGTAGTCTTTAAGATCTTGGAAGGCTCTATCACACTCCTCGTCCCATTGAAACCCCTTCCACTTCTTCAAAAGCTCGTAAAATGGTTGGCGCCGATCAACGAACTTGGAAATAAATCGGTTAAGAGCAGCTAGCATACTGGTCAATTTTTGAACCTCTTTTGGATTGCTCGGTGGTTTGAGACACCTCACGGCTTCAATCTGATCGGGGTAAACTTTGATTCCCCGTTTTGTAATTAAATAACCCAAGAATTTGCCGAACCCTACTCAGAAAGCGCACTTATCGGCATTGAGGTGCCGCTGGTGTCGCCGGAGTATCTCGAACACCTCCTTGAGGTTGTTAATGTGCTGCCCTTCTTGCTTGCTTATTATCACCATGTCATCAATGTATATCTCAACCGTACCCCCAATCTTATCCCTAAACATCCTCGTCATCACTCTTTGATAAATGGCTCCCGTGTTCTTCAATCCGAATGGCATCACGATATAGTGATATTTAGCATCAGGTGCTATGAATGCTGTTTTCTCCTGATCCTTAGCGGCTAAGGCAATCTGGTGATAACCCTAGAAAGCATCAAGAAAGCTCATTCTTGGGTGCCCGCACTTAACGTCTACCAATTGATCAATTTTCGGCATCGAGAACGAATCTTTTGGGCATGCTCGGTTTTGGTCGGTGAAGTCAACACAAACCCTCCACTTACCGTTCTTCTTCTTCACGACCACCGTGTTTGCGAGCCATTCTAGAAAAAACGTTTCTTTTATGGCCCCTGCTTCTCTCCGCTTCCCAACCTCCTGTCTGACGGCTTCCACATGCTCCTTTGCGGACCTTCTCGGTCTCTGCTTCTTAGGGGGGCATAAAGGATCCACCTTCAGCTTGTGAACTATAAATTCAGGGTCGACCCCGGGCACCTCATATGGGCTCCAAGTGAACACGTCCACGTTTTGCATAAGAAAAAGTAGTAACTCCACCCTTTCCCCATCATCCAGGTTTGCCCCTATTTGGAAACTCCTTTCACCTCTCGGCAGGATTTTCACTCTCATCAAATCCTTGGCAACAGCGGTCCCTTCCAATTGGGGCTACTGTAATTGCTATAAGGAATCTTTCTTGGTTGAATTCTTTTGCTCTGTTTGTTTATAAGCTGCGGCTATTACGCACTGTTTAGCTGCCTACTGATCACCCCGTATCACTGTAATCCCGTCTTCGGTTCGAAATTTGACTTTGATGTGCAATATGGATGGTATAGCTCCCATGTTATGAATCCATGGCCTTCCAAGGATTGCTGTGTACGGTGAGAAAGAAGCGACCACTATGAATGTCACGATTACTTCCTTACCTCCCATGTTGACCGGGAGTGAAATCTGCCCTTCTGGTGTCACCATATGCCTATTGAATCCCATCAACAGCGTATCATACTTGGATAAATCCTCCTTATTCAGGTCGAGCCCCTTGTATAGGTCCAGGTACATTACGTCTATGCAACTCCCCTAATCTATCATTATTCTTTTCACTATGAAGCCCCTTACACGGGCCATGACTACTAAAGCATCGGGGTGCGGTTGGGCAGTGCCTTCCAGGTCATCATCGTTAAATGCTATAGGTTGTCTAGTATACCTCGGCTTCTTCCCCGAGGGTTGCTCGCCCGTGCAAGCTTCTATTGATACCATGGCCAATACCCCCTCGTGGTGGAGGCTCTAGTGCCCCTCAGTGCTACATGAATGACCTTTATTACTCCCAAAGAGGGTGGGAGAGGGTTTCTACGCAGCCGATCTGCTTGTCCTATCTCCTGATTCTCAGTCTGCACCAGAAATTCTTTCAGATGTCCTGCCTTCACCAACTACTCTAGGTGATCTTTCAATACTCTGCACTGCTCTGTGGTGTGCCCTTTATCTCTATGGTAGGTACAATACAAATTTTGGTTTCTCCTTGATCGGTCACCCGCCATCTTATTCAGCTGCTTAAAATACAGCTCGTTTTTTTATCTTGTCAATGATCCTGTGCACGGGCTCCTTAAACACCGTGTTAACTCCCCCAATCACCGGGCCGGGCTCTTGAATTCTCAATTGCTTCCTATGTTTGGGGATGAAGCCAGTATTCCGAGGATAATTGATGATCGAGGCCTTTCCCTTGGTCTGCAGCCGATCATCTTCCACCCGCTTGTACTTCTTGATACGCCTCATCAACTGCCTTATATCCTCGGAAGGCCTCAGGGTCAATGATTCTCTCAGCCCGGATTCTTCAGGTAACCCCATTCGAAAGGTGCTCGCCGCGATCTTTTCATTGCCCCCATCGATCTCGTTGTACAACTCCTAGTACCGATTAGCATAGTTGCGAAGGGTTTCCTTAGCCCCCATTTTCATTGATAGTAACACGTCTACGGGCTGCAGAACCCGACTGCAGGTCATGAACCGCACTCTGAACTCCTGGATCAGTTCCTAGAAACTGTGGACCGAACCTTTCTTTAATCTGTTAAACCACCTCAAAGTAGTCAAACCGAGGCTCGAGGGGAAAACCCTACACATCAATGCATCGTTATGGGCGTGTAAAGACATCATCTAAATATAGTGACTTACATGTTCCACCGGGTCTGTCTTTCCAATGTAGGAGTTGAATGGAGGCCGTGTGAACCTATTCGGCATAGGCGCGTCCTTAATGTCTCTTGTGAATGGAGACCGGGTAGCTTGGCGTAATGCCCGGCTCATGACATCCATGACCACATTTCGAGGTTGCCTTTCATCTGGGGAAGTCGATTCACGGTCCGCATACTCTTGCGAATGCTCACGGCATCAATGAGACCCGGATTGATGGGTTCTTGCCTCATGGTGATTCCCCACACCAGCCGACCTTTCCCTCCGTTCCTCATGGTCCCTTCTCCTTCGTTTTCCCCGTGCTTGCAACTCCAAATCCCTCACCGCCCTACGTAGGTGCTCGAGTTCTTGATTCCTCTACTCAAGCTCCCGGTCTCTTCTGTCGGGGCAGTTGTGGCCCTAGGCATCAGACATTATCCGGAGTGTTTGGTACAATCCTTCTTCGGGCCCAGATTTCTCTGCTCCTTCATTTCTTCTGTCCTCCAGCCTCTTTTGCTTCCTTTCTCGCCATGTAGACCCTCGCAATGACCTACCAGAGCTACTCTCTACATGGCTTCCTTGTCTGCTTCCAGACATTCCCCTGTGCATGCCTAGACAGAACCATTGCTTCGTAGGAGATTCCCACAGATGGCGCCAATTGTGTGCACCCAGATACGACTATTGGGCCTAAGAGGTATTTAGGCTCCCAATCTATTTGTATGGTGGGCTTTCGAATTTCCTACAGTGGGTGATGCTATACTTAGAAAACTCAACTCCCAAGTTTCCCTTGTTCTCTCTAACACCTTCCTCCCTTTTTTTTAAGGTGACCGCTCTCTCCCTCTAATCTTTTTTTTTTAGAATCGCTAACCCCCTCACCTGAACCTCTCTTGCCTATTTATAAACCAAGTTAGTGTGACTGCCATGATAATTTTCTTGGTCAATGGAGGGAGAGGTCCAATGTTTCCTCTCCTAAGTGGGTGCTTTAAATGCGAGTGGGAGAAAATGACAATGGCCTTGGAACTAATTCCACCGCTAGTTCTGTTGCTCGACAAAGGCGTTCCCTAGGCAGTAGAAGAGAGGTCCAATACCATTGCTCCTAAGTGGGTGTTTGGTGTTGGGTAGAAGGTAATAGTGGCATTGGGACTAGGTCCACCACTAGGTCTTTTTCTCGACAGAGGGTTTCCTTTGAGTGATGTCGAGCATCCCGAGTACCAAAGATTACACGGAATGAGCCAACGCGTCCAACCAGTGTAAGGTTCCACACGTGGCGTCGTAGCAATGGGCTTTTGTGGATGAATGGTTTCAATGGGGGGCAACGCCCGTACAATTTCCTTAATATACAATAAGAAAATTAAAATGAAAATTATCATAATAATCAAAACTCATTACAATATTACAATATTATCTTAGCCAAAAATTAAAATGAAACTAAAGAAATAAATAATAGGCTTTATAATAATTTATAATAATAGGCTTTATAGTAATTGGTAGGCATATTCAAATTCATATTTCCAAAAAAACCTATGTATTAACCCAAACTAAAATTCGACCAAAACTATAAAAGAGAAGGAGAAGATTTTCTGATGGGATATTAAAAAAAAAAAAAAACACAATACTAAAACACTTATTAAAAAAAAACCATTAACCTTAATTAGAGTTACAAGAAAGAACAAAAATTCAACGAAAGAAAGTAGAGAGAGAGAGAGAGAGAGAGTACTCACAATTTTATGTGTGAAAAATATGGATTGAATGGGGAACTGATATCAAATTTATACAAAATAAAATAAGTAGAAGAAGAGTCAAAATATAAAAAGGAGGAATGAAGTATAACGGTGAAGTAGTGGGGAGATAAAAAGGCAAAAAAGAAAGAGAAAGGTTGGAAGAAGTGTGTGAACTAATAGGGAGAAGAATAGTTTTTTTTTTTTTTTTTTTTTTTTTTGTAAAAAGGGGATGAAAAGTTATAATAGAGAAAAGAAAATATAAGAAATAAATGAATAACGTGGTTGCTGATGTGGTTTAACAGGAGCATAGCAACAATAAATTCTATGTTTCAATATTTGGTAATATATAGATATAGATTTCATTAATGAGCTTAAGGCGCTTAAAACTTAAAAGTTGTAATGAAAATCCTGAACTTGCTCAACAAGTGAAGGCACAACCTCAATATGTAAAAGAAGAAATTAAATGCATTATTACAAGATACCGACCTATCTAGACATGAAGCCAGTCGAGCAAAAACTTATAAGAATGAAACCCACATAGACCCTAATAATTAAGGAAGAGAAACAATACAATGTTAGATTCCTTAAAGTGGTAACCTATCTCGAATTGTTAGTCAATATGGTCACAATACCTAAGAGCACTTGCAGCAGTGGAGCTAAATAGCTATATAGCTATTTTAGCTCCACCAAAACACCAAAAACCTTCCTGCAGCAGTGGAGGTATAGCTAAAATTTTTAAATTAATTGCTACAGTGCTCATGTATAGATACATGAGCACTGTAGCTCAAAGCTATAAAAAAAATTAATTTTTTATTCAGCTTTCTGATTAAAATAATATAGGCTGATATTTTATTGTAATAGATATATTATTTTATTGTGATGTTTATATTATTTTATTGTGTTGAAAGCTAAAATAAATCCACTGCTGCAACATGTTTTGTAAAGTAAGTAGGTAAAATAGATAAAGTAAATTTTTGTGGAGTTAAATTGCTAAAATTTTTGCTCCACGGTTGTGGATGCTCTAAGAAAGATGGGAAAGTCAGCATTTGCGTCGACTTCAGACATTTAAGCAAAGTTTGTGCCAAATATAACTTCACATTAACCCATACTTGGTGGATAATATGGTAGACCATGCACTACTCTCATTTATGGATGGTTTTTCAAGCTAAAACAAACCGTCATAAGGACATAGAGAAAACTTTCTTCTTTACTCTATAGGGCACAACTGTTAAAAGGTGATACCCTTCATACTAAATAATAAGCCATATACCAACGAGCAACTACTGCTCTTTCGTATGATTAGAAACACAAGAAATTAGAAATGTATGTGAGTGTACCCGTTTAGAGAATACATGTGTAGCTTTAGTTTGGGTCACCCAAAAGCTTAGACACTACATGCTCACATTTTAGGTCCCATTGATTACTTATATGGATCCATTGAAGTATCTAATGGAAAATTCAATACTAGATTCAGAGACTGCAAAATGGTTACTACTCTTGACTGAGCTTGTTAGAGAATAGGTGATTCTAAAAGATTTACAATGCCAATTCGACTCTACCAAGGATTAGCTTGAAGACCTCTTTACCAAAAGGCCTTGCTCCCCCATATTTCTTCGCTTGTTGGCCAAACTCGTGTTCCTTCACTGATCATTCATTTGGGGGGATGTCATTGAATTCTCCAATTTCCTCCAATTTTTATTTAGATGTTAAGAGTTAAGACGTGGGGGACCGGTTACTATAAAAACGCAATTTTGGGAATGTGAAACTCCATAACCCCTTTGCTCTTTAGAATTCTTCTTCATGAGTTTTGTCTGTCGCTTTAAAGGCAACGGCTTTCAATGATTTCTTTGCTAAAGAAAGAACTTGCATTCTCAAAATAGAGACAACAACTTGAACCAGTTGTGGGATTTGTACTTTTTATATACTTTTTCTATGTAATTGTGGCTACCAATAAGTGAGCACTCATCAAAGAGTTTGCATTAGATACATTGGCATCAAATTGATTTTATTACACAAACAATGTAAAATCTTAAGCATATGTAGGAAGGAACATAATTATTATTGCACAAGTTGGCACTCAGAATTTAAAGGGTAACAAAGATCAACATACAAAAGCGAACACACAAAGAGCTGCTCTGCTTTTATTTGGTGCATGTTGATATTACTGTCCATAAAGGGAAATACAGTAGTGCATATGTGAAGCAGAGCAGGGAAAATAGTATCAACTTTTCTTGATACAATTGAGACTGATCATGTGGAGAAGAGATGGTGAAAGTGAGGCTCAAACTCCAAGAGCTCAAATTTTCCATGAACAAAATCATAGTAGCCACCCATCAACCTGAGCTTCTTGTTTGCCAGCCCCATTTGAACATATGGATAAGTTCCTAAGTTACACAGTGATAACTTCACTGATTCCTGCATAACAACATATACACACAAATATGATTATCTTCAAACATGTTTAGGTAGTAAACCTTCTGTACAATTAAAGTCAATATTTATTTCTTCTGTTCTTTTTCTCTCTTTTGAATCATGATTAGAGTTGAAACAACATGGTAAAATAGAGCTAACCTTTTCACAATGTTTACATTGATCCTCCAATGGCAAGTCACCAAACTGTGCTTGGACCTTGACCTTTGCAGGTAATCCAATTTTGACCCACTCATCTATGAAGTCACTACACATCAATTGGACAGATGAAATATGTTAATTGTAATTCTAGCTTAACTTCACTGCCCTATTTATTTTAGACCCAATTGATTGGTTGATTAAATTGAGTGTATGTCAAAGAAAGTACTTGAATTTTGCTAGATATAAAACTGTATGTAGAAAGCCTTACAAAGGAGCAGAATTGTCCTCAGGATGAGTCATAAGCCTCTTTATCCCACCACATCGACTGTGTCCAATGACCAAGATATTTTGTACCTGTAGAATTTTATTTCTTATAACACTTAGATATCCTAGTTACAAAATTGAAAAGAAACATGGAAAAATTGAATTAACAAAACAAGAAATTTTGGAGAAATAAATGAATTCACCTCAAGAACTGAGACTGCATATTCAATGGCAGCGCCAACTCCAGAGTATTTCAGCTATACAATATCAATCATATTAGCATTTTAAAAAGTTGAATTTAACAAAATTGATTATGAAGGATTACGTGGGAAACCTTGTCAAATGCAGGAACCATGTTAGCAATGTTGCGGACCATGAAGGCTTCCCCAGGTTGAAAGTCCAGGATATGAGAGGGGCTCACCCTGGAGTCTGAGCAAGCGAATACCAAAAACTGCACCACAATTTAAGAACATTAAGATCGTTTATAAATCATAGACATAAATTAAGTTTTTTTTTATTATTTATTGTTTCTATTTTTATAATCACAAAAGAATTGCACATGAACTCTTTGATATCTTCTAACTAGGTTGGAAGAGTAGTAATGGTAAGTAGTGATGTCTAGATGGTACCTTGGGCCACTGGCCTTCAGCAAGTTTATCGTACAATTTAGGATGCTTGCTGCAAAGAGCAAACCAAAGAAAATTATAAAAATTAAAAAGGGGTTCAGTTAATGCATGCCCTTAAGGCATTTATTAATGAACCATTTTAGAGAATTATTTTATGGGAAAATGAAAAGATAACTGATTTTTTAATAGCTTTTTTAATTTATAATAAAAGTTTTCTAAAATGGTTCATTAATGGATGTCTTTAGAGTATCTGTTAGTAATATCTATAAAAGAGAAAATGTAAGTTTATAAGTGTCTTATAAATTTTGGGAAATTATAGCATTTCTTTTTTTTTTTTGTTTTAGGAAATTATAGCATTTCAAGATTACAATTAATATATACTCCTCTCACATAATGATGAGTCATTAATTAAATTCATGATAGGACTCGCAATTTATATGAGATGAGAAAGTACTTTTTATTATACATTCAAATAATTTTCCATAAATTGCAGCCTTTTGTATACTCATAATAGCTCAAGTGGCATATAAGTGCAAGAGAACTCATATATATGAGAAAGGTATCATATGCTTGTATTTTGAAAGTACTTTTCTAGTGGCATAACAAGTGGTATCATACTCAAATTTGTTGATCTTGAAGTGTTGAAACCCTTCTAAAATCCTTTTAACTGGGTCAAATTCATTGGGATCTCTCTCTTGCAATCCAGTTATCAACTTCTTAATTTGTGCAATCGCCGCATCATCCTTGTCACTGCAGCCAAGTAAAATAGAGTTTAGTCAACATTCATGGAATGTTTGGTATGGTTAGAAAGCATAACATTAATTTTTGCTTCTCTAATTGGTAGCAATCTTTTCATTTCAACAATACATAAGGAATTGTAAACATGTCAAAGTTCTGAGTCAATAAATAATAATGTTCTGTGAATGCTTTTTCCACCATGGTTTTTAAATTCGGACCGGACCGTACAGTTGGACCGGATTATCCGGAAACCGATGAACACTCCAGTTTTTTAAACTTACAAAACTAGAAATTCCATTTTTTGTAGCGAACCCCTTGAACCGCAGTCAAACCGTGCAGTTTTCAAAACCGAACACAAGTTTGCCGGTTACTTCTCTGAAAAATTTCACAGCAAAAGCGGTGATGGATAGTTTCAATCTCTATATAAAACAACTTCCTATTGCCAGATCTGTTCTTTAAAGAAGAAAGCGTGAGGCAGAGAGAGAAGGAGGTAGAGTGAATGAAGACCGAACTTGTAAAAGAGAGACTTATTGTTACAGATTTTTTGAGGAACTGTGGAAGACACAAAGATAGAGAAGTGGGGGAGAGGAAGAAACGAAAATTGAGAATGGGTTGGGAGGACAAAGTAAGGGACTGAAAAGAAGTTTATCAAATTGCTTGAAAAACTGTATCAGATTGCTTGGAAACCGTGATTTTAGTGGGAAATGAGTTAGTTCTTTTCATTGTTTATTTAAATTTTCTTTAGTTTAAACTTAAAAGGCCAGTGCTGAGACTTGGCCTAGGGCCCTAGGTGACAGGACAGTGAATAGTGACTTTTGATTTTAAAGAGTTGACAATTTTGTATTTTTATTTTTGCTAATTCAGCTTGTTTTTTTATTTTTCCTTTTTTTTTTCTATTCTCAAAAGAACAACCTCTCTTTATTTACTTTAAAGTATTGTATAAAACATTAAACATACCAATAAAATAATCATTATAACTAAATACTTGAATGATTAATTGTAATTTTAATGTATAGTTTTATGCTTTATTATTTCTTATTTTTTATTATTTAAATTTGTGATAATATACTTGAAAATTATTTGATTTCTATATATTTTTTAAATCAGGATTGCTCATTATTATATCATTTGAATTTTATTTTATTATTGAATGATTTATGACATCATTACGGTTCAACCTTGGTTCAACCTCGGTTCAACCTTAAAAACCTTGAACCTCTCATTTGTCCAATTCTATTAACGGTCCGGGTTTCAAAACCATGTTTTCCACATGAAGGAAATTGTTGTGCATAGATTTTCTTTGTAATTTGTGAATGTTGTGTTTGTTGAGACAATGACAAAGGTTGTATTTCTATTGTTATCCCTTGACCTGAAACAAAATTATCACACTATAGAGGGATGATATATTTCTACACTAAAAAACAATTATTTACATCATCACATGAGAGAAGGAGGTAAAAAGAAAAAAAATTAACATTTTCTAATGTTAAAATATAATTTCTCCATCTCAAATAATAGATATCTGAAGCCTTAATGATTTTCTAAAAGGAAAATATTAAATATATTACAAAGAGTTAAAAAAATAGTATAATAATAAATATAATTGGTGCCACATAAACAATATATTAAATAAATTTTAATTACTTTTTTGCTTTATATTTAGAAGTTAACACATCAGTTGGTAAGACATATATGATCAGGGACGGAGCCATTCTTTGGCTTTGGGGGGCAGTGGCCACCCCTAAAATTTGGAAAAAAAAAATTATTAGTATGTAAGCCCAAGAAAACCCAAGAAAATAAGCCCCATAACATAAATCAACAATAAGGAAGTTACAAAATTTAGCCTAATCTACGAATTTTACCAAAATAAAAAAAGCCTAGCCCTTAAAAATTTTTGAAACAAAACTATTCTGTGAATTTAAATTTTTGATCCATCAAATTCCCAAAAAGAAGAAAAAAAAAAACCCCTAAATGAGAGAGATGCTGAACTGCAGCATAACTTGGCAGCAGATTAAGCACACTTCTAGCACAACACATATGACAAAGCTGCACGTTAGTCTTTAAATCTGGTATTTCTATCTCTCTCTCATTTGAGACCTCTATCTTTTCACTTTCTCAATTCCCTTATACTATCTGAACTAGAGAAGAGAGGGGTAGAGAGCCTAATGCCTCTATCTTTCTCTCTTTATCTGTTTCAATAATGACTCATATGTTGTGCAGTGAGTAAGTACATTGAAAGATATTTTCTCTACAACAAAAATAAAAAACTAGTGGATCAAATGGGTTCAAAATTACAGTTTGTATAAAAAATTTCACCTATGTTCCTGCAACTATTTAAGTATAGCAATAAATACATGAGGTGGGACCCAATTATGTTAGTGGGTGATTAATGTTATTATTATTATAATAATATGTTTATAATAAATTGAATAAATTGAATACAAAATAGATAAATAGTATAACATTGATAAAACACTGATTAATTCTATAAAGATTGGAAAGATGGTGCAATCGGTGCAATATGAAGGCATTCAAATGCTGTGCTTTACGTGTGGGTGCATTGGTCATAGAAAAGATAGCTGTCCAACCATAATCAAGGGGCCAGAACCGACAGTAAATAAGGAAAGGGATAATGCCACTGATGCCAACTCTAAACCCAAGGCAGCCGGTACGACTGAGACAGGTCAAGAAGATGGCAAGGCTGGGAAGGAAAAGGTGTATGGAGAGTGGATGGTAGTGAAGCGGAAGACAAGACCGACTGGGAGAGGTTGGAATGCACGCTTTGGCTATGGCAGTGAAGGTGTGGGGTTTAGGGGTGATGGGGATGACAGGTCTGATTCACGTTACCCACCTCGAGACTCAAAATCTGACCATAGATGAGACGTGAAGAGAAAAGCAATGGAGAAAGAGACGTTAATAAAAAAAATATGCTGAACCAGTGTTGGCCTAGCCAAACCAAAAGAATACTCGAAACCGAAGGGGTGAGGTGGCTATTAAAAATAGTGGACATGTGTTGTCCCAACCGAACCAAAAGCTTACACGGTACTGCAGAAGTGAGGTGGGTTTTGATAAGAGTGGGGCCTATAAACCTAACTCTAGGAAGGTGTCTTCTAAGCATGGTAATAATAATACTATGGGTTGGGAGAGTAGAAAGTGGCCTGTTAAGGATACCACGGAAAGCCCTTTAGTTAAGAAAAATTCTGCTAGTTGCCTTGATGGGTTTACTTTTAAGGCAAAAGCTCAGGAGAATGAATACTCTAACGGAGAGATGGGCAATTTTTCTAAAGGGCAAGGTGATACCAATTGGAGACAAAACAATAGAAGGGATACAGAGGGATCCAACGGACATAATGAGCTGGTACAAAGAGGAGGCTCTTGTAGCCTGGAAGAACATCTTCCCCCTGACAGAGGTGAGTGCTCGATTGGGTTATCTACCCATGGAGAACGAGGCATGGCTGAAAACTCCAAACCCGTATTGGCATTTTCTCATGGACAGACCAACGTTTCCTCCTCTAACCAACAAGGTATCGGTGCAACAAGGGAGTCCCTTTTGGAAGAACCTCTGCGAAGAATCAATGAGTGCTTTGGAGAAGATTTATCTGGAGACAGCGATTTATCAAAGAAAAATCCTTCAGGAGAGACCGGTGGAGATGGTAGTCATGGGAAACCTTTTTCTTGTGAAACTTCTGCAACTTTCAATGCCTACGATAGCATGCACTCTGAACATACTTAGCAATCAGTCTCTGTTTAGGATTCTGAAACACGCTGTGAATCTGTTTCCGGGACTCATCAAGGAAAAGATGGCACTGAAACAAGCATGGACATTGAGGGTGACAGGGGAGGAACCATCCCCGGAATGGTTTGATGCTTGCTGTACCCCCAATCTGATAATGAATATTTTAATATGGAATTGTCGTGAGGCGATGAAGCCCACTTTTAGGAAGGCTGTTATGGACCTGGTGGAATGGCATAGGCCTGTAATTTTTGTGATCACTAAAACTAGGATTGATGGTAGTAGAGCTAATGATATCATTTGGAGGTTGCCGTTTGATGGGGCATACTCCACAGAGACTATTAGGCATGCAGGGGCATCTGGCTCCTTTGGCACTCTGATATTGTATCCATGGATGTGCTTTCAGCCACGGAGCAAAAAATTCATGCAATAGTTCAAGTTAGTCCCCATACTCAGCCTTGGCTTTTAAGTGCAATTTATGGTAGTCCTCGTTTTAGAGAAAGATGCATGTTGTGGGAAAATTTAAAAATGTTATCTGTTAGACATAATCTACCATGGGCTGTGATGGGAGATTTTAATGATGTCACGTGTGAAGAAAAGAAGTATGGGGGTAATGGTATTTGTAGAAGGAGGGTTATGAAGTACACTAGGTGTATGGATTATTGCAACCTCATCGATCTAGGATATTCTGGTACTAAAATTACCTAGACTAATAAAAGAGATATTGGTGATTTTATTCAGCAAAGATTGGACCGAGTTTGGGTCAATTCGGATTGGAAGGCAGCTTTTCCTAAAGCCTTGGTGAATCATTTAGCTCAAATTAATTTTGATCACTGTCCACTGCTTCTTTCTTTGGATTCTCCTCATGTCAGCAATGGTGTCAAACCTTTCCGTTTTCAACCCATTTGGCTTAGTCATGAAGAGTTTCTGAGTGTGGTTAGGAAGGCATGGGAAGATAACCATAATAGTGTGTGTAATGCTATTAATGATTTTACCATTAAAGCAAATGTTTGGAACAGAGATGTCTTTGGAAACATTTTTTGGAAAAAAAAGAATCTTATTGCGAGATTGCTGGGTGTGGAGAAAGCCTTAGCCAAAAATCCCTCACAAAGATTGATCCATCTTCATAATTTCCTTTCTGAGGATCTTGAGAAAATTCTTGCGTTGGAGGAAGAGCTTTGGTGCATGAAGGCTATAATGAATTGGCTGATTCAAGGGGAAAGAAATACCACTTATTTCCATATATCAACTCTGAACCGTTGAAGTCATAATAGAATTGTTCGTATTCAGAATGCTGATGGTTTATGGGAAGAGGATATGGACAGGGTTAAGGGAATCTTCCTGGAAGGGTTTGCAAAGTTGTATAGTTATAAGCAAGTTTCAAGTCCTAGAACTCCCACTAATATTTTTGTTTGGGGAAATCGGTTGTCTAAATCTGAGGCTGCCAATCTCATCCTTGTTCCTACAGATGCTGAAATCCTTTTTGCTTTCAATACTATGAAAGCCTACAAAGCTCCTGGCCTGGATGAGTTGCATGCGGGGTTCTTTCAGAGATTTTGGATGGTTGTTGGTGAGTCAGTGAAGTATGAAGTCAAGCAAATTTTTGGATTGAAAAGAATCCCCCCCCCCCCAATTGAATGAAACCTTTATTGCCCTTGTTCCGAAGCAATTAGGGCCTGAAACAATTAATCATTTCCGTCCCATTAGTTTATGCAACACCATTTATAAGATTGTTTCAAAGATTTTGGTGTTAAGGATGAAACACCTGATGCCTACCCTTGTCTCTCCTACACAAACAACTTTTGTGATTGGAAGAAGAGGTACGGATAACGTCATTGTGGCTCAAGAACTTGTGTATACGTTAGAAAAGAAGTGAGGAAAAACTAGCTTTATGGTGATAAAGTTAGATCTTGAGAAAGCGTATGACAGATTGGAATGGAGCTTTATGAGAAGCATGCTCTTTAGTTTTGGGTTCCATGAAGACACGGTTGAGCTGGTTATGAGTTGCATTTCCTCCACTTCAGCCTCTTTGTTGGTTAATGGGAGCCAGCTGGATTCGTTTAAACCATCTAGGGGGTTGAGACAAGGAGACTCTCTATCCCCCTACATCTTCATACTTTGTATGGAATTCTTAAGCTCCCTTATAAATAAGAAATGTGAAGAGGGTAAGTGGATTAAAGTGAAGGCTTCACGTGTTGGTCCCAGGTTTTCTCATTCATTTTTTGTTGATGATTTGCTTCTTTATGCCAAAGCTGACCGGGGTAATTATGAGGCAATAGTTGATGTGTTGGAGGAATTTTGTATGCTCACAGGCCAAAAGATTAGTGAGGTTAAGTCCAAGGTTTTTTTCTCCCCAAATACGCCTGAAGAAACAAAGGATGATTTAGTGCAGGTGTTGGGGATTAATAAAACTTCTAATCTTGGTAAATATCTCAGGTTCCCTATTTTGCATAAAAAGAGACGCCGAAATGACTTCCAATTTGTGGTGGAAAGATTTCAAGAGAAATTGGCAGGATGGAAGAACAAATGTCTATCTCCTGCAGGCCGGATTGTGCTTATTAAGGCAGCGGTGTCTGCCATTCTAGAATATACTATGCAATGCTTTAAAATACCAGTTAGAATCTGTGATACAGTTGATAACCTTGTTAGGGACTTTTTATGGGGGTCGACGGTGGAGAGGAAGAAGATGCATATGGTTGATTGGGATCATGTAACGATGCCTCAAGATTTTGGTGGATTAGGCTTTTTCCAAATGAAAGCTCGAAATTCTGCTCTATTGGCAAAGCTTTGCTGAAGGATTGCTTCTAGCCAAAACTACCATTGGGCATAAATGCTAATAAGTAAATACTTGACTTCTACTAGACTTAGTGAAGGAGGTAGAAAGCTCCCCGCTTCAAAAATCTGGGCTGCTTGTAAAGAAGGAGGAATTATTTTTAATAAAGGTTTGAAATGGGCTATTGCAAATAGAGAAGAGGTGGGATTTTAGGATGATTTTTGGCTCCCTTTAGGTCCCTTAAGGAAGCAGATTGAGGGTCCCCTTGTTGAGGGGGAAAATAATTTGTCAGTTAAGATGTTCCTATCTAAACCCAATGAGCTTTCCTTCAATTTACTAGAAACCATTCTGAAGGACATTAAAGGTATTCTGTTAGCTTCGTGTCCTGAATTAAAGGATAGGCTTATTGGGGCATATTCCAAAAATGGTTCTTTCTCCTTAAAGTCTGCTTATCTCCTTGCCAAAGGTTTAAATCCTTTGAACCTTGCTTCTCATCCTTGTAGGTAGGTTTGGGATGCTTACACTACTCCAAGGATCAAATTCTTTCTGTGGCTTGTTTCTCGAAATAGTATTCCTACTCGTGTAATGCTTGGTTCAAGGGGTTTCAACCTGTGTTTAACTTGTGAAGTGTGTGGTATCTCAGATGAATCTATTATCCATGCATTGCATGACTGTCCTGGGGCAAAAAGAGTGTGGACTGAGTTGGGCATCCAGTGTACTAATCAAGAGTTCTATGATCTCCCTCTACCGGCATGGCTAAAGAGCAACTACTGCTCGGTCCAGAATTTTTCTTGGCCTCATATTCCTTGGAAAATGCTATTCCCTCAAGCTCTTTGGCTCATATGGCTCTAACGGAATAAGGTAATTTTTTGTAATGGAAGGTTTGATGCGAATATCGTTGGTCATTGCATTAAAAAAGCAACAGAGTTCTTTGCTATTGTTCCTGAAAATCCAACAAAACCAAGCAGAGTGTTGACTCGAGTGTCCTGGACTAAACCCCAAGAGGGATGGGTGAAGTTAAACTCGGATGGATCGGTGTTAGGGAACTCGAAGAAGGCTGGTGGAGGAGCTGTGATCAGAAGTAGTAATGGGGACTGGATTGCGGGTTGCTAAAGGAAACTTGGGAACACATCTAGTATACTAGCTAAGTTGTGGGCGCTTAGAGATGGGCTCTTTTGGCAAAACAGCTTAGTTTAGATAATATTTGTGTGGATATGGATGCTGAATATCTTGTCTATTTGCTTTCTAATTCTTTCGTGGTTAACTTTAGCCTTAAACCTTTATTATCCGATTGCAGGAACCTTATGAAGACGTTCTTTAACTATAAAGTGGCGCATGCTTTTAGGGAGGCGAATAGGTGTGCTGATAGATTAGCTAGGTTGGGGGCTGATCTACATTCAAACCACCTTATTTTGTATAATCCACCGCCTGTGGTGGAAGACCTCTTGGTTAGTGATAAAGCTGGCCATTTTTGTAATAGACTTGTGGTACCTTAGTTGTATAATACTTGCTTAGTTTGCCAAAAAAAAAAAAAAATAGTTAATAGTTGTGCTTTTGTCTTTTTTGACCTTTTGTTAATACTAATTGAAATTTCATAACTTTCTCAATTTTTTTTCTCAAAATTTCATAATAATTTTCTTTTTATACTACAGTCCCCCCTAACTCGGGATCCTAGCTTCGTCCTTGTATATGATCAAGGTCATATTTGTAGTATTCATAGAATCACTCTTTTTAAACTTTTTAGTTTTTTGTTTCGGTGCGTTGTTAGAAGAAGTTTAGGTTAGTTTATCTTTTAACTTCTTACACCAACATTTAATATCACCTAGTGGAAAGGTTAGTGATGCTATCTAAAGATTCTAAACCTCTATGAAAATTTCTTATATTTACACCTATATGACAAAAAAGGGTTTCTGAACAAGTGGTAAAACCTGAGAAACTTCTTCAATCCTTCAATGGCCTCCTCCAATGACCCCATAGGTAAAACTTCTTTCTGCAAGTTAAGGAAATGTAAATTATAAAGTGAAGCATATACAGAATTAATCATTTGTAAATAAAAAAGCTTCATTTTTCTAACTTAAATTGGATAAAAATTAAACGAACTGACATTAAAAGAAAAAATTTTAAAAACCATCATGAAATTACCAGTATATACTTAATAGTTGATTATTTCTAAAGAAGAAAGTTGTTCTCTGAAATTCAAAATTATTTTTTTTATAAAACAAGAACCACAAGATATATATACTTGTGTCTTAAAAAAATAATAATAATAAAAGAAGAAAGCTTATAGTAGAGCTCCATGCATTAAACTTGGAAAATTCTATAAGAAGAAAACAAAATTATCTAAAATGGCAATCAAAGTTAAAAGTCCTAGGAAATGTAACCTATAATAATTAGGAACAAAATATGATATTGTTTGAAAAATATAAGTTAAAATTGGAAAATTTTATAAGAAGAAAAGAACAATGTTAAATATAATGAAAATGTAACCTAGCTAGAATAATTAGAACCAAAGTATGATGCAGTTTGAAAGCATAAATTCCATGCACTAGAAAGTCAAAAAATATATTATAACAAGAAATGAAGAAAATTCTCTAAATTAAATGGTAATCAAGGCTAAAACATTATAGAATTCTAATGGAAATGTAACCTAGAATATTTAGGACCAAAGTATATATATGATATTGTTAGAAAAAACATAAATGGTGAAGCACATGATAGTATTCAGAAAATGTAAGAATTAACAGACCGAATTCTAAGGATTTCTCTTTGAAATTTTGTAGAATTTGCTGCCTAATGTAAACCTATACTTGCACACATAACTTGCACTGAGTGAAGTTCTCTATTTATAAGTCAAGTCTCTATGCTTACGATGAACATGCTCATCTTATCTTCTTATCAGAAACGTGGTTCACAGGACAAACAACCGGACCACATTTGTTTGACTCGTCAACATAAAAGACTAGGGAAAAAATAATTTTCTTAATTTCACATAGTGAAACAAAAACGTCTCTATATGTAATGTTTTCCTTCTTCTAGACGAAAATGAAATTAATCAATGTTTCTGAGTTAATGACATATGAATAAAATTTTTTTAAGCCATGCAGTTGCTCCTTACAGTATACTTACAAAAATCTTATAACTTAATTGACATTTCTTCATAAAAAAATATTTTAAAATTTAAAAGAAAAAGAGTTCAAATTACGAAGATAAGAGTATATTATAACCATTAAAAAAAACATGTTACATCGATCACTTGCAATAAATTGGAGGATAAACATGAGTATGTTTGAGGCTGCCAGCCAGTACATTAGTAAAATCTCCAAATAGTTATAGTTAAATATGCTATTGTTTTTGTTTTTGTTTTTTTTAATAAAGTTAGAGGAGTAAGTACTGTTTTTTGGTTCAGAAACAAAAATGTCTACTTCGGTTAGGTATACGAGGAGTGAACATATGATTAAAAGATTATCTTTTCAATTTTTTCAAAGTCTTGGGAATCTAAAGTTTGAAATATTAAGGTAAAAAAAATAGTTTTTTTATTGGTTAGGTAGGAGCATCAATGCATCAAATGTGATTTCAACGACTTTTTGGGCAATGTTATAAATACTGTTTTGAACTCCGTTTGGGTTTGTCTATTAAAACGGAATATTTCGGTACCGGCCTATTTTAGCGTATCGTTTCAAAGTGTTTCGAAGTTACGTTATTTTAAAATAAAATATATATATATTTTATTAATAAAAAAATCTTTATAAATTATTAAATGTTTTAAAGAAGTTATAAGTACATATTTCAACTAATATGTAATCTTTAAGTCCAAATAATAATAATAATAATAATAATAATAAGTATCGATTCAATCATTTATAAAATATAATAAGAGGAACATTATAAAAAAAAAAAAAAAAAAAAACCTTGATGTTAGTATTAGTAGTTGGTGGTTGGAACAGTAAAAGAGAAAATTCACGTGGGGGCTAGAACAGTTTGAAAGTTGGAATAGTTAATCTTAGTGGTGGGTGGTTGGAACAGTAAAAGCTAGAACATCTATTTTTATTGTTAGTGACATGGGGCTCACAAAAACAAAATAAAGAGAAAATTCAAATTTTAAAATACAAGTAACAAAAGAGGAGCATGTGGCCGGCAAAAACTAAACAAATAAAAAAATTTAAAACAAAGGACAAAGCAATTAAGGAAGCTCAAAAATAGTCACGTCCATTACCTGTACAGCACAAATAAAAGAAGAAAGGCAGACTGGTAGCCCGCAGCAAGACCGAAACACACCAGAAGAAAAAATCAAAAAGAGAAGAAGAGAAGAAGAGAAGAAGAAGGGACCGAAACCCACTAAAAGAAGAAGAAAAAGAAGAAGAAGAAGAAAAAAAAAAAAAAAAAAACAAGAAGTAGAAGGGTCCGTAACCAAGGAGAAGAAGGTATGATTTTTTTTTTTTTTTAAGCCAAAACTGGTACCGGCTGAAATTTGTATTTTGGCCGAAATTGGTCAGAATTGGACGGAATGGCCGGAACACCCCGAAAGAGGCCGAAATTTGACCCGAGGTTGGAACAAGGGGTATTATGGTACCGGTTTGCATGCCAGTACGAAATATTCCTGCCGTTCCAACTGGAACGGAACGGAATCAATAACAATGCTTCTGGGTAACGTCCCAGTCAAGAGGTAAGGGTCTAAGTTTTTATGGACACAGCCATAAGCCATGTTTCATTTATATATTTTATACAAGGAATCTAGGGACAATTACAAATATCACCCCAAAGAATTATATTAATGCGTTAGGATTTAAATTTATAGTGTTGACAAACCATAATAAAAAGTAAGTCTCATTAAATTAAAATGATGTACTTTCAAGTCTAAGACAAAAAAACTCAAATTCTGGATAAAAAACGTGAGATGCAATTTGGTTATCTCAATTGATATTTGATCGGTTGAGAGTCACACATCAGCAAAAATCAGCAAACGTAAAAAATTCATAACTTGATCGTTTCAAACCCAAATCACAATCCGTTTTTTGCATTATTTAAAGGACATTATAAGCTAACCCTATGAGGGTTTTTTAGAGAGAGAATAGTGCATCTTGTGCCTCTAATTGTAGATCTAGAGTTTTTGTACGCAAAGCTCTCTCAGATCTTCTACTGGTGTTATTCAAATAGAAGAGTCTATGGATTCGAAATTGTGTAGTCACTTGTGTAAGTACTACAAGACGTAGCTTTAGCCAAGGTTTTTAGACCCAGACCGAACCGGGAGGTCGGACCGTGAAAACCGAGAACCGGATGGAAATCCGGTTTTTTAAGCATAGAGAAGTGGGCATATATGGCAATTCCGTGAACCCCTAAAACTGTGGTTGAACCCCTAAAAGTTGTCCAACCCCTTAGCAATTTAAAAAAAAAAAAAAAAACTTAACACAATTTTATTCTACTTAATTAAATTATCCATCTCTTACGAGGAATAAAACAAAACTATAATTAAAATCCTTCAAAGATATTCTACTTTACTTCAAAAATTAATCATAAATTTTAATGTTTTTATGGTTATTATTTTATTTTATTAACTTTCTTATTTAATTATTAAATATATGCTTGAAAATCAATAAATTTCCCTCACATATATAGATATATTAGTCAATTTTGCTAGTTTTATTAATTTAATATCTATATTTAGGCTTTAATTAATTATTAAATTAATTATGACGTCATTACGGTTCGATCTCAGTTTGACCTCGGTTCGATTTTAAAAACCTTGAACCTCTCCCTTTTACGGTTCAATAAACGGTCCGGGTCTGAAAACCTTGGCTTTAGATTGAGTAAGTACTATAAGAGGTAACTTTAGATTTAGGGGAAAATCTATTGTAAACACTTTCATTCTATCATAGTGAATTTGTTGCCTTGAGAATAGTTTAGGTTAAATCCTCCTCAGGTTTTTTACCTTAAAACTGGTTGGTTTCATTGATTTTCCTAAGTCATCATATTGTCTGTGTTATTTATTTTCCGCTTTATGTGATATGATTGTTTGTGTTTAACCTAGATCTGAATAATAAATCTAAGCAACAACTTGGTTATATAATTAATTAAGTTAAAAATTATGTTTGTGTTTAACCTAGATCTGAATAATAAACCTAAGCAACAACTTGATTATATAATTAATTAGGTTAAATAATATGAGTACACAGGGGTCTAAATGAACTAACATAATTATTAAATTAATTATGACGTCATCATGGTTCGACCTCAGTTCAACCTTAAAAACCTTGAACTTCTCCCTTTTACAGTTCAATAAACGGTCCGGGTCTAAAAACCTTGGCTTTAGATTGAGTAAGTACTATAAGAGGTAAGTTTAGATTTAGGGAAAATCTATTGTAAACACTTTCATTCTATCATAGTGAATTTGTTGCCTTGAGAATAGTTTAGGTTAAATCCTCATCAAGTTTTTTACCTTGAAACTGGATGGTTTCATTGATTTTTCTGGGTCATCATATCGCCTGTGTTATTTATTTTCCGCTTTACGTGATTTGATTGTTTGTGTTTAACCTAGATTTGAATAATAAACCTAAGCAACAACTTGGTTATATAATTAATTAGGTTTAATAATATGAGTATACAGGGGTCTAAATGAACTAACATAATGTCTTAGTACGATTATAAAAAGTAATTATCATGAAATGCATACCATAAGTTCAAATCTTATTGTATTTATTAAAAAAAAAATGAAAATACCATTTTGATCCTTATAGTTTGGTGTTGCAATTAATTTCTTGCATGAAGCTTTATGAGCCTTGCTTCATTCTTAAAGTTTAATAAGGAATCTAGGAACAAATCTCACATATACCACAAAGATATATATTGATGTCCTAACATGATGGTAAAAAGTAATTATCATGAAATACATACCATAAGTTCAAATCATATGGTATTTATTATTTAAAAACAAAACAAAAATGTCATTTTGTTTCCTACATTTTGGGGTCAAAGTCAATTTTCTACATAAATCTTCATGAGCTTTGTTTCATTCTTCTATTTTAATAAGGAATGTAGGAACAAATCTCACATATACCGTAAAGAAATGTATTGATGTCTTAGCATGATTGTAAAAAGAAATTATCGTGAAATATATGCATACCATAACTTAAGTTCAAATCATATAGTATTTATTATATATATATATATATATATATATATATAAGAATTGTAATGAACATCAACCTAGACGAGAGAGTTTACTCAAAAAAAAAAAAAAAGTTAGACGAGAGTTAAGTTCCTTCCTAGTATGATTTGTTTGATTATCGGGGCATTAAATGAATCGCTCATTTTTTTATGGATTATGTCTTTATCAAATTACATTAATAATTATAAATATGTGGAAAAATAAGTGAAATTAGGTTATAATTCATGTTTACACACGAAAACATTCAACAATAGTAACAGTAAGTTGGTCTTATTTCGATGAGTGAGGTGGTCACTACAAGTCTACAGCTTTACACTAAGTTTTATGAATGAGTCACTTAGCACCAAAATTAAAATAATTAAAATGGACACTTAGTGCAAAATTATATTGCAATTAAAAGTTTATTTGGATTTAATTACTTTTTTTTTTGGCTTGGTATACAGTGAGGAAGAGGGAGTAGGATTTGAACCACATACATGAGAATATGATGCACCATAAACAATATCATTACCACTAATCTATCACTTGAACCACTAATGCAATTACTTTTGGAGTTATTCTAGAATCACAACATTTACCATAACCATCCCATGTGGAAAACTATGACTGATTGAATGTTACTTTGACGTATACTCACCACTTATTTTTTACCACTCACAATTAGCCACATAAGACAGTCGTGGGAAAGGGTTTGGTTTTAGAATTATTGTTACATTTGGTCATTCCAACTTTGAGACTCGAAATTCAAACTATCTTGACAAATAATCATGATTCTAATGAAGATCTAATTAATTTGATTTAATCAATCCGTTTTTTTTTTTATTGTTTTTATTAAAATTGCTTGTTTGATACAAGAAATACCAAACCAAAAAACCAATCAGTTAAGATAGTTCAACCTCTTAATTGATTTCATCCTATAAATGGTTTTTTCTCATCTCATCCCTCCCAAATACTAAAGTTCTCAATTCAACTTGCTTCCAGATGAACAAATAAATTATAGAAAACATTAAAGCTTTTGTCTTAAATTCGGTGGGTTTCAGGGTCTAACCCATAAGTTGTTGTTTGCAGTGACCGAATGAACTCCTTCAAGGGCTGGCCCAAACATTTGGGTAATCAACTTAACCTTAAAAGAGTGTCTTTTTTCTTTTGGTGAAAACCTTAAAAGAGTGTCATAAGTTTATAATGGCCACAGATTGGACTTCCTAAATATGTGTGTTCAGTCCACAATGCAAAAAACATTGTACCATGCCAAGCTTGTAGCTACACTATGGAATAGACTATGAAGCGTTAAAAAAAAAAAAAAAAAAAAGTCTTATTTACAGTATTTAGATGTTGTTTCTTAGGTTCCTTTCATAAGATTCTGCCATATAGATTTTTTTTGCATAGAATAGAAGTGTATGTTTTAGTTAAGTAGCCACATAATTGAATCTCAAAATGGGAACTTAAGAAACAGAATATAAAGTACTATACCTAAGTTTTGTCCCAAAAAAAAAAAAAAAAAAGGACTATGGAGCCTCAATTTTCTTTTTCTTTTTTTAGATAAATTGAAAGACTTTTTTTTTTTTTAAATGAGCCTCAATTTTCTTTTTGTCCAACTGATATTTCCTTCCATATTCACATATAGCGAGCATGACCGCATGAAGCAACCCTTAGTATATCAGCTTTTTTTTTTTTTTTTAAGTTATGAAATATCAACCCATATTTCTCCAACTTTTAACGTCCCTAAAAGTGATGCTACAACTATTACAAATTTCATTATATTAAATGTAAAAAAATGATGTGTCAAATTTTACCTATAAAACAAAAATTATAAAAAAAAAAAAATTAATTGTTGTGCTGTTGATTTAACTCCACTCACATATATTGTCATGGCAATTTGAAAGTCTTTTAAAAAAAAAAAAAAATACATATACACACACATGAATAGTAAAGCACAAAAAGTTGTCTTAAAATGAATCCAAAGAGGCTATAAAGAAATCTAGAACCCTCTCTCTAAATAGAATGAATGATATTATTGATTAAAGAAGAGAGTACAATGCAATGAATCTAGACACTATGCTACCTATATATATATATATATATATATATATATATATTTATATATATACAATCTGTGGAGGCAAGAAGAATAACTAACTCCATGAAAGAGGGAAAATTAGTTACAGAGCAGTTGCGTGTAACAATAATAACTGCTGCTTACGTCATGCTTCTACCCACATGGCAAGGCCCCTTCGCACATGTGAATAAATTGCTCATGATAAGAGACCGATTCTATTACTTCTAATAGCTCTGAACTGATCCAATCTTTTAAGTTTCAATACCTTGAGTGCTGCCCTGTTCTCCATCTCTGTTTTTATATCTACTAATAGTTTGAGTACTTTCCTCCTTACTTTTAACAGAGGCAAAGAGCTCAACTAACATCTCATCGCCTTTTTAATGAAAATGTCCAAGATTTAAATATCTATTTTTTACATATAACTATGAAATAAAAAATAAAAGAAAAGAAAAGAAAAATGGAACCGAATGTAGTTTTCACCCTAGGCTATATTAGAATTTTTTTTTTTTCATATAGGAATTTTAAAACAATTGAAAACTAATAAAAAACTGGCTACATCAACAATTTGTAAAAATATTGTAAAATAATTTGTAACTGTAGCATTACTCAAATAGTAATGCTACATGTACAAAATATTTTACAACATTTTTATAAATTATTGATGTAGCAAATTCTTACTAGTTCACATCTGGGTCTACCACTAACGTTACTTTTTTACTTACCAATACTCATCATATTAATAGTTTGTAAAATAGTTTATAACTTTAGCATTTTTTGTAATCATAATTCGAATGAAGACCTATTTAATTTGATTTAATCAATCATTTTGTTTTTCTTTTTGGTCTTAAATTCTATGAAACGTTAATTAATTGTGGCTACCAATAAGTGAAGCACTCATCAAAGAGTTTGCATTAGATACATTTGTAGGGAATTTTTACAAATTCCTAAACCTGTGAGAAACAAAAATAGAGAAAACACACGCCAAAGAAAAAATAATAACACACACAAGACAGTATTTACGTGGTTCGGCAATTTGCCTACGTCCACGAAGTTGCAGGAAATTCACTATTATCAAGGAAAAATACAAAGTGCGGCTACAGTGTTTCAATCTCTCAAGAATGACAACAACAACAACAACAAACCTTAATGACAAAACTGCATCTTTTACGTCTTGCGCACAGGATCACAATGGGCTACAAAACGGGCCAAAATTTTTTCCCAGGGGCGTTGCCCCCGGACCCCCAGGAGGCTTGTCCATGAGCGCTCCAACTTGGGCCGACTAAGTCTCAGAAAATCTCCCATTAAAAAACCACACAACATTATTCAGGTCGAGTTGGGTCATCAACCGGATCAACACACAAACTAGGCTTCACAAAGCCCACACAACATTGGCATCAAATTGATTTTATTACACAAACAAACTAAAATCTTAAGCATACGTAGGAAAAGAACATAATTATTATTGCCCAAGTTGGCACTTGGAATTTTTAAAGGGTAACAAAGATCAACATGCGAAAGCGAGCACACAAAGAGCTGCTCTGCTTTTATTTGGTGCATGTTGATATTATTGTCCATAAAGGGAAATACAGTAGTGCATATATGAAGTAGAGCAAGGAAAATAGAATCAAATTTTCTTGATACAATTGAGACTGATCATGTGGAGAAGAGATGGTGAAAGTGGGGCTCAAACTCCAAGAGCTCAAATTTTCCATGAACAAAATCATAGTAGCCACCCATCAACCTCAGTTTCTTGTTTGCCAACCCCATTTGAACATATGGATAAGTTTCTAAATTACACAGTGATAACTTCACTGATTCCTGCATAAACAACATATACACAAATATAATTATCTTCAAACATGTTTAGGTAGTAAACCTACTGTATAATTAAAGTCAATATTTATTTCTTCTGTTCTTTTTCTCTCTTTTGAATCATGATTAGAGTTGAAACAACATGGTAAAATAGAGCTAACCTTTTCACAATGTTTACATTGATCCTCCAATGGCAAGTCACCAAACTCTGCTTGGACCTTGACCTTTGCAGGTAATCCAATTTTGACCCACTCATCTATGAAGTCACTGCACATCAATTGGACAGATGAAATATGTTAATTGTAATTCTAGCTTAACTTCATTGCCCTATTTATTTCAGACCCAATTGGTTGTTTGATTAAATAGAGTGTATGTCAAAGAAAGTACTTGAATTTTGCTAGATATAAAACTGTATGTAGAAAGCCTTACAAAGGAGCAGAATTGTCCTCAGGATGAGTCATAAGCCTCTTTATCCCACCACATCGACTGTGTCCAATGACCAGGATATTTTGTACCTATAAAATTTTATTTCTTGTAACACTCAGATATCCTAGTTACAAAATTGAAAAAGAAACATGGAAAATTTGAAGAAACAAAACAAGAAATTTTGGAGAAATAAATGAATTCACCTCAAGAACTGAGACAGCATATTCAATGGCTGCACCAACTCCAGAGTATTTGAGCTATACAATATCAATTATATTAGCATTTTAATTTAAAGTTGATAAAATATTTTATGTTAAATTAAATAAGAATTCGGATGTTGAATTTAACAAAATTGATTATTAAGGATCAAATGGGAAACCTTGTCAAATGCAGGAACCATGTTAGCAATGTTGCGGACCATGAAGGCTTCCCCAGGTTGAAAGTCCAGGATATGAGAGGGACACACCCTAGAGTCTGAGCATGCGAATACCAAAAACTACACCATAAATTAAGAATATTAATATCATTCATAAATCAGAGAAATAAATTAATTTTGTTTTATTGTTTCTATTTTCATAATCACAAGAATTGCATATTATTAACTCTTTGATATATTCTAACCAAGGTTGGAAAGAAGTAATAATAAGTAGTGATGTCCAGATGGTACCTTGGGCCATTGGCCTTCGGCAAGTTTCTTGTATAATTCTGGATACTTGCTGCAAAAGCAAACCAAAAAAATTATTAAATTAACAGAGAAATGGTAAGTTTACAAGAGCCTTATAAATTTCGGGTAATTATAGGATATTCCTAAAGTACAATTCATACATACTCTCTTCTCTCACATAATAATGAGCCATACTAATTAAATTCATGGTATAGCCTATAAGTCATGTGAGATGAGAGAGTAAGTTTTTTCATACTTTCAAAAAATACAATAAACATCCTTAAATTTCAGCCTTTTGGATACCATATGCTTGTATTTTGAAAGTACTTTTCTAGTAGCATAAACAAGTGGTATCATACTCAAATTTGTTGATCTTGAAGTGTTGAAAACCTTCTAAAATCCTTTTAACTGGGTCACATTCATTGAGATCTGTCTCTTTCAATCCTGTTATCAACTTCTCAATTTGTGCAACCGCCACATCATCCTTGTCACTGCAGCCAAGTAATAGAGTTTGGTCAACAATCTCATGGATTGTTTAGTTAGTATGGTTAAAAAGCATAACATTAATTTTAGCTTCTCTAATCGATAGCAATCTTTTCATTTCAACAACTAATACATAAGGAATTGTAAACATGCCAAAATTCGGAGTCAACAAATAATAATGTCCTGTGAATATTCTCTGTCTGCATGAAGGAACTTGGTATGCATAGTTTTCCTTTGTAGTTTGTAAATGTTGTGTTTGTTGAGTCAATGACAAAGGTTGTTTTCTATTGTTATCCCTTGACCCGAAACAAAATTATCACACAATAAAGGGGGATGATATTTCAACACTACAAAAAAATAATTTTCACATTATCAAGCGAGAGAAGGGGGTTAAAAGGCAAAAAGTGACACTTTTCAAAGTTAGAATATCATTTCTCCATCTCAAATAATAAATATCGAAAGCCTTGATGCTAAAATATAATTTCTCCATCTCAAATAATAAATATCTAAAGCCTTAATGATTTTCTAAAAGGAAAATATTAGATATATTACAAAAAGACTTAAAAAAATAGTATAATAATGAATTTAATCGGTGTCACATAAATTATATAATAAATAAAATTTTAATTACTTTTTTGCTTTATATTTAGAAGTCAACACATCAATAATTGGTAAGATATGTGATTGTGGTCATATTTGTAATATTCATAAAATCACTCTTTTTAATTTTTTTTGGCTTTTAAGAAGTTTTTATATATTTTAACCTCTTACACCGACATTTTATATCATCACCTAGTGGAAAGGTTAGTAATTAATGCTATCTAAAGATTCTAAACCTCTATGAAAATTTCTTATATTTACACCTATATGACAAACAAAGGGTTTCTGAACAAGTGGTAAAACCTGAGAAACTTCTTCAATCCTTCAATGGCCTCCTCCAATGACCCCATAGGTAAATCTTCTTTCTGCAAGTTAAGGAAATGTAAATTATAAAGTGAAGCATATACAGAATTAATCATATTGTAAATAATAAAAGCTTCATTTTTCTGACTTAAATTGGCTTTAAAAATTAAACGAACTGAAATTAAAAAATTTTAAAAAAAAAAACTCCATCATGAAATTGCCAGTATATACTTAATAGCTGATTGTTTCTAAAGAAGAAAGTTGTTCTCTGAAATTCAAAATTATTATATATATATATATATATATATATATAAAGAACCACAAGATATATATACTTTTGTCTTAAAAAATAATAATAATAAAAGGCAAAAGTTTATAGGAAAGCTCCATGCATTAGAAACTTGAAAAATTCTATAAGAAGAAAAGAAAATAATCTAAAATGGCAATCAAAGTGAAAGTCCCATGAAATGTAACCTATAATAATTAGGAACAAAATACGATCTTGTTTCAAAAACTAAAGTTAAACTTGGAAAATTTCATAAGAAGAAAAGAACACTGTTAAATATATATAGTGAACTTAAATGTAACCTAGCTGGAATAATTAATTACGAACAAAGTTTGATGTAGTTTGAAAGCATAAAAACTCAACAAAAAAAAATGAAGAAAATTCTCTAAATTAATTGGTAATCAAGGTTAAAACATTATAAAATTCTAATGGAAATGTAACCTAGAATAATTAGGACCAAAGTATATATATGATATTCTTAGCTAGAAAAGACATAAATGGTGAAGCACATAGGGTGAGTTTGGTTGGGCTTTTTGAAAAAGTTCATAATGAAAAAGTTGAGTTTTCAAAAAGTCCATAATGAAAAAGTGTTTTTTCAAAAAGCTGAGTGTTTGGTAAAAGCTGTTAAAAAGTGCTTTTTGAAAAATCTGAGTGTTTGGCTAGCACTTATAAAAGTTGCAGTTTGAGGAATAAATTACCAAAAAGGACAATGTATACATAAGGGAGTTTATTTCATACTTAAATCAATATTGTGAAATTATTTTTTTCTCACCAATATTAGCTAATAATAACCTAACACTTAAAATTTATTGTGAAAATATTGTGATAATTTATTTTGATTTTAATTTGAACTTACTATTACAATTATTTTTTTCTCTTTCTAAACAAATTATTTTTTTCTCACTAATATTAACTAATAATAATCTACCACTTAAAATTTATTGTGAAAATATTGTAACAGTATTTCTCAATTTTAATTTCTTATTCCTTATTTGATGTTTCTCTTCTTTTATTTTATTTTTTTATTCATCTTTTATTTTTTTTTTATTATTATTTTTTTCATCTTTTTTTTTCCTCCACACACACCGACACTTTATTTTTTTTCTTTATCTCTTCCTTTATTCTTTTCCCTGCCGTGCCCTTCCTTTTCTTCTTCTTATCCTTGTTGCCTCCAGACCCTTCCTTCTTTCTTTATTTCCTTTCTCTTTTCCCTGCCGCCTCAAGGTCTCTGCATCTTTATTTTTTGACAGTTTGAAAGCTAACGATGATGATGAAGAAGATGAAGATGATGAAGAAGCCTCTGCATCTCCTTTTTCATTTTTTTTCTTTATTTCCTTATTTCGTCTTTCCTTTTTTATTCTTTTTTTTTTCACACTCCAGAGAAGATTTGATGATGATGATGATGAAGAAGATGAAGATGATTGAAACAAAAGGATTTTGGGTGGATTTTGGGATTTTGGGTTTTTTTTTTTTTTTTTTTTTTCTGTGGATTTTGGGATTTTTTTTTTTTCCTATGGATTTTGGGTTTGATTTTGTTTTGGGTTGATTTTGAGTTGATTTTGGGATGGGTTTGAGAGAACAGACGAGAGAGAGGCGTGAGGAAGAGGCAGAGCAGAGAGATGAGATGAAGGGCAATTTCGTAATTGCGGAAATTCTCCAACGGATCTATCAAAACGCCCACCAGCGTTTGTATTATGGACCGAAAGAGGAGCATATTCATTCTGCGCGTTTTGGCCGTGGAACAAACGCTAACTTTTTATCAAAAGTTGGCTTTTTAGTTTAACCAAACGCACATTTCAGCTCAAATTTTTCAAAAAGCCAACGTTTGGGTCCAAAAAGTGGAACCAAACGGGCACATAATAGTATTCAGAAAATATAAGAATTAACAGACCGAATTCTAAAGATTTCGCTTTGAAATTTTGTAGAATTTGCTGCCTAATGTAAACCTAGTACACTTGCACACATATCTTGCACTGCATGAGTGAAGGTCTCTATTTATAAGCCAAGTCTCTATGCTTACAATGAACATGCTCAGCTTATCTTCATCAGAAACGTTTTTCACAGGAGAAACAACTGGACCACATTTGCTTTTTCTCGTCAACATAAAAGACAAAGAAAAATAATTTTTCTTAATTTCACATTGTAAAACAAACACGTCTCTATAATTGTACCCTTGTTTTTATTCCATATCCTAGCTATGTAACCATGTTCCCATCTACCACGTACAACTGCAGTCTGCAGCGTTTAAAACATTCCATTTGCATTGTCCAGTTGTCTCCTATCTTCTTTTTTGCATGAATAATATGTAATGTTTTCCTTCTTCTTGATGAAAATGAAATTAATCAATGTTTCCGAGTTAATGACATATGAATAACATTTTTTAAGTCATACAGTTGCTTCTTTCATTACACTCACAAAAATCTTATAACTTAATTGACACTTCTTCATGAAAAAAATACTTCAAAATTTAAGAGAAAAAGAGTTCAAATTACGAGATTAACAGCATATTATAACCATTAAAAAAAAAAACATGTTACATCGACCATTTGCAATAAATTGGAGGATAAAGATGAGTATGTTTGGGGTTGTTAGCTAGTAGTACATTAGACAAATTTCCAAATAGTTATAATTAAATTTGCTATTGTTTTTGTTTTTTTTTTTTTAATAAAGTTAGAGGAGTAAGTATTGTTTTTTGGTTCAAAAACAAAATGTCTACTTCAGTTAGGTATGAGGGGTGAACATATGATTAGCATGCAAAAGATTATCTTCTCAATTTTTTCTAAGTCTTGGGAATCTTAAGTCTAATATATTAAGGTAAAAAAATAGTTTGGGTAAATTTCACTAACTACCCCTGAGGTTTGGGCAAATACCAAGGAGGTCCATAACTTTTCAAAACTGACCACTTTAGTCCCTAAAGACAACTTTGTCCCTAACCACAATTAGCCCGCCGTTAGCTTCTCTCTTTTCTTAGTAACTCTCTTCCTTCGTCTTGAATGTCCCTAGTGGCAGTCCATCAAATAGGAAAGTCATTGAATTTTGGTGGAAACAAAGTTCTTTATAAGCATGCGGAATCCCATGAGCAGCTGATCATCTAGGAGTCCAAGTCACCCTTATGTATTGTATTGTTTAGGTAATATCACTGGTGCATCAAAATACATGTAGACTTTGAAATTGTTATGGAACCACAGCTAGTATAGCTAAGACTAGTGGGTGGCTAGCATTGTAGGACTAGGACTTTGAAATCGTCATTCTTCTCTCTTCAGTTCACTTTGTCCTTCTCTCTCTCTCTCTCTCACCTTAGATCTCTTATCTCTTTAGTTCATTCATCCCTCTATCTCTCTAACCTTAAATCTACCACAACGACTGCCTCAGCAACTCCACCACCACATCTCTACCCACAAACACCTCCACTATAAATTTACCAATATTAGAACCCATCACCACCATCGGCCACAAAACCTAGCCAAATCCACTACAGCAAAACTCAAATCCTTCAACAAAACCTAAATCCAAAAAACTTATACAAAACACACCACTCCATAATAACCCACAACCACCACTACAAATCCAACCCATATCGAAACCCACCACTGGCCACGAACCCAAAAACCCACAACAAACCCACCACACATCAAAACCCACTACCATTGGAAAAATCCACAACAAACCAAAACTCAGCACTGGCAACCCATAACCACTAAACCCACAAATCACTGTTGTGAAAAGAAGAAAGAGACAATGAAAGGGTGAGCAGAGAGAGGAGAGAGAGAGAGAGAGAGGAAGAAGAGAGGTTTGACTTTTGAGGGAGAAAGAAAGGAACTAAAGAGTTCAGAGAGAGAGATAGGTTTAAGAAAGAAAAATGAGTAACGGAGGCTAACGGAGTTAGGATTAAATTGTCTTTAAGGACTAAAATGATCAATTTTGAAATGTTATGGATCTCATTGGTATTTGCCCAAACCTCAGGGGTAGTTAGTGAAATTTACTCAAATAGTTTTTTATTCGGTAGGTAGGAGTATCAATGCATGTGATTTTAACAACTTCTGGGTAACCACCCAGTCAAGAGGCAGGGGGTCTAAGTTTTTTTGGACACAGCCATAAGCCATGTTTCATTTATATATTTTATACAAGGAATCTAGGGACAAATCTCACCAAAAAGAAATATATTAATGTTGATGTTGGGCCCCATGTGGCTTGAATTACCAAGCCCAATTCAGTCTTCTAAACCAAATACAAGCAGTAATAGGAAACCTCACCAGCCGACCTATGACATATATATATAGTGCCGGCTCAATGGTGTAAGCCATTGATGCGGTCGCCTAAGGCCCTAAGTGAAAAAAAAAAAAGGCCCCTAAATTTTAAGCAATAGTATTAATTAAGCCGAAATATTAATAAATAAATAAAGTAATATTTTCTTATCAAATGAAAAACAAATAAAAAATATAAAGAAATGTTGTGTCCATAACATTTTTCACAACATTTTTACAAAAAATCCTAAATAGCAGATTGCTAAGGGCTGTTATTGACAGCAAAAAAATAATTTTAGTGGTAGGTCCAAATATAAAACAAGAAATAACTTAACACCTAAGATTTGTTATAAAAAATATTGTGAATGTAGCACTTTTAAAAGAAAAAAGAAAAGAAAGAAAGCAATCCATAAAAAAATTCACAACATTTTTCACAATAGTCGAGTTAGCAAACTTTTACTAGTTTTCAATTATATTCACCATTAACATCATTCTTTTACTCTCTACTATCAATCTGCCACATCAGCAAATGTAAAAAATTTTGTTAATTTTTTTTTGTGTTTATTAACTTAAAAAAAAAAAATCAAAGTGGTTCATGTTAATTAATAGTTATATGGACACAAGTTAAACTGGACCTCAGTTGCATCAAGGGAACCAGTCCAAAGGGCCTAAAACAATCAATTTATAGAGAATGAGCTTCGAATATAGGTCTGTAGATGTGGAGTAACATGAACTTGAAGCCAGATTATGAGTACATGCATAACACCTCTACGTAACTTGAAAGTTTTTATCGTAGATAAATGCTGAGGACAATCACTAGGTATTTCTTACAATTCTCTATTGCTTCTCTCTTTCTTCCTCCTCCTCTCTTTCTTTACCGTTTGCCTTTTATATTGCCTTCTTCTCTCCCTTCTTTCTTCCACTTGTGAATCAGATGCTCCATTTAGATACTTGTCCCATCACCCCTTTTTCCTCAAGTCTTTTGCGGTAACTGTAAGGCTGAATTCTAACACTCAGGCGTCGTTTCCTCATTAATGCAGCCAGAGAAGTGGTTGCAGAGCCTTCAATGCAGTGGTAGCAGCTTTATCCCAAATATTTTACGTCCCCTCTCCTTATCTTTTACCTTCACTTCTTTTGCTTTCATGTCTAAGGTCTTCAGTAATAATGCCCTCAAACTGTCAGATCACCTTTCTCGTCCTCAGCATGGCCGAGGACATTCCCATCCTCGGACATCATGCCTTAGAATATTTTAACTGGGTATGGCTTCTTCATCCTTTTACGTTACCTCATGGGTGAACCTTCTCATGTCCTCGAACCACCTATACTGTTGGGTTGGGTTTTCAACCTTACAAGCACTTTTAGGCTAGCCCGACACATATCTTGGGCCTATTGGCCCTACAATAGTAATTTTACATATGAAACCAGATAATCAATTTTTGTCTTAGACCCCTAAATGCATTAAGTCGCCCCTGTATATATATTAGGTTTGTGTTGAATGGTAATAGAGATAATTCCTAAAAACCTAGCAGCAGCCGCATAAAAAGAAAAATAGTGTTTTCTTGTCTTGTGGGTGAGAAAGAGTTACAGTGTATTGGGATTTGGGTTTCTTGAGAGTGTTTTTATGCATTATTGTATCTCCCTATTTTTATAGTGAAATTTCTCCATCATCGTCGTGGAGGTAGGCAGTTTGCCAAACCACATAAATTCTTGTGTTCTTTGTGTGTACTTGTTATTTAATTTCCACTTATTTACTGTTATTGATTTGAGTCCTAAGGTGCTATCTTCACAAAAAGTGGTATCAGAGCCAGGTTAGGATTCAATCCTCTGAATATGCTAAAGATGTCAACCACAAAGTATGATGTAAATAAGTTTTGTAATAAGGGAAATTTTTCACTTTGGCAAAGGCGGATGAAGGATCTCCTAATTCAACAAGGAGTTCACAAGGTCTTGCTTGGGAAGGAGAAGAAACCGGAAACGATGAAGGATGTAGAATGGGTAGAGATGGATGAGAAAGTAGCAAGCGCTATTCGTCTCAACCTAGGTGATGAGGTCATTCACAACATCCTAGAAGCAAAGACTTCAAAGGAGGTTTGGGAAAAACTAAAAGGTCTTTATATGAGAAAGAATTTAGCAAACAAGTTATACGTGAAGTAGCAAACAAGTTGTACGTGAAGAAACAATTATATAGTTTGCATATGAAGGAGGGTTCTAATCTGTTGGAGCATCTCAACATATTTAATATGTTGAGCACCCAACTGTCAAGTTTTAGGGTGAATTATGAGGACGAAGAAAAAACGTTACTCTTATTAGCATCGCTTCCTACTTCTTTTAATCATCTAGTGACTACGTTAATGTACGGGAAAGAAACTATAGTACTCGAGGAGGTGACTAGTGCTCTCTTGTCACGCATGAAGATGAAGCAAGATGGTGATGGTTCTAAGGCTGATGTACTTATTGTAAAGTCTGAGTCAAGTAATAAGGGTAGAAGCAGATTAAGAGGACAGAAATCCAACAGGAACAGATCACAGTCTAAATCACGTGCAAAGAAAAATGTAGAGTGCTTTTATTGTCACAAGAAAGGGCACTACAAGAATTAGTGTAAAGAGTTGGATGAGCATTTAGAGGAGAAGAAGAATAGTAAGAAGCCCCTAGAATCAACTAGTGTTGCTGAAGAAACATCAGATGACAGTGAAGTTGGTGCAAATTTACTTTCAATTTCATCAAGTAATAATGTTCTATTGGAATCTTAGGTTTTAGATTCAACATGCTCATATCATATGACTCCAAAAAAAGATTGGTTTGACACGTATAAGCCTTACAATGGTGGTATGGTCCAAATGGGTAATGATGCTACATGCCCGATTATTGGAATCAGTACCGTGAAGATCAAGATGTTTGATGGAGTTGTGAGAGTTCTTAATAATGTCAGACATGTTCCAGATCTTAGAAAGAATTTAATTTCTTTACGAGTATTGGATGATTTGGGCTATTCATACTCATCAAAGGGTGGAATCATAAAGATTATCAAAGGTGCTTTGATGGTGACATGGGAAAAAAAGTAAGCACGCTTTACAGATTGATTAGGAATACAGTTGTAATAAGAGCTAAAGTCACCACTCCGGTGGAATTCAACACTGACGACACAAAATTATGGCATATGCGACTTGGCCATATTGGTGAACGTGATATGTTAGAGCTGCACAAAAGAAATTTATTGAAGGGGGTGAAAACATGCAAGCTAGACTTCTGCAAGTATTGTGTGTATAGGAAGTAGCATAGAGTCAGTTTCAAGACAGGCTTTCATACAAGTAAGGGTGTTCTTAACTACATTCATCCGGATGTTTGGGGTCTAGTATTAGTTTCTTCTCATAACGGTGCTCAATATTTTGTCAGTTTTTTACTCTAGAAAGGCATGGATTTATTTTATGAAGCATAAGTTTGATGTGTTTGGCATATTTAAAAAGTGGAAAGCCCAGGTTGAGAATCAAACTGGCAGGAAAATAAAATACTTTAGAATAAATAATGGACTAGAGTATAGAGATAAAGAATTCATAAGATTTTGTGAATTAGAAGGCATTACTCGTCACTTCACAGTTAAAGGAACTCCACAGCTAAATAAGGTTGTAGAGAGAATGAACAAAATCTTAGCAGAAAGAGCCAGATGCATGAGATTGAATGCAAGGTTGCCTAAGGTGTTTTGGGCAGAGATGGTTAACACAACAAGCTTCATTATTAATAAATCTCCATCATCAGCCATTGATTTCAAGATTCCAGAAGAGGCTTGGTCAGGTTGATTAGTTGATTATTCAAGTCTAAAAATCTTTGGTTGTCCAGCTTATGTGCATGTGCAAAGTGGAAAGCGTTCTAAATTGGATTCGAAGTCAAGAAAATGCATATTTCTTGGTTTTGAAAAAAGTGTTATAGGCTACAGGCTTTGGGATCCAATCTCAAAGAAAGCGGTGACTAGCAAAGTTGTCATATTTGATGAAGCCTTTATGTTGAAACAAAATGAAGCAGAGACACACAGCACTGTTGCTAAAGGTAGAGAGAAGCGGGTTCACAGCAGCAACAAGAAAAGCCTTATTCAATTGCTAAAGGTAGAGAGAAGCGGGTTCACAAAGCACTGTTGGGTAAAATCTGGTTTTGTATCTCATACAAAACACACAGCGGAAGCAACAAACAAGGATCTATTTCATTCATGATTGACAACATGCGCTCTTTAAATTTTAGAATTTAAGAACAAGATAGCGTACCTTTGTGTGGAGAATTTCAAAACAAAGATTAGAAGCACTTGGGAAAACTTTTAATCTTCACTCCAATTCCACTTTACGCCCAAAATGTGTGGTCTCTCAATCAGTTTCCAAAGGGAGAACGAAAGTGTGTCTCACACTCTCTCTTTTTCTCTACGAAAAATCACTTTTAAAAAATTCTGTATGTTTCTCCCTTTATAATTAACTGATTATCTAATTGGGCCGGCCTATTGGGCCTTTCCAATTGGGCTTTAATGTGTGGCTTGGAATGGGACCAAAAGGAACCAATAAGACACTAGCTTCAATGGGCCTTGGGCTTTTCCGTCAACTCTTGACAAGTCCAAAGTTACCATTAATTATATTTAATACCACTATATAAATATAATTGCACTCTAGGTCTTATTAATAAATTCTATCCCAAGACTTTATTTTACACGTAACCCCTTCATAAAATATTCGTAGTAATACAAAGTCATAAATATAGACTGCCACTTTGTAAATTACTACATCTTATCCTTGAGTACCCGGTTTAATCCTTTAAAGTTATTCATCATATATTTATGAAATCCAATCTCATAAACATATACTTTAGTAATTTCTTACCAAAGTGGTTAGGCCTAACTCTCTGAATAACTGAACCCATTAAACTTATCTCAAGGGAATATTTTGTATCTCCGTTGAGAGACTATGAATTCCATCTTGAGAATATATGTTCCATCAACACTAAATGTGGCTGCCCAACATACTGAGGTTTTGACCGTTACTTTAGATCTCACTCCTGATATATCAAAGCAACCTACACGTCATGATCAAGTCCATTATTCTCTCAGGATTAAGAGTTCATGCAAATAAAAGTCGTGAGATTTATTATTCATTTGACAGTCGTTAGGAGAATAATAAATCTCACAGCGGTCCAGTTCAATATGTCTTAACTCTTAAAACATATCAACGTATCAATTAGAAGTCTCCACTTCCATGATCAAGACAAATCATCTTAGTTGATACGTTATAGTCTTCGCAGATGAAATGCCCAATTTCATCACCGACTACGAACTATAATTCTGAGTTTACAAAGAACTTGTGATTTATATCTTCTGTGACTTTTCACATAAATCACATACTATGCATCTCATGGACTATATGATAATGTCCAAATATTCATGTTACCATTATTTTAGATAAGAAATAAACAACTTTATTAAACACAACATTAAGTCATACATAATGTCATACATAATGTCATACATAGCATCATACAATAGGATTTAAGGGCATATATCCTAACAAGCACCACAGAAATATGGCTTTGAAGACATGGTTAGTTTTGCTCTCGTAACTAGTAGTTGAGATCCATTCACATTCAAGGAGGCTGCAAATAGGAAAGACAATGATAAATGGCTTGTAGCAAGTTAGAAGAGATGGAGTCACTACAAAAGAATAAGGCTTGGGAATTAGTAAAATTGCCCAAGGGAAAGAAGGCTATTGGTTGCAAGTGGATATTCCACAAGAAAGAAGTATTGTCAGAAAAAGAAGGTGAAAAATTCAAGGCACGGTTAGTGGCTAAGTGTTACTCACAAAGAGAAGTAATTGATTAAAATGAGATTTTTTCACCAGTTGTGAAGCATACCTCAATTTGAGTAATTCTAGGATTTGTGACAATGCATGACATGGAGTTAAAGCAGCTAGATGTGAAGAACGCATTCCTCCATGGAGATTTAAAAGAAGAGATTGACATGCAATAGCCCAAAAGCTTCAAAGAACCTGGCAAGAAAGATTATGTTTGTCTGTTGAAGAGATCATTATATGGCTTAAAGTAGTCTCCCAGGCAATAGTACAAATGGTTTGATTCATTCATGGTCACACATGGGTACATGTGATGTGAGTATGACTGTTGCATTTATTTTAGAGTACTTGCTAATGGCTTTTATACATTTCTTGCTCTATATGTTGATGATATGTTAGTAGCTGCAAAAAGTAAGCAAGAAATTGTGAAGTTGAAGTCTTTATTGATTAGTGAATTTGACATGAAGGATCTTGGAGCTGTCAAGAAAATCCTTGGGATAAAAATTCATTGAGATAGAAGGGCTGGTAAATTATGGTTATCTCAGAATGGATATCTTAAAAAGGTGTTAGAGAGGTTTAGTATGCTTGATGCAAAACCTATTAGTACACCTCTTTTTGTCCATTTTAAAGTCAAATTATGTGTCTAAAGTGTCAAATGCGAATGCAGTTGGGTGTCTTATGTTTTTTATGGTGTGCACTAAGCTTGATATTTCTCATGCAGTCAGTGTGGTTAATAGGTATATGGCGGATCTAGGCAAAGAGCATTGGAATGCAGTAAAGTGGATCTTTAGATATCTTACAGGCACTCGTGGTTTCGGTATCCTATCTAATCAAAGAGCTAGTACAAAAGATGTGGTTTATGTGGATTTCGACTATGCAGGAGACTTTGATTCTAGAAAGTCTATGACAGGCTATGTGTTTAGGTTTGTTGGTGGCCCAATTTGCTGGAAGTCTACACTACAAGATGTAGTTGCTTTATCCACTACAAAAGTAGAATATATGGCGATGACAAAGGCAGGAAAAGAAGTCGTTTGGCCTAGTGGACTAGTTAAAGAGCTTGGTTTCAAGTAGGATAGCATGGTGCTACATTGTGGTAGTTAGAGTGCAATTCATTTGGTGAAGAATCAGGTATATCGTGCAAGAACAAAGCAGATTGCTGTGCAATATCACAAGATCAAAGAATGGGTTTTGTTTAGTGATATTTCTTTGTTGAAGATTCTTACTAGTGAGAATGCCTTTAATATGTTAATAAAGCCAGTTCCAACAAACAAGTTTAAGCACTGTTTGGACTTGATTGGTGTTTGCAACTTGTGAGCCCTAAAGAGCTAAGGGGGAGGCGATGGAGGAGTTTGCTAGTGTAGCTTAATCAATTCAAGCCAAGGTGGAGAATTGTTGATGTTGGGCCCTGTGTGGCTTGAATTACCAAGCCCAATTCGGTCTTCTAAACCAAATACAAGCAGTAATAGGAAACCTCACCAGCCGACCTATGACATATATATATATATATATATATTAGGTTTGTGTTGAATTGCATTAAAAGAAGAATAGTGTTTTCCTGTCTTGTGGGTGAGAGAGAGTTAGAGTGTACTAGGATTTGGGTTTCTTGGGAGTGTTCTTGTACACTATTGTATCTTCCTATTTTTATAGTGAACTTTCTTCGTCATTGCCGTGGAAGTAGGCAGTTTGCAGAACCATGTAAATTCTTGTATTTTTGGTGTGTGCTTATTATTTATTTTTCACTTATTTACTGTTAGGTGCTATTTTCACAACAATTAATGTGTTAGGATTTGAGTTTATAGTGTTGGCAAACCATGATAAAAAGTAAGTTTCATTGAGTTAGAATTGTGCAATTTCAAGTCCAAGACAAAAAAAAAACTCAAGTTCAAGATGAAAAAGTGAGTTGCAATCTAGTTCTCTCAATTACTGTTCGATTGGTCAAGAGTCACAAATCAGCAAAAATTAGCAAACGTAAAAAACCCATAACTTGACTGTTTCAAGCCCAAATCGCGATCTGTTTTTTGCAGCATTTAAAGAACATTATAAGCTAACCCTATGAAGGGTTTTTAGAGATAGAAGAGTGCATCTTGCGCCTCTAATTGTATATCTAATGTTTTTGTACCCAAAACTCTCTCAAATCTTCTACTGATGTTATTCTTTGAAGAAACTCAAGATTCGGTGTTGTAAAAGTTGATGTCATCACTAGTCATCAAAGGTGCTAGAGATTTAAACCTTCAAGAGTGGTCTTGAATTCACAAACTAGAGTGTTTATATTGATGATCTAAACCTTGAAGTGGGATCTCAGAGTCACAAAAGTGAGTGTTTGTGTTCAACAAATTCAAATAGAAGAGTCTATGGATTCGGAACTGCGTGTGGTCATGTGAGTAAGAACAACAAGAGGTAGTTTTAGATTTTGGGAAAAACTATTGTAAACACTTTCATTTTATCATAGTGAATTTGTTGCCTTGAAGATAGTTTAGGTTAAATTCTCCCCAGATTTTTTACTTTAAAACTAGACGGTTTCATTGGTTTTCTTATGTCAAAATATTGCATGTGTTATTTATTTTCTGCTTTATATGATATGATTGTTTGTGTTTGACCTAAATCTGAATAATAAACCTAAGTAACAACTTGACTAATTAATTAGGTTAAACAATCTGAGTGTACAAGAGTCTAAACGAACTAACATAATATCTTAGAACGATTATAAAAAGTAATTATCATGAAATACACACCATATGTTCAAATCATATTGTATTTATTGATAAAAAAATGAAAATATCATTTTGGTCCTTATATTTTGGGGTCGCAATTAATTTCTTGCATGAAGCTTCATGAGCCTTGTTTCATTCTTAAAGTTTAATAAGGAATCTAGGAAGAAATCTCACATATACCAAAAAGAAATATATTGATGTCCTAGCATGATTGTAAAAAGTAATTATCATGAAATATATACCATAAGTTCAAATCATATGGTATTTATTATTAAAAAAAAAAACGAAAATGTCAACTTGATTCCTACATTTTGGGGTCAAAATCAATTTTCTACATAAATCCTCATGATCCTTGTTTCATTCTTATATTTTAATAAGGAATCTAGGAACAAATCTCACGTATAATATGTGTGTGTGTGGTTGTCAAAATCACGATTTAGATCATAGGATCGCATGATTTTACAATCCCACCTTACCAAAATGTTTAGGATTGCATTAGGTTCATAAAAATAATAGGATCGTATAGGATTGTAAGATTGTATGTGATCCTACCGATCCTACCAAAAACATAATTTTTTTTATGGGATAAATTTTTTGTTTTAATAAAACTTTAAGGGTTTTTATTTTTGCATGTTATAATGGTATGACTTTTTTTTTTATTTTATAAAATTATGTTAATCTAAGCAAATGTTTTCTAGTTTCTAGTTCACTTGTAATTAAAACAAAAGAATGCTTCATCATTTCTAAATGAAGAATTTGATGTTAGCTTTATTGCCTTTTAAGCTATAATATTGTAAATTTATTTTATCAATATATTAATTTGTGTTCTAATATTACTAAAATATTTTTTTGTATATATAATTTCATCAATTATGCTTGTATTTGTATATTGATTGATTGATTTTTTTTTGTACATGCTCTTTAATTGTTGTTGAGTGGTATAACTTGAATTGTTGAGTGTGAAATTGTATTTTGATGTCTTTTACATCTCTAGTATACAAATATATAATGTCTACATAGATGATGAAATGGATGATGATGATTAGGAATTTAAGACGGTGGTTATAAGAACCTTAGACTAAGAATAGTTAAATGTTCACTTCACCTTAATATTCATCTTTCTTTTGGATTTCATATTGTAGTTAGCTAGTTTCCATTTGCTAACCTATTTTTTATTTCAAACTTGAAACTTAGAATGTGGAAAATATTTTCCATATGTTTTGATAAATATTTTGGTATTTGGTTGCTAATTAAACATTTATTGAACTTTTTAGATACATTGAGTCAAAACTTAAATATATTTGTTTCGTTAATATAGATTTAGTAATGTATGACATGAAAATTACATTGTAAGGACCCAATTCAAGCCTGGACCCAAACGCGTGAAGGGGACCAGCCCAAATGGACTAAACAATGAAATTTGTAGAGTGTGGGTTTGAAACCTAGGTTACTTTGGACATTGAAAAGCAAAAACGTTGGGCTAGATACACGAATCACAAACAAAGAGCCTTCAGCGTAGCATAAGCTCTCCTCGGACATAAGCCGATGACTCTCTGTATTGATTTTTCCTTTTCTTAAAGACAATTTGCAGTTCCTCCTCCCTTCCAAAGTCCTTCCCCTCTCTATTTATATTCTTCTTCTCCTTCATTCTTGAACTAATCAAATCATCAATCAGATACCTTTCTCATCCACCGCCCTCTTGAAATCTTCCCCCAATAGCTATAAAGTTGACCACCATCATCTCAGATGTCACTTCCTCATTAATAAGGCCAGAGGGATAGGTGCAAGGTCTTTAATGCGGTGATGGCAGCTTTCTGCGATATGTTTCTCATTCGTACTCCCTTTCTGCATTCCTCTGGGGTATATCTTCACTTGTTGAGCTTTCTTGATTCCTCCTAAACATCATTGCGTATCTCATGACTTTCACCTCAGTTAGTAGATGATTCATCCCTCCTCAGACCATTCTAACGAGCCTCTACCCCGACAGTGGGCTTGTAGGCCTTTAAGTTCGGTACCCTTGTTGTCGTCAGACCCTCCTCAGAGAAGTTAACGCTCTCAAATTAGACCCAAGGTCCAAAGACATGCTTTGATACTTCTGTCCTTACAATAGCCCTCAAAAATTTATTTTACTCCAACCCGAGGAGGAAAAATGAATTTTTGACTCAAACTGCAGCCTTCACGCGCTTTCCAAACCGCCGTACGTGAGAAGTCCACCTGTACCTTCTGAAACGATTCCTGACGCCTCGAATCCCGCAATGCCCCCATTAATTGCTCCAAGCAACTCCCCGTCGCCCACGTTCAACGGTGAGATGCAAATCTAATGGCCCAAGTTTTTTCTCGAAAATTTGAGCAGGATAGCTCTCATGAACCGCCGCCTCCCAAACATTCAAAACGTCTAGGAAATCGCAAAACCAGTTATTACTCAAAAAATCAATCGCATCCTGGGAATATCTATCTTCATTTTCTTTCTAAAAGTTCTTAAAAAGTCAGACACCTTTTTCCAGTAAGTTCTCATTCTACTAGACCTTTTCTCCTCGGCTGTTAACTTTTACCCCTTTTCTTTCTAAACTCCCCTCTTACTTCGTCCAAATGAGTAGGTTCAAGTGTCTAGTGGATACTAACTCTGGCATGGAAGGTTTTTGAGCCAAATACCACATTCCTCCAGAAGTGGGTTTAAAGTACTGCCCCCTAGAAGCTGTAGCCGACTCTAAGAAAGAAGGGCAAGTTGTCATTCCCATAATCGCCTTCTTAGAGGGTGGGATGATGCTCCCCATGAAAAACGTTACCAGTGAATACTTACGCAATCATAGATTGTGCCCCGACCAATGTACACCTAACATATTTAGAGTCTTAAGTTGTGTCGACGCTCTAAACGAGCAAATGGGTCTACATCTCATATGGCATGATGTCGTCCTTTTGTATAAGTGCCACCAATTGAAAGACGTAGGTTATTATCTCAAGTCGAGGTCTAACGTCATTAGCCTCATATCCTGCCTTCCTAAATCTAACAAAGGCATGAAGGACGACTACCTAATTGCCTCTAGGAGATGGTATGACGGTCCTCATTGCCCAGTCAAAAAGGGAAAGCCAGCTGTGAATCCCTAGGATTTAGAATCTCCAGTTTGAATTTTAGTCCTTTTAACTTCATCAAATAGGCTCATCGCATTTTAATACTTTCCTTGGCTAATGTTTGTTTGAACCTAACTATGTGTGGCTTCTATGATGTCCCTCTTGCAAACAAACAACATACATTGCCCCGTCTGAGCGAAGCTAGTATTTCGGACCTTAACCTAGTTTTGAGATCCAAAGTCTTCGTCAACGAAGACTTACAAGTAAGGGATGCTCACCTCATACTGAGGTACGAGCCTCTGTCAAACGTCTACCAAGAGGTTGGCAGCGCTATCATCGCGAGTGATAGGAGGCTTAGAAGGATAGACGTTTCCAAGCCTGACTTCCTCGCTCCATTCGACTTGCTAGACGATCCTTTCGTCATCCTATACATTCCTCACCTCAGAGCAGTTCCCCTCCCAGTGCAACCCCTGGTACCCGTTATCTGAGAAGAGTCCACATCTCCTCGTCTATCTCTTGAGGAGGAAATAGACCAATTCAAGCTCGAGGAAGCTGAAAAGACTGAAAAGGGTCACATTGTCAACATCTCGGACGGAGAAATCGAACCTACCGAGGGTTCCGGGATAAAGGGTTTAGTAATTTCGAAGGGAGACAGCAGCACCGAGGAGGAAGACATGTCTAGTTTGAGGTCACTTATGAATGTGAGAGGTGCTCAAGTGGCCAAAAAGGGTACCACTGGACCTCAACCTCCTCCTCAGCTACCACCTCCTCCCCCTCCTGCTCACCCCAAGGTTCTTGTGCCTGACCATAAAAAGAAAAGGAAGAACAAAAGCGAGAAGGCTGAACTGGCGTGACAAAAGAAGCTAAAGTAACAGCAACATCAAAAGGTTGCCAAGGGCAAATCCTGCGCCTCCTCGATAGAAAGTGGAGAGAGCCATGGGGTGGCTGAGGTGCACCATGCACAGTCTCACTGGCCTCTTGTGTTAGAGTTGGATGGAACTCCCATTCCCGTCCATTCCAACATAAGAGTTCCAGAAAGGACACTCCCATTACCTGGCCGAGGCCCTAGAACAGCCCATCCTCCTGCCTAAAGACATGGAAGCCCTTGAACAAATGAAGCAGCAACAACTCTCTCTTTCCCTTAAGAGGGACCTAGGCTTGGTACATGTTACTTACATAAGCTTGTGAATATGCTCTTTTTTGTGATTCTCGTCATATTGTACATGCTTTCCACATGCGTACAGGCTATCTAAGAGATCTTCGTTGCTGAAAAATGGGTAGAAGACGCTCGAAAGAGAGCCAATGCCGAGCTCAATATTAAGGTTGAAACGGAAAAAGCTCTTGACTGAGCTGAGATGGAGAAGGAAAAGGTTGCTAAGATGCTGACAATAGAGGAGCAGCTGAGGAAGAGCGCCGAGGTTGGACTCAAGATTGCCGAGGCAAAGGCCGAGGAGCAGCGCAAGCAGCTTCGAGGCTATAAGGAGAAGCTTGCCAATGCCCAACAAGATATTGCATGCTTGAAGGAGGAGCTAGCAAAAGCAGAAGACAAAGCTCATTCCATTAAGGAGGCCGCTGACGCTGCATCCCTTGCTTCCTTCAACAGGGGGGTTGAAGAAACAGAAACTCGTCTGGTCGAAAAGTTAGCTGAACTATGCAGAGAGTACTGCAAACAGGTGTGGATGGAGGCTCTCAATGTGGTAGGCGCCCCTGCCACTTCTGAATGGAGAAAGGCTGAGAGTGTGTGGTATCCCCCTGATATCCGCGAACTCGATGCTCCACCTCCTCCAAGACCTTCCACCACCTTGGTGTCTCCTGCTCCTCCTTAAGCCTCTACGGGCTCTGGCCAAGAAATTCCCCAAGGGAAGTCCGACAAGGATTAGAGCAAACAAGCTGGCCAAGACAATCCTCCTCTGGGGGCAAAGGACAAGGGAAAGCAACCCATGATCCTTCCAAAGGCAAAACCTACCATCACTCCTACAACCATCAAGGAAGTGGCCTCTAAGTCCATTGAGCTGAAGCTCGAAAGAGCAAAAGATAAGACCATGTTGGCCAAAACAAAGCTTAAAGAGGATCCCCCACCGAAAGTTAAGACACAAGTTGCCAAGGGCCCCTTTTGAATTTTCCTTTAGTTCAAAAAAAGCTTTTTCCCCTTAAGCGGAAAATTTATCGTTGTAACCCTCTCTTTTTTTTTTTATCATCGTTTCCTTTGTAACCAAATTGCGTCATAATGACAAATACAAGAACTTTAATTGTTAATTTCTCTACGAGCCTTTCTTATTGAGGATGTATAATTTCTATTTTAGTGTCTTTCACAAACATAACAAGAAGGTGTTAAAGTATAAATACATACAACTAGTTTCATCTACATACTGAACAACAACGCTAATCCCTAATGAGAATGACTCCTCTGATAATTTGCATGCGAGAATTATACTAAGTTTCACGCCACAGTGACCCATTGAACGCATAAGGATGATCAAGATTCAGTCAAAGATTTGAACTTAGGTAATACTCAAACATAAAAATAATTTGCAAATCTCCCTAACATGTAGTTTAGGAGCTGTGAAATATATAAGGGCATAGCTAATATCCCACTCAACACTTAGAGGAATAAACTGAAATGTTAACTTCCCCAAACTGGATGGCCCGAGGACCCGGCATAACTAAGGTTCTATTTAACACTTAGAAAAAATGAATTGAATGTTAATTTTCCCAAAGCAAATGGTCTAAGGACCCGACATAGCTAAGGTTCTGTTTAACACTTAGAAAAAATGAATTGAATGTTAATTTCCCCAAAGTAGATAGTCCGAGGACCCAGCATAACTAAGGTTCTGTTTAACACTTGAAAAAAATATATCAATTTTTATGTGGTATGTAGTCCGAGGAGCCAGACATGACCAAGTTTCTATTTGATATTAAAAATTATGGAATTGACAATTAATGTAATACAATGATAACTGGACAAAAAATGGCATAGACGCCCTTCATTAATAATAGTACCTTCGCAGGTTATTTACATTCTAGGGCCGTTGTACGGCCTTTTCATCCAGGTCGGCTAGATAATACACCCTTATACCAGCTACTGAAGTTACACGATAGGACCCTTCCCAAGTAGGTCCCAATTTACCCCATGCAAGGTTCCTAGCGGTACCCAAAATCTTCCTTAAGACTAAGTCACCAGGAGCAAGTGGCCTTGATTTCACGTAGGAGTCATATCCCTACTTAAGCTTCTGCTGATAATAAGCTAGCTGAACCATAGCATTTTCTCGCCTTTCTTCAATTAGATCTAGGCTTTTTTGTAATAAACCGTCATTACTGCTAGGGGTGAAAGAGCTTGTTCTCATTGTTGGGAATTTGGTTTCCAGAGGAATTACAACTTCAACTCCATAAGTCATAGAAAAAAGTGTCCCTCCAGTGGATCTCTGAGGCATAGTCTGATACGTCCACAGAACATGTGGCAGTTCTTCCACCCACCTCCCTTTAGTATCGTCCAATCTCTTCTTGAGCCCGCTGACTATGACTTTGTTCACCACCTCAGCCTGCCTGTTTCCTTGTGGATAGGTTGGAGTAGAATATCTATTTATGATGCCGAGGTTACAACAATATCTTCTGAAGGCCTTGCTGTCAAATTGTAAGTCATTATCCGAAATAAGAGTGTGAGGGATCCCAAACCTGGTGACAATATTCTTCTAAACAAACCTCTTTGCATCCACGTCTCTCATGTTTGACAACGGCTCGGCTTCAACCCACTTAGTGAAATAGTCTATTCCGACAAGCAATCACCTTTTATTCCCTGCTGCCTTTGGGAAAGGTCCCACAATGTCCAATCCCTATTGTGCAAAAGGCCAAGGACTAGACAGGGGGTTAAGAACTCCACTAGGCTAATGAATGTTAGGAGCGAATCTCTGGCATTGGTCACATTTCTTTGCATAGTCTTGTGCTTCTCTTTGCATATTAGGCCACTAATATCCCTAGGTAAGAGCTCTGTGGGCTAAAGACCTTTCTCTTATATGGCTTCCACAAATCTATTCATGTAAATCCTCCAAGAGTAGTTCCGTTACTTTCGGATGTATATACAACAAATATGGCCCTGAAAATGAGCGTTTATACAACTTTTGATCCTCGGATAACCAAAACCGAGGGGCTTTTCTCCGTATTTTGTCAGCCTCAGACTTTTCTTCTGATAAAATATCATCTTTAAGGAAGGACACTACCGGATCCATCCAACTGGGACCTAACCTGATCTGGAGAATCTGGATGGTACCCCCATCCATCCCAGTGGGTTTAAGTAAGTCTTCAACGAGTATAACCCGAGGTAGATTCTGCGCTGAGGATGTTGCAAGCGTGGCCAACGAATCGGCATAGGTATTCCCACTTCTTGAGATATGTGACACTGCAAAAGATTCAAACTTAGATTGCAAGAACTTGACACAGGCTAAATACCCTTGCATCCTCAGTTCCCTCGCCTCCAACTTCCCTTCCACTTGGCCGACCACTAGCTGTGAATCCGAGAACATCTGCACTGCTTTTCCACCCATCTTTTGAACCATATCCATTCCTACTAAGAAAGCTTCGTACTCGGCTTCATTGTTGGTAGCTGAGAATGCCAATCTCAAAGATTTCTCTAAGACAATACCCTTCGAGGATACCAGAACTATCCCTACACCAGACTCCTTCTAATTCGCTACTCGGTCAACATATACCTTCCACATTGGGGATTCCTTGTGTGAGATCACACCAACCAAATTTTCATCCACGCCCAACCCCTTAGGATTCTCTTCTGTTGAAGGCTCAACAAACTCCGCCACAAGGTCAGCAAGGACTTGCCCCTTCACAGAGGTACGAGGCATATATCTGATGTCAAAGGCTCCCAAGATAGTTCTCCATTTGGTGATTCTGCTTGAGTAATCAGCACTCCACAGCACGGACTTAAGGGGAAGCTGAGTTAGCACAATAACTATATGAGATTGGAAGTAGTGCGGAAGCCTGCGTGTAGCATGCACCATGGCTAGAATCGCTTTTTCCAATGTTGGATACCACACCTCGGCTTCTTGTAGAGACTTACTCACATAATAAACTAGTCTCTGTATACCGTTGTCATCCCGTATCAGAACCAAACTGACGGCATGAATGGCCACAATGATATACACAAACAAAACTTCATCCGCAGCTGGACGAGACACAATGGGTGGCCGAGATAGATACTCCTTTAGCTGTTGAAAAGCTAAAGAACACTCCTCAGTCCATTCAAATCCCTTCCACTTATTTAACAGTTAGGAAAAGAGTTGGCACCTATCTGCAGATCGAGAAATGAACCTGTTGAGAGCAGCCGTCATTCCGGTCAGCTTTTGAATCTCCTTTGGATTCTGAGGAGGTTGTAAACTACGAATGGCTGTAATTTGGGCAGGGTTCGCTTCGATCCCTCTATGAGTGAGCATGTAGCCCAGAAACTTACCAGACCCCACACCAAAAGAGCACTTAGAGGCATTGAGACGCAATTTGTGCCTCCTTAACGTCTGGAAAGTGTCACTTAAATCGGCCACATGCATGGATGTAGCCTTACTTTTTACGACAATGTCATCCACATACACTTCGACAGTTTTTCCTAACTGAGCTTCGAACATCCTAGTCATCATCCTTTGATAGGTAGCCCCAGCAGTTTCAAGCCAAAAGGCATTACCTTGTAATGATAATTGCCTGTGGGAGTGACAAAAACTGTTTTCTCTTGATCCTCCGAAGCTAGAGGTATTTGATGGTAACCCTGAAAGGCGTCTAGGAAACTCATCCGAGGATGACCAACAGTAGCGTTCACTAGCTGATCTATGCGAGGTATTGGGAAGGAATCTTTGGGACAAGCCCTATTTAGGTCCGTAAAATCCACACATACCCTCCACTTTCCACTTTTTTTCTTTACCACGACTGTGTGTGCTAACCACTCAGGATAGAACACTTCCTTGATAGCCCCAGCCCTCTTGAGTCTGGTAACCTCCTCTTTAACAGCCTCGGAATGTTCCTTGAAAGAACGCCGAGGTGGTTGCCTCTTTGACACTGCAGTTGGACTGACATTTAGATGATGGCAAATGAAACTCGGATCAACCCCAGGAACTTCGTAAGCATCCCAGGCGAACACGTCAAGGTTTCCTTTCAAAAACGCGACTAACTCCTCCCTTTCTTGGGGTGGCAATTAGACCCTTACTTGGAAGAACCTTTCAGGGTCACCATCTATAAGAACTCTATCCAACTCTTCACACATGAACTCTTCTACCACTATCCCCTTAATTGTGGTAAAAGATGTTGATTGCTATGGGATAAGTGCAGCCGAGGCCGAGGACTCTGGCATAGGTTGATGCAAAACTGCGGCTGCTATGCACTGTCTAGCCACAGATTGACTCCCGATAATCTCCTCAACCTGACCGCCAAACGGGAACTTCACCTTGACGTGGAGGGTTGAGGAGACAGCACCCAGACATGCAACCACGGTCTCGCAACAATGGCCATATAGGGAGAATAGGCGTCAACCACAATGAAATCCACTTCCACCACTGCTGAGCCTGACTGAACAGATAGTCTAATCTGCCCTTTTGGCATGACAGCCTTCCCTTCAAAACTTATTAGAGGCGAATCATAAGCCGAGAGATCCTCCAGCTTTAAGTTCAACCCCTTAAATAGATCAGAATACATAATGTCTGCACCACTTCCCTAATCGACCATTACCCTCTTCACATCATATCCTCCTATCCTCAGCGTGATGACCAAGGCATCATCGTGTGGTTGGATAGTCCCCACTTTGTGCTCTTTCGAGAAGCCTAGAACTGAAGGTACATTAGCCTTAATCCTCTTCGGCTCGGAGCTAGAGCTTTTGGCAAGAGCCTGCGCCACCGACATCACCTTGGAAGGACAAGAACCAGTCCTCTCTGGAGCAGCAAAAATGACATTAATTGTCCCTAAGGGAGGTTTCGAAGCATTGTTGCCCTGATTTTCCGGACTAGGATGCTCTCCCCGCCCATCAGGTCGATATAAGAATTGCTTCAACTTTCCCTCCTTCACCAATTGCTCCAAATAATTCCATAAATTCCTACAATTCTCCATTGTATGGCCTCTTTCCTGATGGTATTGGCAATGAAGGTTTTGATTGCGCTTCATAGGATCCCCTACCATCTTGCTAGGCCACTTAAAGTATAATTTATGGCGGATTTTTTCAAACACTTGTTGCACGGATTCACAAAACATGGTACTAACCACCTGAGAAGAGGTTGAACCAGATTACCCAACAAAATCTCTCCTCGGCCTACTGTTGTTATATCTGTCCGACCTGAAATCCCTTCTCTCCTAAGGGATAACCTTCGCTTTCCCCTTTCCTTGTTGCTGATCTTCCTCAATCTGTTTGTACTCATCAATGCAATCCATAAGCCGACGTACATTTCTAACAGATCTCTTGGTCAAAGATTTCCTCAAATCATGTTCATTTGGAAGGCCAACCTTGAAAGTCCTTATGGCAACATCGTCGAAGTCCCCATTAATCTCATTGAACGTCTCCTAGTACCAGTCAGAGTACGTCTTGAGAGTCTCCTCCTTCCTCATAGCCATGGATAACAATGAATCTAAGGGCCGAAGAACCCTACTGCAGGTGATGAAACTAGAACCAAATGCCCTAGTGAGTTCCATGAAAGAATCAATAGAGCCTACCTTCAAGCCATTGAACCATCTCATTGCGACAGGTCCCAAGCCGGAGGGGAAGACTTTGCACATCAAAGTCTCATTCTTTAAGTGTACCGCCATCCTCTGATTGAAATGACTCACATGTTCCACCAGGTCCGTTCGTCCATTATAAATGGTGAAAATTGGTTGGGTAAACCGTCTTAGAAGCTTCCCCTTCTCAATCCTACGAGTGAAAGGTGATTTAGAGATCTGGTGGAGCGCCTTACTCAAAGCATCATTTCTCAAGCCTCTAGAAGAAGTCTTTTTACCCTTAGGCCCGTGAAATGGTCCTCCTCGTAGGAGGAAGACCTACTAGGAGGGTTTCTTGACCTGGGGCTACCGCTGCTACTACGAGAGTCCTCAAAAGAAGTGTCTGAAAGAGACGGAGTGCGCCTTCGTTTCTCTCGACGTAGCTTCTTCCTCAGATGGTTCTTCTTCTGCATGGCCTTAACATTTTCTTCGTGGGAGGTTTTGCTTCCAACCCGTGCATGGCTCCTCCCTCGCGTATGCTTTGTATGCACGCTACCTTCTCAATCTCTTTCACACTCCAGCTGCGAAATATGGTCCTCATGCTGGGACCCCATGGATTCTACATGGTGTGGATCTGCGCCTTCCATGATATCTCATGTCCTAAAACTCAAGGCTCCCACAAACGGCGCCAATTGTAAGGACCCAATTCAAGCCTGGACCTAAACGCGTGAATGGGACCGGCTCAAATGGCCTAAACAATGAAATTTGTAAAGTGTGGGTTTGAAACCTAGGTTACTTTGGACGTTGAAAAGCAAAAGCGTTGGGCTAGATACACAAATCACAAACAAAGGGCCTTCAGCGTTGCATAAGCTCTCCTCGGACGTAAGTCGAGGACTCTCTATATTAATTTTTCCTTTTCTTAAAGACAATTTACAGTTCCTCCTCCCTTCCAAAGTCCTCCCCCTCTCTATTTATATTCTTCTTCTCCTACATTCTCGAACTGATCAAATCATCAATGCAGATACCTTTTCCATCCACCACTCTCTTGAAATCTTCTCCCAAAAGTTATAAAGCTTACCACGATCATCTCAGATGTCACTTCTCCATTAATTCGGCCAGAGGGGTAGGTGCAAGGTCTTTAATGTGACGGTAGCAGCTTTCTGCCTTATGTTTCCCATTCGTACTCCCTTTCTGCATTCCTCTGAGGTATATCTTCACTTGTTGAACTTTCTTGATTCCTCCTAAACATCATAGCGTATCTCATGACTTTCACCTTAGTTAGCCGAGGATGCATCCCTCCTCGGACCATTCTAACTAGCTTTTACCCCGATAATGGGCTTGTGGGCCTTTAAGTTCGGTGCCCTTGTTGTCGCCAGACCCTCCTCAGACAAATTAACGCTCTCAGATCAGGCCCAAGGCCCAAAGACATGCTTTGATACTTCTGTCCTCACATACATCATATGATGCAAATCTAAGTTTTTTATGAATTAATTTATAATTTACGTGAGTATTCAACATACAAAGCCATTATTAATTTGTTTTTTGCTTTAATTTGAAAATATGTAAGATCTTACGATTTACGATCTGATCCTACAATCCTATGATCCCACCTACCTACAATGATTTTACGTAAGATCTCGATTTTGACAACCTTGTGTGTGTGTGTGTGTGTGTGAAAGAGAGAGAGAGAGAGAGAGAGAGGACATAAAGAAATATATTGATGTCTTAGCATGATTGTAAAAAGTAATTATCATAAAATATATGCATACCAAAACTTAAGTTCAAATCATATGGTATTTATTATATATAAAAAAAAAAAAAATTATAATGAACATCAACCTAGACAAGAGAGTTTCCTCAAAAAAAAAAAAAAAAAAAAAAAAAAAAAAACCTAGACAAGAGTTAAGTTCCTAGTATGATTTGTTTGATTATTGGGGCACTAAATGAATCGCTCATTTTTTAATGGATTATATCTTTCTCAAATTACATTAACAATTATAAATATATGAAAACTAAGTGAAACTAGGTTATAATTCATGTTTACGTACAAAAACATTCAACAACAGTGATAGTAAGGTGGACTTATTTAGATGAGTGAGATGGTCACTACAACTTTTATGTTGAGTTTTATGAATGAGTCACTTGGCACCAAGATTAAGAAAATTAAAATGGACACTTAGTGCAAAATTATATTGCAATTAAAAGTTTTTTTGGATTTATTTTCTTTTTTTTGTTTTGTTTGGTATACAGTAAGGAAGAGGAAGGTAGGATTTGAACCACATGCATGAGAATATGAGACACTATAAACAATATTATTACCACTAATCTATTATTTGAACCCCTAATGCAATTACTTTTGGAGTGATTCTAGAACCACAACATTTACCATAACCATCCCATGTAGAAAATTATGACTGATTGACTGTTAGTTTCACATGTACTCACCACTTATTTTTCACCACTCATAATTAGCCACATAAGACAGTTGTGGGAAAGGGTTTGGTTTTAGAATTATTGTTACATTTGGTCATTTCAACTTTGAGACTCAAAATTCAAACTATCTTGACAAATAATCATAATTCTAATGAAGATCTAATTAATTTGATATAATCAATCCCTTTTTTTTTATTGTTTTTATTAAAATTGCTTGTTTGATACAAGAAATATCAATCCAAAAAATCAATCAGTTTAGAAAGTTCATCCTATAAATGGTTTTCTCTCATCTCATCTCATCCCTTCCAAATACTGAAGATCAATTCTCAATTCAACTTGCTTCCAGATGAACAAATAAATTATAGAAAACATTATAATTTTTGTCTTAAATTCTATGGGTTTCAGGGTCTAACCCATAAGTTGGTTGTATGTTTGCAGCGACCGAATGAACTCCTTCGAGGGCTGGCCCAAACATTTGGGCTAATCTTAAAATGAATGTTTAAAATTTATAATGGCCACATATTGGACTTCCTAAATATGTGTCTTCAGCCCACAATGCAAAAAACATTGTACCAGGCCACTAGCTTGTTACTACACAATGGAATGGACTATGGAGCCTCAATTTTCTTTTTCTTTTTTTTTCTTTTTTTGATAAATTGAAAGACTATTTGTTTTTTATAAATGAGGCTCAGTTTTCTTTTGTCCAACTAATATTTCCTTTCATATTATCTTTTCCATATTCAAATATGGCAAGCATGACTACCTTAAGCAACCTTTAATATATTTATTTATAATTTCTTAAAAAAAAATCATGAAACAACCCATATTTCTCCAACTTTTTTTTTTATACAAAATTGAAATTTTATTCTAGTCTAATCTAAATGTATATGTGTGTGAAACTCCTTTCTGGAAACTTAAACCCCAAGCTTTGCCCCCACATCCCCCACAAGCACTTATACTTGATATTTCTCCAACTTTTATGTCCTCTAAAAGTAGTATTACAATTATTACAAATTTCATTATATTAAATGTAAAATAATGACATGTCAATTTATTACTATAATATAGAAAATAATTAAAAAATTTATTTGTCGTGTGTGTTGTTGATTTAACACCATCCACTTATATTGTCATGGCAATTTGGAAATCTTTTTGTAATAAAATTGATATATATTTATATATATATATATATATATATATAAATACGCGCGCGCACACACAAATAGTAAAGCACAAAGGCTATCTTAAAATGGATCGAAAATGGCCAAGAGTTCAACTAACATCTGCTGATCCTTTTAATGAAAATGTCCAAAATTTATATCTCTATTATTTGCTTATAACTATAGCATAAAAAAGAAAAATGGAACCGAGAGTAGTTGGTGGGATATACTAGAACAACTGTGAAAGGCCCAATTTAGCCCAAAAAGGGATTTATATAGAGTGTGTACACCAGTAAAAGCAATCTAGCACAGTCAAAAATGACAAATAGACAAGGTAGTCTATGCAATCAATATAGTCGATTGGTGCCTTACTCTAGTAATAAAAAGATAAATAAAACTATTTTAAAAAAATAAAAATCATTAATATAATTATCCAAAAAGAAAATGATAATATGGTCCTCGGGATGAGCCAAAACCCACAATTTCTGTTAAGCACTCTCTCCTCTTATTTATACAATAGTTCCACAATTTCCTCTTTCGACCTTTTTTATGTTTTTTGTTTTCCCTTTATTCATTTCAGAGTGCTGTAAAATTCACTTCTGATTATCATGGCGACTCCTCCCAATCCAACGGACGGCAATCCGCATACCCCCGGTCTGATCTCTCTCTCTCTCTCTCTCTCTCTCTCTTCATTTTTGTTTTTGTTTCTCACTCTTGTTGAAAAAAAAAAAAAAAAAAGAGATGCTACGTAAAATAAAAATGAATAAAACAACTTTCACCGATAAGATTTTGTGTGTGTGTGTGTATATGTAATCTGGGTTTTATTCAAACTATGAAAGAAAGAAAGTAGGACAATTTGCTGTGTGTTAAAAGTGCTAAAGTGGGTGTCAAACGAAAAGGCATCATACGATAGGAATTTTTTTTTTTTTTTTAATCCTGAAATTATTCAATGAGTCTAGAGCTATAACAATATTGGCAAAATATTTCACAACTGTCGAGGCTGGAAGATGATATAGTGATGTTATTGGTGGGGCCCAGATGAGAAAATTTACTCAAAAAATGTTGGGATATGTGGGAGGTGTATGGTACACAATGTATGGATTGTTGTCTATACAATTGAAATGGAGATGGAAAAATTGCTGTTATGCGTTTTGTCTGTGGTGATTTTCCTGGTTTCAATTTAATGAGCATTTGTGCTAGAAGCATAAGGGTGTTTTATAATGCTCCTTTTCTACTGCAACTGATTTGCGCATGTGCATAAACTGCTTATAGCCCATTAGGGGTGAATGCCCCTGGATTGCCTAGAAACTGGTTTTGGTAGAGGGGGTCAGTTGCTCATAGGTTTTACTAGCTGGAGCGAGTACAAAGGGCTCTTCTTTATAAAGGTTCCCTACGTTATCACAAAAAAATTGAATAAAGTTTTGCGTGTGTGTTCTAAATTTTGCCAAATTAGAGATGCTGCAACTTCATGATTAAAGAAAAAAAAAATGTGCTTTTTTTTATTATTTTTTTTATGAAATCTTCAGCAACAGAACCAACACAACCAACAAATCAGGATCAGCAAGATTCTAAGGTGGAGGCTCCAAGTCAAAGTTCTCCAACGTCGGTGTTTGTCAATTCCGAGCCAATGCGAGAGGAACAAGTGCAAAATGCAGTTAAATTTCTTTCACACCCCAAAGTTAGAGGTTCTCCAGTCATCTACAGAAGATCATTTCTTGAAAAGAAGGGTCTTACAAAGGAGGAGATAGACGAAGCCTTTAAACGTGTTCCTGTAAGTTGGTTCTTTGATCATGATATATTGATTTGTTGTTAGCTACAGCATTCATTTATATGCCCCACAATGTTTTGAATTTACAGGACCCGCCACCAAGTGCAACCAATGTTAATCAAGGTATTAATAAATATTAATTTGGATTTGGGTTTAACCAGATTTAAGTAGCTTATCCTTTCTAACTAATGTTCATATGTAATTTATCAAAATGCTAACAGATGCGCAGGTGAAGCAATCATCAAACAGTCAGCCACAGGCCATGGTACAAACTCTGCAGCCTGCAGCAGCTGTTCCCCCTGGTACCATTTCCTCAATGCGGTCTCGATTCCACTGGTCTCATGCTGTTTTTGCTATAGGATTACTGGCAGTTTCAGGTGCTGGAACAGCTGTGCTAATTAAGGTACCACTGATTGACCCTTCTGAAATCATGCAATCCATAATTCAGATGTTTTTGCATTTGTATGGTTCTCTCACCAAGCTTCACTTATGGCTGACTGGCTGTATGCAGCAGCTTATACTACTTGATATCTCAAGCTTGCTCACATTAATTGATAACAAATTCCTTCTTCTAGAAATCTATTGTTCCAAGATTGAAGACTTGGATACGCAAGGTTGTATTGGAGGAAGAAGATGACCTTGTCAAGAAAATAGATTCAAAACCGAGTTTAGCAGAGGAGGCAGCTGCCGCTGCAAAAGCAGCTGCAGCTGCAGCAGCTGATGTGGCAAAAGCAAGTCAAGAAATGTTGAATTCAAAAAATGAAGGTGGGTTTATTCTTGACTTTTAGCTTATTTTGTCTCACGGGATCTCTTTCTATTTTTCTTTGTTGGTTTTTTTTTTTTCACCCATTTCTGTTTTGTTTTGGAATGTTCACTGATCAGTAATATCTCTTTTGATCGCTTCACTTTATTCTATACATGGCCAGAAAGGAGACGTTTTGAAGAATTTACTAATCTCTTGGATGTGCAAGTACGAGAAATGAAGTCAATGACTAATGCCATAAGGAAATTGGAAGGTAGTGAAAAATTGCTTTCTGAACAAGAAGATATACAAAACTTTTATTCCTGAAAAAGATTTTGGTTCTTGATTTTCTGCCTTTAGCACTGAATGTTAAATTCTTTATTCGTTAAGGGTGAGCTTGCTCATCTCATTAGAGTTGTTTGCAAAGCATCTCATTCTATTACAACTCCGTGTTTGTGCGTTAACTGCTTCTAAGTTCTTAATATTTAGGTGTCTAGCCATTAAACATCCAAAAACTTTAGCATTGATACACTTTGATACTAACGGAGAAATTCCCTTTACCTAGGTGAATATGAATTGCCTGCTATGTGTTGTGGAAACAAGTTTATATTTCCAAAAATATATATATATATATATTAGTTTAATCATGCGTGTAATAATTAAAGCAATAAAGTAAAGTGAACACAACTATACATAAGACATGTGGAATTTTATCTGGAAAACCCAAAACTAGGAAAAATCATGGAACCTCGTCCAGCCAAAGATATGCACATAAAAACAATTATTACAAAGAGTTACCAACTCCAACCTGAGTCCCCTAATGTCAAATCGGCTATCCACCTTACTCTCTGCTTGAATCTTCATTGTGACACATGCTTTATCTCCAAGTTTTGTTTTCATCACATGTAATCTTTGGTATTTAATCTATTTGTGGATAAGAGATTCCAGAATCTCTCCAGAAGACCTCTATAGACACCACACACCCTAAAAAATCTTATAGTCTCTAAACACTTAAACTCTCATAGAAGTCAACTTTTGTGGATGTGGTCATTCTCTCACAAAATGAAGTTTTTTGACAAACAACCAGAAAACTCTACAAAGAACACACACTTTTAATGATTCTTTGGCCTGAAATTTAGAGCAAATTGTGTCAATGGGAGAGGGTCATCATTGGAATTCTCAGTTCATCCTGCCTTTCCAGGAATGGGAGTTGGAATTTGTTGATACTTTTTTCGAGGTGCTATATGATAATTTTTCTGCTTTGACTGGTCACAATTGAGCCTTGTGGTTACCATCTAAAAAGTAGTGTTAGAGGTAAGCATTCTAATGCTCTCAAGGGTTCTACAAACAGATTTTCCCCCCCTTAGAAGAGCATTTGAATGGCTAAGGTTCCAAGAAAGGTGGAACTCTTTGTGTGGATTGCAGATCTTGGGAAAATTCTTACAGTTGAAAATCTTCATAAGAAACACATTTTGGTAGTCGATTGGTGTCGTATGTGTAACTTGTAAGTGCAGTGGGGAATCCATTGATCACCTGCTTATTCATTGCTCTATGGCAACAGATATATGGTCCTTCTTCTTCACTTTATTTGAGCTGGCTTGGGTGATGCCCAAATCTGTGGTTGAACTGTTGGAATGTTGGCAAGGTCGGTTTCAGTACCACAGAGGAGCTAAGGTGTGGTGAGCCTTGCCCTTATGTGTCACGTGGATTCTGGGTACAAAAGTAATAATCGGGTCTGATGGTCCTGCCTGTCATTAAAGAGCATATATTGGTTGTTGTTTGACTAGATACATGCTCTAGGTGGCACCCCCTCCTTGTCTTTTGCTGATTTTATTGTCTCTTTTATTTTGAGTAGTTTTCTTTCGAAAGGAGTTGCACACATAAATTTTTGTACCATTTTATTTTCCTTTTCTAATAAATTTTTTAGTTATATATAGAAAGGCCTGATGGTACATATGTCCTCCTCGATCTCCCCGTGTTGTTGGTTTGAATCGACTCCCCTCTCTCCTCCCCAAAAAATTTTTTTAAAAAAGTTTCAAAACATATTCGGTCAATTGAATGTGTTAAACAGTTGATCGAATGATCCAAGGCTTTTAATTTTAAACCAGATTTTCCGAAATCCTAGATTCTTGTCAACCAAATAACCAATTCAGTCCTTTTACTCGAAGGAGGTAGATCGATCAACAAAGTGAATTTTTACTCAAAGTATGAAGGAAGCACCGTTTTGTTTTTCAAGAAGTAGAAAAATACACATATTTGACAATTTTTATAACCATTTGGCTAGGAATTTCAGGAAGGAATTTACTTGCCTATTCTTACCAAGGAAAACAGGCAATTTGACACAGAGATTCTAAACCATGTTTTATGCAAGATGTGGAACCAAAAGTAAAACGTGGTCTCTAGCGTGTGGATTTTAGCCCCTAGATTACTTACCAAGCTTTGAGTCTTTATGATCTTCAACGTGAACCACAAACCTATGTAAACCTTCATCATAGAACCAGGGCTCACATCTTAATCACTATTCCTATAACAAAATCCAAAAAATTTGTCCTAAGATTTTAGTCATGGGATTTGCCAACTTTAAATTTTTGGAATTACATACAAGATTTCTAAACAACAATGTTACAGGCAATAGTTATTTTATAATTTAAAACTTTTTTTTTTCTTAAATACTAGTGTTTTGAGTCCTCTTATTGTTTTCTTTTTATTGGAAAATTGATCAGAGGCATCTTATATGTGACCAACTTGCAACAGTGTCACATATATCATGAATGCATGTTATAAAAAAGGTATGCACTCAAACTCTGCTGATCCACATGAATATTTAGTTTAGTGCCTGAGCCAAGCTGAGCAATCTGTCAAGCCATTGTTCTTGGCTGTCAATGCTGCTGCGTAGGTTTTCTTAGGTATTCTGATAAGATGCTAAATAGTCTCTTTGCTTCATTGTTAGTGGTTCAGCTGTGTCCAGAAAATCCTCTGGCTCATTGGGATAATATCTAACATTCTTAATACCGTTGTTCTTTGTTAGATCTTGAAGGACATATCTACAAATTACGTCTCACCAATTACTAGCAATATGCTATTCTTATTATTGAATATCCTTTCTTTCTGCCTAATCATCAGGACAATCAAACACCCAAGGGAGAGCCTCTTTTGTTGATCAAGAGGATCATGGAGTTGCTATATCGAATTCAAAGGTAAGCTGAACAAAGGCATAATTTGAGAACACTTCATGCTATCTAAAGAAGATTTTAGAGAACTTACTCTCATCGACGTGGCCTCTCTAAGGTTTAAGGTTTTATTAATTTAAATGTTCTGCAGCAAATGTATGTAAACAACAAGGTGGATTATGACTTGCGCTCAGGTACACTTTGGGGATCAAGTGGCAGTTCTCTCGTGTATATTTTAATTGGCTTAAATTTCAATTTTTTATAATTAAAATTTTCTATACAGTGAGATCTTCCTCACCTCCCACATCTGCAGAGCCATCAGTTGCACCTCACCCTAAGTCCTATATGGATGTAAGTAGTTAACCTGATATTTCCATTGATGAGAAACACAACATAATGTATGACCGTATGTTTGAATATAGTCCCTCTTTACTTGTCATGTCTAGTAATTTTAAGAGTCAATGACATGCATATTAATCAGTTAAAAATATTGGGAAGATTATATAATTAATTAGCTAGGTATGAAGTGTTAGATTATCTTGTGAGAGAGTGCTACATCTTTGGGAATTACTCCACCAGAGTCAGTGGTAGAGATGGTTTATGGGAATGACTACATATTGCAACTGAGAGCATATGACTACCATCTTTTAATTCTCTGATTTCTGACCATTGTTAGACTTAGTCCATATCTGAGTAGTTGTCTACTTTTTGTCTAACTATATACTTATATTAGTTTGTGATTTGTTATCAAAAGTTTCAGAACAAGCATTAAAGAAGATAATAGCCAAAGAAAAAGGGAAATAATCATGAGATTGAAATGACTATCAAATTTTCATTCTTTTTTTTTGATAAGTAATAAAAATATATTAACAGAAGAGGGGTGTCACCTGAGTATACCGGAGGTATACATCAAGGACAAAAACAAATCAAGAGCATAAAGTACAAAAGTCCATGAAACCACAGACGGAAGAAAAAGAACGAACGCCAAACACTGTAACCCAATCCAGAAGCGAGTTAAGGAAGAAGAGTTTAAGATCAGAAACTGATCTCTCTAAATCTTCAAAATGTCGGTTATTCCTCTCCCTCCAAATGCTCCACATCAAACAATGAGGCACAGCCATCCAAATAGCAGAATTCCGATGCCTTCCAAACTTTCCTTGCCAACAAGCCAACAGCTCCGCCACTGTTCTCGGCACAACCCAGTGAATGCCAAACATAGTAAACACCATTGACCATAAATCAAAAGCAATAGAGCAATGGATTAGGAGGTGGTCAACTGATTCCCCATTTCTTTTACACATACAACACCAATCCAAAATCAAGATCTGCCGCTTCCTAAGATTATCAATAGTCAAGATATTCCCCAAAGCTGCAGTCCACACAAAAAAAGCAACTCTAGAGGAACCTTAGACTTCCAAACAATCTTCCAAGGGAAGGACTGATCGAAACTTCTTGTCAGCACTTGGTAGTAAGAACGAACAGAAAAACCTTTTCCCATAGCAGGTTTCCAACACATCTTATCATCCCCAACTCCTTTCAAAGAGACCCCATAAATTCTAGCCATTAAACTGAAGAAGGATTCCAAATCCCAATCTTCACTGTATCTTCTAAAAGATAGATCCCAAAAGAGAACACCATTTGGGAACTTCATCAACTCAGCCACCGAGGCCTCCTTATTTCGACTTGAAGAAAAAAGTCTTGGATAGAGCACACACAAAGAAGAGTCCCCACACCAAATATCCTGCCAAAATCTAATAGAAGACCCGGCCCCAACCTCAAATTGGATGTGACGAGCAAAGGAGGGCCAACCACGACTAATAGACTTCCACAAACCAACACCATGAGGACCAATAACAGGAAGAGAGAACCAACCTCCCCTTTCACAACCATATTTAGCCCCTATCACTCTCCTCCACAAGGCTTGAGGCTCATTCCCAAATTTCCATATCCACTTCCCAAACAAGGCTTTATTAAAACTTCTCAGGCTTCTAATAGCTAAACCTCCAGAATGAAGAGGAGTGCAAACCGTGGCCCATTTCACTAGGTGAGTTTTTTTAACCTCCCCCATACCACTCCAGAGAAAATTCCGTTGAAGTTGCTCAATACGGTTTGCAACTGCCACTGGGATAGGAAAAAGAGAGAGGAAAATTTGATAGTCAATTCCGTTGACTATCAAATTTTCATTCTTGTGAATAACTTTCAATTATGTTCAGGCCTGTAACATATTTTGTTATCTGCTTTAATATCTGTTTGCTGTTATCCATAGTTGATGCTTAATTTAGATCCATGGGTTTGTCTTGACTGTAATGATGCACTTCATACTATTATGTGTGTTGATCTTTGTTATTCTGACTCAGAAACAATTACTGTCTGCTATTGTTCTGATTTTCTTCATTTTTGATTAACTTTAAATCCAGATACATACTGCCACCATCCACTGATATGAAATGTTAATATCTTGCTCATGGTGTTGCAGATTATGGCCATGATCCAAAGAGGGGAGAGACCTCCTAATATCAGAGTAAACTATGTGTAAATGTTCTGTTGAGATCAGCTTGTTAGTGAGGTCAATGCTAATACTGGGTCATTCTAAATTCATATGCAGGACATAAATGATCAACCCCCAAACCCTAATCAGCAACCATCAAATCCTCGTTTAGCACCTAGAGCTAAGGTTTGTTTTTGAGCATTTTTCCTTCTAAGATAGTTTGTTTCTTTTTCAAAAATGGATTTTGTGGACAATCGGAAAAACTGAAACACTCATAACATTTAACTTATTTAGGGGTTGGGCTATTTTGGAGAAAGAAAAGAAAAGGAATAAAATGGTGGGTTGGGTGGGGGGGGATTGGGATAAGCTATGGATCTTCAATAGATTAGTCAATGTCGACCACATCTATTCTTTTCTGTCATTCTATTTTGTCCAATGTCATACTCTTTATTACTTCCTTAATTAACATGTCATTTTTTACTACTATTAATTTTATTTTTGGTTTTCCTTTACCTTTCTTCGCTCCTTCAACTCGAATCAACTCACCTTTTCTCATTGGAGTATTAATCTTTCTCCTCTAAACATGACATGATCAACCATCTCAAGTGACTCTCTCTTATCTTTTTATTAACAGGGAGCACCTCTATCTTTAAGTGAATTTTCTCATTTCGAATCCTATCTTTTCATGTATTTTCACTAATTTAGCTTAACATTCTTATTTTAGTTACACATTTATGAATATGTTGCCTCTTAAAAGCCCAACAATCACTACAATGAGCTCTAAATCACATGTCACCTTCTCCCATATGAGTAGGGTTAAGAGTGAGGTCTTGGGTTCAAAATCCATAGTATGTACATGTGTACTTACCAACTGAAGAAAAAAAATCTTATAGCTATAAATAATTTAGAAATGGCCTAGAGTAGATGCATGCTTTATAAAAATGTAGAGTCATAAAAGAGGAAAAAAAAAAATTTCTTCTTCAATTTGTTACTTTAATCACTGTTGAAAAATGTGAAAAAGGAACACGATAAATTTCTTGCATTCACACCAAATAAAATTGATTGTTGATTTGCTCATTTGAGAAGAATGAAACTGAATTTTACTTCATGTACTCCTGAGTAGCCATGGGAGCTTAGTCAGGCCCATAACTCAAGCCAACCATTTCAATCTCAAGTAAGCAGCGAAGGCTTGAATTCCAGGGTACAAGACAATGGAGTAACCTATCAGTTAAATGGTGACAGTTCAGTACCTTGGTGGCAACAGAAAAATGTCAAAATCACAGAGATTGAAAATGGAGATGAATTCAAGGCAGGGATTTATGGTCAACGATTCAATGAGCCACCTGTTCAACCACCTGTTCAGCGTTCGTGGGTCCCTCCTCAGCCACCCCCAGTTGCAATGCCAGAAGCAGCTGAAGCCATCCGACGCCCAAAACCAGCGGTTCAGAGAGAACAGTTGGTTGATGATCAGTCAGTCACAAATCCTTCAGATGTAACTGATGAGTTGCTGAGGGTCACAAAAATATCTGAATCTGGAGGTGCGATGGAGGTTAATGGTGGGAGGTCGGTGCTGAACTCAAGTGTGGAGATTAATGGTGGGAGCTCGGTGCTGAACTCAAGTGTGGAGATTAACGGTGGGAGCTCAGTGCTGAACTCAAGTGAGATACAAGAAGATCACAGTTATTAGCAAAGTGTTCATTCAACTTAATCTAAGGTACCCACATGTATACTTTTTAAGTTTGTAGTAGTGGCCCATGGAATGTTTTGGATCAATTTGAATCGAATAATGATCCCATGCTATTGTGTAATTATAAAAGAATTTGAATGCAAGATACGTGGACTTACTTTCATGAGAAAATGAGAGTTATAATCAATAATGAGAGAAAGCCCTTATGAAACATAGTGCAAGCATATATTATTTGCATTCAGCGTATGCAAGCATCTCTAGCTCCTTTTGTACGGGTTTGTTATGGCCTTCTAAAATTGGCAATGTTTACTGCCAAGCTGCTACGAAATGCAGATCATGTCTATCGCATCTTCTCCTTATCTGCTTTACATATAGTTAAAGTTTAGCTAAAGCATAATGCTAGGGACAACTGTTTTTTACAACTTGCTTAGCTTGAAAGTTGCAATTGGAACATCACTTTGACATGGCTCATCACTAGTACCACATTTATTATGTATTCAACCACAATATACCGCATCAACAGTTGAGAAAACAAATTTTGAAAATTTTGTATCCTTAAACTTATTGTGAGTGGAAATCTAGAGTTTATGCTTGTTCTTCCCGAACAATTCCACCTCGCCTTGCGAGCACTAGCCTTTTTACCTTGGAATCAGTTTTGAGTATGAATCTTACACCATCTAGAGTCCTGATTTCCATTATGTTAGGGATGATGAGATAACCTCCAGGTAGCAGTGATTGGTCAAGTCTTCATTTGATTAATGGGGTCTGCTTCATATTTTATGTCAGTTATCTTTCCAAAAGTTGAGAGTGCATAATGACATAATGCACACTGGACTTATTATAGAATCCTAACCCTACCTTCTCCTTTTTTATTTCTTTTGGGCATAATTAAAGAATCCTACCTAGAATGGCCCAATTCAGGTCAATTAAATAAACAGCCTATTTTTTGTATCTGTGGACTTTGTGCATGCCATGTCCACCCATTCATCTTATTAGTACGCGAACTTTAAGGCTAATTTATCAAAGAACTCAAATTTTTGGAACTTGAGTTATACAGTAAACTTGAGTTTTAAAAAGGTAGTAGATTGCTAAATATTTTGCAAATAGTGATATATTGTTAAATAATGGTATATAGCCACTTTGGCCAACCTTATAGTTCATTAATATTGTTTGGTTTTATTTAAGAGGAGAATTAGCATTTAAACTTTTCTTATTATTTTGAGAGAGAGAGAGAGAGAGATTGTTGAAAGTCTAGAAGGAAGGAAGGAAGGAGTTTCGTATTGGGAATTTTATGGTATGAATTGGCTAGACAGTGGTGGCCACTTTCTGCCGACCAGAGTTTCTCTCCTCGCAGGAGATCACTACACGTCAAGTCCACTTTCCCACTACTTTTATTACCACTTTCCTCAGCTTATTGCTCTTCATAATACATTAATCAATTAATCATATCTTTTGTAATAGTAGGGAGCAGGTCTTTTCATTGTAGGAGGATTATCACGAAGAGAAGTGTTACCGTTCACAATATTTTCACAATATTTATAAATTTTAAATGATAAATTGTTAGTGAATGTTTACAATATTTTCACAATATTTATAATAAATTTTAAATGTTAAATTGTTATTGGTTTTAATCTGAGCTCGCTACTAAACTATTTTTCTTCAACAACTTGTGCCATAAATTTTTCATAAAAATTTTGTGAAAAATATTGTCACAAAGTATTTATCTTATCAGGAAATAGTTTCTCGCACTAATATGCTGTATATTATCATGCTCCCAACAATTAATTTGACTTGGTGGTCCTGGTGGAGGTTTTTAATGTTCAAAGATCCATGCATTAATTAGTGGTGCATTATCTCAAAAAAAAAATAGTGGTGCATGGTGAGCCCCATCACCAAACCTAGCTACAACTACCAGCACGAGGCCTATTCCCATGTAAATCTCATGTATATAATTTATTTAATTTATACTCAACGACCTTTTATAATTCTTTTTTAATTAAGATACCCCATTATTTGTTTTTTCTTCTTTCTTTTTTCTTTTTTGTCTTTTTATATTTCAAAACAAGATTATTCGGCCCTAGATTGGTCCCACTTTTTTTTACTCTGAGGATTTACACTAACAATATGTTAATTTAGCGTGTTAATTTTTTTTTATAGATACCAAAAAAAAAAAAAAAATCATGACATTCGTTTCATAATAATAATTTTTTATTATTAAATTAAAATATCAATCAATTTTTAGTATTGACAGGAGATTAAACTCATATCTCTTATTTGGCAACAAAAATCTTGATCAATTGAGCAATCTAAAACCCAAGACATGCTAAATTATATACAAAAGAAGTGTGCAATTACCGACTTTGAAAACTACATTAATTTTTGACAAAGCTTGCATTTATTCATTCTGTGTTGTTAGGGAGAATATATAAAAGAACTCGTTAAATGTGAAAAACGTTTGCCAATAGTACATGCACGTGATTTGTCTCATTGGTTGTGTACTAGTCTCAAACGTTTTCTGCACAAGTTCAGCACCTTTCTTCTTCAGTACTTACTTCATTTTTGTTTGTTGCGGATATAGTCAAAAAAATAAAAACAATGTGTAAAAGTAAGGACAGAAGGGCCATGATCCCTATTACGTTTAAAAAATGGAAGAATTCATTGTGTGTGTGTGTGTTTTCACAAAGATATGATTGGTTCATGATTCCTCGTTGGAGACCTTCTTATATCTTAAAATCTTCATCATCTAGTCCTCACCTTTTAGAGAGAGAGAGGGAGAGAAATATCCTTTTTCTAGTATGGTTTGGTAATAATTATACTACAGTATTGAAAAATAACCTTTTTATTTTATTTTTTATAATTTGATTGTTACAACTCAAGGACAATTGAAACCCTAGATGTTTACTCAAAAAAAAAAAAAAAAAACGCTAGATGTTATGAACATTTTAAGATGTGTCAATTAATTACGGTACGAGGTTATTAACAAGTGTCTCACACACTTCATATCCACATTTCATACATATAACATATCACTTACAAAGTGTGGATATCAAGTATCCATATCTTTTAATTGGCACTCACATTTTGTGAGTGGTGTGTGAAATAAAAGTTTTAATTTTTTTGTTTGTTGATAGAATTTCAACCTATGACTTATGTTTCTGATTATTAGAACCCTAGATGTTATGAACATTCTAGGAGGTGTCAAGCAACTGCAGTACAAGACTTTGGTGAGTCTCTCACACTCTTAATATTCACATTTCATACATATCACTTACAAAGTGTGGATTGTGGACATAGAGTGTCCATATCATTTAATTGATACTCACACTTTGAAAGTGGTGTGTATGGTGTGTGAAATAAAAATTTTCACTTTTTCGTTTGTTATTATTATTATTTTTAATAATAGAATTTCAAATTATGACTTTCGTTTCTGATGATTGTGCTCTTAATCATCAAATCAAGACACCAATCGATTTTTTGTGTAGAAGGTGTTTGAATCTTAGATATCTTATTTAATCATCAAAAACTTTACCAATGAAGTTAATTGGAACCTACTTTTCATTTGTTAATTAGATAGTTACAATGGAGGTGGGAGAATTTAGACCCTAGATATCTAGAACATTCTAGGAGATGCCAACTATTTGAGCTATAAGGATATTGTCAAATAAGATGTATTTAGGGGAAAAAAAAAATTGCTTGAAAAAGTTGGCTGTATTCAACCAAATGAAACTAATTAAACCTAAATAAACGGATACATGGTCAAACGACAAACCTAGTCGTAATACCAAAATCTGTACTTCTCTTGTTCAAATTTCATTTTAAGTATATCCCACCGCCAAGGAAATGATTATATGAAACTAGCCTCACATAGGCACTTTGCACATGCCTAGTGAGGCTTTTTTTTTTTTTTTTTTGGTCTAGTGTCATAATTTTCTATTTATCTCAATTTTTATATTATGTCATAACCCAAAAAATAAAATAAAAAAGCCTTAAGCTGTCATTTAACGACGTCATCTCAATTTTTTTTTTTTTTTTCATTTTTGTTGTTACTTGTTAGTGCAAAATGAGCAAGATGTTTGAAACTCTTGGCCTGGAATGGTGTTTTAGCAAAATCATAGATTCAGCAAAAACTAATATACAAATTAAAAAAAGCAAAAAAAGAAGAAGAGAAAGTAACAAAAAATGTACCTACCAAAAATTATTATGAACCAACCATGGAACCCTTATCTTCTTTGTGGGAGAACACCAGTTTGAGAGAGAGAGAGAGAGAGAGAGAGAGAGAGAGAGAGAGAGAGAGAGAGAGAGAGAGAGAGAGAGAGAGAGAGAGAGAGAGAGAGAGAGAGAGAGAGAGAGAGAGATTAAATAAAAGAAAACGTGAGTCTTCATAAAGTTTTTTTTTTTTTTTTTTTTTTTTTTTTTTTTTTTTTTTTTTTAACTTTGGAACGGGGTCTTGAAGGAAATATACAAAGTAGATTTAGAATTTTTTTTTTAAAATTTTTTTGGATAAGTTTGTTTCAAAGACATAAATCAGTAGGAGAGTTCTATTTTGTAGGAATTTTAAGTGGAGTTTGAGATATATATTTACCGGGTTGTCCCTAAGTTTTATCCCTGTTAAGTGTGGGATCTAAAGGTATATTTCTGAATCACAAAAAAATCTAATTCAAAGAGGAGAATCCTGTTATAAATAGTATAGATAGATTATGAATCAAATTAGAAAAAAAAAAAAAAAAAAACTAATGAAAAAATATTTGTATTATACAAGTTGAAAGCATTGATAGCACTGTAAGGATAATTTCTATTAAAAATATTTCTATAATAATCATTTAATTTTTCATGAATTTAATCTATAAGATTTTACATATAAATATATAAGTTATTTTAAAATTAAACATCCATTATATAATGAATTTTATCCGTATATTATTAAATTCCCTTTTCACAAAAAAAATACATATAATAGAACTTAAAAAGATTTAAAATTTTTTTAATCTTTTCTAATGTTGTCACACAAGCTTTTTGGTGTGTATATGTTTTCATGTTATTATTATAATAAGTTTTTTTAATTATATTTTTTAAATTATAAATAATGCTAATTTATCATATTTTTGGATAAAAAAACCCAACTAGGTTTGTTTTTCTTGAAACAAATATTGATTAAATTAGATATATATGTTCATTTTTACAAATTATATAATACTCTTTTTATTTATTTATACTCATTATATACTTAGTCTAATATACATATCATAATTATCATTAAACTTTTCTGTGTATTAAATATTACTGACTAATTTATTTATTTTATAATGAAGATGATCATCATCTCTAAAACACTTATAAAACCATTACTCTACATAAAAATATATATGTACTAGCCTCCTCACATGTTCTTCGCACATGCGATAAGGCTTCTTTTTTTTTTTGGTTTAGTGTCATAATTATTTTTTATACAATTTTTTTTTTAAGAATCTAATTTATATGTGAATAAAACAATTTGAAAATGAACAAGGGTTAAGTTGTTAAACAATATACGCAACTTAATAATAAAAATACTCAACTTAAAAGTTGTTAAACAAGGGATTGTATTGGTTTTTTTTTTTAATTACTAGTGTAGGGTAAAGGGCCCATAAGTGTATATTGGACCATGAGCCTTGTCCTAGGACCAGAAGATAATAGGGAAGAAGTGCAAATTAGAGTGTCACGGACAATCTTTTGATGGAAAGACTTGGGAAGGTAGTTCGAGGAGGAGTGCCTTTTCGACTAAGTAAGGCAGAGATCAGAGGGATTTGTCTACCCTTAAGGGTAACATCTCGAAGGGTTCTAAACATCAGAGAAGCATAGGACAGAAGCAAGATAAGAAATATCTAAGGAAAAGCTACTACCACATCATTGAATATTCTGTAACTAATCCTCTGGCCGCATTAATATGAAGGGGATGCTTGAAGAGTGGCAAGTAGTCTTACAGTTACTCCCAAAGACTTTAAGAATGTGTTGATGAGACAAGGATCAAAGCTAATAGCTTAACCTACACGTGCACGGTGAAAATGAAGAAATGAGGGGTATATAATGAAAAGGGAATCCCCTTACAGGGGGGAGGTATCTGAAATTACGAAGAGAAAAACCACTGTAGCACTAAGAAATGAACTTGTAACCAAAGTCATAAGATATATATATATATACACACACACACACATAAGATTTAGTTTCATCGGACTGTGCTGAGAACGATTTACTTCTTGCAATTGTATTCTTGTTTTCTTTTCATCTTGGCTCATTACAATTATTATCTGATTCATTAAAACCTAATTTTCTAGTCCACTCTATGTAAATTCATTGTATTAGGCCCCTTGGGCCTAGATCCTTTTCCGTTTGGGTTTAAGTACTAAACTGACTCCTTACAACTAATAAGGGTTGCACGTGCAAGACACATGCTGCCCCTTGAGTGAGAAATTTAAGATAAAATTTTTTTTTGAAGTAGTATCAAACCATGTATTTAAATTTAAAATAGTTATTTAACATATGACAATCTATTTAGTATGATAATTTCTTAGGAGAAGGTATTTGGTATCAAATGACATCATGTTAACGCCATTAAAATTTAATAAGTGTGAGACATGTCAGCAAAAAATAAACTAACAATTGAAAGACGTGTTAGTGGGTTGTTATTTTTGCACACATATCTCTTGTTTATTGGATTTTGATACAGATGACCTAGTATCATTTGATATAAAATACATTTTCATTTCTTATAACTTATTTACTAAAAATAGTATCTACTCACAAAAAAAGTCTACTAAAAATGATAACAAATGTCGTCATCTTCCAACAATAAATAACTAAGTTTTGATAAAATATTGTCATAATATTTAAATTTTTGCAATAAATAATGACATATGCTACAATTGAAACTCTTCATCAAATTAAATACCTACGACCAGTTTATAATTTTATAATTTTACTGTGACAAGTGGTGGGCTCTGGTATGATATTTTATAATTTTATTTTAGAGTAATGCTACATCTACACCATTTTCACAAAAAATTTTAGATAGTAAATTATTATTGGTTTTTAACGGAGACAACCACTTTAAACTATGCATTAAAAAAAACTTAAAGAAGAAAATTGTGCACCAAATTTAGCTAAACAAAAAAAAAAAGTCTAGGAACAAAACAAAATGTTACAATATTTCCACAATACATTTATTTTCAGCCATGGTAAGTTTTGGTCTAATATATTATTATTTATTTTATAGAAATGCTATCTCCATAATGTGTTCATAACAAATTCTAGATGGTGAGATGTTACTGATTTTAAAATTGACCCACAATTGATATCAATTTTTTATCTATCAATAGTAGCTTACCTATGATTTTTTGTGAAATTAATGTGAAAATATTGTGGACTTAGTATTTATTTATTTGATCCATGATAAACTAATATCTTAACAATTGTGAAAATATTGTGATAAGAACAAGTGTTACAACATATTTACAAAATATTTATTTTCAGTTGTAGTTAGTCACAATCTCATATTTTATTATTTTATTTCGACTTATAAGAAATTAACAGTTTAATAATTGTGAAAAATATTGTGAAATTTGTTGTATCAGTATAACAATATATATGCCAGCTCATATAAATATTAAATAAATAAATAAAAAAAAGAGCACAAACCAATGACTGAAAAAAAATAAAATAAAAAGTCAATGAAGTGATGAACAATACATATTAAACAAACCAAAAAGTACTGTAGTTTTTACACATTCACACAACAAGTATTACAACATTTTCACAAAACATTTATTCTCAATTGTGATTGATCACAGTCTCATATTTTATTATTTTATTTCGACCTATAAGAAATTGACACCTCAATAATTGTGAAATTTGTTATGTTAGTATAACAATATATATGCTAGCTCATATAAATATTTAAAAGAAAAAAAAAACACAAACCAATAACTAGAAAAATTTGTTGTATCAGTATAACAATATATATGCTAGCTCATATAAATATTAAAAAAAAAAGCACAAATCAATGACTGAAGAAAAAAAAAAAAACCAATGAAGTGATGAACAATACATATTGAACAAACCAAAAAGTAGTGTAACTTTTACACATTCACACTACAAGTGTTACAATATTTTCACAAAAAAAATTTATTTTCAGTTATGGTTGGTTACAGTCTCATATTTATTATTTTATTTTTACTTATAAAAAAAATGACATCTCAATAATTGTGAAAATATCATGAAATTTTTTGTGTTAGGATAACAGTATATATGCCAGGTCATATAAATATTTAAAAGAAAAAAAGCACAGACCCAATGACTAAAAAAAAAATTGTTGTGTTAGTATAATAATATATATGCTAGCCCATTTAATATATATATATATATATATATATATATATATATATTTAAAAGAGCACAAACCGATGACTGGAAAAAAAAGAAAAAAAGAAAAGAAAAAGCCAATGAAGTGATGAGTAGTATGATGGGACTGACGAAATAAAACACTGACGAGGAAAGCAATACAGATGAGGAAATCGATACAGACAAGGAACGGGGTAGGCAAGTGCACACAAAGGCAATAGACTCATTCAATATTGCCAATAATGCCCCAGGCTGGCAAAACCAACTGTACGATTCGTTGGAGACGAATTAAAACCTTATCATTTAGCAGGAAGCGTTACTAAAAGAGGCATTAAAGCCTCAATAACTGCCACAACGGCTAGGGGCAGGAGAAGCATATATACGCCCCCACAAGCATGAGCCGGGGGTAAGAAAAAACACAACAACATACTTATTCTTTACTATTTTTCCTAAAAGTCTTCTTGAAACTGACTTAAGCGTCGGAGGTGTTTTGGCAGGTGCCACATCAGTGACCACATTGAGGAATCTTCCCCACCATTTTTTATACCTGCTAGAAGAAGGAAAGAATGTTTGGTTCCATTTGAACTCGTTTGTTCTTGGTTGACGAATTCTTACTTCATCAGTTTGGCGCCGTCTGTGGAAACAACTTTTCATATTTATATGTGGAGAAGTGGTTCCCACCAACTTCTACATCCAGATGGAATCCAATCAAGACCTTGGAACCTTGGCTCATCAAATCCAAGCCCTTGCGGTTTAGCAGGAAATGAAGATACGACTTTAACAGGTTTAGCAGGAAGAAAGTCGATTCAGAGGCAACCCAGAGGATGAGCGGGACAGCCATAGACGAACTAATACACAAAGACCATTCACTCCAGATGAACAAAATTTCGATCTTCTACGAGAGATGAGGAAAGAGATGGACGAGCTAAGGAATGCCATCAAGGAGAAAACGGACTGGAGCGTGGATAGAATGATAAGGGCCACAGATTCGCCTTTCACTACAGCAGTCCTCGAACATCCAGTGCCTTCTAAATTTCGTTTGTCTCAGTTCGAGCAGTTCGACGGATTGAAAGACCCTCAAGATCACCTCAACACATTCAAAACAACGCTGGGTCTCCAGCAGCCCCTTGACGAGATACTATGTTGATCCTTCTCCACTACTCTCAAAGGAGCAGCTAGATAATGGTTCGCCAAGTTGCCAACATCGTCAATTGACAACTTCGAGTAGCTGAGTAACGCCTTCCTGCGTCATTTTATTAGGGGGCAACATCCAAAGAGGCTAGCAGATTACTTACTCACTATTAGACAGGGAAGAAGGAAACATTGAGGTCATACGTGAAACGCTTCACTCAGGAGACCTTGTAGGTAGACGAGGCGGACGACAAAGTACAGCTGACGACGTTCAAGGCGGGATTGAGATTCAGAGAGCTTGTAGCTTCACTTGCGAAGAATCTTCCAAGGACGATGGCAGAAATGCTCTTAAAAGCACAGAAGTATATGAACGCGAAAGATGCATTAGCAGCCATAAGGGACACAGAAAGTTCAGTAGATGCTCTGTATCTTGACTCAATGAAATTACATGAATGAAAGTTCAGTCTGTTTTCAAAAAAAAAAATATACATACTAAACATACTCTTAATTACTCAAATCCAAAAAAAACAAAAACAACCACGGATTTAATAGCATGCCAGTAATAACAACAACCAAAAAATCAAAAATCACCCCCGTAAAGTCCTAAAAAAATTATACTTTCCAGGTTTCTCCTTATGCCGAAGCATCTAATATATAATTAGTTACTCAGAAAAAATAAATATTTGGACTTATTACAACAAAGAATCAATTAGCAACCCAAGCAGAGTATCTATTATTATTATTATTATTATTATTATTATTATTTTAGCATCTAGTACTTTCAAATACATTACTCTCAGCCTGTCAGCCAATATATATATATATATATATATATATACACACACACACACTGACCATCACAGGAAGTCACAATTTTTTTTTATTTTTATAAATATGACCAAATTTTAATTTATAAGTATATAATAATTTTTTTATCGTCAATATAAAATAATAATTAATTTTTTATATAAGCGAAACTTGTACTATAATTAGACGAGAGAATTTTACTATAATTGACTAACTTGAACTACAAAATGGTAAAGTTCTAATAAAAAGAAAACGATAAAAGAAGGTTGTATAATAATAGACCTGGCAACATCACATCACCCTTTACAATTACAATTACATATTTTGGTACAAAGAAAGTTGGATTGGAGATTTTTGACCCAACTGAAATCGGAGTAATCCACTCAGAGTCCACCCTTTCCCCGACCGCCCCTATCCATTCGTCCTTCCACTCCTTCTTAACTTATTATAACCATTTTCCATATAAAATTAAGGTTAAAATACTGCTAATCTAGGAAGTATGGACACGCACACGGGCACAGTAATAAGTGCAACAATGTGACATATGTTATCTAAAAAAAATTATAACATGAAACGGCCAATATGATAGATGTACGATATGGATATAAACGAATATGACACCCTAGATGAAATGTTCGGCCCCTAAGATAAAATGTTCGGCCCCTAATACTTTTGAGACTTGGGTTAATGTAAACACGATTTTCAAAACTGGTAGTAATTAGGAACTAATTTAATCAATAGAGTGATATTGTAGTTACCCCCAGGTGAAAAACGGCAACTTAAATAGCCACACCTATCCATTTTTCATTTATAAAAATAAATAAATTTAGTCAATTTTTTTTTTTTGAAGCCTCTATCAATCCCATTCCACAAAACTAAACAACCCAATCCAGGGCCTATATATTATAAACTTTTTGCATTTCTGAGACCACAAATTTTATTCTTAAAAACCCAGTTTTTCATTTCCACATTAACTTTTCTTGTTCTCTGAAATCTTATTTGTGATGGCTTTGAATTTGGTTTCTCCAGCTGAAATCAAAGCCTTATCGTTCTTGGACTCCACAAAGTCCAATCACTCCCACAAGCTCTCAGTCTCAGGTTTACTCACTCACTGCCCTTTTTTAACTTTCTAAAGCTCACAACTTTATATTTTCCTTCTCTGCAAAAAAAAATCCTGGAAAAGTTGCTTTCTATTACTTCCTTTCCTTTGGGTACTTCAGTTTTGTTTATATGAGAGAAAAACTCAAACGTGTTGCCAAACATTTGCTTTCTTTAGCTTAAGGACAGAACAGTTATGTTTGTATGTACTTCCAGTTCTTAACATTTCATTCTCTGTGTTGGTTGCTGTGTGAAATTGTGAACAAAGCATGTAGCTTTAATTACAAAGAGGTTTAAATGAATAAATAAATAAACTTTTTTTTTTCTTTTTTGGAAGTGGGTAGTTTTTGGTGATTAGCTTTTTTGCTTTTGGTTGAATTTTTAGTGTGTGTGTGTATGGATTTTAGAACTTTTGAGGATCTGGGTCTGTGAAAATTGAAAATTTGGTATATTAAACGTTGATTTGAGTATAATTTGGTGTTGTATAATCTCAAAAATGCTATTCGGATTTGTAGAGTAATTCAGTCATGATTTTTGCTGTTGTTGTTATTGATCATTTGCAGTATATGAATTTCGGTAATTATGCTTCATTATTTTTTACTGTATTAGATATTGTTGTGTTAAGTAGTTTGACTTTAGTTCCTTTTGATTTGTAGTTGGATATAAGTTGAAGAGGAAGGATCATAGAGTGGTATTTGGGAAAAATATTCATTGTTTGGCACAGGGACCTCCATCGGCCTGGCCAGGACGAGCTGTTCCTGAGTCTGGTCGTAAGACTTGGGATGGTCCAAAGCCTATCTCCATTGTTGGATCAACCGGGTCAATTGGAACTCAGGTAAAACAAAAGTAATTTGTTTTGTGACCACAATAGAATTATACTTAGTTTGCATTTGCTTATTTGCAATTTTGTTTTTTTTTTTTTTTTCTACTATTCATAAGTCTCACTTCACTTTTTGGTATTATTCATGGATCCCACTGAATTATTCAACTAACTTTTACCTTCATCTACTATATTTTCATCAGCAAAAAGTGTTTAGTTTCAGCTAAATAAGCTCTTCTCAAATAGACACTTAAGGAGAACATGTAGATAATCTTTTAAAAATGGTGTTGTTAGTACTAGCTAGATATTGTAAATTGTGATGTAAATAAAGGGGAATTGAAAACCAAAAAGGATTACCAGGTTTTGAGATCAATAAACACTGATGACATGATGTATTGTCGAGATGGCACTAAATTTTTTTGCATTTTGTTTTGTAAGAAACTCGTCTATTTGGTATTTCCTTTTGTAATTGTGGAATCTGTAGTGACTAGTTTTTTATGTCTCTTAACTTTTTTTTTTTTTTTTTTTTTTGACGGTTGAACCTTGTTGTTCTGAATTCAAACTAATGCTTGGCATGTGAAGTATGTCTTGACCCTTTATTAGTTGCTTAGAATTAGCTTTGGTGTTCTACAGACATTGGACATTGTGGCAGAGAATCCTGATAAATTCAGAGTTGTGGCACTTGCAGCTGGTTCAAACGTAACTCTTCTTGCAGATCAGGTAACAGCTAGATACATAACATGTAATAGAACTTGCAATGGTTTGGTTTTTCCAATTTACAGCAAGCCTTAAATTTTAAGATGATATAGTCTGAGCTGTCACTTGATTACGATCCGGCATTATTGATGATTTTGTTTTATGAACTTATTTGTTCTTGCTGGATAGGTGAAAACATTCAAACCTCAACTAGTTGCTGTTAGAAATGAGTCCTTAGTTGATGAACTCAAGGAAGCTTTGGCTGGTGTTGAACCAAAGCCTGAGATTATTCCAGGGGAGCCAGGAGTTATAGAGGTGGCATACAATCTGTTTATTTGGTCTTTGTCTGGATAATGAAAGCCATTCTTGTTATTCAATAGATATTTTCTGCATATTTTTTCAGGTTGCCCGCCACCCAGATGCAGTCACTGTAGTTACTGGAATAGTAGGTTGTGCAGGACTAAAGGTAAATTCTTCAATTTTAAGTGTCTTTTATGGAAAGGGCGAAACCAAAAGCAAGATATCACTTATTAGGAACAAACACATATTTGGCTAACTGAAGTGTTCCTGTTTTTTATTTTTTTTCCTTAGCCTACAGTCGCTGCAATCGAAGCAGGGAAAGACATAGCTTTGGCCAATAAGGAGACCCTGATAGCAGGAGGTCCCTTTGTCCTTCCTCTAGCTCACAAGCATAACATAAAAATTCTTCCTGCTGATTCAGAACATTCTGCCATATTTCAGGTATGAAAAGACGTGTATTGATTGCTAAGCTTATCCAACAAAATTTCAGATACCTCCATTACATTTAGTTTTTGGTAGTGATATGAATAATTCACGAATATTACTTGGTTTATGTTATCTGTGGCACTTGAATGATCACTATATCATTTTACTCCACTATGCGCTTATAAGAAGAAAAGCTTAAAGAAATCTCTCTTCTTCAGTGTATTCAAGGCTTGCCAGAAGGTGCACTTCGACGCATTATTTTAACCGCGTCTGGTGGGGCTTTCAGGTTTGAAATCAAAATTTAAGCTATAATACTTCAGCTTGTAACTTTAAATGTACCGGGGGCAGTAATCAGTTCTAATTTGCAGAGCTGGAGTCAATATGCAATTATTACCAATGTGGCTTAATTTGGCTCATCTATGTTAGTTTGCTTGATAAGACATGTATTTAGTGCTCAATGTTTTTTAGTAATTTGAAAATCTTCTTAGTACAGTTTTAATGAACTCAAGTTACATTACCTGTTATAGAACTAAAGGAAAGCATCAAGAAAACATCTCAGGCCCCAGACATTTTTCTTATATTCAGTTTAATGATAGTTTCCTCCAAAGCCATTAAAAACTCCTTGCCTCTCATGTGTAGTATATCTGACTCATAAAATTTCTTTCATGGCCAATTTTGGAGTGTCACATGACTTACATCTCCTACCTCTGATAATTAATACATTTAAGAGCTTTAGATCTTTTAGATTTCAGGTTGTAATTATTTAGGAGCGGCTTGATGAACTTCTTGTGTATTTGATTTTCTCATATTAATAAAGATATCTTTACTTATCAATGAAAAAAGGACCTGAATTTTACAATTAATTTACTTGGTTACCAACAGGGATTTGCCTGTTGATAAACTGAAAGATGTTAAAGTTGCTGATGCCTTGAAGCATCCTAACTGGAATATGGGGAAAAAGATCACTGTGGACTCTGCTACCCTTTTCAATAAGGTTTGTTCTTTTTCTGTCTGTAGTTCATATTGAAATACTGTGCTCCATCCGACTGATGTGCTATAATGGTGTGAGGTGCCAGGAATAAGAAAATAAGTTCCTCTTTTTTTGGATAGGGTCTAGAAGTCATTGAAGCCCACTACCTGTATGGAGCTGGATATGATGATATTGAAATTGTGATTCATCCACAATCTATCATCCATTCGATGGTTGAAACACAGGTTTGGTTTTATACATTTTTTAGTGTTGCTCTAATTATGTTTAAAGTGTCTGATATTTGCAAATGCTTTTATTTTTGTAGAGGCAGGGATATTGAAATGATAATGCTTCTGAATATACATGTGAAATTTCTCTTTTTATATCTATCTTTATTTATTTCTTTCTTTCCAGGATTCATCTGTTCTGGCACAGTTGGGGTGGCCTGATATGCGATTGCCCATTCTCTACACAATGTCATGGCCAGACAGAATCTATTGCTCTGAAGTGACTTGGCCACGCCTTGATCTTTGCAAGTACATAGTCTTTCCCCAATCATGTTATGGTTTTAAACTCCCTGTCATTTCCTTTTTAAATTCCATGCGGGTATCACCTACCTGCATTTCCAGGGTTAATTTCCTTAGTAGTAGATGCTCGCTAAATTGGTCACACAAACTACTTTTCTCAAACAACCTTTTTCTGCATACCTTTCCAGAAATTATAGTGAGAATTCTTGTCTTAGAAGATAAGTAATTCCTCTTCTTGCCAAGAGTCTTTAAGATATGATGATCAAGCTGAAAATGGTCAAAATGCTTATAACTTCATGTCAGCGTGCTTGTTTAATATGACTCAAGTTAAAATGGGGTTATGCAGGCTTGGTTCACTAACATTTAAAGCTCCTGACAATGTAAAATACCCCTCGATGGATCTTGCATATGCTGCTGGACGGGCTGGTGGCACAATGACAGGTGTCCTTAGTGCTGCTAATGAGAAAGCTGTAGAGATGTTTATTGATGAAAAGTATGTGTTCTGTTTCTTGATTTTCACTCAGTCCAAATGTTTCCTTTCGAACATTGGTGCATATCTTCTTAATAAGTGTGTTTTCTATTTCTGCTTTCCTTGGGATTCTTTTTCCAGATAACGTAACTTTTGTTGCTTATTATTCAGTAATATGCAAAAGAATATATGTTTTCCTCTTGTAAAGGTTGTAATTTTTTCAGAGATTGAAGATCAGTTTATTGGTATTTTTCGTCAAAAATTTTCTGGTCTATTTCTATTTCTAAATTCCTTGGGAAAATTTTCCATGGGCCCTGAGCCTCTGTCGTCCTCTTCCATCTCAAGTAACCTGCATGACTACTTATTTACGTCTTTAGGAACTGCATTTGTCATGAAACTAATACTTTCAAACTAGACTGGCTTTCTTGCCCTTTGCATTTGCATTCACTATCCTGGTTTGCCTAACATATATTATTTGGAATCCAATTATTAAATTACCTCAGCTGTTTGCCTACTTAGTCATTTATAATGCAATCCTGTTCTTTTATAAATACTGCTTCCAGTTGTGATTTCTTCGCCATTGAATTGTTTGCTTCGTTTTCAGGATTAAATATCTGGATATTTTCAAGGTTGTGGAGCTAACATGTGATCAGCATCAGAAGGAGTTGGTGACTTCACCTTCCCTTGAGGAAATTATACATTATGACTTGTGGGCACGGAAATATGCTGCCAGTTTGCAAGAGTCTTCCCGTGGAAGTCCTGTTCTTGCATGAGTGAAGCTAGCCCTTGTTGGCCTGTATAAAGTTGGTCCAACTTGGAATGGAGATGTTGAATTCCTGCCAAAAAATTAGCATTTTTGCTAAGGATGGTTTTGCTGGTTTTGGCAAAAAAAGGAGAGGGGGCCGCCGCCCGCCGGGCGCCCGGGGGGGGGGAGGGGGGGGGGGTGGTGGGTGTGTAGTATTCAGTAACTGTATCATAAATGGGTTTGGGGAATATTGAGCAATTGTTTTAAACATTTATAAAAATGAAATTAGGTATCTGAAATGTGTTCCCCATTTATAGGTTTTTGAATGTTTGAATGCGTATCTTGGCCATTTAAGTGCTTAATTCAAAAGAAATCAATGGGAATGTCAACAGAAAGACAAAAAAAATTGATGATAATCTCACTTCGCCGCTAGGATGCAACTTCTTTGATTGTCTTGACCACTTCTCTTCCAGTACCTTGTGCAAAACTGCAAATAGGATCAGAAAGCTCTTCATTATGACAATAATATCTAATGCTTCAGGCCTTGTTCTAAACAAATTAAGTTTCAAGAAAGCGTTAGTTTTTTGTTGCATTTGATGATGGGTAAGACTCAAATTTCCTAGCCTAACTAAATTAATTTCCTTGTGTGTGTTCCACTCCCAACAGGGATATAGTTTGAGAAGAGATATTTCTGCAAAGTTAAAACAATGTCACTACCTTATCAATTCACTATCTTATTTATTTCATAGCAAGAAACAGATATTGAAAATGATACAAAAGTCATGGGAACTCTCTACTACCCCTTGGATTCTGGATTCTGAGTCGCTTGTAGTACCTATTGTTTTTGATGTTCTAGATCCTGTAGCATATGGTAGGATACTTCTCTTTGTATCTTCTGTGGAGTTTAGAGGTAGCAAAATTTGACCAGGACCAAAATCTAGGTAAAGTGGCAGTTTGGGACATTAAATGTGATTTGTATTACATAGACCAGTTGGATATATTTATGACTTCCAATGATTGAGAGTGACAGATTTTGGTCTGAAACATTAGGCTGAAACCCGGATCTGAACCAAGCTCAATCTGGACAATGATTAGGCCTTGCATTTCATAGGTACATTTGGGCTTTCTTTGAGGCCCAGAGTTAGACTGGACTTGAAACTTAACAAGCCTCAATCCATTCTGTTAATTTTTGTGCACATGGGGTACTTTGTCTGTACATATGTAAGACTCACAGGTAGGGTTATGCGCCATGTGCACTAAATAATTTCATGTTATTTTATTTTTAATGAATCACTTATTCAACCAAACATAGAAACACTAAAAACACAATATTTTTCATAATATACTTTAAATTTTAACAAGTTTTTATGATTTTCAACTAGGGCATCATTGATGTTATTTTATCATTTACTATTCATAACTTCCAACCTCAATAGATTTGAAATATTTTTATGACAAGAATGGTATTACAAATTTTACTACACCAGTCTTGCAACTACTACCAATTACAAAATAAAAATATGAGGTTCAATCTTGCCTACATAAAAAATTTATCTATATTTATTCAACCATAAAAACTACTTATTCAACTAGCAAAAATTAAAAACCGGACCTATTTTCAATTATTTAACTATTTCAACTTTTACAACCATGCACAATCATCATAAATTAAAATTTTATCTTATCCAAAAAAAAAAATTAAAACATTTAGTTATTATATTATTTAAGTAATAGTACCAATTACATTCTCATGACATCATTTCGTAATTTTAATTATTTATTTTATTGTTTTTCTTAGTGAAATATTGGTGTGCATCTAGACACACAAAACAGAAGCTGAAGAGTGAAGACCAAAAGAAGAGAGAGTGTATGGAACCACAAACGTAGATATCGGATAGAGAAGTAGCCAATCAAAACTTGAGAGTTTCCACGTGTCACACTCTGAAACGAGTGACCGAATTTATCACCCACAGAGGAAAGGATAATAAAAAACATAACCCAAAAAAAAAAAAAAAACAATACCAAAGTCAGAACTCAGAAACACAACACAAACTCAAGGTGTGACAAAATAAAACCGAGTCCACATTTCAATCTATCATCGTCATCATCATCCATGGCAGCAGCGACGCCGTATGCGACGGCCTACACTAACACCGCCGTCTTAGTCCCTAGACTCTCCACCACCGCTCGCTGCTCTGCCTTGCCTTACCTCCCACCTCCTCGCTTGTCCTCCGCTTCTTTCCCAGCTTCTACTAAGCACTTTGCAGGTATATTTTTTGGTGAAGCACTTTGTTAGAGCTTAATGACTTAACTAAACTAATCTTATTATAATGTATGTAAATGGGTCATTTTTTTTTTCTTGTTTGTTTTGTTTTCCTGTTTGAGTTTTGAGTTTGACTTGTTATGTATATATTTTGGTCCAGCTTATGGTAAATTGGTAAATTATTGACATGGTTTCATTTGTGTATCACTCAACTGGGTTCTTCTTAACTTTTGGAAACCAAATAATATATGAAAAACTTTAGAGCTTAGTGACTAAACTAAAGTAATCTTTTAAAAATGTATTTAAATGGGTCATCATTTTTTGTTTTTTTGTTTTGTTTTGGAGTTTGAGTTGCTATGGAGTATGTGGTCCCAGCTTATGGGCTTATGGTAGATTGGGAGTGAGGATTTTTTAGTAATATGTGGGTTTCATTTGTGTGTCGCTCAACTGAATTCTTCTTAACTTTTGGAAACCAAATAAAATGGTAAAAGTTCTGGAAATTACATTACATATTGGTTCATAAAGCCCCACAAATTTTTGAACTTCACTATTTGCTATGTATGGTGGTTGAGATGAACAAGAATGTGTGTTTTTAGTTGAGTGAGTCATAGCCTAAATGCTTGTTGAAAATGGTGATTTGAAGGAATGTGGTTAGGATTTGCTGACTTGCGATCATTTGAAGGAATTGGCATCAGGGAGTTAAAATATGAAAATAGATATAAAACAATAATCCAATTTTAACATACTTCTAATTGAAGCAGAGGATAACTGAACCTAATGTACAAACTTCGTAGTTGGATTGAGGCTGGCCTACTCAATTTCTTGTATGATTGATAGTAGGTGATGAGCGAGCAAGTGGAACTTAAGTTCCCATATTGTGAATTGTAATTAAATGTGGGCATTGACTGAGAGCATCAAAATGCTTAATATAAGTATTCTAACTTCTAAGACTTACTAGTTACTACGCCTTTGGAGGGTGCTTAAAAAATTATGTGCAAGACATGTAGGGGAAGACAATGTTGATGGACTTTTTGGAGAATGCATGAGTCTGTGTATTATGTATTGAGTATTTTTTTTTCAATATCGTTGGTTCTAACTATTTATTGGTTTGTGATTGAGCTGAGTTTTCCATTTTTAATTTGTTTCTATTTGTAAAAGTTGCTTGAACGTTGCCTTATCATAAAAAGGAAGAAATGATTTCTTTTTGAACAGAAGAAGGAAAACAGTTCTGTTGAAACTGTTTAAATTGTATAACTAAGATTCTTGTTTCTCTTTTGAACAGAGTGCCGTAGGTCCTCTGTGTCTCGGATCAGAGCCTCTTCCTCGGAAGACACATCCACTTCCCTTGATGCTAATGAACTTTTTACAGACTTGAAGGAGAAGGTAAGAAGGAAAGGTGGCATAGTACAACTGAAGAAATTTTACCAATTTTTTCGTGCATTGTGTCTTTTGAATTAACTGATTTTTTTTCTGACTCTTTTTGGTTTACTAATAGTACTTATTTCGTTTTGAGGTAAAATTGTATGGGTTTAAGTCATTTCCTTCTTTTGTAATAATTAGTGGGATGCACTTGAGAACAAGTCCACAGTAATTCTCTATGGTGGTGGGGCAGTAGTTGCTGTTTGGCTTTCTTCGATTCTTGTTGGTGCCATCAACTCAGTCCCATTGGTAGGTGATTTCTTTAAATAGCACATGCTTCTATTTTCTTAAACTGGATTATATCAAAGAAATTTATGTTGTTTAAGTCCTTAGTAGGCTGATAAATTTTCAGCAAATAAAAATTTCTCTCTCTCTCTCTCATAAGAGCAGATTATTCAAGCACTCTGACATGGTTGTCTTCTTTTGCCAGCTTCCAAAGATTATGGAGTTGGTAGGGCTAGGATATACAGGATGGTTTGTATACCGTTACCTTCTCTTCAAGGTAAATCCAAGAGACTACAAATTTTTTTTTTTTTTTGCTTTAAAATCATAAGTACTTTATTTATAGAATTTGTGGTTTTAGGGGCAATTAGATCGGTTTTGTTGCATTTATGTTATTATTCCACATGCAATACTCCAATTGATTTGGTTTCCCACTTTCTATAGCTCATGATTTATTGTTCCTTTGAATCACTAGAGCTTGAATTGTTTAATTTTCAATTTGGAAAGCTTTGAATTTTCATCCTGCAGTCCCAAATAGATGTGAATAAAATCACATTAGAAAGTAGAAATTTCACCCCTTGACCCCAAATCAGCATGAATAAAATCACATTATTAAGCCTTAACTTTTAACTAGTCAAAAAGGGCCAAGAGCCTCTTGGCTCAGTAGCACTAGGCGGAGGACTCAGGTTTGTCCCCTGGGGCAAGGTCCCCTCAACTTACTGTAACCAAAAAAAGAATCCAGAGAATGCCAAACCAAACCATATCTGCTGTGGAAAATAGAGACCGTCTTTTCTTCACTGGGGTTGAATGGGTAAGTTAATTGATTGGGCTGAGAAGAATTGAATAGTGAATTCTTTGAAGGCTGTCTGTAGTAGGCTAGCATTCAGTGCTGCTGTTTATCAAATATGGGCTAAGAGGAATGCTATCATTTTCCTAGGCTTGGTCAAAACAGAGGACCAGATTGGGGAACTCATTAGGAAGCAAGTCAAATCTCAAATTGAGGGTGGCATGCCCTATGCTTGCTCCATAATTAATCAAGATTTCTGTTACAGATGTGGTTTTGCGGATTCTGTTCTAAAGATGGGAAGGCCCTACTTAGTTCTAAGTGACCTATGGTCCAGTTGAAGGCTGCTGTAGTGATCTAGAGTGGTTTGTCGCTTTTATGGGGGTGGTGTTAGTTTTTTTGTCAGAATGTTGTGGCTGGTGTCCCTGCTCTTGTTCCTGTTTATTTAGTTGGGGTGTAATTCTGGTTTTTAGGCCTAGGAGGTGCTGCCTTTATCCTATTCGTGGGCTCTAGCTGTTTTGGGTTTGGCCTATTGGCTTGGCCGTGTGTTTTGTTGTAGTTTCTGCCATCCCAGCTTGTTTCAATAAAGGTATCTTGATTATCAAAAAAAAAAAAGGAGCCAAACCTGAGAGAGGGTTCAATATGGTTGGACCTTAATCTTAGAATATCTACTGTATCCAAGATAAGCTAGTTATTATCATGATCCTGATAGACCTCATGAATTTTTCACTAGCATATAGATCACCTATTCTAACAAATGATGTTATTCTTTTACTTCAGTCAAGCAGAAAGGAACTAGCTACAGATATTGAATCATTGAAGAAGAAGATTGCTGGAACTGAATAGATCTGTTTGATTTTGTGGCAATTGAAGCCTCCGATTATCATCTTGTTTTGTCTCCTTGTATTTCCTTTGTGAGAGGCATCTGTATCCTGTGATGTAGAATAGGTTTTGTATTAATCCTCATTACTGTTGTATTCTCCCATTTGATCCTTAAAATAAGACTTTGGGCAATTCTGTGTTTACAACTCTAAATGTATGCAGTTGTTGATTGTACTTCCACAATAGTGATTATGAAGCAGCTCTTACGCTGCGTATGAATTATTAGCTCTTGTTGCTGTTTTCATTTTGATTTTTCTTTCCCTTGTCATTGCAATAAGAGAAGAGCTAGCTTGATGCAGGACAACCTAGGCTTCCCACCTAGATCAATCCTACCGTAAAACCCTAGGCTTTCCACCTAAGGTGTTTGAAATCGCCACCAAATAAATCAATGCAATCTCTGCAAATAATCTCAATAATAATAAATCTCAATAATAATAATAATAATAGTCTGTACTACAAAAGAAATCATCTGAAGCTTTATATACAGCTTCCAGGAATCACAAAGATAAGGATAAACTCTCTTAAACAAATCCTAAACAATTTCAAATACTAATTTGATAATTCTAAACAATCCCAAATACTAATCCAATAATCCTAAACAAATGATAACGATAAACTACTAGTCCTAACCAAACTCAAATTACCAATCAAAACTAAACAAATAATTACGTTACAATATGAAATTATCCACTGAAAATCTAAAATGAAGCCCAACAGCCCAATTTCAGGCCAGACCCACAATTAACGGTTTAAGCCAAGTTTGTTGCGCTCTTTTTACCTAACTTTTGGTTATGCTCCTGCATTATAGCTACTTGGAGGCAAAAGAGAAAACTGGTTGATGCACCTACTAGGATAAGAACCACCATTGCCAGAGTCAAAACCAGCTATATTACACTAAAAAAGTTCACAAAATCAAACTAGAGTCAGGATGTTTCATGTTGTGGAAATTTCTGCAAGAAACCAGCCAGAAATTTATGCAAGAAACCAGCCAGAGGTAAAGATTACATCATATAGCAAGCTTTTATTAAGCTTGGAAATGTTGATTGTCTATGTAGCTACATTTTGTGGACTAGGTTGTAGATTTAACTACTGTGGACAATCTGGGCTAAAATGGTGAGTCCTTAGGCTGTCAGCATTAGTATCAGACTCTTCAAAACCACATTAAGCCAAAAATTTAACTACACTCAGCCGAAAGACTCATGCATCATGTTCAATAAATTGTTTAAAAAACAAAATAACAATGAACATTGGCTCAATACAGCACTATACACTCGATACAAAGGAAAAAAAAAGGTTTTTTATTCATATTCTCACATCTCTCTTCATCATACTATTTTAAATAAAATAATGGTAAGAGTATTGAGACTGGTGTAATTGTCTATGAATAGTAGATTAATTAAAATAACAAAAGTGAGGTTTGTTAGACTAAATTTGACTAAAAGTGTATTGAGCCTAATATAAATGATGGTAATTTCGATTTTAAATGTGTACTCGTGTAACCTTCTAAACATAATATGATCTGGACATTTGCTAAAGTATGAAAAATATATAGATTCTAAAGCTGATTTTTTTTCACTTTAAGAGGAAAAAAAAATATCGAAGTCTTGACACCCGTGAGAACTAAATCAATTTTCATATAAAGATTGAAGCTGTACAGAAGTGAACCAATTGGACCGAAATGGAACAAAATGGACTAAAGTAGACTGAATTGGACTGAATGGACCGAAGTAGACGAATTAGAACTGAATAGATCTAAATAAACCGAAGTAGACCAATTAGATCAAAGTAGACCTAAGTAGACCGAACTGGATAAATTTAATTGAAATGGACCAAATGAACAAAAATGCACAGAAGTGGACCGAAGTATACTGATTGGACCAAATTTACCAAAGTTGACCAATTGGACCGAAGTAAACCAATTGTTTACTATGAGTGCATTTCAATACGCTATTGCAAATTGATATTTTGGGGCAAAATTTGCTGAACAGTACAATTTGGCAAAAATTTAAGGGCGATGGCATGCGTTCAAACTTATTTAGTTAGTTGGACTCTTTTTGGAAGTCGATTTTAGTAAACTCGACTTCCGTGGAACTTCAATCCCCTCCCACCGAATACTTCTGTCTGACGTGGATTAAAAAAAATGGCAAAACACCACGTGGAAGTCGAGTATAGTGAACTCGACTTCCATAAAAGCCGAGTACAAGGAACTCGACTTCAAGGTTGTTAGAGCAAATCGAGTATACTATACTTGACTCCTGTAAGTCGAGTATAATGTAATCGATTTCCAGGCCACCTACCCACCTAACACAGTTATCGCGGACGGTAAAAAAAAATTTTTAAATGGAAATCGAGTTTACTAAACTCGATTTCCATTTAATGTTACCACCTCCCCAACTGTCTCAGATTAATAAACTGTCCTTAATCTTACACTAATTTTCAGTCTCACTTCTCCCAGCTCTCTCCTACGCCCAAATTTTCTCCCTTTCACCACACAAATCATTGTACAAATAAAGGCTCTTCTTCTTCTTTTTCATTTGTAGGTAAATTATTCAAGCCTTCTAATTTTTTTTTTTTTGTTAGACCTGGTTTATATTGTTGATCCACAATTATTCAAGCCTTCTGATTTTCATTTGATAGATATATATATATATATATATATATATATATTGTTGATGATGTGTTGTTTGTAATGGTAATTTATTATCATTATTATTATTATGATGTGCTATTATATTGAATCATTAGTTAATGTCAGTTTTTTTTTTTGTTAGACCTGATTATTTGAACCTTCTTCAATTTTTTTTTTAATAAATTACTCACTAAAATTTGATAGATATATATATATATATATATATATATATATATATTGTTGATGATGTATTGTTTGTAATGGTAATTTATTATCATCATTATTATTATTATGATGTGCTATTATATTGAATCATTAGGCAATGTTTTTTTTTTTTTGTCAGACCTGATTATTTGAACCTTCTTCAATTTTTTTTAATAAATTACTCGCTAAAATTTGATAGATATATATATATATATATATATATTGTTGATGATGTGCTGCTTGTAATGGTAATTTATTATCATTATTATTATTATGATGTGCTATTATATTGAATCATTAGTTAATGGCAAATTTTTTTTGTTAGACTTGTTTATTCAAATCTTCTTCAATTTTTTTTAATAAATGTACTCACTTTTTCATTTGATAGATATATATATATATATATATATATTGTTGATGACGTGCTGTTTGTAATGGTAATTTATTATCATTATTATTATTATGATGTGTTGTTATATTATTATTATTAGTTAATAGCAATCAACTGTCACCATCAAATTCCTAGCAAAGAAAAGTTTGACCTCTTCGTTATACATTGTAAATTATAGTGGCAAGATTCAGGAAACATGAACTTCTCTTGAGTAATGTGTTGTAATGTGTAATGGTTTGTTAGTTGTAAGGTGTAATGTATTAATTTTTTAAAGCGACCATGTACAAATTTGTTTGAGTTTAAAAATTTGTTTATAATTGTTTGGTGGACTATACAATGTTATCTTTATATTTGCCTTGAGGCAATATTTTGTAGTTCATATCGAATAAAGGTGTTATACTTGTCACTAACTTTCAGTAAATTTATTTGATAGGCTTGTAATGAGTCCGATTGATTTATATCTATATTATAGTGGGGAGCCCTGCAGTGATGTGACTTATGGAGTGACATATGAAGGGCCTGGTAAAAAGTTAGAGATTATTTAGCTAAAAAAACGGCGGGAGATCAATTTGAAGAAGTTGAAAAAGAAAATTATGAAAGAGCTGGATTTGGACCGTCAGTTGTATGACATAAAAATTACATATTGTGCTCCTCTTGCAGTGTTTAGTGACTGTATTGTCTTTACGCCTATTGAAATAAAAGGAGACAAGCATGATAAGATTATGTTTGACAGGATAAACTCTACGCCCCAATTAAAAGCTGCTGAGTTATATATAAGTGTGGAGCCTCGTATAGAAGTTGGCGGTGAAGATGTGCAACAACCAACTTTGGAGGGTGGGGGCAGGGAAGAATTCCAATCATTACATGCAGAGAGTCATCCGACTCTTACCCCGTGCACTATAGTTGGGGGTTATACACTACCATGTCAACAGACACCAACTCCAATGGAGGCTTGCGGATCTAGTTATCAACAAGAATATATTCAATCTCTAGGGGGGGAAGCTGAAGACGAAGATGATGTTGATCATGGTAGAGATGAGTATGAAGAGATGATTGGGAGAGATGACTTTCACGAGAATACTATAAACTATGAAAATGTTGACAATGTCTGTCATGATGTCGTTGATGATCATGATGATGATGCTATAGAGTTTCAAGATGATATAGGCGATGGTGATCATGATACAGTCCCTGCATATGATGCTCATGGCCCGTCATTCCATGCAAATACTTGGGATAATATAGTTGATCCTTCAAATGTTGAGATACCATTTTCATCAAGTTGGGAGCGGGGAATGAATTTTAGCAAAGGGTTGATTTTCCCTAATAAAGAGGCTGTGAAACAGGCATTAATAGTTTACTCTCTGGACAACAACAAGAATTATATAACTGAGAGGTCCAATCAGAAAAGATTGTGTGTGAAGTGCGCAAATGAGTCATGTGCATGGAAAGTCCGAGCATTCCCGCAACCGAAGCTTAACGGATTATGGGCTATCAAAGTATTCGGCGGTCCTCACACTTGTCCATCAGTTGGGGTGAACAAAGATGGCAGAATAATGGATTCGAATTTTCTTGCCAAGGAACTTCATAAATATGTACTTGATGATCACACCAGCAAAATAAAGGATCTCCAAAATCTGATGAAGGAAAGGTTTATGTTTTGGAAAGGATGTGTTTTACAAGAGTGACAAGATGAAAAAAATTAGCATGCATATATACATAGAAACACACTTAAAGGAAAAACATGTTTTGAGAATGATTTATCATGGATCAAAGATCTAACAAGATAAAAAAAAAATAAAACATGATTACAAGCACGACATTTTGTGAACAAACATCATTTCACATGATTTTATCAATATGTTAAGATCTAGCATGATAAACAAATGCACCAAATTCGGCAAATGCACAGTAAAATTGAAATAGCACAGTAAAAATGAAACAGCACAGTAAACAAAAACACAAAAACTAAACCCAAATCTCCAAATCACTAAACCTAGAAAGCAAATCAAAACCCATTTCAGCCAATAATAAAGAGAAAGAAATCACATTAGAGAGAGAGAGAGAGAGAGAGAGAGAGAACGAACCTGCTAGTTGATGATGGATGGAGACGGCGTGCTTGAGAGAGACACCGGAGAGAGAGAGAGAGAGAGAGAGAGAAGAACGGCGTAGATAGAGAGACGTCGGAGAGAGATAAGGGCACAAAGTGATCGGATTGATGTATTACTGGGGAAGAAGTCGAGTATAGTATACTCGACTTCCATGCGGTTTTACCCAATATTTTTACCGTTCCAGTATGTGTTTAACCACAGTGGAAGTCGAGTATATGGTACTCAACTTTCAATGAAAGTCGAGTATATTATACTCGAGTTTCAGCAGTTCTACGTGGCTTTTTCCTCTTTTTTTTAATCCACGTCAGAACAATTTTTCAATAGGAAGTCGAGTTTCATAAAATTGATTTCCAAAAAGAGTCTAACTAACTAAATAAGTTTGAACGTATGCCATCGCCCTTAAATTTTTGCCAAACTGTACTGTTCAGCAAATTTTGCAGATATTTTGGCTTTAAAATGTGCGTCTGTGAAAAAGATACTGTTGCGAAATGGAGTTTTGAGTTTCCAAAATACCCAATTAAACAAATCCTATAATTTTGTACAATAAAATAAGAAAAATAAATACAATGTATTATATTTGAAGGGACAATTATAAATAAGCACATAAATGTTTTTTTTTTTTTTTTGCATTACTATTATAAATAAGCACATAAAAAAAATATTGCAAATATTTTTAAAGTGCCGCTTCGTTCTGTGTGAGACTTGGAGAATGGGAAGCAAAGCAATGGAATTGGGTGTGACAGTGACAAACCCATTCAGCTGCTTTGCTTCATCAAAGTCTCCGCCTTTCACGGTCAGATGCTCCGTCTCTCTCTCCTCCTCTTCCGACCACCACCACCTTGCCTCTTTAGGTAACTCTCTCTACATTTCTTTATTTTCAACATGTAAAACCCAACAAAAAAAAACAAAAAAAAAAAAACTATAAATATTTATATTTTTTGTGTGTATCATATTGTGGTGATTTCTTAAGCTCTGTCATTCCTGTGTTCTAATAAAGTTCACTACTTTTGCATGCTGCATGCAACATTAGGAAAGTTTAAGCAATACTATGTGTGTGTGTGTGTGTGTGAGAGATGTTGTTTCTGTCAATTCTGTCTATGGTGAAATTTGATTTACAAATTGACTGATTGAGTGATTCAAATTTGATTGTTATTGATAAAAGATCAAAGGGTTCAAAGGAAAGCATGATTTGTTTGATTTTGGCAGTTAAATTTTTGGTGGCAAGTGAAGGCAAGGTGTAAAATCGAACCCCTTTTTTTAAGACTAAATTGAACACTAACACATAATTGAGAGACCCAAAATGGTAGTTTAGACAGAAAGCTTATGTAAAAATTACCGTCAATTTTAGAATAAGAACCTGCTTTTTCTATTTTAATTTTGGTGGCAAGTGAAGGCAAGGTGTAAAATCGAACCATTTTTTTTAAGACTAAATTGAACACTAACACATAATTGAGAGACCCAAAATAGTAGTTTAGACAGAAAGGTTATGTAAAAATTACTGTTTACTTTAGAATAAAAACCTGCTTTTTTCTATTTTAGCCACACTGTTTTCAAAACACCCACACCTGAATATCTATTCTATACTCTTATTTCATTAAAATATACGACCAACATTCACTCTCTTCATTCACCCTCTGGTAAAGCAAAAAAAAGATAAAAAATAAAAAATTGTTTTGCATAAGCTACAGCGCCTCCTAAAGTTGAACAAGCACTATAATAGAATCTAATTTTGTATAATGGATATATGAGCTGATGGGGTTATTTTTATTTTTGGGTTCATTGGCCAAATTTAGGGGCTTATGCTATTTTAGCTGAACTAATGTGAATGCTCGTATCACCGTATCCATCGTTACTCATGTTGTTGTCTATGTACTTATACTTATGGTACTTAAAAGTCAATGCAATCTTATATTTTTTTTAGGTTTGGCAGAAAAGCCTTGGAAAACTTTGGACGCTAGACTTGTGCTTGAAGATGGTTCAATCTGGAGGGCTAAGTCATTTGGTGCTTCAGGAACACAAGTTGGTGAAGTGGTATTCAATACGTCTTTGACAGGGTGAGCTGGTCTATGAATTCTTTATACCTGGATAAGCTGTTTTGAAATTTTCATTTCTTAAGATTTGTTAAGCATGCCACATAGGTTAATCCATTGTTATTATTCTGTGAGAGTTTGTTTGTCCCTGCATATTTCATGGTGTATTCTCAACTATCCACTGGGCACCCTTGCGTTGGCTTGGACTTTTGATATGAAGATGGAGTGGCCTTTTTCCATAAGCTAGAAGAAGCTGTTCTATTGTTATTGATGGTGTTTCAACAATTTTACTTGTGGGTATGGTTTAACTTATGCAAATAACTGCACACCTTTGAAGCTAATTTATGTTTTCTGGTAGTACAACTAAGTCAAGGAACTTGCATTTTCTCACTAAATTTACAGTAACATAGCTGTTAGTGATATAGATGCTCCCACATTTGCACTCTGTTCACAAGGATGTGGTGTAGTGAAAAGTGATACCATAGATATTATCAGCCAGTGAAGAAATTTACCTATCAAAAGAAAAAAGAATCAGATAGTGAAGAGAAACATATGAAGTCATACATTTTATCAAATATCTTCCTTGTTTCTAGCACATCAATATGCTGACAGACACCTGCGTTGCCAATTATGACCAAATTCTGTCCAATGTATCAGTCCTGATTTGAGATTTGAGAACTGTTTTTTTTTCATAAAGATAACAGAATGTTAGCTTTTCTAGGATTGATTTGAAAATAGCTTTACAATGTTGTTAATCTATTAGAAAACAAGCCATTGTCGGGTATGTTCAGCAAGTTGCATAGAAAAGTTGGGATTCACAAAACACGAAGTATTGAACATGATATGCCCATTTGAATGTGCAGTAGCATTTATACTTGATGGCTGAAAACTAATCAAGTGTTATTCTTAGTTGGATGCTGCTGATTGATTTTGATTGTTTGCATTCTATGTTGTGATGGAAATGTAAGTTGTACTTTTTTGCATCTGGAGCTTCCACAAGAAGTTCGTACTATTACACATTGTAACATGCTTCTATTTTAGATCAATAAGTGCTTTTCCTTTGGTACTTTGTGCTTTAACCATGCCTAGGTACACTTTTAACAACAGTGAGAGAACTTATTATTAAGGTTCATGAGTTAACTAGTTGTGCAATGTGGATGCTCATATTTGGAATTTGATTTATGGTTGTAATACATGTATTCTGCAGGTATCAAGAGATTCTTACAGACCCTAGTTATGCTGGACAGTTTGTCCTGATGACAAACCCGCATATTGGCAACACTGGTGTAAATTTTGGTGGGTGAAATTTGTACTTTAAGTCATTGCAAACTCTTATGTCTTGGATACTATTTGAAATCTAATTTTGACGTCTTTAATGTCAGATGATGAAGAATCAATGCAATGCTTCCTTGGTGGTCTAGTCATTAGAAGCTTAAGTATCAGGTACAGTTTGTTAATGCTGCTTTGGAAACTTTCATGCTAGCAACTTTGTTGTTGAGCTGTGCTCATTTATTATTTTATAAATTTCTTCTAGCACTTCAAGTTGGAGATGTGCAGAAATACTTGGTGATTATTTAGCCGAAAGGAACATCATGGGGATTTGTAAGTTATTTAATATAGCATGAGTTATCTTAAAGACCAATTCTTTCGACATGTGTAATTTTAAATTATTGAGCTTTGCTCTCCATGAAACTTCTGACCTCCCTTTGTCTTTTGATTCTGTGTCATTATCCTACAGATGATGTTGACACACGTGCTATTACCCGTAGATTAAGGCAAGATGGAAGCCTTATCGGTGTTTTGAGCACAGAAGAATCTAAAACAGATGAGGAACTATTGGAATTGTCCCGTTCATGGGACATTGTTGGTAAGGATTTGATGCTGTTAGTTAAAGGGGTTTGCAAATATTAATTTTTTTTTTTTTTTTTTAAAAGAACATTTCAAGTGGGGGAGGGAGGATTCATACATTAGACATCTCCATTAGAAACACCTAGAGGTGCCAATTAACCTAAACGTCATTGGCCAAATAATAAAATTTTAGGTCCCTAGTTTTCTTGCCAAAGTTTTAACTCCATAGTTTTCTTGCTTTTAATTTGCAGGTGTTGATTTGATAAGTGGTGTTTCATGCAAGACCCCTTATGAATGGACTGACAACACAAAGTCACAGTGGGTTTTAACACCAATGGGAGAGATGGAAACACTTTTCATGTAAACATTATTTAAGTTTATTTGAAAGTACCATCCCTGAATAAATTGGCATTTGTTCTTACTCTTTTTGTGTTTATGTATGAACTGAAGGTTGTTGCATATGATTTTGGGATCAAACATAACATACTTAGACGCTTGTCATCCTATGGCTGTAAGATTACAGTCGTCCCTTCAACATGGCCATCTTCAGAGACTCTTAAGATAAAGCCAGATGGGGTTCTTTTCAGCAATGGCCCCGGAGACCCTTCTGCGGTTCCTTATGCAGTTGAAACAGTGAAGGAAATACTGGGTAAGGTTCCTGTTTTTGGAATATGCATGGGTCATCAGTTGCTTGGCCAGGCATTAGGAGGTACAACCTTTAAAATGAAGTTTGGTCACCATGGTGGAAATCATCCTGTTCGTAACCTTCGGAGTGGCCATGTTGAAATTAGTGCTCAGGTGTGTTAATTTTATTTAACTCTTATCTATGACTTTTTCTTTCCCTAAATCACATTTGAACTTTTCTCTGAGGAACAGCTAAATATGACGTTGACAAATGATTTCTTTTTCAGTAATATATTAGTAATTTAAAACTAAGAATTCACAGTTTGTCAAAGTAATGTAATTCATTTGTAAATTATATAATTTTTTTTTTCTATGGGAGTGTTTTTCACTTTAAATTTATAAATTGGCAGAATCACAACTATGCAGTTGACCCTGCATCACTTCCAGAGGGTGTGGAAGTAACTCATGTCAATCTTAATGATGGAAGCTGTGCTGGTCTTGCATACCCTGCACAAAACATCATGTCTCTTCAATATCACCCTGAAGCATCCCCCGGACCTCATGATTCAGATAATGGTAATGGACACCCCCCCCCCCCACCCCCCACACCTCCTTCTCTCTCTCCCCCCATGCACCCACTAATGCAAATCTCAAAGAATTCCACAGTTGAAGAGGCTAAACGAATGAGAAAAAGAGCTGGTTTTGGGGATTTCCTTTTTAATTCTCTTTACAGCTTCTCTTTGCCCATATTGTGAATTATGTTTATATAGATCGTATGACATAACTTCCTCCACAGTATTGATATAAGGTGTTAGGACATATGTAGTTCAAGTTTGTTAACATATGTCGCTATTTTATGTAGTTGGCTAATCCTTTGACAAAACGCACTTTACTTGTATTTGGATAGATCTAGGATGTGTTTAATACTTTAAAGAACATGTTGTTCAAGTTTAGTATTAAAACCATGAAGATTGGACCAAGAAACAAGTGAAGAAAAAGTGTGTACTAAAGCTGGACACCTGGCGGATAGCTGCTGGACACCTGCGGACAGATAGCTATCTATCGAGCTATCTATCGAGGTATCTATCGAGATTTAATGAGGCTCGACAGCTGCCCGATCGATCGAGGTATCTATCGAGGTTACGGGAATTGAGATTTCCAGATCTGATTTTTGGGCCAGGCTTTTGTATTTGTGTAGGGTTTCTTTTCTCACAACCCTAGGCATATATAAAGCATATTTTTGAGGCCGTCACACATGAGAATACAAGGAGAATATATGCAAAAGGTGACCGAAGCCTAATTCTCTCCGAAAGAAGCTACTGCGTCTTTGCGCCTTAGGGTTTTGTAACCAAGTGCTTCTTAATCTTCATCGTGTGTATGAAGTGAAGAACTTTGCAGCCAACATTCTTCTTCCTCAAGTTGGTGAGTGAGTCACGTACTAGGATTCGTGCAAAGGAGTGAGTCACGTATTGGGATTCGTGCATCAAAGGGTGGCGTTCATATATTGAAGAGTTCAGAGGTTCTGAAGCAGTAGAAGGTTTCTGCTGTGAGTTCATCTACAGGGATTGTAGAGTCTAGGGACAAAGGTTTTGTACTAGATCTGAAACTTCTCTTTACTATAGTGAATTGCTTTTCGGGAAGGTTTCCCCCCAGGTTTTTTACTGTGAAACTGGTTGGTTTCATTGGTTTTCCTGGGTCATCATATCTTGTCTTATTTATTTTTCCGCTGCACTTAGTTTTGACATGATATTGATGTTTGTTTGTTTTAACAAGTTTTATGCATAATAAATCTAATTAACTTAGGTTTAAAACTTGTTAATTCTATCAACCGGGGTCTAAATTTCCCAACATAAGGTATTCTTGCTACAGCTTTTCAGGAATTCATAGAGCTGATGAAGCGAGCAAAAGAAAACACTTAAACACACAAGATGACAGTTTAAGCAATCTCTGTAATGTCCATGAAGTTCACATCGGCCATTTTATGTGGAGAAGAGAAGACTAGTGTTGCATTGTCAGTTTTGCTAATGTTTATAGGATTGATAAAAATAATTGACAATGTGCTAAATTGAACAAGCGATTGATGATTTGTACAAGAATGAATGATTTAAGACATGTTGATGCAGGCATAGGGTCAATCTCTGTTTTTATTTTGTTTTATTTATTTTTAAGTGGTAGAGGCAATTTTGTAATTTCATAATTTCTGGTATGCACCTTATTTTGGTTTCACTTGATTTTAGTTATTTAGTTTGGGTTTAGTAAAAAAGTCCAGGTCTTATTAGTAGTTTAAAATAAAGTCCTATTTCAACTAGGAATAAGTGTGAGTCTTCTATGTTAAGTGTCCATTTAGCGTGATTAATTTTGCCGACTTATTTGATTTTTTAGCTTATTTTTGTTACTATTTATGGGTCTCGCTACCTTTTTTTATATTATTTATGGCTGTCACTGTACTATTTCAGGTAATTTTTATCTTTATTTACAGTATTTTTAGAAAAAATTTTCAATTTCAGCAAAATAAATGGGTCTCAGACAGATCTTAAGAGATGTAATGCTTTCTTTTGGAGAATAATAAAATATTCAGATTTATTATAGCACATGAATACAATTTCAAGTTGTGGCCTTGGTAAACCAAGGACAACAATTTTTTAGGGTTTTAATTGGACCTTCCCCCTAACTATGGGATCCACTTTAATCTACACCATAAACTTTAAAATTGCCCAATGTGCCCAATAATGAAGATGGGGAAAATGCAATTAGCCCATTTTTTCATATTCTTTTGGCCATGAATTAAGATTAGGCTGTTTTCATGAGAGAGAGAGAGAGAGAGAGAGAGAGAGAGAGAGAGAGAGAGAGAGAGAGAGATTTAAGCCCATTTCATATTCTTCAATACAACAGTAGTGAACTTAATTGTGTTGAGTAATTCAGTCTAGAACTTTTGGCAATAGGTAGCTTGTTGGTCATTATTATTGTATTTTCCATAGGCAATGACATAACATAATGAGTAGGTGAAACAAGATAAGAAATGGTGTAAAAGAGATACGTAGTGTTAGTGGTATGGTACTTTTCCTTTATGAAGATAAGGGATAAATATGTAACAAAAATAATGTTCATAATGTAAAAGAGGGTTTTTTTTTTTTTAGAATCTAATGCAAGAGAGAGTTGAAATAATAAGATACAAAACTTATCTAGTAATTGCTTAGGTTGTCAGTAGTGGTGGAAAGCATTCAGACATGACAAGGCAATTTGTCATGGTGGAAAACATTAAGTAGTGTTACATTGAGGTAGTCAGCACAAAATAATATGAATCATTGCACCATGAAACATTTGGTGATGCATCATGACTAAACATGAATGCACTTGGCTAAATTTAGCCAAACCCTTGGTTAATGTATCTCAAGCTAACATAGACCATGGGCATGACTCACAAGTCAGCTGTCAGCCCATTAGAAAAGTCACTCTCCTATTTGCCAAACCATTTCTCCATTTGCTGCAAAATTCTAATTACCAATGGGCTTGGGCCATGGTTTTATGAAAGGATTTAATGTGTTTGTAAATGAACATCTGAAATGGCCCATGTCATTTATGGCTAAATGTGTTGGTTGGGCAGCTAACTTGGGCTTCAAGGCTTATTCTGCATTTTACCACTGCCGCTTTTTCTTGTTTGATATAGAAGGTTCGTTTCTAGAATCTGCTGTTTTATTAAATTAAAACCAGTAAGAGATTCAATGCACGCCTTGACTTTTATAATGGGGTTAAAAAAAAAATCCTTGATTTATAATGGGAGACAAAATACAATAAAATTCAAACACCCCCCACTAAACATGGATGTCGTATGTATCATAAGTTGTCTAATTGTCTCCAACCTCTCACTTTCTCAAGAAGAAAAGCTCATGTGTTTTTTAAGTGGACATTGCTCCATATATATGGATTTTATTATTTACACAATTATATATATGCATTATAGATTAGAAGGCATAATCTTCTTTTAAAAAAAAAAAAAAAAAAAAACTATCTAAACAAAACTTAGAAGGTATATAAGTTGGACAAAAAGATGTTTGGCACATTCGAAAATCCATGTGACTATGTGTGGGTTTGGCTCCAGCTTAAAAAGCCAGTTTATTTTACTATTTAGCTTATTTTTGCTACTATTTATGGGCCTACTACACTTTTTGGTACTATTCATGGGTCTCACTGTACTATTTCAGTAAATTTTTACCTTTATCTATAGTACTTTTAATAAAAAAATTTCAATTTTAACAAAATAAACGGATCTCAAATAGACCCTAAGTATACACAAATTAAATTAATTTATTGTAGAATAAGTATTCAGTAGACTAGGAGTTGTTTATTCATCTTGCATAGCAGTAGATAAAATTAGTTAAATTTAAGATAGAATTTGTCATTTATGTGAGACTAAATAATATTGCTCTCGAAATATTAAATAATTTTTTCTATGTGATGGCTTTTCATGCATTGTGGATGCTAATTTCAAACTTGGAATGAGATTTTAAGTCAAGAAAATTGATATTTGTATATGAGAGTATCAATGTTTCATTGGCTTAAAGAAGCAACAAAGCCCTAAAAAGGGATTGGGGGCAACAGAATTATAATACATGAAATAGAATTTCAAGCTATGGTGTTGGTAAACTAAGGACAATAATTTTCTAGGGGTTAATTGCACTTTCCTCTTAACTATGGGATCCACTTTAATCTATGCCGTAAACTTTAAAATTGCCAATGTAACCCATAATTAAGGTGGAGACAGTGTAATTAAAATTTTTTTTTTTGTGCCATACATTAAGATTAAGCCATTTGAGACTCTGAGAGAGAGAGAGAGAGATTTAAGCCCATTTCATATTGTTGAATTTTTTTGTTTAGTACTAGAGTACAAGTGTCATGCTTCAAAACAAAAACAGTTAAACTTAAATATGTTAAGGAACCGAAGTCTGAAAATTTTGTCAATAGGTAGCATGTTGGTCATTATTATTGTATTATTGTATTTTTCCTAGGCAATGACATTACATAATGATTAATGAGAGAGGTTGAAAGACTAAGATACAAAACTTATCTTGTAATTGCTTGGGTCGTTAGTAGTGGTAGAAAACATTCAGACATGACTAAGGTATTTGTCGTGGTGAAAGACAATTAGTAGTATTACATTAAAGTAGTTAACAAATAGCAGTATGAATCATTTGATAATGACACCATGAAGCATCTAGTGATACATCACGAAGACTATACATCTGCACGGCTAAATAGAGCCAAACCCTTTGTAGATGTATCCCAAGCTAACAGGTTGACCAAGGGCATGACTAACAAGTGAGTAAATCAGAAAAATCACTCTCCTATTTGCCAAACCACTTCTTCCCCTGCTGTAAAATTCGAGTTACCAATGGACTTGAGCCATGGCTTTATGAAAGGATTATATGTGTTTTCAGTGGACATAGCTAGAGCCCTTGTTTGGAAATGGGCCACTAACTTGGGCTTCAAGGCTTATTGTGTAAATAGAAAGAAAATAGATCTCTATTTTGCATTATGTTTATTTTCATTGCATATTCATTCTCTTTGGTGACATCCAATTTGGTTAGATTGGATCATTCACATAAATTGGAGGCCGGTACATCACTGTGCTAGTGTGCTCCACCAATGGAAGAAAGTATTGTTAGTCACACAGTAAGTAATCACATTGTCTACCACTTCATTCCATCAAAGCATCTAATTGACTAATTCTCTCTTGTACGTTTTGATACTTTTTGTGGGAAACCTATTAAAAAAAAAAAAAAACTTTGATGCAAAATGAGGAAAGTAGGGCTAGCTAGGCTCTTTTTATAGCTTTTAAAATTGTATAATTGTATATAACTTCTGAGAGAGATAGAAATACTTTTTGATGTGGCTATGGTGATGATTGAGACTAATACTTAATTGTAGAAAAACAATGAAGGCTTTTTGAGATAAAAGAGCATTTAAAGTGGGGTTCTTTGTGAACTGGCCAGCTTTTCTTCTAGGAATCTTACCCACTCTACCGGAAAAAATCAACCAATCAAAAAGATGAATACACAATGCACCAACATCCAAATTTGAAGAATTTTCTTTTTGGAGCTACTCATTTTTAGGTGATATTTTGCAAGTGGCTTGATTGGTCCATGGCACACTTGCATTAGGAAAGAGGTAGAAGTTTGATTGGGATCCACCTAAGCAACCTCTTCCATATCTTGAGAATTAAAATGAATTATCAAGACTAAATGTTTTATCACTAAAATATATAAATCTTTTATTTAATGATAAAAGATTTTATTTTATTTACAATTTTTTTTTTTGTTAAAAGAAAACTTACAAAAAAAAGTTAGAATTTAAAAATAACGTCATCGAGTTACAAGACTATTAATAATAAAATTTTTCTGTTAGTTGATGGAAAAGAAGGTTAAATAAATCTTTCCTATTAGTTATTAAAACTTTTTTTTTTCTGCAAATTAAGTATTTGTCTGTCAACCACTTTGTCTTATATATCGTATTTTTTTACTCATTTTTTTTATGCACAATTTTTTAACATTTCACCTTTTCTACATACAACTATACTTTAACAATTTCAATAAATATGCAAAACAACAAAAACTCATCCAAATACGTACTTAAGTAGTAAAAGAAAAAATTGAGAGAGAGAAGATCGTTTCTTGTATATTTGTTTTTTATTTTGGCTCATCATTCACGGGGTTACCTTCTCCTTCATTTCCCACTCCCATTTGCTTCCATTCAACTGACACTGTGTTAATTAGTCTGTTGCATGGTGAAATATAATTGGTAAAAAGATATTATAACATGATATATTCAAATAGTCACTGTTTTTTTTTTATTATTATTAATTGATAGATAGAGAGAAAATGAGAGATAGAGTTCAAATCATAAAGATCAAGTATCACAAAAGATATTATTACCACTCCATTATCACTAGAACCTCAAATAACCACGGCATATTATTAGATGCTTTTCGAGATAATAGTGTAATACCACTATGACATAGGGCTATGTGATGACGGAGACGTAGATTTCAAAGACAAAAATGATAAATACAAAATTTTGAAAGAATTTTAAAGTTGATGCTGATGGGTTATTGATTGGAATTAGCTTGATCCACGAACAAAAAAGGTAGCATGTTGATTGGAAAATAGAAAAAGAGGCTTAGCAAAGTAGGGGTGTTGATGTGGAACTCATGGAAGATCTGTGACTCTTCTATATGTCCTGGTTTTGTTGGGTATCCAAGAGATGTGGGTACTCTTATGAGAGCTACAGGCCAAAGGCTTTGGCATTGAATGCCCCAAAAGAAGTAATAAAAGATAAGATGACAAAAATAGTGAAAATAGATACTCCACAGCAAGACCCAGATACCTTCTTGCCAACTTCTTTGTTCTTTCTTTTATTCTTTCTTTATAGGGCATGTGTAGAAGAAGCTTGAATAAAGTAATTCATTTCAATCATTTACAAATCATCTTTTTGTTTATTTTCTGTTCCTTTTGTATTACCTTTGTTCTTTCTTTTTTTCTTTCTTTTTTAATCATAAAGGAATATCAAAAGCATTTTCCATTAACATATTGTATATATTCCCCCCATATTTTAACCCCTCCTTTATTTATTTATTTATTTTTTGTAGGCTTTTTATCCTCTCCCTAATGGTAACTTTGGCATGTCTCACCTATGCTTGATAAGAGCATCGACAGCAGTGGAGCAATATTTTTAGCTATTTGACACTACAAAAAGTTACTTTATCTATTTTACCTACGCACTTGCTGCAGCAGTGAATCTATTTAGCTTTTAACGCAATAAAATAATATAAACACCACAATAAAATAATATATCTCTTACAATAAAATAATACAAATCCACAACCAACACAAAAGTAGATGAGAGGAAACTTTATTTAATTGGAAAGGTAAATAAAATATTATTATTTTGGTATAGATGTGAGCTACAATGCACATGTAAAGATAGATGTGTACTGTAGCTCAACAGCAAAAAATTTTAGATTTGCCTCCGCTGCTGCAACTCTAATTTTTCAGTTTGTGGAGCTAAAAATAGCTTTTTAGCTTTTTACCACCACTGCTGCAAGTACTCTAATACTACAATATTGAACTTGGTACGATTGTGATTCCATTTTCAAATTAGTAAGTTGTAAAGAGTGTTACTATAGATTTTTGTCATGGTTGATGTCTCTAAGTGGAAAATTTGGATTCAAATCCTTTTCTCTCACTTCTTGTTGGCAAAAGAAAAAAGCGACCAACTTTTTTTAGTTGAATTTTAACTTACCACATAATACTGTCGCTAAATCTTTATTTTGGAGTTTAGCTGTGCACCTCAAGAAGTTTAGTGATGGTTAATAACATAAATTCAATATAAATCCATCATTATCTTCACCTTTCCTTTTCACTTCATAAGACTAGTTCTTGTATTTACTATGACTGCAAAATTGTCTCAAAGATGATAGTTACAAAAAATTGAAAATGGGAAAATATTCTTATAAATCAACTTCATAAAACCACGCTCTTACTTTTGTGAATCTTATACATTGTGCGAGAAATGTATTATGAAAATGCTCCATTAAATATTTTCTCATTGAAAGCCGTACTAAATCACTTAAATCCCTGTCAAAGAAGAAAACATCTCGTTTATCTTAAATAGATTGGATATCAGTCTTACCATTGGTGAGACTCGCACACTAGTGAGACCCAAATGTTTGATTTGGATTTTGGATGAGAATAATTCTTCTACCCCAAGAACCATATACCGATACATGTACGGGCCAGGGTCCTTATGTTTTATTCTTGGTTAATGAATAATAGAATCCCAAGTACTTGACCCTTTATCTGAGATGATTTGTCTATATTCCGTGCAGTAGAATCATATGTACTATCGTGGTCTTTTTAATAGTTCCAATTATTCTATCTTTTCAAAAAATTAAAAAAAAAAATAGTTCCAATTATCCAATCTTTTAAAAGATATTCGTCAAAAAAAAGAAAATGGAATGGAATAAAGGGCTAAAAATGTGACTGCCTTGGCGAAAATTCTCAAGCTTCTCAGTTTCTCCTCACTCTCAGCTCAGTTTTCCACAATTCCCACTTCAAAAAACTCACACAGAAGACTGTGTGGTGTGCCCGTCAACTTTACACATTTTCCAAGGCTTTGGTCTATGCCTTTCGCAGTGGGATTAGATGAGAAAACTGACAAAAGAGAGAGACCAAGACTGAGAAAAAATGCACCAAATGGGTCACACAACACATGACACACACTGCTTCGAGCTTTCCCTGTGGAACTATCATCCTACTAAAGTGGCTTTAATTGATTTTCAGACAATTTCCTTTATGAGAATAAGAAAATTATTTAGTTACAAAACTACCACAAAAAAAAAAAATTTGATTTTCACTTTGATCAGTAATATCATTTTCATAAACTTCCTCTTTCATAAATCTTTTTCTTCCCTCATTCTTTTAGTGCAAAAATTATTGAAATGAGTATCAAAACTGTGTATGGATTGGTCGGGCAACAGAGGCAGGGGCCGAGAGACGAGACATAATGCCAATGGAGGAGCCACTGAAGCTCAATAAATCACAAACTAACACGTGTGCTGCATGTTTATTAAGGCCTCTCACCTTAGTGATAAGAGGACGGTCTTATAGCATAACGTTTTGAGAAAAAAGGTGGGCATCAAGGATGGGAAATATAAATAAATAAGGGGTATCCATAGCAAATGGATCCGGATTTTCTCCAAGGAAAGAAGACTCTCTCCCTCACTCAAAAAAGAGAAGGAAAGTCTGGACATAGGCTCCTTGGCACACGTCCGAGGAGAGGCAGAGATGCATCCCTAACTCCTAGCACGCCAGCAACGGACTTAACCCTTACCCCATAGTCTTCTAAAGCCTGAGGAAGTCTAGGCTTTAAGCCCCATCCTCTACAAATTCTATTGTATAGGCCGCTTAGGGCGGCCTGGTAACACATTTGAGCTCAAGGCTAACTTTGTGTCCTTACAAGTATCAAAACTATGGATTGTAGGAGAAAATTTAGGAAAATAACATTGTTTATTAAGGTTTAGTAATAGTCTAATAACTGGAAAGCATAGTTTTTTTGCAAGATTTTTTTTTATTGGTTAGCTATAATGCTTTAATTTGATTAATTGTGTGGTGTGTGATAAGTCCTATATTGAGCATATATCGGATTAAACTGAGTTTTATTAACAATTATAAGGAGTCTCAATTGTGACTAATTATTTTAAAATATATCTCAAATATGACTAGAATTTTTCCTTAGGTTGTTAATGTAAAACTCAAAATTAAAAAGATATTTATATGAGATCATATTTTATCTTGTTTCTAATTTTATTTTCTAAGATCCAACTCGGCCCTATGTTTTATTTATATGTGATCATATTTAATCTTGTTTCTAATTTTATTTTCTAAGATCTAATTCGGCCCAATGTTTTAGTGAAATTAATATATGTTAGGATGACTATAATATTTTATATTAGTAGCACCAAACAATTAAATTATAAAAATCCACCAAGGAATTCTTTATTTATAAATAAATAATTATACAAAAATAACTCCATCCATATCTAAATTCAATACTTCAATGTACTGGACACAACATCATCAATACAAAATATATCTAAAAAGTAAAAAGTTCAATTATCGACTTTGTGTTCAACACTGGACCACAACTCCACCGTATACAAGTTTGGTTTTGAAAAAAAAAAAAAATACTAAGCTCATACACGAATATGACCAACTCTTTTTTTTTTTTTTTTTTTTTTTTTTGCATTCTCACTTAGTATCTAATATTTGTTTAACCAAAAAGGATATACCTTATAAACACGCGCTAGGACTTTCTTTCTCTTTTTTTTTGGATTAAAAAATAGGTATCACATTATTTTTCATAACTTTAATGCTATAATGGCTTAAACAGTGTCTTTCACCTGTACAACACTACAACGACATATCATAATGTCTAAGTTTTTGGATATAAAATAATGTTAATGTAACATCTAACAAGTGCAATTAAAGATGTATAGTGTATTTTATAACATACTTTTTATTTTATTTTATTATAGCTGTTATCTACTTTTTAACTTCTGGAAATGTGTTGAGATTTTTAGTATATTTTTTTAAATATCCGACACTTTACGGTATAATTTTATTTTCCACTTGCTTCAAACGCAGCCTATTGGGTTTATATTTTATGATTAAGAAATATTGGAATCAACAAGAAAAATATTATATTGAACAAAAACAAAATGCATACGGCGTATATACCTGAATTGCCGTAAGACAAAATCAACAAAAAAAATCACGTGGGAGAATATTCATGTAAAAACCGCCATGTGATAATGTTATTAAATGAGAAACAATGCTAATATTAATAGATTATAAAATAATATGATAATTCTATCCCAAAAAAAAAAATGATAATGAATGAGAATAAAATTGGAGTTATTTATGCATTCTTTATTAAACTTTTTTTTTTTTTTGGAGATAGTTTCAACTTATTATGACGTTTGCTCTTAATTGTTGTTCTTTATCCTCAAACTAATAAACATATTAGTTTTTAGTATAAAATAATATGATAATTCTATAAAAAAAAATGATAATGAATGAGAATAAAATATGGAGTTATTTATGCATTCTTTATTAAACTTTTTTTTGAGATAGTTTCAACTTATTATGACATTTGCTCTTGATAGTTGTTCTTTATCATCAAACTAATACACAAATTAGTTTTTGGTATAAGTGGATAAACCCTAGAGTTTCTATTTAATGACATGAAACTTTGGCAGTTGAATTAACTAGAACCTACTATTAAACTATTATTTTTGGAGAAAGTTTCAATCTATGACGTCTATTCTTGATGATAACTCTTTATCACTAGACCAAAACACCAATTGATTTTTGGTGTAGGCGGAGAGAAATTGCTATTTATACCGGGAGGACTGCTAATGCGATTCTCCAAGACCAATGGATTAATGTTATCTATACAAATATATGTGTGAGTTTCCTAATCAGCACAATGAATAAAAAATAAAAATTACCAAATGATGTCATATTTGCATAAATAACAGTATTTTATTAGTTGAGAGGTTAGGGAGGATCACGTCAGCAATCCTCTCGTTGGACTTAATAATTTATAGTTGACTGGAAGTTGAACTTTAAATCTCTTATTTAACCTACTAAATAAAAATGTTGCATGCACTTTTTATACCTAATACAATTAATACTTAACCAAATAGTAGTTGTGGGGGGTAAAGATGTCAAAACACCATATAGGCCTTGGGCCTGGTCCGAGAACGAGGACTCCGTCAAGGGGCTATAAGTCGAGAATAGGCCCCCGTTTAGGCCCGCCGACCTGGGCGTCGGCCAATGGGGAGAGATTCCGAGGAGAAGGTCTCATCAAACAGCAGGGTCAGGGACCGAAGAGCGCAACACGATGCCCAAGAAGGAGCTCTTAAAGCTCAGCAAGTCAAACCAAGTTTCAACGGGACGTCGAGAAGGGGGACAAGGGGGACGTGCACTGCATAAAGCTGCTGCCACCGCATTAAAGGCTTCTTATCTACCCGTCTGGCCGCATTAATGGGGAGGTGACTTCTGAAGGGACGAGAGTCAGCTTTATGGCCATTGGGGAGCGTTTTATGGGAAAAGATGGATGGATGGGAGAGAGACCTAACATGATGGATGCATGAATGGGAAACGAGGAAGGGGGAGTATAAATAGAGAAGGAGAGACCATTGAAAGGGGATCCAGACCTTTTCCCACAAAGAAGACTCTCTCTCTCTCTCTCCTCCCAAATAACAGAAGAGAAGCCAGGATATAAGCTCCTCGGCCCACGTCTGAGGAGAGAAAAAGTCGCTCCATCAGCTCATTGCACATCAGTAGTGAACTTAGCCCATATGCCATAGCTTTCTAGGGCCCTACGAAGTTTAGGCCTTGAGCCCACTCTCTACAAATTCTATTGTGTAGGCCACTTGGGCCGGCCCGATCACGCATTTGAGCCTAAGGCTTACTTTGTGTCCTTACAATTGGCGCCGTCTGTGGGAAGCCTTGACTAAAGGGACTGGAAGTATCATGGAAGGTTCAGGTTCACGTCGTGCAAAATCCATGGGGTCCCAACGCAAGGACCAATTTTTGTTATTAGAGCGGGAGAGAGAGCGCGAAGCCAGCGTGCCTACAGAACATACGCGCGGGAGAAGCCATGCACGGGATGGAAGTAGAGCTTCACGCGAAAAAAGCATTGAGACCCTATAAAGGGAGATTGACCATTTGAGAAAGAAGCTGCGCTGGGAGAAACGAAGGTGCACGCCCTCTCCTTCAGACCAGTCCTCAGCGGATACTAGCGGTAGCTTCGACAGTTCCAGGGCGAGGACCCCCTTGGCGAGTCCTCTTCTCAGGAGGACGAACACCATCGCGAACCTAAGGATAAGAGGACATCCTCCAGAGGCCTGGCCAACAATGTGCTGAGCAAGGCGCTCCACCAGATTTCCAAGTCGCCCTTCACTCTGAGGATTGAGAAGGGAAAGTTTCCAAGGCTGTTCACCCAGCCAACCTTCATCATTTACAATGGAAGGACGGACCCAGTAGAATATGTGAGCCACTTCAGCCAGAGGATGGCGGTGCAATCAAAGAATGAGACCCTGATGTGCAAGGTCTTCCCTTCCAGCCTGGGACCCGTCGTGATGAGGTGGTTTAACGACATGAAGGCGGGTTCTGTCGATTCCTTCACGGAGCTCACCAGGGCATTCGGCTCGCAGTTCATCACATGCAGCAGGGTCCCTCAGCCTCTAGATTCACTGTTGTCTATGGCCATGAGAGAAGGAGAGACCCTCAGGGCATATACCGACAGATATTGGGAGATGTACAACGAGATCGATGGGGACTTCGACGAAGTCACCATAAGCACCTTCAAGGTCGGCCTACCAAACGAGCATGACCTGAGGAAGTCACTGACCAGAAGGCCTATCAAGAGCGTGCGTCGGCTCATGGACCGCATTAACGAATACACGCAGGTGGAGGAGGATCAATTGCAAGTGAAGACTAGGGCGAAGATTATCCCTCAAGAGAAGAGGGATTTCAGGTTGGACAGGTACAACAACAGTAGGCCGAGGAGAGAATTCGTTGGGCAACCTCGTCTGATAAAAATGCAGGTGGTTGACGTCGTATTCCGCGAACTCATACAGAGGGTGTTTGAGAAAATCCGCCACGAGCCCTACTTTAGGTGGCCCAGTAAGATGGTGGGTGATCCCGCAAAGCGTAACCAGAACGTCCATTGCCAGTATCATCAAGAGAACAGCTACACGACGGAGAATTGCAGGAGCTTACGAAACTACCTAGAACAGCTGACGAAGGAGGGAAAATTGAGACAGTTCGTGCATCAGCATGAAGGGCAGAGAGAGCACCCTGGGCCGACAAGCTAGGGCCATCATACCCCAAGGCCTCCTTTGGGAACCATTAACGTCATTCTCGCCGCTCTTGGGAGGACCGGCTCGCGCCCTTCTAGGGTGAGGTCTGTGGCGCGAGCCCATGCTGAGGGCTCTGGCTTCGAGGGAAGAAGATTAGGGGCAGTGAACCGCCCACTTTGGCCTTCTCGAACGCGGACAAGGAAGGGACCATCTAACCCCACGATGACGCCCTAGTCATAATACTGAGAATTGGAGGTTATGATGTAAAGAGGGTGATGGTGGACCAAGGAAGTGGCGTAGACATTATGTACTCCGACCTGTACAAGGGGCTGAACCTGAGGGAAGAGGACCTTTCGACCTACGACTCACCACTGATAAGCTTCGAGGGGAAGGTAGTGATCCCGAAGGGGCAGATTAGATTGCCTGTACAGTCAGGTCCAGTAATGGTAGAAGTGGATTTCATCGTAGTAGATGCCTACTCCCCTTACACGGCCATTGTGGGGAGACCTTGGCTGCACGCCCTAGGGGCTGTCTCCTCCACTCTCCACGCCAAGGTGAAGTTCCTTTTCGGCGGCTAAGTCGAGGAAATTATTGGGAGTCAAACTGCGGCGAGGCAGTGCCTGACGGCCACAGTCATGCGCGGGCTGGAACTTGGATCATCGGCCCAGGATGGGCCGACCTAATAGCAATTAGCCTCTTCCGTTGCAACGGTGGGGACAGCAGCGGAAGAGCCCGCGTGTGAGGGGCTAGACAAAGTTCTCGTGGATAACGACCTAGACAGGTTCTTCCAAATAGGGGCTCAACTGCCGACCGAAGAAAGGGAAGAGTTGGTCGCGTTCTTGAAGGGGAACCTTGACGTGTTTGCATGGGACGAGCATGAGATGCCTGGAATCGACCAAACTTCATATGCCACCACTTGAACGTCAGCCCGGCCGCAGTACCGAAGAAGCAACCCCCTCGGCGCTCTTCCACGGAGCATTCTGAGGCCGTTAAGGAGGAAGTCATCAAACTTAAGAGAGCTGGGGCTATCAAGGAAGTGTTCTATCCCGAATGGTTGGCGCACACAGTCGTGGTGAAGAAGAAAAGTGGGAAGTGGAGGGTATGCGTAGACTTCACGGACCTGAACAAAGCCTGTCCCAAGGATCCTTTTTCGATGCCTCGCATAGATCAATTGGTAGACGCAACAGTCGACCACCCTCGCATGAGTTTCCTGGACCCCTTTCAGGGGTACCACCAGATACCTTTGGCTTTGGAAGACCAGGAGAAAACCGCTTTCGTCACTCCCACCGGCAACTACCATTACAAGGTGATGCCCTTCGGCCTGAAAAATGCAGGGGCTACCTATCAAAGGATGATGATCCGAATGTTCGAGGCGCGATTAGGAAAGACCGTTGAAGTATACGTAGATGATATGGTTGTGAAGAGCAGGGCCATATCGGAGCATGTGGTTGACCTGAACAGCACATTCCAGACTTTGCGGGAGCACAAGTTGCGTTTGAACGCCTCTAAATGCTTCTTCGGTGTAGGGTTTGGTAAATTCCTGGGCTATATGCTTTCTCACAGAGGTATTAAGGCCAACCCCGAACAGATCACCACAATCTGTAACTTGCAACCACCTCGGAACCCGAAGGAGGTCTAGAGGCTGGCCGAGATGACGGCTGCCCTTAGTAGGTTCATCTCCCGATCTGCAGACAGGTGCCGACCCTTCTTTCAACTGCTAAACAAATGGAAGGGATTCGAATGGACCGAGGAGTGCTCCTTGGCCTTCTAGCAATTGAAGGAATGCCTCTCTCGGCCACCCATTATGTCCCGCCCTGATCCAGATGAAGTGCTGTTTGCATACCTAGTTATGGTTGCCCATGCCGTTAGCCTGGTTCTGATACAGGACGACAACGGTATACAGAGACCGGTCTATTACGTGAGCAAGTCTCTGCAGGAGGCCAAGATCTGGTATTTACCGTTGGAGAAGGCGATTCTAGCCGTAGTGCACGCGACGCGCCGGCTCTTGTACTATTTTCAATCTCATACGGTCGTCGTGCTAACCCAACTCCCACTTAAGTCCGTGCTGCGAAGTGCTAACTACTCCAGCAGAATCGCCAAATGGGGAACTTTCTTGGGAGCCTTCGACATCAAGTACCTGCCTCGTACATCTGTGAAGGGGCAAGTCCTGGCCGACCTGGTGGCGGAGTTCACTGGGCCTTCCCTGGAGGAAAACCTGGGGGGATGTAGCTTGGGGGGAAAACAAGTTGGCATAGTCTCGTGTGAGAAGTCTCCGGTATGGGAGGTTTATGTGGACGGAGCCTCCAACCAGAGAGGTTCAGGCGCTGGAATAGTCTTGATATCTCCGGATGGGGTCGTCATAGAAAAGTCTCTGAGGATAGCGTTTCCAACTACCGACAATGAGGCCGAGTATGAAGCTTTGCTGGTAGGAATGGACATGGTTCGGAAAATGGGGGGAAAGGCAGTGCGAGCGTTCTCAGACTCGCAGCTGGTGGTCGGCCAGGTGGAAGGGAAGTTGGAAGCCAGGGAACCGAGAATGCGAGAGTATTTAGCCCGCGCCAAGCACTTACAGGCCAAATTCGAATCCTTCGCACTATCACATATCTCCAGAAGCAAAAACACCCACGCCGATTCGCTGGCCACGCTCGCAACCTCCTCGGCCTAGGGCCTTCCTCGGGTCATTCTCGTTGAGGACCTGTTTAGACCAGCTGGTCCAGATTGTCAGGCCATTCGGGTCCAACAGGTCAGAACAGAATCCAGTTGGATGGACCCCATAGTGTCTTTCCTTAAACACAACACTCTACCGGAGGAGAAGTCTGAGGCCGACAAGATCCGTAGGAAGGCTCTTCGGTTCTGGCTATCCGAGAATTAGAAGCTCTATAAACGCTCCTTTTCAGGGCCCTACCTACTGTGTGTGCACCCGGAAGGGACGGAGCAGCTTTTGGAGGAGTTGCATGAGAGAATTTGCAGTAGCCACACGGGCGGAAGGTCACTAGCTCACAGGGCCCTTACACAGGGGTACTGGTGGCTGAATATGCAAAGAGAGGCGCAGGAGTACGCGAGAAAATGCGATCAATGTCAGAGGTTCGCCCCCAACATTCACCAGCCTGGTGGCATTCTTAATCCATTGGTCAGGCCTTGGCCATTTGAGCAGTGGGGCTTGGACATAGTGGGACCGTTTCTGAGGGCGGCGGGCAACAAGCGATTGCTGCTCGTCGGGAAAGACTATTTTACTAAATGGGTAGAAGCCGAGCCACTCTCGAATATCCGGGACATGGATGCGAAGAGATTTGTCTGGAAGAATATCATCACTAGATTTGGGATCTCACGTACGCTCATCTCGGACAATAGACTGCAGTTCGACAGCAAAGCCTTCAGGAAGTATTGTGGAGACTTCGGCATCACAAACAGGTACTCCACCCCAGCCTACCCACAGGGGAACGGCCAAGTAGTCAACAAGTCGATAGTCAATGGACTCAAGAAAAGACTAGATGATGCAAAGGGCAGATAGGTGGATGAGGTACCACACGTGCTGTGGACTTACCGAACCACGCCACGAAGATCCACAGGGGAGACTCCTTTCACGATGACGTACGACGTCGAGGCTATGATTCCTGTAGAGATGGGGTTCCCGACGATGAGGGCGCAGTCTTTCACCCCAGACGCTAATGACGACATGCTGCTGAAGGGGCTGGACTTGGTGGAAGAAAGGTGGGAAAATGCTATGGTTCGACTAGCTTGCTACCAGCAGAAGCTCAAGCAGGGGTACGACTCTCGCGTACGATCCAGGTCTTTCGCTCCGGGAGACCTGGTCTTAAGAAAAGTCGTCGGAACAGCTAAGGACCCATCGTGGGGAAAATTGGGACCGAACTAGGAGGGGCCCTACCGTATAACCTCAGTGGCCGGCGTAGGGTCATATTATCTCGCTGACTTGGAAAACAAACTTGTAAAGTGACCCTGGAATATAAATAACCTCCGAAGGTATTACTACTAATGAAAGGCGTGCACGCCATGTACTCGGATATCATTGTATCATGCTGATTGTTAATATGTTAGTCTCTATCGCTAGATTAACTATTTGTTAATGTCAACCTAGGCTACGCCAAGTCCTCAGACTTTCTGCATTGGGAAAAATTTAACAGTCAATTTATTTTCCATTAAGTGTTAATGTCAACTGGGGCTAAGTCAGGTCCTCGGACCTTCTGCCTTGGAAAAATTTAACACAGTTCAATTTAGATTAAGTGTTAATGTCAACTGGGGCTAAGCCAGGTTCTCGGACCTTCTGCCTTAGGAAAATTTAACACACGGTTCAATTTAGATTGAGTGTTAATGTCAACCGGGGCTAAGCCAGGTCCTCGGACCTTCTGTCTTGGAAAAATTTAACACACAGTTCAATTTAGATTAAGTGTTAATGTCAACCGGGGCTAAGCTAGGTCCTCAGACCTTCTGCCTTAGGAAAATTTAACACACAGTTCAATTTAGATTAAGTGTTAATGTTAACCGGGGCTAAGCCAGGTCCTCGGACCTTCTGCCTTGGAAAAATTTAACACAGTTCAATTTAGATTAAGTGTTAATGTCAACTGGGGCTAAGCCAGGTCTTCAGACCTTCTGCCTTGGGAAAATTTAACACACGGTTCAATTTAGATTGAGTGTTAATGTCAACCGGGGCTAAGCCAAGTCCTCGGACCTTCTGCCTTGGAAAAATTTAACACACAATTCAATTTAGATTAAGTGTTAATGTCAACTAGGGCTAAGCCAGGTCCTCGGACCTTCTGCCTTGGGAAAATTTAACACAGTTCAATTTAGATTAAGTGTTAATGTCAACCGGGGCTAAGCTAGGTCCTCGAAACTTCTGCGTTAGGAAAATTTAACACACAGTTCAATTTAGATTAAGTGTTAATGTCAACCGGAGCTAAGCCAGGTCCTCGGACCTTCTGCCTTGGGAAAATTTAACATACAACTCGTTTAAACTATTTGCTAATGTCAACTTAGGCTACGCCGAGTCCTCGGACTTTCTGCCTTGGGAAGATTTAACATACAATTTATTTTTTTTAAGTGTTAATGTCGACCTAGGCTACGCCAAGTCCTTGGACTTTCTGCCTTGAGAAAATTTAACATACAATTTATTTTCGTTAAGCATTAAAGTCTACCTAAGCTACGCCAGGCCCTCGGACCTTTTACCTTGGGAAAATTTTACACGCAATTGATTCATCTTGTAACTAAGCGTTACTGTCAACCTAGACTGCGTAAATTCGTCTTCTGAGCGATCGTGAGACTGCGTAAATAAGCTTTTTGTTTATCAACCCAGTTGCGTGCAATAAGGCAAATTATACAACAGTAAAGCACGGTCTATCAAAGAAGTTACACTATCGAAGCAAAATAATGAAATTCATTAAAAACTGTTTGAAACAAAGCTGAAGGAAAGGAATTAAAAGGGAAAAATACTAAAAATCAACGTAAAAAAACAGTTAACAGAAGCAAAGGTCTGCGCAAAACGACGAAGGTGGCCCGAAATTGCCTATGCCTTTATCTTCAAAGGGGGGTCCTTCCCCGACTTAGTTGATTGCTCTTTGGCCGGGCCATCCACCTCAATTTGCTTTGGGTCGGCCTCGGACGGGTTCTGGACTTGCTTCCCCTTGTCCTTTACCCTCGGCGGAGGCACATCCTGGCTGGCAGCCTTGCCTGACCCCTTCTCAATCCCTTCCTTGGAGGTAGCAACCGCTTCGGGGGGCGGGACTTGATCCTGGGAGAAGGGAGGCAGCGTCAGGGCCGCAGTCTCGAGAGTGACTTGGGTAGAAGGAGCGTCTTCGATGAATCTGATATCCTCGGGATACTAGACCTTCTCTACTGCCCTCTACTCGGAATTAGCAGGGACCCCCACAACGTTTAAGGCTTCCGCCTAAACTTGTTGGCAGTACTCCCTACACAACTTAGCCAACTCCTCGGTTAGACGAATCTCCGTCGCCTCTACCCCTTCATTGTAGGCGGCTTTGGTGGCGGCCATCACGGTCTCCCTTATGGTGTGAGCCGCTTCTTTGGCCTGCGCAAGCTTTCCCTTTAAGTTCAAGATTTTCTGCCCGGCTTTGGACAGTGCCTCTTCTCTTTGGTGTAAGAGCTTGCGTTGGTTCTCCATTTGGGTCGTCGCAGTCTTTAAGCCTGCGTCCAGGCTCCTCCTCTCAGTCTGCTCAGAGGTCAGTTTGGCGGCCAGCTCTGCCTTCTTCGCCTCGGCATGGCCTAGCTCTTTCTCAACATCCACCTTGGCAGAATTCTCGGCCCCTACCTGGTTCTAGTAGTGCTCCACCAGCGCATCAGCAGCAAAAGCCTCTTGGATGGCCTGCGAAGAGAAGTCCCAAAGGGTGCACAGTTAACAATAGGTTAGCATGCACGAAGACCGAAATGACAACAATAGGCTTAAGGTATAGCACATACCAGGCCCATATTCCTCTTGAGAGAAAGGAAGAGGTGCGTCCGACCCATCCTCCTTAGGTCCTCTATGTCCCTAGGCAGGAGGAGAGGCTGCTCCAAAACGTTGGCCAAGTGGGAGGCGTGACCTTTCTAAAAGTCCCTAATGCTCGCTTGGAGGGACACCGGAGCCCCATCCACCTCCAAGGCGGGGGACCAGTTGGACTCACCTCAGCGTACCTCGGCTAGCTCGCGGATCTCCCCACTCTCGACGGATGAGGCTCGCCCCCCACCCTAGCAACTTGCTGTTGTTGCTGCTGCAGCTGTCTCTAGTGCTTTTGCTTCTTCTCCCTCTCCCTGTCTGCATCCTCATTCTCGTTCCTCCTCTTCTTCGGGACAATAGGTGCGGGAGGGAGCGGGTCGGATGGAGGGGGAGGGGGAGGGGGAGGGGGAGGTGGGAGCAGTTTGGGCTGGGACCCGGAGGCATCTGTTTTGGAAACTTAGGCCCCCCTCTTTCTGGCAAAAAGTTCTTTCAAAGACGACATGTCATCCTCCTCTTTGGAGGAGTCCTCTGGTCGGGCAACTATTAATCCCACGATGCCGGAGTTCCTGTCCGAAGTACCCTCTTTTTCATTCGAAATGTTAACCACGTGGCTCCCCAGTGGTCTCTTGGTCTCCTCTAGGCGGAACCTGTCAATCTCTTCGCTAAGGGATGAGGGGGAAGCCGTGGACTCTTCCTGGATGATCTGGTCCTCCTGTTACGCTGCCAAAGGGATGGCTTCGACGGTCCGACCGTATAAGATGGTAGAGGGCACGTCCGGCAAAGCACGGGGGGCAAGAAACTCGGGGTAGCGGACGTCTATCGGCGATCGCCTCCGGTGGCTGACAAGAATAGCGTCTTCAATCTCGCCAAAAACTTTTGATATGGGGTCATATCCCAATATGAGGTGGGCAGCCCTCACCTGCAGGTCCCCGTTCATAAAGATCTCGGATCTCAGAACCTTGTTGAGGTTCGAGATGTTAACGTTTCCCAAACAAGGAGACGTATGTTGCTTATCTGCAAGAAAAAGAGTAGGGGAACCAAACATGGTTAGATACTCACGGTGAATCAAGTAAAGAAGACATCAAATGACAGTAAATCTACCAAGGGGAGTGAAATGGGGCAAAACTTTATAAACCGAAACTCCTAAATCCTAGGGAATCACACCTGGCTGTCCCTCCCTCACTGGGCAATGGAGACCGTCATACCACCTCCCGATGGCGATGAGATAATCATCCTTCATGCCTTTATTGGACTTGGGCAGACATGAGATGAGCCTGACAGCGCTAGACCTCGACTTGAGGTAATAACATGCGTCTTTCATCCGGTGGCACTCGTACATGTAGACGACGTCATGCCATGTGAGGTGCAGACCCATTTGCTTGTTTAGAGCATCGACGCAGCCTAAGATCCTAAACATGTTGGGTGTACACTGGTCTGGACATAACCTATGGTTACAAAGGTACTCCCTAGTCACTTCCTTCATGGGGAGTGTCATCCCACCCTCTAGGAAGGCAATTATAGGGATGACGACCTGCCCCGCTTTCCTAGAGTCCGCTACGGCCCTGGGGGGGCAGTATGCCAGACCCACATCCGGAGGGATGTGATGCTTGGCCCGGAATCCTTCCATGCCGAAGGCCGTGTCTACTAGACACTTAAACCTACCCATGGAGTTGAAACTCAAGGCAAAAATTCACAAAGAAAGGAAAGAAAAGTTGACAGCTAAGAAGAAAGGGGTTCGGGAAAGGGAGAAACTTACAGAAGAGAGATGTGCATACTTTGAGAACTTCTTTGAAAGAGAAAGAGAGATTGAGTAGCTCCACAATAAGTTTGCCTTTGGGAAGAAATGGCACATCTCGCGATTACCAAAGCGTTTTTGATGATTAAGGAGCGGCGGTTCGCGAGAAAAATCCCGCTCAAATTTTCGAGAATAAACCCAAGCCGTTGGATTCCCATCTCGCCGTTGAACATGCACAACAGGAAGTTACTCAGTACAATTAATGCTGGTGTTGCGTGCTACGAAGCGTCAAAGGCCTCTCTAGAAGACGCGTGTGGATTTCGCATGTGCGACAACTAAGAGGCCACGTGGAGGAAGGGTTCGTAGGTCAAAACCTCATCTGCCTCCTCGGATCGGAGTCAAATGACCTTTTGAGGGGCTATTGTGGGGGGTAAAGATGTCAAAACACCATGTGGGCCTTGGGCCTGGTCCAAGAACGAGGACTTCGCCAAGGGGCCGTAAGTTGAGAATAAGGCCCCCGTTTAGGCCCGCCGACCTGGGCATCGGCTAGTGGGGAGAGATTCCGAGGAGAAGGTCTCCTCGGACAGCAGGGTCAGGGACTGAAGAGCGCAGGACGACGCCCAAGGAGGAGCTCTTAAAGCTCAGCAAGTTAAGCTAAGCTTCAACGGGACGCCGAGAAGGGGAACAAGGGGGACGTGCATTGCATAAAACTGCTACCGCCGCATTAAAGGCTTCTTACCTACCTGTCTGGCCGCATTAATAGGGAAGTGACTTTTGAAGGGAGGGGAGTCAGCTTTATGGCCATTGGGGAGCGTTTTCTGGGAAAGGATGGATGGGAGAGGGACCTAACATGATGGCTGCATGATCGGGAAACGAGGAAGGGGGAGTATAAATAGAGAAGGGAAGACCACTGAAAGGGGATCCAGACCTTTTCCCACAAAGAAGACTCTCTCTCTCTCTCCCCTCCCAGATAACAGAAGAGAAGCCAAGATATAAGCTCCTCGGCCCACGTCCGAGAAGAGAAAAAGTCGCTCCATCAGCTCGTTGCACGTCAGTAGCGAACTTAGCCCATATGCCATAGCTTTCTAGGGCCCCATGAAGTCTAGGCCTTGAGCTCACTCTCTACAAATTCTATTGTGTAGGCCACTTGGACCGGTTCGGTTATGCATTTGGGCCTAAGTCTTACTTTGTATCCTTATAGTAGTATTCTTCACTTCTAATTATTATTATTTTTTTAAAAAGTTTTAACTTATGAGCTTTAAATCGGCTGGCAATGATGAGATCTATGTTTATATTACTACCAAAAATCGATTATTTTTTGACTTCTTTTTCCATCATGGAGTTTAATCTTCTGCAGATAATCATGATACAAAAGAAAAATATAATAATCTCTCCGTGAGTGATATATATAAATATTAATTTTATCATGCTCTTTCTAGAATCAAGCTGTATAACTAAGCCACGAAAATCACGTCATCCACTTTTAATATGTCAAAAAAAAAAAAAAACCCAAATATATACTAACTAAATGCATAAATAACTAGTGAGAAAAAAAATAAAAATTTTAAAAGTCAAATTTTCACTTTTGTGGAAGATAATACAAGCTAGAGACATCCATTTCTTTTTCTAAAATATAAATAGTATTAAATATTTTCAAATTTTCATTTTCAATCGCTTTTTTAAAAAAACTTTGGCAATTCCTATACGGCTAGTTTGGCCACACACTTGTGGCGTGTGAGACCCACACGATTACTCTTAAACATAAAAGCAAAACTAAACCTTTAATTATTTTGAGTTTAACACGCATCCACACAACCAAACGTTAACCACTTAACCTCTGTTTTCAAGCCACTTCAAAAATTGAGCTGTTCAGGCGGTTTTGTAGGGTTGGTTTTTAATTTTTAAGTACTGTTTTTTTTTTTTTTTTTTTTCAAATATAATCCTCAACCACAACAACTAGATCATGATCTAATATATTTTTTGTGGTCGGTTATAAATATTTTAAGATATTCGTTAGGATTGATCACATATATCAGTTTCAACTCGTGGTTTTTAATTGAAACCTTCATTTTATCTTTATTTTTTAAAAATAGTTCATTTTACGGCATTGGATTAAGATTTATTTTTAAAAATATTTTATTAAAAAAATATAAAATAATAAATATTGTTGATAACTTTTTATATTTTCTATAATAGTGGTATCAAAACTTTCCTATTATGATTTATTAGTAATTACTTTAAAAATATTCGTTAACATGACCCTTATTTTAAATAGGAAAAAGTCAATAAATACCTTAAGAGCATTGATTTAGAGAATATTTATAGGAACTTTTTACTGAAAAAGAAAAATTAGTCAACATTTTTTTATAGTTCTCATAATAGTAGTATTAAAATTTTCCTAAAATAGTATTTATTGGCTTGTTATATTTCCAAAAACAGCTGCATCAAAACTTTCTTAAAATAGTTTATTAACAAATAACCTAAAAAAAATTAGCTAACCAGATCATTTTAATTTAAAATTAATTTAAATTATGAAATGAATCAAACTCAAATGAAAGAATAATTTCACAAGAACAATTTTTTTTTTTTTTAACATCACAATGGGCTCATTTTTTAATTTGACACATGAGCCATTTCATACACATATGAGCCATTTCAAGCTTCAGTGATTCAAGAAAATGAACCTGATTAACCATACAAAACACAATCATCGTTCTGCTATGTGATTAAATTGCTCACACTTCTTGATTTTCTAAGAGAGAAATTCAAGATATAAAAAACATGACTATCATTCATTTCAATTTTTTTTTAAAAAGAAAAAAAAAAACATATAAACACTATAGGAAGATTGAAGTCTAAAAAAAACATAATAAATATTTACAAAATAAAAAAAAACCCCATTGAAGATTAGAATCCTAATGTATCATTAGGAAGGCCTAGCTAACAAAAATTGCTCCACTAAACACACAGAAATGACGGAGAAAAAGTGAAAAAACCAACCCAACCCACCTCTCAATTCTGTGTTTAGAATGGCTGCAAACTCCTACTGAGGCCATTGGCATTAGTGAAAAAACCCACCAAGTCCTTCCTATATGGCAAGAATGACTTCCTCTTATTCTCCTCTGCAACTTTATTATTAACTACAGTAGTCTTGTTCTTGTTGCTGTTGCTTTTCCTGTTGCTGATGCTGTTGTTTCTTACAGCAATCTTCTCGGCTTTCTTGCTCGGTGTCAAAAAGACGAAAGTGTCCTTGCCATCGCTGTTGCTCCGGTAAAGCAAGTCCCGGAATCTCCATCTTTTCGAGGACCCAGTTGAGCGGCTCTTCTTGCATGAAGAAGAAACCGAAGAAGAAGAAGAGCTGTGCGGGGTCCACACGCAGTAGGTCCCATCTGGGACACCTTCGAGCTCATCGGCTTCGGAGGAAGAGCAAGACGTGTCGCGATCTCTCTCTTGTTCTTCGACCATGAGCTTTCTCAGCGGAGGACGACGAAACGACGACGGTGCTTTGGCGGCGGAGATAGTGGTTGTTCTCGTGGTGGTGGTGGTAAGGGTGTTTGTTTTTTCGATGTGGGAATCGTTTAGAGTTAGAAGCAGGCTTTGGTCGAAGATTGGGTATGTGGGTCTTATTTGACCGTTGGAGAAGATCTCGTCCGCCGAGATTGTTGTCGTGTCTGGCTCTCTACAAACAAAAGCAAACTCGAAATCATCGTCGTCGTCATCATCTTCTTCTTCTTCCTCGTACTCACGCTTCTCTTTGTCGCTGTTGTTGTCTTCTTTTGCTTTGTCTTCTTGTTGTTGAGGTTGAGGTTGAGGTTGTGTAGGTTTTGGAGGCCAGCTGAAGATATCAGAATCTGGGTCGGACTCAGATTCTAGGCGAAGCTCCTCCACCACTCTGGCGGCGATATCGGAGAGCTTTTCCGAAGAGTAGCTGTTGAAGCTCGGTGGAGATAATGGAGATACGGAAAGCACTGAACTTTCTTGCATTTTGGAACAAACCCCACTTGCCTCAAATGCAAATTTTGTTCCTTTTTAGCTTCAGAAATGAGATATAGAGAGAGAGAGAGAGAGAGAGGGGTTGGTTGAAATGGCCAAAAAGTGTGGGGTTTTGGGTTGCGATATATAGGTGCGAGTGGTTGAGAGAATTTTTCAATTTTGTGTGTGAGAGAGAGAGAGTGGAAGAGGGCGGTTTCAATTGGGTGAGACTGGGTGTAGAGTACTAGAGTTTGGGAGGGTGTGATCGAAAGTCGGCGTTATTATCTGAGGAGGTTTTTTAAATTTTTTTTTTTTATTGAATTGAATTTTCAGTTGGGGTTTTTGACATTTTGTTGTTCTTTGCCTCTTTCACACGTAAAAAAAAAAAAAAAAAAAAACAACAACAACAATAACAGGTTGGTTTTGTATGTGTTTACACTTTATTGAGGCGGAAGAGTATGAACTGCGAAGGGTTCACACGTGTTTGGTAGACTTATCTTCATTTCTAGAATGAATGAATGGACGAATGTTTTTGGAGCCTCTTTTTCTTGTTACGCAGGGTGTCTCAAATCAAATAAATATTAATACATATATATATATATATATATATATCGTATCAAAATAATACCATTATATCAAAATCTAATAATTGAGAGACATATGTTAACATGAATTTTATTATTTTTTTTGTAAATTGTGATTGTTGCTCTTTGTTCTCTTTTGGTCTTTGTTATTAATCATCTTACTTAAGTGTTCGTTCGGTTTAGTTTTTAACTTTTTGCTTTTAAATAGAATTTTTTTTAGTAACTTTATTTTTTTTTTTCAGTGTAAGTGCACACTTTTAGAATTTTTTTTTTAATGTGAAATGCATACTTAATCAATGGACTGTGTGCAGTGTGTGTGTGCTTTGGGGTACGATTAAATGCTTTGGTATAAGATTAGATGTTTACCTATAATAACGTATAATCTTTGGTATAAGATTAGATATTTACCTATAATAACGTTCCATTAATTATTTGGGTCATGACATACTACCTATAATAACACTTCTTTCTCAAAAAATAAAAAATAAAACCTATAATAACATTTGGGTCATGACATATTCATTCGTATATCCTATAGTAGTGGCGAGGTTTCATTTACCAATTTTGTTACAATTGAATTAATGGTTTTTCATAATTTAGGGTGCATTATAAAAATATTTTTTAAATTAGAGCATTCACATCAATTAATTCAAATTTTATTTATTTATATTTAGTACAAGAATCATTCGTATATATATATATATATACACACATAAAAGTAAATCTATTTCTTTAGCAAAAAAAAATTGTTTTGAAAAAATAAAATTATATGAATTTTTCATTGAAAGAATTAAGTATACCAAAATACAATAAATCATTTAACTTACCCTTAAAAGAATTTTCAAGCTCTATCACTATATATATACATATATAAACATACACACGCTCATCACATATATGTTCATTACATATAACGGCATTATAAATTTCAATATGAACATAATCTCCTAAGTAGCAAGTATCAATATTCATCAAAAAAGTAGCAAGTATCAATATTCATCAATATTTACAATGAAGGCTTCTAAAAGATAGATCATTCTCAAAACAGTAGGAACTGCAAATATTTCTGTGTTTTTTTTTGGTAACACAAATATTTCTGATTGACTGATGGGAGTTTCTATTGATTAAACAATTCTATACAACAATAATGCATTGCCCACTACTAGTTATTTATTTATTTATTTTTGATGGGACTACTAGTTATTTTTTGCATAATAATTATTTATGAACTTTTTCGTGCCAAGACTGGTATGGCCAACAACAAGAAGGACGGTGTCTCTACCAATTAACGTGGAGGAGAATATACATCAGATCTGCAACTTGACAGTTGTCATGTAGTAGGCCTCACACTTGTATTTAGCTGCAGACCTACCATTTTTATGAATGGATGAACATTAGCCATAAATGGAAGGAATCCTTTCGTTTGGGCAAGAAATGAAGAGAAATTAGATCAACCACCTGCAAAAATTTTTGTACTTATAAGTCATAACTCATGTCATTCTAGTAGTAACAATGGCTAATTCGTTTAAGCAAGCAGCCAATAATATATATATATATATATATATATATTACCTTTGTTACGTGCGTATGTGTAACGAGGGATTTTTTAAGACATGGATTAGTAGAAAAGAATTCTATTTTGTAAACATTTTAAGTGGAGTTGGAGATATATTTTTACTAAGTTGTTTTTAATTTTTTTTTTTAATTAAACGTAAGATTTAGAGGTATTTCTGAATCACATAAAAGTCTAGTCTAAAGAGATAAATCATTTTATAAATAGTATAAATATAGAAAGGGAGAGACAAATAGTTAATAATGTATAGTTAAACTGCAGTGATTACTATCATGTTAATTATGTTATGTAGATTTAGAGTACAGTTAAATCAACAACTAAATAATCAAGATTATTGTAGTTTAGCATTATTACCTAATTTTTCAGAAAATATGCGTTTTCACTTTCCAATAACAAAATACGTGTTTAAAACTTTGAATTCTCATTCTAATTCATAGTCAGATTTCGAAAATAAAAGTGAAAATATATACTAGCACAAGGAAAAAAAAATTGATAAAGCTAAAAGTTGGTCATGATCAGATTAGTATGTTATATATTTATAAGTTCAAAATTTTTTTGGTAACCCCTTTGTGCCGAATGCAACTTTTTCGAATAGGATGCATTGCAATCTCCTGTGGAGGTTCATGCTTCATAAAATAATATTTGATTTTGAATGTACGTTTAGGATTTAGGAAGTGGAAGCAAAAGATTTAAGGAATGACACTTCTGGTTACTAGAAATTTATTTTTTTGATTAAACGATGGCCATAACCATAAAAATCAAATAAATATCAGAAATTAAAAGATAAGTTCTCAATAAATTATAGAATATGACGTATAGTTGAAATGAAGTTGGAATTTTGATTGAAAGAGAAAAGAGAAGAAAATAAAAAGCATAAGCAGAATTAATTAATATGATTTTGACTTAATTAACGACTTACATCTACCATCCAAAACTCTAAGAAGTTATAGTCTTATTATTAAGCTATGTGTGTAATCAAGGTCCCTAGGGTAACAAAGTAGCTAAACTTGGGCTAATACTTACTCTACTAGTGCATTTATAGGTCGGCCTACGGTGAGTTTGATTCTATTAGGCCATTAAATCTCCAACACCTACCCCCAACCTAAAGGTAGAAGTTTGAATTTGGAATGCAAAACCTTGATGATAGGGCTTCATATTGAACATAATATACAAAATAGACGTTAGTATTGGGGTTGGCAACTGAAAATGGCCGAAAATAATAGTTGTAGTAATAGCCAGAATAATGCATTGACAAACAAAAGCATCGTTGATACATGAATGACGGTGGAACCACCTGTGAGAATGATAAAATCAACTATAGATAGCGTCATCAGTGGCTGGTTGACAGTTGGTTTGAGAGGCACACATACCCTTATGAGGCACATGAAAGAGTGGTTGTGTGAGGAGTGAGGACACATGAAGGCTTGTTTAGGCACATTAAAGATGATTTTGTGACTATTCTTTCAACATCATGTAGGTCATCTTTCAAGGGATTCAGTTGTGTATTTGGAGAAGAAAATTAATATTTGGATTGGGTAGATATGTAGTAAGTGATAACATTGTTGAAAAAAATAAGACTTCTCTCTCACATATGTAAACCCAACAATTATTAAAGTCTACAATAATTTTACACATTTCACTCCCATGTCATAATAGCTCTTACTAAATACGAATAAACAATAGTGATGTAAATAAAAATAAATATCATAAATTAGAAAATAAATTGGTCGATTGATATATCCAATTAAGTCGGCAGTTCTAGAAGTGTTTTTTTCTGGGGGGAAGTTTACAGTTGTGGAAGAAAAGTATTGGAGTCTGCAAGTGGTGATGTTGATAGAATACCAAGTTTTGGAGGAAGGAAGATTAAGATATCCAATCTGTACGACTAAGACAAGCTTTTAATCAAAGTATAATTCATAATATTATCATATCAAAGCTTGAATTATAATATTATTAACCTAATAAACCAAGCAAACATGATAACCTAGCTAGGTTGGGTGGTGATTTAATGGGCAAAGCCTAAATCATAATGGAACGTACTTTTGAAATTTTGTTTTTGGATGATGCTCACTACTAGTACTAGTAGCATACATGAGACAATATGAGCAAAAATATTATAGATATGGAGAATTTGAAGGTCTGTATGAAAGTGATTGGGTGTAAATCAACCACTTCTCAAGGTGATCATGATGTGACAAATTTTTGTTTGCTTCTGTGTAAGTCATTGTTGCACTATCAAGACAAAATTCATATATATAAATTTGTATTTAAAACTTGTGAAAGATGATTTTTATTAAATGAGTATGCTGGAAAGCATGGACAAAGAAACTTTTTTTTTTTTTTTTAATAGAAGAAACACATTCATTATTAGTATAAGTCAAGGCCACTAGAAGAAAATGAATGAAATGGACCTGTCATTAGGTTTGTTTGTCATATTGTTGCTTTTAAAAAAAAAATTTAATAGAATGTTGCTGCAAATTATACAAGCTATGGCATGATTAGCGCATATCTGGTATGAATTTTATGACTGTAATTTGTCATGCATTGTGTCTTTTTCTTCAAAGTAAAAAATGCCATGCATTCCTTATCACTTGGTTTTCACATTCCTCATGTGTAAGTTTTATTCACTTTTCACTTTGAATGATTACTCTTGCATTATTACTAACTAGTTTGATTTAGGAATTATTTAGTTGAGATCATTGATTCCTCTTTTTCTTGCTTGTGAATTAATTGCCAAGCATGGGGTAAAACTCAAGAATAAGCTATCCAAGTGCAATCAAGAGCAGTGTCAGGAAGGCTGTGTCTGTAAACTTAATAATTGAAAGTTTTGACAAAGTTTTTAGCAATGGACTATAATGGCCATTGAGAGTGATTTTGTCGAACACTACTCTAACCTATCACCTTATGTCATTGCGTGAAGTGGTATTAGCTTTTAATAACCATGTGAGCTCTCAAGTCTCAACCTCATCATGCTCCAAAATCCCCATGATTTATTCCTATTAGGAAAGGGATAGAATTCCTCTCATCAGCAATGGGGGTTTTCAATTTCAAACCCTCCCCTTCAAAATAAAGCTAATGATGTAATTTCCAATAAATAAAAAAAATTAAAGACAAAAATTTATAATTGGTCCTAAAAATTGAGATAGGTTTAATTTTAGTTTTTGAAATTTATAGTGTTATAATTGCAAAACTATCATGTTAGTCTTCCCATAATCTTATCCTTAAAGTAGAGCGCTATGAGCCTTATAATAGTAATATTAAAAAATGACCAACTTAGTATGTTTAGGGTTTTTTATAATGATTAAACCTGAGCTTTTTAAATTTTAGAGACTAAAATAAAGCCTTATCCATATTTTAGAACTCTACAAAAATTTTCTCCAAGAATAAAATTTAAAATTGCACCGCTAAGCTAAACTAAATTAAAAATGTTAAATTATTAATTTGGCTCTTCAACTTTTGGATGAAGTGAAATTTGATCTCTCAACTATTAATTGTTTCAACTGAGTCCTTCAATTTTCAAAATCAAATCAATACCATCAATGGGTCGCCTAATCTGTTTAAATTTTAATGACATAATGGTTGAAATTGGTTTGAGTTTAAAATTTTTATAAACCTTTGAAATTTTTTCTTCATTTATTAAATTAAATAAATTAGTTAAAATTTATACAAAAATTTGATTTAAGGATGAAATTGACTTAATTTTAAAAATTGAAGAACTAAATTGACACAATCAATAGTTGAGGGACTAAATTGATACAATGAATGTTATCGGGTGAAATTAAACCTTACCTTAGAGTTGGAGAACCAAATATTAATTCAAACAAATAAAAAATTCGTATAATTAATGGTATCGCAAATATGCCATTAATTAAGGTTAGGTTTCAACTCATGGGCCATGACAAACGTAAGCTTCTTAAGGTTAGACCTTTCTTTTTTTTTCTTTTTTTTTTTTTGAGAGAGAGAGAGAGAGAGTCTTAAGGTTAGACCTAATGGGTGTGAACTGTGAAATCGTGGGAGACTTTTAAATAAAACTTCAATAGGAAGAGAACTGAAGCAATTATTAGTTGGTAACTATACAATTGTAGGTTCATGTTGTGGACTATTCATATCTATGGCCCATTAGCCATGTGAGACTACTTGCTACTTCAGTCAATTTTCTAGAACAATAGTTTTTGTTTAAATAAGGAATTCTTATCCCAAGCAACGTGCTAGTATTGGCTTCAAATTGTGTAGACTTTTTAGAAAGCAACACTTCATTGATTTGTTGGATTTTGAAGTATAAATAGTATATCCACCAATTCTGGATTCCACAAGTTGTTAATTGAGGCCCAAACCTACCCAAGTCCTAGTCATATTGGGTTGTGTTGGGTTTTTCATCTTCAAGCTCTAGAAACAAGAAAAGTATTATTATCCACAGAATCCATATACATCCATCTACAAGAATATTCCTTGGTTTTTATCCACACAGAATCCAAGTCTTCCATTCATCCTCCCTTTGCTTCTCGAAACATTTTATTCTCTTTTAGCTAATTCTTGGGAGCATATGCTTTATTTTTAATGGGCATATGCTTAAATGAGTATTCAGAGCTCCATATCTACCTTGCTAGCATGTGTAAAATCAGTCCATGTAACGTGTATGCAATATTTTTCTCATACATGTAGGGTCAGAAATGTTCATTTCACACCCACATACATATGTGGTAAATCTCTTAGGGTTCGTTTAGACATAGAGGGAAGGGAGGAAGAGTAGAGTTGGTCGAAAGTAAGCTAATTTCCAGTTAACTCTACTCTATTCCGGACTTTGCCTTCCCCCAATTCAAACGAATCATAAATGAGAGTTTGTGAATTGAAATATGAGGTTTGCTTGAGTTGAGTTTCGAAGGGAAAAAAAAATGGACATGTTTGGGCTTCTTGGGGGCGGGACAGTTTGAAGTGTTTGGTTGAGGCCAATATCTACAAGCCCATTGACAGAGCATAGGCTGCCTTATTCCGTTACTTATTTATGTATACACAGATCTGTTGACTATGCCTATAAAGGTCCGATGGGCCATAATTAACATTAAATAAATGAAACCATGTGGGCCATTAAGGAGGGCAGTAACAGCATTCCCATTCGTTTCTGTTTCTTTTTTTTTTTTTTGATAATCCATTCGTCCCTGCTTTGATACTACTTTGTGCAATGGTATTCAAGGATTTTGAACAAATAGCAATAAATGACAAATAAACTAACAAGCACACATATAAAGAACACAAGATTTTACGTGACTTATCAAACAATCTACCTACATAGAGAGAGTGAGATCAAATTCGTTGTATTTATTAAAGATTACAACAATCACTTTACGTAGCTTTCATAGGTTTTTTTTTTCAGCCCAAAAAGAATTATGGGATTATTTTTCCTTCTTCAAGAGTTCTCCTCTATCAAAAAAAAAAAAAAAAAAACCCAAACTCTGGGACCAATGTCACCGAACTCTTTATTGCAGTGTCTATTTATTTGTCTATAAATATTATTACTTGGTGGACAAGAAAGATAAATTACTTCTTTAACAATGAATAAACTTTTCTCTTATAAAGAAAACTCAAAAGAAGTAATTATGACAACTTTCTTATCACACTAAAAAGAGCCGAATAGGTAACCTAGTCCAAAATAGAAATTTGAGATACTTTTCAACACCTTGGTATAAAATGTCACAATTAGATTCTTAGCATAATCACGTGCATCCAATGAGCAATTCTAAGAATATTGAGGTTGCACTCTCTCTTAGCTTACACTTTCAAGAATGCTAACCTTTTTAAAGCCTCAACTTAAAAGCTCACAAACCTGAAAGTTCTAGTCTGACAATAGTTCAATTTGGTGAAATATTTTATTTATTTATTTTTAATTGATTCACTACTTCATCAAATTCACCCATGATCCATTTGGGTCAGACCATTTTACTAAGAACAAAGTTCATATTTAATGCTTTTGCTTGAGCCACTACGCTCTGAAGACTGAAAATTTTGTTCCGCAGCTCCATTGGATCTAGAACAACCTTGCTACAAAAACAGTTCTTTAGATATCCCAACTGCAGGTTTTGTGATTTATTAACTGTTCCATTGATAGGAATAAATCACTATTAACTATTTCCAGGGTGATCTTTCAAAGAATTTGAACATATCAATGATGGTTAGCTGAACTGCCTTTGAAAATACACAATTTGACCTTATCAAACAAATAAACATCATTTGACAGATTCCTATCAGAAAAAAATAAATAAAAAAAAGCATAATTTGACAGATGAAAGCTGTATTCGCTCGTCATCTTACACCCAAAGGACACAATCAGTGCTCTATATTCTAATTCTTCATCATGAAGACTCTTGTTGAACGTCAAATTGAAGAAACTTTTTTGAGAAGCACATATCAGTTCTGTAAAAATTAGCAGTCAATTATGCCATTAATAACGCTACTAAGTTCAATTTTCTAAGCCAAAGGCAGGGTGTTTCTTTGATCTCAAAGTCAAGTTGTTGGGAAGTCTTAGTCAGTGGTATCTTTCGAATTTCAAGGCCAACTTGAATTTCTTGTTGAACCGTTTAATTTCCTGGTTCTAGATTCACTAGTTGTGCAAGAAAGAGTGCACACAATTGAATCAGCACACTTTTGCTTACAGAAGGGGCAGAGCATAATAGGATGGAAGGTTTGCTTAAGGAAGGTAGTAACTGAAATTGCAGGATTGCGCCACGCCATTGACTGAACTGCACTCAATGGCATAGCTTGCTCTCCTTCCTAAGGAAAAGTATGGTTCGAATCCCCCCTCTCTCGATGATAGTTATCCCCTCCCCCAATGTAATGTTATAACTACTGTATTATCAAAAAATAAGAGACTAAGGTGTTGTTTAGTAGTGTATTTTTTAAACAACAATTTTTAGTATTTAAATAACATTATACGTATTTCTACACAATTTTTTACCTACATTTATTTCCAAAAAATACAAACAATATTATTAGAAAAACGTTACCAAAAGAGAGCCCTAGAATTTCAAGATTGCTACCAAAAATATTAGAACCTCAGTCCCCTCGTGTAGTGTGGGCCAAAAGAGCAAACCCATTGCAGCATAGAATTAATGATCTACTTATGACACTGGCAATTGGCAATGACAAACACAAATGCTCACAGAACCTAACCCCTTTATAAAAATAAAAAAAAAATATTTTGAGCTGTAAAGATGTTTAATTCCCCAATTAGTCCAACCAGAAAAACTCGTTGAGATGAAAAACAGCTCACAATATCATTTCCATTGATAAAGCAACCATGTGATTACAATAGAAAAAAGGAGTCCATTAGGTAAAACACTAATAGCTAAGATTATCACTATACACCAAAAACAATGAGCAAATTCCACTTATCCCCTCTGGCATCTCTGCTATAGCCAGGTTCCTCACCATCCATTTCCACAAACGGAACATGTCAACATAATTTGCATTCTCATTCATTCTGATTCTTGACAGCAACTCACAACTGCCCCTATTTTCCTCCACGCAAAATTGATTCTTCTGTACTGCCTGGCTCTGATTATGATATTTATTTCTCCCGTCCACGATTCACTTCAAGCCAAATCCCTATTTAAGGCCTGTCCGAGCCTTAAGTTGCTGGAAAAACAAAACATTCAATTAAAATCCCGTTAATAGAGGTTTTTCTAGTACAAATTTTGTGGATATGTAAAGGCAAATAATTGAATGCAAACCAAATAGAGAAGTCAAAAAATGGAAAAAAAAAAAAGTATATACTAGTCAGAAAAATAACCCTTAATTTCTTTTGGGGTTCTAAATTAACGAGGATTATGATATTCATATAAGTGATGTGATTGGTTAAAAAGTGAAGCTCCATATTGAATACTAATATATAAAAGGAATGAGTTATTAATATATAATGTAGCTAGGTTCATACTTATAAGTTTAAATCTTTTGAGGAATAGTAGTGCTCTTATATATTATATTAACTATGAGATTGGAGGCAGATAGCTCAGTCCGAGACAAAGTGAATTTTGATAAGTCAAAAACAATAACAATGACAGGAAGGGCATCTACTGATGAAGTAACACAAGAGGTCATTTTTTGCTACAGAAGGAAGTAAGCATAAGCTACATGACTTCACCTAGAAGAAGGGTATAGTGGAACAATAAAGCGAAGATGATACAAAAATCAAGTGGAGAAAAAGATTATCCTTATCCTCCCCGCCTTCTTTATGGTCCAATCAGATTCAAATTCTAATATCAAGACACCACCTCCTCTTTATTCGAGCGAATTCTCTACAATACAATGCTACTAGAACACTCTTTTCACTAAAGTGATTCCTGCAGCATTAAGTAGATTCTTCTAGAAAGACTTATATTCCAATTCACAACTAGTTCGTTCTAGATAGCCATCTACCATAAACATATATAATACAAAAGTGAATTCCCTGCCGCTATACATATATTGTAGAAAGTGCACAATTGATGGGATTAATGTATTTGAAGAGAATATTTTGGATTTCAATACTTTTTTTTAGAACAGATTTTGCTTTTAATAGAATTTATGGAAGAATCTGAATTTTATTGTGGATTTGAAGTGAGCACGTGTAAGATGTCATTTCAAATCTGTTGTATGAGCAAAATTTTCAAGAATCATATCATGATATCGTGTTAAATATATATCAAACAATTTATTCCCATAATTATTGTTCAAATTCCTTGATTCTAATTAAATCCGTAAATCGAAAGGCAACCATTCATTTCTTTGGAATCTTGTATAGACACTTTATACTTGTATAACAAAAACACCAATTTTACGTAATCCGTAAACTCTATTAACAGGTCAATACGTTTAAAATAACATTGTTCATTGGACAATTTCAAAAAAAAAAAAAAAACTACATAATCAATTTTCTCGACATTATTGCCAGAAAAAATCCCAGATTTTACACTTAGAGATAATAACATGAGTACACCTATTTGATCACAGAAACAGTACCTTGGTTCTGAATGACTTGATTATTGCAATCAACAGCCTATCTCCTGCTAGATGTCTTAATCGTTGTATCAGTTCATTTCTTGAGAGCTTCCTCTCCTGCCGATCCAACAAAATGATGAGAACATATGAAACCAAGGGACAATGCTAAAAGAAAATAAAGGCAGTGGCGCAGTGCCAAAGTACTTACCTTGTGAGCTTCATGATGTTTGCGGATCAAGGAAACAGATTGTGGAGGTAAGAACTTTGAGAGTTCTGAAATTAGAACTGGAAATGGCATCCAAGGTGAAGTTGGTTCACATGGCTGCTTTTTAGTTCTTACAAATCCTACACAAATTACACATACACACAAACAAAAATTAGTAAAAATACCAGCGTCAATGACAGTAACAAAATCAAATTTGAAACAAACCCACAACAAAAAATCAAGTCAAATTGCTCACCTGCCAAGTTAGGTGGAGCTCTGAAACTCACAATGTACTCAGGCAAGGTATGAGTGTTCAAGTGGGTACTCCAAACAATATACTTGCTAGGGTTCTGACGATTGTCCATTCCAGAATCAAATTCTTCAGAACTAGGCTGACACTGCTCAGAACCAATCGGTACAACCTCTGATTTCCCCATTATTACTCGAGTCAACAAAAGATGTCTTAGACCATCCTTATCAACAGGCGAATTGCACGCACTATATACAACACAATCATAAAATCATCAACAAAACCACAACAATCTAATAACAAATATACTATATAATTCATCAACAAAAATTCTTAATAACATACTAAATTATCAACCTATTGGGTACACGTGTAACTTACTAAATAATCGACCCATTGGGTGATCGTGTAACTTACTTATATTAAAAAAAAAAAAAAACTAAGAAAAACTGTATTAGAGAGTAAGTTACCTTTCTAAAGGAGAAGAATCCGGAGTAAGATAAACACCAGAGCCATACAATCCATTGTTTTGAGACATCTCATGAAGACCAAAACCATAGGAAACAATCTTTGTTATGTCATCCTTAGAAGCACCAAACCAACTGTATTTGATGTTGGCATTGCCACCACATTTGTTCTCAACCGCCTTAGCGTAAATCTGAAACGAATTCAACCTCGCTTGTTCCTTCACGCCCAAGTAAACGTGCCTGTGAATGCTCACCACGCTTGCTTGCACTCCAAGCCTCTCAAAACTCGACATGAGTTTTCTCTTGATGATGTCGTAAACCTTTTCGCCTTCGACAAGCTTAACCAATCCCAAGCCTTCGTCGAACAGATGAAACTGCTCGTAACTGGGGCTGGACACGCCGCTCTCACTGTCGGAAACCGACGGTTCTTCATCGGAGAGGCTCTCGGAGAGCGTATCCTCGCCACCCATGTCGCAGGATTTCAATTTTTCTGACGAGGCTGATGTGTACGACGATGAAATTTCATCGGTTGAATGTAACAAACTTTGATCAACAACGTTGCTATTTTCCATATCAGAAAAACAAAGAAAGAAACTGTAACTTTGTTAAGGAAAAAAAATAAAACACAAAGGCTAAGAGTGGTTTTTGCAAACTAGACCAAATCCTAAAGAGAAAAGAGGTTAAAGATTTGAGGTTGTTCTTTTTTCCATGCAGGAACGTGTATATTTGTACGGAGTGTACGGACTTAGTGTTGAAAAAGAAATAGTAGATGATTAAGAAATAGAGAATCCAAAGAACTGTATTGGCTAAGAAGAAAAATGCTTTGGAACCAAAAAAAAAAAAAAAAAAAGAGAGATGAAGATATTGATGTACTTATATATTGGAAACAGAATCAAAAGAAGAACCCATATAACAAAGAATATGTACCAATCAAACACAGTGTAAAGAAAGGTTTGGCTAATATTAAAGCAAATCCAAGATTGCAGAGAATTGGGTGTTATGCTATATTCAATGAAGTATGAAATGGGATAATGGGTATTTTGTAGATTGAGGAAGAGCGTGTGGTTTGTGTGTGTGTGTAGGTAGGAATGTTGTAGGAATAGGAGCCTTGGTGAAGAAGTATGTATGTTATGTACGTGCTGTTGTGCTTTCAAATATGTGTGTTGTGTTGTGTTGTGTGATTTTGATATTTGAATTGTGTGCGTTTTTTATTTTGTGATTACTTGGAGAGAGAGAAAGAAAAATCAAAAGCTATGGACGGTTATAGAGAGAGAGAGAGAGTGACACAAAAAAACGGAACCACTATGGGTTGGGTTAATTTATGGGCGGTGAAGAGCGGCGCTTCTTGTTTTTGTTTTTGTTTTTTTGTTTTCAAAAGTTGGAGAGAGAGAGAGAGAGAGAGAGCCAATTGTTTTTTTCATTCAATTCTTGGAGAGGACTCTGTACTCTATTTTACTATTTTTAGAGTCCTCTAGAGCCGGACGTAGTTTCCTGATTTTTGTTTTTTTTAACGAGTGAAATTACTGTCACACCCTTTAGATATTTTTTTAAAAAAAATATTTTTTTAAATTCTGAGTATTAATTAATTTCTTAATAAATAAATAAATAAATAAATACTAGAGGATAAGTCTTGTAAGGATAATAAGGGAATTACAGCTTCTGGGGTGGATAGATTTTTTTATTTTTATTCTTATTTTTTATTTAAAATTTGAGTATTATTTAATTAATTAAATAATACTAAAGGATAAGTCTTGTAAGGACAATATGGGAATTACAGCTTCTGTTAGATTTTTTTATTAATATTTTTATTTATTTTAAATTCTGAGCGGTAGTTAATTAATTGATTAATACTCGAGGATAAGTCTAGTAAGGACAATATGGGAATTACAACATTTGGGGACTCTGAAGATATTTTTTCTGGAGATATGTATGTGATGTGGTTTTGGATTGAGAGCTTTTAAGTTTAATAGTTATGATCATGTGACATGTTATTGTGACTCACCAATTCAATGAATGGTACTCAGAAAATTTTCTTAGTTAGGTCTCCAATAAAATCATCTAGTCAGTTCCTGCCTTCTCCTTTTTTGTATTGTCTCCATAAAAACTGAAAAAAAAAAATTCTAAGTAAAATATATTTATTTTAAGCTACTGTTAAAAAATAGACATATTGAATATTTTTTGGACTTTCTATAGATATACGAGATACAAACTATAGACACGATAAGCAAGTTTAATATTAACAAATAGGGTCTGATTAATGTGTGTTATCTATTTTAAAAAAATTAAAAATATTTTTTTAATTTTCAAAAAATTTTTTCTCTAAAAATAAATAATTATTGTATGGCCTGATGTATATACATAAATCACTGATATACTTCATTGTTTATCAAAATATATATATACTTCATTGTTTAGCAAAATCCAAACAAATATATATATATATATATATATATATATATATAAACCTGCAATTTTCAGACTTCAGAGAGGCTCTCTGTCTTTTCGAAAATTTAGAGTTAAGTCTTTTATTTATTTAATTTATATTATATATATTTTTAGTTTATCTTACTACACAAATGGTTTAATGTGGTTTGATGGGAGTCCCATCGTGGGACACGTTTGATAGGACACATTTTTTGCTTTAAAACTTAGCCATATGATGGTTTCTCAAAAAAAGAAAAAAAAATTTAGCCATAGGATGATAAGAGTACAGGCTGCACTGCACAGGCGCACAGCAGTACAGTGCACAACTGTGCAGTGCAGCCCACAGTTACAGTTTAAAGACCACGGTTTCTCACGTTATTATACCCATTGATAATTTGATAAATATCGGATCAACTCATTTATATTATAGTGGTACTAATTTATTAGATTATATATTAAATTAATTTTTATTTGTATAAGTTTAGACTTTATAATAGTTACGGCTTTAGAAAAAGTGCAATAATTAGGTTCTATTGTTTTATATTTTAATTTTTTTAGTTAAATTATCATTTTTAATTATAAATTATGTTTTATTTGTCTATAAATATTTTCTCATTATAAATTTTTACTAAAAAATATTTATTTAGATATGAAAAACTTCAAAAAAAGGAGAAAAATTGAAAAACAAATTGAATCTAAAAAATAGTCTATGGATAAATTTGTTACAAGTATTAAAAAAAAAAACATAATAGAAAGGCTCCACTTAAATAAAAAAAAATTAATATATATTATTTGATTAATATTAAAATATAAAAAGGTCCTAATTAAAAATTTTGCCTAAGGCCCCCAAAACTGTTGAGCTGCCCTGATAGCAAAACTAGTGGTATGGTATCACAATTTAAGCTCATTTAATTTACCAAAAAAAGGTTCTATATTACTACTTGTGGATTAGAAAAAAGGGGTTATGGTACCCTCTCTACTATTGATCAGACCTATGAAAATGGTCCGATTAATATGTGTCCTAATAACACTCATTAAACCATTTATTTTTGAAAAATTTTTATTAGGAGTTGAAAAAGTTATCAAATTTTTTTCAATTTTTGATAAACTTTTTTTTAAAAATAATATACTATTATGTACCCTTAGGCACACGTTAATAAAATTCATAAATAAATAAGCAAAAAAAGAAAAGAAAAAGAAAAGCAAAGTTTGACTTCAAATAAGGTTCTAACCACTAATAAAAAGATCGTTTAACCTAATATCTAGCCAAGTTCTGAACATTGCATATAGCAAGATACATGTCATCATCCTATTAAATGTTCAGAGCAAACATTTTCCAAAAATACAAATACCTAAACAAAAACCCGTTTCATTTTGGGATGTTACAAAATATTGTCTTGTTTTTAAAATTAAAAACTATTAATTTATTAATCTTCCTATTATGCCCTTACTTTATTTTCAAAACCATTTTTGATAAATTTATTTAAAGGTACTTTTGAAAACTTATTCTTTTTAATATAGCCGACAAGACAATAAATAATATTTCATTAGAAAATTAGATTTTTGAAACCGAATAAACAAATTAAATTTGTATTTTCTTACTACACAAGTCAAACTATGATTCTTAATGTTATTATTTTGAAAATTATTGAATGAATTTACAATCCAAAATATAAGTGTAATGAAAAAAAATAATTGTGTAAGTAAAAAATTTGAGGTTGCTTGTGTGACAAGTCAATGCATGCACCAAATTTGCATGAGTACAACGAATTTGCCATGATCCCACGATGGTTCCATAATTGTGTAAGAGTAGCAACAAACAAGCAAATCTTTATATGGACTTATGGAGAAGCTGTTGCTAAAAATAAGGGGGCAATATGCCAATATAGAAGAGTAGGCACATTCGTAATTGAACCAAAAAACAGTATTCATAAACAATGTTATGGGTCCTGTGGGCTTGGTAGGCCGTTTCAGTTTTCACCGGCAACATGTGCCTTGAAAGCTGTTACACACGTAATATTGTGTGCTTTGAAGCTTTACCAAAAGTAAAAATAAAAAGTCAAAAAAAAAGAAAAAATTTGTGTGCTCAAAGGATAAAAGGATAAGTATGAATATGATGGTATTCCAAGTTTCATTCTATCCATGCACATCTTTTTCTTCTCTTTATATTATTTATTATTATATTTGATTCTTCTTCTTTTTTTAATATTATTTTTTATTTTTACTTAATAAGACAATTCCTGATATTCTTACTCTACGTGGACTAATAGACACTAAAATGACCAAGCACGATTGTTTGGCAAAATATTTTTAAATCTATCACTGTTACAAAATAATTAGGAATTTATTATTTTTTTAAAATTTGAGTTTGTAAAACTTGAGTTTATTGTAGAATTTGAGTTTCACAAACTCGAGTTCCATGAAATTTTTTTTATGAAACTCGAGTTTCAAGAACCGAGTTCCATTAAAAATGGCACGGCTAATTTGAAAACTATTTTTTCAAAGGCTTGAGTTTCTGGAACTTAAGTTACATGGTAAATTTGAATTTCAAAAAGGTGACAGATTGCTAAATATTTCACCAATAGTGATATGTTTCTAAATATTTTGCACATCTGGACCATTTTGGCCCACTAAAATTATTGTAATTTTTTTTCAAAAATAAAAAAAGATGGTAATTGAAATAAATACAGCTAAAAAACCAGGCAGCAAGAATTGTGGAGAAGACAACTGGTAGGCCTATTGGCTTCCTGGTCCGTTTCAGATTCTGAATTTCATATTTAGATTCCATATACGGAGATCAGAATCCATATAAAATTATAATCGATAATGGGCTGGAATACATCAATTTTACCGCTCGTCAAATGATTTTCTTAACTAGGGTACCAAGCAATGTTATTTAATTATAAAATTCTTGACGAGCACGTGTTTTATTATTCTTATTTATTTAAAGGCGACACAAAATATCACCTTTTGTATTTCTAAAAGAAATTACTTAAAACTAACACGTACATACAAGAAAGACTCTTTCTTGTATGTACGTGTTAGTTAATTTCTCAAAAAAAAAAAAAAATTATACAAATGCATAGGCAATTGCCGAAAAGAAAAAAAACCCAAAATTTTGGACTTTTATAGTTTTGAGCTTATTTTAGTTGGGCTTACACAAAAATAAATAAATAAAAGAAAAAAAAAAAGAAAAATTTCTCACGATACTTTTCACAAATAAGAAATCAGTAAAGCGCATTTAAATTAGTTTCAAAAGTCTCACTTTTTATAAGTATCAACAATTTTGTGTGCTTTCAGGAAATCGACGTATTATTCAGTTTTTTACGTAATAATTGGTATTAAGATATAGCTTCGAAATGAAAGTCATTATAATATCATATTTTTATGAATTTTTAGGCGTGAACAATTACTAAGATTTCAAATTATGACCCTCAAACTTTTTAAATAAATAACAAGCTGGTAAAACTACATAATTGCATTTCACCCGAAAGGTGTGGTAGAGTCATGGAGAATCCGTGGGTGATGCCTGAGTGGGGCAGCTACTGCTAAGCTAAGTCAGAAACTATGTGGACTCGACTATATATAGTTTGCCTTGGAGAGAAAGATAATAGCCATCTTTGTTTTATATAAAGTACAGGAAACATGAAAATTTTTAAAACTTTTATTGCAATCATTGTCATGATTTATTACATATAATTTGTGCATAATAAAAATAGCATTAATTGTAGCTACACACATAATGACTTGTTCAAAATCACAACTAACCACATCAACAAATTGTAGGGGGGAAAAAATATTCAGTATTGCTGTCTTTTATATTTTTATATATATATATATACATATTTAATAAAAAAAATTCAGCGTATGATACGTATTTATTTAATAAGTATTAATAAATAAAGAGTCAAATATAGATTGTGTAGAAAAGGATATACCTAATTTGGTTAAAATTTATTTATAGAAAATCAAATCAAATTTAATTAATTTTAAAAAAATTCTATTTGCTTTAGAAAATATGGTGGTTTTAATTAGTTTAAACTAATATATCAAACCTTGATTCTAATTTATTTAATTTTAAATATCAGATTATTTCCTCAATAATTTTTAATTGCTTTAATAGAAGTACATATTGACACACAACTTAAACATCATAATTAATAAACTTCTATAATTGTTATTTTTGTTGTGTTCTAAACACCAAATTAAAAATATATCTTATAATGATGATTTGAGAAGATACAACCTTTTAAGAGCAAATGTGAGAAATATTAGAAGAAGTTAACAAAAGTTTAAAGGCTTTCATTTTATATATTATAGAAAATGTGAGCTTTCAAAAACTTATGTGCCAACATTAGAAGAAGTTAACAAAAGTTAAAAGCTTTCGTTTTATGTATATTTATAGAAAATGTGAGCTTTCAAAAACTTATGTGCCAGCATTAGAAGAAGTTAACAAAAAGTTTAAAGATTTCATTTTTTTTTAATACATCATAAGTTAACGAGGAGATTTGAACTGAATACAACTATTAGAATCACTAAAAAGTTGAGCTTAGGTAAAAGAACGCAAGTGAAGCTTTTTCTAGACAAACAAGGGGCAAGAATATCTTCTGGTATATTGCATCAGAATACTCATTCTAGTAAGGGAAGAAAAAAAAAACGAATATATATCTGATTCATTATTCATATCTTCGTTATTGAAATAATTATAAATTTCTTGGTTGCTACGATAAGGAATGAGAATTGATGTGTCCTACAGAGTCAATGAAGTAGCTGTTATTCTCATGTCAATATCAGAGGTAGGATCACGTACTTAATTATATATAAGCAGATATCATTCCACACTGCATTCCTTTATTATACGATACCGATTGATGATGGTCAATAATAAGGAAAATAGTAAATGAAAACAAAAGAAAATGAAGGAAGCAAGTTGTCATTTGAGAAATCATGACAACATAAGATGCACAATGCTTTATATATTTTATTGCTAGAAGAGACTGCAAGAACCTTGAAGTGAAAGAATGGTGTCCCTTAACAAAATAATGGATCAATTTGTAAATGACACATGTCTAAGGATATAAAGTAATTATAGAAAAAGGAAATAAAAGAGAAAATCAAAGATTTGTTTTAAAGTTATGGCTCAATGTATTAAGGGTCCGTTTGGTTGGGATGATGAAAAAGTAAGATGATACAAAATAGAAGGAGGATGGAAAAGTGGGAGGATAGAAAAGTTTTTAGTTTTCCTCAGTTGTGTTTGGTTGAGAGGGTGGAAAACTAGAGGGACGAAATTTTTTTTGGTTTGGTTGAAAATAAGGTTTGTATAAATTTACCATCATGTCTCTCTTAAATAAAAGAGAAAGTAATACATTATACTTTTTTAAAAAATTGTGCATAATGAAAGTAGACATTTCAAAAAAATAGCATAAAAAATCATCCAAAAGTGTTTTCTTAAAAAATAAATAAAAATAAAAATTAGAGAAAAAAGAAAAAAAAGAAGAACCCACCACCTGGCCAAACCAAAGAAAGAAAAAAGCAAAAGCCAAAAAAAAAAATACCAACGTTACAGTGGAAAAGTCACAAGAAAAAAAAAAGAAAAAAAAATAAACCCATGTTACAGTGGAAAAGTCAAAAGAAAAAAAAAACCCACATTACGTGGAAAAGTCAAAAGAGGAAAAAAAAAAAAAAACCAACGTTACAATAGAAGAGTAAAAAAAAAAGACAAAAACATTAAAATATTTTTCCCACGTAAAAAAAAAAAAAAAACAAACCAAAAATGTGGGAGCAATTTTGTCAAAAAAATTTCTCACTTTTCACTCCAATTTGAAGAAATTATATTTTGAAGGACGAAGAGAGAACTTGTGAGCCTTACCATTTTTCTCTCTCCCTCCCCCTCTCAACCAAATAGTAAAAAATGCTATTTTGCACCATATTTTTCATCCTCCTTATTTTCATCACAACCAAACACACCCTAAAGAGTAGTGTGAACATATTTAACTGCTCATATTGTCTAATTTAGTTTGTTCTTTATAGCTAGGTATATAGGCATTTTGCATGGATGCAAAGGCATGTGGCCATTATCATTTAGATATTGAAAAAAGTCCGTAGCCATTAATTATTAGTCATTAGGCAATTGTCCTTTGATCATTGATGCAAAGGCATATGGCCATTAATCTTCAGAGATGTAAAAAAAAGCATGCAGCCATTATCAATGCTTGTATAATAGAAAAAAAGTACTACATTTTTATTTAATTAAGCCTAAAATTTACTCACATCAAGTTATATAAAGTTGTGTAAAAATATATAATTCCTATAGTAACCTTATAAATTTATACTGATACTATTTATTTCGCATTTAGTTATATATTCTGAGAATGAATGAAAAGAATGGATGGTAGTTGTTATTATGAAGAAATAAAAACAATTAATAAAAATCAAGAAAAATTGATGTTTTAATGAAATGTAGGGTAAAATATACAATCTTATGAGAGATATTTTGAAAAATGAGTATATTAAAAAAAAGCTTTTTATGCTAAAATAGAGAAGAATTTTTGCATGAATGGATATGAATGCTTTTAATTATTAACCATTAGTCTTTTGGAAGTAGGGACAACTACAACCACAACAATAAATGGGTTGTGTAGGTGCCCGTTAATCACAATATTTTTTACTTTTTTTTGACAATTTTTTTTTTTTTTGTTTTTGTTTGTTTTTTTTTTTTTTTTTTTTTTTGGGTAGTTTATGTCATTTCTTCAATTTTGTAGGTACCATTTGTTTTTTTTTTTTTTTCTGCTGTCAATTTTTTTTTGTCTTTTTTTGTACTTAACAAGCACCAAGCAGTGTTGTTAACAATTCCCATAATAAATTTTGGCCACATACTTACAAAAGACAACTCTACTAGAGAGGCAACAATATACAGGACGTGTGCAGGAAGCACCATACGCGTGAGTACCATTTTTTTGTCAAAACTTTGGGCATGAGCACCAAATGTATGAACATGAAGTAATATATTTTTCTAATAGGAAAACAACTTCCTACCGTTACAAAAGGATGATGGACACAAGGAAAAACACACTCTCTCCCTTTTGCTACAATGGTATCTACATCTAATAATGTCTTTATCCATTTTCTTACTCTCTAATTTTTCCCTCTTTTCACTTTACTCTTTTGTAAGTATATACACTACTATAACAATTTTCAAGAAAATAGTGGATCATTAACTTATGATTTTCTCCCTCTCAAAACATAGAGGATTTCCACATAAAAGAATCTATGTTTTATTTTCCTTTACATTTTTATTTTCTCATTATCAAGCACCAACATTTAGGTGCCGTGTAAATATCATATAGTAATTTAATGCCTAACTCATCTGAAATCATTCCACACCATCATCCACACCCAATAAGCTTAACATAATTCCAGATTGTTGGAACTTGGAAGAGCTTAAATTGCTGCATTAACATCCCACATCCATACAGTGACCTCCAGAAAATTAGAATTCTTATGAAACATGAAAGGAGATAATGCCCTATTTTCAATTTTTTGTTGGGTATTACATTTTTTACTCTAAGGTGGTCGTCTATTAAAGAGAAAAGATAATGATATTGAAGCACTGAATACAAGCCACACCCTCTATTAAATACTAAAAGAATACCATAGATACTATGATTCTCTCTTTCTTTTTACATAAATTCTCGTTGGGATCGTCTATTCACAAGGCGTAAAGTTTTAAAATAGAACATTTTTTATTTTAAAATTTTAATTTTTTTTTCACAACAGGTGGTATTTGCACTTGTCATATCAAAAATTCCATTCATCACAACAAACATTTTCACAACAAATCAGAGAAATGGTTTAAATTTGAACTTATCGCTGAAATTACTTTTCTACCCCATCATTAATAACCCGTAACAACTTGCCACATAGGATTTGTTGTAAAAATGTTGTAAAAATGTTGTGGACATAGCATTTTCCAAATTTTAATAGAAATGCCTCATAAAGCAAACCACTGAAAAGAGGTCCCAATGAAACCACAAGATAACCCCATGTCACAGGTTGTATATGTAATTTGCCCTCTTTTCTTTTTCTTGGGTCTCAGGCACACCAGGAAATAAATGCTAGCTTTTATTTTAGAAAAAAACTGTCGAGGCTTGCATTAGAATGTCATTGTACTGGTGGCTTAATTTTTGAATCATGCAAGTGTCAAGAAAATCAAGTATAATCCCAGATGATGAGAATTGAGACAGATAGGAGAGCAAAATTATCTTGCATCACCGCAAGTTTGGTGTCTTTTTCCGTTCTAGTTAGGGCAGCAACGAGACAGAATTAAATCATATCCCAGTGAACTCCTAGTCCTGATCAGATTATTTACCACAAAATAAGCTGATGATAATTTTAAACTATACGCTGCTTCTGGAAAGGTTATTTGTTCAGGTATCTAGTTATATATACACCAATTTACAACCATTACAAGGAATCAGATCACAAAAGAAAATCGCCTCAACAATATTCGGCAAAAAGAAAAGCCGCCTGTACAAGATTGACTGCCGTTTGGCTGAAGAAGACAGATTTTATCACAACCAAGCTCCCCATCCAGGATACATATGACACAAACGCTCGGGATCAATTGCATCTTGTATTAGTTGCTGAACCTACAAAGGAATATTCAAATTGATATTACATCAGATATGCTACCACATTTAAATACCAATCTCATCCTTTGCACAAATTATGGCCACCAACCCAAAAAAATATTGCAAAAGTTTCCTTGCCTGAATAGAGTGGATTGATTTTGCTACTAAATAAACTTCCTAAAATCTCATATTCTGCTTTTGGCTACTAGCCAAAATTATAGCCCCAAGTACTAGAAAAGGAAATTGCAAGGTTTCTGAAGTTCTGTTTCGAAGTCCAATCAGCTGCTTCTAACTCAGGTTACTCAGCCTTGTTATATCTAGGTTGACTAAACCTTCAACAAGACATTTGTTTTTTTCTATTCAGCATATTCTTTTCAGCGTAAACACCTGCAAATACTGCAAAACATAGAACCCCCTACTCTACAGACTTTTTTTTTAATAACTCTACAGACCCTAATTACCAGCAATATCTGTTTGAATTCAAGGTCTTCCCCTTTCTACCACTAGGCTAAGAAGGCTGAAGTTGTGTAAACATCAAATTACACCGAAAACTAAACAAAAGTTTGGCCATGATATCGACCTTTTGTTAGGCTATGAAATAAAAACCTGAGATACTTGTTTCGCTATAAGGCTTGCAGTGTCTTGTCTTGGTTCAAGAGGCTGACAAGAATTTGCATTTGCTGTCAAAAATCTATAGTGCATTGGATAAGTATTTAACAATTTAACTCAAAATTTCTTCATTGTTTCTCTTATCAATCATGTTTGGAAGGAAAACTAGCTATTATTCATAACCATTGAACATGAACATTGCTCTGAGAAGCAAATTTTACCTACAAAGGAAACGAGAAGTATAGAAAAACACTACTAAGCATGATGATAGGGTTGTGCTCACTAACATGCATATTAATTTACATGGCCAAACTTATACACAATTAGGTAAAAGACAGAAGCCATATATTTGCATATGGGAATATGCATTAATATTGGAAAATTACCTGCCCACGTACACTTCGCATTTCACCTTCTTCATATCCATCTAGTTTTTGTTTGACACGCATCAATGCACGTGTAGCATCCTTGTTCCCTTCACATTCATCTTGAGAGTCTTCCAAGATTGTCTCTATATCATCATCAGTTTCCTATCGAGGAGTAAAAAAGAAAATGTTGCATGACCAATTGGGCATAGCATGCTCAACATATAGACATGTTGGGGCAAATTATACATTTAGAACTATATAATTGACAAGAAGATAAAGAGAATAGAGAGAAAACATGAGAGTTTACATGGTTAGGCCTTATGGCTTACATCCACGGGACAAGAGACCAAAGGGCTACATTTTCTCATATACTTTTCTTGATAGTACATTGCAATGAAATTCATATTTATAATGGAATTTACACATAAAAGTCAATGATAATTTAAATTTTGAAATGGATATTGATTGTCTCAATCCCACAATATTCTCTACAAATCAATCCCTTGATTTGTTGACCAATCCCAAGATTTTCTCTGCAATCAACGTCTTGATTTGCTCCACTTTCATAGAAAATAAAATTTATTTTCTAACATTAATGCAACCAATCCCAACCAAAGAGTCACAGCTAACTAAAAAGTAGTCATCAAGTAAATTGCACCAGGGACATATCTGGGTACTAAAAAACACAACAAATGAACACCATGTGGCATTTTAGTAAGGGAAAAAAGCCCTAATGATCACATCTTCAATGAATTGTATTATAATTTTTAAAGTCATTTTCTAAGCTTGTTTCTTTTTTTTTTTGGGTGCCAAAATACAATATGTGATGCAGTTGGAAGGATTTTTTGTGCTAGATAGATTTTTATTACAGCTTATGTGATTTTTTGTTTTTTATTTTACCCCTAATGGATCATTAAGGGGCCAAATTGAAACAACTTTTAAAGTTCATGATTTTATTTGAAACTTCTTAAAATCCAGTAATTTATTTTGAAACAACCCCCAAACTATAAGAAGAATAGTGTAATTTACCCTATTGTTTTATTTTAAGTCATTAATATTCCACTATCATAATTGTTATAACCAGTCTTTCACAAGCTTCAACAAAATTTCAAACAAACCTTTGTCCCTTTCCCTCTTTATTTTCCAGAGGCAAATTAGTCCTGGACCCAATATATATGCATATGATCAGAAAATTTTCTGAAATACCTTTTGACGCTGCAAAGCCTTCAGAGGAGATAATGCCCACTTATACAGGGGATCATGAATAAAAACCTGAAAAGAATTCCCGTTGGCTATCAAGGATTTAAGAAATTGCAACCTTGATTCACTATTGAAAGAAACTGGCAACAATAGTCATACTTCAACAATGGTCAGCAACGCTTCTTTATTTGCCCGCATAACAGAAAGTGTTTCCTCACAACATCTCCTGAAAACCCCTTCCACTCCAGTGACTCCCATGCCATCAATTATGTCTCTTGTGAGTCTGAATGGAACCTGCCAAAGTTGGCATATTATGAGTTAAGACACGAAGAATAAGGAGACCATATAAATTGGTGACCAAGTAAACAGAGGAAAAGGAAAAAATAAATCTTCATAAGGACTGGGAAATACAAACCCGCTCTGGTGTCTTTAGCATCAACCCTTGTTCAAAGGCAACACCAAGATCTATGTGAACAACTTCAGCAGTCGCTTGATCAATTAAAATATTGTTGGAATGTCGATCCCCAAGACCAACAATATAGCCAACCTGAATATGGAGCAAGTTTGTTGGCATTTAATACAGTTGCAAGATAAGACGATAATCACACCGCATGTGTACAATTTGGCTGACTTTAATAGAAAGAGATCTTTTTTCAGAGGGAAAGAGTTAAAAGTAGGATTTGGATTTTGCCTCATAGGATGAAATTCTGCTGTTTGGTTAGTTAAGGAACTTGGGGTGCAAGAGTTACAGTTATCAAAAAGAACCATATCCACATTGGTTTGGTTGTATAATCAGAACCGTCCATGAAAAAACTGTTTTGGCAGCCATATGTTGGCACAAATTAGCAGGCAATGCCATTGAATAAGAATAAGAAAAAGACATGCAAGATAAGCTTCTAGGAAAATTCATCCATCTTTCACCTGCTTCTGTTACAAGCACATGTGTGTATTCATCTCACCACTAAAATAAAAGGAAAAAACAATCTAATAGACTTCCAAGTATTATATAACCATATTAAAAATATTAGAGGGGAAAAGATTGCGATGAAAATGCAAACTTGGATTCCATAACAGATAGAAGCCATGATCAGCTCAATAAATAATGGACCAACATCAATATCATAGCCAGGGTAGAACAAACTGACCATGGAACTAGCAGCCACACTTCGTGTGTAAGCAAGCCTCTTCTCAAACCAGTCAGCTGGTTGTAAAAATCTTTCCAAGAAAAAGTAATGCATGACAGGCCTGCATGTGGTGTCACAAAAAAAAAAAAAAAAAATTTCCCAGTTGATTTTTTTCTTGGTGGTTTTGTTTTTAATTTTAAATGATATTTTCTACTCAGATAAAGGATTAACCTGAAATTCTCAGAGACTGCATGAAATGCTTTGCGCTTATCTTTGTCCTATCAAGAAGACCAAAGCACTTGAAGGTGAACAAAAAAATATTTTAAAAGAGCAAATGATAGTAATTTCAATCTACTTTCCCAATTCACTATTGCCACTTTCAAATTATCATGGTAAGGTGTTGAATTGTTTACTCTGGCAACAGAATATTTCACAAGAAGTAAAGTTCAAACAAAGAGTGTTCTCGTACATGCTTTTGGCATAAGGTTCTTCTTTAATTATTGCATCATTACCACAGTTTTAAAAGCATTCGTTAAACTGGTCTGTAAGAATAAGCACTGCACTAATATTAAGGAATGCCGAGCCATGCATGAATAAAAGTTTAAAGATTATGGTCAAACTTTTTGGTAGTGAGCCTTGTATTTACCCATCCTTTAAAAGAAAGAACAGGGGCTCAAAATGATATTACAATCCTTTCCCAAAAAATCTCCCACTGGAGAATTGAATATTGGCAAGGCCATTCACCTTTTCAGAAAATGTCATAATATGAATACATCAAAGCATTTATCCGAGAATAAATATGCATAAAATAATCACTATTATTATAATTATTCTAAAGCAGTGCTATCAATTTTTCTTTACTTAAAATTCCCATTGGCTGTTATTCTCCAAAAGTCATTTTATCATCAATAGTGAATGTTTGCACTTGAAACAACACTTTCATACCAATGTTAGCCAGACACTCAATTTATAAACACAACACTTTTTCACAAATTATACCAAATGCTCAACTGATTTTTCAAAATCACTTTTTCATTTAGCAATTATTGAAATAGCCGATTTTTCAAAAAAGCCTGTTTTCAAATAGCCATACCAAATGAACACCAAGCCTGTTCTCCCGTGCTCTTTGTCTGAATCTTTTATAATAATAGGGGGTATATATTAATTCATTAGTAGTTATGGATCTTTTATATTTCGAATTGCAATTCTGGCGATTTGTATTTTAGAGTCCTCTTATTAATAAAATTCATTATCACTTAAAAAAAGAAAGCAGTTATTATTGCATAAAAAGTAAAGAAGTATATGGTACTTACATTTGTCATATGCTCTCGGCATCTAAGAAATGACCAGTCTCCTAATCCATACCGATCATGAGCACCTCCATTTCTGGTACTGCAATTTGAAGAACGTGATAATAACATATAAAGACCAGATGCACCAGAGGCAACACTAAAAGACCAGACCTGTTGGAATTTAACTCACCTCCCAATAAGATATTCCGCAAGCGGAAGGGTGCCATCAACCCATTCAAGAACACCGGCACTCGGAGTAAAAGGAACCACCTATTTAATGTAAGAGACGCAAATTTCCAAACTTCTTGAGCACCATAATTATTAACAACGAACATTAAAGTTCTATGCACATATGTATGTAACAATTAAGAGAAAGCAATAACTGCAATCTTTTTATACACAAGATTCCATATACCCCAAGATCAGTAAAGGGTCAAGATTACAAGAGTAATGTCCAACTATGGGTCAAGTTCTTCAAAAGTTGGATATCCAGTACATGTACAGAAAAATTGTCCCATTGTAGAAAGAATAAAAATTACTAGAACCAAGAAAAATGAAACAGCCCAAAGAAGTTTATGTCAAGAGTACATATGGGTGAGGGATAAAATTGCAACTGGTATAATTTCCCACATATAAATAAGATGTATGCATGTGTAAAGGTAAAGTAATTAACCCAAACACAAGTTCCAAGACTTAATATGACCTTGCCCTAAAAAACATGTTGGCTGCCAACAATCAGGCAGTGATTCATGTTTCTTCTAATCATGTGTTTCACGAGCAGACCCTGAGAAAGAGTGGAAAGAGGTGTAATTGCTACTCCACGTCTCTACAGGAGCTGAAGTCCCTAATATATTTACTAAACCTTTGTGCAATACACATTTTGGATTTGTTATGTTAGGTAACAAGCTGGGATTATATAATATTTGTCCCAGTTTGAGGGGGGTTGTTATGAGCATGTACATGTGAAGGGTAAAATAGTAATATTTTAATGTCAATATAATTACACACATGTAATTACTATTTTAATATCTATCTAATTACACACATGTAAATAAGATGCATATGTGTTACAGTAAATTAACTAACCCAAACACAATTCCAAGGGTTAACAGTTGAAAAGGATTTTTAATTATTGACCAGATCAAAGAATTAAATCAAAAGAAAGATGGAAGAATAATATTATCCACTTATCAACAATCAATTGTTTCCAGATGGATATCCAAAGCAGTTTTCATTCATGCTAAAGTTTGAACGGAACTGACTTTTCATTTTCACCAAAACTTTCATCTATAAGAAAATCCATCAAATTTAATCTCAGCCGTGTCTTTTGTTTTATTTGAAAGGAGAAGATACCTTGTACGTACGCACTCCCAATCTTCTTTTCCATGTATCCCGATGATTCTGTAAAAAGGTGTTAACTAAACCAAAAAATTGTTCCATAACCTGTAAATGATTTAGAGATATATCATCAGTGTGATGAGACGTAAAAAATGCATCCTGTATTCCTAAAAAATAAGTTATTCCAGCATTCTTAAATATATATATATATATATATATATATCTCAAAAGCATTTCCACAGGGAGAGAGACAATAAAGTGTATTGTAAAACTAAGGTGAAACTATTACAGAGGAAGTGCTACGTTTATCATAATCATACGTATACATAGACCCAATCCCAAAAAAAAGCAGCAAGTATGCTGATTTTAAAATGTGCCAATTATTTTTTTGGTAAATAAGTGAAACTTTAATAAACCTGAATGAGAAAAAAACACCAAACAGTAAACAGGACATATACTGTAAGGGATAATCAAACAAAAGTTCAATAATCTAGAAAATCCAGCATACTAGAGAATGATTGACCAATTAGTGTAGCCATCCAAGCATACAAGGTACATAACAAACTCAGTTTCACACTTGCCAACGAATGTTCCAAGTCTTCGAATGTCCTGCTATCCCATTCCTTCCAGATAATCCATGTGATGCATAGAGGGATAGCATTCCAAATAACTCCTATACAATTCCTAGAATCCTGCCAATTCCAACACACCAACAGAAAACAAATGACCATATCTCTCTAGCCACAAGACAATGAAACAGCAGACGATCCACAGACTCCCCATCTTGCTTACACATACAACACCAGTCAACAAAAAGAATCCTCCATCTTCTCAAATTATCATAGTAAGGATTTTCCCTAAAGCAGCAGTCCAAACAAAGAAAGCCACCTTAGAAGGAGCTTTTAACCCTCCAAATGCTCTTCCATGGGAATAGGCTGGCACTTGTTGTGTAACACTTTATATAAATATTTTACCTCAAGACAAGGAAGGAGAACTTGGCAGGTGGTTGATGCAGAACAATAAATTCATACTCATTTACGTAATGCCAATATCAGCTATAGAAGTAGCAAGGACTGAATTTGGATCAATTATTGCCAAGCATGGTCACATGGAGTTTATGCTTCCCATTCAAATTGATTGAAAACTTATCACATATTTTCCCAATGTTTAAACGTTAGACACTAACAGAGTAAAAAAAAAAATGGAGAGTGTGTAGTTAACATTCTTACAGCATCTTGTCGCAGATCATCATTTCCAGATTTTGCAAGCTGTCGATATCTGCGACCATCAGAACCTAGGCATTCTACCACTTTTGGAGCATTAATACCATTCATTACCCTGCATGTCTCATCATATATATTAGATTATTAGCATCACATCAAGTACTGCTATTATAGTGAGGAAAAAATGCAATTTACACCCGCTAACTTGGCCCAAAAATCATCTAGTCCTTAAAAATTGAAGTTGGTCATAAAAAATCATTTTAGTCCTTAAAAGGACTAAAATGATTTTTGGGTAACGCAACTGGACAAAATGACCAACTTCAAGCTTAAAGGACTAAAATGATTTTTGGAAAAAGTTAGCAGGTCTAAATTACATTTTTGTCACCAAAAAAAAAAAAGACGTAAACTGGTATGAAACTGATTTATCTGGTTAATACATACGTTACAGAATCCACTAAACCTTTGAAGTAAGGAAAAGAGCCTTCATGATACTGACAGCTACGATCAACTGGAAAGGTGGCTGTCACTACTGGTACCTGAAGATCCAACACAAATGCAAAACTTCTAAGGTTTTTACTACTTTAACTGTGGGACTAAGGAAAGAAAACTAATGCGAGATCAATGACACAATGTTGCATCAATAAGCCAAATAAGAAGCAAAATATTGAACACATCATCAAGCATAAGTCTCAAGAGTCACAAAAATCACTGACGAACTCTCTGATGAATTCGCATAAATGTATAGTCTATTTCAGGTTAGCATTTTTATTCCAAGAATTAAGAAAAAAAAAATCTTTTCCTTTTCTTTTGAGAGGGTGGGGGGGGGGGGGGGGTGGTAATAAAAATGAAATTGTTAGGGTTCCATCCAAAATAGGCGCCTTTTACAAATGAGGCATGTGATCCCTAACATTTCATTTTAGTCCATACTGTAGGGGGTGAAAATGTAATATTGAAAAGTTTGTGGGACTAAATTCTGATAGGGCCAAACCACGAGGAAAATTGAAATTTATCCTTTTGGGAAATCGAGGGACATTTTTAGCTTTGAAACATAAGTGTTGCAACAAAATGAAAACTAGAATTTTTTATAAACTTTGAACTGAACTGCATTACATCGTAGACATCCGACAATCATGTAATGCTGCTGTGGCTGTGAAATATATGATTGATATAGGAAAGCCCTTGGCATGAGATACTTGAGAATGAATTGAAAGAGTAGATATTGATATAGTCCAATGTACAAAGTGAGAAGGAAGGTATGCATGCCCAACCAACCAAACATCTGAAATCTGTCTCATTTGATCATTTGGGGAAAACTGTAGGTGACCATTTGGCAGGCATCTGTCAAATATATATACAAAGCAGGCCAAGGGCATGTATAAGAGAGTAATTGTCTGCCTGTAAATGTGGTTGTGGATATATGTGGAGGGGTTTGCTTTGCATCTTCTGGGTGCTTGTGTCAAAGGCTTGTATTTAATGAAACTAAAAAAAAAGAGCACCTAGAAACCAGATGGTAGAATTGCTAACACGGCACAGTTAAAGAGAAACAAATAAAAGGATCTAGCTGACCACAAACCTATCTTGTTTTTTGTCCAAAAGCTCGACTTCAACTTCACATTACCATTCTCTCTCATCACAGAAACTATCTTGGGCTAATAGTGCATCATCAAATCAATATAAAACACAAAAATCCCAAACTAGAGATGATAGTTTTGTACTTACAAGTTCTAGCTGTCGAAGACTACGTATTTCTCTTGGTAGCGTTATCCTCTTATTGGTATCCTGTTGACAAAATCAGGTTAATTAGGTGCCAACAAAAAAAATTATCAGCTTTCACATTAGGAACACAAGATTGAGTTTTTAACTTCCATAATTAAGAATGAAATAAATGGAAGAAAACAAATTCTGAAATTAGAATCTATTTGACTAACCTCTCTCCTCGTTTCTAGTTCTGCAAGTTTGATATAGATCTCTACCATTTGTTTCATCTATACACAGAGAGAGAGAGAGAGAGAGAGAGAGAGAGAGAGAGGGAATAATATAAGATTTTACACAAGACTGAAATCTTACAAAGGTATATTTATAGAAGTCAAACATATGGAAGTTACTTGTACTATAATAGCTCCATGATATGATGATAACTCCTTTAATAGATTTTCTGCTGCAATTTTTTTATCCAAATCTACCACGAATGAGTTTCTGCTACGCTGTTTGTCCTTAATACGGTCACCATTTGCCAGAGCTAGAAGCTAGTAACACAGAAAGAAGTAAAACATCAAAATATAGAAAAGGGTGCAAAAGGGCACATTTACAATAACTCCAGTCAAAGATGCAAGAGTGCATATTAATATATCATTGATAAGGTGAAGGTTCAAGTTTTGCGCTATACTTATCAGTTGCAATTCCGTACAGAAGTAATCCAAAGGCAAATTTCATGGATGAAAACCATAAGCCATATAATATGCTTCAGACCAGCAAAAGGAGTGGATCTTATATACCTGAAAGATTGTGTGGTATGGATGGTCAATGGCCATTTTCTTCACCAGAGAAACCAAAGCAAACTGCATGGTCCAACAATCCTGGTTAAAAACAAACACCCAACTCTATAAAGTATAAAAATATCACCTCAGTTTCAAACCTGAAAATTATGCGGCCCCGAAGTGTCCTTTGAGCTACCCATTCTTGATGCAATTTGGTAAGCAAGTGGTATGAATTTGTAAGACTGAACCTATATTTATATATATTTAAGAATAAGACATCAAACATTTTAAAGAAAGGGGAAAAAAATTTTAAGAAGTAACTAAGTCTGCCAATTTCAATGTACCTCATTAATTGTGCTAAGCATGCTATTTACAACATTTTGTCTAGAACAGAGAGTGAACCACAGGGAAACTAGTCGAAACACCTGAAACCACATATGTTAGGTCCTCCAAGGAAGCTAAATTCACTTTAATTAAAATTCATGTAAAGTAATTCAGATTCAGTGTCATATATTCTCGTGTATCATGATTCAAGCTTTTCAACTTTATCCATTTCACCCAAATAGTGCATTACATATTTCAATTTGTTGAACAGAGGACATGGATAAATAATTGCATACCACTCTCACATCATATTTGTCACCTATAACCAGACAGCGTTGATATCCCTCCAATGCTAGACTGAGAAAATTATCTCTGTCATCCTGCAAGATTAATGAAACCAATTACAAAATTTAATTAATTCAAACAAAAGTTTATAGGCTTAAAATTCCTCTCCATTACAATACGAACAAGCATCCATGTAAAAATTAAACATAAATATTCCAAGTATGCTTCACTGGCAACTCCATCAAGTGGGTTTGAATACAGAAACAAGTTTGTACATTCATATGCTCAACGGATTACTGACTGTTCAGTTAACCAAAGGTCCTATTCAGCAGAACATGTGACATAGACACATTCTCAATACCTGCAATTTTTCAGCCTCTTCCCGATCCATTGAAAGTTGCATTTGTAATTCTTGTATTTTTGCAGAGTAGTCAGTCTTCTCCCCCTAAAATATTGTACATGAAAATCTTATTAGAAAGGTAAAGCAACTTAGTGGGCATACCACTATGGAACCAACAGTGCAGAATTCACCAGTAAAATAAGTGGATTAGGCATTAATGTTCACCTTTGATGAACTTCTGAATCGTCTCATAAGTGCTTCCAATTCTATTTTCTGCATAATTAACATACCCATGAAATATTAAAAAAAAGAAGAAGTGTAACTTAGGATTCCAAGGATCTCATAAATTAGCAGGCAGCTGATACCTTGTGTTTCCTTAAGCGCATTGCTGCTTGCCACTCATTAGAGGTAAGTCTTTCCTCGTAACTCCTAAATAGAGCATCTGCATAATGAGCAAGATGAAAATGAGTTTGGCTTTGTCTTTCGATAGACTTCTTGCTTGTCGTATTCTGATCCGCAGCGAGTGAAACTGCAGGTTTCAAATACTTCTCTAAAATAGTTCTCGAGCTGCATTTTAAACCACAAGCACAGTGTGAGAAATTCTAGCACATATAAAACCTAAAGGGGCACAAAACAAATTTTTTGAATATATAAATTTAGAGAATAACTTGCTAGCTCGAGTTTCTGCCAGCCACTTCCCAACCAAGCGATATACATCTGAAGCCTCTTCATTTAACTCATAATTCTGTATGATATATTTTGCAAGGCTGATAGCAATCTCATCCTGACCTTGGGCGCGCAAAAGCTTTGCATCTTCAAGCTGCCATCACACAAGTACTTACAATAATGCATGTGCCAACTATGTCTGAGCATCTCAGCAATACGCATGAAATAGATGTCTACAATTGGGTAGAAATCAATGTATTTAAACGAATAAGCACAAAGTTTCTATAGAAACCAAAAATCTTGATAGTTTGTTTTCTCTCCATTCAAACCAAGGATAATGATTAGAAAAATCATGTTCTTTCCACAGGAAAAAAGGGCCTGCCCAAAGATTTTCTGCACAAAGGCTAGCAAATGTTCTAAGGGAGCAAATTATGCAGTTCACTAGATATTAATTTCAATTTTTTTGCGTCAGAAGCATATTGGAAGTCTGGAAATGGTACAAAACTAAACAACTGTCACCCACAATATAAAGCATATTGCATATATAGATAGGAAGATGAAGCATTAGGTGAGGCTGATTAGAGAAACTCAGACTAAGTTTAACAATGAGCAAGTGCCTAATATCTAGAGATCCAGAGGTTCATGTGTTCAGATAAAAGATAAAGAAAAATGATCCCTGTCGTAAATGAAGTGTCAATACACATGCAATCACATGTAAACCCAGACTCACTGTGTATCTATCTGATATAAAAAGATTTAAAACTATTTTACTCATGTATTAATTAAATGTAGACATACAGTCAACTCTGCACTGCATTGCATTGCTTCTGAGATCAAATGAGTTATAAACAATTCAAAACAGATTCATTCACGCAATAGTTTCAAAACACAAAATTGTTCAAAACAATTCAAGAAACTAGTAAAGTCAGATTCAATATGACAGAGAGTTGATAAAAATAAATTAATTCTAGCTCTAACAGTTTACAATCAAAAAAAGTTTATAGTTCCAGACATAAGGAAAAGTTTTGGAAACTCTCTACCCTTCCAAGCCAATACAAGGTTGAACATTGCTCTGTTCCTTCAAGACACAGGGACTTAAACTCATGCAAAGCTGCAGCAGCTTGAGAAAACCTGGAGCCCTATAACCAAAGAACAAGATATCAGAGACAGGTTTAAGTCAAGGTTTATGGATTAAAAAATAAATAAATAAAAATAACCATTGTTCATACCTTACGAAGTGTGGATGCAGATTGCAATAGATGTTGCATCTTACTGTTCTTACAACTAAGGATTTGAAGAAGTACTCGCCTGAATGCTATAAATGGTTCCAACAGATTCATATGTAGCTGTGATCTTTCCAAAATGGACTTCCAATCCGTATTCAACCATGACAACTATTTGACATTCAAAAACTTCAATCAGAAGAACAGAAAAAACAGAATATGTTTTCTCTTTTTTTCATTTTTTTTTGTTCCTTTGCAGTCTCCCTTCCTATACACACACACACACGTTTTGGGTGTGAAAATCGAAATATGCTTCAAAATTCAATCACAATAGACTTCTGCTATAAACGCACATTATTATGATAATTATGCAGCTTCTTCTCTATATGACAATTTGGTTTAAAGGAATAAAAATGGCAATTTTCCAGGAAATAGTGTAACAACAGTTTTTCTTAAGCATCTAGGAGCACCCTATCATTGCGGATAAGTATAGAACAGGCTCTAATCTTATTCCGCAAAGACCTCAGAGCCATCTGACATGTCACTATTACAATTTAAGAACGGATCGAGGAAGTATATTGCCACAAAATTAAACATTAGAATATAACTGGAATTGAACAATCTATTAAAGGCAATGCAGTTTCTATGGTTTAGGAATAAAGGTCTCTCAGAGGAACCAACATCATCAACAGAATAAAAAAAAAAAAAAACAAAATAGAAGAAGAGTGTGCTTTTATAGAATAAAAGACAGATGCTTGCATTTCATTCATCACGAAAGCAAGGTTGATAACAAGATACCTGGTTTGTGGTTGGAATTACAGGCTCAGAAAATACTTTCTGCTTCTCCAGAAAGAATTTTATTCTCTCACATGAAGATGTTGTCCAACGTAAATCCCAAGACATGCCTAAATGATAAAAAATCTGCAAAGGGGACATTGAAATAGCAGAAATTTGAAACAAACACTATATAAAGAAAAATATATATTTTTTATATTCATTATTAGCAACCAAAAAAAAAAAAAAAGAACCATGAAACCTGCACAGTGATTTAGGTACTAAAATTTCACAGAATTTCAAACCATTCAAATACCTGCTAGACTTTATGTTGGTACCCACCAAAATCAACATTTATTGAAAGGAAATCTGTTAATATACCTACCTAGGTTTTCTAGAAGTTCAGCAACTACCAGGATTGACTAAAATCAATTCTAATTATCCAAAGAGAATTATACCAATGTCAGAGAGAACCACAAGTTATAATTTGGACTTGATTTCCAAAAGGTTGCTACTTCTAGTTTATGCTTCAAAATTTATGAAGCCATACTGGCTATTGACCTTTATGTTAGGAGCATTGTATTACAAGTATTATAAGTACCTGGAGTTTGATTATTGTTGAGTAGATGTATTCAGTGCTCTCTTCACTTGCACGAGAAACAGACAACACAAGCTCCTAAAACAAATGAAACATAAGTTGATTACATTAAGTCCAATTGCTGGTTTAAGGATATTAAATGTTGATGAATATTACCTGCTTTGAATCTTTCAGTTTTCTATGGAATTCATCAAAATCTCCCTCCTGCAATGCCCTCAAGCAACTAATTTGTAGAAATAAAAAAGATTGCATTAGCAACAATTTGATGAAAATACGTACTTTTCTTGCTTCCCTATTAAGTGCACTGAATATACATTCACATGTCCTACATAATATGAAATACCTATTGGTGTAAAACATTAAAAATTATACTCCTAGGTGTGATGTGAGGTTAGAATCATGAGCTACTTATTAGCCTTCTTTTATGCTTTGTAATTAGTAACATATGGTAAAGTATGACTTGATGCAGCACAGTTCAAATGATTTCTCAATTTTGGCTATGTATTAAAGGGGGAAATGGTTTCTTTGCTATTAAATATCAAGAGTATTCATTTCAAATCGAGAAATTTATTATTGAAATGTTTACAATACACCAATGTCATAAATACCATAGTGGTGGTTCTTTCAAGTTGGCCACTAGAACGAAATGTTCTGGTACTAGTGTGTACCACTATACCGTCTCAAGATTATTGCTAATATGCGTGTGTGTATTTGTAAAAATACAAAACCAAACTAAATATACCTTAATTTCTTTTCTTCTTCTATTTATCTTCTTGAATAAAATTATTTTATTTATCAAAAACTTAATTTAATTCATAAATATCATTTTGTTTGTACTTTTTGAAAATTGAGCTTTTAAAATGGTGATTTGGAGAGTAAAAAAAAAAACCATAAGCCATGTTTGAGTTTGAGTTGGACTAGTAGTTCTACTTTGGCTCAAGACATTGCTAAAGAACAATATAACAAGCCCATCACATGACTCATTTTCCGAGGTCCAAACTCCAAAGAAAGTAAACTTATAATGAAAAATAGTCAAAGCGAAACATCATGGTCCACTTCCCACAATTTTAGAGTCTAGATTTTTCAAGATTCCAAAGGTAAGTTCAATATACAGTGACGGCATAACTGATCCCAACTATTCATTAACCCCCCACATTCACTTTCAGATTACTTCACATGCCACACTCCACCACCATTGCCAGCATTCACTTCATCTACAGACTGCTCCTAAATATGGCAGCCTTGTCAGAGACTAATAAGACATTGAGACAAACAGGTTGACAGAGGCGCAGAACAAGATGTCGCCCAGTGGCTCAGACATGAAATTGCTGGTGACATTGTTCTGGCTTTGAAACTCATTTCATGTCAAACAAATATTTTGGCTGAAACAGCTATAAGAAACCTAAGGGCCAGTATTTCAGGCAAGATAAAACAGGGGATTACTTGTACTAGTTGGGTGGCCAGTATGAAAAATTCTACCAGTTCCAGCCAGTAAGGTATAAAATTTAGAACTTTACAAAAGACTCCTATTAAACAAAAGGCCAAGACAAATTACCTGTGCAAATTTTCATTGAAATGGTCATTTCTTATGTGCCGACTAGAAGATGGAGAATTTGCCCCCACATCAAGTAAAGAGAAATCCCACTTTCCTGCACGCCACGCAGCCTCATACTACAAACAGTTTACAAACAAAAATGACGAAAATGTAAATTTTAGCATCAATTTATCCCAATAACTTACTACAACTAGAAAGATGGGTGACATATATTGTTAATCATAACTTTATAACAAGACAAAATAAACAAAGGCGGCAAACCTGCAATTCAGAAAATTCCAGATCATGCTGAAACTGACCCTTCCGAGAAGTCAATCCTTGGCAATATAGGTCCAGCACATGCATACAACCAATTTGCTGCAAAGATCTAATCAGTCCTTTATAAGGTTTCCTGTGTGTCATCTCATCCTCCAATTTGGATACTGATAGATGATTTGTTGGTTGAGTTTCTTCCAATGACAAATATCTGGAACTACCATCCATTTGTAGTGAGGCATCCGATCGTACTTGCAAGTCATAATATTCAAGGGCCTTGCTCCAGTTCCCCTCGTGCTCAAAGGTAATGATTTGAGAGATCAACTTTTGAAGCCATTACCAAAAGGTACAGAAGTGTGAGAATATAATTATGTTGCAAATGTAAATACAAGCTACAAACCAACACAGATATAGAGTCAAACTATTGCAGCAGAAAAAAAGTTACAAACTCAGACTTTCATTGACCAGTTTATATTTGGATGATGTTTTGGTCCCTGTCAGCTAAGCATCATCCAGAAGAACTGACGAAAGTTATATGAGTTTGCCATTACAATTGCTACTGAAGTTTGGCCATTTAGTAGTGTAAATTAAATCAAGTGTCAAATTGAGCATTAGATCCACAAAAGCTCAGTTAGATTTAATGACTTCAATTGCACAATGTTTGACAAAAATCTACCAATTAAGTGATAAATATACACTTTGGCAGTTCAACTCGCTAATTGACAAACCAACTAAATGGACGATCCAATCAGTGGAGAGGTGTCAAACCCATAAGACACAGACAATTTTAAATTATCATAAAGTTTTGGCCAGGTGAGAATTAAACACCACCACATGAAGAGTGGTAGAGTCTGTTACCCAAAAGTAGTTTGAGAATCCAACAAATAGAAACAGCAGGTCGGAATTAACTAGATAAATCAGACTCAGAAACAATAATGCAATCAATACATCAAAGGGGAGGCCCATAGGTCACTAAAAAGAAATGTGGAGTCACATCCGTGTAGACTATTCAGTGTACAGCACCCAGACAGAAGTTCAAACTCCAAACAGCATGGTAATATACATGTAGATTACCCTTGTTAATATACATACATGCATACACATATACAATTACACTTGTTAATATACATGCATGCATACACATATACAAGAATAAATAAATAAAAAATCTAACTAGGCATAGAAAACAATACGTCTAAGCAGGGGCCAAAAAAATTTACTGATTTGCACCATTTGCCATTTATTTCCATATCAGGGACAGCAAAGGGTTGTACTATTAAACCTTTTCTCCCATTTTCCCCTTATCTCTTTTTTGTTCTGTTTGTCCTCCCCCCACCCCCCCCCCCCCCCCTTCTCTTTTTGGGTTGCTTAGGAAGGGTTTTGTTTCATGGGGGTGGGGACAGAGAGGTACACAAAAATCCCCCTAAGCACAGCACAAAAGGTAGCACTACGCACATAATAAGCACTAGGGCACAAGAGATGCTGATAATGGGTCGTAAGGACATTTAGAAAGGTAAGTAATATAGACTAACCTTGTGTGACTGGATGATCCCATACAAGCTGTCAGGTTCATTGATTTGAGTGACTGCTGAGACTAGTATTTCAACATGAAGTGGTAACTGGTGATCAAGAAGACCCCAAAAAACAAAAAGACTGGAATTATGAGAATCTTCAAGAATGCGGAGGAGCAAAATAGAAATAAGAACAGTTCAAACGTACTTGAAGATTACATGGATCCTTGGTGGCTGTCTATTTTTCAACAACAAATTGGACCATAAACATGATCCTGAATAGCAGGGAAACCAAAAAAGAAAAAAACCCTCTATTTTTAAAATGGGTATGACACACAGTATCTCCATGAGACTTACCATTTCATTATGGGAGAAATCTGGGCTCCCCAGTATGAGGTTCTTGAAATGCTCTTCACACCAATACTCAACATACATCATAGAAGTAAAATACGAACCACAGACCTATAAAGTAAACAATCCATGTCACAGAAACTGTCAAATAAATGCTAAAGAAGTAAATGGATTGGGGCAGCAAAATTGAAAACACAAAAATAAGAAGGAAACTTCAATACTCACAACTGCTGATTTAGCTACACAAAGATAATCAATGCAAAGCCAATAAACCTGGGAATAAATGTAACGTGTTAGAGAAAAGAACAAAGGAACCAAAAACTGTCACATTTCATGATCTCCATAAAAGACTTAATCGCAATTAAATCCAAATTTTCTTTTTTGATAAATAACTAAATCCAATTTTCTTGATGTTATAAGCCAAATATTACAACATAATATGAACTCAAATTTATAAGTTTTGTGCGCATGTAGATAATACCTTGTCCCATAAAGATGTTGCCATTTCTACCGCACTTGATGTAGTAACTAAATCTCTGGCCTTTACTGTTGTGGAACGGGATTTTGAGCTATAACTTGAAGGCTTCGCAGACTGCAGAACAAAGCAGTATATTATTTTTTGGAAGGGGGCAGTGGGGTCATCAAAAAGAACTCCAAATAACCCATGCACTGGCTAAACTAGTGTAATTAACACTCAATGTGAAGATTATCATGACTGACCCTAATGATACAAGCTGAATTCATGAGATTAAAAAAATTTGTTAAGGATTTGTGAACACATCAGTTTTTTTTTTATTTGAAGTAAAGAGTTTCTGTAGGTAACAGCATCAATATATTTGCTACTTCTTATTATTTTTTTATATTAACATGACAATAATTTATTCTTATAATCATTCCATAAACCCTATTATACATATGCAATGAGGTGAAGGACTGCTTGGAGTAGCTAAACCCTCTCTCTCTCTCTCTCTCTCTCTCTCACATATTTGACAACTGAACTTTGTATCTCATATTTCTCCCTTCCCCTTGTTTGGATGTTTTAAAATTTATATAAGGGGAGGGGAATACATACCCCTCCCCTTTGTTTGGATGTTTTAAAAAGTAAAATGGGAAGGAGAAGAAATGATAATACATCATATAAATTGACAATTACACCATCCTCTTTTTTAATTTAAAGAAACAAATATAAATTGACATCATAAAGGTAAATAGAAAAATTTTAAATAAGTAGAATCTCTCCCCTTCCAAATTCCCCTGACGCTAGAGAATTAAAAATGAGGAGTTCTGGTGTATCTTATCCCTCCAAATCCACTCCCAATAAAAATAAAAAAAAATAAAATAAAAAAATCATACAAGGTCAATCAAAGACTCCCCATCCCCTTCTCTCTACTCCCCACTCCTCACCCTCCATGCAAACACACTATTAGGCGATAATCTCTGAAATTCATTATCTTGTAACTCCTTTCAGCCATTGCCTTTCAAGCTAGGCATGTTTGGTCTATATTCTCCACCTTGAGGTGAGTGTTAAGAGTTGATTCTTGCTATTTATTTATATTAGCATGTTAATAAGGCTTGTTAGAATTATGGTTAAATAATTAAATTCACAATTTCTTAACAGCTTAAGCTTTTGAGAGAATTAGTAATTTAACATGACATCAAAGCAGGAGATATCAAGTTCGATCCCTATCTTCACTCTTCACTCTACCTCCCATTTAAAACATTATGAAAATCCCACATGTTGGACCCTACTTATTGAGGGGGAGTTTAGGCCCACAAGTGAGAAAGTATTAGAATTATGAACACCAACTAGGCTTAACAGAGCCTAACACATGCATCTCCCGTGAGGATCACTTTTTTTGAAGCAAAAAAAATTCTTTTTTCAATGTGGACACTTTTGTAACACACATAGGAAATGCTTACAACACAAATTGGATATTGTTAAAGATGAGAATAAAAGCCGAAGCAAGAAAGAGAGAAGAACACAAGGGATTACTTGGTACATCCATAGAATAGAGCCCTAGCGGCTACATCTTTACCGTATACTCAAGTCATCAATTACTGTAAAAAAACCCTTAATAGGGTATATATAGAGACTAGAAGCTAGGGTTAGCACAACATGGGCTTACAACATAATTGGACCTCTTGGACCATTACATCAACATAAATCCAATACTTTAACAAATGCAACTATGCCAAAAAAAAGGGGGAAGAAAAAGGCCAGATTTGGCGATAGGTTCGCTAACCTAGCACCACCTCCATCATCTATTAACGGTTTTAGCACAAGCCTCTCTCTCTCTCTCTCTCTCTCTCTCTCTCTCTCTCTCTCTCTCTCTCTCTCTCTCTCAACAGACCAACCTTAGATCGACCATCAGATTGGTGACCAACAATCCATCACAGCCTAATTTTTAACAGACCAACCTTAGATCGACCATCAGATTGGTGACCAACAATCCATCACAGCCTAACCCACCTCTTTGGGGACCAGTGACCCACAGTTAATTTTTGGACTTTCCCACTCTTGCTCACACTCCTCCATTCTCTTTTCTCAGACTAAGCTGTTTTCTTTTTTTGTTTTCAAAGGTGGAAGACTAGTTGCTAGGTAGTGACTCATGAGAGGAGAGATTATATTTGGTTTGGACTTCTAGTTAAAATTGCTTTGGAACTATTGTGGTAATAATTTTTTTTTTATTGGTTTTAAAATTATGATAGAGATTTGGTTTGGTTATGATTGGGTAATTACTTAATATATATATATATATATTTTTATTTGAACTCTTGTTTTGTACTTTAAACAGCATTTTATGGGTATCATTGTACTTCTTTGGTATTTATTACTACTTTTAAATTAATTTTAGATAGTTTTACAAACATTTTCCCTAAAAATAAATATTAATTAATTAATTTCCGTGTCCTAGCTTTTTAGTGTTCAAAAGAATCAAAACATCAGTCTATCAAGCAAAAAAATGCAGATTAAACTCTTGAAGGCAAACACATTGTAAATGCGTTTATATCCGCGAGTGTGTGTAAGACAAAGAAAATAGGACTGGCTCACCCCTCCTAACACCCCACTTGGCTGAACGAGCACTAAGTAATGACCCATAGAAACTTTGACAGCTTATGATTGATGGAATTAATTTGTTTGTCTTATGACAATTAATTTATACAAAACCAAATAAGCAAAGCCTCATCCCGTCAATAGCAATGTAAATACCAAAATCAGGAAACTTTGTCCCAAATTTATCTATACTTATTTTCCTCAAAACTCTCACAACAATCATAGCATCAACAAAATAAAAAACCTCTTCTGAATTATCTTTTTCCTTCATATATTTCTGATAACCCAAAGCAGATTTAATAAATAAAGCAATATATATTTAGCACAAACAAATGCATCACAAAGTCATGAATTAAGGGGAAATTGAAGGATGTAGTCTCAGAGGACAATATTTTATTTATTTACTGAATTTAAAATTTAACAATCTGAGAAAATCTAAGAACTCAAGGAGCATCAAATACAAACAACTCAAGGATAGTTCAACAAATTCACCTTAGAACTTTCCCTCTTTGATGGCAGAGAAGATCTTTCCATGACATGACATAATCGGACTTCATTGAGGGCATTCAAGAAAACTTGAATTGATTTGATCAACTTATTAGACTCTGTGAATATATGTTCCTGCAACTGCAAGTGAAACCAAGTTAAAAGGCAACTTTGTGAAAGCAACAATGCAAAAGATATAGCAGAATGGCACATCAGACTATAATTACTTTAAGCTTTATTGTAATGATGCTAATGCACATTTGTTAGTAAACAACTCAACCACAAAGCCAATACGCAGCTACTTACAAACAATTACAAGGGCCAGTACAACCTAGTGCAATGTACCTTTGTTTCTCATGCATAAAGTGTTTGCATTTTGTCCTCAAATGGTTCCACACCCAATATAGAAGGATTATGTTAAATTCTTATTCTTTTATCTCCCTTGGGATATCACTTGCCCTTGTCAAAATCCTCCTTTCAGAATGTCTGCTGCTTCACAAAGCAGTTGGAATTATAGAGCATGGTTGACCTTACACTCAACTCATGATATCTTCCAATTTTCTTTGAGAACAAGAAAAGGCATAGCCCACAAACAAGAAACAAGTGACACAATTCTTTCCACAGACACTCCCTCTGAGTTATTGCCTCCCAAGAGTGATCGGTTTTAAACAGAAAATGTCTAAATATTCTACTGATTTTAAAAGTAAAATAAACTTCAAAAACTTATAACTAGAAACCAACCAAAAGAGCTCAAGAATACAACCTTCAAGGAGATAGTTTTGTGAAGATCAGCTTCCAAATCTTTCCTACAAGCCAGATTGACAATAACACTTGGTAATAGAAGCTCAGCAACCTCAGCTTTCAACAACACAATTTCCTGACATAATCTGCATACAAAAATTGAACCTAATTAACCAAAATATGAGGCAACCATAATGAATACCAGTAAACAGAACTTGGTTTAGGAACTCTCAAGATATCTCTAGGAAGTATAAATACAATACCTTAGAATCACATCATTGCAATATCCAATTAGTGCGTACACAAGTGGACAAATCCACATCTCGAAGGTTTTACCCTGTGTCACCCATAGAGTAGATTTCTCCAACAAAATTGCTTCAGCTGATAATATAAATACAATCATATTAGTGAATATTCAATGCACTAATCATCAAATAAAGAAAAGCCAAAAAAAGAAGAAGGGGAGATCTATACTCCAGAGGATAAACTGAAATGTACCAAGGAAATAAAATCAGAATATGAATTATACCAAGCTGAAGGCATAAATTAGCCTAGGTCCAGTTTTTTTTTATTCAGATGATAGTTGAGAAATACTGAGGCACTTACAGTTCCAATAAAAAAAGATGGCAGAATTACATTAATTAAAGAAGGGCCTGCAAAGCTGGGCTTTTTTGGGCTACATGATAAATAAATACAAGATAGTTATCATCCTTACTCAAATACTTGTTGGATGACATTATATCCATTCCAAATTATTAATCCTGAACATCACTTGTCAACTATTAAATTTAGATCTCTTCAAATCCTTTTTACTTCGTTGTCACCAGAGACATGGTTATGCAACAATTTGTCGTGTAATTTTAAAGGCTACTCCTACATATGGAGGACTCCACATGTACATAGTACATATGAATATGTGTGTATTTTGATAAGAAAATACAGGCAATGCAAGTTTAAAACCAACGATTCAAGGCCAAAATAAAGGATCAAAGAACAATCATATTCTGTAGTCTCAATTAAGAGACCATAAGAGGGATTAAAATAGAGTAGAAAGGAGATGGACAAAAAAGAGGAGTGAAGACAGAAGAAGAAAACTTCTAATAAGTTTCTAAGGGGCGGAAGGTGTGACAGAGGTTCACCGGAAAATATCAAGCACATGGTTAACAGGCTATTGAAAAGAAACAACCAAAAACCAACTGAAAAAAGAATCATTCATCCACCTATCCTAAGAGAAAGAAAAACGTTGACTATAATGAGTAAGAGCTGACAACCCCATGTAATTACACATTAAAAAAATTTACCAAGAACACTTCCATAAGGGAAAAGCATCACATGCAAAAAATCACATCAGAAATACAAATAAGCTTCAAAAAATAGCACCGTGTACCTTTGAACTTCCTTTCCAGATCCAAAAGGAACTTTTCCACTAGATCGATGTTTATTCCTTTTGAGTGAACCTGCAAGACGAACAAATATACATGAATTTTTAATTTTCACAAAAAGTTGAAAGTAAAAGTATAATTTGCACAATAGGTTCCAACATGGTTGATTCATCATCTTTTGGTTTTCCTTTGTAATCAAAATAATATTTCACAAAAATCTCATACAAATTTGATTCCAAACCCCACCACATTGCATCTAATTCCTAACCACTGAAAGTCCCTAAAAATAACTTTGACTCATCGTTTATGTGGAAAATTCAATATGAATCAGTGATAAAAGTAGTGATGCTGAGGAAGCTGTTACTGATACCCTAACAATAACATTTGAAGCGTTTAAGCCAAAACAAGAACCATTTTACCATATTGCCAAAAAGATTTTATAGAATTTTATGGCTTGAAAAAAATAATATAAAAATAGAAATTTAAAATAGAAGAATACTTGCCTCAATAAGAGACCTCTCATAAGAATCAAATGACACTAAAGCTCTTTGACCACTTTCAGTTGAAAGAATTCCCTGGTTTAGGCGAAGAAACAATCATAAACACATATATACACTAGAGTACTAGAAGACAATTCAACAGGAACAAAGTCAATCTTGCAAAATAAACACCTTTATATGAAGCACTGTTAGTAACAAAATAAGATTATGAACAAAAGGCATACATGCAAAGTTAATTCTCAAACAAAACATTTTGAATACAGGTCCTAAAACTAGATTTCCCACATATACATTCAACTGTCATGAGCTTCAAAGTATAGAAAAGGAAAAAAATAACATGACAGCTACCACAAACCTTAAGGAGCAGCAGGAGATCACTTTGTCAAAATCTTTGATCGTCATACAATAGCATGTAGGTAAGTATTTCAACTAAGGGAACCTAACTTTTTTTGTAAATAATTATGTGGACAGTTTGGAGAGAGTGGAATCAATGCACTTTTGAAAGGAGGAACACTCTGTTGGATGTGCGGCGTTTTCTTTTGTTCTTTGTATGGTTAGATGGATATGATGAGCGGTCATTCTTTCTCTTCTCTTATTGAATTTTTAAATCTTTGTACTTTCTGTTGTTTTCTGTCATTAGTATACTACCTGTGTACATGAAGGCTTGCTTGTTGTTTTTCAGTTCTTTTCAATGAAGTTTCATTACTTATCAAAAAAATTTACCATGCTCTAGTCTTTCTCATAACTATTCCAAATTTTTGAACAAAAATGATATAACTGGAAATCATATCATGCCCCAATGCAGTCCTAAAGGCATATCCTTACCAGAAATTTCTTCATATTTTTTAGAATAACTTATGTCCTCTGCCTTATTCCCATCCTGATAAGCTTCCGATACTTTCCATGAATCTCCAATCCTTGCATTTCATTTCCCCCAATCTACATCCCTCAATTATTACTCTCGTCAACATTGTAACAATCTAATCTAAAATTTTCCAATGAGTTTTTCTGTTGACAATTTTCATCTATAATTAATCAATTGATCAACTACAAACAATCTGTTAGCTTTTGCAATGTTCCTTATGTTAAGAAAGTGGATGATGAACTAAAACTCCATTGGTCTGTACATTTTACAATGATTTACAATTACAGTTCTCTTTGTAGTCGTTTTGTCTTGTAGCCCTTCAACAACTCTAGTCTTAATGGCTAACATTTTGACTATGCATTTAAGAGTAGTAACCATATTTTAAACCTTTCCATTTCCATCATCACTTTTCTTAAACCAAATCATATCTGCAAAAGATAAAGAACAGACACAAAGAGACATAAAAATATATTAATCAAAGGTGCAGGCTAACTTGCTAGACATCCCACCTTCACCTGGGATTGGTTGTCCCGTTAGGGATCAAGTTACACCCTGTAGAACATTTAGCTATTTTTACATCCAAAAATGACTTCCTGTGCAAAACAAATACTGTGAAACCCTCCATTCAAACTTATATCCTCGCCATCCTCTCTTGCTCCATGTACCAAGACAACAGAGGAAAAATGACTGTCTCATCTTAAAAATTATGAAAATAAGCCTTTGTTTGGATACAAATAATAAATGAAAATTATTTCATTATTCAGCTTATTTTTGCTACTATTCATGGGCCCCATTGCACCTTTTGGTACTATTTATGGACCCCACTATACTATTTTAACTAACTTTTACCTTCAGCTACAGTACTTTCAGCAATAAGTTTTCAGTTTTTACAAAATAAGCGGTATCCAAACAGACCTTAAATTTCATTGAGATTTAAATAAACAACAAACATGATTTTGTTAATCAAATAGCTAATGAAGATATTATTTTATAGCTAATGAATTTTGTATTATACAACCAAATCACAGACCAGGTATCAAGCACGTTGAGAGAGAGAGGGGGGGAGGGGAGGCAGGGAAGCAAACATAGTGCACAAAACTATGTAGTTACGTCCATCACTCACCCGAAGAGCTTGTGATGTCATATCAATTATTTTAACAGAATCATCCATCAGGTACTTTTTCAGAAGTTTCAAAATAGCCATTAAAAGTTCATCAGATATGCCAGTAACCATGTGAAAGTTGATTCCTGTAGCAGTGTCGTGATTAATTGGTTGGCAAACATGAATGTGACTAGAATCTCCAGGCAAATGGAAAACAACACAGTGTGGGTCCCCAATACCAACCTGCAGTCATAATCAACAGAGATTATGTCACAAGCCCAATTACATGAACCTGTAATAAAAAAATATGAAGTGAAACTATATAATAATGATACCCTAGAAATGAAATCTGACGCCAATGCTCTAACACTATCAGCATCATCTGAACCACACATACGGACAAGAGTCCAGACTGCATGCACTATCTCATGGTCACCATTCCAATATCTATCTGTCACAAGATCTTCTGAATTCTTTCCACTCTGACAAGTTTCACCCATGAGTAACTTCTTGTGCAGTGCTTGGAGACTGCAAGAATATACAAAGTTTATAAAGGATCTCACAAGCCATGTAAGATCACAAGTTTTCAATTAACAGAACTAGAACATTGCAAATTGAACAATTCAATAATAGGCAATCAAACCAACTTTCTAGTACATCAAAAGTTGATACTCTTCACCAAAAAAGAAAGGTAACACAATGCAATTCTATTCCTTATTTTGAACATTTAAAGCAATATCATTTTATAACATCAGATTTGATGTACTTCATGAGTACAGACAATAATGGTAAATAGGAAAATCACCTCCACAAAAGTAACCTCGGTGGAAGATAGGAAGATCTTTTCACGAACTGAAAATGGGACCAGTAAAAGGGGAAAAAAAGTGAAAACAAGGTGTGAACAATATCTAATTACTTGAACACCAATGTAAACCTTTTAAAAGCTGAACACATTCTACCTTCAACAAGTGGTCTCTTGGAGAGTAGGCCCGGCATAATTCCTGATGGAACTTTCGTATTTTATCAAAGATATCTATTTCAGGGAATGGTTCCAATTCCTGCCATAAAGATATCTTTGTCAATTTTCAGACAATATTTCAAGTAAATCGAGTTCAAGGCTTAATTACAAATGACATAAATCTGCTTCTGAAAACCTTACTCTGATGTAATCATAAAAGGCTGGATCAGAATCTACAGTTAGCTGGAGTAACAAAGATAAAACTTGAGACAATCTAGTTCCAGAATCCTCCCCATTAGCTTCTGATGGAATGCAACAAGCCACCAACTTTGACACCAAAAACTGCAACACAAATCAGAGGAGAGCAGTAACTTTTGACTGAGAAAAGGGCAAACTACTAAAGATCTTATGATAAATATATGACATATACCTGAAGTTGTTCACCCAGCACACTGATCATTTCCTCAGATGGGTTACTTTTAAAAGTCCACAGCAATGCGGAAATGATACCACAGCATTGGTCTTGCAAAGCATGAGAACTAATGAATTGCCCAATTAAGTTGAAAAGATAACTGCAAAAATTCAATATTAGAAAATCTAAATGAGAATTCATATTGACTGCAATGTGACATAATTGAACAAAATTAGCACTGTATAACATGAAAATTAATTAATAGCCCAATTTTCAAACAACAATACTGTAAAAATTCACAGCATTAAGTGAAAAATATAATATCCACCAATAATAAAGAAAAAAATAGTGAAGCATCCCCAGACCTAGAAAATCCAAAATATTTTTAGGCCAACCAAAAAGCAACTATCACAAATTACATTAAGAACATCCACCAAGTGATCATCCTCTCAACCTTTTCTAATTAATCGTAGAACCTAAATCCAAAGAAGGAAGTCAATTCTTTCTCCCACAAGGTGAAGTCTTATACCCTCACAAATAATTGAAACTTGGAGAACAACTTTAAAACAAAAGAGGTTGGGGGGGGGGGGGGGAGGAGAAAGACAGTAATTATAAAACATAGATAAGAAAGAAGAGAGAAGAAAACACAACAAAAGTGGCTGCAAGCTGACTTCAAAACTACTTGAACAGAGCTAGTAAAATAAAATCCTTTGAAGCCTAAATCTAAACCTGCAAACCCCACAACATCTCAGAAGACTTTTTGAAAGGGGGTTTTAAACGTATGAGGCCTTAAACAACAGTTCCGCCTCCTGTGCACCTCAATGACATCTTAACAGACCAAAATAGATACTAATGGGCAAATTCTAAGTACTTCACATTAACAACTAAAACATAAAGCTTCTCAATGTAAACTCACTTGGAAGTACTTGAAACAGCAGCTCTGTGCCCAAGAATATTTATAAGAACCTCAATTCCAGCCAACCGATGACATTTATGCCTATGATGAACAGCTGCTGCTATTTTATAATGCATTTCTACTATAAACTGTACAATACAAGGAAACTCTAAGAAATAAGAAAGAGATCTGGAATTTGCATGAAAAATTGCAGAAAACCCAGAAATAGAAAAGCATATTAGATGAAAATGCAACATCACCATGAAAACTCTATCTGGGCGAAAAATGTTAATCTTATCGACAACACCAACAGTTATAGGATTGTCCTCCCTGCATGAGTCCAGTAAGAACAAATATGAATATAAGGCTCCACAAAGGAACACAGAGAAATCAAATAGTGTAGAAAGGCAATGCACATTTCCAAAAAACCATCAACAACTGTTTGAATTGCATGCACAATGGTGTCCTTGGAAAATAAAGGGACCGGCGGATCTGATGCACAAGAGGCTAGAGACAGAATGTGGCTGACAATAGATACCTGCAAATATCAAAGAAGCCAGACAACAAATTATAACAAAAGAATCTTTAAAAAATTCACTCAGTCCTGACTAACAAGAAATATAAATTAGTTTTTTATCAACTATAATATAGATCAGAACAAATCAGCATTTGCATAACGAACCTCTGATGGAGAGATGCACATGGAAATTAGTGATGATGTACCATTGGGCTGGATGGAGAAGAATTTTCCATTGTCAATGCCCTAAACTAGCTCAATGGAGAAGAATTTTCCATTGGCCACATGTATTCTTTTCCACCATTCCATTCAATCCAAAGTCTTACTCTCTGTTACTTCCATAATTAACACGTCCTTTTTTTACCACTTCTATTAACGTTATTTTTATTCTTCCTCAACCTTTTTTCATTCCATTAACTTGAATCAATTCACTTCTTCTGGCTGGTGCATTAATTGCTATTCTCTGGATATGACCAAACCATCCCAAAAGTTTAAACTAAAAGTTACCTTGATCTTTAAAAGAATTTCCTCATTTTGATAGGAAATGGTAAAATTCAGCTTGTTCCAAGAGTTTAAACTAATAGGAAATAGTAAATTTAATCATTTAACTTTTATTCTAATACTATCCCTCACGTGTAGGCCCAAACTCCCTTAATATGTGGGGTCTAACAAGTAGAATTTTTAATTTTTTAAATTGGAGGTAAAGTGGAGACAAGTTTTCAAATCAAGATCACTTGCTCCAATACCATGATAAACAACCACTTGTTCCAAAAGATTAAGCTGATGGGAAGGGTGAATTTAATCATTTAACCATTATTCACTCACATTTAAGAATGTGCACATTTAAGAATATGGCAGATTATTGAGAACTGACAGATTAGAGCTACATTTGATTTCCTAGTATCTCACTATCATTTTGTTTCTTTCTCATTCATCTTCTACTTGCTCTTTAATTTACTCTTTTTATTTCTCTACTTTAACTGATTGATCTAAAAATTAGATCTCAGATCTGCAAAGTGCAAACACCCCTAGAAGCCTATTAAACCCTAAATCTTAATCCTGATACTTTTCACTATCAAACCCTTATTGGCCCTACCACTTTCTACATCAACCCTAACCCCTATTCTCCAAAATAGGGTTACAAGGTGCAGGATTCAGGTGCTGCCTTGTTTCAATTAACATAACACCAAAATCAACAAAATACTAATACATAGCACTCACCATACACTTGATAACCAATAATTTCTTTAAAAAATAAATTAAATAAGCATAAGCCTTCCTTTCTAGGATTTAAAATAATTTCTCAATCCTTCTAGCATATCAACAAATCAGATAATAGTCGATTGGAGTAGCATATGCAAGAGGAGGGGCAAGAACCCGGATCATTTCCTATTCCACTGCTCTTGTTCAAGGGAGTTGTGCAAGTTTGTCCTTGGGATGTTCAGAGTTTGGTGGGTGATCGCCAAGACTGTGCTTTTGTTGATTGAAGGTTGAAGAAGGAAGCCAAACTCCTTCTGACACAGCTTGGGATTTAGTACCAGCATGTTTGATGTGGACTTTGTGGAGGGAACGTAATCAAAGGATTTTTACGGCGCAGCAATTGTCAACTACAAGAATTAAGTTGATGTTGGTAAGCTCATTGTTTTCGTGGCTTTTTGTTGATACGGGGTGACCAACTGGTTCAGTAGATTTCATATCCTCTTTACATTTTTCAGAGATCTTCTATTTTTAGGAGGAAGACACCCAGCAAACTCATCAAACCAAGGATCTGTTGTATTGGTGACATACATTTTTCAATAAAATTTACTTATTACTTATCCAAAAAAAGAAAAAGATTAGACGGTTCAAAGAGCATGATACTGTGTGATGTCTTTTAAATTAGACTAATATTTTTATGTATGTCATAGATCTTAAACTTCCTGAATCATTTATATATATATATATATAGAGAGAGAGAGAGAGATGAAAAGCAGGAGCAAACCATATGTTTCTTTATGAGTTTGTCTCGTTCACTCTCAGATATATCAGCAAGACGCAAAATTGAACTCTGAAGCACAACTGCTCCCTTTTCCCACCCAGATTTCTTACTGCAATGCAATGCCATACAAATAGCAAAGATTGGCACAAAGTGATTTTTGACCAGAACTGCCAACGGTTGACAAGCAACCTGGTATCAAACAACCATCAGATTCAATGACAAATTTACAATGAAATATATTTTTAAGAAGACAGATAAAGAAACCAGACACCAGCACAATCAACAAGCAATATACAGAACACAACAATTATAACTTATATATTTAACAATGACATTCTAGAAACTCAAGTATTCAACAAAGAAACTTGATATCAAGCTGAAATTAAAGGTTCCCATCCCCTTGTTATAAAAATGAGATAGATATTAGAATATGCTCATACCTTAGCGACCCAGCTTAGGTTGGAGCTATCCCCATGCAGGACCAGAGCTGGAAGAAGCCAATGGCAACAATACCGTACGAAATAACTAGGTTCGGCATCTGAAACAAAAAGTTGACGTATCTACATTGAATAGGTGCAATGTGGTCAGATGGAACACTTATGGACACCATATCACAAACAAAGAAAAAACTGTTGGAAAAATATAAACTTTGTTAGGATTACAGTTAAGTGATTAAATTCACCATTTTTTAGTAACTTAAGTTTTTGGGATAATCGGTAATTTACATAGTATTAGAGCAAGAGACCCTAAGTTCAATGCCTGTCTCCACTCAACCTAATGTTAAAATCCCACATGTTGGACCTCACTTATTAAGGGGAAGTTTAGGCTCACACATGAGGGGGAGTGTTAGAATTATGGTTAATTGATTAAATTCACCATTTCCTAATAGTTTAAGCTTTTAGGAGAATCGGTAATTTAACAAACTTTAAATAGTCAACAATAGATTGATAATGTAGAAATTTAAATAGAGGTTGGAGTTGAGCTGCCAGCATTGCATGCACATAAAGGCACTACACAAGCAACTAAATATTCAAAGCATCAACTTTGTTTTCAACATTAATATAACAAAATAACACATTGGTGGTCAAATAAAAAGGGACTATAGGTTAACACCATTTAGACTCATAAAATTCACAAATGCATTTCATAAAAAAAAAAAGTTCACAAATGCATTTTCTTATCAGTTTCAAGAATCATTTTTAACTAAAACAGATGAAAAATATTGGATTTTTTAAATAGTTCATATCAAAAAGCACCAGATCCAATTAAACCACCAAAATAAGTCAAACAGGTTACAACGCACTATATCAAAAAGCTACCAAAGCATTCAAATAGTGAATTCTCCGAAATTCCCACAAATCCAAATATTTTCCAAGTTTTGATTTCCAAGTTTTGATTTGGGGTGTGTGTGTGTTGAAATTAATTCTTTTTTTTAGTTATTACTGAGCGGTGGCAGGGTCAGAATGTGACATGTTAAAATGCAATACCATGAACGGGAGATGGACATGCCACATCAAAGGATAAAGCACAAGACATAGTTGCAATAAAACAGGCATAAAAATCAATGTAGTTTAGGATAAACTCAATTCAAGAAAATAATCATTGCCTAATCTATTTCTCATACAAAAGATCAAACACATTGGTTAGCTTAAAATAGAAGCATCCAGTACGGCAGTATATGACTCAAGGTATTAACCTGTAAAGAATTTGGTTCCTGGCAATATAGTATAAAAATGCGAACTTAACCTTTTTTCCTTTTCTTTTTTTTTTTTGGTAAAAATACATACTTAAAACATAATATTCAAGTTTCCCATCAAGCATATATATCAATATCTTTGAATTTTCAAAAGATCCATGCCTTATGGAACAGAAACAAGTTGATTACAGGGTAGAAATTATGCGACCCTGAATCATTTCCAGTTCAACAAAAAGACAGCTTTTTGAAACATTTGAAACTGAGGTCACCCTACTTTGTATTGGAGAATGTCATGTAAAAATAATGCACGGAGGAATATCACAACTTTATTTACAGTTTATAAAGTGGGAAACAACTTAATGTTTCTTTCTAAGGGAGCAGATGCCATCCTTGTCTGATTCCTAAATCGATACATAAACCATAGACACATATCAGCCCCTAGTAATTTTGTGAGCATAGTGTTTATGTCAGCTCCATTTCCAACATGTTAGGTTGTATGTAAGAAAAGTGTCAATCCCAGATGTTCTTCCCTTTGTCTGGTCTAAGAAGACAAAGGGGAAAGTTGTAAAAGGACAAACTTACAAAAAAAATCAAAAAGCTAGTACAAACTTATAATTTAATTTTTTTCAATGTACTTCAAGACTATAAATTTCATCTCCCTATCTCTACAAACTCTGTCCTCAAATTAACTGAGGTGCAGCCTATGCCAAATATGATAGCAATTTCCCTACCGATGTTGGAGAAAACTATATTATCAATGAGGGTTATTCACACAAACTAAGACAAACATTACCTCCACAAGTGCAACTAAGCTTACACCGCAAGCAACCCAGCAAAAGAGAATTGATCCCATTAGTTCCTCCAAATACTGCCAAAGAACACAGGAAATTCAAGAATATCAAAGAAGTACTTCAACTTTCAGGAAATTTAAGTCCATTAAGATGAATGTTCTCACAGATCCTTTAAAAAGTAAATAGTTCAATTAGTTTCATGAAATTTTAGACACTACCAAAAGAAGAAAATTATATTCATTACCTTCAGCATAGATGTGTACTTAAGATGTCTGGATAGATTATGAAGTACTGCGTTGACCAGTTCCCTGAAAAAAATAATAAATAAAAATGCTGCAAATAATAAGAAACTAACCATTACTAATTGATAATGCAAACCATCGAAACAGGAGATTTTATACCTCTGACAAGGATCAATAGCAGCAACGGCACACATCATAAATACAGCCTGGATGAACCATCAAGAATCACAAATAAACATAATGCGATAATATATATGCATGAATTTGTAATTCCAATAACAGGATTGAAGCAAGTTTTAAACATCCTAGGCATTCTTTATACGCCACACCATGGAATTGAAACAAATCAGTAAGAAAAAAACTACTTATACGCAAAGTATGTATATATGAACATGCATTGAGAAATAATCCAATCTTCTACCAGCAAATTGAATGCCCTCCAATAGCTGTGATGAAACTTATTATCTAACTCTTGTTAAGGGGAACAAATCAATCAACTCTTGATGTTGTCTTCTTTGCCTCAACATCAAGATGAGAGATGCCAATAAACAAAGATTTCATGTATAAAGGCAAAAAGGCATTGAAGATTCAGGTTGTAAGATGCTTTTTGGAGATTGCCCACTTTACCAATGGTGAATTGTTTTACAATAATGAATTGGCCTTGTTCAGAATTCAATTCATGCTCATCCATCATGATAAATTACTTAGTACTCATCCACTTTGATTGCACTAAATCTTAGGTGGAGATCTGGTAACCTTCATTATTGACGCTTTCAAGGAAGCTAGGCCTTACAAGAATGGACATCTTCACCACCATTTCATATTCTTTTTTTTTTGCTATTGGTAAATTCAAATATGTAATGAATAAATATGCATATGCATATTAATTTTTCATTTTGCATAATTGGGAAAAAAAAAATTGGGGGGGGGGGGGGTGTGGGGGAGAGAGAGAAGGGTGGGTTCATATTCTAATCACTGCGTCTTTGATTTTTCTTTGCATTTACCTCATTGTCCTTTGCCTCACATAAAAAAAATGCTCTAAATAAATAAATAAATGAAAAGGCACTACATATACCTCCAGCTCCACTTTCTCACTATAAAGAGCAATGTGCATTAGCGTAATAATAACAGTTTCCAGCATGGGTTGAGGCTGAGGACCAGCGGCTAGGACCTCCCTTGCTGTAACAAGTTTTTCTTTTGAGGAAACCACCAATGTAACACCAAAGTTCGAACTAGAAGAGAATATTAGTAGACATTAGTATTGAGAATCACTTTTTCAAAATCTAAATATCAATCTCTGTTAACCAAAATAACATTCACATTCATAGAAGAATCTAGTGACAGTAATATATACAGCTGCAACCACATGACAATAAATATTGACCATAACAAGAATAGGGCTTTAACATTGCAAAATTCTATTTGATTCTGTTACTTCTCTTATGGTTCAACACTCTGAGTCTCTAGTGATGCAGGTGGCAAAAGGTTGGTCTTGTTATATTTTAGTGGTATTTTCTTTTTGTATTCAGGGGTCTTTTTGGAGCTTTAAGGTTTTCCAGAACGGCTTGTAGTTTCAGACCATTGGGTCATTTTACTTTGGGTTTAGTTATTTATTGGGCTTTTTTTTTTCTTGGTGGTTTTTAATGGTTAAAAAAAGAAAAATTTACAGTTATAATGGTGTTGAGGTTTGTTTGATGCAATCCTTCCCTAAGCAATGTCAACGACCAAAGGTGTAACGCCTGCAAAAACTAGGTGCAATGTCACTTATCAAAAAAACATATATGCAATGTCTAGATTTATCTTCTTTTTTTTTCCTTTCTGTTTAATTTCCAGTAACCTGAAGTCTTGCAACTAGATCATAATTCCACACCCTGAGAACCCTAAAAAAAATGGGATAAAAACCCTTGTATAATCCACAAACCTATATCTGCATTACTGAGTTATTGCTAACAACCAACCAGATCTGCTTTTCTTCCTTTTTCACACCTTTTTCGACTGTTGAGCTCCCAAAAATACCCAGCTTGTTACTCCCTAATTATATCTCAATCAACCTATTTTTCCAGCATTACCAACCACAAATCCCTAACCCCAACAACCCTAACTCCCTCAAATACATGTTGCAAAATTAAATCCTCCATCCTTAATTCCTATTTGCAGCCCCATGAAACCCTTCATAATTTAATATTTCCAAGTGCATTTTAAGTCATAGGCCAACTACGTCTTTCTTCTGCATAAATTCTAAATTTTTTTATTTTTTTTGATAAGTAAGAAGAGAATATTATTAATAAGAGAAAAGCAAGAAAAATACAAAGAATTCGCGGTAGTGAACAGAGGAAAAAGGAAGCAAAAAGAATTAAGCAACTCCTAATCTATTCTAATAGACGAAAGAAAATTCATAAGGGTAGAACAATCTAAGAAACCCCAACATCAAGACCAATCAAAGGGGGTCCACTGGAAAGACTCTAATAACTGAACCACAATTTTCCCTTCATCCTCAAAAGACCGCCGATTCCGTTCAAACCAAATAGTCCACATTAAACAGCCTGGGACCAAATTCCAAATATCAGAACTATGCTTCCCCAGCCAATGATACCAACTAAATAATAAGTCCACAACTAAACCTGGCATGAACCAATCGATCCCAAACAATCGTAGCATATACATCCACAAAGAATGAGCTATCGGACAAAAAAGTAACAGGTGATTCACAGATTCCGCATTACAACAACACATACAACAACGATTTGCCAAAGGACGACCACGAAGCATAAGGTTATCCAAGGTTAGAATCTGACCATGAACTGCTGTCCATATGAAAAAAGCCACCATTTTAGGAACTTTAACTTTCCAAATGCCCTTCCAAAGAAAAGTGGAAGGAGCTGCATTTCGAATCTTATGATAAAAAGACCGAGTATCAACTTCCCACTTCCATTAAAATCCCAACTAAGCCTGTCACACCCTCCACCCCTAGGAGTTCGGGTTTGGATGAAATGAAGAAGGGAATATGAAGCCACTAACTCCCAATCATTGAATTCCCTATAAAATCTTAAACTCCACACTCTGCCATTATCACCCATAAGAGAGCTTAGCACATCCGAAATAAAGGCCTGCTTATTGGCTAAACACAGAAAAAGCTGAGAATAAAAAAATTTAAGAAAAACATCTCTAGTCTACTTATCATGCCACAAAAGGATACGAGAACCATCCCCCACCACAAAAGGGACATGATTTGCGAAAGTTTCCTACCCTTCACTAATATTCCGCCATAACCCACAACCATGAGCCCTACAGCACGCTCTAGTGCACCAACCCCCTTTTCCCTCCCCATATTTCATGGCAATAACCCTTCGCCATAGATGAGTGGTTTCATGGCCATACCTCTAAAGCCATTTCCCTAATAGGGCCAGATTAAAAGACACCAAATTCCGAATTCCCAAGCCACCAAGCTCACGCGGTAAGCAAACTTTTTCCCAAGCTACCAAAGGATATTTGAAACACTCAACTGATGAACCCCACAAGAATTTCCTCTGAATACGTTCCAATCTAGTCGCCATAGCTTTAGGGATAGTAAAAAGGGAAAGGTAATAGGTTGGAAGGCTTGAAAGGGTACTTTTCAGCAAGGTGAGTCTACCGCCCTTTGACAAATAAAGCCGCTTCCAGCCTGAGAGCTTCTTTTCCATCCTCTCAAGGATCGGATTCCAAATAGACTGTTTTATACTAAGTTCCCAATAGCATACCCAAGTAAGTCATAGGCAAACTACCCACCCTACATTGAAGAATATTGGCCAAAGATTGAATGTTATGCACCTCCCCAATAGGGACAATTTCACTTTTCCCCACATTCACCTTCAAACCAGTAAAAGCTTGAAAACAAGTTAAAACCAATCTAATAGTAAGAATCTGCTCTCTAGAGGCCTCACAGAAAAGAATGGTATCATCAGCAAATAAAAGGTGAGAAATACGGATACCAGCAAAGTTAATAGGACCCGCTTGAATACCCTGAATGAAACCACCTTCATCAGTTTTCTTCAAGATACGACTTAGAACCTCCATGATCAAAAGAAAGAGGAGGGGAGACAAAGGATCACCTTGTCTGAGACCTCTAGAGCTACCAAAGAAACCAACAGGAGATCTATTAACCAGAACTGAGAAGCGAATGGTAGAGACACAAGTTTTTATCCATCTCCTCTATCTATCCCCAAAGCCCATCCTCTCCAACAAATAAAACAAAGTATCCCAATTCACATAATCATATGCTTTCTCAATGTCTAACTTACACACCATCCTCGGAGAACGACACTTCAATCTATTGTCTAAACATTCATTAGCAACAAGAACTGAATCCAATATCTGTCTACCACTAACAAAAGCATTATGTGACTCCGAGATTAGATTATCCAGCACCTGCCTCAATCTGTTAGCCAAAACCTTAGACAAAAGCTTATAAACATTGCCCACTAAGCTGATAAGCCTAAAATCTTTGATATTCAAAGCATTATTTTTTTTGGGAATCAGGGATAAGAAAGAAGCATTCAGAGACCATTCAAACTCTGAGCTCCTATGGAAATGATCAAAAAGGCCATGACATCAATCTCCACTACACTCCAGCATTTTTGAAAAAATGCCATAGTGAAACCATCAGGACCTGGGGCTTTATTCCCCTCCATCTCTTGAAGAACCTTCATCACTTCCTCTTTAGAAAAATCCCTCTCTAATTCATGCCGCTCGTCCTCCTCAATACTAGCAAACTCTAATCCATCCATAGAAGGGCGCCAAGTATCTGACTCAGTGTACAAACTCTGATAAAAATGGACCACCTTCGACCGAACCTCTTCCTCATCCTCATAGAGGACATCATCCACCTCTATTCTCCTAATATGATTAGTTCTTCTATGGGAGTTTGCAACCTGATGAAAAAAGCGAGTATTATTATCCCCCTCCTTCACAAATAACATTTGGGACTTTTGTCTCCAAGAAATCTCCTCCAAAGAGGCAAGATGTGCAATCTCACCTTTAATCTGAATATGATGAGTTTGGTCCTCCTGAGAAAGACCTGACAAATCCTCCCAGAATCCAAACCCAACAGTTTAGATAAAAGACATTTCTTCTTGAAGGCCAGATCCCCAAATTTCTCCTTATTCCACTTTTTCAAGTCTTCTTTAAGAGGTTTTAATTTATGAGCCAGAATAGAGCTAGGGGAACCCGAAAAGAAATACCCATTCCACCATAGCCGAACCCTCTCTACAAAACCCTCTTCTTTCAACCACATATTCTCAAACTTAAAGGCACTCCAACCTTTACTAACACTACCGGCCACCACCAAGAGAGGGCAATGATCTGAAACTACACGAGGGAGTACCCTTTGAGACACGATTCCAAAGTGATCTACCCAATCCACCGATGCTAAGGTTCTATCAATTCTTGACATACAATTCGTCCCCGAATCTCTAAACCAAGTAAACGAAGCCCCTTCAAGAGGTAAGTCCACAAGGTTATTAGCCTCAATTAAGTCTGAAAAAGCAAACATAGCCGGACTAAAGGTTTCCACTTAATAGCCGGACCATAGGCTTTCCACTTAATATTAAAACTGGTATTTCTACAAAATGACCATCAACTTATTCAAAGAGAAATTCTTAGGAAAATGGTGAAAGTAATAGTTGAATATGACTATCCAATATTATTATTTAACAATTAAAATCAATAGCTTTCAACAGCAACCTGGTTTACTGACGGCCTTTCTAATATTTAAAAATCCTGAAAATCTTCAATAATAGTAATGGTTTCAACCAAACAGGGAAGAATAAGTGAAGTTGGTAGTCATGGTTCAATCTAGCAAATAGAAATATAAAAGAGGTACAAAATTTAGGCAGCAACTCAATAAATGAGTACATGCATTAAGGCATTGCAACAAAGCAAATAAATGGGCACCAAAGAGATATCACAGCTAATGATGATCAGACAGATTAGAGAAGGTAACAATATCCATAACGTACTTTTGGTGATAATCATGATGTACATTATGCTCAAACTAAGAGCCTAACAGAGAGTTGTTATCAGGTATGAGATCAGGTGAAAATCTGATTTGACTTGTGTTTATGGATTATGGTAATCTAAAGACATCAGCATCACAGATTTACAGATATTCTTGCAGAAGACAATTTTAGTTCACCAAAATGTCAGAATAATGCTGACATTCTCCTTGCGACATATATTGCTTCTCCGTAAAAACAAAAATATTCACTTGCCAAAGAATTCAATAACAATATCTACCAATAGGATGGCCTTAAAAAATCAGGAATAACCATGACAGGCATGTTAAAGCAAACTCACCTTCCCCCCCCCCCAAAAAAAGAAAAAACAAAAAGTCAAAATCATATAGCAAATTTTGTGGTGGAACACACCAAATATCCTGGAATAGCTCTTTATGACCATCCCACGTTTGGAAAAGCACACCAATTCGTCTAGCAAGGAAAAATCTAACTCGATAATCAGGATCTCGGAGCAACATAAGCAACCCTTCAATCATTGCCTGTAAACAGATACACCACAGCAAACATATAACAAAGAATTGAAAGAAATACCAAAAAACAATGTACGCAATTAGAGAGAGAGTCAAAATGGCCACAGATATCCTGAACACCAAAATTACAACGTTAGGGCTAACAAACTAAATTCCCAATCACTAAAGTCCATATGAAATCTCATATCCCAACTCCCCCCAACCACCCCCCCCCCCCCCAATGTCATCGTACCAAATAAGAATCCATTGACACCTCTCTAGCTAACGAACAGTAAATGTCTCCCTCAAAGGCTGATCTCCACACCAATTGCTGTGCCAGAATCGGACCCAACTACCAATACCTACTTCAAAGTAAAAGTATTGTAAGAACCTATCCCACCTTCTCACACTTGTAAATACCTCGGGCTATGTCCTTGAAACTTAAGACAAATTCATAAATATTAATCCTACTCATGAGAGCAAACAGAAACACAAATGACTAACCAACTTCTGAGTCAGTCAACGACAGGCAGACAGGCAATAGGTTTCCCATCTAGAAATCTGACTCCAACCAACCCGTCTGACTCTTCGTCGTCCGCAGCAGTGCCACCATTCCTAGCTCTCTGCCACTTTTTGCCACACGAGATATGCCAAATCTCATCAGATCTGGCGAGATCTCTGCCACACTCCACCATTAACAAGAAAGGCAGCTGGTTCAACTGATCTCAATCATAGAAATTTCATGTCCATCGGTCAGCATCAATAGTGGGTTTTTGAGACCCAATCAAGTCGAATTGAGTCGCAGATTGGTGGGAAATCGAACGAACCTAACCCATGGATACACCTAGTGGCAAAGATTTTTTTTTTTTTTTAGGGTGGGGGGAAAGGGGGGCAATTTCATTTAGCATGACAGAGTTATAGCTCAAACAGTACCTCCTCTACCCCCTTCCCAATTAAAATAAAAATGATAATAATAATTTAAAAAAATATCTTTATAGAGCTTCACATTTTAGCCCAATAGGTTGTCTTGAGCCTCATTTACTGAAATCATAGAAAACTCAACACAAATCAAATCTGCACACTGTCTACCATAAACCTACAATTTTCTTTTGGTCCTCCAACCTAAATTTATGGAAATCCTTCTGGGTGACATCATGAGTAAATTTAAATGTCCCACTACCCCCACCACCCTCAGCACTCACACCAATAATTGTGTCAAAAGATAATCACCTGACCAATCTGCGGACAGAGTAAAACAAAATTGCATGTGCAATCAATCAGCTTGACACGACCAGACCAGTCAAGAAGATCTAAGTCAGCAACTTTATTCAGCAGATCTCCAAGATGTGTCAATCTCTGCAAAGCAAATCAAGAAGTTTCTCAATTGAAGTTTAGATGAATACCATAATTACAATCACACAACAAAGGCAACCCTGCAGCATTCGTCATGATAAGTCAGAAATAGAACAAATTCAAATATCTCATTTAATAAATTTTCTCCTCTCCCAACATATTTATTTAATACCTATTAATTGGTAAGTAAGTTACACACACCCAGCGGGTTTTGAACCCATGACCTCACCCTCCACCCACACTTGTTAGAGGAGGGAGTGCATTGGAGCTAGGGCTCATTGGCAACAAGAAGATTTGAAATACCTGTTTAGAATCCTTCTCCCCCAAGGATGGGCCAGCGCATTTATCCTTTCTGACAGTCACCGCAGATAATAAAGAAGCAAGCAACCCGTGCATAGCAGCAAGTATATTAACACAGTTGAGCTTAAGACTCACTTGCATTTCAATCATGTCATTAAATAAATTCACCTGCAAAATAAGGCAAAGGATCAAAAATAGTACAGCATATTATTATTTATATCTTTATTGATTGTTAGATGAAATGTAAGCAAACAGCATCAAGTTATTCCCTTACCAAGTCTGTAATTTTTGCTGAAGAGGACCAGTAAGGATGTTGACAGAGATTGTATAAGATCTTTTCACACACCTGAATTAAAAATAGAACCTTTAACACATCAATTAAGAAAAATTTTACATAAATTTATATATGGGGAATATACCTTCTGATCAGATTCTTTTCCCATGAGTTCAAAAAGGATATCCCATGTGACAATAGGTAAAACTGAGAAAAAACTCGAAATGACTGATATAATGTTGAACTTCCACTTCTTTGAAGAAAAGGATATGCCAGTGGCAATCTTCACACCAACAGTTAAAATATCCACATCTCTGGAATCTTCATTCACATCCAACTCCATATCCATGATCCTACTTTTATTACCATCAGATGCAAAAGAATTTTGTACAGAGTTATCAGATACAGATAAGTCCTGCAAGATATTCTCAGAACGGAAGTTCCTTACACATTCAGAATATTCTTCATATAGTTTCACCAGTGCATGTAAAAGCCTTTCCATGGATTGCATAACCGACCCATAGAGAAATACATCTAGATCATCTTGATCTCTCCATTTCATGAAAATCGGACAGCAAATGAAACTTCGTAAGGATGCAACCAGAGCATTTGTTCCACCAAAAATGGAGTCAGAGCCTAAGCAACTGAGAGATCGAAAATTAGTGTAGCTTCCTTGAATGACACTATGAGCATGATCTAGCAAATCTAACAAGCACTGGCCCATTTCAGAGAGAAATGGTGAAACTTCTTCACTTTTCCTGAAAAAATTAACAAAGCCTATAAGCATACATGACAGTGAAGAAACACGAGGGGCCAACATCAGGTGCCAATGGATGCAAAATATCAAAGTACAACACCATCATGTTGATATTGCTGAATGCCTAAAGATCCTATATCAGAATTGGCATCAGAGCTCATTCAAGCTACTGTCCTGCGTCAGAAGATGACACAAACCTCGTGAAACATGACCCATATATGAAGTTTGAAAATAGCGCGCATCTAAAGAATATATCTGAAATAGGACTCTTTTCAATTTCCTTGTCCACAAGAGATCCAAGAATATAAGTCTCCATTTCCTGCAGCAGCTGATCTCTCAACTGACGGGGAAGCCGTACACCCTGATGGCTTTGAAGTGGTGAAACCTGAAAAAAATTAAAGAGAGGGATTTATCCAAAATTTATCATATAAAATCCAAAGAGATGGAGTGATTCTCAACACAATATTTCAGCACCTCAACACCACAGTCCTGATCGATTCTCGCAAGAACTTCAACAGAGCACTCAAACACTTCATGAAGACTATCATACTCAAAGTCTTCTGTCTACAAGCACAATCAAATTTTGGGTTTCTCAGAGAAAATCAACATGCATGTGATCCAAAGTTGGATGGTAATCAGAACAGGTCAACACAAAACTTAACCTGTTCTAGTGTGGCCTCAGTATCGTCTACAAAAGAGTACGACAGAGGAAACCCATTGTAGCATTGCTTAAAAGGAGCACAACCAGCACATAGAGCATACACTGCTGCAGGCAAGAATAATACGACCCGATCATTTAATATAGAAGGCTCCTACATAATTTAAAAAAAAAAAAAAACAGTTACTAATACAAAATACCACAACATTCAAAAACAAATCAAATATAAGATCCCTACCAATTACGAACATAATTTATCAATGATATAAGTGTGCCGGCTTCAAAAGTGATATAAGGTCCATGTGCAAATTTAAATTTTAAGTCAATCACAATAGTTTTAAAAGAAGAACATGTCAATCTCTGGCTCTTTGAAGCATAGATTATATTTTTTTTAATAATATTTAAGGTTTCATAAAGCTGAGGGTTCAGTTAAAATAATTTTGGCATAACCATACAATTTTCCTAGGGGTCTATACACATTTCTTACCCTAGTAAAAGAAAATTTCTGCCTCGTTTGTTTTCTAGGAGTAATAATGGACAAAGTACTTTTATCATGGCCACATTATGATGGTAGCTGTGGTGATCAAGGTGAGCACAGGCCAGCAATGCAAGTACGTCTAGTCAACTTCTCAAATACTACTAATAGTTCAAGCCCTTTAAGTTTGAGGGATGAGAAAACACAATCAACTAAATGATGCTTTCCTTCATCACCTAAAACCAGGCCATGGAAAATTGAGCTTACCAAGACATTTTCAGCCATGGATATCCAGTACAGGGAGACTACAAAGCACAATGGATGAAAGTAATCTTACCACCTAAAAGTCAAGTTTAACAAAAATAATGCAAATTTCTTAGACACAAGATCTTTTAGACAAAACTTCAGAATTCTAACCCATAAGGATAATTTATGCGTGGTAAACTAAAATATTTGAAGCTACAGTCTTTAAGATCACATTCACAAGTACCACAACAGATTTCAGCATCAACATTAACACCAATGCTTCAATAAATTAGAAATATTGTAGACCAAATGAGAACAACTAGAAAACTAAAGAGCATGTCATATTCATAATACCAAACATACCTTCCAGTTAGCATGTCCCAAAACTTCTCTCAGAAGACTTTTCCTGAGATTTAAAATGTCACGAATGTCACCCTGCACAAAAATGAAGAAAGTGAATATGTACAAGTACACATGTTGGTACACAACCCATAATTGAAACTCATTATATAGAACAACACCCCATGTAAGCATTAAAGTAATTTGCATTCCTGATTCCTTGAGGAAGGATCTGATGTGTGGCCAATCCAAGAATACATCCAGACTCATACAAAAGTCAATCAAACCCAAACTCACATGAAACTTAAATGTTCTGCAACTCTACCCCAGCTTCATTAAGTTGACAAGTACCTTGTGTTTCTTTATTCTCAAGAAGTGAATAGGGTAAAAATTAAATTACCCTAAGACAAGACATTTCATTTATAAAATGTTTCTAAACATTATAAATAATTTTTCCCAAGCATATATACTACTCATAACACTTGTAATGGCTTCTCGAGCACTGTCTCCAAAAAACTATCAATGCTGGTGAAGAAGGCAATCAAGGAAGACACGGAGGACTAACACTCATAGAGGAAGGAGGTGAATAATATGAAGTAGAAAGATGACATCAACTCTAACAAAGTGACAATGAAGTGAAGGGAAATAACACTTCTATTGCTTCTGAGAACAAGAGTACTCCAGAAAAATACACTTAGGAGATCAAAAATCAAGTTAGTCACCCCCTAGGCCTAAAATGCAAACATACAAACACACCCAAAAATCTTTGGAGGTATACAGAACAAGGGTGTGTCAAGAGAAAGCACAATAAAAGGAATCTGACAATCAAAAACAGTGGAAAGCATACTGTTGATATGATAACAAGCTGCCAATACTGCATCACACCAATACGTTTTTGTAACATTCATATGGAAAAGAGTGCTCGATGGTGCTTGCTTAACTGACATGCTTCACATTGTAAGGACTAAGGACTCAACAACACAAAGGAACCAACAACTTTACAATCTGAAGAGAAGGCTGATTGAGGCGACATTGATACTGAAGAGGAGAAGTAGATTATTCAAGTGTTGCTAACTGGGAGGAGTCACAAGCATCAAGATAGTAGAGTCCACCAAACTCATGTCCACCCCAAGTCTTCCTCCCAATCAAGAGATCCTGGAAGACAAAATACAAAGGATGTGGTCACTGGCGATGTGGAATTTTGGAGTTGGCAATGGTGGGTGGTGGGAGGTGTGATGTGCTTCTAATACCATGTTATTACAGGGAAGCGTGTAGGGTAAAAATTAATAATCTTCCCCTAGCTCATATACTACTTGTAACATCCTTAATTCAGTTCGGGCTAGCAAGAGCTGTGACTAATACTTTTGCATGGTCATTTGTTTCACCTATAAATTATTTGGGAGTTTTTTGACGGATAGTTAATGCAAAGTAAAGGAGTCTGTCACTCCTTTTTATATGTGTAGAAGATAGAGTAGAGGAAAGGATAGGGGCTTTCTTTGAAGCCTCGTTACACACACCTTTCTTTCTTTTTGGTTTAGCTGTATTTTTGGAAACACATAGTTTCATTAAAAGACATTCCAACCTGTCCCAATTCGCTCGATTGTAAGATGAAAGGATAGGAAACCAAAATGGGTGGGTTTTTCCGTCCAAATTCCTCCCTTTCCTTCCTCAAAAATCTACAAGAGGCAAACAATATACTCTATATTCCTCCCTATTCCTCTTCTTTCTGCTCAAAACCCCCCTCCCAAAAAAAATGCTAATGATATTCATCTAATGTATAAAGACAAAATCATCCATCTCAACAAACATAAGTCAAATATAAGCTAGATAATGGACAAGAAAAATCCGAAAGACACCAGCTTATGCCACTTACTTGAGAACCTTTCCTTGAAAAGTAACATGAAATGAAGTACAAAACAGACCTAAAAAAAATTATAAACATGATTAGATAAATCCACATAATAAATAGAATAGAGAGAAACAACATACACTAACATCTACAATCATGCATTTATGTTTTCTCATTAATATCTACATGGGAAATTTGCCAAATCAATGTAGAATAACACTTGCCAGTAACAAGTGTGTGAAGGAAAAAGTTTTGAACTATTAGATATTCTACAACAGTTCGGTTTTAACAAAGATGGACAATCAGATGCAATTTGGGAAACTTATCAATCCAAAAGTCAATCACCAAGTCACCAACTAGTTCTGTCATCTGCCCTCCCCGGGATGGCTCAGAATTTCACTCTATTCCCAACGCAAAATTTTCTCAAGAGATTTGAGAAATAACAAAAGGCTAAAACTGACAAAATATGTCACAATGTCAACAAAGGTCCAATACAATAATTCTAGAATGTAACCACGAAAATTAAAAGGTTGATTAGTTAACAATTGATATGGCAGTGCCATTGTATAAGCTGTAAACACATCCTGGGTGGAAATTCCAACCCCCCACCTTTAAAATGAGTGCATCAAGCTAACAAATTCTATCTTGCACAAGAATTAAACATAATATGGCGACTGCCACTTAATGGAAAACCAACAATTTACGAATGCTTACATGCACATTTGTACCTAGCAAAAATGTCGTTACTGCACATATCACATAAATCAAACAGCCAACTAAAATTGACTAAACATACAAATGTCCTGAGCAATGCAAATGTTTTCTCCTTAGTTCCTCTATTTAAAAGACTATAATGAAGCAAGCATGGAGAATCAAAAGGAATTTGTTTCCACTGACATGTAATCAAAGTAAAATGCACTTACGCTGATGGCATTCTTTTAAATAACCTAAGATCCCATATGTCTTGAGGTATGATATATGTGTGTATTAAATCCTGGAAAGAAGAATAGGTGACATAAAAACACTTTCAGAACAAAAGTATGTACATTGGTATAAATGGACTATTATAGAAGGCATCGCCTAATTGCTTAGAAAAAAAATAATGCAAATAAAGTGTGAGAACATAGTCTAAGAGGATACACGTTCTGGCACTCACATATGAAATTATGTTTCCAAGGAGCAACAAAGCAGCATCAACCTGCATCGAAATTAAAATGAACATTAAAGTGGCACTTGAACAAACAAATAGAAAAAACTTGCAGGTTATGTTAGTAAATTTCCCAACAATTAGATCTCTTAGGCTATTTATTTCTTACTGTCAACAAACCAGAGAAAGGTTGTCTCTCATCATAACTATAATTCAGTAAGGCATAACTTATTTATAAAAATAAAAGTACACAAAAAAAAAAAAAAAAAAAAAAAAAAAAAAACCAAACAAACAACCAAACAAAAAAAGAATTAAGTTGAGTGAAAATTTAAGGTGCTTAAAGAAAAATAAGTTGAAGAAATATACAAGAACTCGAATGAGGAAAACCATTTTGATAGAGTTGTTCCCCTATAACGAAGAAAACCATTTTGTTTAAGTCAAGAGGCCTGGCTACCTCGAATTAGTCACAAAACTTGTGGTTGTTCTCTGTTGTTATGGGAGGTTCAATTTTCTTTTCGTTGAATCTAAGACTTTCGAATTCTCCGTTGAGGAGGGAGGTACCTATTTCATGTTACTTGTTTTTTAGCGAAGTCGGGATTCTCTCCAATCGGTTTTCATGGGCAGAGAAAGTGCTAAGTGTTTGCTAGCTATTGTGGAGGATCTAATGTCTAATAAAACTCTGAGAAAGTTTTTATTTTGCAATTGGGTTCCAATTCACACAGCAATTTTTTAATGATCTTGGAACTTATTCATGGACGTCAAAAAGGATTTCTCGTGGTGCCAGAAGGGAAATCAGGTAGTGGGTGGCAAGGTTTCGGATTTCATCTAAGGAAAGCAATTTTTTTTTTTTTTGAAAAGTAATAGGGATATATATATTCAAAAACATTACCTTATGCATAAAAACATAAGGCAGAGAGAAAAATATAGATAGAGAAGATTAAGAAGAGAGAAAAAAGAAGGGGAAAGATACTAAATATAAAGGAGAGAGCTAAGGAACATAGGAAGATAGTTACTAGAGGTGATTCCTCAAGCCCTAGACCAGTCAAACAGAGAGCCACTGAAAGAAGCCAATAATTGGTCATACAAGCTTTTCAAGTCCTCAAACGTCCTCCAATTTTGTTCTCTCCAAAGACACCACATTAAGCACAAAGGAACTAAATTCCAAATGCTAGACAAGTGTTTTCCAGGCCAATTCCACCAACCAAATAGAGTATCCGCAACCGTTCTTGGCAAGAACCATGAAATCCCAAAAGATCTAAACACCAAACTCCACAACCTATGAGCCTTACCACAATGAAGTAGCAAATGATCCACTATTTCCTCATGACAACGGCACATAATGCACTAGTCAACAAAATCCATCCCTCTACCCCTCAAATTATCACATGTAAGGATCTTATCCCACACAGCAGTCCACACAAAGAAAGAGACACGCCGAGGAGTCTTAACCTTCCATACAGCTTTCCAAGGAAAAATAATGGATAATGGTCTTCTTAACTTATTGTAAAACTTTCGGACATCAAAAGCAATTGCACCTGGGACACTCGCCACCAAACAGCCATTTAACTCTGTCCTGAAACCGATAGTGGAGAATCCCAAAACTTTTCTACTGGTAGTGGCAGAGGGTGATCGGAGAGAGGGTAGTGGTAGTAGAAAAGGAAAGCAAATTAATGCCAAAGTTTCAAATTTCATCCGAATCAATTTTGAGCAATAAAGCCACAATATATGCGATTAGAATGCTGGGAAGAAACAAGCAATGTCTAAGGCTAAATTGTCGGTTGAGATTCCAGAGAGCGTCAATGGTGTCAATGATTCACTCTTAACGTTGGATGTTGGCCTGAGATTGGAGCGTGGGCCAGATGGTGAGTGGGAGGTAAAATGGTCCAAAGTCAGGGAAGTGGGCCGCATAGAAAAACCCAAAGACAAAAACTTTAAGCCCGAAGATAAAATGGCATGTAGCATGGTACTCTAATAAAGGTGGACTAAGGAATTCTATTTGGGTAAATAGTAGTCCAAGGGAGCATGTGGTGGGTCCTTCTAGTGGGTCACGGGTTTATCAAAAGAGGCGTGTTACATGGGATAGCAATAAAGGTGGATTAAAAAGCTTTAAGTGGGTCACACGGGGTGAGAAGCCCATAATGGGCTTAGGCTCTAATCGTGACACAAGGGGTCCAGAGAAGCCAGTGTTGGAATTAGGCCCAAATGGTGACACATGCATGGGCTTTCCTAATATCCCAGAGTTAACAAATCCAATCAGTTTTGAAGTGGATGAAAGCTCTTCTTTGACTGACCCGAGACCACCAACCCATAAAGCTCATGATTCGGTGATGATGGCGAGCTCCAAAACACTGCATAATGGTTCTGCTGCTCAGAATGAGATGTTGGGTCGACCTGCGGAGCCTATGACGGAGGTCGACCTGCGGAGCCTACGACAGAGGTCGACAGCAAAGTTTCCAGTGGGTTTCATACCGAGGAGTCGCCAATGATACCGAGTAAGGTGACAATACACTCTTCAATGGCGGTGACGAGCTCTGCTTGTGCTCATGAGAACTCTGCTCCTCAGATTGATGCGATGGGTCGACCCGAGAAGGATTTGATGGTGGTCAAATGTCCTTTTTCAGATGGGTATCGCGCCGTTGAGCCTCCGAAGGCACTGGGTAATGTAGAAATTGAAAGTGACAGGGCATCAATTGGCCTTTTTTTGTCCAATATTTTTCTGAGCTTATGAAGAGCTAGGATTGTGGATTTGGGTGCCCAGGATGGAGATGAAGGTGGTCGAGTTGGTTGTGCTGCTCAAGGGATAGACACTTCCCATCAGGCTAACACGTTAGCGGTGTCGGTAGGCCGAAGTTATCCTGAAGCAAGAGTATCGACGGAGGGAGAAGCCGTTACTGCAGAACTAGGTTTGGGTGATGTGGATAGTTTCTCCCCTTTGATGACCATCACTCCTTAGTTGTGTCGGTTGAGCTAAACAGGGATACTGAGGTTTTGGGGCTTGAAAATACACTGAATATTTCTAATTGGGTGAAACATAGAATTACTGGTTTTAGTAAATTGGTGGGGCTTCCTGTGGGTCGACATGAGAAGATGTGTATCATGATTTTACAAAGGCTTGAGAGGGTGATTGAGGCGGCCAATCTGTTGCAAAAGAAAGATGCAGCTCACCAAAACGCTGTCTCCAAGGATAAAGGAAAGAGGGAGCTGAGGAATTTGATTTCTTCGGTTAATTATGATGGTAGGTAGTTTTATTGGACTGCTATACAGAGGTTGCAGTAGGGAGTTAACAGTTTTTATGAAGATAAAGATGGTTTCATGGAATGTTCGCGGATTGAATAATTTGCGAAAACGTTTGGTACTTAAAAATTTACTACGAGAGTGGAATTGTGATGTAGTCTGCCTTCAAGAAACTAAGCTTGCGGGCATGAATAGACGGATGGTTTGCAGCTTGTGGAGTTGTCCTTATGTGGACTGGGTGGCCTTGGATGCAAATCAAACTGCTGGTGGGGTTTTGATGATGTGGGATAGGAGGGTTTTAGAAAAGTTAGAGCTTATGGTGGGTTACTTTTCCGTGTTGGTTCGGTGGCAGGATGTGAGGGATGGTTTTGTTGGGGCATGTTCTAGGGTTTATGGCCCAAATCATAATAATTTGAGGGGGTATATGTGGGATGAGCTGATGGGATTCAGCAATATTGGGATGTTCCATGGTGTTACATAGGGGATTTTAATATCGTTCGCTTCCCAAGTGAACGATTGGGTGGATCGCGTCTTACTCCGACTATGGTGACTTTTTCTGAGTTTATTAAGGAGCTTAATTTGATAGACTTACCATTGGAGGGACGGAGTTATACTTGGTATAGTGGGTGAAATCAGCCTTCGATGTATAGGATAGACAGAGCTCTGGTATCTCATGATTGGGAAGACCATTACCCGGATGTGATCCAGCGAGTTCTACCTCGCCTAGTTTTAGATCACTTTCCTATTCTAGTGGAGGTAGGGGGGATAACGAAGGGGAAGAGTCCTTTTAGGTTTGAGAATATGTGGTTAAAAAAGGCTGGATTTACAGATAGGGTTCATTCTTGGTGGAGTCGATATTCTTTCTCAGGTACTCCTAGTTATGTGCTTGCCAAGAAGTCGAAGACTCTGAAAGGAGACATTATTCAGTGGAACCGTAGTGAGTTTGGAAATGTAGGTCGTCAAAAGAAAGAATTATTGGAGGCCTTGAAATTATTAGATGCTAAGGATGGAGAGTTTGGCCTTTCTGAAGTGGAGATGAGTGAGAGGGTTATGGTGAGATCTCAAATAGAGAACCTTCTTTCCTTGGAAGAAATCTCGTGGGGACAGAAGTCGAGGATGCTTTGCATTAAGTAAGGAGACAACAATACTAAGTTCTTCCACAAGGTAGCTAATTCTCGAAGAAAGTATAATCATCTCAATATGTTGGAGGTGGATGGAGTTATTTATGAGGAAGACTCAGAGGTCGCAAACCAAGTAATACAGTTTTAAAAAAAATTGTATACGGAGACAATTTGTGGAAGGCCTAGAGTTTGATCAGATTGAGGGGTTGGAGAGGGAATGGCTTGAACGGAGGTTTGAAAAGGAGGAGATTCTTCGAGTTGTCAAAGAGCTATAAGGAGATAAAGCCCCAGGTCCTGATGGTTTCTCTATGGCCTTCTACCACCATTGTTGGAGAGTTGTGGAAAGTGATGTTTTAGCTGTGTTTGAAGAGTTTTATCAACATAATAAGTTTGAAAAATTTCTTAATGCAACTTTCATAGCTTTAATCCCTAAGAAGAATGGTGCCTCCAATATCCGCGACTTCAGACCTATTAGCTTGGTGGGTAGTGTATATAAGATCTTGGCTAAGGTTTTGACAAATCGCTTGAAAGAGGTTTTGAATCAGCTGATATCTATGTCTCAGAATAGTTTTGTGAGCGGTAGACAAATACTTGATTCAATTCTTATCGCTAATGAGTGTTGATAGTCGGGTGAAGAGTAAGATTTCGAGAATTATTTGTAAGCTGGATCTTGAGAAAGCCTATGATCATGTGAATTGGGAGGCTGTTCTAGATTTGTTAAAGAGAATGGGATTTGGAGTGAAGTGGTGTAAGTGGATCCGTACTTGTATTTCTACAATTCAATTCTCTATCTTGGTTAATGGGTCTCCAGCTAACTTTTTTGGAAGCTCAAGGAAATTGAGACAAGGGGACCCGCTATCTCCTATGTTGTTTTTGGTTATGATGGAGGTTTTCAGTAGGATGATGAAAAGAGTTGAAGGTGCTGGTTTACTTCATGGTTTTAAGGCTGATGGTAGGCAGGGTGGAGGGGAATGTGTATCACATCTTTTGTTTGCAGATGATATGATTATGTTTTGTGATGCAGATGTAGAGCAAATTCTACAGGTTCGGATACTACTACTCTGTTTCCAAGCTATGACAGGATTAAAGGTAAATGGTTTGAAAGTGAGATGGTTCTCCCATTAGGGAGTTTCATAATGTCCATGTCTTGGCAGAGATTTTGAGTTGTAGGATTGGGTCTTTGCCTATGACCTATCTTGGTATGCCTTTGGGGGCTTCCTACAAGTCCCCTACTATTTGGAATCCTATCTTGGAGAAAATAGTGCGTAAGTTGGCTGGGTGGAAGAAGCTTTATTTGTCAAAAGGTGGACGACTGATGTTTCTCAAGAGTACGTTATCTAGCCTTCCAACTTTTTATCTCTTTTACTATCCCTACATATGTGGCCAATAAAATTGAGAAGTTGCAAAGGGATTTTTTGTGGGGGGATTCCAAGACACATTTGGTGGGGTGGGATAAGGTGTGTGCACCTGTGGAAAATGGTGGGTTAGGAGCAAGGAAATTAACTACTTTTAATAAAGCCTTACTAGGGAAATGGTTATGGCGATTTGAGGTTGAGGAGACAAGGCTTTGGAGAAGGGTTATAGCTTTGAAGTTTGGGGAAGAGTAGGGGGGATGGACATCCAAGCTAGGTAGAGGTGTACAAGGGTGTGGTTTGAGGAGAAGTATCCAGATGGGTTGGGAGGTTTTCAACAAAAATATTCAGTTTGAGGTAAGGGCGAGGGATAGAGTGAAGTTTTGGACAGATAGGTGGTGTGGGGATTCACCATTCCAACTAACCTTTCCGGTTGTATTTGGGATTGCTTCCAATAAAGCAACCTCTATGGCCTCTTATCTGGAACGGTTGGGGATAGAGGAACGATGAAGCTGGGATGTCCGCTTCATACAGAGACCAAATGATTGGGAGATGGGTGTTGTGGATGATTTTCTTCGTACTTTGGGTTCTAATTTACCTCCAACTAAGAGTGGAGACCGTATGAGATGGAAGTTAACGAAGAATGAGGATTTTGATATCCGCTCGTTTTATAATAAACTTCAAGGTCCCTTGCCTATTATCTTTCCTTGGAAAGGTATTTGGAAGGTTAAGTCTCCTCGGCATGTTTATTTCTTTGTTTGGACTGCCGTATGGGACAAGATTCTTACAGGTGACAATCTGCGAGGTAGAGGGTTTGATTTTGTTAACTGGTGCATTATGTGTCGTTGTAATGAGGAGACGGTGGATCACTTGTTACTTCATTGTGAAAAGGCTTATCGGCTGTGGAGCTTAGTTTTTAGATCTTTTGGGATTTCATGGGTTTTACCGAGATCAGTTGCAGATACTCTTTTTAGTTGGTGAAATTGGTTGGGAAAGCATTCATCTAGTATTTGGAATTTAGCTCCGTTGTGCTTAATGTAGTGTATTTGAAGGGAGCGAAATTGGCAGACATTTGAGGACATGGCAAGCACTGATGACTAGCTGCTCGCTTCTTTTAGTGGCTCCCTTTTCAACTGGTCTAGGACTTGGAGACTCACCTCTAGTGATTCTCTCCCCATGTTTCTAAGTTCTCTCTTTTGTAATTAGTTTTCTCTTTGTTTTTTCTTTTCTCTTTTTGTAATTTTTGATATGCCTTATGCCGTTATGCATGAGGTAGTTTCTTAAATATACATCTTTATTACTTATCAAAAAATCAACTTCAAGATGGAAGAAGTGTGGCGGTTCCGATTCAAATTTCTCTGCCTCCAGGTGAAATCACAGAGGTTTTGGAAGAGCAAACCCAATTGGCCTTGGTCCCTTTGAAGTGCTCAGACGTTTTGGAGGTGTCATCAGCTCAAGTTGATGAGAATGAAGTACTTGCGGAGGATTGAATCTCAGACACTTGTTCAGAGTCTAAGCTACCTAATGTAGGGTGTTTGTCGCCTCTAATTGTGGAACCACTGGCCTTTTCTCTACCCTTGGCAATGGAAGGGTAGGAAGTGTTGGGTGTGGAGAATCCAGTGAGGCGAGAAGCTTACTCTGAGTGGTTCCAAAGTAGATTTGAAGGGTTTGATAACTTCTTGGGCACGTCCCTAAAAGGTTTGGAAAATCAAGCAACCACCTTTTTATTGGTCGTTGAGGCTGAATTACACCGTAGGGCTGCTTTGGAAAAAAAAAAAAAAAAAAAAGCATGTGATTTGAAGAGTTCTGGAGTGAAAGGTATAAAGGAGTTAAAGGGTCTATTCAGCTCGATTAATTATGGTTCTACTTCAACTAGGCACAGTGGTATTAATAGGGAGCAGGCCCTTTTTGTTTGTAAATGAACCTAAAGATGATTTCCTAGAATGTCAAAGAATTGAATGAGGTTGGGAAGAGACTTCAAATTCATAATATGTTGCGTGCATGGAGACCTGATATTGTATGTTTACAGGAGACTAAACTTGAATGGATTACTAGAGGAATTGTCAAAAGTATATGGAGCTGTCCATATGTAGACTGGTTGTACTTGGTTTCAGAAGGTGCTTTTGGAGGTACTATATTGATGTGGGATCGGTGGGCAGTGGAAAAGGTGGAAGAAGCAAAGAAGGTTGGTCCAACAATTCCTTAGCCTCTTGAATAGACCGGTTTCTTTTCTCTCCGCTTTTGACGGATCACTTCACTCTATTTGCACAGAGAAGGTTGTCTAGGGTACTTTCAGACCACTACCCAATTCTGTTGGAGGGGAGGGGAAGTCATCGGAGAGGTAGAAATCCTTTTCGTTTTGAAAATATGTGGTTGAAGGCGGAGAATTTTGTTGATAAAGTGAAAGCCTAGTAGGCATCCTATTTGTTCCAAGGCAATCCTAGTTTTATACTAGCTAAGAAGTTGGCAGCTTTGAAGTTGGATTTAAAAAAATGGAACGAAGCAAAGTTTGGCAATGTCACTTTAAAGACACAACAGTTATGGAACAAATTGAATGACTTGGATGTTAGAAAGAAGACTCAACCTTTAACAGCTGCGAAGAAGTTAGAACAAGTTAATCTCCATACCGATATTTAAAAACTTACTCTTTTAGAAGAGATTAGTTGGAGGCAGAAGTCTAGGGTGCTACACTTGAGAGAGGGGGACGCAAGTACCAAATTTTTTCATAAAATGGCTAATTCCAATAGAAGAAATAACGGTATTGAGAGCCTTATGGTTGATGATATCTTGTCTTCTGATCAAGGTATGATTGCTGATTGTATTACTTAATTCTTTGTGAATTTATACTCGGAGCAGCAAGTTGTTCAACCTTTTCCAGAAGTCTTGATATTTCCTAGCATATCCGGTGATAATGCTAATTGACTAGATAGACCCTTTGAGGAGGCAGAGACCATATAGGTTTCTAATGGCCTTCTTCCAAGTATGTTGGGATATTCTTAAATCTGATCTTATGGCTGTATTTCACCATTTTTTTGCTAAAGGTCAGTTTGAGAAAAGTTTGAATGCAACGTTCATCACTCTCATCCCTAAAAAAACTCTAGCAATTGAAGTCAAGGATTTTCGCCCCATTAGTCTTGTTGGGGGGTTTATAAAATCATTGCTAAGGTCTTAGCCACCAAACTTCGCACGGACGTGGAAGATATAATTTCTTCTTCTCAAAATGCTATTCTGAGGAACAGGAAGATTCTTGACCCTGTGCTTATTGCAAACGAATGCCTCGACATTAGAGTGAAAACTGGTTTGCCAGGGATACTTTGCAAATTAGATGTTGAGAAGGCTTTTAATCATGTCAACTGGTATTTTCTTATGCAGTTACTAGAACGGAGAGGGTTCTCTGCTAAATGGAGGCGGTGAATTTTCTTTTGTATATCTACAGTTCGCTTCTCTATTTTGATAAATGACTCTCCTTGTGAGTTTTTTGAGAGCTCTAGGGGGTTGAGACAAGGTGACCCATTGTCCCCTTTGTTATTTGTCTTAGTGATGGAAGCCCTTGGGAGAATGTTGGATAAGGCTGTCCATGATGGTCACATGTCAGGCTTTGGTGTAGGTTGTTTAGAGGGAAGATCTTTGGAGGTGTCACATCTGCTCTTTGCAGACGACAATTAAATCTTTTGTGATGCTGATTTGGATCAGGTTTTGTTTCTCCGTATGATTCTCATTTGGTTTAAGGCGGTTTCTAGTCTAAATATAAATTTGGGCAAGTCACAGCTGGTTCCTGCTGGAATGGTGCATAATCTTGACTTATTGTTGAATGTCCTTGGTTGTAAACAAGGCACCCTTCCAATGAAATATTTAGGCCTTCCTTTGGGAGCTAAATTCAAGGATAAGACATTTGGAACCCAATTCTAGAGAAGATAGAACAGAGATTAGCAGGATGGAAACGTTTGTACTTATCCAAGAGAAGTAGAGTCACTTTAATTAAAAGCACTATCTAATTTATCCACATATTTTCTATCTTTATTTCCTATTTTTGCTTCTGTGGCTAACCGAATTGAGAAATTTCAGAGGAATTTCTTATGGGGTGGCACTGGTGATGAACCAAAATTCCATTTGGTTATATGGGCTATTGTTTGCACTCCCATTGCTTCGGTGGTTTGGGGATAAGAAAGGTAAGACATTTTAATGAAGCTCTAATTGGGAAGTAGCTATGGAGATTTGGGATGGAGAGGGCTGCCCTTTGGAGGCAAGTGATAGCCGTGAAATATGGTTATGGATAGGATAGTTGGTGTACTAAGCATACTAATGGTCCATATGGTGTTGGCTTGTGGAAAAATGTTAATCGGGGATAGCCTTCTTTCTCTTGTCACATTCTATATGATATTGGGATGGGTCTAGGGTGAAATTTTGGCAAGACCGTTAGTGTGGTGAAACATCTCTTGCAGTCAACTATCCTGAATTGCTTAGATTTTGCTAAGATCAAGAGGTTAGTGTAGTTGAGGTTATGAAGTTTGATAACGGAATCCTGTTTTGGGATGAAAGTTTCTTTAGGGGTGTGCATGCTCAGGAACTAAAGGCACTGGCCGGTTTCATGGATACCAAATATAGTGCGTCAATGAGAGGGCTTGGAGAGGATAAGATGTGCTGGAAATCTGATAGAGAGAAGGGCTTCACAATTAGGGATTATTATAATCTCTTAGTGGGCTCTAATGACTATTGCTTTCCATGGAAAAGCATTTGGAAACAGAAGATTCATTCTCGAGTAGCTTTCTTTGTTTGGACTACTGCTTTAGATAAATGCTTACCGATTAACAATTTACGAAGAAGGAAGGTCTGGATATTGGATTGGTGTTATATGTGCAGGTGTAATGGTGAATCGATCGATCATCTTTTCTTCATTGTCCGGTTGCAATGGATATGTGGGCTATGGTGTTCGGGTTGTTTAGAGTGAGCTGGGTTATGCCACAATCTGTAGTAGGGCTTCTAGCAAGTTGGCAAGGCAGTTTTGACCGTCATCGAAATGGGTATATATTGCTTATGATTCTCGTTGCTTATTGTGGTGCCTTTGGAGGGAGAGAAATAGTCGGTGCTTTGAAGATAAAGAGAGATTCATATCAGACTTGAAGCTATTTTTCTTTAGAACTTTAATGGATTGGTTGGCTACCTTACGGAACCAATCTTTTTCATCCTTTCTTGATTTCTTAGATTCTTGTAATTTTTGTTCTTGATTGTTTGACCCCTTGTACACACCCTGTGTACTAAGGTGTTCCACCTTTTTTTTATATCAATAAACTTTTTACTTATAAAAAAATAAATAAATAAATAAAAAATAAAAAAAACACGAACCCTCAATAGCTTATACTGACACTACCAAAGATGATTGTACAAACTGAACTTTCCACAGCTATATTGACAATACAAAAGAAGATTCCATAAACAAAACTTACAACTACAGTTACTGAGCTGAACATTGGTAATCCATGCATGAGACAACTCCATATTACTTGCCAACTACAGTCAAACTGCAAAATTTTCTCCAAAAAAAAAAAGTCAGTTTTTAGTTCAATATGATGATAACAATATTAATAAAAGCAATACAGAAGACATATATGTTCATTAATAGCATTTATAATTTTGTGATACATAAAAACATTTCTTGCAAAAAAAGAGGAACTCAACTACACAAAAGTGCACAAGAGGATCCCTTCAAGAAATTTGTAGAACTCTACAATGCCCAGAGAACATAAAAAGATAGACCTAGCCCAAAGGAAAAATCAGGTAACTATTGAATCCATGACCTTACCCACCATCCCATCTATGCGGGCTAGAAGTGTCATTCAGTCTAGAGGTTAGGAAATTGGATTTCTTCTTCAACTATTCCTAATTGCTGCAATTATTCACCATTTAACCGTTCAAAATTGTGACAAACCCCACAAACAAATAAACCAACAATCCCACCCTAATTTCTGTTCCTGATTCTCCAACAATTTCCCACCACCTCTAAATTAACAATACTTAAAAACCCTAACCATTTTGATTATTAAAAAAATAACTGAAAGTGATAAAGTCTGCTGACTTCAGGTGCTGCCTGTTAAAAGATACATTCAAGAAAGAGGCTGGGGAAAAAAATAATAATTAAATACCTCACTCAAAGTAGAAGATGATATAGATGATATCTCCCTCTTTGAATCCGGAAGCAGCAGTACAGAAGAAAGTTCCTGCAAACTCCTTTTAATGCAAGTAAATATACATATGAGCTCTAAGGGAAGAAGGGGATAAGCCATATCTATGCATGCTAAGCTAAACCAACAATAGACATATGAACTAACACTTTTTAATATTGAAACCTAAAGCACGCAATCCTCACAATACTACTAACATGTGCTAAAGAAACAAAATTTTAAATAAAAAGTAATGTATGGTTACACTTAATCAGAGCATGTACCGTAGAGTCCACAGCAAACCATCATAATCATGCCCCATGTTTGCATCATTCAAAATTCTGCAATATATTCCCACGTGTCAGTCCACTAAAGAACAGAACTAAAACAGCTCAAATTCTTATTCATGATAACAAGTAGGGCTTTGGGTTTGGGAATGCATAAAATGTGGATTTGTAACTGTTTTACACTAAATCCAGTATGTCAGAACAAAAAAAATATCCTAACCAATTTATTGTCAAGCATAAATTATGTAAACAAGCCTGCACAGATGCAATTTCACACATAGATACTCAACAGGTGTTATTAGAATTGTGCATGCATGGGGACGTGCCACTCAACTAATTGATTAATACATACATACACAACCTTTCCTACCAAAGTTGAGCACAATCAAATTAGTGTAGATATTCATCCATTAAAGATCATGAAATTAAGGATTTTGTGTATGAGTTTGAAAAACAAAAATCAAGGACAAATACAAAGAAAACGGAAAGAAGAAAAGAAAAAAAAGGCATATAAACTAAAGATTTACTTATTAGTAACCAGAAAATTACACAATTCCAGAGTATTATATGTGACAATAATTCGGAAGAAGAAGAAGAAGAAAATGGAAGTGGTAACAATTAGAAACAAAGAAGACCCTAGCATTTCTCTGTTCTTATTTCAACCCTATATGCGGTATTTTTTTCAAGAGCAATAACATTAAACCTGTGAAAAGAGAAACATAAAAGAGACAATAAATCTAATAAAAACTAAGCAGATCACAATCAACACTATCTATAATATGCATAGAATCACCTTTCAAAGTTTGAACATATGCCCTTGAACCAGTAGACCAAAAGATCCCTACTAATGCGGTTGTTGTAGTTGTGAGTAAGATAACAGAATGCAGCATTCCTGTAGTACATCCCTTTCGCATTAATATCCAGAAGCGTATAAAAAGAGAGGGAAAAAAATGTTAATGAGCACATACATCTGCACATAAACCAATAAATGCATGCAGAACGATATCAAAAAATGTCCAAAAGAATTTTGTCAATGATACAAGCATATGATCAAATAAGAATAGATCCAAGCAACATATATCATATTTGTCCAACCCAAGTACATCAATGAAACTTAGTTCATGCCAATCATCCACAACCACCCAAATATAAAAATCACAAGATGTCACTTTAATTAATAGAAAGTAATTATGAACATCAAAGATACTTGCAAAATTTACAACATAGGATTTCAATTTCACATGATTATAGAGAATACAAGTTCTTAACAACCTAAGTATTTTAATATGTTAGATTAAATGAGTAAATTCCCCACTTCCTAACAACTAAAGCTTTTTGGACAATTAATAACTTAACATTGTATCAAAGCAAGAGGTCCTACGTTCAAATCTTGTCTCCATCTTACCTCCCGTTAAAAATAAAAAATAAAATAAAATCACATGTAGGGCCCCACCTAATAAGGGTAATTTAGGCCCATACATGAAGGGGGAGTGTTAGACTAAACAATTAAATGCGCCATTTCCTAATCAGTAACTTAACATAAACAACTTAAGTTTTTTGGACAATCAGTAACTTAACATAAACTTATAAGGAGGGATTTCTCTGTCATAGTTATAGTCATAAAGATTCACTTCATAATGCTTTTGATTAAGTAAAAGCTGAAGGCTGCTTTACATACCCATCAAACAAATGCCGATGCATACATCTTGCTTTATTCACAAAGAAAACAAACAACAAAGCTTCTAATACAAAAATTTGTGTCAGATTGAAGGTAAAATTACTTGTTCTTTGGGCTTTCAAATAATTTCTTTACATTTTGTTATTGAAGAACTTGTGGTAGATGACAGAATCTGCTTTTGTTTCTTATTTGTGGTAATCTTTAGATCTTATACACATACACTATACAGTCTTCTTTAAAATTTATATATACTTAAGGGCTGGGATGGGGAAAGAAAAGATACTTTAAGAACGTGTTTGAGATGCCATAGATTAGAATCCAGCTAATTAGGAACTATATAACCAGTTATAAATTTTACCCATTTTCATTTAAATTGGAGCAAACATATTTCCATAAAAAAGATAGTTTTAGAGTTAGTTCTTTCAAAACAAAGTTTTTTTTTTTTTTTTTTGATAAGTGAAAACAAGTTTTTAAATTTAGGCTTTTTCACATACATATTCCAACCAAAAACTAGTTTTAAATTTGGTCTTTTCATATAGGGCATTAATTATTGCAAACTGATTAGTGTACACTGTCCGCATACATCACCTGTTTCATGTGTCAAGTATGGACATGCTTAAAAAATGTGGACAACGTGTGTGAAATTATGGACATTGTTTGTGCAAAATGTACACTAAAAAGTATGTAATAATATTTACCATTCAAATACTCAGCCATTTATTTAGGCAATTTTGTTTCATACATTTCCAAGTAGTACTAATATCTACATGTTGTAGTAAAGAATTAAAAATTATAGTAACTCTGCAAATCATGGAGGGAGCATTAAAACAGAAGACCAGATGATCAAATGCATTGAAAGGGATGTCAGAGGAAGAATGGAGGCTAAGCTCCAGATTCAGGCCTCTAATAGTAGCATTCTTGCCTCCAATTGGGGCTTTTATTGTGTAATAGCTTATCATCATAACCAAAGGGAGTGTCTACCTCACTAGCAGACCTGATGTGTTTTTTGGTTTTTAGTAGTGTAAACTCTGTTTTGATTGGGTGCTTCCTCTCCTGTGAGCTGGTAGGTAATTTTTTTTTTTTTTTTTTTTTTTTTGATAAGTAAGAATGATATATATACGAAAAGGCGATGCAAAAAAGCACAAAGCACACCAAGTAATACAAAAAAGAACAAAAGAACAAAAAAGCTGAAAGAAACCAAACAGCAAATTAATTACAAAATAGAAGAGAGCTAAGAAAAGAAGGGAAAGAATCACTAGACGTGAGTCCCCAAGCCCTAGACCAATCGAAAAGAGCTCCACTAAAAGAAGCAAGCATCTGATCTCCAGAATTATCCAAATCCTCAAAGGTTTGCCAATTCCTCTCCCTCCAAAGACACGGAAATAAACACAATGGGACTAAATTCCAGATGTTAGATGAATGCTTCCCCAACCAATTCCACCAGCCAAAGAGCAAGTTTGGAATAGCTCTAGGTAGGATCCACGCAATGCCAAATTGCTGGTGGGTAATATAGATTGCGTGGTTTTGTGCTCTGTATGATTGTAGTTCTCTGTTCTTGTGGTGATAAAATTTTCACTGAATTATCCTCTAAAAAAAAAAAAAGAAGAAGATAACTGCAGGTATATGGGACATGGGCCATGTATATATAGATTTGGTTTTGTAACTCTGTTACACTGAATCTAGTATGTTAGAGAATAAGAAAATCCAAGCCAATTATTGACAAGCATCAATTGTCTATAAAAAGAAAAAGCATGCATGAATGCTCAATTTCATAAACTGATATACAAAAGGTTTAATCATAATTGTGCGTGGGAACATGCCACTCAATTAACTGACAAACATAGACATTTTTGTTATGAATAAATGGAGGACAATGATGATTTTATTTGCAAATCCTTCTTCAAACTGTAAAAGCACTTCTCCACTTTATTCAAAAGACTAAAAATTTATGGAAACTATTTTCTCCAAACATTCCTCATGTGTAGATCTTCTTATAAGACAACAGACGATTCCTCTTCGAAGCCAACCCTTACAGAGCATTGTAATCTCATGATCATAATGTCAACCTTTCTTCTCCAAAACAAAATGACCAAAATGAAAGTTAAGACACGTTACTATTCACCTAAAATAAAAAGAAATTACTTGATGGCGGAATTCATCATCTTCTTCATTTTTTTAAAGGTGACACATGCACTTAGTGGGTCTCACTCTTGAACCCACAACCTCACCCTCCATCCCATTATTATGGGAAAAAGAAGTGTCAGTTAAACTATAGCTCATTGGCTTCATCCATCTTCTATTATTTTAAGTCAACAGTTTCCAGTACCAAATTTTACTAAATACAAATTCGTAGAGTTGTAAGAACATATAGATAGGAAGAAATTTTCAATTTGTATCCAAATATTATTTATTCCATATAGCACATCATGACATCCAATAAGGTACGCATGAAGCACTACTATATTAATCACTAATTATCCATAGTCATATGAGTGACATTGGAAGATGAATAGAACTTTGATTAATATCTATCTGCAGACAATAGGTCCAAAGAAATATTAAACAGCACAGACCTTCATACCAATCAGTCTTAAAACTTACCATAGCCATTTTCCTTTCACAAGAGCCTCTTTTAGATGAGCAGAAGCATGCTCCCTCTTAAGGCGCTTTTGAGTTGATGGTGCTTTGGCTGTGCCAATACACGCCTGTGGAGTGAAATCATATTAGCCGGTAACCAGGGCTTCTCTCCCACCACAAAAAATAAAGGAAAACAATAATAATGATAAGAACAACAGTAATAAAATAATAATAATAAAGGATTTGGGGTAGCTTATTTTCTTGGCTTATAGATTAAAAAATAAGGTACATAAAAGTACAGCTACACCCATAAACAGTAGGGGGCAGGGGAGGAAGAAAAAATAGTGAGACTTTAAAAAAATGTACCTTAGTCAGATAAACAAGATAAGCTGGGGAGTAACTAGACTGAAACAAGCATTACTCTTAACTTTTCTCAGGTTGTCTAATTCTCCAAAGTATCCAAACAAAAGATAATAAGGAGTGGAGATATATATATATATATATATGTATGTATGTATGTATGTATGTATATATACTTATCAAAATATATATATATATATATATAATGACATGATTGGTAAATTGTTTGAAATTTAACATCAAACAAATAAAGTAAGCAAAAATTATACATGGCCAATGGGCACTTTTTTACAACACTGTAACACCTAAAACCACACTAAATTAGCCAACACAGAGGGGTTGGCAACAGTCGTTGAAGTTACTTTATGAAACCTTCAGATTGACAAGAAGCTCTATGATAAAGACAAATCCGATTGGATCACACAGCATCATTTGCTGACTGAATACAAGTACGAGATACAGAAGGAGTCAAATAACTACCCGATAAAATACAACAGCTGCAAGTTCCACCAAACCACATTGTGAACTATTTAAAGTCCCAAATTTATCATCTTTAGTGGCATCATTCCTGAACAACAAAGAATATATAAATAATCATTAATCAGATCAATACCAAAAAAATCCACCAATAAATACACACCAAAGAAAAGAAAAAAAGAGGGAATGGAAAGTTAGGAACACTCACCAAGGCACGCCAGTGGTGGATATATTGCTTTGATCTAGATCCTTACAAATTACGTCCAAAAGTTGATCTACCAAAGAACCCGCATCAGCACCACCTCTAGTTAAATTTAGTTGTAACCTGGCATATAGAATAAGTGCATCCTGCAAAATAAAGTATGGACATTACACACACACACACAATATATATATATATATACACAAGCAATTTGAAACATTCAAATGCATAGACCATATTTTTGGTCCATGAAATAGAGAGTAGTTTCCAATTCACTCCATAAATTTTAAAAAATTCCAATTTCATTCTTGAAATTTTTAACTTTGAGTGATGCAAGCCTTCCATCCATTCGATAAACAATAGCTTGTCAGTAATTTTTATAATGGCATCATCATCAATGTGAATGGAAGTTACATTGCCCAAATTTGTCAAGGTCAAAATTAGAACTTTTATAAAATCTAGAGACTAAAATAGAATCAATCCTAAATTTCAATGACCAAATTTCTACTTTAGCCATAAAAATAGACAATCACTACAAAATATTTTTTTGATAAGTAAAATCATTACAAAATATAAGATAAGGAAACCTTAAGTGCTCGATCATGGGTTGTCAACCAACAACGGAACACAAATTGCTGCACAGAATTATGGATTTCCAGGGATTGACTGCCCAGATTTGGCCCATCCTTTAACAAGAATGTATTAACACACTCAATAAGCTTGCGTGAAATCTTTCCTTCATCCCTGAAACAGTAAAAACAATGAAAAAAGCATGTACACAACCACTATCAGCAAAAAGAAATCACAAAAAAGCACATCATTTCAATTTGGGGAGTGGGGGAGCAAGGTCATTTTTTTTTTTTTCCCCTTTCACCAGAAGCAGGGTGAATTCATGACTTACCTTATGTAAGAGAAAATCCCAACAAACCCCTTAATAATATCGTCCCTAAAAGTATTAGGGAGATCTCCAGGAGGATTTTCCAAAAGTGATTGGAGAGTAAGGATGCATCGAAAGACCTCCTCTTTGGGATTATATTGACCATCAATCTTCTCACCCAAACTAATTTCCACTTTCTCCATGTAAAGAAGCACCAAGTCTTGCCAAGACAGAATAAGAAAAAGACAGAAGATTGTTAATGACAGTATTATTTAACAGTTAGAAGGAGACATGTCTGCCTCATGATAATTTAAAAGAAAAACTCACTGCAATATATGCGCTTTCTCATGTGGAAACGATAATCTCTAACAGCCAAAAGATGCCGGAGAATAACCCCATATTCAGACTGAAAGCTTGGAACATTGCTTAAGACATCCCATATGTGATTAGAAAGCGATTTAACCACAGATAACAAAGGCAGCATTTTGCCTGAAATGAGGATAGAACCCAAACAAAATCTCCTAGTGTCAATTCCCAGAAAAATAATATCTATTAATGCATACAAATAACTTCATAAATAACAATCATGTCAGGATGGAACAATATAGAATTCTTCCTTTAAACAATCCCTCCATTTTTCTGAGAAATCTGGCAATGGAATGGGAAGATATTATGACAATTAATAACTGGATTTTGATTTACATACAAGAAAACCAGCATGAACTAAGTTACATTCAAATAAGAAGTCCTACACTCTGCTCTCTAAGCAAGAAAACAGAGCTTCAGTTAACCAAAAACTGACAGCCATCTATTAGACTTCATCGTCGGCTTAATTAAAATGCTACATACTAATAACAAATTTTCAGTTTAACCATGTTTCCACCAAAGTAGAAGATTTGCATTGTAGAAAAGAACTCCAATGAGAAGCTGAGTGGTTTCCAAATAAAAACTTATGGTATATAAATAAATAAGTCAATCTAATACCCACTAGAAACTAAGTTTCAGCATGCACCTGTAAAACATGAGGCAGACATATGTTTTTCTAAAAATTATCAGACACATGTATTCAATATCAATATCAACCCTATAAACAACTATGTCATTCAATAACTACCAGAAAATTTAGCATCTTCAGCCCGTTGAACAACAATTCGAAGAGTTTTTGCATATATCAATTTCGGCAATCGTCTCTTGCTCGAGGATATTTCCAATGATGTACATTGAATCAGCAAAGTAACAAGAAAAGGCCATGTCTCGGCTGCAGAACCAAAACAAGACCATTTAATTTTGCTTTCAACAATTCTTTACACAATGCCCATAAAAATACATGTAATTCTGATTAAAATTCGATCTTACAATGAGGGATTTCATCAGGTCTTAGATTTGCAGTGTTCTGACCAAGAAATTTACAAAAGGCAATCGATCTTTCTCCTTCTAACCATGTATTCAACAACTTTATCCCTTCCTACACACATACATCAAACTCAGAATATGAATTAAACAAAAAAGAAACATAGAGTTACATTCATTTGGTAATCTAAAGTAAATAATGAGAGACCAAAGATTATGATTATTGAGCCATGAAAACATGGAGCATTGTGCTCATTCTTCCAAATAAAAAAATAAAGTACATCAAATCCACATAAAGTTTTACCCTCAGCAGATTGTATCAAATAACCTACACGAAAAATCACTTTGGTAGCCAAGCAAGACAAAGAAACTAAATCAAAATTTGTATCACATTGAGTTCATATTTTTTTTATCACATTTTTGGTTTCAAAAAGTGTTATCCACAACACTTTCATAGCAAATCCTAGGTGGAAATTTGTTACTGGTTCTATTTGAACCCGCCATTAAAATAACTTTTTTGCACATGCAGTATCAACCAGTAACATTTGTCTTTTTCTCATTTTGATTTCTGGATGAAATCAAGAAGAAACATGTGTACACTAAATCTCTGTTTGGTTAAAAATAAAATACTGGAAAAATCAAACAATAGGGTTTTCTAATAACTGAACTATTCACTCTAATCATTTCAGTATTAGAACTAATAGCAAAATTAAATGTACAAATTCAACGAAATTCAAATTTCGGTATTACACACTAATCAAATAAACGCATATCGTTCATACTAAGTCTTAAGTTCAGTCAACAATTTTCATTATCGTGTTTTGTTTTTTTTAACCAAATAATCATTTTTCTTTCCTTTTCCGTCGGAATGGAGGGAAGAGAAAAAAGAGAAATGGAGGAAGGAGAGGAAAGAGGAGAGTTACTTCGCGAGCTTTGGCTTTATCGGAGGAGAGCTTGGAGGCGATCTCCTGTACATCTCTCGAAGTAACCATCGCCCGATTTTCCTCCGAGAGCGATGGAAAATGGAGTGGCAGTTAAGAGTGAAGGAGGGAGAGATGCCCTAGAGTGTGTTCATCTTCTTCTTCTTCTTCTTCTTCTTCGTCGAGCTGTGTTTGGGAGCGAGAAATGGCGGGAAAATGAAAGGGCAAGGTTTTGGGGTTTTAGAGGAAGTGAGAGGGTGAGAGTGTGAATCAATGAATGTGAAAGGTTTTTTTTTGGAGGGGACAGGAAGAGGACGATTTTTGCGGAGATTTTGTTAATGCGCCAAATCGTGTTTTGTGGGAGAGATGATCGGGAGAATTATGGCAATGCCCCTAAAGATTATGGTAATTCTAAGACCTCCCCTATTGTTATTGTTGGGTTTCTTTGGGGTTTTTTTTTTTAAATAACTATAAAAATCATACTATTTTATTAGTTAGTCAAGGTTTGCAACTATTTTGGTATCTAACGACTCAAGTTTCATAGACTTGATTTCACTGTAGCAAATCAAGTTTAAGAGACTCGATTTTTGTGTGCTGGCAAAGCCGAGGTGGAGAAAAGATCCACATGGAACATCTTTTTCTTTTTTTCTCCATTTCAGGTTCCGTTCACCATCTTCTTCCCTTCTTTCTCCATTTCAAGACCTATTCACCATCTTCTTCCCTTCTTCCAAGGCCCCAAAAACCCAAGCCAGTTCTTCCTTCTTCATCTAAATCTATTTCTCAAAATCCCAAACCCAAATCACGATCTCAATCAAAGCAAAAATCCAAACCCCTCATCTAAATCCATTTCTCAAAATCCCAAACCCATTACTCAAAATCTCAAACCTAAATCACGATCTCAATCGGAGCAAAAATCCAAACCCAAAAATCACAGTTTCTTCTTGTGTTGGTGTTTTCTGGTTTTCTGCGGTGCTTTCTGGGCTGTGTTGCGGTGATTTCTTCCTGCATTGGTGTTTTCTGGGTTTCTACATTGGTGTTTTCTGGGCTACGTTGCTGTGATTTCTTGCTGCATATGTTGGTGTTTTATGGGTTTTTGCATTTTCTGGGTATCTGCGTTGGTTTTTTCTGGGTTGCATTACTATGATTTCTTCCTGTGTGCGTTGGTGTTTTCTGGGTTTCTACATTTTTTGGGTTTTTGCGTTGGTGTTTTGTTGTGTCTTCGAGGGAACTCAAGTCTTAGAGACTTGAGTTCCACGTGGATTTTTTATACTCCACGTCACCCACTGTTAGGAGCTTTGCAAGTTGCTGATGATGGCATGAGGAATTTGAGTGATTGGACAACATCAGGCCAGTCACATGGCTCAATATTTTCTCAAGACACCCATGGCTCCTCATGCGATACTAGTGAAGCTCCTAAGTGCTCTTTGAGGGGGACAAGCCCGGTCTCCCTATTAGGTTCAGATTGATGAAGGGCAACATGCGGAGGCACCTTGCTCCACGTGATGCCCCAAGGCCATGGCAATGGTGAGCCATGGTAGGCAGAGACGGTTCAGTGATGATGGGCAGCAGCAGGTGGTGCTGACCCTTTGTGATAGCTGATGGCATAGTGGCTTGGTTGGGTTGCTTTGTGTGTGGGCTTGGTGGCTTGTGTGTGGGCTTAGTGGCTTGTATGCAAGGCAATGCTGGGTTGCTATAATGATATTAGGCTATGTAAAGCATTTAGGCTGGTTGGTGCTAGCAGAATGCATGGACTTATATGTGTGGGTTGATAGCAGTTGCGTGGTGGGCTGCATTTAGACATGTTGTGTGGGTTGTGTTGCTGATGAAAAGAGTTTGGGCAAGAGCCAAGCATTTAAAACGTGATGGGTTAATCATGTGTGGGCTGCTGAGGCATGGGCAAAAGCTCCATGATATACTGAGTGATGGTCTGATATGTGCAGAGTGTGCAGTAGCAGTTACGGGTAGTTACCAGTCAGTTCTTATCTTGTTGAGTATTCAAACCTACTCAGTAGGGGCTCGAAAATGTGGACAACAGGCCAAGACAGCATCAGTTGCAGGTGTCCTAAGTTAGACCATAGGTGGCAGCAAGTCCAGAACAGGAGGCAGCTACTTGGAAGTAACTGTCGCGACAGTTATTTCTGTGCATATAGCCTAGGCTGTTGGGGTTGTCAACAGCAGAGAGTATATTTTGCTTAGAGAATTTCGTGTGTATTCTCCAAACTTCCTTTGTACTTGAATATTAAGTAAGAATGGTTAGGGTTGGTGCCCTGTAAATACTCTGTGTATGTGTGATTTTCCTGCATAATTCTGTTCTGAGTGTTACTGCAGTGTGTATGTGTGGTGTATTGGCTGAGACTAAAGGAGGAACTTAATGCCATCACAGGCAGAAAATTTAAAATAAAAATTGACCCTGTGACACCTATGCACCTTATGAAAATTGAGTATTTAATACTCGATTTGCTACAGTAAAATCGAGTCTAACAGACTCAAGTTGTTAGATAACAAAATAGTTTCAAACTTTAGCTAACTAATAAAATAGTTTGGTTTTTATAGTTATTTAAAAAAAAAAATCCGTTTCTTTGGGATATTTTTTGGAGAAATATTTTTTCTTTTTTTATTTATTTTTATTTTTTTAAGATAGCTTTTAACCTATACCGTTCGCTCCTAATAGTAGCTTCTTATTATTAAACCAAAACACCAATCTGCTTTTTGTGTAGGCAAGGATTGAAATCTAGATCTCTTATTCAACCATCGGAGACTTTACCAGTTGAGTTAACTGAAACTCACTGTTTGGAGAAATATTCATTTAATTTTGCTTTCAACAATTCTTTACACAATGCCCATAAAAATACATGTAATTCTGATTAAAATTCGATCTTACAATGAGGGATTTCATCAGGTCTTAAATTTGCAGTGTTCTGACCAAGAAATTTACAAAAGGCAATCGATCTTTCTCCTTCTAACCATGTATTCAACAACTTTATCCCTTCCTACACACATACATCAAACTAAGAATATGAATTAAACAAAAAAGAAACATAGAGTTACATTCATTTGGTAATCTAAAGTAAATAATGAGAGACCAAAGATTATGATTATTGAGCCATGAAAACATGGAGCATTGTGCTCATTCTTCCAAATAAAAAAATAAAGTACATCAAATCCACATAAAGTTTTACCCTGAGCAGATTGAATCAAATAACCTACACGAAAAATCACTTTGGTAGCCAAGCAAGACAAAGAAACTAAATCAAAATTTGTATCACATTGAGTTCATATTTTTTTTATCACATTTCTGGTTTCAAAAAGTGCTATCCACAACACTTTCATAGCAAATCCTAGGTGGAAATTTGTTACTGGTTCTAATTTGAACCCGCAATTAAAATAACTTTTTTGCACATGCAGTATCAACCAGTAACATTTCTCTTTTTCTCTTTTTGGTTTCTGGATGAAATCAAGAAGAAACATGTGTACACTAAATCTCTGTTTGGTTAACAATAAAATACTGGAAAAATCAAACAACAGGGTTTTCTAATAACTGAACTATTCACTTTAATCATTTCAATATTAGAACTAATAGCAAAATTAAATGTACAAATTCAACGAAATTCAAATTTCGATATTACACACTAATCAAGTAAACGCATATCGTTTAAACTTAGTCTTAAGTTCAGTCAACAATTTTCATTATCGTGTTTTTTTTTTTTTAACCAAATAATCATTTTTCTTTCCTTTTCCGTCGGAATGGAGGGAAGAGAAAAAGAGAAATGGAGGAAGGAGAGGAAAGATGAGAGTTACTTCGCGAGCTTTGGCTTTATCGGAGGAGAGCTTGGAGGCGATCTCCTGTACATCTCTCGAAGTAACCATCGCCCGATTTTCCTCCGAGAGCGATGGAAAATGGAGTGGTAGTTAAGAGTGAAGGAGGGAGAGATGCCCTAGAGTGTGTTCATCTTCTTCTTCTTCTTCTTCGTCGAGCTGTGTTGGGGGAACGAGAAATGGCGGGAAAATGAAAGGGGAAAGGTTTTGGGGTTTTAGAGGAAGTGAGAGGGTGAGAGTGTGAATCAATGAATGTGAAAGGTTTTTTTTTGGAGGGGACAGGAAGAGGACAATTTTGTGGAGATTTTGTTAATGCGCCAAATCGTGTTTTGTGGGAGAGATGATCGGGGAGAATTATGGCAATGCCCCTAAATATTATGGTAATTCTAACCTCCCCTATTGTTATTGGTGGGTTTCTTTGGGGTTTTCCTTTATTAAATAACTATAAAAAGTAAACTATTTTATTAGTTAACCAAGATTTGGGACTATTTTAGTATCTAACGACTTGAATCTCGTAGACTTTATTTCACTGTAGCAAATCGAGTTTAAGAGACTCGATTTTTGTGTACTGGCAAAGCCGAGGAAGAGAAAAGATCCACGTGGACTGGTCACCATCTTCTTCTTTTTTTCTCCATTTCAGGTTTCGTTCACCATCTTCTTCCCTTCTTCCAAGGCCCCAAAAACCCAAGCTAGTTCTTCCTTCTTCATCTAAATTCATTTCTCAAAATCCCAAACCCAAATCACAATCTCAATCGGAGCAAAAATCCAAACCCAAAAATCACGGTTTCTTCCTGCGTTGGCGTTTTCTGGTTTTCTGCGTTGATTTTTGGGTTGTGTTGCTGTGATTTCTTCCTGCATTGGTGTTTTCTGGGCTGCGTTGCTATGATTTATTCCTGCGTGCATTGGTGTTTTTTGGGTTTCTGCATTTTCTGGGTATCTGCGTTGGTTTTTTCTAGGTTGCGTTGCTATGATTTCTTCCTACGTGTGTTGGTGTTTTCTGGGTTTTCGCATTTTCTGGGTTTTTGCGTTGGTGTTTTGTTGTGTCTTCGAGGGAACTCGAGTCTTAGAGACTTGAGTTCCACGTGAATTTTTTATACTCCACGTCACCTACGCACCTTATGGAAATTGAGTATTTAAAACTTGATTTGCTACAGTAAAATCGAGTCTAACAAACTCGAGTTATTAAATACCAAAATAGTTTCAAACCTTAGCTAACTAATAAAATAGTTTGGTTTTTATAATTATTTTTAAAAAAAAATCTGTTTCTTTGGGATATTGTTTGGAGAAAAAAAAAATTCTTTTTTTTTAAGAAAGCTTTTAACCTATAGCGTCCACTCCTAATAATAACTCCTTATTATCAGACCAAAACAGCAATCGATTTTTTGTGTAGGCAATGATTGAACCTCAAATTTATTATTCAACCATCGGAGACTTTACCAGTTGAGTTAACTGAAACTTATTGTTTAGAGAAATATTCATATGAGAACTTTCACAGCAAGGTTCCGTGTGGTACGTGTGTTTAAACAACAATCCTCGAGTTTAAAAAGTTTTTTTTGAAAATACATGTGAGTGAAAAAATGTGTGGAAATACATGTAATGTTGTTTAAAAACTGAAAATTGTTTTTTGAAAGCATGTACCAAACACCTCCTAAATCTCTTAAAAATTTTAGTATTTAACTTCTCAAAAACCTATTTTTATCTATTTTAACATTTTACTTTAAAATATACAAAATATCAAAGGTTCTATTTTTAAGGTTCTATTTTTTTAGCACTTCATTTAAATATACTTTCTTGATTATTTATTTGTTCTTTTTTTTTTTAATTCTTATTCTCTCGTTTTTCTCTATCTTCTTCTCTTCTCTCCACCCACACCTGCTACATTTCTCTCCTTTGCCGCCTACCCGCCACCACCAAACACCGCCACCAGTTAAAAAAAACATCTATTGATGTCCAAAATATCACAAGGAGTTAGGCACATAGAAGCAAGAAAGACCTAGCCAACCTTGAGAAAATAAGACTTGGCCTCTTAAAATAGAAAAAATAGGGAGTTTGCCCCATACAAAGAATAAAATAAGCATTAGACCTTGAATAAAAAGAAGTGGAAAATGAGGTTCGGCCCAAGGGGATAGCAGAGCCATGATACCTAAGAAAGCCCAAAAGAATGAGTGGGATTTGGGCTAGATCGCACGGGATCCGCCAACCTTAGAGAGCAAGTCCCCGAGGAGAGCTAAAGGACACCGACCAAGATGTAGCCAGCTCAAGATATGACATATTCACTTGAAAGGAGCACAAAGAATAAATAAGGTCCTATCAACATTCAGTTCCCCACGACCTATAAGGGAGGGATAGAGATAGATGGTGATCTCAGGGCCCACACATATTGAAGGAACCTAGGCCCTCAGGTAAGGGGGAACAGGTAAACCAAGAATGAAGGTGGCCAGGAGCCTTTCCGGCCACACCATTAGCAAGAGAGAACCCGCCCCATTTTGGAGAAAAAAACAAGTTATAAGGAGTCAAAATTAAAAAACCTCAGAGATATAAGATGTCCTTTTAAAGACCTCGGGGAAAGAATTAGAAACCTTGACCTTAGAAAATGATTTAGACTTACTTAGAAATGATCTCATATAAGAGGAAAGTCAGCAAGTGGGCTTTCAAGTATTAACCCTCAAGAAAGTGAAGTAAGAAAAGAAAAGAGAAGGGACCAGTCACCAATGTTTTAGACATTATTCTTCAAATAGCACTATAATAGGGGTAAGGCCCAAGCTCAGAGGAGGCATTCAGCAATAAGCATTCAAAACATAAAGAAAACATCAGAAAAGAAGCCAAAAGCTTTTACTTAATATAGAGTGAATAATGAGGCGTTTTAAGGGATCCTAGGGCAAATATTTGAGGATAAACTTTGATTCAAGAGGATTCAAATTTCACAAGTCTTGGAAACCCAATGAGAATTATCCAAGTCTGAGATTTTTGAATTTTATTGAACATTGTGATACATCCCATTAAAGTATGACTCAATATACTCAAATACTCAATATAATAAAACATAATCTCACTCTATTTAAAGGATCTTTGTCATTCTACTCATTTTTCTTCATTTATTTGTCATTCTTTGGTTATTCACTCAATCAATGATATATATATACATGGACTTTGTTAACAGGTGTTGGCTAGCACCTGTTAATGTTATACGTGTACTTTTCAGCTGCATAGGAAATTAGCAAACTTTTACTTTTTAGCTGGAGTTGATGTTAGATGTGCACTTCGGTTTCTAGAATAATTATAGGACAAAAATGCCCCTTTATCACACCTTTAATACATTTCCCTCTATTTTACTTTTTATTTCCCACCCAATTTCACTTTATCAATATTTTACTCTTCATCTTCTTTTACTTTACCAATATCAAACTCACTTTCTTTCACTTTACCATTATCAAACCCACTTCCATAAAAAATAAAAAAAATAAAAAAAGATGAAGAAAAGTTCAAGTGTTCAATGAAGGATTAAGCAATTATTTGCAAGGTACAATCATTTTTTTTTTAAATATATATATTTGAATATGAGGTTAATCTTATTTTATTTGTATAATTTTTTTTTTCATTTATCCTAAAATATGATGTGGATTGTTTTAATCTTGTTTTAGTATAGCACCAATGGGTGGGAATTTAGTTATAAGTGAGACTCATCAAGTTGTTAAAAGGAATTGTTTTTACTTAAATGAATTACTTCAAGAATGAACTATTACTTTTTTTTATTTGTATACTTTTTTTTTTCATTTATTCTAAAATATGATATCGAATATTGATTGTTTTAATGTAGTACAAATGGATGACAATTTAGTTGCAAGTGAGAATCACCAACTTGTTCCAATGAATTACTTTGACTTAAATGAACTACCTCATGAAGGTATTATTATTTTTTATTTTATTTGTCATCCATATTTCATTTAACATATAATATGACATTGATTTTTTTTAATTCTTGTTTTAATATAGCATAAATTGATGATGGTTTAATTGCAAGTGAGATTCATGGAAGTGTTTCAAGGAATTGTGTTGAGTTAAATGAATTTCCGAATGATGGAAAAAATAATAACACATGTGGAGGGGAAATAATTGATTGGAACGAATGTCTAATAGATGAGACGGGGGTTACTGACGAATATGAGAATATAAATTCAATAGAAAATTAATTTGAGCTTTTTGTTGGTCAATGTTTTCTTAGTGAAGAAGAAGCTTTCATTTTCCATAAAAATTATGCGAATCGAAATGGTTTTATAATTCGAAAAGGTCATTCGGAGAAAAAAAAAAGGAGAAATAGGAAGACGTAATTTCTTTTGTCATCAAGAAGGTAGACAACCACTAAAAATGCTGGATCCATTTAAGGAGCAACGAAATAGGAAGTTTTTAAAATGTGGATGCAAAGCTCGTCTAACTATTGTATTGCGAAAGTCAATAGATATTTTTCCAAAAGAATGGCATGTCACTATTTTTGTTGTAAATCACAATCATGAATTGTTGTCCCCTTCGAGTGTACGATTTATTCTGGCCAATCGAGTTATCACTGAAGATGATAAAAATTGCATTCTCTTATACAAAGAAGCTAGACTTTCAATTAAAGAAATAATACATATCATGCTACTTAAGAAAAAAGTGAAACATGGACATCTTCTATTTTTTCAACGGGATATTCGTAATCTTTATGTGAAAATGAGAAAGATGCATTTTGTGAATGATGTTATGGATCTCTTATAATTTTATAAAGTTGCTAAAGAAATAAATTCTAAGTTTCAATATGCATTCACAACTTGATGCTAAGGTGAACTCAGACGGCTCTTCTCTAGGCAACCCAGGTCTTGCGGGAGGAGGAGGGCTGATTAGGAATGATAAAGGTGAGTGGATTAGAGGTTATGCAAGGGCCATTGGATCAACCACAAGTGCAGCAGCTGAACTATGGGCGTTAAGGGATGGCATTAGGCTTTGCATGGCTCTGAATCTTCAAGCTGTGGTGTTTGAACTTGATGCTAAGATTGTCATTGACTTATTGAGCAAAGAAGAGAAGAGCATGAATGGCAATGAGATCATCGTGGCCGATTGCAAGGAAGGCCTGCAAAGAATTCCTCAGGTCAGGATCCAGCATTGTTATAGGGAAGCAAATAAGTGCGCAGATGCTTTGGCAAGAAGAGGCGCCCTGCTTCCTCAGGATTTTGTCATTTTTCTTGAACCCCCTTCTAATGTTTCTTTGCTGCTGAGCTTAGATGCTGTAGGGACTTTGTATGATCGCAGCATTTCTTTAGCTGCCCCTCTGGTTTAGTTCTTGTTTGTATCTCTCTGTTTACCCAAAAAAAAAAAATATGCATTCACAACTGATGATGAGAAAAGGTTAGAGCATATTTTTTGGTCGCACCCTCATAGTTTTGATTGGTGCCAAAAATATGGAGATGTGGTGGTTTTTTTTATACTACTTACAAGGTAAATGCTTATGATATACCTTTTGGTATTTTTGTTGGTGTCAATAATCATGGAAAATTGATTCTCTTTGGTTGTGCACTTCTTTGAAATGAAACAACTAGTGCTTTTAGATGGCTAATAAAGATACTCTATTTATCTTATAAATTTGTACAACTATTTTTTCATTTTATTTAATTAGTGTTTTGTTTCTTGGGTGAAATGCTTACATGTTCTAATAATTTTTTTTATTAGCAGAATTTTGCATGTTTAATGAATAAACAACCTAAGACAATTTTGACAGATCAAGATCCATGTATTATGGAGGCAATATCAAAAGAATTACCACTCACAAAACATGCCTTTTGTATATGGAATATTACCGCTAAGTTTAGTGGTTGGTTTACATCTATTATTCATAATCAATATTCAAATTGGTGCATAGAGTTCTACAAGTTATACAAGTTAGACTCATGTGAAGAATTTGAGGGTCAATGGACTCAAGTTGTAATTGGTTTATACCAAATCAAGCAATTTTGGGTACCATGTTACCTTTGAAGACATTTTTTTGGTGGAATGACAACAACCGGAAGATCGGAAAGTATAAATGCCTTTATTAAACGGTTTATTAGTTCTCACATAAACTTGATGCTACTCATTAAACAAGTAAGTCAATACTTACCCTTGATTTCTTTTGTTGTATAATTTGTTTTATTTTTTTATTTGTTAATATTTGTAGTCTTTATATGTCATATAAAAGTTTTTAATTTATTTTATTATTTACAATCTTAGGTTGATCTTGCCATTGAAGATATTGAGCAAACACAATCACATGATACAATGTTAGAGACATTTAGAGATTCTTCTTTAAGAACATTGTCACCATTAGAAAACCAAGCACACAATGTTTTGACACCTTATGCTTTCAAAATTTTTCAAAAGGAGTTTGAGAGAGCAACACATTATTTAGTTCATAAAGAAAACCATATTGAATTTGTGCTACAATATTATAAAGATGAAACTACTTAAAAGCACAAGGTTTTTGTTGGGCTTTGTAGAGCCTAATTGTGTCTGATCCAGTTGATGATCCGACTCGACCCAAATAATGTTGCGTGGTTTTTTAATGGGAGATTTCTGAGGCTTTGTCCATGGAGTGGAGGCTTGGGCCGACAGGCCCAAGCTGGAGCGCTTATGGACAAGACTCCTCGGGGTTCGGGGGCAACACCCTCAGGAAAAATTTTTGACTCGTTTTGTAGCCCATTGTGAGTCCTGTGAGCAAGATGTATAAAACACTATTTTTGTGGTTAGGGTTTGTGGTTGTTGTTGTGCGTGAGAGAGAAAAAGGCTGAAGCTGCATTTTGTATTTTTTCCTGATAATAGTGAAATCCCTGCAACTCTGTGGACATAGGCAAATTGCCGAACCGCATAAATACTGTCTTGTGCATGTGATTATTTTTCTTTGGCGTGTGTTTTCTCTATAGTTGTTTGTTCTCACAAGTTTAGGAATTCGTGCAAATTCCCTACAGTCTTATGGGATGGTGAGGTGACTAATTGCAATTGCAAGCATTTTGAATTTGGGGGTATACTTTGTTGTCACATTCATAGTATATTCCTTCCTAAAGATTGTTACCATATTCCACCATTGTATTTATCATCTCGTTGTTGTTGTGAAGCCTCATTAAGTGAAAAAGAATTGCTAGTATTGGATGATAAAAATTTATTAGCCAAGGAAAATGTGGTTGATGCTAATGTAAATGGTGTGATTGATGGAGGTTGTTTCATTAATTGTCCTCCGCTATTAAACACAAAAGGCTATCCAAAGCAAAAATGAATGAAGGGCGAAAGAGAATTAGGAAAGCAAAAGAAGGCTTCTGGGCTTTGCAAGCATGTTGGTTATAACATCTCTATGTGTCCGGAAAAAGAGACTTGTACTTCTTCAAATGGTGCAAAAAAATGAAAACGTGTACTTCAAGTGTAATGGGATTGAATCCAATATTTTGTTTGAAATATTAGGTAGAAGCTCTTGAACTTGTATTTTTTTTTTTTAGAAACTTGAACTTGTATTTTTGAATCCAAAAAAATCAGGTATTCATTTCCTTAATTAATTTATAACAACTTTGTATGAATTCATTTTCTTAATTATTTTCTATATCTCTATTCCAGTATTGGTGGATTCAGGATTATACTTAATGAACCTCATTCATTACTTTCCTTTATTAATTTAATCGGTACAAACTTAAAAATAAAAAAGAAAAAAAGAAACCTGATTACAGATTTTGACAACTTTGATGGACAAATTTGATTACAGATTCATAATGAGATTTGTTTTGGTCCTTAAATAAAAAGTTTTTTTTTTTTTTTTTTACCTTTACCCAACACCCACTAACACATTTTTTTTTTTTTTTTTTTTTTTTTTTTTTTTTTTTTTTTTTTTTTTTTTTTGGTTAACCCCACTAACCCACCCACATATGACCCTTTGTTTTGTTTTGTTTTGTTTTTTTTTTTTTTTTTTAAATTTTTTTTCCTCTTTTTTTCTCAACCACCAATTTCTTCACAAATATCCACTTTTTTCATCTTCTTTATTTGATTTCCTCCACACTTTTATCTTCTTTCTTCTTCTACACTATATTTTCCCAATATCCACTCTATTTTCCTCCACGCAGACACATCTTCAAAAAACCCACTCTCTCAAATTTCTCATCCTTCCTCTTACTTGCCAATTGAAAGCATTAAGAGTTAATTTTTCTCAATTTCACCCAAGACCAACTCTTCTCTCACTTTGTAGCCCCAAAACCAAATTGGAATTGAAGTTAGATGGATGTATTGGAGCTACTCCTTGTCATCTCAACCTAATGGTATTAGAAGATTCAAATCTGATGTTAGAATGAGATCAGTGATGGTCAAATGGAGGTCCTTGTCCATACCCAAATGTTGCTATGATTTTCTCTATATGCCATTTCTGTGTATTTTATGGTTATAGAGTGGGGATAAATTTGGGAGTTCATAATAAGGCTAAGGGTAATTTAGAGATAAAGAAGACGTTTTTTCAATTTTGGATTCAAGGGCATTTTGGGCAGGTTAAAAAATGATTTGACTTTCTCCATCTAAACTGAGATACATTTAGTACATATCTAGCTTTTTTCATATCCCTAAAAAAAGGTGAATAGTTTATTTTAAATTTTATCACACTAATGGGTGTTGTATAACACCCGTTAACAACACCCTATACATATATATATATATATATATATATGTTGTGGGATTCATGCCTTGTGCACAGATTAGCTGAAAAACGGCCTAAAAAGGTCGCAATGAGTCAACCCAGACCAATTAACAATCAAACTCCCATCTTTGGAGGCTCAGGATCCTTTATCATCATTAGGCCTGGGTACCATTCAAAACCAGGAACCCACAACATCAAACAAGAACTCACAACCAGCTGCCAGTCACCACCACCACCATCGGAAAAGAAAAACCCACAAATGCCATTACATAAAAAAACATAGGTATAAATGCACTTTTAGTCCCTACATTTTTTTGTTTTTCCATTTTAGTCTCTACATTTTATTTTTACCATTTTTAGTCCCTAAACCAATGAACGCGTGTTATTTTTGTCCTTTCCGTCAGTCAACCGACTGAAATTGCTGAGTTGACTGCCGGAGAAATTAAAAAATTATAAAAAATGCCACATCACCATTACACATTAGCATATAAATTTAAAAAATTAATTTTAACTAAATAATAAAAATAAAAATAGAATTAAAAACTAAAATTCACATTAATTAATCATGTTCTTCAGATTGTTCTTCATTTTACAACTTATTCTTTATATTCTTCCCAAATCAATTCCAGCAACCAAGAACCCAATCCCATCACAAGAACAGAAACTCAGTAACCCAATAACTCAAACCCAGATCACTAGGACATAAATAAAAACAAGAAGAAAAGACCTAACCCACCACCACCACCACCACCACCACCTTTGAAATTCCATTTAAACATCAAATCAAACCCCAAAACCCAAACAAATCTAAACCCATAGAACAAATCACAGCCAAATACCCATCATCTGTAACCAACAACAGCAACGACAACCCACAACAGAAACCCCACATCCACCAACAACAACACCAACCCACAACACACACAAGACCCACAACCCCACGACTACCCACGCCTATGGTGAGCAAAACCGCCTACCCATGGCTACCTATGACCCCACAGTGTGCAAAAGCACCCACCTATGGCTACCCACGCCTACTCACAGCCACGCACAACCCCAACAACCCCACACCGATCTGAAGCCCACCCATCCAAAGCCGATCTTGAGAAGAGAGAAGCTTCATCGAGGAAAAGAGTAGAGAGCGTGAGGGAAGGAGATGAGAAAAAAGAAAAAAAAAAAGTAAAAGAAGAGAAAGGTCAGAGGAGACTGACCTCAAGAACCTACGCCTACCCACAACCACCCACAACCCCAACGACCCTAGCCGGCTCACAATCCACCCACCTCAACCCAACCTCAAACCCAGCCACCCGAACTCAACCCCAGCCACTCTGACTCAAGCCACCCCAGTCGGTCTCAACCCACCCCACCCAGACCAATCTCAACCCACCTCGATCCACCCTCCCCCGATCTCAACCCACCCACCCTAGACCAACCTCAACCCACCCTACCTCTATCTCAACTCATCCACCCCGAACTCAACCCACTATAGCCACCACGAGCCACTGCACCACGAGTTACCATGAGTGAGAAACACGAATGAGAGAGAGAGAGAGAGAGAGAGAGAGAGAGAGAGAGAGAGAGAGAGAGAGAGAGAGAGAGAGAGAGAGAAGAAAAACTAATTTAAGTAAATGAGATGGAAGAGAAAACACCAGAGAGAGTAAAGATACTTTTTGATCTTAATTTTAGTGATTTCTTTGTTTTATTTATGTTTTTTATTTAATTAAAATTGACAAATTATTTAAAAAAAAAAAAGATGCTGATGTGGCATTTTTAATATTATTTTAATGTCTCCGGTTGCCATCTCAGCAATTTCTGTTGGTTAACTGACGGAAAGGGCGAAAATAATACGCGTTAATTTTTTTAGCGATTAAAAGTGATCAAAATAAAATGTAGGGATTAAAATGAAAAAATATCAAAATGTAGGGACTAAAAGTGCATTTACGCCAAAAACATAATCTAATCAAAACCAAAGCCAACAAAACCCATCACCACCACATCCACAACCGGCCACAAAAAACCATCACAATAACACCTACAACTGGCCACAAAACCCATTACCACCACACCCACAACCGGCTACAGAGCTCATCATAACCACAAAAGAGAGAAACAAAAATTGAAAGAAATAAAAAAATTAAAAGAAAGAGAGAGAAATGTATTTTCGGCCATAGCTTAAGAAATTAATATATTAAAAAAAAGGAGGTAGGCATGAGATCTGAAGAAGAAGAGACGAGAAGAAGCTTGAAGAATAAAGAGATAAAAAAGAGAGAGAAACGGATGGTTTGAGAAGAAAGAGAGAGAAGATAAAAAAGAGAGAATTAAAAAAAAAAATAGAAGAGGAGAGAGGAAGGTATAAAATAATATTTTTTTTTATAAGATTGGAGCTACTAAAGAGATAAAAAAGAGAGAGAAAGGGATGGTTAGAGAGAGAGAGAGAGAAGATAGAAAAGAGAGAATTAAAAAAGAAAAAAGGAGAGAGAAAGGTATAAAATAATTTATTTATTTATTTTTAAGATTGGAGCTACAGTGAGCTATCAAAGACATAATTTTTTTTTTTTCATTTTTTTTTAAAGAGAGGAGGAGAGGGAAAGGTATAAAATAATTTTTTTTATAAGATTAGAGGCTGGAGCTAGAGTGAGCTGTCATCTTTGACACCTCATTGTAACTCAGTTGCTATTTTTTTTGAGAATAACATCTTTGTTGTAGTTTGCCTTTTGATATTTTAGTTGCTAAAATAGTATTATAGCATTTATACCACTTTTGTTGCAAATGCTCTAAGCAAGGTATTTATGCAATTAACACGTGGTTGGTCTTGTTGTAAGAGCTTGGGCCAAATTGCCTCAGGGCATGGGGTTGGAGTTCCCCTACTACTTCACGTGAGCATGGGATCTTAGTTAAATTTCATCCAAAGGAATATAGCTGTGTTGGTGTGCTGGCAAATCCTTGTAGCAAAATCTATCAAAATTGGGTTAATCAACGAAATTATCTTGGGGTTAAGTTTGGATTTAAAGTTGTTCATAGACAACAATATTTCGATTTGCTCAAAGGAAACGAGTTTATGATATTTTGCCCATTTCATTTGCATCATATTGATTTTTTTAGTGAAACTTGTTTTATTGAAATGTGGACATTCGGGTCTTTGATGACATAAATTTAACCCAATTTGGACTTGAAATGATCAAGTGAGACATAGTCATTTGATGTTGGTAGTACTATGTTGCCTCTAAGAATTTCACTTGAAATTGTTGGGATCTACAATTTGGATTGTACTAAAAGAAGGGGGGGTTTTGATATGTTTTGACCCTATTGTGCACAGCTATATAAAACCACTTATTCCACAACTTTTAGAAGCAACCAAGGCACCATACCAAAGTTCAAACATTTAGATCTTGAAGCCTTCTTGAGCCTAAACATAGAAAAGCATCTCCGTGCCTATAGCAAAAACAAATAAAACCATCATGTGTTTCTATGCACCCATAGCACTAAGAGCAACCACATCAGTCCATTTATAATCTTCTAAAATAGAAAAAGTACCAATTTTACACATCCTAACCCAAAAAAACACCCACATCAGTCTTTGTAAAAATGTGCAAATATACACAATGAACATGTAAATGAACAGTAATCGTGCATATATACACGGTTACTATTCACCGCGTAAATGACTTTTTAATTCTTTTTTTTTTCTCTCTCCTCTCTCTACCTTTAACTCACCCCATTCTCTTTTTCTCATTTCCTTTCTCACCTCACTCTCGCCTATCAACTCTCTCTCATTTCATCACTCTCTCAGATCAACTCTCTCCCCGACCCAACCCTCATTGCCGATCTGTTGGTTGCTGAGGTTATTTATTTATTTATTTATTTTTTTCTTTTTTTCTCCCCATTGCCGATCTGTTGGTTGTTGGGTTTTTTCCCATCGTCGACGGCCGATCTGGTGATTGCTGATTATTTTTCTGTTGTGGTGGGCCATTTTTGTTGGGTTGTTCTTTGGGTTGTGTGGGTTTCGATTAGTTGCTGGTGTCGATCTTGTTGCATAGTGGGTTTCGATTGGTTGTTGGTGTCAATCTTGTGTGGGTTTCGATTGTTCCGATAGTGGTTGTGTGGTTGTTTGGGTTGTGTTGGGTCTGTGAGAGAGATGACATTGTTAAAGAAATGAATATTTTATTTGAATAAATGTGTATAATTGACAAACTGATGTGGGTGTTTTGTAAAAATAGGTATGTAAAATAAAAAAAGTATGTTTTAGATGTGCAAAATGAAAACTTTTTTCCACATACTGATGTGGATGCTCTAAATCGTTCTTAAATTTGCAGAGTTTGTTTCCAATGAGTTCATTGTTGCTGCAAATATTCGAGTAGTTCTTTAGGCTACCAATGGTTTTGGTTAATGTGAGCGTGATTCGTTCATAGGCAAGATACTATAGGATGATTCAAGTTGTTCATGGACTACAACGGTAGGAAAACAAGCATTGTATTTGCAGAGGTTGCATAAAGAGCCAAAGACAACGTTTTACGAATACAGACTATTTTTTTTTAATAGAAAAAGGCCATCTAGGCCATTTTATTCATATGTTGGAAAATCATATAGATAAGATAACAATTATAAAGGTATAGAGGAATAGACTCCATCCAAACTATCAAAGAAGAAAAAAATCTTGCTCTTTTGACCAATGAATCCACTAAAACATTATTTTATCTATTAATACAAGAGAATGAAAAGCTCGAAGAGAGCTAGTAGAAGACAAAATGTCTCTAATAATGCGACCAAAAAACAGAATGTAATAACCTCTCATCTCGGAGAGCTTGAATGAATATCTTGGAGTCCCCCTCAAATACAGAGTTTTGGAGACCAATTTCCTGTACAAATTGAACTGCTTGTCTTGCTACAAAAGCTTCCAAGATCACTGTCAAGGATGGTAAGGGAATCCTTTCAAACTCTTGGGATTTTTTTTTTTTTTTTTTGGGGGAAGAAATTCTTCATTGGTTTCCTATTTTGCCACCAAAATCTTTGTTTTACATGTTTAACTGCCTTATTATTATTGCTTTTAGATTTGGTAGTTGATATTGTGGTTGATATAAATTGTTTGTGATATTTACTTATGGAATTTGTAGTTAAATTATGCAATAGTTTCACTGTTTCATCTTGGATCCAAGAGGCAATTATGTGCCGAACTTGTTTGCAGCACTTTGCAGAGACGCTTTAGGATGGGCTTCAAGGATCCAAGAGGAAATTGTAAGACAAACTTGACACCTAAGGATGGGCTTCAAAACGAATAGGTAGCGAGTAAACTCCTTTTTGAATGGGCCTTGAGGACACACTTAAAATGTGGGTATTTAAGGAAAAAAAAAAACTCAAAAGTTAAGTTTCATTTCAATGGCCCAATGAGCTTCAAATTTTTGATAACGAAGACTAAAATACAAGGAATCAACACCCCCATCAATCCATTAATGCTAATGTGGGGTAGAAATTAAATTAAGCACGTTTTATTAGGGATGGCAATGGAGCAGGGCAGGGCCGAAGGATAGGATCTTCGCCCCTATTCTGTACAGATTTTTCTTACCCCATTCCTGCCTCGCCCTGCATGACAGGGAAAATTTCTTCTCCCATCCCCGCCCCTTAAGGCCGCGCGAAGACCAGCGAAGCCCTGCCCTACACAGTAAAACTTTATTTCTTGTTAATTTTCCCTACAACTATTACCATTTTTTCAAACAAAATGACATGTTTCAATATTAAAAATATACGTGGAATTATAAATAAATTTATCGTATCAAATTAAACTAATTTTTAGCAAAAACTAAATAATATTGTCTAAATGTTTAATAAGACAATGTCACAAAAAAAATCTCATAGTATGACACAATAAAATAATCCAAACTCCTAATAAGATGATGATATTGGTACCTTACTTCCAACTTTGCTAGAGAGAAAAAAGAGGTAGAGCCATGTTAGGTAGAATAAAATAAGATGATGATATTTTTGTTTAAATAGTAGGGTTTTAGAGTATGAAAAAATTACAACTTAACCCTTATTAACGTGGGGTGGGGCGGGCCAAGGCGGGGAGGTTCTAAAAAGTGTAAACCCATCCCCGTCTCGCCCCGTGGTACGGGTCTAAAATCTTGCCCCGTGGTACGGGTCTAAAATCTCGCCCCATTCCCGCCCCATCACCTTTGCGGGGCGGGGAAAACCCGCACGGGGCGAAGCGGGAAGGGGCGGGTCAAGCGGGGCGGGGAAAAATTGCCATCCCTACGTTTTATGTCTCAATCAAGAAAAAGATTAATTGAATCTTGGCTCAAGTAGGACACCTAGGATGCAGTCTTGCTTGCATGTCATTTTTTTTTTAAGAGAATCTCGTAACTTTATTAAAAATAAGATAAATTCAATATATCATGAATAACAACTGAATCAACCAGCAATGGTTTTCTTTTATCCATGTTACATAACTATAAATATTGTATATTTCTCTAGCATGTTTTGCATGTCATTTTCTTGAACCATGTTAAAATGAAAAACATCCTTTAATCCATGATTAATTATATATCTTTTTTTTTTTTTTTGCTAAATGGAAAATAGGTAGGGGCGACCAACGTGACAATCCTACCTGGACGTAACCATAGTCGCACCCTATCCGCTAGGGTCTAGGCCCTGCTGGGGTGCAGGGGGACCGGTGAGCCATAGTTTTCCTAGCCCCACGAGGGGCATCAGCGATCTTAGGCTGCTAAGGAAGGCGCAGCTCTTTGTGCATAACCTAACACCACTGGGCCACACCACCTCGGTGCTAATTATATATCTTTCTTTTACACGTGCATTACCATGAACCAAATATTTTACTAAGGTAGTAGTTTTTTTAATTTGGTAGCCAAATTGGACTAAAATTTAAAAGCCCATTAAGCCCAAAAGTAGAATATAAACCAAGCCGCCAACCTTGTGCAACACATGTTGCCACAAAGAGCCAAATCCATGGGTTCCATCACATAAAAATTCATCCAATTAGAGGGAAGAACATTGTTGAAACTTGTCAATTTTTTAGGTAAATAACAGGCTGGAATGTATGCACGGACGGATGGACCTATCATGGAGATATATACAAGTCGTCATCAAAATTCTATTTGGTCATTTGGTATGGAAGAAAACTTCAGATATGCCTTTGGGAAACTTTAGGTCCAATTATTTTTCCTATTTTGCTCGTGAATAATCATATTCTTCTGCATTGACTCTGTGTAGGTTGGATCCATTGCAGACTCTTGCAGTAGTGTATCTTATATAAAGGTTGACAGTTTTAACTATATACAAATAATTTTCTCCCAAATCCACTTTTTAATGATTATATTGATACGGTGCAGGTGAAATAATTTTAAAGATTCGAATTTCACAATTTGTTAACATATGCGACTGTGAATGTTAGACGCTTTATGCATGTATATATGAAGCCACCACTTTTTGTTAATTTTAACAACCACACAGGTCAATAGGTTATGAAATTTGATATGAAAATGGTTATGTCTCTAATATTGTTGGTGCAAGTTCAATTATATGAGTTTCAGTTAGCTCAAATGTAAAAGTTTATTGTCATCGAATAAGAGAAATATGAGGTTCAAATTCCACTTACATCATAAAACTAATTAATATCTTAACCTAATAATAAAAAAAAATAATTATAAAGTGGATTTCATAGATTGAAATTTTGTCGTATCTATCAAATAAAATGCAAGTGTAGTGTGTGGTTGCTTCGGGGAAATGAACATATGAAGTACAAACTACAAAGACGTTGAGCCAGTGTTGTGGAGTTCTGCTTGGATAGGATTGTTATTAGCTTTAGAATATGAATTATTAAATTAGCGTGGTGACTGGTGAGTAGTTTTGCTTTTATCACAATTTTTATTATTGTCAATCACCTTTGTAAGGTCATATACACAATCGTTGATGATGAAATTAATAATTAATGGCAATTATAATTTTTTCTAATTTTTTTTAGAGATAGTTACAATATACTGTTAATCTTGCAACTCGAACTCTTTCTCTCTTAAACTTACAAACTCTTTGTATATGGCAGGTATCAATTAAGTTATAAAGTTTTTGGTTATTTTTTATAAACTTAAGCAACCATGGCTATAGGAGGGTTGGTCTTTCCTGTAAGCAGACCAACATTTTTCATTCTTAATAAAAATAAATAAATAAATAAAAGCATTTATCATATGTGTAGACACTGGCAGCGCCAAGTGTTACTGAATTTTTTTTTAATAACTTTAAAATTTTGAGTTTTAAATTAAAATGGGTCTTTTGACCACTCTAGGAAAAAAAAAAAAAAAACTTGACCACCCTTAATAACAATTGAGCCCATTAAAAATAAAATTCAACCTTTCCAAAATTTTTGTCCATTGAATGTTGAAAAAAAAATTGCAAAAAATGCTATGTTCACAAATTTTTTTAATATTTTCATAACAAATCCTAAATAACAGATTGTTATTGATGAATAGAAAATAATTTTAGTGGTAAGTTCAGATTAAAACCAGTAAAAATTTACAACTTAGTTTTTGTTGTAAAATTGTTATAAAAATGTTGTGAATATGACACTTCTAAAAAATTGCTCAAACAAACATATTAGCCTAAAATTTCAAATCAAATGTTTAATTGTGATTTTCTAAGTTGTTTTTCAACTGGCATATTTTAAAATTGCTATTTTTTTATATTGAAAAATGCATACTTTTCAAATAGCTAGTCTGTTAGTATTTGCTTTAGTCTTTAGCCGAATTTGTTGGATTTATGTGATATATTTTTTAAAAAAGATAATGTATTTTGTTTATATTAGTAATTATTTAGGCAATATGTTAGCAATTAAATAGGAAATCAGTAGCTTAATAATTGCTTAGTTGTGTATATTGAAAAAGATGAAGTTGATAATATTAATAGTGAAACTATCATATCACACAACAATTTTAAAATATAAAAACAGCAGTTGCATCCGAGGAGGAGCGTGCCTAGGGAGGTTGTTAAATGGTCTCTGCCAGCTGAGGGTTTGTATATGTTAATTTTGACAAGGCCATCTTTGAAGACCAAGCTTTTGTAGGGTTAGGGGTGGTGATCAGGGACTATGCAAGTTTGATTATTGGTGCGCTTAGTCAGAGGATTAGGCTCCCAAGCTCGGTGGTGTTGGTGGAGGCTTTAGCTGCTTGTAGGGCTGTCTCATTTGCTAGGGAGATCTGTATTCTTCGGGTTGTGGTGGAAGGTGATTCTCTACAGGTTATCAAGGCCATCAACACTTCTAAATCCTCTAAGGCTCCCTATGGGCATATTATTAATGAGATTAAATTGTTGTCTTCTTCTATGTCTTGCTGTAATTTTATTCATGTTAGGAGTGGGGGTAATAAGTTAGCTCATGCACTCGTGCGTTGAGCAGTTTTATCTGCAAATACTAATAAGTGGTTGGAAGACCTGCCATGTGATTTGGATGATATTTTTCAGTTTGATTTACCTTAATAAAATTTCCTTACTAGTTTCTCAAAAAAAAAAGAGAATGTGTTTTTATTTTTTGATGTTAATATATTTAAGTTTTATTATTAATAAAATTTTTAAAATTAAGTTTTTTTAATGACCACCCTAATAAACTTTTTGGAGCCGCCATTGTGTGCGGAGAGGGTATAAAATTCCATTTTGCCACCACCCTCTAGACAAGTACACATTTACATCTCATGATAAGAGAGAGGGTAGAATTCCATTTTGCCACCACTCCCTATACAACTACGTACACATTTACATCTCATGATAAGAGGGTTGTTTCACGCTGCCGTGGAGGTTGTTGTATCCTACATCTATATTCTAAGGAAAATGAGACGTAATCAAATTAAACACTCCTATAAGATTTGATATTCCTAATAGATATGCTGTTTATTTTTTTAGTCAATGTTTATCCCTTTAGTGTGACAAAATAGGAGGGTTAAGACATAAGAGAGATTTTTGGGATAAAATATTTGAAGCTGTTGAAATTAAAAGTATGGATTATGTCTTCAATAGTAATACAATGTGAGAGGGTTTTTAGAAATCTTGAAAATTAATACAATGTGTAAGTATTTTTAGTGTTGATTAGTTCCATCATCCATGACAAAATTTGTGTTGTAATTCTAGTAATATAATTTGTATTATGTATGAGTGTAGGTTGAAGATTGAAAGTTTCATTTAGAGTGCAAATATGAAGAACTTGGTCAAGCGAGAATCCATGATCGGTTGAGCAAAGTTGGAAATTGGACATAAATTTTTGTTAGAGGGTCTATTGATTCTTTGTCGAGCTAATCAACCATATTATGGAAAGTACTAACTTAATTTTTCATGACAAATTTTGTAGCCTTCTTAAGCCCAAACACCACACCTTTATAAGACAAAAATAAACACTAATCCATAGAGAGGAAGGCGACTGCACTTTCACAAGAAAAATTAGATCTAAGAATTCTTTGTCTTCTGACCCCTCTTATTGTTCATCATTGAATGGATTATATATTGTTCCAAACACTTGATCACCATATATGTGTTGGATGTTGATGTTGAAACCACATCAATTATGTCAAATCTTCAAGAGGTCTTGGAGTAGTTGAGAGATCAGTTCGCAAGCTGCATATCGCATTACACATTAGATAACATTTAAGGCAGAAGGTAGAGTTTGCAAAAACTAAAAGGAGCAGGTTTGCTCCGATGCAGTATTCAACTACATGTATAGGAAGTCATGTGAGTACTGCTTACACAACAACAACCTTTTATAGTGGCTTTGTTTATTGGGTTCACTCTTAAAGTGTTTTTACAATTTTGAATTTTTACTTGGTGAACGAATGTTGTCTCTCGATCTGTGTATAAGTTTAATACTTATATTCTTAATAGTTATTTTATTTATTTATTTATCCATTAATTATTCGTATGACTCAAACATTGACTAATAAATTACTCAATTAATATTTGAAACAATCGATTAAAATTGGTAGCTCTGCCATTTAAGGATCTAAATAGTAACTTTCATAATGCATAGGGGAAGCCTATAATATATACAAGCAAAGTCTAGAACCAATGGTACATATTCAATCATAGAATAAAGTAAGTGCAATGGTCCAAAATGTGCTTAGGTCTAGGGATAACATAATCAAACAACCTCTCTCAAACTCAAGTTGGTTTGTTATAGCACACCTTGAGTTTGGACACATGATCGCAAAATTGTCTTGATAGATAAGATTTAGTAAAAAACATGTTGGCAAATTAATCTCAAGATGACATGGAGTGAAGCTACAAAGTACCCTGAAGAAGATTAATAGTGATGACGAACAAAATGACACTCGATCTCAATACGTTTAGTCTGCTTATAAAAAAAATGTCATTGTATGCAATTTGAATTGTGCTACAACCATCACAATAGAAAGAAGTGGCAGAGGAGAGAGTGACACCAATATCTTGCAACAACCATCGCAACTAAAATATAAAAAACCTATGGTGGAGCAACAATTTATTATAATTAGTATGGTCTCATCATGCCCAATCAGAATTAGCTTAGGCTTGAAACTGAAGGGAGTGAGTCAAGCATTAGACTCTAGTATAGTGCTAATAATTTCGTTGTCAATAAATCCACCAGGGAGAAATAAAGTCCGAGGCATATTTGGTCTATTTGAGCTAGTATCCATTTAAAGAAGAAGAAAAGATGCCGAGCCCAAGAAAATAACTAAGCATACTGAGGTACATATTAAGTCCATACAATATGACGAAGATGACAGAGGAAACTGCATGTAGAATTCTTCACTCTCAAATCATCATTAAAGAAAATTATTGATATCCAGTTGAAAAAATGGCCAATACCAAGAAACAACAACTGCAATAAGTGTGCTAATTAGATTGGTACTAATCTTACCATCATTTAAGATTCTTTCTACATTTAATATGTAGTTTGCTAGCATTAATCTATACTTATCCAACCATATGTTATAGCTCTTCAAGCCAATCATGTTGATTATTCACAGATCAACATGCATCTTGATAATCCATTGTGATTATAAAACATTTAACATGGAAGTCAACTTTGATTAACCAATTCACAATAGCTATTGTCTACTTGATGTTTCGTGGGTCTTATATTATAAGATTGCAGCATGAAGTCTAGTCCATCCATTAAATAAAACCAAGTGTGAACAGTTTCTCCAATGTTCATTTGTAGACAAATACAGTAACCCAAAACCCAATCTATACGTTCCAACCAAAAATTCTTGCTCTTGCCACTTGACTCATTGGATATCCATCTTAGTCAAGCCAGGACCAAAAGGACAATGACCCAAAATTTGGAAGAGAAGATGATGCCAAAGGGACACAATAAGCTAATAGATGGTCGGGTTTTCCATGCTAAAGTGGGTCCCAAATGACTTGGATACATAGCAAAATACTATGAGAAACACCAATCATTCTTAGGGCAACTAAGCTAGAGAACAAAGACAGAACAAAAGCATCAAACAACAACAATATTTTAGGCTTAAAATATGTATGGCTGAAGATCCTGTCCACCGACCCCAATAGATTCGTGTATGTTAGAATTCTGAGACGTAGAATATTTTTGTGACTTAAATGCTAAGCCCTGCGCCGCAGTCACCGTTAGAAGTGTCGCGCATGCGCATTAGAGTTGGGTCCTATTGCTTGCTGGGACTATGTGAAGGTCGTATCTTAGTTATATATCACTTTAGACTTAGCATGGTTTCTGTACACACCGAAAAAAAGTACACCATATAAACAAGCTCTAAACGTATATATCAATGGGATTCACTGTCACACACACACATATATATATATTCTTTCACATGTACACATGACAGAGACAACTTTGGATATAATCTACGTGTCCATCCTCAAATTCATACCAAACCCATATACACTTTAGCATAATGTTTGTAAGAAACTAAAGGAACCGTTGGATCCAGAGGTATATAGTTTACAATTTTTTCCATATCATTCCAAAACCTTTTTGAGCAATGATATTGGTCCCAAAAGGGTACAATAAAAACCAATTTGTGGGTTCATTGAGTGCATCATTGCCATACATGTGGATAGTGGCCTATAAAGCATTGGGATCAAAGAGACCCTTATATAAGGTGGGACCAATTCGTTGGCCTAGAACTTAATCAGATTGACTGCACCAATTACGAGACCCTGCTGGTTTGACCATCATCATGACAAAGAGCACACCAGAATCTGATGATCAGAGAGGATGCTGATCAATTTTGAAACCGTTGATTCTGTGTCTAAAAGCCACGGGCCTAGCTATTTTAAATTCAAACTGACACACATTCGCTGCAAATGTTATTATTCAATGGTGTTTTTGGATGACCTTTTCTTTGTTACCACAATGGTTTCGATCTATTTGCAATGGTCCTCACCTCATTTTTGAGTTTACCTTTGAGCCACATGACGAGGTATAAATGCAGTTGTATAGTATATGTGTAATGAGTAATGACCTATCCTATACTTGAAAAAAAAAAAAACAAAGCATAAAGGATTTAGAGTTGAAAGAGGGAAAAAAAAAAGGCTTTTGAATTGATGTGTTAATCGGCCTTTACAAAACTTTCATTTGAGTTATAAAAAACATTAAAGGAGAAAAGAAAAGAAAAAAAAAGTAAAAGCAAAATGTACATAAAGATATATCATAGATTATAGGTTGATTGAGGTAGCTTGAAACTCAAGATTTCCCTGATTTGTTATTAACTTAATCGATCAAAGAGAAGATACTTCCAAAGTGATCTTATTGTTTCATGAGGAATCTACATTTGTTGAATAGCATATATATAAAACAAACCAGTATTGCATGGCATGCATGTGCTATGCTTTGGAAGTGGTGTCAAAATATATGGTGAACTTGTAATGCGCCCCTCCTCACTCCCCTTTTTGACATGATGTTGAAATTGATTAGAAATCGGCTAAAACATCTCCTACATATTATTGCATGAAGATTTTCACTTGCTTTTGTCGTTATTTTTTCCAAAACAATGCTAACATCACAACTTAATATACAATTTTTGTCATGATTTTTCATATAGTAAGTTGTGAGTGGTGAAAGTATAAACTCTCATAATTTTTTTTTTAATCTCATGGTTTCCATGAGAGACTTTTTAAGTAATTAAGAGTGATATTAGAATATTACAAATTTCACAATATATTATTTACAAATTGATATATCAACTTCTAAACACAATACCAAATATTATTTATTATGTTATTGATGTTGTATTACGATAGTTTTTGTTGAATATTTTATAATGAATTTGGTAATGATTTTACTATTTTCTTTTAAACAAAACTATTAAGATCTTGTGCAAGCCCCTATAACTGCAAATGTAATGATGCATTGGCAATCTCTCTTGTGAGATAGATTAAGAAACTAATTAAGACCCAATGAAACCCCATTAATAGATCTAGAAAACATAGTAAACATTTGTGTTTTGATATAGCCCAACATTGTATAGGTGGTCCTTCATGTATTTCATGCCAAACATCTTAGGATGACAAAGGTTTGAGATCATAATAATAGCATCCTCATGATTGACATGATTGTTAATACTTTGTTATAACTAGTACGAGAGTAAAGAAAAAGAAGAAGAAGAAGAAGAAAAATCTAATGCATGATTCACTACTCACAAAAAGGAACCAGTGAGGTCTTAAGGTGAGTGTACGGTGGAACGTGGACACTGGGTTCACTTTATTCACCTGACAATGTGTACTTTGGGCCCTGTTGAATGGAGTGTGTTCTTCACGCTATATCTTCTTCATGTTCTTCTGAGCGCCTAAAGTCATGTTTATTCCTTATGAGAGACCTTCGAATCTTCATTTTAAGATCATATATTGTACCAACCCCGCCTTACAGGAAGAGAACTTTCATTTGAAAAACTTTGTATATCCTATAAGTTTTTGATTAAAATCTCAAAAAGATTATTTTTTTTGAAAAAAAATAAAATAAAAGTGTACCTACAGGCTAGAAATTGAAATTCTTATTCTCAAAGTTGATCGATTTGGTTAATTATATTCTCTTTTGTGTTACTTTCAGCATCTATATTGGGGAAGTCTGATTTGAATGCAAAGTTTGAATCTTCTGTAAGATAGTGTTTACTTAAATCCAAGTTCTAAGTATTTGAAATAGACTAATTGTTATATCTTCGGTTAAAATGGTTGGAAAATGGAAATACAGCACATTGTCATCTGTAAGACAATGAACATATATGTCACATTCCAAGTCATTTTACCCTAATTCATGTAAGATGTAAGAAGCACATTTCCAAATAAAATTAAATGTTGAAGACAAATTTAATGCATGTGTATGTGATACCAATATGAACATATTATGTGTTTGGATGAGATTGTTTTTATTTTTTTGTTTTGCTTTAAAAAATAGGTTGGATAAAGCTAAACTATACATAGAAGAACGAGCATAAAAAATTGTACTCAAATGGTGAGTTTTTTTTAGTAAGCTAAACCAAACAGATTAGTAAGAAATGGGGATGAGATAAAACTTTTCAAAAATGTCACTAGGCTTGTTGTTAATGACATGACCAAGATTACATAGGAAAACAATTATACTTAAATCATTTATGTAATTAACAAGTTAACAAAACTTATCATTTTGTTTTATACTACTATTTCTTTTTTATAATTAAATCAACCAACCTCTCAAATGATATTTACTTGCTAATTTGTTAAATTAATGACTTCGTATCATTGTTATAAGAGATACTCAATTGACTTATATACTAGCTATGAAAGAATGTTGAGAAATGGAACAGCCTATGTACTCAACAATGGCTGAACTAGCTTTAAGTAGCAAGTGAGAAGTGAGGACTGTAAGAGGTTTAAAGGAAACTAATAAGTAGTCTACCTACAAACACTTCCAATTTAATAACATGCCTAAATGTTGACGTGTAATTAAACAATATCTCTTATAGATAGAGCTATCGCTTATACTATTTGCATACACTAATCATAATTTAATAATTATTGTTTATTTGGTTTAAGAGGAAGGAAAGAAAAATAGAGTAAAGTAAAATTAATTCATATTAGTCAATTTTTAGTTAATTTTACTCTATTCTTCTCTACTTTACTCTTCCTTTATCTATTTTTACTCTAAACAGATCTTTAATCATGTCGTGAAGATTGTGTTACTGGAGTTTTTTCAAACCCATTTGAACAGGCAATTAGCATGAGGCACGTGAGAAACCGTGTGTCATGTGTGTGGATAGTAAAACTAGAATCTATCCCTTGCTTGCGAGAAGAGAGAGCTTAGTGGGGTCCACTCAAATTTGGGCCCCCAAGTGGAGTGCTCTTTCGGTATGCTCTTGCCGCTGCTCACACTCTCTCTGCTAGCTAGCCCTTAGCTCTCTTTATCGAGGTCCCAAATATTCTCTCTCTCTCTCTGAGTGTCACATCAAACAAAGACTTATAATGTGACGACCACGCCGATATCTCTGACGTATACTCCTATCCTCATCAACGGCTCTCCTTTTCCACAACCCCACCAGCATCATGTATTTGCATCACATCATAGCCGTCCATTTAGTGAGTTTAGTCAAGCTTAGGTAATGCTGTGGGGCCAGTGTCTTTAGCGACAGTGGACAGACACTGTGGGACCATGTTGTGTTCCCACCGACGCCGTATACATTGTAGCTGTAGAGTAGAGTTGCTCTCTACACCACCTTTTTCTTCCTTCTTATTCACAGCCCAACCCCAAGTCTCAAACACACACAACACTCACAGTTTGCTCACTCGCTCTTAGCTCATCTCTCTTTCTCTCTGTCTCTCTTAGTTTACAATATCACTCTCCTTCTCCAACACACAAATTAACACAGAGATAGATAAGAAAATAGAAGTGAAAGAGTGCTATATATGGAGTGTTTCTAAAAGCTAACTAGGGGTTGAAGCTACCTAGAGCTGTGTTTTTTGTTTTTTTTGGCACTTTTTCTTATCTTTGGCAATTGGGTTTTGTTAATGGGTCTTACTTCTTTGCAAGTTTGCATGGATTCTTCTGACTGGTTACAGGTATATATACCATGCTTTTGAATCTGCAGTTTATATATATATACTTATATCCGTTATGCATGGCAGATCAAAAATCATCTTCTGGGCGATGATTAAATTAGTATATATTTCTATTTATCAATTGGGTTAAAAATGCCTATCAATTATCTCTTCCAGACTTTACAAAAAGTGAAGATTTTGTACACTGAGCACACTTTTGTATAGAGTATTTAGTAATCAATGCCACTCAGAACAACAAATTCAATTCAATTTTTAGCCTGAAGGAGCATTTAGTTTCATCTTAATCATATTGCAATGATTCCAGTTAGGTTGTCAGATTGTTTTACTCCTATGTATGAAGCAGAAAATTTGGAGAGGAAATGGAGTTCTTTTGATTGTAGGTTGATTAGAACAGCAATGCATGCTTATAAGCTGTAATTCTAGGAACTAAAGTTCAAGTTTTTAACTTCATATATCAATGCTTTCTACCATGCACTGCATTAGAGATACAAACAAATAATTTGATGAATTCATGTTAAAAGCTGTGGATGAAAATTATGCCATATCACTGCTCACTCACTCCTCGGGTTAGGTGTAGTACTTAACAATATAAAATTTCTATATAGGTTAAGCATTCAGATATTCTGATTGATATCTGAAAGGACAAAGAATGTCTAGTACTTTACATTATTGTCATGACGCCTATCTATTTCTGACACAATTCCATTATTTACTTCAATCACGTATCTCCTTTTGATATGTATGTCAGGGCACAATTAACGATGAATCTGGAATGGATTCTTCTTCACCATCTGGGGACATGCTAACATGTTCAAGGCCCTTGATAGAGAGGCGGCTGAGGCCACCGCATGATCAAGCTCTCAAGTGCCCAAGGTGTGACTCAACGCACACCAAGTTTTGCTACTACAACAACTACAGCCTCTCTCAGCCAAGGTACTTTTGCAAGACTTGTAGAAGGTATTGGACCAAAGGTGGGACCCTTAGGAACATTCCTGTGGGTGGTGGGTGTAGAAAGAACAAGAAGGTTTCATCTAAAAAACCCAATGACCAACCCAACCAAAACCACCTTGGATCGTCGTCATCATCTCACAACCCTACTGATCTTCAGCTTTCATTTCCAGAGGTGCAATATTCACAGTTTAGTAATATACTTAGCACAAACGGGACACTTGGTAACCCTACTTTCATGGAGGCTAAGTATAATAATAATGGAATGCTTGAGAATTCCATTAGGCCTATTGATTTTATGGAGAATAAGTTGGAAGCTATAGTTGGGAATTCTAGGAACTATGATTTCATGGGAAATGGTGATCACTTAGGTATGGTTGGTGGGCTTGGTGATCATCTTAGTGGTCATAGTTTGGCACCACATTTTGGTCTTTGCTCTCCATTTGGGATGTCCAATATTGATGGGAATAGTGGGACTTTCATGGACACATGCCAGAGGTTAATGCTACCATATGATCATGCAAATGATCAGGACCATAATGCAATGGATGTGAAGCCAAACACTAAGCTCTTGTCCCTTGATTGGCAAGACCAAGGTTGTTCTGATGCTGGAAAGGACTCGTTTGCTTATATCAACGGTCTAGGATCATGGTCTGGCATGATGAATGGTTATGGCCCATCCACGACTAATCCATTAGTTTAAGCTAGTTAATCTTGAGTACCTATCCACAAAGTCAAAGGTTTATCATCATGGGTTGGTGTGTTTAATGACTTAATCATTCGCATAAATTAATCTTAGATTGTCCAACTATCTCTGTATCTATATGCCTTTGATGGAAAGGTTGTTTTTTGTGTTTCTCTTTCTATGAAGGTGGTCTTATCACAATCTCAGTGTGAATGAGAAGCATTATGGTCCAAAAACGACTGCCCTCAGCGCCTTACTATTGGTTTTTTGTAATTTAATATTTAATCTCTTCGTTCTAATTTGTTGTCTTGTGTGTAAGACATTCAAAGCTCTAGGATTTTGTTGTAATCTCGAGGAAGATATAGTGGTGCTTTTCCGTTTTTAAAAAATGCCTCATAGTAGTGTTTAGTCTATCAGATCTTTATATATATATATATATATATATATATGCTTTTGTCTCTGTGTTTTAGTGAGTGATTAAGAGCTATATTATTATTTATTTGCAAAAGCAATTCAACTACATTGCCTACGTGGTTAGGATTGTTTGAGACATGAAAGGAAATCAAAACAAAGTTTTCAGTAAAAAGCAAACATTCTCTTTGTGTTGTGTGTCGTTTGCATAATTGCATGTGACTCCAAATATTACACTTTGATGATGGCCTCTAATTATCTATTGGTTAATTAAAGATATTGGTAACATCGAAGCTTGGATATAAATTTGTCTTGTTATATGCTATACAGGAATTTGAAACAAAGATTAGGTAATGAAATCGACAACACAATAATGGCACGAGGAAAGTATGATATGAAAATAAAATGCCATTACTGCATCATCATGATTTTAAAGGTGTAGATGGTTCTGAATATCAATTAGATGGTGTTTCTTTGGGACGGTCGCCTCTTTATTTTGACATCTTTTTCTTTGCTTTTCTTTTTCAATCAACTATTCACTCAATCAAATAGAGACATACAACAATTATCAACGATTTTGTACAATTACACTATAGCAGGAAAAAGTTAAAAACTAGCAACTGGAGTCTGGGCTGAGCTCAAACAGCTAAAATTCCTATAGCCTAGGACAGTAAACAATAAAAAAGAAAGAAAACAACATATATTTCAAACATAGTAATAGAAAGAAAAAAAGAGACAAAGGAATCTGATAAGGGTAAGAATTTGTTGCAAATTATGTTGTAGTAACTCCAAAAATATATATGTGTCAATGCCTCAAATAGATATATGTCCAAGGTTATATTTAAATAAAAACTTCATTGTTAAGATTGAATTTTTTACCAAATAACCACTTGCCATGCATGCATTTTGTATAAGTTGCTGCAGTTTAGTTTGTAGTAAATCTTTACCCGTACGGTTGTGGTTGACGCAAGTTGGGTTGTGATGAGTTTGGTACAAGCTATGCCACAACGGTGTTGGTGAACTGGGTTGCTAATTGCTACAGGGAGCTATGAGAGAGAGATAATATCATTTTTAAAACCTTATATATGTGAGTGCATATTTTAAAATAATTATTTCAGAAAAAAATATTTTTCTTCATTTATATTTAGATTTGAAATTTTAAAAAATAGAAGAATGGCATTATCTTGGTGGTTTTAATGGAGATTGGATCGAGATGGATGAAACAATTATTTTGAAATCAAATGGGAGTTAAAAGGAAAACTGAAAAGAAACAAAGTATTGGATATTGTGGAATAATGGATTTTGAAGTTCAGTAAGTGGACATGTTGATTGTTGCTTTGCTCTTTTCTTTTATTTAAGGTAAAGGTTTGGCTTTCAAACATGTTTGAAGCTTTGGGGTCCAATTATCACTTGAAAGATTAAATATGTGTCCTGTTTTGTGTAATGTGCATGACTCACACTAAAACAAGATATATTTTTAGCAACGAAAATTAGTAAGGAAATATTTTTCGTTACTAAATATACAGATTTAGCGACGAAATATGGATTTCGTCGCTAATAATGAAAAAAAAAATTATAACATTTAGCGATGAAAAGTAATTTTCGTCACTATTGATGATCTAAAATATGAGCGCCGAAGGGAAAAATTGTGGCAGGAACTTAATTAATCTATAGGTGTTGCTATGAATAGTATTAGCGACGAAAATCATTTCGTTGCTAAAAGGGAGCATTACCAACAAAAAACTATCGTCGCTAAAAATATTCACACAAAATAGGTTTTTTCTTTCATAGTTTTGGTGACGAACTCATAATTCGTCACTAAAAGTATGCTATAGCGACAAAATCTGAATTTCATCGCTAAAAATCGTTACAAAAAAGTACCATACAACAATGAAGTTTTTCGTCGCTAAAAGTTTAAGTTTTTTGCGACAAATAGTTTCGTTGCTAAAAGGTGCTGCCAGTCATGTTAGTAGTGATGAAACCTGCTTCGTCGCTGAATGTGACATTTAGCGACGAAAATAAATCGTCGCTAAAAGGGAAAACAGCGGCCATTAGTTTATTATTTGCAACGAATCTGACTTCGTCACTAAAGGCATACAATAGTGACGAATTTAAATCATCACTAAAGGTTATGTGTGTGTGTGCGCGTGTATATATATCACATTTCCGCTCTTTTTTTTCACATTAGACCATCAGCTCTCTTTTTTCCCCTTACACCTAATACACATCTCAAGCTCTCCCTCACAGCCGACCCAGGCTTCCACCAACGACGCCGACCTAGAACCTCGCCGGCAACGTCGCCAGCCCATCGCCGCCTTTTCTCTCCTTCACCCTCCCTCTCTCCTTTCTTTCCCTCCCCCTTTTCCTCCACTACCTCCCCTTTGTCTCCCTCTTTCTCTTATCATCTCCTTCCACTGATTTCAGCATTGTAAGGTTTTTTTTTTTGGTAATATTTGGTTTGTATTTGATTAAATGATATGGGTTTTGAGTTTTTTCCTTGTAAGTGTAAGTATGAGTTGATGGGTTTTGTGTTAGTTACTTGTAATGGGTTTTTGTGTTAGTTACATATAATTGTTTTTGTTTTTGTGTGATTTTAGAGTTCTGAATTAATGGGTTTCCATTGATTTCAGCATTGTAAGTTTTTTTTTTTGCTAATATTTGGTTTGTATTTCATTAAATGATATGGGTTTTGAGTTTTTTCCTTGTAAGTGTAAGAATGAGTTAATGAGTTTGGTAAAATTGTTGAATCAAAGCTTGTTTTTATTAAAGTTTCAGCTTCAGTTGTGGGTAAGTATATATGTTAATTTTCTGTTATGAGTATTTTAATGGTGTAATGGCTTGCTTTACTATAGGTATCATGGCCTTTTAGATGCCTATTCATGAAATCTAACATGTATAGTATAGGTATAAAATACCAACATGAAGTGAAGGTCAATTGCTATTAGTCGATGATTTTGTAAGAAAACATGTTAAAGCTGTCACTGTAATCGATTTGGTGTTTACAACAAGAACAATTTGGATTAAATCATTTTTCGTGTATTAGGAAGCTAGGAGTAGTTTTTATGAATTCTAAGACACACATGGTTGTAATGGAACTGGTCTCACAGCATTTGGATCAATATAAAAATAATGGTTTAATTTCTAAGTTGCATGAAATTCTGTTAGGACAGATTTGAACATGTTGTCTTGTATGATTTTTAATTAATTATGGTTTTATGATTTGACTCTGAAATTAATATGGTATATACTAGACATCTAGGGGAGTGATTTTGTGAAATTACATGATGTTTGGATGTGTATGAACAACCCATTTGTATTTTACAAATAAGGCATGTGCTGATGAAATAAGCAGTGAATAGCATATGATACACCTGACTTTGAGGATTTAATTCTAAAATTAAGTGAATGTTTTGAGCTATAAATTAGTATGCTCATCCTTTGGTATGTTTGGATCATAGATACATTTTATGCCTTGGTTTCTTTATGGTTTGGGTACATAATGTGTTTGATGAATGTATCATGTGCTTTGGGGAACTTTGTGTGATGGGAATTAAGAATTTTCTTAAGTTTGAGAGTTAGGTTGTGATTGATGTATAAGTTTATATATTTAGGAAGAGTTGTGGGTAAGTACATATGATTATTTCTGTTATGAGTATTTTAATGGTGTAATGGTTTGCTTTAGTTTCACTTCTATGTTCTCTAATCTGATTGTTAGAAGCTCAAATTTGTGGTTTTGTATTAGTTATTTGAAAGATTGAAGATATCATGGTCTTTTAGATGCCTATTCATGTAATCTAACATGTATAGTATATGTATAAAATACCGACATGAAGTGAAGGTCAATTGTTATTAGTTGATGATTTTGTAAGAAAACATGTTAAAACTGTCACTGTGATAGATTTGGTGTTTACAACAAGAAAATTTTGGATTAAATCATATTCCGTGAATTAGGATGCTAGGAGTAGTTTTTATGAATTCTAAGACATACATGGTTGTAATGGAAGTGGTCTCACAACATTTGGATCAATATAAAAATAATGGTTTAATTTCTAATTTGCATGAAATTCTGTCAGGATAGATTTGATCATGTTGTCTTGTATGATTTTAAATTAATCATGGTTTTATGCTTTGAATTTGAAATTGATATGGTATATACTAGACATTCAGGGGAGTGGTTGAATTTCATGACGTTTGGATGTGTATGGACAACCCATTTGTATTTTACAAATGAGGCATGTGCTGTTGAAATGAGCAATGAACAATATATGATACACCTGACTTTGAGGATTTAATTCTAAAGTTAGGGTAATTGTTTTGAGCTATAAATCAGTATGCTCATCCTTTGGTATGTTTGGATCATAGATAAATTTTATGCCTTGGTTTCTCTATGATTTGGGTTCATAATGTGTTTGACGAATGTATAATGTGTTTTAGGGAACCTTGTGTGATGGGAATTAAGGATTTTCTTGAGTTTAAGACTTAGGTTGTGATTGATGTATAAGTTCATATATTTAGGAAGAGTTGTGGGTAAGTATATATGTTTATTTTCTGTTATGAGTATTTTAATGGTGTAATGGTTTACTTTAGTTTTAGTTCTATGTTCTCTAATCTAATTGTTAGAAGCTGAAATTTGTGGTTTTGTATTAGCTATTTGAAATATTGATATCATGGTCTTTTAGATGCCTATTCATGTAATCTAACATGTATAGTATAGGTATAAAATACCAACATGAAGTGAGGTCAATTGCTATTAGTTGATGATTTTGTAAGCAAACATGTTAAACTGTCATTGTGACAAATTTGGTGTTTACAACAAGAAAATTTTGGATTAAATCATATTCCGTGAATTAGGATGCTAGGAGTAATTATTATGAATTCCAAGACACACATGGTTGTAATGGAAGTGGTCTTACATCATTTGGATCAATATAAAAATAATGGTTTAATTTTTAAGTTGCATGAAATTCTGTCAGGACGGATTTGAGCATGTTGTCTTCTATGATTTTTAATTAATCATAGTTTTATGCTTTGACTCTGAAATTGATATGGTATATACTAAACATCTAGTGGAGTGGTTCTTTAAAGTTGCATGACGTTTGGATATGTATGGATTACCCATTTGTACTTTACAAATGAGGCATATGCTGCTGAAATGAGCAGTGAATAGTATATGATACACCTGACTTTGAGATTTTAATTCTAAAGTTAGGGTGAATGTTTTGAGTTATAAATTAGTATGCTCATCCTTTGGTATGTTTGGATCATAGATAAATTTTATGCCTTGGTTTCTCTATGGTTTGGGTACATACTGTGTTTGATGAATGTATCATGTGTTTTAGGGAACCTTGTGTGATGGGAATTAAGGATTTTTCTTGAGTTTGGGAGTTAGGTTGTGATTGATGTATACGTTTATATATTTAGGAAGAGTTTTGGGTAAGTATATATGTTTATTTTCTGTTATGAGTATTTTAATGGTGTAATGGTATGCTTTAATTTCAGTTCTATGTTCTCTAAGGTAATTTAAATTCATATTGGGAGTATTTTTAATTTCTTGCAAATGTGAATGGACCTTGTTGATTAGATGTGATGAATAGTACTTCAATTGATTTCCATACTTGTAAATACTCTACACTTGTGATGTTTGTGATTGGTTTTATGGTAGCTTGTTGTGTTGGAGTAAGCGGGTGGCTTTCATGGTGTTATAAAGTGGTTTAAATTCATATTGAGAGTATTTTTAATTTCTTGCAAATGTGAATGAATCTTGTTGATTAGATGTGATGAATAGTACTTTAATTGATTTCAATACTTGTAAACACTCTATACTTATGATGTTTGTAATTAGTAGTAATTGTTATTGAGATGTTTTGTACTTGTCTTGAACTTGATATGGATATTGATGTGGTCATTTGTTGTGTTGAGTTAGTAGCAATTGTGTTCAAATTTTGTACTTGTGAATTGCTTGATATGAATAATAGTGTGGACTATGATATGTAAAGTTAGTAGTAATTGTTAAAACACTTATTGGTTAGTACTTTATTTTAGCAATTGACCCGCACTATTGGTGTGACTACTTTTTTTGATGTATTATTTGAAACTAATTATATTATATTATACTTGAAAATTTATATTTGCTTTCTACAACTTATACATTAGGAGTTGTAATTTTAATTCATTGGTATGGCTACTGTTAATGCATTGTTAGAAATGTTTCTTATAACATAATTAATATTTTTACTTTACGATTTTAATGTAATATTATTTTTATATTTGTGTAGATTTCTTATTGGTGGCTTTTAGGGGATTTACTTTTGGCATTACTTGAACACATATGAGGACATCCTCCGTTGGTTCTAATTATATTATGCTACACTTTTTGTATTGTTATAAAACATCTTGAGTTTTGTATGTGTTGCAAACAATTATTGTATGGAAGGAGTTTGAATTAGATACTTGTTTTATTTTTTACTTGTGGAATATATAGATTTTTTTTTTTATAAATGTGTCGTTGAAATAAATGTGTTATTCAAATGTGAGGTTTTAATAATGTAATGATAGGTTATAGGTTAATATCAAAGCCATGAAAAAATTAAAAATAGAAAATAAGTTTTAGCGACGAATTTTTTCGTCACAAATATAGCAACAAAAAATTGTTTTAGTGACGACATATTTCGTCGCTAAAGGTAGCTGAATTTTGTAAGAAATGGTTTTAGTGACAAAAATTTTCGTCGCTATATGTGCCTAGATTTTCTTAAAAATAGTTTTAGTGACAAAATTTTTCGTCAATATATGTAATGGAAAATAGTTTCAGTGATGAAATTTTTCGTCACTAAATATTATTTAATAAACTAAAGTGTTTTTAGTGACAAAATATTTTTGTCACTGAATAGTGTTTTTAGCGAGGAAAACATTTAGCGACAAAATATTTTTGTCGCTAAAAGTTTTTTTTTTTTTTAAACAAATCGGACTTTTAGTGACGAAATTTTTCGTCGCCAAAACTTTTAGCGACAGGGTTTCAGCGACAAAACTAATTTGTAGATTTCGTCACTAAAGGTCCTTAGTGACGAAAAACTGGACTTTTAGTGATGAATTTTTTTGTCATTGAAAATACATTTTGTTGTAGTGTCACTTAGTTAGTTAGGCAGCTTACGTTAAGTGAGTCATATGCATTATATACGATCATGACTAATGTCATCTTCATATTGGTGGTTGGAGCTGAAGGCTCCAAAAATGTTTGGAGCCAAACTTTGTCATTTATTTAAACTAGTCACAAACTCATGCGATATATAGGAAAATTTAATATAATTGTTCTCTAAGAACATGTAATGAAAAATTTGTAGGTTATATAGTGTATGTGTTATTTAAAAATATTTTCTATTTTTACAATTTTTACTTTTATGTAATGGAACATATAATATATTTTGCATTCAACAATAATACGAAGTGTATATTGAAAGCTCAAACAGTGTGAAACACTATATCTTGTTTAGACCCCCAATTTTAAAAATATGATTTAATTGCTTTTTTACTTTAATTTATCTAAGTGTAGAACAAGAGTAAATGAAGCGTAATAAACTGGAACTACTCTAGTGCATGAACATAAGCAATAAACAATAAATGAAAAGCATAAGGAGTAAGGGAAGAGAGATGCAAATATAAGATAATACGGCGATGTGTTATCGATGAGGAAATTGAAAAATTCAGCGAAAATCCTCTCCACAACCCTCCAAGTTGAAATCGATCCACTAGTGAATAAGTTGGAGTACACGAATATCAAAAAGACCCTCCAAGCCTAATCTACCCAATGTACTTGAGCCATTAAAACTTTAGCTACCAACAGACTTCTCAGAGTCTTGTCTTCACCTGTTATCCGGATCTCGCAATACCATCCGATTGCATCTGCCAAGCCTCACCAGCTTCTTTTGACAAATCCCTAATGCTTCCTAAACTCCAAATCACTCTCTACACTCTGAATATGTGTGGGTTGTGTTTTGGTACAAATCTCCTCTTAAGGTATAACAGTGGGAGAAGGGAAAGAGAAGAGACTACAAATGAATTTTTAGTTAGGGACGAGTAGCTCTCTCTAAGATAGTGAGTGTGTTGTATAAACCTCTCTAGGGTTTTCTTTTGAATAACCCTCTTTTCACTTTTGTGGGTAATGAGGGCATATATAGTATATGTGAAGGGTTTAAGAGTCACACTTAAAATTATATAGACAGAGAGTTTCGTGGGTCACTCGTGATTTGCAAAGTACAGTCTGGCACTTGATTCTTTAGCTTCCAGCATGTGACTTTTGCGGGTTGCACCACTCGGGAGCCGAGTTGCGAGATCAACTTCTTGAGCAATTTTCACCAATTTAATACTAAACCCATTACAAATAAATCTCACAAAATATAAGAAAATAAATTAACGCAATTACAACACTTTTTTTCATGGAATTAAACCAACACAAATATTACATGAAAAACCATAACTTAACATGTGTGTGTGTGTGTGTGTGTGTGGAAGTGGAAAAGAGTAATTTAATAAAAAGATCTAAATTACATAATTATAATATTATTTTATATAAATGGAGAATATGTTATTTAAATTAAATTTTTAAATATATCATAATCTTTTGACTAATTTGAACATAAACAAGAATTTCTTTTTTAAATGTACACCCCCATTCCATGGAACACATGTAACATGTTACATTAAGTTTAAATTATTTTTCTTTAGAGAAAAGATAGAAGTTTAAATTATTATATAAGTTTAAAATTTTAGCATTTTTTTTCTTTTCAAATATAAGTATAATGTCTATATTATTGAAACTTGAATTTTAAAGTAAAATTTTGAATATTTATAATATTTATTACTTTTTTTTATGGCTTATATCTGTAATTTTTAATGCCTTTTTTGTATTTTTTTTTTTAGCCCAAAATTAAAGAATTTAGCCAAATAGAATAATATTTCATACTTTTCAACCCTAAAATTAATACAGAAAAACAAAAAAAGAAAATTTGAGCCTAACATTGAAAAGACAACCTACAAAAAGAATCAATTTAAGGTCTAATCAGTCTGAAATTGCCTAAAATGAAACAATGTAGACTGAATTAGATCAAATGGACCAAAATGAACTGAATCATAACTCACTAACAATCCATTTAATTTACAGCCGAACTCAGCCCATGGAGGCCCAAAATCCATTTACTCTCTTTTCTCTTCCACACACTAGCTGCAGGGCCGGCTCTACAGCCAGCCCAGGGGGTTCAAATGAACCTCCCTGACCTGGCCGAAAAACAAAAATTATACATAAAACTTTTTAGTGTTTTTTTTTTTGACCCCTAAAATAAAATTTACAACACATAAATCCTAAATTTTGTTTAATTCCAACCGAAATAAACTTGAATATGACCGTCTTAGTGTTACTTTCACAATATTATTTTTGCAATTAGTTTCACATTATCCCAACTAAAAAAGTGGCAAGTTTTAATTAATTTTTATCTAGACCCATAATTGACATCACTTTTATACATATCTTTAACAACTTGTCACACCTAGATTTCATTGTGAAAGTGTTGTATTAGTATTTCTACTCTTAAAATTGCTCATTCATTTCTAAAAATAAATAAACATTCTCTCTAGACTCTGGCTTACTTTGCCATTAGTCACGAAATGAAATTGTTTTTTCTTGTACTTTTTTTTTCTTTTCTTTATTAGCAACAAATTACACCACTTTTAGCACACAAAAGTTACAACACTATTGACCTCACTAGGAAAAAAAAAAAAAAATCCTAAAGCCACAACTGACTAGCTGTCTAGCACAGCAAAAAGAAAGGCAAGCACTAAGCAAAAGATAGAGACATAGAGCGAGAGTGGATAGGATTGAGTGGCGGTGTCGTTGACAAAAAAGCAAAGATGAACGTACACTTATATGCTTCATTTTACTGTCAAAATGGTTTCAGTCCATGCATTTCATGAGATTATATGCTTTAGGGTTTAGAGCAAAACAACAGAGGAATTGGTCTCATAGCTACTTGAGTATATTCTCTTTCTCTTCCTTTCAAAATAAATAAGAAAGCAAATAAATGAAAACACGAAAAATATGAATGTTATATTATACATAAACTCTTAAATTTACAATTCGAAACTCATTGGCCAAATAATTTCACAAAAGAAGAGAGGAAAAACATGATTTCACAGACTAAAAATCAACCTCAAATGCATTTGTTGTTGTATATAAAATGTGAAATAAAGTTAATTAACAATATGATAACTAGCATTTTAAATTTACTCAAAGACATAATCCTAGTGGCCTCTGTAGGACAATGTGTTCGTTAGCCTAATTAATTAAAATTATTTTAAAAAGAGTTTTCAAAATATACTAAATAACACTAAAAGTATATAATAAAAAAACGTTACATATGTAATATGGATTTTACTAATGTATACCCTCAGAACATATGTTGGTAAACTATTTTAAGAAACTTTTTATAGAAAAGTGAAAGAGTGACTACCTTTTTGTAAATTAAAAAAAAAAAAAATATATATATATATATATATTTTGTGTAATATAGATGAGTAAATATAAGGATGAGTAGAAACAAGCTCAAATTAGCATTTTCAATGATTAATAATAATAATAATAATAATAATAATAATATAGGTTGACAATTGAATGCAACGATATGAGAAAATGAGATCCTATTTTTTCTTCCTAAAAAAAAAAGGAGTCCAACAGCTTAACCCGTCAACCAACCCAAGCCAACACATTGTTTTTAACAGACCAATTTTGGGTTGATCTTTTTTTTTTTTCAAGAGTCAAGTAAATCCTTACCCATACTTTATACTGAATCTCCTATCCATGTTCGGATGCTGCAAATGATGGATAGAGCAAGAGTAACATAGATGATATCAATAAGTAGGATCACCCATTCACATCACATTGGGAATTGACTCATCAAATAAACCACCTTTAGTAGGAAATGAAGATCCCTTCTTCTCAACACTTTTCTAGGATGATAGAATTTATGAATTAATAATTTACATGTCCAGTGCTGAAAAGTAGCAAGTTTTTATTAGAACAGAAAAAAAAATTCATTCAGATACGTACATCATCAATTAAGTGGGACTGAAGGAAAGAAGGGACTTTCTCCATCCAGTAATGACATTCAGTAAAATTAATAATGTATACGTCCAATGCTGAAGTTGATCCTTCATTGATAGGACACAACTTTTTTAGCAGGATAGAACGTATGTATTGATAATGTTTATGTCCAATGCTGAAGTTGATTCTTCACTGATAGGACACCACCTTTTTAGCAAGATAGAATATATGTATTGATAATGTATATGTCCAATGCTGAAGTTGATTCTTCATTGATAGGCAATCTAAGGTGATATATCTTCCCCGTCCCACTCATCGGTTGTTTTGCATCATTGCATGAGTAGCCTTTTATAGTTTTATTGACATAAAGAATCTAAGATTGCATTTAAACCCCAAAAGTATGCACAATGAAATCTCAAGAAGTACCTAGCATTTGCTGAAAAATGCAAGACAAATGTCAATCAGTTTGAACAGAAACATTTTTCATATCCCAAACTGAAAAAACCAAAGCGGATTCAAATCAACCAATTTCTCCTCTAAAGCAGTCTAAAGTTCAGATATTTGGGCACAAGGCCTCCCCTCTGTTTAACTCAAACTGGTTCAGCCAGTAGAACAATTTCTCATAGTGGTAGAAAATGGCTTGGCAAAGTTTGTAACCAGCTGGTTCAACAAGGTTTGCTGGCTCTAGGTTTGTTCTTTCAGCCAGGAACTCGGAATTAGCAATGAGTTATCAAGCATGTGAGCCCAATATTATATGACTAACACATGGCTTAATTTCAAGAAACATATACACATGGATTCCCAACAACAGAAAGCTAAAATTATACGAGAAAGAACAAGAAAATGAGTAAAAATGCATGTAGCTCCCTAGATATGAGCCATTACTTGTACCCCTTCAATTGCAATAAATCAATAGGTTCACAATTCTAACATCCACATCCAGAGACATGGAGAGAGTACGATAGCAAATGTCAATTTACGAATCAAAAGGATCCCAACCAGTCTACCAATAGCTTTGCTACGCTAATAGGCAAATCTAACATGAAGTACTTCAAATCCTACATTTCCTATTAAGTTGAGGAAGAACCAGCCATGGAGGTCACCTTCTGTAGAAGGCCTTTAATTTCGCTCTCCAGTTTAGCTCTCATCTCTGGAGAAAGATTATCTCCTGACTTCTCCAGCATTGATGTCATCATCTGAAGATTTTGCCTTATAAAGTCAAGTGGAGGCGCCTCACCAGGGTTAGCCACTGACCCAGACGCCTTTCCAGGAGTCATAAGTCCTTCCTTTGTTGGAGAGCCAAGAGTTGTGAGTAAAGGCCCCTCCGGTTCAAAAACTCTGGAGCTAGCTGACAGATTATGGAGCCGATAATTGACAAGGGCTGCACCAAAAGGGTTATTCATCTCTAAACTCTGAGAAGCTTCCTCAGCATCAGCACTTTTCAGAAAAACCACCTGGGCACTACCAGAATCTTTCAACGACTGTGTTTCTGATTCCTTTAAGGGCCCAAACCTGCAAAATGTAGCCAGAAAGTCTTCTTTTGAAGGCACAGGAACTCCTGGGGCAAATGTCAACAGAAGAGCAGTCCCCGGAGCTTCTTTGTTAGTATTAGGTCTCCGGACAGTCAATTTACTTCTTGGATGCTCTGAACTAGCCTTTTCTTTTCTCTGTCTCTTCTTCCGCTCTGGTTTGATTTGAGAAAAATGCCCGTTAGTTTCTGGAATTTCCTTTCCAAACGAGATGTATTCACCACTTATTCCATTTAAATCTGGTATGCCCACAGTGAGTTTATTCTCAGCTGGTGCTTTATCATTCCTCTTTCTCCCTCTCTTCCTTGGTTTACCTTCAGCTGAGAGGAGACCGATCTCTTGTGGATCTTTAACCAAGAAGCCAGGGCTAGCATTACTTCCCCCAAAATTCAGTACGCCAGAAGAGCTCATAAATAATGAAGTCGCTTCTTCCTTCCCTTCCCTGTCATTTTTCTGAGTAATACCTTCAAAAGAATGTGGGCTCACTACCCCAAGATCAATGACCAATGAACCAGTCGCAGTAATATCTCCATTCAGATGTTGTACACCAGAAGTAGTTTGAATCCCTGAGTGAGCTGAAGCAGCTTCTTTCCTCTTTCTCTTTTTCTTCTCAGGTTTACTTGCAGAAGCAACATGGCCCATAGCCGGTTGATCTTCAACAAATGGTAAGTGTGTGGCAATGTTCCCATTCAAATCAGGTATGCCAGTCACTTGTTCTGTTTGCAGACCCATCGGACTTGCCCCATTATTTAGCTGTGTTTGCTTAGGTTTACCATTTGACATGAGATGGTAATCCTTCATAGATGAGCTACTTGTAGCAATATTTATATTCACATCTGATAGGCCTGAAAGCGGTTTAGTCTTCAATCGCCCTGAGGTTGCCTTTCCTTTTTTCTTTCCAATCTTCCCCTCAGGTTTAGGGTTGGATGAAGGCAGACTTATCTCTATAGAATCTTTCCCCGTATGTGATTCAGGGCTTTTGTTAACATCCAGTACACCAGAGACATTGTTTCCAACAACATTTGGTATGCTAGAGGTAAGTTCAGCCACTGAACGCTGTAAGGTTTCCCTCTTCTTCCTTTTCTTTGAACCAGATTTAGTCGCAGGGGAAGGGTGCTGATTTTCCTGTAGATTAATTTTGAACAAGTTGGGCTCAGCAGCTATAGTCTCATTTTGACCAGCCATATTTTTGCAGGACAACTCATAAATAGATTCATCATGATACACCGAAATTCTATATCTAGAAAAGAACCACTCAATTGAATCAAAATTTTCTTTCTCAATGGGATATAGGCAATTCACAGCTGTAAAACGGAGTTCAGAGAGCAATTGAGCTGAAGATTCATTTATTAACTCTGAATTACCATTCTTATTACTCCCGCTAATGACTTTCTTGTACCACTTACTCCAGAACCTCTTGCTGCTACATTTAACATTTGCAGGGGACTCAGTGATGTGATCAGAACTGATATTTGCATCCTCTTCTTCAGGAGCTAATGGGGCCTTAGAGTCTTCTGTTTCAGCTGGCAAGCCTTTTTGTTCCCAGTTTATGTATGGGTAAGATAAGTACCTGCTCTTCTTCCGTTCTCTTGACTCAAAGCCCAGTTCAGTTTTTCCCTTGCTCCCACCTTCAACTTCAGAATCCTTTGCCCTCTTTCTCTTCTTCATTTTTGATGCCTTGCCACTTGAGACGGTAACTTTATCAGCAGCATTACCTTTGCAGTTCTCTTCATTCTTCTCTTCCGACAAAACTTGATGCCTTGATACCTTGGATTGTTTCTGCGACCTAGTTAGTGGCGTGCTTTGCAAGTTCTCTTCAGCTGGCTGTGTACTTTGGTCTTCAATCTGAATATCAGATTTTCTTTTAACCATTAACATTTCATCATCATTGTCTTCGACAACATTTGTTTCTCGGAGTTGATGCATTGGCAATTGTAAATGCCCTCTGGAACTGTAGAATGCTGATACACGATTTTGTGCAACAGCAGACTCAATCATTCCAGGCTTGCAAACTGCCAAGGCAAATTTTTTGAGTTGTGCTAGAAAGTTTGCAGGTTGGAACTGAGAGACTGAAAATTCATCAACTTCACCAGAAACAGGATCTGGTCCTGTAGCTCCTTCCTTGGCTTGAGGAGACTGAGCTGACAGCTGAATTTGTTTCAAAGCACAAGAACAAGTCATCTCCAACTTCACACGCCTACCAAACTCTTGTGCAGCCTTCTCCACAGCTCCAAGGAAGCTTCTAGACTTGTTCTCTTGCAACATATTTTCAAAGTACTTGCGGAAAGGCTTCAATTGAGATGGACTGCACCAAGCAACATGGCTGCTCCTGATATATCCAATAAGTAAACAGTCCCTCTGGTCACCCTTTGCAGCATGCTCTGGGGCATCCGAAGGATCATAAATCTTTCCAGGCCACCATGTCTTACTTTTTGTTTTAACCCACACAACATCGCCCACAGAAAAATTATATTCCTGATTCTCAATTCCATTCTCCTCCTCATCTTCAGCTTCTTTTGACTTCTCTCCACTACCTGTCAATTCAAAACATTCTTCTTCATCAAGTCCATCAGGAGGACCACAAATATCCACAAAAAGCGATATACCATCTCCTGAAACTTCAATCTTCTTAGCTGGCTGAATTTCATCTATTCCTGACCCACCGTCTTCTTTCATACCCTCCTCTTGCACGATCTTCTCAACTCCCACATCCTCACACCCATTACTCACCAAACCCTCCAAGTCCGCATCCAATTTTGATTCCACTCCCACAACCACATTATCCCTATCAACCTCACCATCTACCATATAACCCTTCTCAATACTAACACCATCCATGCCGCCCTCCCCAATACTGGTCATTGGTTCCACACCCACAACCACATTTTCACCTTCAACACCACCATCTCTTTCCTCAAATTCAACCTCTCCATTCACCAATTTCACTATGTCAATTCCAATACCACCCATACCACCCTCTTCAACACTGACCATTGATTCCACACCCACAAACACATTTTCACCTTCAACACCACCATCTCTTTCCTCAACTTCTACCACTCCTTTCACCACTTCCACATTGTCAACCCCAACACCATCCATGCCACCCTCTTCAATACTGACCATTGATTCCACACCCACAAACACATTTTCACCTTCAACACCACCATCTCTTTCCTCAACTTCAATCACTCCATTCACCACTTCCACATTGTCGACCCCAACACTATCCGTGCCACCCTCTTCAATACTGACCATTGGTTCCACCCCCACAAACACATTTCCACCTTCAACACCACCATCTCTTTCCTCAACACCAACCACTCCATTCACCACTTCCACATTGTCAACCCCAACACCATTATCATTCACATCAACCCATTTGTCATTTCCTCCAGCAGAAATCTCCAGAATGGGCTCAAACCCATTATAGTTCCCACTTGAATCAAACAACCCAGCAAACCCAGAAGATTCTTCCAGGCTTTTATCACGTGGGTCATGGGCTTCTAGGGTTTCTGGGGTTTTGGGGCTCTCCATATACAGAGAATGTCCAAATTTCCAACTCTCCTTTTCCCTTTTTCCCAATATATTAACCTCACTACCACATCACACTGATCAAAAACAGAAAACAAACACAAAAAAAAAATCTTTGTCACTACATAAGTACATAACTTTTACACTGTTCATAAAAAGATTCTAAATTTACAATCAAACACACAACACACAGAGGAAAAAAGCAATTTTTTTTGGTAGCCAAAAAGAACATTTCGTTAGCAGGTACAAATTACCCAAAGGAAAAAGAAGAAAAAATAAATTACCTGAGGAACAAAGAACTTGGCATTACATTAGTGGATGATCCAAGTAGCCCCAAGTTGAAGAACCAGTTTGATCCTAAAGAGAGAGAGAGAGAGAGAGAGAGAGGTCTATGATGGATGACTTTAAAGGAGAAGAATAGAAAAAATCTTGTTTGCTTTGAGAAAACAGTGTTTTAGACAAATTACTCTAGAGAGAGTGAGATAGAAAGAAAGATCCTCTTTTCATGTGACTGAAAGAGAGCTGTCCGTATTCAAAGGAGTTATACTTAGGACTGTCCTGGCCTTGTTGGCCAAACATGCAAGAGAGAGAGAGAGAGAGAGAGTAGATTTCAATAAAAAAAATAGATTGTTGTGTTCTTTTCTCGCACGTTTGGTGAATTCTGCTCGTGATAAACTAGATTAGTTGTTTCTAGTAAAAAGTCTCAATATCATTTTCATATGACCCCACAATGTTGAAGTTATTTATAGTATAAAGTTTACTTAAAAAGTTTGAATATCACTTTTACATGTCCCCACCATACTATAATTATTTATAGTACCAAACTTATGTACTTGCATCTCAAAAAGATAAGCGCAAATGTAATGTTATCTTATCTTCTTTTTTATCTCTTTTTTTTCTAACTTATTCCTTAGCAAAGTTGAGGAATCCTAGGATGCTATACTTGCCTGGAACTAATTAAATGTGTTTCAATTGGTTCCTTTTTATCCTTATTCTGCTTATTTATTTATATACATTTTTTAATACTTTATTTATTTATATCGATGGAACTTTTATTTATTTCAGAAAAAATAAAAGACTATTTTTTAAAATAAAATAAACCATGGGATAGACGCATCGGTGTCCAATATTTTGGTACGCTAAGGTATAAACGAAACCTTACAAAAGTAATAGTAGTTAATATACCAAATTTGATGAAGCAAACTCGAAGAACTTCTCTTTTCTTCATTTAAAAAAAAAAAAAAAAGATATTGTACCACAAGAGCACTGTACTAATTGTAGACTATGTATATATATTGTTTTCTCTTTGGTTCTTACATTTCCTTATGTGTAATTTTTTTGTTTAGATATTAAGTTTCACTGAAAAAAAAAATCCTATTATATTAATATTTTTAAGGTGTAAAAGCTATATGAGAAAAATAAGGATAAAAAAATAATAAAGAAATAAAATTTTAATTCAAGAGAAAAAAATGCAAAAAAATATGTTTTCTTTTCACAAGTTTTATGAGTTTAAACACTTTATGTAGTACCATTTTATTTTTCATAACAATGTGTATAAGTAATAATATTTGAAAATAATCATATAATAAATTTCATAAATTGATATTGTTTTCAAATTAAACACCTAATGTTTAGATGTATAATTTTTTTTGAAATATAATTACAACATGTTGCTAACTTCGCAGCTCAAACCTTTTCTCCCATAGACTTCCAAGCACTTTGAACATGGGAATGTGCCAATTCAGTTATAAGACCTTTGACGTTTAGATGCATAAATGATTACTCATTACTACATAGTTTAAAACTATAATAGTTTAATTGTTTTATGAGTTTGTATTAAACCTATATAAGTTGTACTTGAGGTTTATCTAATTACTATAAATCATCATATGAGAATTATAAATGAATTTTTAATCATAAAAGAATTACAAAACAAAATATAAAATTAAACAAAAACAAAAAAAAAATAGATATTGTTATCTTTTATGCGTTTTATGGCATTTAAACACTGTTTACTATTCACAGGACTAGCATTTTAATTATGTACAATTTTTTTTTTGAGAAACAATTATGTACAAATTGGTCTAAGTATTTATACATAAAATTTGTGTGCATTATGCTCATCCATAATGGATTTAATTTGCTCTCCTAAAATAAAATCTTGATTCCACCGTTAACAGTAGAGGATTAAATAAATAAAAATTAACAGTGGGCACTTTAGATTTTTTTGAACAAAATTAAGAATTCAAATTTTAATGGAATTTGATTTTTGGATTTATTTCGTTACAAGGAGGATATTAACATCAATCACATTTATGACTTGTAAAAATAAAATAAAAATGTGTGGAGAGCATAATGTGAGAGACTAACTAGATGACTATCACCCATGAGTCAACACTTCTATTTGAAGTCATTTTGCATAATGAGAGAGAGAGAGAGAGAGAGAGAGAGAGAGAGAGAGAGAGAGAGAGAGAGAGAGAGAGAGAGAGAGAGAATACGTCATTTTTGCATTTATATATGTATATATATATATATATATATATATATATAAAAGTTTATTGAAGTCATTAGAGTAACATGATTACATGGGAAAGGACAAAATTTTCTCAATAGTCACTTTCAAAGTCATTTTTTTTAGTAATATATTTTTTTTTTGTTGGGATTATTTTTTAGTAACATCAAGAAGGGACAAATTTATTTTATTTTTATTTTATTTTTTGAAAAAACGGAATAATTAGCAGCTGATTTATTGTTTTGGTAAAGATTCCATTTTTTTTTTCCGATGAAGATTTCTTAATCCATTGATTTACTCCAATAAATATCCCTTATACAATTGAAGTCTAAAATGCCTAAAGTCAAAATGTTATGAATGTTTTGCCACTACAGCGAAGAAGAAAATTGGTTATCATTGAAAGTCCCTCTATCAATTATCATGGGCATGTGTGGAAAACCAAGTGAAAAATGACTGAAGTGGCATGGCCCTCACATTGTATATAATGTACTAGTTTTGAATGCTTATCCATATAATCTACACACCATTTTTTCAGAATTTGATTTTCACATATATCGATCTCATAACTGACACTAATTTATTGTTTGTAATTACAAATTTGCTACCTCAATAATTATCGAAAAAAAAAAATCTGTAAAAAGAGTTAAGTAACGCCCATTAATTTGTATAATCAATGGTTTATCAGAGTTTTACCTTGAAAGAGAACAGCTGAATGAGATATCAGCCTTTCAATTCTAAATAAATTGTATGTTTCAAAAAAAAAATCTAAATAAATTGTATGGATCATGTTTGTGATTATCATAATCTTTTCGGTTCCTCTCTTTTGCAAAATAATTTTAGTTGTAGGAGAAGAGTGGAAAGGGCTAATGTTTTGCTTTTCAGCCTCATCTTATAAAAAAGAAGAAAAAAAAAAAACCTTATATATAAATACAAAATGTGTACAAATTAAATTTCCCAAAGATATGGGATAGGTACCTTACCCTTTTTTTTCTAGGATAATACCTCATCTTTTTTAAAGTCAGAAATACCTTATCCTTTAAATTTCCTCTTCTTTACTTTTCCAAAGAAATAAGTTCTCTCACACAATTCTTTCTTCTACCCATATATAATAATAGGAAAAAAAAAAAGGACTGTGCCAAGTGAAAAAGAGGGTTGCAATTGTTTGTCTAGCCTTCTTGATTATTTGGCAAATTTATTGTTTGAGTAATAGCTCAATAAAATTTTCTGATGTCATATTTTCCCAAATTTTCTAATGCATTCTTAAATTGTAAACTTATCATCTCAAAAAAAAAAAAAAAAATTGTATGCCTATAGAAGGGTTCAAAATTGATAAATATTTGCAAAGTTGATCATCCCTCTTTAATTCCTGAGCAAGGACTACTAAAGTCCCAGACTCTTTTTCTGTTGTAAATAATTCAGCAGTATGAAACTCACTAAGAAAATGGCATAAGCAATGCCATCATTGCTATTTCCATGGTTCATTTCACATTGTTGAAAAGGATTCCAACATAACTATGGATGTGATATCACCATGCAATATGATATGGCACCACATCATGCTTCTGAAGTACTGTGTCTGTCCCTGTTTGAGTGTCTGAAGAGAAGCTTTCAGCTGGCTGGTTCATATCTACAAACACAATCGTATATGTTTCCTTTAATCAATTTCTCTGCCAACCTCTGATTCTTCACCATTGCAAGCTGCAAGAATAGTTTTTCATGTTATATTAAAGTGTCAAAGGAAAACTTTAAAACCCATTGATCTCCCAACATGGCTTAGAAGATTTCTTGCATGCAGTTTGAAAGCAAGGACTTCATTGCAATGAAAAATTATAACAGTCATGATCATCAAATTTGGGAAAATATGACCTCAGAAAATTTTATTGAGCTATTACTCAAACAATAAAGTTTCCAAATAATCAAGAAGGCTAGACAAACAATTGCAACCCTCTTTTTCACATCCCAAATGAGACACAAGAACATAGTCTTACCTTCAAGGCATCACATTTAAATCGAGCATTGTAGTTGGTGTGTAGAGATCTACCCATACCTTCTAAAATAATCTGCAGAGCACAAACCATGATTATAGTGTCTTTCTCTTTATTTATTTCTTCTTGATTCTATATTTGCAACAATTTGTTGTAAACTGTTAAGGACATTAAAAATAATACAATAAAAGCCAAAAAAGCTTGCAAATGTCCTTCTGGCTTGATGGCACCCCACCCCCATTTGTGGGGCTTGAACTGGGGATTGAGTAATGTAATGCTTGACATGGATTTCAATAAAAGGAATGAGCATCATACCAAATCAGCATCTTTTGCAGCAGCAGCTAGCTCAGAGCTGACCTGCCTTAAGTCAATGCATGGACTCCCACACCCATTCTCAACGACCATCAACGGAACCGATGATGAATTTTCTTTAGAACCATCTATGGTGTTGATCATTGCATCCACGAGTAAGCCTCCTGCTTCAGCAGCTCTGCGAAGAATGTCACAATGCTGTGGACAAGAAGAATCTATTACCTTCTTTTGATTAATTATGTGACATCAAGAATACTGTGTTCAGTGTATCATGGAACCATGAATACCAAATAAATAAAACCAACCAAAAAAAAACATGCAACCCAGATAACATTTTCAATTTCAAAAAATTTCTGACTACTGATAACCTTGAAAGATATAAATAAGGTAGATTAATGATATTATGGTCATTGATATGAATCTTTAAATGGGACACCTCAAAAAAGAGATTTAAATCAATTGCATAGAAGTATTCATGCAAATGGACAGACCTTGGCTGCCTCAGCTACAATGTCAGGAAGCTCCATTGCAGTTACATCATTTAGAGCAGGGAGTGAGTTTGCAACCAACACAACCTGCAAAACAGAATCCCACAGCTCAATTATTATGTGTTGGCAGAAGAAACTGATCCTACATCAAAACAGTCAAACACCCATCCCTTTGACTGTTCTCTCAAGCATTTATCTGCAGGAACAAAAAAAAAAAAAAAATACTAAACCAGTAATATTTGGGTATGGTAGGACAGGAACAAGAAGTATTACTTCAACATTTACATTGGTGGGCAAGGAATATACGTTTTATTTCATAATCATTAATCAATGGGCAAGAAATAAATGTCGTAACAGTATTATTTCAACTCGCACTGTAGTTAGGAGTAAAAAGAACTAAAACAACTCTTCCCTGCAGAGATTCTAATGATTGGTAACACCATTCTCATTGTTGACCAACAAGACAAACTGGGTATGAAACCCTGCCATCATGGCTGATAGACAGATACAAGAGCTTATTAGCATTAGAAACAACTAAACTTACTTCAGTTCCTCGTCGGAGAAGTTCCCTTGCAAGGGGAAGCATCCCTAGAACAATGTCAGCACCTGAGTTGTCCACAAAGAGTAAAGCTCTCCTATGTGGGGGAGGCTTCCTGTCTCCAGACCCGAACATTCTCTCTTTGAAGACATCAAAATTATCCACCTAAATCACGTAGCAAGAAATTTCTTTTAAACAAATTCTACCAGCACTCAACTTAGATCAATAAAAATAGCAAATCAAGTTTGTTGAATTTGGAATATTTTTGGCTCCACTTACTCGCCAAGGTCTATGCATCTTATTGCGACTCATTCTATAAATTTCAATAATTGTTCCTTTATGATAGAGATCCACACAGGCACGGGATCCCCAGTCAAAAATGTTTGCAGCTAGAACACCTTCAATGAGAGTTAATAGTCTGGTTTCCTGCAAATCAAAAAGTGGTTTCAAATGATCAGAACAATGGTTTTAAAAGAGTGCCAGGTACAGTCACCTCAGTATGCTGGAAGTAAATGGATGCCCACGTGATTGCCACATGAACCAAGCCAGATATCTGCCCCACTCTGGTTTTATTTAGTTTTGTTAGAGTTACTTCTTGTTATTTTTTATATTAGCATGTTGTTTTCATTAGCATAAAGGTATTCTTGTAATTGTGCCATAAACCCTAATAAAAATGTGCTAAGGTGGGGGACTTATAAACATAGCCCTAAACCTTTTCTCAAATCTCTCTCTCTATTCTTCCTTTCTCCCCTTTAAACCTTAATACCTCATAATTTACTACTTAGTTTTAACAGCATATAATGACAAGTGAAATATCCTGCATAACCTTTAAGAAAGATTAGAATTACAAAATGCAATAACATCCCTATCGAACAGTTTAACTTCTGTTGGGCAACAAGAGGCACAGAACAGCAGATTATAAATACACCTACCTCACTCATGCTATCTAGCTCCATTAACAGGTCAGGTAAAACAGCAAGTGATGCCTCATTCTCCCTGTTACATTCAAAAATAGCAGGAACAAATAACATAAGTAAAAGAGGTGTCAGTAGACTTTGTGTGTGTGTGTGTGTGTGTGTGTGTGAGAGAGAGAGAGAGAGAGAGAGAGAGAGCACTGTGCTTGTATAATGTCCCCTCAGCCTTTCTGTTTCATTTTTTTTTAAGTAGTTCAGTTTTTATTTTAATTTTCACATCTAAAGACAAAATGACTGATAGATAATTAATTAAGGGAGAATATAAAACCTAAAATAACATGTCCACATTGACCTTCCATGGTTAATTTACTTTTAAAAACTTAAAACTAAACCATAGCTAAAGATTGTTGTTAAAAAAAACAAAAACACCTAGAAACAAGGATAATGAATGTATGCTATACTACCAAACACATACATTTAAGGAATTCATTCTGAGTGGATCACACACATGTAATTCCTCAAAGCAAGTACACATGCAAATTGTTTTATGCTCATATAATTAAAACCATATGTTGCTCAAAGCAGACAGCTTAAATTGTACACATGACTTTCTGCATGTAGTGCACACATACAACATACTTTTAATATGTGGAAGTAATCATCCATTACACATTTATAACTTGAAATATTTCAAACAGAAAAATCAGAAAAACCTTTATGCTTGATAAAGAAAAATGCAGTTACCTCTGTTTTATACTTCTGTAGGCATCAACAAAATGGAACTCCCTCAAGCACTCTTCCCTTAGTTCCAATAGATTGGCCAAGCCTAATTTTCCATATGCTGCGGGCTCCTCCATCAACCTATTTGGGAAGTTGGAATTGGTAAATGATATAAGTAAAAACTTTGAAAATTCAGAGCAGATAAAGTAACAGCAATAAAGATACATGGAGTCTTTCAAAAGTAATTGATGATTAATAACGACTTCATGCTATTTTTATGTTACATTGTCCAAACCAAATTGTCTATGATGTTCTCACTTTCATTCAATGGCTCAGTTCATACAAACCTAGTGATGCGGAAAGAACGAAGACCATTTTATTTTAATTTTTCATTATTTAATTTTAGAAGTCAAATTACATTTTTGCCTGCTGCAAAATTGGTTTTTATTTTAATTCTTATTAGCTAATTAGATTATTGTGAGGTTGACCAAGAGTGAATCTATTTCAGTGAGGAAAAAGGACTTTGCCTATGGGAGAGATTGATTTGGAATCGGGCAGAGGAAAAGGTGATGGACCTCATGTGCTCACATGCATTCACCCAGGGTTGAATGCTCATATTAGAGTCTTTCTTGGGTTTTCATTCTGAAGCCGTGTGAACCTGTCCCTAGACAGCCCAGGCCCAAACCTGGCAAACTGGAAACACATGGTTCAGGCCCATGCCCTATGACAGCTGATCAACAGCCCTAGGCAGCAAGCCTGGTTCTTGTTTCAATTCTTTATTAAAACATTATTCTAGTACCATGATGGTGATATTGAAAGCACCTACTTTTGGTGGTCATCAAGACCCACACATCTTCACTAATTGATTATATGCGATGGATCAATTCTTCAAACAAATAAGCTTACCAGATGACAGAGAAAGTTTGGTTTGCCAGGATGAAACTGATAGGCAGAGCCAAAGAATTTTGGTACAGTAATGAAAAACTACATCTTAAAAGGAACAAAATTATCCTTTTTTTTTTTTTATAAGCAACGTAAGAATATTATTAATAAAAGAAAAAGTGCCAAACTGAGTACGTTGGGGATGTACTATGGGGGCACAAATCAGGTCTCAAAAGGAACAAAATTATCATAACCAATTAGGTAGAAATGAAAGAAAAAGAGAAATATTTACCTCAATCCTATCTAGAGAAATATCTATTCCAATCCTAACGGTGTTCATGAAGATTCTAATTCTAAGTCTCAATCTACCATGGAACAAACTTTAGAAAATCTGGTAAAAGCCATCCAAACCCTTTCAGTGAAATTGAAGAACTTGAGGATGACACTTCCGATAGGAGAGACAATACCACCAAAACTCATGCTTTTTGAACTACTAGTACCAACAAATGTTGCTACAATGCTAGGGCAACAAGAAGAACATATCACAGAGCCTAAACAAGGAATTGAAATACCAGAAACATGTGTAGTAGACTTAATACAACCTATTAGAGAGTCAGATATATTGCTTATCTCTGAGCATGAAGATTCCTCACTACTTGGTGAAGAAAAAATTTAACAATAGAGCAAAGAATTACAATAGTTATAGTCTCACATTAAACATCTTCTTATAGTAAGTTACCTAAGCTGATGATCATAACTACAATAGTTATTGTCCTTTACCTGGAAAATTTTCACATTAATTTAAATTATTTGAAAAGAACAATAATTATGCATCAATTTTAGTTATTTTCTTTTCAAAAAAATATACATATATCTATATATATATATATAGTAGGAAGCTATCTAAATGGGAATGTACTTTGTTAACCCCCAAACAATTAACCTTTTTATTTTTTCCCAAAGTAGTAAAACTATGCAGTAAATGTATGAGATAGAATTTATGAAACCGTAAAACTACCTTGCCAAGTGTGCAGAAAATGCACGAGCAAAAGCGTCACCCCTTCTTTTAGCATCTTCAGTTCCGCCTTCACTTGCTACCGCCTACCATATTGCTCATTAAAATCTCACAATCATAATGAGACAATAAGACCAACCCTTAATATATTTTTATACATATATTGGCTCTTAACCTTCCCACTTCTTATACCAAACAATCAATGAAAATTTAATAAAGTGCAACAAGCTACTCCCAACAATATACACGTGGTAGCACAGCATTACTATAACCAAACAAAACAAGGGTGCACATAGCACAATAGATTAAGAATAAGTTTCTCTAATCTATTTCTTTCAGAAAATTTGGTGGCCCGGATGTTGGCATAACACATCCTGGCCCCTTGCACATAATAAACAGCAGATTAAGGAAATAAACTTGGTGTTCATTAATTGCAGTGTTACCAGAACTTCGCAGATATTTCACTTTTTTGTCACTTGTTGCGTGGCCAGATTGTGTGCTTGTGTGTTTGAGAGAGATTTTGGAGGTTTCATGATGATATCTATTTTTACCTTATCAACAAGGTCGGGCAAATGCTCTGACAGCACAGTAAACCAATACCTACATCAAGATTAACATTTAAAATAAGCTAAAGAGGCATTAGATTCATATTATTTTAAGTAATGATTGGGCGTTAACCATTCTTATCGCATATTCTGTAAAAAGATAATCAGAGATTCCAGATTCACTGTATGAACTCACTCTAACTCACTGGGATCCGCAAGATCAATAGTGTTAGGCTCATACCTGCAGGAGAACCAATACAATATTAGAAATCAAACATTTTAGAAGTAAGCTCATCTAATTAGAGTAGTATGCAACATACGTTTTTGGGTCTGCCAATAGAGGGAACACCTCTAAAGTGGGCACTAAATGAAGAACGCCAATATTTAGAGCACTTGCATCAGAACGCAGAGTTTCTCCTTTGGATGAAGGAACTTCAAAGCCTCCAAGTCCAGTAGTGCCAGTTGGAGCCATTGGTACAGGTGCAGTAATCTCATTTCCCTTCCGCACAAACTTCTCCATCCAGGAAATCTGCGTTTGAACCCAAACTGTTCATGAGAATTTGTACAAACACACAAGAAATTCAACCAAAATATTTCTGAAAAGCATGGGCTTCTGCAGCTAAGAGGATAGAGCGCAGAAGTAAAAGCTCAAAATTAGTTAAAATAGAACATGAGGACTTCACCCAGCCACTGGCCTCTCTCTTCAAGTACTAGACTATAAAGCACATTGGGAGCAAATCAAGGAAAATGGCTTGGACAAGATATGTGAGTGTACATACTTCCCCGGATATCTACTGTTTGTTATAAGAAGAATAATCTTTCTTTGAGCTCAACATGAATCCAACAGAAAAAGACATGTTTAGATCGCAATGCCATGCTCCCAATTTGAAGCTCAAACACAAAACTCAGATATAAGATGAATTAATCCTTAAAAGTACCTGAGAAAGAAGGGAGGGGGGGATCAACATATACACACCATGATGACCCTAATTATATACCGATGGTTTGAATGGATCAATCTAGAAGACTACCATTGATTGAAGTACAAGTTCATTTTGCATGATGAAGTAGTAAACCAGATTAGTTATTCACAAAGATGACTTAAAGGTCAACCTTTAGTTTCTCCTTTTGCCAATTTTGCAATTGTTTTCTTCAACTTTAAAGGTTCTTTTGGCTATTAATCAATTGATTCCAAAGTTTCTGGCTTTAAAAGCTATCCAACTGGAGGTGGAATAAGTTCAATTTGACAGAATATGATTCCAGAAAACAACAGAAGAGAAATGTGATTCCAAAGAATCATAGAAAAAAGTTCTTTTGGCAACTTTTATTACTGTCTTTCCAGGAGAATCCTATGCTGCAATTAGTAGGACTGTCTTAATGATAAATAGGTTAACAGCCAAACTCAGACCTAACTCATTTGTCATGAAGTTGGGTTTGCAGCATGCAGAATACCCAACCCAGCTACATTAGTTTCAAGTGGGCTAGCAGTCCAAGTCAGATTTGCCAACTCTTACTACACTTGCCTTCTCGTTCAAATCTCCAAGCGGTGGGCCATGGATCTTTCCTCCTGTGTATGGTGCACCCATTGGGAATCTTTCAACTAACTGATGGACCATCAAGTCATCAAGACCATGCTTTTCATAACTCATGAATGCACCTAAAGCTCCCAGAAATCCTTCATGCCGCAAGAACATTGCTTGTGCTTCTCCTTTTGACCTAAACAAAAATTATATTTTAAAGCCTCAAGTCAAATTAGAAAAAATTAATGAACAAAAAAAAAAAAACATTAGAGATGAAATTGACCAACACAAAAGTGAACAAAACAATTCAAACAAGGAGGCATTTTATGTGCAAAATAAATAAAAAAACTGGTTTAAGCCTTGGTTATATTTTTTAAAATTTTTAACAATGAACATAAAATCCTAGTGTGTACCTCAATAAAGTAACACTCACCAAAATTGAACTGCAAACGAGATAGTGTCCATGGTGTAAGCATGACCCCTTATAAAAAATCCTCCGAAAAATATTCGCTTTAGCCCAAATCGTAGCGCATTCAAGTAAGATATCTACACAGGAAAAGAGTCAAACCAGATCTATAAACAGCCAGCATACAGATACCATCTATTTGATTCGTTAAGTAATATGAAAATACCAAAATTATCTAAAGGTACACAGATTGAGAGGGCCTTATCATAGAAACCCACTAAAATGTAAGATATTAAAGCAAAATACTTATAAACCATTATCTCCAATAAAAATCAATAACTCTCTCTGAAGTCATGAATCACAGATCAAGTGCAGTATGTTTACCAACTATGTTTTTTATTTTCCCTAATTGAGAATTGAGAGTGTAACAGCCACATTTTTTAGGAAAGCATGAGATCTATCGAGCAATTGAAGTCATTGCTGCTTCACACTTTCTTTGATTGGTCTCCAGCATGGGTTTTTACCAATTGTACTTCTATTTGTTGTTTTCAAATCTCTCTTAGATCTTCTAATTGATTTGCTTGTATTTCTTCAAGGTGCATTATTTTCATCATTGTGAACATAGAGTAATTCCTTTCATTTGCAATAAAACTTCGATCACTTATCAAAAAGAAATATATATATATATATATATATAGATTCAAATATACATTAAAATAATATAAATCTAATAAACTCAAAGAGTAAAAAAAAATTGCTTAATAACTCAAATTGATAGTGGAATTGCCCAAAGTTTTTAAGTTCATATTTACATAAGTTATTTCAATCTCTTAAAAAAAATTGTATAATAAATTTAAAATCAACTATAAATGAGTAATGTGATAACAATCTAGACATATAAAGTTTAAAAATAACATGTGGTATAATTCTCTTGTCATAAGTAGTGCACAAGGTGGTCTGGGAGAGGTGGTTGGTTGAAAACCTTACCCCCAATTTTGGAGAGGTTGATTCCCAAACTCAAACCCACATTGCTTGGGTAGTGGGCACTTGCCATCACACTAATGTCTTTGACATAATTCTCTTATGGGACAAAAATGTGATAGCTATGATCGAAATGAAGTATATTGTTTAATCATAACAAATCCAAAAGATAAATGACCAAAAAGCACAGGGATAATCAATTATCCTTATTTGTGAAGTACAACGCCTTAAGAATAGTATTTGTACAATAAAACAATGGTCCATGTCATTTTCTTCAAGATCAAGTGGTTAATTTTAAGGATTAATTCATTTTTAGCAAATAAATAAATAAAAAAGTATGTCTAGGCGTGCTTTGTGCTTATTCAAAAAGTACACAGAAGGGGAACTTCATTAAACGAGCTTCAACTCAAACAAGTGAAAAGCATAGTCCTTTGGACATTGAGTTTTGAGCATGCTTGAACACTCTTTTAATAACACTGCTAACATGACAGGATGAGATGGTATAACATCTTATTTTTTCTAACCCATATAATTTGGATGAGGTATAATGGCAATTGCTTAATTGAATTTTTCTAGGAAAATTGCATGATAAAATCCTGTAATTACACAACTCACCTGGCCAATATTATAAGAAATCATTCGTAAGAGAGAAAGGGATATATCTTCTGGTCTGTAGTCCTCAAGCTCCTTGTTTTCTGAAATAGCCTTGCCAAAACTAGAAGCAATAGTTGATGCAGAGAGACCAATCTATAAAGAATTAAGGTTGGAAAATACTTAGAAATGGATTATTAAAAAAAAAGTTCTGGCTAATATAATCTATAAATAAATATCTGGACCAATTCAAAGAACCTAAGGATTTTCTATGGCACATACAGATTATACATCCCAGTATAGATGGAATGGAAATTAAGATTAACATATACCTTGGAGTAATCCATACCACCATAAATATCTCCAACAAGCATGTCTATGGTCCTATTATCTCCCCTTTGACTCAGCTCTAGCAACTCATCAAAACTGAAAATGGAATTAAGTAATGCAAGAACATCATCAAAAATTTTAGACAGAGATGGAGACATAAAAACACTACAAAATTGAATAGAAATCACAATGACCTCTTGCACTTTGTTAACAGCCTTCCCAAGCCCCAATAAGTACCACCACCAACATTTGTCCCACTAACCCGCTGAAATTTCCCATCCCCATCAACCTACCACAACTCGAATCAAAAGCATAGATTAATATAGAAAGTTATTACCATTGTTTAGCTTAGCAGTTATCAGTTAATAAACTGCAGAGGAAAAAACGAAAATAAAAAAGACAAAGGTACCTTGATCACACTAACACCAGATCCAATATTGACAAGAAGATAAGGAAACAAATCATTGTGGTCAATCTGCACAAATTCTTTCTGACCCTCCATGTGTGTGAAAGCTTCATGGCGAATCGCCTACTAAAAAACATGGTAAAATATCTAGTTAACTATTTTAAGTAGCACATGAGTAATGGAGGAAAAGAACAACAAATAATGAACCTTTTGGTAAGTATGTATGCTCTTAACATGCATCATCATTGTTATTATTTATTCGGCTACAATGGGATTAAGATATAACTACTAACAGCAAATCTTGAGCACAAAAGACTTTTCTGCAAAGCATAAAAAAAATATTTATTTATGTTCATTTTCATGCCAATGTTTTGGAAGCAACAATGTAAACCACGTAATAACATTTTGATCTCTCAGAAGCAAGATCTTCAACCAAAATATGAAAATTTTATTCCATCTTTCAATTTAATTGGCATGATAAAATTTATTGAGTCAACCTGTTTGATTATTTTATTTGCATGTGCTTGCACACATAAGTTATTATAATATAAGTGAGCATCCTTGGCTATTTGCCATAGCTGTTGTGCTACATTGATGTAGGCAATCCACAAAAAATAAAGGCATAGAATCATTTTTCCAAACCTTAACTAAGAAGAACCCCCACCCCCACCCCCACCCCCACCCCCAACACCCCTCCAAAAACAAAATCCCAGACGTGTAATGGTGTAATTATTATGACATTAAACCATCTGCCTAGAACTACTAAATTTAATTTCTCAAACATTTTATGTCCACTAGAAGATTCCAATAAGGAGCTCAGACATGAATATAACATTAAGTATACTTAGGTTTTTCGTCCTGTAGAATGTGAAACAAGATAGAATCCAACCACAAATCCAAAACTAATGCCAATTTAAAGCTTTCAATCATGATACCAGAAGTATTGGGTTAGAAAGGAGAAAAGGTATGTAACTTACTTGTGCACTACTAATTATCAAACTAATTCTTTTTCCTAGTACAAAATACTCAAATCCACTAGGTGCTTGTGTTACTTACCAATCAAATAATAAAAAATCACATACCAACAAGCACATTCTAAGTGATACATACGAAAGAAATAGAATTTTCCACCTTAAGCAAAAAATTTGCTCCTGCCACAAGACAATCCATCTCATCTTCTTTGTCCAGACTAACGCCAAGCCTTTCCTTGAAGAGATCAGCAAACTTGTATGCCCCACCACCTGTGGCCTTCACACAATAATCAACTTGTTGATAAAGCATGTGTGAAAAGAATGACAAAAAATCCACCAAACTCAAAAAAATCAGATAAACCATGCCTTAATTGAACAGTTTTCCAACTTTGAAACTGATGACTGCTGTACAATCACAATCATGATTGAAGAATCAAGAACTTGCAAATGCCAATTAAGGGAAAAATATGACAATCTTTGGAGGATTTCTAAAATAAAGAATTATAGAACAGTTACCTTGACGATGAATGAAAAGAAGAGAAGGAGTGTAAGGAACAAGACTGATTCATGTTTATGCCAAATGAATGGGTTGTCAATGGGAGGAGGACCTTAGAGCCAGGAAGCACATTACAACTTACAAGTAAAGTGGGCTTTATAAAGTGTGAATGCATAACCAATTAATGGAATGATATTGCAATCTTATGGGGTGCAATTTTTTGAATATATTTGTTTCTAACTACAAGGAAGAGTAGCTAAATCTTGATAAAAAAAAATCTAGGTCTAGAGGAAAATTAGTCTCAAATGTTACTTTTTGTATTAGTAACTCTAAAATCTAATTAATGCATAATTTACCTCATTCCGTATAATTGTGTGTAAAAATTTTAAAGCCCTGCCTTGAGGTGTTTTATTCCATAAGGCAGTACAAAAGGCAACCAGATTTTGAGATGCCAAAAGTGCTCAACAGAATTTTACCTTGATAACAGCATTGTTATTGGCCGGGAGCTCAGAATCCCAACGTGAATCCATTCCTATCAACAAGAGAGTATCACATTATCCCCAAAAAGTAGGGAAAATAATAAAAATGAATGTAAGCAAGTTAAATGTAGCCACATAAGCTAGTAGAAATCAAAAAATATAATTCAACAAGCTGGTACGTTCCACTCTGTTTAACAGTAAATAATGATGACAAAAGCAGGATGATAAGGAAGAATGCAGAGAAATACCACCGCAGTGAAGCTGCTTGGAAGAAATAAAGTCTAAGCACTCATTAATTTTGTTTGTCTCAAACTTCACAAAATGTAGCCTCCCACCAAGAATAGGGTAGCTTCTCCTACTACCATTGGAAATCCCTAATCTCTCCTTCAAAGTCTTCTTCCTCTTATCATTACTTGATCGGTCCTCATGTCTTGAAAAGTAGACCAACTTGATGAGTGATCCTACCAATAATTCACAGAAGAATCTTAAATTCCAGTCAATCTTCAAGAGACTTCTAACAAACTTGTACATTTATCAAGAAAATAGTTGTAAGATGTAAAGATAGCAGGGCATCCATTATTTACAATTGAAATAGACATAATTGACACTTCTAAAGTTTATTCAAGAAGATAAAAGGTAATTGACAAGTATTTATTGACAAATAACTTTGCAAGAGAGAAGGGGTTGGGGGGGGGGGGGGGGGGGAGGGGGGTGTACAAGGCTATATGTAGTTTCTTGCAGCCAAGAATATAAGGAAAAAAGACTGTTATTTCCTGCAAATAAAGTAGTATTGGTCACATTGGAGTTACGTTCATTAGCATTAACCCTGCATCATGTTGTCCATTGAAGTTCAAAAGCAAAAACATTCATTAATTTGTTGACAGTAATCGCACAACAAATGGTGGCACTCAAGAAACATTTCTCCTTCTGCGGCAAAGGCAATGAAAAGTGAGGAGAAATATATTCTCACTACAAAGAAAACACAGTAATGGGAAACCGAGAAATAGAATAGCGTTGCAGTGTCCCAAAAAACCTTTCATAGGGAAAAAGTAAAAAACAAACATGAATGGAAGAATGTTATATACAAAACTACAAACACGTGAAAAGCAAGATTCACAACAACCCAATAGAGAAAGAAACAACACAAAATCAACAAATACAACCACAATCAAGCCTTAGTCCCAAACATTTTGGAGACGGCTCATAGTCAACCACATGTATTCTTTTTCATCATTCTATCACAAGAACAAATTGCCTGAAAGAAAAAACACAAAGGTGAAATTTTTATACCTCCAAGGTCTACAGCCAGATGGGAAATGTCATCAGACTGATTAGGCAACAGAATTATGGGATCCTTCTCCTCAAAATTGCCTTCAATTGCAGCCTTGCTAAGGTCAAGCTGAGGCCTTGAACCTGACCTGTGAATAGAATTGCCTCCTGGAGGGGACATATCTCTCTCACCTTGACCCTCTTCTCTTACCACCACCTTCTTGTCTATAGCCAAATTTGTATCCTCCTCCTTTACCTTTATACCGTTAATTTCAAGAACTGGGTCCTCTGTTAGATTAGCCATTAATCCCAAAATTCCTCACCACGCAGCTACTGCCTAAACCTCCACGCAACCCAATTGTTTGTGTTTGGTCAGAGTCAGACTCCTACTCGCTTACTTTGTCCCTTTGCTCCAACAAAAAAAAAAACAAAAACAAAATTGTCAAAACAAATAGCCCAGGTACTAAAAAGTCTAAAATTCAACATAAGGAGTCAAACAAAACCCGATAAAAATAAAAATAGGCAAAACCCATTTCATTTTTCAGAACTAAAATTGTAAGTTTTTATTAGAAATGCAGTAAAAATATAAACCTTTTTTCGGAAATGATAAATATAATTAATACCCAGATGCAAAAATCTTCTAAAAAACAAAGATGAAAATTTATTTATTTATTGATAGATATTGTTATTGAAATTTAATGCATTTAGTACAGCACTGGACTCTGGACCAGCCGAAAAAGATGGTTAACATTAAATAATAAAGATAGATATTGATTAAGAACTCCAATCTCTCTATTGTAGGAATATCCTACTAGGCTACGAAAAATCCCCATGAATTTTCTAACAAATTTTATAAAAGAGAAAGATAAATAAAATAAAATAATTTAAATATTAAAAACAATATATGGGGTTTAGGTGAGGAAGTGAAAATGACTGATTGAACTGAATTTGAAGCTAATAACAAACAACAACAACAACAACAACAACAACAATAACAATAAAAGAAACGGTGTTAAAAGTTTTGGATATTGATGAACAGTTGTTCTTACTGTTAAATGGGTGAAGAAATTTGTAGGTGAAAACACAAAGACAAGTAAGAAAGTAAAGAGTAGGAGAATTGGAATTTTAAGAGAACACAACACCGACACGGCCAAAAGGATTGTCCTTCCTTCTTCGTGTTCCTGTTAGCTTCGAACGTTAACTTCGGACCTGATGGGTGTGTGTGTGTTTGGTGAAGTTTTGGTCAGCTTGGTTTCTTTTCGTACTCGCATGGAAGCGCGTGAATGTTACGCCAGACCACGACAACGCATTGTCTATAATAGTGTACTTCCTTCGCTCATTGCTAACTCCACATGTGAAATGAATGTACGTTGAAATAAATCCCAAATATTAACTTTATAATCAATCTACTAGTTGAAGACCTGTGCAACGCACGGCTTTATGTTAAAACTTGTCGGGTTTATATAATTATTATAACTAAATAAGTAATTATTATATTGAAAGGAAAAAATTGTAGAGGACCATCGATTATAAAATGCTTAAAATAAAATTATCTTCTAATATGGCACGCTATAATATCATTTGTAGTTACATGCATCAAACTATTTGCATATGAATTTTATATTTAATGAATTTACAACCTAGGTGATTTATAGTATTGTTAACTGTAGTGCCCATGAGCCCAAAGCACGTATTGGGCCAGCCCAAAGGCTCCAGTAAGGAGGAAAGTCCAACCCGACAACATGAAATGGTCCAAGGACATAATAACTCTAGTCTACGATGCCACGTAACAAAGGAAGGTGCCATACATGAGCAGAACACCACGAGACATGACGTCCTAGGATGATCTTGTCCTCGGCAGCATGCTGCCGAGGACAGTATTAGTGATCTGGCAGTTCAAGAACTCTCGTACTAAGAACCTTATATTCAATAACTGAGAGAACGAGGATAAGGGATAAAGGGAGTTGATAGAGAAATATCAGAGAAAAAGCTGCTACCACCGCATTGAAGGCATTATACCTACCTCTCTGGCAGCATTAATGAGGAAGTGACACCTGAACATTAGAATTTAACCTTATCCTAACCGCCAGAGGCCTTAGTAAGAAGGAGTGATGGGACAAGTATCAAAGGGAGAAGATCCAGACTACACGTGGAGGAAAGGAGGAGGGAGGTAGGCCTATAAAAGGGTGAAGAAAGAAGAAACAAATGGCGAGAGAGAGAGAGAACTTGTAAGGAAACGTCCAAAATTTGTCCTCGACTTTAATATATGAAGTAATATTTCATCTATCTAGGGCATGTATGTATGTATTCGATGACTGAACCTGACTTTTGTGTTATCTATCGTCCAAAAATCTAGATTAGAAGCCCGCTCTATATAAATTCATTGTTTAGGGCTCATTGGCCTGGTTTGAAAGTCCGACTTTGCACCAGCCTATTTTGTGCTCTTAAAATTGGCGCCGTCTGTGGGAATCTTATGTTTAGGCGCAGATAACGTGATGGTGGGTTCCGGTCCAGTCCGTGCAGAATCTTTAGGATCTTAACACCAAGATCCTTTTCAGCAGCTAGAACAGATGGGAGATCGAGAAGGCAGCGTACACACAGGGCGAACCGCTGGTGATTATTCACGGGGTGGAAGCAGGGGCTCTAACGAAAGAGGTACTAGGGCCATGCAGAGGGAAATCGACTAGCTCAAGAGAAAGCTGCGCCGAGCCAAACGAAAACGGACGCCTTCTATATCTGACCCTTCCTCGGACGACTCCCAGAGCAGTAGCTATAAGTCGAGGTCGAGAACTCCTCCTAGTGAGACTTTCTCATACCAAGAGGGAAGTCCACACGATAGGACGAGCAAGAAATCTTTTCTCAGGGGTTTAGGCAACGACGCTATGGGGAAGGCATTACATCGGCTCTCCAAGTCACCTTTCACACATCGTATTGAGAGAGGAAAGCTTCCCCGTCGTTTCACGCAACCAAATTTCACCATTTATAATGGCAGAACAGACCCGGTGGAGCACGTAAGCCATTTTAACCAACACATGGCGGTCTATTCGCATAATGAAACCCTGATGTGCAAAGTATTCCCCTCAAGCCTAGGACCTGTTGCGATGAGATGGTTCAACGGTTTAAAAGCAGACTCCATTAATTCCTACATGGAACTTACGATGGCATTTGTGTCCCACTTTGTTACGTGCAGCAAAGTACCTAGGCCCCTGGACTCGTTGCTATCCATGACCATGAGGGAGGGGGAGACATTAAAAACATACTCGGATAGATACTGGGAAGCGTTCAATGAGATCGACGGTGACTTTGATGAAGTAGCAGTCAACACTTTTAAAGACGGCCTTCCAGTTGAACATGATTTAAGAAAATCTTTGACCAAGAAACCTGTAAAGACTGTCCGACGGCTTATGGATCGTATTGACGAGTATAAGCGAGTAGAGGAAGACCAGCAGCAAAGCAAAGAAAAAATGAAAGTTACCCCTCAAGAGAGCAGAGATTTTAAGACAGACAAATACAGTAGCAAATGGCCAAGGAGGGATTTTACTGGCCATTCTAGATCGACTGCTCTTCAAACAGTGAACGCTGTGTTTTGTGACCCGATACAGCAGGTGTTGGAGAAGATTTGTCGTGAACTATATTTCAGGTGGCCCAACAGAATAATAGGAGACCCTACAAAACGCAACCAGAACCTCTATTGTAATTACCACCAGGATAGGGGTCACACTACTGAAAACTGCAGGAATTTATGGAATTATCTGGATCAGCTGGTCAAAGAAGGAAAGTTAAGGCAATTTATGAATCGGCCTAATGAACAAGGCACACAATCTGGCTCCGTGAATCAAGGCAGTAACATTTCAAGACCTCCTTTGGGCACGATCAATGTTATATTCGCTGCACCAGGTCGGACCGGGTCTTGCCCTACCAGAGTAATGTCAGTGCTGCACCCCTCTGCCGAGGACCCCGACTCTGAGCCGAAGAGGATTAAGAGGAATCCTCCACCAGTCTTGGGATTTTCTGAGGAGGATAAGGTTGGCACTATCCAGCCGCATGATGATGCACTAGTCATCATGCTAAGGATAGGGGGTTACGACGTGAAGAGAGTAATGGTTGACCAGGGGAGTGGGGTTGACATCATGTACCCGGATTTGTTCAAGGGCCTTAACTTGAAACCCGAGGATCTCACGGCTTATGACTCGCCGTTGATAAGCTTTGAAGGGAAGGCTGTCATTCCAAAGGGGTTGATCCGACTACCTGTGCAGTCAGGGCCAGTGGTGGTGGATGTAGATTTTATCGTGGTAGACGCCTATTCCCCCTACACGGCCATAGTGGCAAGGCCATGGCTGCATGCCTTAGGTGCTGTATCGTCAACTCTACATGTTAAAGTGAAATTCCCGTATGAAGATGGAGTCGAAGAAATAGTTGGCAGTCAGTCAATGGCAAGACAATGCATCATGGCAGCAATTATACGTCAAGAAAAACAGGAGTCTCAGGCCTTAGCCGAAAGAAGTTTGTAGCAATTAACATCCTCGGCCAAACCAGATGAGGCTGAGGCTGAAAAGCCTGGATGTGAGGACTTGGAGAGGGTGGTTATTACAGAAGATATGGAGAAATTCTTCCAGATAGGAAGTCAGTTGCCCCTACAGGAGAAAGAAGATCTAGTTACGTTTTTGAAACAGAACATCGATGTGTTTGCATGGGACGCTTACAAAGCTCCAGGGGTTGATCCGGGATTCATTTGTCATCACCTCAACGTTAGTCCAGCCGCAGTGCCACAAAGGCAACCACCTCGGCGCTCATCTAAAGAGCATGCCGACGCCGTTAAGGAAGAGGTACTGAAAATTAAGAAGGCAGTGGCAATTAAGGAGGTGTTTTACCCAGAATGGTTGGCGCACACTGTGGTAGTGAAAAAGAAGAATGGAAAGTGGAGGGTATGCGTAGACTTTACAGACTTAAATAGGGCCTGTCCGAAGGATTCATTTCCAATGCCCCGCATAGATCAGTTGGTTGATGCTACTGTAAGGCATCCTCGGATGAGTTTTTTAGATGCTTTCCAAGGTTACCATCAAATACCCCTAGCTCCAGAAGACCAGGAGAAGACAGCTTTTATCACACCTACGGGAAACTACCACTATAAGGTAATGCCCTTCGGCTTGAAGAATGCTGGGGCTACCTATCAGAGAATGATGACGCGAATGTTTGAATCACAGCTGGGAAAAACAATTGAGGTATACGTTGATGATATGGTGGTTAAGAGTAAAACTATCTCGGCTCATATACCAGACCTGAATAACACCTTCCAAACGCTGAGAGAGTATAAGTTACGTCTTAACGCATCCAAATGTTCTTTTGGAGTGGGAGCCGAAAAATTTCTGGGCTACATGGTGACGCATAGAGGAATTGAGGTCAACCCTGCTCAGGTCAAGGCCATCAATAACTTGCAGCCGCCTCGAAATCCAAAGGAAGTGCAGAGGTTGACTAGGATGATCGATGCCCTCAACCGATTTATCTCGAGATCTGTTGATCGGTGCAGACCATTTTTCCAATTATTAAACAAGTGGAAAGGGTTTGAATGGACAGAGAAGTGTGCTGTTGCCTTTCAGCAACTTAAAGAATATCTTTCACACCCTCCTATCATGTCTCGGCCCGAAGTTGATGAAGTCCTATTTGCATATATTGCGGTCGCAGCCCATGCTGTTAGTTTGGTGCTGATAAGGGTCGACGGGGATGTACAGAAGCCGGTTTACTATGTGAGTAAGTCTTTGCATGAAGCCGAGGTGCGCAATCCACCGTTAGAGAAGGCAATCCTAGCCGTAGTGCATGGTACACGTAAGCTCCCCCACTATTTCCAGTCTCATACGGTGGTTGTTCTGACTCGGCTTCCCCTCAAAGCTATACTCCGGAGGGCGGATTACACGAGCAGGATCGCAAAATGGGGAACCATCTTGGGCTCTTTTGACATCAAGGTCAAGTGTTAGCTGATCTGGTTGCGAAATTTGCTGAGCCCACAATAGAAGATGGTGTCATTAACAGGGACATTGATGAAAAATCAGTTGGCATGATTACATGCGAAGGTCTCGCGGGGTGGACTGTTTACGTTGATGGGGCTGCCAATCAAAGAGGATCCGGGGTGGGTTTGGTAATTATAACCCCAGAGGGTCTCGCACTGGAAAAGTCGTTGAGATTGGGATTCTCAGCTACCAACAATGAGGCCGAGTATGAGGCTTTGCTGAAAGGGATGAATATGGTTCAAAAACTGGGGGGAAAGGCCGTGCAAGTGTTCTCTGACTCGTAACTTGTTGTGGGTCAAATGGACAGAAAAGTAGAGGCTAGGGATCCGAGGATGCAGGACTACTTGAGTCAAGTCAAGACTGTGCAACGCAAATTCGAATCTTTTACTTTATCTCACATCCCCAGGAGTAATAATGCGCATGCTGACTCTCTAGCGACTCTTGCCACATCGTCGGCATAAGGACTGCCCCAGATTATCCTAGTTGAGGACTTACCTAAACCCTCAAGAATGATTGGAAGTGTTATCCGGGTTCACCAGATCAAAGTGGGGCCTAGTTGGATGGACCCCATTGTATCCTTCCTTAAAGATGATGTTCTGCCCGAGGAAAATGTCAAAGCTGACAACATTCGTAGGAAAGCATCGCGGTTTTGGTTGTCCGAAGATCACAAACTCTATAAACGATCCTTCTTTGACCCATACCTGTTATGCATACATCCTGAGGCGACAGAGCTGCTTCTGGAAGAGTTACATGAAGGAATCTGTGGCAGTCATACGGGGGGAAGGTCCTTAGCTCACCGAGCTCTAACACAAGGGTATTGGTGGCCCAATATGCAACGAGAGGCTCAAAGTTACGTGCAGAAGTGTGATCAGTGTCAAAGGTTCGCACCAAACATTCACCAGCCTGGGGGGGTGCTCAATCCTCTGACAAGCCCTTGGCCTTTCGCACAGTGGGGTTTGGACATTGTAGGTCCCTTCCCAAAGGCACCTAGGAACAGAAGATAGCTAGTTGTCGGCACTGACTATTTTACCAAATGGGTGGAAGCCGAGCCCCTAGCAAATATTAGGGATGTCGATGTGAAGAAATTTGTGTGGAAGAACATTGTCACTCGATTTGGAATCCCTCATACTCTCATTTCAGACAATGGTTTGCAGTTCGATAGCAAAGCATTCAGGCGGTATTGCTGTGACCTCGGCATAACCAATAGGTATTCCACCTTAGCTTATCCGCAAGGAAATGGGCAGGCCGAGGCAGTCAACAAAGTTATTGTGAACGGACTTAAGAAGAGGCTAGAGGATGCCAAAGGAAGGTGGGTGGAGGAATTGCCTCATGTTCTGTGGACGTATCGGACCACCCCCTGCAGATCAACAGGAGAGACGCCATTCTCAATGACTTATGGCGCTGAGGCTGTTATCCCTTTGGAAACTGGTTTTTCAACAATGAGAACAAGTTCCTTCACTCCGGAAAGTAATGATAGGCTATTAGAAAGGGGCCTAGATTTGGTTGAAGAAAGGAGAGAGATTGCCATGATTCATTTGGCTCACTATCAACAAAAACTGAAGCAGGGATATGATTCGAATGTAAACTCGAGGCCACTCGCCCTTGGAGACTTAGTGCTGAGAAAGGTAATGGGTAATACCAAAAATCCGGCGTGGGAAAAACTTGGACCAAATTGAGAAGGACCATATCGCATTACGGCAATAGCCGGAATAGGAGCTTACTACCTTGCAGACTTAGATGAAAAAGTTGTGCCCCATCCCCGGAATGTAAGTAATTTGCGACGATATTATTATTAATAAAAAGCACTTTTGTCATTCTAATCTTATCGCTATTGTGCTGTTTTTACTATTATATGTAAGGTTACGCCGGATCCTCGGATCCTCTACTTTGTTCTAAAACAAAAATAAGGTTAAGCCAGGTCCTCGGATCCACTACCTTAGTTCAAAAATGAGGTTATGTCGGGTCCTCGCATTCTCTACCTTAACTCAAAAATAAGGTTACGCCGGGTCCTCGGATCCTCTACCTTAGCCCAAAAATAAGGTTACGCCGGGTCCTCAGATCCTCTACCTTAACCCAAAAATAAGGTTACACCGGGTCCTCGGATCCTCTACCTTAATTTAAAAGAAAAAATAAGGTTCCGTCGGGTCCTCGGATCCTCTACCTTAATTTAAAAGTAAAAATAAGGTTACGCCGGGTCCTCGGATCCTCTACCTTAGTTCAAAAGTAAAAATAAGGTTACGCCGGGTCCTCGGATCCTCTACCTTAATTTAAAAATAAAATAAAGTTACGCCAGGTCCTCGAATCCTCTACTTTAATTTAAAAATAAAAGTAAGGTTACGTCGGATCCTCGAATCCTCTACCTTAATCTAAAACAAAATTGAAGTTACTTCGGAGCCCCCAAAGGCAAGTGCAGAGACAAAGATTGGGTTACATAAGTTCTTTGCAGAGCACCTACGCGTTCTATAGAAACGGGTATGTACTAGCAATAAGTATCTCAAATATGGGTTTCATATGATTTTATTTGTCACTAAGTGTTATGTACAATGCTTGAGCCACTAATAGTTCAAGTGTGGAACATATCAGAAATGTTGATATTTATTGTCTTAATATGTTGTTATGAAGATAGTTTTTAAGCAAGTCCTAAGCAAACGGATTCCACACTAATATATTGCTTTTTAGTGTCTTACTCGTTGCTAGAATTGAACAAAAACTTGTAGTCATCACTTAAAGCATTTGCAAGTATATGAATTGCACAAATTTCCGTTGTCCTTACTTGGCTATTGGTAGGTTATATAAATATGTGCCAAGATTTCAAACTGTTGCCATGCCGCATTACATGTATAACAGTGGAATAAGCTGCCAACACGAAGTGTAACACAAAGCAGTAGTTCAAATTAGAAATTCTTTTCATTAAATGAAAGATCTATCAATACATTCATTACCAAATTGTCAAGTTACAAAGGAAGGAAAGTAAAAGCTGAAACTAATTAGTAAAAGTACAAAAGCAAAGGCAACGAAAAAGAAAGGGAAACAGCTGAGACACAAGTTATCATGGCTTGGGCTGGATCTGGTCTTTAGAATCAGCAGGAGCCACCACCGAGGCTGAGGACCCCCCAACCATTTCCTTTGGCTTTATGGGCAGCGTCGCCAGAACTAACTCCATAGTCCCGCTGACCTTAGGGTTGGGGGGCAGCTCCTTGGGAGCAAGAGGAGGCTGTACATCTCCAGTTTGGGCAGCAGGAGCAGCATCACCAGCTGCAACCTCTTCCATTGCCGTTCCAGCTGAGGAAGAGTTGGTGTCATCCTTGGATGAGCTTGAAGCGGCCACTTGGATGGCAGGAGGGATGTAGGCGTTTTCCACCTTCCATAAGGGAGAGGAAGCATCAACTCCAGCTTGGGAGAGGGCTTCCTTCCATACCTGGAGGCAATAGTCCCTACAAACCTCCAGCACTTAGGCTTTGAATGTGTTAGTGGTTTCTGCCACCCCCACCTCATAGCCGCTTTGCTCAGCCTCGTCAACCATCGCCTCGGCTTTTTGTGCCTTGACAAGTGCCTCCTCCTTAGCCTTGAGAGCCTTCTCCTTAGCTTCCTCGAACGTTGTAAGATCCCTCTTAAGATCTTCTGCCAGCTTCTTGGCCAAGGCAAGGTCTTCATTTGCACGCTTGAGCTGCAACCTCTGATCCTCGGCCTGCCTGGTAGTAGTCCTCAGCTGGGCCTCCAGACCCGACCTCTCACTTTCCACCTTGCTCAGGCTGGTTGTGACCTCCTGTAGCTTCTTCTCCTTAAGCTCCAATATTTTCTTGTTGTGATCCAGCCTCACCTCTTCATCCCTCAGTGCCTTATACGAGTTAGCGGCGATCTCCTCTGCCCTATGTGCAGATTGGACAGCCTACATACAAACATTGTCAGTAAATTGCATACGAAAGCAGTTAATGTCAAACAAAAAATAATAACAACAAGTGCAATAACGAAAAGCACAGATACCAAGAAGCAATCAACTGAGATTCTTACCATGGCCAACTCTTTCTTGAGGATCATGAAGACGTTTTGATCCCTCATTCTTCGCAGCTCGCCCATGTCCTCGGGCAGTAGAAGTGCTTGCTCCAATGCATCGGCGATGCATACAGCAGTGCCCTCATCGGATCCCCTAATAGACGCATCAGCAGTGACTGCCTGATCGTCCACATTCATTTGGGGAGCCCAAATGGGCGCATGGAGGGCTTTCGGAGGGTCAATTCGTCTCTCCGACCGTGTATGAGCATGACGAGCATGCTTTCCTCCCCTCTCCGGCTCAGTCTCCTTGGTGGGGAGGTCTTTGGTCCCTTCAATTATCTCCTTCCCCTTGTGCTGATCTCTTTTTCTTTTTTGGTCAGCGGGGTCTGGATGTTGAGTTTGGGAGGAAGGAGGAAGAGTAACCCTTATTGAAGGAACCTTCTTGGTGCCCTTGTCCTTAGGTTTTACTGGAGGCACCTTAGGAAGCTCCTGCCCTCTAGCTTGACCTTCTAATACGTCCTTAAGACTGGGCTTGGGTCTACGCTGGATGCCCATTCTTATTAACGGTTGGTCGTCGTCGTTCGAGGATGTGATGGACGGCAAGCCGATAACAGGAGATAAGTTCCTGGGGGATGGAAGTCGGTGAAAAGCTTCGAATTCCTCTTTTGAATCCGAAAGCTCAACGACTTCTTTTTTTCTTTCTTTTTCTTCTTCTTCCTCCTCTTCTTCTTCGTCTTCTTCTTCTTCTTCCTTGGTAATTGGCTGAGAAGAGGGACCTTCACCCAACCTAGGTCGAGCCAAGAATGTGGCTAAATGAATGGCTCCCGGGACGACCCTTACGGGCTCGGTGATCAAAACGCCCTGAGGTACAGGAGTGCCAGCTGGCAACAAAAAGCCTTCAACCGCTACACTGATCCTTGGCAGCCGTGGGTCCTTCTCTTTGATGACACTTAGGATCTTAGAAAGCGGTGGAGATGGGTGTGTATCCGAGAATGAGGTGTGCGGCGCGAAGCTGACCGTCCGAGTGCACAAACACCTCGGCCTTCAAGATCTTGTTCAGACAATCAAAGTTGACGAGGTTAGCACGACGGGTAAGCGCGCGACGATCTGCACATATATTCCAAAAAACAAATTAACAAGGGCAAATCAAAGAAAAACACAACCAACAACGAAAACAAAAAAATTTATCATTAATAAGGGCTGGCGCTACTCAGATACTTACCAGGTTCCCCCTCCCTCGTCGGATAGAGGAGACCGTCATGCCAATCCCCGGACAGTATAAGGAAGACTTTGTCTAAACCCTTGTTGGATAGGGAAGGGGGAGGCATTGGATCAATCTAACCTCTGGATGCCTAGATTTTAGGGAGTATGTGTGCCCTTTCAGGTGGTGGAGATTATACACCCAGTTCACCTCGTGGTGGGTGAGTCCTAATCCTAGTCTTTCATTTAAGATGTCAATAGCTACTAAGATCCTAAACATATTCAGGGCACACTGGGTGGGAGATAACCTAGCTGTTCTAAGGTAATTCCTAGTGATGGGCATCATAGGGATTCTCATTCCCCCCTCTATGAATGCTATCATAGGGATCACCACTTCACCGGTGTCCCTATCGGTGAGCCACCCTCCTTGCTCACAGTATTTGACGGATACTCCCTGAGGGATCCCATATTTAACCTTAAATTCCTTTATTTTCTCAGGAGTATCCACTAAGGATGCAAACCTACCCATTTCCTAAAACTAAGAAGAGAATACTATGTTGAGGTTGGGAAGTTTAGACGGCCGAGGACAGGAAATATGAGAATAACGAGAAAAAACGAGCAGTAATAACGAAAACAGAAAGTTAGAGTACTTACTTTAAAGTAACTATGTCACCTCGGCTTAGAATTGAAAGGACTAGAGACGCGTGTAGATTGCAGGAAGGGCTAAATTCGGTGTACAGACTCTGAAATGAACAAGGGACCTTTGAAATGGCAGTTTTTATTTCGTGGAAAGGCGTAAAGCGGGAAGCCTCCCGCCTGTCTCCTCAAAACATGCCCACCCGTTGGATGAGCATCGTGCGGTTGGAAGTGGGGAATATAGAGCCGCCAACATTTAATTGAAGTGCGTTCTGCAGATCGAAGCGTCAGAAGCGGATTGCCTCACACGTGTGTGTATCGAAACCCTCATTCCTCTCCACAGAGTAGAAATAAGGATTTCGAGGGGCTATTGTAGTGCCCATGGGCCCAAAGCACGTATTGGGCCAGCCCAAAGGCTCTCGTAAGGAGGAAAGTCCAACCTGACAACATGAAATGGTCCGAGAACATAATAACTCTAGCCTACGATGCCACATGACAAAGGAAGGTGCCATACATGAGCAGAATACCACGAGACATGACGTCCGAGGATGATCTTGTCCTCGGCAGCATGCTGCCGAGGACAGTATTAGTGATTTGGCAGTTCAAGGACTCTCGTACTAAGGACCTTATATGCAATAACTGAGAGAACGAGGATAAGGGATAAAGGGAGTTGATAGACAAATATCAGAGAAAAAGCTGCTACCACCGCATTGAAAGCATTATACCTACCTCTCTGGCCGCATTAATGAGGAAGTGACGCTTGAACATTAGAATTCAACCTTATCCTAACCGCCAGAGGCCTTAGTATGAAGGATTGATGGGACAAGTATCAAAGGGAGAAAATCCAGACTACACGTGGAGGAAAGGAGGAGGGAGGCATGCCTATAAAAGGGTGAAGAAAGAAGAAACAAAGGGGGAGAGAGAGAGAACTTGTAAGGAAACGTCCAAAATTTGTCCTCGGCTTTAATATATGAAGCAATATTTCATCTATCTAGGGTATGTATGTATGTATTCAATGACTGAACCTGACTTTTATGTTATCTATCGTCCAAAAACCTAGATTAGAAGCCCGCTCTCTATAAATTCATTGTTTAGGGCTCATTGGCCTGGTCTGAAAGTCCGACTTTGCACCAGCCTATTTTTTGCTCTTACATTAACAATAATATTAATGATTAAAATCTTTAGACAAAGTAACATAAAATTGACCACTTTTTAAAGATAGAACTACTGGAGGAATAAAACCTTTATTCTAATTAAAAAAAAATTTTGCAAAGTTTTACGCCTAGATTACAAACCTTTCTTAAGATGCTTGAAATCTTAATTGACAAACCGGGAGAAAAAAAAAATCAAGAAGAAAATTAAACAGAGTTAAAAAAACAAAGTACCATATGGATTGCAAAATTGTATGTAAATTTAATAGTTTATGATTGGAATTTACTATGACAACTTACATATATATTGGACAACAAAATAATTAAATTGGATCAAACCTTTACAATATTAAGTATTGTATCAATTTTTTATTATTTTGTCAAAAAAAGTATTGTATCAGTTAAATACGTTTTATGTATTTGTTGCCGTTTGTTTAAGGTAATTTCCTTATGTTTTTCTTTTTTGAGGGGGTAATTTCCTTATGTTTGATCTAAGACTTAGATACATATCCTTAAATAATGTATCTTAGGTTCTCTAATTAAATTCAAACACATAATTGTATTGAACAATGGAAAATTATTAGGTACTCTCGGAGTACCATAAATACGTACTCCCTCCTCTCATATTCATGGTGGGTCCCACTATGAATTTAATTAGTGGGACCCACTATTCATGTGAGAGGAGAGAGTATGCATTTATGGTACTCCGGGAGTACACAATAATTTTCCTTTAACAATATGTTACAAACAAAGTTATCTTTCCCAAAGAACATTAAATACAATGCATCTATGTGTTTGATTTTTTTTTTTTTTTTTTTGGAGAAACAACACTGTAATTTAATTGTAGTTCAACAAATTTTATGAAGTATGGCTCTAGTGAAACAGATAAATCAACTGTTAGATTTGACAATAGTCACTGCTGAATCCTTTGCAACACTTCTGTTCCGGAAATCTTCCAGCACTTCTTTCTTCTCCACCTGCAACAGATTTAACAAAGAAACATTTTTGTCTATTACGTGTGATAGGAACACGAATTCATTGATGTATAATGGTGACAACTCCAACCAAATATTGGGATTTTAAAAAGAAATAGAGGTGATTCAACTTACTTTATGATAACAATGAATTAGAGATAAGAATGAATTAGAGTCCTGATTTTTTGAATTTGAGATATGAATGAATTAGAATTCTGATTAATCTAATATTAATCTGCAATTTTTAATTTCATTTTTTTTAGAGATGCACTTACTTTATGATAACAATAAATTAGAGATAAGAATGAATTAGAGTCCTGATTTTTTGAATTTGAGATATGAATGAATTAGAGTTCTGATTAATCTAATATTAATCTGCAATTTTTTATTTCATTTTTTTAGAGATGCACTTACTTTATGATAACAATGAATTAGAGATAAGAATGAATTAGAGTCCTCATTAATCAAATATTAATTTACCTACAATCTTATATGAAGCAGTTTTTATTTTATGCTTACTATAAATTTTTTTTTTTGATTAATCTAATATTATTCTATATCTAAAATCTTACATGAAGCAGATGTGAAGCAGCTTTTATTTTTTTAATGATAAAAATGAATTAAATTACTGGTAGTATACTATTCCTTTTTAGTTCTTTAAAAATCAAAAAATTTAATAAAATTTATGCAATTTGGTGAAGCCACATGGTGCAACCACGATGTCTAAACTCAAATTTTATTATATATAATATAATATAATATAATATGATATGATATATATATATATATATATATATATAAACGAAACTTATGAAACTCCCACAATTTTTCACGTCAATACAATATTTAAATAAAATTATCATTTTATTTAAAATAAAATAATTATTTTTAAGTCCAAATTTAACAAGAACTAAAATTCTATCTTTCTAACAAGCTCAACTAAAACTTAAACTCATCATTATCATTTTTTAAAAAATATTTAAATAAAATTATCCTTTTATTTAAAAAAAATATATTTTTGTTTAGTCCAAACTTAACAAGGAGTGAAACTTTATTTCTGTAACAAGTCCAACTAAAACTCAAACTCATCATTATCATTTTTTAAAAAAAAATTATTTTTGTTTAATTCAAAGTTAACAAATAGTGAAACTCTATCTCTTTAACAATTCAAACTTAAATATTGATAATTTATTTCCAAATTTGTGAGGTTATTCATGAACACTATAAAAGTAAAGCAAACTCCAATTTTTTTTTTTTTAAAAACTGAGTAGAGGTATGAGCTCTTCTTATGTTATTTTCTTCTCCTCTATTTTGTTTTAAAAAAATTATTTCATGGTTTTTCGTGTATTTTTTTAAAAGTAATTTTCGTACATGAACCACTAAACTCTCTCTAGTTGGTTTTTACAAGATAAAAAAAGTTGTAGTAATTGAAATTATTCTTTTGAATATTACTTATCTTTCTCTTATATTTTTCTATTGTTTAGTCATATATATATATATATATTGTTTTGTTTCAATAATTTATAAGCAGTGAATCATCTGATTCTTTAATATATTTTGGTCTTTCAGAAGTTTTAATATCTGAATTTTTGAGTTTTTTTTTTTTGGTATCTGAAACTCTCTGAAATTTTTTTTTGTAAGCCATTGTAAGTTCAAACAATGACTTCTTCATCAAATTGTAACATGAATTGAAGTCATATAAGAACAAATCATGCAATGGTGTAGTTTCTTAAATTTTTTATAAAATTATTTTAATCTACCTCACAAAAAGATGGGTTCCCGTGCATAGCATGAGTTAATGATTAGTAAGTTTAAGTTAAAAAACTAATAACAACATTCTATGCATAATTTCTTATATTTTTTCAATATATATACATATATATAATTTATTGTAAAAATATTGTAAATATAACGTTTCTCGATCTAATATTCTGGATGAATGTAAGCCAAATTTGTCAAAATAAAAATTGGACTAAGGTTGAACAAGAGTAAATGACATAAGATTATACTTGGGTGAGAACATTTATATTGGAGAATACAAGATTTTTATTATATGGCATTTGTTTAAAATTTATAAAAAAAAAATATGGAAAAGAAAAAAATGACTGATTTTTTGACAATTTTTTATATTTCCCGTAAAAGTTGTATTAAAAGTTTCTTAAAGCAAACAATTGCTTTTGGGACACCCGTTAACTAGACTCATTTAAAATTTAAAAAAAAAAAAAAAAAAAAACTCCTTTTTCTCCTATTTTATTTTGCTGACCAATTTTTCTTGTATGTACGTTAAATTTTCTATTTTTTTAGTTTTTCTTTTTAAATCAAAATTTTTTTTTCACCTAAAATAAATAAATATTTTTTAAATTCTTTCTTTATTACTTTTCTCTCTAATTTTTCTCTGGCATCTGACTTGTGGATCAATAGCTTCTCATTGAAGGCAACCATACAAAACCCATGTCCACCGCCAATTAGTGTTCTCAGCCAAATACAACTATAAATGAGTCGTGATTAACCAAATATAAAAAGTTCAAACTTAGTCATTTAATTTTATTTATAATAGGAGTCGAGCTTGAGTTTATCAATAACCTATAATGCACATTTAGGCTTGGTTTAGTTTTTTTGTCAAATAAGATTGACTTTGTTCATTTGGTTTAGTTTTTCACACATATAATAAATACCACAACTAAAATATTTTATCTCTAACAAATGAATAGATGATGTAAGAAATCAGTAAGTCATATGTTCCAAACTTCAACAGTGAATCAACAACCTGAAAAAGAAATAAATACTATCAAAGGTGATTAGGATGAATCGGTCAAAGACCCTCTCACGATTAAGTCAGTTTTTCTCTAGGACTCAAGTATGATAAGTGAATGAATAATAGTGTGTACCTTGATTTGGTGTGGCTTGGTCCTTTTTATAGAGAGTTTGAAGTAGATCTACTTGTTTAATTGCCACTAACATCATGGGAAATGTGTGGACTTTTTTTTTTTGAAGAAACACACACACACGCATGTGTAGACTTAGTGGGGAGTGTAGAGTGAATTTCTAAAAATTCACTTCATGTCTTGCAATAGTGGACCGCGATGCAACCATTATTGGATTTTTAGAGAACACCCTAGAATATACTAAGTGTTCATTGGTCATTTATATATTGTCTCTTGTCATGTAGCCAATCTATCTTCCTTAGATGACCTTTTTTCTTGATGTTGCGGTTTTTTCCTCTTCCTTCCAAACTATGGACGATCCTTGTTCTTGTGGATAACTCATATGGATGATAAACACTTTTTTTTTTTTTTTGAAATTGACGATAAACACTTTTTAATTACCCATCAACTAATAATCTAAAAATAATGTCATCTAAGTTTCTTAGATAGAATGATTTTTTGTTTATGAACTTATAAAAATTAGATTTACCAACCTTATTATTGAAAAAGAGATTTAATTTTTTTTATTTTATGAAATGAACTATTTATATTATCAATAAATCACAAATACTAATTTGATATCTCAAAAACTTATTTACAAACTTACATAATTCAAATTATCCAATATCAAATTTATTTATGTAAGTACATTTTATATAGGCATAACTTAAATACAGTACTTTAGATGCAATACATGACATTCCCTCTTTAAGTTTAGATGAATTAATTTGCATGTAAGTATAATTTATACAAATTAGAGTATGATTTGAATAAGGTTTGGAATCAAATTATAGTACATTGAAAATCTAAAGACACTTGAAAAAATAGGTCAATCAAAAGTACACTTGTCACAAAATTGGAATACAATTAAATATAATTTGAATCATTGATTGTGCTTCCACTTTAATATATTATATATAATCGAAAAATGTAACATTATTTGTATTTTATTTGCCAAAGCAAACGTATGTTTGAATTTAGTGGAAGAGTTTAAAGTCAACTTTGGGACACTTTCTGAATCATACAAATTCAAACTCTAAGCACCTTGGTTGTTAAAGAAAAAAAAAACCTTCTCTCAAGGAATGCTTCCTTTATCAGAAAATTGCTCTGTAAACAGGCCTTAACTACATTTGTGAACACTAAATGATCACTTTTAGACGTTTTTTTTGAGAAGCAATCCGATGGTTGCTTCTCAAGGGCACTTCACCTTTCAATAACACACAGTTGTTGAGAGAAGGACAACATCGCATTTTTTCAAAATTTTGGTTGCCAATACAATACAATGTTAACCTATGATGTCATCTTCATAATGATTGTTCTTTACACTCTATTTGTTTCAGTAATAATATTTTTAATAAAATGAATAATCTTCCAAAAAGTGTTTTCTATAGAAGTATTTTTTTTCTATAAAACTATTTTGTTTTCTTATAATTGGTAATAACTTTAAATAAGTTGAAAAACAATCTCCTAACTTTTCTTATTTCGCTTGCTGTGAGATAAAGTTGTTTTTCAAAAAATATTAGTAAAAACAATCTCTAAAAATAAGTTATACTTTTTATGTTGATCAAAAAATAGTTTTCATTTTGACTCATTTTTTATGATACTACTAAATACTGGGAAACATAAAAACTATCTTTACATAATATTTTCTATTGAAACAAACATAACGACATTATCAGGGCAAGACGCCAATTATTTTTTAATATAGACTAAATTCAAATTTTATATTTTTTACTTGACGATATTAAACTTTACTGATGAAGCTAATTATATCGGTATATCCATGCCATCCCAAATTTTAAAGTTTAAAGCTTTGGGAGGAAACAAAAAACTGATCATTCCATGAATATAAATTTCAACGCAACAAGAATTTTAGGGTATTAATCCCATACCATAAAATAGATCAAAAACATCTGATATGTGTGTTAGCAGACATCCATATGTTGTCACACAATATAACAAAATCAAACCTCCATCACATCCCCGAGGAAATGAGGGGGGGGGGGGGGGGGTGGGGGGGAGATGGGACGGAACACACTTTTTAATATTCAATTTACTCAAAGGGTACAACTTAGAATCCAAGATGTGTGTTCTGGAGCTATTCTTACATTCCATTATTACATTACTACTAGATAATCAGTATGTAGAAATCCACTCTCGGAAATTTTCGTCATTACTGTACATAAACATAATCAAGCACCAGAGGCCTTATCCACAAACATCTTCAAGCCTCAGCGGCCTTCGCTGCAGGTGCTGCTGTTGCACTACCATTTGATTTGGCACGTTTAGCTTCATAATCTTTAACAGCAGCCTTGATAGCATCCTCAGCAAGCATGCTGCAGTGCAGCTTTACTGGTGGGAGAGAGAGATATTTTGCAATTTCCCTGAGGACATCCAAAAAATCGTAATTTAGTTAAGCATAAAAATCTTTATAAACTCTCCGTTATACTTGGTTTGAAATAGTATACATGCTCATAAACCATGTTTGGAACAGATGGCAAGATACATTATTTCCTTAAAAAAAAAAAACACGAATGGGAATCATTTTATGTCTTACTTGTACCTTCCACCATCTGATTTCAATTTCTTTCTACAGAAGTAGAAAATTTAAGATTTAATTATTCCAAATTACTGGCCTAAAGACTATCACACGGAATCCAAACTCCTGCTGACCTTCAATCCCATGTCCCAACTAAATATATCTACTACAATCTAATGTTTTGTTTATGCCAGTTTCATTAACTGCAAATTCTACTAAAAACAGTAATACTGCCATAACATAATGTTTTCCCAATTCATATAATCCATATCAAATGCCTGAAAAAACACCAATGTCCATGTGATGTCCATATATCCAACACACTTACACGGATAAAGATCCTATCCTTTTCAAATTGATCAATTTCATGTATGTAATCTGTATGGTAGACAAATGTGGTAAATAAAATTAAATAAACAAATCTCATTTTACATCTATTCACCACGGCTCAAAACTTGCTGCCTTCTGGTACAAAAGTGCGTACCTAGTAGACTCTGGGTCCACCAAACTAAATTCTGTGTTTGGCTTTAAATACATATATAGAGAGAGAGAGAGAGAGAGTTGAGGCCTCAGATCGTGCTATTCGGAGATTCGTTAACAGAACAGTCATTTAGATCAGGTGGATGGAGTGCTGCTCTTGCTGACACATACACTCGCAAAGTAGATCCTACATTGATTGTTCTGTTTTTTGTGGCAAAAGATTGAGTTTTTAACTATAATCTTATTCTGGTTTGTTTGCAATGTGTTATAGGCTGATGTAGTAAATAGTGGTTATGGTGGATACAATACCAGATGGGCTTTGTTCTTGCTGCATCATCTTTTCCCTCTAGTAAGCTTTTTCTTTTTGTTCCTCGTCTTTTAGGTTATTGTTGATTCTCTAGCTTCAGATTGTGATTTGTGCATTAAGGTTGTAATTACTGCATTGAAGCTTCAAATGGGTTTTTAGATATATTGGCATATGTTAATTTTTTTCATTCATACTTGTTGATCTGGAGATGGGTTATTGTTTATTTATATTATCCTGTTGATTGTAGTAAATAAAGATCAAAATTTTGTTAAGTTTAAGTAGCAATGGACCAATGGTGGTTATAGGCTTATAGCTAAGAGAGAGAGAGAGAGATGTTGATTGTAGTACATGTAGATCAAATTGAGTGAGTTTAAGAATCAATGGTGGTAGTTAATGGCTGAGAGAGAGAGAGAGAGAGAGGTTGGCTTAAAAGGTGCTTTGTGCATCTCCTCCTAAAGTGGCTTTTCAGCATGGACTTCCCAACTTATTAGGAAATTCTGACCATTGACTACTTGGTTTAGAGAAAAGTCTTCCCAGTGAATTGGTGTACTAAATGCAAATGACATGAAGAGAGAAGAAACTGAAGAATCCCTAGACCTAGATCATCTTTTTTCTGGTGCATTGTTTTTCCTTCTCAAGTGGCTTGGATTTTTCTGCAAGCCGCTTCTGAATTGTGGGATGCTCACTAATAACAATAGTCATATGACTTGGATACATTGGTGGATATGAATGTAATATAATAGCTGAACATTTGAATGGATGGAGTGATCTATTAGCAAGATTCTGACCACTTTTTTATGTTTATCTAATTGTTTGGGTTATTGGTTCTTCTTAGTCTATCTTTTTTTGTTTGTTTTAGTCAGAAGAGGTTCATTGTTGTAACCTTCTTGTGTACTTGGGGGCACTTGGTGTCTTTTGTTGAATCTATGCTTACTTTAATAAAAAATCATTACAATGCTGTTCAGCTCAAGTAAGTTATTAATATTGATCCTCTGCAGGACTCTACAAAACCTCCTGCTGCTGCAACAGTTTTCTTTGGGGCTAATGATGCAGCTATTCTGGGGAGAACCAGTGAACGACAATATGTTCCTCTTGAAGAGTACAAGGAGAATCTCAGAAAAATTGTTTTTCATTTGAAGGTTCAATTGTTGTTCCTCTAACACTTAAAACAACCTGTTTAGTATCTTAATTTCCACTTTATAAACATTTTGGGTTCCTTTCCTACTTTCAGCTACTTTAAACCCACCAAGTTTCAATCTTTGCAAACATTAGTCCTAAACCCTAGATTCCCTTCCAATCTGTTTAGAACTTCAAAAGCGACAAGTTCTCCCCAAACTTTGCCATCAATATGCTGTCCTATGTCAGTTTGTTGTCTGAGCTCTTTGTGTGACTTTAGGAAGTAGGCCTTCTGCATCCACCTAATGTATTGTCTATTACATAAGTCAGTGGATGCAACAAGTGGTGTTTATTAGACACCAAATCCTTTCAAAGATGTTAAATTTTAGTAACTTGCGTTATCTTTTTTGGTTTAAAATTTTCTTGACTGTTCTGTCTCTGCTTAACATTGACCTTATCTTAAAGCATAGATTTTGCCTAATTTATTGGCAAAATCAAAAGCACTACATTGCATATAGGTCGCTTTTTATTTCACCTTGGTTTTCATTAGTGGATCACATGCTCCATTCATTTCCTATTAAGAGGCAACTACAAAATAAGTGGCTAATTATTAAATCTGGTTCTCATTTTGTTTTGGGATTTGGTTGCAGGAATGCTGCCCTACCATGCTAGCTGTGCTTATTACACCACCACCAGTTGATGAGGCTGGCCAAAAAGAATATGCACAGTATGCACCTTCTCATATCAAATTCAATAGACTTTGTTTCCGTGGTTTATTGGAATTGGTTCTATCGGCTACACATGGGGAGACAGATTTGATCCCTGTGTAGGGGAGACAGATTTGGTGCACCATGCAATATTGAATCATTGGGTGAGGTTGAAATTTATAATTCTTTTTTATTGTGAGCCCTTATATAAGAGAATTTTTTAACCTTCAACTGTTTTTTTTTTGTTATATGTCAAATTTTTACATTTTACAAGTTCATGGAATTGCACCATACAATTATGAGTAATGCTATATTCATTTTTTTTCAACAAATTCTATGTGACAAAATATTACTAGTTATAATCTAAGCCTACAATTTAAATCATTTTCTTTTACCCATAAATAATAATTTGCCACCTAAAATTTATTATGAAATTATCGCAAAATTGTTGTAAACATAAGATTACTCTACCATTATTAATGACATAAAATTGCATCCCTATACTTTCTATGTGATCTGATTATGTGTACGATGAGTTCACCCTCAAACAATAATTAATGCTAAAGTTACACACTTTCGCACACAATTTACCATAACTGTTCTACTACATAAACTCATTATTTTTCATTACTAATCAAAAACATAACATTACTCTACCATTATTACAGGGATCCTTATCTACTACTTTGGACAAAAGTAATGGCATAAAAAATTGCATCCCTATACTTTCTATGTGGTCTGATTATGTGTATGATGTTACAAACTTTCACACATAAATTTACCATAATTGTTCTATTACATAAACTTATTGAGTCTGCCATGCAAGACAGTTACTAAACTTGTAGTAAAGGGTGCGAAAGTGTAACATACCCGTCTTTCAAAATCCACTGGGTTTAAAGCACAGCAGAAAGGCAAAACTAGTTGAGTTTGGGTGACAGAATATATCTGACCAACTTACAAGAAATAGGGTATTAGGCTATGAGCCTAGTATGAGTAGTGAGTACTGTCTGATCAGTGACCACAATACCAAAACTTAAATCATATTTCCAAATTTAAAACAGTGGAAAGAATCTAAACTAAAAGCTATAAAACGAAATTGGTATATATATATATATATATATATTCTGCCTAGATCTATGGTTTCTCAGTGACAGATAATCAATGTATCTATATAAAGCTATATAATCAATATCGCTATAGGCAAACCAAAAAATTATTGGTAGACATATAATCAACATCTCTTTAGGGAAGCAACACTTTCTAGCATAAAGAAAATCAATAATTTTTGCCAACAAATTCAAAGTAAAATCTTCCAAGGCAAAAAGTAATTAACTATACAAAGAAAACTGATCTTGAAAGGAGATTTGTGTCTGTATTTGTGTTTTTCATGGGGGAGCAAAGGCAAGTGACAGTGAAGGGTTGGGGGAAATAATGAAAAGAAAGAGAGGGAGTTGCGTTTCAATGAGAGAGTTGAAGGAAGGAGATGGGGGCTGAGTCTGCGTTTGAAGGAGAATAACTGAGTTTGGTCTGGCTGAGTTTGTGCTTGAAAAAGAAGACCATCATGAAAGGGAAAGGCAGAACATCGGGAGGCAGAGCATTGTGAAAGGGAAAGGCCTAAGTATTGGGTTATTACGTTTTTTTTTTTTTTTTTTTTTGGGTTTTATTTTATTTTTTAATATTGTGCTGACGTGAAAAATTGTCAGAGGCTTCGGTTTTATATATATATATATATATATAGATTATAAATCTAAAGGTGTATTTAGTGCCACATCATACAAGAAATCAAATCTTAATTGTGAAATGGACTCTCAATGAAGAGGATCCTATTCCCACTGAAAGGGATAGCACTTGCTGTAAAGTGGGAAAAAATTCCACAATGATCAACTGCAAAAGTAATTACTTTTTTTTTGATAAGTAACTGCAAAAGTAATTACTGAAACACACAAAAGATGAAAACACCACACAAAACTGATCATACACCTAAAATTATAATTACAGTGGCATAATAAGCACAAAATGGAATACTGAACTCATGGACTCAACTTAAATTCAGAGAAATACAGCAGAACTCACGTGTTTTTAATGGTCACAACTTCTTCCAATTGCTTCCCCTTGACCCACTCAGAAGCTGAAAATTGTGACAGAGAGCAATTAGAACAATCCCTTGAAATAACAAAGGCCACAATGCCATGACAAAAGGACAATAAGCTAAAGCAGAACACAAACTGCAACTTCCAAAAACTTGAGAAATCAATTAAAGAGACAAATATTTAATAGCAATTTCTAACTCTAGACCAAGTTTCAGATATTTTCTATGGCCACTTATCCTAAATAAAATGGAAGTGTGGAAGCATTTAAGGGGCAGTCTCATTAGTGAGCCCTTGATGATGCAGTTATATAGAATGGTAAAGATTTTGGCATTCTACTACGAGGGCAACCGTGGTTGTTGCACAAAGAAGCCAAACATGTTGCCCTTAAAAGCTAAAAATAAACCCTTCCTGTCAACACCACAACCTAGGAACATACAGAAGAACTGTGTCTCCATCAAATTTTTACAATTGTATTTGTGCCAAAATATCATTCACATACCCTTGCATAATTTTTCTCAACAAACATTAGCATGTCAACGAATTTCAAGACACACAACAAAGACATTCATTATTTCATAGATATACAACAACAACAAGAAGCGAGACTTAGTCCCATAATGTTGGGGTTTGCTCTAAATCCTCAACAAGCTAGTCAAGGTCGGTCAAATGTATTCTTTTCTACCATTATATTCTATCCAAAGTCATACTCTCTGTTACTCCCTTATTTAACATGTCATTTTTTACCACGTCTTTTAATGTCATTTTTAATCTCTCTTCCTCTGCCCTTTTCGTTCTCTCAACTTAAATCAACTCTCTTTTTCACTAATCACTCGCATCTTAACCAAACCATCTCAAATGACTCTCTCCCATCTTTTTGGACAACCCTATCCCTAAGCGAATCTCCTCATTTCCAATCCTATCTTTCCTCGTATTTTCACTAATCTATCAAATTCCATACCATAAACCATAGCTAATCTTATAACAATCTTATCAAAAATTTCCCTCTTCATCTTAATTGGAATCCTACAATCATCATGCAATAAATTTAGTCACTTTTTGCACGTCTTTATGGTAGATTAGGTTTTTAATGAATTTAAAGTTTTTGAATTTTCTTTTCTCTGTTTTGGTTGCTGGAAAAAAACATATGGATCATACTCACAGAGATGATATTATACATGTAAGACATTCACTCCATTGTAGCTTTATTAAAAAAAAAAAATTTCAGGGGAAACTATCAAAGATATATTTAAATGTGCAAGTCATATTGTTTTGTTTTCTTCCTATATAAGGGGTGTTTGTTAAATTTGGATGCATAAGTGGATTGGAAGATTTGGGGAACTATATATAATTTTTATTGCAGAGATATGGCTTTCTAGCCAAAGGAAATACTATTGAGCACATTTAGGCCAGGAATGCTTTATTGTTGTTTTGTCTTTTTCATATTGATAAATCAATTCTGCAATGTTAAAATATGAATTAAAAAAAAAAAAATATGGGTCTTAATGATAGATATGATATTATATATGTAACACATTCATTCCATTGTAACTTTGTAATCCTTAATTAAGGTCAATCCTTTTGTTGTAAACAAATTTGAATTGATGAACACTACCTATTTGTTTGTTTATTGCAGATCCCCATGGTCCACCAAGGGTTAACATTTGGAAAGACCCACTGAGCCCATCTAAGTGGAAGGAAGAGCATGTGAGTCTTATTTATTGAAAACTCAGATCTCCAAAAGCCCTTCCTCCCTCTTTGTTAACCTCCCTTTTCCTCAACATTCACACTCTCTCTTTTCTTTGGAGGTCATATTGGTACTTCATGCTTCACTATGATCAAAACTAATGTTATGGTGTTAAAGCTTTTGTTAGTTTTCATTAGTGCTGTTTCCTGAGGCATTGATGAAACTGAAACGAGTGGGTAGTATACATTCAACACCATAAACCATAGCTAGTCTTATAACAGTCTCATAAAATTTTCCCCTTTTTATCATCACACAATAGAATTGAGTCACTTTACCATGATTATAAATAAATTCACATTAATTCATAGATTATAAAACAAGATGAAATCAATTATTTCCCAATAAATTTCAAAACTCTAATTTTGATTAACAATTTTCCTCAACTTACTCAAAAATCAAATTCAATCAAATTTTCTGAGCAACCAAACAAATCAAATCAAATCAAATCAAGACAGCACACGCACCTACAGACGAGGAGGCGATAGCGGAGCCACAACCGAAGGTCTTGAAGCGAGCATCGACGATCTTCCCAGTGACCTCGTCGACCTTGATTTGGAGCTTCATGACATCGCCACAGGCGGGAGCACCGACGAGGCCCGTGCCCACCGTCGGATCGTTCTTGTCCAACGATCCGACGTTGCGGGGCTTGTCGTAGTGGTCGATCACTCTCTCGTGGTACATACGTGGCAGCACCTGGACGGGCCGTGACGCCGATAACGCCGACCCCTCCTGTGAGGCTAGCCCTAGAACTCTCTTCGATACCAGCCTCAGCATTTTTTTTTAACTTTTTCTGGTTTTGGATTTTGGTTGGTTCGTGAAGACTGAAGAGTTTCACAGTGTTTTTGACGGCTTTTTTGTAAATTTGAGGGCTTGAGGGTTCTTCTTTTATTGAAAGGCTGAGCGTTTTTTAGGAGGACACGTGGAGGCTAAAGTGTTGAAAAACAAAAAAAAATATTGAAATTCCAAGATTACTGGATTAGCTTTGTTCAGCTTCTCCAAGGTTTTATATCATCCACTTGCTACTTTTACCTCTAATCATAACTTTAAAAAGGTAAAAAATAATCATAATTTAATTAAATAATTCTTATTTTTAAAATATAAAAAATAGTTTTAAAATTATAATTCAATAAAATTTTTAAATAAAATTACCAAAAAATTTTTTTTTTTTTTTTTTAAAGTAGGGATTATGATGACAAATTACAAAATGAATAACTTGAACGTCCCAATTATAGTATGTATTGGTCATAAGCTATTTTTGTCTAATCTAGACAAATGTAATTATTAGCAATAGGTTTCATGCTCTAAGATTTAGCACTTATGAAAAAAGCTGGGAATTATGTTCCTACATTACTCTATTGCAATGACGCATTATCTAAATCAAAAATATTATTCCAAGTCAATAATGCATTATCTCATTCAAAAGCATTCTAGTAAATTTGGAGGATTCAAGGCATTTTCAAGTTACATTTGATATAACTTCTACAAGAATTACACATTTTTTATACTATAAATTTCTGAAAGATCAAAGCCGTTAAAAAGAAAACACTGTTATTCATTATTACATTATTAAATACTTACCAAATTAATAGCATCCTTATAAAATGCTTCTTCATTTGATGGCTGAATTTATATATTTTATTTTATTGACAACAATAAATCATACGCATCTAATAAATCTAAGAAAGGCCCAAGGCTGGAACTTGGTAACAATGGACACGGCCCAAGGCCCCATCTTTGTTGTTCCAGCCTTCCATGTCAAGCAGTTTATGTGTAGAAGAAGCCTTTTGGTGTGTTAATTGTGTAGAAACCAGGCCCAAAGAAGAAGGATATGTAGAATACAATGTGATGACAAAGCTACTTGCTTCTCATTAAGGCTTTGATTAGATAGTCCCTGAGTTGGAAATATGGCCAAAACATATCTTAGATCACCATTTTGGTCCTTTCGTTTTAGGGTCACAGTCAATTGAGTCCCTATATTTTGATAGTAGTTTTGGTCCTTGCTATTTTCAATTTGCAGTTAATTTGGTCCCTACCATTAACTCACTAACGGAAAATATTTACATGACAAATAGTGTGCATAATTGATACATTTAATGCTAACGTGGTAAATAAAATAACTATAAAAATTCCACATTAGCATTAAATTTCAATTTATAATTTTAAAGATTAAAAAAAAAGAATCTCATATTTTCTTTGCATTTTCATGCACTTTCTCAGTAACTAAACACAAAAATACAAATATCAAATTTGATTTTAGATCAACAAAAAAAGTCCATGTACACAGTCAATCAATACATCAACACAAACACCCATTTCTTCACACCACAACATTCATAACCCATTAAACCCATTGTTTATCCCTATCACAATCTCAAACACAAATTAAAACAACCAAAACTATAGTCAATAACCCACACTTCTTAAATCACCAAACCAACCCCAGTTTGTTAATTTTGAACCCACATGTCTCCTTAGTTTGCCAGATTGAAGAGAGATAGAAAAAGCTTAGGATTTGTAAATTGGGTTATAAGTTTTCCGATTGAATTCACTGGTCTTGTGTCCAGCCATCGCTAGCCAAGCTGTGCCACCAATCGAAGCTTCACCTCACGCCCACTATCACTGATCTGCCTTGCTGTGGGTTTGGTGTTTTGAATTGGGTTTTTGGGGTTTTGATTTTGGTTTTGTTTAGAAATTTGGCTACCCTCACAATCTGGGATTTGTCCCCATCAAAGCCATTGAATTGGACTTAACACAAAGACACCAACCTGACTCATTCTGGGTTTGTTCTTTTTTTTTTTTTTTTTTTTCTTTTTTGGTTTCCGTTTGGTTATTGGGAAAATTTGCTAAATCTTTTTGTGTTCTAAAATTTCATGTTCTTATTGGTTATTTATGATTCGGATCTTTCTTAATTGTATAGAGGTGAGATGCTATTGAATGTTTTTGTGAATTCAATGATTTAAGATAGAAATTCAAGAAAGTGTTTTTGTGTTTGATTGTGTTAACGTGTAATAGGTTGTAGGCTTTAGGCCCACCTTGTTTACATGTACCAAACACATACTTGTACTACACACTCTGCCTCTTATATAAATGCACTCTTGTATATTTTATTACTTAAGAAATACAATACGTTCATTCAGTATTTCTAACATGGTATCAGAGCCACTGCTCTGATCTTTTTTAGCAGTTTTGTCTTTATTGGTGTTACTCCTTTCTTAACATCGCTTCCGCCATCACAGCAGCCACTGCAGCCACTCGCCGTTGAACCTACAACGTCTCTCAATTGTCGTTCTTAGGTACTGGAGCTGCAACCGTCGCCGTTGAGGAGTCCCACACCATAAAGACCATTGCTCCCTTCATCACCACCGTGAATCTTACTCCGCTTAACATTTTTCAAGTACCATTGTGATCGGCTTGCACTGATCTACTCATTCGTGGAAGTCTCGCAGCCATCGGAGTCCCTATGCGCTATCACGCGCCGACCAAGCAATCTGCATCGAAGGTCACGCGCTCCATGTGCCATTGCACATTTGGGCTATATCCCCATGCACTCCCATGCACTACATCAATCAGTTAAGCTCTTTCATGCGCCGACATGCACTTTCACACGCCGACATGCGCCTTAACTTGCTTGCTGACGTCATTCTGCCACATTAGCCTTAGTTGCGTCATCCGCTGACGTCATTTCTACCACGCCACTTACTGACGTCATTTGCTTGCGTTAACCGCTGACGTCATCTCTAGCTTGACTTTGACATCTGGCAGTTGACCATTAACTTTTCAGTAGTGTTGACAGTTGACTTTTCAGTAGAGTTGACCGTTGAGATGAAAGATCTTGGACATCTTAGCTACTTCTTGGGTCTTTATATCACTCAAGCAAGTATGCTTTTGAATTTTTGTCTCGAGCTAGACTCGTTGATAGCAAGAATATTAACACTTCAGTTGAACTTAATGCGTATTTGACTCCTTCAGGGGGAAAACCATTGTCTAATCCCTCTCTTTACAGACGATTAGTTGGTAGCCTAGTTTATTTCACTGTCATTCATCCAGACATTTCCTGTACTGCTCACCAGGTGAGCCAGTATCTGTCTGCTCCACGATTGACTCACTGTGTTGTTGTTCTGCACATTCTTCGATATCTAAATGGCACTCTCTTCCATGACCTTTTCTACTCTACCTAGTCTCCTATTGTTCTCTATGCAATTGGTGATACCATATCTGAGCTTCTTTAGCTATGATGGTTTCTTAAGGACTTAGGTATGTCCACATCCTGTACTACTCCTTTTTATTGCGACAACTAGGATGTCATTTACATTACTCACAATAATGTCTTCCATGAACGGACTAAATATATTGAGATCGATTATCATTTTATTCGTTATCATCTTGTCCATAATGCTCTCAAGCTATTCTCGGTCTCCTCTAAAGATCAACTTGCAGATATCTTTACCAAGTCATATCGTAAGGGATGCCTTTGCACTTTGGTTGGCAACCTCAAGTTGGTCTCACACCCACCTTGAATTCGAGGGGGCTGTTAACGTGTAATAGGTTGTGGGCTTGAGGCCCACATTGTTTACTTGTACTACATACATACTTGTATTACACACTCTATCTCTTGTATAAAGATACTCTTGTATATCTTATTACTTGAGAAATACAATACATTCATTTAGTATTTCTGACAAACTGTCAAAAAAATCTGAGATTGCAATTTTTTTTCATTTTTAAATTGAGAAATAAAAATAAAAATTAGTTTTATTTTTTTTTTCAAATTAAATGCTGAGATGGAATTTTAAAATATTTATTAAACATTATTTTTATTATATTTATTTGCCACATCAGCATTAAATGTGCCAACTGTGCACACTGTTTGTCACGTAAGTACTTTCTGTTAGTAAGTTAATAGTAGATGCTAAATTGATTGCAAGTTGAAAATAGTAGAGACCAAATTTACCGCTACCAAAATGTGTGGACTAAATTGATTGTGACCCTAAAATGTAGGGACCAAAATTGTGTTTTCACCTAATTATAATGATACAATGACCAATAGATGGGGAAAAAAAAATCTTATGCAATTTAACCTCTTGATGAATAGAAATTTTTTGTTCCACTTTATGTTCCACCAATTGTGGTATGTCATGTGTCTGATTTTATTTTATTTTTTATTTTTTGTTATTTTATAAGGAAAAAAACAAAAATATATGACAAATTGTAATTGATACAGTATAAGGAAGAATAACTATCTTTAGAAAATGCTGATATTGTTAAAGCTTTTAAGAGAGGATCAAGGAGAAAGTGTCAATATTTCTTTCTAAATTTAATTACACTTTTATCCCTTAAAGCTATTCAAGAAATTCCATTATTAAGTTTTCAACATTGGCACATGCATTTTATCAACTTCAACAACTCTATTTCGTAATTATTTGGTTTGTGTGATGGGGCTGCACACTTGGAGAATAGCAAGGTGTTTGAAGAGTTTTGGACACTATAAACCTCACTAATTTGATAATTTCTTCAAATATTGCACAAAATGTTACCAAAGAAAAGCATAAAACTATGCATCCACGAAACCCCTAACACTTTTGGCTAGTCAACAAGACTAATGCCTTCTATTGCATTTCATTTTCAAAGAGAAAGAGACAAGGAACAATGATGACATTCTTTCTTGCTGTGTAATTGTAAACTGTTCATGGATATCTCCCTCTTCCCCTTATTGTAAAAAAACTATTGCTTAAATCTCTTTTGTAGTGGAAGATAAAGATATGGGTACACAAAGAAAGTGAAAGAAAAAGTATTATCTCTTATCTGATGCATTTTAGACAGGTTGATGAAATATGTTGGCCATGAAAAAGGAAAACTAGCACTCCAAAAGTTCCTAAAGTATTCCTCTTCTTCTTGTCGCCATACATGTTGGACTTTCATGAAGGTCTACTGCCCTTTCCTTTCATTGATCAGTGACAATTTAATAATGCTGTCAACATGTAACAACAGCCAAACCTTTCATGTCTTTCCTTCACCTATCTTCTCCTCAGTGATGGATTGCCATTTTTCTCTTTACAATTTGTTTGGATTCTCAATATGTTCTGGAAGACTATATATATATATATATATATATATATGGGTGCTTTTGTAGCACTACAATTTGATTGCCTCAAAAATTAGCCAAAGGACAAACTTTATGTGGACTAGCAAATAGCAATAATAGCATCCTTTAGTATTATTGAGGCTTTTATGCAACCATATTCTAGCTATAGCTTGCCTTGCCTATGAGCTTCATAATTCACATGGAGGGCATAAAGAAGTGAATTCATTTCCTTCCTAGATTCACTGTCCCTTGTTTTGAAAGGTATCTGTAGCTTTAAGTTGACCCCCAAATAGGAACAATTAACAAAGTCCCTAGCCTGTTAAGGAAATTCACATGGGAGAGAAAAAGAAGAAGAAGAAGAGAGAATCCAAAAGCTCAAAAGAAAATTATATATAATAAAAATAACTATGGTATGTGATAATGCTTGAAACTGATGGTGATCCATAACAAGTAATCTTTGTCCCTAGTACTCGTCCAAAACCAGTGACACCACCACAAATTTATAACCACAAGTACACAACAACAAAATACTACCATTAAATACAACTGATATATGTCACTTCTTGAAGTCTATGACTGATCAATGAGCAATTTACTTACTATCGCCTACAAATAATGGTCTTTTGCCTTCATTGAGGTCCTTGCATTTTATAGGCTTTGACGAAAGTTGGCATTGTGTTTCAATGCTACTACAGTGACATTTTCTTTGGTGAATTTGTTATTAATTTCCTATATTATTATTATTATTATTATTTTGTGATTTAGTAGCCTAAATCATGTTGCTGATCACCACTCATTGAAAAGAGGAAATAATGCTACACTCTTTTTTTTAGTAACCTTTTGAAATATTTAAAGTACTTATGAGCATATTCATATGTATATGGTCCGAGAGATTTATAATGACAATTGAAGAAGTAAACCCTTTAATCATTCTCTAGATCCAGCGTATTCAATCATCATCACATAATGTGTCCTAAATGAGATTCACATAAAACTTTGTTTATATGGCAGAGATGTCTTAAATGGTGAAAACCCATGACACAAAGTCACGATTTCAGTTCAAATTGTGTGTAAAAAACACCATTGTTTCTAGATAATAATTGATTTATCTTTCATTATTTTGTCATGATTAAAGAGTACGTATTACTTTTTTTTTATATTATCCCTAAGCAATGATGTAGCTTGTTAATAGACCAGATGGGTTCCACAAAGCTTATACGAAACCTAACCATGACCTAACTCCATCAAAATATGATGCAACCTCTTTAAAAGGAATCCCCCTCCATAATTTTATATTTTATGCTTTTCCTGTTTCCATTTCCAAACTTGTTAGTTGTGTGTGTTTCAATATATTGCAACTTGCACAACTTCGCATATCAAGGTTTAGGTAACGAGGGGACCTTGTCACCACTAAAAAAGATTTTGTTCTTCCAATTCTACTTCTCTTTCATAATTTATTTTTAAACGGATAAGGCAACAATGAACTTATTCTTATTATCAATTAGTCGGTAACTTAATTATTCTTATAATTAATCACATAGGCAGATTTGTGGCTGAAGGCCACTGGCTTCTCACCTTCTGGGCCCAACAATGGACTTGCTGATCAAATCAGTGTCTAACTTTAACAACTTTGAAACAAGAAGAAGAAAAATAAAAACTAAAAACTAGGCCTAAGATCATCCTCGACCAATTGAAGATGATATTTGGGACTTTCTGCCCCATCTAATCAATGTCAACGAGTATATATTATTGTTATAGATGAATTATTAATTTATCATTTTCAAAGACTAAAGGGCTCCATTATTCTTTTTTAACCTCCCATTACTAATCACATGAACTAAGTTGCGTGTGTGTCACTCTTTCTAAGTTTATTTTTGGGGGCCACAAATAATAGGAAACTACCTAATATATCGAAAACAAATATGTCTCAATCACTCACCCCCATTTCATTTATAACCTTGAATGCTGCTTTATCATGTGGCTCTCAAAATATGGTTGCAAAAGACCATATTGTCTTTACTCTTAAATAAAGTGTACTATTTATCTAAAAATGTACTGGCTGAAATACAAAAAAGGTCTTCAATGACCTAACTTTTGAACCCTCGGTAATTTTCTTTTTTAAAAAAATTAGATTGTTTAGAGTTCCATAAGGGACAATAGGGGGTAATGGGGAATTCAGGTCATGCTGATGTGGGAGGGATCTAAGAGCACTTGCATGAGTGCTTGAATGATTGAAAAAATATTATTTCTTAGCCAAACAAGTTCAAAATTTATCTCTTTCTCAAAAACAAAAAAAAAAAAAAGGTCAAAATTTATCCGTATAGTTGCTATAATAACCGTGTAACTTTTGCATTTAGTTTTTTTTTTATTATTATTTAAATATACTAAGGATGAATGAAGAGGGTGGATGATGGTTGTTACACATGTAAAAATAGAAACAATAATAATAAAAAAATTAAAATTTTAATGAAATATAGTGTAAAATAAATATTTTGATATGGAATATTCTGAAATAAGCTGATGTGAACACTCATAGATGGCTAAATCTTAGTACTCAACTTGGGGTTTTTAAAGATTATCCTGGAAGTAGATGCAAAAGCTTCTTCTAAAATCTAAATATAATAAAAAGGGGGAAAAAAAAGATGCAAAAGTTGACATTCCTACTCCAGTTTGAGAAGATATCGAGAACGAAATTTTTGTGCTGATTTGTAAGTTAAACATGGATTAATAATAGGGAGTCTTTTGTTATGTATTCAAAATCATACTCTTTATTTATTTATTTTATTAAAACCCAAATATTACCCCAAATTGTCTTGTTTTAAAGTTAGCTTTACTATAATATATTATAATTCCTTATTCCTTTCCAAAAAGAAAAGATAAGAGTAGTTAGTAAAATGGGTATCTTTGCTTTTTTATCTCCTTCGAATTTCATGAAATTTTCCTCACTAAATATATATAAAAAAGAATTAAATATATATTTAAAAAAGCTTAAGAAATTATAAAATAAATAAGCAAATTGAAAATAATAGGCAGGTCTGAATTACTAGCAACAATTAAGTCTGAAAAAACTAACGCCCGAATAATTTTTATCTTGTCATCAACTCATCATAAGTCAATTGTCAACTTTTGGGTCTCCACTATGCCTTGTTGTACGGATTTGCTTATTAAACTAACAAACATAGACAATCAATCCAAGACTTTCATCAAGCATATTAATTAGGTATGTGCATCCATCGTCTCATAATTTAATCAAATACGGTAATAAAGAAATTTATCTACATTAGGTGTGAGTATCCATTTTTAAAAATAGTTTTAAGGTAAAAATGCAAATTGCATTTTCTAGGTTTGATTAAAATTTATTTCAGTTTTCCATCAAATTTCATTAAATGTTGTAGATAAGCGTCCATTTTTTTTTTTTATCTTCAAAAATTTTAAATTGAAAGAATCCAATTAATATGTATACTCAATGGTGGCTTTATATCCCTGATTCTCAAAAACAAAAAGAAAAAAAATTTGTACCTGACTTGCAAAAAACAAAGTATAAACAATTAAACACAATTATTTTTAACTTAACATTTTTTTTTCTACCTTAGAAAAAATATTGAATACCATGGTTTGAGAGTCCTAAGAATTTGGGTTCAACAAAAATAATTTTAACTTCCCAAACATAATTCTTAACCCCTTAAACAAGAAAAAAAAAACCCAAATAACAATAATAAAAAGCAAAAATAGACTGTTAGGTTATTTAACTTTTAGTGGTTTGGCAGCATTATTTGGTATATTTTAACTGGTATGATAGACTTTTTTATTTTTATTTTTTAAGAATAGTATAATAGACATTAGACTATTAAATTTTGTATAATTTAAGTTTCTTAATAGCTATCCTAGAAAAAATTTCTAGAACTGCCACAATGAATATTCAGTTAAGAGTATTATAACCCAACACATCATAGTGTTTTAACCAAAATGTCAAGGGTTCAAATTACTTCTCCCCCAACTACACACACAATACTATTTAAGGGGATTTCTTTGTTTGGATCCTCATTTTTTTTTTCAAAAATGCCCTTATACCCCTATGTTTAAGTAAAGACAAAATTAAAGGACAATCCGGTAAAAAAATAACTCTAACTCCTATTAAAACGTTGCTTAAAAAATAGAATCACCTTATGTTAATTTTAAAATTACTTTATCCACTTATAAATTAGATTCTCAAAATAAAAATTATATATAAAAAATAAAAACAATGTTTTTTTTTTGCTACAAAATAGGATCATTAAGTCCAACATCTCTCTCTCTCTCTCTCTCTCTCTCTCTCTCTCTCTCTCTCTCTCTCTCTCTCTCTCTCTCTCTCTGTGTTTCCTTTCTTTGTATTTGTTCATTTTCTGAAGCTAGTTTCGTGATACTCCTGATTGTATTAGTAGTTCTAAATGGATAATATTAATGAGAAAATGTGTAAACCTCAAATTTGAATGAATGCAAGCGCAAAGCACATGTGATGGGATTAATATATATATATTCAAACTTATCTCTACCTACAATTCCAAACTGTCATCTTCAACTGGTATAGGTATAGCTCAGCTAAATATGTGGTACACACTAATGAAAATGTTTTGGTCCAATCTTGGTGAAGATAGTTGCTTGTTTTTTCACAACCAAAATGGCGTCTTCAACCGGTATAGCTCTGCTGAATATGTGGGACACACTGATGAAAATATTTTTGTACAAGACTCCAAGACCCAAGCTGGATGCGTCAGATTGAATACCAACTAAAGCAACACTTTCTTGTCTGCGTGATTTTTTTATTAAGTCAACAGATATTATGTAAAAGACATAACTAAAGATGTTAATAAATGGTATTTCTAATCCGCAAATTTTTTTTAAAAATAAAAATAAAAAAGGGGAGTATTATTTATATAATTGAGAGTTCATACAACAACATGCATATATATTAGCCTTCCAAGGAGCACAGTCTACTAGCCCCAAGTTGCCTCATATCCCATACAGAAGTTGGATAAACAAAAGGAGGACAGTCCTTAATTTGCTATTTCCTATTATCATTTATTTAAGATACAATCAACGTTTCCAAGTGGAGAATTATTCACCACGGCGTAAAGAGTCATCTCTCTTTTCACAGGAGTGTCGACACTTGTAAATTTGAATCATAAATGTTCCTGTTTAATGAAAAAAAAGAAACATCAATTCAGTTACAAAACTATCTTAGCTTTAGATTATTATGATATTTTTATAAATTATAAGAAAAAATTAGAGTAATTCTTAGCTACTTTCAAATATGAAAAGTATAGTATTTTCTCCTTTTACATTTTTGATGAAATTTACTCATTAAATTTATATTAAAATTCACTATAAATATAAAAAAAAGAACACTATTTTTTCATACTTTGAAAGGACCTACAAATTTTATCAAAAACTATGTATTGATCTTTTATAAATATGCTCAAAAGCAAATCCCATTAAGTTCTCATGGACGATTACATCAGTCTGACTCTGTGACATGCAATATTGATCTTTCACTTTGAATAAATGTGTGATGGCAGGTATAAAGCAAAGGTTTTCAATGGCGGTGGCAGGATCAGCTCGCAAAGTCAAAAAAGTAGACAGATTATAATAAATTGATTTGCTAGGAATACCTTCTACTTTAAAGTATTACCAAGATTATATATGGTTATAAATTCGCAATAATAGAAAGAGATGTTCCCTATGATCTTCAAGTACTTGTCGAAGGTTCCTCAAAAAAGAAAAGGTACTTGTCGTGGATGCCCATCTAGTAAGAGTTTCTAATTCCTTTTTTTATTATTTTTTAAATACTAATATATGGTAATACTTCCTCTTGTTTCTTTTTCTTTTTTAATACTATTATATGGTATATTCTATAGTACCTTCATACGTGTTATGAACTGGTTTGTATTTATTAAAAAATTTATTGTTTCTATTCATTATAAAATAGAATAGACCAAATCCTATCTTAGATGTCAATAATTTTGTAGTTTTCACTACATCTATTCATGAGGTGAATCATGATTCAAACCTTTCATTCTCTATTATTGTTACTATCAAATTATAAAAAGAAAAAAAAAATCCGTTCTTAGATCAATTCTACTACAAATAAAATGAATCCACCAATTGAGGTAACTATAATTAATAGTTCCACTTTGGTATGTTGTATTGGTTAAGACTAAATTCCAATTTAAACCCTTAAAATTTGGGGTAATTTTCTATTTTGCCCATTAAATTTTCAAGATTTGGACCTATACCCCAAACGTTACCTATTGTTTATATTTGATAAGTCTTTTTGTCCATTTGTTGTGACCCTAGCTAGAGCTTCGAAGCGCAAAGCGTACACACAACAAACGTAGTGAGTGAAGTGAGTCATAAATCCAATGAGAAAAAGAGCAGAGTGAGCGAGGTGATTTAATGAGTGAACAAGCAAGCTTCCCACTGCCAAGCAAGACCCTCCATAGCCCTATAAGGCAGAGGGGGGCTGCATTTGGAGTCGGTGGCACATCAAAAGAGCGCCTTTACAACAATGTCATTTTGAGTTTAGTTGGCACTTGATAGACATCTCATCACGATGAGTTAACGGAATGACTTAAATCTAAACAATATGTAACATTAGAGGTTCAAATCCAATTTTTGAAACTTTACCATCTATTCTTTGGTTTTAGATTGTAGGACACTATTTTCTACTAGTTTTAAGTAAACATCCTTTGGAACTTTGTAGTTTTCTGTATTTTTGATATTTTGTGGGATGGTTTGCATTTGAGCACCCTTCATTTTGTGTACTTGTACATATTTTGTCTATGTATAATTTTATATACACACACCCAATTGATAAAAAAGAATCAACTACATATTTTTTTATAAGAGAAAAGAATCAATTTACTTAAATTATATACAAAGTAGTTTTTTTTTTTAGGTTGATATACGGTAGAAATTCTACTATAACTTATTTAAGTATATATATGTTTAAAGTTCTCTCTTAAAAACTTGGAATCTCAGCCCTTGACTTTCTACCTTAGAAGCATTTTGTACTTGTGGGATAAACATTACGTCAAAGGTGCATGGTAGTTATGTAAAGTAGTTCCTAAACCTCTATGATTTATGTGTGAATTATATGTGTGCATTGAGGGTAATAATATATATATTTTTTTACTTCTTGAAGAATGAAGGTGATAATATATATATATATATATATATATTATGATTAGAAATTCTAATATCCTAAACCCCACCCCAAACCTACCCACGACTCGAACATAAACACACATGAGCTCATAAATACCTTTAAACTCTCGTAGCAAGGGAGGTACCACTTGGCCAGGTAGGGGCGGTGTTGGAGTGAGTCTTGGAGTTTGACAAGACTGACAGCTACGCACCAATTTGAAGGTGCATGCTCAAATCAGGAAGAGGACACCATCCATTGCTATAGACCACTTTTTGGTGTAGTCGCTAGGGCCACTTTGAATTGAAAGGGTCTCTTAGCCTATGTGTTAGTGGAAAATGACAGAATGCTACATATTGACAACGTTACCCATTGATTTAATTGTAGTTGTTGTCAAGTTGATCATGCCGTTAACTTTAAATTAGTAAATTAGTATCAAATGTTTTATCCCAATATATTATTCATATGGATGTCTCATCCGGCCGTTACGGTTTTAGTCCAAAAGTCCGGGTTTTTTTAAATTTTAGTTACCTAATTTTCTAAGAAGTTTTATAAGATATTCATTTTCTTCCCCTTTCTTTATTTTGCTTAATGTGTTAAATTTGACTTATTGGAGATGACAAATTTTATTCCAACAAGGTGGAGTTAGTAGTTACTTTAGTAAGCCGTTTACAGTCGGTAGAGAATATATATGAATTTTGAATAATTTACGGCTTAATGGTATTAGTGGTAAAGTATCTCGTCCACCTCACCTTTATGTTTTACCATTTAGGTTTGAGCCGTACAGGATGCATTAGTATGGGGTGGTGGTGGAGTCATGTACAAGTGGTGTTTATCTTGACACTCCTAATAACAAAGCATGATTCATCCTAACTGTATATAGCATATTCTGTTTTGTATGCCAAATTATAGAAATGTGTTATTATAATGTGACTTATTTTATTATTATTATTATTCCATATATTTTTTTACAGCAAATTGTTAGAACAATTTCCATATATCCTTATCAACACATCATATGGATATATGGATTGAAGAGGGATTTGCAATCATTATCAACACATCATATGGATGCACAAATTTGTTACCACATTTGAGTAGATTTGAATCTATTAGTGCATCTAATTGGACCTTAATCTTAACACATGTAATTTGTATGCCACTTTACAATGGAAAATATGTATCATGTTAATTTGTATGCCACTAAAAAGTTCCGTGTGTAGTTCAATTTTATCGACAACTCAATATCATTAACAGGTTGCTTTGTGGAACAAGTTGGTGTAGATAACACTCAAGGGTAACTGGCAACTGGGTAAGTATGCAATGACTGTACTAATAAGATGATAAAAGATAAAGCTAGTTGTGACGACTGAGTACTATGACATTTAATGATAAGATAATGATAACAAAGAAGTACTTATCATAATTATGGCGGCATAGATGGTAAGATAATGATGATAAAGCTACACGAAACCTGAAAGAGAGGTTAAATAATCTATGGTGATGCATAGTACTAACTAAAGAGAGGAGCATGCATTATCCAGAATCCAGATGTGCAACTTTACACATAACAATCAAAAAAATTATAATCCTAAAAAGGTTTCATTAACTTTTTGATAAACTGTATCATCTTGATCTTTTGATAATGTAAAAAAGATAGGTTATTGTCCCAGATTATGACCTGTTCAAGATGCATCTCACCTTTTATATATATATATATACATAAAGAGAATAAATTACACTTTTTCATTATAAATTATCACCATGATTAACTTCCTAAACTATCAAAATGCATAATCGACCTCTCCTGTTTTAAAAATACATTACATTGAACCTCATGCTATCTATTTTGGAGTTAAGTTTGACATAATTTAGCATTAAAGGACCAATTTACCCCTCTATTGTCTATTTTAGAGAGTGGTAAATTGGTATTTCAATGCTAAATTCCGTCATACTTACCGTCCATTTGGAAATTGCTTAATTCCGACAACTTGTTTGCATATATGAGACAAAAAGCTCAAAATTAGCTTATTTTTAGAAAGTTGAAAGTTAAATGATTTGAAATAAAACTGAGACAAAAAATAGTGTGAGACCTGCAAACAAAACATAAAATAAGCACACAAAAAAAAAAAAAAAAAAAACCAGCTTATAATTATTCTTCAAACACAGACTTAACACCAAAAATGGTAGGGTGGACATTGAAACAATGTTAAAACTTTAGGATTAATTGTGCGTTTTAATAATTAAAGGGATTAAGTGTAATTGGGATAAAATATTAAAATGCGAAAATGTAATTCACCCTTTTAAAAGAAAGGGGAAAAAAAAAAAGGTTGTCTGCTGCTACTAATATGCCACAAGGTTGGTGTGAATGGTGCACACCTATTATTCACACAGCTGTAGTGTTCCAAGTTTGACCTTAAAAGATAGAAATATTAACAAGAAATTTTTTTTATTAAAAAAAAACTATTACAGCTGTCACTCACTTAGCCAAAAAAAAAAAAAAAAAAACATTGGAAAAAAAATAGCCTCTAAAAATTTGAGAAATGCCTTATGAATTTTGATTCTTTGAATGACTTGGATAAGTTCATTTAAAAAGTTACTACTATTTAGCCCCCAAAAAAAAAAAAATTAGCCCTGAGTTGCATAATAAATCATAGTTTCATACCATAAATTTAATTAATGAGAATTTTTATTATTTAAGAATAAAAAAATGTATATTATTTTAGAAATATTGTTGAAATAATAATTATTCATTTATTATAACGGGTTTTGTTGAAACATCTTTTAATGTTAGTAAATCCCTTTATTACCTTCACGCCTAATAAGGACATTTCAACTTATGAAACATTATTATTCCTTGATCTGTGTCTTTTCAGTCGCTTTTATGGTTAGAGAGTAGAAAGCTTTTGGGTTGCGTCACTGCTTTTGTCTTTCCTCCTACACCTTTCAATCAATAATAATAATAAAGTCTTGCAAATGCGATTCTTTGATGAACACTTGCAAATGCGATTCGACCATTCATTCTTTCCTACTTTTAATGCTTCACTTCTCATGACTGATGGCGAATTCAGAAAGTATATATTACTGCCTCAAAATTAATTTCATGTAACTTCAAAAAAAAAAAAATTTCAAGTAAAATGAAATCTTATTTTTTAAGTGCTTCACCGATCACCATCAAAATATATACTTGTAACATAGAATAGAATGAATTTTATTTATTTATTTATTTTATAAACATGATAGGATTTGAAATTCATAGTATCTATTTTATGATGATTTTTTTTTTATTATCAGGTAAAAAAACCAATACAACAAGGACATATTGTTGCTTGTGCTTTTGGCTATATGAGCTCTAGAAGCTCATGACCCTTTTTTTTTTTGTTGTTGAGAGTGTGTTTTAAGAAACAAGGGCTCTCCTCAATCCAAGTTACATAACGTTCAATACCTAGAGCATATTTTGCTAAAAATATGAGTTAGTTGATTACCATTCCTACAAGTATGAGAGACCTCAAAATGACGAAACTCATCCAAAGGTAACAGCAGCTATCGATCATGGAGGAGGAAATTTTTTGGCTAGAGAATTCACAACCACAAGAGAATCACCTTAAAGCACAAAGTCTCAATTACCAATATCCCTTGCAAATAAGTTACATTCTTCAAATGTATGGATGGAGAAAGTTTCATCAAATTTAGCAAATGTACTGCTAAATAACGGTTTCAATTAATAAAATCTCTTTTTATCTTTTTTCTCAATTTTTTTTTAAAAAATAAAGTTATCATTTCATTGATTTCAATGAATTTCTTTTTATTTTAGGTGAAATTCAAACTCATATCCTTTGTTAGAGCATTCACACAAGGCTCAATGAATTGTTAGTAAACTTTGGTCAAAAAGTCTCACTTTTATTACTTTAACTAATCTATTATTTATAAATAACTATATTAGCTTCAATACTCAACCACTATTTTATTTAAATAGTTAGACTCAAAAAAGAGAAGTGAGAAAATTAATAAAAATAATTTTTTTATGTATTGAGTGAACTGTACTCAATAAGTGTATTGAGCCCATTGTTCATTATTAATTTTTTTGGGACCATTTATTAAATCTGATGCATGAGAATTTTAGGTGAGTTTAGATAAAATTTTGACTAAGAAATGTGGTTTTTAAGGGTCTGCTGTTAGTGCTCTTAGACAATAAAATCAGTGGTGCCAATTGAAAGCCATTAATATGTTGTGGCTTTGAGGAGGAAGGCCTATTATTGAATAATTTACCTACATAGTTCTATTATTTTAGTACATTCTTCCCTTCAAGAAAGTAAAACTAAAACCCTCCGACAAATTTCAAGAAATGCAGCAATAAATGCATAAAAGTACTCAGATTTATAGAGGTCTTATTTGTAACCCATGCATATATATGAATACACTTAAAAATATACAATAAGATGCATAATATAATTCCTATATATATAATTTAAATACTATTGATAGTCGTTTTTATATTTTGTTAACTCTTTAAAAGATTTTGTAAGAATATAATTAGATATAAAATGTAAATTACGAAGTACTTTTTTATTTTATTTATTACGATTTATTTATTCTAAATTCTCTGATTTTTGTACTTAAGAACTCACTTAGATTTGATTCCGTTGCAATTATCCACTTCTTCTCACCCAAATTTTTACCATTTTTATTTTTTTAACTTCTTTCAACTTTTTTTCAACGTTTATTATTCAATGGTTGAGATTGAAAATTAAAAAATAGACAACTTTTAGTCTCAACATCCATTGCTATTGCATCAAGTGCACTTGATTTCAATTTATTTATAGAAAACATTAGCAGACCTCAAGAATTTTATGTTTATAAAGTTTTAATCTATGATTTTCGCTTATGAAGTTTATCTTTTTTATGATCAAATCTAAACATCAATTAATTTTGGTGTAAACTAAAATTGAACCTCTGCCTCAATTGAATTAACCTCAATTGAATTAACCGTCTTACAATGGTTTTCTTATGTCCTTGACTCTTGTTTGTTCATTATTTTCTGTCAAAAAAAAAAAAAAAAACTGATATCTTTTCTGAGTAAGTCAGCACTAGTTTATTGGAAAAAAAAAGTAGTACTAGTTTATTTTTCTCACAGCTCTCTTTCTCTCTCTAATCAAATTGTTTATTTGTTTTTACTGAATAATCAATGCTGCCAAGACTTGAGAGAGTTTTTATTTTACTTCTTTATGCTTTGTCACAGCACACTATCTTTTTTTTTTTTTTGTAACCAGGCACAGCACACTATCTCATTCACGCGAAAATCACTTCAACAATTTGCTGAGTTTGTTTGTGAAAAATCTCTCTCTCTTTGCTCATCTATAGCGTCAGGGTTCAGAAGCTGTTTTGAGAGCATACATTTTGAACCTTCTCTTCCATTCCTGTCTTCTTTTTTTATTATATTTCTGTGCTCTCTCAGCTGATGTAACTGCAAGCCATACCTACTCTTCTCTCTCTCTATATATATGTGAGTTCTTTGTTGTTGTAGTTATTGCTCAAAAGGTTCTTTTTGAATAATGTAACTTTGATTTAGCTGTTCATGTTGGTTCTTTTCCCAGTTTGGTTAATGCCCATTTGCTCAGAACTGTTCTGAATCAATCCCGCTATGGTTTTAGTCATGAATTCTCGCTAAATTTCCAATCTTTCTGTTAATGCCCACTTGCTTCAAACTGTTCTGAACCCATCCCAAAATGCAGTTTCTGGTTATGGGTTCTCGTTAGTTTCTTGGTTCTTGCTCTTGTAACCTCTAAAGTCAAGAGCTTGACACAAATTTCACCAATTTTGGCGTGTAGAATTTGTACCATGTAGTTTAATCCTAAGCATTCTGCTCCAATTTGTTACTATCAGTGGGAACAGTTGATGAATAGGAGGCCTCTTGGATAGATAGGAGAAAAGGGAAGGTGATGGATCTGAGCTTTGCCAAAGTCAACCCTTGGTTCTGATCTGAGCATATATGGGGAGTGTCTGTGTTCGTTAATTTGGAAATTCTCAATTCATTATGGATTCCATCCGCTAATAGTAATATACTTGATTCTTTATAAAGATATGGAATCCAAGTAGTTAGGTTCATTACAAAGTACCTTTTGTTCTTCTTCAAAGTAATATACCCCAGTTATTCTTTACATTAAGCTGAATTGTAAAATTCTTCAACTTTATTCATATGTATATCTTCAAGGGTCTGTTAACACTTAATGACTCAACATTCTTTTGCCCTGCCTTTCTTTCACCTCCAATGTTGAAGAAGAAATTTCTGCCTCTCTTCCCTTAAATTATGTAGTTACATACATATAATATATATATCTTCTGTTATGCACGTTTAGTAACCATGTTGGCCTCTCGAGTCCCTTAAATTTGAACTTAACTTAAGCTTCTTCGATATCATATATTGCCTCAGTTACTTGTTAGTCAAACAAAAGCTAAATTAAGTTCTAGTCCTTTTGTTGTTCACAAAATTTTTCACTTATCATGGAAGAAACATTTGTTCCCTTCCGTGGAATCAAGAATGACCTCAAAGGAAGGCTTTTGTGCTACAAACAAGATTGGACTGGTGGTATCCGCGCAGGTATCAGGTATGCAACTCTTGCAATGCTCATCCCTTTATCACAAATAGAATATTATGTTGTTGTTTAAAGATATTGATTTTACGACTGCAACTCCAAAATTTTGGGACTAAGGCTTGGTTGTTGTTGTTGTTTTAATATGAGGAGCTATAACAACTTCAAGACAACATTGTTTCTGGTCCATGGACAATGTTCAATTTTTGCCTACACTGCTACTTCTAAATATATGTCATTTGAAGCTATAATAATTATTTTCTGTCGTTTAGGATCCTGGCTCCAACAACATACATATTTTTTGCTTCAGCAATTCCTGTTATATCTTTTGGGGAGCAGTTGGAGAGAAATACAGGTCTGATGGATTTTCCTTTTTTGGTGTTGCTAACATCCTATTGTACTTTGTACTTTGGTATAGTTTGCTAAGACATGCTTTGTTTGATTATGTGTTACAGGAGGATCTTTGACTGCTGTGCAAACTCTTGCATCAACAGCACTTTGTGGTATTATCCACTCAGTTGTTGGAGGACAACCTTTACTCATTCTAGGGGTGGCTGAGCCTACAGTGTTGATGTATACATTCATGTTCAACTTTGTTAAAGACCGGAAGGATTTGGGGCAAAAACTCTTCTTAGCCTGGGCTGGATGGTAAGTTTATATGAATAATGCAAAGGGATTGATTTTTGGTGATATTTTAACATTCTCTACACTTCATTGGGATTTCAGGGTATGCGTGTGGACAGCCCTTTTGCTCTTCTTGCTGGCTGTTCTGGGTGCATGCTCTATTATCAATAGGTTTACGCGCGTTGCTGGCGAATTGTTTGGTCTGCTAATTGCTATGCTATTTATGCAGCAGGCCATACGGGTGAGTATGCTTTATGATTTTACTTTGTGTAGTGAAAGTTTCATTTTCACCAATGAGGACTCAGAAGTTTTCGAAATAACTGTATATTTGTAAGTTAGTTGGAAAACATCCAGCGTGTTGAGTAATTCTCATTAGTTGAACTTTTCCTCCAACATACTAATATTGTTTAGAAATATTTTTTATGCGGTACCTTCAACTTTGGAATTTCATACTACAGGGAGCTGTGGAAGAGTTTGGTATACCCCAAAGAGAAAATACAAAACAGACTGCACTTCAACCATCCTGGCGATTTGGCAATGGAATGTTTGCCTTGGTTCTATCCTTTGGCCTTCTTCTTACGTCATTAAGAAGCCGAAAAGCCAGATCCTGGCGCTATGGGACAGGTATGAGGAGTTTGCTTTGGAACTCTTGAATATAGGGTTACAAGATCATTCACATGTGTCCCATTTTATTAGTTAGCCTCAATTGGATAATCTCTCTCTTGTTGTCCTCATTAGTAAATGTGAGGTCATCTTTTCTATTTCTTTTTATGGATTCAGTGATTTTTCTCTCTTTGAAGTATTTTTGTTACCTTCTCTCAGGAGAAAGCAATATTTTTTCAGAATCTATGCTGTTCAATTAGTTTCTTAATGGTAAATGTGATTTGAATTTATAGGTTGGTTCCGGGGATTCATTGCGGATTATGGAGTGCCACTTATGGTGCTTGTATGGACAGCTGTGTCTTATATACCTGTTAATGATGTCCCAGGAGGAATCCCAAGGAGGCTTTTCAGCCCGAATCCATGGTCTCCTGGGGCATACTCAAATTGGACAGTCATTAAGGTGTGGTTTGCCAGATATCTACTAATATACATTTCTAGCATCTGCTTTCAGAGAGAGCGAATTTTTTTTCCTTGCATCTGAAGATTGTCTACAAACTCAAACTTGTTTAGTTGTGCAGGACATGTTGAATGTTCCCCCATTATATATAGTTGGAGCATTTATACCAGCAACTATGATTGCTGTGCTTTACTACTTTGATCACAGTGTTGCATCTCAACTTGCCCAACAGAAGGAATTCAATCTGAAGAAACCAGCCTCTTATCATTATGACCTTCTTCTTTTGGGTTTCTTGGTAAGTTGTTTCCCCTGAATATCAAATTTCACTCATGTAATTATGTTAAGAGTCTCCATCTCAGATTGAATAAAAGCATTTACTTTATCTTGTATCTAGTAAAAATTTTCATTTTAGTTTTGAATTCTTCCCTTGCCAGGTCATATTATGTGGGCTTATTGGTATTCCTCCTTCCAATGGTGTAATTCCACAATCTCCTATGCATACAAAAAGCTTAGCTACCCTAAAACATCAGGTAAGCTCCTTTATTGGGTTCTGGAATTTGATGAATCTCATTTTATGACAATAAGATCCCCCAATTTTTGTTCTCAACTTTATCATAGAATTCAGATCATAAGGCTAAAATCTTAGCTTCTTTATGCTGGCAACAAAGCAGGACCAGAATCTAACCATTCTAAAGATTCATTCCAATGCTAATCATCTGATAATTTGAGTGCTCACTGTATTTTACAAATTAGGCAGTTGGAATTATATGTCTATGGACACTTGTGTTCAGAAACTCTATTAAAAATCCTTCTTGTCTTTCAATTTTAATTTATTCTATAATGAGAATGATCCCTTCTTTTCCTTTTTGTGTATGTGTTGAATTTGTCTTTGACTGATCCTTTTCTGTTAGTTTCTCTCTTGGTCCAATGTATGGTCAAATGTTTTATTAGTATTATTCTTTGTTGTGATGTAGAACCTAATAAATACTCTGGGCCCTTTTGTTGTCCATGGAACAGCTTTTGCGGAATAAGCTTGTATTAACAGCCCGGAAAAGTATTAGTAAGAATTCAAATTTGGGTCAATTATACCGGAACATGCAAGAAGCATATAATGAAATGCAGACTCCACTAGCCTACGAAACTCCACCAGCTCTGGTAAATTTATTCATTTACAATTTTTGATTAATACAAATCTATTATCTTTTCCTTTTTCTTGTCTTAGATCTGAGTTTCAAACAGGGACTGAAAGAGCTGAAAGAATCCACAATTCAATTGGCCTCTAGTGGTGGCTACATAGACGCCCCTATTGATGAGACAGTTTTTGATGTGGATAACGATATTGATGATCTTTTGCCTGTTGAAGTAAAAGAACAACGCCTCAGCAATCTGCTTCAGGCATCAATGGTTGGCTGTTGCGTTGCTGCTATGCCACTTCTCAAGAAGATCCCTTCTTCAGTTCTTTGGGGCTACTTTGCTTTCATGGCAATTGAAAGCTTGCCTGGAAATCAATTCTGGGAGAGAATATTGTTGCTTTTCACTGCTCCAAGTCGAAGATACAAGTAAGTTTATGCTCATACTCGCAGTTGCTTTTGGCATTTGGTACAAATTCTAAAATTTCTTCTATACTTTGAGACTTAAACCTCCAAAGACATTTTTTTCCTCTTCACATGTTCTTCAATATCAATCCCTTTTTTCTCCTCTTTTCAGAATTTGGCTTTAGAATACTAAATATCATGTAGCATGGTGTCTTATATTGTTTGTGTGTGTACATACTAAGGGTCATCAAATAGCCCACGGCCCATAGCCCTACCCAGAAATCTGATGGCCCACCGGGCTAATGGGCGGCCCAACCCGTTGTTATTAAGGCTCATGGGCAGTCCACTAACCCAGTGGGTCAGGCCGTGGGCTAGTTTTTATGCCCATGGGTACCCGATGGGCTAGCCCAGTAGTCCAACCCGTTGCCCAGCCCATTGGCCCAGCCCAATAACTTATAATTCATAACAAAAATATATAAGAAGTGTATGAAAGATTGATCTTGAGATATTGTAAAGCAATTTCTTAAGCTCTCAACCACTAAGATACTTAAAGTAATTATACAAAACTTAGCTTATCAAATATATATTTTTCTAGTAGTCCAGCAAATTTGAATTAACCATTTGACATTTTTTTTATTAAAGATAAAATAAAAAAATATTTAAAGCCTTAATAAAAAAAAAAAAATTAAATAGGTTTCCATCAACAAAACAAAAAATTAAATAGATTTGAATGTAAAAAAATTTGTAATTAAGTATTAAATTCTTTAATTCTTTCCTTTAAAAAAATAGATTGATTATTCCCTTATAAAAAATTAATTCTTTCCTTATAAAAATAATAAAATAATATACTAATATAAGCTCATGGGTAGCCCATTAGGCCCAACCCGATAGCTCAGCTCGCTAAAGACAAAATGGGCATTGCCCATGGACAGGATCATGGGCTGAGGTTTACTCTTTCGGCCCAGCCCGACCCGGCCCGTTAATTAGTTAATAGCCTATTATGCCCAGCCCATTGTGCCCATGGGCCAAGTGAAAATGGGCCGGGCTGGCCCGACTCGGCCCATTGACGACCCTTAGTACATACTTGGTCATTTTATTGGAAATGCATCATATCCTTCATGTAATCCAGAATGGTTCACTTTTGTTTTTTCATTTCTTAAATCATACCTGCGGATAGTTTTTCATATATGTAATATATTAGTGTTGGGCTTATTATGGAACATAATTCATCATTATTTTTTTAATAGATGCTGATAATGATTATACAATTTGTTAGGGTGCTGGAGGATTATCATGCAACCTTTGTCGAGACTGTGCCCTTCAAAACAATTGCTACCTTCACCTTGTTCCAGACAACTTACTTGCTTCTATGTTTTGGCCTAACATGGATACCAATAGCTGGGGTCCTTTTCCCACTGTTGATCATGCTTCTTGTACCAGTGCGACAGTATGTGCTCCCTAAGTTTTTCAAAGGAGCCCATCTTCAAGACTTGGATGCTGCAGAATATGAGGAAGCCCCTGCCATTGCCTTCAATGTGTCATTTCAAGTATGTTGTCTTAACCATTCTGGTCATTTTAGCCAGATCACCAAAAGATCAGATTTGGATTGCATATTTTTTTACGCTCTGTTCCGCAAGAGTAATTCCAATTTGGTCCTACTTCTTGCCAGTATTGTGCCCTTGATGAATTCCAATTACAAAAAATGTTAAGAAGTCATAGTTAGATTTCATCTGGGCATGTTTATCCATGTTGTTTGAGTTTTTACATTGGTTCATCTGAGCAAAAAACATTTGGATGGATTGTGGTACATGGGTTCACAACATAATTTGAGAAAAGAACATCAAAATGCATTAAAACATATCTAGTTACATGAGTTCCATCCTTGAAAACAGGCCTTTATTAGCTTATCTTCTGAAGCTTCTCTACCCAGTCTTGATTTTTCATATATATACTTGCAGAACCGGGATCCTCAGGCAAGAGTTACCAACCTTGATGATGGGGAAATTCTTGATGAAATTATCACAAGAAGCCGTGGTGAGATCCGTCTCACTCAGAGTCCAAAACTAACAAGTTCAACCCCTACTTCGCTAGAGGATATAAGACCTGCTCATAGCCCGCGGATATCACAGAGAGCATACAGCCCCCATGTAAATGAACTAAGGGGGGAGCAGAGTCCCAGATTGAAGGGAAAAGGACTTGAAGCAAAGCAAACTCCCAGTCCTGGGCCATCTATTCTTGGACAAAGTCCCCATGATTAATTTTCAAGCTAAACCCTATATTTGTGATTATGGTGACGTTACTTGTCAAAAATGCTCGAGAGGTCCTGTTCTAAACTCCATATAACCAAGTGTTATATTGTAGATGTTTGTCTTTTCTTTCTTCTAACATTTTAAGAGGGTAGGGTGGTTGCCAACCTGTCATACTACTCTTCCCCCTATCTCCTATATGGGCTGGGCAGAAAACATAAGTCTGATAATGGAAAATACATCTATTTATTTTCATTGCTTCCGTTGGTTGGTAATATTATATCTTTACACAAGTAAGGTTCAATATAACTAGCTTTTGATAGGGCTCTATATCTATAACAGTACAATAATCTAATAATCCAAAAGAAAAGTTAAATTGTGTGTTTCATGAACCTCTATCTTCTATTATCTGGAGAGTAAACAATGTTCATCAATCTAGTGCCCCATCCTTCCCTTGGGTTGGACAATATTCAGCACTTATCTGATATGTGCATGTCAAGTACTTCAATAATTACAGTGTCTTATCTGAAAGTCAGATTCTTAGATTAACAAAGATTGATTAAACTGCTAAACATGTTGTAGTCGGCAATTCCTCTATGGACTATATTGTTTACTTTTGACTTGAGCTAAAATTATTGGAACACAAAATGAACTTTTGAAAAGGAGGACATGATCTTGATGTAGGCATGCTTATTCATTAAACTATTTGTAGAACATGAGAAGATAAGCAAGACATGGGAAGTTTTTCTAGTTCATTTTCTACTTCTGTTTAATTGAGGAAGCTGCTTTCCATTACAGAAATTTGTTGGACTTTCAAGAATCTATTCTTCGCTATTGATTGATCTACAATCAAATGGAGCTGCATTGGCTTCTGGACACCTTGACAGAAGAGAGATTAGATATATAAAAAATATTTCACTGACTTAAGAAATTGAAGAAAAGAAAAAGAAGAGTAAGATTGCGTTGTGTTATACTTCAATATGGTTTTGCACATTTTTTTACTTGTTACTTTTTTTTTTTAATGTAAAAAAGGTGATAAGAATGATCAAGGTTTCCACTGAAATGTTTATGCATTGTGCCTTTTTTGGGAAACTAGACATAATTTACTTCGTTAAAACTTACTTTCAACTTCAAGTGAGTTTAGAAACATGGATTGGTGCAGGTGTCACCATTAGTGCACGTTGTAAGTGAGACGTTTATGTTATAGCTGTTTAGATGACGACAATAATTGAATTCTGACCGTAGTTTTGACATGTTTTGGATTCTTCTATTTCTTTTCGACCGTGTGGTGGGGGAATTGCTTGCTTTCTTTTTCCATGTTATCAAAGAATGTTGAAATTATGGGACTAGATCATATAACACGGCATGAATTTGGAAGTGGATCAATAATTGGGCCATAGATTTGTCATCTTGCAGAAACAGAACAAAACAAGAGTTGTGCACTATCTATCAGTGTCTTCTCACGGTTTTCTCTTTAATCAGCACTATGTTATTTGAGTGAGCCTTTTACTTGAAGAAAAGTCATTTCAATGCTGTATCATTTGCACTACGACAAAGATGAAGTTCACGATGATCAGGCTTCCACTAGTGGCTTTAGGATTGATGAGGGTGAATCTTTCTCATATAGCAAAGAGAGCACTTCGCTTTAGCTTTCTATGCCATTGCTCAAATAGTTAGTATTAATGCCAACAGAGTAAGCCTACTACTAGTCGGCAGCTGCTTCTCTGTTCTTTTTCTTTTTGCAACATTTACAAATCCTGGATTTAACCATTCTGATCATTTTCAATTCTAATGCATCATTTACTTTTTCTTAATTCTCTCTTTCCTTCATGGATGCGTACTTTTTATTTCTTTCTTGAGATTATTGCTTGATGATGGTGTTTGAAGAAGTGGTGATAATGTCATTTGAAATTATGGCTAGTTGAAAATTTTGAAGCTCATGTCTGGTTAAATTGGGAGATCCTTATGAAATGACAAAACACAAGCCCACAGAACCTAATAAATTTTTGCTAGATCTGAATGCAACTATAACTTCATCTCTATGGTCTATCTCCATTGTAAAAAGTTTGTCTCGTATAAGCACTTTAAGCGTTTATTTGGATACCGTTTATTGCTGAAAATTGAAAATGCTCTAGTAATATAATTTTTAAATGTGTGAATAGTACCGTAAAATTCAGATTTAAAGAAAAAACTATTGAAATCCGTACTTGTAAAACGCTGGAACTGGAAAACGCACAAAACGCACTTTCCAAGCTCACACTAAAAAGAACTTTTTCCTTTTTCATATGGATATGAGGATTTGGTTAGAACACATTTGGAGACTGACTAGATAGGTAGCTCGGGAACACTAGTTAGTGGAATGCATACAATTCTTTCCATTGTCTCTACTATCTGCAACTTGAAGTAGCATACTAGATCCTCGTATCACTCGAGTATTAGGTGCCGAGGGAGATTGATGACCACTTAGGTACCTCATACATGAGTCATGCATGAAAGTATATGTGTTATGCCATTTGATTCCATGTATATTATTATTACCTTCTAATCAAGGAAAAACTTAATGCTGGACACTTTTTCTTAATCAGTATTGATTCCATTCAATGTCCTTATCAGCACAGATTTTGTCTTGAACAAAATAGTGTCTGTGCAGCCAATCATTGTCTTTTGAAATAGACCTCACCCAATGAACGTATGAATATATCATGTTGACAATAGCAAAGAAAAAAGATATAAAATTTTATTGTTGCGTGTTAGGTGGTCTCAAAAGTGAGTTTTTCAACCAGAAATTGAGAGTGATATGACAAGAGGTTGGTAATCTGCTTTTTCTCATATTGATTTAATACATATTTAATGTAAAGATCCGATTAATGTGTGCTCTTATTTTCAAAAATATCTTTTAAGGATTGAAAAAATTGTCAATATTTTTTCAATTTTTTTAAAAAATATTTTTAAAAATAATTAATTATTATGTGTCCTTAAGACACACATTAACAAAATCTTTCGTGTAAACCTTAGTACCCATTTCTGCAATACTTTCACAATTCAAATATACACGCTAGTCCACACAATTTGGAATATTACAAATAACAATGTTTATGGCCCTCAGCTTCATCAATTTGGTACTTCTCTTTAGAGAGAGAGAGGGGTTTCTTTGTAGAACAAAATAAATAAACAACAACAACCAAACCTTTTAAATTGAGAAGAAGAAAAAAAAAAAAAACCATTTAAAAATTTTCATGTGCAGTGTACTGGCTCCTTTTGCCATGAAATTTTTTCATCTTAGTTGCATAAATGCATTAGAACCTTTGTTGCCTCAAATATTCGGTTTGGAAGTTAAAAACTCATCACTATGTCATTTTGGGGTTAATGATTCAATTTTTATGGGTCCTTTAAAGATTGGAAAAACTCAGCTCAATTAGCAAAACTAATTTTACGAGGTTCAACTGACTAGTGACTAATTAGTTGAGCAAAGATGGAACCAGATCTAAATTTGGGGGCCAAGGGCCTCAATAAGAAAAAAATTATTTAAAATACAAATTAGCATATATTTAATGTTAGGAAAATATCAACAAAAGAGAGAATAAACAAAATAGCCGTTTATTAATTTATTTTAACTTAATCATTTAAAAATAGAATTTAACATTCTTTTAAATAACAAAAATCATCTATAGTTGACTTTTTTTTGTAATAATCCATCTATAGTTGACTTTGTACTAAACTTTGTTACAATCTTCCTTTCAATCCTAATTTTCTTTTAATTAATACATGAATTTATAAAATTTATGTAGTAAAATTTGTAATACTAATGGCTATACACTACACATTAGCACCAATTTATTAACACAACTATTCAATTCCATAACACTTCACATAAAATTAAACTAATTTACTAATAAACAACCAACAACAACTAGTAAGTAGCAAGTTAAAAAAAATTAAATATTTTAAGTTAAAAATTAATAGCCAAACAGACCTGCCATCCACCCCACACACTGACTAATGGCCACCCATGCACCCCACTCTCCCTCACTGCAAGTACATTAACTTGGTTTGTAACTTGTATTCATCTATCCTTCTTTTTTGCTTTGCGCATTTTACTTTTCTTTTCAGCAAAAATAGTCATATCTTATTCACAAAAATTCAAATAGTCAATCTTACCACTAAAAAAAAAAAAAAATAGTTTGGATTTAAGAAGAAAGAGAAAGAAACAGCCAACACAGTAACATAGATGTTGTTGTATAGTTGTTTGCCAGTTAGGTTTTATCATTTTCATGGGCCAATTTGTAACTTATTGGGAGGAAGGGACCAAGAATAATTATTTTGGGCTCAATTGTTAAACTATTCATTAAATGTGTATACTATTACTATTTTTTAAAAATTCTGGTGGGGGTGGCCCTTGGCCCCTTACTAATTCTGTCTCTGTAGTTGAGTTCCCGCATGATATGCAATGCAATTTATTATTTGTTTTCTTTAATATTTCGATAAATTTTACAAAAAATCTTGTAACTTAACTGATTAACAATTCAATTTCTAATAGAAAAATTCAGGATTCAGATCTCTACCCCCAACTATTGATGTATAAAAGAGATATTTGAATAAATTTCATTGTAAAAAGTTGTAATCTTTAATTATTTTATATAAAGACAAAATAGAAATACACTAAGAATAGTATAGTGATTTGTTCATACTATATATATTTATGTATTTAGAAATTAAATATTGCATGATATAGTAGCTAATATAGATATGCATGTTTCATGCCTACTAAAAAATGCATATATCCTTCAATTATTTTTTTTTACATTCTTGATTGTGTGTTATTGAAATTTTTTTTCTCTTTTTGTTGGACATGGTTTCAATTGTCGCAAAAACTAAAAAACAACTAAATTTGAGTTAAATTGTCATATTTCAAATCAATTGTTTCTCACATAAAAAAACTCAATTGTTTCTCATATAAATCTTTAAAAAATGATATTAAAATTTCATTATGCTTAAAATAATTTATATAGCAAAATAAACATATTTATTATATTAGTAATCTTTCTAATTATATAGAATACATACTACAATGTTAGTTCCACACACACACATACACACACACACACGTACGAGCACACACGCGTGCACACACAAACACACACACACACACACACACACACACACACACACACACACACACACACACAAGAGTTAGGAAATTTAAAGGATTAAGATTAGTTTTAGTGAATTCACAAATATTTTTTTATGGCTTTTGTGACAATTGTTGTCAAAGCAACTAAACATAAGCAAGAATGTCATATTCTAAATTTATTATTATTATTCCAACTAAAAATTATTTTCTATATAGAGTTTATAAAAATAATCATATAAATTCAATTAATATAAATAATTAATGCACAATAATAGATAATTAATATATACATCTTTGAGTAAACAGTAATACTTATTTAAACACATACGAAAATAGTAATATTAGTGTTTTAAACCAGATTTAAAATACATTATATAACCATAGTACAACTACAAAAGGGCCGAATCTTTATAGTTGTAGACTGGGGTCATAAACAGTGGATACTAGACACACACAACTAATGTGAAATAAACATTTTTTTTTAGTAAGCAGTTATACTTATTAGAACACACATAAAAACTAAATAAAGAGAATTTCAAGTAATGCGTCATATGGCACAACATATATATATATATATATATATATATATTGCTGTGTATGAAGAAAAATTATTATTTACACCGGGAGGACTGCTGATGTGGTCCTCTCTGACCAATGAGATAATGTCATTTATGTAAATGTATGTGTGAGCTTCCTAATTAACATAAGGAATAAAAAATAAAAATGACTAGATGATGTCACATTTAGATAAATAACAGCATTTTATTGGTTGGGAGATCAAGATGACCACGTTAATAGTCCTACTGGTGGACAGGGCCGGCCCTAGGCCTAGGCCATTTAGGCCATGGCCTAAGGCTCTTTGACATAAAAAGGCACCCAAATATTGGGTGGCAAGATTTTTTTTTTTAATTAAAGAAAAAGTGTGAATTAGGTGTATATTTTATCACAATCTTAAGAAGGCCTAAAATATCAGAGTTATGCTAGTATATTACAAGTTTTATACTAGCATAACTCTGATATTACAAGTTTTATACTAGAAAAAGTTTTTTTTTGTTGAAGTGCCACCTCATTGTCACATCAGTTTGTAAGCTTTTTGTAGTAAAATTTGTAATAAGTTTAGCATTTTCTTCACACACAAAAAATAAAAAAAAAAAAAAAAACTATGTATGAAAAATGCTAAAGCTAATACAAATTTTAGGAAAAAACATTTACAAACTGATGTGACAAAAATATGATCAGTGTTACTTCAATAATATAATAAAATGAATGCTTGAATAACTTTTCTTCTATTGGTGATATGCCAATTTGTAAAACTTATATAGTAATTATCATTAACTCACTTTGGGTGAATTAGTCATATTAATAAGTAAGAATTAATAATGGATTTAAAATTAAATAAAAATAAATAAATATTATTTAAGTGATATTTAGATGTAAAAAGACCCCTATAAAATTCTCACCTTAGGCCTCAAACAATCTTAGGCTGGCCCTGCTGGTGGACCTAATAATTTCTCATGTATGAGAATTGAGAAACACAATTTTAATTTCCTTTTGTGAGGTTGGAAGAATAGAGAAGTGAACCACCTCAAAGATTTTGATGAACACAAAAGTAGGACCCTAGTTTAAAAGCGGAAAGTCTGCAAAATGAGAAGACCTACTCACCAAGCCGCAGACAAACCAGTGGGATTGGTTGGAAGAACTCAGACAGTCAAGCTAGTGAAAAATATCACTGAATGAGCTCAAGAAAAATGGCAAGTGGTCACGTAGCCTTGAAGATCACTTCTGAATTATTGACCCCATTCAAGAAACATCAATGCTATTTTAGAGTTCATTTTTTTTTTCTAGACTTCATCACACCTTTACCTATTTTGGCGATTGGCAAACAACAAATGTATAAATCTCGAATTGGGATAAACTAGAACTTCTAACATTAAATCAAAGAAATAAAGGCCTATGATTATAATTATTATTTATATACAATTAATAGAAATATCCTTCATCCAGGTCGTCCTTATAGATTTTCAAATTCGGGGCACTAATGTTTTTTTGATAATTTTATAGTTATTAGGAAGATGGAAGGTTTGAATTCAAAATATCTCTGTGAAAAATATTAGGAAGTGTAAGTAGAGTTACATGACTTGGTCATGACACTAGTGTTGACTAAGCTTGCTTTTCTAATTGATTATTATTTTTCATTACATTTTATTTGGTTGTCGTTTTAAGATAATTATTTGAATACCCCAAGTAAATATGTAACATTTCATCATTCACATAATGTCTAATAAAATTTCCAAATACGGTTTATCTGCTCAATTGATATTGTATTAATAATGGGTTCTAGTTAACTCAACTGATAAAATCTCTAATATTGAATAAAAGATCTAAGGTTTAATCTCCGCGTATACTAAAAACTCGTTTGTTTCAATAGAAAATCTTATGTGGAGATAGCTTTTTGCATTATATTCGGTATTATCAAAGGGGGGGGGGGGAGGTCAAAGAAAAACTATTTCTTAACTTTCTTTATTTAGCTTGGCATTAGATAAAGTTATTTTTAGCTAAAATTTTCTAAAAATCAACTTTATCTCACACGATACTAAATAAGGAAAACAACTTTATCTTACATGAAACTAAATAATGGAAGTAAAGAGATAATTTTTAACTCATTTTAAAGCCTTTGCCAAACATTAAAAAAAAATGATATAGTTTCTTAGAAAATATTTTTTTTTTAAATTATTCATTTTCTAGAAAATGTTAATATCAAATTGTTTATGAAGAGTTCGAGCTCAGTTCGGAAAACACTTGTTTATGTTCTTTTGTATAGCAAATAAGACAAATTCAAATCTAAGTTTAAGCTCAATTATTAAACAAGTCAAACACAAACACAATAATGTTCGTGTAAACAAGCTTAAAAACATGTTCTCTCAAAAGAAAAAGAAAAGAAAAAAAAAAAAAACTCAAAAACATGATACAAAATTTTACTATAAATATTATTCTCCTTTTATATGTATATTTATCTAAAAACATACTTATATTATATAAACTTGTGATTGGATTGTAGTATTGTACAAATTGCAAATGAGTTCATATGATATTAAGCTATTATTATAATTTATTGATAATATAAACAATTTATTTATAGTAAAAATTCATAAATAACGGAAAATGATAAAAAAAAATTAATGTAATTTTATTATATATAGAAAAACATAAACTAAAAGCTCTAGCTTATTTGACAAGAAAATTAACTCATAATCTTGCACGGTGAACAAATATAGTAAATAAAATTAAATAAACAAATCTAAACTTCCAATCGTGGATTCATTTTACATCTATTCACTATTTTTTATCCACGGCTCACAAATTGCCGCCTTCTGGTACAAAAGTGTGTACCTAGGAGACTCTGGGTCCACCAAACTATTCTCTGTGTTTGGCTTTAAATACATACAGAGAGAGAGAGAGAGAGAGAGAGAGAGAGAGAGAGAGATGAGGCCTCGGATCGTGCTATTCGGAGATTCGTTAACAGAACAGTCGTTTAGATCAGGTGGATGGGGTGCTGCACTTGCTGACACATACACTCGCAAAGTAGATCCTACATTGATTGTTCTTTCTTTTTGTGGCAAAAGATTTAGTTTTTAACTACTATAATCTTATTCTGGTTTGTTTGCAATGTGTTATAGGCTGATGTAGTAAATCGTGGTTATGGTGGATACAATACCAGATGGGCTTTGTTCTTGCTGCATCATCTTTTCCCTCTAGTAAGTTTTTTTCTTTTTGTTCCTCTCGTCTTTTGGGTCATTATTGATTCTCTAGCTTCAGATTGTGCTTTGTGCGTTAAGGTTGTAATTACTGCATTGAAGCTTTAAATGGGTTTTTAGATATATTGGCATATGTTAATTTTTTTTCATTCATACTTGTTGATCTGGAGATGGGTTTTTGTTTATTTATATTCTCATGTTGATTATAGTACATAAAGATCAAAATTTTGTTAAGTTTAAGTAGCAATGGACCAATAATGGTTATAGGTATATAGCTGAGAGAGAGAGAGAGAGAGAGAGAGAGAGAGAGAGAGAGAGAGAGAGAGAGAGAGAGAGAGAGCGGTTGGCTTAAAGGGTGCTTTGTGCATCTCCTCCTAAAGTGGCTTTTTGGCATGGACTTCAAACTTATCAGGAAATTCTGACCATTGATAACTTGGTTTAGAGAAAGTCTTCCCAGTGAATTGGTGCATTATATGCAAATGATATGAAGAGAGAAGAAACTGAAGAATCCCTAGGCCTATATCATCTTTTCTTTTGGTGCATTGTTTTTCCTTCTCGAGTGGCTTGGATTTTTCTGCAAGCTGTTTCTGAAGTGTGGGAGGTTCACTAATAACAATAGTCATATGACTTGGATACATTGGCGCTTATGAATGTAATATAATAGCTGAACATTTGAATGGATGGAGTGATCTATTAGCAAGATTCTGACCACTTTTTTATGTTTTTCTATTTATTTGGGTTATTGGTTCTTCTTAGTCTATCTTTTTTTGTTTGTTTTAGTCAGAGGAGGTTCATTGTTGTAACCTTCTTGTGTACTTGGGGGCACTTGGTGTCTTTTGTTGAATCTCTGCTTGCTTTAATAAAAAATCATTATGATGCTGTTCAGCTCAAGTAAGTTATTAATATTGATCCTCTGCAGGACTCTACAAAACCTCCTGCTGCTGCAACAGTTTTCTTTGGGGCTAATGATGCAGCTATTCTGGGGAGAACCAGTGAACGACAATATGTTCCTCTTGAAGAGTACAAGGAGAATCTCAGAAAAATTGTTTTTCATTTGAAGGTTCAATTTTTGTTCCTCTAACACTTAAAACAACCTGTTTAGCATCTTGGTTTCCACTTTATAATCATTTTGGGTTCCTTTCCCACTTTCAGCTACTTTAATCCCACCAAGTTTCAATCTTTGCAAACATTAGTCCTAAACCCTAGATTCCCTTCCAATCTGTTTAGAACTTCAAAAGCCACAAGTTCTCCCCAAACTTTGCCAACAATATGCTGTCCTATGACAGTTTGTTGTCTGAGCTCTTTGTGTGACTTTAGGAAGTAGGCCTTCTGCATCCACCTAATTTTTTGTCTATTACATAAGTCAGTGTATGCAATAAGTGGTGTTTATTAGACGCTAAATCCTTTAAAAGATGTTAAATTTTAGTAACTTGTGTGATCTTTTTTGGAGTAAAATTTTCTTGACTGTTCTGTCTCTGCTTAACATTGACCTTATCTTAAAGCATAGATTTTGCCTAATTTATTGGCAAAATCAAAAGCACTATATTGCATATAGGTCGCTTCTTATTTCACCTTGGTGTTCATTAGCGGATCTCATGCTCCATTAATTTCCTATTAAGAGGCAACTACAGAATAAGTGGCTAATTATTAAATCTGGTTCTCATTTTGTTTTGGAATTTGGTTACAGGAATGCTGCCCTACCATGCTAGTTGTGCTTATTGCACCACCACCAATTGATGAGGCTGGCCGAAAAGAATATGCACAGTATGCACCTTCTCATATCAAATTCAATATACTTTTTTTCCCTGGTTTATTGGAATTGGTTCTATGGGCTACACAAGGGGAGACAGATTTGATCCCTGTGTAGGTGGGATTGATCTTAGGTCCTGGGTACAACTCTTCTAAGGGGCTTTTCAGCCAATCTGGATGGCATCTTCAACACATACTGGCACACATATTGTCAAGTTGTTGCTACCTTTCTACGTCTAGCAATGCCACTGTAATTTCTTGCTCTTCACATCTCTATCAGCTCTACTAACACACAGTGCCATTAACCGCTGGTTTCAGAGCTGCCATTGCTGACTCTACCATTGGAATTGTCACAAGCATCACAATCACAACCTCCATAATCATCACATCATCAGTTCAATGTTCTTTCTTTAGCCTATCTCCAGCTACCCTTGCCTCTATCTGTAGTTCCACCCTGCACTACCACTTTGAACTCCCTAACAATTTTACTATGACAAAACAACCACCTGATGCCAAAATTACTGCCTTCATTATTGCATTCCACTGCACGGACATGATGCAGCCACCACCATTGACATCAATATTAACAATTTAACCTTCATCACCACTGCCCTCATCATCTCCAAATTCCAATGTCAACACCTCAATGTAAACACCCCCCCCCAACACACACACACAAAAAAACCAAAACCTCTTTTCTTCCTTATTACTGTGGTAGTGGTACTACTCAATATTGATTGGCATCTTCACCTCTTCTAAATCAATGCTATTCGAAGTCTTAGAAGAAAAAAAATCTCCTGAGTAAATCAAAATGCCTGGAGGTAGTCTGGTCTCGGCACATGGAAATGCTTGAAACTTGAATGCTCCAGCTGCCTCAGAGAATGTTTGAATGCATAATATAATTTTATTTTTAAAATTATTGTTTTTTTATCACTTCACTGTGTTGGAGGTAAGCATGTAAATGGATTATGCAGATCTGTATATGGAGAGAAAGCAGTGAAACTACCAGAAAGGACAAATGAAGTGACAAGACTTTATGCAGAGCAGTGCATTGAGCTGGCTAAGGAAATGGGTCTTCGCTCTGTTGATATTTGGTCAAAATTGCAGGAAACAGAGGGGTGGCAGAGGAAATTCCTAAGGTTTGTTATAATTGAATCCTTTAACAAGTTCCTGATCTGTTTGGCAGAAATGATATTCATTTGACTTTCTACTTCTAAAATTTCACATCCAATGGAAAAACTGGGTCCTACCAGATTTTCCTTGGGAGGAAGTATTCCTATTGATTTATGGGTAAAAATGGCCAAATACCACTTTTTTTGAAAATATTTTGCAATCTACCACTGTTTGCAAAATATTTAGCAATCTACCACTTTTTTGAAACTCGATTTTGTGGAAATCGAGTTTTCCATGGAATTCAAGTTCATGAAACTCGAGTACCATGAAAATTTTTTGAAATTTTTTGATGTAACTTGAGTTCCTTGAACTCTAGTTACTTCAAAAACTTTAAAAAAAATTTCATGGTACTCGAGTTCCATAAACTTGAGTACCATGGAAAACTCGATTTTCACAAAGTCGAGTTTAAAAAAAGTGGTAGATTGCTAAATATTTCGCAAACAGTGGTAGATTCATACATATTTTCTCTAGCAGTGGTATATGGCCGTTTTGGCCTTGGTTAATGACTATTTAGAGACGGACAATAATTTGATTGGGTTCATAAGAAGAAAGAAAAATAAAAAAGGGGTGGGGGTTTGGTAAACCTCTGATTCATGTGCCTTTTGTGTGGATGTGTTATATTTAGGGACATCCAAATTAGACAGGGATGATGTACTATAATTTAAAAATAGAAACCCTTCTGAGAAAACTGTTGAAGAGTTTGTAAGTAACAATGGAGAATATGTTCTAATTCTTGTCCCCCCTTTACAGTGATGGGTTGCATCTGACATCAGAGGGCAATGCAGTGGTACACCAAGAAGTTGTAAGAGTGTTTAATGAAGCATGGCTTTCGGCAGCAGAAATGCCATATGATTTCCCTCACCACTCAGAAATTGATGGGAAGAACCCCGAGAAAGCTTTCCAGCATCAATGCTTATGATCGTATAATTTATTACAACTTTATGTGTACCATTTCGTTTTAATCTTTGGTTATAATATTGATTTTTTTGCTTTATTGAAAAAGAAAAGAAAGAGAAGATTGGGGGGGGGGGGGGGGTGTGGAATGTGTTTCCGGATTTGACTCCCCAGAAAATAAGTACTAGTAAATAAGAAATTCCATAACCTTCTGCTAAATTGCCATCATGTATGGATGGCTGACTCTGTATTTGACCTTGTTCATTTGGCTGACCAACTTTCTTTGGAAATTGAAACTTATGGCTCTCTTATGTAAATTTGGCTGAACATTTCTTTTTGGATTGAAGCTTGATTGAAGCTTTTGTTCGTGTAGTGAATTTAGCTTGCTAGGAAATCTTCACTTGAATGCTCCTTGTGCTCTTTTGAAACACTACCGAGTTTCAAGCATGTCTGCAAGCCTCACAATTTCCTTACTCCTTTTATATCTTCATTTATAGGTGAGATTATTTAAACTAAAGAGTATTTGTGATTAAGAACTGTTGATGCACAATTAAAGGTTCTTTTTTTTGATAGGACAATTAAAGGTTCTTTAATTGCATAGCTTTTTACTAACATCTCTTAGTAAATAATGTTTTTTTTTTGGTTAAAAAAAAATAATTCGAGAAAGAGGAGCTAGAAAATTTGTATCAGACTATGCAAAAATTTCTGTCTATTTTAATATAAGAACTTACTTTTTCTATTTTACATACTCATATTTTGAAACATCCCATGTGAAATTATCTATTTTACACTACACTTAATTTGAATATCATTTTTCTTTATTTTTTAAATTGTTCTCTTTCTTTACACAGAACTAACATCACTCTCTTCTTTTATTCTTGAGATACATAAAGAAATAATAAACAACAAAATACATAATAAACAGTGTCAATGTAAATTTACATAATTACTGTAGCAAACTTGTAAATATGCACAATTATAAATGGATTGATATGGATAATTTTTAATCGAAATTGTGTAAATTTTACATATTTTTTCTATTATACATGGACTAATATGAATGCTCTTATTAAATAATGTTAGTTAATTAAAATGAGATGAGTCATGTTTCCATTATGTTTCATTCTTCACCACCAAATTTACCATTAAATTTTATCCTTAATGGCTAGTTAAATTTGTCATTATGAGAATTCAAGGTGAGATAGATACATTAAATTTTTTTTTTGTGAGAGAGTAAAAAATAAATTGAATAATGGATGCAATACCACAACAAAACTCGCATATTTTTTCCTATCAAAAAAAAAAAAAAAACCTCACAACTTGCCCACGTAGTGATGTTGTGAATGGTAAAGTATGGACCTACTACTTTTATTTCATCACTTACAACTTGTCAAGTGGGAAATTGTTAAAAAAGTTATGAATTTCATCATGGTATTAACATTATTCTCGATGGATACTACTAACTGACTAGCTCTCTCTAAGCTAGTCCAAATTATTAGGATGCCTTTATTATTGAATATATTTGTCAAAAATAGTCAACCTGATTTTTAACGATAAAATAAGTTTATGTAGCGGACTCGATTGCTCACACATGTTAGTCTTTGTCTATGCCAGGAATCAAAGTCCATCAGAGGGTCTTAATCCATTGGTGAAAGGAGTGATTGATTAATAAATGAAAAACACCTATAAAAAAAAAAAATAAATAAATGAAAAGCAAGAACGATAAAGAGGTGATTGTGGACTCTTAACAGTATCTTTCAAAAGGAATACATACTGTTCTTTGATTTTGAGCTTGCTCTGTTAAATAGTCAAGTATGATAATTTCTACCTACATATAAGAGAAGCTGGATTATTCGGTATCTTCTGGAATATTTAATTGTTTTCTTATCATGCCATGTTGTTATGAAACTTACGCACTTGATAGTTCCAGACTTCCAGTATTGTTGCATATGATACGACAATGTCTTTTTGGTGTTGGAAACTTGGAATTTGGTTGATCAGTTGTCTTAGGCTCTGAGTATGTCTAATTATGCCTAGATGCTTTGTGTATATACTATGACATTTTAATTGTTGTGGTAGTTGTTAAGCATCCTTTGGGCTCATGATTGCTTGCATACTTCAAATTTCAATGATGACATTTTCTTTGATTAAGGGTGTAAGTACTAATTATAGTCAGGAAACAACTGTTAGGTTATCATCATTTTGGAAATGAGTTTGTAGCTAATGCCTTGAGATTTATGATTGGTTTGCTTGTTTTATTTTATTTTTTATTTTTTGATAAGTATGATTGGTTTGCTTTCTTAAAAGAGAATACATTCAGTCAGGCTGTGGCGTAAAACCAATGTTTTACGCCAGCCAATAGACTCCTGCGACGTGGACAATATTAAGTTATCACTTAAATCCTTCTCCAAACAGACTCCAAACAGAGAACGAATTAAGAAAGACAAAGCTCCCTCAGGAAAAGCTCACCGCCATAGCCCTCAGACAAAAGCCCCCTCTTCCATCTTTGCTTGCCCAAACCTCCATTACACTACACACTGAAGCTCACTGCCACAGAGTTCGCCGGAGCTGTGCGTGAGAATGATTTAAGAAAACCTACAGCCCTCAGAAAAAAGCTTCCTCCCTCTTCCATCTTTGCTTGCCCAAAGCTCAACCCCACCACACAGCTCACCGCCATAGAGTTCGTTGGAGCTGTGCGTGGAGCTTGGAAACAAACCGGATTTGGATTTCGAATTGGGTGTTCTCCCTAATTCAAAAACCAAACAAACCCCAGATCATATCAAAACCTAACACATCATCTTTCATTAGAACAATACAAGATATGAACATACACTCACCCATAGCCCTTAGACAAAAGGTTTGTTTTCATGATTTTCCTTTTTCCCCAATTTGGATTTCGAATTGGGTGTTCGGATTTTTTGTTTGCTTCATCGGAAAGTTTCAAATTTTGAGCATTTCCTTTTTGATGAGAACGGAGGGTGAGTGTATGTTCATATCTTGTATTGTTCTAATGAAAGATGCTGTGTTGGGTTTTGATATGATCTGGGGTTTGTTTGGTTTTTGAATTAGGGATGTTTGATTGATTTGATTAAGTTAGATTGACTGTTAGATAAATTGGCTTTAGATGTACAATGTGATGGGATTGAGTTTGGAAATGATAATTGAATATTGAATTGGAACTTGCTGTGAAGAAGTTGACAATAGTGTTGAAATTTTCAAAATTTGCCTAGTATTTTTGAAGATAGGTGGAAAGGTAATTAGATAGAATCATGGAAGGAAACAGAATTTATTCATTAACATGGGTTTAGTCCAAGAAATGGGTTTGTTTTATGTTACAGTTGCATTGTAGATTGGGAATCAATCGTAGAAAATGAAAAAAAAATGTTCCGCAGATAAGAACATTGATAAAAATGAAATCCCCAATTTGGATTTCGAATTATTGATGGGTTTATGGGTTTCTTTGGAGCCTTATGAATTATTTATGGGGTTTTTTTTTTTTTTCCTTTCTATATTGGGGTTTCAAACTCATCTGGAAAGCAAGTTGTTTCAACATCTATAGATGTTCCAAAAGGCAACATAGGATTCGGATTTGAGTTCCCAAGTTTCTCCTTTGGTGGATCTATGGAGCTTATGGCTGTCCCTAAGAGGAAGGTACCTTCTCACTTCTCACTTAATTTTCATTTCAATGAGTAATATATCAAACTGAGTTTGTTGGTTTGATTTTAGGTTCAGTACAGTTGTGTTTGGGATTTTGGGTTTTGGAATTGATGTTTGAGGGTTCTGGGTATTGCTAGTTTTGTGCTAATATTGCTCAGTACTAATAGCTTGAGGCTTGTTCCTCAAAAAAAGAAGAAGCTTGAGGGTTTTTTCTTTGGATCTATGAACTGGGATTACTTTCTGTGTTTTGAATTATTAGTCTTTGAATTGTTATTGCTGGGTGTGATTTTGAGAAGCTTTTATGAACCAGGGTATAGTTTCATTTCCATAACATTGGTTAAGAGGTTCATTTTCCTGTTGGCTATCCCATCCACTTCTTTGTGTTTTAAGAGCCACAATTTTGTTATGTAGTGCTATTGTTGACTTCACAATTCACTCTTCTTTGTGTCCTAATAGCAACAATTGTATTATGTAGTGCTATTATATGATTTCAGTATGTTAAAATATGTTGGTTCACAGTAGGTAATCATGTCTAATGACTGTTTAGGCAAGTATTGGTGTTTGAAAACTTAAGTTTCGACCCTCCCCCTATGGTGAGTTTTTAGGCAAGTAGAATGTAATTCAAATGTTACCTTCAGCCCTTTAGTCTTGATAAAATAGGTATGCATGAGCTATGATTTTTTCTTTTAGTTTCAAATATTGTGCACTTCTATGAACATACCTTTCACTTTCGATGCTACATAAGCCCCGGGTTTTCCTACCTTTCATATTCGATGCAAAAATTTGCATACCTCATAAATAAATAAATAAATAAATAAATAAAAACACCACTTTTGCCTACATATTTTATGTTTCTCTTCATTATCAATGTCATATATATTTACTTCTTGTGATTGCAAATAATGCCTTACATTGTGAAAACACAAGGCATAACTCATTTAAAGAAACCTCTTTCATCATGGGGCAATGATGGGTTAGTATTCTTAGGAGAATGCTTATGAGCATATTGCCAAGAGATCATTTCTCATTACATGAGTAAAAACTTAATCCTAATTATAATATTTGTATCAATCAGATATATTTGCTTTAATAACCAATGTTTTATGTCGTTAAATGGTTTCAATTTCAACTAATATATATTTTTCGCCTTAAATTTATTTTTTCTCACGTTCATTGCGTTTCTTTCTAGCAGCTTGGCCTGTATTAGAATCTGTAACGTCATCATCGAATCGTTCAAGCTGCTCCAAGGAAGTTGAGTGCCACATATGGCTGTGGTGTGCATTAGAGTAATTGGAGAAGGAGAGCATGCATTCAACCTGTATACCGTTAGACGTTACATGCATTCAACTGCACTTGGATACATGCATGGATTCACTTTAGGGCAGAAGTTAGGACCAATTTTTTAAGCTTTAAGCTTTAAGCTTTCCATAGGCTATACCTAGAGTTACACATGGACTTGTTTTAATGGGCTGTACTTGAAGAGATAATAGTACTGGGCAATAAACTTTCAATTGTTGGTGAATGTGAATTGTACTTAGTTTCTAATAAATTGGTCTTCATACAGATACAATTAATTGCAAATGAAATGCATACATGCGGATATGTAGAATTGCAGATATGAAGTTTTCTGCAAAAATGAAACTTAACCCCTTGAAGCTTTTGAAACTCCTTTTGCAAACCTATCTAGATTGAAGTCCTTTGCATCATCATCCCAAATTTATGTATTTTTTAAGCTTTAATGTGTTTTATGGTCCTGGATGGCCTTTGCAATGGGTTGAAATCCTTGGTTTTTTATTTGTTAAATATGTATCACTAATTGTGCACTTACTAGACTTTGTATCACTAATTGTGCATTTACTGTAGCCGAAATTTGTTAAAATAAGCAAAATAAAAGACATTTTAACAATTCTTTTATAGAATCACAATTACATGGATACTTGTTAATTTAGAGGTAATACTTCTGTAATACAAGCCAACTAATACTTCTGTACCATACAAACTAAAATTTGACATAATAACAACTCAATTTAGAATAAAAATTGAAATAAAACCTGTCACAATTAACCTGTCACCACTAAAATTTCAACACTATTTTGAGATAGGATTGGAACTAATAATTATAAGTCTCAACTATTATTATCATTTTTTACTTAACAAAAAAATTGATGTCAAATTATTTAGAACTAGTCTATATCTTTATATACTATAAAACTAAAACTTTTGACTTTTTGTTGACCTCATGGGAATTTGCTACCAAAAGTTTCGAGGCCTCACAATTTTCCACATCACCATTGTTCTTTAATTAATTAAAATTTTATTTTCCACATCACCAACTATTATTATCTTTGAGTAGAAAGTAGCAACAATTTCAAATAAAAATGTGCAATATATGCACACTACAACAAGTGGAAAAGAAATATAACTATGGAATAATACAATTTTTGCATTTAGATCCAACAGGAAAAAATAATCCCTTGAAGATGCAAAGCCTTGGCATATGATATGATATCTATAAAATAAACTTTCTTGCACCTTCATGTAGAGCTGAAACACCAACATAGAGATTTGATATAACCCCAATCTTCCATGGGTCAAATAATTTGGTTAAACATTAGACACAATCACTTATTTAAGAAATTAGTACAAAAGATCATATCAAGTTGGACCATTTTATCCCCCTCAAAAAAAAAAAAAAAAAAGAAGTTAGACCATTTTATTAGTTGAAAATTTTTTCAGCAAAGCCAAAACTTATCTACAAAAAATCAGTGAATTCCAGATGGAATCAAAGGCAACACAAATAATGGTAATGTTTATTGCAATGGTAAATATCTCTATTGCACTTACAGTTCATAAAGGTAATGTTTATTTCCATACCCACTATTTGTTTAGTATGTATGTAAAGTTGACTGATTATGTATCCTTCTTAGTTGCATTACACACGGTATGTACAATTTTGAAGCAAGTGACATGGTTTAGTGAACCAAACAAAATCTAACACAAATAAATATCTAAAACATAACCAAATATGACCTTTATACATTTCTCTAATCCAAATGCCTAAATCATAATCTATCCCAGGAAAATACCCAAACCTAGATCATATTTGTTAATGAAAATTTATACTATTTTAACAATATTTGATGCACAAAATTTTAAATAAAAAAAATAACATAAAGAGAATATGACCTTTAGTTTGGTTTCAATAGTGACATAATGAAAAACAATCAATAGATTAACTAACACCTATGACAAAGAAAGACAACTCAAATTGGCAATTGTATTTGGTAGAACAAAATAGTATATAATTGATGTTAAGATATGGTTGTTACTTAATGTCACCAATCACAACAATCTAAAGAGAAGTACATAGGTTGTAGTCCAAGTATACTCTGTTATCCATTAGAAACTATTAGTAGAAATAAACACATCTATCATCAAAAGCTTAGATAACACACTAATGACATAAAACTAACCATCAATCGTTAGTTTTAAAACCAACACAAGGTATGTAATATACTAATAATTTAAAAAAAAATTGGTGGTCAAAGTGGGATATAAGCAAATAAAAGGACACAACTACTAAAATTGCTTTCACGTCAATATCTAGAAGTTCCAAAGGAAATAATATTCTCAAAAGTAATCGCATACCACTTTGACTCCAAGCAAAATTATGAAAAGACCAGGGTAAAAGTTCTAAAACTTTAAACCTCCTACTCCTATCAAACAAATGCTCAGATCAATGACCACTACAATTTTAAATCTTATCCATCATAAATAACCTGAAATTTACACATGCAAAACTGCAAAAGTGCTGCTTTATTATTAGGGGGAAAAATTAGAGTAAAAGATTATTTGCATAGATATGACACTGTCTCAAACCCAAGATTAAACTTTAACCTTAATTATTTCAACAACATACCAATTATGTTTTAAATGTAAGTTTGCATCTGACAGAATTCAAGTAGCTAAATAAATGCTTATCAAAATGAGCAATGTCCATTGAAGCAAAATTACTTAAAAAGTGAAACTGAAAATGGTCAGTCATGTTGCATACCAGATCTGCATTATCGCTGACAGCAACACCTGCTTGTTTTAATGCAGTCAACTCAAAGGCTCCTTTATAGGTTGAAGTGGGAGTATTGGCAGTTGCCCCACAGCGTTAACCCATTGACCATCACTATCTTTAGATCGTGCTGCAAGCTCCAATGCTTTATCCATAATATATGCTATTAGTATAACATCTCACTGATTAAAATATGTGTGTTTCAAGACTTCATCAATTAAATCAAGATAGTAATCAGCACCAACCAAAAGAAGAAAAAAAAAAAAAGTCAATCACAATAACAAAAAAAATCTAAATATTTTTTAAAACAAAACCCAATAATTATTTAGCATCAAATCAATTGTGCCTAAATTTTTTATTAAACCCCATAAACAAATTAACTATCTACAACAAACAACCTGTATATATCAATGAAAATTCTGAAACCACAATCTACATCAATATAAATTAATTTTTCAGCCAAAGAAATTAATCACTAGGCTGACTGTTAGGCCTTTCAAAAACACACAAACAAAAATAAACCATTAAATCGATACTATCTCCACTACGAAACCCATCCATATCCACAATATTTTCTTACAAAACCTGTAGAATTGGATTTTCTATAAGTGTTTCCTTGACTTCAACCAAAAAAAAAAAAAAAAAAATAGAGAGGAAAAAGGGTTAAGAATTGAAATCCATAAATTGATAGAAAACCTAATTGAAAATGTTAAGGACATATTTTATGTAGTTGGCTAATCCTTTGACAAAATGCACTTTATTTGTATTTGGGTAATCTAGGATGTGTTTAATACTTCAAAGAACATGTTGTTCAAGTCTAGTATTAAAGCCATGAAGATTGGACCAAGAAATAAGTGAAGAAAAAGTGTGTACTAAAGCTGGACACCTGGTGGACACTTGCGGATAGCTGCTTGACAGATAGTTATCTATCGAGGTATCTATCGAGGTATTTATCGAGGTTTAATGAGGCTTGACACCTGCTATCTATCGAGGTATCTATCGAGGTTACGAAAATCAGAATTTTCAAATATGATTTTTGGGCCAGGCTTTTGTATTTGTGTAGGGTTTCTTTTCTCACAACCCTAGGCATATATAAGGCTTATTTTTGAGGCCGTCACACAAGAGAGAATACAAGGAGAACATATGCAAAAGGTGACCGAAACCTTATTCTCTCTAAAAGAAGCTACTGCGTCTTTGTGCCTTAGGGTTTTGTAACCAAGTGCTTCTTGATCTTCATTGTTGATGAAGTGAAGAACTTTGCAGTCAACATTCTTCTTCCTCAAGTTAGTGAGTGAGTCACGTACTAGGATTCGTGCAAAGGAGTTAGTCACATATTGGGATCCGTGCATCAAAGGGTAGCATTTCATATATTGAAGAGATCAGAGGTTTTGAAGCAATAAAAGGTTTCTACTGTGAGTTTATCTACGGAGATTGTAGAGTCTAGGGACAAATGTTTTGTACTAGATCTGAAACTTCTCTTTACTATAGTGAATTGCTTTTCGGGAAGGTTTCCCCCCAGGTTTTTTTCAGTGAAACTGGTTGGTTTCATTGGTTTTCCTGGGTCATCATATCTTGTCTTATTTATTTTTTCCGCTGCACTTAGTTTTGATATGATATTGATGTTTGTTTGTTTTAACAAGTTTTATACATAATAAATCTAATTAACAAGTTGGGTTTAAAACTTGTTAATTCTATCAACTGGAGTCTAAATTTCCCAATAAGTGGTATCAGAGCGGGTACACTCTGATTGGATTAATTTCCTGAGTGTGATCCTTGACCCCCGTTGTCATGGAATTTCTTGGTGAGTTATTAAAAGTCTTGAACTTTTTAACTCAATTTCAGAAGAATTCTAATTCTTCCATGTCCTCTAGTAGTCATACTAGGATACGTGCCTTTTCATCTTCACGGCCAAAGTCTCGTGCTGTGTGGGTGAGAAAGGAGCCTAAGACTTAATTGTCTTTTCTGTTTGTCCTCTGATTTAATTCTTTCTATCTGTAGTAGGACTCTCTTCGCTTGGTCTCTTATTTGCTTTTGAAATCATGCTTTTATGCATCTGTATTTCTTTTCTTGCTTTCATGCATATGCATCATTCTTTCATGCTTTCATGAGGTTTGTCTGTTTTTGTTTGGTTGTTTAGTTTTTATTTTGTTTTGTTTTCAACCCGTATTGATCGTAGGTAGAGAGGGACGGTGGCTAAGGTTTGTAGTGAGCTGCTATGGTTTGGCGTAGAGAGAGGCAAAGAGAGAACTAAGGGTCTGAAAGTTTTAGTCTTTGTCTCTTTGAGTAAGTGAGATTGTACTAAAGAGTAGGCTGAAGAGGTTAAAGAGACAGAAAGTTCTTGTGACCGTGGGATTAGTTCATGGCTATGGGATTGGAATTGTGATGTCATATTAGATCAAAAGAGTGTTTTGTAAGTTGTAACTATAATGGTGAACATGGGATTTTAGTTCTTGATTTGAATTTTAAGTTTTAAAGGTTGATTTGAAATTCGGGTAATTGTGCCATTCTGATATGAGATTGTGACTAGAGGCTAGAGCTGTCATGTTAAAGAAAAAGTAGTCTAAACTCTAAAGCACTGAAACATAATTTGTGACCGTGGATCTTGAATATTGCTTTTGATTTAAACGGTTGATTTGGGAAGTGGGAACTTGTGTCAAAAAATTCTAACTACTTCCTAGTTATTGAAAAGTTGGGGCAGGAAATGGTTTGGGTAGCCAGACATTATTGTTTTAGTAATTCAGTCGGGTCGGTTAATTCAGTTGAAATATTGTATAATCCGAAACCCAAACTGAATATTTGGTCATTTTTAAGTTGGACCTGTGTTTGACCACTGCCTACATTTAGAGCTGCTCGTGGGCCTCCGAGTCGGGCAGGTACAGTTAGGCGGATTGGTTGGCCCGGGTCCTTGGACAGCCCTAGTTCTAAGCCCAAATCAATGACCGCTACAGTTTTAAATCTTATCCATCATAAATAACCTAAAATTTATATTACAAAAATTGATTTACATATGAATTGTATTTTTGTATGATGTAATGTAATTTTTACGTCAAGGCAAAGTTAAATAATGATTCCAAAGAGCAACAACAAAAAGCATAGCGATGCGAAGGTCTATTGGCATATTAGAGACTTGTAGTAGAATTTAACTTGCCTTTTTCTTTATACCTAACATTATAAAGAGAAAATGTGACTTAATATGAAAAGAAAACAGAAACTTGAAAAGAGAACAACTTTTTGATAAATTAGTATTAAAATGACTATAACATGAATGCACCCAAAAATTACGCCCATGACAAAATAAACACGTTGCAATTGAACAAATACAGCATAACCTCCTCTCATAATACTTTGCCCCTAAACACCCTTGCATTTTCCTAAATCCAAATATGTTGCAATGAAGTGCTATATTAATAAAACCGAACTCAGGGGCGGCTTTATGCATTTAGGGCCTAAGGCAAAAATTGATTATCTTGTTTTAAATGTAAAATTACTATTAATTAACATGAACTATGTAGAATTTTTTCTTTTTTAGAAATTTTATAAACAAAAAATTTGACAAATTTTTTCATACCTATTGATGTGGCAGATTGATAGTGGTAAGTAAAAGAGTGGTATTAGTGGTAGACTTAAATGAGAACTAGTTAAAATTTGCTAACTCAACTCTTATTATTATTCTTATTCTTATTTTTTTTAGAAGTGCAACATTCACAATATTTTTTACAACAAATCCCAAGTTTTAAGTTGCTTTTTGTTTTCTATTTGAAAATATCACTATAATTATTTTTTTACCATCAATAACAAGCTGTAATAACCTACTACTTAGCATTAGTTGTAAAAGTGTTGTGAAAAATATAGTGGACGTTGTATTTTTCTCTCATTTTTATTTATTTTTCATTTGGTAAAAAAAATTATTTATTTATTGATTATATATAACCTTATTGGTTAAAATTTGAGGGCCTTTTTTTTACTTGGGGCTTTAGGCGACCACATTTCTTGCTTTACCATTCAGCCGGCCCTGACCGAACTACCTCAAGTGAAATCCTAACTCCATTGTCACATGCTTATATGCAAATTGGGTCATGATCTATCAATTGCAGAAAATCCAAGTAAACCAACTTGTAAAGTAGTGATTTAAAACTATGTTTTATTTTGGCTTTATTCTATGACAAAATGTGTTGTAATTGCATGAATTTATTTCCTTGTATTTTTGTGGGATTTTATTGTATTGGGTTTAGTATTAAGTTGGTGAAGACTCTAGCTTAAATAAAGAATCAGTGAATTTCGCAACTATCTCGCTAGAAGCTAACTTGCAATAGAGCTATGTGAGAAGCACATGCTGGAAGCTGAAGAGTCGTGCCAGCGTGGAGGTTTTCGCGAGTGTCTCGCAGGTAAGGCTTTCCTGCGAGATACTCGCGAAACTCTCTGTCTGGAGGATTTTTAAGTGTAACTTTCTTACCCTTTACCCATACTATACATACCCTTATTACCCACAAATGTGTAAGGAGGACATTCAGAGAGAAAAACCTTAGATAGGTTTTCAACAACACATACACCCATTTTTTAGAGAGAGAGCTACTAATCCTTAGTGAGAAATCATCCTAAGTTCTTCTCATTCCCTCTCCTATTATCATACCTTAAGAGGAGATTTGTACCTAAACACAACCCACACCTTTTCAGAGTGTAGATAGTGTTTTGGATCTTAGGAAGTTTTGGGGATTTGCCAAAGGAAGCCGGTGAGGCTTGGCGGATATAATCAGGCGTATTGCGGGATCCAGAAAGCTAGAGAAGATATGACTCCGTGAAGTCCATTGGTAGCCGGAGCTTGGAGGGTTCGAGTACATTGGGTAGACTAGGCTTGGAGGGTCTTTTGTTATTCGTGTACTCCAACTTTATGCTCTAGTAGATCGATTTACTGCTTGGAGGGCGGTGGGGAGGTTTTTTGCCAAGTTCTTCGGTTTCCTCTTCGATAACACATCGGCATGTTATCTTGTGTTTGCATCTCTTTCCCCTACTCTTTTAGCTTTCATTTTACTTCTATGATTTGTTGAATATGGCTTAGAGTAGTTGTATGGTTTGTTCACTCACATTTACTCTATTCCGCACTTAGTTTAAGTTAGAGTAAAATCAAACGAGCCGTAATTTTTATTTTTGGGGTTTTAACAGCTCTTGTATTTTTAATACAAATCCGAGCTTTCAATTGGTATCAGAGTGGGTGCACTTGTTGTGATTTCATTACCTAAGTGTGATCCTTGACCCTTTGTGTGTTTTGCCATGGATAGTGTTTTGTGTACTTCTATGGATGTTTTGGATGATATTGATTGTAACATGCCATGTGTTTGTAAAAATGCCTTTATAAGTATTTATCTTCATGTTTGTGATGCCATGTTACATGAATCTTTGGGTGTTGTTGATCTTCCTAATATCAAACTCTTGAAGAAAGGAGCTAAGTAGTTTCATAAGAATTTGAGCAAGTTTCATTGTGAAAAGGATGATTTGATTGATAAGCTCAATGAATCCAATAAATTGGTTGAAAAGTATAGGAAGCTTGCTAAAAATTCTCTTGAAAAACTAAAAGAGTTTGAATGTTTGAATATGAACTTGGATGCTAAATTTGTTTTGTCTAACAAACTAGTTGATGAGCTAAAATGTGAAAATGAATCTCTTAAGATACATGCCAAGTGTTTAATTGTTGAACCGAGTGTTAAAAATGATGAAAACATTTTTTGCAATCATGTTGTGGTACTCGATTTTGTGCCTATTGTGTGTTCTACCTCAAAAGACAAATCGGTGTACATTCCTCCATACAAAAGAAACCAAAAAGTGGAGAGAAAGGCGTTTAACCCAAAGCCTCCGTTTAAGTCTCAATTTAAGGTTTTGGATGGATCTAAATTTGTTCCAACTTGCCACCATTGCTATGTGATCGGTCTTATAAGACCTTAATGTTCCATGTTGAAGAAAGGACAAAACCATGTTGCTAGATCCCTCCCTAAAAAGCTTAGTGAACCTAAACCATTGTTTGTCACCATTGTGGCGCCCTTGGTCATCTTAGACCTCATTACTCTAAGTTTCAAGCTCTTAAAAGAATCAAAAGAGAAACTTAAGCTTCTTGGAAGTTGCGCTATGAAAGCTAAACCGGTTTTGGGGGAAAATGGTAAGTTGTTAAAGAAATTTTTTGATGTTCTTACCTCCTTGTCTATGTGCATCTTCAGTTTTCATTCTTCCAACCCTCGTCTCAATTCTCATGAGACACTCACTCCAAACAATCATTCCGTTTGGATGAAGAAGAGTTCCTATGGTTGAGCTTATGCTTATTTGGTCCTTGATCTAATTCTTTCGATCTTTGTAAGACCCTTCATACATTAGATGCTTCATTGTCATGCATTTGTGCATCATGCATCTCTTTATATGCATTGTTTTTTGTTATTTTTACATTTGATCTTACTTTTATGCTTTTGTTTTTGTGTGTGTAAAAATCCAAAAACACATAAAAAGTGAAAAATTCAAAAAGTTTGATCATATATGTTTGAGCACATATTACATGTGAGTTTGGCCTAGTACTTTCGTACTAATAGTGTAGTGCATTTACGAGCTTAGCTTGTTTTATATGCACATCTATCTATGTGGAAAAAATCTTGAAATCTATGTGTGATTGTTGTAAATCGATCTTCAAGCTTGTCATGAATGATTAGTCAATAGTCTTGTTGGTCTTGACACATGCATAGACTTGTGCCTATATCTTTCCCCATGTTTTTATGTTTTTGCTTAAAGAGCTCATCAAATATAAATCTCAAAATAAAAAGAGATATCGAGTTGCAAAAGCCGTTGCACATACTAGAACTTGACTAGAAAAAAGGCAAAGCAACTTATATTAAAATATATGGTGTCTCAAAAAGCCAAAGGCTTACCCATAAAGTTGAAATATCAAAAGTTCAGGCATCGATCTTAAAATGAGATGTCCTTTGTTTAAAAATGATCATATGTTATGTTTTGTAAAGAAGCCAAATGAAAAGCTTCAAAGAAATGTAATCATTTTCTTGTGGGAGATCATATATGTTCATTTTTATAATTGGGATAGTCCACTTGATCTAGCACTAGTTGTGTATGACTTGATTGAATTGATCATTGAAACTTCACTCTAGACTAAGGACTATTCTACATTTGATATTCACACACAACACACAAGTCTATTGTTCAATGAATGCTTATATCATTTGTGTGATTGTACATGCTCAAATGTGGTGTGTGTGTGCTCAACCATATGTGGCTTAAACCAAAAAGATTTTTGTTCTTTTTGTTTGCTTTTGGAAGTGATTTGTATCACTCATATTTTTCAAGTTGTTTTTGTGTGAAAAACATGTTTTCCGGGTGTTTTCCTGCCCTATTTCATATGTAAGCTCAACTGGGAGTTTAATGGTCCAAATTTCAAGTTTTTCAACTTTGGACAAAGAGTTTCGTGATTGTTTCGCAAGTAACTCACGAGTAAGGCTTACCCACGAAACTTCTCGCAAAAAGTCCCAGATAAGCTTTTTAAAGGGCATTTCGTGGGACATTTGTTTTAAACGCCTCCCATCCTCCCTCAAACCACTATATTAATGCTTCAACATCAAAACTCAACTAATTTCAAGTGTTTTACATTCCATAAATATTTCAAAGGTAATCTTTAACTCTTTTCATTAATTTTGATCCTTAGATTATGTTTTTGGGGGGTTTTATGTTCATGTTGGGATTTTCTCAAATGGGAGTTGGAAAACTTAATTTTTGTCAATCTTTTTGATTAGGCTTTGTTTTAAATAATATTTTGCTTTGGATGTTGGCCCCTTGTTACAAAAATAACATGTATTTAGGCAAGATTTTCATATGTTCTTGTATTGTTTAACATACATGTGTAGTGTGTGCACTCTTAGTGTTTGATAAAATGCCCAAATGACATTTTTTTGCTGTTTTGGACTCCAATGAGTACCAAACTTTGGGGATCACCATAATTATTCATGTTTATCATGTTTTGATCATTGGTGGTGTAGTTTATACACTTTGCTCCATGTGTGCTTATTCATGCATTGGTCATGCATCTCATATGCACGCTAGATTCACCTTTGTTGCACACACTCTAACACTTGACATGTTTTGCACTCACTCATACTAGTTAAGTCTTTTTAGACATTTTTAGCATATATTATATGTTCTTGTGTCTATGTCATGCCTAGGTCTATATCAAGTTCCATCATCTTTATCATGTCATGTTCACTTTATACTTTGTAGCATTGTCTTTCCTAAGATATTTTTCCTTTTGTTTGAGTTTCATTTTCTCATATATCTTGCACCCCTCATGCATCTTATCCTTGTTCATGTCTTCCTTTCTTTCCCTCCTTCCTCTTAATTCATTTCTTTATTCGTGACAAAGAGGGGGAGTGTATACCGGAGAGTATACTAGTGTGTTTCGTCATTTCTATATGACTCATGTGCACATTCTTAGGGGGAGAAATTCTACCTCATGCACATTCGTAGGGGAAGAAAGCCATAGGGGAGATGCATATACTAAGGGGGAGAGGACAACTTTTATGAGAAAACCTTGCTTTGTTTTGTTTGCTTTACTTTATGATTGTTTTCTCGTTGCTTTATGGTACTTTGAGTATCTATGCTTTGTTACTCTCATTGTATCATGTTTTTGTGTTGGAACACACTTTTGCCCTTGTTGGATCTTGTATTCTTAATGCAAATACCTTTTGTGTTTTTCATTAGTTGTGTGTTCTTGAGCCCTTGTTAGATCTTGTATCCTTAATGCAAATACATTTTGTGTTTTGCATTGGTTATGTGTTGGACATGCATATATCCTTATGTCTTTGTGCTTTAATGATTGCATGTTCAGATGATCATTTACTTTTCTATATGATCATTGTAGTCATTTCTATATGACTGTCATGTGTTTGATCAAGTTGCTCATATATTTCGCATTATGTTTATTTGATCGCATTTTACTTGTTATATTATACTTGTCCTTTTATCACTTGATTTACCTTGAGGGTCTAATGCTTTTTGTGCAAGTGTTTTAAGTTACAGGTACATATGTTCCAAGTGTTTCACAACTTCTAGATTTAGGTGTGAGTGAATTTTGCCATTGTTCCTAAACTCACGTTTAAGTCTAGAGCCTGTTATAGGGTGTTTTGTCACGGCATAGCCAAAGCGGGAGATTGTAAAGTTGTGATTTACAACTATGTTTTATGTTGGCTTTATTCTATGACAAAAAGTGTTGTAATTGCATAAATTTGTTTCCTTGTATTTTTGTGGGATTTTATTGTATTAGATTTAGTATTAAGTTGGTGAAGACTTAAGCTTAAATGAAGAATTAGTGGATTTCGAGACTGTCTCGCTAGAAGCTAACCCGCAAAAGAGCCACGTGAGAAGTACATGCTGAAAGTTGAAGAGTCGTGCCAGCCTGGAGGTTTTCACGGGTGTCTCATGGGTAAGGCTTTCCTGCGAGATACTCGCAAAACTCTCTGCCTGGAGGATTTTTAAGTGTGACTTTCTTACCCTTTACCCATACTATATATACCCTCATTAACCACAAATATGTAAGGAGCCATTTAGAGAAAAAAAACCCTAGATAGGTTTTCAACAACACATACACCCATCTTTTAGAGAGGGAGCTACTAATCTTTAGTAAGAAATCATCCTAACCTCTTCTCCTTCCTTCTCCCATTGTCATACCTTGAGAGGAGATTTGTACCCAAACACAACCCACACCTTTTTCTAGTGTAGAGAGTGTTTTGGATCTTGAGAAGCTTTAGGGATTTGCCAAAAGAAGCCGATGAGGCTTGGTGGATGCAATCGGGCATATTGCGGGATCTGAAAAGCTAGAGAAGACATGACTCTGTGAAGTTCGTTGGTAGCAAGAGCTTGAGGGGCTCAAGTACATTAGGTAGACTAGGCTTGGAGGGTCTTTTGTTATTTGTGTACTCCAACTTTATGCTCTAGTGGATCGATTTACTGCTTGAAGGGCGGCGGAGAGGTTTTCGCCAAGTTCTTCGGTTTCCTCTTTGATAACACATTGACGTGTTATCTTGTGTTTGCGTTTCTCTTCCCTACTCTTTTAGCTTTCATTTTACTATTGTGATTTGTTGAATATGAATTAGAGTAGTTGTATAGTTTGTTCGCTCGTATTTACTCTATTCCGCACTTAGTTTAAGTTAGAGTAAAATCAACTGAGCCGTAATTTTTAATTTTGGGGTCTAAACAGCTCTTGTGTTTTTAACACAAATCTGAGCTTTCAAAACTGACTTGCCACCTCCTCATTACATTTAAGCTGCAACCAACTGAGGTTTGAGGACTAATTTGTACATGAGTTTTGACATCTGACATGATTTATACCTATTTATAAAGAAAAATTTCAACATTAGAATATAGCATAAAACCAAAAATGAACAATCCTAACATAAATAAAAAGGAGTGGGAATAAGCACATCAAATAGTCCAAACAATTAAATTTCCAGTATTCAAACCCATGTCAGCACGTCCCTAATCTGCATAAAGCAGAATGTAACAACGTCTAAGATATTAAACACAAATACAGAACTTAGAGGGGTAATCATCAAATAGTTTATGACAGTTCATCTATACTATTATCCTAATTCCTAACACATGTATAGGCTTCAAACTTATGTAGAAGCAAAAATTCCAAGTAATATCAGCTGCTCTTAGAGGCATTTTGTCGAACACCTAGCAGATATAACCAAGAAATAGAACTTGGATAATCTATAGGTGTTATAATAAAGGGAACCATAATTTCCAATATCTAAGACATATTTAGAATAATGGAATTCACAAATCAAAAACATAATTATACATCAAGTAAATAAAAAGGAGTGGGAATAAGCACATCAAATAGTCCAAACAATTAAATTTCCAGTATTCAAACCCATGTCAGCACGTCTCTAATCTGCATAAAGCAGAATGTAACAACGTCTAAGATATTAAACACAAATACAGAACTTAGAGGGGTAATCATCAAATAGTTTATGACAGTTCATCTATACTATTATCCTAATTCCTAACACATGTACAGGCTTCAAACTTATGTAGATGCAAAAATTCCAAGTAATACCAGCTGCTCTTAGAGGCATTTTGTCGAACACCTAGTAGATATAACCAAGAAATAGAACTTGGATAATCTATAGGTGTTATAATAAAGGGAACCATAATTTCCAGTATCTAAGACATATTTAGAATAATGGAATTCACAAATCAAAAACATAATTATACATCAAGTAAAATTTAAGGAACCAGCATCAGACCACCTAAACTGCTATCGAATTTTTTTTAAAAAAACAAATCAGGTTATAAAAAAGATAACAAAAAAACTATACTTGGGGTTAGATATTGGAGTGTAGTAGAAGAGGGCAGAGAGTAGAGCAAACATTTTCTTACGACCACACCCACATTTTCTTACTACATCACCTTTGCCTTGTTTTTCCTCATTAATTGGCAGTTTTTTCTTGTATCAATATTCATAAGCCAAAAAAATAAAAAAAATAAATTGAAGCTTATATGATATCCCAAAGGATTAATAGAGAAACTAAAACAATTCCTTAACTCAACACAAATCAAACAAAACAAAAAATCAAACAAAACACAACAAAAAATCTATTTGGGTTTCTCATAAATGATCCTAGAAACCAATGTTTATTACCAATCTTCAACCAACAATAATTCCGACAATTGATATTCAAATAAGAAATACATACCCGCTTGAAAAAGACAGCCTTGGCTTTTGCTTAGGGAATTTTGTGGGACGTTTTTTGGGATAGTGAAATCAATCAAAAAGGAAAAAAAAAAAAAAGTAGAAGCAAGAGATCCTTAAACTTAATACCTGATTTTGAAATTAGTGGTAAAACAAAACTAAATAAATAAATTTAGAATAAAGAGAAGGAGGAGAAGAAACGTACCTAATAGAAGCGATCTGGTAGAGAAGGAAGCAATTGAATCGTAAGATTTTCTTGTGTATCGTGGGTCCTTATTATGTTTTCAGTTTAGGGGTAACAGAGACCACTTTTTTTTTTTTTAAATAGGTAAGAAAGAAAATATTATTAAAAAAGGAATAGCAGGAAAAGTACACAGGGTTCACAATAGTGAACAAAGAGTAACAGAGTCAACTTGTAGTTAGATACTTATGTTATACTTTGAAACCCTATGATTGATTGCCAACCTCTAGTCTAGATGGAAATCAATTTTCTTAGAAAAATTTTAGTATAACTAATCAATGTGGCAAATTATGCAGAGGAAAATCATTAAGGAATTATTACCTTTGCTTGTTTAAAATAGAATCAACCAAAAATGTCTTTCTAGAATCAACATGAGTCACAATCTCTATATTCCTTACGTCTCCTCATAATTGGTTCTTCTCTAATAGGCCACAACACATAAACCTTTATCAAAACGAAATCTAGGCTAGATACCTAAATCAAAACTAAGCAATCCATAACAACCAAACCTAAATCATATTTAATGCCAAAAAATTGTTTATAAGAAAATACCTTTACTATTGTGGTACATGGTATTACGGTAGTGGGATGCCATGTGAAGGTGGTTGCTGGCCTGATAATGTTGGCAGCTGGCCGAAAAATGTTAGCATCTAGCCCTCAAACTTATCTCTCTTTCCTTTCAATGTGCCTCATAGATGTTTTTCTTGCTTTGGGGCTTTGCTTGCAAATAGGGTAAAACTTGTATGTAAAAATTGTTGTTGCAGGAAATAAAGTACAGCAAGCGGGGTAGAGAGGGGGAATGTAGAGAAGAAAGAAGTTTGAGCAATAAAAATCAAACATTATTTTGCAAAGTTCCACAATTTTCTACGTCATTATTATTTTTTTTTAAAAAATTCTCTTTGTTCGTCTCCACTAAGAGAGAAAAACTCTATTTAAAAAAAAAAAATTTCACTTAAACTCTATGTAGATTGAAGATGGTCCCAAGTTCTTAAATTTCACTCAAACTCTATTTAGCCATACAATAAAATTGCTGTTTTAAGTTTTAACTTCTTAAAAAAAGGTTTTGATGCCCATATCCAAATCAAAGTCTGGCCAAAATTTCCTTCTTTTTAAACTAATCTTTGATATGTGCAAATTGCAATCATAGTAGAAGTTCGTTCATACCATGAATCTCTTTTTGATGAGTAAAAGGAGTCGAGGTTGCAAATATCCTAAATTCCTTAGCAGATCAAACACTTTCAGAGCACAAATCTTTATAAAGATCTTAAAATCCTTACTACTTGACACTCTCTTTTCTTCTCTCCCACATGACATTGTACTCAACATTTTGACTAGGCTACCAGTCAAATCACTCTTAAGATTTAGGTACATTTGCAAATCTTTATAATCATCAATCACCGCGCCTAATTTCATCTCTTCTCACCTTAATAATACCAGTAACAACAAAGATCATGGTTATCTCATACACATGCCATGGATTACATGTCTGAGGCAAATCTGTACGGTCACTTTTGACAAAATGTTTGATAGGATTTTTGATATAGGAATTCCCATTGATTTTCCTTTTGGGCTTGCCAAAATCTTTGAAAACCCTAAAGCAGCCTCCTTTGTCCGTCTTCACTAAGAGAGAAAACCCTAAGCTTCAATTTCTTGGATACGCTTGCTCTTGCTTTTTCTCTTTTTTGTGAATGGGTTTTTTTCACTTTTGTTTATCCTTTAACCATTCTAAGTTGAGTCTGGTGGAGGTGATCTTGCGACTGTTTGTTCTTCCAGGCCCCATGAGATTTTACATGAGTTTCATTGGTGATGGATTAGTACTTTACATTATATAGTATAACTACAAGTATTGCAGTAAGTTTGCTAATTTTTGTGTGGTTCAAAGTGTGAGCGACCGCGACCCCGAGCCCGCCAATTTTTTCTCAAACTGGGCCTAACTTGCACGAACGAGTGGGATTGTGATGCTCAAAATGTTGAATTCACTATAAAATGTACTCCCTCCTAGATCGAGGGTTTTACATGGAGTTGCCACTTATTTAATTTAAATGGAAAAATAAGAAAACGTTTAATATATAAAAAATGCTTCTGTTATATTAATATATATGACAATTTACATCAATTGTGTAACAAAAATTTACAATGCTTTTTGTCCTAAATACAACCTAAGAAAAATAAATTACATTGCTTTATTTCCTAGTTACATTCTAAAAAATGTAAAATTTCATATACAATAGCATAGTCTAAAACCCTTGATCTTGGTTCGGAGGCTAATTTACGAGATGGGAAGGGATTAGGCACCCATCTCGCCCGGTAAAACCGGTCACCTAGGTTAAGGTGGTCAATATCATGTCATGTCAAACAAATACAAACAATATGTCATACAAACATGCTAGTTTGCAAGAATTGTAAGCAAATATGTGTTAGGGGAATTTGACATAAAGAGAAAAAAAAAAAAAAAATTTGTTAGATAACAGTTTTAATGTAAAGAAAGCATGAAGGTAATGACATGCTCATCCAAGAAATCAATGTAAACAAAGAATTCCTAGCCTAGACATGTCCATCTAAGCATGTGAAAAAAAGAAAAACAAAGTTGTCATGTTATTTGTCATCAACATAATTGCAAAGAGAAAAAATAAAACATTTAAGCATATTTAATCATCCAAGCAATTATGAAAATAAGTAAAGGAAAATCTCTTAGACGTGTTCATCTAGAGAAAATCAAAATACTTAGACATGTTTGTTCAAGCATTTAACAAAGTAAAACAACTACCTAGACATGTTCATCTAAGCATTCAAGGGAAAGTTGTGCTTTAGCCTAAAAGTGTTCATCTAAGCATGTAAAAAGAATATCAATGAGACATATAGGCATGTTCATCCAAGCATATCATGAAAGAAACAAATAATGACTTGTTAAGCATTTATTCAAGCATGTGTGAAAAGTTAAGAACATAATTAACTACTTACAAGCATAGAACATAAATTAAAATGGGAAAATGATTACTTAAAGGGCTAGGGAGAAAGCAAGAAAGTACTCAACTACAACCAAAGTAAGAACAATGGTTGCACAACAGCTTTTCTTTTCTTTTCTACTTTCTCACTAGCTCTCTAGAGGGAATTCGGGGTTGGTGGTTTTTTGAAAGGAAATTCAATTCTCTACAACCTTTCTAGAAATAGAGAAAATCAAATTTCAACGTTTTCCAAGCCAAAAATGCGATTCAAGTTGCTACTGAAGATAATAACGTTTTTGAGCATTTTTCTTCTTTTTTTTTTTTTTTTTTTTTCATGGATCATATCTTTCTCTCTCCAAATTGTTTTTTAAAAGAGTAGATAAGATGCCATAAAGGAAAACAATTTTTTATTTAAAAAAATAAATGAATAAAATGAAATCCAATCAAAATTCACACTTAACTAATTTTAAATTAATTCTTGTTGGAACCAATCAAAATTAGGTGTTTAAGATAGGACGTGATAGGGCCCATCGTGTAGGTGAGTCATGATCATTGAGAATTGATTGTATGATAACTTTTGATCGGGTGGCCTGATCAAAACCCATGACATACCATTATGATCATTAGAGCAACTAGATTTGTTTTGTATCATAAATCTGAAGATCTACTGGTTGTTTAAATGTAAGTTGTAAAATGGGGTGTCCACATAATGCCCCTCATTGATAGAGCTTGAAAAGCGAATGTCAATGTAAAATAAAAACACCAAATTTTGCAACTTGAAATTTAATCGATGTGTGATGAAAATTTGTTAAAGTTTTGGAAACTTGTTGGTTTCCAAAAAAATGTTGATCCAAAATGTGTTGGCAATTTTCTCGAAAATTTTGAACTTGTAAATTATTTTAAAAAAACTTGTCGGGCTTTTTTATTTGAAAAGTCTGTTGGGTTTTCTTGTAAAGATCTTGGAAAATTTTCTAAAAACTTGTCCATTTTTTGAAAATTTTTGAACTTGAAATTTGTTAAAAATCTTGTTGAATTTTCTCTTGAAAATTTTGATATTTTTAACAAAATTTGTGTTTGTCAAAACATGTTGGGCATTCTTGGAATGATCTTGTCATGTCTTTTTGAAATTTGGTAAAAACCTTGTTGGGTTTTCTTATGAAGACCTTGGCAAATTTTCTAAAAACTTGTTTGTTTTTGAAAATTTTTGAACTTGAAACTTATTGAAAATCTTGTTGAATTTTCTTTTGAAAATTTTGATATTCTTATCAAAAATTCATATTTGTGAAAACATGTTGGGCATTCTTGGAATGCTCTTGTCATGTCTTTGAAAATTTGATAAAAACCTTGTTGGGTTTTCTTATGAAGATCCTGGCAAATTTTCAAAAAACTTGTTTGTTTTTGAAAATTTTTGAACCTGAAACTTGTTGAAAATCTTGTTGAATTTTCTTTTGAAAATTTTGATATTCTTATCAAAAATTTGTATTTGTGAAAACATGTTGGGCATTCTTGGAATGCTCAAGTCATGTCTTTGGAAATTTGATAAAAACCTTGTTGGGTTTTCTTATGAAGATCTTGGCAATTTTTCTAAAAACTTGTTTGTTTTGAAAATTTTTGAACCTGAAACTTGTTGAAAATCTTGTTGAATTTTCTTTTGAAAATTTTAATATTCTTATAAAAATTTGTATTTGTGAAAACATGTTGGGCATTCTTGGAATGCTTTTGTCATGTCTTTGGAAATTTGATAAAAACCTTGTTGGTTTTTTTTTATGAAGATCTTGGCAAATTTTCTAAAAACTTGTCTGTTTCTTGAAAATTTTTGAACTTGAAACTTGTTGAAAATCTTGTTGAGTTTTCTTTTAAATTTTTGATATTCTTATCAAAATTGGTATTTGTGAAAACATTTGGGCATTCTTGGAATGATCTTGTCATGTCTTTTGGAAATTTGATAAAAACCTTGTTGGGTTTTTGTGAAAACTGTGTAACATTGTCAAGCATTCTTTTTCTAAGAGATGTTTGAAGATCTTTTAGGATTTTCCTTGACTTTTGAAAAAGATGCTAAAACTTTCTGAAAATCTTCTTTGATTTTTCGAGAAAGTCATGAAATCCTTGTTTTGAAAAATTGTTGACAAACCTTGTTGGGTTTTTTGAAAATTTTGTTCACAAACTTTGTTGGGTTTTGAGAATTTTATTTTTTTGAAAATTTGTTCAATAAAGTATGAAAACCTTAATGGGTTTTGTTAAAAATTTGTAAGAATTTTGAAAAACTTTCAAGTTTCCTTGAAAAAAGTTATGAATTTTTCTGAAAACTTTTTTGTGACTTTCAAGAAAAAAACTTTGTCAAACCCTAGAGCTTTAGATGTTGGATAATTCGTGCCTTGTGTGATATGGGAGACTTCTTAGTTGATCCATGTGAGATAAGAGACTTCTTAGCTGATTTGGTGATCTGGACTTGAAGCTGTTATTGAATGCTGAAATGAATGAAAGATTTCTGCTTAATTCCTGCAAAGATGAAAATTTTCCTTTCTTAAGCTTGTTAGAAACCAGTTAATTTGAACCAATGCCCCTAATATAAACATACTTGCATATGAAAACTAATGGGCCAATGCTCATAATTTAGGCATGCTTAATGTAGATAAAAAAGCAAATGGGCCAATGCCCCTAGTTTAAAGCTATTTGCAAACAATTTTAGGTCATTGTTTTGATTTGGTGCCTATTGTTTACAGAGCATTTAATAGGTTGCCTATGCACCTTTCTTTAATAGGACAAGGTCAGACATAGTTCAAGTCTGTAGGGAAGACATCTAGTCCAACCAAAAGATGATCATGGCTTCAAACCTTGCATGGCATTTTCAAAATGGACTTGACCATGAAAAATTTTGCTTTTGAAAGAAATTGATTTTCTTCTTGAAAAACCATTTGGTGCATAGTGGTGCCTTTTGAGAAAATTCTTTACCTTTTCTAAATGATCATGAGATAATCCTTTCAACAACTATTTTAGCATATCATACTGTTTAAGGGTCAAGTCAATCTTTTTGATTAAAAAGGATCAAAGTCATTAAATACATGTAATCAAATTTGCATCTTCTTTTTAAACATTGTTGGATTAGGTCTTCAAAGACAATCAAAGAAATGAAATGTAGAGATATTTGAGAGTCATGTATTTTTTTTTTTTTTTTTTTGAGAGTGCTTTAAGTTCAGGAGACACTTTTTATTTATTTATTTATTTTTGTGGGATAGAAACAAAGAGGAGTGCCCCAAATTTGGGAGTCACATTTGTTGGAAACAAACAAAAGGGAGTGCCTTCAATTAGAGACTTCTTTCAAGTCATTTGAGAATTTAAGAAACCGTGTCATGGAGATTACTTGCTAGTGGGGCTTGATAACCTCAAGCATTTTTCCTTTTTAATCTAAGAGAAAATATTGCCAGAGTTAAGGATGTGCCTATGACTAGTAGAATTTCAAGGAGGTCTTTATGCATGGGTTGTAATGTAGGCTAGGTTCAGGTTAAGAAAGAAATGATATAAAAAAGGCTCAAAATCCCTAGTAGATATTACCCTCAAGTGTGCAATACTCAAAAGTTAGGCATTAGAAGGATTTTCTTGTTTCTCCTTTTCTTGACATAGTGTTGAAATTCTCATCATTCTTGTCATTTGCTCATTGGTCATCATGGATCATTTGTATCGAAGTTATGTCATTCTTATTTGCCTTGTATTCTTCTTAGGCAACTCTTTTTTGAGCTTTCAAATTTTCTTCTTTGATTCGAATTTGTGCTGAGGTCTTTGTAGTGATTAAGTTCTTTTGACTTTCTCTTCATTGATCTATTATATGAATGTTCTTTCTTGCTCATTTTTCAAACCTCTAGACTTTCACTTTAACGAATCTTTCATCTTCTTTTCGAACTTGTGACTAGGCCGCCTTTTCAGTTTTCAACTTTCTTTGTCCTTCTTTTTTCTCTTTTTTTTTTTTTTTTTGAAACCTATGACAAGGTTCCCTTTCTTTTTCTCTTCTTGTGACTAGGCCACCTCTTTGATTTTCGATCAATTGGACTTCTTTTGTTCTTTTTTTACTCTTCTTTCTTTTGCCTAGGTCGCCCTTTCGGGTTTTCAACCTAGTAGACTCTCTCACACTTAAATTTTTATCTCTCCTTTTACATAGACCACCCTTTTGGGTTTTCAATCTATCTTTTTTTTGTATCCCTAATTTTTTCCTAGACTGTCCTTTCAGATTTTCAATCTAGCGGGATTTTGTTGTTGTTGCTTCTTGCTTTTTGACTTGATGAACTCTCATCTCTTTCCATATGATGGAATCTCTTAGCTTTCAGCTTAATGAACTCTTGTCTTCTCACCTTGATGGAGTATTGTCATCTGCATTCTCAAATGTGATCTCCATTTTTTCCTCTAATCTTGATGGACTTTGCTTTCCTTGATGTCTTCATTGAAGCTATGAGATTGCCCTCAATAGCATAAAATTTGAGTATCCACACTTGAATTTTCCCACCCTAGGTTTAGGTTGTTATGGGTTCATGAAAAAAAGGCTAACTGTTTAATAGCTCAAATGGGCTAGCAATGGATAATATTTGTAATGGGTGTCAAGGAATAATATGGCTAAACCAAAGATGGCCTCCTATCCCTAGTAAGGCTTGTTTATAGGCACAGTAACTCGAACTCTTTTAATAACTTCCTCTTGGAATAAAAATTATGAATGCTCCAATATTATGACACAAAAAATGTTCTAAGATTTGGATTGAGTGTACATTGTTTGAGAATTTCTGATCGGTGGAATCTCTCTTTGTTGAGATTTTCTAGTAACTGGATTTTCTTTGATTGCCTTTTAGGACCTTCTCTTCTTATGTTCTAAGTGATTTAGCAAAGATCATTACATGAATCAGATGAAATTAATTCTCTCTTGGTGCACATTGATTGGTTGGCCCATTAAGAATTATGATTTGCAAAAGCTTTGACAAAAGAATTCTCATGTAGTACTTGAGGAAAATAACATTTGAAAATTTTGACCTCTCACACTCTTTCCATGTGAATTGCGCTTTGATGAGAAGGTAAGTTTTACATGATTTTTGAAAATCCACTAAAGGGCCTAATGCCCCTAGTTGGAAGATTTTTTTTTTTGAAAGTTTTCCTTGATTTTATTTTATTATTTTTTCTTTATGAAGAAAAGCATTTTTGTAATTTTTGAAGGATTATCATGATCAAGTCCATTTTGACAGAAATTGTAGGCCTCAAGGAAACCATTTTCAATTCGGCTTTGAAAGGAGTCAGAAATGTCACTAAAGATCCAATGCCCCAAGTCCAAAGTTTTCTTTAAATTTTTTTTTTTTGAGTTTTTGAATTTTTTATTTTTGCATCAAACAAAGCATGAATAACAAAATGCATCAAACAAGAAATGAAATTAAGATAAGAGAAAAATGGAAACAAGTAAGGAACAGACAAAATTTGTAAAAAAAAGTTCTTGAAAAACCCATTATGGCTTGGCAACTCATGAAGTAGAGTTGGATTGATTGGTAGATGTTGGTGCAACAATGATTTATTAGTCCATGAGATCTTAAATAATCCAACCGTTATTGATGGCATCTTTAATTTGGGTTCCAATAGCAATTAAGGTCTCGAAGTTGGGAAAGTATCGAGTAAATAGATACTTGTTGTAGGTCGGGAGGAGATTCTTCACAATCATGTTTAATTATTCTTCCTCATTGGGCCTAACAGTCATCTGGTATGCTTTTGTCCTCCACCTTATGATGAATGCATGAAAAGATTCACTAGAATCTTGGTTGGTTGTCTCAAGGTCTCGTCGAGTGATGTCCACCTCAGTATTGTACTTGTATTGCTTGTAAAATTCATGGCACATATCTTCCCAAGTCCAAGTTCAAGTCTGAGTCCGAGATTCTTTGGTCTCAACCAAAATTCATGAGTTAGATTTTATATATATATATATATTTTAAAAATTCTCAAACAATTATGATGGGTTAAGCATTGGACTAAGGCACATCATGGATCAAACAACGGCCAAACACATTCATGGGATGCAATGTATTTTATGGGATTGACCTAAAGATTAGTTCTATGGCTTCTTACATGAAGGTCAAAGGTTGGCTAATAGGTTCTCTAAAAGCCAGGACGTTGTACCTCCCAACTTGTGTCGTATGAATGCTGCGTTGGTTCAAACGGTAGAAGGGGTGGTAGGTTCACCACTAGGTACACGAATCCAGGAGGACTGCGATCCATGGCTACAATTACCGTGGTTTTTGAGCAACATACACAATTCATATCACAATTCCAATTATGCAAATGATGCTATGGTAAGCAAATATGACATATTGTTTGGTAGGCCAAAAACGTATTGACCCCCTAGTGATGAATTAAGTTGATTAATTAGCCAAGTTATTAATTAATCAAATTAACATTAAAAGCACGTGGCAGCACAAACAAATCACCAATTAAACTAAGTATGCAGTGAAAATTAAATGACTCGGTGATTTGTTTTTGAATGGGGAAAACCTACATGGCAAAAACCCCCTCGGGTGATTTTAAGGTCACCACTTCCGAAATTCCACTATTATCACAACAAGCGGTTACAAATAAAGGAATCCCAGTACCTTATACCAACCTACAGTTGAACCCTTACCTCAATACCCAATTGGACTTGTTCTGTAGTGACAATTTCTCCTTTTGATGCACGGCTCTCAGTACATGACTAACCAATTATGCGGATCTCAGTACGCAACTTCAATCACCAATTAGAGAAAGTTATTGGCTGCAAAATTCTTCAATTCATCCACACGATGAAGATCAAGAAGATGCTTGGTTATAAAACCCTATGGTGCAAAGATACAACAACTTCTTCACAAAAGAGATGAACTAGGGCAAGAACTTTTTGTCTCAGGTCACAACTTGCTAGAACAATGCTTGTGCAACTTGTGTCCACTTTTTCGGCCCTTAAAATAATCCTTTTATATGTCTAGGGTTAGAAGAAAAGAAGGCCCAAAGACACATCCACGGATTAGAATCAAAACAGAACCTCAAAATTTGTATTTTGTAAAGCTCGACAACTAGAGGTGTCGAGGTGCTGTCGAGTAGCTGTTGAGCCTCGGAGCTGAACAGCTTCTTTGAAGCTCGATAGATGAAACTGTCGAGCTTTAAGGACTGGCATTTCTCAGCTTGAATCTTGGACATAGTTGCATGGCTTTAACACTTGATCTTTGAACTTTATTTCTTGAAGTATTAAAATCATCCTAGATCTACCCAAATACAAGCTAAGTGCGTTTTGTCAAAGGATAAGTCAATTACATAAAAGAATGACATATGTTCTAAACAAATGAAATACAAATGTCTTAACAATCTCCCCTTTTGGCAATCCGTGACAAACCCACAACAAATAAATGAACATATGAGAGAAGTCATAAATCACTTAACTCATATTCACTTGTCGAATACAATAAAATCTATCCTAACACAAACTCTTGAAAAACTTTGCAAGAAGAGAGTTCATGGCATGGAAGACTTTGACAACCTGCATTTCTAAAACATTTTAAATAAAACACATCAAGGCATTTTTGTGTGAAGTAAAAATAATAGATTGCATAGAAGTATAAGAAGCATGTGTATAAAGATAGAAAAGAAACAACACATGTATAGATAGGTGAAGAAAACATACATCATCATATATATATATATATATATATATCAAAGATAAGCACAATGTATGTAAACATGGTCATAAGACCGAGGTACAAGAACAATGTATCTCCAACAAGAAAGAAAAGGAAAGAAATACATGTAATCCTCACTACATTCTTCAAAACAAGAACACTTCCCCGATCAAAATGTCTTATAATGCTCTCCTCCTAAGAATGACTACTCTCTTATAATCCAAAACTACTCTCCTTTTTTGTCACGAGTGACAAATGATAGAGTGTCAAGTAGACATCTCATCAGTAGAGCTAGCATCTCCATCAACATCATCCGAAGCATCATCGTCATCACCATCACCATCATCATCCTCAGACTCAGAAGCCACAGGAGGTGGTGGAGGAGAAACTTCAGGAGCAAAGCCACTCATGGTCGCCTGTCACCGAGCAATGCGACCAACACAAACATTCACCTAATACAACTCTGTAGAGAGCGTATCTAGGCGAGCATCCATGTGCTAAAGCTTCGTCATGATATCTCCTAGGGACACATCGTTCGAAGAAGAGGAGGGAGCAGATGTGGCTCGAGCAGATCTAGATGGAGCTGGACGGGCGAAATGAGCTGTTGAAACCGTCTGTCGCGACCTAAACTGCACCTCACTACGTTTTACGGTAGCGGCGTCTATGGCAACCATGATGTGGAAGGGGTCAGACATGGGAAAAGGGACGGAAAAAATGGTGTAATATCCTCGTGATAGTAGAAGGAAAAATAAGTTTATCACGGGTAGCCGTATCCCTATAAACATCTATGATAGAAAGAATGAAATGTGAAGGAAAGTCTATAGTAAGATGCTCAAGAAGTGACAATCAAAACTGAACACGAGGTTCTGTGATGGAGTTGTAGTGAGAGAGTGGATGCAAAACAAATGTCATTATCATGTTCATGAAATGAGGACCTTTAGCGAAAGGCCGACATGGTGTAGATTGACGTTCACCCCAATTAGAAGGGGTGCTCACAAAAAGCAAAAATCATCTTATTTTTGGACACAGTCCACAGACTCTCACAACCGGGGTAGTCAGGATGTGCAACCCTCGGAACATGAAGTACATCGAATACCAACTCTGGTGTGACTACTATGTGCATGCCTCGAACGCGAGTGTGAAAGAGAGGTACTGACAATTTCTGTAGTGACAATTTCTCTTTTTGATGTATGGCTCCCAGTACGTGACTAACCAATTGCGCGGATCCTAGTACACGACTTCAATCACCAACTAGAGAAAGTTGTTAACTGCAAAATTCTTCAATTCATCCACACGATAAAGATAAAAAAGATGCTTGGTTACAAAACCCTATGGTGCAAAGATACAACAACTTCTTCACAAAAGAGATGAACTAGGGCAAGAACTTTTTGTCTCAGGTCACAACTTGCTAGAACAACGCTTGTGCAACTTGTATCCACTTTTTTGGCCTTAAAATAATTTTTTTATATGTCTAGGGTTAGAAGAAAAGAAGGTCCAAAGATACATCCATGGATTGGAATTAAAACAGAATCTCAAAATCTATTTTTTGTAAATCTCGACAGCTAGAGGTGTCGAGGTGCCGTCTAGCCTCAGGGCTGAACAGCTTCTTTAAAGCTCGATAGATGAAGTTGTTGAGCTTTAATGACTGGTACTTCTCAGCTTGAATCTTGAACATAGTTGCATGATTTTAACACTTGATTTTGAAACCTTGTTTCTTAAAGTATTAAAATCATCCTAGATCTACCCAAATACAAGCTAAGTGCATTTTGTCAAAGGATAAGCCAATTACATAAAAGAATGACATATGTTCTAAATAAGTGAAACACATATGTCTTAAAATTATTAAATGCAAAAAATAAACAAATGACATGGTTGGCCACCATAACCTAAACTGGAGTCTAGCCTTCAACATCCCTAGTGGAGTTGCCACTGTGAGCGACTGCGACCTCGGGCCCGCCAATTTTTTCTCAAACTAGGCCTAACCTGTTCGAATGGGTGGGATCGTGGTGCTCATAATGTCGAATTCACTATGAAATGTACTCCCCCCTAGATCGAGGGTTTTACATGGAGTCGCCACTTATTTAATTTAAATGGAAAAATAAGAAAACCTTTAATATATAAAAAAATGCTTCTGTTGTATTAATATATATGACAATTTACATCAATTGTTTAACAAAAATTTACAATGCTTTTTGTCCTAAATACAATCTAAGAAAAATAAATTACATTGCTTTATTTCCTTGTTACATTCTAAAAAATGTGAAATTGCATATACAATATCATAGTCTAAAATCCTTGATCTTGGTTCGGAGGCTAATTAACAAGATGGGAAGGGATTAGGCACCCATCTTGCCTGGTAAAACCAGTCTCCTAGGTTAGGTGGCCAACATCATGTCATGTCAAACAAATGCAAACAATATGTTTGTAAAATTTGCAAGAATTGTAAGTAAATATGTGTTAGGGGAATTTGACATAAAGAGAAACAAAAAAAAAAAAAAAAAGAAATTTGTTACATAACAATTTTAATGTAAAGAAAGCATGAAGGTAATGGCATGTTCATCCTAGAAATCAATGTAAACAAAGAATTCCTAGCCTAGACATGTTCATCTGAGCATGTGAAAAAAAGAAAAACAAAGTTGTTATGTTATTTGTCATCAACATAATTGCAAAGAGAAAAAATAAAACATTAAAACATATTTAATCATCCAAGCAATTATGAAAAAGAAGTAAAGGAAAATCTTTTAGACATGTTCATCTAGAGAAAATCAAAATACTTAGACATGTTTGTTTAAGCATTTAACAAAGTAAAACAACTACCTAGACATGTTCATCTACGCATTCAAGGGAAAGTTGTGCTTTAGCTTAGAAGTGTTCATCTAAGCATGTAAAAAGAATATCAATGAGACATATAGATATGTTCAAGCATGTGTGGAAAGTTAAGAATATAATTAACTACTTACAAGCATAGAACATAAATTAAAATGGGGAAATGATCACTTAAAGGGCTAGGAAGAAAAAAAGGAAGTACTCAACTACAACCAAAGTAAGAACAATGGTTGCACAAAAACTTTTCTTTTCTGCTTTCTCACTAGCTCTCCAGAGGAAATTCGGGGTTGGTGGTTTTTTGAAAGGAAATTCAATTCTCTACAACCTTTCTAGAAATAGAGAAAATCAAATTTCAACGTTTTCCAAGCCAAAAATGCGATTCAAGTTACTGCTGAAGATAATAACATTTTTGAGCATTTTTCTTCTTTTTTTTTTTTTTTTTTTCATGGATCATATCTTTCTCTCTCCAAATTGTTTTCAAAAGAGCAGATAAGATGCCATAAAGGAAAACATTTTTTTATTTAAAAAAATAAATGAATAAAATGAAATCCAATCAAAATTCACACTTAACTAATTTTAAATTAATTCTTGTTGGAACCGATCAAAATTAAGTGTTTAAGGTAGGACGTGATGGGGCCCATCGTCTAGGTGAGCCATGATCATTGAAAATTGATTGTATGATAACTTTTGATCGGGTGGTCCGATCAAAACCCATGACATACCATTATGATTGTTAGAGCAACTAGATTTGTTTTGTATCATAAATCTAAAGATTTACCGGTTGTTTAATGTAAGTTGTAAAATGGGATGTCTACACAAAGTTGTTATATTCTATGTTATTTTAGATTATATAACCTCAAGCTTTACATTATGGAGATGTAGGTTAGGCTGTCTCACATCAGAAGTAGCTTATTGCATTTGTTGTACAAGTTTTCAATTCCTTTTGTGTGGATATTTTTTTTGAAGCTGTGGTGTAAGGTTTGTGCACTATATGTTAACTTATGTTTTCTCTTATGGTGTCATGCTTCTTTGTTTATTAATTAAAGATTATGTTGGAAGCCTATATTATTTGCACCTTCAAAGTGTTTGAAAATGTTTGAACCAGATTTTTCATCAGTTAGGAAGAATTGGATAAAAAAAAAAAAAACTTAGAAAAAGCTTTCCATCCTTACTGAAATTGTCTCGTAATAATGACTATATATATTTTGTTATGTTTTTATAATTTCTAGGTTCTGAATATTTTGATTTTTAATATTATTGCCTTTAGGAAGTTTGACCATTTGAATTTTTGGTTCAATTTTTTGCAATATCTGAAAATGTTTGGCAAATTTCAACAGGTATAACTATGGATTATTCTCTTGAAGTTAACCTATATTTCTCTTATATTTCTTTATTTGGTAGTCATATATATTTTGTTTTGTTTCAATAATTTCTAGGCATTGCCAGTGAATTTTTTGATTTTTTTCCTTTCGGAAGTTTTAACATTTGAATTTTTAGCAATATCTAAATCTGTTAGCTAGATTTTTTGCAAGCCGTTGCTTGTTCAAGCAATGACTTATTTATCAAATTGTAACTCAAAAAGACAGGAACAATCCATGCAATAGTATAGTTTCATAATCAATTTAAGATTTTATATGATTATTTTAGTCTATTATAAATAGGTTTTCGATGCCTTGCACGGTTTCCCAATTAGTTGTATTATATATTGCAGGTTAGTTTTAATTTGAATTTGACAATTTTATTATAATCATGATGGAATAACTGTCTCTTTTGGATTGTGCATTTGCAAACTGCAAAGCCTATTGATATGCTCTCTTATGGCTACTATGTAGCTTTTTTTTTTTATTCATTTTTTTTGAAACAGGCAAATGTTTAACTTAAAAAAACACTTAAACAACATTAGCAAATAAATTCGAACAACAATATAGTAAATTTGAACATCTTTTTTGGAAAACCAATGAAGCTATCCACACAAAACATACACATATAACTGTTGGTGTATTAATTTTCAAAAAGTACTTGATAGCAAATTAAGTAGCTGAAAAAGTCCTATAAAAAAATGTAGCTAAAACAGTCCTATAAAAGAAAGTAGCTAAAAAAGATGGTAGTGATTTCATCACAAGACTATACCATTTTGTGTAGTAATATAAATTATCTTCTTTCTCTTTTTCTATTTTTTTTTGGTTAGCAATAATTTTACATTATCTTTATATATTAATAGAATATAGAAAAAAACAAAAAAAGTTTCGTTTTGAGTCATCTCATAGCAAAGCAGGTTTAAAGTTTCGTCTTGGGTTTTGTATTTCGCTGTTGCCGATTCTCTTGGTTTCTCCGATTCCTTCTTCTTTTGCATATAGATCGGGAAACTTTTCTAAATTCTCCAACACAGCCCCTTTTCATTTTAACACCAAAACAAGAAGGAAAATCACAGATTCTTTGCATCCCCTTACTCCCAATTATCGAGATATTTAGTAAGAAAGGAAAAATAATAATGATTAGAATTTTCCATTATAGATTCTTCATGTGCAACAGGGTGAGAGGTGCAACGAAATGTTTGCAAGCCATTCAAATATGAAAGGGATTCACGTATATACAAAAGGCTTAATTATTCAATTAAATTCTGAAAAAGAAGCAAATGGAACTAAGAGGGCGTTTGGATGGGGCGTTTTGCGTTTCATTGTTTTTTTTTTTTTAGCCGAAAAGTTTGATTCTTCCCGTGAACAGTGCACACTGTGCACTGTTTACGAACCCACAATTTTTACTTTTCAACAATTTTTTTATTAAAAATGGGTCCTGCAGTATTATTCATATATTAAAAAATTATTTTGATATCGTATTTTTTAATTTTCAGTTTTAATTTTCAGTTTTCAGCCCAATCCAAACGGATCCTAATTCACTAATTAGAGTACTTTTATTTATACATCATTATTCTAATATAATTTTGGTGAATATGTAGTTTTATATACCAGCATTGACATAATAAATGCTTAATGCTAGAATATATAGTTCCATACATAATCACAGTTGATTTAGCAATATATATATATATATATATATATATATAATCACGATACATGCCTAATAATAGCTATCACATTTACCAAATTTAATATTTAGACCAAAAAAAAAAAAAAAAAGCCAAAAAAGTCACGATGGTTTGTCCATATAGGACCATAGATATTTTTTTGAACTTTAAACAGTATTTCACAGCTGGTCAGCACGAGAGAAAGTAGAAAGTAGAAAGAGTTGTTGGCTTGACTTAAAGAGGGGATGCGAAGTTGTGAATAAATTCCTCCCTTGTCTCCCTCTCACTTCTAGTCTCTCGCTCACAAACACACACGGAGAAATAAGAGTATTCATTCCTTTAATAAACAGGAACTATCTCATAGGAATTTAATCGCGTTGTTTCAGGAGGTTTTCGATCGGTAAGTTCTCAATCTTCACTCATATTCATCACTTTTTTCTTTCCTTTCACTAAATCATTGAGATGAAAAATCCACATCAAACTGTTTTCTCTTTTTCTCAAGTCGTTAATATATTTCTCTTCATTTTAATTGAATGCACTTTTTTTCCCCAGTTATCAATATTATGGTTCAAGATTTTCCAGTTTCCATGAGCACTCAGGGAGCCTTAACATCGTCACCGTCTTCTATTTCAACACCACAGTGGACATACGACATCCTTCTCAGCATTAGAGGTGAGGACACCCGTTAAAATTTCACAGACCATCTATATAGGAAGGGTATTTGGACCTTTAGAGAGGATGAAAAAGTTGAGAGAGGAATAACACTATTTCAAAACACTATTTCAAAAGGCCTCTTGAAAGCAATGAAAAAGAATATAGAAAATTAGTTATTAAGTTAGTTCTTACTCTCTTTTTTTTTTTTTTTTTTCTATTTATTTATAATTTTTAAAAATATTCTTAATTAATTTATCATTATTCCTTAAACATAAGAAATGGGGATAAAACTGTAAATCGATAAAAATTATAAACATACCTCCCAATGTTCCTATAAAAAAAAAAAAAAAAAAATCTTCCCACTTTCCATTCCTATTGCCCCACGTTTTGAAAAATAACCAAAACAACTACCCATGGTTCCAAAAAAAAACCCACACGGAAACCAATTAGAACTTCCTAGGATAAAAAAAAAAAAAACTTCTCTTTTCATTTGTTCCTCTTTTCCCTTTTCCAACGTTGTGGAATGCACGAGAAAAAAAAAATTCTAACAACATTAGATCTCACAAACTCCAAATCCACAATATTAATTCAGTTTCTTCTTCATTCTTTCATCCTATTTCTAACCGACACTATTTTTTTTGGCACTCACTGTTTCATATACTGAATTCTTCACAATAGTTAGACATTTTCCTGTCAAAATTGGTAAGCCTTTGAACAAAATTTATATAAGTCTTTCTCAATTTAATTATATTGTGTATCATACATTCTCAACTACATATATTGTGAATTGAAAACTCTATAACCTTTTGTGATGCGTGAACTATATTAAAGGTGTTCGAAAATTTGGTTATGAATTGAAAATTATGACATTAAACAAAAAAAAAAGGAGTCTTATTGCATGAGTAAAGCGCATATAATAAGGCTAGTACATATTATATTCATACAAGAAAAAATAATAGTATAAAGAAATCTTAAAGAAGTCAATCCTACATCAATGGAAAAAACACTAGCGCATTGCTCCATATAGTTTGGGGTTTTAGCGACCATCAATTTCAGAAATTGATACTTCATTTATAGAAGTTAACATGTCTCTATTATTTTTAGTACTTGTTGAAATAAATGCTGGTTGTTTTGGAGAAGGAAGAGGTGTGTCATTACCCAACATGAAAACAATTGTTAACATGGTTGGCCGATCTTTTGCATGTTCTTGCACGCACAAAAGCCCAATTTGAATGCATCTCAAAACTTCATTAGTAGGGTATGTCTCACCTAGTGATGCATCCACAATTTCCATGGCTTTTCCTTCTCTCCATAGGTCCCAAACCTGCCAAAAACATATTCATCATATTAGGCTAAATAATATAAGTCTAATTTTGTAGTCATTGTTTGCACATGTACTTACATGTTCAATCAAATAGGGGGAGAGACTATCATGGTAACAAGTACCATTCTTTTTACCAACAATTATCTCTAGAAGTAACACTCCGAAGCTATATACATCAGACTTCATTGAAAATACTCCTTGCATTGCATACTCTGGTGACATATAACCACTGTCATAGAACAATGAAAAGGAAACCCATTAAGCCTTGCACATTATTTAAAGAAAAAAAAAGAAAAAATCAAAGATGGCCCTTTAGGCACTTACAAAGCATATAATATTAAAAGTAACACAAGATGCAAAATGACGTAAAGATATCTCATGATGATATTTTGCAATCGCAATTTGGGAAATTTGGAGGTTAGCAAGGATCAAGGAGATGATGTTAGTGTCTGTTTGGGAACAATTTATTTTACTGAAACAAATTTTTTTTTGTTGAAAGTACTATAGATAAAGCTCAAAGGTAACTGAAATAGTACAATGAGACCCATGAATAGTATTAAAAAGTGCAACGGGTCCATGAATAGTAATAAAAATAAGTTGAATGGTAAAAAAATGGCTTTTTAAGCATTGTCAAACGCACACTTAATCTGCAGATTGCAGTTGAAGTTAAAGAGAAAAATTAGCAAGCCAACATATCTAAAAGATAATATCCCTTATTTCTTAAAAAAAAAAAAAAGATAATGTCCCTTGATTAAGGCTAATTTTTCAATCTAGTACTTATTCAATGGAGGAGATATTGGTGTTAATTTGTGGTGAAATGCTGTGGACATAGTACTTTTTGGGAAATTATTATGTACTCCCGGAGTACCATAAATGCGTACTCCTTCCTCTCACATGAATGGTGGGTCCCACTAATTAAATTCATGGAGGAACCCACCATTCATGTGAGAGGAGGGAGTACGCATTTATGGTACTCCGGGAGTACCTAATAATTTTCCGTACTTTTCTTCAATTTTAGTACATTCTATGGTAATTCTCCGAGAAATCTGCAGCAAATTGGGGTCCAACGAAAATTAAAAAGAAAATGTCAATCTTTAGTGGCAGCTAAAATGTTAAAAATTTGGAAAGCAACAGTTCACTCGATTTCCTTATACTTATTTCTCTTATTAGCATTTTAGTTGACTTAAGAATCTTATTTGAATTTGAATTCTTAACTAAGATTAGATTGATTTCCTTTCCATGTTTATTTTTATCATTATTATCATTCTTATGCTCCAAGATTGCAGTAGGTGGACTTTTATTATAAAATGGTGTACACTCGTTCGCATTAGTTCATCCAAAGTTCCTTACCTTACGCACAAATTATTGAATAAGCCATCTTCCTATCAAGGTTAAGGAGTCAACCGAGCATCTCAGCAGCGGGACCTTGGAAAAAAACAGAATCTTTTATATTATACCTCTGATTATACCTTTTGTATTATACCTTTGAAAATCTCTAGATTTTCATCAAGGGTTGCTATAGCACTCTTTTATCTCCTTCTCTTCGTCTTGATCATGGCTTGACAACCCATAGATCAGAGTAGAGTCGTATATTGACTCTTGTTTCACAATTCATTCCGCTGCATCATTATGCCATAACTGTAGGCTTAACTATCCTCGTGTCAAAAAAGAATTATAAAGATGTTCTTGAAATATTTTTTAGAAAGACATGCAATTTATACTCTTCTTTAGATATGAAATGGTAGTCAAGTAATTGGATAGAAAATATAAATATATCTTTGTTTTCTAGCTCACTTACTATGTTCCAACAACGCGATTTGTATTCAATTCAATTTGGTCACCTCTAACAATTCTAGCCATACCAAAATCTGAAATTTTTGGATTCAAAGTATTGTCGAGTAGAATATTGCTGGCCTTTAAATCTCTATGGATAATTCTTAATCTTGAGTCTTGATGAAGATATAATATCCCTCGAGCAATTCCACAAATAATCTCAAATCGCTTTCCCCAATCTAAACATGACCTTTTTGTTTCATCTGAATAAAGAGATTTGGATTAGATTGAATTCATGCTTAATTACATGCTTATACATATATATATATATATATCAACTATTAGGAATTGATATGTTTGTAACCGGAGGACTACTTTCTAGTGATGATGAGCAAATTTTATGTAAAAAGAGGACATACCAAAAATGAAAGAGTCTAAGCTTTTATTAGGCAAGTACATATCTCAACTATTATGAATTGATATGTTTATATTTGGAAGACCACTTTCTAGTGATGATGAGCGAATTTTATGTGAAAAGAGAACATACCAAAAATAAAAGAGTCTAAGCTTTTATTAGGCAAGTACTCATAGATTAACATCTTCTCTTCCCCTTGAATGCAACAACCTAAGATTCTCACGAGGTTCCTATGTTGGAGTTTAGCAATAAGTGCAACTTCATTTTTGAACTCTTCTACTCCTTGTCCTGAGTATTTTGATAGTCTTTTTACTGCTATCTCCATTCTATTTTGCAGCAAACCCTGAAAATAAAGCCCAACTTTCATGTTGTCATAGTGCATAATTGTTGAGAGAAATTCAACTTAGTGAGTTATTTGGGCAAGCCCAATTTCACCTAACAAATTCATGATCAATGAATGCCTTTAAACATTTAGGATGGAATTTATGATGCATTAACACACTTGAAATAAGATTAAGCCATTTTCGGGACATTTTTAAGGAGACTACCTTATAAACCGAGCCAAAACCACCTTTGCCAAGCTCGTTAGCAGCAGAGAAGTTATCTGTGGCTGCAATGATGGTCCTCAAGTCAAATATTGGAAAACTTGAATTTCTTTTAGATCCAGCGAATTCTCTTCTACTTGGAGAGTCTTCGAAGTTTTGTAAACTGGAGTCAGAGCTTTGCCTCTTCCCTGTCATAAAACAAGTAACAAACGAAGTCAACATATTTGTCCAATTATGAATTCCCACGCAAAAGCCTCTTGTAACTAAATTGAGAAAACACACTAATTTAGCGTTCAGTTGGCAAGAATTTTGATTCTTGAGTTTAAACTTTTGGCATGCTTGGATTTTTTATAAAGGAAACATTTTGGATTTTATTATGTTCCTGTGGATGGGAAACATTTATACATACATCCAAACATTCAATTGCATCAATAATAGGAGAAAAAAAAATATAATTCACGCAAGCATAATTATAAAATTAGAGGAAAATAAGAGGAAGTTTTGAAGTTTGTAATTTCTATATCATTGACAAGATATCCAAAGAATTGCTTTTATTGAGCCCTAACAAGTATTACTCTGTCCTAAGAAGTAAGTGGCTCTAGGTAATGAAAGTTCCACGAGCCAAATGATGGGATTGGACAAAAATCCTAAAGTTTACTGTAAGTTCTGATTAAAGGGTGAAAAATTGTTCATGTAGTTTGATAATTCACACCTTGAAGGTGTTTTGATCCCTGAACTTGGCCATAAGGTATCCCTAAATTTAGCAAGCGAGAAATTTTTTGTGGCAGCAAGTATTGTGCTTGTCAGCTTATGTCGAAAAATAGTAAATCTGGTTTTCTTCTACCTTCATCAAGCTTTTGAGAGTCTTTCTTTGTTGAACTTGTAGTAACATCTATTAGGTTTATATATTTTAGAATAATTGGTAAACTGAGAAAATAAACTTGTCTAGGTATAGATCATAGAGTCTATAGAGCATGTTAGATAATGCTCAAAGTGTTGTAAGTCAAGATACACAAACAAGGAAGTTGTAGGTTCGAGAAATCATATTATGACAGGTTTGATCGATCGAACCTGTTGTTCAACCGATTGAAGCTCGATTCTATAGATTTTATTTTCAGCCCATTTGCCCATTAAACGTTTAGGGTTTTAGTCCAGATTCCTTAAGTATATAAAGAAAACCCTAATGCACGTTTTTCAAGTCTTGGAGAGCTACTCTTTTGAGATCTTAGAGATTTTGTGCCTTCTACTCTTTCAAGCTTCTACTAGATCACACTTATACCATTAGTATTGGTGGAATCAAGTTGCAATTGAAGCTTCAAATATCAAGTGTACCGGAGATCAAAGTGTGAACTAGAGGTTCATGTTGGAATAGATCTTTATCAGAGAAGTCTATGGGATTTAGAGCAAAGTTTGTTAACTTTAGTTAGGTTTACTATGAATTAGATATTTTGACTGTAAACTTCTGATGGTGGATTGTTCTTCTTGGGATTGGTCCCCTTAGGTTTTTACTATGAAAGTAGTTTGTTTCATTGGTTCTTCTGGGTCATCATATCATTGTGTTATGTACTTTTTCGCTGTACATGATATGTTTGATTGTTTATTTAACCTAAGGCTTGCATAATTAATTTAATTAGCAACTTGGCCTTAAAACTGGTTAAATACTTGTTTGGTCAAGGGTCTAAAACTAACAAATGGTATCAATGATTGTTTATCATTGAGAGTAAGGATGTTGACACCATCCGTGTAGAGGAACTTGTAGGTTCTCTTCAAACCTATGAGTTAGACCTCTCTAAGACCAATAAGTCTAAGTCTATGGCCTTGAAAGTTGTTGATGAGATAGATGAAAACATGCTTGATAATGAGATGTCATCCACTGAAATAGCTTACCTTGCTAAACAATTTGGAATTTTTAGAATAAACAATAACAAAAAGGCTAAAGGTAAAAAAATTGTTGAAAATAAGAATGTAAAGAAGTTTGAACAACCTAAAAATTATTACACTGAAAAATCTAATTTTGGAAGGGAAAAGGTTGGTCAATCTTTTAACAATTCTTTAGGTCAACAATGTTATGGTTGTCATGGCTATGAACATATTGAATCTAAGTGTCCAACTTACTTGAGATTTATGAGTAAGGCTATGACTGATACCCTAAGTGATAATGAGACTTCTGATCAAGAATTAGATAGTGATCAGGAAAGGAAGTAAATGGTATTCACTACCACTGTTGTTATTGATGTGGTTGCTGATGAAAAAGGTGAAAGTCCTATGCAAGATTACAGTAAAAGATGCTAGGACTGTTGATATGTCTTTAAAGAAGATTGATTCTCTTGAGTTTGAAAAGATTTTCAACTTTTTGACACTAATGAGTTGTTGAACGCTGTTAAGATTGAATATCTCTCTTTGTTAGATCGAGTTAAAGAACTAGAAACTAACTTGAGTGTTACTAGAGAACAACTTGGTAGGTCTTCTAGCTCTAAAATTGATGATATGCTTGGTGCTCAAAAATCTTCTTCTGATAAGACTAGCTTAGGTTATATTGAAGGTGGTTCTTCCTCTAAAATTCTTCTATTAAATTTATAAACTCTTCTATTAAGTCTGTTCCTAAATCTGTTGAGAAAGTTCATAAGGAAGAAATTCTTGCTATGCAGAGAATTAGGGTTGATTTGAGTGATACCAAACCAAAACAGTCTGTTCATCCTGTTGCAAAGAAATAGAACAAACTTCATCCTCCTTGGTTTTGTCACTTCTGTGGTGGTGTTGGGCATACTCACCCAAATTGTTTCAAGTTGCAAGCTAGCAAGCAACTAACTAAACAAAAATGACTATGCCAAAAGAATAAGATCCCATGACACTTATTCAAGAATTGGTAAAAGCCTTGAGCCTCTTTGCAAATTCAGGAGTTGATCTTCACAGTAATCCTTTGAAGAACTCCAACTCATTCTCTACATCTAAGAAGATGTGCATACAAAAAGCTCATCATAAATGAGCTTGCTCTTCATGGTCCCTATGCTTCATCTCTTCATTCTTGGGACATTTTTTGTTAAGAGTTTGTTTGCATTTCATTTCATGCATTTCATCTATGATTTGTCTAGATATTTTTAAAGTTTTTTTTTTTTTTTTGGTGTTGCACACGCTAAGTGTGTAATTAAGGTTGGGCATTGACCACCGCATACCCTTGGTACAATGGTCACTCCACATGTATAAGTGCTTATGGGATGTGGGGGTAAGGGTCGGGGTTCAAGTCTTTAGTAGGGAGCTTCACACACATATACGCTTAGATTAGATTAGTGTAGAAATTCTATTTTGTATATATAAAAAGAGGTTAGGCATTGAAACTTTGCATTCATGATTGTGTACCTTTTTTTAGTTTTGATATGCACCTCACTAGTTTGTGTTATTCTATGTTTAATTTGAGTGATTTGTTCTTAGTTTTGATCAAAGGATCTTGATTTTGACATCACATATTTTCATCGTAAGGACTAAAAAATCCTAGGACTAAGGCATAAATAATCATCTCACCACTAGTGTAGAGCAATCTATGTGTTTCTATTAAAAAAAATTGAAATCAAGAGAAACCTCATGCAAAAAATCCTTGAAAAAGGTGATGCATTTTATAAAAATAATGTGTGTACAATGGAACATCCAACTATGGAATTGGGTTTTCAAGAGAATTGAATGACTGTCTAGCTAGATACTCGAATGTTGATTGGGTCGGGTGTGTTGATGATAAAAAGAGCACCTCAGAAGGTTGTTTCTACCTTAGGAACAATTTGGTGTCGTGGATGAGCAAAAAGAAAAATTTAGTCTCTCTATCAATGGCTGAAGCTGAGTACATAACAACAGGAAGTTGTTGTGCTCAACTATTGTGGATGAAAAAGCTACTACATGATTATGGAATGTCTCAAGACACCATGTGCGTCTTTTGTGACAACATGAGTGCCATCAATCTATCCAAGAATCCAGTTCAACATTCAAAGTCTAAACATATCGAAATTAAGCCGCGTCCCGCTACATACTCGGCCACCAAAATCCCTCATTCATAGCTCGGTGAGACAAAGACCTTCCTCTTGAATGTCCACCACATATCCCTTCATGTAGCTCAGCTAGAAGTTTGGTGACTTTGTTTGGATGGAGACATAATAAATAAGGACCTCCAAATGAACATCGATGTAACTTTTTTTCCTTAAAAAGCTAGAAATGAGCCGATGTATTTAATACTTTCTCTGACTCTTTTGAATTAGTCGGCAAAGATCCATTAGATAAGAAAGAAATATAAGTATCCATCCAGCTTGGTTTAGGCATCGTAGTTGATGCCATAATCGCACGATGCTCTATAGTCAGCTGCTCCAATAACTCTATAGAGATCATTCTGGTAATACATTCATCTAACGACGAAACCAAAGTAGCCAATGAACTAGCATGACTATTTTGACTTCTTGGTATCTTGGCCACACTTACTTTTTGAAAAACCGCTTGTAAGGCCCCGAACAACTTCAATTATTATTGCATACAGGTATCCTTTGCCTCAAAACTCCCTTCAATTTGACTTACCACCAATTTTAAGTCTGAGAATACCTCAACTTTGTCGGCACCAAGCTTCTGAATTACCCTGAGATCGGTAATGAGAGCTCCATACTTGACTTCGTTGATTGAAGCATAGAAACCCAGTCTTAGTGAATTTTCCAATCATAACCACTTAGGAGATATCATTACAACCCCGATCCCAGATCCTCTTGCATTAGACATACCGTCCACATACACTCGCCATTTCTTAACCATAACCTGGCATATCCCAAGGGGAACTCCTGGTTCAGGGGTGAATTCATAAAGTGTACTAACACCTGACCTTTAATAGAATTCCTCGATTTGTACCATATGTCAAACGTCCTAAGTCTTGTTCCCCATTTAGTTATCATTCCAGTGAAATCTAACCTTCTCAAAAGTGACTATAGGGGGTACTCGGTTAGCACCAATATCATATGGGCTTGAAAATAATGTGCCAGCTTCCTCGTAGCATGCACGAATAATAATGCCATTTTATCTAACGAAAATACCGAGTTTCTGCATCCACCAATGTTTTGCTGAGATAATACACTGGTCTTTGGATCCTCTTTTGATGTCTTAACAGTACATAGCTTACCACATGGTCGGAAACCGCCATGTACATATACAAATCTTCTTCGGGCTTGGGTTGAGATAAAACATGTGGGATAGCCAAATAAGACTTCAGGTCTCTGAACGCTATATTACATTCCTCTGTCTACTCAAAACCCTTCCACTTCTTCAACAACCGAAAGAACAGTCTACATCTATCCGCTGACCTTGAAATGAACCTATTCAGAGCTGCAATCATCTCAGTGAGTTTTTGCATTTCTTTAGGGTTAGTAGGGGGTTTTAAGCTATTAAATTGCCGTAATCTGATCGGGGTTGACTTCTATTCCCTACATAGTTATCATGTAACTTGAAAACTTACTTGACCCCACGCCAAAGGCACATTTTTTTGCATTGAGGCATAACTTATATTGCCTCAATATTTTGAAAACTTCTACTAGATTAGGAACGTGCTTTTCATTTCTTCTACTCTTCACCACCATGTTGTTAATGTGTACTTCTACCATTTCATGATCTACTCCTTGAACATCTAAGTAACCATTCGTTGGTATGTAGTCCATGCATTCTTTAACCCAAAAGGCATCACTATGTAATGGTAATTACCTTCGGGCATAATGAAAGAGGTTTCCTCTTAATCCTCAAGTGCTAAAGTGATTTAATGATAACCTTGAAAGGCATCTAAAAAGCTTAGTCTTTGGTGTCTAACTGTAGCATCTTCCAATTGATCTATTTTCAGTACAGGGAACGGGTCCTTCGAGCACGCTCGGTTAAGATCAGTAAAATCAACACAAACTCTCAATTTTCTATTTTTCTTTTTCACCACCACTGTATTAGATAACCACTTAGGGAAAAACACATCCTTGATGGTCCCTTCCTGCTTTAATTTCTTCACTTCCTCCTTCACTGCTTCCACGTGTGGTTTTGCCGATCTCTTTGGTTCTTACCTTTTCAGTGTGACTAGAGGATCTAAATTCAATCGATGTGTAATGAAAGTTGGGTCCACCCCAGGCATTTTGTATGGATTCCATGCAAACACATCCAAGTGTTAATGACAAAAGAACTTTTACTCGATCTTCAACTTGCAGACTTTTCCCTATCTGAAAGTACCTGTCAATATAAGGAAATATTCGCACTTGAACCAATTCCTCCACACTATTTGCCCCTAATAGGCTCTCAGCGCCCTGTGATTACTATAATTGCTCCGTTTCAACTTGTTCCTTCTACCTAATCTCATGATTTATCTTGGCCACCAAGCACTATCTTGCTACCTTTTGGTTGGCTCGAACCACAGCAACCCCATCTTCGGTAGGGAATTTGATCTTCCAATGCAACGTAGAAGGCATTGCTCCTATAGCGTGAATCCAAGGCCGTCTTAAAATTGCAATGTATGGTGAAAAGGCATTAACCACCATGAAATTTACCTCAACCTCCTTTCCCTCGGTTACTATTGAAAGTTTTATTTGCCCTTCGGGCATTACTACTTTCCCATTAAATCCCACTAGCTGTGTGTCATACTTACTCAAATCCTCTAGCTTCAACCCTAGCCCTCTATATAGATCAGGGTACATGATTTTAGCCCCATTCCCTTGATCTATCATGACTCTCTTCACTAAGAATCCACCAATCCATGAAGTCACCACCAAGGCATCATCATGTGGTGGGGATGTTCCTTTCAAATCTGTTTCACCAAAAATGATCGGGACCGAAGTCCTCCTGAGCCTTTTCTCAGGTGGGGTCACTACACTTAATATGCCCCTCCGACGGCTCATACTTATTCCAATGAAAGTTGCTTGAATTACCTCAATAATTCCCAAGGGAAGGGGAAGTGCGTTGTTACTTCGGCTTCTCGAGCCCTAGCCTGCACTTATCCCTCCTTGGCTGACCAGAAATTTCTTCGAATGCCCCACCTTTACACATTGCTCCAAGTGGTCCTTCAACATACGACACTGCTCGGTAGTCTAACCTTTCTCTCTGTGGTAAGTACAATACAAGTTCTTATTCCTTCTAGCTGGGTCCCCACTTATCTTCCCCGGCCATTGAAAGTAAGGTTCATTCTTAATGTTCTAGAGGATCTTATAGACCGGATCCTTAAACGTCACATTAACTCCCCCGATCTGTTGCATCAAGTCCATACTCGAGACCCTTGGCTCCCTCCTAGTTCTCTGTTGAAACCTCTCAGGACGATAATCTTTGTTGTATTATGAAGAGGCTGGGCCTTTGCCTTTGCCCTGTAGCCTGTTGTCTTCCAATCTCTTATACTCCTCAATCATTCTCACAAGTTGGTGCGTGTTCTCGAGGGGACATATGGTTAGAAAGTCCTTCAGTTTCGACTCCTGGGGGAGCCTAAGCCGGAAGGTACTGACGGCTACCTGCTCATTCCCCCTTCATATCTCGTTATATAACTCTTAGTACCTATTTGCATAAGGTCGGAGGGTCTCCCCACTCCTTATCCTCATGGACAATCAATGCATTAATTGGTTGAGGAACCTTGCTGCATGTTATGAATCGTACCCCGAATGCCTGTTTCAAGTCCCTGAAATTGCGAATAGAGCATTTTCTTAAACCATTAAACCACCTTATTGCCGTTGGCCCCGAGGTTGGATGGGAACACCACCATCATTCTGGAAATAAAGAAACATCATCTGAATGTAGTGACTTACATGCTCTACTAGATCGGTTTTTTCGTGATAAATGGTAAACGGAGGGCGGGTGAAATGCCTTGGCATTTCTATATGCTCTATTTCATCGGAAAAGGGTGAACAGGCAACTTTCCTCAACGCCCGACTCATGGCATCTAATGTGGCATTATGATGCCCATGCCTATTACGATGGGGGATTCATGATGACACCCCATGTTTTCATGAGATTTGTCCCTCTATCGATATGTACCGCCACCACAGGATGATTTTCCCCTTGTGTAATCGAGGTCATTAGATGAGTCCTCATGTTCCTTCCTATGGCATCGATTGCTCAACTAAATCTCCAAGTCCTTGACTTGCTTTTGTAAATTCTCTAGCTCTCGTTCCCGATCACTGCGATGAGATTGCTTAGGGATATAAAACACGGTTCGTTCCCCTTGTGAAGACCTCTTATTAGAATCATGTCTAGTATGATACCCTTATTGCATGCCTTGTTGTTCCCTTCTTCGCTCCCTTTCTAACATCTACGACCCCTTGATGAAGCCCTGGAATGATTTCCTCCAACTGAGCCTTCATCAACATGCAGACCTTCCATATTTGGAAGATATCAAGCTGGCTCGAAGCCTCTGGTTGAGTAGGATCCCTACGGACGACGCCAATTGTGGTCTCTAAACTTATGAGAGCTGATGTCCTAGGCAAAGGATTTAGGCCCCCAATTTATTTATTACTGGGTTTCCTAACAATCCTACGGGAATGGCTTCAAACACAAACTAGATAGTCTAATTTGTATTTTTTTTTTTTTTTTTGTAAATTTTTGGACCTACACCTCTTACCCTCTGGTAGTTCTTCTCTCTTTACTCACACTCCCTCTCTCTATGTTTCCTTTCTTTTTTGCAGTTTTTTCCAACCAACCTCTACTTGTCTGCCTTCCTTCTCCTTATATAGTCTTTCTTTAGTGGGGTTCTAATAATTATTGTTTCACCAATTTTCATGCATTTTCACTTTCGCCATAATCCCAAGAAATCATCATGCCTTCTGAGGATTTTCTTGAAACTTATTCTAGACGCTAAATAGCATTTGGTAGTGAGCTCCCTAAAGGCACTAACAACTCTTGGCAATCGACTTTAGTTTAATCATTTCTTCATCTATTTCCCACCACCTCATTAGTTAGTAGTGGGCCGAATACTATGGGATTCCCTCGAACGATAATTTCTACGTCTCAATGCACGTATTGTCGGGCTGGGCTCACTCTAATTGGGTTTGAGGTCCACTTCCATCTTATGGGCTGGCTTTGGCTACTTAGGCCGATCTTGAGCCCTAGTTAAGTGGGCCAAAATTGATTCTTTGGGCCCAAACCCCCCCACATCTATAAATAAATTTTAAATATAAATTTCATTTTAATATAGTTGTACATTTATTTTTGATTTTTTTTTTTCACAAAAAATAATATTTTTTAACAATTGAAATATTATATGCTAAGAAAATAAAAAAGATAAATGTATATGGTATATAGAATTATGGACGTGGATGGTGGACAACCTTTATATATAAAGAAACTAGCGTTGGCTGCACGTACAAGGTACATGCTACCCTAGTAGCGCGAAAATTAATATAGATTTTGTGTGAAACTGTGAATTTTGACTCGTCCAATTTGACTATATTAAAAAAGAAGTCTAAGAATACAACAAAATATTACAATATTTTCACAATATCTTTATTTTTAGGATCTGAATAGATATTTTATTTTATTTTATTTGAGAGAAATGCTACATTCATAACATTTTTAAAACAAATTCTAAATGACAAGTTATTATTGGTTTTAAACTTATAACATTGTTGTGGGGGGTAAAGGTGTCAAAACACCATGTGGGCCTTGGGCCTAGTCTAAGAACGTGGACTCTGCCAAGGGGTCGTAAGTTGAGAATAGGGCCCCAGTTTAGGCCCGCCGACCTGGGCGTCGGCCAGTTGGGAGAGATTCCGAAGAGAAGGTCTTCTCGGTCAGTAGGGTCAGGGACCGAAGAGCGCAGGATGACGCCCAAAGAAGAGCTCTTAAAGCTTAGTAACTCAAACCAAGCTTCAACGGGACACCGAGAACGGGGACAAAGGGGACGTGCACTACATAAAGTTGCTGCCACCGCATTAAAGGCTTCTCACCTACCCGCCTGGCCGCATTAATGCGGAGGTGACTTCTGAAGGGACGGTAGTCAGCTTATAGCCATTGGGGAGCATTTTCTGGGAAAGGATGGATGGGAGAGGGACCTAACATGATAGCTGCACGAATGGGAAACAAGCAGGGGGAGTATAAATAGAGAAGGAGAGACCACTGAAAAGGGGATCCGGACCTTTTCCCCACAAAGAAGACTTTCTCTCCTTTCCTAGAAGAGTAAGGGAAGCTTGAACCGAAACTCATCAGCCAGCGTCCGAGGAGGGCCAAAGTCCCTCCACTAGTTCGTTGCACACCGGTGAACTTAGTCCATACACCATCCCTTCCCGGAGCCCTAGGAAGTCTAGGCTTTGAGTCCACTCTCTACAAATTCTATTGTGTAGGCCACTTGGGCTGGCCCCGCCACGCATTTGGGCCTAAGGCCTACTTTGTGTCCTTACAACTGGCGCCGTCTGTGGGAAGTCTTGACTAAAGGGACCGGAAGTATCATGGAAGGTTCATGTTTACGTCATGCAGAATCTATAGGGTCCCAAAGCGAGGACCACTTTTTGTGGTTAGAGCGGGAAAGAGAGTGCGAAGCCAGCGTAGCACAGAACATACGCGCGGGAGGAGTCATGCACGGGATGGAAGTAGAGCCTCTCGCGAAAAAAGCGTTGAGACCCTACAAAGGGAGATTGACTATCTGAGAAGAAAGCTAAGCTGGGAGAAACGAAGGCGCACGCCCTCTCTTTTAGACCAGTCCTCAGTGGATACTAGCGGTAGCTTCGACAGTTTCAGGTCGAGGACCCCCCCAGCGAGTCCTTTTCTCAGGAGGATGAACACCATCGCGAACCTAAGGATAAGAGGACATCCTCCAGAGGTTTGGCCAACAATGCGCTAAGCAAGGCGCTCCACCAGATTTTCAAGTCGCCCTTCACTCAGAGGATTGAGAAGGGAAAGCTTCCAAAGCAGTTCACCCAGCCAACCTTCACCATTTACAACGGAAGGACAGATCCAGTAGAACATGTGAGCCACTTCAGCCAGAAGATGGCGGTGCACTCAAAGAATGAGACCCTGATATGCAAAGTCTTCCCTTCCAGCCTAGGACCTGTCGCGATGAGGTGGTTTAATGGCCTAAAGGCTTGTTCAGTCGATTCCTTTATGGAGCTCACCAAGGCGTTTTGCTCACGGTTCATCACCTGCAGCAGGATACCTCGGCCGTTGGATTTACTGTTATCCATGGCCATGAGAGAAGGAGTGACCCTCAGGGTATATACTGACAGGTATAAGGTGATGTACAACGAGATTGATGGGGACTTCGACGAAGTCGCCATAAGCACCTTCAAGGTTGGCCTTCCGAACGAGCATGACCTGAGAAAGTCACTGACCAAAGGCCCGTCAAGAGCGTGCGTCGGCTCATGGATCGCATTGATGAGTACACGCAGGTTGAAGAGGATCAGTTACAAGTAAAGGCTGGGACGAAGGTTATCCCTTACGAGAGGAGGGATTTCAGGTCGGATCGATACAGCAACAGTAGGCCGAAGAGGAAGTACGTCGGGCAACCTCGTCCGACACCTACGTAGGTGGTTGGCGTCGTGTTTCGCGAACCCATACAGCAAGTGTTTGAGAAAGTCCACCACGAGCCCTACTTCAGGTGGCCTAGTAAATTGATAGGTGATCCCGCGAAGCGTAACTAGAACCTCCACTGCCAGTATCATCAAGAACGGCCACACGACAAAGAACTGCAGGAGCTTACGGAACTACCTGGAACAGTTAACGAAGGAGGGAAAGTTGAGACAGTTTGTGTACCAGCATGAAGGGCAGAGAGAGCACTTTGGGCTGACAAACTAGGGCCATCATGCCCCGAGGCCTCCTCTGGGAACTATCAATGTTATTCTCGCCGCTCTTGGGAGCACCGGCTCGCGCCCTTCCAGGTTGATGTCTGTGGCGTGAGCCCATGCAGGGGGCTCTGGCTCCGAGCCGAAGAAGATTAAGGGCAATGAGCCGCCCATTTTGGTCCTCTCGGACGCAGACAAGGAAGGGACCATCCAGCTCCACGATGATGCCTTAGTCATAATGCTGAGAATTGGAGGTTACGATGTAAAGAGGGTGATGGTGGACCAAGGAAGTAGCGAAGACATCATGTACCCCGATCTATTTAAAGGTTTGAACTTGAGAGAAGAGGACCTGTCGGCTTATGACTCACCACTAATAAGCTTCGAGGGGAAGCCAGTCGTCTCGAGGGACAGATTAGGCTACCTGTGCAATTTGGACCAGTGGTGGTTGAGGTGGATTTCATAGTGGTCGACGCTTACTCTCCTTACACGGCCATTGTGGGAAGACCTTGGCTGCACGCCCTAGGGGCTGTATCTTCCATTCTCCATGCCAGGGTGAAGTTCCCTTTCTTCGGCCAGGTCGAGGAGATCCTCGGGAGTCAGTCCACGGCAAGACAGTGCCTGACTGTCGCAATTCTGCGCAGGCCGGATCTCGAACCCTCGACTCCGACTGCCTCGGCCCCATAGCAATTAACCTTTTCTGCCACAACTGGAGGGACAGTGGCAGAAGAGCCCGCGTGCGAGGGGTTAGACAGGGTTCTCGTGAGCAACGACCTAGAGTGGTTCTTCCAGATAGGGGCTCAACTGTCGACCGAATAAAGGGAAGAGTTGGTCGCGTTCTTGAGGGGGAACCTTGACGTGTTTGCATGGGACGAGCATGAGATGCTCGAAATTGACCCAAATTTCATATGCCATTACTTGAACGTCAGCTCGGCCGCAGTGCCGAAGTAGTAACCGCCTCGATGCTCCTCCAAGGAGCATTCCGAGGCCGTTAAGGAGGAAGTCATCAAATTTAAGAGAGTTAGGGCTATCAAGGAAGTGTTCTATCCCGAATGGTTGGCGCACACAGTCGTGGTGAAGAAGAAAAGTGGGAAGTGGAGGGTATGCGTGGACTTTACGGATCTGAACAAAGCCTATTCCAAGGACCCTTTCCCAATGCCTCGCATAAATCAATTGGTAGACGTGACGGTCGGCCACCCTCGCATGAGTTTTCTGGACCCCTTTTATGGGTACCACTAGATTCCTTGGGCTTTGGAAGACCAGAAAAAGCAGCTTTCGTTACCCCCACTGGTAACTACCATTACAAGGTGGTGCCTTTCGGCCTGAAAAACGCAAGGGCTACCTATTAGAGGATGATGACCCCGATGTTCGAGGCGCAATTAGGAAAGACCGTTAAAGTATACGTGAATGATATGGTTGTGAAGAGCAGGGCCATATTGGAGCATGTGGTCGACCTGAACAACACATTCTAGACTTTGCGGGAGCACAAGTTACGTTTGAACGCCTCCAAATGCTCCTTTGGTGTAGGGTCTGGCAAATTCCTGGGCTATATGCTTACTTATAGAGGTATTGAGGCCAACCCCGATAAGATCATCGCAATCTGTAACCTGCAACCTCATCGGAACCCGAAGGAGGTCCAGAGGCTGGTCGGGATGACGGCTGCCTTCAATAGGTTCATTTTCCGATCTACGGACAGGTGCCAACCTTTTTTCCAACTGTTAAACAAGTGGAAGGGATTCTAATGGACCGAGGAGTGCTCCTTGGCCTTCCAGCAACTAAAGGAATACCTCTCTTGGCCACCCGTTATGTCCCACCTTGATCTAGACGAAGTTCTGTATGCATACCTAGTTGTGGCTGCCCACACCGTCAGCTTGGTTCTGATACGGGACGACAACGGCATACAGAGACTGGTCTACTATGTTAGCAAGTCTATGCAAGAGGCCGAAGTCTGGTACCTACTGTTGGAAAAGGCGATTCTGGCTGTGGTGCACGCGACGCGCTGGCTCCCGCACTATTTTTAATCTTATACGATCGTCGTGCTAACCCAACTCCTGCTTAAGTCTGTGCTTCGAAGTACTGACTATTCCAGCAAAATCGCTTAATAGAGAACTGTCTTGGGGGCCTTCAACATCAAGTACTTGCCTCGTACATCTGTGAAGGGGCAGGTCTTGGCCGACCTGGTGGCAGAGTTTACAGAGCCTTCCCTAGAGGAAAACATAGAGGGATGGGGCACGGATGGAGAACTAGTTGGCGTAATCTCATGCGAGAAACCTCAGGTGTGGAAGGTTTTCGTGGACGGGGCCTCCAACCAGAGGGGCTCAGGTGTGGGTATAGTTTTGACGTCCACGGAGGGAATCGTCGTGGAAAAATCCTTAAGGCTAGCGTTCTCGGCTACCAACAACGAAGTCGAATACGAGGCCCTGCTAGTAGGAATGGACATGGTTCGAAAGATGGGGGGAAGAGTGGTGCTAGCGTTCTTGGACTCACAGCTAGTGGTCAGCCAAGTCGAAGGGAAATTGGAAGCTAGGGAACCGAGAATGCGAGAGTATTTAGCCCGCACTAAGCACTCGCAGGCCAAATTCGAATCTTTCACACTATCGCATGTCTCCAAGAGCAGAAACACCCACGCCGACTCGTTGGCCACACTCGCAACCTCCTCGGCCTAAGGCCTTCCTCGGGTCATTCTCGTTGAGGACCTTCTTAGGCCAACTGGGCTAGATTGTCATGCCGTCCGGGTCCAACAAGTCAAAGCAGAACCCAGTTGGGTGGACCTCATAGTGTCCTTCCTTAAACACGACGCTCTGTTAGAGGAGAAGTTCGAGGCCAATAAGATTCGTAGGAAGGCCCCGTGGTTTTGGCTATCCGAGGATGAGAAGCTTTATAAACGCTCCTTTTCGGGGCCCTACCTATTGTGTGTGCATCCAGAAGGAATGGAGCAGCTCTTAGAGGAGTTGCATGAAGGGAAGGTCACTGGCTCACAGGACCCTTACACAGGGGTACTAGTGGCCAAACATGCAGAGAGAGGCGCAGGAGTACACTAGAAAATGCGATTAATGTCAGAGGTTCGCTCCTAACATTCACCAGCTGGGTGGCGTCCTTAACCCTGTGGTCAGCCCTTGGCCATTTGCACAGTGGGGCTTGGACATAGTGGGATTGTTTTCGAGGGCAGCAGATAACAAGAGATGGTTGCTCGTCGGGATAGACTATTTCATTAAGTGGGTCGAAGCCGAGTCCCTCTTGAATATCCGAGACGTGGACGCGAAGAAATTCGTTTGGAAAAACATCATCACCAGGTTCGGGATCCCACGTACTTTTGTTTCGGACAACGGGCTGCAGTTTGATAGCAAAGCCTTCAGAAAGTATTGTGGGGACTTTGGCATCACAAATAGGTACTCCACCCGAGCCTACCCACAGGGGAGCGACCAGGTCGAGGCAATTAACAAGTCGATAGTCAATGGGCTCAAGAAAAGGCTAGAGGATGCGAAGGGCCGATGGGTGGACGAAGTGCCGCACGCGTTATGGACTTACCGAACTACGCCACGAAGATCTATAGGGGAGACACCTTTCGCAATGGCGTATGGCGCTGAGGCTGTGATCCTTTTAGAAATGGGGTTCCCGACGATGAGAACGCAGTCTTTCACCCCTGATGCCAATGATGATATGATGTTAAAAGAGCTGGACTTGGTGGAAGAAAAGCGAGAAAACGCTATGGTCTGACTAGCTTGCTACCAGCAGAAGCTCAAGCGGAGGTACGACTCTTGTGTGAGATCTAGGCCCCTTGCCCCGGGAGACTTGGCTCTGGAGAAAGTTGTCGGAACTGCTAAGGACCCGACGTGGGGAAAATTAGGGCCAAACTGGGAGGGGCCCTACCGTATAACCTCAGTGGCCGGCGTAGGGTCATATTATCTCGCCGACTTGGAAGACAAGCTTGTAAAGCGACCCTGGAATGTAAATAACCTCTGAAGGTACTACTATTAATAAAAGGCATACACGCCAAACTTTTGGACATTATTGTATCATGCCAATTGTTAATGTATCAATCTTTATCGCCAAACTATGCATAACTGTTAATGTCAACCTAGGCTAAGCCGGGCCCTCGGACCCTCTGCCTTGGAAAAATTTAACAGCAACTCATTTTTTATTTAACTGTTAATGTCAACCTAGGCTAAGCCAGGCCCTCGGACCTTCTGCTTTAGGAAAATTTAACATGCAAATGATTTTTCATTAAGTGCTAATGTCAACCTCGGCTATGCCGGGCCCTAGGATCCTTTGCCTTGAAAAAAATTTAACAGCAATTCATTTTTTATTTAACTGTTAATGTCAACATAGGCTAAGCTGGGGCCCTCGGATCTTCTGCCTTGGAAAAATTTAACATGCAAATTATTTTTCGTTAAGTGTTGATGTCAACCTCGGCTAAGCTGGGCTCTTGGACCCTCTGCCTTGGGAAAATTTAATAGCAATTCATTTTTTATTTAATTGTTAATGTCAACCTAGGCTAAGTCGGGCCCTCAGACCTTCTGCCTTAGGAAAATTTTACAGCAACTCATTCTTTATTTAACTGTTAATGTCAACCTCGGCTATGCTAGGCCCTTGGACCTCTGCCTTGGAAAAATTTAACATGCAAATTATTTTTCATTAAGTGTTAATGTCAACCTGGCTATGCCAGGCCCTCGGACCTTATGCCTTGGGAAAATTTAACATGCAAATTATTTTTCATGTCAACCTCGGCTATGCTAGGCCTTCGGACCTTCTGCCTTGGAAAAATTTAACATGCAAATTATTTTTCATTGAGTGTTAATGTCAACTTTGGCTGTGTCAGGTCCTTGGACCTCCTGCCTTGGGAAAAATTTAACAGGCAATTCTTTTATTTTTAAACTAATTACTAATGTCGAACTACGCTATGCCAGGTCCTAGGACCTCCTGCCAAGGGAAATTTTAACAGCACTTCATTTTTTAACGTACACTTCCTGTAGGTTGTGTGTTCATTTTTATTACGCGCTACGTGTTCACTTCCACTAAGCGTTAACGTACGATTTAGCTAAGTGTTGACCTGTTCTGCACACGTAATCATTAATTCATTAACCCCGACTTGCGATAAGACAAATTACACAGCAATAAATGTGAGCAAGCTAAAATTGATATTCATTAGAATTGTTTGCGATTTAGCTAGAATTGATAAACATTGACATTCATTAGAATTGTTTGCACCAAAGCTGGAAATGAAAATTACAAGCTAAATGATTGATGATAGATTCCCTAAGGGAGCAAGCTACGCCAGGAAGGAGCCCAAGGTTGCCTATCCCTTTATCTTCAGAGAAGGGTCCTTCCCCAGCTTTGCCAAAGACTCCTTGGTCTGGCCTTTCGCTTCAGCATCTTTCGCCCTGGCCTCAAGCAGAACCTGGACCTGCTTCCCCTTGTCTTTGGCTTTGGGAGGGAGTGCGCCCGGGCCTGCTGGCTCGTCGGATCCCTCCTCGGCTGCTTTATTAGTGGCAGCGGCTTCATTGGCAGGGTGGACTTGCTCTAGGGAGGAAGAAGGCAATGTCGGGGTCACAGTCTCGGGAGCAACCAAAGTGGGGTGAGCGTCTTCGATAAGCTTGATATTCTCGGGATACTAGACCTTCTTTGCTGACCTCCACTCGGAGTTGGTAGGGACTCCCGCAGCATTTAAGGCTTCCACCCAGACTTGCTAGCAGTATTCCCTGCACAACTCGGGCAGCTTCTTAGTCGGGCGGTTCTCTGTCGCCTCGACCCCTTCATTATAGGCGGCTTTGGTGGCGGCCTCCATGGTCTCTCTAATGGTGTGAGCCGCTTCTTTGGCCTGTGCAAGCTCTCCCTTTAAGTTCGAGATTTCCTGCCCTGCTTTGGACAGTGCCTCTTCTCTTTGGTGCAAGAGCTTGCGTTGGTTCTCCATCTGGGCCGTCACAGTCTTTAAGCCCGCATCTAGGCTCCTCCTCTCATTTTGCTCCGAGGTCAGTTTGGCGGCCAGCTCCGCCTTCTCTGCCTCGGCACGGCCCAGCTCTTTCTCAACCTCCACCTTGGCAGAATTCTCGGCCCCTACCTGGTTCTGGTAGTGTTCCACCAGCGCATCAGCAGCGAAAGCCTCTTGGATGGCCTGCGAAGAGAGGTCCCAAAGGGTGCACAATAAACGATAAGTTAGCTTGCACAAAGACCGAAATGACAACAATAGGCTTAAGGTATAGCACGTACCAGGCCCAGGTTCCTCTCGAGGGAAAGGAAGAGGCGCGTCCGACCCATCCTCCCTAGGTCCTCCATGTCCTCGGGCAGGAGGAGAGGCTGCTCCAAAGCGTTGGCCAAGTGAGAGGCGTGACCTCTCTGAAAGTCCCCGATGCTCGCTTGGAGGGGCACCGAAGCCCCATCCACCTCCAAGGCGGGGGACCAGCTGGACTCTCCTCGGCGTACCTCGGCCAGCCCGTGGATCTCCCCGCTCCCCACCCTTAGCAACTTGCTGTTGTTGCTGCTGCAGCTGCCTCTAATGTTTTTGCTTCTTCTCCCTCTCTTTGTCCGCCTCCTCATTCTCGTTCCTCCTCTTCTTTGGGACAACAGGGGCAGGAGGAAGTGGGTCGGATGAAGGTGGAGGGGGAGGCGGGGGCAATTTTGGTTGGGATCCAGAGGCGTCCACTCTAGAAACTTGGGCGCCCCTCTTCTTAGCAAAGAGTGTCCTCAAACTCGTCATGTCGTCGTCGTCCTCTGAGCTGTCTTCTGGTCAGGCGATCACTAGGCCTCTGATACCGGAGTTCTTGTCCGAAGTACCCTCCTCTTCGTTCGAGATATCGACCACGTGGACCCCCAATGGTCTCTCGGCCTCTTCTAGGCAAAACCTGTCAATCTCTTCGCCAAGGGATGAGGGGGAAGCCGCAGACTCTTCCCGGACGATCTGGTCCTCCTGCTGCGCTGCTAAAGGAATGGCTTCAACGGTCCGATCGTGTAAGATGGTGGAGGGCACGTCCGACAAAGCACGGAGAGCAAGAAATTCGGGATAGCGGACGTCTACCCGCGATTGCCTCCGATGGCCGGCGAGAATAGCGTCTTCAACCTCGCCGAAAACCTTCAATGTAGGGTCGTACCCCAATATGAGGTGGGCAGCCTTCACCTGCAGGTCCCCATTCACGAAGACCTCGCATCTCAGAACTTTGTTGAGGTCTGAGATGTTGACGTTGCCCAAACGAGGAGACATGTGCTGCTTATCTGCAAGAAAGAGAGCAGGGGAACCGAACATGGTTAGATACTCACGGCGAATCAAGTAAAGAAGACATCAAATGGTAGTAAATCTACCAAAGGGAGTGAAAATGGGCAAAACTTTATAAACCAAAACTCCTAAATCCTATGGAATCACACCTGGCTGTCCCTTCCTCACTGGGCAATGGAGACTGTCATACCACCTCCCGGTGGTGATGAGATAATCATCCTTCATGCCTTTATTGGACTTGGGCAGACAGGAGATGAGCCTGACGGTGCTAGACCTCAACTTGAGGTAATAACCTGGGTTTTTCATCCGGTGGCACTCGTACATGTAAACGACGTCATGCCATGTGAGGTGCAGACTCATTTGCTCATTCAGAGTATCGACGCAGCGTAAAATCCTAAACATGTTGGGTGTACACTGGTCTGGACACAACCTATGGTTACGAAGGTACTCCCTGGTCACTTCCTTCATGGGGAGTGTTATCCCACCCTCTAGGAAGGTGATTATAGGGATGACGACCTGCCCCGCTTTCCTAGAGTTTGCTACGTCCTTAAGGGGCAGTATTCTAGACCCACATCCGGAGGGATGTAATATTTGGCTCGGAATCCTTCCATACCGGAGGCCGTATCTACTAGACATTTAAACCTACCCATGGAGTCGAAACTCAAGGCGAAGATTCACGAAGAAAGGAAAGAAAAGTTGACAGCCGAGGAGAAAGGGGTTCGAGAAAGGGAGAAACTTACAGAAGAGAGATGTGCGTACTTTGAGAACTTCTTGAAAGAAAGAGAGAGATTGAGTAGCTCTACAATAAGTTTGCCTTTGGGAAGAAATGGTACATATCGCAATTACCAAAGCGTTTTTGATGATTAAGGAGCAGCAGTTCGCGAGGAAAATCCTGCTCAAATTTTCGGGAATAAACCCAAGCTGTTGGATCCCCATCTCACCGTTGAACGTGTGCGATAGGAAGTTACTCAGTGTAATTAATGCTGGCGTTGCATGCTACGAAGCGTCAAAGGCCTCCCCAGAAGACGCGTGTGGATTTCGTACGTGCGACAACTAAGAGGTCACGTTAAGGAAGGGTTCGCAGGGCAAAACCTCATCTGCCGCCTCGAATCGGAGTCAAATGACCTTTTGAGGGGCTATTGTGGGGGGTAAAGGTGTTAAAACACCATGTGGGCCTTGGGCTTGGTCCAAGAACGTGGACTCCCCCAAGGGACCGTAAGTCGAGAATAGGGCCCCCGTTTAGGCCCGCCGACCTAGGTGTCGGCCAGTTAGGAGAGATTTCGAGGAGAAGGTCTCCTCGGACAGCAGGGTTAGGGACCGAAGAGCGTAGCACCACGCCCAAGGAAGAGCTCTTAAAGCTTAACAAGTCAAACCAAGCTTCAACGAGACGCCGAGAAGGGGGATAAAGGGGATGTGCACTGCATAAAGCTACTGCCACAGTATTAAAGGCTTCTCACCTACCCGCCTAGCCGCATTAAAGGGGAGGTGACTTTTGAAGGGACGGTAGTCAGCTTTATAACCATTGGGGAGCGTTTTCTGGGAAAGGATAGATGGATGAGGGACCTAACATGATGGCTGCACGAATGGGAAACAAGTGGGGGGAGTATAAATAGAGAAGGGGAGACCACTGAAAAGGGGATTCGAACCTTTTTCCCACAAAGAAGACTCTCTCTCCTTTCCTAGAAGAGTAAGGGAAGCCTGAACCGAAACTCATCAACTAGCGTCCGAGGAGGGCCAAAGTCCCTCCACTAGTTCGTTGCACACCGGTGGTGAACTTAGTCCATACGCCATCCCTTCCCTGAGCCCCAGGAAGGTTAGGCTTTGAGTCCACTCTCTACAAATTCTATTGTGTAAGCTACTTAGGCCGGCCCAGCCACGCATTTGGGCCTAAGGCCTACTTTGTGTCCTTACAATTATTATTGTTATTTTTAAAACATTTATTTTTAGTTGTGGTTGGTTACAGTCTCATATTTTTTTTATTTTATTTCGAGAGATAAGAAATTGATACTTCAATATTTGTAAAAATATTGTGAAATTTGTTGTGTTGGTATAACAATATATATGTCAGTTTACATAAATATTTAAAAGAAAAAAAAAAACACATACTGATTATTGGGAAAAAAAAAACTTTAGGCACGGTAGAAATTAATGTTAGAATGTTGTGGATTTAGCATTTTTTTATTTGATCTGTAAGAAACTGAGATCTCAACAATTGTGAAAATATTGTGATAATAATAAGTGTTGTGGTTAGTCACAGTCTCATATTTTATTATTTTATTTTAACTTGTAAGAAATTGACACGTTAATAATTGTGAAAATATTATGAAATTTGTTATGTTAGTATAACAATATATATGCCAGCTTACATAAATATTTCAAAGAAAAAAAAAACACAAATCGATTACTGGGAAAAAAAAAAAAAACTTTAGGCACTATAGCTGTCGTGCCAGTTGAATAAACCAAAAACATTGGAGCTCCAGTGCTATCCATCAATAATAACTTACCTATGATTTGTTGTAAAATTAATGTTAATTTGTTGTGAATTTAGCAACTTTTTATTTGGTATATAAGAAACTGAGATATCAACAATTGTGAAAATATTGTGATAATAATAAGTGTTGTAACATTTTCTCAAAACATTTATTTTCAATTGTAGTTACAGTTTCATATTTTATTTTTTTATTTCGACTTGTAAGAAATTGATTCCTTAATAATTGTGAAAATATTGTGAAATTTGTTATGTTAGTATAATAATATATATGTTAGTTTATATAAATATTTAAAAAAAAATAAAAACACAAACCGATTACTTGGAAAAAAAAAATTTAGGTACTATAGAAATTAATATTAAAATGTTATGGACTTAGCATTTTTTTTTATTTGATCTATAAGAAACTGAGATCTCCACAATTGTGAAAATATTGTGATAATAATAAGTGTTATAATATTTTTTTAAAATATTTATTTTTAGCTGTGGTTGACTAAAGTCTCATATTTTATTATTTTATTTCGATTCGTAAGAAATTAACATGTCAATAATTGTAAAATTTGTTATGCCAGTATAACAATATAAATATCAGCTTATATCAATATTTAAAAGAAAAAAAAACACAAACTAATTACTGGAAAAAAAAAAAACCAATCTCATATTTTATTTTATTATTTTATTTCGACTGGTAAGAAATTGACATGTCAATAATTGTAAAAATATTGGAAAATTTATTATGTCAGTATAACAATATAAATGTCAACTTACATCAATATTTAAAAGGAAAAAATAAAAAAATCACTAAACCAAAGCACTGTTGAAGTTACAGGGCTGCACAGTGTTTTGCACGGGATGTGCCAAGGCACGGTACGTGTATTGGCATAAAAAAAACCAAATACTGAAGAAAAAAAAATACTAAACCAAATTATTGTTGTAATTACTATGCTGTATAGTGAAATACATTGAATGAACAGTGTCGAAATACTGTAGCGGCATAGCGCTTTTTATATAGTTAATAGGCAAAAAAATTAAAAGAAAATTTTTATATATATTTTTAAGAAGTTATAGGTAAGTGTGTAGTACTTTTTTTTTTTTTTTTTAATGCACATGTAGTACTGGGGCCCGTGATTACTTCTTCTTTTCATTTCTTTTTTATTTTTTATGTTTTTTTAACCTACGCTACCTCAAGTCCCCAACCTACAGGCCCACCCCAATTTGTAAATCAATCAATAGCAGAATAGCTATACAATAAAGCAAGTTCCAAGAAAAGATAAATACCTTAAAAGATGTAATTCTTAAGTATTTTTCTAGATTTTTAAGGGTATTTTATCAATAAATTTTTTTAAATTAATTTTTTTTAAATTTTTTAAATTTTTTATGATTTAAAAGTTTAGATTATATCATGTCAGTATTTTATCAATAATATTTTTAAAATAATATAATAATATTGCAAACAAAATAAATAAGATTATTGTTAATAGAATGCTGACGTGGCGAAATCTAGACCATTAAATCATTAAAGAATAATTAATATTTAAGAAAATCTCTTTAATAGAGTACCCAAAAAAATTTAGAGAATCTGAATTTATTCTCAAAAAACATAATTCTTAGATATTCTTGAAGTTCAGAGAATAATGTTTCATTTTCTCACATTTATGGTAAAATTTATTCATAAAATTCATAGTGGAGCTTACCATTAATGTAAGATAAGTGAAAATTATTTCTTTGTGCTCTAGAAGTATCTAAATTTTCCCCAAAACACAATGAGAAAGTAAAGCAAGTAAAGCAAGAAACAAAGGTTTTAGAGGAGATCCAAACCTGAAGAAGTGGACTCAATTCCCCGAAGAAGAAAATCTGAAACCCATCGAAGAAACTTTACGAAAATCACTTTCCAGTAACATACAAAGTTTTTTTATTTTTATTTATTTTTTATTTTTTGAGGTTTGAGATTAAATGTTGTGTTTTGATTTTTGTTTTTATTTTATTAAGAGATAGATTTTTCAACTTATATGTGTGGAAGATTAGTGAGTTCTATATTCTACAGATTTTGTTTACTAGTTTTTCTTTGATAATGGAAATTATTGTACTTTTTGGTAATGGCTAATTTTTGGGGTTCTATTGGTTAAAATTTAGGAGTCTTAAGCGGTTGTCTCACTTGCCTATTGCATTTAGACACCCAGACTATATGCCCATCCAAATTTTGTTTTCTTACCTTTTTTTTTTTTTTTTTTTTTTATTCTAATTTTCCAACCAAATATAGATTTATTCCTAGTAGATTATTAATTCATTATTTGTGAAATATTATGATTCCGGCAAGCAGGTTTAGCAAATTGGGTTCAACAAGCATGCAAACTGATACAGTACAATATATGTTAGAAAAGTTTTCCATTTTTTTTTTTGAGAAAAAAAAGTTAGCGACGTTTTCCGAAAAATAATATATCCCTTATTGATTCATTATAGCTTGGAGAATGCTAAAATTATAACTAATTTTATTATAATTTTTTTTTAAAAGTAGTGTGACAATATATATAATTACTGTTAAATCAACATCATAATAAACGGAATATCTAAATTATATTTGAAAATTAACATAAAATTTGTATAAATTATGTAATAAATTATATATATAGCTTTTTTAGTTTTTTTTAATAAAAGAAATTATATAAGAATGCAAAAATCTCATGTGGGGGACCATGAGGTTCGGTCATAACTCATATGGCACTTACTAGAGTAATTTTTTATTTAGCCTTTCACCTGACCTCTTTTGCACTTTCTCTCTCTCCACCCCCCCAAACCCCCCCCCCCCCCCACCCCCAAAAAAGAGAGAGAAGAGGTTAAGGTCGTGTGAGTCTTATTTAAATTAGTTTTGGATAGAATTTATTGCTGAAAATTTAAAATTGAAAATACTTTAGCAAAATAATTTTTAAATGTGTGAATAATGCCGTGAAACTCAATTTTAATGAAATTTTTTTTGAAAAGTGAAGTTTATAGGTCCGTGAACAGTGCATCCGTGCACTAATCACGGTTGAAAGTCAACAACTGAGCTGAAAAAAAAAATAAAAAGAGAAAACGCAAAAAGGAAATGCAACTTGTATCCAAACGGATACAAACTGATTTTTTTATGGAGACACTAGCCTAAAGCACAGGCGCAGTAGAACATACAGAGGAAACAAGTTGTCTCAAAAAACGCTGGATGTGTTCAACATAGTTCACAATACGAGCCCAAGTTTGAGAAATAAAATATATTTTAATAGAAATATTCTAATATTTCAAAATATATGCATATTTCATGGAAAAATACGTAAATATCATATTAAAATTCTATTAGAAGGATATTTCGTTTAACGGACTGTTATCATACTCTAATAACATAAACATGACATCATAAAAATTCTATGATATTTCCATTAACCAACCAAATATCAAAATGATATCATAAATATCTTATGCTAACTCCAATGCATTAAAGAAACAAAAACTATAATTAAGCAAACAAACAACTTATTATACTACATAATAAACATCAACAATATGGAATGGATTAAAATTCTTTTATATATCATTATTTAAACTGCAATATTCCTATGTTGTTCTTTTATCCTTAATTGCAATCTTTACTTTAAGTGAAAAAGTGTAATGAACATTAATGTGCAATTTTAAATTTTCTCATTTCATGATGAACTCTTTACTTCAACTAATTTCTATGACAATTATGCTATAGCCTAAATTCTTCATACCTTTGAGATTAAAAAAGAAATTATCCCATTAATTTCACATTACTTTAATTTAACAAAAACCTCTTCATGTTATCACGACATTGCTTCATGTTATTACTTCAACATATTTTGAATATTTTATATAATTTTTTCACATGGCAGATTATAATCATATCACACGGGCCCTTTTCTAGTCTATAATAAGTGTTATCACTCTTATATTAATTCACATGCACATGTTGATTTATTAACCAATTGCACATACCTTTTCTTTTCCTCTTTATTAAACAAAGCGCACGGAGGAAAATTACTAATGAAGTAACAACCAGAGCCAGTACCATAATTGCCTGCCTCCTCTTGTTGGCAAAGAATCCCTTGAAATGATCTGGAAACAGCAAGAAAATTTCTCCATTTATGCAACAAGAGTGGTGCACAATTTTTGATAACTATTTTTACAATTAAGATGATAAATTGTAATTATAATAACATCACCTTTAAATAGGCATACTCCCAATATTATTTTTATCATGCATCAATTATGAAATCACATATTAAAAAAACAAGAATGATATTGTTGTGTGCATGTATGGTATAAAAAAAAATTGCCTCAAATAATTTGTCTCAGTAAATTGTCATGTACCTAACTCAAATGCATCAACACGTACATACAAATTTTGGCCCCCATCCAACACTCTTGTATCCATCAATTCACCATACCATCTCATGCAACCAACTTCTTCTTTCACATATACTCCTCCATACGCCGTGCAAGAACAATTCTCCATGCATTTTTGCTCACACTCCTTCAAACTCAGCTTCTCATCGACTCGTGCAAATGAACTATCCGGAAGCTTCACGTTCTCCACCTTCACAAACTCTTCACCACTCTTGCAAATGGATGCCCTCCCATGCTTCTTCACACACCCACTCGTCGCATTTCTCGCAGACCATTCACTAGGTGATCTTGGTTCAAACCCAGGTAGACAAGTGCATTCAAATTCAGTACCATTTGGAACTTGACACTTACCAAATGCACCACACCTCCCATAATTGTCACACCGGTCCAATGGAACTGCCCCAAGAATCTTCCATTCTTGATCTGAAATTCCACTCACAAAGCGTTGAATTGATCCAGATCCATTAACCACTAATCTTGATAATAATGACACGTCTGGATAACGTAAACCCCAAATTGTAGAAGTCTCATACTGGTTGTTAAATAAATTGAAATTCATGACCGAATCATTACTTGACGATGTTGGTATTCCACTCCATCCAATACCATTCCAATGACCAGAACGCCACCACAAAATGTTACCTTTATACAAAAACAACTCTGGGGAGGAGCTATTGGTATTGAGAATGAAGGAACAATTGCCAATTCCTGGATCATCTTTGGACTTCCAAGATGTTAGAATTCGATTTAGACCGTTCATTCGATCTAATCCAAGTTTCATGCCTGGAAGAAATGTATCAGTTGGATTGTCAAAGCTTTTCCATAGCACCTCGCTTGTTTCATTATTCAACAACATTAGATTTCCTGAATGAATGAGCCGAGCAAGAGTAGTATTGTTGTTTGATTTTGTGACAATATTTGTGGACCAAATGGGTTGTTTTTGGTCCTGGCCATAGAGCACTAGGTTTCCATGAAGATTAATTGAGAAAACCCCGGAATTATCATTGATAGGATTGTCTCTGTTTGCAACCCATACCACGGGTTGTTCAGGAGCTTTATAAAACCAAATGCCAACATAGCGGTTGGTGGACTCTCCGGGACTAAAGAAACCAAGTGCAAAGGTTTCTCCGTTAGAGACTAAAAGGTCACCATCTCTGATGGGATTGCTGATGGTTAAGATGTCTTGTAAAGTGTCAAACTGGGGAATAAGGAATACAAGCAATGTGTGTAGAAGGAGAAACCCCTTAGTAAAGTACATGATTATGACGAGTAAGATTGTGCGTATGTCTTCTTGCTTACTAGAAAAAGAGGCTGCGTAGATAAGGTTGAAGTCCTGGTATTTGATGCGTGAAAGTTGGGTAATGGGTAATGGGTGAAGGGAGGTTGGGAGGTCCAGGTTGATGTGGAACACTTTTGAACCTACGGAACTGAAGAGTAGATGTGGCCAGGTGTGGGATTTGCGAATAGACTGACGAGTCAATGATGCATGAACTTTGGAGTTGCCCTTTGTCTAGGAATGTTTGGGTCCTGGTGAACGGAAAATTTCAGAAATGGCTATTGGAGGATAGGAATTTTTTTAGCGGGAAAAAGAGAAGTAGAAAAAGGGAAGGAAGCGAAGGCAGAGGAAGTTGCAGCAAGGCAATCCCTCTCTCAGCTATTTATAGTGAAAAAAATTACACTTCAAACTAGTTTGAAGAAAACTTTTCAAACTTTTCAAGCAATGTTGTGATAATATGAAGAGATTTTTGTTAAATTAAAGTAATACGAAATTAAAGTAATACGAAATTTCTGGCATTTTCATAGAAAAAAATCTTATTTTTCATTCCCTCGTATGTCTTGAAACTAAAAAAGTCTTATTGTTTTCTTTGCTCTCACCAACACTTTTTTTGTACTTATTATGCCCAATTGTGACAATACCCTTTTCTTTTTCTTGACTTTTCAACATCAATTTAGCTTTCTAAGTCAAAATAGAAATTTAAGTCAGTTTTTCCAAAATTTATATCTTGACTCAAATTTCTTAAATTTTTTTTTTCTTTTTTATAGAGTTCCACGATAACGTCTTTTTCTTGGAGCACAAGTCTTTTTGACTTTGACGGCCAAGGTCTTGACTTGCAAGGGTGATAAAGTGATAGGCGGTAAAAAAACCAAGTATACACTTTTTTCCTTGCTCCACCATCCTAATGTATATTACCTTAACTAGTCACAAACTCGTGCTATGTATGAGAATCTATCTGTTTGTGAGGAATCTTAAATTGATTAAAAAACTACACCGGTTGCATGATTTGCTCTTGTTTGCCTTCAATTTGTGTTACAATTTGTTCTTGTATGCTTGAACGTGTAATGACTTACAAAAAATTTGTCAAACAGTTTCAGATACTGTAAAAAAAAAAAAAAACAAAAAAAAAACTCAAAAATTCAGATACTAAAACTTCTGAAAAATCAAAAAATATTAAATAATAAGATAATTAATTGCTTAGAAATTATTGAAACAAAACAGATATATATATATATATATATATGACTAAACAATAAAGAAATATAAGAGAAAGATGGGTTATATTGAAAAGAATAATCCATGGTTATAACTATTGAAAGGAATTCAAAGATTTAGAGCCTACAAATTATAAATAATATGTGTGTGTGTGTGTGTGTGTGTGTGTGTGTGACTACACAAATTTAGATGTTAAAATTTTCAAAATGCCAAAAAAGATATATAATCAAAGAATAAGTTATTGAAATAATTCAAACAATATATGACTATTCAAAAGAGAAATATAAGAAAAAGAAAAAAGTACACGAACCCATAAGTAATAAGTTTTAAATTTTAACGGGTCTAAACTTTAAAAGAACATTATCAGCGTGTGGCTCACGCTAAAAAATGTTGAGCAAGAGCCATGTTCAAATAATGAAAACCATACCTCCTCTTAATATATCGTATATACGTTTTCTACCCAAGAAATTAACTTACTTTCATATGGTGAGGTGAAGAAAAGACAAATGCAATAGCAGCAACCTTAAACAAAATTTATACACATTCACTTTTATTGGTACAATCATTTAAAAACAATTCTAAAATACCCAAATGTAAGAGACACATTGACTTTTACTTAGTGATAGAAGAGTTAGAAGAGGAATAGAGATATTAAAGAAAAGGGTACAATGCGTGCGATATACATATATATATATATATATATATATATATTTTGAGGGGATTAAGATTGCGGAGGAGAATTGAATTTGACAGAGGAAAGGAATAGGATTGTTTGTGGTATTTGGTAAGAGCCACAGATTAGGTTTTCTATGTGGTTACATATGGCACGGCTGCAATTGCATGAGAACTCAAGTTGGTTTATAATGCATTTGCTTTGTAAAAGTCCTCGTTTATTGTATATAGAAAATATGTGATACTTTCATATTTCACTTAATAGCGGGTTTTATTAATTAAATTTGGAGATAGAATTTCACTCATTGTTAAGTTTAGACTAAAAAAAATAATTTTATTTAAAAAAAATGATAATGATATATTTTTATTTTTTAAATATTGTGCTAACGTGAAAAATTGTGAGAGTTTCAGAGGTTCTTGTTTCAGAGTTTCACTCCTTGTTAAGTTTGGACTAAAAAAAAATTATTTTATTTAAAAAATGATAATAATTTATTTTTGTTATTTTTTTAAATATTGTGCTGATGTGGAAAAGTGTGAGAGCTTCAGCGGCTTTGGTTTTAGAGTTTCACACCTTATTAAGTACTAAACAAAAATAATTTTGTTTAAAAAAATGAGAATGATAAATTTGAGTTTAAGTTGGATTTGTTAGAGAAACACAGTTTCATTCCTTGTTAAGTTTGGACTAAACAAAAATTATTTTATTTGAAAAAAAATGATAATGATTTTTTTATAAAATATTGTGCTGACGTGGAAAATTGTAAGAGTTTCAGAGTCTTTGGTTATATATATATATATATATATATATTAATTTGAGAGAAATGTTGTATATTATCTTAATTAATTCAAGAAAAATGTTATGTCTATAACATTTTCACAATAAATATTAAATGGCAGATTGTTACTGATGGACAAAAGTAATTTTAGCAGTTCGTTATAAATTAAAATCAGCAATAACTTACCACCTAAAATTTGTTGTGAAATTGTTGTAGATATAACACTTCTCTTCTTTTTAGGAGTTGGATTAACATTTAGAGAGCATTTAGCACAAGTTTTGTCAAATTTATACTCAAAAGAATCTATCATGTTTATATGGATAAGGGAAACATTCACGACAAGTTAATTTTTTCTGATGAGACCAAAATACGTTTATCTCATTTGTCATTAACTCAAAACAAAATCTTAGTCTATGTTTGGTAACTACTTTTTTTTTTTTTTTTTTTTCAAAATTGAGAATTAAAATAAAATTCAGATATTTTTATTTTTCCAAAATCAAAAACGAGTTTGGTTTGTTCAAAACAAGATTGAGCATTTCTCATTTTCTCCTATCAATTTTTAGTTAATAATAATAATAATAATAATATTATTATTATTATTATTATTATTATTATTATTATTATTATTATTATTATTATTATTATTATTATTATTATTATTATTATTATTATTATGTATGTTATAGCATTTTAATATTAAATAATTAAAATGAATAAAACTGGAAACTTAAATGTAAATATGTGGAAATTTATATGGAAGATAAAGAGTTACTAAAATGTGTAATCTCACTTTAAAAATGAGAGAGTCCACTTTGAAGCTCTACGGGCCAAAAAGGGAGGATTGCCATGAGATATTTGAAGTAGCTTGAAATAGCGGTGACCGTGCCAACACTCCTGAGGTAAGTGCTGCTAATCTCAGTAGATGTGCAGCTGATTTATCGATGTGGAACAAGGAAGTAATCGGCAACATCCCTAAAAAAATCCAAGAGAGGAGGAAAAGGCTTAACACCCTCACAGTTCAAGACCATGATGGTTCCCACGGTGCTGAGATAAACCAAATTAGGAAAGATTTGAATGACTTGCTGGATAGCGAAGAGATGATATGGCATCAAAGGAGCAAAATTCATTAGTATAAGGAGGGAGACAAAAACACAAATTTTCCATGCTAGAGCCATGGACAGAAGGAGGAAGAACACAATCATGGGATTATGGAGCGAGGATGGCAAGTGGTGTGATGACAAAGAAAGTATCTCAGTCACGGCAGTAGCCTACTTTCAAAATATATACACCACAACCTCACCAAGCCGTATTGAGGAAATCACCAGGGCCATTCCAATGAGGATCACTAGCGATATGAATGAGGAGTTGATTAGACCTTTCACTGGAGAAGAAGTCACTAAGGCCCTGCACCAAATTCATCCCACCAAGGCTCTAGGTCTGGATGGTATGTCAGCTGTCTTTTTTCATAAATATTGGAGCATTGTAGGAACATATATTACTAACATGGTTCTTAATGTTCTCAACCAAAACCTTCCCATGGCAGCAATAAACAAAACAAACATAGCTCTCATTCCTAAAACTGCTCACCCCTCCAAAATGACCGAGTTTCGGCCAATCAGCCTCTACAATGTGGCTTATAAGCTTATCTCCAACACCCTTGCTAACCGTCTAAAACCTATCCTACCCATTGTTATCATTGAAAACCAAAGTGCCTTTACCTTTGATTGGTTAATTATAGATAATGATTTAGTTGCATTTGAACTAATGCACTATCTGAACCACAAATCTGAAGGGAAGGATAGCTTCATGTCTGTCAAACTTGATATCAGTAAAGCCTTTGACAGGGTTAAATTGGGTTTTGTTAAGGGAGTTATGGAAAGGTTAGGCTTTGATGGGAAGTGGATTTCTCTCACTATGCAATGCATCTCACCTGTTTCCTACTCTGTCATCATTAATGGCAAAGCATATGGCAGTCATCATCCCCACTAGGGGCCTTAAATAGGGCGACCCCCTTTCTCTGGGTCTTTTCCTACTTTGTGCCGAAGGCCTATTAGCTCTTATCCACTAGGCTGCCTGTACCCAAGCTCTCCATGGTATATCCATTTGTTAGGGTTGCCTAAACATCACCCACCTATTCTTTGCAGACGATAGCCTTTTATTTTGCAAGGCTAGTTCCCAACAATGTCTAGAGTTGGTTCAGATTCTTAACTCCTACAAAGCGGCCTCGGGACAAAAAATCAATGCAGATAAGTCTTCAGTTTTCTTTAGCCCCAACACTCCCAATGATGTTAAAGATGAAATCCTAAGCATATTAGGCCCAATGCAGTGCTCCCAACACAAGAAATACCTCGGCCTTCCTTCTCCAATTAGTAAATCCAAAAAACAAGTCTTTGCTGAGATTAAATAAAAGGTGAGCAAGAAGTTGGATGGTTGGAAGTAAAAGCTCCTTTCCATTGGGGGTAGAGAGATCCTCATAAAATCAGTTGCTCAAGCAGTTCCAACATATACTATGAGTTGCTTCCAATTGCCAAAGACTCTCTGCGAGGATTTAGAAAGAATGATGAGGAATTTTTGGTGGGGCCAAAGAAACCAGGAGAAAAAGTTGGCGTGGGTGAGTTGGAAGAAATTATGCAAATCAAAGCTTTATGGGGGCATGGGATTCTAAAATCTCCAAGATTTCAACTTAGCTCTTCTTGCCAAAAAGGGTGGCAAATTCTATCAAACCCAAACTCCCTTATGGCTCGAGTCTATAAAGCTAAATACTTTCTCTATGATAATATTTTGAATGCAAAGTTGGGAAGCAACTCGAGCTATGCTTGGAGGAGCATCCTTAACAGCCTTGAGGTTATTAGAAAAGGAACTAGATGGTGGCGAGTGGGCAATGGAAAGAGAATCCACATTTGGGAAGACAAGTGGCTCCCAACTCTAACCACTCACAAAGTGATCTCCACTTCGAGGACTTTTGATGATTTTCCAATGGTCTCATCTTTCATTGATGAGAATAGCAAATGGTGGAAACCGGACTTGGTAAAATCTCTTTTCCTCCACTTGAAGCCAATGAAATCCTTAAAATCCCTTTCAGCCATAGCCTCCCTGAGTACTTTCTAATCTTGTTGGGGAATAAAAAAGGCTTCTTCACGGTGAAAAGTGCCTATTATGTAGCTATGGAGCTAGTTGAGACAGGTGCAGCTCGAGAAAGCTCATCAAACCACCAAGCTTCCCCTTTCTGGAAGAAGATTTGGTACCTAAATGTTCCTCCGAAAGTTAAAATTTTTGCATAGCATGTGTATTTAGATGGCCTACCAATAATGCTCAATCTTAGGCGTAGGGGGTTAAATGCTGCTAGTTTTTGTCAAATTTGTGACAATGATTTGGAGTCAATTTCCCATGCTTTGCTTCATTGCAACCATACAAAGCAAACCTGGGCTTGTTGGAGTGATTGCCCTGTGAATCTCTCTTCTCCAACTCAAGACTTCATTGGCATCAAGTCCCAAATTCTTGAGAAAGGGGTCCTCCACATATCTAGACCTTTTTTAGATGGTAGCCTAGAATATTTGGGGAAATAGAAACAATGCCATTCACAATGATGTTAGCTGCCCTCCAACTCAAGTTTAAGAGATTGTAAAATGATCCTTAATAAACTTCACCACTTTCAACTTACATGATCACCCCTCTTAATCCTCGGTCAGAGCTCTTTAGTCTCCATCCCATTCAAGTTTTCACAAAATTAATGTTGATAGGGCAGCAGCAAACAATGGAGAACACTCTAGCATCGGAGTTATTATCAAAGACCACACTGAAGCCACTATTGGAGCTTTCAACAAGCTGCTTCCATTGGCTTTTCTTGCTGCTGTCATAGAGGCTTTTGCTTTGCACCAGGGTGTCCTTTTTGCTATAGAAATGGGTTTCGAAGCTATTTTTGAGTCTGATGCCTTAGCTCTTATTCAGGCATTAAACTCGAATGAAAGTGTGGGGGGGGGGGGAGGGGGGTTCATGGTCACATTCTCCAAGATATTAGGTCCTTAGCTCTTGTCTTCAATTGGAGCACCTTCCAACATCTAAAAAGGAACGGCAACAGGGCTGCCCATGAGTTAGCTAGAGATGCAAAGCTCACGAGCCAATCTCATACATGGAAGGGGGTCTCACCTCCTTTCATTCAACAGATCTTAAATGATGACCTATTGTAATTCTTTCACTTGTCCTATTGTAATCCAATTTCAGATCAATGTAATCTATATTTTCCCATAAAAATAAATGAGAGAAATTATTTTATTGTTTTTAAGTGTAGTGATTATTGGGCTAAAATGTATTGGAATAGATATTGGGTTAGATACGTACGTAAGGGAAGGTGAGGGAGGAGGTGTCAAATTTTGGAATTAAATTGGCCCCTTGTGTCTTTGCGTGTGTGCGCTTGTTTCTCCAAAAAAAAAATTGTCACTCCTATCGTTTGAATTGTCTTGTTGATCGTTTCTAAAATTAATATGATAAAACTTATAATTCTACCAAGAAAATATGATATTGAAGCAGGGGCGGCGCCACCTAATGGCCAAGGTGGTCCGAGGACCACCCTAGCCTGAAAAAAAAAAAACATTTATACATAACAATTTAAAATTTTATATTTATCTACCTTTAAAAAAAATTTTGGGAACACATTGAATTTTTTTTATGTCAATAAAATTAAATTTTGGTTCATAATTTGAGCAACTTAATAATATATTAGGGTCTTTCAAACAAAAAGAACCATATACTTTTATATTCTTTTAAATCTATACTACGGCTTTACTCTTAGTTTTTGTTTTAAGTAAAAGGCTATGGCCCCCTAGAAAATAATGACCCCCCCCCCCCCAAATTCTTTCTAGGATCTCTACTTAGTCCAATAGATAACCCAAAGTCCTAAAATAAAATACTAGTTAGCTCTCCCAATTGTCCAAATGATTTGTTGTCAATCCAAATATCCAATAAACAATAATCTACACCCTCAAAATATCGTCTTTTACCACTCATTTTCAAAAAAAAATTTACTTTTTTTTTTCATCATTCTCAATCTCAAAAAGCCACCTACGGGATTCTCAAAGAAAATAGAAGTAATCCCTACTACCTTTTCTCCTGCTGATACAAGCCCACACTGCCTCATGTTTCTTTAATTTCATTGTTGATTGCTCTAAACACATTAACTCTCTTCTCAATAAGGGTAGAAATCAAATAAACTCCTTTCATTTGAAAAAAAAAAAAAAACTATCCATATTTGCTTTCAATTCCAGCTTCTTCTTATGTCTCAGTATTTTAGGTTTTTTTGTTTCTTCAACATCATATGGGCATTTAGATTTATGCTTTTTATATATATGATCATGGTGATTTAGTTTTATGAATATGCTTTGTTTATTAAGTTGTTCAATTTGTTGTATTGCTATATGATAATATATTATATCTCTTTCCATATGATCATTTTTTTTTAAAATTTGAAATTAGGAGTTGAATAAGTCGTTAAAAAATAAGAAAATTTTCAATATTATGGATAATGATGGGTTGATGGTGCTTAAAATAATACAAAGCAAATTTTAGTATATTTGTATTGTAAAATAGACTGCCTTTTGTACTTCCATTAATATTTTGAGAATATGACAATATATCAAAGTTGATAATTTTTTATTTATAAATTTATGAATTATGATTTTTCTATCAATATTGAAATTCCCCCCCCCCCCAAAGTATGAGTTCCTATGCCCTTGCCCTGCTCAGCAACACTAACAACAACCAGAATTGAACTCCACAAGCTTTATATTGTAAAACTTTATGCATTTGCGTGTTTTTTTTATTGTCGTTGTTGTTGTTGTTGCTGTTGTTGTTGTTGTTGTTGTTGTTGTTGTTGTCAATATATTAAATTTTTTAATTTATGCTTCTTGAGGAACATCCTGGAAAAAATTCCTAGAGCCGCTACTGTATTGAAGAGGCTAGTGCAAAGAAGTATGTTGTTGGTAGATTTTTTTTTTACGTTACCAAAAGATGGAGGTAAATCGGTTATGGATCAAGCAGAAGACTTCCTAATGATACATTTGTGTTCTTAATGTCTTGGATGATGACATGATTTGTTGACTTTGCTTCTTCCTTAATTTTAGTATGCTTCTGCCTAGGATGTGATGACATGATACTATATGTATGCTAGGGTTTGTGTTACTCCATGTTAGATGAATGCTAGGTTGGTTTGACATGTATGCTAAATGTATGATAGGGTTTATGATGTGAGATAGGAGCATGATTAGGGTTTGTGGTGTGATGTGATGCCACGATGATATGACATGTATGCTAGATGTATGTTAGGATGTGCCATGATAGATGAATGCTAGGCTTTGGTTGATTGCCATGATAGATGTATGGTTAGGGAAGATTGATGCCATATTGTGTGCTTAGATGTATGCTAGTGTATGTGTGAGTTAGATAACAAGACTAAGTGTGCCTTTAATAGGGCAAATACATAAGACACAATGAGTGGAAGCCAACTTTAGGGTTGGGTCGTTTTGGTTGCCTAACACCTTCCTAAAACCGTACCTTAACTTTGAACCCATATCTCTGGTAGTAAGATAAAAAAGATTCTTCCTCGAGAGGATGCTCTATATAAGTTTCCTAGACCATTGCAATAACTAGGTGGTGACGGCCATCTGTTGTGTCTACACCCACTGGTTGGGTGGTTTTGGGTATTTAACACATTCCCAAAAACGTACCTAAACTCCAAACCCATACTTTGGTAGTAAGATTAGTCCTTCCACGTAAGGGCACTATATTCATGGTTCCTAAATCATGAAACTAGGTGGTGACTCCTTGTTTCTCCACCCCGGTCCACTAGGCCAAGGCGTACTCCCCACTGCAGCACACTGACAACCGCACGTTGCACCCATAAACATACTTGCATGAATGTACTCTACAAGAGGGAATTATTTTAGAAATCAAAGGCAATGAATCTCTTTGAGATCTAAAATAGGGTCACTTAAAGGAAAAGAAATTCTTAAAGCAGAGCTTCTAGATTTTCTTTAACATAAAGGGAGCGAGGGGTCTAGGGATCAGAGGTATCAGCCATTTTTTTTTTTTTTTTTTCTGAATTTTGGGAGACCTCCTCTATTTATAGAGGTGTTAGTTGCTTAGAAATTAAGCTAAGGTTGCTTAAAAATTAAGTCAGATCAACTTGAAAAATAAGCAAAAAACATAAAAGGAAAATCCTAAAAAAATGAGATTTAAATAAGAGTAAGTTGATTTTTCATATCAGAACATGTTTTAATTTTTTGATCATATCTCACTATTCAAAATTTGGATTAAGTGTGCGTTTGGATTGGGATAGAAAATTAAAATTATTTTACTGTTCAGCTTATTTTTACTACTATTCATGGACCCCACTGCACTTTTTAGTACTATTTATGGGCTTTACTGTATTATTTCAACTAACTTTTACCTTTATCTATAGTACTTTCAGCAATAAGTTTTTAGTTTTAGAAAAATAAGTGGTATCCAAACAAACCCTAAGCTAACATTCTAATAGCAAAAGGGAAATTCGATTCTCTACAACTTTTCTAGAAATAACCTAGTCTGAATTTTGATGTTTACTATGTCAAAAGTGCCCTAGAACGTGAATATGAAATCTGCTACTTGATTACCACGTTTCTGAAGTGTTTTCAAGTCTAAAACTGTATTTGGGCGAATTTCAAAGTTATTTTCATGATAAACTTCATCCCAAAGTGATAATTAGGATTTTTCAAATAATTGTTTTGAATATAATTATCTCAAAAGTCTAATTATCTACAGTCTTTAAATATTATCAACTTAATTATTTTAATCCCATGCGGTAAACCTCACTTTAAGAGAAATACTTAAACAAACACATAAATTCATTTAATTATTAACTAATCAAAATTAATTTCAATTAATCATGTGTGATCAGTTCCACCCAAGTGAATGCATGCAAATCGTGAAAACTTGATCTTGTGATGTCTTTCCATCTGACAGTTCGATTTGAGAACCGGGCATATTGTCGCGATCGTTAGAATCTTAAGATTATTTTTATGATATGTGATGAATGATTTAATGCATGAAAAGCAATAATGATTTTTGGGTACTTGGAATGATTATTTTGGTCATCTTCCAAGGTTAAATTATGGGTGCAAAATTGAGTGTCTACACTCCCTTATTTTTATGATATGTGATGAATGATTTAATGCATGAAATGCAATTATGATTTTTGGGTACTTAGAATGATTATTTTGGTCACCTTCCAAGGTTAAATTATTGGTGCAAAATTGAATATCTACATCCCCTTAGAATATTTGTATCAACTCATGCAAAAATTTCTGTCTATTTTAGTATAAGAACTTATTTTTCTGTTTTACATACTCACTTTTCAAAATACCATATATCAGATTATCTATTTTAACTACATTTCATTAAAATATAAATTTGTCTTTTTTTTTTTTTTAATTGTTTCTCTTTCTTCACACACAATAACAATCATTCACTCTTTTCCTTCATTTTTGGGATACGTAAAAAAAGAATAAAAAATAAATACAAAATAAATAGTGTCAATGTAAATTTACATGATTATTGTAGGAACAATAAATATATTTACACAGTTTTTGTATGTTTGATGCAGGTAGTTTTTTTGATAAAAATGTGTAAATATGACAACTTTTTATATTATACACCCTCTAACGTGACAACTTCCTTCATTTTTGGTGATAGTGGCTTGATGTTTTTGATGGCTTTGGAGTGAAGCGGAGGTTTGTTGAAGCTTCGGTAGTGTCAATGGCTATGTTTGTTGCAATGGAGTGGCTAAGATGTGGGTTTTTCTTTGTGGGTTTGGTCTTGACTATGGGTTTGTATTGGTGAAGTATTTGATGCTGAGTCTGTGTGGGGAAATTTGTGTTTGGAAAGCATATTTGACGAGAGAGAGAGAGAGAGAGAGGAATAAATTATAACATACATATATACAATAACAGTGTAAATAACTGCAACTATAGTTCTATTTTTTACAAGTCTACATGAACCTAATTTTCTTCTTATGTTCTTATATTGTGACTAATGTAAATGCTCTAAGTATGCCAAGCTAGTGAGTCTCACGTGGGTCTCACAAGAAGAAGGGATTTTTGTGCATAAGGAGATTGTTGAATTGGCCAAACACTCATGTAGGCCCCATTTTCAATTTTTGGCCAAAAAGTAAGGTCAATTACTTGTTTGATTTGTAACTTTTAAGTATAAGTTTGGAATTCTTCTCAAAAAGAAAAAAAAAAAAAAAAGCATGCGTTTGGAATAAGATTGAAAGCAAGCTTGTTCGGCTTGAATCCCGCAAAAAGGATTTTTTTTATTATTATATTTTTTTGGGTAAAGGTAGCTGACTGTTGAATGAATCGGCCAACAACTTATGTTGGTCCATTCTTATGTTTTTGCTTAAAATGTCCAATCGTCTTTTCCATTTTACTTTTTTGCTTTGGTATTTTCAGAAAAATTCAATTAGTTTATTTTATCTAATTTTATTTAACTTTTATCTTTTATTTATAGTAATTATGCGGAAAAAAATTTCAATAAAAAACTTGATAAGCTATTCTAATGTTTGTAAATACTAAACAAAAAAACTAATTCAAAATATTATTATGATATTGACATGATTCTAATCGCATTCTTTGTTTTGTCAATTTTTAAAGTTTAAAATAAGCGACTTTAGTTTTTTTTTTTTGGGTGGAGCCTAAATATTTTTTTCACCAAGCCCACTAAAATGTAATCTCTCCAATTCATAGAAAAAACTGGATTGATTTTGTGTAGTGTTGCTTCAGCCCGTGCCTCTTACGTTTCCACCCTTCTTTTGAAAGTGCAACTATGCCCCCACCAACCACATACCTTCTTCCTTATCTTTTTCTCTCTCTTTCTAGTACATTGCTAAAGTTTCCAATTTAGCTGAATCTTCATTGGCTAAAGCCATCAATTTCTTTGCAGCACTATCAATTTATAAGACTTCAATTTTTATTCATTAGTGGACAAAACACATTACTTTTTTGACAAGGATTAGCGGATTAGGCGTTCTTCAAACTCTAGAGAATAGCTTTTTCTTCCACACCAAATAAACCTAGAAATGACAAAATTAATTTTTCATTCTTCAAGAAAAAAAAAAAAAAAAAAACCAAATTAGCTTTCCAAATCACAGTAAAAATTTGAGGCAATTTTCCACGACTTTTTATCTTGACTCAAATTTCATCCAATAATTTTATTTCCTTTTGATATTGCTCCTTCTTAATCAAAAAAGCTTTCCTTGAACACAATAATCACCTTAGTGATTAATACTAATGTACTATTTTGAAATTATCATTAATTAGATATATTGGTGTATGTAAGGAACATATTTTTATGTAAATGGCATATCCTTTGACAAAATGCACTTTACTTGTATTTGGGTAAATTTAGGAAGGTTCAAGATGATCATTACAAGTGGTTAAATTGATAATATGAAGATTACTCAAGAATTGCTCAAGAAAAGTGCAATCTGCAAGTCTCGATACCTCCTCGATAGAAGCTCGATTTTTCAAGATTCATTAAAGCTCAACAAATGTCTCGATCTATAGAGCTTACGAGATTCAGACTATAGCTAGGAACATTTTTATTCTAAAAGGCTATTTGTTTGTGGGTTTGTATAATCCTTATTGGACTAGGAAAACCCAAAGTTTGTGTAAACCTATTTGGAATAGGAGAGCCCATTAAGCTCCTATTTAAAGGACGTAGAAACAGAAAAACCCAGTCCTAGAAAGCTTCACAAGGTCTTCTTTTTGAAACCCTAGCCTCCTTCTGCAGAAGAAAGGGTTCTTGCTGCATTTCTTGTACGCCTTTGGGTTTTGTAATCAAGAAAAGTCTCTTGCACCAACATTGAAGATCTTATTGGTGTTTCTATGTGAAGTTGCTACAAATCAACTACAACAATCAAAGGGTTGTTGTGGAGTTAGTCACATACTGGGATTCGTGCAAAGGAATAAGTCGCCTACTGGGATCCACGCATCTATTGGTTAGTCATGTACTGGGAGTCGTGCATTGAAAATGAGAGATTGTCACTATAAAACAAGTTCAATTGGGTATTGGGATAAGGGTTCAACTGTAGGTTGGTATAAGGTACTGGGATTCCTTTACTTGTAACCGCTTGTTGTGATAATAGTAAATTCTCGGGAATGATGACCTTAAATTCACCCGGTGGGGTTTTACCTTGATGGTTTTATCCATTCGTAAACAAATCACCCGTGTCAAATTTAATTTCCGCTGCATATTTAGTTAATTGTTGATTTGTTTATGCTGCCACGCTTATTGCATGTAATTGAACCTAATTAAGTCACTTGGCTAATTAATTGGTTAATTTATCACAAGGGGTCAATACATTTTTGGTCTATCAAGTAGTATCAGAGCAGGCACACTCTGATTAGGTTTTAATTTTTTCTATGTGATCCATTGACCCTTGTTGTCGTGGAAACTCTTGATTGTTTTGATTTGCATGATATTGTGTTGAATGATGATGATGATATTCAAGATGCCTATTGCAAACTTTATAATTTTTGTATGAAATCTCTTGAATGTTCTACAAAATAAAAAGCTAAATTTAAAAAGGTCAAAATTGAAAAAGATAATTTGATTACAAAATTGGATCAAGCCAATAATTTGAGAATTTTAAAAATCAAATTTCATCTCAAGTGGACAAAATTAAGAGTTTAGAAGAGCAACTAGTTGAATTTAAAATTGAAGTTGAAAAATTAACTAGTGCCAAACCTGTTGTTGAGCCTAACTCAAAAGAAAAAGATTTCTATATTCCTCCATTTAAAAGAAATAATGAAAAGTTGAAGGCTAATATTGCTAGAATAGACAAAGGTAAACAATTTGATATTAACACTGAAGTTTCTAAACCTATGCTTAAAACTCCTCCTAGGTTAAACAAAAATTTTGAATTTGTCCCCACTTGTCATCATTGTCATATTGTTGGTCATATTAGGCCAAATTATCCTAAGTTAAGGCCTCTACCAACCTTTAAGGTTAGACCTCCTTCTAGGGTGTCGAGTATGTTATGACATATGTGGTTCAAGTTGTTTTAAACATATGTCATTATTTTATGTAATTGATTTATCTTTTGACAAAACAAATTTTACTTGTAATTGGATGGATTTAGGATGTGTTTAATGCTTCAAGAAACTATGTTTCAAGATCAAGTGTTGAAGTCATCAAGTTTGTCCAAGAAACAAGCTGGAAAGTGCAAGTTATTAAAACTCGACACCTAGGCTCGACACATGCATTTATCAAGCTTTAAGAAGCTGTTTCAGCCCCGAGGCTCGACAGCTACTCGACACCTCTAATTGTCGAGATTTAAGGAAAACAGATTCTAAGTTCTGTTTTGATTCCAATCCATGGATATGTCTTTGGGACTTCTTTTCTTCTAACCTTAGACATATAAAAGGATTATTTTAAGGGCCATCAATGAGTACACAAGTTGCACTAGCATTGAGAAATCCTTGTTCAAGAAATTTGTTATCCGAGACAAAGTTCATGCCCTAGTTCATCTTTCTTGTGAAGAAGTCGCTGTGTAATGTACACCGTAGGATTTTGTAACCAAGCATCTTCTTGATCTTTATCGTGTGGATGAATTGAAGAACTTTGCAGTCAACAACTCTCTCTTTAGTTGGTGAATTGAAATCACGTACTGAGATTTGCACATATTGGTTAGTCACGTACTAGGAGCTGTGCATTAAAAAGAGAGACTGTCACTAAAGAACAAGTCCAATTGGGTATTGGGGTAAGGGTTCAACTGTAGGTTGGTAAGGTACTGGGATTCCTTTACTTATAACCGCTTGATGTGATAATAGTGGAGTTTCGAGAGTGGTGACCTTAAATCACCCGGTGGAGTTTTTGTCGTGTTGGTTTTCCCCATTCGTAAACAAATCACCATGTCAATTTAATTTCCGCTGCATACTTTAGTTTGTTGGTGATTTGTTTGTGTTACCAGGTAATTTGCATGTTAACTTGATTAATTACTAACTTGGCTAATTAATCAATTTAATTCATCACAAGGGGTCTACGCATTTGTAGCCTATCAAGTGGTATCAGAGTAGGCACACTCTGATTAGGGTTTAATCCTTGTGTGTGATCCATTAATCCCTGTTTATCATGGATAGAGGTCAGTCTCTTATTATACCTCCATTGTTTGATGATACTAACTATGCATACTGGAAAGTACGCATGAGAGCTTTCTTGCAGTTACTAGATGAGAAGGTGTGGTAAGTTGTGGAGATAGGCTGGACCAAGCCTACAGAAGCGCCGGCCGATTGGGATGATGCCAAGATCAAGGCGGCTAATTTCAACAACAGAGCATTGAATGCCCTTTTCAGTGCGGTCATCAATGAGAAGTTCAAGAAGATTTCTTCCACGGAAACTGCTAAGGAAGCATGGACCATTCTCCAAACAACCTATGAGGGAACAAAGGCTGTCAAGGATTCGAAACTATAGAGACTCACTACAAGCTTCGAAGAAATTAAGATGGAGGAGGATGAGTCATTTGATGAGTTCTATGCCAAACTTAAAGATATAGTGAACTCAGCTTTCAATCTTGGGAAAACCATTCCTAAACCCAAGATAGTAAGAAAAGTGCTCAGATCTTTGCCCGAGAGATTCCATGCCAAGATCACGGCGATAGAGGAATCGAAGGATATTGACAAGATTTCTCTGACTGAGCTGGTCGGTAATCTGCAAACCTACGAGCTAGAGTTAACAAGGATTGGCAAGTTAAGTAAAGGCAAGAGCATGGCACTAAAGGCCAAGAGCAGTGACACAGATAAGTCTTCAGACGATGAAGATTCTATGATGAAGTCCTACATTACCAGGAAATTCAAGAAATTCATGAAAAATGCCAATGGAAAAGGCTTCACAGTTCAAGAGCCTTGATAAAGGGAAGAAGGATACTAAGGATGGTAGTCAGTACACTAATCCCACTAGACTTAAGTACTTCAGGTGTCAAGGCTTTAGACACATGAAACAAGAGTGTCCCACATATCTCAAGAGCATTGGAAAAAGTAAGGCACTTGCTGTTACCTTGAGCGACACTGGGCCCGAGGATGATTCCGACAATGAAGATGATGGAATCTTGAATGCCTTCACTACCTCCGTAAATCCTATTGATGGGATTACTGAAGATGTAGATGAAGAAAAAGAATTGGTGGATGCTAAGTTTGAAACGATGGATGAACAAGATGATATCCATACCGCCTATAAGAAACTGTACAAGCTTTCTAAGAAGCATGAGAAACTCTATAGGCTGGCCACCAATAAGCTTAGTGATGTGGAACTTGACCATGAGGAGCTTTCCATTAAGTTTGATAAAGTAAATCAGACCATTAGGGAACTAAGATTTGAGAAGAATTTCTTGGCTAAGAAGACCAAGAAACTTGGAGCGAAGCTGTTTCAAGTTAGAGCACAATTGGAGAGGACGTCAAGTGCAAAGCTGGATAAGATGCTCAGCATTCAAAAATTTGCTTCGGATCAAACAGGATTGGGGTATAAATTCTCTTTATCTAATACTCCTTCTACTAGTACTACTGTTTTTGTTCCTCCTGCTAATAACATTAAAATTGAGACAATGATGTTAAAACTGAATTAGCTAGTGAGAACCTAGACAAGGGTAAGTCCATCTTAGGAGTACCCCCAAAGCTTGAGAAGAGGGAAACTAAAAACCCTAGGACTAAAAAGGCTAACTTTCAAAAGCCTAAACAGAAGAAGCAGCATCTCTGTTATTATTGTGGTATTGCCGGTCATACTCGACCAAATTGCTATAAGTGGTTAGCCACTTAACAGAGCAATGACATGATAACTTCAAACCTCTCTTGCTCCTCTTGGATATCTTCTTAAAGCCTTCATGTTCCTTTCGAACTTGAACGGTTTCAATTCTTCCCCCTCATTATCGGTTCAAGGGTTGGCAAAACGAAAAAATTCTTCCAAGGTGTGGAAGGAAAAGGGTTCTAAGTGATTTTGTTCACTTTGTTTCTCTCTCCCCTTCTTGCTTTTTTTTTTTTTTTTTTTTTGCATTATTTGTGTGTGTTGCTTTATCATTTTAAGTCAGTCTAGTTTTATGCATTGTTTTGCTTTCTTTAACATGTTTTTGTGTGTTTGTTTTCAGTTGTGTTTTATTTTTGCTTTTCCGATAAAAATAAAAAAAATTGAAAAATTAAAAAATACAAAAACAATGTGTGTTTGTGTACATTGGTTCTAGTGAACCTTAAAATGGCCATTGACACATAGTTTTCTAAACTTTGTATCTCTTGTAGTTTAGATGAGCTTCCTTATGCACAACTAAGCAAGTGAGTTTTGTGGCTCTTTGTTTGTGATGAGTAAGGTTAAGTGATCTCTTGTACTTAACACTCGTATCACTCTTTTTGACAGGTAGGACTAGAAAATCCTAAGAGAAAGGCATAAATAATCATCTCACCACTGTTACCCGCCAATCATGAAATGACATCTGTATACTTCGGCATAGCAAAAGTGCAATGTCAAGAGCTTAATATAGTTGGGTATTTCTTTTCTCTCTTATATGCCCATGCATGATATGCTTAATAAAGAAAATATGCAAAGAAATAAAAAAGCAAAAAGAACAAAATGCTTTAAAAATATGGTTGCAAGCGTGTATTCTAGGAGATGTGGGAGTTATAGGATGTACCTCGAAGGTGATAGTTTCTATCAAACAGTTATAATTGTGTGTGAGTTAAAGTGATTTTCTCATATCTCAAATCGTCGTAACTTTGAGACACTTATACAATCTTGCGATATTTTTCACACGCAATACGCAATATTCTTTGCTATTCTTGATACATGTGTAGGTACAATGTGATTTGGCCATCACAAGGTTTACATGCGTTAATGTATGCTCACTAAACTATCTTAATTTATTTTTGAAATATAAAATTGGTTAGACTTGTTTAGTGTGTGTGTGTGTTTTGGGATCCATGTGCTTAAAATTGTTGTTGAGAGATGTTTTTGAGAGCTTAATATGTTGTTTGGATCATTGGTTGAGATGCATGCGTGATTACATTCACATCTGTGTTTTTCTCTTCTCGAAAAACTGCTTTTTTGAAGCCAGCTCGACACCTCCTCGATACCTGGCTGTCTGTCGAGCTTCTCATTCTTTTTCTTATCGCAATCTCGATAGCTTCTCGACACCTAATGGATCGATCGAGGAACATTCTGTCCTCTCGATAGCTTCTCGACAGCTAGTGGATTGATCGAGATTCTCCATGTGTCTTTGTGTTAATTCCTCGACACATCCTCGATAGCTGTATCTGTCGATGCTGTTTTTCTTGACACCTACCTTGACAGATGTCTCGACACTTCTCGATACCTGCACCTGTCGAGAATTACTGAAGGTCTATATATATGTTCAGCACGATTTCTTTCTCTCATTTCTCTCGATCTCTCTCTCGATACATTTGTGTTCTCTCATCCAAAACCTCTCTTAATCACTCCAAATCTCTTCCTAAGGTTTCTTCAAGCTTTCTTCAAGTTTTTCTTCACTTGGTATGCTTCATGTCTCTCATTCTTCATGCATTTCATGTTTTGAAACCTAGGTTTTGGGTTTTTTGAAAATTTTGGGGTTTTTCAAAATTGTTGATTTTTTGTTGAAGTTTTGGGATGGTTTTTGAAGATTTGTTCTTAAAACCTCATGCATTGCATCACATTAGCATTCCAACGATATTTTCATGCATTTAGATGTGTGAAATCTTGTTTTATGCTGGTAGGATTGGATTGGGCTGAGCCTATGATGTTTTTCATGTTGCATGTCACATGTTCATGCATTTCCCATGCATACGTTCTTTTCTTTTCGATATACTTGTTATATATTGAACTGTTTTGGGACTTTTCTGTTTTTTTGTTTCTTTCTTTCTCCCTCTCTTTCTGTTTGCATTAGTAGTGTCTATGACACCAAAACGTAAATCCATTCCGTCTTAGAACCCTCTTCATTTTAGGGGCTCTTCGTCTTTTGATCCTACTCCTTTCTCTGTTTGGATCTGTGATGAGAAAGCCCAACAAGACTTCTCGGAGAATTTTTCTAAACGAGGTGTTCATTCGGAATGCCAAGTTATTCTGATAGACTTTGCCGACATCGACCTACCCGATGTCATTCACAGTCGGGGTTTGGAGTCACTGTGTGATGTCCCGGTCACTTGTCCTTCCATGCTGATACAGGAGTTATACTCTAACATGCATGGAATTGATTCTTCAGTACCTCTATTTCATACTTGCGTTAGAGGTACGAACATTGTAGTCATTCTGGAGTTGGTCTCTGAGGTGCTTTATGTTTCGAGGGTTGATTATCCTGACTACCCCGGTTGTGAACGTCTATGGATTGTGTCCAAAGACGAGATGATTTCTGCGTTCTATGAACGCCCCTCTGATTGGGGTGATCACCAGTACACACCATGTAGGCCTTTTGCTAAAGGTCCTCATTTCTTGAACATGGTGATGACATTTGTTTTGCACCCTCTCTCTCACTATAACTCCATCACAGAGCCTCGTGCTCGGTTTTTGTTGTCTCTTTTAGAGCATCTCACTATAGACTTTCTTTCACATCTCATCTTCTCTATCATAGATGTCTATAGGGATACGGCTACCTGTGATAAGCTCATCTTCCCTTTTGCTATCATGAGGATTCTATGCCATTTCTCCATCCCCTTTCCTTTGTTCGACCCCTTCCATGTCATGACTGCCATAGACGCCGCTACCGTAAAATGTAGTGAGGCGCAGTTTAGGTCGAGACAGGCGGAGTCGACAGCTCTTTCCTCCCATCCGACCCCATCCAGATCTACTTGAGCTGCATCTGCTCCTTCCTCTTCCTCGAGCGATGTATCACTCGGAGACATCACGGCCTAGCTTCAGCGCATGGATGCTCGCCTCGATACACTCTCTACGGAGTTGTATCAGGTGAACATTTGTGTTGGTCGCATTGCCAGGTGACAGGCGACCATGGACGGTTTTGCTTTTGATGCTTCTTCTCCACCTCCTCTTGTGGCTTTTGAGACTGAGGATGATGATGGTGATGACAATGATGCTTCGGATGATGATGATGGAGATTCTTGCTCTACTGATTAGACGTCTACTTGACACTCTACCCTTTGTCACTCGTGACAAAAAGGGGGAGTAGTTTTGGGTTATGAGAGTAGTCATTCTTAGGGGGAGAGCTTGTACAGGTTTTTTGATAGAGAGAGTGTTGCTGTTTTTGAGGGATGTAGTGAGGATTAGATGTATCTTTTTGAGATACATTGCTCTTGTACCTTTTACATACACAGTGTTATCATTGATATATATATGATGATGTATGTTTCTTTCACCTACCTTTTCATGTGTTGTTTCTTTTCTGTCTTTATACACATGTTTCTTATACTTATATATAATCTATTATTTCTGCTTCACATAAAGATGCCTTGATGTGTTTTGTTTAAAAGTGTTTCAGAAATACAAGTTGTCAAAGTCTACTTGCCATAAACTCTCTTCTTGCAAAGTTTTTCAAGAGTTTGTGTTAGGATAGATTTTATTGTATTCAACAAAAGAATATGAGTTGAGTGATTTATGACTTCTCTTATATCTTCATTTGTTTGTTGTGATTTTGTCACGGATTGCCAAAGGGGGAGATTGTTAGGACATATGTGGTTCAAGTGTTTTTAAACATATGTCACTATTTTATATAATTGGCTTATCCTTTGACAAAACACACTTTACTTGTAATTGGGTAGATTTAGGATATGTTTAATGCTTCAAGAAATTGAGTTTCAAGATCAAGTGTTTAAGTCATCAAGTCCGTCCAAGAAACAAGCTGGAAAGTGCAAGTTACTAAAACTCGACACCTAGTCTCGACACATGCATCTATCAAGTTTTAAGAAGCTGCTTCAACACCGAGGCTCGACAGCTTCTCGACAGATCCTCGACACCTCTATCAGTCGAGAATTAAGGAAAATAGATTTCAAGTTCTGTTTTGATTCCAATCCGTGAATGTGTCTTTGGGACTTCTCTTTTCCTAACCCTAGACATATAAAAGGATTGTTTTAAGGGCCTTCAAAGTGACGCTAGTTGCACAAGTATTGATTAATTTTTGTTCATGCAATTTGTGACCGAAGACAAAGTTTATGCCCTAGTTCATCTCTTGTGAAGAAGTTGCTGTGTAATGTGCACCGTAGGGTTTTGTAACTAAGCATCTTCTTGATCTTCATCGTGTGGATGAATTAAAAAACTTTGTAGCCAACAATTCTCTCTCTAGTTGGTGAATTGAAGTCGCGTACTAGGATCCACGCAATTGGTTAGTTACGTACTTGTGAGCCGTGCATCGAAAGGAGAAACTGTCACTACAGAACCAGTCCAATTGGGTATTGGGGTAAGGGTTCAACTGTAGGTTGGCAAGGTACTTGAGAATCCTTGATTGTAACCCGCTTATTGTGATAATAGTGGAGTTTCGAGAGTGGTGACCTTAAATCACCCGATGGAGTTTGTGCCGTCAAGTTTTTCCCATTCGTAAACAAATCACCGTGTCTTTTATTTTCTGCTGCATACTTTAGTTATTGGTGATTTGTTTGTGCTGCCACGTGAATTTGCATGTTAATTTGATTAATTAATAACTTGGCTAATTAATCAACTTAATTAATCACAAATGGTCAATGCGTTTGTAACCTATCAAGTGGTATCAGAGCAGGCACACTCTGATTAGGGTTTAATCCTTGTGTGTGATCCATTGACCCCTGTTTGTCATGGATAGAGGTTAGTCTCTTATTATACCTCCATTGTTTGATGGTACTAACTATGCATATTGGAAAGTACGCATGAGAGCTTTCTTGCAGTCATTAGGTGAGAAGGTATGGCAAGCTGTAGAGATAGGCTAGACCAAGCCTATAGAAGTGCCGGCTGATTGGAATGATGCCAAGATCAAGGCAGTAAATTTCAACAGTAGAGCATTGAATGCCATATTTAGTGCGGTCACCAATGAGGAGTTCAAGAAAATTTCCTCCACGAAAACTGCTAAGGAAGCATGGACCATTCTTCAGACAACCTATGAGGGAACCAAGGCTGTCAAGGATTTGAAGCTGCAGTCGCTCACTACAGGCTTCAAGGAAATTAATATAGAGGAGGATGAGTCATTCGATGAGTTCTATGCAAAGCTCAAAAACATAGTGAACTTAGCTTTCAATCTTGGGGAAACCATTCCTAAACCTAAGATAGTGAGGAAAGTGCTCAGATCTCTGCCCAAGAGATTCCATGCCAAGATCACTGCGATAGAGGAATCGAAGGATATTGATAGGATTCTTCTGACTGAACTGGTTGGAAATTTGCAAACCTACGAGCTAGGGTTGACTAGATTGGGAAAATCAAGCAAAGGCAAGAGCATGGCGCTAAAGGCCAAGAGCAGTGATGTAGATGATTCTTCATACGATGAAGATTTTAAGATGAAATCCTACATTACCAGGCAATTCAAGAAATTCATGAAGAATGCCAATGGAAAAGGCTTTAACAAGGACCGTAGGCAATCCAGTTCTTCTCAGTTTAAGAGCCTGTATAAAGGGAAGAATGATATCAAAGATGGTGGTCAATACACTGTTCCCGCTGGACCAAAATGCTTTGGGTGTCAAGGGTTTAGACATATGAAACAAAAGTGTCCTACGTACCTTAAGAGCGTTGGAAAGAGCAAAGCACTTACTGCTACCTTGAGCGACATTGAGCCCGAGGATGATTCCGACAATGAAGATGATTTCGACAATGAAGATGACGGAATCTTAAATGCCTTCACTGCCATTGTTAATCTTACTGAAGGGATTACTGAAGAAGTAGATGAAGAAAAGGAATTGGTGGATGCTAAGTTTGAAACTATGGATGATCAAGATGATATCCATATCGCCTATTAGAAACTATACAAGCTTTTTGAGAAGCATGAGAAACTCTACAGGCTGGCCACCAAGAAGCTCAGTGATGTGGAACTTGACCGTGAGGAATTTTCCACTAAGGTTGATGATGCAAATCAGACCATTGGGGTATTGAGGTTCGAGAACAATTTCTTTGCTGAGAAGGCCAAGAAGCTTGAAGCGGAGCTGTTTCAAGTTAGAGCACAATTGGAAAGGACATTAAGTGCAAAGCTGGATGAGATGTTCAGTGTTTAGAAATCTGCTTTGGATCGTACAGGATTGGGGTATGAATTCTCTCTCTCTAATACTCCTTCTGCTAGTACTACTGTTTTTGTTCCTCCTGCTAATAGCATTAAAACTGAGAATAAAGATGTTAAAACTGAATTAGCACGTGAGAACTTAGACAAGGGCAAGTTCATCCTAGGAGCACCCCCTAAGTTTGAGAAGAGGGAAACTAGAAACCCTAGGACTAAGAAGGCTGACTCTTAGAAGTCTAAACAGAAGAAGCAGCATCTCTGTTATCATTGTGGAGTTGCCGATCATACTCGACAAAATTGCTATAAGTGGTTAGCCACTTAACAAAGCTATGGCATGACAGCATCTGGGAACCAGAATCAGCTTCAGACCTCTCTTTCTCCTTTTGGAGATATTCTCAAAGCCCTCATGTTCCTTTCGAACTTGAACGGTTTAAATTCTTTTCCCTCATCACTAGTTCAAGGGTTGACAAAAAGGAAAGGCTCTTCCAAGGTGTGGAAGGAAAATGGTTCTAAGTGATTTTGTTCACTTCTTCTCTCTCTCCCCGTTCTATTGCTTTTGCATTACTTGTGTGTTACTTTACTGTTTTGAGTCATTCTAGTTTTATGCATTGTTTTACCTTCTTTAACATGTTTTTGTTTGTGTGTTTTCAGTTTTATGTTTTTATTTTAGATTTTCTGATAAAAATAAAAAAAATAAAAAATTGAAAAATACAAAACAGTGTGTGTTTGTGTACATTGGTTCTTGTGAACCTTAAAATGGCCATTGAAACAGAGTTTTCTAAACTTTGTATCTCTTGTAACTTAGATGAGCATTCTTATGCACAACTAAGCCAGTGAGCTTTGTAGCTCTTTGTTTGTGACGAGTACGGTTAAGTGATCTCTTGTACTTAATACTCGTATTACTCTTTTTGACGGATAGGACTAGAAAATCCTAAGAGAAAGGCATAAATAACCATCTCACCATTGTTACTCGCCAATTATGATATGACATTTGTATGCCTCGGCATAGCAAAAGTGCAATGTCAAGAGCTTAACATAATTGGGTATCTCTTTTCTCTCTTATATGCCCATGCATGATATGCTTAATAAAAGAAAATGTGCAAAGAAAATAAAAAACAAAAAGAACAAAATGCTTTAAAATATGATTGCAAGCATGTATTCTAGGAGATGTGGGAGTTATAAGATGTATCTCGAAGGTGATAGTTCCCATTAAACAGTTATGATTGTGTGTGAGTTAAAGTGATTTTCTCATATCTCAAATCGTCATAACTTTGAGACACTTATGCAATCTTGTGATATTTTTCACACATAATACGCAATATTCTTTGCTACTTTTGATACATGTGCGCAGGTACAATGTGATTTGGCCATCACAAGGTTTACATGCGTTAATGTATGCTCACTAAACTTTCTTAACTCATTTTTGAAATATAAAATTGGTTAGACGTGTTGTGTGTGTGTGTGTGTTTTGGGATCCATGTGTTTCAAATTTTTGTTGAGAGATGATTTTGAGAGCTTAATTTGTTTCTTGGATCATTTGTTGAGTTGCATGCGTGATTGCATTTATGTCTGTGTTTTTCCTCTCTTGAAAAATTGTTTTTTTTTTTTTGGCAAGCTCGACACCTCCTCGGTACCTTCTCGACACCTAGCTGTCTGTTGAGCTTCTCAGTTTTTTCTTATCCCAATCTCGACACATTCTCGACACTTGATGGATCGATCGAGAAACTTTCTGTCTGCTCGATAGCTTCTTGACAGCTTCTGGATCGATTGAGATTCTTTTGTGTTTGATCTTCCTTTCTCAACACCTGTTCTCGATAGCTGTATCTGTCGAAGTTCATTTTCTCGATACCTACCTCGATAGCTGTCTCGACACCTCTCAATACCTTCATCTGTCGAGAATTACTGACAAACTATATATTGGTTCTTCGTGATTTTTTCTCTCATTTCGCTCGATCTTTCTCTCGATACATTGAGTTTTTCTCTCCCAAAACCTCTCTCACTCACTCACTCAAAACCCCTTCCTATGGTTTTCTCAAGCTTTTCTCAAGATCTTCCTCACTTGGTAAGCTTCAATCCTCTCATTCTTCATGCATTTCATGTTTAAAACCTAAGTTTTGGGGTTTTTGAAAAATATTTGGGGTTTTTCAAAATTGATGAGTGTTTGATGAAATTTTTGGGTTGATTTTATAGATTTGATCTTTAAAACTACATGCATTGCATCACATTAGCATTCTAACTGTATTTTCATGCATTTAGATGTGTGTTCTCTGCTTGTGTGCTGATAGGATTGGATTGGGCTAAGCCCATGATGTTTTTTTTTGCATGTCACATGTTCATGCATTTCCTATGCATATGTTCTTACTTTTCAATATACTCTTCCTATATTGAACTGTTTGAGATTTTTCTGTGTGTTTCTTTCTTTCTCTCTTTCTCTATGTTTATGTTAGTAGTGTCTATGGCATCTAAGCGTAAATCCATTCCATCTTAGAACCCTTTGCGTTCTAAGGGATCTTCTTCTTCTTCGGATTCTATTCCTATGTCTGTCCGGTTCCGTGATGAGAAAGCCCAACAGGACTTCTCGGAGAACTTCTCTAAACGAGGTGTCCACTCGGAACGCCAAGTTATCCTGGTAGACTTTGCCAATACTGACCTACCCAATGTCATTCACAGTCGGACTTGGGAGTCACTGTGTGACGTCCTGGTCACTTGTCCTCTCGTGCTGATGCAGGAGTTTTACTCCAACATCCACGGGATTGATTCTTCATTACCTCTCTTTTATTCTCGCGTTCAAGGTACGCTTTTTGCTGTCACTCCGGAGCTGGTCTCCGAGGTTCTTCACGTTCCGAGGGTGCATCATCCTGATTACCCCGGATGTGAGCGTCTATGGACTTTGTCCAAAAACGAGATGATCTTTGCGTTCTGTAAGCTCCCCTCTAACTGGGGAGATCATCAATACACACCATGTAGGCATTTTGCTAAAGGTCCTCGTTTCCTTAACATGGTGATGAGTTTTGTTTTGCACCCACTCTTTCACTACAACTTTATCACAAAGCCTCGTGCTCGATTTTTGTTGTCTCTTCTAGAGTATCTTACTATAGAGTTCCCTTCACACTTTATCTTCTCTATCATTGATGTTTATAGAGATACGGCCATCTGTGATAAGTTCATTTTCCCTTCCACTATCACGAGGATTCTTCGCTGTTTCTTCATGCCCTTTCCATCGTCCGACCCTTTTTATGTCATGTCTGCTATAGACGCCGCTACCGTAGAACTTAGTGAGGCACAGTTCAGGTCGCGACAGTCAGATTCTACTGCTCCTTCCTCTCGTCCGACTCCATCCAGATCTGCTCGAGCCATATTTGCTCCCTCATCTTTCTCGAGTGATGTGACACTTGGAGACATCATGGCCCAGCTTCAGCGCATGGATGCTCGCCTCGATACATTCTCTACAGAGTTGTATCAGGTGAACGTTCGTGTTGGTCACATTGCCAGGCAACAGGCGACCTTGGGCGGCTTTGCTTCTGAGGCTTCTGCTCCGCCTTCTCATGTCACTTCTGTGACTGAGGATGATGATGACGGTGATGATGATGACGCTTTCGATGATGATGATGGAGATCCGAGCTCTTTTGATATGATGTCTACTTGACACTCTACCCTTTGTCACTCGTGACAAAAAGGAGGAGTAGTTTTGACGTATGAGAGTATTCATACTTAGGGGGAGAGCTAGTATAGGACATTTTTGATAGGGGGAATGTTGATATGAGGGATGTAGTGAGGATTACATGTATTTCTTTTCTTTTCTATCTTTTTTGAGATACATTGATCATGTACCCCGGTCTTGTGACCATTTATTAACATACATTGTGCTTATTTCTTGATATATATATATATATGTTGATGTATGTTTCTTTCACCTACCTTTCCATGTGTTATTTCTTTTCTGTTTTTATGCACATGTTTCTTTTACTTGTATGCAATCTATTATTTCTACTTCACAGTAAAATCCCTTAATGTGTTTTGTTTAAAAGTGTTTCAGAAATACAGGTTGTCAAAGTCTACTTACCATAAACTCTCTTCTTGCAAAGTTTTTCAAGAGTTTGTGTTAGGATAGATTTTATTGTATTCAACAAGTGAATATAAGTTGAGTGATTTATGACTTCTCTTATATCTTCATTAGTTTGTTGTGGTTTTGTCGCGGATTAGCAAAGGGGGAGATTGTTAGGACATATGTGATTCAAGTGGTTTTAAACATATGTCACTATTTTATGTAATTGGCTTATCTTTTGACAAAACGCACTTTACTTGTAATTGGGTAGATTTAGGATGTGTTTAACGCTTCAAGAAACTGTGTTTCAAGATCAAGTGTTGAAGTCATCAAGTCTGTTCAAGAAACAAGCTGAAAGTGCAAGTTACTAAAGCTCAACACCTAGTCTCGACACATGCATTTATTGAGCTTTAAGAAGCTGCTGCAGCCTTGAGGCTCGACAGCTGCTTGACAGATCCTCGACACCTCTATCTGTCGAGATTTAAGGAAAACAGATTTCAAGTTCTGTTTTGATTCCAATCCGTGAATGTGTCTTTGGGACTTCTTTTCTCCTAACCCTAGACATATAAAAGGATTTTTTTAGGGGCCATCAAAGTGACGCAAGTTGCACAATCATTGAGTAATTGTTGTTCATGCAATTTGTGACCAAAGACAAAGTTCATGCCCTAATTCATCTCTTGTGAAGAAGTTGCTATGTAATGTGCACCGTAGGGTTTTGTAACCAAGCATCTTCTTAATCTTCATCGTGTGGATGAATTGAAGAACTTTGCAGCCAACAACTCTCTCTTTAGTTAGTGAATTAAAGTCGCGTACTAGGATCCACGCAATTGGTTAGTCACGTACTTGGGAGCCGTGCATCGAAAGGAGAAACTGTCACTATAGAACAAGTCCAATTGGGTATTGGGATAAGGGTTCAACTGTAGGTTGGTAAGGTACTGGGGATTTCTTGTTTGTAACTGCTTGTTGTGATAATAGTGGAGTTTCGGGCGTGGTGACCTTAAATCACCCGGTGGGGTTTTTGCAGTCAGGTTTTCCCCATTCGTAAACAAATCACTATGTCTTTTATTTTCCGCTGCATACTTTAGTTATTGGTGATTTGTTTGTGCTGCCACGTGAATTTGCATGTTAATTTGATTAATTAATAACTTGGCTAATTAATCAACTTAATTAATCACAAGGGGTCAACGCGTTTGTGGTATATCATTCATCGTGTGAATGAATTAAAGAACTTTGCTGCCAACAACTCTCTCTCTAGTTGGTGAATTGAAGTCACGTACTGGGATCCGCACAAATTGGTTAGTCACGTACTGGGAGCCGTGCATCAAAAGGAGAAACTGTCACTAAAGAACAAGTCCAATTAGGTATTGGGGTAAGGGTTCAACTGTAGGTTGGTAAGGTACTGAGATTCATTTACTTGTAACCGCGTGTTGTGATAATAATGGAGTTTCGGGAGCGGTGACCTTAAATCACCTGGTGGGGTTTTTGTCGTGTTGGTTTTTCCCATTCGTAAACAAATCATCATGTTAATTTAATTTCCGCTGCATACTTTAGTTTGTTGGTGATTTGTTTGTGCTACCATGCAATTTGCATGTTAACTTGATTAATTAATAACTTGGCTAATTAATCAATTTAATTCATCATAAGGGGTCTTCCCATTTGTGGCTTATCAGAGTAGTCCTAAAACTGCTCATGTTTGTCACCATTGTGGTGCTTCAGGTCACGCTCGTCCTAATAGGTCTCATCCTTTGTCTAAAGGCTTTGTACCTATTCTTTGTGAGTTATTAAAAGCTTTTAACTTTTTAAATCAATTTCAGGAAAAGTTTAATTCTTCTATGTCTTTTAGTAGACATACTAGAACACGTGCCCTTTCATCTTCATGGCCAAAGACTCGTGCTGTGTGGGCGAGAAAGGAGCCTAAGACTTAATTGTCTTTTCTGTTTGTCCTCTACTTTAATTCTTTCTGTCTAAAGTAGGACTCTTTTTACTTGATTTCTTATTTGCTTTTGGAATCATGCTTTCATGCATTTGCACATTTCTATCATGCTTTTATGCATATGCATCTTTCTTTCATACTTTCATGTTGTTTATCTGGTTTTATTTGGTTGTTTAGTTTTTTTTTTTTTTTTTCAAAATTAAAAAATCAGAAAAATACAAAAACAGTGTGTGTTTGTGTACATTGATATTTGTGTACCTTGAATGGCCAATGAAACAAAGTCTTCTAAACTTTGTATCTTTTGCAGCTTAGATGGGTATCTTTATGCACAACTAAGCAAGTGAGCTTTGTGGCTTATGTTTGTGATGAGTAAGGTTAAGCGATCTTTTGTACTTAACATTCGTATCACTCTTTTTGATAGAAATGACTAAAAAATCCTAAGAGAAAGGCATAAATAACCATTTCACCACTGTTGCCCGCCAATCATGAAATGACATTGGTATGCTTCGGCATAGCAAACGTTTAATGTAAAAAAAAAAAAAAAAAAAAAACTTAACATAATTGGGTATTTCATTTCTCTCTCTTATATACCCATGCATGATATGCTTAATAAAAGAAAAATATGCAAAGAAAAATAAGAGCTAAAAGATCAAAATACTTTAAAACATGATTACAAGCGTGTATACTAGGAGATGTGGGAGTTATAGGATGTACCTTGAAGGTGATAGTCCCCATTAAGCAGTTATGATCGTGTGTGAGTTAAAGTGATATTCTTATATCTCAAATCATCATAACATAGAGACACTTATGTAATCTTGCGTTGTTTTCACATACAACATGCAATATTTTTTGCTACTTTTGATACATGTGTAGGTACAATGTGATTTGGCCATCACAAGGTTTACATTCGCTAATGTGTGCTCACCAAATTATCTAAACTTGTTTTTGAAATATAAAATTTGTTAGACTTGTTTAGTGTGTGTGTGTGTGTTTTGGATCTAAATGCATGCCATTTTTCTTGTTGAGAGATGTTTTTGAAAGATTAAAATGTTGTTTGGATCCTTGGTTGAGTTGCATGTTTGATTGCATTCATGTCTGTTTTCTTCTCTTCTTGAAAAATTGTTTTTAAGCAATCTCGATAACTCCTCGACACCTCTTAACAATTAGGCTATCTATCAAGCTCTTCATATTTTCTTTATTGGAATCTCAATAGCTTCTCGATCCATTGAGAAAGTTTTTGTCTCCTCGATAGATGCTCGATAGCTCCTCGGTCCATTGAGCTCCTTTTGTTGTGGATACCTCTAAACAGCTTCTCGATAACTATATCTGTCAATGTTTATAGCTCGACACCTCTTGATCGATTGAGATACCCTTGCATACATTTCATTTTTTTTTGTTTTGCATTTTTTTCTTTGTGTCTATAACGTCATGTTTTTCTTTTTCTTATAGGTCTATGGTTCCTTCTTCTCCTCGTTCTCTCTATATGAGTTTTTTGTCTATCTCCGGTCAAGTCTTTTGGATTTTTATACCCTTTGACAATCGTGTCAAAAAGGGGGAGAAATTTGATAATTGAATGTCTTTCCTTGGAGGGAGTAATAGACTTAGGGGGAGAACTTCATGTTAAAGGGAAGAAAGTTTTTGATGCAACTGATTTAGGGGGAGAGTTAGTTTGATACACTTTGATATTGATATATATATTTTGTGTTGTGTATCCTATGGTTTTGTAACCATTAACATATATCATGTGTTGCTTCTATATTTGATGATGATGTATGTGTTTCACTCTTTATCTCCATGTGTTATTTATTTTCTCTCTTTATACACATGTTTCTTGTTTATCTAACTTGTCATTATTTTCCACATGGTACCTTGATGTGTTTTGTTTAGTGCCTTTCAGGAAAGACAAGTTAAAGCCAAGTTAAGTTTCTGAACCTTCTTCTTGTAGCAACTTCCAAGATTCAAATCTTTTAGATTGGCCTATTTATTCTGTAATCTTAAGTAGAGTGTATTCTAGGACATTTAATGTACTCTTGTGGTTTTGTCATAGATTGCCAAAGGGAGAGATTGTTAGGGACATATTTTTATGTAATTGGCATATCCTTTCACAAAATGCATTTTACTTGTATTTGGGTAAATCTAAGAAGGTTCAAGATGATTATTACAAGTGGTTAAATTGAAGACATGAAGATTACTCAAGAATTTCTCATGAAAAGTGCAATTTGCAAGTCTTGATACCTCTTTGACAGAAGCTCGATTTGTCGAGATTCATTAAAGCTCGACACATGTCTCGATCTATCAAGCTTACAGGATTCAGACTATAGTCAGCAACGTTTTTATCTTAAAAGGCTATTTGTTTGTGGGTTTGTATAATCCTTATTAGACTAGGAAAGCCCAAGGTTTATGTAAACCTATTTGGAATAGGAAAGCCCATTAAGCTCCTATTTAAAAGAGGTGGAAAAAGAAAAAGAAAAAGAAAAAGAAAAACCAACCCTAGAGAGCTTCACAAGGTTTTCTTTTTGAAACCCTAGCCTCCTCCTACAGAAGAAAGAGTTCTTGTTTCGTTTTTTGTACGCCTTTAGGTTTTGTAATCAAGAAAAGTCTCTAGCACCAACATTGAAAATATTAGTGGTGTTTCTATGTGAAGCTGCTACAAATCAACTACAACAATCAAAGGGTTGCTGTGGAGTTAGTCACGTACTGGGATTCGTGCAAAGGAGTAAGTCACGTACTGGGATCCACCCATCTATTGGTTAGTCACATATTAGGAGCCGTGCATTGAAAATGAGAGATTGTCATTATAGAACAAGTCGAATTGGGTATTGGGGCAATGGTTCAACTATTGGTTGGTATAAGGTACTGGGATTCCTTTACTTATAACCACTTATTGTGATAATAGTGAATTCTTGGGAGTGGTGACCTTAGCTTCATCCGGTGGGGTTTTGCCTTGGTGGTTTCCTCATTCGTAAACAAATCACCTGTGTCAAATTTAATTTCCGCTGCATATTTAGTTAATTGGTGATTTGTTTGTTCTGCTACGCTAGTTACATGTAATTGAACCTAATTAAGTCACTTGGCTAAATAAATGGTTAATTTATCATAAAGGGTCAATACATTTTTGGCCTATCAGTGTATATGTCTCACATGTACATAAAATCTAGTAATAATAAGGCTTATAGCTTGGAATACGTGGCTTGTGCTGATGAAGACAAAGACAAGGCTTTGAAGAATCCAAAAGATTTGTTCAAAATTTTTGACTGTGTAGAGTTTGTCACGACTTTGCAAGGGAGCATGGATGGACAAAACAATGGAGAGGACTCGTTAAAAACTATGCTCCATTGACTTGGATTTGGAACGGGTGCAATATCCCATCCCTCTCACAATTATTTACTATTTTAATTTTTTCTTATTTTTAACTTTTTATTATTATTATTATTATTATTATAATTTAACTTTCAACTAAAAACTATTAGCACCTTATCTCAATCCCATATGCCCACTGTGTAATGATGAAGTAGAATCTCTTAATCATGCTACACTAAAATGCAACATAGCTAGAAATGTTTGGAGGATGTGGGATGATTGTCCTATTAGTCTATTGGGAAACAACATGGATATTCTAGATTTGGCTATTGAGATCCTGCACCAAGGAACCCAAAGGAACTTAGAGAATTTTTTGGTGTGGCTTGGAGAATAATAATACAATAGAAACCATGTGCTTTATGAGGCAAATGGAACCTCGGAAGCTCACATTTGGGGGGCTGTTATTTGTATCATTTAAGACTTCAAAGAAGCAAATGGGCTGGGTTTTAAACACAAGATGTACAAGAAGGATCATTGGGAACCTCCATCTGTGGGCTTCTATATCATTAATTTGGATGGTGCTATTCCTTTGGCCAGTGGACACTCAGGAATTGGAATTATAGTTTGAGATAGTGATTGCCGATTTTTTGCAGCCATGTCTATGCCCCTCCAAGGAAGTTATTCTATCAAGGAAATCGATGCAATTGCAATGGAGCCGCGATGTGTGTTGGCAAAAAAGCTTGGCCTAGAGAAAGTTATCATAGAAAGCGACTCTCTCCTTACTGTCCAAGTTGTTAAAGCAAATGATGTTAGAGGAGCTATGGGCCACATTGTGAAGAGCATTGTGCAAAGTTTATGCAATATTCAGGAGTAAAAAATTAGATACATTAATAGGACTAGCAACAAAATAGCCCATGAACTAGCTTAGCATACAAGAAGAATTAGAGAAACTTTCATTCAGAGAATGGAGATTCCAAAATTTTTGTTTGAGCTAGCTAGATCAGAGGGAGCTATTCAGGCGGAGAAGTGTTTATGGTCTAAGTTGTTACTGGTTTCCTTGTACTTGTGTTTGTTGTTATTGTTGTTGTTGTTTTTTTTTTTTTTTTTTTTTTTTTTTTTTTTTTTTTTTTTTTTTTTTTTTTTTTTTTTTTTTCTTTCTAGGGGCTTTTGTATTTGTTTTCATGTTTGTTGAATGATATCTTAGTTCCTTCTCAAAAATAATAATAATAATACAAAATGTTAGGACATATGTGGATATTGTTAGAGACATATGTTATGTAAATTGACTAATCTTTCGACAAAACGTACTTTACTTGTAATTGAGTTGATCTAGGATGAGTTTATTACTTTAAGGAACAAGAATTCAAATTTAGCATTGAAGCCATGCAAATCTATCCGAGAAATAAGTGAAGAAGTGTTGTTCATTAAAGCTCTATAGATAGCTCGATAGATCCATATCCATTGAGATTTAATGATGAAACTCGATAGAAGTTGTATTTGTCGAGAATTACGAAATTCAGATTTTCAAATCATATTTCATGCATATCCATGTGTATTTGTGTTGGGTTTTTTTTTTTTCTCACAACCCTAGACATATATAAGGATTATTTTAAGGGTTGTCAAAGGTGATGCAACTTGATGCAAAGTCATTGTGCATGGAAATTGTGACCGGAGACAGAATTTGCCCTAGTTCATCATATTCTCTCTAGAAGCTACCGCATCTTTGCGCCAAGAGTTTTGTAATCAAGGAGTTTCTTGATCTTCATTATTGGATGAACTGAAGAATTTTGCAGCCAACATCATCCTCAAATTGGTGTGTTAATCACATACTGGGATTCGTGCATTGAAAGGAGAGATTGCTGCTACATTACAAGTCCAATTGGGTATTGGGGTAAGGATTCAACTATAGGTTGGTATTAGGTACTACGATTCTTTTTACTTGTAATCACTTTTTTTGATAATAGTAGATTCTTAGGAGTGGTGACCTTAAATTCACCTAGTAGGGCTTTGCCTCGGTGGGTTTCCCCATTCGTAAACAAATCACCTATGTCAAATTTATTTTCCGCTATATATAACTTAGTTGGTGATTTTTTTGTGCTACCACGCTTATTGCATGTAATTGAATCTAATTAATGTCCACTTGGCTGATTAATTGATTAAGTTACCAAAGGGGTCAATACATTCTTGGTCTATCAAAAAGAAAAAGGAAAATTACAATTTACCTACTCGTGGTTTGGTTAAAATTTAAGTTGTCTACCTGTAATTTAAAAGTTGACACTTTGCCCACTTAAGGTTAGCTCCATTAGGATGTCGTAACCCACCTCCATAATTTCACCATTAAAAACACAAAAAAAAAAAAATAAATAAATAAATCAAGATCTAAAAGCATATTTCTTAAAATAATGATGCTTTTGCTCAGGAACACTCTGGTTGAGAAGAGCCAAATGTTAGCAATAGAAATAGCATGGTTCTTGAGATGGTATGAAATTGTATGGAGTTGGAAGCTATATATATTTGAGCTAGAGTTTCATTCAATGGTTCAAGAACATTCAAGGAAAACCCAGCAAACTACAAAAACAAAGAAACCCAAAACAATCACCATCTCACAAAAATCAAAGCCCACCATCAATGAAACACAAAAAAAAAAAAAAAAAAACAAAACAAAAAAAACAAAAACAAAAACAAAAACAAAAAACCTAGCCTCAAGTACAGGTCAACAGAGGAGAAACCAAGAGCTGTTGCTAAGGCAGTAATGATGAAAAAGAAATGCCAATCACAGATTCATATACTTACTTAGTTTTCCACAGTCACAACATTGCCTATAGAAAGAGATTGAGGGGTTGAAGAAAGGAAATAGAGAATTAAGGAGATACAAAAGAATTTTGGAGCCAAACACTAAAATAAAAAATAAGAAAATCATCTTGGTTTTGTGTTCTTGTTAAAGCTCTTGAAGCTTCCAAATACTTTGTACCAAAACCATTTTTTGATCTTGTTTCCATTATTTCTTTTTAAATGTATTTTGTGTTTTTAACATAGGTGGCTTACGGCAATTCAAGGGAATTAAGCTTGGGTGGGTAAAAGTGTTAATTTTTAAACCACATGTAGCCCTAAAACAACTTCTTTCTTTCACTTTACTGAGTGACTCTCTCATCTAGACATGGCAAAACTGGCGAGTCGGGTCGGGTCGGGTTGGGTTCGGGTCGTGTCAAATGGGTTGCGGGTCAAACGGGTCATGGGTAAAAAACGGGTTATCTTAAGTAGGTTAAAAATGGGTTCGGGTCAATCGAGTTGCAAGTCGGGTCGGGTTAGGTCTGCTTGACCCGTATTTTTCATATGAATTTTTTTTTATAAATAAAATAACATGTATTTGTTATTTGGAAATTTATGCAACAAATTATTTGATGTAAAATGCATTATTTTGACTTCATCACTTATATCAAGAATGAATTCCATTAAACTTATTAATACTTATTTAATAATTTTAAAATTATACAAATCCTAACATTGCTATCTAAAACTAACACAAACATAAGTAAAACAAATACACATGTTTTATTTTTACACAATATCAACATTCCAAAATATAAAACAAAATTACAAATGACTTATTGGATAAGTCATTTGATAAAGAATAAAAACATATAAGAAATTTACAATCTTGAAAATTAATTTTATAATCTATTATCAATTGTGGTTGTCATTCTATTTCAATTTAAGATATACGTTAAAATTTGATTGCTTATTTATACATGGTCTCTTTTATGAATATTATATCATTGTTAAGCAGCACACACTATAGGAAATATCATAATTTATTTTGAAAAGCCGTTTATTTTTTACATAAATTGTTAAAAAATAAGTCTAAGTATTCATAATTTATGCTAATTTGATACTTTGACTTCACTATTTTTACACTTGTAAATGTTTCTCACACATGTCTACAATTTTAAATCTATATTTTTAACTCTACTATAACCATATTATTGTTGGGATATTTGTCCTTAAATCCTATTGTATGATGCTATGTATTTTATTATGTAAGACATTATGTATGACTTAATGTTTTGGTTAATAAAGTTGTATTATTATTTGAAAATAATGGTAACATGAATATTGGGACATTATCATATAGTCCATGAGATGCAATAGTATGTGATTTAGTCACAGAAGATATAAATCACAAGTTCTTTGTAAACTCAGAATTATAGTTCGTAGTCGGTGATGAAATTGGACATTTCATCTGCGAAGACTATAACATATCAACTAAGATGATTTGTCTTGATCATGGAAATAGAGATTTCTAGTTGATATGTTGATATGTTTTAAGAGTTAAGACATATTGAACTGGACCGGTGTGAGATTTATTATTCTCCTAAAGACTGTCAATAGAATAATAAACTCACGACTTATATTTGCATGAACTCTTAATCCTGAGAGGATAATGGACCTGATCATGAGTAGGTTGCTTTGATATATCAGGAGTGAGATCTATGGTTAAGGTCAAAATCTCAGTATGTTGGGCAGCCACATTTAGTGTTGATGGAACATATATTCTCAAGATGGAATTCATAGTCTCTTAACGGAGATATAAAATATTCCCTTGAGATAAGTTTAATGTGTTTGTTATTCAGAGAGTTGGGCCTAACCACTTTAGTAAGGAGTTACTAAAGTATATATTTATGGAATTGGATTTCATAAATATATGATGAATAACTTAAAGGATTAAACCGGGTACTCAAGGAATTAAGATGTAGTAATAAACAAAGTGGCAGTCTCCTTTCATGACTTTGTGTTACTATGAATATTTTATGAAGGGGTTGCATGTATAATAGAGTCTTGGGATATAATTTATTAATAAGGCCTAGAGTGCAACTATATTTATATAGTGGTATTAAATATAGTTAATGGTAACTTTGGACTTGTCAAGAGTTGACAGAAAAGCCCAAGGCCCATTGGAGCTAGTGTCTTATTGGTCCCTTTTGGTCCCACTCCAAGCCACACACTTAAGCCCAATTGGAAAGGCCCAAAAGGCCGGCCCAATTAGATAATCAGTTAGATACAAAGAGAAAAGGAGTAGAGAATTTGTAGAGATTTTCATAGAGAAAAAGAGAGAGTGTGAGACACACTTTCATATTCTCCCTTTGGAACTGATTGAGAGACCACACATCTTGGGCGTTAGTGGAATTGGAGTGAAGATTGAAAGTATTCCCAAGTGCTTCCGTTCTTCAAGTTTTGAAATTCACCGCTCCAAGGTACACTCTCTTGTTCTCTAATTCTGAAACTTAAATAGCCCATGTTAACTTGTATGTATGAAGTAGATCCGTTTACATTATATTTTCTTCCGCTATGTATTATATTTTTCCATCAATTATCTTGGCATGTACTTTGTTATTTGATATCAAAAAATCTTTACTCATTACAGAATGCTCAACCTTTTATCTTTCAATTAATTTGCATATATAAATGTATCAATTGTTTCCTTAAAACTCACAATAAACAATTAAACTACTATTGTCTTAATTTTACTTTTTTTTTTTACCAAAAAAAATGTTTTAAAAAAGTGATTTGGGTTCCGGTTAGATCACGGGTCGGGTTGGGTTGACCCGCAAAAAACTCGAAAAACTCAGGTCGAGTCACAGGTCAACCCGTTTTTGTTTTGGGTCAAAAAAATCGGGTTTGGGTAGAGTATTTTTCGAGTTGGGTCGGGTCAGAAAATTTTGACCAATTTTGCCATATCTACTCTCATCTTTCATCTCATCTCATCTCAAAGAGTCATTTAGATTTAGTGTGTTAGGATTAGTGCCCTAAAATCCTATTGTATAATGCCATGTATGACATTATGTTATAAGTAATTAAATTGTTTTATTATCTAAAATAATAATAATATGAATATTTGCACATTATCATATAGTCCTTGAAATGCATAATATGTGATTTAGTTACAAAAAATATAAATCACAAGTTCTTTGTAAATTCAGAATCTTAGTTTGTAGTCAATGATGAAATTGGGCATTTCATCTATGAAGACTACAACATATCAACTAAGATGATTTGTCTTGATCATGAAAATGAAGATATCTAGTTGATATCTTAATATGTTTTATGTATATAAAGCATATTGAACTGGACCGCTGTGAAATTTATTATTCTATTAACAATTGTCAAATGAATAATAAATCTTCCGACTTTTATTTACATAAAATCTCAATCCTGAGAGAATAGTGAACACAATCATGAAATGTAGGTTGCTTTGATATATTAGGAGTGAGATTTAATTTAATAATCAAAATCTTAGTATTTTGGGCAACTACACGTAATGTTGAAGAAATACATATTCTCAAGATGTAATTTATAATCTCTTTATAGAGATGTAAAATATTCCTTTGAGATAAGTTTAATGAACTTGGTTACTAAAGTTTATATTTTATGAAATTTGATTTCATAAATATATATATATATATATATATATATATGAATAACTTAAAGGATTAAACTGGGTACTCAAGGATCAAGAGGTAGTAATTTTCAAAGTCACAGTTATACATTATGATTTTGTATTACTACGAATATTTTCATGAATGGGTTAAATGTTTAGATAATAAAATCTTGGGATATAATTAATTAATAAGGCCTAGAGTGCAATTATAGCTATATAGTGGTATTAAATATAATTAATAATAACTTTGGGCATATCAAGAGTTGACAAATAAGCTCGAAGCCCATTGGAGCTAGAGTTTTATTGGTCCCTTTTGGTCCCACTCCAAGCCATACACTAAAACCCAATTGAGCTGGCCCAAAAGGCTAACCCAATTAGATAATTAGTTATTTATTTAATAAGATTTATTAAATAAAATAACTGAAGGTGCAGTAAAATATATGCATATTATTAAAAGAGAACCATACAAGTTTCTCAAGACACTCTTATTCTCTTGAACAAGTATTTATAGAATTGATTAAGAGATCATACATCTTGGGCATATGTGGAATTGGGATGAAGATTGAAAGTCTTCCCAAGTTCAATCTTCGTTTGTTTTTTAAGTTCACTGCATCAAGGTACGCCTTCCTATTCTTGGTTTCAAAATATAGACGTTCCATTTTATCTCACATGAATAAAGTAGATTTGTTTATTTCCACTGCTTGTGTTTGTATGAGACGCAAAATAATATTTTCCTATAATTGGTATCAGAGTGGTCTTCAATCTCATGTTTGTATAACATGTTGAGTGAGTTTTAGAATTAAAGAAAATTATTTTCATGGTATTTGAAAATTCTGCGGTAATTTTTCTACATAGTTTGATTTCAGAACTATTATTTGATAAAATTGAAATTGATGTTGTGATGTTGTTTTAGTTTAATGTTGAGTATGCCAAATTGAACTTTAAGACTATAGCATCAATGAATTAAGTATCATTCTCAATCCCATTCTATTATAATAAAGGGATTGTGTTTTGTACATGTGAAACGTCAAAAACGGTTATAAGAAAAATTCTGAAAATTTCAGTTTCACAAGTTTCGATCAGTCAAGAATTCCTTTCGATTGATCGAATGTTCTTTTCAACCGATTGAACAAGAATTGAGAATCAATCAAATCAAGCAGTGACTTTGTGATGAATATCTTCAATTTTTCGATCGATCGAGAAAAAGATTCAACTGATTGAACGTACTGAATTTTGAATTTTCAATAAGTGTTAAAACATTAATAAAGTGCAAGGCTATGTGTGATGAGATTACACACGTTTTCTAAATAAAAATCAGAAAGCTCAGATTTGTGTTAAAAACACAAAAGCTGTTTAGACCCCAAATTAATAAATTAAGGCTCGGTTGATTTTACTCTAACTTAAACTAAGTGCGGAAAAGAGTAAATGCGAGCGAACAAACAAAACTGCTACTCTAAGCCATATTCAATAGAACACGGCAATAAAGAGAAAGCTAAAAGAGTAAGGAAGAAAGATGCAAACACAAGATAACACGTCGATATGTTATCGAAGAGGAAACCAAAGAACTCAGCGAAAAACCTCTCTGCCACCCTCCAAGCGGTAAATCAATCTACTAGACAATAAATTGAGTTACACGAATAGCAAAAAACCCTCCAAGCCTAGTCTATCCAATGCACCTAAGCCTACCAAGCTCCTACTCCAACAAGACTTCTCAGAACCGTGTCTTGTCTAGCTTTCTGGATCCCGTAATGCGCTTGATTGCATCAGCCAAAGCTTGGCTTCTTCCAATGCTACTTAGTGGCACCAAAAACTCACTAGACACTCAGTATGGGTGTGGTAAGTGTTTGGGCTATCAAAATCTCAAGGGTATAGAAGTGGAGAGGTAAGAGTAGAGGAAAAACATTATGGATTGTGTGTAGAATTGTGAGTATGACAATCTCATACTCTTAAGGGTTAAGGCTAGGGTTTTCTCTTCTGAAAAGCTCTCTACTCAATATGTGGGTAATAATGGTATATATCATGTATTTGAGGACGTAGTAGAGTAGATAGGATAAAATAGCAAAACAGACTATTTCGCGGGTATCTCGTGGGAAGGCCTTATCCACAAGACACTCGCGAAAACCAGTTGTCACTATCTGTCATGACTCTTCGCATTCCAATCATGTGCAAGGCACATGCATCACTTCACAAGAAGCTTAGTCATGAGCTACCCGCGAGAAATCTTCTGTCTTCACATGCTTGAGTCTTCACCAACTTAATACTAAATCTAATACAATAAAATCCCACAAAAATACAAGGAAACAAATTTATGCAATTACAACACTTTTTGTCATGAAATAAAGCCAACATAAAATATAGTTGTAAATCACAACTTTACAAAAACCTTTCTTTTAAAATTTCTAGTGGGAGAGAGATTGAAGGGTTGCATCTCACAGCCTTCATTACCGGTTCATAGTAGTGTGAAGTAGGCACTTTGTCTTGGCCTCGAGCCTAGTATTCCATGTGGAGGGTGTTTAATTTCAGAGTATTACAAGTTTGAACTTCCCGGTTTATAGTGGTGTGAGTAAACGCCTCGCCTTGGCCTCGAGCCATGCATTCCTTGCTAAGGTTTTTTTGTATCATGGTACTACGAGATTAAACTTTTATTGGTAGATGAAATGTGGCTACACATGACTCTAGAAAATGGTATAAACTAGACTAAATATTATAATATCCTCTCTGCTAAGTTCTTGCTATTATTATTTAGTGGCTAAATGAATAACGGCATATTATTAGTGTTTGATGAGAGTTATCAAGACAGCACTAGTAATGAAAAATGTTTTCAATCAATTATAGTATTTAATGTTCACTCTATGCTGAGGGTTATTGAATTTGGGATTGGGTTGTCGTTGCATATTTTATATTATGGTTTTATTAAGGTTCCATACTATATGTTTATAAGCTAAATTTATAATGTCCAGTTTAGTTATTGTATTCATGTTTATTATTTTTAGATTTAATCATGGCATCTTTTAGCCCATTTGTTATTGTGAGAGACTACGCCCCCGACCCCTTTTTTGGTGTTGGACCAAACCCACGTGAATAGGTAGAATCATGTTATTGCCTCTTAAAATGAGGGTTCCACTGATTATATTTTCTCCTTTAGATTAAGGATTTTACAATGGAGTCATAACTTATTTAATTATTGGGATAAATAAGAAAACCATAATTGAAAAATTCATCATTTTATTAATTTGAAATTGAATTTAAATTTATCATAGGAAATTACATGGCTTTAGTCCTAGATACAATTTAAGATAAAGTACATGACTTTGTTTCCTAGTTACAATTTAGGAATTGAAAATTAAAAGAATAAGCTTTGATCTATCAACCCTTGATCTAAGCTCAGAGGCTATGTTACAAGGTGGAAAGGTGTTAAGCACTCATCTTGCCCAGTGAAACCGATCTTCTAAGCTATGGTGGCTAACATTCATATCATATCATCTAATATGTTATTAATCAATTTGCATATTGAATTTAATGTATGTGTATGTGACAAACCCTAACTCAACTTATTAAGCATTGCATTTGGATTGAAAAATAAATTCTAGTAAATGTGTATGGATGGTGATATCTTAGATTCAAGGATTTGAGAGAATTATGAAACAAACACTTTTTCATATTTTTTATGTGGATTTAAGATCAGAACTAGTGTTATGCATGAACAAGTGATGAACAAGATAGAACATATGAAGAATCCATATGAACATTTTTAAAAAAATTCAAACATATTAAAGGAATTGAAATAAACACTAGCATGCTTTAATCTTAATCTTATCATAATAATATAAAAAACAAGTTAGGGAAAAGGATTATATCTGCATACAAGATCCACATAGTGGAGGAGGAGACTCTTGATGGAGGTCCTAAGGGTGGAGTGGAGAAGAACTAGGAGAAGGAGAGTGAGTCTCACTCTATACCTTGGGTTTCAAGAAAACCAAGATATGACAAGACTATTCAACTTCACTAGACCTCAAGAGAGGAGTAGAAAGGGTGTTTCCATGTGTTTTAGAATGAAGGAGAGGAGGGATTTAGATAGTAGTGGTGGAAAAAATATGAAAGGAAGGTCATTTAATGAGGATTGACAAAGGATCAAAAAGAAGGAAAATTATTAGGTACTCCTGGAGTATCATAAATACGTACTCTCTCTTCTCACATGAATGGTGGGTCCCACCATGAATTTAATTAGTGAGACCCACCATTCATGTGAGATGAGGGAGTATGCATTTATGGTACTCCGGGAGTATGCAATAATTTTCCAAAAAAGAATCATGAACCTAGACCCTATTTCAGATTTTAAGGAAAGCTGGTGCATTAAATGTAGAGATTAGTGGGAGTGATGAGCAAGCAAAATTCTATTTTCCCGTAACTATTGTAACAGCCCGTAGAGAAAAGTTCAAAAAATCATATCTTACTTAATTCTGATACGAATTATCTCATTCTTATGCTTAAATTGAACTCCGGATATCTAGTTTCTGGAAAAATTAACCTCATCCAGAGATTCAAATATTCTTAGAAATATCAACAAAATGGTGAGTAGAGATCATTTGTTGGAAAATAATTTTAGCACAATTAGCATTAAGAGGCCCCAAATTAGTTTCAAATTAACATTAATAGGCTCCAGTCACTTCCACTTTAGACTTAATTAGTTACAAATTACCTTAATTAAAAAGATAATTACACAAATTACTTATTGAATAATTAATGTTTGATTATCTAATTAATCAAGTGTGTGCAACCTTACCATTAGACGTAGTCCTAACCAATCATATTATAAAACATCATTAATTTCAAATTGATAATAATTATAACTAATTGGAATCAATTGTTCATAATCGCATATAGTCCACTCCTATGTTCGGACTTCAAGGAATGGCCTTAAGGAACAAGTCTCCAATAGCCTGGGTAAGGCTATACTGTTGCTTGCCGACCTTGACCATTTCATGGACTGTCAGGACAAAGATATCGTCCTGAAGCTGAAGTGGCACACTATAGCCGTGAGTATACCTACTCCTAATTGTTATCTTATTGTTATTATTATTATATCTTTACATTCTCCAATTTTATAAGTGTTAATACTCAGATCACACTGACTTCCACCATCATCTCTATTATCGTCCCAAGCTGCCTAACTGACCCATGTTGAAGAGGGTCGCTTAAAGGGCATGATGGAGGAAGCCGACAAGGAGAAGGCAATAAAGCAAGTTACCGAGTCCAGCTTCAACCATTGTGAAAAGGGCTTCTGGAGTTGGATGAGCGAAAGGCTGAGGACTTGCAAAGGAAGCTCGGTGAGGCCGAAGTCAAACTTGCCAAAGTTTCGAGCATTGTCTCTACTTGTGACAAAGAACTTGCCAACTTAAAAGAGACAATGAAGAATTGTGAGCAATTCTTTTATAACATGGGATTCAAGGATGCTTAAAAGTCGGCGAGGGCAATTGTCTTTCAGGCTCAAAAATTCGGGTTTGCGGAAGGTTAGATGGTAGTGGTGAACGCGAACGGTCTCCCTGACACCTCCCCTTTTAGAGATGCCATCAAATTCCCTTGCCCAATGACCTACCCATAGAAGTCCAGCCGATGATCAATCCGAGGATGTTGATGAAGAAGGGGGGGGGGGGGGACAACCTCGACATGAGGGAGTTGTCCCAACAAATTGATTCTCACGTGGTGGTGAATGATGAGGAGAACCTGACAACTGCCACTCCCACCAAGACGCAAAGCGCTCCCTAATGAACCCTTGGTTTAGTCCCTTCAGTTGCTCGTGAAGTTCCCACAAACACCTAACTTGTTGAACCATTTTGTACTTATTATTTCTTATTTCTTTTAGGGCTAGTCAAACTTTTTTGTATCTAGCCAAGCGATATTTTATTCATGTATAAAAATTTATTTAGTTTATTTAATATTGAATTTTTGAATTTCTTTAGTTAAATTGTTTGCTTATTGCTCCATTTTATTTCCATATGACATTCAATCTGCTTTTCACACTATTATAATGCTCCATTTAGAGCGTGATTGCATGGTCGAACCCTTTTCATACATATGATTTATTATTTTTAAGTGGAGTCATACACTTCAAAAAATCCCAAGTGTGAATGATTGGTAACATATATGGAACATTTTTCCGTTCCATGCTTGATAGGTTGATTTATCATAGTTACTTGGACTATAGGTTCAGACAATGAGCTATTTCAACTAAGGCCCTCCTTATTAAGATAGTCTTTGTTTCTAGTGAAAAGTTTGTTAATTTTTTTTTTACTAGTCAGTGAATGGGTTCAGATCAAGGCAGGGTTCTTATCCTCAGAATATTTTGTTAAGGTTTTCACTTAGTCGGTGATTGGAGTTAGATTGAGGCCAGGATTCAAACCTTAGGAAAATTCATTAAGGTTTCCACCTGGTCAGTGACCGGAGTTAAGTTGAGGCTAGGTTTCTATCCTTAGGAGAATTTATTAAGGCTTCCACCTGCTCGGTTACTAGAGTCAAGCCGAGGCCGGTTTTGGACCTTAGGAGAATCTATTAGGTTTTCCACCTAGTCGGTGACCAAAGTTAGGCCGAGGCCAAGTTTCTGTCCTTAGAAAAAATTATTAAACTTTTTAACAACTCAAAATGTAATAATTGACTTCTTTCCACATTCTCTATTCAAGCTCATTTAAAACCTCAAACTTATCTTACAACTTCCTTTCTACACTTACGGGTAATACTTTTTCAGATTGCAAATGTTCCATGGTCGGGGTAAAGGTCTTTCTTCTATATCCTCCAAGTAATAAGTCCCTGTTCTAGCTATGGTCGTCACCCAGTATGGCCCTTCCCAATTCGAGGCGAGCTTCCTTGCACTCTGATCTTTCATATTCCCCACCGTTTTCCATAAAACAAGGTCACCTGCTACAAATTCCCTAGGCTTTACATTCCTATTATACCCTCGGACCAACTTCTGCTGATAATCAGCAAGTTGGACGAATACCATGCCTTGTCTTTCCTCCAAGGAGTCTAAATTCCCAACCATTCGAGTTTCATTATCGCTTCGTGAGAAGTCTGCAATTCTTATGCTTGACAAGTTGATCTCAATTGGTACTATTGCCTCTACTTCGTACGTCATGGAGAAGGGAGTCTTCCTTGGTGTGGTTCGGTAGGCCCAAAAAACGTTCCGCTATTCCTCGGCCAATTGCCTTTCGCCTTTTCTTCAAACCATTCACTATTGTCTTATTCGTTGCCTCTGCCTGTCCATTGCTCTGGGGATAAGCTGGTGACGAATACCTGTTAATTATTCCTAGATTACTACAGTACTCCCGTAAGGCTTTACAGCCAAATTGCAGTCCATTATCTAAAATTAGCACCTAGGGTACCCTGAACCTTGTGATAATGTTCTTCCACACAAATTTCTTCACATCCACATCCCTAATGTTCGCCAAAGCTTCGACTTCCACCCATTTTGTGACATAATTGATAGCAACCAACACAAATCTCTTGTTTCCCATTGCCCGAGGGAATGGTTCGATTATATCCAAACCTTATTATGCAAAGGGCCAATAGCTAGTGACTTCAAATTTCTACCCGATTGATGAATGATTGGGGCATGTCTCTGGCATTGGTCACATTTTTTAACGTAGTCGGCCGCATCCTACTACATACTTGGCTACCAAAATTCCTGAGTCATAGCTCGGTGAGACAGAGACCTTCCTCCTAAATGTCCATCACATATTCCTTCATGCAACTCGGCTAGAAGTTCGGTGACTTTGTAAAGATGGAGACATAATAAATAAGGACCTCCAAATGAATGTCGATATAACTTTTTGTCCGAAAAAAGCTATAAACAATTCGACGTTCTCTGTACTTTCACTGACTCTTTAGAATCAGTTGGCAAAGATCCATCAAATAAGAAAGAAATATAAGGATCCATCCAGCTTGGTTCAAGCACCGTAGTTGAGGCTACAATTGCATGATGCTTTATACTCGGTTGCTCCAATAACTCTATAGAGATCATTTGGGGAATACATTCATCTAACGACGAAGCCAAAGTAGCCAATGAATCAACATGACTATTTTGACTTCTCGGTATCTTGACCACACTTACTTTTTCAAAAGTTGTTTGTAGGGCCCCAAACAACTTCAATTACTGCTGCATATGGGTATCCTTCGCCTCAAAGCTCCTTTCAATTTGACTTACCTCCAATTTTGGTTCTGAGAATACCTCAACTTCCTTGGCCCCAAGCTTCTGAACCACCCTGAGATCGGTAATGAGTGCTCCATACTAAACTTCGTTGTTTGAGGCATAGAAACCCAATCTTAGTGATTTTTCCAATCGTAACCACTTGGGAGATATCATTACAACCTTGATCCCAAATCCTCTTATATTAGACGCACCGTCCATATGCACTCGCCATTTCTTAACCATAACCTGGCATATCCCAACGAGAACTCCTGGAACGGGGGTGAATTTGGCTACAAAGTTTACTAACACCTGACCCTTTAATAGAATTCCTTAGCTTGTACCGTAGATCAAATGTCCCAAGTCGTGTTCCCTATTTAGCTATCCTTCCAATGAAATCTAACCTTCTCAAAAGTGACTGTAGGAGGTAATCGGTCAGCACCCATACTGTATGGGCTTGAAAATAATGTGGTAGCTTCCCAGTAGCATGCATCAATGTTAATGCCATTTTTTTTTAATGGAAAATACCGAGTTTCTACATCCACCGATGTTTTGCTGAGATAATACACTAGTCTTTAAATCCCCTTTTGATGTCTTAGCAATATTGAGCTTACCACACGGTCGGCAACTGCCAAGTACATATACAAATCTTCTTCAGGCTTGGGTTTAAGAAAATCTTCCCCGAAGAAGAAAATTTGAAGCCCATTGAAGAAACTTTACAAAAATCACTTTCCAGTAGCATACAATTTTTTTTTTTTTTTTTTTTTTTTGAGGTTTGAGATTAAATGTTTTGTGTTTTGATTTTTGTTTTATTTTATTAAGAGATAGATTTTTCACCTTATATGTGTGGGAGATTAATGAGTTCTATATTTTACAGATTTTGTTTGGTGAAACTACAATATTAAACCTTCAAGTTTACCTTGTATGTGTAATTAATCCCTCAAGTTTCAAGCGACACAATTAATCCCTCGAATTTTCAAACTAATTTATATTAGTCCTTTTACTGACTGTCATTAGTAACGCTACTTATGTGGCTTGCTGATCAATGACGTGACATTTTTTATTAATAAAAATTACAAAATAAATTCCCACAAAAATACAATATTTGCAACTGATTCACAAACCAACCAACGAGAGAATGGGAGACTAAGCCCTGCCGGCAACAGCCTAAGAACAAAAACAAAATTAAAAAACTCTATAATTTCTTTTTCCCAGAAAAGGTCATCACCTCAAAATGTTGAAGGTTTGGTCAAACACAATCAAACCCAGTTGAGATCACAGAGACACTTTTAAAACTATTGTTCACACTTCAAATGTAGAGATTGAAGACCAAGATGGTGCGTTTAGCAGCAGGGATAGGGGTCGTTGGTTGTTCTCACACAGTAAGAGGAGGAGGCTCGTTGTCTTTGAGATCGGAGGCTTTGTTTTTTCCAAAGGTATTAGTGGTACGGATGGGTGAGGCGGGTTTGTAGGTGAAAGCGATGGTGGTGGAGTCGAAATTCAAAGGGATGTAGAGGAGAGAGAAGTAATTGATGGAGATGATAGAGAAGAAGCCGAATGAATCATCGGCAAAAAAGTTGTCGGAATCTGAAGAAGCTTTGATAGAGAAACGTAGAGGATGAGAGGGATGAAGAGAATGAGAAACTAAGGATTTGTGAGAGGAAGTGAATGCAGAGAGAAGAGGAACGAGAAATTGATGGGATCGAAGCCAAGAGCGAGATGCACAGAGAAGTGGTTTCCGCCATTAGAGAGAAAAGGACAGAGATTCCTTGTAGAGAGAGAGAGAGATAGAGAAATGAAATCACAGAATCAGGGAGGAAAGAAAGTAAAAGTAGGGGAAGATTGGGAAAGGTGAAAAGGTACAACTAAATTAAAATATTGAAGAAAGGAAAAAAAAATTTAATAGCAAAATGCAGGTTCAGCAAAAGGACTGACGACAAGACTGATACAACTCCATTACTACTGAAACAATAATTTTTTTTTTTTTTTTTTTTTTCAATGTTGTCACTTTCTCAACTTGCCAAACTAGCATTTTATTTTGTGATTTTTATTAATAAAAAAATGCCACATTATTAAAAAATAATGTCAAATTATTGTTTCGTTAGCTACGTAAGTAACACCATTAACGACAGTTAGTAACAGGATTAATACAACTTAATTTTAAAAATTGAGGGACTAATTGTACTTACTTGAAATTTGAAGGACCAATTACGCACATAGGATAAACTTGAGGGACTAACATTGTAATTTCGTCGATTTTGTTTCCTACCTTTTCTTTGATAATGGAAATTACTATACTTTTTAGTGATGGCTAATTTTTGAGGTTCTATTGGTTAAAATTTAAGAGCCTTAAGCAGTTGTCTCAATTGCGTATTGCATTTAGACACCTAGACTATATACCCATCCAAATTTTGTTTTCTTACCTTTTTTTTTTAATAAAAAATTTCCAACCAAATATAGATTCCTAGTAGATTATTAATTCATTATTTGTGAAATATTATGATTCCGGCGTGCAGGTTTAGCAAATTGGCTTCAACAAGCAAACTGATACAGTATAATATATATATAGCTTTTTCAGTTTTTTTTTTTTTTTTTTTTTTTTTTTCTATAAAAGAAATTATATAAGAATGCAGAAATCTCATGTTAGAGAACATGAGATTTGGTCATATGGCACTTTACTAGAGTAATTTCTTATTTAGCCTTTTAAATAGCCTCTTTTGCACTCTTATCTCCCCCCTCCCCCCCCCCCCCCCCCCCCCAAAAAAAAAAAAAGAAGAAAAGAAAAGAAAAGAGGTTATGGTCGCGTGAGTCTTATTTAAATTAGTTTTGGTGAAAGATTGGCCTTCATAAAGTCGAACCCATTAAGCCTTTAAAAGCTAAAACAAACTGATTTTTTTATGGAGACAAACTAGCCTAAAGCACAGGCGCAGTAGAACATACAGAGGAAACAAGTTGCCTTTAAAAACGCTGGATGTGTTCAACGTACTTCACAATATGATCCCAAGTTAAGAAATAAAAAATATGTTTTAATAGAAATTGAAGAGGAAAAATATGTGATGGACTTGGGGTGGACGGGTATGTGTGATACACATCATGTGTTGGGCTCCAAGGCCTTTTTGCACAAGCATGGTTGCGGCTCATTTGGGTCATTGAGGCTTTTCGCTTGATCTACACGCTTGGGCCCAAGTGCAAGAGTACTCCTAACCAAGGCATGGGCATTAGGTCTACATAACTATAAATACTCCAAAATCCTCACAAAAAGAGAGGTACGCATAACCAATTCAACTCTAGCGCTCGTCTGTTAAAAACAAGATTCCTAACTTGACCTTCGGAGGGTCTTTGGCCGGCACCACACCGGTGCTCTCTGCTAGGTCCCGTCTTGTTGTTTTGCAGGTTCTTATATCGCTCTTTTGAGGACCGTGCAGCTCACTGGTGGACATCGGCATCATCAGAAATATTTTAATATTTTAAAATATATGCATATTTTAGGGAAAAATACGTAAATATCATATTAAAATTCCATTAGAAGGATATTTCATTTAATGGACTATTATCATACTCTAATAACATAAACATGACATCATAAAAATTCTATGATATTTCTATAAGCCAACCAAATATTAAAATGATATCATAAATATCTTATGCTAACTCCAAAGCATTAAATAAACAAAATCTATAATTAAGCAAACAAACAACTTATTATACTACATAATAAACATCAATAATATGGAATGGATTAAAATTCTTATATATATATATATATATATATATATATATCCTACGTGCAATTGCCTCCAGATTAAAATGCCAACTTATTTTTGCTACATTTATGATCCCATTACACTTTTTGATATTATTCATGGGTCTCACTATACTATTTTAGCTAACTTTTATATTTATCTACAGTACTTTCAGGAAAGTACTGTAGATAAATGTAAAAGTTTTTAGTTTCAACAAGATAAGCACATCTCAAACAAACCCCCTATGTTGTTATTTTGTCCTTAATTACTCTTTACTTTAAGTGAAAAAGTGTAATGAACATTTATGTGCAATTTTAAATTTTCTCTTTTCGTGATAAATTCATTACTTCAACTAATATCTATGACAATTATGCTATAGCCTAAATTCTTCATACCTTTGAGATTAAAAAAAAAAAAAAATTATCCCATTAATTTCGTATTACTTTAATTTAACAAAAACCTCTTTATGTTATCATGACATTGCTTCATGTTATTACTTCAACATATTTTGAATATTTTATATAATTTTTTGGCAAAACTGCATTATTGGTCCCTAAAGTTTATTCTGTGTGTGCAATTGGTTCTTCAAGTTTGAAGCGAGCACAATTAGTCCCTTAAGTTTTAAAACTGAGTTGTATTGGTCTTTTTACTTACTGCTGTTAACGGTGTTACTTACGTGGGTAATAGATCAATGACTTGGCTTTCTTTAATGACATGACAAGTTTTTAATTAAAAAAATTTTAAAAAAATAATTTTCACGTTAGATGAATCTTGAAAGGGCATTGACAGATTAAAAACAAATCTGATATTTGTTTAACAAAGGCATGACGGAGAGAGAGAAGGGAAAGAGAGAGATTGACAGCCACAAGCCTAGCCGCAGGTGGAGACCAAATCCCTAACAGCCGCAGGTGGAGACCAAATCTCTCACCCGTCTTTATCTTTATCTTTGAAACACTACAGCTCGACCACTACAAAAAATCAACAACCATTTTCAGTCTCATACCTTATAAACACACTTGGGTTCTCACAAGAAGTTGCTGTATCAGCTTCTAGATATGTTCATTTCGAAACCCCAGAAAATGCAGAATCTGTGGTTAGTTTTTTCAAGAACCATGGGTTCACTCAAACCCAGATCTCAAAACTCGTTAGAAGATTCCCATCAGTTCTTTTATCTGATCCTGACAAAACCCTTTTGCCCAAAATTGACTTCTTTTCCTCTAAAGGCATTCCTAGCCCTGACCTCGCAAAAATATTCTCTGGGCACCCTTTTCTTTTTCAATCGAGCTTAGAGAAACAAATTATCCCTTCCTTTGATTTTTATAAAAATTTGTTTCAATCTGAGGCTAAGACCCTTGAAGCTATAAAACGATTTCTGGGTATTCTTCAACGAAATATTGAAACTTGTGTGGCACCCAATATTAATATATTTCGAGAGAATGGAGTGTCTGAATCGAATATTATTACTCTACTTCAATGCCAGCCTAATGCATTTACCATCAACCTGGTTCGGTTTAGAGAAATTGTGGAGGGAGTAAAGGAAATGGGATTCAGTCCTTCGAGGTTGAAGTTTGCTCTGGTAGTATTTACATTGCGGGCTATGAGCAAATCAACATGGAAGAGGAAGGTCAATGTTTATAAGAAATGGGGTTGGTCTGAAGATGAGATTTCTTTGGCGTTTAGAAGGCACCAGTGGTGTATGATGGCGTCTGAGGATAAGATTATGAGGGTAATGGATTTTTATGTCAACAATATGGGTATGGAGTCGTCCCTCCTTATCAAAAACCCTGAACTTGTTAATTTCAGCTTGGAAAAGCGATTGATTCCTAGGGGTTTGGTATTTCAAGTTTTGCTATCAAAAGGTTTGGTGAAAAAGGATTTCAAAATGCATACATTGTTTAAGTGTCCTGGAAAGACATTTCTGCAGAAGTTTGTTTTGCCTCATAAGGAGGAAGCTTCTGAGCTGTCAAAGTTATACAAGGAAAAATTGGCTTCGAAATGAGAAGAGAATGGCCTTGTTGGATTACATGCTTAGTTGCTCTCCAAGATTACAATTAATCCATAACTACTTTATTGTTTGTTCTTGTTAAATTAAATTTCTTATGTGAATTCTCTTTTATTTGTTGACCATTGAAGCATGAGTTTCAGAACGTGATGCATAGCGATCTGCTATGCTATTGCAATATATTCATGCCTTATTCATAGGCGTTACTTTGCAGCTAATTCAATTTCTGAACTTTTGTAACTAAAATATGATTTTATCAGTGGAACTTTTTGATGGAATCATACAGCGCAGTGGAAGGAAAAATTACGTAACGGATCTACTTCATACATAAAAGTTAATATGCATTGTTTAAGTTTCAGAATATAAGAACAAGAGAGCGTACCTTGGAGCAGTGAATTTCAAAACTTGAAGATGAGAATCACTTGGGAATACTTTCAATCTTTACTCCAATTCCACTAACGCCCAAGATATGTGGTCTCTCAATCAGTTCCAAAGGAAGAATGTCAAAAAGTGTTTAACACTTTTTATACCACTTCACTAGAGTGTTCTTTCATACATCTAAATTTTGTATGTTTCTCCCTTTGTATCTAACTGATTATTTAATTGGGCTGGCCTTTTGGGCCTTTCCAATTGGGCTTAAGTGTGTGGCTTGGAGTGGGACCAAAAGGGACCAATAAGACACTAGCTCCAATGGGCCTTGGAGTTTTCTGTCAACTCTTGACAAGTCTAAAGTTACCATTAACTATATTTAATACCACTATATAAATATAGTTGCACTCTAGGCCTTATTAATAAATTATATCTCAAGACTTTATTATACATGCAACCCCTTCATAAAATATTCATAGTAACACAAAGTCATGAAAGTAGACTGCCACTTTATTTATTACTACATCTTAATTCCTTGAGTACCCGATTTAATTCTTTAAGTTATTCATCACATATTTATGAAATCCAATTCCATAAATATATACTTTAGTAACTCCTTACTAAAGTGGTTAGGCCAAACTCTCTGAATAACAAACCCATTAAACTTATCTCCAGGGAATATTTTGTATCTCCGTTAAGAGATTATGAATTCCATCTTGAGAATATATGTTCCGTCAACGCTAAATGTGGCTGCCCAACATACTGAGATTTTGATCGTTACTATAGATTTCACTCCTGATATATCAAAACAACCTACACTTCATGATCATGTCCATTATCTTCTCAGGATTAAGAGTTCATGCAAATATAAGTCGTGAGTTTATTATTCATTTGACAGTCGTTAGGAGAATAATAAATTTCACACCGGTTCAGTTCAATATGTCTTAACTCTTAAAACATATTAACATATCAACTAGAAATCTCAATTTCCATGATCAAGACAAATTATCTTAGTTGATATGTTATAGTCTTTGCAGATGAAATGCCCAATTTCATCAACGACTACGAACTATAATTCTGAGTTTACAAATAACTTGTGATTTATATCTTTTGTGACTAAATCAAATAAATCACATACTATGCATCTCATGGACTATATGATAATGGCTCAATATTCATGTTACCAATATTTTCAAATAATAATACAACTTTATTAACCAAAACATTAAGTCATACATAATGTCTAACATAATAAAATACATAGCATCATACAATAGGATTTAAGGACACATATCCCAACACTTTTGTCACTGAAATTTTGATTTCTATCATCTTGTTGCCATGAGTAAGGCATTTAATTGTGAGACTGATATTGTTGGTTCAATTTGGTTATATTAAGTATCTGTTGAAACTATGGTGAGCTAGTGAAGTCTCGATGTCTCTTACGCTCTGTTTGTTCTGCTGGAAAACTTTCTATAAAGATGGTTTTCCACATTTTCTAGTGTTTGGTAGCACAACAAAAACTGGTCAATGGAAAACTATCTTTAGTTAATGGAAAATCCTAATAAAAACAAGGCTTGTTTTTTATAGGTTGTTTTTCAAAAAAAAAAAAATGGAAAACAATCTCTCCCTCACAGTATACTCTCTCACACTCTCTCTTCCCTTTTCTTTTTCTTTCCCCACACCCTCATTGTCACTAACTTTGGTCTCTCCTTTTCCATAGATCTCTCTCCTTCACTCGCTCTCCATATTTCTCTTCCCTTTTATAACATAATTCTCTAAGTAGATTTTTTTCCCTTATTGCTCAATAATTATTTCATTCTTCTTTACCAACTTGCAAAAGAGAACATATTTGCAGCAGTAATTAGTTTATTCCTCTCTACCAAAATCCCAATTATTTACTTTGAATTTCAAACTTGATTTTATTTTTTCTCTAAGAAATTTTTGGTTTGAAGGATTCCAGGTAGAAGCTTTTTTTGCACATTAAAGTGCTACAAAAATAAAAATAAAAATAATAAAAAAGAAGAATGAATGAATGAATGAAGTAAAAGATGAAAATTTTAAACATAGTGCCTATATGGCTCTAAATTGCTTTTACATAGGATAATCTTTTTTTATGACAGATACATTATGTAGATACTATGTAGTAATGATATATTATGTAGATACTATGTAGTAATGATATATTATGTAGATACATTATATGAATACATAATTTTGAGTAATTTTAAAGACTTGTGGTTGACCGTAGTAGACAATTAGTGTACTAACAAAAAGAGTAAACAATTAAAAGTTATTGTTATTTGTATTTATTGAAGATGTATTCTCTTGTCAATTTTTTGTATGGAGACAAATGGTTGATATATATATATATATATATATATATATATATATGTATGTGTGTGTGTGTGTGTGTAGACGTTTTTGTTCATATATATGAGCAAGATGAATGGTAGATATCATGAAAATTTGACAACTAATTTTAATTGTATCTATTGTCAAAATTTTAGTATGAAAACCAAATTCATTCTTGGTTTATTTATTTATTATTTATATTGATTACATTAGTTGGTTTACATAATACACATGCCTTAAATTAGACAAGAAATATAAAAAACAAAAATAAAAATTTGCATACCAAACACCAGAAAACATTCTTAAGCTCATTTTCAAGGTCATTACCAAATACTGAAAAATGATATAGTTTTCTAGAAAATGCTCTTTGGAAAATGAACAATTTTCCAAAAAACGTTAATACTGAAACAAACAAAGCGTTATATTGTGTGCATTTGGATATTCCTATACCTAGCAGCACTCTATTTAACATGCTTGTGAGCAAATTCTCTCAGGATTTGCAAAATATTTTTGGTGTTCTAATTTGCAGAGCTCTCACATGGTGCCTCTCTTGAATGCATCACTTGGTCAGATGGCTACAAGAAAGAGCAGCACAAAGTGCATGGATTTCTTTTGTTATGGGGAAGAAAAAAAATTGCAAAAATAATATCTTAGATTCTTAATGGTTCGAGTCAAAACCATGTCAGCCAAGTGTACAAATCTCACAATTAGCTTTCTTGGGGGGTGAAAGTAAGTTGGGAGAGGGTTTTGAATTTCTGTTTGCATGTCACAAAATCTGCTGTGAGGATTTGGTCTCCACCGGCAGCTAGGGAGTTGGTCTCCGCCGGCAGCTAGGCTTGTGGCTGTCAATCTCTCTCTTCCCCTTCTCTCTCCGTCGTGCCTTAGTTAAACAAATATTAGATTTGTTTTTAATTGGGTCAATGCTTTTCCAATTTCATCTAACGTGGAAATTATTTTTAAATTTTTTTTTAATTAAAAACATGTCACATCATTAAAAAAATGCCAAGTTATTGTTTTGTTAGCCATGTAAGTAACACCGTTATCATCAATAAGTAAAATGACCAATACAACTCAGTTTTAAAATTTAAGGGACTAATTGTGCTTGCTTTAAACTTGAGGGACTAATTGTGCTTGCTTCAAACTTGAGGGACCAATTGCGCACGCAGAGTAAACTTTAAGGACCAATAGTGCAGTTTCGCCTAATTTTTTCACGTGGTAGTTTATAATCGTATCACAAGGGCCCTTTTCTAGTCTATAATAAGTGTAGTATCACTCCTATAATTCACATGCACATGTTGATTTATTAGCCAATTGCACATACCTTTTTCTTTTCCTTTTTATAAAACAATGCGCATGGAGGAAAATTAGTTATGAAGTAACAACTAGAGCCATTATCATAATTGCCTGCCTCCTCTTGTTGGCAAAGAATCCCTTGAAATGATGTGGAAACAGCAAGAAAAATTCTCCATTTATGAAACAAGAGTGGTGCACAATTTTTGAAAACTATTTTTACAATTAAGATGATAAATTGTAATTATAATAACATCACCTTTAAATAGGCATACTCCCAATACTATTTTTATCATGCATCAATTATGAAATCACATATTAAAAAAATAAGAGTGATACTATTGTGTGCGTGTATGGTATAAAAAAAAAAATTGCCTCAAATAATTTGTCTTAATAAATTGTCAAGTACCTAACTCAAATGCATCAACACGTACATACAAATTTTGGCCCCTATCCAACACTTTTGTATCCATTTGTGCGAACCACGTTTGAGCATGTTGGGCCGGACACATGTTTGGGCTCACAATTTACTTGTTTGGTGGGCTTTTGAGTTTTCTACAATGGGCAATCCTATCGTCAGCAAGTACGACTCTCAAGCCTCCCTCTTTTGTTTCCTCTTTTACTTCCCTTTTCCCAAGGTTGCCAACCCCTTGCTTCGTACTTCCCTTGTCTATTTATAGGTTGAGTTGGTGCGATTGGTGGCAGTTTTCCAGGTCAGTGGAATGGAAGGCTCAATGTCTTTTATCCTAAGTGGGCGCCTTTAATGCGAGTGGGAAAAAACAGTGGCTTTGGAACTAAGTCCACCGCGAGGTCTGATGCTCGGCGGGGGTGTGCTCCCTAGGCAATGGAGAAGGAGGTCCAATACCGTTGCTCGGAGTGGGCGTTAGGTGATGGGTGAGTGGAGATAGTGGCATTGGAACCAGCTTCCCTCTTGGGCCTATTGTTCGAAAGGAGGGGGGGGGGGGGGGAACTCCTTAGGCAATGGAGAAGGAGGTCCAATGCTGTTACTTCGGAGTGGCATTGGAACTAGCCTCCCACTTGGGTTCGTTGCTCGGCGGGGTGGGGTTACCGAGGAATAGCCGAGTATGATAGGCCGAGCATTTCAGACACGTGGTGATGTGGTATCGGGTTCTCGTGGGCGGGTGGTCCCAGTGAGGCCCACGCCCGCACATTAGCCCTCCCTTGATTCATGTTCGGATCTTGGCAATGAGTCAAGGATCCTGCAGGGAGTGTGGTGGTTTTTTCGCCGAGCTTCCCTCTAGGGGCATTGCTATGCCAGGCTATCATACCTACAATAAAGGCTGGGAATTAGGTGGGCACGTATGACGGTTTGCGAACCATCTGATGGTTCATGAATCATCTGACGGTTTGTGAACTGCGCCCACGCGTGTGTGGTGGGGGTTTCCCAAAAAGAAAAAGGTGGTTGGGAGAGCTTCTTCCCGCCCTTTACTTCATTTAATGCCTGGTTTGAGGTGTATATATATAACTTCCATCGCGCCTCACTCCATTTTTTACGTCTGCTTGTTTCTGAAATATCTCTCTGCCGAGCATCCCCTTGCATCAGAATCATCCACTTTGCCTCCCACTCTAGAATCCAAAGTAAGTTTTCTCCACCTCCCTTCGTTTTCTAGTTTCTAGCTGTGTCGTAGCTTAGTGATGGGGTTTTCTCACCTTCTTGCCCCTGAGGCTGCCTTGGGCAGCTTTAGAGAAACCTTTGGCGTCCTAGGGGATGTCGACGTTGCGTATTGCAATGTAGGCGATATTGCATTTGAGAGGGCCGTCGACTCGAGTACCTTTTTTTTCCGTTAATGGCCATACTCGAGGGTGGGGTCAGATTCCCCGTTGATCCCCTAATAGTAGGTACCTTAGGTTTTTACAGCCTTTGCCTCGACCAATTTCCCCCAAACTTTTATAGAGTAGTTAGCTGTGTAAACCAACTAAACCAGTTGTTCAGCCTTCAACTGATCCACCACGACATCAATTTTATATACAAGTTGTGCGGTAATTTTGATAGTGGGTACTACCTAAAGACACGAGATATGCGAGTCCGCCTCATCTCTTGTCTCCCTGATTTCAACAAGAACTCGGCCGGAGAGTTCGTTCGGGTATGCAGCAACTGGCTCGATAGCGAGTTGTTCTACCCGCTCTCGCCCCATGAAGTTGGTCGGTACCGAGAATGGACAGCCCCTTTTTCTCTCATTAATCCTTTGCTTGTTCCTTTCTTTCTTTGCCTGCCTAACTGATAAATTGATATTTGTTTGCAGATTCAAAAAGGTTTTTACTAGACAGCCGGGTCGTTCACTCCCGCGATCTCAATTTTGTCCTCCGTTCCGAGATCTTTGTGAACAGCGATGGGCAGCTGAGGGCATCCCACCTGATTCTCGGCGTCAACCCGTCATATAGCACCTAGCAAAACTTTAGCTAGGCGCTCCTGGTGGACAGCCCGCTTCTATCTCACATAGATATTCGGCACTAAAGGTACCTCCCCCCTTCTCTCACTACTGGCGAAGCACAAGAGGTCGACCCTCAGTATACTACTACGGACGATATAGCGCCGGTCAGGGACGAATCTGCCGAGCGGATGTCCTGAGAGCGTCGAAGACACGAGGCAGTTGAAAGGCCGGGTGGCGTAGACCCTGCCGCCGAGGAAGGAGAGGCTGAGCTCATTGAAGCTCCAAGTGCCAAGTTAGGTCACCCGAAGAAAATGGTTCAGCGAAGGGAGATGATGCTTTCTCGGTTGATTCCTGGTGTCGAGCATGAGACGGGGTCATAATCACCGCAGGGGCCGGGCCGGGCTCCTCTCGCGGCCAAGACTAAGAAAAGGAAACCATCGGCCGAGAAGAACCTTTTTGTTCCCAGCGACGCCCTACTGAGGACCCCACCTCTTCAGCGAGGCAGGATACAGATTCAGGAGTCACTACCCGTCACCTTCCCCGATCCTCAAGTCAGGACGGACATGGCATCCTCTTTTCCTCCCGAGGTGGGTTGGCAGCATACGTTTTACTTAGGCGACAAGCCGCTATCCGAGACCGCTAGCCTTCGGTTGTGGGATAAGGGAGAAGGGGGGTGAGTGGCCCAGAGCCTGGTGCGAGGCCTTATGCTTCCCAAGAATGCGCAGTATTATTTAAGCGGCGATGATGAGACGCTCGCTCGGTGGCTCCAATGGCACACGATCGAGGTAAGGGTTTATCCCCTTTAGTGAACGTCTATATCGGGTCTTTCTTATCCAGTGCTTACGAACCTATCACCGATTCATTTTCAGGCCGTGCAATTGACATGCGTCATGGACGGGAGGCTGAAGAAGGCAGTTGAGGCCGCAGATCATGAGCTGGCGCTGAAGGCCATGGCTGAAGTAATCGTTTGGGAGAAAGAGCAATCTGCCCTGGCATCTGAGAGAAAAGCAGTTGATGCCAAGAGAGCCCCTCGCACTGCCGAGGATCAGCTGGTCGTCGTCGAAACAAAGCTGGGAGAAACGGAACTTAAACTGGCAACGGCAGACAACATGAATTTATCCCAGGCTGCTCAAATCGATAACCTGAAAAGGTCCCTTGAAGCCTGTGAGAGTGAGTTGTACGACAAAGGCTTCTCAGACGCCGAAAACTTCGCGGAGTCGATCATTCACCAGGCGCAGTGCCACGAGTTCGGGGAGGGATGGCTTGCAGCTTTTAAGGCAGTGGGGCTGGTCGAGGACTCTCCATTGTGGAGCACAGCTTGGATCCCATACCCGGCCGCTCCTTCTGCCACCCCAAGACAAGCCGAGAGCGCCGGAGAAGAAACTCCAAGCATGGTCGACCTAGTTCGGGAGATCGATGCCCACGTGGAGGCGGCTAACCTGGAGGTTACTAGCGATAACCAGACTGAGGATACGACTGCCCAATTGCCCAAGGGTTAGCCCAGGAGCCCCGCCCCTTCTCCCAGCCCCGCCGATCCTGCCGTATGACCGATCTGCTGTTATTTTAATTTCTATTGGATTTTGCTTTTTATGTAATTTAGATTTTGCTTAATGTGCCTATGGCGCTGGGATGTGGCATTCGAAAAATTCTTCTTGTTTTTGAACATGTGAATGTATGCTCCGTAATTTTTATGCACTTCTACTTTTTGTTTGCTCGGAAACTCCCGCCCATTTGCACGATTGAACCTTGTGTGTTTATTACGGACTTCTTTCTATTCATGGTGGTAGGGTGTTAGTGTCTAGTTATTGGGGTCTGTGGGTTAAAACCAAAGGTTTCTACCCTCTCGGCAATAAGGATTGAGCCGAGGAAGGTGCCTGTCCTTAGGAATAATTAAATTAAAGGTATCTACCTCCTCGGCGATAGGGATCGAGCCGAGGAAGGTGCCTAAGTTTATTTCAAGGTTTTCACCTGCTCGGTGATAGGGATCGAACCGAGGCAGGTGTCTGTTCTTAGGAACAAATAAATTAAAGGTATCTACCTCCTCAGCGATAGGGATCGAGCCGAGGAAGGTGTCAATTTATTTCAACGTTTTCACCTGCTCGGTGATAGTGATCAAACCGAGGCAGGTGTCTGTCCTTAGGTGATTTGTTCTAAGGTTTTCACCTGCTCGGTGATAGTGATCAAACTGAGGCAGGTGTCTGTCCTTAGGTGATTTGTTCTAAGGTTTTCACCTACTCGGTGATAGTGATCGAACTGAGTTAAGGTGTCTGTCCTTAGGCGATTTATCCTAAGGTTTTCACCTGCTCGGTGATAGTGATCGAACCGAGTTAAGCTGTCTGTCCTTAGGTGATTTGTCCTAAGGTTTTCACCTGCTCAGTGATAGTGATCGAAGCGAGGCAGGTGTCTATCCTTAGGTTTGTTTTAATGTTTTCACTTGCTCGGTGATAGTGATCGAACCGAGGGAAGGTGTTTGTCCTTAGGTTTGCTTTAAGGTTTTCACCTGCTCGGTGATAGTGATCGAACCGAGGGAAGGTGTGTCCTTAAAACAATTTATTTTTTGCTTCGATCCGAGTGCCGATCATATTCAACACCATGGGATTGTTTGAGTCATAAGCACTATAGTGAATAAAAGCTTTTAGTTCTAGCGTGGGGGGTTGCGAGGTCGCATCAAGCTCATAACCTCCGAGGATAGTCTATTAATAGTAAAACTTCTTTAAGTTACAAATGTTCCACAGCCGTTTAAGCGGCTTCTCTTCCAAATCTTCCAAGTAGTACGACCCGGCTCTGGCGATGGCCGTACTTGGTAGGGACCCTCCTAAGATGGAGCTAGCTTCCCTGAATTACTATCGCGTGTATTTGCCACGACCTTGCAAAGTACCAGATCCCCCGCTACAAACTCTCTTTTCCTCACCGTCCTGTTGTACCTTTGAGCAAGCTTCTGCTGATATCCTGCCAGCTGAATGCTGGCCGCTCTTCGGTGTTCCTCCAGTAGGTCCAACTCCTTTGCCATCAGCCTTTCGTTCTCGTCCGGCTTGTACCCGTTGACCTGGGCACTGCATAAGTTTACCTCAACTGGGATGATAGCCTCAGCCTCAGCCTCAGCCTCGTAGGTCAGAGAGAACGGCGTTTCCCCGGTGGATCTCCTCGGAGTTGTTCGGTAGGCACATAGGACTCTCGGTAACTCCTTGGCCCACCTTCCCTTGGTGCCTTCCAGTCTTTTCTTCAAGCCGCCCACTATGGCTTTGTTGGTTGCTTCTGCTTGGCCGTTGCTCTGCGGGTAAGCTGGAGTAGAGTACTGGTTCCTAATTCCGAGGTCATGGCAGAAGGCCCGGAAGGCTTTGTTATTGAACTGGAGACCGTTATCTGACACGAGAGACTCCGGCATGCCGAACTTTGTTACGATTTTTATCCATACAAACTTCTTGACGTCCACATCTCAGATGTTTGCCAGCGCCTCCGCTTCCGCCCATTTGGTGAAGTAATCCACCGCCACCAGCACAAATCTCCAGTTGCCTATGGCCCTGGGGAATGGCTTGACTATGTCTAGCCCCCAGCGGGCAAATGGCCAGGGTCCGCTGACCGGGTTCAAGTTCCCGGCGGGTTGGTGAATCATCGGCGCGTGTATCTGGCACTACCTACACTTCTGGGAATACTTGGTTGCTTCCTTTCTCATCTGTGGCCACCAAAACCCCTGAGTCATTGCTCGGTGAGCCAATGATCATCCCTCCACATGGCTCCTGCACACGCCCTCGTGAAGCTCGGCTAGTAGCTCTTTGGCCTCATTAGGACTAAGGCATTGTAGGTACAACCCTTCGAATGACCTCCGATAAAGCTTGTGATCGGGAGACAACCAGTACCGTGGGGCGTTGCGCCGTACCCCCGCCGCCTCCTTTTCGTTATTCGGGACACGGTTATCTGCGAGGAAACTGATTATGGGGTCTATCCAGCAATCCTCGGTGATCGCCAACTATGCAACCGGCACCTTGGGCACTATACTTGGTTCGGCGACCAACTCTACGCTAATCAACCGAGGTACCATGTCGACAATTGACGATGCCAGCGTTGCCAAAGAGTCGGCGTGCCGGTTCTGTCCCTGTGCTACGCGCACAACCTTCGCTTTCGAGAAACCAGATAAGGTTTGCTTTATAATCTGTAGGTATTCAACCATCCGGGTGTCTTTAGCTTCAAAATTCCTTAGCACCTGGTTAACTACTAGTAGAGAGTCTGAGAAAACCTCCACCTCTTTAGCCCCCAGATCCTTCACGACCCTGAGTCCGGCGAGCATGGCCTCATACTCGGCCTCACTATTGGAGGCCCTGAAAGCCAGTCTGAACGAGTGCTCCAGTTTAAGCCTTTCTGGCATAATGATCACAATTCCTGCTCTTGCTCCTACTGCATTGGACGTGCCGTCCACAAATACTTTCCATGGCCGGATTTCCGTGATGCAAATCATATCCGCGCCTTTCGGTGTGAACTCGATAATGAAGTTCGCAAGCACTTGTCCCTTTATCGAAGTCCTTGGCCTATACCTGATGTCGAAGGAACCTAGCCGAGTTCACCATTTAGCTATCCTTCCCGTGAAGTCAGATCTTCTTAGTAACGACTGAAGTGGGTATTCCATAAGGACGTGGACGGTGTGGGCCTGGAAGTAGTGCGACAGCTTTCTAGTCGAATGTACAAGTGCCAATACTAGTTTCTCCAACGGCAGGTATCTAGTCTCGGCGTCGACAAACGTCTTGTTGATGTAGTAGACCGGGAGCTGTACACCATTATCCCTTAATAGTACGGCACTGGCAACATGCTTTGAAACCGAAAGGTACATATAAAGGTCCTCCCCTGGTTCTGGTGCAGTCAACGTAGGTGCCGGTCCAAGGTATTCCTTAAGGTTCTGGAATGCCCTATTTCACTCCTTGTCCCAGTGAAAACCCCTCCATTTCTTTAAAAGCTGGTAAAACGGCTGGCACCAGTCTGCGAACTTGGAAATAAATCGGTTGAGAGCGGCCAGCATGCCGGTCAACTTTTGTACCTCCTTGGGATTGCTTGGCGTCTTGAGGCATTGCACGGGCTTGATCTGATCGGGGTTGACTTCGATCCTTCTCTTTGTAACTAGGTAGCCCAAGAATTTGCCAGACGCTACTCCGAAGGCACATTTGTCGGCGTTGAGGCACAGACGGTGCTGCCGGAGTACTTCGAACACCTCCTTCAGGTCGTCGATGTGTTGCCCTACCCGTCTACTCTTTACCACCATGTCATCAATGTATACTTCAATCGTGTGCCCGATCTTATCCCTAAACATCCTCGTCATCATTCGTTGATAGGTTGCTCCAGCGTTCTTCAAGCCGAACGGCATTACCGTATAATGATAGTTGGCGTCGGGTGCTATGAACGCCGTCTTTCCTTGGTCCTCGGCGGCGAGTGCGATCTGGTGGTAACCTTGGAAGGCGTCAAGAAAACTCATCCTCGGGAACCTGTATGTGGCGTCTACCAATTGGTCAATTCTCGACATCGGGAACAGATCTTTTGGGCACGCCCAGTTTAAGTCCGTGAAGTCAACATAAACTCGCCACTTGTCGCTCTTCTTTTTTACAACCACTGTGTTTGCGAGCCATTCTGGAAAGAAAGCTTCCTTTATAGCCCCCGTTTCTCTCAGTCTCCCAACCTCTTGTCTGACGGCTTCCACGTGCTTCTTCGCGGACCTTCTTGGCTTCTGCCTTCTCGGGGTGCATAAGGGATCCACGTTCAGCTTGTGAACTATAAACTCTGGGTCTACCCCGGGCACCTTGTACGGACTCCAAGCGAACACATCCAGATTTTGCATAAGAAGAAGTAGCAGATCAGCCTTTTCCCGGCCATCTAGGTTTTCCCCTATTTGGAAACTCCTTTCGTCTCCCGGCAGGATTTTTACTTTCACTAGCCCTTCTGCCAAGGCCTTCCCCTCTGGCTGGTTTTGCTGTGATTGCTATAATGCATTTCCCTTGGTTTCGGCCCCTTGCTCGGCTTGTTTGTGGGCCGCGGCTACCACACACTGCCTGGCCGCCTGCTGGTCGCCCCGTACCATTGCCACTCTGTAGTCGGTCTGAAATTTAATTTTAACGTGCAAGGTGGACAGCACGGCCCCCATGTCATGTATCCACAGCCTTCCGAGAATTGCCGTGTATGGGGAGTAAGAGGCGACCACTATGAATATCACAACCACTTCCTTACCTTCCATGCTAATTGGGACCAAGATTTGCCCCTCTGGTCTCACCAGGTGGCTGTCGAACCCCATTAATGGGGTGTCGCACGTGGACAGGTCCTCCTTATTCAGGCCAAGCCCCTTGTACAGGTCCGGGTACATTACGTCAGCCCCACTCCCCTGGTGTATCATGATCCTCTTTACTTGGAAGCACCTTACACGGGCCGAGACCACTAAAGCGTCATGGTGTGGCTGAGCAGTCCTTTCCAAGTCGTAGTCATAAAACGTTATGGGTTGTTAAGGATACCTCGGTTTCTTTCTTGGTGGATGCTAGCCATCGTGGCCGTCCCTCGGTACCACGGCCATTATTCCTCCCGTGATCGGCGCCTTCGGACATCTCAGTTCTGCGTGGATGACTTCTATCACTCCCAGAGGAGGTGGGAGGGCATCTCAGCGCACCCGATTTGCTTGCCTTGTCCCTTGGTCCCCGGTATCTGCAAGAAATTCCTTCAGATGGCCGGCCTTCACCAACTGCTCCAAATGGTCTCTCAATACCCTGCATTACTCCGTGGTGTGCCCTTTGTCTCTGTGGTAGGTGCAATACAAGTTCTGATTCCTCCTCGATAGGTCACCTGGCATCTTGTTCAGCCTCCTGAAGTACGGCTCATTCTTTATCCTGTCGACAATCTTGTGCACGGGCTCTTTAAATACCGCGCTGACCATCCTAACATCATGACCGTGCTCTTGGACCCTCGGATCCTTCCTTGGTCTGGGGATGAAGCTAGAGCTCCGAGGATAATTGACGACTGGGGCCTTCCCCTTAGCCTGCAGCCTATCATCTTCCTATTGTTTGTACTCCTCGATGCGCCTCATTAGTTGCCGCATATCCTCGGGTGGTCTCAGGGTTAACGATTTCCTCAGTCCGGACTCTTCTGGTAGCCCTATCCGAAATGTGCTCGCTGCGATCTTTTCGTTACCCCTACCAATCTCATTGTACAACTCCCAATACCGGCTAGCATAGTTACGGAGGGTCTCCCCAGCCCCCATCTTCATTGACAGCAGCGCGTCCATGGGTTGTGGAACCCGGCTGCACGTCATAAACCTTGCCCCGAACTCCTGAATCAACTCCGAGAAACTGGGGATGGAGCCCTTCTTTAATCCGTTAAACCACCTTAAGGCAATGGGGCCGAGGCTTGAAGGGAAAACCTTACACATCAGCGATTTTCTGCGTGGAGGGACATCATTTGTATATAGTGACTTACATGCTCAACCGGGTCGGTTTTTCCCGTGTAGGAGTTAAATGGGGGCCGTGTGAACTGGCTCGGCATAGGCCCCTCCTCAATGTCCTTCGTGAATGGGGACCGGGTGGCCTGTCATAATGCTCGGCCCATTACATCCATGGCTACGTTCTGTGGTCGCTCTTCATCGGGGGAAACCGATCCATGGTCTGCATGCTCCCACGAACACTCGCGGCGCCGACGCGATTGGGACTGATGGGATCCTGCCGCGTGTCGTTCTCCAACGCTGGTCGATCTTTCTCCCCGGTCCTCTTGATCTCTTCTCCTACGCCTTTTCATCCCTGCAGTTCCAAATCCCTTACTTTCTTGTGTAGGCGCTCCACCTCCTGATTCCTCTGCTCGAGCTCCCGATCTCTCCAGTCATGGCAGTTGCGCCCTGAGGCGTCGGACGTTGTCCGGAGGGTCTAGTACGACTCATCTCCAAGCCCAGATTCTATTGCTTCCTCGTTCCTTCTGTCCTCCTGCCTCTTCTGCCTTCTTTCTCGCCATGTGGACCCTCGCGAGGACCCTCCAGAACCGCTCTTCGCATGACTTCCCTGTCTGTTCCCAGACATCTCTTGGTGTGTTGCTACACAGGACCGCAGCTTGGTAGGAGATCCCCACAGACGACGCCAATTGTTCGAACCACGTTTGAGCCTGTTGGGCCGGACACGTGTTTGGGCTCACAATTTACTTGTTTTGTGGGCTTTTAAGTTTCTTACAATGGGCAATCCTATCGTCAGCAAGTACGACTCTCAGGCCTCCCTCTTTTGTTTCCTCTTTTACTCCCTCTTTCCCAAGGTTGCCAACCCCTGGCTTCGTACATCCCTTGTCTATTTATAGGTTGAGTTGGTGCGATTGGTGGCCGTTTTCCAGGTCAGTGGAATGGAAGGCCCAATGTCATTTATCCTAAGTGGGCGCCTTTAATGCGAGTGGGAAAAGACAGTGGCTTTGGAACTAAGTCCACCGCGAGGTCTGATGCTCAGTGGGGGTGTGCTCCCTAGGCAATAGAGAAGGAGGTCCAATACCATTGCTCGGAGTGGGCGTTAGGTGATGGGTGAGTGGGGATAGTGGCATTGGAACCAGTTTCCCTCTTGGGCCTATTGTCCGAAAGGGGGGGAGGGGAAACTCCCTAGGCAATGGAGAAGGAGGTCCAATGCTGTTGCTCCAGAGTGGCATTGAAACTAGCCTCCCACTTGGGTTCGTTGCTCGGCGGGGTGGGTTTACCGAGGAATAGCCGAGTATGATAGGCTGAGCATTTTGGACACGTGGCGATGTGGTATCGGGTTCTCATGGGCGGGTGGTCCCAGTGAGGCCCACGCCCGCACACCATCAATTCACCATACCATCTCATGCAACCAACTTCCTATTTCACATCTACTCCTCCATACGCCGTGCAAGAACAATTCTCCAAGCATTTTTGCTCACACTCCTTCAAATTCAGCTTCTCATCAACTCGTGCAAATGAACTATCCGGAAGCTTCACATTTTCCACCTTCACAAACTCTTCACCACTCTTGCAAATGGATGCCCTCCCATGCTTCTTCACACACCCACTCGTCGCATTTCTCGCAGACCATTCACTTGGTGATCTTGGTTCAAACCCAGGTAGACAAGTGCATTCAAATTCAGTACCATTTTGAACTTGACACTTACCAAATGCACCACACCTCCCATAATTGTCACACCGGTCCAATGGAACTGTCCCGAGAATGTCCCATTCTTGATCTGAAATTTCACTCACAAAGCGTTGAATTGATCCAGATCCATTCACCAGTAATCTTGACAATAATGACACGTCTGGGTAACGTAAAACCCAAGTTGTAGAAGTCTCATACTGGTTGTTAAATAAATTAAAATTCACGACCGAATCATTACTTGACGATGTTGGTATTCCACTCCATCCAATACCATTCCAATGACCAGAACGCCACCACAAAAAATTACCTTTATGGAGGACAGGAATTTTTTTGTCATGTTTCAGCGGGTGTCAATTGAATGCTAGTAATTAACACGAGCTCGATTTGAGGTAAATCATAAGCTGGGCAATTTGGCATGCTGGGAATAGATAGATAGGTAGCGGGTTTTAACTTTTTTAGTGGGAAAAAGAGAAGTAAAAGAAAGGGAAGGAAGCAAAGCAAAGGAAGTTGCAGCATGGCAATCCCTCTCTCTGCTATTTACAGTGAACAAAGTTTATCTTCAAACTAGTTTGAAAAAAACTTTTAAACTTCTCATTTATCTCTTTTTTTGGGTATAAATTTTGAAAATCTAATAATTGAATTTCATATTATTTATGTTCTTAACATGTATATCAAATTTCGTTCAAATTGGATATTAGTTACTGTTCGATTAATAAACTAATTTTTTATACACAATTTTAGATCACAAAAATTTGAAATTTTAACATTTGTTTGATAATATAGCAATTGATCTTTGATATTGTTGATATTTTACAAGCATGAAGTATAAATATGAAAATGCAATCTATTAGTTAGATTTTCAAAATTCATACTCATTATAAAGATATAAAGAAGTTTAAAGAAACTGTGTCCATTTATAGTCCTTTATATTATATCAAATAGGGAATTCCAGCTATTAGAGCCCCACCCTACCTGCCTTGCCAAACAAATCTCTTTTTAAATTTCAACCCAAACTGTCTAGCGTTTTTCTATCATTTACTTGCTTTTTATGGATTTACAATTACCTTTGATATGGAGAGAGAAATGTTGTTATTATAATTTGGTGAAACATGGTGTCTACATGTGAATTCACACCTCTACCAACTCAAAACTCACTATACAGTGAATTGTAGCAAAAGTTATACAAAAGTTATGATCTTAGCATTTTTTATATTGAAAGTCCCTACCCTCGTTAGTTAATCCATTAATTTAGCTTACTTAAGAAACTTCTGTTTTTCTATTCCCATTTTTCATGAGCCTCACAGCAGTCAATTATTATAAGGGTGGTTTGTTACGAATAGTGTAACAGATTTTACCTATCATTAAAATCTATCCTCAACAAATTTCTCTACCTTTCTCTTTAGTCATAATGAATGTGGCTTGACCTATACAAGTGTCACTTAAGTGTTCATTTGAAAACAACTCATATTTTTTTACTAAAAACCTTTTACTTAAAGTACCGTAGAAAAATGGTGAGTATATGTAAATTCACACTTCTATCATTTAAAACTCACCCTACAATGAATTGTGGCAAAAGTAGTATAAAAATTGTGATCTTAGCATTTTTAATTTTCATATTGAAACTCCCTACCCTTGTTAGTCAAGCCATTAATTTAGCTTACTTGAGAAACTTTCGTTTTCCTATTCCCATTTTTCATGAGTCTCACAGCAGTCAATTATTATAAGGGTGGTTTGTTACGAATAGAGTGTGAGCAATAGATTTTACCCATTATTAAAATCTATCCTCAACAAATTTCTCTACCTTGCTCTCTAGATATAATGAATGTGTTTTCATTTTGACAAGAGTTTACTTAAGTGTTTGTTTGAAAACAATTTATTTTTTTTATTAAAAAATTTTTGGTTAAAGTACTGTAGATAAAAGTTAAATAAAATTAGCTAATTTTTTTAATGAAAGTATTCTAGCAAAAAAAGAAAAAAAAAGTGAAGTGGAGTGGAAACGCAATAAACAATGAGTAATACTACAATCACAAACTATTTTACAACATTTTTACAAACTGTTAATGTGACCAAACTCTTACTAGTTTTTATCTAAGCCTATCATTAACGTTATTTTTTATTTACCAAGAACTCACCACAGTAATTTATAAAATTTTCTGTAAAAAAATTTGTACTTCTAACATAATTGATAAACAGAAAAACAGACCAGCAAACAGTATCTGGGCATAGCTTTTTGACCAAAAACAATATATGGTCATGTAAAGAAAAAAGCTATCGGAAAATAAGCTTCTTAGTTATGGGACCCACATAAAACCTGCAGACGGCAGAAAATTTAACCAAAAATCCAGTTTTAATTGGAACCCAAATGCACACCAAGGCGGAAGAAGATCTTATGAAGCTAAAGTGACGGGTTGAGTTATTCAATCACACCAAATCTTTGATACACACATCAATTTCGTATGATATTTTTATGGAGATAGAAGAGAAATGTTTTTCTATACATCCCCATTTTCTTTGTGTTTACTGCGGTGTTTAGTGGCTAAGAAAGTGAAATATAAGAAAATAAGATTTTTACTTTTTAATAATTTTGTTATTCATATTTTTTTATTCAAATGATGAGCTGCATTTTTTAATGCTTATTAAAAAAATTTATTATTTTATTAACCACGTAAGTTTAATTTGTCAACAATACGGACTGTTTCACACGAGTTGGCGCTGTAAGGACTAACTTGACAATAAGTTAAAAATAACATGGACCAAATTCAATGTTAAGAAAAAGTATGAACCAAATTGAAAGTAATCTCAAAATATAAGAACCAAAATAGTATTAATCACATATAAGAACACAGAGATTCACATGAAAAAATATTTCTCCTTGAATTGAAAAACCATAGGACCAATTTTGAATCATTCCACAATTATAAAATCAATTACAAATGCCATTCTTAATTTATTCCTAACTTGAGACCCAGCCCAAATATAATAATATATCTTTTAAGAAATTTATGTGAACTTATATGAGATCTTCACTCATTTTGTATACAACAACTTTCAGTGGTTGTAGCACCCCAGAAGGCACTCCCTAGAAAAAATCTTATTTTTCATTCCCTTGTATGTCTCGAAATTAACTAAAAAAGTCTTATTGTTTTCTTTGCCCTCACCAACACTTTTTTGTTCTTATTATGCTCACACTGTGACAATACCCTTTTCTTTTTCTTGACTTTGCAACATCAATATAGCTTTCTAAGTCAAAATAGAAATTTAAGGCAATTTTTCCAAAATTTATATCTTGACTCAAATTTCTTCAAAAAGTCCTTTTTTTTTTCTTCTTTTCTTTTTTATATTGTTCCACGTTAACGTCTTTTTCTTCGAGAACAAGGTCTTTTTTCCTTGCTCGACCGTCCTAATGTATATTATCTTAACTAATCACTAACCCATATTATATACGGGAACCTACCTATTTGTGAGGTATCTTAACTTGATTAAAAAACTACATCATTGTATGATTTGCTCTTGTATGACCTCAATTTGTGTTACAATTTGCTCTTGTATGCTTGAACGTGTAATGACTTACAAAAAAAATTGTCAAACAATTTTAGATACTGCAAAAAAATAATTCAAAAATTCAAATATTAAAACTTCTAAAAGACCAAAAATATTAAAGAATAATATAATTCATTGCTTAGAAATTATTGAAACAGAACAAAATATATATGACTAAATAATAAAGAAATATAAGAGAATGATGGGTTATATTGAAAAGAATAATCCATAGTTATAACTATTGAAAGGAATTAAAAGATTTAGAGCTTACAAATTATAAATAATATATATGTGTGTGTGTGTGTACACAAAAATTTAGATGTTAAAATTTCCAAAATACCAAAAAAGATATATAATCAAAGAATAAGTTATTGAAATAATTCAAAAAAATGTATGACTATTCAAAAGAGAAATATATAAAATAAAATAAAATAAAAAGTACACGAACCAATAAAATAATAAGTTTTAAATTTTAACAGGTCTAAACTTTAAAAGAACCTTCTCAACATGTGGCTCACGCTACAAAATGTTGAGCAAGCGCCACGTTGAAATAATGAAAACCATACCTCCTCTTAATATCTATACTACTATTTAAGGAGCTTCCCTTGTTTGGATTCCACATTTTTTAGTTCAAAAATACCTCTACATCTCTATGTTTAAGTAGAGACAAAATTAAAGAACAATCCGGTAAAAATGCAACTCTAACTCCCACTAAAACATTGTCTAAAAAATATGACCACTCTCTTGTTAAGTTTTAAATTACTTTATCCACTTTTAAATTACTTTTTCAAAATAAAAATTATATATATTAGTTTTTCTTTATTTATTTTTTTTTATGTGATATGCGGCAATTTTTTTTTTTTTTTAGGAAACCGTGGGTAGGTTTTTTTTTTTAAAAAGGTGGGGTAGTTTTATTTTTTTACAGAACTTGGGATAGGTGTTTTTTAGTAGAAAACCGTAGGTAGTTTTTTTTAGAAGGTGGGATGGGTTTTTGAAAGTGGGGATTGTGGACAATTTTTATTTTTTCCACTTTTTTGTTATTAATTTTTTTTGATTTACAGTTTTAACCTTATTTTTTATTTTTTAAGAATAAGAATAATTTAATTAAATTAGGGGTATTTTTGTAAGTTGAAAACACAATAACTAACTTTTTGAATTCTCTTAATATATAGAGATAGAGATATATAGAGAAGATAAAATAAAAAACATAGTTTTTTCTACAAAATAGGGCCACTAACAAAAAATAAAGCCTCATCACACGCGTGAAGCGTGTGTGATGAGGCTAGTATTGTATATAAATTTTCTACCCAAGAAATTAACATACTTTCATATGGTGAGGTGAAGAAAAGACATATGCAATAGCAGCAACCTTTAACAAAATTTATACACATTCACTTTTATTGGTTCAATCATTTGAAAACAATTCTAAAATACCCAAATGTAAGAGACACATTGACTTCTACTCAGTGATGGAAGAGTTAGAAGAGGAATAGAGATACTAAAGAAAAGGGTACAATGGATGTGATATATATATATATATATATATATAGAGCGAATTAAGATTGCGGTGGAGAATTGAATCTGAGAGAGGAAAGGAATAGGATTGTTTGTCTTATTTGGTAAGAGTCGCTGATTAGGTTTTCTATGTGGTTTCATATGGCACGATTGCAATTGCACGAGAACTCACATTGGATTATAATGCGTTTGCTTTGTAAAAGTCCTTGTTTATTGTATATAGAAAATAGGTGATAATTTCATATTTCACTTAATAGTGGATTTTATTAATTAAATTTGGAGATAAAGTTTTACTCTTTGTCAAGTTTAGACTAAACAAAAATAATTTTATATAAAAAAAATGATAATGATTTATTTTTTAAATGTTGTGCTAATATCGAAAATTGTAAGATTTTCAGAGGTTTCGGTTTTAAAGTTTTACTCCTTGTTATGTTTGGACTAAACAAAAATAATTTGTTTAAGAAAATGAGAATGATGAGTTTTGGACTTGTTAGAGAGATAGGGTTTTACTCCTTATTAAGTTTGGACTAAAAAAAAATAATTTTATTTAAAAAAATGATAATAACTTATTTTTTATTTTTTAAATATTGTGATGACGTGGAAGAGTGTGAGAACTTCAGAGGCTTCAGTTTTAGAGTTTCACTCCTTGTTAAGTTTGGGCTAAATAAAAATAATTTTGTTTAAAAAAATGAGAATGATAAGTTTGAGTTTAAGTTTAAGTTGGACTTGTTAGAGAGATAGAGTTTTACTTCTTGTTAAGTTTGGACTAAACAAAAATAATTTTACTTGAAAAAAAAATAATAATGATTTTTTTAAAAAATATATTATGCTGACGTGAAAAATTGTGAGAGTTTCAGAGGTTTTGGTTATATACACACACACACACACACACACACACACATATATATATATTTGAGAGAAATGTTGTATATTATCTTAATTAATTCAAGAAAAATGTTATGTCTATTATACTTTCACAATAAATATTAAGTGACAGATTGATACTAGCTATTACTGATGGACAAAAGTAATTTTAGCAATGCGTTATAAATTAAAATTAGCAATAACTTGCTACCTAAAATTTGTTCTAAAAAGGTTGTAGATGTAACAGTTCTCTTATTTTTAAGAGTTGGATTAACATTTAGAGAGCAATTAGCACAAGCTTTGTCAAATTTATACTCAAAAGAATCTATCATGTTTATATGGATAAGGGAAACATTCATGACTGGAAACTTAAATGTAAATATGTGGAAATTTATATGGAAGATAAAGAATTAGTAAAATGTGTAATCTCACGATAAAAATGAGAGAGACTATTTTTTTTTTTTTAAGTGTGGTGATTATTGGGCTAAAATATATTGGAATAGACATTGGGCTAGATACGTGCGTAAGGGAAGGTGAGGGAGGAGGTGTCAAATTTTGGAATTAAATTGGCCCCTTGGATTCAACTACCTGCTAGCCTAGCCATACGACATTTGTTGAGTTGTTGTATCTTGGGGAAGACAAATCAAAGAAGATTTGCACCGGTTACCAGTTTAGTTAAATAAGAGCTTGAATTTCTTTAAAGAAAGTGAGTGTCACATCTCAGTCCAATTAGTGAAAGTTGCTTATTTCTTGACTGAGAAGAATCCTTCTAAGGCTTCCATCGATGAGATGAATGAGGCAGAACTTTGTCTCCATCAAGAAAAATAGATAAGTATACAAAAGATGAATACAATTTTCACTCTCCCTTAAAAATTACATGGCTTTTGAGTGGAGTTTGTGATATGCCTTTGTTTTAGAACCCTTTTCCCGGCCCTTGTGTCTATGTGTGTGTGCTTGTTTCTCCAAGAAACAAATTTGTCACTCCTATCTTTTGAATTGTCTTGTTGATCATTTCTAAAATTAATATGATAAAACTTATAATTCTGCCAAGAAAATATGATATTGATGAGGCTAGTGCAAAGAAGTATCTTGTCAGTAGATTTTTTTTTTTTTTTTTTTCATTACCGAATGATGGAGGTAAATCGGTTGTGGATCAAGTAGAAGACTTTCTAATGATACATTTGTTAGGACATATGTATTTCATTTTGTTTTGAACATATGTCATTCTTTTATGTAATTGGCTTATCCTTTGCCAAAATGCACTCAGTTTGTATTTGAGTAGCTCTAGAATGATTTTAATACTTCAAGAAATAAGGTTTCAAGATCAAGTGTTAAATCCATGCAAGTTGTCCAAGATTCAAGTTGAGAAAGTGCCAGTCATTAAAACTCGACAGTTGGCTCGACAGCTACATCTATCAAGCTTTAAGAAGCTGTTCAGCCCTGAGGCTAGACAGTTGCTTAACAGCACCTCGACACCTTTAGTTGTCGAGATTTAAGACAAACAGATTCTGAGTTCTGGTTTTGATTCTAATTCGTAGATGTGTCTTTGAGACTTCTTTTCTTCTAACCCTAGACATATAAAAGGATTATTTTAAGGGCCGTCAAAGTATAGACAATTTGTACAAGCGTTGTTTAAGCAATTTGTGACCTGAGACAAAGTTCTTGCCCTAGTTCATCTCTCTTGTGAAGAAGTTGCTGTGTAATGTGCACGTTAGGGTTTTGTAACCAAGCATTTTCTTGATCATCATCGTGTGGATAAATTGAAGAACTTTGCAGCCAACAAATTTCTCTAGTTAGTGATTGAAGTCACGTACTGGGATCCACGCAATTGGTTAGTCACGTACTTGGGAGCCGTGCATCAAAAGGAGAAATTGTCACTACAGAACAAGTACAATTAGGTATTGGGGTAAGGGTTCAATCGTAGGTTGGTAAGGTACTTAGGATTCCTTTACTTGTAACCGCTTATTGTGATAATAGTGGAATTTCGAGAGTGGTGACCTTAAAATCACCCGGTGGGGTTTTTGCCGTGTAGGTTTTCTCCATTCGTAAACAAATCACCGTGTCAATTTAATTTTTGTTGCATACTTTAGTTTATTGGTGATTTGTTTGTGCTATCACGCAATTTGCATGTTAATTTGATTAATTAATAACTTGGCTAATTAATCAACTTAATCCATCACAAGTGGTCAACGCATTTGTGGCCTTTCAAGTGGTATTAGAGCAGGCACACTCTGATTCGGGTTTAATCCTTGTGTGTGATGCATTGACCCCTATTTGTCATGGATAGAGGTCACTCACTTATTATACCTCCACTGTTTGATGGTACTAACTATGCATACCGGAAAGTACGCATGAGAGTTTTCTTGCAGTCACTAGATAAGAAGGTGTGGCAAGCTGTATAGATAGGCTGGACCAAGCCTAGAGAAGCGCCGGCCGATTGGGATGATGCCATGATCAAGGCAGCTAATTTCAACAGCAGAGCATTGGATGCCCTATTCAGTGCGGTCACTAATGAGGAGTTCAAGAAGATTTCCTCCACTGAAACTACTAAGGAAGCATGGACCATTCTCCAGACAACTTATGAGGGAACAACGACTGTCAAGGATTCGAAGCTACAGAGGCTTACTACAAGCTTCAAAGAAATTAAGATGGAGGAGGATGAGTCATTCGATGAGTTTTATGTCAAGCTTAAAGACATAGTGAACTCAGCTTTTTATCTTGGAGAAACCATTCCTGAATCCAATATCGTAAGAAAAGTGTTCAGATCTCTGCCTGAGAGATTCCATGCCAAGATCACGGTGATAGAGGAATCAAAGGATATTGACAAGATTCCTCTGAAAAAGCTAGTTGGTAATCTGCAAACCTACGAGCTAGGGTTGACAAGAATTGGCAAGTCAAGAAAAGGCAAGAACATGGCACTGAAGGCCAAGAGCAGTGAGACAAATGAGTCTTCAGACAATGAAGATTCTTAGTTGAAGTCCTACATCACTAGGCAATTCAAAAAATTCATGAAAAATGCCAATGGAAAAGGCTTCGACAAGGACCGTAGGCAATCCAGTTCTTCTCAGTTCAAGAGCTTAGATAAAGGGAAAAAGGTTGTTAGGACTGGCGATCAGCTTCGAAGAAATTAAGATAAAGGAGGATGAGTCATTTGATGAGTTTTATGCCAAGCTCAAAGACATAGTGAACTCAGCTTTCAATCTTGGGAAAACTATTCCTGAACCCAAGATCATAAGAAAAGTGCTCAGATCTTTGCCCGAGAGATTCCATGCTAAGATCACGACGATAAAAGAATCAAAGGATATTGACAAGATTCCTCCTACTGAGCTAGTTGGTAATCTGCAAACCTACGAGCTAGGGTTGACAAGAATTGGCAAGTCAAGTAAAGGCAAGAACATGGCACTGAAGGCCAAGAGCAATGAAACAGATGAGTCTTCAAATGATGAAGATTCTAAGATGAAGTCCTACATCACCAGGCAATTCAAAAAATTCATGAAAAATGCCAATGGAAAAGGCTTCGACAAGGATCGTAAGCAATCCAGTTCTTCTCAGTTCAAGAGCCTAGATAAAGAGAAGAAGGATGCTAGGGATATCGGTCAGCTTCGAAGAAATTAAGATGGAGGAGGATGAGTCATTCAATGAGTTTTATGCCAAGTTCAAAGACATAGCGAACTCAGCTTTCAATCTTGGGGAAACCATTCCTGAACCTAAGATCGTAAGAAAAGTGCTCAGATCTCTGCCCTAGAGATTCCATGCCAAGATCACGACGATAGAGGAATCAAAGGATATTGACAAGATTCTTCTAAAAAAGCTAGTTGGTAATCTGCAAACCTACGAGCTAGGGTTGACAAGAATTGGTAAGTCATGTAAAGGCAAGAACATGGCATTGAAGGCCAAGAGCAGTGAGACAGATGAGTCTTCAGATGATGAAGATTCTAAGATGAAGTCCTACATCACTAGACAATTCAAAAATTTCATGAAAAATGCCAATGGAAAAGGCTTCGACAAGGACCGTAGGTAATCTAGTTCTTCTCAGTTCAAGAGCCTAGATAAAGGGAAGAAGGATGCTAGGGCTGGCGGTCAGTACAGTGTTCCCGCTGGACCTAAGTGCTTCGGGTGTCAAGGCTTCGGTCACATGAAACAAGAGTGTCCCACATATCTCAAGAGCATTAGGAAGAGCAAGGCATTTGCTGCTACCTTGAGTGACACTGAACCTGAGGATGATTCCAACAATGATAATGACGAAATTTTGAATGCCTTCACTGCCTCTGTCAATCCTATTGAAGGGATTACTGAAGACGTAGATGAAGAAAAGGAATTGGTGGATGCTAAGTTTGAAACGATGGATGATCAAGATGATATCCATACCGCCTATGAGAAACTGTACAAGTTTTTTGAGAAGCATGAGAAACTCTATAGGCTAGCCACAAAGAAGCTCAGTGATGTGAAACTTGACCGTGAAGAGCTTTCCATTAAGTTTGATGAAGTAAATTAGACTATTGGGGCACTAAGATTCAAGAACAATTTCTTGGCTGAGAAGACCAAGAAGCTTGAAGCAGAACTATTTTAAGTTAGAGCTCAATTGGAGAAGACATCAAGTGCGAAGCTGGATGAGATGCTCAACAATCAGAAACCTGCTTCTGATCAAATAGGTTTGGGGTACGATCTCTTTTCTTCTAATATTGCTTTTGCTAGTACTACTGTTTTTGTTCCTCCTGCTAATAACATTAAAATTGAGAACAATGATGTTAAAGCTGAATTAGCTAGTAAGAACCTAGACAAGGGTAAATCTATCTTAGGAGCACCTTCTAAGTTTGAGAAGAAGGAAACTAAAAACCCTAGGACTAAGAAGGCTAACCCTCAAAAGTCTAAATAGAAGAAGCAGCATCTCTATTATCATTGTGGTATTGCCGATCATACTCGACCTAATTGCTATAAGTGGTTAGCCACTCAACTGAGCAATGGCATGATAGCATTTAGTAACCAAAATCAGGCTCAAGCCTCTCTTGCTCCTCTTGGAGATCTTCGCAAAGCCCTTATGTTCCTTTCGAACTTGAACAGTTTCAATTCTTTCCCCTCATCACCAGTTCAAAGGTCTGCAAAGAGGAAAGGTTCTTCCAAGGTGTGGAAGGAAAAGGGTTCCAAGTGATTTAATCACTTTTTCCCTCTCTCTTCTTTTTTGTTTTGTTTTTGCATTACTTGTGTATTTTACTTTTCTATTTTAAGTTAGTCTAGTTTTATGCATTGTTATGCTTTGATTATCATGTTTTTGTTTGCTTGCTTTCAATTTCTGTTTTATTTTGTTTGTTTTTAGACAAAAAAAAAAAAAAAAATACAAAAACAGTATGTGTTTATGTACTTTGGTTCTTGTGAACCTTAAAATGTCCATTAAAACAGAGTTTTCTAAACTTTGTATCTTTTGTAGCTTAGATGAGCATCCTTATGCAGAACTAAGCAAGTGAGCTTTGTGGCTCTTTGTTTGTGATGAGTAAGATTAAGTAATCTCTTGTACTTAACACTCATATCACTCTTTTTGACGAGTAAGACTAGAAAATCCTAAGAGAAAGGCATAAATAATTATCTCACCACTATTACCTGCTAATCATGATATGACATCTGTATACTTCAGCATAGCAAAAGTGCAATGTCAAAAAGCTTAACATAATTGAGTATTTCTTTTCTCTCTTATATGTCCATGCATGATATGCTTAATAAAAGAAAAAAATATGCAAAGAAAAATAAAAAACAAAAAGAGCAAAATGTTTTAAAATATGATTGCAAGTGTGTTTTTTAGGAGATGTGGGAGTTATAAGATATACCTTGAAGGTAATAGTCCCCATCAAATAGTTATGATTGTATGTGAGTTAAAGAGATTTTCTCATATCTCAAATCGTCAAAACTTTGAGACACTTATACAATCTTGCGATATTTTTCACACACAACACGTAATATTCTTTCCTACTTTTGATACATGTGCAGGTACAATGTGATTTGGCCATCACAAGGTTTACATGTGTTGATGTATGTTTACTAAATTTTCTTGACTTATTTTTGAAATATAAAATTCATTAGACTTGTTTAGTGTGTGTGTGTGTGTGTTTTGAGATCCATGTGCTTAAATTTGTTGTTGAGAGATGATTTTGAGAGCTTGATCTATTGATTGGATCATTGGTTGAGTTGCATGCGTGATTGCATTCATATCTGTGTTTTTCTCTTCTCAATAAACTATTTTTAAAAGCTGGCTTGACCCCTCCTGGATACTTAGCTGTCTGTTGAGCTTCTTAGCTTTTTCTTATCGCAATCTTGATAGCTTCTCGACACCTGGTGGATCGATCAAGAAAACTTCTAGCTTCTCGACACCTCCTCACCACCTGGTGGATCGATCGAGATTCCTTTTGTGTCTGATCCTTGTTCCTTGACACCCTCTCGATAGCTGTATTTATCGACGTTGTATCTCTCAACAGATGGCTCTACACCTCTCGACATCTGTATCTGTCGAGAATTATTGAACCTCTATTTCGAGGTTCTGCGCGATCCGTTTCTCCTTTCTCTCGATCTCTCTCTCAATAGCTCATCTTTTTCTCCTCCCAAATCACTCTCTATTACTCCAAACCTCTACCCAAGGTTTCTTCAAGCCTATTCAAGTTTTTCCTCTCTTGGTAAGCTCCTAATCTCTCATACTACATGCATTTCATGTTTTGAAACTTAGTTTTTGGGGTTGTTTGAAAATTTTGGGGTTTTTCAAAATTGATGAGTTATTGTTGCAATTTTTTGGGATGGGTTTTGTAAATTTGATCTTAAAAACTCCATGCATTACATCATACTAGCATTCTAACAATATACTCTTGCATCTAGATGTGTACAAACTGTATGTGTGCTTTGGATTAGGCTGAGCCCATGATGCTTTTCATGTTGCATGTTACATGTTACATGTTCATGCATTTCCCATGCATATGTTGTCACCCTTCAATATACTTGTTATATTTGAATTGTTTTTAGGACTTTTCTGATTGTTCCTTTCTTTTCCCCTCTCTTTCTGTTTACGTTAGTAGTGTCTATGGCACCAAAATGTAAGTCTACTCCGTCCCAGAACCCTCTTTGTTCTAGGGCTTCTTCGTCCTCTAATTCTACTCCTTCCTCTATTCGGTTCCGTGATAAGGATGCCCAAAAGGACTTCTCGAAGAATTTTTCTAAATGAGGTATTCATTCGGAACGTCAAATTATTCTGGCAGACTTTGCCGACACTGACCTACCCGATGTCATTCACAATCATGGTTGGGAGTCACTGTATGACGTCTCGGTCACTTGTCCTTCTATGCTGATACAGAAGTTTTACTCCAACATGCATGGAATTGATTCTTCGGTACCTTTCTTTCACACTCGCGTTCGAGGTACGCATATAGTAGTCGCAACAGAGTTGGTTTCTGATGTGCTTCATGTTCCAAGGGATGCATATCCTTACTACCTCGGTTGTGAGCATCTACGAACTGTGTCCAAAGACAAGATGATTTCTGCTTTCTGTGAGCGCCCTTTTGTTTGGGGTGAGCGTCAGTTTACACTATTTCGGGCTTTTGCTAAAGGTTCTCGTTTCATGAACATGGTAAGGACATTTGTTTTGCACCCATTCTCTCACTACAACTCCATCACAGAGTCTCGTGCTCAGTTTTTGTTATCTCTTCTTTTCCTTCACATTTCATTTTCTCTATCATTGATGTCTATAGGTATACGACTACTCGTGATAAGCTCATCTTTCCTTTTGCTATCATGAGGATTTTACGCCATTTCTCCATCCCTTTTCCAATGTCTGACCCCTTCCATGTCATGGTTGCCATTGACGCCACTACCGTAAAATTTAGTGAGGCGCAGTTTAGGTCACGACAGTCGGTTTCAGCAGCTCCTTCCTCCCATCCAGCTCCATCTAGATCTGCTCGAGCCACATCTGCTCCCTCCTCTTCCTCGAGCGATGTGTCCCTAGGAGATATCATAGCGCAGCTTCAGCGCATGGATGCTCGCCTCGATACGCTCTCTACAGAGTTGTATCAGGTGAATTTTCGTATTGGTCGCATTGCTTGACGATTGCTCGGTGACAGGCGATCATGGGCGGTTTTGTTCCTGAGGCTTCTCCTCCACCACCTCTTGTGGCTTCTGAGTTTAAGGATGATGATGGTGATGACAATGATGCTTTGGATGATGATAATGGAGATGCTAGCTCTACCGCTGAGATGTCTACTTAACACTCTAACCTTTGTCACTTGTGACAAAAAGGGGGAGTAAGTTTTAGTTCTGAGAGTAGTCATACTTAGGGGGAAAGCATGTACATGACATTTTTTATAAGGGGAATGTTGTTGTTTTGAGGGATGTAGTGAGGACTATATGTATCTTTTCTTTTCTTTCTTGTTGGAGATACATTATTCTTGTACCTAGGTCTTGTGACCATTTATGACATACATTGGACTTATTCTCTTTATATGTTGATGTATATTTCTTTTACCTACCTTTACATGTGTTGTTTCTTTTCTATCTTTATACACATGATTCTTATACTTGTATGCAATCTATTATTTCAACTTCACACAAAGATGCCTTGATGTGTTTTGTTTAAAGTGTTTCAAAAATACAGATTGTCAAAGTCTACTTGCCATAAACTTTCTTCTTGCAAAGTTTTTCAAGAGTTTATGTTATGATAGATTTTATTGTATTCAACAAGTGAATATAAGTTGAGTGATTTATGACTTCTCTCATATGTTTATTTGTTTGTTGTGGTTTTGTCACGGATTGCCAAATGGAGAGATTGTTAGGACATATGTGTTTCATTTTGTTTTGAACATATGTCATTCTTTTATGTAATTGGCTTATCCTTTGACAAAACGCACTCAGCTTGCATTTAGGTAGCTCTAGGATGATTTTAATACTTCAAGAAATAAGGTTTCAAGATCAAGTGTTAAAACCATGCAAGTTGTCCAAGATTTAAGTTGAGAAAGTGCCAATTAATAAAGCTCGACAACTACATCTATCGAGCTTTAAGAAGCTGTTTAGCCCCAAGGCTCGACAGTTGCTCAACAGCACCTCAACACCTCTAACTACCGAGATTTAAGAAAAACAGATTCTGAGTTCTATTTTTGATTCTAATACGTAGATGTGTCTTTGGGACTTCTTTTCTACTAACCTTAGACATATAAAAGGATTATTTTAAGGGCCGTCAAAGTGTAGACAAGTTGCATAAGCATTGTTTAAGCAATTTGTGACCTGAGACAATGTTCTTGCCCTAGTTCATCTCTCTTGTGAAGAAGTTGCTGTGTAATATGTACCTTAGGGTTTTGTAACAAAGTATCTTCTTGATCTTTATCGTGTGGATGAATTGAAGAACTTTACAGCCAACAACTTTTTCTAGTTGGTGATTGAAGTCGCGTACTGGGAACCGCGTAATTGGTTAGTCACGTACTTGGGAGCCGTGCATCAAAAGGAGAAATTGTCACTACAGAACAAGTCCAATTGGGTATTGGGGTAAGAGTTCAACTGTAGGTTGGTAAGGTAATTGGGATTCCTTTATGTTAGGACATATGTAGTTCAAGTGGTTGTTACCATATGTCGCTATTTTATGTAATTGGCTTATCCTAGACAAAACGCACTTTACTTGTAATTGGGTAGATCTAGGATGTGTCTAACATCTCAAGAAACAGTGTTTCAAGATTCAATGTTGAAGCCATCAAAGTCTGTCTAAGAAACAAGCAAGAAAGTGCAAGTTACTAAAGTTCGACACCTACCTCGACACATGCATCTATCGAGCTTTAAGAAACTATTTTGCCCCGAGCCTCGACAGATCCTCGACACCTCTATCTGTCGAGAATTAAAGAAAACAGATTTTCAGTTCTGTTTCAAGTCCAATCCGTGAATGTGTCTTTGGAACTTCTTTTCTCCTAACCCTAGACATATAAAAGGATTATTTTAAGGGCCGTCGAGATGATGCAAGTTGTACATTCATTCAGAACTTCTTGTTCATGCAATTTGTGATCTGAAAGACAAAGTTCGTACCCTAGTTCATTTCTGATGATTCAAAGAACTTTGTAGCCAACAATTCTCTCTCTAGTTGGTGTTTGAAGTCGCGTACTGGGATCTGCGCATCTGGTTAGTCACGTACTTGGGAGTCGTGCACTGAAAGGAGAAACTGTCACTACAGAACAAGTCCAATTGGGTATTGGGGTAAGAGTTCAGCTGTAGGTTGGTAAGCTACTGGGATTCCTTGCTTGTAACTGCTTCTTGTGATAATAGTGGAGTTTTGAGAGTGATAACCTTAAATCACCCGGTGGGGTTTTTGCCGTAAGGTTTTCCTCATTCGTAAAAAAATCACCGTGTCATTTAAATTTTCGCTGTTTTACTTAGTTTGGTGATTTGTTTGTGCTGCCACGTGATATTACATGTTAATTTGATTAATTAATAACTGGGCTAATTAATTAATCTAAGTTATTATAAGGGGTCAACGCGTTTGTGGCCTGTCAAGTGCTATCAGAGCAAGCACACTCTGATTAGGGTTTAATCCATTGTGTGTGATCCATTTGACCCCTGCTGTCATGGATAGAGGACAATCTCTAATTATACCTCCTTTATTTGATGGTATTAACTATGCATACTGGAAAGTACGCATGAGAGCTTTCTTGCAGTCTTTAGATGAGAAGGTGTGGCAAGCTATGGAGATAGGCTGGACCAAGCCTACAGAAGCACCGGCCGACTAGGATGATGCTAAGATCAAAGCGGCAAACTTCAACAGCAGAGCATTGAATGCCCTATTCAGTGCAGTCACCAATGAGGAGTTCAAGAAAATTTCCTCAATTGAAACTGCTAAGGAAGCATGGACCATCCTCCAGACAACCTATGAGGGCACCAAGGCTGTCAAAGACTTAAAGCTACAGAGGCTCATCACACGCTTTGAAGAAATTAAGATGGAGGAGGATGAGTCGTTTGATGAGTTCTATGCCAAGCTTAAGGACATAGTAAACTCAACCTTCAATCTTGAGGAAACCATCCCTGAACTCAAGATAGTGAGGAAAGTGCTCAAATCGCTGCCCGAGAGATTCTATGCTAAGATCACGGTGATCGAGGAATCAAAGGGCATTGACAGAATTCCTCTGACTGAGTTGGTTGGAAACTTGCAAACCTATGAGTTAGGGCTGACTAGGTTAGGCAAGTCAAGTAAGGGTAAGAGCTTGGCATTAAAGGCCAAGAGCAGTAATACGGATGATTCTTCAGATGATGAAGATTCCAAGATGAAGTCCTACATCACAAGGCAATTCAAGAAATTCATGAAGAATGCAAATGGAAAGGGCTTCAACAAAGACCGTAGACAATCCAGTTCTTCACAATTCAAGAATTCTGATAAAGGAAAGAAGGATGTCAAGGATGGCGGTTAGTACACTGTTCCCGCTGGGCCAAAATGTTTTGGGTGCCAAGGCTTCGGACACATGAAATAAGAGTGTCCTGCGTACCTTAAGAGCATAGGGAAGAGCAAGACACTTGCTGTTACCTTAAGCGACACGGAGCTCGAGGACGATTCCGAAGATGAAGACGACGAAATCTTGAATGCCTTCACTGCCATTGTTAATCCTACTGATGGGGTTACTGAAGAAGTGGATGAAGAGAAGGAATCGGTGGATTCTAAGTGTGAGATTATGGATGATCAAGATGATATTCACACCGCCTATGAGAAACTGTACAAGCTTTCTGAGAAGCATGAGAAACTCTATAGGCTGGCCATCAAGAAGCTCAGTGATGTGGAACTCAACCCTGAGGAGCTGTCCACAAAGGTTGATGAAGCGAATCAAACCATTGGAGCACTGAGGTTCGAAAACAATTTCTTAGTTGAGAGGACCAAGAAGCTTGAAGCGGAGCTGTTTCAAGTCAGAGCACAACTGGAGAGGACGTCAAGTGCAAAGCTGGACGAGATGCTAAGTGCTCAGAGATCTTCTTCAGACCGTACTGGATTGGGGTATGAATTCTCTCTCTCTAATACTCCTACTGCTAGTACTACTGTGTTTGTTCCACCTGCTAATAACATTGAAAATGAAGATAAGAATGCTAAAACTGAATTAGCTAGTGAGAACATAAACAAGGGCAAGTCCATCCTAGGAGCACCCCCTAAAATTGAGAAAAGGGAATCTAGAAACCTTAGGAATAAGAAGGCTAACTCTCAAAAGCCCAAAAAGAAGAAACCACATCTCTGTCATCATTGTGGTGTTGCCGATCACACTCGACCAAATTGCTATAAGTGGCGTGCCACTCAACAGAGCAATGGCATGATAGCATCTAGGAGCCAGAATCAGCTTCAGTCTTCTCTTGCTCCTCGTGGAGACATTCTTAAAGCCATCATGTTCCTTTCGAACTTGAACAGTTCATATTCTTCTCCCTCTTCACCAGTTCAAGAGTCGACCAAAAGAAAAGGTTCTTCCAAGGTGTGGAAGGCAAAGGGATCTAAGTGATTTTAGTCACTTCTTCTTCTCTCTCCTGTTTTTGTGTGTTGGATTATTTGTGTGGTTCTTTACTGTTTTGAGTCAGTCTAATTTTATGCTTTGTTTTGCTTTACATGTTTTTGTTTGTGTGTTTTCAGTTTTGTGTTTTATTTTTGCTTTTTTGATAAAAATAAAAAAAAATTGAAAAATTGAAAAATACAAAAACAGTGTGGGTTTGTGTGTATTAGTTCATGTGAACTTTTGAAATGGCCATTGAAACAGAGTTTTCTAAACTTTGTATCACCTGTAGCTTAGATGAGCATTCTTCTGCACAACTAAGCAAGTGAGCTTTGTAGCTCTTTGTTTGTGATGAGTAAGGTTAAGTGATCTCTTCTTCTTAACACTCGTATCACTCTTTTTGACGGGTTGAACTAGAAAATCCTAAGAGAAATGCATAAATAACCATCTCACCACTGTTACTCGCTAATCATAATTTGACATCTGTATGCTTCGGCATAGTAAAAGTGCAATGTCAATGACATCTTGTATGCTTCGGCATAGTAAAAGTGCAATGTCAAAAGCTTAACATAATTGGGTCTTTCTTTTCTTTCTCTTGTATGCCCATGCATGATATGCTTGTTAAAAGAAAATATGCAAAGATATAAAAAGCAAAAAGATCAAAAATGCTTTAAAATATGGTTGCAAGCGTGTTTTCTAGGAGATGTGGGAGTTATAGGATGTACCTCGAAGGTGATAGTCCCCATCAAACAGTTGTGATTGTGTGTGAGTTAAAGGAATTTTCTCATATCTCAAATCATCATAGCATTGAGACACTTATGCAATCTTGCGATGTTTTCACACACAACACGCAATACTCTTTGCTATTCTTGATACATGTGCAGGTACAATGTGATTTGGTCATCACAAGGTTTACATGCGTTAATGTATGCTTACTAAACTGTCTGGACTTGTTTTTGAAATATAAAATTGGTTAGACTTGTTTAGTGTGTGTGTGTGTGTGTTTTGAGATACATGTGCATCACATTTCTTGTTGAGAGATGATTTTGAGAGCTTAATGTGTTGCTTGGATCTTTGGTTGAGTTGCATGCATGATTGCATTCATGTCTGTGTTTTTCTTCTTCTGAAAAACTGTTTTTAAAGGCATCTCGACACCTCCTCGATACCTCTTGACACATAGCTGTCTGTCGAGCTTCTTTAAAAACAACCTTAGGGTTAGGCAGTTTTGGGTGCCTAACACCTTCTTACGACCATACCTTAACTCCGAACCCATATCTCTGGTAATAAGATCGAAAAGGTTCTTCCTTAGGAGGATGCTATATATATGGTTCTGAAACCATTAAAAAAACTAGGTGGCGACTCCCATCTGTTGTGTCCACACCTACGGGTCGGGCGGTTTTGGGTGTCTAACACCTTTCCAAAATTGTACCTAAACTCCAAACCCATACTCTGGTAGTAAGATCAGTCCCTTCACATAGGGGCACTATATTCATGGTTCCTAGACCATAAAACTAGGTGGTGACTCCTTGTTTCTCTACCTCGGTCCACTTGGCCAAGGCGTACTCCCCAAAGAAGCATACTAACAACCGCACGTTGCACCCATAAACATACCTGCATGAATGTACTCTACAAGAGGGGATTATTTTAGAAATCAAAGGGAATGAATCTCTTTGAGATCTAAAATAGAGTCACTTAAAGGAAAAGAAATTCTTAAAGCAGAGCTTCTAGATTTTCTTTAACATAAAGGGAGCAAGGGGTCTAGGGATTAAGGTATCAGCCATTTTTTTTTCCTGAATGTTGGGAGACCTCATCTATTTATAGAGGTGTTAGCTACTTAGAAAATAAGCTAAGGTTGCTTAAAAATAAAGTCAGATCAACTTGAAAAATAAGAAAAAAATTTATGGGGAAAATCCTAAAGAAATGAGTTTTAGATAAAAGTAAGCTGATTTTTCATGTCTCAACATGTTTTTGTTTTTTGATCATATCTCTCTACTCAAAATTTGGATTAAGTGTACGTTTGGATTGGGATAGAAAATTAAAATTATTTTACTATTCAGCAAATTTTCGCAATTATTCATTGGCCCCACTGCACTTTTTGGTATTATTCATGGGTCTCGCTGTACTGTTTCAACTAATTTTTACCTTGATCTATAGTACTTTCAGCAATAAGTTTTCAGTTTCAGCAAAATAAGCGGTATTCAAACACACCCTAAGCTAACATTCTACTAGCAAAACGGAAATTCAATTCTCTACAACTTTTCTAGAAATAACCTAGTCTGAATTTTGATGTTTACTATGTCTAAAGTGCCCTGGAATGTGAATCTAAAATCTGCAACTTGATTAGCACGTTTCTGAAGTGTTTTCCAAGTCTAAAACTATATTTGGGCGAATTTTAGAGTTTTTTTCATGATAAACTTCATCCCAAAGTGACAATTAGGCTTTTTCAAATAATATTTTTGAATATAATTATCTCAAAAGTCTAATTATCTAGAGTCTTTAAATATTGTCAACTTAATTATTTTAATCTCATGCAATAAATCTCACTTTAAGAGAAATACATAAACAAACACATAAATTCATTTAATTAATTTTAATTATTAACCAATCAAAATTAATTTCAATTAATCATGTGTGATCAGTTCCACCCAAGTGAATACATGTAGATTGTGAAAAATTGATCTTGTGATGTCTTTCAATCCGGCAGTCCGATTTGAGAACCGGGCATATTATTGCAATCGTTAGAATTTTAAGATTATTTTTATGATATGTGATGAATGAATTAATGCATGAATAGCAATAATGATTTTTGGGTACTTGGAATGGTTATTTTAGTCATCTTCCAAGGTTAAATTATGGGTGCGAAATTGAGTGTCTATACTCCCTCATTTTTATGATATGTGATGAATGATTTAATGCATGAAATGAAATTATGAATTTTGGGTACTTAGAATGATTATTTTGGTCACTTTCCAAGGTTAAATTATTGGTGCATAATTGAATATCTACACCCCCTTAGAGTATTCGCATCAACTCATGCAAAAGTTTTTGTCTATTTTAGTATAAGAAATTATTTTTCTATTTTACATACTCACTTTTCAAAATACTCTATATTAAATTATCTATTTAACTACATTTCATTAAAATATAAATTTGTCTTCTTTTTTTTTTTTTAGGTGTTTCTCTTTCTTCACACACAATAACAATCATTCACTTTTTTCCTTCATTTTTGGGATACGTAAAAAATGAATAAAAAATAAATGCAAAATAAATAGTGTCAATGCAAATTTACATGGTTAGTGTAGGAACAATATATATTTACACAGTTTTTGCGTGTTTGATGTAGGTAGTTTTTTTTATTTTTTATTTTTTATTTTTTTATTAAAATGTGTAAATTTGACAACTTTTTATATTATACACCCTCTAATGTGACAACTTCCTTCATTTTTGGTGATAGCGGCTTCATGTTTTTGATGGCTTTGGAGTGAAGCGGAGGTTTATCGAAGCTCTGGTAGTGGCAATGGCTATGTTCGTTGCAATGGAGTGGCTAAGATGTGGGTTTTTTTTTTGTGGGTTTGGTCTTGATTATGGGTTTGTATTGGTGAAGTATTTGATGCTGAATCTATGTGGGGAAATTTGTGTTTGGAAAGCATATTCGAAAGAGAGAGAGAGAGAGAGAGAGAGAGAGAGAGAGAGAGAGAGAGAGAGAGAGAGAGAGAGAGAGAGAGAAGAATATATTATAACATACATATAAATGGTAACTGTGTAAATAACTGCAACTATGGTTCTATTTTGCACAAGTTTATATGAACCTAATTTTCTCCTTATGTTATTATACTGTGACTAATGTAAATGCTTTAAGTATGCGTTTGCAAAATACTAAAAGCACTTTCTCAGGAAAAAAAATAAAAAAATACTAAAAGCAAGCTAGTGAGTCTCACGTGGGTCCGGCAAGAAGAGGGGATTTTTGTGCACAGGTAGACTGTTGAATTGGCCAAACACTCATGTAGGCCCCATTTTCATTTTTTGGCCAAAAAGTAAGGTCAATTACTTGTTTGATTTGTAACTTTTAAGTCTAAGTTTGGAATTCTTCTCAAAAAAAAAAAAAAAAAGCATGTGTCTGGAATAAGGTTGAAAGCAAGCTTGTTCGGCATGAGTCTTGCAAAAAGGATTTATTGTTATTATATTTTTTTTTTTGGGTAAAGGTAGCTAATTGTTGAATGAATCGGTCAACAACGTATGTAGGTCCCATTCTTATGTTTATCCTTAAAAGGCTCAATCGTCTTTTCCATTTTACTTTCTTGCTTTGGTATTTAAAGCAAAAAATCAATTAGTTTATTTTATTTTATTTTATTTAACTTTTATCTTTTATTTACAATAATTATGGAGAAAAAATTTTTTAATTAAAAATTAGATAAGCTATTCTAATATTTGTAAATACTAAACAAAAAAACTAATTCAAAATTTTATTATGATATTGACATGGTTTTAATCACATTCTTTATTTCGTCAATTTGTATACATTAAAATATGTGGCTTTAGTTTTTTTTTTTTTTTGTTCAGTGGGGCCTAAATATTTTTTTTCTCTAAGCCCGCTAAAATGTAATCTCTCCAATTCCAAAAAAAAAAAAAAAAAAAAAAAAAAAAAAAGCTATCTTGATTTTGTGAAGTGTTGCTTCAACCGTACTTCCACCCCTCTTTTGAAAGTGCAACTACACCTCCACCAACCACATACCTTCTTCCTTATCTTTTTCTCTCTCTTTTTAGTACATTGCTAAAGTTTCCAATTTAGCTAAATCTTCATTGGCCAAAGCCACCAAATTTCTTTGCAGCACTATCAATTTATAAGACTTCAATTTTTATTCATTAGTGAACAAAACACATTACTTTTTTGACAAGGATTAGCGGATTAGGTGTTCTTTCCACTCTAAAGAATAGCTTTTTCTTCCACACCAAATAAACCTAGAAATGGCAAAATTAATTTTTCATTCTTCAAAAAAAAAAAAAAAAAAAAAAAAAACCAAATTAGCTTTCCAAATCACAACAAAAATTTGAGGCAATTTTCCTCAACTTTTCATCTTGACTCAAATTTCATCCAATAATTTTATTTCCTTTTGATATTGCTCCACCTTAATCAAAAAAGCTTTCCTTGAACACAATAATCGCCTTAGCGATTAATACTAATGTACTACTTTGAAATTATTATTACTTATATACATTAGTGTATATATCTCACATGTATATAGAATCCAATAATAATAAGGCCTATAGCCTGGAATACGTGGCCTGTGCTGATGAAGACAAAGACAAAGCTTTGAAGAATCCAAAACATTTGTTCAAAATTTTTGAGTGTGTAGAGTCTCTCACGACTTCACAAGGGAGCGCGGATGGACAAAACAGTGGAGAGAAACTCGTTAAAAACTATGCTCCAACGACTTGGATTTGGAACGAGTGCAATATCCCATACCACTCACATATTATTTACTATTTTAATTTTTTAACTTTTAATTTTTTATTATTATTATTATTTAACTTTCAATTAAAAACTATTAGCACCTTATCTCAATCCCATATGCCCACTGTGTAATGATGAAGTAGAATCTATTAATCAAACTATAATAAAATGTTAGGACAAGATTGTCAGGATATATGTGTTTTATTTAGTTTTGAACATATGTCATTCTTTTATGTAATTGACTTATTCTTTGACAAAATGCACTCAACTTGTATTTGGGTAGCTCTAGGATGTTTTTAATATTTCAGGAAACAAGGTTTCAAGATCAAGTATTAAAGTCATGTAAGTTGTCCAATATTCAAGTTGAGAAGTGCCAGATTTTAAAGCTCAACACTTGGCTCAACACATGCATCTATCGAGCTTTAAAAAAGCTGTTTCAGCCCCAAGGCTCGGCAGCTACTCGACAGCATCTCGACACCTCTAGCTGTCAAGATTTAAGAAAAACAGATTCTGAGTTTTGTTTTGATTCCAATCCATACATGTGTCTTTGGGATTTTTTTCTTCTAACCCTAGACAAAGATTATTTTAAAGGCCAACAAAGTGTAGACAAGTTGCACAAGTATTGAGAAATCTTTGTTCAAGCAATTTGTGACCTGAGACAAAGTTCTTGCCCTAGTTCATCTCTTGTGAAGAAGTTGTTGTGTCTTTGCACCGTAGGGTTTTCTAACCAAGCATTTTCTTGATCTTCATCATGTGGATGAATTGAAGAACTTTGCAGCCAACAATTTTCTCTAGTTAGTGATTGAAGTCGCGTATTGAGATCCGCGCAATTAGTTAGTCACGTACTTGGGAGCCGCGCATCAAAAGGAGAATTTGTCACTACAGAACAAGTCCAGTTGGGTATTGGGGTAAGGGTTCAACTGTAGGTTGGTAATGTACTTGGTATTCCTTTACTTGTAACCGCTTGTTGTGATAATAGTGAAATTTCGGGAGTGGTGATCTTAAAATCACTCGGTGAGATTTTTGCCGTATAGGTTTTCCCCATTCTTAAACAAATCACTGTGTTATTTAATTTCCGCTGCATACTTTACTTTATTGGTGATTTGTTTGTACTACCCCGCAATTTGCATGTTAATTTGATTAATTAATAACTTAGCTAATTAATCAATTTAATCAATCACAAGGGGTCAACACGTTTGTGGCATTTCAAGTGATATCAGAGCAGGCACACTCTGATTAGGGTTTAATCCTTGTGTGTGATCCATTGACCCCTATTTGTCATGGATAGAGATCACTCTCTTATTATACTTCCACTATTTGATGGTACTAACTATGCATACTGGAAAATATGCATGAGAACTTTCTTGCAATCACTAGATGAAAAGGTGTGGCAAGCTGTAGAGATAAGCTGGACCAAGCCTACAGAAGCGCCGGCATATTGGGATGATGCCAAGATCAAGGCGGCTAATTTCAACAGTAGAGCGTTGAATGCCCTATTCAATGCGGTCACTAATGAGGAGTTCAAGAAGATTTCCTCCACTGAAACTGCTAAGGAAGCATGAACCATTCTCCAGACAACCTATGAGGGAACAAAGGCTGTTAAGGATTCGAAGTTACAGAGGCTCACTACAAGCTTTGAAGAAATTAAGATGGAGGAGGATGAGTCATTCGATAAGTTCTATGCCAAGCTCAAAGACATAGTGAACTTAGCTTTCAATCTTGGGGAAACCATTCTTGAACCCAAGATCGTAAGAAAAATGCTCAGATCTCTGCCCAAGAGATTCCATGCCAAGATCACGGCGATAGAGGAATCAAAGGATATTGACAAGATTCCTCTGACTGAGTTGGTTGGTAATCTACAAACCTACAAGCTATGGTTGACAAGAATTTGTAAGTTAAGTAAAGACAAGAGCATGACATTGAAGGCCAAGAGCAGTAAGACAGATGAGTCTTCAGATGATGAAGATTCTAAGATGAAGTCCTACATCACCAAGCAATTCAAGAAATTCATGAAAAATGCCAATGGAAGGGGCTTCGACAAGGATCGTAGGCAATCCAGTTCTTCTTAGTTCAAGAGCCTAAATAAAGGGAAGAATGATACTAAGGATGGCGGTCAGTCCATTATTCCTGTTGGACCTAAGTGCTTTGAGTGTTAAGGTTTCGGTCACATGAAACAAGAGTGTTCCACATATCTCAAGAGCATTGGGAAGAGCAAGGCACTTGCCGCTACCTTGAACGACACTAAGCCTAAGGATGATTTCGACAATGGTGATGACGAAATTTTGAATGCCTTCACTGCCATTGTTAATCCTACTAAAGAGATTACTGAAGTTGTAGATGAAGAAAAGGAATTGGTGGATGCTAAGTTTGAAACGATGGATGATCAAAATGATATCCATACTATCTATGAGAAACTGTACAAGCTTTCTGAGAAGCATGAGAAACTCTATAGGCTGGCCACCAAAAAGCTCAGTGATATGGAACTTGACCGTGAGGAGCTTTCCACTAAGTTTGATAAAGCAAATTAGACTATTGGGGCACTGAGATTCGAGAATAACTTCTTGGCTGAGAAGACCAAGAAGCTTGAAGCAGAATTGTTTCAAGTTAAAGCTCAATTGGAGAGGACATCAAGTGTAAAGCTGGATGAGATGTTTAACATTCAGAAATCTGCTTTTGATTGAACAGATTTGGGGTATGAATTCTCTTCCTCTTATACTCTTTCTACTAGTACTACTGTTTTTGTTCTTCCTGCTAATAACATTAAAATTGAGAACAAAGATGTTAAAATCGAATTAGCAAGTGTGAACCTAGACAAGGGTAAGTCCATCTTAGGAGCACCCTCTAAGCTTGAGAAGAAGGAAACTAAAAACCCTATGACTAAGAAGGCTAACTCTCAAAAACCTAAACAAAAAAAGCAGCATCTCTGTCATCATTATGGTATTACTGGTCATACTCGACCAAATTGCTATAAGTGGTTAGCCACTCAACAGAGCAATGGCATGATAGCATCTGGGAGCTAGAATCAGCTTCAAACCTCTCTTGCTCCTCTTGGAGATCTTCTCAAAGCCCTCATATTTCTTTCGAACTTGAACGGTTTCAATCATTCCCCCTCTTCACCGGTTCAAGGGCCTGCAAAGAGAAAAGGCTCTTCCAAGGTGTGGAAGAAAAAGGGTTCCAAGTGATTTATTCACTTTTTCTCTCTCCCCCCTTCTTGTTTTCATTTTGCATTACTTGTGTGTTTTGTTTTTCTATTTTGAGTCAGTTTAGTTTTATGCAATATTTTGCTTTGTTTAACATGCTTTTGTTTGTTTGCTTTCAGTTTTAGTTTTATTTTGATTTTCAGATAAAAATAAAAAAAAAAATTAAAAAATACAAAAACAGTGTGTGTTTGTGTACATCGGTTCTTGTAAACCTTAAAATGGCCATTGAAACAGAGTATTCTAAACTTTGTATCTCTTGTAGCTTAGATGAGCATCCTTCTGCACAACTAAGAAAGTGAGCTTTGTGGCTCTTTGTTTTTTATGAGTAAGGTTAAGTAATCTCTTGTACTTAACACTCGTATCACTCTTTTTGACGAGTAGAATTAGAAAATCCTAAGAAAAAGACATAAATAACCATCTCACCATTATTACCCACCAATCATGATATGATATCTGTATGCTTCGGCATAGTAAAAGTGCAATGTCAAAAAGCTTAACATAATTGGGTATTTCTTTTTCTCTCTCTTGTATACCCATGCATGATTTGCTTAATAAAAGAAAATATATAAAGAAATAAAAGCAAAAAGAACAAAATGCTTTAAAATATGATTGCAAACGTGTTTTCTAGGAGATGTGGGAGTTATAACATGTACCTCGAAGGTGATAGTCCCTATCAAACGGTTATAATTGTGTGTGAGTTAAAGAGATTTTCTCATATCTCAAATCGTCATAACTTTGAGACACTTATGCAATCTTGCGATGTTTTTCACACACAACACGCAATACTCTTTGCTTCTTTTGATACATGTACAGGTACAATATGATTTGACCATCACAAGGTTTACATGTGTTGATGTACGCTCACTAAACTGTTTTGACTTATTTTTAAAATATAAAATTTGTTAGACTTGATTAGTGTGTGTGTGTGTGTTTGGATCCATGTGCTTAAAATTGTTATTGAAAGATGATTTTAAGAGCTTAATTTGTTGATTGGATCTTTGGTTGAGTTACATGCATGATTGCATTCATATTTGTGTTTTTCTCTTCTTGAAAAACTACTTTTAAAAGCTAGCTCGACACCTCCTCGATACCTGGCTGTTTGTTGAGCTTCTTAGCTTTTTCTTATTGCAATCTCGACAACTTCTCGACATTTAGTGGATCGATTGAGAAAACTCTTGCCTTCTCGACACCTCTTCGACACTTGGTGGATCGATCGAGCTTCTTTTTGTGTTTGATCCTTATGTCTCGACTCCTCCTTGATAGCTGTATTTGTCGATGTTGTTTCTCTCGACACCTACTTCGACAGATGGCTCGACACCTCTTGACAACTGTATCTATCGAGAATTATTGAACTTCTATATATAGGTTCTGTGCGATCCGATTCGTGTTTTCTCTCGATCTCTCTCTCAATACCTCATCTTTTTCACCTCCCAAACTTTTCTCTTTCACTCCAAACCTCTACCCAAGGTTTCTTCAAGCTTCTTTCAAGTATTTCTTCACTTGGTAAGCTTTTAATCTCTCTTTCTTCATGCATTTCATGTTTTGAAACTTAGTTTTTGGGGTTTTTGAAAATTTTGGGTTTTTTTTTTTTTTTTTTCAAATTGATGAGTTATTGTTGCAATTTTTGGGATGGGTTTTGTAGATTTGATCTTAAAAACTCCATGCATTGCATCACATTAGCATTCTAACTGTATTCTCATACATTTAGATGTGTGCAAACTGGTTGTGTACTGATAGGTTTGGATTGGGCTGAGCCCATGATGTTTTTCTTGTTGCATGTCACATGTTCATGCATTTCCCATGCATACGTTCTCTTCCTTAAATATACTTGTTATATTTGAACTATTTTTGGGACTTTTTTGAGTGTTTCTCTCTTTCCCCCTCTTTTTCTGTTTACGTTAGTAGTGTCTATGGCACCAAAACATAAGTCCATTCCGTCTCAAAACCCTCTTCATTCTAGGGCTTCTTCGTCTTCTGATCCTATTTCTTTCTCTGTACGGTTCCGTGATGAGGATGCCTGAAAGGACTTCTCGGAGAACTTTTCTAAACAAGGTGTTCATTTGGAATACCAAGTTGTTTTGGCAGACTTTTGTCGACACTGACCTACTCGATGTCATTCACAGTCAGGGTTGGGAGTCATTGTGTGACGTCCCGGTCACTTGTCCTTCCGTGCTGATACAGGAGTTTTACTCCAACATGCATAGAATTGATTCTTTAGTACCTCTCTTTCACACTTGCGTTCGAGGTACGTGCATAACAGTCACATCGGAGTTGGTTTTCGCTGTGCTTCATGTTCCGAGGGTTGCACATCTGGACTACCCTAGTTGTGAATGTCTACAAACTGTGTCCAAAGACGATATGATTTCTGCTTTTTGTGAGCGCCCTTCTGATTGGGATGAGCGTCAATTTACACCATGTCAGCCTTTTGCTAAAGGTTCTCATTTCATGAACATAGTGATGACATTTGTTCTGCACCCACTCTCTCACTACAACTCCATCACAGAGCCTCGTGCTCGGTTTTTGTTGTCTCTTCTTGAGTATCTCACTATAGACTTTCCTTCACATTTCATTTTCTCTATCATAGATGTCTATAAGGATACGGCTACTCGTGATAAGCTCATCTTTCCTTCTGCTAGCACAAGGATTTTACGCCATTTCTCCATCCATTTTCCCGTGTCTGACCCCTTCCATGTCATGGTTTCCATAGACGCCACTACCGTAAAACGTAGTGAGGCGCAGTTTAGGTCGCGACAGACGAGTTCAGCAGCTCTTTCCTCCTGTCTGGCTCCATCTAGATCTGCTCGAGGCACATCTGCTCCCTCCTATTCCTCGAGCGATGTGTCTTTTAGGAGATATCATGGCGCAGCTTCAGCGCATGGATGCTCGCCTCGATACGCTCTCTACAGAGTTGTATCAGGTGAATGTTCGTGTTAGTCGCGCTGCTCGGCGACAGGCGACCATGGGTGGTTTTGCTCTTGAGGCTTCTCCTCCACCACCTTATATGGCTTCTGAGTCTGATAATGATGATGGTGATGACGATAATACTTTGGATGATGATGATGGAAATGCTAGCTCTACCACTGGGATGTCTACTTGACACTTTACCCTTTGTCACTCATGACAGAAAGGGTGAGTAGGTTTAGGTTTTGGTTTTGGTTATGAGAGTAGTCATACTTAGGGGGAGAGCATGTATAGGACATTTTGATAGGGGGAGTGTTGTTTTGAGAAATATAGTGAGTGACTATATGTATCTTTTCTTTTCTTGTGGTTGGAGATACATTGTTCACTATATGTATCTTTTCTTTTCTTTCTTGTTGGAGATACATTGTTCTTGTACCTAGGTCTTGTAACCATTCTTACATACATTGTGCTTATCTTTAATATATATATATGATGATGTATGTTTTCTTTCACCTATCTTTACATATGTTGTTTCTTTTCTTTCTTTATACACATGCTTCTTATACTTGTATGCAATCTTTTATTTCTGCTTCACACAAAAATGCCTTGATGTGTTTTGTTCAAAGTGTTTTAGAAATACAGGTTGTCAAAGTCGACTTGCCATAAACTCTCTTCTTGCAAAGTTTTTCAAGAGTTTGTGTTAGGATAGATTTTATTGTATTCAAACAAGTGAATATGAGTTGAGTGATTTATGACTTCTCTCATATGTTCATTTGTTCATTGTGGTTTTGTCATAGATTGCCAAAGGGGGAGATTGTTTAGACAGGATTGTTAGGACATATGTGTTTCATTTAGTTTTGAACATATGTCATTCTTTTATATAATTGGCTTATCCTTTGACAAAATGCACTCAGCTTGTATTTAGGTAGCTCTAGGATGTTTTTAATACTTCAAGAAACAAGGTTTCAAGATCAAGTGTTAAAGCCATGCAAGTTGTCCAAGATTCAAGTTGAGAAGTGCCAGATTTTAAAGCTCGACACCTGGCTTAACATATGCATCTATCGAGCTTTAAAAAAGCTATTTCAGCCCCGAGGCTCGACAGCTGCTTAACAGCATCTCGACCCCTCTAGCTGTCGAGATTTAAGAAAAACAAATTCTGAGTTCTGTTTTGATTCCAATCTGTACATGTGTGTTTGGGACTTCTTTTCTTTTAACCCTAGACATATAAAAGGATTATTTTAAGGGCCATCAAAGTGTAGACAAGTTGCACAAGCACTAAGAAATCTTTGTTCAAGCAATTTGTGACCTGAGACAAAGTTCCTGCCCTAGTTCATCTCTCTTGTAAAGAAGTTGCTGTGTCTTTGCACCGTAGAATTTTGTAACCAAGCATCTTCTTGATCTTCATCATATGGATGAATTGAAGAACTTTGCAGCCAACAACTTTCTCTAATTGGTGATTGAAGTCACGTATTGGGATCCGCATAATTAGTTAGTTGCGTACTTAGGAGCCGTGCATTAAAAGGAGAAATTGTCACTACGGAACAAGTCTAATTGGGTATTGGGGTAAGGGTTCGATTGTAGGTTGGTAAGGTACTTGAGATTCCTTTACATGTAACTGCTTGTTGTGATAATAGTGGAATTTCGGGAGTTGTGACTTTAAAATCACCCGGTAGAGTTTTTGCCGTGTAGGATTTCCCTATTCGTAAATAAATCACCGTGTCATTTAATTTCCACTGCATACTTTAATTTATTGGTGATTTGTTTGTGCTACCACACAATTTGCATGTTAATTTGATTAATTAATAACTTGGCTAATTAATCAACTTAATTAATAACTTGGCTAATTAATCACATGGCTAATTAATCAACGCGTTTGTGGCCTTTCATAAAATGCAACATAGCTAGTAATGTTTGGAGGATGTGGGATGATTGTCCTATTAGTCTATTAGGAAACAACATGGATATTCCAAATTTGGCTATTGAGATCCTGCACCAAGGAACCCAAAGGGACCTGGAGAAATTTTTTGGTGTGGCTTGGGGGATTTGGTACAATAGAAACCATGTGCTTTACGAGGAAAATGGAACCTCTGAAGCTTACATTTGGAGGGCTGCTATCCGTATGATTGAAGACTTCAAAGAAGTAAATGGGCTAGATTTTAAACACAAGATGGACAGGAAGGATCATTAGGAACCTCCTCCTGTGGGCTTCTATATCATTATTGTGGATGGTGCTATCCCTTTGGCCAATGGACATTCAGGAATTTGAATTATAGTTCGCGATAGTGACTGCAGATATTTTGCAGCCATGTTTATACCCCTCTAAGGAAGTGACAGGCCACAAACGCGTTGACCCTTTATGATAACTTAGATTAATTAATTAGCCCAGTTTTTAATTAATCAAATTAACATGCAATATCACGTGGCAGCACAAACAAATCACCAAACTAAGTTATGCAGCGGAAAATAAAGAACACGGTGATTTGTTCACGAATGGGGAAAACCCTTACGGCAAAAACCCTACCGGGTGATTTAAGGTCACCACTCCCGAAACTCCATTATTATCACAACAAGCAGTTACAAGTAAGGAATCCCAGTACCTCACCAACCTACAGTTGAACTCTAACCCCAATACCCAATTGGACTTGTTCTGTAGTGACAGTTTCTCCTTTTGATGCACGGCTCCCAAGTACGTGACTAACCAATTTGATGCGCGGATCCCAGTACGCGGCTTACTCCTTTGCATGAATCCCAGTACGTGACTCACTCACCAACTTGAGGAAGAAGAATGTTGGCTGCAAAGTTCTTCACTTCATACACACAATGAAGATCAAGAAGCACTTGGTTACAAAACCCTAAGGCGCAAAGACGCAGTAGCTTCTTTCAGAGAGAATTAGGCTTCGGTCACCTTTTGCATATGTTCTCCTTGTATTCTCTTATGTGACGGCCTCAAAAATATGCCTTATATATGCCTAGGGTTGTGAGAAAAGAAACCCTACACAAATACAAAAGCCTGGCCCAAAAATCAGATCTGGAAAACTGAATTCTCGTAACCTCGATAGATACCTCGATCGATCGGGCAGCTGTCGAGCCTCATTAATTCTCGATAGATACCTCGATAGATAGCTCGATAGATAGCTATCTGTCCAGCAGCTATCCGCAGGTGTCCAGCAGATATCCGCCAGGTGTCCACCAAGTGTCCAGCTTTAGTACACACTTTTTCTTCACTTGTTTCTTGGTCCAATCTTCATGGCTTTAATACTAGACTTGAACAACATCTTCTTTGAAGTATTAAACACATCTTAGATCTACCCAAGTACAAGTAAAGTGCGTTTTGTCAAAGGATTAGCCAACTACATAAAATAGCGACATATGTTAACAAACTTGAACTACATATGTCCTAACAGGAAGATATTTTGTCGAGGAAATCGAGGCAATTGCAATGGAGCAGGGATGTGTGTTGGCAAAAAAGCTTGGCCTAGAGAAAGTTATCATAGAGAGCGACTCTCTCCTTATTGTCCAAGCTGTTGAAGCAAATGATGTTAGAGGAGATGTTGGCCACATTGTGAAGAGCATTGTACAAAGTTTATGCAGTATCTAGGAGTAAAAAATTAGACACATTAATAGGACTAGCAACAAAATAGCCCATCAACTAGCTCAGCATGCTAGAAGAATTAGAGAAACTTTCATTTAGAGAAAGGAACTTCTAGAATTTTTGTTTCAGCTAGCTAGATCAGAGGGAGCTATTTAGGCGTAGTGTTTATGGTCTAAGTGTTGTTGGTTTCCTTGTACTTGTGTTTGTTGTTGTTGTTGTTGTTTTTTTTTTTTTTTTTTTTACGTGGGCTTTTGTTAGCAACATATGTTATGTAAATTGGTTAATCCTTTAACAAAACATACTATACTTGTAATTGGGTAGATCTAGGATGAGTTTAAGTTTAGTATTGAAGCCATGCAAATCTATCCGAGAAACAAGTGATGAAGTGTTGTTTATTGAAGCTCAACAAATAGCTCAATAAATCCATATCCATTGAGGTTTAATGATGAAGCTTGATAGCAGCTTGACAAAAGCTGTATCTGTCGAGAATTACAAAATTTAGATTTTCAGATCTGATTTCACACATATCCATGCGTATTTGTGTAGGGTTTCTTTTCTCACAACCCTAGACATATATAAAGATTATTTTAAGGGCCGTCAAGGGTGATGCAACTTGATGCAAAGTCAATGCATGCAAATTGTGACTAGAGACAGAATTTGCCCTAGTTTATCATATTCTCTCTAAAAGCTACCGCGTCCTTGCGCCAAGGGTTTTGTAACCAAGAAACTTCTTAATCTTCATTGTTGGATGAACTGAAAAACTTTGCAGCCAACATCATGCTCAAGTTGGTGCGTTAGTCATGTAATGGGATTTGTGCATCATTGGTTAGTTATGTACTGGGTAGATTTAGGATGAGTTTAACACTTCAAGAAATAGTGGTTCAAGATTAAGTGTTGAAGCCGTCAAAGTCTGTCCAAGAAACAAGCAAGGAAGTGCAAGTTTTTAAAGCTCGACACATACCTCGACAGATGCATCTATCGAGCTTTAAAGAAGCTGTTTTGCCCGAGCCTCGACAGCTTCTCGACACCTCTATCTGTCGAGAATTAAAGAAAACAGATTTCCAAGTCTGTTTCAAGTCTAATCCGTGAGTGTGTCTTTGGGACTTCTTTTCTCCTAACCCTAGACATATAAAAGGATTATTTTAAGGGCCGTCAAGATGTTGCAGAAGATACAAGTTGCACATTCTTTGAGAACTTGTTGTTCATGCAATTTGTGATCAGAAAGACAAAGTTCATGCCCTAGTTCATCTCTGATGATTTGAAGAACTTTGCAGCCAACTCTCTCTCTCTCTAGTTGGTGTTTGAAGTCGCGTACTAAGATCCGCGCATCTGGTTAGTCACGTACTTGGGAGCCGTGCATTGAAAGGAGAAACTGTCACTACAGAACAAGTCCAATTGGGTATTGGGGTAAGAGTTCAACTGTAGGTTGGTGAGGTACTTGGGATTCCTTACTTGTAACTTCTTGTTGTGATAATAGTGGAGTTTCGGGAGTGGTGACCTTAAATCACCCGGTGGGGTTTTTGCCGTAAGGGTTTTCCCCATTCGTGAACAAATCACCATGTTATTTATTTTCCGCTGCATAACTTAGTTTCGGTGATTTGTTTGTGCTGCCACGTGATATTGCATGTTAATTTGATTAGTTAAAAACTGGGCTAATTAATTAATCTAAGTTATCACAAGGGGTCAACGCATTTGTGGCCTGTCAGTATTAAGTACTAGGATTCTTTTTACTTGTAACTGCTTGTTTTGATAATAGTGGATTCTTGGGAGTGGTGACCTTAAATTCACCTGGTGGGACTTTGCCTCAATGGTTTTCCCCATTTGTAAACAAATCACCTGTGTCAAATTTATTTTCCGCTGTATATAACTTAGATGTTGATTTTTTTGTGCTACCACGCTTATTGCATGTAATTGAATCTAATTGATTTCACTTGGCTGATTAATTGATTAACTTACCAAAGGGGTTAATACATTCTTGGTCTATCAAAAACAAAAAGGAATATTACAATTTTTCGACTTGGGATTTGGTTAAAATTTAAGTTGTTTGCCTGTAATTTAAAAGTTGACACTTTGCCCACTTAAGGTTAGCTCCGTTAGCATGTCGTAACCCACCTCCACCCACTTCCGTAATTTCACCATTAAAAACAATAAAAAATAAAAAATCAAGATCTAAAAGCATATTTGTTAAAATGGTGAAGCTTTTGCTCAAGAACACTCTGGTTGAGAAGAGCAAAATGTTAGCAATAGAAATAGCATGGTTCTTGAGATGGTATGAAACTATATGGAGTTGGAAGATATATATATATATATATATATATATATATTTGAGCTAGAGTTTCATTCAATGGTTCATAAGCATTCAAGGAAAACCTAGCAACCTACAAAAACAAAGAAACCCAAAAAAACCACTATCTCACAAAAAGCAAATCCCACCATCAATGAAACCCCCCCCCCCCCAAAAAAAACAAAAAACCCAACCTCAAGTACAAGGTCAATAGATGAGAAACCAAGAGCTGCTGCAAATGCGGTTGTGACGAAAGAAGCAACGCTAATCATAGATTCATACTTCATTTACTTAATTTTCCACTGTCACAACACTGCCTATAGAAAGAGATTGAGGGGTTGAAGAAAGGAAATAGAGAATTAAGGAGGTACAAAAGAATTTTGGAGCCAAACACTAAAATAAAATAAAAATATTCATCTTGGTTTTTTGTTCTTGTTAAAGCTCTTGAAGCTTCCAAATACTTTTTACAAAAATCATTTTTTGATCTTGTTTCCTTTATTTTTTTTCAATGTATTTTGTGTTTTTGTTGGGGACATATTTTTATGTAATTGGCATATCCTTTGACAATATGCACTTTACTTGTATTTGGGCAAGTCTAAGTAGGTTCAAGATGATCATTACAAGTGTTTAAATTGAAGACATGAAGATTACTCAAGAACTGCTCAAGAAAAGTGCAATCAATAGGTTTCGATACCTCCTCGACAGAAGCTCAATCTGTGGAGATTCATTAAAGCTCAACTGATGTCTCGATCGATCGAGCTTGCAGGATTCAGATTATAGCCAGCAACGTTTTTATTCTAAAACGATATTTGTTTATGGATTTGTATAATTCTTATTGGACTAGAAAAACCCAAGGTTTGTGTAAATCTATTTGGAATAGGAAAACCCATTAAGCTCCTATTTAAAGGAGGTGGAAAAAGAAAAACAAAACCCAAGAGAGCTTCATAAGGTTTTTTTTGAAACCCTAGCCTCCTCTTTCAGAAGAAAGAGTTCTTGCTGCATTTCTTGTATGCCTTTGGGTTTTGTGACCAAGCAAAGTCTCTTGCACTAACATTGAAGATCTTATTGGTGTTTCTATGTAAAGCTGTTGCAAATAAACTACAACAATCAAAGGGTTGCTGTGGAGTTAGTCACGTACTTGGATTCGTACAAAAGAGTAAACTGGGATCCATGCAATTGGTTAGTCACGTACTGGGAGCCGTGCATTGAAAATGAGAGATTGTCACTACAAAACAAGTCCAATTGGGTGTTGAGGTAAGGGTTCAACTGTAGGTTGGTATAAGGTACTGGGATTCCTTTACTTATAACTGCTTGTTGTGATAATAGTGGATTCTCAGGAGTAGTAACCTTAAAATCACTCGGTAGAGTTTTTGCCTTGGAGGTTTTTCCTATTCGTAAACAAATCACCGTGTCAAATTTATTTTCCACTGCACTTTAGTTTATTGGTGATTTTTTTGTGCTACCACATGTTTGCATCTTAAATTGGTTAATTAATTAAACTTGGCTAATTAATGAACTTAATCCATCACAAGGGGTCAATACATTTTTGGCCTTTCAGTTTTTAACATAGGTGGCTTATGGCAATTCAAGGGAATTAAGCTTAGATGGGTAAAAGTGTCAATTTTTAAACTACATGTAGCCCTAAAACAACTTCTTTCTTTCACTTTACTGAGTTACTCTATCATCTCTCATCTCATCTCATCTCAAAGAGTCATTTAGATTCAGTGTGCTAAGATTAGTACCCTAAAATCCTATTGTATAATGCCATGTATGACATTATGTTATAAGTAATAAAGTTGTTTTATTATCTAAAATAATAGTAATATGAATATTTGCACATTATCAGATAGTCCTTGAGATGCATAATGTGTGATTTATGTAATTTAGTCACAGAAGATATAAATCACAAGTTCTTTGTAAATTCAGAATCGTAGTTCGTAGTTAGTGATGAAGTTAGGCATTTCATTTGTGAAGACTACAACATATCAACTAAGATGATTTGCCTTGATCATGGATATGGAGATTTCTAGTTGATATCTTAATATGTTTTAAGTATATAAGATATATTGAACTAGACCATTGTGAGATTTATTATTCTATTAACGATTGTTAAATAAATAATAAATCTCACAACTTTTATTTACATAAAATCTCAATCTTGAGAGAATAGTGAATTCAATCATGAAATGTAGGTTATTTTGATATATCAGGAGTGAGATCTAACTTAACAATCAAAACTTTAGTATGTTGGGCAACTACACGTAATGTTGAAGGAACATATATTCTCACGACAGAATTCATAATCTCTTTATAGAGGTGTAAAATATTCCCTTGAGATAAGTTTAATGGGTTTGGTTACTAAAGTTTATATTTTATGAAATTGAATTTCATAAATATATATATATATATATATATATATATATATGAATAACTCAAAGAATTAAACCGAGTTGATAGGCCAAGAATGTAATGATCACTTATGATCAATTACTTAATTAATTACCCAATTTTATTAATTAATCAAATTAACATGTAAAATGCATGGTAGCACAAACAAATCACCAAATAACTAAATGCAACAGAAATTAAATTTGACACAGGTGATTTATTTACGAATGGGGAAAACCATTGAGGTCAAAACTCCACCGAGTGATTTTAAGGTCACTACTCCTGAAAATTCACTATTATCACAACAAGCGGTTACAAGTAAAGTAATCTTAGTACCTTATAGTAACCTATAGTTGGACCCTTACCCCAATACCCAATTAGACTTGTTCTGTAGTGACAATCTCTCCTTGTATTACACGGCTCCTAGTACATGACTCAGCAAAAGATGTGCAGATCTTAGCACGCGACTTGATCACTAACTTGAGAAGGATGTTGGCTACAAAGTTCATCAGTTCATCATACGATGAAGATCACAAAGTTTCTTGGTCACAAAACTCTACGGTGTACAAACTCTATAACTTCTTCAAAATGAATTAGGGTAAATTATGTTTCCGATCACAATTTGCAAGAACAACACTTTGCTTCACACTTATGCAACTGTGCTCCCTATGACGACCCTTAAAATAATCCTTATATATGTTCAGGATGTGAGAAAAGAAAGCCCAAACATACATTCATTAGATTGGATGAAAATCAAAATTGGAAATCTGTTTTTCATAAATCTCGACAGATACCCTATCTATCGAGCATCTGTCGAGTCTCGGGCTGAAACAGCTTTTCAAGTCTCGATAGATACTAGCTGTCAAGATAGCTGTCGAGCTTTAGTGAACAACACTTCTTCACTTGATTCTTGGACAGACTTGCATGGCTTTAACACATGAACTTGAAACCTTGTTTCTTGAAGCATTAAACACATTCTAGATCTACCCAATTACAAGTAAAGTGTGTTTTGTCAAAGGATAAGCCAATTACATAAAATATTGACATATGTTCCTAACATGATTCACATATGTCCTAACAATCTCTCCTTTGGAAATTCGTGACAAAACCACAACAAATAAATGAACATATGAGAGAAGTCATAAATCACTCAACTCATACTTACTTGTTGAATACAATAAAATCTATCCTAACACAAACTCTTGAAAAAATTTGCAAGAAGAAAGTTCATGGCAAGGAAGACTTTGACAACTTGTATTTCTGAAACACTTTAAACAAAACTCATCAAGGCATCTTAGTGTAAAACAGAAATAAAAGATTGCATACAATATATAAGAGGCATGTGTATAAAGAGAGCAAAGAAACAACATATGTAAAGATAGGTGAAAGAACTACAATAACAACCTCAAATGTATATATATCATCGATAAGTACAAGGTTTGCTATCACAAAGCGGTCATAAGACCAAAGGTACATGAACAATGTATCTAAAATAGAAAGAAAAGAAAAAGATACAAAAGTCCTCACTACAAAAATCTCCTAAGTACAAACTCTCCCCCTATGTATATGACTACTCTCATATTTAAAACTACTTTCCTTTTTTGTCACGAGTGACAAAGGGTAAGTACATAAAGTAGACATATCATCATCACTGGGCGAGCTAACATCATCGTCCTCATCAACATCATCACTACCGGAGCCATCATCACTCTCATCCTCTGAAGCCTTTAGAGATGGAGAAGGAGAAGCAATGAAGCCACCAAGGTGAGCCTATCGTCGTGCAATATGATTGATACGGGTGTTCACTTGACATAACTCATCACTGAGAGTGTCAAGGCGAGCATCCATGCGCACCAATTGTGCCATGATGTCCTCAAGAGTCACCCTACCCGTAGAAGAAGATGAAGCTGTAAAAGCTGGAGGAATCACTGTCCCAGTCTGCCTCAATCAAAGCTATGTGATAGGCCAAAAACGTAATGACCCATTGTGATAAATTGATTGATTAATTAGCCAAGTTTATTAATTAATCAAATTAACATTCAAACGTGTGGTAGCACAAACAAATCACCAATAAACTAAATGCAGCGAAAAATAAATTTGACACGGCGATTTGTTTACGAATAGGGAAAACCTCCAAGGCAAAAATCCCATCGGGTGATTTTAAGGTCACCACTCTCGAGAATCCACTATTATCAAAATAAACAGTTACGAGTAAAGGAATCTCAGTACCTTATACTAACCTACAGTTGAACCTGTACCCCAATACCTAATTGGACTTGTTCTTTAGTGACAATCTCTCCTTTGTATTGCACGGCTCTCTGTACGTGACTAACCAGTTGCATGGATCCCAATACATAACTTCAATCACCAACTTGAGGAAGATGTTGGCTATAAAGTTCTTCTTCTCTTCAATAAATGAATATCGTGAAGTTGCTTTGTCACAAAACCCTAGGTGTACAAACATAGCAGCTTCTTCAAGAACTAGGGCAAAACTAGGTTTTCGGTCACACTTGTGGAATTATGTTCTTGTGCAATTATGCTCTCAGCTGTGTAACCTGAAATGGCCCTTAAAATAATCCTTATATATGTTTAGGGTTGTGAGAAAAGAAAACCCAAACACATAATCATGGATTGGATGAAAAATAGTCTAGAAAAACTGAGTTTCATAAACCTCGACAGATACCCTAGCTGTAGAGCTGCTGTCGAACCACGGGCTAGAATAGCTCTTTAAATCTTAACAGATGCTAGCTATCAAGCTAACTATCAAGCTAACTATCGAGCTTTAATGAACAACACTTTTCACACTTAAATCTTGGACAGACTTGCATGGCTTTAATACTTGGACTTGAACTCTTGTTCCTTGAAGTATTAGACACATCCTAGATCTACCTAATTACAAGTAAAGTTCGTTTTGTCAAATGATTAGCCAATTACATAAAATATTGACATACATTCCTAACATCCAATCGCATATGTCCTAACACTGCGCCTCACTCTATTTAATGGTAGCGGCGTCAATGACACACATAACTAAGAAGTGGTCCGAATCGAGATAGGAGACAAAAACGGTGAATAATCCGCGTGACACGGTGAATAATCATGGGTCACCGTATCCCTATAGACATCTATGAGGGATAGAATGAAGTGAGAAGGGAAGTCAATAGAGATATGCTCTAAGAGAGATAGCAAAAATCAAGCACAGGGCTTTTTGATAGAGTTATAGTGGGATAGAGGATGCAAAACAAAAGTTATCACCATATTAAGAAACCTCGGACCTTTAGCAAAGGCCGAGCAAAGGGTGTGCTAACGATCATCCCAATCAGAAGGTCGCTCAAAAAAATAATACATAAGCTCGTCTTTAGACATAGCCTTAAGACGATCATAGCTGGAGTAGTCAGGATGCGCTACCTTCAGGACGTGGAGCACCTCGGATACAATATCCAAAGTGACCACAATGTACATACCTCGAACGCAAGTGACAAAGAGAGGTATTGAATAATCAAATCAGTGCATGTTAGAGTAAAACTCCTGCATGATCACAGAAGAACAGGTGACCTAGACACCACATAGTGACTCCCAACCCCTACTGTGAATGACAGTGGATAGGTCAGTATCAGAGAAGTTCGATAAAATGACTTGGTGTTCTGAATGAATGCCTCATCTTGAAAAGTTCTCTGAAAAGTCTTTGCAAGCTTTATCATCACGTAACTATATATGGGAGGGGGTAGAATCAGAAAAAGTTTCCTTGGAACAAAGAGGGTTCCAGGACGGAGAAGATTTCCATTTAGGTGCCATAGAGCAACTAACCGAGAGAGAGAGAGAGAGAGAAAGATGTTAAGGACATATTTTATGTAGTTGGCTAATCCTTTGACAAAACGTACTTTACTTATATTTGAGTAGATCTAGGATGTGTTTAATACTTCAAAGAACATGTTGTTCAAGTCTAGTATTAAAGTCATGAAGATTGGACTAAGAAACAAGTGAATAAAAAGTGTTCACTAAACTTGGATAGATAACTTGACACCTGTGGACAGATAGCTCGACAACTACTCGATAGATAGCTATCTATTGAGGTATCTATTGAGGTTACAAAAATCAAATTTTCAAATCTAATTTTTGGCCCATGCTTATGTATTTGTGTAAAGTTTCTTTTCTCACAACCCTAGACATATATAAGGCTTATTTTAGAAGCCTTTATATAAGAGAATACAAAAAGAACACATGAAAAAGTTGATGGAAGCCTTATTCTCTCTGAAAGAAGCTACTGTGTATTTGCGTCTTAGGCTTTTGTAACCAAGTGCTTCTTAATCTTCATTGTTGATGAAGTGAAGAACTTTGTAGCTGACATTCTTCTTCCTCAAGTTAGTGAGTGAGTCACGTATTGGGATTCATGCAAAGGAGTGAGTCACATACTAAGATCCATGCATCAAAAGGTGGCGATCATATATTGAAGAGTTCAGAGGTTCTGAAGTGGTAGAAAGTTTCTGTTGTGAGTTCATCTACGGGGATTGTAGAGTTTAAGGACAAAGGTTTTATACTAGATTTGAAACTTCTCTTTACTATAGTGGATTGCTTTTCGGGAAGGTTTCCCCCCAAGTTTTTTACTGTGCAACTAGTTTGTTTCATTGGTTTTCCTGAGTCATCATATTTTGTCTTATTTATTTTTCCGTTGCATATGATTTTTGACATGATATTGATGTTTGTTTGTTTGTTTTAACATGTTTTATTTATAATAAACCCAATTAACAACTTGGGTTTAAAACTTGTTAATTCTATCAATCAGGGTCTAAATTTTTCAACAAGAGAGAAACGCAGAAAACCACCAACATAGATCAATATAAGAATATAGAGAAATGAAGGTATGTATGCATGAAAATGCATAAACATGTGACATGCAAACTTAAAAACATCATGGGTTCAGCCCAATCCAAACCTACCAGCACACAAGTTTGCAACAAAGTAAACACACATCTGAAATGCATGAAACATTATCATAATGCAAACGTGATGTAATGCATGATGATTTAGAAATACTTAAACAAGACTAATCCCAAAAATTTCACAAAAACTACATCAATTTTGAAAAACCCCAAACTTTTTCAAAAATCCCAAAAGTTAGGTAAAAAAACATGAAATGCATGATAGAATGAGTGAAAAATATCATACCAAATGAAAACATGATATTTAGGTTGAAAAACTCTTTAGAAAGGAGTTTAGAGTGAGAGAAAGGTGTTTGGGAAGGTGAGAGGTCAGAAAGGATCAAGAGAGATCGAGAGAAATGAAGCTGGAAACATGCAAACCCTCCATATAAAATCTCATAATTCTTGACAGATCGAGAGGTGTCGAGAATTAAAAAGGCTTGAAGAAGCTATCTAGAGATGTCTAAAGCAAAAGGGGCTCGATGGATTGAGAAGCTATCAAGAATCTATCGAGAAGACAGAAACTTTCTTAATGGATTGAGGAGCTATCGAGTTTGCGATAAGAGGAAGCTGAAGAGCTTGATAGATAGCCTAGCTGTCGAGAGGTGTCAAAGAGCTGTCGAGACTGCTTAAAAACAGTGTTTCAAAGAAGAGAAAAACACAGACATGAATGCAATCAAACATGCTACCTAACCAAGGATCCAATCAACATTTTAAGCTATCAAAAACATCTCTCAATCAAGAAATATGTCATGCATTTAGATCTAGAACACACACACACTATGCAAGTCTAACTAATTTTATATTTCAAAAACAAGTTAAGATAGTTTAATAAGCATACATTAGCACATGTAAACCTTGTGATGGCCAAATCATGATAGGCTACAAATGCATTGGCCCTTTGTGATAAATTAAATTGATTAATTAGCCGAGTTATTAATTAATCAAGTTAATATGCAAATTTACGTGGCAGCACAAACAAATCACCAATAACTAAAGTATGCAGTGGAAATAAAATTGACATGGTGATTTGTTTACGAATGGGGAAAACCTGACGGCAAAATCCCCACCGGGTGATTTAAGTTCACCACTCCCGAAACTCCACTATTATCACAACAAGCGGTTATAAGTAAAGGAATCCCAAGTACCTTACCAACCTACAGTTGAATCCTTACCCCAATACCCAATTGGACTTGTTCTGTAATGACAGTTTCCCCTTTTGATGCACAGCTCCCAAGTACGTGACTAACCAATTGTGCGGATCCCAGTACGCTACTTCAATTCACTAACTAGATAGAGAGTTGTTTGCTGCAATGTTCTTCAATTCATCCACACGATGAAGATCAAGAAGATGCTCAGTTACAAAACCTTACGCTGCACATTACATAGCAACTTCTTCACAAGAGAGATGAACTAGAGCATGAACTTTGTCTTAGGTCACAAATTGCATGAACAACAATTACTTAATGCTTGTGCAACTTCCATCACTTTGACGGCCCTTAAAACAATCCTTTTATATATCTAGGGTTAAGAGAAAAGAAGTTTCAAAGACACATTCACGAATTGGAATCAAAACAGAATTGAGAATCTGTTTTCCATAAATCTCGACAGATAGAGGTGTCGAGGATCTGTCGAGAAGCTGTCGAGCCTCGAAGCTGAAACAGCTTCTAAAGCTCGATAAATGCATGTGTCGAGACTAGGTGTTGAGATTTAGTCACTTGCACTTTCTAGCTTGTTTCTTGGGCAGACTTAATGACTTCAACACTTGATCTTGAAACACAGTTTTTTGAAGCGTTAAACACATCCTAAATCTACCCAATTACAAATATTTTTTTGTCAAAGGATAAGCCAATTACATAATAATGACATATGTTTGAAACCACTTGAACCACATATGTCCTAACAAATCACATTGTACCTGCACATGTATCAAAATTAGCAAAGAATATTGCGTGTTTTGTGAGAAAAACATCACAAGATTGCATAAGTGTCTACATGTTATGATAATTTGGGATATGAGTAAATCACTTTAACTCACACGCGATCATAACTGCTTGATGGTACATCCTATAATTCCCACATCTCCTAGAATACATGCTTGCAATCATATTTCAAAGCATTTTGATTTATTTGCTTTAATTTTCTTTGCATGTTTTTCTTTTATTAAGCATATCATGCATGGGCATATAAGAGAAAGAAAAGAAATACCCAATTATGTTAAGCTTTTTGACATTGCACTTTTGTTATGCCAAAGCATACAGATGTCATTTCATGATTGGCGGGCAACAGTGGTGATATGGTTATTTATGCCTCTCTCTTAGGATTTTCTAGTCCTTCCCATCAAAAAGAGTGATATGAGTGTTAAGTACAAAAGATAACTTAATCTTACTCATCACAAACAAGAGCCACAAAGCTCACTTACTTAGTTGTGTATAGAGATGCTCATATAAGTTACAAGAGATACAGAGTTTACAAAACTTTGTTTCATTAGTCATTCAAGGTACACAAGTACCAATGTACACAAACATACATTATTTTTGTATTTTTCTGATTTTTCAATTTTTTTTTTTTGAAAAACAAAATAAGGCAAAACTGAAAACTCACAAACAAAAACATGTAAAATAAAGCAATGCATAAAAACTAGACTGACAAAAAATAAGCAAGCAAAACACACAAGTAATACAAAAACAAAAACAAGGAGGGGAGAAAGAGAAAAGTGACTGAATCACTTAGAGCATTTTTCTTTCCACAACTTGGAAGAACCTTTCCTTTTGGTGAACCCTTAAACCGATGGTAAGGGGGAAGAATTGCAATCGTTCAAGTTCGAAAGGAACATGAAGGCCTTGAGGAGATCTCCATGAGAAACAAGAGAGGATGGAAATTAGCTCAAGTTTCTAGATGAGACCATAATGTTGCTCTGTTGAGTGGCTAGCCACTTGTAGCAATTAAGTTGAGTATGTCTAGCAGCTAAACAGTGATGACAGAGATGCTACTTCTTCTCTTTAGACTTCAGAGCATTACTCTTCTTAGTCCTATGATTTTTGGTTTCTTTCTTAGCAAACTTAGGGGGTGCTCCTAAGATAGATTTACATTTTCTATGTTCTCACTAGCTATCACATTATTGTTCACAGATTCAACATTTTTAGTAGGAGAAACAAAAACAGTAGTACTAGAAGAAGCAATATTAAGAGAGGAGAAGTCATACCCTAAACCAGTTCAATCAGAAGCAAATTTCTTAAGGCTGAGCATCTCATCAAGCCTTGCACTTGAAGTCCTCTCCAACTAAGCTCTGACTTGAAAAAGCTCCGCTTCAAGCTTCTTGGATTTCTCAGCCAAGAAATTATTTTCAAACCTCAGTGCTCCTATAGTCTAATTGGCTCCATCAAAATTTGTGGAGAGTTCTTCTCGTTCAATCTCCACATCACTGAGCTTCTTGATGGCCAACCTATACAACTTCTCATTCTTTTTCGAGACCTTGTATAACTTTACATAGGCAATATGGATGTCATCTTATTCATCCATCTTCTCGAACTTTGACTCCACCAATTATGCTTCTTCATCCACATCTTCTACAATCCCCTCAGTAGGATTGACAGTGGCAGTAAAGGCATTTAGGATTCCGTCATCTTCATTTTTGGAATCATCCTCATGTTTGATGTCGCTCAAAGTTGTAGCAAATGCCTTACTTTTCCCAATGGACTTAAGATAAATAGAGTACTCTTATTTCATGTGACTGAAGCCTTGACACCCAAAACACTTAGGTCCTGAAGGAACAGTGTACTGACCACCATCTCTAGCATCCTTTTTCCTTTTGTCTTCGCTCTTAGACTTAGAGGAACTTAACTGTCTACGGTCCTTGTCGAAGCCCTTTGCATTGGCATTCTTCATGAACTTTTTGAATTGGCTGGTGATGTGGGACATCATTTTAGAATATTCATTGTTAGAAGACTCATCTATGTCACTATTTTTGGCCTTTAGTACCATGCTCTTTCCCTTCCTAGATTTCTCTATCCTTACCAGACCTAACTCATAGGTCTACAGATTGCCAACTAGCTCTGTTAAAGGAATTTTTTCATTATCCTTTGATGCCTTAATAGTGGTGATATTGGCATGAAATCTCTCGAGTAGAGATCTGAGCACCTTTCTAACAATCTTGGGCTCGGGAATGGTTTCCTCAAGATTAAAGGCTAAGTTTACTATGTCTTTGAGCTTGGCATAGAACTCATCTAACGACTCATCCTCCTCCATCTTGATCTCTTCGAAACTTGTAGTAAGCCTCTGTAGCTTTGAATCCATGACAGCTTTGGTTCCCTTATAGGTTGTTTGGAGGATGGTCCATGCTTTCTTCACAGTTTTAGTGGTGGATATCTTCTTAAACTCCTCATTTGTGACCGCATTAAATAAAGTATTCAATGCCATGCTGTTGAAGTTTGTAGCCATGATCTTAGCATCATCCCAGTCGGCTAGCGCTTCCTTCGATTTGGTCTAACCTATCTCCACAGCATGCCACACTTTCTCATCTAAAGACTGCAAGAAAGCTCTCATGCGTACTTTCCAGTATGCATAGTTAGTACCATCAAATAGAGGAGGTATAATAAGAAACTGTCCTCTATCCATGACAATACGGATCAATGGATCACACAGCAAAGATTAAAACCTAATCAGAGTGTGCCTGATCTGATATCACTTGATAGGCCAAGAATGTATTGACCCCTTGTGATGAATTAATTGATTAATTAACAAAGTTTATTAATCAATCAAATTTACATGCAAAATGCATGATAGCATAAACAAATCACCAAATAACTAAATGTAGTGGAAATTTAATTTGACATAGGTGATTTATTTATGAATGAAAAAAACCACTGACGCAAAAACCCTACCAGGTGATTTTAAGGTCACCACTCCCAAGAATTCACTATTATCACAATAAATGGTTACAAGTAAAGGAATCCTAGCACCTTATACCAACCTACAGTTAAACCCTTACCCCAATACCCAATTGGACTTGTTTTGTAGTAACAATCTCTCCTTGTATTGCACGGCTCCTAGTATTTGACTCACCAAAAGATGCGCGGATCCCAATACGCAACTTGATCACCAACTTGAGAAGGATGTTCACTGCAAAATTCTTCAGTTCGTCACACGATGAAGAACATGAAGTTGCTTGTTCACAAAACCCTACGGTATACAAACACAGTAGCTTCTTCAAGATGAATTAGGGCAAATTAGGTTTTCGGTCACAATTTGCATGAATAACACTTTCCTTCACACTTGTGCAATTGTGCTATCCATGACGACCCTTAAAATAATCCTAATATATGTTCAGGGTTGTGAGAAAAGAAATCTCAAACATACATTCACAGATTGAATGAAAATCAAAAGAAATCTGTTTTTCATAAATCTCGACAGATACCCTATTTATCGAGCAATTGTCAAGCCTTGGGCTAAAACAGCTTTTTAAGCTTCAATAGATACTAGCTGTCGAGATAGCTGTCAAGTTTTAGTGAAGATCACTTCTTCACTTGATTCTTGAACACACTTGCATGGCTTTAACACTTGAACTTGAAACATTTTTTCTTGAAGCATTAAACATATCCTAGATCTACTCAATTACAAGTAAAGTGCATTTTGTCAAAGGATTAGCCAATTACATAAAATATTGACATATGTTCTTAGCATGATTCACATATGTCCTAACACAGGTACTTAAGGACCAAGAAGTAGTAATTTTCAATGTAACAGTTATACATTATGACTTTATATTATTACGAATATTATCATGAAGGGGTTAAATGTTTAGATAATAAAGTCTTGTGATATAATTAATTAAATTGGTCTAGAGTGCAATAATATTTATATAGTGGTATTAAATATAATTAATAATAACTTTAGGCTTGTCAAGAGTTGACAGATAAGCCTAAAGCCCATTGGAGTTAGAGTTTTATTTGTCCCTTTTGGTCCCACTCCAAGCCACACACTAAAACTCAATTGAGCTGGCCCAAAAGGCTAACCCAATTAGATAATCAATTATTTATTTAACAATAGTTATTAAACAAAGTAACTGCAAGTGCAGTAAAATATATACGTATAATTAAAAGAGAAACATACTGATTTCTCAAGACACTTTCTTATTCTCTTGAACAAGTACTTATAACATTGATTAAGAGACCACACATCTTGGGTATATGTGGAATTGTGATGGAGATTGAAAGTCTTCCTTCAATCTTCGTTTGTTTTTGAAGTTCACTGCATCAAGCTATGCCTTCCTATTCTTTGTTTCAAAAATATAGATGTTCCACGTTATCTCACAAGAATAAAGTAGATCTGTTTATTTCCGCTGCATGTTTTTATATGAGATACAAAATAATATTTTCCAATAATTGGTATCAGAGTGGTCTTCAATCTCATGTTTGTATAACATGTTGAGTGAGTTTTAGAATCAAAGAAAATTATTTTCATGGTATTTGAAAATTCTGCGGTAATTTTTCTACATAGTTTGATTTCAGAACTATTGTTTGATAAAACTGAAATTGATGTTGTGATGTTGTTTTAGTTTAATGGTGAGTATGCCAAATTGAACTCTAAGACTATAGAATCAATGAAATTAAGTTTCGATCTCAATCCCAAAATATATTAATTTGAGAGAAATGTAATATATTATCTTAATTAATTCAAGAACAATGTTATGTCTATAATACTTTCACAATAAATATTAAATGGCAGATTGTTACTAGCTGTTACTAATGGACAAAAGTAATTTTAGCATTGCGTTATAAATTAAAATTAGCAATAACTTACCGCTTAAAATTTGTTCTGAAAAGGTTGTAGATGTAACATTTCTCTTCTTTTTAAGAGTTGGATTAGCATTTAAAGAGCATTTCGCACAAGCTTTGTCAAATTTATATTCAAAAGAATCTATCATGTTTATATGGATAAGGGAAACATTTAGGGCAAGTTAATTTTTCCCGATGGGACCCAAATACCTTTATCTCATTTGTCTTCAACTCAAAACAAAATCTTAGTCTATGTTTGGTAACTACTTTTTTTTTTAGTTTTTTCTCTTTCTTCACACAACAACAATCATTCACTCTTTTCCTTCATTTTTGGGATACGAAAAAAAGAGAATAAAAAATAAATGCAAAATAAATAGAGCCAATGTAAATTTACATGATTATTGTAGGAACAATATATATTTACACAGTTTTTGCATGTCTAATGTAGGTAGTTTTTTGATCAAAATGTGTAAATATGACAACATTTTATATTATACACCCTCTAATGTGACAACTTCCTTCGTTTTTGGAGATAGCGGCTTGATGTTTTTGATGGCTTTGGAGTGAAGTGGAGGTTTGTCGAAGCTCTGGTGGTGGCAATGGCTATGTTCGTTGCAATGGAGTGGCTAAGATGTGGGTTTTTCTTTGTGGGTTTGGTCTTGACTATGGGTTTGTATTGGTGAAGTGTTTGATGCTAAGTCCGTGTGGGGAAATTTGTGTTTGGAAAGAATATTTGACGAGAGAGAGAGAGAGAGAGAGAGGAATAAATTATAACATCCATATAAACAGTAACTGTGTTAATAACTGCAACTATGGTTCTATTTTGCACAAGTTTATATGAAACTAATTTTCTTCTTATGTTATTTTACTGTGACTAATGTAAATGCTTAAAGTATGCGTTTGTTAAATACTAAAAGCAAGCTGGTGAGTCTCACGTGAGTCCCGCAAGAAGAAGGGATTTTTGTGCACAGGTAGATTGTTGAACTGGCCAAACACTCACGTAGGCCCCATTTTCATTTTTTGGCCAAAAAGTAAGGTCAATTACTTGTTTGATTTGTAACTTTTAAGTATAAGTTTGGAATTCTTCTCAAAAAAAAAAAAAAAAAAAAAAAAAAAAGCATGCGTTTGGAATAAGATTGAAAGCAAGCTTGTTCGGCATGAGTCCCACAAAAAGAATTTTTTTTTATTATATTTTTTTGGATAAAGGTAGCTGACTGTTGAATGAATCTGCCAACAACTTATGTGGGTCCATTTATGTTTTTGCTTAAAATTTCCAATTGTCTTTTCCATTTTACTTTTTTGCTTTGGTATTTTCAGGAAAATTCAATTAGTTTATTTTATCTTATTTTATTTAACTTTTATCTATTATTTATAGTAATTATGCGGAAAAAAATTCAATAAAAAACTAGATAAGTTGTTCTAATATTTGTAAATACTAAACAAAAAAAACTAATTCAAAATTTTATGAAGATATTGACATGATTCTAATCACATTCTTTATTTCGTCAATTTGTAAATTTTAAAATAAGTGACTTTAGTTTTTTTTTTTTGTTCAGTGGGGCCTAAATATTTTTTTCTCCAAACCCACTAAAATGTAATCTCTCCAATTCAAAGAAAAAACTGGATTGATTTTGTGAAGTGTTGCTTCAGCCCGTGCCTCTTACGTTTCATCCCCTTTTTTGAAAGTGCAACTACGCCCCACCAACCACATACCTTCCTTATCTTTTTCTCTCTCTTTCTACTATATTGCTAAAGTTTCCAATTTAGCTGAATCTTCATTTGCCAAAGCCGTCAATTTCTTTGCAGCACTATCAATTTATAAGACTTCAATTTTTATTTATTAGTGGACAAAACACATTACTTTTTTGACAAGGATTAGCGGAATAGGCGTTCTTTCCACTCTAAAGAATAGTTTTTTCTTCCACACCAAATAAACCTAAAAATGGCAAAATTAATTTTTCATTCTTCAAAAAAAAAAAAAAAAAACCCAAATTAGCTTTCCAAATCACAATAAAAATTTGAGGCAATTTTCCACGACTTTTCATCTTGAGTCAAATTTCATCCCATAATTTTATTTCCTTTTAATATTGCTTCACCTTAATCAAAAAAGCTTTCCTTGAACACAATAATCGCCTTAGCGATATATACTAATGTACTATTTTGAAATTATCATTAATTATATATATTAGTGTATATGTCTCATATGTATTTAGAATCCAATAATAATAAGGCTTATAGCCGGAAATACGTGGCCTGTGCTGATGAAGACAAAGACAAAGCTTTGAAGAATCCAAAACATTTGTTCAAAAATTTTAACTGTGTAGAGCATGGTTTTCAAACCCGGACCGTTCATTGAACTGTAAAAGGGAGAGGTTCAAGGTTTTTGAGGTCGAACCGAGGTCGAATCGGGGTCGAACCGTGATGACGTCATAATTAATTTAATAATTATTTTAAATATATATAAAAATATTAAACTAGTAAAAAAAATAAAAATTAACTAAAATAGACTAATTAAAACTATAAATCCATAATTTAACTATGTCTAATATATCTATATTCATCTCAAACCCAAATATAAAATATCTATCCAATAATAATAATAACTATTTTTTTATTAAAAAGATTAAAAGTATCAGATTGCCTTTCTAAAACAATTTATTACTTAAAATATATTGTGAAAATATTGTAGTAGTATTTCATAATTTATTACTTAAAATATAGATATTGTGAAAATATTGTGGTAGTATTTCATAATTTCATTACTATTTTTTTTATTAAAAAGACTAATAACAATTTATTACTTAAAATATATTGTGAAAATATTGTGGTAGTATTTCATAATTTCTATTTCTTAATATTAAATACCACACTTTGATTCTTACAAAAAAAAAAAAAAAAAAAAAACCACACGTATGAATCAAAACTTAAAACATTCCACCACACAATAATAATAAAACATAAAACTTAAAACATAAAACTTAAAACCACACATTTACAGAGAGAGAGAGAGAGAGAGAGAGAGAGAGAGAGAGAGAGAGAGAGAGAGAGAGAGAGAGAGAGAGAGAGAGAGAGAGAGAGAGAGAGAGAGAGAGAGAGAGAGAGAGAGAGAGAGGAGAATCGGTGGAATGAAGGTGCGCCGGTGGAGATGAAGTTGCGCGCCGGTGAGATCGATGGAGATGAGGTGTGCCGGTGGAGATCGATGTTGCCGGTGGAGATCGGAGGCTGAAAGATCAAAACTAGATCGAGGTCGAGCGCTGATCGGCGTTCCCCATGGGTCAGATCGGAGGAGATCGAGCGCTGATCGGCGTTCCCATGGGTCAGATCGGAGGAGATCGAGGCGCTGAACCACCAACTGGGTCAGAATCGTCAGATCGGGTTGTTGTTGTTCTTCTTCTTCTTGTTCTTTTTTTTTTTTTTTTTTTTTTTCAATATTTGGTTGTTTTGATCCAAATTTATTGTAAGAACTGGTATTTGTTTTGTGTAATCTGATTTATATTATATTTGTTGTCCGATTTGATTTTTTTTTTACCATTTCGTTTGGATTTTGTTCATCCGCGAGAACCGCGACAACCGTTCATGGTTCACGGACCCGTGAGGTCCGACCGTGGTTCTCACGGGTCCCTGCATTTTACACGGTGAGAGGTTCTTGAGGCTTAAAGAACCGCAAAATGGAGCGGTTCGAGGTTTTTCCGGTCGGACCGTACGGTCCGGTCCGGGTTTCACAACTATGGTGTAGAGTCTGTCACGTCTTCACAAGGGAGCATGGATGGACAAAACAGTGGAGAGAAACTCGTTAAAAACTATGCACCAACGACTTGGATTTGGAACGGGTGCAATATCCCATCCCACTCACATATTATTTACTATTTTAATTTTTTAACTTTTAATTTTTTCTTATTTTTAACTTTTTTATTATTATTATTTAACTTTCATCTAAAAACTATTAGCACTATACCTTATCTCAATCCCATTGAGATGTGCTACATCCATAATATTTTCACAACAAATCATAAGTGGTTAGTTGTTATTGGTTCAAATTTGAATCTAACACTAAGATTACTTCTTTGCTCCAAGAATAACAACCAGTAACAACCTGCCACTTAAAATTTGTTGTAAAAATGTTATGAAAATGTTGTAGACATATCATTTCTCCAATCCCATTTGTCCGATGTGTAATGATGAAGTAGAATCTATTCATCGTGCTATACCGAAATGCAACATAGCTAGTAATGTTTGGAGGATGTGGGATGATTTTCCTATTAGTCTATTGGGAAACAACATAGATATTCTAGATTTGGCTATTGAGATCCCGCACCAAGGAACCCAAAGGGACCTGGAGAAATTTTTTGATGTAGCTTGGAGGATTTGGTACAATAGAAACCATGTGCTTTTTGAGACAAATGGAACCTTGGAAGCTCACTTTTGAGGGGGTGCTATCCATATGATTGAAGACTTCAAAGAAGCAAATGGGCTGGATTTAAAAACAAGACGGACAAGAAGGATCATTGGGGACCTCCTTCTGTGGGCTTCTATATCATTAATGTGGATGGTGCTATCCCTTTGGCCAATGGACACTTAGGAATTGGAATTATAGTTCGAGATAGTGATTGCAGATTTTTTGCAACCATGTCTATGCCCCTCCAAGTGTCAGGCCACAAATACGTTGACCCCTTGTGATAACTTAGATTAATTAATTAGCCCAGTTATTAATTAATCAGATTAACATGCAATATCACGTGGTAACACAAACAAATCACCGAAACTAAGATATGCAGCGGAAAATAAATAATACGGTGATTTGTTCACGAATGGGGAAAACCCTTACGGCAAAAACCCCACCGGTGATTTAAGGTCACCACTCTCGAAACTCCATTATTATCACAACAAGCAGTTACAAGTAAGGAATCCCAAGTACCTCACCAACCTACAGTTGAACTCTTACCCCAATACCTAATTGGACTTGTTCTGTAGTGACATTTTCTCCTTTTGATGCACGGCTCCCAAGTACGTGACTAACCAATTTGATGCGCGGATCCCAGTACGCGGCTTACTCCTTTGCACGAATCCCAATACGTGACTAACTCCACAGCAACCCTTTGATTGTTGTAGTTGATTTGCAGTAGCTTCACATAGAAACACCAATAAGATCTTCAATGTTGGTGCAAGAGACTTTGCTTGGTTACAAAACCCTAAGGCGTACAAGAAACGCAGCAAGAACTCTTTCTTCTGTAGGAAGAGGCTAGGGTTTCAAAAAGAAAACCTTATGAAGCTCTCTAGGGTTAGGTTTTTCTTTTTCCACCTCCTTTTAAATAGGAGCTTAATGGGCTCTCCTATTCCAAATAGGTTTACACAAACCTTGGGTTTTCCTAGTCCAATAAGAATTATACAAACCCATAAACAATTAGCCTTTTAGAATAAAAACATTGCTGGCTATAATCTGAAACCCGTAAGCTCGATCGATCGGGACAGCTGTCGAGCTTTAATGAATCTCGAAAGATCGAGATTCTGTCGAGGAGGTATCGAGACTTGCAGTTTGCACTTTTCTTGAGCAGTTCTTGAGTAATCTTCATATCTTCAATTTAACCACTTGTAATGATCATCTTAAACCTACTTAGATTTACTCAAATACAAGTAAAGTGCGTTTTGTCAAAGGATATGCCAATTACAAAATATGTCCCCAACAATCTCCCCCTTTGGTAATCCGTGACAAAACCACAAGAGTACATTGAATGTCCTAGAATACATTCTACTCAAGAACAAATAAGCCTAGTCTAAAAGATTTGAACCTTGGAAGTTACTGCAATAAGAAGGTTCGGAATCTTGACTTGGCTTTAACCTGTCTTTCCTGAAAGGCACTAAACAAAACACATCAAGGTACCATGTGGAAAACAATGACAAGTTAAATAAACAAGAAACATGTGTATAAATAGAGAAAAGAAACAACACATGTGAGATAAAGAGTGAAACACATACACCATTACATATACCACTGGATAAGCATCATGTATGTAAAAATGGTTACAAAACCAAAAAAAAAAACACAACACAAAAGTATATCAATATCAATATCAATGTGTATCAAACTAACTCTCCCCCTAAGTTAGTTACAACAAAAACTTTCTTCCTTTTAACATGAAGTTCTCCCCCTAAGTCTATTACTCCCCCTGAAGAATGACATTCAATTCTCAAATTTGATCTCCCCCTTTTTGACACGATTGTCAAAGGGTATAAAAAGCCAAACGACATGACCGGGGAAAGACAGAAAACAAAAAGGAGGGAATGAGGAGAACAAGGAACCATAGACCTACAAGAGAAAGAACAATAAGATGCTATGGACACAAAGGGAAAAACGTGCAAAATAAAGAAGGATGAAATGCATGCAAGGGTATCTCGATGGATCGAGAGGTGTCGAGAAGCTATCGAGCATACCTCGATGGATCGAGAAGGTATCGAGGATCTATCGAGCAGACAGAAAGTTCCTTGATCGATCCACCAGGTGTCGAGATATGTGTCGAGACTGCGATAAGACAGAGTCTAAGAAGCTCGACAGATAGCTATGTGTTGAGAGGTATCGAGGAGGTGTCGAGATGCCTTTAAAAACAGTTTTTCAAAAGAGGAAAAACACAGACATGAATGCAATCATGCATGCAACTCAACCAAAGATCCAATCAACATATTAAGCTCTCAAAATCATCTCTCAACAAGAAAAATAAGCACTTGTATCTCAAAACACGCACACACACACTAAACAAGTCTAACCAATTTTATATTTCAAAAACAAGTCCAGACAGTTTAGTGAGCATACATTAAAGCATGTAAACCTTGTGATGGCCAAATCACATTGTACCTGCACATGTATCAAGAATAGCAAAGAGTATTGCGTGTCGTGTGTGAAAACATCGCAAGATTGCATAAGTGTCTCAATGTTATGACGATTTGAGATATGAGAAAATCACTTTAACTCACACACAATCATAACCGTTTGATGGGAACTATCACCTTCGAGGTACATCCTATAACTCCCACATCTCCTAGAAAACACGCTTGCAATCATATTTTAAAGCATTTTTTTTATCTTTTTGCTTTTTATATCTTTGCATATTTTCTTTTAACAAGCATATCATGCATGGGCATACAAGAGAAAGAAAAGAAATACCCAATTATGTTAAGCTTTTGACACTGCACTTTTGCTATGCCGAAGCATACAGGTGTCATTGACATTGCACTTTTGCTATGCCGAAGCATACAGATGTCTTATTATGATTGGCGAGTAACAGTGGTGAGATGGTTATTTATGCCTTTCTCTTAGGATTTTCTAGTTCAACCCGTCAAAAAGAGTGATACGAGTGTTAAGAAGAAGAGATCACTTAACCTTACTCATCACAAACAAAGAGCTACAAAGCTCACTTGCTTAGTTGTGCAAAAGAATGCTCATCTAAGCTACGGGTGATACAAAGTTTTAGAAAACTCTATTTCAATGGCCATTTCAAAAGTTCACATGAACTAATGCACATAAACACACACTGTTTTTGTATTTTTCAATTTTTAAATTTTTTTTTATTAAAAAAAACAAAAGAAAAAAAACGAAACAACCACACAAAGACAGACAAACATCATGAATGCATGAAAGAAAGATGCATATGCATGAAGGCATGATTTCAACAGAAGATAAGAAATCAAGCAAAGAGAGTCCTACTTTAGATAGAAAGAGTTAAAGCAGAGGACAAACAGAAAAGACAATCAAGTCTTAGGCTCCTTTCTCACCCACACAGCACGAGTCTTTGGCCGTGAAGATGAAAAGGCACGTGTCCTAGTATGACTACTAAAGGACATAGAAGAATTAAAATTCTCCTGAAATTGAGTTAAAAAGCTCAAGACTTTTAATAACTCTCCAAACAAAGGTGTAGGTCCTTGAGAGGAAACCTGTGACCGTTTGGACAATTGCTTATGAGGATACAACTTAAAGTAATTAGGATGAGTGTGTCCAGAAACACCACAATGGTGACAAACATGAGCAGTTTTAGAGCTACTCGGCTTCCTAGAAGGAGGTCTAACCTTAGAGGTTGACAGAGTCCTCAGCTTAGGACAATTTGGCCTAATATGACCAACAATGTGACAATGATGACAAGTGGGGACAAAAACAGATTTATCATTCAACCTAGGAGGAGTTTTAGACATAGGTTTAGAAACTTCAGCGTTACCATCAGTTTGTTTACCTTTGTCTATCCTAGCAATATTAGCCTTCAACTCTTCATTATTCCTTTTGAATGGGGGAATATAAAAATCCTTTTCTTTTGAGTTAGGCTCAACAACAAGTTTGGCACTAGTTAATTTTTCGACTTCAGTTTTAAATTCAACTAGTTGCTCTTCCAAACTCTTAATTTTGTCCACCTGAGATGAAATTTGATTTTTAAAATTCTCATTCAAATTAGTGGCTTCATCCAATTTTGCAATCAAATCATCTTTTTCAAGCTTGACCTTTTTAAATTTAGCTTTTAATTTTGTAGAACACTCAAGAGATTTCATACAAAAATTATAAAGCTTGCAATAGGCATCATGAATATCATCATCATCATTCAACACAAGATCATGCAAATCAAAACAATCAAGAGTTTCCATGACAACAGGGGTCAATGGATCACACATTAAAGATTAAAACTTAATCAGAGTGTGCCTGCTCTGATACCACTTGTCAGGCCACAAATATGTTGACCCCTTGTGATAACTTAGATTAATTAATTAGCCCAGTTATTAATTAATCAGATTAACATGCAATATCACGTGGTAGCACAAACAAATCACCGAAACTAAGATATGCAGCGGAAAATAAATAACACGGTGATTTGTTTACGAATGGGGAAAACCCTTACGGCAAAAACCCCACCGGGTGATTTAAGGTCACCACTCCCGAAACTCCACTATTATCACAACAAGCAGTTATAAGTAAGGAATCCCAAGTACCTCACCAACCTACAGTTGAACTCTTACCCCAATACCCAATTGGACTTGTTCTGTAGTGACAGTTTCTCTTTTTGATGCACGGCTCCCAAGTACGTGACTAACCAATTTGATGCGCGGATCCCAATACGCGGCTTACTCCTTTGCACGAATCCCAATACGTGACTAACTCCACAGCAACCCTTTGATTGTTGTAGTTGATTTGCAGCAGCTTCACATAGAAACACCAATAAGATCTTCAATGTTGGTGCAAGAGACTTTGCTTGGTTACAAAACCCTAAGGCGTACAAGAAACGCAGCAAGAACTCTTTCTTCTGTAGGAGGAGGCTAGGGTTTCAAAAAGAAAACCTTATGAAGCTCTCTAGGGTTAGGTTTTTCTTTTTCCACCTCCTTTTAAATAGGAGCTTAATGTGCTCTCCTATTCCAAATAGGTTTACACAAACCTTGGGTTTTCCTAGTCCAATAAGAATTATACAAACCCATAAACAATTAGCCTTTTAGAATAAAAACATTGCTGGCTATAATCTGAAACCCGTAAGTTCGATCGATCGGGACATCTGTCGAGCTTTAATGAATCTCGACAGATCGAGATTCTGTCGAGGAGGTATCGAGACCTGCAGTTTGCACTTTTCTTGAGCAGTTCTTGAGTAATCTTCATATCTTCAATTTAACCACTTGTAATGATCATCTTGAACCTACTTAGATTTACCCAAATACAAGTAAAGTGCGTTTTGTCAAAGGATATGCCAATTACAAAATATGTCCCCAACACCAAGGAAGATACTCTGCCGAGGAAACCAAGGCAATTGCAATGGAATAGGGATGTGTGTTGGCAAAAAAGATTGGCCTAGAGAGAGTTATCATAGAGAGCGACTCTCTCCCTACTATCCAAGCTGTTGAAGCAAATGAAGTTAGAGGAGCTGTTGGCCACATTATGAAGAGCATTGTGCAAAGTTTATGCAGTATTTAGGAGTAAAAAATTAGACACATTAATAGGACTAGCAACAAAATAGCCCATGAGCTAGCTCAGCATGCAAGAAGAATTAGAGAAACTTTCATTTGGAGAATGGAGATTCCAAAATTGTTGTGTGAGCTAGCTATATCAGAGGAAGCTATTCAGGCAGGGCAGTGTTTATGTTCTAAGCTGTTGTTGGTTTCTGTATACTTGTGTTTATTTATTTATTTATTTATTTTAGGGCTTTTGTATCTGTTTTTGTGTTTGTTTAATGATATATTAGTTCCTTCTCAAAAATAAATAATAATAAAAAGCGTTAGGACATATGTGGATATTGTTAGAATCATATGTTATGTAAATTGGCTAATCCTTTGACAAAATGTACTTTACTTGCAATTGGGTTGATCTAGAATGAGTTTAGTACTTCAAGGAACAAGGGTTTAAATTTAGCATTGAAGCTAGGCAAATCTATTCAAGAAACAAGTAAAGAAGTGTTGTTCATTAAAACTCGAAAGATAGCTAGATAGATCCATATACATTGAGGTTTAATGATGAAGCTCGACATTACGAAATTCAGATTTTCAGATCTTATTTCATGCATATCCATGTGTATTTGTGTAGGGTTTCTTTTCTCACAACCCTAAACATATATAAGAATTATTTTAAGGGCCGTCAAAGGTGATACAAGGTGATTCAACTTGATGCACAGTCATTGTGCATGCAAATTGTGATCGAAGACAGAATTTGCCCTAATTCATCATATTCTCTCTAGAAGCTACTGTGTCTTTGTGCCAAGGGTTTTGTAATTAAGGAGCTTCTTGATCTTCATTGTTGGATGAATTAAAGAACTTTGCAGCCAACATCTTCCTCAAGTTGGTGTGTTAGTCACGTAATGGGATCCATACATCATTGGTTAGTCACGTACTGTGATTCGTGCATTGAAAGGAGAGATTGCGCTGCATTACAAGTCTAATTGGGTATTGGGGTAAAGATTAAATTATAGGTTGGTATTAGGTACTAAGATTCTTTTACTTTTAATTGCTTGTTTTGATAATAGTGGATTCTCGAGAGTGGTGACCTTAAATTCACTTGGTAGGGATTTGCCTCGATGGTTTTCCCCATTTGTAAACAAATTACCTGTGTCAAATTTATTTTCGCTATATATAACTTAGTTGGTGATTTTTTTGTGCTACCACGCTTATTGCATGTAATCGAATCTAATTAATTTCACTTGACTGATTAATTGATTAAATTACCAAATGGGTCGATACATTCTTGGTCTATCAAAAAGAAAACGGAAAATTGCAATTTACCGACTCATGGTTTGGTTAAAATTTAAGTTGTCTACCTGTAATTTAAAAGTTGACACTTTGTCCACTTAAGGTTAGCTCCGTTAGGATGTCGTAACCCACCTCCACCCACCTCCATAATTTCTGTTAGAATGTGTGCCCTTAAATCCTATTATATGATTCTATGTATGACATTATGTATGACTTAATGTTATGATAAATAAAGTTGTTTTATTATTATCTAAAATAATGGTAACATGAATAGTTGGACATTATCATATAGTCCATGAGATGCATAGTATGTGATATATGTGAAAAGTCACAGAAGATATTAATCACAAGTTCTTTATAAACTCTGAAGTATAGTTCGTAGTCGGTGATGAAATTGAGCATTTCATCTGCGAAGATTATAACGTATCAACTAAGATGATTTGCCTTGATCATGGAAGTAGAGACTTTTAGTTGATATGTTGATATGTTTTAAGAGTTAAGACATATTGAATTGGACCGTTGTGAGGTTTATTATTCTCCTAATGACTATCAAATGGATAATAAATCTCACGACTTCTATTTGCATGAACTCTTAATCCTGAGAGAATAATGGACCTGATCATAAGGTATAAGTTACTTTGATATATCAAGAGTGAGATCTAAAGTCACAATCAAAACCTTAGTATGTTGGGCAGTCACATTTAGTGTTGATGGAACATATATTCTCAAGAGAACAAAGTTTCTCTCCAAACTAGTTTGGAGAGAAACCCTTCAAACTTATCATATATCTCTTTTTCAGGTATGAATTTTAAAAATCTAACCGTTAGATTACATGTTCTTATTATATCCTTCATGCTTGCAAATTTTCAAGAAGATCAAAGATCAATTGCTATGTCATCAAATAAATGTTAAAATTTCAAGTTTTTGTAATCTAAAATTATGTATAAAAAATAAGTTCATTGATCACATAGTAAATAAAATTCGATTTGAATGAAATTTAATATGCATGTTAGGAACATAAGGAACATAAAATTTAACGGTTAGATTTTTAAAATTCACATTCAAAAAAGAGATATATGGTAAGTTTGAAGGGTTTCTCTCCAAACTAGTTTGGAGAGAAACTTTTTTCTTCTCAAGATAGAATTCATAATCTCTTAACAGAGATACAAAATATTCCCTTGAGATAAGTTTAATGGGTTTGGTTATTTAGAGTGTTAGACCTAACCACTTTAGTAAGGAGTTACTAAAGTATATATTAATGAAATTGAATTTCATAAATATATGATGAATAACTTAAAGGATTAAACCTGGTACTCAAGGATTAAGATGTAGTAATCTTCAAAGTAGCAGCCTACATTCATGACTTTGTATTATTACGAATATTTTATGAAGGGGTTGCATGTATAATAAAGTCTTGAGATATAATTTATTAACAAGGCCTAGAGTGCAATTATATTTATATAGTGGTATTAAATATAATTAATGGTAACTTTGGACTTATCAAGAGTTGACAGAAAAGCCCAAGGCCCATTGGAGCTAATTTCTTATTGATCCCACTCCAAACCACACACTAAAACCCAATTGGAAAGGCCCAATAGGTCAGCCTAATTAGATAATCAGTTAGATATAAAGGGAGAAACATACAAAATTTTATTAGGAAAAAAAAAAAAAAAAAAAGAGAAAGAGACATCATTATGAATGGTGTGTATGTGTGAGTGAAGCCACTCAATTATTCTTCCTTGGAAACTGATTGAGAAACCATACTTCTTAGGCGTAAAATTGTTCCCAAGTACTTCTAATATTTTGTTTTGAATTTCTCTACACAAAGGTATGCTATCTTGTTCTTAAATTCTGAAATTTACATAGTGCATGTTATCAATCATGAATAAAATAGATCCATGTTTGTTACTTTCACTGTATGTTTTGTATAAGATACAAAACCAGATTTTCCAACAATTTCATCATTGAAAAAACAACAGCAACAAAAAAAAAAAAAAAAAACCATAAAAAATCAAGATCTAAAAGCATATTTCTTAAAATAGCGAAGCTTTTGCTCAAGAACACTTTGGTTGAGAAGAGCAAAATGTTAGCAATAGAAATAGCATGGTTCTTGAGATGGTATGAAATTGTATGGAGGTGGAAGCTATGTATATTTGAGCTAGAGTTTTATTCAATGGTTCAAAAACATTCAAGGAAAATCCAGCAAACTACAAAAACAAAGAAACCCAAAACAACTACCATCTCACAGAAATCAAAGCCCACCATCAATGAAAACCCAAAACAAAAACAAAAAACAAAAAACCCATCCTTAAGTATAGGTCAATAGAGGAGAAACCAAGAGCTGTTGCTAAGGCGGTAGTGACGAAGAAAGCAATACCAATCACATATTCATACTTCATATACTTACGTAATTTTCCACTATCACAACACTTCCTGTAGAAAGAGATTGAGGGGTTGAAAAAAGGAAATAGAGAATTAAGGAGGTACAAAAGAATTTTGGAGCCAAACACTAAAATAAAAAAAAATAAAAAATTCATCTTGGTTTTGTGTTCTTGTTAAAGCTCTTGAAGCTTCCAAATACTTTTTACAAAAACCATTTGTTGATCTTGTTTCCTTTATTATTTTTTTTTTAATGTATTTCGTGTTTTTAACATAGGTGGCTTATGGCAATTCAAGGGAATTAAGCTTGGGTGGGTAAAAGTGTCAATTTTTAAACCACATGTAGCCTTAAAACAACTTCTTTCTTTCACTTTACTGAGTTACTCTCTAATCTCTCATCTCATCTCATCTCAAAGAGTCATTTAGATTTAGTGTGTTAGGATTAGTGCCCTAAATCCTATTGTATAATGCCATGTATGACATTATGTTATAACTAATAAAATTGTTTTATTATCTAAAATAATAGTAACATGAATATTTGCACATTATAGTATAGTCCTTGAGATGCATAGTGTGTGATTTATGTGATTTAGCCACAGAAGATATAAATCACAAGTTCTTTGTAAACTCAGATGCTTAGTTCGTAGTCAGTGATGAAATTGGGCATTTCATTTGTGAAGACTACAACATATCAACTAAGATGATTTGTCTTGATCATGGAAATGAAGATTTCTAGTTGATATCTCAATATGCTTTAAGTATATAAATCATATTGAATTGAACCGCTGTGAGATTTATTATTCTATTAACGATTGTCAAATGAATAATAAATTTCACGACTTTTATTTACATAAAATCTCAATCCTGAGAGAATAGTGAACCCAATCATGAAATGTAAGTTGTTTTGATATATCCAGAGTGAGATCTAATTTAATAATCAAAACCTTAGTATGTTGGGCAACTACACGTAATGTTTAAGGAACACATATTCTTAAGATAGAATTCATAATCTCTTTATAGAGATGTAAAATATTTCCTTGAGATAAGTTTAATGGGTTTGATTACTAAAGTTTATATTTTATGAAATAGGATTTCATAAATATATATATATATATATATATATATTTATATATATATATATGAATAACTTAAAGGATTAAACCGAGTACTCAAGGATCAAGAAGCAGTAATTTTCAAAGTAACAATTATACATTATGACTTTGTATTACTACGAATATTTTCATGAACGAGTTAAATGTGATAATAAAGTCTTAGGATATAATTAATTAATAAGGCTTAGAGTGCAATTATAGTTATATAGTGGTATTAAATATAATTCATAATAACTTTGGGCTTGTTAAGAGTTAACAGATAAGCCCGAAACCCATTAAAACTAGAGTTTTATTTGTCCCTTTTGGTCCCATTCCAAGCCACACATTAAAACCCAATTGAGCTAGCATAAAAGGCCAACCCAATTAGATAATTAGTTATTTATTTAATAAGAGTTATTAAATAAAGTAACTACAAGTACAGTAAAATATATGCGTATAATTAAAAGAGAAACATACAGATTTCTCATGACGCTCTTATTCTCTTGAACAAGTACTTATAGAACTGATTAAAAGACCACACATCTTGGGCAAATGTGGAATTGGGATGAAGATTGAAAGTCTTCCCAAGTTCAATCTTCGTTTGTTTTTTAAGTTCACTCATCAAGGTATGCCTTCCTATTCTTTGTTTCAAAATATAGATGTTCCATGTTATCTCACATGAATAAAGTTGATTTGTTTATTTCGAGTGCTTGTTTTTGTATGAGATGCAAAATAATATTTTCCAATAATTGGTATCAGAGTGGTCTTCAATCTCATGTTTGTATAACATGTTGAGGGAGTTTTAGAATCAAAGAAAATTATTTTCGTGGTATTTGAAAATTCTGTGGTAATTTTTCTACATAGTTTGATTTCAGAACTATTGTTTGATAAAATTGAAATTGATGTTGTGATGTTGTTTTAGTTTAATGTTGAGTATGCCAAATTGAACTTTAAGACAATAGCATCAATGAATTGAGTTTCGATCTTAATCCCATTCTATTATAATCAAGGGATTGTGTTTTGTACATGTGAAACGTCAAAAATGGTTATCAGAAAATTCAGTTTCACAAGTCTCGATAAGTCAAGAATTCCTTTCAATCAATCTAATGTTCTTTTCAACCGATCGAACAGGAATCGAGAATCAATCAAATCAAGCAATGACTTTGGGATGAATATCTTCAATTTTTTGATCGATCGAGAAAAAGATTCTACTGATTGAATGTATTGAATTTTGAATTTTCAATAAGTGTTAAAACACTAACAAAGTGCAAGGCTATGTGTAATGAGATTACACATGTTTTCTAAATAAATAAACCTTTCTTCTAAAATTTCTAGTGGGAGAGAGATTGAAGGGTTGAATCTCACAGCCTCTATTACCGGTTCATAGTAGTGTGAAGTAGGCACTTTGGCTTGGCCTCAAGCCTAGTATTCCATGCGGAGGGTGTTTAATTTCATAGTATTACAAGTTTGAACTTCACGGTTTATAGTGGTGTGAGTAAACACCTCACCTTGGCCTCGAGCCTTGCATTCCATGCTAGGGGTTTTTTGTATCATGGTATTATGAGATTAAACTTTTATTGGTAGATGAAATGTGGTTACACATGACTCTAGGCAATGGTATGCACTAGACTAAATATTATAATATCCTTTATGCTAAGTTCTTGCTATTATTATTTAGTGGCTAAATGAATGACGACATATTATTAGTGTTTGGTAAAAGTTATCAAGATAGCACTAGTAATGAAAAATGTTTTCAATCAGTCATGGTATTTAATGTTCACTCTATGTTGAGGGATATGGAATTTAGGATTGAGTTGTCGTTGCATATTTTATATTATGGTTTTATTAAGGTTCCATACTATATGTTTATAAGCTAAGTTCATAATGTCCAGTTTAGTTATTGTATTCATGTTTATTATTTTCAGATTTAATCGTGGCATCTTTTAGCCCACTTGTTATTGTGAAATACTGCGCTCCCGGCCCCTTTTTTGGTGTTGGGCCAAACCCATGTGAATAGGTGGAGTCATGTTATTGCCTCTCAAAATGAAGGTTCAACTGATTATATTTTCCTCTTTGGATTAAGAGTTTTACAATGGAGTCACCACTTATTTAATTATTGGGATAAATAAGAAAACCATAATTGAAAAATTCATCATGTTATTAATTTGAAATTGAATTTAAATTGATCATAGGTAATTACATGGCTTTGCTCCTAGATACAATCTAAGATAAAGTACATGGTTTTGTTTCCTAGTTACAATCTAGAAATTGAAAATTATAAGGATAAGCATTAATCTATCAACCCTTGATTTAAGCTCAGAGGCTATGTTACAAGGTAGGAAGGTGTTAGGTACCCATCTTGTCTAGTGAAACCAATCTTCTAAACTATGGTGGCCAACATTCATATCATATTATCTAATATGTTATTACTCAATTGGCATATTGAATTTAATGTGTGTGTATGTGACAAACCCTAACTCAACTTATGAAGCATTGCATTCGGATTAAAAAATAAATTCTAGTAAATGTGTATGGATGGTGATATCCTAGATTTGAGGATTTGAGAGAATTATGAAACAAACATTTTTTCATTTATTTTTATGTGGATTTAAGATCAAAGCTAGTGTTATGCATGAACAAGCAAGAACATGTGAAGAGTGCATATGAACATTTTTAAGAAAATTCAAACATATTCAAGGAATTTAAATAAACACTAGCATGCTTTAATCCTAATCTCATCATAATAATATATAAAAAAAAAAAACAAGTTAGGAAAAGGGATTATACCTGCATGCAAGATCCACACAGTGGAGGAGGAGACTCTTGATGGAGGTCCTAAGGGTGGAATGGAGAAGAACTAGGAGAGGGAGAATGAGTCTCACTCAATACCATGAGTCTCAAAAAGACCAAGATATGAAAAGACTATTCAACTTCATTAGAACTCAAAAGAGGATTATAAAGGGTGTGTCCGTGTGTTTTGGAATGGAGGAGAGGGGGGATTTATATAATAGTGGTGGAAAAAATATGAAAGGAAGGTCATTTAATGAGGATTGACAAAGGATCAAAAAGAATCATGAACTTAGACCCTATTTCAGACTTAGGGGAAAGCTGGTGCATTAAATATAGAGATTAGTGGAAGTGATAAGCAAGCAAAATTCAATTTTCTTGTAACTATTGTAATAGCCCATAGAAAAAATTTCAAAAAATCATATCTTACTCAATTCTGATAGAAATCATCTCATTCTTGTGCTTAAATTGAACTCCAGATGTCTAGTTTCTAGAAAAATTAACCTCACTCATAGATTCAAATATTCTTAGAAATATCAACGAAATGGTGAGCAAAGGTCATTTGTTGGAAAATAATTTTAGAACAATTAGCATTAATAGGTCTCAAATTAGTTTTCAATTAACATTAATAGGCTCCAATCATTTCCATTTCAGACTTAATCAGTTACAAATTTTCCTTAATTAAAAAGATAATTACACAAATTACTCATTGAATAATTAATGTTTGATTATCTAACTAATCATGTGTGTGCAACCTTACCATAAGATGTAGTCCTAGCCAATTAAATTATAAAACATCATTAATTTCAAATTGATTATAATTATAACTAATTGGAATCAATTGTTCATAATCACATATAGTCGACTCCTATGTTTGGACTTGGAGGAATGGCCTTGGGGGACAAGTCTCCAATAGCCTTGGTAAGGCTTTATTGTAGCTTGCTAACCTTGACCATTACGCGAACTGTCGAGAAAAAGATATTGTCCTGAAGCTAAAGTGGCACACTATAGTCGTGAGTATACCTACTCCTAATTGTTATCTTATTGATATTATTATTATATCTTACATTCTCCAATTTTATAAGTGATAATACTCGGATCACATTGACTTCCCCCATCATCTCTATTATCGTCCCAAGCTGCCCAACTGACCTATGTTGTGGAAGGTCGCTTAAAGGGCATGATGGAGGAAGCTGACAAGGAGAAGGCTATAAAGCAAGTTGCCAAGTCCAGCTTTAACGAGAAAATCCTAGAGCTGAATGTGGCAAAGCGACGGGCAACCACCGCGAAAAAGGCTCGAGAGCTGGATGAGCAAAAGGCTGAGGACTTGCATGGGAAGCTCGGCGAGGCCAAAGTCAAACTTGCCAAAGTTTTGAGCATTGTCTCTACTCGTGACAAAGAACTTGCCAACTTAAAAGAGACAATGAAGAATTACAAGCAAGTCTTTTATAACACGAGATTCAAGGAAGCTGAAAACTCGGCGGGGGCAATCGTCTTTTAGGCTAGAAAATTTGGGTTTACGGAAGGTTGGATGGCAGTCGTGAACGTGATCGCTCTACCTGACACCTCCCCTTTTATAGATGCCATCAAATTCCCTTGCCCAATGACCTGCCCACAAAAGTCCAGCCGATGATCAATCCGAGGATGTTGATGAAGACGACAGGGGTGTTAGGATGTTTGCTCTTAAATTCTATTGTATGATGCTATGTATGACATTATTTATAACTTAATATTGTGTTTAATAAAGTTGTTTTATTATTATCTAAAATAATAGTAACAGGAATATGGAGACATTATCATATAGTCCATGAGAAGCATAGTATGTGATTTATGTGATTTAGTCATAGAAAATATAAATTACAGGTTCTTTGTAAACTCAGAATTTTAGTTCGTAGTCGGTGATGAAATTGGGCAATTCATCTGCGAAGACTATAACATATCAACTAAGATGATTTGTCTTAATCATGGAAATAGAGATTTCTAGTTGCTATGTTTATATGTTTTAAGAGTTAAGACATATTGAATTAGACCGCTGTGAGATTTACTATTCTTCTAACGACTGTCAAGTGAATAATAAACTCACGACTCATGTTTACATGAACTTTTAATCCTGAAAGGATAATGGACCTGATTATAAAGTGTAGGTTGCTTTGATATATCAGGAGTGAGGTCTAAAGATACGATCAAAACCTTAGTATGTTGGGCAACCACATTTAGTGTTGATGGAACATGTATTCTCAAGATGGAATTCATAATCTCTTAACGAAGATACAAAATATTCCTTTGAGATAAGTTTAATGGGTTTGGTTATTCAGAGTGTTAGGCCTAACCACTTTCGTAATGAGTTACTAAAGTATATATTTTTGGAATTAGATTTCATAAATATATGATGAATAACTGGAATTAAGATGTAGTAATCTTCAAAGTGGTAGTCTATATTTATGACTTTGTATTACTACGAATATTTTATAAAGGGGCTGCATGTACAATAAAGTATTGAAATATAATTTATAAAATAGGCTTAGAGTGCAACTATATTTATATAATGGTATTAAATATAGTTAATGGTAACTTTGGACTTGTCAAGAGTTGACAAAAAAGCCCAAGACCCATTGGAGCTAATATCTTATTGGTCCATTTTGGTCCCAGTCCAATTAGATAATCAGTTAGATACAATGGGAGAAACATACATAATTTTTTGGATGTGTGAAAAAATAACACTATTGTGAAATGGTTTGTAAGAAGTATTAGACACTTTGATTTTTGTTAGAAAATTTAGACCCCGGTTGATAGAATTAACAAATTTTAAATCCAAGTTGTTAATTAGATTTATTATGAATAAACTTGTTAAAACAAACAAACAAACATCAATATCATGTCACAAATAATATGCAACGGAAAAATAAATAAGACAAAATATGATGATCTAAGTAAACCAATGAAACCAACCAGTTTCACAGTAAAAAATCTAGGGGGAAACTTTCATGAAAAGCAATTCACTATAGTAAAGAGAAGTTTCAAATCTAGTACAAAACCTTTGTCCCTAGACTCTACAATCCCCGTAAATGAACGCACAGCAGAAACCTTTTATTGCTTCAAAATCTCTGAACTCTTCAATATATGAACGACACCCTTTGATGCACGGAATCCAGTACGTGACTCACTCCTTTACATGAATCCCAGTACGTCACTCACTCACAAACTTGAGGAAGAAGAATGTTGGCTGTAAAGTTCTTCACTTCATCAACAATGAAGATCAAGAAGCACTTAGTTACAAAACTCTAAGGCGCAAAGACGCAGTATCTTCTTTTGGAGAGAATAAGGCTTCGGTCCCCTTTTGCCTATGTTCTCCTTGTATTTTCTTGTGTGACGGCCTCTAAAATAAGCCTTATATCTGTCTAGGGTTATGAGAAAAGAAACCCTACACAAATACATAAAATGGGCCGAAAATCAAATTTGGAAATATGAATTCCCGTAACTTCGATAGATGCTCGATCGATCGAGAAGCTGTCAAGCTTCATTCATTAAATCTTGATAGATAGCTATCTGTCAAAAAGCTATCGAGTAGGTGTCCAACAGGTATCCAGCTATCTGTCTAGTTTTAGTGAACACCTTTTCTTCACTTGTTTCTTGGTCCCATCTTCATGGCTTTAATACTAGACTTGAACAACATGTTCTTTGAAGTATTAAACACATCCTAGATCTACCCAAATACAAGTAAAGTGCATTTTGTCAAAGGATTAGTCAACTACATAAAATATGTCCTTAACAATCTCCCCCTTTGGCAATCTGTGACAAAACCACAACAAACAAATGAACATATGAGAGAAGTCATAAATCACTCAACTCAAACTCACTTGTTGAATACAATAAAATCTATCCTAGCACAAACTCTTGAAAAACTTTGCAAGAAGAGAGTTCATGGCATGGAAGACTTTGACAATCTGTATTTTTGAAACACTTTAAACAAAACTCATCAAGGCATCTTAGTATGAAACAGAAATAATAGATTGCATACAAATAAAGAAACATGTGTATAAAGAAAGAAAAGAAACAACACACGTAAAGATAGGTAAAGAAAACATACATCATCATATATATACCACTTGATAAATACCATGTTGTATGTAAAAATGGTCACAAGACCTAGGTACATGAACAAAGAGGTAAACACTCCCCCTATCAAGATGAAACACAACTCCCCTTTACAAGGGCATGTATTTCTCCCCCTAACTTGTATAATCTTAAAGAAAGAAACCACAAATTCTCCAATTTCTCCCCCTTTTTGTCACGATTGACAGAGGATACAGGAAGCTATAAAGCTTTTACCCGAGAAACATAAAGATGATCAAGAATGATCAAGGGGGCATAAAGAATCCATAAAAATGCATGAATGTAATGAGACAAGATACTATGGATGACAAGATAAGAGAAACATGTAAAACAAAGAAAAATGAAATGCATGCAAGGATATCTCAATTGATCGGGAGGTGTCGAGAAGCTATCGAGCCAACCTCGATGGATCGAGAAGGTGTCGAGGATCTATCGAGTAGACAGAAGATATCTCGATCGATCCACCTAGCTATCGAGAGATGTCAAGATTGCAATAAAATGCAACTGAAGAGCTCGACAGATAAACCAGTTATCAAGAGGTGTCAAGGAGGTGTCGAGATGTTTTAAAAACAGTTTTTCAATGAGAGAAAAACACAGATATAAATGCAATCAAGCATGCAACTAAACCAAAAATCCAAACAACATATTAACCTCTCAAAAACATCTCTCAATCAACAAAGAGTTAAGAATATAATTCCCAAAAAAAAACACACACACAAAACAAGTCTAACCAATTTTATATTTCAAAAACAAGTCAAGACAGTTTGGTGAGCATACATTAACGCATGTAAACCTTGTGATGGCCGAATCACGTTGTACCTGCACATATATCAAAAATAGCAAAGAATATTGCGTGTTGTGTGCAAAAAACATCACAAGATTTCATAAGTTTCTTAATGTTATGATGATTTGAGATATAAGAAAATCACTTTAACTCACACACAATCATAACTGTTTGATAGGGACTATCACCTTTGAGGTACATCCTATAACTCCCACATCTCTTAGAAAATACGCTTGCAATCATATTTTAAAGCATTTTGTTTTTTTTACTTTTATTTCTTTGCATATTTTCTTTTATTAAGCAAACCATTCATGGGCATATAAGAGAGAGAAAAGAAATACCCAATTATGTTAAGCTTTTTGACATTGCACTTTTGCTATACCGAAGCATATAGATGTCATATCATGATTGGCAGGTAACAGTGGTGAGATGGTTATTTATGCCTTTCTCTTAGGATTTTCTAGTTTTACCCGTCAAAAAGTGTGATACGAGTATTAAGTACCAAAGACCACTTAACCTTACTCATCACAAACAAAGAGCCACAAAGCTCACATGCTTAGTTGTGCATAAGAATGCTCATCTAAGCTACAAAGTTTAGAAAACTTTGTTTTAATGGCCATTTTAAGGTTCATAATAACCAATGTACACAAACACACTATTTTTGTATTTTTCCAATTTTTTCTTTTCTTTTTATGTTGAAAACAAAACAAAATAAAAACTAAACAACCAAACAAAAATAGACAAATAATTATGAAAGCATGAAAGAAAGATGCATATGCATGAGAGCATGATAGAAAGGTGCAGATGCATGAAAGCATGATTCCAAAAGCAGATAAGAAATCAAGCAAAGAGAGTCCTGCTTTAGATAGAAAGAATTAAAGCAGAAGACAAACAAAAAAGACAATTAAGTCTTAGGCTCCTTTTTCACCCACACAGCACGAGTCTTTGGCCGTGAAGATGAAAAGGCATGTGTCCTAGTATGTCTACTAAAGGACATAGAAGAATTAAGATTCTCCTGAAATTGAGTTAAAAAGCTCAAAACTTTTAATAACTCTCCAAACAAAGGTGTACATCCTTAAGAGGAAACTTATGACCGTTTGGACACTTGTTTTTGAAGATACAACTTAAAGCAATTATGACGACTGTGTCTAGAAACATCACAATGGTGACAAATATGAGGTTTAACAAAGGATTTAGAATTAGCCAAATTAGTTTTGGATTTCATACCTTTATTACCTTTCTCAAATTGAGGCACATAGACAGTCCTTAATCTAGAAGCCATGGAAGAGGAAGGGCCGGAGGAGACAGCATATCCTATGCCAGTCTTTTTTGAACTAGGCTTTTGAATACTCAAGACCTCATCAAGCTTTGCATTAGACATCCTCTCTATTTGAGTTCTAGCTTAACTAAGCTCTACTTCAAGATTCTTGACCTTCTCTTCTAATGAGATGTTCTCCATAACAAGAGTCTCAATTAACCTTGTAGTCTCATCTAGCTTGACCAACAAATTAGTTTTTTCAATTTTTACCCCATTAAGCTCTTTCCTACAAAGATGAGAAGTCTTTTTAGATTTTATGAATTCAGTGCATAGCTTATCATAGGCATTCTGAAGGGTCAACTTCTTGGGTACTTCTTCATCAGAAGAATCCTCATGTCATTAGCACTCTCAATAATCACCTTATCAGTTGAGACAGCAAAGGCCATAACATGACTACATTCATCCACATACTCATCAGAAGAGTCATTCTCAATGTCACTCCAAGTAGCAACCAACCCTTTATCTTTTGACTTCTTGGTCTTTTCCCTCATAAAGTAATTTGGGCACTCTATCCTCATATGACTAAAACCCTTGCACTCATGGCATTGGATGAGGGGCTTTTCATTCTTACCCTTTCTAGAGGATTTAGATTTCCTAAGAGGTTTGCCCTTATCCTTTTTCCTAAATTGAAGAAGCTTGATAATCTCATCAATTATAAACGTTAGATCCTCATCCTCATCATTATCTTCATCTTCAGATTCCTCAATCTCTTCCTCTATATCCTTAAGAGCCAAATTTTTACTCTTTCCACCTCTTCCCATTGAGCCTAATCTCATCTCTTAGGTTTGAAGGTTCCCTACAAGCTCAGTCAAAGGAATTTGATCAATGTCCTTTGCTTATTCAATGGCAGTAATTTTGGCATGAAATCTTTCAGGTAAGGACCTAAGGATTTTCCTAACAATTTTGGATTCTGCTATATACTCTCCAAGGTTGAAGGCAAAATTCACAATATCCATGAGTTTAGCATAGAACTCATCAAAGGTCTCATCCTTATTTCTTCAAAGCTACTAGCGAGTTTTTGAAGCTTCACAGTCTTCACCGCCTTGGTACCTTCACATGTGGTCTCAAGAATGATCCATGCTTCCTTGGCAACTTCCGTGGAAGATATCTTCTTGAATTCCTCATCGGTCACCCCATAAAACAAAGCATTCAAGGCTCTACTGTTGAAATTTGCCCCAATTTCTTTGGCTTAATCCATCCAACTTCAACAACTTGCCATACCTGTTCACCTAGAGCTTGCAAAAACACTTTCATACGAACTTTTCAGTACACATAATTAGTGCCATCAAATAAAGGAGGAATCAAAAGAGATTGTTCACGATCCATGACAACGGGGGTCAAGGATCACACTCAGGAAATTAATTCAATCAAAGTGTACCCGCTCTGATACCACTTGTTAGGAAATTTAGACTCCGATTGATAGAATTAACAAGTTTTAACCCAAGTTATTAATTAGATTTATTATGAATAAACTTGTTAAAATAAACAAACATCAATTTCATATCACAAATAATATGCAGGGGAAAAATAAATAAGACAAGATATGATGACTCAGGAAAACCAATGAAACCAACCAGTTTCACAGTAAAAAACCTGGGGAGAAACCTTCTTGAAAAGCAATTCACTATAGGAAAGAGAAGTTTTAGATCTAGTACAAAACCTTTGTCCCTAAACTACAATCCCTGTAGATGAACTCACAGCAGAAACCTTCTACTGCTTCAGAACCTCTGAACTCTTCAATATATGAACGTCACCCTTTGATGCACGGATCCCAGTACGTAACTCACTCCTTTGCACGAATCCTTGTATGTGACTCACTCCTTTGCACAAATACCGATACGTGACTCACTCGCCAACTTGAGGAAGAAGAATATTGGCTATAAAGTTCTTCACTTCATCAACAATGAAGATCAAGAAGAACTTAGTTACAAAACCCTAAGGCGTAAAGACGCAGTAACTTCTTTTAGAGAGAATAAGGCTTTGGTCCCCTTTTGCATATGTTCTCCTTATATTCTCTTGTGTGACGGCCTCTAAAATAGGCCTTATATATGTCAAAGGTTGTGAGAAAAGAAACCCTACACAAATACATAAACATGGCCCGAAAATCAAATCTAGAAATCTAAATTCCTGCAACCTCGATAGATGCTCAATTGATCGAGAAGCTGTCGAGTTTCATTCATTAAATCTCGATATATAGCTATCTGTCAAGAAGCTATCGAGCAAGTGTCCAGCTATCTGTCCAACTTTAGTGAACACCTTTTCTTCACTTGTTTCTTGGTCCAATCTTCATGGCTTTAATACTAGACTTGAACAACATGTTCTTTGAAGTATTAAACACATCCTAGATCTACCCAAATACAAGTAAAGTGCATTTTGTCAAATGATTAACCAACTACATAAAATATGTTCTTAACAACTTTCTCCCTTGGAAAAACTGATTGAGAGACCACATTTCTTGGGCGTTAGTGGAATTGGAGTGAAGATTAAAAGTGTTCCCAAGTTCTTCTGATTTTCAGTTTTGAAATTCACTGCACCAAGGTACACTTTCTTGTTCTTAAATTCTGAAACTTACATAGTATATGTTAACATTTATGAATGAAGTAGATCCATTATTTTTCCGCTGCATATGTTTTGTATGCGATACAAACATGTATTTTTCCTACAATTGGTATCAGAGAAGTCTTCATTTTCATATTTGTTTGACATGTTTTGAGTTTTGGAATTAGTGACAATAGTTTTATGTTGTTAGAAATTAGTTGTTTGCATAGTTGTTGAAATTATTGTTTGATGAAAATTGATATTGATATTATGATGCTGTTTAAATTGAACATTAAGGCTATAACATCAATGGAATTCAGTTTTGATATCTATCTCGATCCATTATGCTCATATGATGGTTGTTTATTCATAAGAAACGTTAAAAAACTGTCTTAGAAAAATTCAAGAAAATTAAAAATTCGCGAAGGTCGACCGATCGAGGATCTATCAGGCATTGATTGAGCTGGAAAAATTTTTCTCGACCAATCAAGGGTCTATCGAGCAGTGATTGAGCTAGAAGAATTTTTCTCGATCGATCGAGGACTCAAGATTCAAAATTTTCTCTAAGTGTTTTTACATATGTTTACGCATGTTGTAAATTAAAAACCTTCATTTTAAAACATCTATTGGGAGAGAGATACAAGGGTTGTATCTCACGGCCTCTATTATCGGTTCATAGTAATGTGGGATAAGCACCTCGTCTTGGCGTATATGCCTCGCGATCCCAAATGAGGGTGTTTTGTTTCATGGTAGTACAAGTTTAAACACTAAAAAAGGGAGATAAAATGTGGCTATACATGATTCTAGATAATGGTGTACACTAGATTAAGTGTAATGTTAACCACCCATAGGAGCTACGCCATTATTACTTAGAGGCTAAAGGTATTATGACATGTTATTAGTGTTTGATAAAATTTATCATGGTAACATTAATAATGAGAATAATTCTTAATCATAGTGTTTATAATAAACTTGATACCAAGGAATTATAAACATGAGATTAGGTTGTCATTGCATATATTATATTATGGTTTTATTAAGGTGCCATATTATATGTTTATTTGCTAAATTAATAATGTCCAGTTTACGTATTACATTCATGTTTATTATTTTCAGATTTTATCATGGCATCATTTAGCCCACTTGTTGCTATTCTTAATCCAAACAAACTGACTGGATTCAACTATGTTGACTAGAAAAGAAATCTGGACATTGTTTTAACTGCTAAAGAGCACAAATATGTACTTATTCAACCATGTCCCTTGCTTTCCTTCACTAGATGCTCCTTTTGAGGAAAAATAGCGATATGATCATTGGTAGAAATCTAATGAGATGGCCAAGCGCTATATCCTAGTATCTATTTCAAATGTTCTACAGCATCAAATGCAAGATGTAGAACTAGCTTCAGACATTATGCTAAGTTTGAAGGAGATGTTTGGTGAGCAAGGTCATTTTGCAAAGCAAGAAACTATGAGGCAAATTTATAATACCAAAATGGTTGAAGGTAGTTCAGTGAGGGAGCATTGTCTTAGGATGATCTCTAATCTAAACACATTAGAAGTTTTAGATGCCGACATTGATGAAGAATCCCAAGCAGATATGATACTCTAATCACTACTAGAATCATTCATGGAATTAAGACTTAATTATAACATGAACAAAAAGATTTATTCTTTGTCTAAATTAATGAATGAGTTAGTGGTGGCGGAAGGCATTCTTGCTACTTCTAGTGTTGTAGCCAATATTGGTGAAGCTTTTACTTCTCAACCTAAGTTGAAAGGCAAAGGTAAGAAGAAAAAGGACTTCACCAAATAGGATGGTAAACAAATTGCCTTGGGAGTTGCCAACAAGGTAAAGAAAGAGTACACCATAGGAAAGTGTTTCCATTATGGTGAGAAAGGGTATTGGAAGAGAAATTGTCCAAAATTCATAGCTGCTAAGAATAAGGGTATGAAATATTCATTCCTTCTTGAAATATGTTTAGCACAAAATCCCACGGATTTTTGGTGTGTGGATTCAGGTTGTACTAATCATATCTGCAATTTTCTACGGGGGTTCCAAGAGACCAGAAGACTGAATGAGGGAGAACTTTTTCTTACTTTGGCTGATGGGAGCATGATTTCGGTTATAGCTGTTAGAGTGTTTAATTTATGTTTTAATTCTAGAGTATTAATATTGGAAGTTGTCTATATGTACCTAATGTTCGTAGGAATTTTATTTCTGCAACTTATTTAGGTAAACATGGGTATTGTGTTATCCTGAAAGACAATATTGTAATAAAGAAGGATAAAGTGTTTATCTATTTTGGCAATATTGTGGATGGTATTTATATTTTAACTCCTAATAAGCATGAATTATACAATTTTGAATTAGATAATAACTTTCATGTAAAATCATTAAAGAGAAAGTTTCCTTCTAGTGATGCATATTTTTGGCACTTGCGTTTTGGTCATGTTAATTTAAATAGAATTCAAGACTGATCAAAGATGGACTCTTAGAGCCCATGGGCTTTGATGAATTTCCACTTTGTGAATCCTGTTTGGAGGGTAAAATGACCAAACAACCTTTTAATGCAAAAGGTAGAAGAGCCTAAGAGTTGCTTGAATTAGTTCATATGGATGTATATGGTCCTATGTCAACCCAAGCAAAAGGAAGTTTTGAGTACTTCATTACTTTTTCGGATGATTACTCAAGATGTGGTTATGTGTACCTAATGAGACAGAAGTTCGAAGCCTTTGCAAAGTTCAAAGAGTTTAGGGTTGAAGTTAAGAATCAATTGGGTAGACAGATAAAGGTCATTCAATTTGATTAAGGTGGCGAATACCTTCTTGGGGATTTCAAGGATTACCTAATTCAAAATGGGATTGTATCCCAATTGACTGCATTTGGAACACCTCAACAAAATGGTGTAGTGGAAAGAATGAATAGGACTATTTTGGAGATGGTTAGGTCCATGATGAGCTATACAACTTTATCAGTTTCTTTTTAAGGATATGCACTAAAAACAGCAATGCATATTTTAAACTTAGTTCCATCAAAATCTGTTCCTAACACACCTAAGGAATTGTGGAGTGGGTGTAAACCCAGTAAGAAATATCTCCACATTTGGGGATGTTCAGCGCATGTGTTGAAAGGGAAGTCTAATAAATTGGAAGCAAAAATAGAAGTATGTATGTTTTTAGGATATTCAAAGGAAACTAAGGGTTATTTATTCTATAATCATAAGGATAACAAAGTGTTTGTTAGTACCCATGCCAAATTTTTGGAAGATGATTATGTGAATAACTTTAATCCTATGAGTAAAGTTGTTTTGGCTGAAATAGATGAACCTATAGTTGAACAATCAATGGATGAAACTAATGATGATGTAGTTGTATTAGATACACCACAGGATACTACTTATAAGATATCTAGTACACAGGTGCCTCGTCGTAGTGGGAGAATTGTTCGGCCTCCTATAAGATTTATAGGTTTGGGAGAAACTTATGAAACTATCTCAGAAGAGGCTGAATTGGATCTCTACACTTATGAGGAAGCAATAAATGATATAGATGCACATCATTGGGTCTAAGCTATGAAATTTGAATTGGATTCTATGTATTTCAATCATGTGTGGGATCTTGTACAGGCGCCTAACGACATTAAACCAGCTGGTTGCAAATGGGTTTACAAGAGGAAAAGAGGGATAGATGGAATGGTTGAAACCTTTAAAGAAAGACTAGTGGTGAAAGGGTATACACAAAAAGAAGGCATTAACTATGTTGAAACTTTTTCACCAGTAGCCATCCTTAAATCTATCAGAACTCTCTTATCTATTGCTACTCATTATGATTATGAGATCTGGCAAATGGATGTCAAGACTGCATTTCTTAATGGCAATCTTGAAAAAGAAATCTACATATTGCAACTGAAAGGTTTCATAGCAAAGAACTAAGAGCATATGGTACGCAAGTTGAAAATGTCCATTTATGGACTTGAACAAGCATCTAGGTCATGGAACATCAAATTTGATCAAGCAATCAACTCATTTGGTTTTGAACAAAATCTTGATGAACTATGTGTGAACAAAAGACATCGAGATAAAGTAGTAATGTTCCCAGTGCTTTATGTTGATGATATTCTAATCATTGGAAATGACGTAGGGGTAATGTCATCGGTTAAAGTTTGGTTGTCAAGCCAATTTGATATGAAGGACTTGGGCGAAGCTAACTATATTCTAGGGATCAAGCTTTGGCTAGATCGAAAGAATAGGATGTTGGGTTTGTCCCAAGCTGGATATATAAATAAGATTCTAGAATGGTTTAGCATGCAAAACTCCAAGAAAGGGTTACTTCATTTCAGACATGGAGTTCCTCTATCTGATGACCAAAGGCCTAAGACTCTTGAGGAAGAAAACAAGATGAGACAAGTTCCTTATGCTTCTGTGGTAGGAAGTCACACGTATGCCATGCTTTGTACTAGACTGAATATTTGTTATCCAGTTGGCATGGTCAGCCGATATCAATCAAATTCTGGGCCAAAACATTGGCAAGTAGTAAAGTATATTTTCAAATATCTAAGGAGAATGAGAAATAATATGCTTATTTACCGTTGTGAGGATTTGATTCCCATTGGCTATATAGATTCAGATTTTCAGTCGGATCTTGATTTCAGAAAGTCCACTTCAAATTTTGTGTTCACCTTGGGAGGTGGAGCTATAAGTTGGACAAGTGTTAAGCAATCTTGTATTGTTGACTCCACTATGGAAGCTGAATATGTTGCTGCTTGTGAAGTAGCAAAGGAGGCTGTTTGGCTTAAGAAATTCCTTTCTAATCTTGGTGTTGTGAGAATTGAGCAATTTCCTATTACATTGTTCTGCGACAATAGTGGAGCAATTGCACAATCCAAGGTATCACAAGAAAGGAAAGCACATAGAGAGAAAATACCACATCATTCGAGACATTATTGCTCGTGAAGATGTAATAGTAGCAAAGATTGATAGTACCAAGACTCTAGCGGATCCTTTTACCAAAACCTTGCCCCAAAGGACTTTTGAGTCACATTTGGAGGAAATGGAAGTTAGCTTAGTGCACAATAGTCTTTAAAGCAAGTGGGAGATTGTTAGGATGTTTACCTTTAAATCCTATTGTATAATACTATATATGACATTATGTACGACTTAATTTTGTGTTTAATAAAGTTGTTTTATTTTTATCTAAAGTAATGGTAACATGAATATTGAGACATTATTATATAGTCCATGAGATGCATAGTATAAATTTAATCATAGAAGATATAAATTACAAGTTCTTTGTAAACTCAAAATTTTAGTTTGTAGTCAGTGATGAAATTGGGTATTTTATCTACGAAGATTATAATGTATCAACTAAGATGATTTGTCTTGATCATGGAAATGAAGATTTCTAGTTGCTATGCTGATTTGTTTTAAGAGTTAAGATATATTGAACTGGATTACTATGAGATTTATTATTCTTCTAATGACTATCAAATAAATAATAAACTCACGACTCATATTTACATGAACTCTTAATCCTAAGAGGATAATGGACTGATCATAAAGTGTAGGTTACTTTGATATACCGGGAGTAAGGTCTAAAGATACGATCAAAACCTCAGTATATTGGGCAACCACATTTAGTGTTGATGGAACATGTATTCTCAAGATGAAATTCATAATCTCTTAACAAAGATACAAAATATTCCCTTGAGATAAGTTTAATGGGTTTGCTTATTCAGAGTGTTAGGCCTAACTACTTTAGTAATGAGTTACTAAAGTATATATTTATGGAATTGGATTTCATAAATATATGATAAATAACTTAAAGGTTTAAACCGAATACTCAAGGAATTAAGATGTAGTTGATGGAATCATACATGCGCAGTGGAAGAAAATATAATGTAAACGGATCTACTTCATACATACAAGTTAACATGGGCTATTTAAGTTTCAGAATAAATGAACAAGAGAGTGTACCTTGCAGCGGTGAATTTCAAAAACTTGAAGATGAAAGGCACTTGGGAATACTTTCAATCTTCACTCCAATTCCACTAACGCCCAAGATGTGTGGTCTCTCAATCAGTTCCAAAGGGAGAATATGAAAGTGTGTCTCACACTCTCTCTTTTTCTCTATGAAAATCTCTACAAATTCTCTACAGAAAAATTCTGTATGTTTCTCCCTTTGTATCTAACTGATTATCTAATTGGGCTGGCCTTTTGGGCCTTTCCAATTGAGCTTAAGTATGTGGCTTGGAGTGGGACCAAAAGGGACCAATAAGACACTAGCTCCAATGGGCCTTGGGCTTTTCTGTCAACTCTTGACAAGTCCAAAGTTACCATTAACTATATTTAATACCACTATATAAATATAGTTGCACTCTAGGCCTTATTAATAAATTATATCCCAAGACTTTATTATACATGCAACCCCTTCATAAAATATTCATAGTAACACAAAGTTATGAAAGTAGACTGCCACTTTGTTTATTACTACATCTTAATTCCTTGAGTACCCGGTTTAATTCTTTAAGTTATTCATCATATATTTATGAAATCAAATTCCATAAATATATACTTTAGTAACTCCTTACTAAAGTGGTCAGGCCCAACTCTCTGAATAACAAACACATTAAACTTATCTCAAGGGAATATTTTGTATCTCCGTTAAGAGACTATGAATTCCATCTTGAGAATATATGTTCCATCAACACTAAATGTGGCTACCCAACATACTGAGATTTTGACCTTAACCATAGATCTCACTCCTGATATATCAAAGCAACCTACACTTCATGATCAGGTCCATTATCCTCTCAGGATTAAGAGTTCATGCAAATATAAGTCGTGAGTTTATTATTCTATTGACAATCTTTAGGAGAATAATAAATCTCACACCGGTCCCGTTCAATATGTCTTAACTCTTAAAACATATCAACATATCAACTAGAAATCTCCATTTCCATGATCAAGACAAATCATCTTAGTTGATATGTTATAGCCTTCGCAGATGAAATGCCCAATTTCATCACCGACTACGAACTATAATTCTGAGTTTACAAAGAACTTGTGATTTATATCTTCTGTGACTAAATCACATAAATCACATACTATTGCATCTCATGGACTATATGATAATGTCCCAATATTCATGTTGCCATTATTTTCAAATAATAATACAACTTTATTAACCAAAACATTAAGTCATACATAATGTCTTACATAATAAAATACATAGCATCATACAATAGGATTTAAGGACAAATATCCCAACAGTAGTAATCTTCAAAGTGGCAATCTATATTCATGACTTTGTATTACTACGAATATTTTATGTGGGGGTTGCATGTATAATAAATTCTTGGGATATAATTTATAAATAAGGCCTAGAATGCAACTATATTTATATAGTGGTATTAAATATAGTTAATGGTAACTTTGGACTTGTCATTAGTTGAAAGAAAAACCCAAGGCCCATTAGAGCTAGTGTCTTATTGGTCCCTTTTGATCTCACTTCAAGCCACACACTGAAGCCCAATTGGAAATGCCTAAAAGGTCAGCCCAATTAGATAATCAGTTGAACACAAAGGGAGAAACATACAAAATTTTTTGGGTTTATGAAAAAAATAACACTATTGTGAAATTGTGTGTAAGAAGTGTTTGACACTTTGACTTTCTCCCTTGGAAAAACTGATTGAGAGACCACACTTCTTGGACGTTAGTGGAATTGAAGTGAAGATTAAAAGTGTTCCCAAGTGCTTCTGATCTTCGGTTTTGAAATTCACCACACCAAGGTACACTCTCGTCTTTCCTCCAAGGAGTCTAAATTCTTGACCATTCGAGTGTCATTATCACTTCGTGAGAAGTCTACAACTCTTATGCTTGACAAGCTGATCTCAATTTGTATTACCACCTCTGCTTCGTACATCATGGAGAAGGGAGTCTTCCTTGGTGTGGTTCGGTAGGCCCACAAAACATTCCGTAATTCCTCGACCCAATTTCTTTTCGCCCCTTCTAGCCTTTTCTTTAAACCATTCACTATTGTCTTATTCGTTGCTTCTGCCTATCCATTGCTCTAGGGATAATCTGGTGACGAATACCTATTAATTATTCCTAGATTACTACAGTACTCTCGAAAGGCTTTACTGTCAAATTGTAGTCCATTATCCAAAATTAGTACCTAGGGTACCTTGAACCTTGTGATGATGTTCTTCCACACAAATTTCTTCACATCCACATCCCCAATGTTCACCAAAGCTTCGGCTTCCACCCATTTTGTGACATAATTGATATCAACCAACACAAACCTCTTGTTTCCTGTCGCCCGAGGGAACGGTTTGATTAGGGCATTTCTCTGGCATTGGTCACATTTTTTAACATAGTCAGCTGTGTCTTGCTACATACTTGCCCACCAAAATTGTTGAGTCATAGCTCGGTGAGACAAAGACCTTCCACTTGAATGTCCACCACATATTCCTTCTTGCAGCTCGGCTAGAAGTTCGGTGACCTTATTTAGATGGAGACATAATAAATAAGAACCTCTAAATGAACGTTGATATAACTTTTTGTCCTAAAAATGCTAGAAATGAGCCAACGTTCTTAGCACTTTCTCTGACTCTTTCGAATCAGTTGACAAAGATCCATCAAATAAGAAAGAAATATAAGGATCCATCCAACTTGGTTCAAGCACCATAGTTGAGGCTACAATCGCATGATGCTTTATACTCGGTTGTTCCAATAACTCTATAGAGATCATTCGGGGAATAAATTCATCTGACAACAAAGCCAAAGTAGCCCATGAATCAATATGACTATTTTGACTTCTCGGTATCCTGACCACACTTTCTTTTTGAAAAGCCACTCGTAGGGCCCCAAACAACTTCAATTATTGCTGCATATGGGTATCCTTTGCCTCAAAGCTCCCCTTAATTTGACTTACCTCTAATTTTGAGTCCAAGAATACCTCAACTTCCTCGGCACCAAGCTTTTGAACCACCCTAAGATCGGCAATGAGAGCTCTATACTCGACTTCATTGTTTGAAGCACAGAAACCTAATCTTAGTGATTTTTCCAATCGTAACCACTCGGGAGATATCATTACAACCTCGATTCTAGATCTTTTTATATTAGACATACCGTCCACATACACTCACCATTTCTTAACCATAACTTGGCATATCCTAACGGGAATTCCTGGTTCAGGGGTGAATTTGGCTACAAAGTCTACTAACACCTGACCCTTTAATAGAATTCCTCAGCTTGTACCCTATGTCAAACGTCCCAAGTCTTGTTCCTTATTTAGCTATCCTTCCAGTGAAATCTAACCTTCTCAAAAGTGACTGTAGGAGGTATTCGGTCAGCACCCATACAATATAGGCTTGAAAATAATGTGGCAACTTCCTCGTAGCATGCACCAACATTAATGCCATTTTTTCTAACAAAAAACACCAAGTTTCTACATCCACCAATGTTTTGCTGAGATAATACACTGGTCTTTGGATCCCCTCTTGATGTCTTAGCAATACTGAGCTTACCATATGGTCGGCAACCACCAAGTACATATACAAATCTTTTGCGGGCTTAGGTCGAGATAAAATAGATGGGCTAGCTAAATAAGGCTTCAGGTCTCTGAACGCTGTATCACATTCCTCCATCTATAGAAAACCCTTCCACTCCGTCAACAACCGAAAGAATGGTCTGCACCTATCCGTTGACCTTGAAACGAACCTATTCAGGGTAGCAATCATCCTAGTGAGTTTTTGCACTTTTTTAGGGTTAGTAGGCAATTTGAGCTGTTGAATTGCCGTAATCTAATCGGGGTTGACCTCTATTCCCCGCGTAGTTATCATGTAACCCAAAAACTTTCTCGACCCCACACGGAAGGCACATTTGTCTGCATTGAGGCGTAACTTATGATAGGCCACAAATGCGTTGACCCCTTGTGATAAATTAAGTTGATTAATTAGCCAAGTTTTTAATTAATTAAGTTAACATGCAAATTTACGTGCCATCACAAAAAAATCACCAATAAACTAAAGTATGCAGCAAAAAATAAATAACACGGTGATTTGTTTACGAATGGGAAAACCCTAACGGCAAAAACTCCATCAGGTGATTTAAGGTCACCACTCCCGAAACTCTACTATTATCACAACAAGCGGTTATAAGTAAAGGAATCCCAATAACTTACCAACCTACAGTTGAACCCTTACCTCAATACCCAATTGGACTTGTTCTGTAGTGACAGTTTCTCCTTTTGATGCACGGCTCCCAGTATATGACTAACCAATTGTGCGGATCCCAATACGCGACTTTAATCACCAACTAGAGAGAGAGTTGTTAGCTACAAAGTTCTTCAATTCATCCACATGATGAAGATTAAGAAGATGCTTAATTACAAAACCCTACGGTGCACATTACACAGCAACTTCTTCATAAGAAAGATGAACTAGGGCATGAATTTTGTCTTGGATCACAAATAGCTTGAACAAGGATTTCTCAATACTTGTGCAACTTGTGTACTTATGCATCCTTCGACGGCTCTTAAAATAATCCTTTTATGTGTCTAGGGTTAAAAGAAAAGAAGTCCCAAAGACACATTCACGGATTGGAATTAAAACAGAACTTAGAATCTGTTTTCCATAAATCTCGACAGATAGAGGTGTTGACGATCTGTCGAGAAGCTGTCGAGCCTCAGGGCTGAAACAGCTTCTTAAAGCTCGATAGATGCATGTGTCGAGACTAGGTGTCGAGCTTTAGTAACTTGCACTTTCCAACTTGTTTCTTGGACAAACTTGATGACTTCAACACTTGGTCTTGAAATACAGTTTTTTGAAGCGTTAAACACATCCTAAATCTACCCAATTATAAGTAAAGTGCATTTTGTCAAAGGATAAGTCAATTACATAAAATAATAACATATGTTCAAAACAACTTGAACCACATATGTCCTAACAACTTATGTTGCCTCAATATTTCGAAAACTTCTACCAAATTAGGAACGTGCTCTTCATCTCTTCTACTCTTCACCACCATGTTGTCAATGTAAACTTCTACTGTTTCACCAATCTACTCCATGAACATTCGAGTAACCATTCGTTGGTACGTAGCCCTTGCATTCTTTAACCCAAAAGGCACCACTATTTAATGGTAATTACCTTCAGGCATAATGAAAGAGGTTTTCTCCTGATCCTCAAGTGCTAAAGTAATCAGATGATAACCTTGAAAGACATCTAAAAATCTCGTTCTCTAGTGTCTGACTATAGCATCTACCAATTGATCTATCTTCGGTACAAGGAACAGGCCCTTCGAGCATGCTCGGTTGAGATCAGTAAAATCAACACAAACTCTCCATCTCTCAATTTTCTTCTTCACCACCATTGTATTAGATAACCACTCGGGGAAAAACACCTCCTTGATAGCCCTCGCCTGCTTTAATTTCTTCACTTCCACCTTCACTAGTTCCACGTGTGGTTTTGCCGTTCTCTTCGATTTCTATTTTTTTGGCGTGACTAGAGGATCTACATTCAACCGATGTGTAATGAAAGTTGGGTGCACCCTAGGCACTTCGTATAGATTCCATGCAAACACATCCAAATTCTGTATTAATGATAGAAGAACTTCTACCCGATCTTCTACTTGCAAACTTTTCCCTATCCGAAAGTACCTATCTGTATAAGGCAATATTTGCACTTGAACTAATTCCTCCACACTATTTACCCCTGATAGGCTCTCGGTGCCCTATAATTGCTATAATTACTCCATTTCAACTTGCTCTTTCTACTTAATCTCATGATTTATTGCGGCCACCAAGCACTGTCTTGCTACCTTTTGGTCAACTTAGACCACAGCAACCCCATCTTCAATAGCGAATTTGATCTTCTGGTGCAACGAAGAAGGCACTGCCCTTTAGCATAAATCCAAGGCCATCTGAAAATCGCAGTGTATGGTGAAAAAGCATTAACCACTCTAAAATTTACCTTAACTTCCTTTCCCTCGGTTACTATCGAGAGTTTTATATGTCCCTTGGGCATTACTACTTTCCCATCAAATTCCACTAGTGGTGTGTCATACTTACTCAAATCCTTTGGCTTCAACCCTAGCCCTTTATATAGATTAGGGTACATGATCTCAACTCTACTCCCTTGATCTATCATGACTCTCTTCACTAAGAAATCCACTAATCCGTGAAGTCACCACGAAGGCATCATCATGTGGCTAGGATGTTCCTTCCAAATTTGTTTCACCAAAAATGATCGGGATCGAAGTCCTCCTAAGCTTCTTCTCAGGTCGGTCCGTGGCCTCTACCTCAGGTGGGGTCACTACAGTCAATATGCCCCTTCAATAGCTCACACTTACTCCAATGGAAGTTGCATGAATGACCTCAATAATTCCAGGGGTGGAGGAAGTATGTTGTTACTTCGGCTTCTCGAGCCCTAGCCTACACTTATCCCTCCTTGGTCGACCAGAAATTCCTTCGAATGCCTCGCCTTTACAAACTACTCCAAGTGGTCCTTCAACATGCGGCACTGCTTGATAGTATGACCTTTCTCTCTATGGTAAGTACAATACAAGCTCTGATTCCTTCTAGTCGGGTCCCCACCCATCTTCCTTGGCCATTGAAAGTAACGTTCATTCTTGATGCACTTGAGGATCTTATAGAATGAATCCTTAAACGTCAAATTAACTCCCTTGGTCTGCTGCGTCAAGTCCATACTTGGAACCCTTGGCTCCCTCCTAGTTCTCTACTGAAACCTCTTGGGATGCTAATCTTTGTCATATTGTGAAGAGGCCAGGCCCTTGCCTTTCCAATCTCTTATACTCGTCTCCTTCTCATAAGTTGGTGCATTTTCTTAGAGGGTCGCATAGTTAGAGAATCCCTCAGTTCCGACTCCTAAGGGAGCCCAAGCCAGAAGATGCTGGCGGCTACCTACTCATTCCCCCCTCCTATCTTGTTATATAACTCCTAGTACCTATTTGTATAAGATTGGAGGGCCTCCCCACTCCTCATCCTCATGGACAACAATGCATTGACCGGTTGAGGAACCTTGCTACATGTTATGAATCGTGCCCTGAACGCCTACATCAACTCCTAGAAATTTGCGAATAAAGCCTTTTCTTAAACCATTAAACCACCTCATTGTTGTTAGCCCAAGGTTGGATAGGAACACCTAGCACATCAAACCATCGTTCTGAGAATAAAGTGACATCATCTGAATGTAGTGACTTACATGCTCATTGGATCGGTTTTTTCGTCATAAATGGTAAACGAAGGGTGAGTGAAATGCCTTGGCATTTTTGTAAGCTTTATTTTGTCGAAAAAGGGTGAATTGACAACTCTCCTCAACACTTGGCTCATGGTGTCCAATGCGGTATTATGATGCCCATGCCTATTACGATGGGGGAATTCATGACGACACCCTATGGTTTCGTGAGATCTGTCCCCCGATCGACTCGAACCACCACCACGAGATGACTCTACCCTTGTGTAATTGGGGTCATCAGACGAGTCCTCATGGTCCCTCCTACGACATCGGCCTCTCAACTCATTCTCCAGGTCCTTAACTTGCTTTCATAAATTCTTTAGCTCTTGTTACTAATCATTGCAACGAGATTGCTTGGGGATATAAGACATGTTTCATTCCCCTTGCAAAGACCCCTCATTAGAATCATGTCTAGCATGATACCCTTCTTGCATGTGCTATTGTTCCCTTATATGCTCCCTTTCTAACCTCCTATGACCCCTTGATGAAGCCCTTGAATGATTTCCTCCAATTGAGCTTTCATCAGCATGCGGACCTTCCATATTTGGACGATATCAAGCTAGCTCGAAGCCTTTAGTTGAGTAGGATCCCCACAGACGACACCCATTGTGGTCTCTAAATCTATGAGAGCTGATGTTCTGGGCAAAGGATTTGGGCCCTTAATTTATTTATTAGTGGGTTTCCTAACAATCCTATGGGAATGGCTTCAAACACAAACTAGATAGTCCAATTTATAGTTCTTCTCCCTTCTTTACTCACACTCCCTCTCTCTTTGTTTGCTCTCTTTTTCCCAGTTTTTTCCAACTAGCCTCTACTTGTTTGCCTTCCCTCTCCTTATATAGTCTCTCTTTTGTGGGGTTCTAATTATTATTGTTTCACCAATTTTCATGCATTTCCACTTTCGCTAGAATCCCAAGAAACCATTATGCTTTCTGAGGATTCTCTTAAAACTTGTTCTAGATGCCAAATAGCGTTTGGTAGCAAGCTCCCCAAAGGCACTAACAACTCTCGGCAACCAACTTTAGTTTAAACATTTCTTCATCAATTTCCCACCACTTCATCAATTAGTAGTGAGCCAAACACTATGGATTTCTCTCAAACAATAATTTCTAAGTCCCAATACATGTATTGTTGGGCTGGGCTCACTCTAACCGGGTTTGAGGTCCACTTCCATCTTATGGGATGGCTTTGGCTACTTAGGCCGATCTTGGGCTTTAGTAAAGTGGGCCAGTACTGATTCTCTAGGCCAAACCCCCCATATCTATAAATTAATTTTAATTATAAATTTCATTTTAATAGAGTTGTACATGTTTTTTTTTTCACAAAAAATAATTTTTTTTATCAATTGAAATATTATATGCCAAGAAAATCAAAAAGATAAATATATATAGTATATAGAATTATGGACGTGGATGGTGGACGTAGATAAGTATGTAGTACTTTTTTTTTTTTTTTTTAAATACACAAGTATGTAGTACTTGAGGCCGTGATTACTTCTTCTTTTCATTTTTTATAAAACCTACGCTACCTCAAGTCCCCAATCTACAGGCCCACCCCAATTGGTAAATCAATCAATGACAGCATTGCTATACAATAAAGCAAGTTCCCAGTAAAGATAAAAGCCTTAAAAGACGTAATTCTTAGACATTCTTATTGGAAAATAATGTTTCATTCTCTCACATTTATGGTAAAAGTTACTCATTAAATTTATAGTGGAGTTCACCATTAATGTAAAATGAGGGAATATTATTTCTCTTTGTTCTATAAATACCTAAAATTTTTCCCTAAAACACAACGAGAAAGTAAAGCAAGAAACAAAGGTTTTAGAGGAGTTCCAAATCGGAAAAAGCGGACTCAATTCCCTGAAGAAGAAAATCTGAAGCCCATCGAAGAAACTTTACGAAAATCACTTTCTAGTAACATACCAATTTTTTTTTTGAGGTTTGAGATTAAATGTTTTGTGTTTTGATTTTTGTTTTATTTTATTAAGAGATAGATTTTTCAGCTTATTTGTGTGGGAGATTAATGAGTTCTATATTCTACAGATTTTGGTTCCTAGTTTTTCTTTGATAATGGAAATTACTATACTTTTTAGTGATGGATAATTTTTAGGGTTCTATTGGTTAAAATTTAGGAGCCTTAAGTGGTTGTCTCACTTGCCTATTGCATTTAGACACCTAGACTATATAACCATCCAAATTTTGTTTTCTTACCTTTTTTTTTTTTTTTTTTTTTTTAAAATTTCAACCAAATATAGATTTATTCCTAGTAGATTATTAATTCATTATTTGTGAGATATTATGATTCTGGCAAGTAGGTTTAGCAAATTGGCTTCAACAAGCAAACTGATACAGTATAATATATATATATATATATATATATATCTATTTTTAGTTTTTTTTTTCTTTATCAAAAAAATTATATAAAAATGCAGAAATCTCACGTGAGAGACCATGAGTTTTGCTCATATGGCACTTTACTAGAGTAATTTCTTATTTAGCCTTTTACCTAGCCTCTTTTGCACTCTTCTCCCCCAAAAAAACAGGAAAATAATAATAATAAAAGAAGAAGAAGAAGAAAAGAGGTTAAGGCCGTGGGAGTCTTACCCCTCTCTCTCTCTCTCTCTCTCTCTCTCTCTCTCTCTCTCTCTCTCTCTCTCTCTCTCTCTCTCTCTCTCTCTCTCTCTCTCTCTCTCTCTCTCTCTCTCTCTCTCTCTCTCTCTCTATATATATATATATATATATATAACCGAAGCTTTTGAAGGTTTTACAATTTTTCATGTTAGCACAATATTAAAAAAATAATAATAATAAAACTTTTCTAAACCCTAAACCTGATGCTTTGCTTCTCTGTATCAAATAAAAAACAACTAAAGAGAGATATATATAAAGAATAGAGAGCATTTGTGACTGTGAAACACAGAGATAGAAATTTAAGAGTGCTGGAGGGAGAAACCTGAGGGAAAAGAAGGTAGACCAATCTCCCTCTTCACTACTGTTAGACCGCTCTCCATCTTCCGGTTCCACACTGTTGTTGGTAAGTTTCAGTTTCATGTTCTGTTCTATTCTATTTTGTTTTTTATTTTTATTTATTTGGCTTGATATCTGGGTTATTAAACAAGAAGGTAGTGGAGCAAACACAGAACACGAAGGGAAAAGATATTTCAAATCCACAATGTTTCTACTCTCTCTCTCTGAATCTTTCTATTATTTGCCTTTTGTTTTTCGGTTTTTGATCTTAGTTTCATATTCTAGGGTTTTTAGGTTTATTGTGTTTATGTGATCAAAATTTGGGCAGTCCTGATTGATTTATAATCTGGGTTTGCTTTCATTTGATTAAAAAATGGGAAATTTTGTTGTTTTTGTTGGGCAATTTGGGTTTTAATCTATGACTTATTATTTGATTTTTGTTTTCCTCCTTCCTGTTTTGATTTTTTTAGTCAAAGATATATTTACTAATTTCAATTTTCGCTTAATTTTCGATTGTTATTAAGGGGTTTTGTGATTTTTTTTTTATAGGCTAGCTTTATAATCTACTTGATAATTTAATGTGCTTTTGATTTTAATCCTATCAGGGGGTTTCTCTACTTGAAAAAAGGGTCAAACTTAATGAAGATTTGATTGGTTGGTTTATAATTTGGGCGATTTGGGTTTTATATCTATGAATCATTATCTGATTTTTATTTTACTCCTCTCTGATTTGATTGTTTTAGTGAAAGTTGTATTACTCAATTTGATTATAGCTTAATTTTTTATTGTTATTCAGGAGTTTTCAAGTTTTGTTTAGGCCACGAAGGGAATGAGTTGCCCATGACTCATTCCCCAACAGGTATTTCTCTTGAAAAAAAAGAATTCTGGTATTTTCATGCTATGTGAAGTCCTTGCTTTTTATGAATATAGGTATATGATGTTTAGTGCTTCCTCTATCTTTCTAGAGCCTACATATAAACCATTCACCAACTGAACACTTCTCCTAACTTGTGTGAAATCCACCTGTTAGGGGCTTGAGTGAGTTTGGATGTTACCATGGTGTAATATTAATTAACAACAAAGGGAATGAGTTGCCCACGACTCATTCCCCAACCGGTATTTCTCTTGAAAAAAACAATTCTGGTATTTTCACGATATGTGAAGTCCTTGCTTTTTATGAATACACGTCTATGATGTTTAGTGCTTCCTCTAACTTTATAGAGCCTACATATAAACCATTCACCAATTGAACACTCTACTAGTGTGAAATTCACCTGTTAGGGGATTGAGTGAGTTTGGATGTTACCATGGTGTAATATTAATTAGCAACAAATTTGAAACAATAACCTTTGTTTTGACGCTGAGAAGAAATGCAAGCCTTTTGTTGTAAAATTAGTCTCTATCACGATCTAGAGTTGGTCATGATAAATACCTATAAGCCATTACTTTTAGTTGTAGAGAAATAATGAATCTATTTACTATCGAACTATTTGACTAAGGCAAATAACATTAGACCTAGTAATGGATTCTTCTTTGCATGTTTTCCTCATTAGGCACATCTCTTAGGCCTATTTAGTTGCCCATGAATCAAAACCATTCATATTTTGTATAATACTACATTCACAAATTGTCACTGTAATGGGTAGAATGACTTATTTGTGTTTTATGATGTGGATTTTAGCAAAATATTTTTAATTTTGTTAAAGAAAATTGGAACATGTTTGAATTCAAAAATGGCGTGAGAGTGAGGCTATGATTAGCTATTGTCCTGCCCTATATGTATATAAGCATGCAAGGCCATGTGTGTATTTTTCTCATTGGGAATAATTGATTTCATTAAATGACCACCTTCTTCTTCATTGTCCTGTTACTCATTCCCTATGGGCTTTTATGCTTCAGGCTTTCGGTATTCATTAGGTTATGCTAGGTTCAGTGGCGAGTTTGTTATCTTGTTGGCATCAATGGCTTGGGAAACATAATTCGGACATTTGGAATTTGGTTCCAGGGTGCTTAATGTGGATTGTGTGGTTAGAACGAAATCGTCGTTCCTTTGAGGATAATGAGAAGACGTTGGATGAGTTAAAGGTTTTATGCCAACGTAGTCCTTTGGAGTGGTCTTGTTGTTGGGGTTTTTCTAATTGTTCTTCTCTCTTTGGGTTTATGTTTTCCCTTAGCTTAGTTTCCTAATTTTTGTTTTTGTTGTGCTGATTGTCTTTTTTTTCTTGTTGTTCATCATCATGAACAACTGGTACTTTTTTTTTTTTTTTCTCATTAATAATAGTTTTTTGATTACCTAGCAAAAAAAAGGTTTGAAGATTTGTCATAGTACGCATTCTTTGGAAAAGATGTTGTTGAGTTGGGGGGTTGCCATTTTTCGTCACTTGGAGTTTTTAAAATGGTTAGTGATGTTTTAATATAATTTTAGGATTTTCCCTCTTACCTGTTTTCTTTATTTGGCCATTGGATTTACTAATCTATTTAAATTGTGTTCTTTTAATTTAAGGTTTTCTGAGCCATGTTTGATCTTATCAAAATAAAAAAATTTTTGAGCAAGGTATGCTTCTTTAGTTTTAGATATTAATTTATGTGTGTCAATGTCTTTTAATTACTATTTTATTTGTATATTTAGCTACTATAGTTTCTTTTCTTTTCTTTTTTTCTTTTTTGGGTTTCTTTGTTGCATGTTATATAATTTATTTGGAGTTTGATATTAGAATTCATGTTTGTTTTATAAAATTTTAATTTTATATTAGAATTTATATATTTATTTCTGGAGCTTAATTGATTTAGTTTTGCATATAATTCTAAACATAAAAGCCAATTAGGATTAGATGTAGTTTATAATTGAACATAAGGGTTGGATTTAGAGGTTGGGCTTGGTGCAATAATAAGTACCTTCCACAAAACAAGTCACTATGGTAGTTGGAAATACTATAGTGTGGCTCATATTGTTTTAGTTTCAAGCAGTCACAAATCATATAAACCCCAATATATTTTGGATTCCAATTTTTTTTTTTGGCAAAATATTTTTTGTTGAGAACAATATACTCCTATGAAACTGAAGCTCCAGTTGTTTCCAATTTTTTCTTCATTGGGATAAGTATACGTTTCTCTTTTGAAAATTGAGACTGCTAAGTTTTTGTTAGAAAGGTTGTTTTAGATGGAGGCAAATAAAGCTGAGTTTGAAAGAATTCAAACTGAAAGTCTTTTCCGGATTTGTTATTGGCTTCTCACAAGAGTTTGATAGAATTCCTAAATAGTGTTCATATGGCATGATTTGTTTTCCCACATAAATTAGTTCCTAAATCATCAATAGCTGAATATAGAGAAGAAACAAAGAAGAACGAAGTGGGTAAATGTTATTGATTCATCTCTGCTTCTTTCTCTTTTCTTTTCTTTGCCCTACTCTTTGTTCATATCTCCTTTTTAAACTTTTGCTCCCATGCCTTGTTGCTTGCTTTGTTGTATATGTCCTTGCTGTTTTGTTTTATTGGTTTTTTAGAGTGAATGGGAAAAGGAACTGCCTTTGTTGGGTTTTTTGGTTTAATAAGTAAAAGGAGGAAGCTATATATGTTTTTGGTCATGCTTTCTTTGGGTTTCTTTGAGAGGTTTGTCTGACTGCTGTGGGGAGTTGTCGGTGGTCTCAGCCCTCTCGGATTTGTAGAAAAGGAGGGAACTTTTTGTATTTTTGGGTTAGGAAAGGGTTTTGTTTATGGAGTTTTGGAGGGTTGGAACAGTGGTATTTTTTGTATTTATTATGTTACTTTTTCTTTTCTTTTCTATCTCATTTGTCTGTATTGAATTATGCTTAAGAACAGCCAATGCTATTGCCCATTATACCTAGATAGATAAATCACTTTGTTGTATACTGCAGAATATGAGCAGCAAGATAGAGTTACAAAGAATTGCATCTTTTTGTAAAATATGTTACTATCTAATTTTATAAAGAACATTTTTCTACCATTGAGTTGGCTTATTAGACTTGGAATATATGTAGTTTGTTTTAAATCTAACCCACATATGTAAAGGGTTTGTGATGTTACCTTCGTTAGAGGCATAGAGTATGTGTATGTACACTTTACATGAAACTGTAATTTGTGTATACACAAATTTTACTATTAACAGAAAATTTTCTATTGCGATCATTTAAATATGAGCCATGAAAACAAGTTTGAGTAAAAAGTGAAGAAGAGGGTTAATTTTTTTTAATAATTTGATAATTCAAGAAGAGGGTGTTTGAATTTAACCAATATAGCTATAATGTTATATAGATTTTATAGATATTCTTAGTTTAGTATGAGATTTTAGTAGCATAATAGTGTCCAATACATAAAATTAAATTCATTGCTTTTCATATGTTCAACTTTTCACAGCATAATCCTCACATATAGCTTTTTTTTTTTTTTTTTTTTTTTGTGTGGATATTGTTAATTTTTAATTGTCTTGGATGTTTGTAGTTCTTTTCCACACTAATATATATTTTACCTTGAATGATACTTTGATATGCATTTTCATTCATTCTTTTTTAAAAAATTCTTCTTTTATAGATCTGGGAAGAGTTTTAGACTTGCATTTTCTTTTTCTTTTTTTTTTTTTTTTTTCTTTTTTCAGCTAAGAGTAATTGTCTCTTTGCAGTAAAAAAATTTCAGCTGAGGTTCTGGTTTTTCCTTCATCAAGTTAGTGAGTTAGGCTGCTTAGATTTTGTGCAATATGTGACTTTTACTTGAAACCACCAACTGACAAATTTCAATCTTAAAAATTTTTGACACACATGAGATTGAACATAGAAGAAGGATGCTTGAGTTATGACCATCAGTGGAATGCCCTTGTGGCATTGAGCAATCATGGTAACTCTTGCAACTACTATTGGCTTGCAAGAAGGAATGGGAGGACATGCATTGTTATTAGGGTTGTCCAGAAGGATACGGTCACCCGACCCACCCGAAGAACTGACCGGATCCGACCCGAATCAGGCCAACCCGATTGTTCCAACAGATCAGCGGTGGATCTTCACCACCAAGAATCGATTCCGGCGGGTCGGCGGTGGGTTTCCTCCCCTAAAACCCAAAAAAATTGAACCAACCAAAAGATTTCCAGATTTCGGCGAAAATTCCAGATCCCAGCCAAAAATTCTAGAATTTGACAGCATTTTTCCAGAATCCGGCGATATTTTTCCAGATTTCAACGGAAAAGCTAGATTCCGGAGATATTTTCCTTAGATCCGATAATATTTGACCGAATCTAGTGAAATCTCATCAAATCCGGTGAGATTTTCACCGGATCTTGCTAAATCTCACTGGATCTAAGGGAAATATCGCCGGAATCTGGAAAACTTCGCCAGATCTTCGTTTTCTTCACCGTTTCCTTGCCGTCTTCTCAGATCTCTAACTCCGACTGACCTGCCTGCCACCTGTTGATGATCTGAACTGTCCAACCCGATTACTCCGGCGGATCGGCAGCGGGTGCATTTTATCACCACTCGATTCCGGCGGGTCGGTTTCGAGTTAGGCACAAACCCGACCCGAACCGACTCGTGGACAGCCCTAATTTTTGTAGTAGTGATTATAAAGAGTTTAGTTTGATTTGCATTCTGCTTATTGAAATGCTCCCTTAAGCATCACTATGTTAGCTTTTGTAGTTACTATTGCTATATAATTTTTTTTTCTTTATAATGGCCTATTGTAGTAATTGTGGAAATTGTAATAAGATGAATAAAAGTATTTGGAGTGTGCAACAATTTGCTATACAAGATTTGATGATTAGCAAGCATTTGGTTCCAAGAATACTAAAGCTAAGATGTGAAGTAGTTGCTGATTTTTTTGGAGCTATTTGTTTTTGTGGCCAAATGTCAACTAGGCAAGAGCCTTTTATGGGATGTTACACTTCTAAGTACACATCAAAAAAGGTGTTTGGCAGAGTAGCAATATGAAATTGAATTAGGTTTGTTGTAAATTAAGGGATTTCGTTGAAATCAGGGAAAAAACCTAGAAGTTCAAATTCTTCCTGAATTTTTATTAGGAATTTTTAGTTTCTAGGTTTTGTTCTTTTTCTTTTATGAGTTTCAGATTCTTTCTTTTTTTTTGCTTGCTATCTGGGTTATTAGAGAAGAAGAGTTATTAGAGAAGAAAAGAAAGGCAGCGGAGCAAACACAAGCTAAGAAGTGAAAAGGTTTTTCAAATCCACAATGATTACAAGGTTCCCCACGACTCATTCCCCAACAGGTTTTTGCCCCCCAAAAAAATTGTTGTTTTGCTATGAGAAATGCTTGCTTACATGATTATAGGTATATGACGTTTTACACACACATTTGGTCCCAAACACATTATATCATTCAAAAAAGTTTAAAATATTATAAAACTATAGATTTACAACTGAAAATGATGTTATATCTCTTTTCTTCTTTTTATTTTTTAATTTTAGTATAATGTTAATTTATGGAGTATGCTACACAATGATTGCTCTCAATCAATAGACCTAAACACACTTATATATACATGACATATAATAGAATAAAAGAAAGATTAAATCTATTTTTCAATTTCTTTCCCGCGCGTTGCACGGGTTAGCAATTAGTTTAAATTAGTTTTGGTGAAAGATTGGCCTACATAAAGCCGAAGCCCATTAAGCTTTTAAAAGTTAGAACAAACTGATTTTTTTATGGAGACGCACTAGCTTAAAGCACAGGCGCAGTAGAACATGCAAAGGAAACAAGTTGTCTCTAAAAACGCTGGATGTGTTCAACATACTTCACAATATGATCCCAAGTTGAGAAATAAAATATATTTTAATAGAAATATTTTAATATTTCAAAATATATGCATATTTCAGGGAAAAATACGTAAATATCATATTAAAATTCCATTAGAAGGATATTTTGTTTAATGGACTACTGTCATATTCTAATAACATAAACATGACATCATAAAAATTCTATGATATTTCCATAAGCCAACCAAATATTAAAATGATATCATAAATATCTTATGCTAACTCTAAAGCATTAAATAAACAAAAACTATAATTAAGCAAACAAACAACTTATTATACTACATAATAAACATCAATAATATGGAATGGATTAAAATTCTTTTATATATCCTGTGTGCGATTGCCTCCAGATTAAAAAGCCAACTTATTTTTGCTACTATTTATGGGCTCCACTACACTTTTTGGTATTATTCATGGCTCTCACTGGACTATTTCAACTAATTTTTACCTTTATCTACAGCATCTTCAGCAAAAAGTTTTCAGTTTCAACAAAATAAGCGTATCCCAAACAAACCTCCTATATTGTTCTTTAGTCCTTAATTACTCTTTACTTTAAGTGAAAAAGTGTAATGAACATTTTTGTGCAATTTTAAATTTTCTCTTTTCATGATGAATTGGTTACTTCAACTAATTTCTATGACAATTATGCTATAGCTTAAATTCTTCATACCTTTGAGATTAAAAAAAAAAATTATCCCACTAATTTCGTATTACTTTAATTTAACAAAAACTTTTTCATGTTATCACGACATTGCTTCATTCTATTACTTCAACATAATTTGAATATTTTATATAATTTTTTCACGTGGCAGTTTATAATCGTATCACAGGGGCCCTTTTCTTGTCTATAATTAGTGTAGTATCACTCTTATAATTCACATGCACATGTTGATTTATTAACCAATTGCACATACCTTTTCTTTTCCTCTTTATTAAACAATGCGCACGGAGGAAAATTTGTAATGAAGTAACAACCAGAGCCAGTATCATAATTGCCTGCCTCCTCTTGTTGGTTAAGAATCCCTTGAAATGATCTGGAAACAGCAAGAAAATTTCTCCATTTATGCAACAAGAGTGGTGCACAATTTTTGAAAACTATTTTTACAATTAAGATGATAAATTGTAATTATAATAACATCACCTTTAAATAAGCATACTCCCAATATTATTCTTATCATGCATCAATTATGAAATCACATATTAAAAAAATAAGTGTGATATTGTTGTGTGCATGTATGGTATAAAAAAAAATTGCCTCAAGTAATTTGTCTCGGTAAATTGTCAAGTACCTAACTCAAATGCATCAACACGTACATACAAATTTTGGCCCCCATCCAACACTCTTGTATCCATCAATTCACTATACCATCTCATGCAACCAACTTCCTCTTTCACATCTACTCCTCCATACGCCGTGCAAGAACAATTCTCCAAGCATTTTTGCTTGCACTCCTTCAAACTTAGCTTCTCATCGACTCATGCAATTGAACTATCCTGAAGCTTCACATTTTCCACCTTCACAAACTCTTCACAACTCTTGCAAATGGATGCCCTCCCAAGCTTCTTCATGCACCCACTCGTCGCATTTCTCGCAGACCATTCACTTGGTGATCTTGGTTCAATCCCAGGTAGACAAGTGCATTCAAATTCAGTACCATTTTGAACTTGACACTTACCAAATGCACCACACCTCCCATAATTGTCACGCCGGTCCAATGGAACTGTCCCAAGAATGTGCCATTTTTTATCTGAAATTTCACTCACAAAGCGTTGAATTGATCCAGATCCATTCACCACTAATCTTGACAATAATGACACGTCTGGGTAACGTAAACCCCAAATTGTAGAAGTCTCATACTGGTTGTTAAATAAATTGAAATTCATGACCGATTCATTACTTGACGATGTTGGTATTCCACTCCATCCAATACCATTCCAATGACCGGAACGCCACCACAAAATGTTACCTTTATACAAAAACAACTCTGGGGAGGAGCTATTGGTATTGAGAATGAAGGAGCAATTGCCAATTCCTGGATCATCTTTGGACTTCCAAGATGTTAGAATTCGATTTAGACCGTTCATTCGATCTAACCCAAGTTTCATGCCTGGAAGAAATGTATCAGTTGGATTGTCAAAGCTTTCCCATAGCACCTCCCTTGTTTCATTAATCAACAACATTAGATTTCCCGAATGAATGAGCCGAGCAAGAGTAGTATTGTTGTTTGATTTTGTGACAATATTTGTGGACCAAATGGGTTGTTTTTGGTCCTCGCCATAGAGCACTAGGTTTCCATGAAGATTAATTGAGAAAACCCCTCATTGATAGGATTGTCTCTGTTTGCAACCCATACCACGGGTTGTTCAGGAGCTTTATTAAACCAAATGCCAACATAGCGGTTGGTGGACTCTCCGGGACTAAAGAAACCAAGTGCAAAGGTTTCTCCGTTAGAGACTAGAGGGTCACCACCATCTCTGATGGGATTGCTAATGGTTAAGATGTCTTGTAAAGTGTCAAACTGGGGAATAAGGAATACAAGCAATGTGTGTAGAAGGAGAAACCCCTTCGTAAAGTACATGATCATGACGAGTAAGATTGTGCGTATGTCTTTTTGCTTAGTAGAAAAAGAGGCTGCGTAGATAAGGTTGAAGTCCTGGTATTTGATGCGTGAAAGTTGGGTAATGGGTAATGGGTGAAGGGTTAAGGGAGGTTGGGAGGTCCAAGTTGATGTGGAATACTTCTGAACCTACGGAACTGAAGAGTAGATGTGGCCAGGTGTGGGATTTGCGAACAGACTGATGAGTCAATGATACATGCACTTTGGAGTTGCCCATTGTCTAGGAATGTTTGGGTTCTGTGAACGGAAAATTTCAGAAATGGCTATCGGAGGACAGGAATTTTTTTTAGCGGGAAAAAGAGAAGTAAAAGAAAGGGAAGGAAGCAGAGGCAAAGGCAGTTGCAGCAAGGCAATCCCTCTCTCTGCTATTTATAGTGAACAAAATATCTCTTCAAACTAGTTCGGAAAAAAAACTTTTCAAACTTCTTATTTAACTCTTTTTTTGGGTATGAATTTTAAAAATCTAACAATTGAATTTCATGTTTTTTATGTTCTTAATATGCATATCAAATTTCGTTCAAATCGGATATTAGTTACTGTTCGATTAAAAAACTAATTTTTTATACACAATTTTAGACCACAAAAATTTGAAATTTTAACATTTATTTGATGATATAGCAATTGATTTTTGATATTGTTGATATTTTGCGAGCATGAAGTATAAATATGAAAATGCAATCCATTAGTTAGACTTTCAAAATTTATACCCAATATAAAGATATAGAGAAGTTTAAAGAAACTTTGTCCATTTATAGTCCTTTATATTATATGAAATTGGGAATTCCAGCTATAAGAGCCCCGCCCCACTTGCCTTGCCAAACAAATCTCTTTTCAAATTTCAACCCACACTGTCTAGTCTTTTTCTATCATTTACTTGCTTTTTATAGATTTACAATTAGCTTTTGATATCAAGAGAGAAATGCTGTGATATAATTTGGAGAAAAATGGTGAGTACATGTGAATTCACACCTCTACCTACTCAAAACTCACTATACAGTGAATTGTAGCAAAAGTAATACAAAAGTTATGATCTTAGCATTTTTTATATTGAAACTCCCTACCCCGTAAGTCAATCCATTAATTTAGCTTACTTAGAAACTTTTTTCTTTCTATTCCCATTTTTCATGAGTCTCACAGCAGTCAATTATTATAAGGGTGGTTTGTTACGAATAGTGTAACAAATTTTACCTATTATTAAAATCTATCCTCAACAAAGTTCTCTACCTTTCTCTTTAGACGTAATGAATGTGGCTTGACCTATACAAGTGTCATTTAAGTGTTCATTTGAAAATAACTTATATTTTTTACTAAAAACTTTTTCTTTAAAGTACTGTAGAAAGAGGGTGAGTACATGTAAATTCACACTTCTACTACTTAAAACTCACTCTACAGTTAATTGTGGCAAAAGTAGTATAAAAATTGTGATCTTAGCATTTTTCATATTGAAACTCCCTACCCTTGTTAGTCAAGCCATTAATTTAGCTTACTTAAGAAAATTTCGTTTTTCTAATCCCATTTTTCATGAGTCTCACCGCAATCAATTATTATAAGGGTGGTTTGAAAACAATTTTTATTTTTTATTAAAAAATTTTTTTAAAGTACTGTAGATAAAAGTTAAATAAAATTAGTTAATTTTTTTAATGAAAGTATTCTAGCAAAAAAAAAAAAAAAATGGAGCGGAACCACAATAAACAAAGAGTAATGCTACAGTCACAAACTATTTAACAATATTTTTATAAACTGTTAATGTGACCAATTTCTTACTAGTTTTTCTCTAAACCTATCATTAACATTATTTTTCATTTACCAATAACTCACCATATAAGTAGTTTATAAAATTTTCTATAAAAAAATTTGTATTTCTAACATAATTGATAAACAGAAAAACAAACCAACAAACAGTATCTGGGCATAGCTTTTTAACCAAAAACAATACATGGTTTGGTTAAAGTATTGTAGATAAAAGTTAAATAAAATTAGCTAATTTTTTTAATGAAAGTATTCTAGCAAAAAAAAAAAAAAAAAAACAAAAGTGGAGTGGAGTGGAACCACAATAAACAAAGAGTAATGCTACAGTCACAAACTATTTTACAACATTTTATAAACTGTTGATGTGACCAATTTTTTACTAGTTTTTATCTAAACCTAGTATTAACATTATTTTTCATTTACCAATAACTCACCACATCAATAGTTTATCAAATTTTCTGTAAAAAAATTTGTATTTCTAACATAATTGATAAACAGAAAAACAGACCAGCAAATAGTATCTGGGCATAGCTTTTTGACCAAAAACAATACATGGTCATGTAAAGAAATAAGCTATCCAAAAATAAGCTTCTTAGTTATTGGACCCACATGAAACCTGCAAACAGCAGAAAATTTAAGCAAAAATCCAGTTTTAATTTTAACCCAAATGCACACCAAGGCAGAAGAAGATCTTATGAAGCTAAAGTGACGGGTTGAGTTATTGAATCACACCAAATCTTTGATACACATTTTGTAAAGTTGTAATTTACAACTATTATGTGTTGGCTTTAATTCCATACCAAATTTAATTGTAATTCTATTCAATCTTTTGTACCCTGTATTTTATATGGGATTTATTTGTAAGGGTTGTGTGTGAGAGAGAGAGTGTGAAGACTCAAGACATCTATTGAAAACAAAATGAGTTTCTTTTCACGGGTAGCTCTCGACTAGCCATCCTGCAAAGTGACGCATGTACCCTGCACATGACTAGAATGTGAAGAGTTATGACAGATGATGATAGTTGGTTTTTGCGAATGTCTTGCGAGTAAGGCTTTCCCGCGAGATACCCGCGAAACAGTCTGTTTTGCTATTTTGTCATATCTGCTTCACTACATCCTCATACACACTATATATATCATCATTACCCACATATTAAGAGAGAGTTTTTTAGAGAGAAAACTTTAGCCACAAACCTTTGAGAGCTTGAGATTGTCATACTCACAATTCTCTACACCATCCATTATAGTTTTTCTCTACTCTTACCTCTCCATTTCCAAATTCTTGAGAGGTTGATAGCCCAAACACTGGCCACACCCATATTAAGTGTATAGTGAGGTTTTGGTGCTACTGGGAAGCATTGGAAGATGCCAAGCTTTGGCGGATGCAATCGAGTGCATTGCGGGATCCGAAAAGCTAGACAAAACACGGTTCCAAGAAACCTTGTTGGAGTAGGAGCTTGGAGGGCTTAAGTGCACTGGGTAGACTAGGCTTGGAGGGTCTTTTGTTATTTATGTATCTCAACTTATTGTCTAGTGGATCGATTTACCACTTGGAGGGCAGCGAAGAGGTTTTTCGCCGAGTTCTTCGGTTTCCTCTTCGATAACACATTGGCGTGTTATCTTGTGCTTGCATCTCTCTTACCTACTTTTTTAGCTTTCATTTTACTGCTGTGATTTGTTGAATATGGCATAAAGTAGTTGTATTGTTTATTCGCTCGCATTTACTCTATTCCACACTTAATTTAAGTTAGAGTAAAATTAACCAAGCCGGTATGTTTTTAATTTGGGGTCTAAACAGCTCTTATGTTTTTAACACAAATCCAAGCTTTGAATTGGTATTAGAGTGGGTGCACTTGCTGTGGTTTCATTACCTAAGTGCAATCCGAGACCCTTTTGTGATGGATCGGTCACAATCTCTCAATGCTCCACCACTCTTTGATGGAAGAAACTATGCTTCTTGGAAAGTCCATATGAGGGTATTCCTTTGTGCTATAGATGAGTCCGTATGGGATTTCGTTAAGAATAGGTATGTTAAACCCACGATAGCCAAGTCCGAATGGGACAAGGCAGCTCTTGCTTTAGCAAATGCCAATAGCAAAGCAATTAATGCTATCTTTTGTGGTGTGTCTATGGATGAATTTCACAGGATATCTCATGTGAAAACTGCCAAAGAAGCTTGGATGATTCTTAAAACTACCTATGAAGGTACCAAGACAGTGAAGGACACAAAACTCCAAATGCTTACCACTTGATTTGAAGAGCTCAAGATGAGTGACTACGAGTCATTTGATTCATTTTATGGGAAGCTCAATGAAATCATGATTGCCAAGCTCAATCTCGATGAAAAGAATGAGGATGCTTAGGCGGGGAGAAAGATTTTGAGGTCCTTACCGGAGAGCTACCATGCAAAGGTCACAGTTATAGAAGAAAGCAAAGATTTGGATGAGATCAAGATTTAAGAACTCATTAGATCTCTCCAAACATATGAGTTGGGACTGCTTCTCACAAATCAAGCAAATCGTTTGCTCTCAATACCATTAATGAGAGTATGGACGACTCTTCCGAAAAAGAAGATGTGGAAAAGGAAGTAGCATTTCTTGCAAAGAACTTCCGAAAATTTCTGAAGATGAAGAACAGTGGGAAGTCTTTCAGCAAAGGAAAGTTTTCATCATCCAAAGGTGGTATGAAGGAGTTCAAGAAGAAAGATGGGAAGAACTATCAATCCCTCCAAGGAGTTGTGTGCTTTGAATTCAACAGCTATGGACACATCAAGAAAGAATGTCACAACTACTTAAGAGAGACAGGTAAGGTGTTTGCCACTACTCTTAGCAACTTTGAAAGCTCAAATTCAGACACGGAAGAAAAGTGTGACAGTGACTGGAACTATAGGGCCTTCATGACAATTACCTCCGTTGAATCTAAGGATGATTTAAGCAATTTGTAAATGAACTTGGTGAGCATTCCGAGGGTGAGGAAGTTGAAAAATCGGAAGATGAAGATGTATGCCAAACTGAAGGTGAGAGCAACCTTTAAGAAGCATATGATTCTTTGCTAGAAGACTGTGGAAAATATGCCAAGGTTGCAAACCATGCTATGAGAAAGATGAAGGAGATTGAAGAAGAGCATAAGTGTACTCTTGTGCAACTTAAAGAGGCAAAATGTGAAGTAGAAGGATTCAAGGGAGAGCTGGTTGAAACTTACTCTAAGATCAAGTTTCTTGAGCTTGAAATAATCCAAGCTAATGTCAAGGTTGAGTGTATCTCCACCAAGAAACTTGACAGTGTGTTGTCCTCACAAAAATCTTCACATGACAAGACCGGTTTGAGTTATACCGGAGAAGGAAGCTCCAGCAGCTAACCTAAGAAGGAAGTGAGGTTTGTATTAGCCAAGAGTATTGAGAAACTTAAAGAAGTGACGCTTGAGACTGAGACCCCTGCTGAGAAGAAAACCACTGGTATAAAACCAAAAAATAAAGGGAAGTCATTACCCAAAAATTAGAGGGGGCCTCAAGTGAAGCATGTGTGTCATAATTGTGGCGTTCAAGGCACACAAGACCCAATTGTTTCAAGCTTCATGCACTAAAGAAGGATGACTCCATGCGTGGCCAAGAAAGTTCAAAGAAGAGACCAAAGGGAACACAATCTAAGGGAGAAAATGAAGGACATCTCATTGGAGATGTCATGGAAATGATGAAGAACATCTTTCTATGCCTTGCTAGCTTCACTCCGAGGTTGGAAAGCTATGTTAGTCATACACCTCCATCCAAGACTCTCACCAAAACACTTGAAAAGTATGGGTGAAGAAGGGCACCTATGCATGATTATTCCCCATGCCCATGCATTAATTCTTTCAATGTTTAGGGTCATAGGTTCATGCATCATGTCATGCAAAATCTTCTTGTGTCATTGCTCCCTATTCAAAGCATGTTTCTTTTGCTAGCTACATTTTGTTTTTATTGATCTTACTTTTCTTGTTATGTTTTTTAGTATGTTAAAAAAATTTCAAAAACACATAAAAAAATTGAAAAATCTCCAAAAAGTTTGATCCCTCGTGTTTTGTGTATCACATGTGAGTTTGACTTAGTACCTTTGTATTAATGGCGTAGTGCATTTACGAGCCTAGCTTGTTTTGTTTGCATATTTATCTTTGTGGGAAAAATCTTGAAATCTATGTGTGATTGTTGTAAATCAATCTTCAAGCTTGTCATGAATGATTAGTCAATAGTCTTGTTGGTCTTGATACATGCATAGACTTGTGCCTATATCTTTTTTCACGTTTTATTTATTTATTTATTATTATTATTTTTTTTTTGCTTAAAGAGCTCAACAAATATAAATCTCAAAATGAAAAGAGATAATGAGCTGCAAAAGCCGTCGCACATACTAGTATTTGACTAGGAAAAAGGAAAAGCAACTTGTATTGAAATGTATGGTGCCTCAAAAAGTCAAAGGCTTACTCACAAAGTCGAAATATCAAAAAATTCAAGCATTGATCTCAAAATGAGATGTACTTTGTTCAAAAATGATCAAATATTATGATTTGTAAAGAAGTCAAATGAAAAGTTTCAAAGAAATGTAATCATTTTCTTCTGGGAGATCATATATATTCATTTCTATAATTGAGATAGTCCACTTTTCTTAATACTTGTTGTGTATGACTTGATTGAATTGATTATTAAAGCTTCACTCTAGACTAAAGACTATTCCACATTTGATACTCACACACAACACAAGACTTTGTTCAATAAATGCTTATTTCATTTGTGTGATTGTACATGATCAAATGTGATATGTATACTCAATTGCTTGCCGATCAAACCTAAAAAGATTTTTGAGTATTTTATATGTTTTTGAAAGTGTTTTTATACTTTTGTGTTTTAAGTTTTTGTTCAAAATGCATTTTTGTGTTATTTTTTCAAAAACTGATTCAGAGGCACTTTCGCAAGAAGTTCATGACTACGAGCTTCCCGCGAAAAGAGTTTAAGGGAAATCTAAAAATCTCTTTTACATACAAAAAGTATCGCGACTATCTCACGACTTTTTCGCTACCAACCTCTTCCCGCGAAATGATTTTTAGGCAAAAACTGGAAAACACATATTTCAAACAAAGACTTTTGCAACTATCCCAACTGTACCGCGACTAAAAGCTTCCCATGAAAGTTTTTTTGCTTCAGTGGTGTTTTTTGCGAGTAATTTCGTGACTTTCTAACCCGTGAAAAATGCGTGTTTTCAATTTTTAAAGTGCTGATGTGACTGAATTTTTAAAACTATCTTAAGTTCACTCCCTTTGCCTCACTCAAACCACTCTCAACCCAAAACTAATTTTTCACTCAAAACCCATATACTTCAAGTCAAAATCTCTACAAAATCTCTTCAAAGGTATGTTTCTTAACATTGTTTTAAGCTTTTCACTCTAGATTATTCAAAATTTGTTTTAGGATTCTTGAATTGGGGATGTTTTGAAAAAGGGGTTGGGAACTATGATTTTTGGAATTTTTTTTTTTCAAAATTTTTTTTTGGGCTGAGTCCCATTTGGTTTGTGTGTATTTGTGTTGGCCCCTTGCGGCATTTTACTCTTGTATTTAGGCAATTTTTTGTGTTCATTTTCCAATGTTTGGGTTTACGCTTGATTGAACAAGTTTGACATATTTTGATCATTGGGTGTGTGTTTTACACACTTCACCCAATTTGTGCCTCTATGTCATGCCATGCATCACCTAGGCACACACTAGGCACACTCCGTGCATCAACTCATGCACTCACATGCACAGTTGATATATTCTTGCATTTTTTTTGTATTTTTTCATTCTCTTTGTGTGCTTTGTGCCTGTTTATGCAGATGTCACCCTTCAAGAAATCAGCTGTAAAAGGACCAGTGATAGATTTTGATAGTTTTACCCCGAAGCCAAAAAGGACCAGATCTTCAATAGGGCTTTATGATGTTGACAAGTTCAGGTCATTCGCCGCATCTCAAGATTATGAGAAATATTTCAAAGGTGCCCCCTTGTTGGTTGAAAGAGCAGTTGACCAAGCCTCTCTCCTTAATACGAGCATTCCAAAATTGTTTGCTACCAAGAATTGGAATATCCTTCTATCAAGTTTTGATGAAACATACGAGAATATGGTGAAAGAATTCTATGCGAATGCCATTGCTGAGGGACATGAACTGAAATGTTAGGTTAAAGGAAAGAATTTCACAATAACACCCACTTATCTTGCTGACATTCTACGTATCAACCGGCCTATGTTTCTGAAGCCCCCGGTGTACGATGAGTTAGATCCCAAGCAGGATTTTTTTCAGGAAACTCTACCAAAGAACTTGGAATTCTCTTCCAAAGGAAAAGCGGTGAGTGTTGCATCACTATCACCCAAATTGAGGCTACTCACATCAATCATGTTCAACAACCTCTATGCTCTCTTAAGTATCGATTACATGAATCTTGGTCGGGCTTTATTTCTCCATGACCTGATCCATGATGAAGAGATTGACATTTGCTCTCATATCTTCCACATCTTACGCAAAACAGCCGAGAGGACTACCTTAAGGAACTGCCTTCCCTTCAGTTGTCTTATCTCAAAAATTCTAAAGCTGAAAGGTGTTCACCCATTGGAAGATGAGAGACCATACCTACGACCTAATCCAATCAACACGCGTTCTCTCAATGCCAACATTAGGCACTCCCGGAAGGCAACCAAGCAAGAGAGTAATGCTCCTCATGCTATTTCAAGCTCTAGCTCTCATGCTGTTAATGAGAAGTTAGACATCATTATGTCATTCATTCAAGACATCAGCACCAAGCTATTCGGACTTGCATCTATCATGCACTCTCATCATATTCGCTTCGACACGAAGTTCGCTCCAAACTCAATTGGATCAAATACAAAGGAAACTAGAGGAAGATGACGACTAACTCCTTTGGCCATTCTGGTCAAAATGGGGGAGAAAATTTTGAAGGGGAGCATAGTGTAGCACATGCACTTCATAGACATATTGGTTAATTTTTTGTGGTTTAGTCGTTTATTTTTTATGCCATAGTCTAAAATACTTTTATTTACATTGCTTTCTTTTAAAGCTTTAAGTACTTTGTTTTAAATTCAGTTTAATATTCAATACTTTGTGTTTATCTCATTGTTTTGTAGCATTTTTTGTACTTATAGTCTATCTTGAGTACTACACACTTGTGCCCTTGTTGAATCTTGTATCCTTAATGCAAATACTTTAGTATTTTGCATTGGCTGTGTTTTGGACATACAATTGATTCCTGCTTTGCACTTAATTGCATTGTGTGTCCGGATAATCGTTTAATAGTTAAATGATCATTGTAGTCATCCCGTAATGACTGTTCTTATATGATTAAGTTATGCTTCATAGTCTATATCTTGATGTTTACTTTGATCGTATTATACTTGCTCCTATACGTACCTTGTATTCAACTTGTCATGAGCTTAATGAAAGTTTTATTTGTGTGCGAATGTTTCAGGATACAAGTGTATTCGTGCAAGTGCTTCACAGCTTCTAAATTAGGTGTGAATAAGTTTTGCCGTTATTCCCAAACTCACGTTTAAGTCTAGAATCTGTTATAAAGTGTTTTGTCACAGAATAGCCAAAAAGGGAGGTTGTAAAGTTGTAATTTACAACTATTATGTGTTGACTTTAATTCTGTGCCAAATTTTATTGTAATTCTATTCAATCTTTTGTACCCTGTATTTTATGTGGGATTTATTTGTAAAGTTTGTGTGAGAGAGAGAGAGTGTAAAGACTCAAGGCATCTATTAAAGACAAAAGGAGTTTCCACGGGTAGCTCACGACTAGCCATCCCGCGAAGTGACGCATGTGCCCTGTACATGACTGGAATGCGAAGAGTCATGACAGATGGTGACAGCTAGTTTTCACGAGTGTCACGACTGGAATGCGAAGGGTCTTTTTCTATTCGTGTATCCTAACTTATTGTCTAGTGGATCGATTTACCGCTTGGAGGGTGGCCGAGAGTTCTTCGCCGAGTTCTTCGGTTTCTTCTTCGATAACACATCGACGTGTTATCTTGTGTTTGCATCTCTCTTCCCTACTCTTTTAGCTTTCATTTTACTGTTGTGATTTGTTGAATATGGCTTAGAGTAGTTGTATTGTTTGTTCGCTCGCATTTACTCTATTCCGCACTTAGTTTAAGTTAGAGTAAAATCAACCGAGCCAGTATTTTTTTAATTTGGGGTCTAAACAACTCTTGTGTTTTAAACACAAATCCAAGCTTTCACACTTCAATTTCGTATGATATTTTTATGGAGATTAAAGAGAAATGTTTTTCTATACATCCCCATTTTCTTTGTGTTTACTACGATGTTTAGTGGCTAAGAAAGTGAAATATAAGAAAATAAGATTTTTACTTTTTAATCATTTTTGTTATTTGGATTTTTTTACTCAAATGATGAGCATCATTTTTTAATGTTTGTTAAAAAAATTTATTATTTTAGCAACCACATAAGTTTAATTTGTCAATAATACATGTTTGACACATGAGTTGTCTATAGGGACTAACTTGTCAACAAGTTAAAAATAACATGGACCAAGTTCAATGCTAAGAAAAAGTATGAACCAAATTGAAAGTAATCCCAAAATATAAGAACTATAATAGTATTAATCACATACAAGAACACAGAGATTCACATGGAAAAATATTTCTCCTTGAATTGAAAAACCATAGGACCAATTTTTAATCATTCCACAATTATAAAATCATTTACAATAGCCCTTCTTAATTTATACCTAACTTGAGACCCACCCCAAATATAATAATATATCTTCTAAGAAATTTATGTGAACTTATATGAGATCTTCCCTCATTTTGTATACAACAACTTTCAGGGGTTGTAGCACCCCAAAAGGCATCTCCCTAGAGAAAATCTTATTTTTCATTCCCTTGTATGTTGCAAAACTAAAAAAGTCTTATTGTTTTCTTTACCCTCACCAACACTTTTTTTGTTCTTATTATGCTCACTATGTGACAATACCCTTTTCTTTTTCTTGACTTTGCAACATCAATTTAGCTTTCTATGTCAAAATAGAAATTTAAGGCAATTTTTCCAAAATTTATATCTTGACTCAAATTTCTTCAAAAAGTCTTTTTTTTTTTCTTTTCTTTTTTATATTGTTCCACGTTGACGTCTTTTTCTTCGAGAACAAGGTCTTTTTGACTTTGATGGCCAAGGTCTTGACTTGCAAGGGTGGTAAAGTGACGGGTGGTAAAAAAATCAAACTGTACATTTTTTTCATTGCCCCACCATCCTAATATATATTATCTTAACTAATTGCTAACCCATGTTATGTACGGAAACCTACCTATTTGTAAGGTATTTTAAATTGATTAAAAAATTATATCATTGCATGATTTGCTCTTGTATGACTTCAATTTATGTTACAATTTGCTCTTGTATGCTTGAAAGTGTAATGACTTACAAAAAATTTGTCAGACGGTTTTAGATACTGCAAAAAAAATAACTCAAAAATTTAGAAATTAAAACTTCTGAAAGACCAAAAATATTAAAGAATAAGATAATTCATTGCTTAAAAATTACTGAAACAAAACAAAATATATATGACTAAACAAAAAAGAAATATAAGAGAAAGATGGGTTATATTGAAAAGAATAATTCATGATTATAACTATTGAAAGGAATTAAAAGATTTAGAGCCTACAAATTATAAATAATATGTGTGTGTGTGTGTGTGTGTGTGTGTGTGTACACAAATTTAGATGTTAAAATTTCCAAAATGCCAAAAAAGATTTATAATTAAAGAATAAGTTATTGAAATAATTCAAAAAATATATGACTATTTAAAAGAGAAATATTAAAAAAAAAATACACAATCCCATAAAATAATAAGTTTTAAATTTTAACAGGTCTAAACTTTAAAAGAACCTTATCAGCATGTGCCTCACGCTAAAACATATTGAACAAGAGCCACGTTGAAATAATGAAAACCATACCTCCTCTTAATATGTTGTATATAAGTTTTCTACCCAAGAAATTAACATACTTTCATATGGTGAGGTGAAGAAAAGACATATGCAATAGCAGCAACCTTAAACAAAATTTATACACATTCACTTTTATTGGTACAATCATTTGAAAACAATTCTAAAATACCCAAATGTAAGAGACACATTGACTTCTACTTAGTGATGGAAGAGTTAGAAGAGAAATAGAGATATTGAAGAAAAGGGTACAATGGGTGTGATATATATATATATATCTATGTGGTTTCATATGGCACGACTACAATTGCATGAGAACTCACGTTGGATTATAATGCGTTTGCTTTGTAAAAGTCCTCGTTTATAGTCTATAGAAAATAGGTGACACTTTCATATTTCACTTAATAGTGGATTTCATTAATTAAATTTGGAGATAAAGTTTTACTCCTTGTTAAGTTTGGACTAAACAAAAATAATTTTATTTAAAAAAAATGATAATGATTTATTTTATATTTTTTAAATGTTGTGCTGATATGGAAAATTGTGAGAGTTTCAGAGGTTTTAGTTTTAGAATTTCACCCCTTGTTAAGTTTGAACTAAACAAAAATAATTTTGTATAAAAAAAAATGAGAATGATGAGTTTGAGTTTAAGTTGGACTTGTTAGAGAAATAAAGTTTCACTCCTTATTAAGTTTGGACTAAACAAAAATAATTTTATTTAAAACAATAATAATAATTTATTTTTTATTTTTTAAATATTATGTTGACGTGAAAAAGTGTGAGAACTTCAAAGGCTTCGGTTTTAGAGTTTCATTCCTTGTTAAATTTAGACTAAACAAAAATAATTTTGTTTAAAAAAATGAGAATGATAAGTTTGAGTTTAAGTTAGACTTGTTAAAGAGATAGAGTTTCACTCCTTGTTAATTTTGGACTAAACAAAAATAATTTTATTTGAAAAAAATGATAATGATTTTTTTTTAATATTGTGCTGATGTGGAAAATTATGAGAGCTTTAGAGGTTTCAGTTATATATATATATATATATATATATATATTAATTTGAGAGAAATGTTGTATATTATCTTAATTAATTCAAGAAAAAAGTTATGTCTATTATACTTTCATAATAAATATTAAATGTCAGATTGTTACTGGTTGTTACTGATGGACAAAAGTAATTTTAGCAGTGCATTATAAATTAAAATTAGCAATAACTTAACACCTAAAATTTGTTTTGAAAAGGTTGTAGATGTAACACTTCTCTTCTTTTTAAGAGTTGGATTAACATTTAGAGAGCATTTAGCACAAGCTTTGTCAAATTTATACTCAAAAGAATCTATCATGTTTATATGGATAAGGGAAACATTCACGACAAGTTAATTTTTTCTGATGAGACCAAAATACATTTATCTCATTTGTCTTCAACTCAAAACGAAATCTTAGTCTATGTTTGGTAACTACTTTTAAAACAAGATTGAGCATTTCTCATTTTCTCCTATCAATTTTTAGTTAATAATAATAATATTATTATTATTATTATTATTATTATTATTATTATGTATGTTATAGCATTTTAATATTGAATAATTAAAATGAATAAAACTGGAAACCTAAATGTTAATATGTGAAAATTTATATGGAAGATAAAGAATTAGTAAAATGTATAATCTCACATTAAAAATTTGAGAGACTATTTTTATTGTTTTTAAGTGTGGTGATTATTGGGCTAAAATGTATTGGAATAGATATTGGGTTAGATACGTGCATAAGGGAAGGTGAGGGAGGAGGTGTCAAATTTTGGAATTAAATTGGCCCCTTGGATTCAACTACCTGCTAGCATAGCTATATGACATTTGTTGAGCTATTGTATCTTGGAGAAGACAAACTAAAGAAGATTTGCACCGGTTACCAGTTTAGTTAAACAGCTTGAATCTCTTTAAAGAGAGTGAGTGTCATATCTCAATCCAAATAGTGAAAGTTCCTTATTTCCTCACTGAGAAGAATCCTTTTAAGGCTTCCATCGATGAGATGAATGAGGCAGAACTCCATCTCCATCAAGAAAAATAGATAAATATACAAAAGATGAATACAATTGTCACTCTCCCATAAAAATTACATGGCTTTTGAATGGAGTTTGTGGTGTGTCTTTGTGTTAGAACCCTTTTCCCGGCCCTTGTGTCTATGTGTGTGTGCTTGTTTCTCCAAAAAAAAAAATTGTCACTCCTATCTTTTGAATTGTCTGGTTGATCATTTCTAAAATTAATATGATAAAACTTATAATTCTGCCAAGAAAATATGATATTGAAGAGGCTAATGCAAAGAAGTTTGTTGTCAGTAGATTTTTTTTTTCGTTATCGAATGATGGAGGTAAATCAGTTGTGGATCAAGCAGAAGACTTTCTAATGATACATTTGTGTTCTTAATGTCTTGGATGACTACATGATTTGTTGGCTTTGCTCCTTCCTTGATTTTAATATGCTTTTACCTAGTATGCTAGGGTTTATGTTACTCCATGTTAGATGAATACTAGGTTGGTTTGACATTTATGCTAGATGTATGTTAGGGTTTAAGATGTGAGATAGGAGCATGATTAGGGTTTGTGGTATGATGCGATGCGACGATGATATGACATGTATGCTAGATGTATGTTAGCATGTGCCATGATAGATGAATGTTAGGCTTTGGTTGATGGTCATAATAGATGTATGGTTAGGGATGATTGATACCATGTTATGTGTTTAGATGTATGCTAGTGTATGTGTGAGTTAGATAACAATATTGAGTGTGCCTTTAATAGGGTAAAGACATAAGACACAATGAGAGGAAGCCAACCTTAGGGTTGGGCAGTTTTGGGTGCCTAACACCTTCCCAAGACCGTACCTTAACTCTGAACCTATATCTCTGGTAATAAGATCGAAAAGGTTCTTTCTCAAAAGGATGCTATATATATGGCTTTTAGATCATTACAAAAACTAGGTGGAGACTCCCATCCGTTATGTCCACACCCATGGGTTGGGCAGTTTTGGGTGCCTAACACCTTTCCAAAATCGTACCAAACTCCAAATTCATACTCTAGTAGTAAGATTAATTCTTCCATGTAAGAGCACTATATTAATGGTTCCTAGACCATAAAACTAGGTGGTGACTCCTTGTTTCTCTGCCTTGGTCCACTAGGCCAAGGTGTACTCCCCAAAGAAGCACACTAACAATCGCACGTTGCACCCATAAACATACCTGCATGACTGTACTCTACAAGAGGGGATTATTTTAGAAATCAAAGGGAATGAATCTCTTTGAGATCTAAAATAGGGTCACTTAAAGGAAAATAAATTCTTAAAGTAGAGCTTCCAAATTTTCTTTAACATAAAGGGAGCGAGGGGTCTAAGGATCAGAGGTATCGGCCAATATTTTTTTTTTTTTTTTTTTTTTTTTTTTTTTTCTGAATGTTGGGAGACCTCCTCTATTTATAAAGGTGTTAGTTGCTTAGAAAATAAGCTAAGGTTGCTTAAAAGTTAAGTTAGATCAACTTGAAAAAAAAAAAGCAAAAAACGTATGGGGAAAGTCCTAAAAAAATGAGATTAAGATAAGAGTAAGCTGATTTTTCAGATCTCAACATGTTTTAGTTTTTTAATCATATCTCTTTACTCAAAATTTGGATTAAGTGTGCATTTGGATTGGGATGGAAAATTAAAATTATTTTACTATTTAGCTTTTTTTCTACTATTCATGGGCCCTACTACACTTTTTGGTACTATTCATGAACTTCACTGTACTATTTCAACTAAATTTAACCTTTATCTATAGTACTTTCAGCAATAAGTTTTCAGTTTCAGCAAAATAAGCAGTATTCAAACACACCCTAAGCTAACATTCTAATAGCAAAAGGGAAATTCGATTCTCTACAACATTTTTAGAAATAACCTAGTCTGAATTTTGATGTTTACCATGACTAAAGTGCCCTGGAACGTGAATCTGAAATCTGCTACTTGATTAGCACATTTCTGAAGTGTTTTCCAGGTCTAAAACTATATTTGGACAAATTTCAGAGTTATTTTCATGATAAACTTCATCCCAAAGTGATAATTAAGATTTTTCCAATAATTGTTTTGAATATAATTATCTCAAAAGTCTAATTATCTACAGTTTTTAAATATTATCAACTTAATTATTTTAATCTCATGCAATAAATCTCACTTTAAGAGAAATACTTAAACAAACACATAAATTCATTTAATTAATTTTAATTATTAATCAATCAAAATTAATTTCAATTAATCATGTGTGATCAGTTCCACCCAAGTGAATGCATGTAAACCGTGAAATCTTGATCTTGTGATGTCTTTCAATCCGGTGGTCCGATTTGAGAACCGAGCATATTGTCGCGATCGTTAGAATCTTAAGATTATTTTTATGATATGTGATGAATGATTTAATGCATGAAAAGCAATAATGATTTTCGGGTACTTGGAATGATTATTTTGGTCATCTTCCAAGGTTAAATTATGGGTGCAAAATTGAGTGTCTACACTCCCTTATTTTTATGATATGTGATGAATGATTTAATGCATGAAATGCAATTATGGTTTTTGGGCACTTAGAATGATTATTTTGCTCACCTTCCAAGGTTAAATTATTGGTGCAAAATTGAGTATCTACAGCCCCTTAGAGTATTTGCATCAGCTCATGCAAAATTTTTTGTCTATTTTAGAATAAGAACTTATTTTCCTATTTTACATACTCACTTTTCAAAATAAGAACTTACGTTTCAAAATGCTCTATATCAGATTATCTACTTTAACTACATTTCATTAAAATATAAATTTGTCTTCTTTTTTTTTTTTTAATTGTTTCTCTTTCTTCACACACACAATAACAATCATTCAGTGTTTTCTTTTATGTTTGGGATACATAAAAAAAGAATAAAAAATAAAATGCAAAATAAATAGTACCAATGTAAATTTACATGATTATTGTAGGAACAATATATATTTACACAGTTTCTGCATATCTGATGTAGGTAGTTTTTTGATAAAAATGTGTAAATATGACAAATTTTTATATTATACACCCTCTAATGTGACAACTTCCTTCATTTTTTGTGATAGCGGCTTGATGTTTTTGATGGCTTTGGAGTGAAGCGGAGGTTTATCAAAGCCCCGGTAGTGGCAATGGCTATGTTCGTTGCAATGGAGTGGCTAAGATGTGGGTTTTTCTTTGTGGGTTTGGTCTTGACTATGGATTTGTATCGGTGAAGTATTTGATGCTGAGTCTGTGTGGGGAAATTTGTGTTTGGAAAGCATATTTGACGAGGGAGAGAGAGAGAGAGAGTAATAAATTATAACATGCATATAAACCATAACTGTGTAAATAACTGCAACGACGGTTCTATTTTGCACAAGTTTATATGAACCTAATTTTCTTCTTATGTTATTATACTGTGACTAATGTAAATGCTTAAAGTATGAGTTTGTTAAATACTAAAAGGAAGCTAGGGAGTCTCATGTGGGTCCCGCAAGAAGAAGGGATTTTTGTGCACAGGTAGAATTTTGAACTGGGCAAACACTCATGTAGGCCCCATTTACATTTTTTGGCCAAAAAGTCAGGTCAATTATTTGTTTGATTTGTAACTTTTAATTTTAAGTTTGGAATTCTTCTCAAAAAAAAAAAAAAAAAACATGCGTTTGGAATAAGATTGAAAGCAAGCTTTGTTCGGCATGAGTCCCGCAAAAAGGATTTTTTATTATTATTCTTTTTTTTGTTTGGAGGGGGGCGGGGGTGGGGGTGTAAAGGTAGCTGATTGTTGACTGCATCGGTCAACCACTTATGTGGGTCCCATTCTTATGTTTTTCCTTAAAATGCCCAATCGTCTTTTCCATTTTACTTTTTTGCTTTGGTATTTGAAGCAAAAAATCAATTTTTTTATTTTATTTTATTTAACTTTTATCTTTTATTTACAATAATTATGTAGAAAAAAAATTTTTAATAAAAAATTAAATAAGCTGTTCTAATATTTGTAAATATTAAACAAAAAAACTAATTCAAAATTTTATTATGATAAGTGACTTTAGGTTTTTTTTTTTTTTTTTTTGTTCGGTGTGGCCTAAATATTTTTTTCTCCAAGCCCACTAAAATGTAATCTCTCCAATTCAAAGAAAAAACTGGATTGATTTTGTAAAGTGTTGCTTCAGCCCGTGCCTCTTACGTTTTCACCCCTCTTTTGAAAGTGCAACTACGCCCCCACCAACTAGGGGTGTCAATATTCGACCCAACCTGCGAACACGACACGAACCCAACACGGGTTTTTTCGGGTTAGGGTTGGGTCTTAATGGGTTTAGGTCATAAACGGGTCGACCCGAAAGTGACACGATAAGAAACGTGTCATAAGCGAGTCAACCCGTATAACCCGCAATAAACACGTTTGATATGCCAATTTATTTGTGTCAACCTGAAATGACCCACTTAACACAACCCGTTTAACTTGTATAACAAATAAATATTTATTTTATTTTAGATTTGTCAAATACCTTTTATATCCAACATATATTTTAAATTTAAAAAGAAAAGTGATTAATTACAAAAATTTACAAGAGATATAATTGGAAATTGAAACTTTACAAACCCTAGAACTACTAATACTTTTTTTTTTTTTTTTTTTGGGCATAGAACTTGCACAAATGAAATTGGATGAGCTTGTAGAAAATAATATGAATTTGGACATCAACAAAGAATCTATGGATGATAATTGTGGTCTTAGTTCGGATAAGTCTACTATTTGCTCAAATTCTTTCAATATTGATACTTAGCATTTAGCAAGTTTCAAGGATATTATATTTTTGTTGAATTATGTTATTTTATTTTTGTTAAACTTTGTTATTTTGAATTTGGGTTGAAGTGTATACACTTCTTTTGAAGTGTAAAGAACTTATTTCTAAATGAATGTTATATTTTTATTAAATTATATTATTTTGAATGTGGGTTGAAGACTTGAAGTGCATGCACTGCTTTTTGAGATGAAAAAAAAATTATTTCTAGATGGATATTATATTTAATATTATGCAGGTTGAAATGGGTTGTGTTACATTCGTGTCAACCCAACACAACTCGTTTATTAAGCGTGTCGAATGGGTTGGGTCAGGTCAACCCACCTTATTAACTGGTCGGATTAGGGTTGAAGGATCATAACACGATTATTAAATGGGTCGGGTTAGGGTTGAGCCATTTAGTCGAATACCTCTACCTTGACACGACACGAACCCGACACGCTAACCCGAATTGACACCCCTACCACCAACCACATACCTTCTTCCTTATCTTTTTCTCTCTCTTTCTACTACATTGCTAAAGTTTCCAATTTAGCTAAATCTTCATTGGCCAAAGTCATCAATTTCTTTGCAGCACTATCAATTTATAAGACTTCAATTTTTATTCACTAGTGAACAAAACACATTACTTTTTTGACAAGGAATAGCGGATTAGGCATTCTTTCCACTCTAAAGAATAGCTTTTTCTTCCACACCAAATAAACCTAGAAATGGCAAAATTAATTTTTCATTCTTCAAAAAAAAAAAAAACCAAATTAGCTTTCCAAATCACAAAAAAAAATTGAGGCAATTTTCCACGACTTTTCATCTTGACTCAAATTTCATCCAATAATTTTATTTCCTTTTGATATTGCTCCACCTTAATCAAAAAAGCTTTCCTTGAACACAATAATCACCTTAGCGATTAATACTAATGTAGTATTTTGAAATTATCATTAATTATATACATTAGTGTATATGTCTCACATGTATATAGAATCCAATAATAATAAGGCTTATAGCCTGGAATACGTGGCCTGTGCTGATGAAGACAAAGACAAAGCTTTGAAGAATCCAAAACATTTGTTCAAAATTTTTGACCGTGTAGAGTCTGTCACGACTTCACAAGGGAGCATGGATGGACAAAACAGTGGAGAGAAACCCGTTAAAAACTATGCTCCAACGACTTGGATTTGGAACGGGTGCAATATCCCATCCCACTCACATATTATTTACTATTTTAATTTTTTAACTTTTAATTTTTTCTTATTTTTAACTTTTATTTTATTATTATTTAACTTTCAACTAAAAACTATTAGCACCTTATCTCAATCCCATATGCCCACTGTGTAGTGATGAAGTAGAATCTATTAATCATGCTATACTAAAATGCAACATAGCTTGTAATGTTTGGAGGATGTGGGATGATTGTCCTATTAATCTATTGGGAAACGACATGGATATTTCAGATTTGGCTATTGAGATCCTGCACCAAGGAACCCAAAGGGACCTGGAGAAACTTTTTTGGTGTGGCTTGGAGGATTTGGTACAATAGAAACCATCTGCTTTATGCGGCAAATGGAACCTCGGAAGCTCACATTTGGGGGGCTGCTATCCGTATGATTGAAGCCTTCAGAGAAGCAAATGGGCTGGATTTTAAACACAAGATGGACAAGAAGGATCATTGGGAACCTCCTCCTGTGGGCTTCTATATCATTAATGTGGATGGTGCTATCCCTTTGGCCAATGGACAATTAGGAATTAGAATTATAGTTTGAGATAGTGATTGCAGATTTTTTGCAGCCATGTCTATGCCCCTCCAAGGAAGATATTCTGTCGAGGAAACCAAGGCAATTGCAATGGAGCAAGGATGTGTGTTGGCAAAAAAGCTTGGCCTAGAGAGAGTTATCATAGCGAGCGACTCTCTCCTTACTGTCCAAGCTGTTGAAGCAAATGATGTTAGAGGAGCTATTGCCCACATTGTGAAGAGCATTGTGCAAAGTTTATGCAGTATCCAGGAGTCAAAAATTAGACACATTAATAGGACTAGCAACAAAATAGCCCATGAACTAGCTCAGCATGCTAGAAGAATTAGAGAAACTTTCATTTGGAGAATGGAGATTCCAAAATTTTTGTTTGAGCTAGCTAGATCAGAGGGTGCTATTAGGCGGAGTAGTGTTTATGGTCTAAGCTGTTGCTAGTTTCCTTGTACTTGTGTTTGTTGGTTTTTTTTCTTCATGGGCTTTTGTATCTATTTTCGTGTTTGTTGAATGATATCTTAGTCCCTTCTCAAAAAAAAAAAAGTGTTGGGACATATGTGGATATTGTTAGAGACATATGTTATGTAAATTGGCTAATCCTTTGACAAAACGTACTATACTTGTAATTGGGTAGATCTAGGATGAGTTTAGTACTACAAGGAACAAGAGTTCAAGTTTAGTATTGAAGCCATGGAAATCTATCCGAGAAACAAATGAAGAAGTGTTATCCATTAAAGCTCGACAAATAGCTCGATAAATCCATATCCATCGAGGTTTAATGATGAAGCTCGACAGAAGCTATATCTGTCGAGAATTATGAAATTTAGATTTCCAGATCTAATTTCACACATATCCATGTGTATTTGTGTAGGGTTTCTTTTCTCACAACTCTAAACATATATAAGGATTATTTTAAGGGCCATCAAAGGTGATGGAAGGTGATGCAACTTGATGCAAAGTCATTGTGCATGCAAATTGTGATCGGAGACAGAATTTGCCCTAGTTCATCATATTCTCTCTAGAAGCTACTACGTCTTTGTGCCAAGGGTTTTGTAACCAAGGAGCTTCTTACTCTTCATTGTTGGATGAACTGAAGAACTTTGTAGCCAAAATCTTCCTCAAGTTGGTGTGTTAGCCACATAATGTGATCTGTGCATCATTAGTTAGTCACGTACTAGGATTTATGCATTGAAAGGAGAGATTGCTGCTACAATTCACCTGGTGGGGCTTTACCTTGGTGGTTTTTCCCATTCGTAAACAAATCACCTGTGTCAAATTTATTTTCCGTTGTATATAACTTTGTTGGTGATTTTTTTGGGCTACCATGCTTATTGCATGTATTTGAATCTAATTAATTTCACTTGGCTGATTGATTGATTAAGTTACCGAAGGGGTCACTACATTCTTGGTCTATCAAAAGAAAAAGGAAAATTACAATTTACCGACTCATGGTTTGGTTAAAATTAAGTTGTTTGCCTGTAATTTAAAAGTTGACACTTTGCCCACTTAAGGTTAGCTCCGTTAGGATGCCGTAACCCACCTCCATCCACTTCCATAATTTCACCATTAAAAACAAAACAACAAAAAAAAACATAAAAAATCAAGATCTAAAAGCATATTTGTTAAAATGGTGAAACTTTTACTCAAGAACATTCTGGTTGAGAAGAGCAAAATGTTAGCAATAGAAATAGCATGGCTCTTAAGATGGTGTGAAACTGTATGGAGTTGGAAGATATATATATTTGAACTGGAGTTTCATTCAATGGTTCAAGAACATTCAACAAAAACCCAGCAACCTACAAAAACAAAGAAACCCAAAACAACCACCATCTCACAGAAATCAAAGCCCACCATCAATGAAACCCAAAAACAAACAAACAAAAAAAAAACCTAGCCTCAAGTAAAAGGTCAACAGAGGAGAAACCAAGAGCTATTGCAAATGTGGTAGTGACGAAAAAAGCAACGCCAATCACAAATTCATACTTCATATACTTACTTAATTTTCCACTGTCACAAGACTGCCTATAGAAAGAGATTGAGGGGTTGAAGAAAGGAAATAGAGAATTAAGGAGGTACAAAAGAATTTTGGAGCCAAAAACCAAAAAAAAAAAAAAATTCTTGGTTTTGTGTTCTTGTTAAAGCTCTTGAAGCTTCCAAATACTTTTTACAAAAACCATTTTTGATCTTGTTTCCTTTTTTTTTTTTAATGTATTTTGTGTTTTTAATATAGGTGGCTTACAAAAATTCAAGGAATTAAGCTCGGGTTAGTAAAAGTGTCAATTTTTAAACCACATGTAGCCCTAAAACAACTTCTTTCTTTCACTTTACTGAGTTACTATCTCATCTCTCATCTCATCTCATCACATCTCAAAGAGTCATTTGGATTCAGTGTGTTAAGATTAGTGCCCTAAAATCCTATTGTATAATGCCATGTATGACATTATGTTATAAGCAATCAAGTTGTTTTATTATCTAAAATAATAGTAACATGAATATTTGCACATTATCATATGGTCCGTGAGATACATAGTGTGTGATTTTTGTGATTTAGTCATAGAAAGTGTAAATCACAAGTTCTTTGTAAACTCAAAATCTTAGTTTGTAATTAGTGATGAAATTAGGCATTTCATTTGTGAAGACTACAACATATCAATTAAGATGATTTGTCTTGATCATGGAAATTGAGATTTCTAGTTGATATCTAATATGTTTTAAGTATATAAGGCATATTGAGCTAGACCACTGTGAGATTTATTATTCTATTAACGATTGTCAAATGAATAATAAATCTCATGATTTTTATTTACATAAAATCTCAATCCTAAGAGAATAGTGAACCCAATCATGAAATGTAGATTGCTTCGATATATTACGAATGGGATCTAATTTAACAATCAAATCCTTAATGCTTACATCTACATGCTTAGATCCATGTTTTCATATGTCCACATGTCTAGATCTATGTTTTCCTCTGCCTATATGCTTAGTTCAATTTTCTCTGCATGCCTTATAGTATCTTCCACGTGCTTGTGCACTCCATGCCATGTTTATGTGCCTAGGCCTAGGTTATGCTTGTCATGCCATGTGCTATGGTAGCCCTTTTGTCACTCTTGTATCTCTTTCTTGTGTTTTGGGCCATTTGGTGCGATTTAGATCTTGACCCCTTTATGTTTTTGTTCATCATCCGTACACCTTGGCCCATATCAAAGGCTTTTGGATCATCCTTATTTGCATTTCTATGTTTGCTTGCTGCCATGCTTTATCTTCCATGTTAGCCTCTCTAGTTTTAGGCTTTGCCATGCTTGACGCCCTTAGCGGGTTTGTGGTTATGTGGTTACATTCGACACCCATGAGGTCTTGTTGGGATGTAACCATTTGGGAGGTATCTCCGAATGCCGACTTGCTTCGTGTATACCTTTTCCCTTTTTCGCTCCATGCAATGATATGTTTACCATGCTTCTTTGCGCCACCCGTTGGCTTTCTATGCATCATTTCACGCTTGCTTACATGTCCATGCATGAGTCTTGCTTGCTAGTGTGTCATCCATACTTCAACACGATAAAACTATGGACATTCGATCCAAACCTACATTTGTCCCCCATAGACACCACCATTTGTTTACTTTCTTGCTTATTCATTCATCTTGTGGCTTGTCATGTCTCCTGCCATATGCTATGCTTGCCATGTCTATCATGCCTATTTGCTTTATGCCTCTTTCACATGTTGTTTGCATATTTTTCCTCCCATTTCTTGTCTGCTAGTTTCTTATTCTTGCCTTTGCATGTACACACATGGAGCAAAGATGCATGGAGCTAGAGTACGGTCTCCCAAACGCAAGCAAAAAGGGTGAGAATGAGAGCATGTGGATATAAGCCAAGCAGTAATGTTCAGTAGATTTGAGGGTCTAGCCTCTCTCATTTGGTTACGTACTCTTTCAAACCCCCTTCATTCCTCCCTCCTTTCTCTCTTAGATGGGTTGTATTAGGTATATAATGCCATGTACTGTTCGTCCTCATCTCTAGAGTATGGCGACCCTCGTTTACTTTCTTGCACCTATATTTTGGGCTATGCTCTAGGGATGTAGGCATTTACTTTCCTACTCTGTACGCTTGCATTATGCATGATATATGTATAGATATACCTACTCGCCCCTTCCGTTGTGATTGTCACAATCCATGTCACCTAAGGCAAAATGATGCCTAATTTCTGTCGCGAAAGTAAGGTGACATGTCGCCGGATTTTCGCCATGGAAATTTGGTACTTTACTTAAATGCCTTATGAAAGCATAGATTGGGACCACACCCATGCAAAAGCTAAATCTCAAAGCCCCCTATGCATGCAAAGCCCCAAAAGCCAATTCCAAAATCATGTATTTTACTACCAATCTTGGAAAATTAAAGATTTATCAAAACAAAGGATTGTCCTTGGATAAGCGTTATGGGGTGCCTAACACCTTCCCCACACATAACCAAACTTCCGGACTCAAGAATCAAGATTTTTTGCCATCCACATTAGATTAGGGAAAAAAAAACCTTTTTTCTTAGCCTAGGGTCGATAATAAAATCAACTAGAAGCATGTGACTAATCACACCTTAGAAAAACCCAATGATTGGTGGTGACTCCACTTACCTTTGGTAATCCCTTAAAATTTGGTCAAGATCCCTATCATACCTCCGAAGGTAGACACCTACCCTCATCCATCGAGAGAGAGAGAGCACCCGAAGTTCCACGCAAACCACGCACGATCATTCGAGAGCGGTCTTCAACGGGCCCTGCTTGCACCGGAGCATCGCCAGGGGACGTGGTCAAACGAAGGCCTGACGGCAGTTTTTCCATCCACTCGCGACTCGAGCGTCAACACATAGACCACTAATTGAACCCTATTCGACTACAATTACGCGAACTTAGTTCTTTTCTTGGAGAAAATTTTCACTCCTACAAGGAGGAGTCCTCTATCCTCTCTTGAGAGGAGGAAGCATTGCATTCTGCCTGTAGGAATGAAAAATTTTCTCATTTTTTCTATTGTTTGTTTAGTTTAGATTTTAAAACTTGATTTATTAAATTATTAGGAAGTAATTTGATGAGATTGTTATTCCTTCCATATATGATAAAGACAAAAATGAAGAACCTAAAAGTCCAAAACACTTACCAACTAACATGGAAAGCATGAAAATGGCAAATATTAGGGGTTTGTTTGGTTAGAGGGGTGGAAAATTGGGAGGATAAAAATTGGTTGGAGGATGGAAAAGTGGGAGAATAGAAAATATTTTAATTTCTGTCCTTTTTGATTGGTTGGGAGTGGAAAAGTAGAGGGATGAAAAAAGTGAGTTTGTATCAAGGTAGTCGATACCGTACCAGTACCGATCGTACAAGTTGGTATGTACCATACCGGCACGTATACCAGTATTGAAACACCAACGTTTCGTACTGGTTTAAATACTAGCCATATTGATCGATTTTGAGTATTACTGGCTAGTACAAAAAAAAAAAAAAAAAAAAAAAGCTTTTTTTTTTTTTAGTTTTGTAATTTTTGAATTTTTGTAAGAGCAAAATGGTAACTTATTTGCATTAACTTGTTAATATTATTTGTTGTCTTAGTTTGAAATGAACAATTAAGCTTTCTATATTTTATAATGTGTTTTTTTTTTTCTTTAATTGATGCTAAAGTCTAAAACTATAAATAATTTGTTCTAAATTAACGTAATGTTTTATGGTAAACTTTTATATTTATTATAATATATATATATATATACACACACACACACATACATATATATATATATATATATATATTATAAATATAAAATATAACAGTAAATCCAAAATGGTACACAAGTATTGACCGGTACCAAAATACATCATTCCACTGGTCAAACCGGTACAGCCTCCGATACGAGATTGACTTCTTGGTTTGTATAGATTTACTCATATATCTTTATTAAAAAATGATGGCCAATTAAAACAAAAAAGTGACAAACAACCAAAAAAAAAAAATGCAATCCCCCAATTTATTAAAAAATAAATTCATGTCCACAAAAAATCATGTCTAGTTAAATAGGGAAAACAAAAACGAAACAACTATCACACCCATAGGGCCATAGCCCAAGAAAAAATAAAGGCAATGTCTAGGGAAGCAAAAGAAAAGAAAAGAAAAACTAAAAAAGGAAGAGGCAACGTGCCACCCCCACCAAAAAAAAAAAGAAGAAAAGATTTGGACAAATTGCCCATGTAAGCAACCTCATTTTCTCCCTTCAGTTTTCTCTTCATTTTGGGGAAGAAACTTTTTGGTGGGCATAGGGAGAAAACACCCATGCCCCACCATTTATTTTCCTTCCTCTCCACCCAACCAAACACATTTCAAAAAAGTTTTCCTTCTTATTTTCTCTCCAAAGTTTTCCATTCACCCTATTTCACCTCCAAACAAACACACCCTAATTGTTGAAACGAGAATATATCCCAATTTATCTATTTTTCCAACAAGAGCAGCACATCACCACATTTATATATAAAAATAAAAATAATAATCTTATGTCCCTTTTATTTTTATATTTCACGGATTATAATCTACAACTCTCTCTCTCTAAACTAACCCAAGTTTAATATAAGAAATATTATACACGTGGCATATATTTCAATCAGTGGGGCATGAAATAACACAAAATGAAATAATAAATTTTATACCAGATGCCAAGTATCGGAGGATGGTTTTTTTACCACAAATGATGTTCCTAATCTGGAATAGATCGATAGTATTTACCTTTTGCTTTTAACTTAGGATTCTATTCTGGGGAAAAAGGAGTAGGCAACAACAATCAATGAACTTGACTGATATCCAATGAGTATTTTAGTCTATACAAGTACAATTAGATTGAAAGATAAAGTTAAAGCCAAAAAATTTGTATCAAGAGTTTTATGATTCAGTGATATTGTTAACTAATAAGCAAAAAACAAATAAACTTTTTACTCAAATTAACAATTCTCCCCTTCACATATGGGATTTCTTTGCCCAAAACAATACAATAATGATAATGATTCATACTATACTTATTCGATCATGACAAGCATCAGGCAATAGTTTTTACTTTGGACTGATGATTCTATTATGTGGCAGCGGGTGTAAATACTTTTCACTTTTCAATTTGACTAAGGTTTCTATGTTGATATTATAGTGATGAGTCTGATGACATAATACTTGTGACGTCATTGATGCTTTTGAAGTGACATTTGAGTCCATTAGTTATAGAACTCCAATTGCCCACTTGGCTTCTGGATCTCGGAATTCCTTGGACCCGTCCATGAAGTTATCCGATGAGCATCTTAATCCAAAAACAGTTACCACAAAAGGTTTTGTCTTTCTTATCTAGTTGCTTTTCTACAATATATGCTAAATGTTTGGATCACTTTGCAGATGCTATAATTTGATACCATGAGATATTTTGGACAATTTTATTCTTGTGTTTGATTGTGATGACATGTTTTCTTTTCATTTGAATGAATTTGCGTAGAAAGGAACAACATTATCAACACTTAAATATAGTATCAAAATTTCTACCACATCAAGAAAACTTGAAATAGATCTCTTGTATAAAGAAATAGATATTAGAGCACTCACATTTATTAGTGCAAAATAGAAAAAGTGGTCAATATTTTGCACATTTTTACTTACAAAATACCCATATCAATCTATTTATAACATTGTACATATATATTATTGCTATAATAATAATGTAAATGTACACAATTACTAATACTTTCTCTTCTATTATTTTAATATTTTTTCTCTCTCCTCTCTCATAATCATCAAACTCTCCCTCTCTCTCTAATGTTCTGAAAAGGAAGAGAGAGATTGTTTTGTAGGTGAAATAGTAAATAAAAAATAAAAGATCATTGTTTAAAGAAAATAGAGTATATAACAGATAATCTGATGTAAATGTTTCTATAATATACTTATATTAAAAATATGTTCTCAAAAAACTTGCCAATGGCTCTCCATCCTCCAAATCTCCATATAACATAGGCCGTTTTGCTACTAAGAGTCTGCCCCTACCGGAGGATCAGCTAAGGAACATTTTCCAGCAAGGAAAACCTAAAGAAAGCCTTGAATACCTGGGCTCAATTATCCCTGGCTTTCGTGCCAACGGCGGCCTCCACCATGCTGATACCAATAAAGTTGGATGAACTCTTCCAATACGCTGTGAGAGTTGGATTTACCATTAACGCGTATAAATCCTTAATTTACGCAGTATTTAACAATAACTAGTCAGATAATTTGTACTTGCAAGCTTCAGCCTCTTCTATGATGTAGAAGCGAGAAAAAGCTAGACCTTCCGCAATGTTTCCTGTACAAATTTATATGAGGCAAGGCGGTTGTGTTGGTTTCCTAACCACTTTTCTTTTACTTTCCTGACCAACTTTCCTCTCTGGTCATGCTCGCTCGTATTTTCTTGTCAGCTATATAACATCCAAGTGGCAATAACAAGGAATATTGTCTGCTCACACTACAAAAAAAGGGGCTATTGCGGCGGGCCAGAAGCACCGCTAAAGCCCAAAAAACCGCTGCTAAAGGTACATATCACCAATAGTGGCGGGTGCTATTGTGGTGGGTGGCCCCATCAGTGTTCTAGTGCCGCTGTAGGTATATTGCGGCGGTCACCAAAAACGCCGCTATAGATGTACCTTTTAGCGACGGGGAAAGGTTTATGGCGACGGGAAAAAAGCGCCACCATACGTCTTTTGAATTCAGGTCAGTTGCACTTTTAGCGGCAGGCCATGCCCGCCGCTGAAGGTAGAGACCTTTAGCGGTGGTCAAAAAACGCCGCTATAGGCAATCATTCAAAATGGACGAATTGCACCTTTAGTGGCGGGCATGCTGGATACCAATAGTAGTGGTCAATAAGCGCCGCTGTAGGTAATCAATGAAAGTGGATAAATTTCACTTTTAGCTGCGGTTGCGCCCGCTGCTATAAGCCTTTTGGTTTTTTGAAATTTGGCTATAGCCGCATTTTTATAAACGCAGCTATAGTTCTTTTTTATTTTTTATTTTTCTGGCTAGATGGTAATGAAGAATCCCTAATACTAATTACCATTAGATTAGCATATTCAAAGAAGATATTTTCTTTCTAAGACTGTATCACATAGACTAACTATAACAACAATGTACCACAATTTCTTATACACTACTTTGTGTCAAAGGCACATAATGTAATCCATTCATGTCTTCCCTACTGTGGCTACGAGAATGCTATATTGATTACATTATTTTCGTAACACCAGCAAGAAGTAAACTAAACATAACTTAGTAGTGATTTCTTCTTAATTCTATATATTTTATATATCTTTTTTTTTTTTTCTTTTTTCTTGCACGAAACAATGTTAAGTTTTTGTAAATTAAAAATCAAAATGATTGAAAGATGAAACTCAAGTTCAACATTGACCATGAATGAAAGAGGAAAAGCCACACATATAATAAGAAACTTCCTATTTTTATTTCTTAAGAGTTTCAGACATACTAATATATTAGCACCATATTCTCTAGACTAGCCAAAATAAATTTATAATCTGCTCATGTTTGGGAAACAAACACATCTACCACATACTCATCTCTTGGCTTGAGAAAATCAAGTGTAAAATTTTCAATACCTTTGTATGATGGACCTCCCCATGGTGGTGCTAAAAACACTATGTGCCCCTAAAAAAAAGAAGAAGAAATAATTAGAATATTAAACTAAACAATATTAAAAGAAGAATATTTTTCATCTCAAGTTAAATTATTAACTTTAATGCAACATTATCAAACATGTAATTATAGTTTAATTTACTACCTCAACTTGATAACTAAATCAGGTTCTAATATCATATTATGTAGATTTTGTTAGATTCTAAAATGCTTCCAAGAATATTAGTGTGTTTAAATTAGGGTAAAAAAAGGAGAAATTTTAGAGACACAAAAAATTTAACATTTGATAATGAGGTAAATTTGAGAAATAAGAAATAATTGACAAATCAGCACCTATGCTTGTTTTTAATCAACACCAAGCAAGAAAGCAATATTTTTAATCAACAAAAATAAAAACCAAACCACTAAGAAAATTTCCATGGAAATTTTATTAATCAAGCAAACTTCTATTATCTCCATTGGAGTAAAGCAGCGTGCTTATATTGACTACTATGACTTAACCCAATATTTAATTGACTTAAGAAAGCCCAATTGTTGTATCAAAAAAATAACCTTGACTCTAGAAAATTGAATAAAAAAAATACTAATAACCTAATTGACTAATATGACCTAAAATAAAATCAAGTGGAACAATAAAAAATATATAATTAACTTCTTAAACTATATAATATAATTTAAAATAAAATTGGCAGATGGACATGCTTAATATATAGTATATAATATATAATCAAGTGGACAAAATACTATGTACCTACAAAGTTTCCCAAAAGCAAAAAATACTGTGTACCTACAAAGTTTCCCAAAAACAAAATAAATATTCCAGTACTAGCAAATAAATAACCATTGACCTCAAGAGAAGATAGCCCACCCAAGGGTCCATGGCAGGTAAATCCAAACCCTTTTTTAACTTTATGAGCAATTTGGCATCATATATCTCACATACAAATGATCTGCATTTATAAAAGTCAAATTTCTATGAGTCATAAATGGCCCATTTTATATTTGCTCATGACTAAACCCAAATTACTATATGGAAAAATTTATAAGCATACCTCAACAAAAGTAAAGAACAACTATTTATGGTCAATTAATCAAAGCTATTATGAACTTAAGTCAAAATAGTGAGATAAGAGATGAGTGCACTTTGTTACCTCCATTGCTTGCAAGCCAAACTCCTCCACTAGCCGTCAACCTCTTTACCTTTTTTACCCGTCTCGTGTCCTACCCTCTGTAGCGGCTTTAGGAATTTTTTTTAATGAGTCATTAAAAAAATTAAATTGAACACAATTTAATAAAAAGAAAACTTAAATATATCAAGATATCGACAAAAAAAAAAAAAATCACACAAAAATGCATGAAGCTTTAGAATTCCTTCTACAAGTTTTGATATTTTGAAATCATTACAAATTATGTCATTATCAATTGTCATTATTTTTTGTCAATACGGAAAGGTATAAACATTTTATATACACACACATATCTTCTTCTTTTTTGAAAAATCCCTAACTCCACCCTAATTTTTTTTGGTTGTTTTTTGAAGGTAATTGATCAAGTGTATCGGAATATAATAGTGTATACCCTAAATAGAATAATTTAAAGCCCAATTAGCCTAAAATGAATTGAAATGGACTGAAAATGACCAAATAGACCAAACTAGACCGGATAGACCGAAGTGAAAGACCAAAATGGACCAAAAGTACCTAATAGACCAAAGTGGACTGAATAGGCAAAAATGGACCAAATATTCTAAATTGGACCGAAGTGGCTGAATTGGTCCGAATAGACAAAATGAACACAATGGACGGAATAGAGTGTAAAAGGAAAATATTAGTTGGAGACAACAACATATTCTATATCTACCGAAAGCTCCACCTTGGAATTATTAATAAAAAAAAAAGAAAAAAGAAGCTTTCTTTAATCTCATATTAGTCTTCCTTACAACACCACTCTAAGAATTGAATCTAATAGCTCTGAACAGCTTTTTTTGCTTTGATTGTCCTTCATAACAATCAGAGCCTATTAGCCAAAATAATAAAAGAAAAGCTTCCTTCTCAAAGAAGTCCATAAACATTTATAGACTAATAGACAATAAATCCAAGGAGGAGGATCATATTCAGAAAGTGCAGTTAAACAAATGGATTTTTTTATAGCCAAAAGTGAAACTTGCTGGTTGATAAAAAAATGGAATAAACCAATTCAAATCATAAAAGACTAGCAAACAAAAAATATATATGAAAATTGAAAAATCCAATCTAGCTAATGAAATCAACAAGGAAACGTGTCAATTACTGTGTGGCTAAGACTAACAAATGTAATAGTTGAATATAAAAAAACAATTTTTAAAAAAGGATGATTTCTTTAGGCATGTAGAAAATGAAAAAAGAAATCCATAGAGACCCCACATCCCATTTCATTATAGATCAAACATCACTTTGAAAATATCAAAACAAAGAAAATATTATTCAAAGTGTAATTATAATGTTGTTCACAACAAGAAAAGAAACAGCTAAACAAATGCCGATATACCCATTAAAAAAAATTAAATTAAATCCAAAAAAAACAGTGGTACCTGTCAAACTGGACTTAGGACAAGATATACCCATTAAAAAAAATTAAATTAAATCCAAAAAAAAAAGTGGTACCTGTCGAACTGGAGTTAGGACAAGACCAACCATCGTTGACAAGCAAAATGTTAGAAGGCATAGGAATACCAGGTGGAGTCACACCGAACTGAGTCCCAACCATGCTAACCTAAACAAATTAACTCCAATCAAAACTACAGCCTATATTTGTATTTATTATTTACCAAAAAAGCAGCTTTATTTATGTTCAAGTAGTTATCTCGTAAAACTCTCAACTTCCTAAATAATATAAGAAGAAACACTTCACATTGAAAATTACTCAAATTTAACAGCCTCTCTATTGTGCACAATCCTAAATAATTAGATTTACAAAACAATACAAATCTAACAGCTTTTCCATCTAATTTAGCTGAACATGTAGCCAAAACAATATAGATCTAACAGCTTTTCCATCTAATTTAGCTACATGTCATATCTAATTGCCAAAAAAGAAAGTTTTTGTTACATAACTACTACTAAGAAAAAGCAAAATATACACATGAACCCACCAACAAACACTACAAAATAAATTCCACATAACCCTTCTAATATCAAAGACTATTCATCTAAAAAACCCCATATCACAGTTCAAACAAACACAATGTTCTCTACAAACCGAATCTCAGTACATCAAAACTAACACAACAGCCAAAAACAAATCTTCCATGCAAAGAAAACTCAAATCTAAAAGGAAAAACAAAGTGGCGCCTAATAGTAAATTGACAAAAATAATAAATTCTTACTTCTAGTTTCTAATAAACTCCTACTTTTAGGTTGATTTAAATTCTAACATCTATTCACTAACTCCCTACAAAATAGGATGACTCTTTTGTTAGTTTTAAAACTTTTCCAATCTAGAAAACTCAACCCACGTATTCATCACACTCTTAGTTTTTTTTTTTTTTTTTTTTTTTTTTTTTTTTTTTTTTTATAATTGGAAAAAGTAAAAATCACAAATTATAACAAATACAAATTATTTATCTTTACCCAAAAAATAGAAGAGCCTAATGCGCATGCTCAGAGGCTAGTCTATACTACTATTTAAGTGGCTTCTCCTGTTCGGATTCCACATTTTAGATGCCTAAGAGCCTTACGCACGTGCTCAAAGGCTAGTCTATTACTATTATTTTTTTTTATAAATTTCAGTCTTATTCTACTATAGTAACAATGATAAGGACAACAAAGTAAAAAGTAAAATTATTTTGTTCAGACACACATACTCCAAATTGAAAAATGCCTCTTAAATTTGAGACTTTTACCTATGCAACTCTAAGTTGACAACTACTTTACTGTCCAAATTTATGTTATTTGAACAGCCATAAAGCCAAATATATTCTAATGCCTAGGAGAATAGCTGATGATTAACAGGTAACTAATAGTAAGGCATATATGCACTTTGGACTACAGCTGTGGGAAGTAAGCCTCTCAGTTTCACCTTAAAAGTTCAGGAAAATATGGTATACATGCATATAGCACAAAGCCTAAATCCAGAACTACAAAGAAAAAAAAGGAAGGGTGGGGAGTTACTGAAGTAAAAACAAGATTATATTATAATAATTAAAAAATCCTCTAACAGACATCCAATAAGAACATACAAGTACAATTCTACATCAAATAATAATATAAATAATTGCTATTATTTTATATTTTAAAATATGTGAAATATTAACCAACAATATAGATACAAAACAATAGCTTAAGTTCATCTACATTATTTTATCAACAACTAAAAAAAAATGAAAAAGAAATAGAACTATGCTTTCTAGCAGGCTCGATTAAAGTTATACCATCTTAGGCTCAGTTGGTCTGGCATAAAGCCACTGGGGAGATAAAGGAATGCTGCTTTCTGATGTTGATTGATCTGCATTAATGAAAATTAAAAACATCAAACCAAAAACAAGAGACCAAGTAATAGCAACAAACATGGATAGGCCTCAATAGTGTTGGATAAAAATCTGGTTTTGTATCTCATACAAAACACACAGCGGAAGCAACAAACAAGGATCTATTTCATTCATGATTAACAACATGCACTCTGTAAATTTCAGAATTTAAGAACAAGATAGCGTACCTTGGTGTGGAGAATTTCAAAACAAAGATTAGAAGCACTTGGGAAAACTTTTAATCTTCACTCCAATTCCACTTTACGCCCAAGATGTGTGGTCTCTCAATCAGTTTCCAAAAGGGAGAAATAAAAGTGTGTCTCACACTCTTTCTTTTCTCTACGAAAAATCACATTAAAAAATTCTGTATGTTTCTCCCTTTATAACTAACTGATTATCTAATTGGGTCGGCCTGTTGGGCATTTCCAATTGGGCTTTAGTGTGTGGCTTGGAATGGGACCAAAAGGGACCAATAAGACACTAGCTCCAATGGGCCTTGGGCTTTTCCGTCAACTCTTGACAAGTCCAAAGTTACCATTAATTATATTTAATACCACTATATAAATATAATTGCACTCTAGGCCTTATTAATAAATTATATCCCAAGACTTTATTTTACACGTAACCCCTTCATAAAATATTCGTAGTAATACAAAGTCATAAATATAGACTGCCACTTTGTAAATTACTACATCTTATCCTTGAGTACCCGGTTTAATCCTTTAAAGTTATTCAACATATATTTATGAAATCCAATTTCATAAATATATACTTTAGTAATTTCTTACCAAAGTGGTTAGGCCTAACTCTCTGAATAACCAAACCCATTAAACTTATCTCAAGGGAATATTTTGTATCTCCATTAAGAGACTATGAATTCCATCTTGAGAATATATGTTCCATCAATACTAAATGTGGTTGCCCAACATACTGAGGTTTTGACCGTTACTTTAGATCTCACTCCTGATATATCAAAGCAACCTACACCTCATGATCAGGTCCATTATTCTCTCAGGATTAAGAGTTCATGCAAATAGAAGTCGTGAGATTTATTATTCATTTGACAGTCGTTAGGAGAATAATAAATCTCACAGCGGTCCAGTTCAATATGTCTTAACTCTTAAAACATATCAACATATCAACTAGAAATCACCACTTCCATGATCAAGACAAATCATCTTAGTTGATACGTTATAGTCTTCGCAGATGAAATGCCCAATTTCATCACCGACTACGAACTATAAATTCTGAGTTTACAAAGAACTTGTGATTTATATCTTCTGTGACTAAATCACATAAATCACATACTATGCATCTCATGGACTATATGATAATGTCCAAATATTCATGTTACCATTATTTTAGATAAAAAATAAACAACTTTATTAAACACAACATTAAGTCATACATAATGTCATACATAGCATCATACAATAGGATTTAAGGGCACATATTCTAACAAATAGTTCATCATTTCACATCAAACGAATCAAACAATACAACAGTACCTTTTGACTCATCAATTAACCCCATAAGCACCTTATACTCATCATTCCCACGAGAAGCTTCCACTAGCACAGTATGAACATAGATTAAAGCACAAAAATAAATGTTAAGCACACAATTTGTTATTTCTGCATACAAGCAATCCAATAGAGAAAATAACTAACAAAAAACTTTAGCTGAAAGTTAAAAAGAGCTGAATTGGGCACTAAAAAAACACACCAAGCACTGAACCCAAAATCTTCATAGCTCTAAAAATATGAAAGCTGAAAAATCAATAACACCATTCCCAAATCACGAGCACAAAATCAACGCCAATTCCACTAAATTAAACCGAAACGAAGTGACAAAGAAACTACCTTTACACACAATTTCAAAATGAACTTATATGCAATACACGCAAATTCCTAATCCTCGCATAAACCAGAAATTGAAAAACAGTAAATCAATCAAATAACCAAATTCAAAAACAAATAAAAGACGTGCTTTGATCTGAAGTATGGGCAATAAACAAAAACTAAAAATGTGAGAAAAAATGGAGGAAACCCTAACTGACGAAGCTGAGGTTCAAATAAAAAACTGAAAATGAAATAGTGGAGCACAAGGAATTAGAGATGGTTACAGATCAAAAATGCCCTAAACCTCGCATTGAATCCACATCTATCAAATCCATCAAACACGTACGCAAATCGAGGAAAAAAATAAAGAAGCATCGATAAACATTGAAAGCAAAAGAATGAAGTAAAGAGCGAGAAGAGCATGGTGAAGTAGTAATAGTAGGTAGTACCTTTGGCGGACTAGGAGTGATCAGACAGCTTAGAGGAGAGGAGATCGTCTGGTAGATCGAGCTTGTGTGTGAAGAGAGAGAGAGAGAGAGAGAGGACGAAGCGGATGAAAAAGCTGTTATGAAGGTTAGAACCTGGGACAGGAACTCAAAACACACGCGCACTTACCACTAAGGCAATCTACATTTATTTAACATATTTTACCTATAATAATATATATGGGCTTACATATATATATATATATATATATACATTTCTTGATTAATTTATTTTAAAATTATTTAAGTAAAACTTAAAATGATGCTATTATTAATATATATTTAATAAAAAATGACTGATACACCCTTCAAATTACAACCACATAAAGCATGATTTAAAAAAAAAATGCGGCAAAAAGAATGACCAAAATATACCCCCTAAACCTAAAAATGACCAAAATACCCCCTAAATATAAAAAATGCCCAAAATATCCCCAAAAACTAAAATATGACCAAAACAACCCCCAATACCTAAAACATGACCAAGATGCCCCTGAAACCAAACAAATAACCGAAATACCCTGAACCTCAGGGTATTTTGGTCATTATTGAGGTTTTTGGGTATTTTGGTCTTTTTTAGATTTTAGGAGTATTTCTACCATTATTTAGGTTTTGGTCTTATTTTGAACATTTTCATGTTTAAGGAGGGTGTTTCGGTCAGTTTTAGTATTAAGGGGTATTTCAGTCAATTGTTAAACAATTGATTAATGACATGACTATTAATCTTTGATCACCTTGAAATTTTTTAAGCATGAAAAATATATGAAGATAATGTAATCTAACGGTAGATTTGTCAAAATTCACATCAAATTAAGAAATATAGGATTGGGTTCAAGTTACACTTGATATAACTCTAACAAATGTTACACCAATCAATAACTTATTGTTGAATTCATATTTTGAAAATCCAACAAATGGATCACATTTTCTGTATTTTCTTAACATGTATGCCAATTTTCATGACAATCAGATGCAATTTTCCATTTGATCTTTAAACCCATCTTTTATGTGTTACAATAAACTACAAAAACTTGAATTTAAACAATTGATTGATGACATGACTATTAATCTTTGATCGCCTTGAAATTTTTTAATCATGAAAAATATATGAAGATAATGTAATCTAATGGTATATTTGTCAAAATTCACATTAAATCAAAAAATATAAGGTTGGGTTCAAATTACAGTTGATGTAACTCTAAAAAATATTACACTGACCAATAGCTTATTGTTGAATTCGTATTTTGAAAATCCAACCGTTGGATCACATTTTCTATATCTTCTTAACATGCATGCTAATTTTCATGCCAATCAGATGTAATTTGCTATTTGATCTTTGAACTCATCTTTTATACGTTACTATAAACTACAAACACTTGAATTAAAACAATTGATTGATGATATGACTATTCATCTTTGATCTCCTTGAAATTTTTTAAGCATGAAAAATATATGAAAATAATGTAATCTAACGGTAGATTTGTCAAAATTCACATTGAAATAAAAAATATATGGTTGAGTTCAAGTTACACTTGATGTAACTCTAAAATATGTTACACCAACCAATAACTTATTGTTGAATTAATATTTTGAAAATCCAACCACTGGATCACATTTTCTATATGTTCTTAACATGCATGCTAATTTTCATGCCAATTAGATATAATTTACCATTTGATCTTTAAACTCATCTTTTATGCGTTACAATAAACTACAAAAACTTGAATTTAAACAATTAATTGATGACATGGCTATTAATCTTTGATCACCTTGAAATTTTTTAAGCATGAAAAATATATGAAAATAATATAATCTAACGGTAGATTTGTCAAAATTCGCATTGAATTAAGAAATATAAGGTTGGGTTCAAATTACGCTTGATGTAACTCTAAAATATGTTACACCAATCAATAACTTATTGTTGAATTCATATTTTGAAAATCCAACCAATAGATCACATTTTCTGTATTTTCTTAACATGTATGCCAATTTTCATGCCAATCAGATGCAATTTGCCATTTAATCTTTAAACTAATCTTTTATGTGTTACAATAAATTACAAAAACTTGAATTTAAACAATTGATTGATGACATGACTATTAATCTTTGATCGCCTTGAAATTTTTTAATCATGAAAAATATATGAAGATAACGTAATCTAAAGGTATATTTATCAAAATTCACATTAAATCAAGAAATATAAGGTTGGGTTCAAGTTACAGTTGATGTAACTCTAAAAAATAATACACTGACCAATAACTTATTGTTGAATTCATATTTTGAAAATCCAACTGTTGGATCACATTTTCTATATCTTCTTAACATGCATGCTAATTTTCATGCCAATCAGATGTAATTTGCTATTTGATCTTTAAACTCATCTTTTATACGTTACTATAAACTACAAACACTTGAATTTAAACAAGTGATTGATGATATGGCTATTCATCTTTGATCTCCTTGAAATTTTTTAAGCATGAAAAATATATAAAAATAATGTAATCTAACGGTAGATTTGTCAAAATTCACATTGAATTAAGAAATATAAGGTTGGGTTCAAGTTACACTTGATGTAACTCTAAAATATGTTACAGCAACCAATAACTTATTGTTGAATTCATATTTTGAAAATCCAACCGATGGATCACAATTTCTCTATTTTCTTAACATGCATGCCAATTTTCATGCCAAGCAGATGCAATTTGCCATTTGATCTCTAAACACATCTTTTATGCGTTACTTTAAACTACAATAACTTGAATTTAAACAATTGATTGATGATATGGCTATTAATTTTTGATCTCCTTGAAATTTTTTAAGCATGGAAAATATATGAAAATAATGTAATCTAACAGTAGATTTGTCAAAATTCACATTGAATTAAAAAATATAAGGTTGAGTTCAAGTTACACTTAATGTAACTCCAAAATATGTTCACCAACCAATAACTTATTGTTGAATTCATATTTTGAAAATCCAACCGTTGGATCACATTTTCTATATGTTCTTAATATGCATGCTAATTTTCATACCAATCAGATGTAATTTGCCATTTGATCTTTAAACTCATCTTTTATGCGTTACTATAAACTACAAAAACTTGAATTTAAACAATTGATTGATGATATGGCTATTAATCTTCGATCACCTTGAAATTTTTTAAGCATAAAAAATATATGAAAATAATGTAATCTAACGGTAGATTTGTCAAAATTCACATTGAATTAAGAAATATAAGGTTGAGTTCAAGTTACACTTGATGTAACTCTAAAATATGTTACAGCAACCAATAACTTATTGTTGAATTCATATTTTGAAAATCCAACCGATTGATCACAATTTCTCTATTTTCTTAACATGCATGCCAATTTTCATGCCAATCAGATGCAATTTGCCATTTGATCTTAAAACTCATCTTTTATGTGTTACAATAAACTACAAAAACTTGAATTTAAACAATTGATTGATGACATGACTATTAATCTTTGATCACCTTGAAATTTTTTAATCATGAAAAATATATGAAGATAATGTAATCTAACGGTAGATTTGTCAAAATTCACATTAAATAAAAAAATATAAGGTTAGGTTCAAGTTACATTTGATGTAACTCTAAAAAATATTACACCGACCAATAACTTATTGTTGAATTCATATTTTGAAAATCCAACCGTTGGATCACATTTTCTATATGTTCTTAACATGCATCCTAATTTTCATACCAATCAGATGTAATTTGCCATTTGATTTTTAAACTCATCTTTTATGCGTTACTATAAATTACAAAAACTTGAATTTAAACAATTGATTGATGACATGGCTATTAATCTTTGATCACCTTGAAATTTTTTAAGCATGAAAAATATATGAAAATAATATAATCTAACGGTAGATTTGTCAAAACTCTAAAATATGTTACACCAACCAATAACTTATTGTTGAATTCATATTTTGAAAATCCAACCGAGGGATCACATTTTCTGTATTTTCTTAACATGCATGCCAATTTTCATGCCAATCAGATGCAATTTGTCATTTGATCTTTAAACACATCTTTTATGCGTTACTTTAAACCACAATAACTTGAATTTAAACAATTGATTGATGACATGGCTAATAATCTTTGATCACCTTGAAATTTTTTAAGCGTGAAAAATATATGAAAATAATGTAATCTAACGATAGATTTCTCAAAATTCACATTGAATTAAGAAATATAAGGTTGGGTTCAAGTTATATCTAATGTAATTCTAAAAAATATTATACCAACTAATAACTTATTATTGAATTCATATTTTGAAAATTCAATCGTTGGATTACATGTTCTATATGTTCTTAATGTGCATGCCAATTTTCATGCTAATCGGATGTAATTTACAATTTGATCTTTAAACTCATTTTTTATGCATTATTATAAACTACAAAAACTTGATTTTATATAAAAACCTTACCTATAGCGGCGGTCACAAAAACGCCGCAATAGATCTTATCTATAGCGGCAGGCCAAAAACGCTCCGCAATAGGCGACTTATAGCGGCGGTTTGTGCACCCGCCGCAATAGGCCTGCTGCAATTTCAGGGTCTATTGCGGCGGGTCATTGACCCACCACTATATCTAAGCCGAAGGCCGCTATAGCAGGTCTATTACGGCTGGTCATTGGCCCGCCACAATAGTGCGCCGCAATATACTAGATCTATTGCGGCGGGCCAATTGCCCGCCGCAATAGTTCTGATTTATTGCGGCGGGCCAAAAATGCGCCGCAATAGGCGACTTATAGCGGCATTTTTTGCACCCGCCGCAATAGATCAGTTTTTTTGTAGTGTCACTATGTTTACGTGGTGAAAGCAAAATTTATGTGCTCTATTTCAGTATGATTATCGCTCCCAATACTATAGTATACCCATAGTAGTCAATCCCAAGATTACCTTATAGAGACATTATAGCTTGATTTCTACCATGTTTCTTCTTGACTCACTCAATACAAAAGCAAATTATTCAAATACAACCCACATTAACACTTGTTTTATTACAAGAATTAGCGAACACAAACGTTAGGAATTAAAAATAAAAACTTTTAAATATCAGTAACCAATATTAGATTAACCCAAACTTAAAAGATTGCAATATGCATTTTAGTTAAAAGGAAAAAGAAAATGAATAAATCTAAAGTCACATATGTTGTTTTAATCAATATTAGGTGTCAATGATAAGGCCAATCAAGTTTATCATTCCTTTATATTTTATTTTATTTTATTATTTTGTATTTTATGAATTATCATTATTGTTTTAAAAATTAAACAACTGAACCAAATTATGACTGGTTTTGACCAATTTTTTTCCTTTTTTTAATTACCAAAAAGCTACCATTTAATACTTAAAATTCTTGATCGAGTGACCAAGAGCATCTTGTATCTCAGTGTTATTATTTTCTCTTTTTTATAAGAAGAACAAAAATTCAAACATCCCCTCCCATTATTGTAACTATCAGGTTATAAAAATAAAACTCATCATCAAATGTAATAATTATACTAAAATCAATATACGACACTCTATTTATGTGGGACTTTTTGTATGTCTTTCTAAAACCAACAAGTCTCAAATTAAACTACAGAGGGATATTAAAAACATTTTTACATATTGAAGAGGATAGAACTTAAGATAGATGGATTCGTTCAATAGAGCCAGCCGTAAGCGATAGCGCTAAGGAAAGGAACGGCCTAGACATGTTGACAGACAACGGGTAGAATGGATTGTGTCCCGACTCTTAGGAGGAGTAAGGAGATGGACGAATACAAAGTGGATGGATCCCAAGTAAACAGACACAAGGGAGATGGGTAGTAAGGCCAAGTGGCATCTATGTGGCCCGAGTGGTCTCCAAGACACCTCAAATGGAAATGTGTTGCACTCTATGATTAACCTTAATCAACAAAGTCTCTATATATAAATGATTTCGTAAAATACGTGTATTTATGAGAATCTTCCCCACAAGGAAACATCTTCTTCACCAAGAAACGAAAGTTGGTTCTACACTACTATAAAAACCCAAAAGCCCTTAGAAATCAAGGTACGCATGATTGACCCTAGCTCTAGCACTCTAGAGTTGCGAAAGATCTCTAACTTAACCTTCGAAAGGTATCTAGCCGGTACCACATTGGTACTCTCTATAAGGTCTTCTTCTCCTTCTTTGTTGCGCAAGTTTTGCCTAGAGCACGTGAGGACTGTAGAGCTTGCTGACAATTTTTGACATCATCACATATAATTATTCATTCTTCCCATTTCTTTTCCATTTTTTAAATGCTAAACTCTCACATTGAAAATTCATATAATACTTGACAACAAATGCTTATAAATCTCTCTCAAATTCAAAATGAAAAAGTACTTTTAAACATATTTCGGCTAACTAGTTAATAGGTTCAATGTTTGGACCACTTTGCAAATGCTACAATTTGATACCATGATTTGATTCTTTTGTGTTTGATTGTGAAATTAATGTTTTTTTTTTCTTTTCATTTGAATGAATTTGCACGGAAAGAAATAACATACATTTGAGCTAGCATCCATTATTTTAAAACTGATGCTACAATTTAAAAAAAAAATGTGTAACAAGGTACGCGTAATAGTTTTTATCCTGCTATATATACCCCAGGCCAGGCTTCAGTAATTACTCCCAAATTCAAACAAAATTAAGGGTCAACACAGGCCATTTGGACATCATAATGCGGGATTCAAATAATAATACGGTCCCCAACATTCCCATGCCCCTAACTGACGATCAGCTAAAGAAAATTTTCAATCAATTCGACGCCGATAAAGACCATCGCCTCAGCAGGGAAGAGCTAAAGAAAGACTTTGAGTACTTAGGCTCACAGCACCCTAGCTTTCGAGTCTAGCGTGGGATGCACCATGCTGATGCCAACGGTGACGGATTCATCAGCGAGGAGGAGCTGGACAAACTCGTGAACTATGATGTCCCACTCGGATATACCATTAAAGATGCTCAATTATTGCGTAGTACTTAGCAGTAACTTGTCAGATATCATGTACTAATAATATGCGTGCTTTGTGCTTGCAAGCCTAAGCTTCTTCAATGATGTAGAATCCAGAAGAAGCAAGACCTGCCGCAGTGTTTCCTATATTATATGAGGAGTCAATGCAGGTTGTGTTTCCTTTCCTGTTTTACTTTTCTTTTCCTTACTGGTCATGCTTGTTTTTCCTTGTTAAGGTATGTACTATATCTACAACAAACTTTAGTTATTTCAACTCTCTTTATCGAGGGTTTACTAAAAGCTGTCAATACAACCTATAAATAAAAATGCGGAAGGCTATAATACTTAACTTTTTTCAAATGTTATTTGGTCCCTCAAAATAAGTTAAAAAACCCATGTAATAAATGTGAAAAAAAAAAAAAAAAAAAAAAAAAACGCCAGTTTTTTCCGCCCACAACCCTTGATAAAATATTACAAATATTTCAGCCCTTGAAAAAAGCCCATAACAAAATTTTCATCCCTTGAAAAAAGCCCACAACAAAATTTAAAAATATAGCCTAGAACATAACTAACAAACACATAGAGCTCTTATCACTCTCTCACTGAAAGCCTGAAACTGAGAAAGCATAGAAATCTCACAGAGCTCATGGAAATCTCATAGAGCTCGACGATCTTGGAGATCTCATAGAGCTCGACGATCATCGATTTGGTACATAATCGCATAGCTCCGATTAGGTACGAGTTGATCTCGGTTTTGTGATTCTTCATCTCTCTTGGCGTTGTGTTTCTCAGCTCTGATTAGGTATGAATCACAAACCCTAATTTCGCCTTTGTTTTTTTTGTTTTTTTGGTTTACCCACACTTTTTCATCAATTTCCCCATGATTTTCGTTTCACGTTTCTTAGAAAACTGAGCTCATCATCGATTTCCCTATTTTGATTTCTAATTGATCATTCGCTTTAGAATCTCACTGTAACGTAATCGTTTTCCTCAGGTTGTAGCATAGAAAGTGAAGGAAGCTGAAATCACTGAGTAGGACTCGCTTCTTCTGGTAATCATCATCAGAATTTTGATTTTTCTGTCTTTCAACTTCAATTATGGACAATCGCATTTGAATTTCTTTAGTAGAAATTTACATCTAAGCATATTTTCCTTGTTTATGTGATTAGATTCAATTTTCTTCTAGAAAATCCATAGAATTATTTTTCGTTACTTCATACTCTATTTCGAGTACTCCATGTAAAATTTGGTTCAAACAAATGGAAATTATTTCTCATTTAATTTTTTGCTAGATCTTAGAGATTTAAGATCGAGAAATTTAATGGTTGTGTTATGCTAATTGAAATTTGAAACAGACAAGGAATCTGCTCCAAATTGCTATATTCAATATTAGTTACATCAAAGGCCTGTATATCAGAGAAATTTAGTAAGCTTCTTGTATATTTCAGTTGTCATGTCTATGACCACAAGTTTCATCATTTGCACTGTATGTGTGTGCAGTTTTTGTGTTTTATGTGTGGTGTGTGTGATTGTTGCAGTCGGTTGACTGAGGGTGAGGTTGGTTGGGTATGGCAAAGCTGGTTATGTGCTGTGGGGGATATTTTTCGTGAGTGGGAAGAAAAAGAGGGAAAAAAAAATGAAGTCTAAGTTTATATGGCATGAAAAGGAAATCTAGAAGTCTTGGCTTAAATGACATAGACTGGGTTTTAGAGCTTTTGTTTATAGGTTTCCTGGGTTTGTGATTGGGTGTTGCCATGGGATTATGGGAATGTTAGGTTCATAGGTCCTAGCTTTGGGTTGTGGAAATTGAGAGGGAGATTACTGATAGTGGAGGTTAGTGGTAAGGGGATGAAACCAAGGGGGTTTATTTGTTTTGGTTGGGTTCATCCACTGTGTGAATTGGGTTTATTTGTCTTTCAAAGTGAATTATTGGTTTGGTTTTATAAAATTTTGAGTGTGATCTGACTATAATGGAAATTTGATGGTGGGTTTAGTTCGTTTTAAATTAAATGCATACCTAGTGAGAACCCTATTCTCTGAGCTAATGTTGCAATTAGAGTGATGCTATCTTCTAAAGTGATGTGGAAAGATTGTATAAATACTGCTAACTGTTGCCTGAAATGCAACTCACTTATAAAAATTTCTCGAACAAAATGAATTTTTTTTAATCTTCATGGGGCATCCTAGTATCCTACCCTTCTTGCTTTTATTGTTTTTTAGTTTTGTTAATTAAAGGATTAGAGTAGCCTATAGTTAGTTGTTTTTTTATGGGTTCTTAACACACTGCCTGTGTACAGTCAGCTTATTTGCAAATTATCTTATATAATTTTCATGTGTACAGTCAGCTCTTCCTCCTGAGCAGCTAGCTTGGTGTGGGTTAGACAATGTGTCACTTTTAATCTAATACTTGTTTGGAGATTCCATGAATCTAAAGCGCTCATGTGCTTTGATAAAGGGGCAAGAGATCAAGATAAGATACAATATAGTATTTTTAATTTCTTATCCTTTTTTAGGGGAGGGGTAGGGAGGGTGGGATGGTTGCTATTTCCTTGCACAATTGATCCCATTCTATCCACTATGTCATGCCTTGTACAACTATCACTCTTTTGGTAATTGACTAGATTCTATTATTTCTTCTTTTGCAACTTGCTTAGACCTGCTACAACTTCTATTAGTCAACACCAACAAAATTGGCCGGGGAGAAGTATTTCTTTCATTCTGAGCAGGTGAGTTATCCCTATTCTTGTGATATACAATGTTTTTGTCTCTGTGCGTGTGTATTACACTACATCCATAAATACCTGTTTTAGGACATGACTGTGGGTTTCTACATAAGTAAATGAATGCACTTTGGATGTTTGTTGTTATAATCCCCTTGATCTCCCATTATTTGATATTTACTCATACTATTTTTGGGTTGTTTTTGTTGTCTAGTTTCTGACAGTTCTTAGCAGTCATTTCTTGAAAAGTTTCTGCTCAACTTGCCAATGAGTTTCTGATTTTCTGCAGTAACACATATATGCACTAAATAAATACACTTTCTAAAATGACCAAATAATTTTTTCACCAAAAAAAAAAAAATTTAGTCCTAGAAACAGTGGGCTGGTAGATTGTTTCTGGTTCCTCTTTTATCATATCCTTAGAGCTTCAGATCATCAAGTACTTTAATCTACTTTGCATATTTGGGTTCTTGTGCAGTCATTTAATTTCTTGTTTTAAGCTTTCTGTAAGTTTTGGTCCTTACAAACCAACTCAATTCTCACAAGTAATATTAGGATCAAGATATCTTCATGCATGTAATTCAGGAAATACTAGTTCAAATTGCAAACTATTCACTAGAAAATCTAGACCATATGAGTTATTCAAATGGCCAGAATGGTGCTTGTTCAAATATGCCATTCTCTTCAAATTGCTCTGCTGAAAAATGGATGTCATCAACAGTTCCTGATGTGGATGGAGGATTCGAACCTAAAATGGAGTCCACATTGCGAAGATGTGCAATTGAAGCCAAAAAGACCTAGCTACTGAATCTGACAAGTGGTATGTCAACTTAGTTTATGTTCCAAATTAGTTCTTCAATTACCTAATTGGGTGTTGGTGTTAATTATTGTAGGACAAGATGTGTTAGTAACCACATTTTATTGTAGAGAAATGCTGAAATTATTGAAGTGGATTGAAAAAAAAAATGTATTTTTCAAAATTTTGTAACTTCAATTTGATATTTAAGCTTTGGTTCCTAACTGTTGCAATTGGGTGACATTTTTCTTTTGATATCTATTTGCACTAATATGCTTCTTCAATATGGTAGTTTCAACATGAATATATATATATATATATATATATATATTGTGCATAATTGTGGTTTTTTTTTTTTAATAAAATAAAATAAAATCTTATTTTGAGGGTCTAAAGACCTCTTAAATAACCTTATTTATCAAGGATTATAAATATAAATCTTTTAAACCTTGGTAAAAGGTTATTTAAGGGTCTCTTGACCCTTAAAATAAGATTAGAGCACTTGTTTTAAGGGCCACGAAGGCCCCCAAAATTTCCTTTTCGATGGTATATGTTTCGAAGGTTATCAAGGGTCAATTGGACTCTTAAAATAAAATTTTTTCAAGGTTTTTTAATATTTTTTTTAGGGGTTTTGACCCTTGAAAAAGGTCAGATTTGTTGTAGTATATTCAAGTGGTAATAATAAGGAATATTGTCGGCTCACTATGTTTACGTTGTGGAAGCGGAATTTATATGGTCTACTTGAAATTGCATACACTTACAGAATCTTTTATCAGTGATTCAGTACGATTATCGCTCCCAATACTATAGCATACTCATAATACTTATGCAGAGAGTATAGCTTGATTTCTTCTATGCTTCTTCTTGACCCAGTCAATACAAAAGCAAACAACTTAAATACAACCCACATTAACACTTGTTTTGTTACAAGAATTAGCCATCACAAACGTTGAGAATTAAAATAAAGACTTTTAAATATCAGGAACCAATATTAAATTCAGCCAAACTTAGTTAATAGAGTGTAATTTGCATTTTAGTTAAAAGTAAAAAGAAAATGAAAAGATCTAAAGCCACATATATATATATATATATATATATATATATATATATGTTGTTTTAATCAGTATACGGGTCTCAAATACGGGACCCAATGATAAGGCCAATCAAGTTGCATGTTCCTTTTTGTTTTTAGTATTTTATGAAGCCAATTATTATTTTAAAAATCAAATAGCTGAACCAAGTCATGAATGGTTTTGACCATTTTTACCTTTTTCTTAATTATCAAGAATAATTTGATCTATAAAATCAAATAAATAAATAAAAAGAAGCTTACATACATTAGTACACAAGTCAAGTAACAAAGCCAATATTGAATTAAAACATTTTATTAGCAACATTTTCATTTATAATTAGTCTTTCTTCCCCTTTGTCTTTCATTTTTGAGGTGCAAAAACTCATAATTGTAAATTCATATGATACTTGACAATAAGTGTTTATAAATCTCTCTCTTAAATTTAAAACAGAGAAGTATTTATAAAAATCTTTGACCTAACAACTTAATAAGTTCAGTAACATATATTAATTGAAATATTTTAGAATTATTTATGTCACAGACCACCAATTGAACCCCATTTAACAACAAATCCGGTAACTAGCTCTTTTCATGATAATTTGTTTAGTCTAGATTTTAAAACTTGGAGCATCATCCATTAATTACAACTACGGTTTACATTAAGCCGTGATAAAAAATTTGATAAGATTGTTATCCTTTCCGCATAATGATCATGCATATATGATATTACATATGAGGTTTATATTAAACCGTAATAGGAAATTTGATAAGATTGTTATTCTTTCCGCATAATGACCATGTTTATCTGATACATCAAGAATGTAGCATCTTCTTTTTTTTTTTTTCTTCCTTTTTTTATGGGTATGATAGAATTTAAACTTGTAGTGATCACTCTATGAAAATTGTTCATATTATCAGACTAACACATCAATTGATTTTTGGTATATGTGGGATTTGAACCCAAAATTTCCTATTTAACGATAAGGAATTTCACCAGTTGAGATAATTAGAACACACAATAAGACTGAAGCATCTAAAAGACTAAAACACTTACTTGCCAACATGGAAAGCAAGAAAATGGAAAATATGTATTGTTGGAAGTGGAGCATCTTCCAATTTATCTACTTTTCCATTGGGACATACAAACAATACATCCACACATTTATATGAATAAAAATCTTTTATCTCTTTTTTTTTTTTATATTTCACCAACCATAAGCTACTACGTGCTCTTATTTTTAAGTAACCAAAGTTAAAAATTAAAAATTTAAAAAAAATAAAAATAAAAATTAGACACTTGGTATATTATTGGTGGAGCATGAAATAACACTAAAAGTAGTAAGAAGATTTTTGTACCATTTTCATACCATATGCCAAGTATCGAGCAATGGTTTTTCAATTTCAAATGATGACCCTAATTATGAATGGATAGTATTCACTTTTTTATTTTGATTGAGAATTTTATTCCAAGAAAAGAGTAGCAGGCACTAGTGATGATGCTAAGGGGACAACACATGTGACACAACCTTGAATGCTATCCAATGAGCATCTTATTAGTCTAAAGCCAATTAGATCAAAAAGTAAAGTTTAAAGCCCAATCATTTTTGTCATGAAATTTATGGTTCAATGGTATTGTTGACTTGTAAGCAAAAAGCCAATAAATTTTACTCTGTACTTGACTATTTTCTTGTTAATACGGAGTTTCTTTGCCAAAACAATAACAACAACAATAATGATGACGACGACGATGACGACGACGACGACTACTATTGTACTTATTCATGAGAGGTATTGGGGAATAGTTTTTACTTCAGACTGATGATTCTATTATGTGAGAGTAAATAAATAGTTGTCGCATTTCACTTATGGCAGAGGATTCCATTTTGAGGAAGTCTAAAGATGAAGGAAGCACCACACTAGTGTTGAATTTAGGGTGACAAGTTTGTTGAAATCATACCTGTGATGACATTGATGCTTTTGCAATGACATTTGAGTCCAATAGAACTCCAATTGACCAGCTTGGCTTCCAAATTTCATTCCCATAATTTCTTGGACCCCATCATTAATGTAGTCTAATAAGCACCTTAATCTAAAAATAGTTCGCTTAAAAAGTATGGCCAAAATGGCCAAATACCACAATTTTCAAAAATTAGTAGCAAAAAAACACTATTTCAGAAATAAATAGGAAAATACCACTTTTCTAGTACAAGAGTTACTTAAACTCGAGTTCTAAATGGTACTCGAGTTTAAGAAACTCGAGTACCTAGAAGTTCAGCCACCGTGGCACTACTGACCTGGAATTTGTGTGATTTTAAAAAATAATATGGTACTCGAGCTTGGTAAACTCGAGTTCCATGCAACACAGTACTCGAGTCTACTAAACTCGAGTACCTATTATAAATAAAATTATGCTTATGTTTATTTCTAAGGTACTCGAGCTCACCAAGCTTGAGTACCTTGTAAGGAACTCGAGTTCAGTAAACTCGAGTTCCTTATAACATTTTTTTTTTTTTTTGGATAATCAACAAATAAACATAAACATAAGCAGCTTTTTTATGTTTTTATTTATTTAAATAGAAGCATTGTAAAATAGATTTTAATTTCAAAATATGAATTAATTTCTACATTAATTAAAATTGTTCATTGTTTTCTCATAAAAATTGTTCACTATTTTCTACAAAATCTATTTCTACAATTTTGCATAAAATTATTTTTTGTTCAGCATTATTTAAAAAATTGTTCACTCTCTTTTCTTCGTAAATTATTTTTTGTTCACTACTTAAAAAATTGTTCAATGTTTTCTCATAAACACCTATTGAAATCGTGTTTTCTAAATTTGTATACAAATTGTATACATGAGATACTTATTTACAACTTAATGATCCAGATGCTCTGGCTCAAGAATGGTCTAATTTCATGAGTAATAAGATTTATGAGATACAGAAAGAATTAGACAGAGGCTTCTACTTATATAGTTACACAAACAGGATAGCCGTATATGGTCCAATACCTTCAGCAAGGAGGCTATTTGGGAAAAGAAAGATTGTTAAGGATCGTAGAATGATACAGATTGAAAGATAGACAAATAGATCACTATTCACTGGCGACAAATCACTATTTCTCTGGCGACAGATCACTATTTACCAGCACATGTGAATAGCTTCCAAACAAATCAAGATAGTCCAGACAGATACAGACAATCTAGATAGATACAGACAGATGTTTAAAAGTTACTACTATTTACTAGCATGCGTAAAAAGAGATCTAATAGATTCCTGAAATCTGAAAGATTCCTAGATAGACGCAGACAGACTATTAATCATCAGTACTAATTTCCATACCACCGACAGGTTAACTTGAGCTAAATTTACCTACTCAGGTTACTTTACCATGGTTCACTTCACCTATAAAAGAGACGGACTATGAAGACAGAAGACAAGTTTCTAAGTTTCTAAGATTCTAAGCTTTTAAGTTCCAAGTTTTAGAAAGCCTTTTGTAATAGCCTTCCCTCTCCCTCAGAAAGACTTTTGTACTCTCTCCCCCTCTTGTAATCTTGTAACCTTTCTCTTCAGACAGTTTTATTTTCAAGCTTGTATCAAAGACAACAGTTTGTTTTCAAGTTTATCAAAGACTGAAGTTTTTATTCAAGTAAGATTTTACTAGCTTCTATTTTCATATTCCATACTCCATTTTAACCTTATTTTGAATATATCTAATTTTCTATTTACTCTCTTTATTATCTATTTTATCATTGTTTATGCTTCCATATTAGTGATGTACTCTCTCTTGGGTAGTCATTGGTATTAGAGTATCTGGATTATAAAACACCTAATGAACAGTGAATAATTTATGCAGAAAAAACAGTGAACAATTTTTCAAATAATTCTGAACAGAAAATAATTTTATGCAGAATGCTAGAAATAGTTTATGCAGAAAATAGTGAACAATTTTTATGAGAAAATAGTGAACAGTTTTAATTAATGCAGAAAACAGATTTTATGAATGTTGTAGGAAGATTTGAATATACAGTAAACATGATGTAGCACCAACTATGGCATGAGTAGTTTTTTGAAGACACGTTACCAGCCTGCTGTTGTAGCACCAACTGTAGTCATACAAACCACATGCACCAACAGATGCCACTGTTTCACACGCGCTACTCAACAGCTCAGCACGATTTCACACACTGTCTAGTCATATCATCCACATTGACATGAATACTTACACATGAATAATCGTACCCTGGTGCCAAGGACATAGCACTGTGTCAATTACATATGATACTCTATTCAAGAACACTGCAACTACCGCCCACATCTTCAAACCTCATTGTGACATTGGGAACATTTAAAATTTTGTTCATGTAGTGTTTTTCCAGCCTGTATTGACATGACAAGCCCTAATAACTGAAATTATAATGCTTGGAACATGAAATGAGGTTATAAATGCACCACACTAATGATCTTATTTCTACCCTCACTAACTTCGTAAATTGACTAAGCTATGAGTCACAACGCCTCAACATCAAATCGTCAAATGCGAAACAAGTTTGGATCTACTTCAACAAATGGATTATCACAAGTTCTAGCAGATCAACAACTACAGACATACATAGACCATTATGGAGGGAAATGGGTTGGAAAGAGGAGAGATTTCTTTAATATGCCAATATACACATACGAGAGTCTTGGAAGCGTTGGGCAAATCATGGTTGGCAAACCTACAAAACTAAATATAGATACCACTGCAATAGAGTTCACCGTAGCAAAACCACCATGGTCAACCCTATACAAGAAAAGATGTGAGTTAGAGGTGTATTGTAGATGGCATGGGTTACAAGTTCCTAAGGCACTCTCAGCCGAGTTACCTAGAAATGAACCTACCAACATACTTGCTCATCTTGAACAAGAGAACAATCAAATGCAAAGGCGATTAGACCGTTTTCATGCAATCCAAAAAGCTAGAAAGCATCTAAAGGGGAAGGCGCAAGAGCAAGCCATCAAGTCTATTAATGAAGTTACTGTGTTAGATGATGAAAAAGATATTTCAGACTTTTTAGATTCAAGTAATGATGATTTCCAAAAATTTCTACCTACAAATACTAGACGTTGTTATTAATGTCCACCATTGCTACATTAATGTTCGCAGTGCTGCATGTGCTGCTCAATGATTTGGTATGTTCTTTGATTTTCCATTGAGTTTACACAATTTTTTTTATTCAACGATTTCAAATTTTTCAACAAATTCGGATGATCAATACATTAGTACATAGTTTTCCATTTAATTTTCACGATTTTGTAAATTTAACGAATCCAAACTTTTCAACAAATTCAAATTGTCTGTACATCTAATTTACACATTTTTATTTTGTACTTTCAAGATTTTATACATTCAACGAATAATTTTTTTTCTTTTTACAAATTCGAACGATCTGTACAACTAATGTCCACAATTCTCTCTCAAATTTTCACGATTTTGTACTTTCAACAAAATTTGATAGGCCAAAAACGTATTGACCCCAAGTGATTAATTAATTGATTAATTAGCTAAGTTTATTAATTAATCAAATTAACATGCAAAGCGCGTGGTAACACAAACAAATCACCAATTAAACTAAGTGCAACGGAAATTGAATTGACATGGTCAATTGTTTTCGAATGGGGGAAAACTAACACAACAAAAACCCCCACTGGGTGATTTTAAGGTCACCACTCCCAAGAAAACAGCGAACAATTTTTATGAGAAAACAATAAACAGTTTTAATTAATGCAGAAAATAGATTTTATTAATTTAGTAAGCAGATTCAAATATACAGTAAATATGATGTGTAGAGAGCAAATTTTATTAATGTAAAAATAGATTTCATCAATGCAGAAAAATAAATTCGATTATTGTAAAATTTAAGCATGAAAAATCATTCAGATTTGGTGTTTAAATTTAGAAAACACGATTTCAGTAGGTGTTTTATGAGAAAACAGTGAACATAAAATAATTTACGCAGAAAAGAGAGTGAACAATTTTTTAAATAATGCTGAACTGAAAATAATTTTATACAAAATCCTAGAAATAGTTTTTGCAGAAAACAGTGAACAATTTTTATGAAAAAACAATGAACAGCTTCAATTAATGCAGAAAACAGATTTTATGAATGCAATAAGCATATTCGAATATACAGTAAACATGATGTGCAGAGAGCAAATTTTATTAATATAGAAATAGATTTTATCAATGCAGAAAAACAAGTTCGATTATTGTGAAATTTAAGCACGAAAAAACATTCAGATTTGGCGTTTAAATTTATAAAACGCGATTTTAGTAGATGTTTTATGAAAAAAACAGTTAACAATTTTTTAAATAGTGAATAGAAAATAATTTACGAAAAAAAAAAAGAGTGGACAATTTTTTAAATAATGCTATATAGAAAATAATTTTATGCAAAATCATAGAAATAGATTTTGCAGAAAACAGTGAATAATTTTTATGAGAAAACAATGAACAATTTTAATTAATACAGAAAACAGATTTTATGAATGTAATAAGCAGATTCGAATATACAGTAAACATGATGTGCAAAGAGCAAATTTTATTAATGCAGAAATAGATTTTATCAATGCAGAAGAACAAATTCGATTATTGTGAAATTTAAGTATGAAAAACCATTCTGATTTGGTGTTCAAATTTAGAAACACGATTTTAGTAGGTGTTTTATGAGAAAATAGTAAACAATTTTTTAAATAGTGAACAAAAAATAATTTACGCAGAAAAGAGAGTGAACAATTTTTTAAATAATGCTAAACAAAAAATAATTTTATGCAAAATTGTAGAAATAAATTTTGCAGAAAATAGTGAACAATTTTTATGAGAAAACAATGAACAATTTTAATTAATGTAGAAATCAATTCATATTTTGAAATTAAAATCTATTTTACAATACTTCTATTTAAATAAATAAAAACATAAAAACGCTGCTTATGTTTATGTTTATGTGTATGTTTATGTTTATGTTTATGTTTATTTGTCGATTATCCAAAAAAAAAAAAAAAAAAAGTTATAAGGAACTCCCTTACAAGGTACTCGATTTTGGTGAGCTCGAGTACCTTAGAAATAAACATAAGCATAATTTTATTTATACCAAGCTCGAGTACCTTAGAAATAAACATAAGCATAATTTTATTTATAATAGGTACTCGAGTCTGGTATACTCGAGTACTGTGTTGCATGGAACTCGAGTTTACCAAGGTCGAGTACCATATTATTTTTTTAAATCACACAAATTCCAGGACAGCCATGCCACGGTAGCTGAACTCCTAGGTACTCGAGTTTCTTAAACTCGAGTACCATTTAGAACTCGAGTTTAAGAAACTCGAGTACTAGAAAAGTGGTATTTCCCTATTTATTTTTGAAACAGTGTTTTTTTGCTATTAATTTCAGAGAAAGGTGGTATTTGGCCATTTTGGCCTAAAAAGTATAGTAAAAGCTATCGACTTTTGACACTCACGTCCATGAACCACTCCAACAATTTTCCATTCACGGGAGAATTCGAATTCTCTACCAACGTATTTGGATTCATATATTCAAGTATTCTTTTATTGTGGATATGATTTCGTAGGAGGTTAAGAAAAAGACGGAATTCTTATTTCCATATTAAAGGTTTCGTCTTTTTATTCTAGTTGCTTTTATACACCATAAATGTTGTTAGTGTATAGCTTAGACTAGATTAGCCTATTGGGCTTGGCCTAGTATACTATACTTGTAATTCACTCATTTTACATGTACTACACACATACCTAGCCTATATAAGGCTCTCTATTGTACATTATTGTTCACGTCGAATATATAGACTATTCAGTCTTTCTCTTTCACTTTATATTCTTAACATGGTATCAGAGCCATTCCTTTGACTTTGTAGTTCCTATGGACATCTCCAGCATTCTTCCGCTGCCCTCGCCTTCATCCAGTAGCCACTGTCAGAAGCGAGTCACCGCTATCAAGCCCACAGTCCCTACACCTCTCGGATCTCACCGTTCTGTTCATTCGACTGTCAAAGCAAAGACATACAGTGACAGAACAGCCAATCCCGAGCAAAACCCAGCCAAGAACAGCCAGAAAAGACCTCACACACGCCTGCACGCGCCTCTCGAAGCTTCTGACTTTCGAACATGCGCTACACGTGCCACCAGATATACTGCACGCACTGCACACGCTGGTGGGAGAGCTGCCACGTACCTCTACTCGTGCCATGCGTTCCACGCACCTAAGACCGTCTGCGTCTTGCCACATCAGCCCTAGGTAGACGTCATCCTACACACGTCAGCTTCTGAGTCATCCGCCTACGTCAACACACGCTAGTCGTTGACTTTGACCGTTGACCCCACTGTTGACCAAAGTCAAAATTTTTCGACAGGACCTGTCTTGCTTAGTTTTTCGTGTAGATTCCAATTTTGAGCTCCATTTCTGCATTTGAGGTATCTAAATCCCACTTTTTTGTCATTTTCTTTATTAGGGCTCCACAAAACGAACAAGATATCATATGTCCTATCACCATTATGTTGGATGGTCCTGGTAGCTATCATGCATGGTTTCAGAATATGACTGTCTTCCTCAAGGGTCGTAAACTATGGAGATATGTGACTGGCTCAATTCCTAAGCCAATACCAAAACCTACATCTAAAGCCACAACTACTGTAGATGCCTCAAAGACCGTTGCTACAATGGATGATTATGAAGAACGTCTAGAGGAATGGGAGAGTATTCAGAGTAAGATTTTATCTTGGTTTATCAATACCTTTATTCCCTCCATTCATAATCTTCTTCCTTGTCTTGAGACTGCTGAGGCAGTTTGGAAATTTCTAGCTATCGCTATAATTGCACTAATGATTCAAGCCTAGAATTTCACATTGAATCAAAGCTTTGTCAAATGCGCCAAGAGGCAAGTCAGTCTATTTCTGATTATTATTCTCATACTTCTACTATGTGGGAACAACTCTCTGCTGCAGATCCTCCACTAGTGTGTTCTAAAGACATTGAGCTATTTGTCAAATATCGTGATCGCCGTAAATTTTTGTACTTCATGATGGGTTTATGTGAGGATTTTGAGCCTACTAGGGCTTCTCTACTGAGCCAGTCTCCTACTCCTTCTCTCGATGCTGCAGTCAAGGAGCTCATTTCTAAGGAGAACCGTCAGCCTAGTTGTCACATGTCATCATCTGATCATGTCTTGGCTACACCGTCTCCACAGCCTCCTGTTGCTGCTTTCGCTGCTCCTCCACGAATAAACCCTGGGCGTCCTATCTCTCAGTCTTCCAAAGGTACTCGCTATGAGTTTTGTCGTGCCAAAGGCCATGACATCTCAGTTTGTCGCAAATTGTAGAAATTTGTGCAAAAGCAGAATAAAGCTTCTCTTCCTCGGGCAGCTGCTGTATGTCCTTCAGTTCCATCAGTTCCTATAGGTCCATCTTTGCCTTTCTCACTTACTACGGCTAATATTAAGGCAGTAGTTTAACAGGTTTTATCCCGAACTTTCACTGCTCTTTCTATCACCTCCGGTAAACAACCTTGGTTTTTTGATACTGCATGTTGTAATCATATAACTCCTGATGAATCCCAATTTTCTGATAAGGCACCCTTAGAACACCCTATCACTATTTACACTGCTGATGGAACTTCTATGCCTATTAGTCATAAAGGAACGATCTCTTCTCCTAGTTTATCCCTTAGTGACACCTTTCATATCCCAAAGTTATCCCTCAATTTGCTTTCTGTTGGTCAACTTTGTGAATTAGGAGTAGATCTTCTATTTATTTATCATGGTATGGATGTGCAGGATCCCCGGACGGATTAAGTGCTTGGGATAGGGCGTAAGGTTGGTCGCATGTTTGAGGTTCATGACTTGAAGATTCCTTCACAAATTGTTTCTACAACTACTACCACTGCCACCCTCTCACCTGATCTATGGCATGCTCGTCTTGGTCATCCATCCTTATCTCGTCTTTATTTGTTAGCTTCTCAAGGTCATTTAGGTTCAGTTCAGTTCAGTTTCAAAAATTTGATTGTACTTCCTGTCATTTTGGCAAACAAGCAAAACTGCCTTTTAATAATAGTGACTCTTTTTCTTCTGCACCCTTTGATCTTATACATTCTTATATTTGGGGTCCTGCACTAGTTCCCACTGAGAAGGGATCTAGATATTTTGTCATATTTGTGGATGATTTTTCTTGATATACTTGGATTTATCTGCTTCATCATTGGTCTGAACTTGTATCTATTTACCAAACATTTTATAAAATGATTAAAACACAGTTTAATCGCACCGTCAAAGTCTTTCAATCAGATAATGCCCAAGAATATAATGATAAATCTTTCCTATCCTTTTTAGACAATCATGGTACCCTTTCTCAACGGTCTTGTCCTTACACCTCTCAACAAAATAGTCGTGCAGAACGAAAACATCGTCACAATCTTGATGTTGTCCACACCCTTCTCATTTCTACCTCTCTTCCTGAGCGCTTTTGGGGTGAGATAGCACTCACTGCTGTATACACCATTAATCGTATTCATTCACCAACTACACATAACAAATCACCATTCAAGATTCTCTATGGTCAAACCCCTGACTACTCCTCTCTTCTCTATGGTCATGAACGAACAAAGCTCCAATCTTGTGCTCATCTCTGTTGTTTCCTTGGTTATGGTGTCTCTCAAAAGGAGTTTCGCTGCTATGATCCCATTTCTCATCAGCTTCGTGTCTCCCGTCATGTTGAGTTTTGGGAACATCATCCTTTCACGAGTCTTCAGCAGTTTCCTACATGCTCTTCCTCAAAGTCTTCCATTTTTATAGATCTTTTCTTCCCTCTCTACCCTGAACTTATGGAGGATTCTTCGACATCAGCTGCCTCTTCAAACGACTCATCTCCGGTTTCATCCCTGGCATATGACCCGCCTATCTTGGATCCTGTGGCACCACCCTCTCCTAAGATACCTATTGGTCCTGAACTTCGTCGTTCCACCCGGGTAGGCATTCCTCCCCATTATCTCATTGATTATCATTGCTCTTTTGCTCTTGCCACCCTCTATGAACCTCACACCTATCGTGAGGCCCATACTGACCCTCTTTGGCAACAAGGTATGAACGAAGAACTCGATGCCCTTCATAAGAATCACACTTGGGATATGGTTGATTTGCCTCCTAGTCAGTTTGTAGTAGGTTATAGGTGGGTTTACAAGATCAAGACCAAGGCTGATGGATCTATTAAATGATACAAGGCTCGTCTCATTGCCAAGGGCTTTACTCAGGAGTATGGCATTTTCTATAAGGAAACATTTGCTTCTATTGCTCGTCTTACATCTGTCAGATGTCTCATTGCTATAGCTATTGTTCGTCGTTGGCCTCTTTATCAAATGGATGTGAAGAATGCTTTCCTCAATGGAGACCTCCAAGAAGAAGTGTATATGCAACCACCCCCTGGCTATTCACACTCAGGCAGTCAAGTTTGTCGCCTTCATCGTGCTCTTTATGGCCTCAAGCAGGCTCCTCGAGCTTGGTTTGAAAAGTTTAGCTCAATTGTTGCTCAACAGAGTTTCACTTCGAGTCCTCATGACACTGCTCTTTTTGTTCAAAGATCCTCTACTGGTATCACTCTTATTCTTCTTTATGTTGATGATATGATTATTACTGGAGATGATTCTGTAGGTATCCGCTCTCTTCAGCACTTCCTTAGTCAGCATTTTGAGATGAAAGATCTAGGCACTCTCAGCTATTTTCTTGGGCTTGAGGTTACCTCATCCTCCGATGGATACTACCTTTCCCAAGCTAAATATGTTTCTGATCTTATCTCCAAAACCGGTATCACTGACAACAAGACTGTTTCCACCCCCTTGGAATACAATACAAAGCTTACACCCTTGGATGATGAACCTATATTTGATGCTACTCGCTATCGTCAGTTGGTTGGTAGTCTAATCTATCTCACTGTTACTCGTCCAGATATCTCACATGCTGTGGGTATGGTTAGTAAGTTCATGGATGCCCCACGTTCTGTCCACTATGCTGCAGTTCTTCGAATTCTCCAATATGTCAAGGGCACACTTTATCATGGTCTCCACTACTCCTCTTGGTCTTTTCTTGAGCTTCATGCTTATTCAGATGCAGACTGGGCAGGCGATACGACTGATCGATACTCTATTACAAGTTTCTGTTTCCTATTATGTACTTCCCTTGTCTCATGGCGTAGCAAGAAACAGAATGTGGTTTCCCGTTCCAATACTGAGGCTGAGTATCGTTCCCTTGCCAACACCACTTGCGAGCTTGTCTGGCTTCGCTGGCTCTTGGCTGACATGGATGCTCCACAGCCCACTGCCACTCCTTTTTATTGTGATAATTGTAGTGCCATTTACATTGCTCATAATGATGTCTTCCATGAACGCATCAAGCACATTGAGATTGACTACAACATCACTTGCCAACATCTCAAGAAAGGCAATCTCAAGTTGTTCTCCATCTCCTCTGCTGACCAGCCTGCTGATATCTTCACCAAGACTCACCCGCCTGGTCGTCTTCGAGATCTTATATCCAAACTCCAGTTAGCTTCCTCCTTGCCACCTCGAGTTTGAGGGAGATGTTAGTGTATAGCTTAGACTAGATTAGCCTATTAGGCTTGGCCTAGTATACTATACTTGTAGTTCACTCATATTACTTGTACTACACACATACCTAACCTATATAAGGCTCTCTATTGTACATTATTGTTCACATCGAATATATAGACTATTTAGTCTTTCTCTCTCACTTTCTATTCTTAACATATGCTAAATGTTTGGACTACTTTGCAGATGCTATAATTTTGATACCATGAGATATTTTCAATTATTTGATTCTTGTGTTTGATTGTGACACATGTTTTCTTTTCATTTGAATAAATTTGCATGCAAAGAAACAGCATTATCAACACTAAATGGAATGAAAATTTCTAACATTCAAATATATTCGGGCTAGCTTCTGGTCCAACCCATCACATGCACAACGATAGTGACACTTCTACATCAAGAAACTTGGAATAGATCTCTTTTGTAGAGAAATGGAGACTGGTCCATTATATATTCCCCAAGGCTTCAATACCTCAAACTCAAACCACATAAAAATTTAAGATTCTTAAAAAACTTGCCTAAGCCTCCATCCTCCAAATGTCCATAACATGGGCCGTGCAATATTTAACTCAACAGTAATTGATTATAAGACTCCTCCCCTACCGGAGGATCAGCTAAGGAAAGTTTTCAAGAAATACGACACCAATAATGACAATCTGCGGAGCAAGGAAGAGCTAAAGAAAGCCTTTGAATACCTGGGCTCAATTATCCCTGGCTTTCGTGCCAACCGCGGCCTCCACCATGCTGATGCCAATAAAGACGGATTCATCAACGAGTGGGTCATGGATGAATTTGTCAAATACCCTGTGCGGGTCGGATTTGGCATTAAGGCGTAGAAATCCTTAATTACGTACTTAATAATAACTTGTCAGATGTCATGTACTACTGTCATGTACTACGTACTAATTAATATGTGTGCTTTGTGCTTGCAAGCTCCAACTTCTTCAATGATGTAGAATCAAGAAGAAGCTAGACGTTCCACAATGTTTCCACAATCGAATATTATTTATTAATGTTATGAATACCATTTCAAACTCCGTTTCAATTTGTCCAATGAAATGAAATATTTCGATACTGGCTTATTTCGACGTACTGTTTTAGGGCTATTTAAATATATATATATAGATATATATATATATATTCTCATACAACATAAAATAAACAATTCAAAAAAATTAAATTATTAAATATCAAATATTAGAAATCATTTAATATTAAACCTTAACATCAATATCACATCCCAAGATTTATAACAAGTCATTACTTACATAATAGTAATTAATAAAATAATCCCATCAAAAAAATTAAATAAAATAATAATTTTACTAATTGCTATTAATATAGTGATTTAAAAAGAAAATCTTAATAAAGGGGAATAGAAGATTGCTTTTTTTTTCAAAATCATATTTGAGTTATTTTGTAAATAAATGAATTTTTTTTGCAAATAAATGAATTTTTTTTTGCAAAATTTTGTAAATAAATGAATATTTAGGAAATTTGAGATAATTATAATCATGATTCATGAAGCTTCTAGGAACCATTTTCCCTTAATAGATAGAGCCCGTTTGGGATGAGCTACAAGTTTCAGCTTATTTGAATTTTTAACTTCTTTTATGTACTATTTATGGGTTCTGTTGTACTTTTAGTATTATTCTTGAATCCTATTGGACTATTCAGCTAGCTTTTAACCTTATTTTCTACACTTTCAACAAAAAATTTTCAATTTCAACTATATAAGTTGCTCCCAAATAAACCCTTAATATCACTTTTCAAAGCTTTATTTATCATTTACAAGTCCCATAAATGAAATCACTCTCGAAGTTCTAGAGAATAGAGACAACTCAAACAAGCCTTGAAGAAGAGATTTCAAATGGTAAGCAAATTAACTTCCACTTCATCCACCATACTGCCAAAGCTTGGATTTTTGCTTTTTTCTTCTTCTTCTTTTTCTTTGTTTTTTTTTTTTTTTACCCTTACAAATCATTTGATACTGACCTAAGATTCTGATGTCTTCTTCTCTGGTTTTTTTTTTTTTTTTTGTCCCTAATATATCATTTGGTACCGATCTGATGTCAAGTTTATGTTTGAAATAAGATGAAAAAATTCATTAAAAAAAAACTCTGTATGTCGGCTAAATCCTTAATTTCAGCCAGTATTGACCGAAATTCACCGAAATGGTCAAAACACCCCGAAATTTGCCGAAATTCAATCCAAAGTGAAACAGTGGGCATTTCGGTTCCAGATTACATACCGGTACGAGAAACCATTCCTAACAAAACGGAACAGAATCTATAATTTTGTTATGTACTATATGATTTATAAAGTTATATTTTATGCATAATTTTAAACTACAAAAGCTTTCAATTTAAACCATTTATTGATAACATAGTTATTGATATTTAATTTTCTAGAATTTTTGCAAGTACGAAGGATATAAGAAGAAAATGTGATCCAAAAATGGATTTGTCAAAATTCACCTCCAATAAAAACATATTAAATTTTGTAACCTTAAATTGCAATCAATTTTATAGCTAAATTTTATCCATATTTAAATACAACTCACATAAGCACTTAAGCTACAATCAATTTTGTAGCTTAATTTTTATCCTTATTTAAATACAAGTCACATAAGCACTTGCTTTATTACAAAAACTAGCCAACAAAAACGTTAAGAATTGAACAAAATATTTTAAACATTAGGAACCAATATCAAATTCACCCAAATTAAAAGAGTGTAATTTGCATTTTAGTAAAAAGGGAAAAGAAAATAAAAGATCTAAAGTCACATACGTTGTTTTAATCAATACTTAGTTATCAACTAAGGGACTTAATGATAAGGCCAATCAAGTTGCATATTCTTTTTTTCTTTTTCTTTTTCTTTTTCTTTTTTGTATTTTATGAAGCATCATTATTATTTTAAAAATCAAACAGCTGAACTAAATCATGACTGACAAGCATCATTATTCATGACAAGTATTGGGGAATAGTTTTTCCTTTTGACTGATGATTTTATAACGAGAGAGTAAATAAATTTCGCTTCTCACTTATGGCTGAAGATTCTATTATGAGGAAGTCTGAAGGTGGAGGCACCACACTAGTGTTGAAATTAGGGTGACAGGTTTGCTAACATCATAACTATGATGACATTGATGCTTTTGAAATGACGTTTGAGGCCAATAGAACTCCAATTGACCTGCTTGGCTTCCAAATTTCATTCCCATAATTTCTTGGATCCGACCATGAATGTTGTCCTATAATAGCATCTTAATCCAAAAACAGTTTGCACAATAGGTACAGTTAAAGCTATCGACTTTTTTTTTTTTGGTAACTAAAGCTATTGACTTTCGACTCATAAGTGAACCACTCCAACAATTTTCCACTCACATGAGAATTTGAATTCTCTGCCAACGTATTTGGATTCGTAGATTCAAGTATTCTTTTGTGGTGGATATGATTTTCATAGGAGGTTAAGAAATAGGCTGAATTCTTATTTCCATATTAAAGGTTTCGTCTTTCTTATATATCTAGTTGCTTTTATACCATATATGCTAAATGTTTGAACCACTTTGTGGATGCTACAATTTTGATACCATGAGATATTTTCGATAATTTGATTCTTGTGTTTGATTGTGACACATATTTTCTTTTCATTTGAATGAATTTGTGTGGAAAGAAACAACATTATCAACATTTAATATAGTATGAAAATTTCTTTACTGTCCAATATATTCGGGCAAACTTCTGGTCCGACCCATCACATGCACAACGACAGTGAGACTTCCACATCAAGAAAACTTGGAATAGACCTCTTGTCTAGAGACGAGGTCCATTATATATACCCCAAGGGCCAAGGCTTTAATACCCAAAACTGAAACCACATATGAAAAAGTAGGGTTAAAGAACTTCATAAGTCTCCATATAACATGAAGCCATGCATGGACCGCGCAATACTTAACCCAAGTTGATTTTAAGAAGGTGATATTTAACACATACATTAAGAATTGAAAAAAAAAATTAAAAAAAAAATTTAGAGAGTTCTAACTTATAGCGTCCACTCCCGATGATCAGACCAAGATATAGATCTGTTTTTTGGCATAAGCAAAAATTGAACCTTAGATCATGGTTTTGAAACCCGGACTGGACCGTACAGTCCAATTGGAAAAACCACGAACCTCTCAGTTTTGCAATTTTTTTAGCACCAAGAACCGCTCTATGGGAAAAAAGCAAGGACCTGTGCAAACCGTGGTCAAACCGTATAGTTCTTAGAGCCATGACCAGTTTTAAGGTTCGGACGGTTCCTTTTTTTCGGCAAAGTTTTGGCCAATACTTTAGCAGTACTTTGGGTTTTTTTTAGATTTGGAACCAAATGAAAGGGAGAAAAATAAAAATAAAAAAACAAAGAAGAAGAAGAAGACAATGAAGAAGAAAGAAAAAAGCAAAAATGAAGAAATCAACCCTCACAGCAAGCAGCCTTCATCTTGTGAACCCAAGCATGTGACTAACTTCCAGATGACTAACCCAAGCATCTTACTCTTCTTCTTTGTTTCGTCCTCACCTCCAGATGCTAACTTTTCTTTTGCTTCTTTCTTTTTTTTCTTTTTTTTCTGCTTTCTTTTGTACTAACTTTTAGTTTTACGAACCCAAGCATGTGACTGCATTGGAAATGACAAAGGATAGTGGAAAATTGAATGGTGGGAGTTGAGAGTGTCAGACTACATGTCATTTCTATTTTGAATCCCTCCCTAGTGCCCATGTAATATTGATATCCTGTTGTCAACGAATTCTTGCTCTTTTTCTTCTTTTTTTCCATTGTTTTTAGGTTCATATTATCATTATAATATTATAAAAAATGTAGGTGTTATTATTATTATTATTGAGATGTAGAAATTTGGGTTTGATATTGGTATATTAGTTGAATTATCTTAAAAAAACTTATATGGATTTTGACTAATAATATATAAAGAAATATATGTTTTAATAATTAATTGAATTATTTTAGTTAATTTTTCTATATTTACTAATTTAATATATTTATTTATATTTTAAATTAATTATGACGTCATCATAGTTCAACCTTGGTTCGACTTCAGTCCAACCTCAAAAACCTTAAACCTCTTACTTTTATTGTTCATTGAACAGCTCGGATTTGAAAACCATGCCCTAGATCCCTTATTCAGCTATCAGAGATTTTACCATTTGATCTAACTGGAACTCACAAAAGCTTTTACATATCAAGAACCAGTATTAAATCCACCCAAACTTAAAAGGGTGTATTTTGAATTTTTGTTAAAAGGAAAAAGAAAATGAAAAGTTCTAAACTTACATATGTTATTTTAATCAATTTTTAGGTGTCAAATATGGGACTCAATGATAAGGGCCAGCAATTTGCATGTTCCATTTTATTTTTCTTCTTTTTATATTTTTTGGATTTTTATGTACCATCGATATTGTTTTAAAAATCAAACTAAACCAAATCACTACTGGTTTTGACATATTTTAACCTTTTTTTTAATTACAAAAAATAATTTGACTTATTAAAATCAAATAAATAAATAGAAGCTTACATACATTAGTGCACAAGTCAAGTAACAAAGCCAGTATTGAATTAAAACATTTTAGTCCCACATTAACAACATTTTTACTTTTAATTAGTATTTCTTCCCCTTTGTCTTTCATTTTTGAGGTGCAAAAACTCATAAATTGAAAATTCATATGATAGTTGACAATAAGTGTTTAATTTATAAATCTCTCTCTTAAATTTAAAACGAAGAAGTATTTATAAAAATCTTTGGCCTAACAACCTAATATGTTCAGTAACATATATTAATTGAAATATTTAGTAATATTTATGTCACAGACCACCAATTGAACCACATAACCACCACAAATCCGGTAACCAGCTCTTTCCTTGATTATTTGTTTAGCCTACATTTTTTTTTTTTTTTTGAGAGAGAGAGTTTCAGCTTATGGCATCCGCTTCTGATGATAGCTCTTTATCAACAGACTAAAACACCAATCAGTTTTTGGTGTAGGCAGGAATTAAACCCCAGATTTCTTTAACCATCAGAGACTTTACCAGTTGAGTTAGCTGGAATCCACTGTTTAGCCTAGATTTTAAAACATGGAGCATCATCCATTAATTACAACTAAGGTTTATATTATGCCGTGATAGATAATTTGATAAGATTATTATTCTTTCTGTATAATGATCATGTATATATGATATTAGATTTGAGGTTTATATATATTGAACCACAACAGGAAATTTGATAAGATTGTTATTCTTTCCGCATAATGATCATGTATATTTGATACAACAATAATGAGCTTTTTATAGCTATAATATAATTTAAACCTATGATGTCCAATTCATGGTAATTTTTTTTATCATCAAACTAAGACACTAATTGGTTTTTGGTATAGGTGGAGTTTGAACTCTAAATTTCTTATTCAACTACAAGAATCTTTACCAGTTGAATTAATTGAAACACACGATCAGACTGAAGCATTTAAAACACTTTCTTGCTGACATGGAAAGCATGAAAATGGTAAATATGTGTTGTTGGAAGTGGAACATTTTCCAATTTATCTACCTACAAACAATACATCAACACATTTAGATTAATAATAATCTTGTGTCCTTTTATTTTTATATTTCTCCAATCATAAGATACTATATGTTCTTATTTTACGGTAACCAAAGTTTTTAAAAAAAAATTAGACACTTGGGATCCGTTTGGATAGAGTATTTAGCTAAAAACTGAAAACACTGTAGCAAAATAATTTTTAAATGTGTGAATAGTAATGTGGGACCCATTTTTAATAAAAAAATTACTGAAAAAGTACGCGTACAGTACACGCACAGTACGTGCACTATGCACTGTCCCCCAGCCACAGAAACGGAAAAAAAAAAAAAAAACGCGTGAGCAGCTGGACGTCCACGTCCAGCTGCTCTATCCAAACCCACTCTTGGTATATTATTATTGGTGGAGAATAAAATAACACCAAAAGTGGTAAGAAGAATTTTGTCCATTTTTATACCAGACGCCAAGTATCGAGCAATGGTTTTTCAATTTCAAATGATGACCTTAATCATGTATGAGTAGTATTCGCTTTTTTATTTTGATTTGAGAATTTTATTCTTAGAAAAGAGTAGCAGACACTAGTAATGATACTAAGGGGACAGCACACGTGACACAACCTTGAATGCAATCCAATGAGCATCTTATTAGTATAAAGTTAGTTAGATCAAAAGGTAAAGTTTAAAGACCAGTAATTTTTGTCACGAAATTTATGGTTCAATGGTATTGTTGACTTGTAAGGAAAAAAGACAATAAATTTTTACTCCGTACATGAATTACTCTAACGATTTTCCCCTTAATATGGGATTTCTGGGCCAAAACCGTAGCAATAATAATAATGATGACAACTATTGTACTTATTCATGACAAGCATTGGGGAATAGTTTTTACTTTGGACTGATGATCCTATTATGTGAGAGTAAATAAATAGTTTTCACATTTCACTTATGACAGGATTCTATTTTGAGGAATTTTGGAGATGAAGGAGGCACCCACCCTAGTGCTGAAATTAGGATGACAAGTCTATTGACATCATACCTGTGATGAAATTGATGCTTTTGAAAATTGAAATGGCATTTGAGTCTAATAGAACTCCAATTGAGCCACTTGGCTTCCAAATTTCATTCCCATAATTTCTTGGACCCGACCATGAATGTTGTTCAATAAGCATCTTAATCTAAAAACAGTTAGCATAAAAGCTATAGCAAAAACTATCGACTTTTGACACATATGAACCACTCCAACAATTTTCCATTCACGTGAGAATTCGAATTCTCTACCGATGTATTTGGATTCAAAGATTCAAGTATTCTTTTGTTCTGCATATGGTTTCGCAGGAGGTTAAGAAAAAGGTGGAATTCTTATTTCCATATTAAAAGTTTCGCCTTTCCTATCTAGTTGCTTTTATACACCATATATGCTAAATGTTTAGACAACTTTTGCAGATGCTACAATTTGATACCATGAGATATTTTCGATAATTTGATTCTTGTGTTTGATTGTGACACATGTTTCCTTTTCATTTGAATGAATTTGTGCGGAAAGAAACAACATTATCAACACTTACTATTGTACGAAAATTTATTTGCAGTCAAATATATTCGGCCAAGCTTCTGGTCCAACCCATCGATCACATCCACAACGACAGTGACACTTCTCAATAAAGAAAACTTGGAATAGATCTCGTGTAAGGAACAGAGACAAGGTTCATTATATATACCCCAGGGCTTCAACACCCCAAACTCAAACAACATAAGAAGGTTCTTAAAAAACTTGCCTAAGGTTCTCCATCCTTCAAGTCTCCACATAAAATGGACCGTGCAATAGTTAACCCAACAGTTGTTGGAAATATTTTAGTGAATAAACAAGTTTTGATACGAAAATAATATCCCAAATAATTAGCAAAAACATAAAATAAAAAGGAGTTTAGAACAATCTCACAATAATATAGAATTACGCTGCAAAAGCATTGTTCTTAAAAGTTGATTCGTGCCTCTCGAAATAAAACTCGGTGCGATTGGTTCTCTTGACCAAACAACCCCCCAGGATTAGACTATAATGTCAACCTTTGTGATTGACGCACTTCCACTCACAAAGGTTCAAGAACAACCCTCTATTGTCTTTCCTTAGAACAAATATAAATTGTAGAAAAATATGTGGAAGAGACATATAATAGGACTGTGTATATCTAAATATAGTTGTAAAAAAAAAAACTTATAAAGAAGGGTGTGATGATGGGTATTATATAGGCTATTCATGACAATAATAATCTATAGTTATTGGTAATTAATTACCCATAAAAGTTTAACGGCTATATTAACCATTATTACCCAACGGCTATATTTCTCATAATTGTCAATGGCTATTTATTCATAAATTCTCAACGGCTAGAAAATAAATACTAATGTTTGGAACGCACACCCACACCAACAACAATTGATTATAAGATGCTGCCCCAAAATATTCTGCTGCCTCCATCGGACAATCAGCTAAGGCAAATTTTCAAGAAATACGACGCCAATAATGACAATTAGCTCAGCAAGGAAGAGCCAAAAAAAGGCCTTTGCATACCTTGGCTCAATTATCCCTGGCATTCGTGCAACCGCGGCCTCCACCTTGCTGATGCCAATAAAGACGGATTTCTCAACGAAAGGGAGATGGGTGAACTCGTCAAATATGCTGTGCGAGCTGGATTTAGCGTTAAGGCGTAGAAATCCTTAACTACGTGCTTATCAATAACTTGTCAGATATCATGTGCTAGCTAACAATATGTGTGCTTTGTGCTTGCAAGCTTAATTTACAGCTTCTTCTATATGACGAGACCTTAGAGCATTTCCAGCAGTGGAGCTAAATAGCTATATAGCTCGACGTCACCGATCCACCAACCATCCCAAACGGCCGATCAGCTCAGACCTACGCCGCCATCCGCCTCAGACCCACGCCGCCGATCGGTTTGAGTTTGATCTTGGTTTTTGGTTGGGTTGATCACTGTGGCTTTTGTCAACTATGGCTGATCTAGTGGGATTTTGGTTGGGTAGATTATAGTGGTTTTTTTTTTTTAAATGTTGGATTGGTTGTCAGTGGTGGATCATGGTGGTTCTGGGTTTTGAAGCCGCCATCCGCCTCAGACCCACGCCGCCGACCCGTCTAAGTTTGATATGGGTTTTTGGCTGGGTTGATCACTGTGGCTTTTGTAGTGGGCTTTTGGTTGGGTAGATTATAGTGAGTTTTTTTTTTAGTTTTTGATTGGTTGTCGGTGGTGGATCATGGTGGTTCTCGGTTGTGATGGTGCTATGAGTGATGTGAACTAGTGGGTAATCATGGTGGTTCTGATGGTTGCTATGGGTTGTGGATGATTACAGTTGTGCTGTGGGTCACAGAGAAATTAATTTTTATTGGGTTTGATGTATTATTTTATTGTAGTAGATGTATTATTTTATTGTAATGTTTATATTATTTTATTGTGTTTTAAGCTAAAATAGATCCACTGCTACAGCATGTTTGATAAAATGTATAGGTAAAATAAATAAAGTATCTTTTTGTGGAGATAAAAAGCTAAATTTTTAGCTTCACTGCTGTGGATGCTCTTACGTAATGTTTGCTATAAAAATTTATATGAGGAGGAAAGGCGGTTGTGTTGGTTTGCTGATCACTTTTTCCTTTCCTTTCTGATCATGCTTGTATTTTCTTCAGCTATGTAATATCCAAGTGGTAATAACAGGGAATATTGTCTGCTCACTATGTTCACGTGGTGGAAGCAGAATATATATGGTCTACATGAAATCGTATACACTTGCAGAGAATTTGTAATCTGTATCATTATCGCTTCCAAATTCCAATCTTATTGTATACTAATTAATTGTCAAAGCTTGATTTCTTCGATGTTTCTTCTTTACTCAATACAAAAGCAAATTATTTAAATACAACCCACGTTAACACTTGTTTTGTTACAATAATTAGCCAACACAAACGTAGAATTAAAATATAAAAAAAATTAATATCAAAAACTAATATTAAACTCACCCAAACTTAACAAGTTGTAATTTACATTTTAGTTAAAAAGAAAAAGAAAAGGAAAAAGAAATGATCTAAAGTCATATATGCTGCTTTAATCAATATTTAGGTGTCAAATAAGGGATTCAATGATAAGGCCAATCAAGTTTAATGTTCCTTTTTTTTTTTTTGTGTTTTATGAAGCATAATTATTGTTTTAAAAATCAAATAGCTGAACCAAATCATGACTAGTTTTGACCAGTTTTTACCTTTTTTTAATTACCAAAAAAGCTACCATTTCAGGGAATTAATAATGATTGTGGATTTATGGATTTGGGGTTTGTAGGACCTAAGTTCAATACTTAAAATTCTTGATCAAGTGACTAAGAGTATCTTGTATCTCAGTGGTATTATTTGCTCTTCTTTATAAGGAGAGCCCAAATTCAAATTCCCCTTCCCATTGTTGTAACAATAGCAAAAGCTGTATAGTACTCTTTTTATGTGGGACTTTTTGTACGTCTTTCTTAAACAAGTTTCAAATTTGACAATAGATGGATATTAACAACATTTTTACTTATAATTAGTCATACTTTCTATTTGTCTTCCATTTTTTAAATGCACAACTCTCACATAAAAAATTCATATAATACTTGACAATAAGTGTTTATAAACAGAGGCAGTACGTTCCAGGATTTATGTTTAGGGGTTGATGAGAAACATAAATTTCAATACTATAGGTAACAATATAAACAATATACAACATCATTTTCAATACTATTTTCCAAACAACTTCCATACTCTTTAAACCATTTGGGATTAAATTGATGCATAAGTCCACCTTGTTTTAGGAAAATCATGAAAATATTAATCATTACAGAAACACCAATCCGCATTTACAAAAGATAGACTAATTTGAATAACATGATGGCATTTGAAATTACATTGCTTGCAAAGATATAGGTCTGTACCCATGGCTATATAGCCATAAAACTTGACATTCATGAGGTTGATTAGGTTGTTTTTGTAAATAATATCTTCTTAAGTTCATAGTACTAGCAAAAGAATAAAAAATAAACTATAAGTCCATTTAACATATTTTTTTCTAATACAATAAACATATTAATTATTGTTGTTAAGTGATTTTTTTGGGCCAAAATGGGCAAATGCCCTTTTCACGCCAAAAAAAACAATATTATGCCCCATTTTCCAAACTAATTAGAGAAATGCCCCTCTTTTGAAACTTGATTTTCTCAAAATCAAGTTAAGCTCTATAGCGACGTTTTAAGGAGCCTATGGCGACGCTTTAAAGAGCCTATAGTGACGTTTTGGAACTCGAGCATGGAACTCGAGTTACAAAACGCCGCTATAGACACTTAAAACGTCGCTATAGGGCTCCGAAAAAAAATTTTTAAACTCGATTTTGAGAAAATCAAGTTTCAAAAGAAGAGCATCTCCCTAATTAGTTTTAAAAATAAGGCATTTACCCTTTTTTTTTTTTTTAGTGAAATGGGCATTTGCCCATTTTCGCTGATTTTTTTGCAATTCTTTAATTACAATAATAGTAAAGATACATAGAGACTCAAAAATTCAATTTATAAGTTTACAATTCAACGTCCCATAGAGACACAATTTACAGTGACAGTAAAGACACATAGAGACACAGCCCCACACTATTCCAATTCTTTAATTTTTTTACAATTCTTTCATTTTTAAGTTTACAATACAAACACCAGCCCCATTGGCCCATACACACACAGTCAGAGCATAAACTCAGATACTCAAAAACTCAACAAAAAATCAAAACACTATAACCCGTATAACCCCACAGCGCCCTCCTTAAAAAGGGTAAATGCCTCATTTTTCAAACTAGTTAGGGAAATGCCCCTTTTTTGAAACTTGATTTTCTCAAAATCGAGTTAAGCCTTATAGCGACGTTTTAAGGAGCCTATAGCAACGCTTTAAAGAGTCTATAGCAACGTTTTGAAACTAAATGGAGCTCGAGTTACAAAACGCCGCTATAAGCCCTTAAAACATCGCTATAGGGCTCCAAAAAAAAATTTAACTCGATTTTAAGAAAATCAAGTTTCAAAAGAAGGACATCTCCCTAATTAGTTTGAAAAATGAAGCATTGACCCTTTTTTTTTTTTTTTAGTGAAATGGGCATTTGCCCATTTTCGCTGATTTTTTTGCGATTCTTTAATTACAGTAATAATAAAGATACATAGAGACTCAAAAATTCAACTTATAAGTTTACAATTCAATGTCCCATAGAGACACAATTTACAGTAACAGTAAAGACACATAGGGACACAGCCCCACACTATTGCGATTCTTTAATTTGTTTACAATTCTTTCATTTTTAAGTTTACAATACAAACACCAGCCCCATCGGCCCCCACACACACAGTCAGAGCATAAACTCAGATACTCAAAAACTTAACAACAAAAAATCAAAACACTATAACCCGTTCAGTGAAGAGTATATCAAAACACAATAAATTATAACTAGTGAAAGAAAGAGAAACAGAGAGCTAAAAACCCAAATCAAGCGGCGACAGATGAAGCAGCGGTGGCGGCAGATCAAGGACAGTCCAAGCGGCAGCACTGCGGCAGATTCTTGGGGCTACAGCGCGGCAGATTTTTTTGCGTGTGACGCAGCCTTTTTCCTTTGGGTTTGGATAGTGAAGAAGAATCGTGGGAGATTTTGGGGCAACGTCTACACAGGTAACGCAGCAGCGGATCTTAGGTTTTATTGGGCCCTTTTTCTAATTTATGATTTTTCAAATTTTGATCTATGTGCTTTTAATTTCTGAGATTAAAGACCAAAAATTTGATGTTGGATTTTTTTTTTTTTTTCAGAGTTTAAGCCAGGCTTAAAAAAAAAAGGGCCAAGTTCAAGTGAGGGTGTGCAAATTTGTATTGCAAGGCTTCAAAACAATTTTTTTTTAATATTATATAAATATATATATATATATATATAAATTTTCGAGTTAAGGGGTCCTTTGGGTTTGGATAGTGAAGTGTAGGAGATTTGGGGGCAGATGTCTACACAGGTAACGCAGCAGCGGATCTAGTGATTTGGGAAAATTCTTAAGTACTTCCGGAACACGGAGAAATAGTGTTCCCTCCTCTCACATTCATGGTGGACCCCATCATGAATTTAATAAGCAGACCCCACCATAAATGTAAGAGGAGGGAGCATCATTCTCTATACTCCAAGAGTACCTAAGAATTACTCGTTCATTTGAACCCCCTGAGTACAACATAGCGCTGCCCTTTTTCATAAATCTCTCTTAAATTCAAAATGAAGAACTATTTCTAAAAATATTTTGGCTAACTAGTTAATAAGTTCAATAAAATAATTAATTAAAATGTTTAGTATTATTTATGCATAGACCACTAATTGAACCCTATTCGACTACAATTACGCGAACCTAAGTCTTGTTTTGGAGAAAATTTTCACTCCTACAGGGAGGAGTCCTCCATCCTCTCTTGAGAGGAGGAAGCATTGCATTATGCCCGTAGGAATTAAAAATTTTCTCATTTTCTCTATTGTTTGTTTAGTTTAGATTTCAAAACTTGATTTATTAAATTGATAGGAAGTAATTTGATGAGATTGCTATTCCTTCCATATATGATAAAGACAAAAATGAATCACCTAAAAGTCCAAAACACTTGTTGGCCAACATGTAAAGCATGAAAATGGCAAATATTAAGGGTTGGTTTGGTTAGAGGGGTGGAAAAGTGGGAGAATAAAAAATAGTTAGAGGATGGAAAAGTGGGAGGATAGGAAATATTTTAATTTCTTTCCTTTTTGATTGGTTGGGAGTAGGAAAGTGGAGAGATGGAAAAGTGAGTTTATATAAATTTACTCATATATCCTTGTTAAAAAATAATAGCCAATTAAAACAAAAAAGTGACAAACAACCAAAAAAGATACAATCACCCAATTTATTAAAAAATAAAAATCATGTCCCCAAAAACCATAAAACCATAGCCCATAAAAAAACAAAACAACTATCACACCCATAAAACCATAGCCCAGGAAATAAATAAATAAACAAAAAGGCAACGTCCAGGAAAGGAAAAGAAAAGAAAAAGTAAAAAAAAGGACAAGGCATCGTGCCACCCCCACACAAAAAAATAATAATAATAAAAATAAAGATTTGGATAAATTGTTCATGTGCACAAAAAAGAAAAAAGATTTGGACGAATTGCCCATGAGCAAGTATACATGGGCAATTTCGTCAATTAAGTAGTCTCATTTTTTTCCTTCAATTTTCTCTACATTTTGGAGAAAAAACTTTTAGGTGAGCCTAGGAAGAAAACACCCAGGCCCTACTATTTTTTTTTCCTTCCTTTCCACCCAACCAAACACACTCCAAAAAAAATTTCATTCTTGTTTTCTCTCCAAAGTTTTGCATTTACCCTATTTCATCTCTAAACAAACACACCCTAATTGTTGGAATGAGAACATATCCCAATTTATCTACGTTTCCAACGAGAACAGCACATCACCACATTTATATATAAAAATAAAAATAATAATCTTATACTCCTTTTATTTTTATATTTCACCGATTAAAATCTGCTACTCTCTCTCTCTATTGTAACCCAAGTTTAATATAAGAAATATTATACACGTGACATATATTTCAATCAGTGGGGCATGAAATAACACAAAATGAAATAGAAAATTTTATACCATATGCCAAGTATCAGATAATAGTTTTTTTACCACGAATGATGTTCCTAATCTGGTATAGATTAATAGTACTCACCTTTTGCTTTTAACTTAAGATTCTATTATGGGGAAAATGTAGTAGGCAACAACAATCAACGAACTTGACTGCTATCCAATGAGTATTTTAGTCTATACAAGTACAATTAGATTGAAAGATAAAGTTAAAGCCCAAAAAATTGTATCAAGGATATTGTTGAATTGCAAGTAAAAAACTAATAAATTTTTTACTCAATAAGTGAAATTCTCAAATTAAAAATTTTCCCTTCATATATGGGATTTCTTTGCCCAAAACAATACAATAATGATAATGATTAATACTGTACTTATTCATGACAAGCATCAGGCAATAATTTTTACTTTGGTCTGATGATTCTATTATGTGGCAGTGAGTGTAAATAGTTTTAGCTTTTCACACTTGACTAAGGATTCTACATTGATAGAGTATTGTAGTGGACGCATAAAAATGTACAATTCTGTTCACAACTCGCCACGTGATCAATTGTGATTGGTGGATGTGTGACGGTGGCCATGTGGAGACATACTTCTATCACTCACAACTAACCATGTGGAGAGATGTGACACAAAATTGTGCATTTTTATGTATTTTTAGCATTACTTAGAGCATCTCCAACAGCCACTGTATCTCTATTTTTGGAAGAAAAAACGCTACTGTTCATGCTCTAGCCGGTTCTCTATCAACAAAACTTTTCCAAATTTTTTTTAAAGGTGCTATAGTACTTCTCTTAATTTAGAGAACACTGTAGCAACTCTACTCTATTATTTTAACTTAAACAACTGAACAGTGCTATTAATTTACTATTTTTTCTCTCTCGTCTCACAGAGACATCAAACACAACGGCTACAAACTGTCAAACACAACAATCTTTCTCTCAAACATCTTTAAACTCAATCATAATTAAAATACAAACTCAAAAACATAATCTTAAAATTAATCAGACCATAACAATAAAAGCAAAAAAAAAGACGCAAGCAATCTACCATATGGGCTGCATTGGGGAGGAAGACGACAGGCGGCGGTGGAGCGGAAGGCGCGGTGGAGCGGAGCCATCTAACCCATCTTTTCTTTCTCTCTCTACCTCTTTCTCTGTTTCTTATCAAAGAGAGAGCTGGATAATGTTTTGGAATCAAGTAGGAAAAAAAAAAAAAAAGTAGAGAAAGAGAGAGCTAGAGAAGGAAAGACAGAAGGAGGTTCTGGAGATGAAAAAAAAACAAGAGAAAAAATCTTATGGACAAAAGACAAATGGATGAGAGAAGGGGAACATATGTGTATACGTGTGTGGTGGACAAAAAACAAGAGAGAAAAAAAAAATGAAAAAAAAAATGAAACATACAGATGAAAGAAAGGAATACTACCACAATATTTTTACAATATTTTCACAATAAATTTTAAGTAATAAATTGTTATTAGTTAATATTGGTGAGTAAAAAAATAATTTCAGCGGTGAGTTTTGACAGGCCACAAACGCGTTGACCCCTTGTGATAATTTAGATCAATTAAATTAGCCCAGTTATTAATTAATCAAATTAACAGATAATATCACCTGGCAGCACAAACAAATCACCAAACTAAGATATGCAGCGGAAAATAAATAACACGGTGATTTGTTCACGAATAGGGAAAACCCTAAGGCAAAAACCCCACCGGGTGATTTAAGGTCACCACTCCCGAAACTCCACTATTATCACAACAAGCAGTTACAAGTAAGGAATCCCAGTACCTCACCAACCTACAGTTGAACTCTTACCCCAATACCCAATTGGACTTGTTCTGTAGTAACAATTTCTCCAGTTTAATGCACGGCTCCCAGTACGTGACTAACCAATGTGATGCGCGGATCCCAGTACGCGGCTTACTCCTTTGCACGAATCCCAGTACGTGACTCACTCACCAACTTGAGGAAGAAAGAATGTTGGCTGCAAAGTTCTTCAAATCATCAGAGATGAACTAGGGCACGAACTTTGTCTCACAGATCACAATTTGCATGAACAGAGAAGAAGCAACTTGTATCTTGTGATTTCTACTTTTCGCACACTTTGACGGCCCTTAAAATAATCCTTTTATATGTCTAGGGTTAGGAGAAAAGAAGTCCCAAAGACACACACACGGATTGGACTTGAAACAGACCTGGAAATCTGTTTTCTTTAATTCTCGACAGATAGAGGTGTCGAGACAGCTGTCGAGGCTCGGGCTAAACAGCTTCTTTAAATCTCGATAGATGTATCTGTCGAGGTATCTATCGAGCTTTAAAATCTTGCACTTCCTTGCTTGTATCTTGGACAGACTTTGACGGCTTCAACACTTAATCTTGAACCACTGTTTCTTGAAGTGTTTAACACATCCTAGATCTACCCAATTACAAGTAAAGTGCATTTTGTCTAAGGATAAGCCAATTACATAAAATAGCGACATATGTTCACAAGCTTGAACAACTACATATGTCCTAACAATCTCCCCCTTTGGCAATCCGTGACAAAACCACAACATACAAATGAAGATATGAGAGAAGTCATAAATCACTCAACTCATACTCACTTGTTACATACAATAAAATCTATCCTAACACAAACTCTTGAAAAACTTTGCAAGAAGAGAGTTTATGGCAAGAAGACTTTGACAACCTGTATTTCTAAAACACTTGTAAACAAAACACATCAAGGCATCTTTGTGTGAAACAGAAATAATAGATTGCATACAAGTAAAGAAACATGTGTATAAAGACAGAAAAGAAACAACACATGTAGAGGTAGGTGAAAAAGAAAACATACATCATCATATAGAGAAAGAGGATAAGTACAATGTATGTAAGTACATGATCAATGTATCTCTAAAAGATAAGAAAAGAAAAAAATACATAGATCACCTCACTACATCCCTCAAACCACACTCCCCCTAACAAAAATGTCCTATACTAACACTCCCCCTAAGTATGACTACTCTCATACAAAACTACTCCCCCTTTTTGTCACGAGTGACAAAGGGTAGAGTGTCAAGTAGACATCTCATCCGATGAGCTAGCATCTCCATCATCATCATCGTCGGAAGCATCATCATCATCGCCATCATCATCACCCTCGGTCTTAGTCGACACATAAGGTGGCGGAGGAGAAACCTCTGAGGCAAAGCCGCCCATGGTCGCCTGTCGCCTGGCGATGCGACCAACACGGACATTCACCTGATACAACTCTGTGGAGAGTGTATCGAGGCGAGCATCCATGCGCTGTAGCTGCGCCATGATGTCGCTCAAGGTGACGTCGCTCGAAGAAGTAGAAGCAGAAGCTCGAGCGGATCTGGAGGTGGTCGGACGGGTGGAAGGAGTGGCAGCATCCGGCTGTCGCAATCGGAACTGTGCCTCGCTACGTTTTACAGTAGCGGCGTCTATGGCAGACATGACATGGTAGTGATCGGACGAGGGGAAGGGAATGGAAAAACGACTCATGATCCTCGTGATAGCGGAAGGGAAAATGAGCTTATCACGGGTGGCCGTATCTCTATAGACATCTATGATAGAAAAGATGAAGTGAGAAGGAAAGTCTATAGAGAGATCCTCAAGGAGGGACAACAAGAACCGAGCACGAGGCTCTGTGATCGAGTTGTAGTGAGAGAGTGGGTGCAAAACAAAAGTCATCACCATGTTAAGGAATCTAGGACCTTTAGCAAAAGGTCTACATGGTGTGTACATGTGATCTCCCCAAGAGGTAGGACGTTCACAGAACGCCGAGATCATCTCGTCTTTGGACACAGTCCAGAGACGCTCACAGCTAGGGTAATCGGGATGATCCACCCTAGGTACATGGAGAACCTCAGAGACTAGCTCTGGGGTGACACAGAAGCGCGTACCTCGGACGCTAGAATAGAAAGAAGGTACAGAAGAATCTATCCCGTGGATGTTGGAGTAAAACTCCTGAATCAACACGAGAGGAGATGTGACCAGGACGTCACACAGTGACTCCCAACCCCGAGTGTGAATGACATCGGGTAGGTCAGTGTCGGCAAAATCTGCCAGGACGACGTGGCGTTCCGAATGAACACCGCGTTTAGAAAAGTTCTCCGAGAAGTCCTTACGGGCTTTCTCATCATGGAACCGGACAGAGAGAGGGGTAGAGTCAGAAGAAGACTGTCCCTTAGAACGCAGAGGGTTCTGGGACGAAATGGACTTACGTTTAGGAGCCATAGACGCTACTAACGCAAACATAAAAGAGGGGGAAAGAGGAGACAAACAGAAAAGTCCCAAACAATTCAATATTGGCAGAATGAAATATTGAAATGAAAAGAACGTATGCATGAAAATGCATGAGCATGTGACATGCAACTCAAAAACATCATGGGCTCAGCCCAATCCAAACCTAACAGCACACAATAGATTTGCACACATCTAAATGCATGAAAATACAATTAGAATGCTAATGTGATGCAATGCATGTGGTTTTGTAGATTAAAACTAGAAAACCAACCCAAAAATTTCATGAAAACCCCAACAATTTTGAAAACTCCCAAACATTTTTCAAAAAACACAAACCTAGGGTTTTAAACAATGAAATGCATGAAAAAGAGGGATAATGTGCTTACCAAGAGATGAAGAACACGAAGAATCACTTGAGAAAGCCTTGAGAGAGGTTTGGAGGGAGAAGGAAGTGTTTTGGAAGAGAGAAAAGAGAGTTTCGAGCGAGAGAGATCGAGAAATTGAACTGAAAAATCGCGAACATCCAATATATAGAGCATCAGTAATTCTCGACAGCTGAAGGTGTCGAGAGCTGTCGAGGTAGCTGTCGAGGGAAGCTATCGAGAAAAGCACGTGGACAGATGCAGCTATCGAGGTCAGCTATCGAGGGAGAAGAAACAAGCAAGAGGGAACCTCGATCGATCCAGAAGCTATCGAGGAGCTATCGAGCAAACAGAAAGTTTCTCGATCGATCCAGCTGCTATCGAGGTATTTGTCGAGACTGCGATAAGAAAGAGTCTAAGGATCTCGACAGATAGCTATGTATCGAGAGGTATCGAGGAGGTGTCGAGATGCCTTTCAAAGCAGTTTTTCAAATGAGGAAAAACACAGACATGAATGCAATCATGCATACAGCTCAACCAAAGATACAATCAACACATTAAGCTCTCAAAATCATCTCTCAACAAGAAATATGATGCACATGTATCTCAAAACACGCACACACACACTAAACAAGTCTAACCAATTTTATGTTTCAAAAACAAGTTATGACAGTTTAGTGATCATACATTAACGCATGTAAACCTTGTGATGGCCAAATCACATTGTACCTGCACATGTATCAAGAATAGCAAAGAGTATTGCGTGTTGTGTGTGAAAACATCGCAAGATTGCATAAGTGTCTCAATGTCATGACGATTTGAGATATGAGAAAATCACTTTAGCTCACACACAATCATAACTGTTTGATGGGGACTATCACCTTTGAGGTACATCCTATAACTCCCACATCTCCTAGAAAACACGCTTGCAACCATATTTTAAAGCATTTTTAATCTTTTTGCTTTTTATTTCTTTGCATATTTTCTTTTAACAAGCATATCATGCATGGGCATACAAGAGAAAGAAAAGGAATACCCAATGATGTTAAGCTTTTGACACTGCACTTTTGCTATGCCGAAGCATACAGGTGTCTTATGACATTGCACTTTTGCTATGCCGAAGCATACAGATGTCATATTATGATTGGCGAGTAACAGTGGTGAGATGGTTATTTATGCCTTTCTCTTAGGATTTTCTAGTTCAACCCGTCAAAAAGAGTGATACGAGTGTTAAGAAGAAGAGATTACTTAACCTTACTCATCACAAACAAAAAGCTACAAAGCTCACTCACTTAGTTGTGCAAAAGAGTGCTCATCTAATCTATAGATGATACAAAGTTTAGAAAACTCTGTTTCAATGGCCATTCCAAAAGTTCGCATGAACTAATGCACACAAACACACACTGTTTTTGTATTTTTCATTTTTCAATTTTTTTTTTTATTTTTATCAAAGAAGCAAAAAAATAAAACACAAAACTGAAGACACACAAACAAAAACATGCTAAAGAAAGCAAAACAATGCATAAAACTAGACTGACTCAAAACAGTAAAGAAACACACAAGTAAAGAAACACACAAGTAATGCAACACACGAAAACAGGAGAGAGAAGAAGAAGTGACTGAAATCACTTAGATCCCTTTGGCTTCCACACCTTGGAAAATCCTTTCCTATTGGTCGACTCTTGAACCGGTAAAGAGGGAGAAGAATATGAACCGTTCAAGTTCGAAAGGAACATAAGAGCTTTTAGAATGTCTCCAAGAGGAGCGAGAGAAGACTGAAGCTGATTCTGGCTCCCAGATGCTATTTCGCCATTGCTCTGTTGAGTGGCAAGCCACTTATAGCAATTTGGTCGAGTGTGACCGGCGAGACCACAATGATAACAGAGATGCGGCTTCTTCTGTTTGGCCTTTTGAGAGTTAGCCCTCTTATTCCTAGGGTTTCTAGATTCCTTTTTCTCAATTTTAGGGGGTGCTCCTAGGATGGACCTTTCCTTGTCTACGTTCTCACTAGCTAAATCAGTTTTAACATTATTCTCCTCAGTTTTAATGTTATTAGCGGGTGGAACAAAAACAGTAGTACTAGAAGTAGGAGTATTAGAGAGAGAGAAATCATACCCCAATCCAGTACGATCCGAAGAAGATCTCTGAGCATCTAGCATCTTGTCCAGCTTGGCGCTTGACGTCCTCTCCAGTTGTGCTCTGACTTGAAACAGCTCTGCTTCAAGCTTCTTGGTCCTCTCAGCCAAGAAATTGTTCTCGAACCTCAGTGCTCCAATGGTTTGATTCGCTTGATCAACCTTTATGGACAGCTCCTCACGGTCAAGTTCCACATCACTGAGCTTCTTGGTGGCTAGCCTATAGAGCTTCTCGTGTTTCTCAGAAAGCTTGTATAGCTTCTCATAGGCGGTATGGATATCATCTTGATCATCCATAATCTCAATCTTGGACTCCACCAATTCCTTCTCTTCATCCACATCTTCTGTAACCCCATCAGTAGAATTAATAGTGGCAGTGAAGGCATTCAAGATTCCGTCGTCCTCATTCTCGGAATCGTCCTCGGGCTCTGTGTCGCTTAAGGTAACAGCAAGTGTTTTGCTCTTCCCTATGCTTTTTAAGTACGTAGGACACTCTTGTTTCATGTGTCCAAAGCCTTGACACCCAAAGCACTTTGGTCCTGTGGGAACAGTGTACTGACCGCCATCCATGACATCCTTCTTCATTTTCTCCGGATTCCTGAATTGTGAAGAACTGGACTGTCTACGGTCTTTGTTGAAACCCTTTCCATTGGCATTCTTCATGAACTTCTTGAATTGCCTTGTGATGTAGGATTTCATCTTGGAATCTTCATCATCTGACGAGTCATCCGTATCACTGCTTTTGGCCTTCAGTGCCAAACTCTTGCCCTTGCTCGACTTGCCTAACCTAGTCAGCCCTAACTCATAGGTTTGCAAGTTTCCAACCAGCTCAGTCAAAGGAATTTTGTCAATATCCTTCGACTCTTCGATCGCCGTGATCTTAGCATGGAATCTTTCTGGCAGCAATCTGAGCACCTTCCTTACTATCTTGGGTTCTAGGATGGTCTCCCCAAGATTGAAGGCTGAGTTCACTATATCCTTCAGCTTGGCATAGAACTCATCGAACGACTCATCCTCCTCCATCTTTATTTCTTCAAAGCGTGTGGTGAGCCTTTGCAGCTTTGAATCTTTGACAGCCTTGGTGCCCTCATAGGTTGTCTGGAGGATGGTCCATGCTTCCTTGGCAGTTTCAGTTGAGGAAATTTTCTTGAACTCCTCATTGGTGACTGCACTGAATAGGGCATTCAATGCTCTGCTGTTGAAGTTTGCCGCTTTGATCTTAGCTTCATCCCAGTCAGCCGGCGCCTCTGTAGGCTTGGTCCAGCCTATCTCCACAGCTTGCCACACTTTCTCATCTAAAGACTGCAAGAAAGCTCTCATGCGTACTTTCCAGTATGCATAGTTAGTGCCATCAAATAAAGGAGGTATAATTAAAGATTGTCCTCTATCCATGACAACGGGGGTCAATGGATCACACACAATAGATTAAACCCTAATTAGAGTGTGTTTGCTCTGATACCACTTGACAGGCCACAAACGCGTTGACCCCTTGTGATAATTTAGATCAATTAAATTAGCCCAGTTATTAATTAATCAAATTAACAGATAATATCACGTGGCAGCACAAACAAATCACCAAACTAAAATATGTAGCGGAAAATAAATAACACGGTGATTTGTTCACGAATAGGGAAAACCCTAAGGCAAAAACCCCACCGGGTGATTTAAGGTCACCACTCCCGAAACTCCACTATTATCACAACAAGCAGCTACAAGTAAGGAATCCCAGTACCTCACCAACCTACAGTTGAACTCTTACCCCAATACCCAATTGGACTTGTTCTGTAGTGACAATTTCTCCAGTTTAATGCACGGCTCCCAGTACGTGACTAACCAATGTGATGCGCGGATCCCAGTACGCGGCTTACTCCTTTGCACGAATCTCAGTACGTGACTCACTCACCAACTTGAGGAAGAAAGAATGTTGGCTGCAAAGTTCTTCAAATCATTAGAGATGAACTATGGCACGAACTTTGTCTCACAGATCACAATTTGCATGAACAGAGAAGAAGCAACTTGTATCTTGTGATTTCTGCTTTTTCGCACACTTTGACGGCCCTTAAAATAATCCTTTTATATGTCTAGGGTTAGGAGAAAAGAAGTCCCAAAGACACACACACGGATTGGACTTGAAACAGACCTGGAAATCTGTTTTCTTTAATTCTCGACAGATAGAGGTGTCAAGAGGTGTCGAGACAGCTGTCGAGGCTCGGGCTAAACAGCTTCTTTAAATCTCGATAGATGTATCTGTCGAGGTATCTATCGAGCTTTAAAATCTTGCACTTCCTTGCTTGTATCTTGGACAGACTTTGACGGCTTCAACACTTAATCTTGAACCACTGTTTCTTGAAGTGTTTAACACATCCTAGATCTACCCAATTACAAGTAAAGTGCGTTTTGTCTAAGGATAAACCAATTACATAAAATAGCGACATATGTTCACAAGCTTGAACAACTACATATGTTCTAACAAGTTTAAATTAGAACTAGTAACAACTTTTCACATAAGATTTTGATGTGATTCTTGTAAAAGTATTGCAAAAAATGTTGTGAATATAACATTTTTTATTGAAAAATATAATTGTTGGGAATGAATATAGAAAGAATAAATGATGATAAAAAAAAAGAATAAAGAATGAATGAAGAAATAATATTTAAATGAGATAAAGAATGGGATAGAGAATCTATTGGAAAGTATATTTGAAAAAATGGATAGTTAAAATGTAAAAGTCACTGTTCATTTTCCAAACAGTACAAAAATTTAGAGAACCTGTTGGAGATGCTCTTATGTTGATATTATGGTGATGAGTCTAATGACTAATACTTGTGACGACATTGGTGCTTTTGAAGTGACATTTGAGTTCATTAGTTATAGAACTCCAACTGCCCACTTGGCTTCTAGATCCTGGAATTCCTTGGACCCGATCATGAATGTTATCCGATGAGCATCTTAATCCAAAAACAGTTACCACGAAAGGTTTCGTCTTTCTTATCTAGTTGCTTTTCTACCATATATGCTAAATGTTTGGATCACTTTACAGATGCTACAATTTGATAGCATGAGATATTTTGGACCATTTTATTCTTGTATTTGATTGTGATGACATGTTTTCTTTTCATTTGAATGAATTTGCGTAGAAAGGAACAACATTATCGACACTTAAATATTGTATCAAATTTTCTACCACATCAAGAAAACTTGGAATAGATCACTTGTATAGAGAAATAGATATTAGAGCACTCGCATTTGTTAGTGCAAAATAGCGAAAAAAAAAATCAATTTTACACATTTTTGCTTACAAACTACTCATATACATTGTATATATACAATATTGCTATAATAACTATATAATATACACGATTACTGTGACTTTCTCTTTAATTATTTTAATTTTTTTTCTCTCTCATGTCCTAAAAAAGAAGAGAGAGATTGTGTTGTAGGTGATATAATAAATAAAAAATAAAAGATGATTATTTAAAGAAAATAAAATATATAATATAGTCTCATGTAAGCCTTTACGAAAAAAATGTTCTTATATTAAAATAGACTGAAAATTTTAATCGGATTAAAATTTTCATCCTCCAAGTCTCCATCCTAACATGGGCCATTCTGTTACTAAGAGTCTGCCCCTATCGGAGGATCAACTAAGGAACCTTTTCAAGAAATACGATGCCAATAATGACAATAAGCTCAACAAGGAAGAGCTAAAGAAAGCCCTTGAATACCTGGGCTCAATTATCCCTAGCTTTCATGCCAACCGCGGCCTCCATCATGCTGATGCCAATAAAGATGGATACGTCAACGAAGGGGAGATGGATGAACTCGTCAAATACGCTGTGAGAGTTGGATTTACCGTTAAAGCGTAGAAATCCTTAATTTACGTAGTATTTAACAATAACTTGTCAGATATCATGTGCTATTAATATGTGTCTGCGCTTTGTACTTGCAAGCTTCAGCTTCTTCTATGATGCAGAAGCGAGAAAAAGCTAGACCTTCTACATAACATGGGTATAACAGTGAAAGTGAAAAAGTATATGAAAAAGTGTGTTAAGTTGTTTAAAATGTAAAAATGTGAATTTAAGATTGTGTGACAGGCCACAAACGCGTTGACCCCTTGTGATAACTTAGATTAATTAAATTAGCCCAGTTATTAATTAATCAAATTAACATGCAATATCACGTGGTAGCACAAACAAATCACCAAACTAAATAATGCAGCGGAAAATAAATAACACGGTGATTTGTTCACGAATGGGGAAAACCTTACGGCAAAAACCCCACCGGATGATTTAAAGTCACCACTCCCGAAACTCCACTATTATCACAACAAGCAGTTACAAGCAAGGAATCCCAAGTACCTTACCAACCTACAGTTGAACTCTTACCCCAATACCCAATTGGACTTGTTCTATAGTGACAGTTTCTCCTTTCAATGCACGGCTCCCAAGTACGTGACTAACCAGATGCGCGGATCCCAGTACGCACTTCAAACACCAACTAGAGAGAGAGTTGTTGGCTACAAAGTTCTTCAAATCATCAGAGATGAACTAGGGCACGAACTTTGTCTTTCAGATCACAAATTGCATGAACAAGAAGTTCTGAATGAATGTGCAACTTGCGTCACTTTTACAGCCCTTAAAATAATCCTTTTATATGTCTAGGGTTAGGAGAAAAGAAGTCCCAAAGATACATTCACGGATTGGACTTGAAACAGAACTAGAAATCTGTTTTCTTTAATTCTCGACAGATAGAGGTGTCGAGAGGTGTCGAGAAGCTGTCGAGGCTCGGGGCAAAACAGCTTCTTAAGGCTCGATAGATGCATGTGTCGAGGTATGTGTCGAGCTTTAAAAACTGGCACTTCCTTGCTTGTCTCTTAGACAGACTTTGATGGCCTCAACACTTAATCTTGAACCCAAGTTTCTTGAAGTGTTTAACACATCCTAAATCTACCCAATTACAAGTAAAGTACGTTTTGTCTAAGGATAAGCCAATTACATAAAATAGCGACATATGTTCACAGACTTGAACTACATATGTCCTAACAATCTCCCCCTTTGGCAATCCATGACAAAACCACAACATACAAATGAAGATATGAGAGAAGTCATAAATCACTCAACTCATACTCACTTGTTACATACAGTAAAATCTATCCTAACACAAACTCTTGAAAAACTTTGCAAGAAGAGAGTTTATGGCAAGAAGACGTTGACAACCTGTATTTCTGAAACACTTATAAACAAAACACATCAAGGCATCTTTGTGTGAAACAGAAATAATAGATTACGTACAAGTAAAGAAACATGTGTATAAAGATAGAAAAGAAACAACACATGTAAAGGTAGGTGAAAGAAAAACATACATCATCATATATAAGAAGAGACTAAATACAATGTATGTCAATATATGATCAAAGTATCTCTAAAAAGACAAGAAAAGAAAAAGAAATACATATGATCACCTCACTACATCCTTCAATCCACACTCCCCCTAACAAAAATGTCCTATGCTAATACTCCCCCTAAGCATGACTACTCTCATACACAACTACTCCCTATTTTTGTCATGAGTGACAAAGGGTAGAGTGTCAAGTAGACATCTCATCCGAAGAGCTCGCATCTCCATCATCATCATCGTCAGAAGCATCATCATCATCGTCAGAAGCATCATCATCATCGACATCGCCATCAGCATCAGCCTCAGTCTCAGTCGACACATGAGGTAGCGGAGGAGAAGCCTCTGGAGCAAAGCCGCCCATGGTCGCCTGTCGCCTGGCGATGCGACCAACACGAACGTTCACCTGATACAGCTCCGTGGAGAGTGTATCTAGGCGAGCATCCATACGCTGTAGCTGCACCATGATGTCTCCTAAGGTGACGTCGCTCGAAGAAGAAGCAGATGCTCGAGCGGATCTGGAGGTGGTCGGACGGGTGGAAGGAGTGGCACCATCAAACTGTCGCGATTGAAACTGTGCCTCGCTACGTTTTACGGTAGCGGCGTCTATGGCAGACATGACATGGTAAGGATCGGACGAAGGGAATGGGATGGAAAAACGACTCAGAATCCTCGTGATAGCGGAAGGGAAAATGAGCTTATCACGGGTAGCCGTATCTCTATAGACATCTATGATGGAAAAGATAAAGTGTGAAGGAAAGTCTATAGAGAGATCCTCTAAGAGGGACAACAAAAATCGAGCACGAGGCTCTGTAATAGAGTTGTAGTGAGAAAGTGGGTGCAAAACAAAAGTCATCACCATGTTAAGGAAACGAGGACCTTTAGCAAAAGGTCGACATAGTGTGTACATATGATCTCCCCAAGAGGAAGGACGCTCACAGAACGCCGAGATCATCTCGTCTTTGGACACAGTCCAGAGATGCTCATAGCTAGGGTAATCAGGATGATCCACCCTAGGGACATGAAGAACCTCAAAGACTAACTCTGGGATGACAGCAAAGCGCGTACCTCAAACGCAAGAGTAGAAAAGAGGTACTGAAGAATCTATCCCGTGGATGTTGGAGTAAAACTCCTATATCAACACGAGTGGACATGTGACTGGGACGTCACACAATGACTCCCAAGCCCGACTGTGTATGACATCGAGAAGGTCGGTGTCGGCAAATTCTGCCAGGACAACGTGGCGTTCCGAATGAACACCTCGTTTAGAGAAGTTCTCCGAGAAGTCCCTATGGGCTTTCTCATCAGGGAACTGGACAGAAAGAGGAGTAGTATCTGAAGAAGACTGTCCCTTAGAACGCAGAGGGTTCTGGGATGGAATAGACTTACGTTTAGGTTCCATAGACACTACTAACGCAAACATAGAGAGAGGGAAGAAAAAGAGACACACAGAAAAGTTTCAAACAGTTAAATATTGGCAGAATAATATTGAAAGGAAAGAACGTATGCATGAAAATGTATGAACATGTGACATGCAACATAAAAACATCATGGGCTCAGCCCAATCCAAACCTAACAGCACACAACAGGTAGGCACACATCTAAATGCATGAAAATACAATTAGAATGCTAATGTGATGCAATGCATGTGGTTTTAAAGATCAAATCTATAAAACCAACCCAAGAATTTCATGAAAACCCCAACAATTTTGAAAACTCCCAAAAATTTTCAAAAACACAAAACCTAGGGTTTTAAAACCATGAAATGCATGAATATGAGGGATGAAATGCTTACCAAGTGATGAAGATCGCGAAGATCACTTGAGAAAGCCTTGGGAAAAGGTTTGGAGGGAGAGAGAAAAGTTTTGAGAGAGAGAACAAGTGTTTCGAGCGAGAAAGGTCGAGCAAAATGAGAGAGAAATCGCGAAGAACCTATTTATCCACCTTCAGTAATTCTCGACAGATGAAGCTATCGGGAAGTGTCAAGGACATGTGTCGAGAAAAACACGTTAACAGAAGAAGCTATCGAGATCATGTATCGAGACAGATGAATCAAACAAGAAGGAACCTCAATCGATCCAGAAGCTATCGACAAGCTATCGAGCAGACAGAAAGATTCTCGATCGATCCAGCAGGTGTCGAGGTATCTGTCGAGACTGCGATAAGAAAAGGTCTAAGAAGCTCGACAGATAGCTTATGTGTCGAGAGGTATCGAGGAGGTGTCGAGATGCCTTTAAAAACAGTTTTTCAGAAGAAGAAAAACACAGACATGAATGCAATCATGCATGCAACTCAACTAAAGATCCAAGCAACACATTAAGCTCTCAAAAACATCTCTCAGTAATAATTTTGATGCATATGTATCTCAAAACACACACACACACACTAAACAAGTCTAACCAATTTTATATTTCAAAAACAAGTCAAGACAGTTTAGTGAGCATACATTAACGCATGTAAACCTTGTGATGGCCAAATCACATTGTACCTGCACATGTATCAAGAATAGCAAAGAATATTACGTATTGTGTGTGAAAACATCGCAAGATTGCATGAGTGTCTCAATTGCTATGATGATTTGAGATATGAGAAAATCACTTTAACTCATACACAATCATAACTGTTTGATGGGGACTATCACCTTCGAGGTACATCCTATAACTCCCACATCTCCTAGAAAACACGCTTGCAACCATATTTTAAAGCATTTTTTGATCTTTTTGCTTTTTATATCTTTGCATATTTTCTTTTAACAAGCATATCATGCATGGGTATACAAGAGAAAAAAAAGAAATACCCAATTATGTTAAGCGTTTGACATTGCACTTTTGCTATGCCGAAGCATACAAGATGTCATTGACATTGCACTTTTGCTATGCCGAAGCATACAGATGTCATATTATGATTGGTGAGTAACAGTGGTGAGATGGTTATTTATGCCTTTCTCTTAGGATTTTCTAGTTCAACCCGTCAAAAAGAGTGATACGAGTGTTAAGAAGAAGATATCACTTAACCTTACTCATCACAAACAAAGAGCTACAAAGCTCACTTGCTTAGTTGTGCAGAAGGATGCTCATCTAAGTTACAGGTGATACAAGGTTTAGAAAACTCTGTTTCAATGGCTATTTTAAAAGTTCACATGAACTAATGCACACAAACACATACTGTTTTTGTATTTTTCAATTTTTCAATTTTTTTTTTATCAGAAAAGCAAAAATAAACCACAAAATTGAAAACACACAAATAAAAACATGTAAAGCAAAACAATGCATAAAACTAGACTGACTCAAAACAGTAAAGAAACACACAGGTAATGCAACACAAAAAAAACAGGAGAGAGAAGAAGAAGTGACTAAAATCACTTAGATCCCTTTGCCTTCCACACCTTGGAAGAACCTTTCCTTTTGGTCGACTCTTGAACCGGTGAGGAGGGAGAAGAATATGAACCATTCAAGTTCGGAAGGAACATGAGGGCTTTAAGAATGTCTCCAAGAGGAGCGAGAGAAGACTGAAGCTGATTCTGGCTCCCAAATGCTATTGTACCATTGCTCTGTTGAGTGGCACGCCACTTATAGCAATTTGGTCGAGTGTGACCGGCAACACCACAATGATAACAGAGATGTGGCTTCTTCTGTTTGGCCTTTTGAGAGTTAGTCTTCTTGGTCCTAGGGTTTTTAGTTTCCCTTGTCTCACTCTTAGGGGGTGCTCCTAGGATGGACTTGCCCTTGTCTACGTTCTCACTAGCTAATTCAGTTTTAACATTCTTTTCTTCATTTTCAATGTTATTAGCAGGTGGAACAAACACAGTAGTACTAGAAGTAGGAGTATTAGAGAGAGAGAATTTATACCCCAATCCAGTATGATCTGAAGAATATTTCTGAGCACTCAGCATCTCGTCCAATTTTGCACTTGACGTCCTCTCTAGTTGTGCTCTGACTTGAAACAGCTCCGCTTCAAACTTCTTGGTCCTCTCAACCAAGAAATTTTTTTCGAACCTCAGTGCTCCAATGGTTTGATTTGCTTCATCAACTTTTGTGGACAGCTCCTCACGGTTGAGTTCCACATCACTGAGCTTCTTGTTGGCCAGCCTATAAAGTTTCTCACGCTTCTTAAAAAGCTTGTACAGTTTTTCATAGGCGGTGTGGATATTATCTTGATCATCCATAATCTCACATTTTGAATCCACCAATTCCTTCTCTTCATCCACTTCTTCAATAACCCCATCAGTAGGATTAATCGTGGCAGTGAAGGCATTCAAGATTTCGTCGTCTTCATCTTCGGAATCGTCCTCGGGCTCCGTGTCGCTTAAGGTAACAGCAAGTGCCTTGCTCTTCCCTATGCTCTTAAGATACGTAGGACGCTCTTGTTTCATGTGTCCAAAGCCTTGACACCCAAAGCATTTTGGTCCAGCGGGAACAGTGTACTGACCGCCATCCTTGACATCCTTCTTCCCTTTATCAGAATCCTTGAGTTGTGAAGAACTGGATAGTCTACGGTCTTTGTTGAAGCCCTTCCCATTTGCATTCTTCATGAATTTCTTGAATTGCCTTGTGATGTAGGACTTCATCTTAGAATCTTCATCATCTGAAGAATCTTCAGTATCACTGCTCTTGGCCTTTAGTGCCAAGCTCTTGCCCTTACTTGACTTGCCTAACCTAGTCAGCCCTAACTCATAGGTTTGCAAGTTTCCAACCAGCTCAGTTAGAGGAATTCTGTCAATATCCTTTGATTCTTCGATCGCCATGATCTTAGCATGGAATCTCTCGGGCAGCAATCTAAGCACCTTCTTTACTATCTTGGGTTCAGGGATGGTTTCCCCAAGATTAAAGGCTGAGTTTACTATGTCCTTAAGCTTGGCATAGAACTCATCAAACGACTCATCCTCCTCCATCTTAATTTCTTCAAAGCATGTGGTGAGCCTTTGTAGCTTTGAATCTTTGACAGCCTTGGTGCCCTCATAGGTTGTCTGGAGGATGGTCCATGTTTCCTTGGCAGTTTCGGTTGAGGAAATTTTCTTGAACTCCTCATTGGTGACTGCACTGAATAGGGCATTCAATGCTCTGCTGTTGAAGTTTGCCGCCTTGATCTTACTATCATCCCAGTTAGCCAGCGCTTCTGTAGGCTTGGTCCAGCCTATCTCCACAGCTTGCCACACCTTCTCATCTAAAGACTACAAGAAAGCTCTCATGCGTACTTTCCAGTATGCATAGTTAGTGCCATCAAATAAAGCAGGTATAATAAGATATTGTCCTCTATCCATGACAGCAGGGGTCAAATGGATCACACATAATGGATTAAACCCTAATCAGAGTGTGCTTGCTCTGATACCACTTGACAGGCCACAAATGCGTTGACCTCTTGTGATAACTTAGATTAATTAAATTAGCCCAGTTATTAATTAATCAAATTAACATGCAATATCACGTGGTATCACAAACAAATCACCAAACTAAGTAATGCAGTGAAAAATAAATAACACGGTGATTTGTTCACGAATGGGGAAAACCTTACGGTAAAAACCCCACCGGGTGATTTAAGGTCACCACTCCCGAAACTCCACTATTATCACAACAAGCAGTTACAAGCAAGGAATCCCAAGTACCTTACCAACCTACAGTTGAACTCTTACCCCAATACCCAATTAGACTTGTTCTGTAGTGACAGTTTCTCCTTTCAATGCACGGCTACCAAGTACGTGACTAACCAGATGCGCGGATCCTAGTACGCGACTTCAAACACCAACTAGAGAGAGAGTTGTTGGCTACAAAGTTCTTCAAATCATCAGAGATGAACTAGGGCACGAACTTTGTCTTTCAGATCACAAATTGCATGAACAAGAAGTTCTGAATGAATGTGCAACTTGCATCACTTTTATGGCCCTTAAAATAATCCTTTTATATTTCTAGGGTTAGGAGAAAAGAAGTCTCAAAGACACATTCACGGATTGGACTTGAAACAGAACTGGAAATCTGTTTTCTTTAATTCTCGACAGATAGAGGTGTCGAGAAGCTGTCGAGGCTCGGGGCAAAATAGCTTCTTAAGGCTCGATAGATGCATGTGTCGAGGTATCTGTCGAGGTATGTGTCGAACTTTAAAAAATGGCACTTCCTTGCTTGTTTCTTGAACAAACTTTGACGGCTTCAACACTTAATCTTGAACCCAAGTTTCTTGAAGTGATTAACACATCCTAAATCTACCCAATTACAAGTAAAGTGCGTTTTGTGTAAGGATAAGCCAATTACATAAAATAGCGACATATGTTCACAGACTTGAACTACATATGTCCTAATATTGTGTAACAAACAGCCCTTGAAATCTAGAAATTTAAATAAACGAGAGCAAGTGGGCGGCAATGAAATCTGTGACTATGCGAGAAATTAATTAGATTTGCAATCTGAGAGAGAGAGAAATTTAGTAGATCTGGGAGTAAGTGGGCGGTCGGGTTGCAATTGTTGATGGCTATACTTTACAATTTATATGGGGCACTTTTTTTTTTTTAATTTTTCCTTTTCAAGAGGATTATTCTTGCTAATTAAATGAAACAACTTAGAATTTACTAAACTTTTCTTTAAAATGAATTCATAAAAACAAACTACTATTTTCTTATATTGATAATTTTATTTTCTTATGTTAATAATTGCATAATATAATTTATGAGATTAACAACTAAACTTTTTTTGTTTTTTTATTTATTTTTATAACCAACTATTACAATTTATGTCATAAAGACTCTTTATTTTTAGAAACTAGAAAATAAAGACTATCATACAGCGAGCCTTTTGTCTAAATATTGCAGAATATAGAGTTTTTTATGGTTATAGGCACTATTCAAAGTTATTTAGGGAAGTGAGGAGAGAGAGTGAATTTCGGCAATAGTGTTGCCGAAATTCTAAGAAAAGTAGGAGAGAGAAAAAGCAAAAAGTGGTGAGAGAAATTTTGGAATTTCGGTAATAGTGTTACCGAAATTCTTTCTGCCCAGTCCCCTGCCCGGTCAGTGAGAGTGCGCGAGTGTGCGCGAAGGAAAAAAAAAAAAAAAAAAGGTTTTTGGCAATGCCATTGCCGAAAATGGAGGGAAGAATTAAAATAAATAAATAAATAAATAAATAAAATAAAAGAGGTTTTTGGCAATGGCATTGCCGAAAATGGAAGGAAGAATTAAAAAAAAAGTTTTTGGCAATGCCATTGCCGAAAATGGAGGAAGAATTAAAATATAAAAAAAATAAAAAAAGAGGTTTTTGGCAATGCCATTGCCGAAAATGGAGGGAAGAAATAAAAATAAATAAATAATAAATAAAAAAAAGAGGTTTTTGGCAATAGCATTGCTGAAAATCGAGGGAAGAATAAAAATAAAAAAAGGTTTTTGGCAATGCCATTGCCAAAAATGGGGGAAGATTTTTTTTTTTTTTTTTTTTAAGTTTTTGGCAATGCCATGGCCGAAAATGGGGGAAGAATTAAAAAAATAAAAAATAAAAAAAAAACAGAGGTTTTTGGCAATGCCATTGCCGAAAATGGAGGGAAGAATTTTTAAAAAAATAAAAGGTTTTTGGCAATGCTATTGCCGAAAATGGGGAAGAATTAAAAATAAAATAAAAATAAAAATAAAAGTGGTTTTTGGCAATGCCATTGCCGAAAATGGAGGGAAGATTTAAATTAAAAAAAAAAAAAAAGGTTTTTGGCAATGGCATTGCCGAAAATGGAGGGAAGAATTTTAAGAAAAAAAAAGGTTTTTGGTAATTTTATTGCCGAAAATGGAGGGAAGAATTTAAATAAATAAATAAATAAAATAAAAATAAAAAGGCTTTTGGCAATGCCATTGCCGAAAATGGAGGGAAGAATAAAAAAAATTAAAAAAAAATTGGCAATCCCATTGCCGAAAATGGAGGGAAGAATTAAAAAAAAAAAAAAAGTTTTTTGGCAATCCCATTGCCGAAAATGGAGGGAAAAAATTTAAAAAAAAAATTATTTTTTTGGTAATCTCATTGCCAAAAATGGAGGGAAAAGCAAAAAAAAAAAAAATTATGGCAATGGTATTGCCGAAATAAGGGAAAAAAAATTGTGACAATGGTATTGCCGAGATAGGAGGAAAAAATTGTGGTAAATAGAAAAATAAAAATTGTGGCAATGGTATTGCCGAAATAGGGGGGAAAAGAAAAGAAAAAAATAAAATAAACAAAATGAAAACCAATTGTGGCAATGACATTGTCGAAATAGAGGGGACGCTGAGTGTTTGATTCTTATCTGTCGGTCTGAATCAAATTTAAGTACACTGAGTGTTTGATACTTATTCTAAAAAAATACATAGATTCTAAAAAGTACATGAAAGAAAATTATAGAAGAAAAAAATTATTGATGTGCACTTCAGAGATTCTTATCTGTTTGTCTGAAAAAAAATGATCCATTCATCCTTCCCAACAAAACTATCTTCAAAAATTGTTATGCTTTTTACTTTTTATGTCGCCCGTCAGAGATTCTTATTCTTGTTATCTTCTTGTTATCTTTGTGACAATTGACTTTTTTGTCTTCTTACTTATCAATTTTCTATTAAAAGGGAAGTGCACCTGAACGTTCCTCACAAACTTATACTTCTACTTTTCATCTCTTTCAATTGTTCAGTTTTTCATCTGTTTTGCTTCAACATGCACAGCTAAAAATTGTAAGCGTTGAGTCAATGTAAGTTCTTTTACTTTTTGCTTCAACGATAATGATTATTATTGGTATTGTTGTTTTTTTTTATGGTAAGGACTACAAACATTTTTAGTATTATTGTTATTTTATGTTTATTTATTATTATCTAATTGTGTTTTTCTTTTTCTTTTTTTGCAAGTATCACTCTGTAATTCTCACTTTTTCAGTTGGTATCACAATTGTGGTAAGCATCTCAACTCTCTAATTAAATTTACGTATATGTTTTGTTAATTTTGAAATTATTTAATATTATTTATTGTTATTATTAGTATATGACCACAAAAATTGTAATAAATTGTATTATTGTGATCTTTTCATAATCAATTTTACTTTGTTATTATCAGTTATTACATCTATTACTTGGAAAAAATATATTGCATAATATGTTTGTTGGTTTATAATAAAGATATGTATGTGTATTATTTTTATTTTTATTTAGTACAATAAATCGTACATTTGTGTTTCTTTTTATTTAAAGTGTAGTTGATATAAAAATTAATTATATGCTTTATATATGGTTATATTAATGTTATTATTTTTTATTATTGTTCCTTTGTTTTTAGAACATATTTATGATTATCTGATTATGTTTTTTTTTTTTCTTTCTTTATTTTCTTGCAAGTATCACTCTATAATTCCTACATTCCTTCACTTTGTATCACAACTGTAGTAAGCTTCTCAGCCCCCTAATTTAATTGGAAATTATTTGCTTAGTTTGTAATTTTTTATATAGATGGTTTGTAAAAAATGCACCTTCAAATATTGTAATTTTTTAATCTCGGTGTTTATATATTAAAGATACTGTAATTTTTTGTTTTAACGTAGGATATATTTGAAATGGAGCGTGGGTCATTCGATCATTCTCTGCTAACCCAACAACAATATCACATCTCTAATGATGCAATGGAAGGTAATGCACGTTGCAAGATAACTATTTATTAACATCCTAATAATATCTACAATTAACCAATTTACATGAAAATAATTTCAACATTAGTAATATAACATTGTACATTTTTAAAAAAAATTCAAGTTGCCAACTTGCGAGTGCGACCCCAACCATTTGCACCCCCCCCCGGCAGTTAAGCGAGCGTATCACCACATATTTACACCAATGTAGACTATACTATGTTACCCACCTACCACATATAGATATTGACTGGAGTCTTATCACTTCTTTGGTGGAACGGTGGCGATCTGAAACCCATACATTTCACCTACCTAATTGTGAAATGCCGATCACTCTACAGGATATAGCAATCATTACAGGATTGCCTATTGATGGCAATACGGTGTGTGGGCCAACTAATTTGGAATGGGGACCCATTTGTCAGAATTTACTTGGAGTGACACCACCTGAAAATGCATTGACATATGCTGGCCTTAAAATAACAAGGTAAGGAGAACATTTTCAAACCTACCAAAGGGTGTCAATGCTGTAACAATCCAACAGTATGCTAAAGCATACATGTTCCAGGTTTTGGCTTTACTATTTAGAAATAAGAGCCAAAATAAATTGCATTGCTGCTTTCTCAATCTCTTAGAGAACTTTGGTGTAGCTGGGGAATATAGTTGGGGTAGTGCCACACTTGCTCTCCTTTATAAACAGTTGTGTACTACTGCTATTAAAAAAAGCATGGAGATTGCAAGTCCTGTCTTCATGTTATAATTATGGGCGTGGGAGCATCTTCCATATCTGACCCCAATTCCAATAAATCCAACAAATTTAAATGGTGACGACCTATACGGTTGCAGGTATAATATTTACTTTCTATTTCTATACAATATTGTATACTGTAGCATTTATCCTTGATACTTTCAAACCCTAAAATCAGTGGCAATCATTAATTGTGTATAGGTGGGATACTAGGAGAATGTTTACTCACACACCAACGCATGTTCTACATACGTACCGTTCTAATCACGACACACATAATAAGGATCAGGTAATATATGTTGTCACAATGAATCAATGGTTAATTTACTAGTTATATTATTGTCTTGATCGATTATAAAATAGTTTTTGTAATTGGAATCGCAGGTTGTTTGGACACCATACGATAATTATTTGCATCCATAGTGTCTTGCAAAAAAGCATATATGGCTTACAACAGTACCATTGCTATGCTTTCAAATTGTTGAGTTTTACCATCCAAAAAGAGTCATGCGACAATTTGGATTGTTGCAAAGATGTCCAAAGTGGCATACTAACAATTTGGATAAATCCGTGCATTGTGTAAAGTTGACAGGAAAGTCTGGTGTTGATTGGCGTATGCAGCATGCACAATACTACCAGCTTTGGAACCAATGAGCTGAAAATCTAGTTGGAGATGACAATTTCCATGTAGGTGTGGACTACACAACATGGTACCAGCGACATGGCCACTTATTCACGACACCAGAGGCGGTTGCCCATACGTACCAGGTAGATATTTTAGCATTTTCAATACTGCACTAATATTGATAACATTATTATTTTTGCTTTTTCAAAAATACTGCACTAATAAATTTTTTTTCTTTTTATGTGGCAGCAAACGGAAATTAATAACATGTTAACTTCGGCTGTTGCAAACCAAGGGAGGGCTAACCTGACTGCACAACAAGTCCTTCCAGCAATAGTAGAGGGCCTTACTCGAGTGAAGTTATCCATAGAAGCAGATATTTCCTCCGTCCCTACTGAGAGGGTGACACACTTTGGGCGACAACAGAGGCACCAAGGAAGACAGCGTAGACAACGCAGAAATGATGAAGCTGGACCATCCATGTCTACCCAAGCTGGACCATCCACCTCTACGCAAGCTGGGCCATCCACCTCTGCCCATAATGAGTCTACCACCTTCAATGAGTATAATCCAATTAATTTCAATGAGTATTGTCTGTCTTTATATCAACAGATTGGATTATCCACTTCCATAGGACAAGGATTAGAGGGCTTGTTTAGGTATGACCATTATCCCCAACCTAGTTCAACACCTCCCTCTTATCATCCATCGCCACCTCCATACTATTCTAGGCAATACAATTATGGCCAAGATAACCAGTTTAGCTATGAACAACCTTCTCAACTATCCCCTCATGTTGGTGATTTCTCCACACCACCAAATACATGGGCATGTGCTCCAAACTCTGAGGAAGAGGCCTCTATAACAGACTCTGAGGAAGATGCCTCAAATGAGGATAATGGGGAAGATGCAGAAGATGCAGAAGATATGGAGGTGTCATCAGATAATGAAAGTGATGAAAGTGGTAATTATCAAACAAATTTTGATATTAGAACACAACCAAAGCGCATGGGAAAAAGTCATGTGCAAGCACGAAGGTACCCTCAACGAGTAAATCGGCATCCTCCATGTTGTGGAACGCAACAAAAACTTCATGTACCCCATCGTGGAAATCACTAATCAATATGGCCTGGCTGTTTATTGAAAATATATTAAAGCATTATCGTTGTTTATGCATCATTGTAGCAAAAAATATTATGCCTAGGTAGTATACATATCACGTTATACTACTAACTGTAAGATCTTTGCAAAAATAAAAAATGTGTACACATATTTGGTGTTTGAAATTAGTGCCCAATTAATCTAATCATACATCTATTTACTATAATTATCCAATCCACAGCCTCTCTTCCAAACCCTTGTAAAAGTGTCAAAGAAAAATAAAACTTTCACCATCTAATTTTCATCCAAATTTACAGCAGCAAATTGTGAGTTAATTTCGGCCTTCAAACATTGTGAATTTCAAAAAACTCAAAACATAAAAGTTGTAGATATTTAAGTCACGGTTCCAGCCCATCTAGCCTTAAGTCAATTGGATTTTTTAGGAGAGAGATAAATCTAAAATACTGATTAGTGCTCAAATATGATTTTTCCTCTTCAAATTGTGACCCTTTGATTTCTTTCTATATTTGAAGCTTTCAAACATGGTAAAGGACCCAAGCACTCCATAAAAAGTATATATTTTAAGGTGTTATCGAACCCTTAAACTATAATAAAATATATATATATATATATACACATACACATTATAAAAACAAAATAAATAAACATACACCCCAATCTAACTTGCAGTGATAGAAAACATTGTAGCATATTGAATTAGTACCAACTTGTTCTATCAAATAATACAAACTAACAATATGGTCTAACTCCTAAAAAAAAAATAGTCCAACCAATTCACTGAAGTAGATTGAATACTTGTGTTAGGTCATTCAGTTTGGCCACTAGTGGAGCCAGCCACAGTTTGAGTGGGGCATGTTCTTCTGTTATGGCCTTCTTTCCAACAAAGGCTGCACAATGGCCTTGGTTGATGCTCTGTCCCTAAATCCATTTCATTTAGAAACCAAGTTGATCTTGGTCGACCTTTTGCACGGCGCAAATTCACATTAGGATACAAGACCGAGAAATCAGGCTCATTCCAATGTACACTGTCTAGAACCATGCGAAATCTAGGTGCATAACAAGCAACTTATTCTTCCAAACTATAGCGGCGGTCGATATATCGCATTACAGAAATGCCTTGATATTTACACACGGCAATGACATGTGAGCACGGAATCTTATAAACCTGCCATTTTTGACAACTACAACTCCTCTCCCTTAAATTTACCTCATGACGATGATTGCCCTTATAAGCAGAGTTAGGGTTTATTGGTGTTCTGACTTCAAACAGACCATCTTCATGACTAAACACAGTAACTGAATGCTTTGGTGCCTTTTTTTTCCCATTTATTGAATTTATTCTTTGCATAGGCTGTAATGAGTTCACCGACTGTAATCTCTGCGCGTGCCTTAGTATACCGATCGGCAAAGTAGGCTACACAACGGTAGTATGTAAGCTCAACTAATGCAATTATGGGTAGATTTCTAGCACTCTTTAAAACACCGTTGAAGCTTTCAGACAAATTTGTCGTCATTGCCCCATAACGATGTCCACCATCGTGTGTTAATGTCCACTTCTGCACTGGTAATTCCCTTAAATACTTGTCACCATCTACATTTAATTGAGTAATTATATCCCTTGTTATTTGATACTTTCGTACTTGATTCTCCATGCCTGCCCACATTACCATAGCCTTCAAGTTTTTATTCCCAATTTTTTTATTGAAATTGCTAGCCACATGGCAAAGGCAAAAACGATGTGCCAACGTGTCGATTCACATATAACCCGTATCGCTGACATTATACCAGGGTGGCGATCAGATATGACACATAACCTATCTCGATTAGTGACATTACTCTGAATACAACCCAAAAACCAATACCAGCTATCATCAGATTCCCCCTCCCCCACAATGGCAAAGGCAAGTGGAAAAAGTTTATTATCACCATCCCAAGTTGATGCAATCAATAACTTACCTCTGTACTTACCATATAGGAAAGTTCCATCTATACTAATCACTGGTCTACAATGTTGAAAACCTTCAATTGATGGACCAAAAGCTCAGAACACTCTCTCGAATATGGCACAGCCTGGCACAGTAGCAGGTACCATTCTCCAAATAACCCTGCTACCCAAGTTTGAATCAATCAAAGCTTTCAACCATTTTGGCAATAATTGGTAAGATTTGTCCCAATCACCAAATGCTCTACCAATTGCCTTTTGTTTTGCGTCCCACACCTTAAAATAAGAAGGCCGATATTAGTACTTATTGTAAAGACTCTATTGAAGAGAAGAAATCTGTATATTTGGATCATCTTTGACAATATCCCTCAACTCTTTCTCAATAATATGGATGTCTAATTGCTCGTGATCTTGTGTGAGCGTGGACTCTATACATGTGTGTGGACCATTGTATTTCCTAACCTCAAAGAACCCATGCGTAGCCCGGAAGCATGCTCAAAGACGTCAAGAACAATTTTTGCAACGTAAAGACCAACATGTTGGATCTGACTCTTTTACACTAAATGTTTGGTTCCTCTTGATGTGATACTATTTAACAGCAGCTTGTAGTTCATCCTTATCAGCAAAAAGCAATCCCACGTAAAACTCTTGGATAGGGTCCCAATTACTCTAAATGGGCTTTTCAAATGGTGGGGTTGGATCAATCATATTATCCCACGTGTTCTGTGAAAAGCTTAGTGATGAAGGTTGATGGAACGCCATTGCTGGACTGCTTTCATGATTAGGTTCATTGGGAAGCTCCTGTTCATCTCCAACATCCTCAAGGATCTCGTCGTTATCAACTTGGTCATCACTATCCATGGCCCGCATCCTTTCTGATAATGTATGGACCGCATTTTCAGTAGTAGTCGCTATGCAGTGTGTATCATTGGGATCATTAGCAGCTCTCTGAGTGGCGGTTTGGTCATATAGAGCTTCAAACTCTGGTGCAACATGCTCAATTGGGTTATCATAGTCAACATCATTGGTGTTCATTAGCCGATAAGGAGCTTGTTGGTCCTCAGTTGCAACATAGGTATATAGAGCATGATAGTCAACACCACCAATGTTGATTAGAGAACGAGCCACATCTTCAGAATAATGACTAGTATGGGTGGCATATGGATCATAAAAGTGCCCGCCATGTGAATAACTAAACGATGCACTCGGTCCTTCGTTGACATATCGAATGGGAAAAACATCTCGATGGCTTTTTATGGGCTCCACAGCCACGTAAAACTCTGCACCTACAAAACCATATTGGCAGCCTAACATATCAAATATTGCCTTGACACCATTATCATCTTCTACCAAAACTTGTTGGTCATGCACAGGATGTAGATGAAATTGAAAAGGAAATTTATATCAAATAGTAAGTTTTGAATCCTCTCTGTTTATATGAAACGTGGATGCTACTCTATCATATAGATCTTCAAATGTCACAACCCTGCTTAATGGAAGCATAGAAGGAGGTAGCCCTTCGTAATAAACCCCATTTTCTCCATGTTTAATTATTCCACCGGAATGGATGAGAAAAATGAACAACTTTTCTGCCATTCACACTAAAACATAAAAGTAATATTAATATTCAATGTGCAAAACAAGAAGGTAATCTATTAAAAATATTCAATGTTTACATAATTTATTATTGTCCATCATAGTAGTTAAAATGATTTAGAATGATGTGTTACGGTTACATAAATTACTAATTATGTAGCTCTTCATTTTGGTTCTTCTAAAACAAGATAAATTATATTTCTAATGCATTATCACGATAATAGATAAATATTTCTAATATCGTATAATTTTAGTTATTATTATACCTAAAACTTAGATTTTTTATTTAGGGTCATATACTAACCTTTTTTTTTGGAGGGGGGGTTTCTTATAGCATACATGTAAATTTTAGGCTAACAAAGTAAGAATTTCTTCAAGGAAAATTTATGTCAATTTTGAAATATATTTTTGCTATATGAAATTTTAACTATGACCATAATTTAAAACATATCATACAAATCAGTTCTTGTTGCAAAACACATAATACAAAAACAAGATTTTCATGAACAAATGATTTAACAAAAACAAAATTTCCATGCTTAGCTATGCCCCTAAAACATATGAACATGAATATTATAAAAAGAAAAGTAACTACTTAAAGTGATGTAACTCACCTTGTACAATGATAAAGACGGATAGGTATTTGCAAGTGTTGTTCCTTATAGTTGTTTGTAGAATGTATGACACGCATGAATTGAAAATGGTTGATAGAATTATGAGAGAAATAAGAGTGGAGAAGAAGGCTGATATAATTTTTAGGAGGAAAAGAATGGAAAATAAAAAACGTGGAAACTAAAGTTATATTGGTGCTGTTTAAATAGGATGCAAGTCTCGTATAAGTTAAAATCTTAGATTTTAAACTGTACTAATAGAAATTGACCAAATACAACAAGGATCATCTCTACAAAAAATTTCAAAGTGTCTTTGTTTTTTTTTTTTTATAGTGCACATCAATCATTTATAAATCTCTGCAAATCCTGCAAAGAATCTCTGCAAAAATTTCTGTTTTTTTGTTTTTTTTGTTTACACCGTGCACATCAATTATTTTTTCTTCCATCAATTTCTCCCATGCATGATATGAATCTGAATAAGAATATCTCTGTACTTTACACTGTACTAATAAAAATTTACTAAATACAACACAGTATGTAAAAAAAAAAAAAAAACCAAAAAGAATGACTTTGTAAGGAAACTTACAAAGTCACTTGTCACGGGGAGGCCATAAAAAGTAAAAAGAATAAGAATCTTTGAACGGTGTCGTAAAAAGTAAAAATAATAACAATCTTTGAAGATAGTTTTGTTGGGAAGGATGAATGAATCATTTTTTTCGGACAAATAGATAAGAATCTTTGAAGTGCACATCAATCATTTTTTTTCTTCTATAACTTTCTTTCTTGTACTTTATAGAATTTATGTATTTTTTTAAAATAAGTATCAAACACTCACTGTACTTAAATTTGATTCAGACAGACAGATAAGAATCAAACACTCAGTGTACTTAAGTTTGACAATTTTTTCCCTCTATTTTGGCAATGTCATTGCCACATTTGGTTTTCATTTTGTTTATTTTTCTTTTTCTTTTCTTTTCCCCCTATTTCGGCAATACCATTGCCACAATTTTTATTTTTCTATTTACCACAAATTTTTTTTCCCCCTATTTCGGCAATACCATTGCCACAATTGTTTTTTTTTTTTTTTTTTTTTTTTTTTTTTTTGCTTTTCCCTCCATTTTCGGCAATGGTATTACCAAAAAACAATTTTTTTTCCCTACATTTTTTGCAATGGGATCGCCAAAAAAAAACATTTTTTTTTCTTTTTTTCCCTCCATTTTCAACAATGGGATTGCCTAAAAACTTTTTTTTTTTTTTAATTCTTCCCTCCATTTTCGGCAATGGCATTGCCAAAAACCTCTTCTTCTTTTTTAATTCTTCCATCCATTTTCGGCAATAGCATGGCCAAAAACCTTTTCTTTTTTTTTTTTTTAATTCTTCCCTCCATTTTCGGCAATGGCATTGCCAAAAACCTTTTTTTTTTAATTCTTCCCCTATTTTCGGCAATGGCATTGCCAAAAACCTCTTCTTTTTTTTTTAATTCTTCCCTCCATTTTCAACAATGGCATTGCCAAAAAAACTTTTTTTTTTTAATTCTTCCCTCCATTTTCGGCAATGGCATTGCCGAAAACCTCTTTTTTTTTTTTTTTTAATTCTTCCCCATTTTCGGCAATGGCATCGCCAAAAACTTTTTTTTTTTTTTTTTTTTTTTTGTTTATTCTTCCCTCCATTTTGGCAATGGCATTGCCAAAAACCTCTTTTTTTTTGCTTTTTTTAATTCTTCTCCATTTTCGGCCATGGCATTGCCAAAAACTTTTTTTTTTTTTTTTTAATTCTTCCCTCATTTTCGGCAATGGCATTGCCAAATACTTTTTTTTTTTTAATTTTTTCCATTTTCGGCAATGGCATTGCCGAAAACCTTTTTTTTTTTTTTTTTTTAATTCTTCCCCATTTTTGGTAATGTCATTGCCAAAAACCTCTTTTTTTATTATTTTTTATTCTTTCCTCCATTTTCAGCAATGGCATTGCCAAAAACCCTTTTTTTTTTATTCTTCTTCCATTTTTGGCAATGGCAATGCCAAAAACCCTTTTTTTTTATTCTTCTTCCATTTTTGGCAATGGCATTGCCAAAAACCTTCTTTCTTTCTTTTTTTCATTCTTCCTCCATTTTCGGCAATGGCATTGCCAAAAACTTTTTTTTTTTTTTAATTCTTCCCTCCATTTTCGGCAATACCATTGCCAAAAACCTCTTCTTCTTCTTTTTTTTAATTCTTCCCTCCATTTTCAGCAATGCCATTGCCAAAAACCTCTTTTTTTTTTCCCTTCGGGCACTCGCGCACTCTCACTGACTGGGCAGGGGACTGGGCAGAAAGAATTTCGGTAACACTGTTACCGAAATTCCAAAATTTCTCTCACCACCTTCTGCTCTTTCTCTCTCCTACTTCTCTTAGAATTTCGACAACACTGTTGCCGAAATTCACTCTCTCTCCTCACTTCTCTAAATAACTTTGAACAGTACCTATAACCATAAAAAACTCTATTTTCTGCAATATTTAGACAAAAGACTCATCATACAATCTTTTAGAACATTATCCTTTGAAGATGCAAAAATATTCTGTTTTGCAACCTCAAAATTTTATTTTATTTATTTTAAAATCTCATTTTATAACCCATCGTGCCCATTTTTAATTTTAAATATAACTTATTAAAATAATATAAACTATTACAACAAATAATATAAAAAATTTAGTTCTCTCACTTCTCTTCCATCTCTCTTTCCTCTCAACTTTTTTGTCTCTCTCTTCGGCAAACACAGAGATCACCTCCCACCATAACTCAGCCACAAACACCAATTCTATCACCATCAAAATTAACCCAAAAAACAGTATGTCACCACCAACCACCGAACCAACTGCCATCACTGAAAATCCTTACCACCACCAAAACACCCATAGACCCACACACAACTCAAACAGACCCAAACTCTGACCAATTGCCACCCAAATCCGTAGCCACCTTCGTAAACCCACAGTGAACCCATCCTCACCACCACCACAGCAACCCCACACCACCACCACCATAAACCTGCAGATGCACCAATACCCATAACAAAAAATCAAAGCAAAACCAAAACCCAAACCCACAATCTGAGAGAGAGAATCAGAGGGAGAGAAAGAGAAAGAATTAGAGTGAGAGAAAGAGAGAAGAGAGAGAATCGATGTGAGTGAAGAGAAGGCCTCTGTACACAACCACACACCGGCATGTCGTCGATGCCGTCCTCTAGCCCATGCCGTCCCCCAGCGCATCGATCTGAAAGAGACGAAATAGAGAGATGCCAAAACAGAAAAAGAGTGGAAAGATAAAGAAAGACTAGGGGTGTGCATGGGTCGGGTTGGGTCGGGTTGAGGGAATTTTTTGACCCAACCCACCATGGTGGGTCAAAAAAAATTCAACCCAACTCGACCCATCACATATGTCCAACTCAACCCAACCCAACCCACATAGGTCGGGTTGAACCCATGGGTTAGGCTTTTTTTTTTTAAATTAAATTGAACTTATATTTTTTTTATTAATTATATAATATATTTAAATATATATTAAAGAAAGTAATATGATTTTATATTATATATATTTGTAGGATTTTATTTTATATTATATAATATATTTTATATTATATATTACTAGGTTTTAACTTAAAAAAAATATTTATTAAATATATAATATATTTTAAATATATATTAAAATATGGGTGGGTCGGGTCGGGTTTGGCGGGTTGGTAATTTTATGACCCAAACCCAACCCGACCCGCTATAAAAAAAAAAAAAATTTATAACCCAACCCAACCCACTAAGCCCTAAAAACCGACCCAACCCGGCGGGTTGGGTCGGGTTTGGCAGGACGATGGGTTTCCTACACACCCCTAAGAAAGACAAGAAATGAGAGTGAATAGAGCATCACTGAAACAGAGAGAATGAGGAGATATTTTAATAAAATAATGTTTTTTTTTTTTGTTTACCACCTCAGCTACAGTAGGTTCCAAAAATACGAACCAACTGTTCATTGGTGCTAAAAATATTTAGAAACCCCCCAACACTAGGGCTCTTAGAGCACCAGCATCAAAAGGGCTAAATCTCAAATTTTAGCATAAAAAATTCAATTAGGCCCAAATGCTCCCTCCAACGAGTGTGGTAAAAAGTCAGGACTGTAAAAAAAATACAATTGAGCTACAGTGCAGTTCTAAATGTAGAACCGCACTGTAGCTCAATGGCAAAAACAAATATTAATATTTTATACTTAAAGTTTTCTCTCTCCTCTCTCCTCTCTCCACGGTCTCTCATCTCTCTCTCTCTCTCTCTCATTCTGACTCAGTTCCTCACTCTCTCTCTAACAACGGCTCCTCCCTCCTCACTCCCTCTCTCACATCTCTCTCGTTCGAAGCTTGCACATGTGCTGGGTTTTGGATCAGCGTCTCGGCGGGATTGACCGTTTGTGGTGCTGGGTTTTGGATCGGCGTCTCGGCGAGATTGATCATTTGTGGCGTGGGATTGACCGTTTGTGGTGTGGATGATCGGAGAGGTGATGGTCTGGGTTTTTTTTTGGTGTTGACGGTGGATTGTGGGTTGTTGTGTTTTTTTTTTTTTTTTTTTTTTTTTTTTTTTTTTTTTTTTGTGGTGTGGATGATTGGAGAGGTGATGGTCTGGGTTTTTTTGGGTGTTGACAGTGGATTGTGGGTTGCTGTGTTTTGTTTTGATTTTTTTTTTTTTTTGTGGTGTGAATGATCGGAGAGGTGATGGTCTTGGTTTTTTTTTTGGTGATGACGGTGGATTGTTGGTTGCTGTGTTTTTTTTTTTTTTTTTTTTTGGTGCTAATGATCAGAGAGGTGATGTTTTGGGTTTTTTTTTTTGGTGGTGTTGATGATCGGAGAAGGTTTGATGGTCTGGGTTTTTTTTTTTTTTTTTTTTTTGGTGTTGCCGGTAGATTTTGGGTTGGTGGTGGTGGTGGTGCAGCGGTGGTGGTGATCGTGGATCTTGAGAGAGAGAGAGAGAGAGAGAGAGAGAGAGAATAAATAATGTTGTGAAATATATTATTTTATTGTGTAAAAATATTATTTTAATGAGTAGAATAGGAAAATAAAAGTTTGGATGTGGAAGAATTGTAAAATTGTATTGTATAATTGATAAAGTAGTTTTTTGAATGGTAAGATAGGATAGAATTAGGAAAAATGAATGGGGATGCTCTTAAGACGAATAATTGAGTCCAACTTTATTATAATGTTTGTCATCTAAGCCATGATTGTTTTGTTTTAAGAGCATTCACAATAAGACTTTTAAAAGTTAAAAAGTCAAATTTTATCATCTCTAAACTGGTCTACTGTAACTCAAATCTTATAACAAAAAAATATTATTATTTATTTGTATATATTAAGAGAATTCAGAAAGTTAATTATTATTTTTTTCCTTGTCAAAAATACCCCTAAATTAATTAACCAACAAATTAAAAAAATAGGGTTAAAATAGTAAATTGAAAAAAGAAAGTTAGTTATTGCTTTTTTTACTGTAAAAAATACCCCTACCTAAAACTTAAAAATGGGGTTAAAATAATAAATTGATAAAAATAATAAAGTCCTACTTTTACGTTGAAATACCTTCCTGCTTCTAATAAATTCCTACTTTTACGTTGATTTAAATTTCTACTTCTAGTCACTAACTCCTTACAAAATAAGATCACTCTTTTGTTAGTTTAAAAACTCCTCCAATTTACAAAACTCACCCCACATATTCTTTTTTTTTTTTTTTGTGATTGAAAAAAGTAGAAATCTCAAATTATAATAAATGCAAATTATTAATCTTTATCCAAAAAAAATTATATTATTTGTATATATTAAGAAGATTCAGAAAGTTAGTTATTGCTTTTTTCTGTCAAAAATACCCCTAAATTAATTAATCAACAACTTAAAAATGGGGTTAAAATAGTAAATTGACAAAAGAAAGTTAGTTATTGCTTTTTTTATTGTCAAAAATACCCCTACATAAAACTTAAAAATGATATTAAAATAGTAAATTGAAAAAAATAATAAATTTTTATTTTTACGTTGAAATGCCTCCCAGCTTCTACTCGACTCTTACTTTTACATTGATTTAAATTCTTACTTCTACTCACTAACTCCCTATAAAATAGAATCACTCTTTTGTTAGTTTTAAAACTCTTCTAATCTACAAAACTCACCCTACGTATTCATCACACCCTTAGAATTTTTTTTTTTTTATTTTTTTTTTTGTGATTGGAAAAAATAGAAATCCCAAATTATAAAAAATACAAATTATTAATCTTTACCTAAAAAATAGAAGAGCTTCTGAGCACGTACGTGAGCGCGCGCTCAGAGGCTAGTATTCCTTAGACAAGTGGCGTTGCTTTTAATGTTTGTAGAGGTAGTTTTTTATTATTATTTTAATAAGTTGTTTATATTATTTTAAATGAAGTGATAAAAAAATAGAACTTTTGATGTAAGGTGTATTGTAAAATAAGGTGTTAAAATTAATAAAATGGGTTTTTGAGATGCTAAATACTAAAATTTTTGAAAATTCTAATGCTCTTATATTAACAAAAATGCCCCTAATTGCTTTCCCAACAATGTTGGTTTTTAGGGGCTGTTTGGTTTTTTTTTTTTTTTTTTTATCACTCATCACTTATTATTCATCATTCATCAATTAAAATACCTCAATTTCCTATACCCACCCGTTTGGCACACTTCACTCAACTTCTCATCACTCAACTTTTCTACTTTTTTGTGAGATTCATACCTGAACACAATGTCAAGCCACAGTTAGCCTACCCGCGTAACATGTTAGGACTTGAGGGGCCATTTCACTTTATTTTTCCCCTTTAGCCCACATTTTCCCAAAGCCCTCAACAAACCCAGTGAAGGATCTCCGTTTGAAACCACAATCATCATCGTCTAGCTCAACTGCTGCTTATTCTTCTTCTTCTTCCTCTTCTTCTTCATTTTCTACGGCTTCTTCTTCTTTAGCTTGGTCTCTGTTTGCTCCGATGGTGAGCTCAAAGCCGCCGGCACGGTGAGGAAAAGACGAGATGCAGCTCTCATTGTCTCTTCTCTCTATTTAATATTGATTATGGATTTTGATGTTAAATGTTGAGTTGATTTTGAAATTCATACGTTTAGATTTCTAAGTTTAAGTTTAGTGAGTTTTGTTTGTTTCTATTTTGTGCTAAATCTGGGTTTTCTGGGCATCACGTTCGCCGATCTGAGCTCAGGCCAGCGCGGGTTGGCTGAGGTGGGGCTGCTCGGTAGGCATGGCTAGGCTGAAAGTGTGTGGAGAGGAGCTCTAAGGTTGGAAGTGGGATATTTTTGTGTGAGTTGATTTTTGGTGTGAAGACTGAGAAGAAGCCATTGGTGGGTTTGTCAAAAGTAGCGCCTGGTGTGACTTTGCATTGACAGTGGGTCCCATGTATGTGGGTTTAATTACAAAAATGCCATGGAAACTGAAAACATCTAAAATGTATTTTCAGTTTCCATAACTCATCACACAAAAATCAAAGAATTGAGTAATGGAAACAAAAATTGAAAACAATACCAAACAAACTTCTCAGTCGTGGGACTCACATATTTTTGAGTTATGGGTGATAGAAACAGAGTTTTTTTTTTTTTTTTTTTTGATGAGATAGGAACAAAGGTATGAGTGATGGAAACACAAAAACCAAATAGCCCCTTACTCTAAAAAAAAAAAAAAACAATGTTGGTTTTTTTTTTTTTTAATCTTTTGCTTTCTCGGGACACTTCTGCTTTTTTTTTTTTTTCTTTTTTTTGGCAAACGTTGGCTCTTTTTGTTTTTTCTTTTGCTTTTCTGGGACATTTGCCTGTTATTTTTTTTCCGTCTGATTTTCTGGGGAAATGGGTGACAGTGATTTTTGTTTTTTTAACTAGCTGTGATTTTTTTTTCTTCACATAATTTTTAGTCTTTAATAAATTTGAATGATTGTTTTTTATTACTTTTTTGTTTTAATTGGATATATTTTTTAACAAAGTATGTAAATAAATCTATACAAACTAATTTTTCTATCTATCTACTTTTTCACTCTCAACTAAATAACAGTTACTGTTAGCTAAATAGTATAACATATATCTTTATAGTTCTTTTCCACCAATACATCTTTTCATAATATTTAAACAATAATACTAAAAACTGAAAATGACAACGCTACCGAATGGCCCGTAATTTTGTGGAACTCATTTTATCGGTTACCGTGCCAGACCCTTCGATGGTGACATAAGAGGTTTCTTTTAAATTTTTTTTAATAAGTGTCACATTCTGACATTAGAGGTTTTGTCCTTTTGTTTAGGGATAAAACTTTTGGAAAGTTTGGGAGCAGTACCAAAGCATGGGGCCGCCCATGTGTAAGAGCCCGTTACTGTTGAACATGAGAAATAAGAATGAGACCGGCTCTCTATTATACTATTTTAAATTAATATCTTTAATTTTTAAATAATATTATACATATTTTTATATTTTTTATTATTCATGTATATTATAAAAAAATTAAAAACTGTTTTTTAAACATGCATACTAAATAAATCCTTAAAGTCTAAATTTTGACATTTTTCAAGATTTGATTCAATAAAGAGGGATTAGGATCCGGTTCGTGTGTTGCACTTGGTGCAATTTACCCAATCCTCTCTTCAAACATTTTATTTTTATTTTTTACTTTTTTTATTTATTTTTATATTTTTATAATTTTTATTTTTACTTTTTTTAATTAATAATTAAGATTGACAATTACTTATGCAATTATCAATCCTAACCGTTCATAAAAATCTAATAAAGGATCTGTTTGGATATTATTTATTGCTGAAAACTGAAAATTGAAAACACTCTAACAAAATAATTTTTAAATATGTGAATAATACCATGAGACCAATTTTAACTTAAAAATTATTGAATTCTATACTTGCGGATTCCGTAAACAGTGCAAAAGACCCAAAAAAAGTAGCCACACTTAGACACGCAAAACGCGCTATCCAAACTATACCAAAGAGTATTCCTCTTTTCTTTTAATAACATATCATCACTTTTTTTGTGTCTAAATGATGCCAAAAAAAAGGGTAAATTACAAAGTACACCCTTAACGTTTGGGGGTGATTGGATTTTACACCCCAACGTTTTGGAACTGTGATTTTACACCCTAAAGTTTGGTTCCATTAGCAAATCACCCCCTTCCCCCCGATTAGTTTTTGTTGTTAAATGCCATGTCATCTTGCCGATGTGTTTTTTTTCTTTTGCCAAATAAGCCCCAAAACAACCAGATTCAATGGCAATAAAGTGATGACTTGACACATACAAAACGGTGTCGTTTGCCCAAAGAGAAAACAAAAAAAATCTGCAACTTCATGTCTTCATCGATTCCCCACCAACGGTGACTCTTGTAGATTTTTTTTTTTTTTTTCTCTTTGGGCAAACAGCACCGTTTTGCATGTGCCATCTCATCACTTCATTGGCAAAACTGTGTCATTTTGGGGCTTATTTGGAAAAAAAAAAAAAAAAAAAAAAACACATTAGCAAAATGACATGGTAGTTAACAGCAAAAACTAACAGGGGGTGATTTGTTAACAGAACCAAACGTTAGGGTGTAAAATTTCAGTTCTGAAACATTGGGGTGCAAAATCCAATCACCCTCAAATGTTACGGGTGTATTTTGCAATTTACCAAAAAAAAAAAAAGACTAGATGATGATGTGACAGCATGTTATCAAAAGAAAAGCAGAAGACTAAAATCATCTAAGGCCCGTTTGGTAGAAGAGTTTGAGTTGAGTTATTTGTAGTTTTTTAAAATACGTGTGAGTGAAAAAATGTGTGAAAATGTATGTAAGGTTGTTTAAAATTTGGTAAAATGGGTTTGAACCACTCTACCGAACAAACCCATAGTCTTCTATTAAAACTCAAGTTATTCTTTTCATCTTTTAAATGCTTATCAGCATGTTATCATCATCTAGTCTTTTACTAAAACACAAGTTATTCTCTTTGGTTTTTTTTTTTTTGGTAAAAGGGGAAAAGAACAACGAAACTAGACAAGCAAAGACTCATGCCTCATTTGGTACGCAAGTTTAAATACATGTTTTCAGTTTTTAAACAATATTATACATATTTCTATACATTTTTTCACCCACATGTATTTTCAAAAAACTGAAAATTGTTGTTTAAAGACACGTACCAAACGCTCTATCAATAGTCAATAGGGCAGGGCCTACTTAAATACAGCCCAGACAAGTCATGATTGAAAGTAGGGAGTAATTCCACAGGAGGATAGTTAAAAATGCAAAAAATCTTCATTCAGTGTTGCACGCTTTCTTGCAAGAAAGTCAGTGCATCTATTAGACTCGCGATAGCAGTGGTTGAATTGAATTTGCAGGATCTGAGAAGCCAGCTATCTACAATCATCCAGGAGGAGGGAGATGATGGGATTAGTCTGATTGGCTTTTTGCTAAATATCTATAATGGCTTTTGCATCCATCTCAACTTCAATGGCTTGAAAGTTTTTGTCCAAACAGATGGTTAGGCCATTCCTTAAAGCCCATAGCCCTACTTCAAAGCTCGAAGTACACCAATATTTCTTGAAAAGCCTACCACCTAATTACCGGTCTCATCTCTGATCACACCTCCTCTACCAGCCAGTCCTAGGTTGCCAACAGAGGACCCATTTGTGTTTAGCTTCCTCCAACCACTCCTAGCCCTCTCCCATCTAATACACTTCATTGTAAAATTGTTGGTTTTCTTCCAATCCGCAACACACCAATAAAAGTCACCAGCTTGACTGATTATATGAATTGCCAAATTTGGGTTGGGGATACTATTTTGGAAAATTAATTTGTTCCTTTGTTTCCATATCATCCAAATGGCAAAAAGGAACACTATATTCCATGGAGGTTGGCTATGGCAAATAGCTTGATCATTCATTGCACTAGAGGACAACCATGTATGTAGATGACTTGTGAAAAAGTTCCTATCCACCTCAGAAATGCTTAGCTGCTTCCAAAGCTCTTTGCTACTCTAACAATCATGTAGCAATTGGATAATGGTTTTTGGGTCTTCTCTACACCGAGGGCAATTAGAATCAAAGCTAACCCCTCTTGTTACTAAGCAATCCTTAACACCAATACTATTATGTAAACATTTCCAAACAAAGAACTAAATTCTTGGAAGGATTTTTAGTTTCCATATCCAATGCCGCCTAAACTCATAATTGTCATTTCCTGTTGTTGCCAATTTATATGCACTCTTTAGATCAAAATTCCCATGGGAATTAGTTGCCCAAGACATTCTATCCTCGCTCCTAACAGCTAAAGTGTAAGGAGTAGCCTGAATTTCTAGCTTAATACTTGACGGACTTCCTTCACTTTCATATCACCTTCATCCCTGGTCAAAGGACCCTAGACTAAGTTTCTAATTGGTGCTTGAGAGGACCAATTATCTATCCAAAACCTAAGATCGCTATCTCTTCTAATGACCCATTTCGTTCCAGCATTAAAAACATCTTGGCCTTTTCTCATTCCTTTCCACACTTGAGAACAAGGAAGTTTGTCGCTATTAACCGAGCTTATTCTCTGGTAAGTGCAGTATTTGTTCCTAAGAACTCTGGCCCACAAAGTTTCTTTTTCTGAATGAAACCTCCAATTGAGCTTAGCCAACAAGGAAGTGTTTCTCCCTTTTGAAGATTGTAATCCCAAACCACTCTCCTGCTTGGTCCTTGTTACCTTTTGCCAACCCACTCAATGCATCTTTTTAGCGACATCTGTTGAGCCCCATAAAAAATCCTCACTGATCTTATCTATGCCATCCAACACTTTACTTGGAAGGTAGGCACACTGCACGGTATAATTAAGAATAGTAGCCAATGAAGCCTGGATAAGAACTGCTCTACCTGCCATAGACAAGAGATTTGCCTTCCACCCCGAGAGTTTTTGCTTCATTCTATCCAAAATAAAATTGAAATCTTGATTCGACTATCCTTGATGCTTAATGGGAATTCCCAAATATTTCCCAATAGAAGAAGTCGATTTGAACTCGAGAACACTACACATATCCTCCCTGCTCTCCAAATCAACATTAGGCAAGAAGTACACCCTTGACTTGGACTCACTTACTGTCTGGCCAGATTATTCACAAAAGGTATCAAGTACCTCATGGATGGCAATGGAGTTTCCTTGATTAGCTTTTGCAAAAAGCACCAAATCGTCTACGAAGAAGAGAGTGGAGAAACTCGGACCACTCTTGGAAGCTTTAAAAGGATACCACAACTTCTCACTGCATTTCTCCTCAATAAGCTAACCCAAAAACTCCATACACAAGATGAATATGTAAGGAGACAATGGGGGTCCTTGTTTGATACCTTTAGATGGCTGAATAGGCTCCAGCATTCCCCTATTGAACAAAATAGAGGTTAAGACCATGGAAATATAACTCATGATGATCTCCACTAGGTCCACAAGAAAATTGAAACTAAGAAGCCTCTCCCTAATAAAGCCTCACTCTAGCTTGTCATAAGCTCTTTTGAGATCGATCTTAATAGCCATGAAACCTTCCTTACCTTTGGCCTTACTAATGGAGTGTACAAGTTCCTAAATGATAATCGCATTATCAATACCCTTTCTACCTAGAACAAAAGCAGTTTGCAGAGGGGAGACGAGCTTATCCAAAAAAAAGTCTAATCCGAGCTACTATGATTTTCGTGATGACTTTATAAACACTGTTACAAAGGTTGATAGGACGATAGTTTCCTAGGGTTTCAAGGCCTTGAATCTTAGGAATAAGGGCAATAAGGGTTCTATTGAGATATTCTAGGATTTTGTTCTTAGAAAAAATTTCTTTAATTTCCTTAACCAAAGACTTCCCAACCACTGACCAAAATCTCTAATAAAAACCTGCATGAAGCCCATCTGGCCTGGAGCTTTAAAAGGCTTCATCGACCAAAGAGCTGTTTTTATTTCCTCCTCTGTGATATCAATGCTAAAGGATTCACATTCGTCCTCTAAGAGAGAGGCCTGCCCCTGAAACAAGGATGGTGGATTTCTCTTTGATAAGGCTAGGGAAGAGCAGAGCAAGCCCTCAAATCCCCCTCTGATATGCTCCATAATATCTCTCTCTTCATGAAGCCACTCCCCTACATTGTTCTTAATAGCCGAAATTCGGTTTTTTCTCCTTCTGACCAAAGTGGAAATATGATTTTCATCTTTTAAATTTTTATCCTCTCTCACCTCACAACTGGTGGAATTAGGCTATATGCTTTTCTTCTCTCACAGTTAGTGGGACCCACTAGCTATGAGAGAAGAGGAGCATATCATTATGCAAAGCTGAAAAAACTCAATCTACGTTATAGTCTGGATGCAATATATGGGATGGAAAAAAAGAGATAAAAATTTTATTAGGATGTTTGGTTGGTCAAGTGGAAGGAAAATTTATAAGTATTTTTTCCTTAGGTTCCCCAAAAATCGTTTTTCCTTGGAAAAAATTTGAGGGGAAAAGGCTAGTGAATAAAATGATGAAAAAACCATGAACATCTATTTTAGTTTTTCTTCTTTAACGTCTTCTCTTTTTATTTTTTCTTTTGATTTTTTCGTTTTATGTTACACCCACGACCCATCTAGCCATGACTTAAAAAACTGGTATGGTCAAATAACTAAACAATAGAGTGGTTACCAGTTTTTTGGTTCGACCAAAGGTTGAAGTGGTTCGACTAGAGGCTAGTATATATTAAGTTTATGACTAATAATATATCTTGTTATAATATAAGAAAATTCTCATTTTTCAACTGGACTTTTATGTGGTTCAAAAATACCATTATTAATGAAGAGTAACTTCATTTAGAAAGATGGTCATAAATGTCAAATAACAAATTTCATTATAAATTCAAAAAAGAGAATTCCTGAAATTTAATATTTTTTCCCTTTACGTTCAAAAAAGAAATTACAGTTACTGTTTATCTCTAAAATTTATCATTTTTATTTGTTTGAAAAAAATATTTCTTACTTATAATAAATACAAATTATTAACATTTACCCAAAAAATTAGAAAGAGGTTCTAAGCGTGCTTAAAGGCTAGGATACATTAAGTTTATACCTAATAATATGTCTTGTTATCTGTACTATTATTTAAGGGACTTCTCTTGTTTGGATTTTTCATTTTTTAGTTCAAAAATGCCCTTACACCCCTATGTTTAAGTAGAGACAAAACTAACGGACAATTCGGTAACAATGCAACTCTAATTCCCACTAAAACATTGTCTAAAAAATAGGACCACTCTCTTATCAATTTTTAAATTGCTTTATCTATACTATTATTTAAGTGGCTTCCCCCGTTTGGATTCCTCATTTTTTTAGTTCAAAAATGCCCCTACACCCTTATGTTTAAGTAAAGACAAAACTAAAGGATAATTCGGTAAAAATGCAATTCTATATCCTACTAAAACACAGTCTAAAAAATAGGATCACTCTCTTATTAATTTTTAAATTGATTTACTTACTTATAAATTAGATTTTCAAAATAAAAATTATATATATATAAGATAAGAAAATACAATTTTTTTTTTTTTGTATATAAGTGTGTTGAGAAGCGGTCTCGTTTTGGTGTTTTTGTGAGAAGTGTTCCCTTTCACGTTTTGGTTGTTTTTCAGAGTACTAGTGTTGGCTGCACGTGCAAGGCACATGCTTCCCCTTTAGAGAGAAAATTAATATAGTTTTTTTTTTTTTTATGATATATGAAATGATGTACTCAAATTTAAAATAGTTATTTGAATATCTATTTAGTATTTACTATGACAATTTCTTGAAACCTATTTACTAAATGTAATATCTACTCACCAAAAAATGCTACAAGGAATGATAATGAATGTCATCACCTTTCCACAATATTTAAATTTTCGCAATGAATGATGATATATGCTACAATTTTTTTTTAAGATCTTCATCAAATTAAATACTTGCAACCATTTACAATGAAGATTTTGTTATTCATACTTCATTATTTATCATCTTAATTTATGAGTCTAATTACGATGTTTAGCTTACTTATTTTTAATGAACACCCTTTTAAGTAGGAAAAGAAATTAAAAAAGAACAAAATAACAAAAGACATCTATCATCAAAGTTTCTACTAGATAAAATTATAAGTCAAGAAGATTTAAACCTAATAAATTAGTGTTCTCTAGGTAACAAATTGAACATCATATATATATATATATATATATCATCATACTAACTTTCTAAGCATGATTACCAGTCTACCACATAATATTCAAAATACAAGAAGAAATTTTTTGGGACTTTAAAATTTAGTAGGAGTATTTTAGACATTGCATTATGGAATATTTTAGGAATTATAAGATTTCGTTTGGGTTTAACTAAGAGAGTAACAGTAGAAGTATATGCTCATTTACAAAATATAAAAGAGGAAATTATTCAACTTTATTTTAGGGGGGAATGAAACTACCCAAAACATAAAGGAGAAAAGTGTTACTACGTCAATTTGTGTGTGTGTGTGTGTAAAACAATGTGTGTGTGTGTGTGTGTGTGTGTGTGTGTGTGTAAAACAATGTGTGTGTGTGTGTGTGTGTGTGTGTGTGTGTGTGTGTGTTTTTTTTAACTTGAAACAATGTGTTAAAAAAATCAACCTAAAAAAATAACACATAAAACAATGAAGTTTGGTTCAACAAATTGACTAAACCAAAAAATGAAATCTAAGAACACAACAAAATGTCATGATATTTTTACAATACCTTTATTTCTAGCTATGGTGGATTCTGGTTTGATATTTTATTATATTATTTTAGAGTAATGCTACATTCACAACAACATTTTCATAATAAATCGTAGGTGGTAAATTGTTACAGGTTTTAATTGGGCTAACCACTTTTGACCATGCATTAAAAAAAACAAAAAACAAATTGATAAGGATAATTTTGTGATTAGCCCTTGACAAAATGAAAGGCGACGTATACAACGAGGTCATTAGCTTCACTCATGAAAATACCTCCTTGTAGTCCACGACTCCACCTTATAGCTGACGGCATCAAGCTGACGACATCAAGCTAAAGGCAGCAAGCTGACGACATCAAGCTGAAGGCAGTAAGCTAATGGCATTCAGCCGAGGACAGTAAGCTAAAGATATTGAGCTTAAGGTAATAAGTTGAAGGGGATAAGCAAAAGGGACATATGGACCTTCGCCAAATTTATCCATAACCTTACCTGATCTCCATGTATGCGTGTAGAAGGAAAATTCTTGCGCTACACGCTTAACCCTAATTAAGGGGACTCCTATAAGGAAAAGAACTCTAGGAGATACGCAAGATCCACAAGTTACTCTCCTAGAAGGAAAAGACTTATTGACCAAGGTATAGATGTCAACCCCACACTACTATAAATACCCCAAAACCCTTACAAATCAAGGTACGGATAATTCATCCCTACTCTGGCACTCTAGAGTTGTGAACAAGAGGTCTCTCTAATTTGACCGTCGGAGGGTATTTGACTGGTACCACACAGGTAGTTCTCTTAAGGTCTTCAGCTTTTGTGTTGTGCAGGTATTTCATTGGGAGCGCGTAAGCATCGTGTGGCTTACTGACGATTTTCGGCATCATCATAAATAAAAAACCAATTGAAGAAAATTGTACCTAAAACAATGAATTTTGGCTTACCAAATTTGACTAAACAAAAAAAGAAGCCTAGGAAGATAACAAAATGTCACACAAAAAAGAATCCTAGGAACATAACAAAATGTCATAACATTTTCACAATTTTTTTTTTATTCCCAGCTATGGTAGGTCTTAGTTTGATATTATTATTTTATTTTTTATGTCCACAACATTTTCACAACAAATTTTAAGAAAAAAATTATTACTGGTTTTAAAATTATGCATTAAAAAAAATAAATAAAAAGACAACACAAGAAAATTGTGTGTGAAACCGTGAATTTTGGCTCGAAATCTAAGAATTCAACAAAATATCACAATATTTTCACAATACCTTCATTTGTAGGATCCAAATAGATTTTTTTTTTTATTTGAGAGAAATGCTACATCCATAATATTTTTAGAACAAATTCTAAATGACAAGTTGTTATTGGTTTTAAACTAAGCTCACTACTGATATCACTTTTTTTATCTATCAAAAATACCTTGTCACATAAAATTTGTTGTGAAATTATTGTGAAAATGTTGTGGACATAGCATTACCCCTTAATTTTAAAATCAATCAATTTTTCCCTTAATATTTTAGAAAATAGCAAATATGTCATATTGTTATTCTCTCAATTAAATCTTAATAAAAAGCTTATGATTTTTAAAATATTTATTGTGTAATGTCTAAAATACTCCCACTAAATTTTAACATCCCCAAAATTTTCGTCACATATTTTGAGTTTTAGATGGTACTAATTCTCAGTCTATTATTTTATTATTTTATTTTGATCTTTAAAAAATTGACACCTCAATAATTGTGAAAATATTGTAAGAATGTGTTGTGTCAGTGTAACTGTGTATGCACATATAGATATTTAAAAGAAAAGACAAAAAGAACATAAGCAAAATCAGCACATGATTGAAAAAAAGAAAAAAAAAAAGGCTCATGAACAGTGCAGATTGTCAAATAATTGTGAAAATATTGTAAGAATTTGTGAAGTGAATGTAATTGAATATGTACATATAAATAATAAATATTTAAAAGAAAAGATGAAAAAGAAAAAGCACAAAACAAACCGGTGGGAAAAAAGATGAAGAAGAGGAAGGCCAATGCACAGTGCAAGTTGAACAAACCAAATAATATTGTAAGAATATGTTGTGTCAGTGTAACTTTGCATGTACATATAAATATTTAAAAGAAAAGACAAAAAGAACACAAGCAAAATCAGCATATGGTGGAAAAAAGAAAAAAGGAAAAAAAAAAAGGCCCATGAACGGTGCAGATTGTCAAATAATTGTGAAAATATTATAAGAATTTGTTAAGTCGATGTAATTGAGTATGTACATATAAATAATAAATATTTAAAAGAAAAGACAAAAAAGAAAAAGCACAAAACAAACCGGTGAAAAAAAAAAAAAGAAGAAGAAGAAGAAGAGAAAGGCCAGTGCACAGTGCAGGTTGAACAAACCAAATAATATTGTAAGAATGTGTTGTATCAGTGTAACTGTGTATGTACATATAAATATTTAAAAGAAAAAACAAAAAGAACACAAGCAAAACTAGCATACGGTGGAAAAAAGAAAAAAGGAAAAAAAGGCCCATGAATAGTGCAGATTGTCAAATAATTGTGAAAATATTGTAAGAATTTCTTAAGTCGATGTAATTGAATATGTACATATAAATAATAAATATTTAAAAGAAAAGACAAAAAATAAAAAGCACAAAACAAACCGGTGAAAAAAAAAAAGAAAAAAAGAGGAAGGCGAATGTACAGTGCATATTGAACAAACCAAATAATATGTAAGAATGTGTTGTGTCAATGTCACTGTGTATGCACATATAAATATTTAAAAGAAGAGTCAAAAAGAGCACAAGCAAAACCGGCATACAGCGGAAAAAAGAAAAAAAAAGAGGCCCATGAACGGTACAGATTGTTAAATAATTGTAAGAATTTGTAAGGTTGATGTAATTGAATATGTACATATAAATAATAAATATTTAAAAGAAAAGACAAAAAAACAAAAAGCACAAAACAAACCAATGAAAAAAAAAAAAAAAAAAAACCTTGATGAACAATAAGGGTTGAACAAACCAAATGTAAAGTGTAAAAACATTGTACGCGCATTCGCGCTATTGTATGAATTTGTTAGGTTGATATAATTGAATATGTACATATAAATAATAAATATTAAAAAGAAAAGACAAAAACAAAAAGCACAAAACAAACCGGTGAAAAAAAAAAAGCCAAAAAGTAAGGGTTGAACAAACCAAATGTACAATGCAAAAACACTGTACGCACATTCGCGCTTATATATATATATTTATATATATATATATATATATATATATATATAAGACTAGTGTGGGTTGCACGTGCAAGACACATGCTTGCCCTTTAGTGAGATAATTAATATAGATTTTTTTGTTGAAGAAGTATGAAGTCATGCACTTAAATTTAAAATAGCTATTTGAATGACTATGTACTATGACAATTTCTTAGAACTTACTTACTACATGTAATATCTACTCTCAAAAAAATGCTACAAAGAATGACAATGAATGTCATCGTCTTTCTACAATATTTAAATTTTCGCAATGAATGATAATATATGCTCCAAATTTTTTGAAGATCTTCATTAAATTAAATATTTGCAATCATCTACAATGAAGATTTTGTTATTCATATTTCATTCTTTATTATCTTATTTTATGAGTCTAACTACGGTATTTAGCTTACTTATTTTTAATAAATACCCTTTTAAGTAGGAAAATAAATAAAAATAAGAACAAAATAACAAAAGACATATGTCATCAAACTTTTTATTAGATAAAATTATAAGTGTAGAAGATTTAAACCTAATAAATTAGTATTCTCTAGGTAACAAATAGAACACCATATATCATTATTCTAACTTTCCAAGCATAATTATCAGTCTACTACATAAAATTCAAAATACACAAAGAAATTTTTTGGAACATTAAAATTTAGTAAGAGTATATTAGACATTTCACAATGGAATATTTTACGAATTATAGGATTTTATTAGGGTTTAACTAAGAGAGAAACAATAGGGGTATATGCTCATTTACAAAATATAAATGATGAAATTATTCAACTTTACTTTAAGGGGGAATGCAACTACCTCGAACATAAAGGAGGAAAGTGTTACTTTATCAATTTTTGTGTATGTTATGTGTGTGTAAAACAATATGTGTGTGTGTGTGTGCGCGTGTGTGTGTGTGTGTTTTTATTTTTATTTTTAAAAAAAAAAACTTGAAACAATGTGTAAAAAAAAAAAAATCAACCTAAAAAAATTATGCATTAAACAATGAATTTTAATTCAACAAATTAAATAAACCAAAAAAGAAGTCTAGAAACACAACAACAAGTCACGATATTTTTACAATATCTTTATTTTTAGCTATAGTGGGTCTTAGTCTGATATTTTATTATTTTATTTTAGAGTAATGTTACGTCTACAATATTTTCATAGTAAATCTTAAATGGTAAATTCCTACTAGTTTTAAATTGGACTAACCACTTTTAACCGTGTATTTAAAAATAAAATAAAAATCCAATTGAAGAAAATTGTGCCTAAAACAATGAATTTTGGCTTACTAAATTTGACTAAACAAAAAAAGATGCCTAGGAACACAACAAAATGTCACACAAAAAAGAAGTTTAGGAATATAACAAAACTTCACAACATTTTTCGTAATATTTTTTATTTCTAGTTGTGGTAGGTCCCAGCTTGATATTTTATTATTTAATTTTTACATCCGCAGCATTTTCACAACGAATTTTGGATTACAAATTATTATTGGCTTTAAAATTATGCATTAAATAAAAAAAAAACAAAAAACAAAAAGACAATACAAGAAAAATTTGCGTGAAACATACATTGAATTTTGGCTCACCCAATTTGACTATTGTCAGGGACTTTTTGCGATAAGGGCCAAAAATGCGAAAACGACCCAAATCTCCCCTTGGGTTCTTTAGAAGTGTTTATTTGTGGAGAATCAAGCCCAAAATTTACAATGTATAGAAAACAAAGGTTAATGGTGCTTTAACAAGAGAGAATCAAAATGCTAAAAATCAAAAGTGCAAAAAAGCATAAAAACATAATAGGTCTGAAACTTCGACCTACAGTCATCGAGAAGAGGAAATTGAGAGAGGTTGCGAGGAAGAGAGGGAAGACTCCCCTGTACCCATATTTCCATCCTTAAGATTCAGAATTGTGAGAATATTTTCTGGCTTAGTGGGTTTTTGGTCTCAAGTTTCAGCTCTATGGGGAAAACGTGGCTCAACAGGTTTGAAATTTCGACCCATAGTCACCGAGAAGAGGAAATTGAGAGAGGTTGTGAGGAAGAGAGGGAAGGTTCCTCTGTACCAATATTTCCACCCCTAAGGTTCAGAAATGTGAGATTGTTGACTGGATGAATGGGCTTTTGCTCTGAAGTTTCAGGTCTCTAGGTAGAACATGGTTGGTTTCTTTATGAGCTGAAGAGAGAGTTTTATATAGAGTTTGGGGTGTTGCTCTTGACTGGTTTTTGAGTAGTGGAAAAGGCTTTTATCCCCTATGATACTATTTTGGTGTTTTGGCTTAGGTTGCTTTTGTTTAGGAAATTGCTTGGTATGCTTTTAGCATGATTTTGGAAATAAAGTGGGTTTTCTCTAATTGGTTGCCTTTGGTCAGAAATTTCAGACCATTGGGAGGCTTACCTAAGTGAGGGCTAGCATATGGAGTTGGCCAATGGGAGTCAACTATGTTTAAAGGAAGAAAAAGGGTTTAGGTAGAAACTTTGGCCCACAGCCACCCAGAGCATAAAGGATGTTTTTAGGTGGAAATTTTGGATACAAAACCTCCTCCATGAGCCTAAAGTGCTACCAGTATCTCTTGCCCACTTAGTAGCATACATAGGTTGGGCTTATGCAAAAGGTTTGAAAGAAACCGACCCTTACCCTCCAAATCACACTTCCTTAATTTCCCCCAATAAGTCGCATAGGCTTGGGTCATGCTTAAAAGAATAAAATATAATATAATATAGGCAAAAACGACATTTTCGTCCCTACATTTTTACCTGATTCTCACTTTGGTCCCTAACTTTTATTTCCACCACTTTTAGTCCCTATTCTAGAAAACGCGTCTCGTTTTTGTCCCTACCTTTACATCAGAGATGAAAAATGCACACATGGCAAACGGAGTGTACTGTTAAGCTGACGTGGTCATTAAAATAATAATAAAAAATGCCACGTCAGCATCTAAATTAAAAAAATTAATTTATTAATTTTAAATAAATAAAAAAATTAAAAATAGATCACCACCAAAAACCTACTGCTGATCAACCACCACAAACCCAGAAATTTAAAAAAACAACTACCCCAATCACCCACACCACAAACCACAACAACCATAAATCACCACCAAAATCTACCGCCAATCAACCTAGCACCGCCTACAACCGAGAGTCAAACCCAAACTCAAACAAAACCCAAGACCCATACTAAAACTCAAAATACCTAACATAAAATCCAAAACCCAAACCACCCATCGCCGCTGCCACCACCACTACCACCATCAACATCTACCACTGCCAAATCCATACCCACAAACCCAAATAAATAAATTAAAAAAAAAAACCAAGTCAGATCCATTTTCTGCCACAAACCACCAAACCCAGGACACGTGGCGGCCCACGGTGAGCAAAACCACTACCACCCACGAGCACCAACGGCCCCACGCCAGCCCACAGCAACCTAAACCCACCTGAATCCTACTTATGCCGATCTAAACCCACCCACAGTGAGCGACGACCTCGACCTCGACCACGAAAATTTGAACCCACGCCAGCCCACGGCAATCTGAACCCGCCTGAATCCTACCTGTGCCGATCTGAACCCACCCACAGCGAGCCACGACCTCGACCACGACCACCGAAACGCCACCACTGGACCAATCACTGATTCGGAGAGAGGGAGACCGAGATAAGGAAAAGAGAATAAAGAAATAGAGAGAGAAGAGACAGATATGAGCTTGGCGCTGGTGGACGGTGAGAGATGAGAACCATTTAAGGATTAAGCATCTAGGGTTTGAGTTTTGGAGTAGAGGAAGATCTAAGGATCTGTTTTTAATTTTTTTTATTTATTTAAAATTAATAAATTAATTTTTTTTAATTTAGATGCTAACGTGGAATTTTTTATTATTATTTTAATGGCCACGTCAGCTTAACAGTACACTCCGTTTGCCACGTGTGCATTTTCCGTCTCTAATGTAACGGTAGGGATAAAAACGAGACGTGTTTTCTAGAATAAGAACTAAAAGTGGTGGGAATAAAAGTTAGGGACCAAAGTGAGAATCGGGTGAAAATGTAGGGACGAAAATGTGGTTTTCGCCTATAATATATGAATTGAGCCCACAAGGAAGTCGGGCTTGGTCGAATCAAGCTTGTAGAAAATGTGTCGCAAAAATGAGTATCAACAACTATATATACTAAAAAAGAAGTCTATGAATATAACAAAATATTGAAACATTTTCACAATACTTTTATTTTTAGGATCCGAATAGATATATTTTTATTTTATTTGAGAGAAATGCTACAGCTATAACATTTTTAAAACTAATTATAAATAACAAGTTGTTATTAGTTTTAAATTGAACCCACTACTGAGATATCACTATTTAATCCTTCAAAAAAATCTTGCCACATAAAATTTGTTACAAAATTATTGTAAAAATGTTGCGGACATAGCATTTTATTTTATTTTATTTTGATCTATAAGAAACTGAGATCTCACGATCGTGAAAATATTGTAACAAGAAGAAGATGTTATAACATTCTCATAGTACATTTATTTTTAGTTGTAATTGTTCTTAGTCTCTTATTTTATTATTTTATTTTGACCTTCAAAAAATTGACACCTCAATAATTATGAAAATATTGTAAAAATTTGCTGCGTCAATGTAATTATGTATGCACATATAATATTTAAAAGCACAAGCAAAACTAGCATATTGTGAAAAAAAAAAGGTCAATGAACAGTGCAAACCGTCAATAATTGTGAAAATATTGTAAGAATTTGTTAAGCCAATATAATTGTACATACACATATAAATATTTAAAAGAAAAGACAAAAACAACACAACCAAAACTGGCGTATTGTGGTTTGTGGGGGAAAAAAAAAGCCTTATAAACAATGTTGTGAAAGTGTTACAAAAACTGTTGTGGATGTAGCACTTCTTTTTTCATAATACCTTTAGTTTTAGTTGTGGATGATTCTAGTATGATATATTATATTAACCTATAAGGAATTAACATATCAACAGTTACAAAAATATTGTGACAATTTATTGTGTTAACTAACATTTATATATATATATATATATATATATATATATATATATAAGATTGGATAGGATATTACCCCGAAAAAGAACAAAGAAAAAAGAAAAGAAAAGAAAGCAGTGGGAAAAAAAAGGAGCAACTGTTCAGAACTTGGGGAAAAAAAAAGGGGGACTCACTAAACCAAAGCACCGTAGTTACAATGCTTTAGCGCATTTGCGCTTTTATATGTAGATAATTGTTGTGGATGTAGCATTTGTTTTTTCATAATACTTTTAGTTTTAGTTGTGGATGATTCTAGTATGATATTTTATTTTATCCTATAAGGAATTAACATATCAATAGTTGCAAAAATATTGTGACAATTTATTGTGTTAACAAACAGTTTTAGATAAAAAAAAAAAAAAAAAAAGAGTGGACAGGGTATTACCTCGGGGAAAAAAAAGTAGAGAAAAAAGAAAAGAAAAGAAAAGAAAACAGTGGAAGAAAAAAGGAGCAATTGTTCAAAACTTGAAAAAAAAAAAAAAAAAAAAAGACTCACTAAACCAAAGCACTGTAGCAACAATGCTTTAGCACATTCACACTTTTATATATATACTAGGTTAGGTTGCACGTGCAAGTGCTGCCCCTTAAGTAAGAAAATTAAGGTAATTCTATTTAATATGATAATTTCTCATATCCTATTTTAGTAAAGACAATATTTATTCACGAAAAAATTATATTAAGAATAATAACGAATGTTATCATCTTCCAATAATAAACAATTAAGTTTTGAGCCAAAGATCTTGTAGCTGAATTAACACCTCCCCATGTACAAAGTGCTTGGGGTCTAGAGGGGAAAGGGTTTAAACTGCGAGATTAGTAACATGTTGTAATTATTTCTCAAAAAAACAATTAAGTTTTGATAAGACATTGTCACAATATTTAAAATTTCACAATGAATGATGATATATGCTACAATAATGAATATATATTTTGTTATTTATATTTCCTTCTTTGTCATCTTATTTATGAGTGTAATTAAGATTTTTAACTTATTTTGCTCAAAAAAAAAAGATTTTTAACTTATTTAATTTTTGATGAACACCCTTTTAAATAGGAAAAAAAAATACATATGTCATTGAAGTTTTCATTACATAAACTTATAAATCAATAATATTTAAACCTCTAATAAATTATTGTTCTCTGAGTAACAAATAGAAATCATAGATATCATCATTTTTACTTTCCAAGTATAACCACCACATAAAACTCAAAATAAACAAATAAAATTTTTGGGACATTAAAATATAGTAGGGTATTTAAGACATTGTACAATAGAATATTCTAGGAGTCATAAGAGTTCATTAAGGTTTAACTAAAGTAGTAACAGTAGGGGTATGTACTCATTTACAAGATATAAAGGATAAAATCATTCAACTTTAAAGCATAGGGGGGGGAATGAAACTATCCTAAAACATAAAGGGGAAAAACTATGTGCTTCTTTTTCTTTTTCTTTATTACTTTATACAATGTGATAAAAAAAAATCAGCCCCATAAAATTGTGCTTAAAAAAGTGAATTTTGATTCAACAAATTGACTAAACCAAGAAAGAAGTCTAGAAACACAACAAAATGTCATGATATTTTCATATTACATTTATTTTTTGTTATGGTGGGTCCTGGTCTAATATTTTATTTTAGGGTAATGCTATATTTACAACATTTTTACAATAAATTATAGGTATAAATTGTTATTGGTTTTAAATTAAGCCAACCACTTTAAACTGTGCATTAAAAAAAATTTAAAAAACAAAATGGCAACCGGAGAAAATCATGCTTGAATCAATGAATTTTGACTTATCAAATTTTGACTAAACCAAAAAAGAAGTCTAGGAATACAATAAAATGTCACAATATTTTCACAATACTTTTTATTTCTAGCTAAAGTAGGTCCGTCTGATATTTTATTATTTATGTATATAACATTTCCACAACAAATTTCAAGTGGCAAATTGTTACTGGTTTTAAATTGTGACTACCGCTTAAAATTGTGTATTAAAAAAACAAAAACAAAAAACCAGCCCAAGAAGTCTGAGTGGAACAATGAATTTTAGCTCATCCAATTTGACTAAACCAAAAAAAAGTTTGAGAACACAATAAAATGTTAAAAACTTTTCACAATATTTATTTTTAGGCATGGTAGGTCCCGTTATGATATTTTATTATTTATTTTAAAGAAATACTATTTCTACAATATTTTCAAAAAAATTACAAATGACAAGTTATTACTCATTTTAAATTGAGTCCACAATCGATATCACTTTTTTTAATGCATCAATAATAGCTTGACACCTAGGATTTGTTGTGAAAATATTTGGACTTCACTTTTTTTTTTTTAATCTATAAGGAACTAAGATCTTAGCAACTGTAAAAATATTATGACAACAACATGATGTTATAGCATTTTCACAATAAATTTATTTTCAGTTGTGGTTAGTTCCAATCTTTTTTTTTTTTTTTTTTGCCCTATAAAAAATTGATACCTCAATAATTGTAAAAATAAATATTGTGAAAAATTGTTTTTCCAATATAATAATGCCGTGTAAACGCATATAAATATTTGTGAAATGCTATATTCACAATATCTTTCACAACAAATCATAGGTGGTAAGTTGTTATTGGTTCTAATTTCAATCAATAAATTAAATTACTTTTTTGCAAATCTATAACAGTAAATAACAACCTATTTATTTATAATTTGTTGTAAAAATGTTGTCAACGTATCATATTTCTAAATCTTAAAAAAAAAAAGAAAAGAAAAGGCAAACATTTAAAAAAATAATGAAAAGAAACAAACTGGTGTACTGACCAAAAAAAAAAAAAAAACCGCTCAAGTAATATGCAAAACGGTGAATTAGAGTCTGTTTGGATAGGACTTATAGCTAAAAACTAAAACCCGAAAACACTGTAGTAAAATAATTTTTAAATATGTAAATAGTACTGTGAGACACATTTTTTATTAAAAAATTATTGAAAAATGAAATTTGTGGGTCCCGTGATAAGTACATGAGACCCACAGATGTGATAAAAAGGCTAAGAAGTCAACCAAATACGGTTACTTTCATGCTACTGTTTATAAACAGTTACATGAACAGTAGAATTTGTTCTCCGAGCGTGCAACAGCCAAAAAAAAAAAAAAAAAAAAAGAAAGAGGAGAGGAAAACGTGAAAACGCAGCCCACTTTCATCCGTATCCAAATAGATACTTAGGGTTCGCTTGGATAGAATTTATTGCTGAAAACTGAAAACACTGTAGTAAAATAATTTTTAAATGTGTGAATAGTACTGTGAGACCTATTTTTAATAAAAAATTGCTGAAAAAGTACGTGAATAGTGTACGCACAGTGCACTCTGCACCTGCCCCGCGGCATAACAAAAAAAACTAAAAATGTGAAACGTAAACGCATAAAAAAAAAAAAAAAAAAAAAAAAAAAACTAGATCCAAACAGTCACTTAGCAGGATACTTAGTAGAAAGAGCCCTTCTCTCTTTTTATATAGCTTGTAAGAAGGAAAAGACAAAAAAATCACAAACAACACCGGCGAAAAAAGAAAAAGAAATATGAACAGTGCGCATGGGTAAATAAGCCAAACACCGTAGATAGCAAACACTGTAGATAGAGGCCTTGCTTCTTGTTACATAGATTAGTAGAAGTAGATATAGATATATATATATATATATATATATATATAAATAAAAGGTGGGTGACCCACTGTTTTTGTGTTTATTGTGTATGAGGTGCATGGTGGATCCCCTAGTCCTTTCTTAAATGAGGTTCTCAGCATTACGACCTATTGACACCCCTAGCAAGTACATTCTTAAATGAGATTTTCAGCATTACAACATCATCCATAAATTCCAACGCGCTCTTCCCCAGTTCTCTCAGTTTACTTAACTCGCACTCTCCTTCCCAGTTGTCTCTGCGTGCTCTTAACTTGCACTCTCTCTCCCAGTTTTCTCTCTGTTATGGGAGAAAATAAATCCGAGGTCTTCTATTGCTGTATCAAAACCAAACTTTACCCTTACCCCTGCCTTACTTATTTTTCTACTCTTCGTCAACATCCGTCAAAACCACACTTCCACACCCGAGATAAGTTTGACGCAGCGGGGGCGTGGCCTAACTGTTCAGTGGAGGATTTGTTTTTGGCTGTTGCAGCTACGGTATATGTCTAATCACTCATCTGAACCGGTAAATATTTTTTCTTCATATATTCGGATTTCTTATTTTGGGATTTCATATCTGGAATTTTAGGAGTTGGGCTTAGCGCTCTACTCGATAAGTGCAGAGTTGGGAATTATTTTGCTAATTTTTTTTTTAAAGGGCTGGGTTGTCTGATTTAGGGAAAATTTGTTGGTTGGACTTAATTTTTTTTGTTTAGTTTTGCTATTGAGAATTTTTTGTTGTTTTGTTACTGTTTTTGGGCTTCCATATTTTGTTTTAGATCATAGATCTATAATTTTTTGTAGATCCGGCAAGATCTCAGCTAGATCCATGAAATCTCCACCGGCTTTGGCGAGATCTCGTCTTTTACGCTCAGATCCAGCTGCAATCTAGTGCGTTTTGCTCAAATAAGGCTCAGATCCGGGGAAAATATGATGGGTTATGCTCAAATCCAGCGAAACTCCAATGGTTTTTGCTCAAATCCGGCCACGATTTGGTGTTTTTTGCTCTGAGTTTTGCACAAATCCGGCGACGATTTGATTTTTTTTGCTCAGATCTAGTGAGTTTTGCACAAATTCGGCTAAGATCCGGCGAAAAAATACAGATTGCTGCCAAAAGAAATCTCCGGCGGCATCATCGTCGGCTTCGATCGATTCGACCGCCGATCAAACAACTCCGATCCGACCTGATGTCATCGGCGGTGAGTCTTCTCGCCGGAAACCCGATGTCATCAGGTCTGTTGCGGGTTGGGCAGAAACCCGTCCCGGACCGACCTGGGAACAAACATGGTTTCTTAGGTATATACTATTTATGGGCTGAATGGATTTAAAAATCGAATCGGTTAAAGAATCGGAAAAAAGACCGGACCTAGAACATGGTTATTGGAGGGAGAGAGAAAAAGAGAGATGGAAGAGAAAAGAAAGAAACAATTTTTTTTTAAATTACTTGATTATGTAGCTTATATTATTTGATAGTTTTTATGTAAAAATTAAAATTGAAATGTTGAGTGGATTTTTAAGGGTTAGTAAAATAAATAAAATAATACTTAAAATTGTAAAATAGATTCTTTTTTGTTTAAATCCTCCGATTGTGAATTACCATCAGATCTTTTCAAAATTTGAATTTCTTTTTATTTTCCTAGTTTTCTTTCCTCCACAGTCCAGACTGAAAGAGACATCTCATCGTTTTCTCTCTAAACAAGTTCTTCATCAACATCTAATTCCAGTCAAACTGCCTAAAGCATAGATTTCTCATATTATCTCTTTTATTTTACTTTTACCAACAGGTGAGATTTTCTCCCATCTCATTTTAGTATAATTCTATAAGAAGTTTGTCTAGTTTGGTTGGTTCTAGTTTTTGTTTTTTGTTTTTTTCCAGTTGCTGGAACCGGTTTAACTGCACCAGTTTCCGGTTTTCTGGTTATTCCGGTGGTTTCCGGCTTTTCTTACTTCTTTTTTTTTTGAAATCTAATTTACGGTTTTTGTTTTTGGTTTTTTGTTTTTTTCCAGTTACTGGAACCGGTTTAAGTGCACCAGTTTCCGGTTTTCTGGTTATCCCGGTGATTTCCGGCTTTTCTTACTTACTTTTTTTTTTTTATTTATCTAATTTCCGGTTTTTTAATGATATTCTGTACGAGAGAACAGAACAGAGTTTTTGTGATAGAGTAGAGAGAGAATTACGGGTAAAAAACGTCTAGTGACAAATGAGAGCTGGTAGGACCCGATATAAAAAGTGTGAGGGAGACCTGCTATGACAAAAGAGAAAACTAGAGAAGAATAAAATGAAATAATGATTAATAATATATTTAAAGAAAATTTTTATTAAAAAAGAAAAATTTATTAATGTTTTAACAGTTTTTTTTTTTTTTTTTCTCATATAGCTTTTCAAGGTCGAGGGGTTTACCTACTTGTCCTAATCAAGAAGCGGGAGCTGGTCTTGAAGTTGCCTTAATATGGGCATAAATAGCTCCTCTAGACCAAGTATAACAACGGACTTTTGCCCTTTTAATTAAAGTTTTACTGTTGGCAGATGCTTATTTTTCCAGACGCTTATTTTGCTTGAAAGTCTAAAGCTAATTTATTTAAAGAAAATTTTTATTAAAAGAGAGAAAAATTTATTAATATTTTAACAGATTTTTTGATTTCTCATACAGCTTTTTAAGGTCAAGGGGGTTTACCTACTCAAGAAGCGGGAAATGGTCCTGAAGTTGCCTCAATATAGGTGTAAATAGTGCCTCTAGACCAAGTATAACATAGGGCTTTTACCCTTTTAATTAAAGTCTTACCGTTGGTAGACGATTATTTTGCTTGAAAGCCTGAAGTTGATTTATTTAAAGAAAATTTTTATTGAGAAAGAGAAAAAATTATTAATGTTTTAACAACTTGATTTCTCATACAGCTCTTCAAGGTTGAGGGGGTTTACCTACTCGCCCTAATCAAGAAGCGGGGGATGGTCTTGAAGTTGCCTCAATATGGGTGTAAATAGCGCCTTTAGACCAAGTAACAACGGTCTTTTACCCTTTTAATTAAAGTCTTACCGTTCTTGAAAGCTTGAAGCTGATTCAATCTCGAAGAAGCTTTTTTTTTGGGGGGGAATACTAAATACCAAAATTTTTTTTTTTGTTGAAATTTTCAGTGTTGTTGAGTTGTCTCACGTTAGTAAGGTGTGATATTGAGAAAGAGTTTATGACTTGTTCCGCGACACTAACTGCTGGCATGCAGTTTTGGTGTTGACGTGTGAGTGTATTCTCTTATCTCTTTCTCTTTTCCTATATGTGTGTGTGTGTGTTTTTCTCATTAAAAAAAAAAAAAAATTTTCACGTAGCAGCTGTTGATTTTGATTGTCTTGATACAAGTGGTTTCAAAATTTTCTTAAAATGAATTGTTAATTAATGTCTTAAGGGCAATAATATAACCCAATAATGAATTAGAAAAATAAAAAAAAATAAGGCAAATACTATTTAATAAAAAATTGGAATAAATTGACGAAATGATTGAAAATATGATTGCCGTGATTAAGGTTGTCCACGGGTCGGTTCGGGTCAGGTTTATGCCCAACTCGGAACTGGCCGGATCACCTTGGGTTTCCCAAGCTTAGACTTGCCGCCGATCGGTGAATGGAGTCGATTTGGGTGGTTGGATGTTCGCCAGGTTCAGATCGGGCCTCGGTCAATTTCGGGTTAGACGAAAAGTTGCTGGATTTCGCTAAAAGCCGCCGGATCTTGACGAGATCTCGGCGGATCTCAAAGAGATCAGGCCGATCTCGGCAAGATCTGGCCTGAGCTTAGGCCGAATCTCGACGAGATCTCGCCTGACTCTTCGAGTTCAGGCTGGATCTCAACAGATCGGACAGAAATGGGCGATTTTCCTTCGAGTTTAGGCCGGATCTCAACAGATTAGAGTCATAGGACAGAAAATGAGCGATTTTTCGGTCAGATATGGTCGGGTCGGTTAGATTTCAGTTTCTCAGCCTCAAACCTGCCATTCGATCGTTGTTTTCAGGTTTAGGGAGCTCAGATCTGCCGCCGACTCGTCACCGGCATCGGGTCGGCCGGTTCTCGGGTCAGGACGGATGGTTTGGGCGGGTAGGTCGGGTCCCGGATATGGCTGGACACCCCTAGCCGTGATATGTAAAATTTAAAAAGTTAAGGGGTGTTTGGTACACCACTTAAACACACATTTTCAGTTTTAATACATTACACGCATTTTCATACAATTTTTCACTCACATATGTTTTCGAACAATAAAACAAATGTTTTCTCAAACATATGTACCAAACAACCCTAATATTCTTGGTTTTATGCCCTACAAAATTGGCCAAAAATTTAACAAAAAAAATAAAATAAAATAAAATAAAATAATGTGGCATAAAACTATTTCTTAACTGTCACCATTGTTTTATTTTGTGCAGTAGACTTCAGTGGTTGACAGCTTATCTCAACTAAGATTGATTTTTATACTGTAAAATGACTTGGCTAATATATTCTTAACAAGCCTTTTTCTCTCCCCCTTTTACAAGCCTCTCTCTCTCTCTCTCCTTTACAAACCGGATAGAGGAAAGATGGAAATCACATTTTTTCTTCTTTCTTTTTATTGTGTTTGTTTTGAAATAAAATATTTTCAAACTAAAATATTTTTTGGTGTTTTTACTACCAGAAGCTAATAGTTTAGTTTTTGTCCATTAAAGAAAGCATTGAGTGTGTTTTGTTCAAGCTTGCACGACATCAAGTTGGATCTTGTCTACAATTTTGGCTAGAGATATTGATTGATTTCTTCATTGTTATCTATGAAGGGGATGTGAGCAATGTAGAGGTAAGGTGTTACCCCTTGCTATCCAATGTTCTCAAATTTCCAAATCCTAAGATGAGAAGATTGGCAAGAGTTGTGGATATTAAAATTAAATACTCTCCCGGAAAGGACTCCACACCCCCAGCAATCAAGATCACTATTTCCGAATCCTAATCCTGATCAAAATCAGCCAAAAGTGTAGAAAATATATTGCCTTCTTCATTGTAATCATCTGGCCCAGATATCATCTTGTCCCTAGTGCCTTGTCATGTCTTGATTGAAGTTCAAGTTCTCTCTCACTCTCTTTCTCTCTCTCTCTCTCTCTCAAAAGCCCAACCAAGATACATGCTATGTTTTCAATTTTATTTATATTTTTTGGTTTCTCTTTTAGGCTAACACCAGAAGTTTGCTTCATTTTGATAAGTTTGTCACAAAAGGCTTAGTGTTTTCTATTAGAACGCTTTTTGAGAGAAGTGTTGATATTTAATTTGTATTTGTTTGAAGTGCTGATATTTAAACCCTAGTTTTTTTATCTGTTTATGTTATTATTATTATTATTATTATTATTATTTTGTTTAAATGTGCTTTTTAGCAGAAAATGGAGAGGTGGGTTATAAAAGCCTAACGAAGCATATCTCAAATCGGTAAAATGCCAAATTTCAAATTACTGGTACGTAACTTAAATTCAAACCAAATCACAGATAGATAAGTTATAATTTGCCTATAAATATGCTTTGAAAAGCAGTAATCATAATATTAATTAGATACATCATAATGTTAGTATTGGTTTGTCTTGCTTTATATACCTCGTTGATCCTTTAATATAGTATCAAAAATAGCCCCTTCTATTTTACAAAACTTGAAATTAGATGTTCATTGATTTTCTTCAGGCGGATCATGAGCGAAGACCATGTTCAACTTAAAAACACTCGTAAAGGAAAGAAGATATGATCATATATATTCCCGTTTAGTAATGTGTTGTTGATCACCCGTTTTTGGTAAGGTATATGCAGTTGATTATGAATGTCATTTATTGCTGTTGCTGTGTTGTCTTTGCTGAACAGGTATGTGCTGTTACCTTAAATTATTTGTTGATACACCCGTTTATCAACCGCACATACCCGTTTATCAAAAAAAAAAAAAAAACCAAAAAACCAAAATAATAGATATATTAGTAAAGACTAGAGAGTAGAGATAGAGATAGAAAATAGTTTAAGAAATAGTTTAATTTTTAAATTTAGGTGTGAGTATTTTTGATATAGGTATGAGTAAAAATGTGTGTGAAAATACGTGTAGTGTTTAAAATGTGTTAAAACTATTGTGCCAACCGCCTCCCTCCCCCACCCCCAAAAAAAAATTATTACAGCAAATCCATGGTTTAACACTTTCATCTACTATCCAGTATCCACGTTCCTGAGTGGCAAGTTCATATTATCAGAAGAAAAGGAAGATGTAACAAATACCAATCAACCTGACCCAACTTTTAACCTTATTGTCCTGTCCTGACCTGACCTGTCCCGTCTCTTCCCTTTCTGTTTGTTTCTGTCCTGCCGCTGCAACGATCATCATTTTCATGTTGTTTTCACAGCATCCACGTTTAGTGCAAATAAAATAGTTTTCTCCTTTCTTAAGAGGAACTGTATCATCTCCACTGTTATATTCGAACGCGCCTTCTGGTGCTTTGCATGTTTCATAAGCATGTTTGTCAACAACAACCACATTGTAATTCGTTTGGTTGAATATAAACTCTGTAACATAGAAACACGGGGAAAATTGAATCTTAGTTGGAGATTCGAGAATCTTTAAATTTCCTTAATAGAGTATTACTGACAAAACCAATTTAGTTTATGTACAGAAATTATATGGCTAATCTAATTTGATGTGTTTCTAGATTGGTGTGATTGCATTAGCAGTTGGAATATGGATATAAGTGGATATAAGTGTAATCAAGCATTGAGTAGAGATAATGAGAATCACCGAGTGAATCACCATCATAGAAGATCGTTCCAATAGGAAACCAACTACCACTGTTTTCTTTGGTCCAACCGATTGGTCCACCGACAAGAAAAGTTTTTGTCTCTGCCAAAGTGGTCTCAGGGTAGAGTGTCGAAGCCAATAGAAATGGTAAAACAAAAATAGCTACTTCCCCGCCCATCTGGCTATTATTTCTGCAACAAATAGAGCAACAATAGGGATAGAGAAGAATTATACCAAAGTCACTATCAATTTTATTACAAAAAGTCAAAATTAATAAAAATAGAAAAGATCTGAGTCAGAGAAATGACATGCCCCCACCCCCCCCCCCCCCCCACCTCATTCTTGGGTCTTTATGATCTATGTTCTGAATCACGCTAAAGTCACTATCAATTGTGTACGTGTATTTCAAACAACTTCCTAGGTCTTTTAATCATCTTTAAATTCACATTTTTTGCTTATTTTATTTGAAATAATTGATTGGCACCTTCTGTGATGTTTGCATGCCATGTCTCGGTTTATGTGCTCACATGTTTGCTTCCATGCTTCTTACCCCATTGTGCTTCAACCTACATGGTTAGATGTACATTTACATGCTCACATGCTTGTTTCCTTGCTTATATGTTCTATGTGCTTTATGCCATATTTCGTGTGTTTATGCGCTCTATGCCATGTTTGTGTGCCTAGACCTAGGCTATGTTTGTCATGCCATATGCTATTGTAGCCATTTTGTTGCTTTATCATTCTTTCGTGTGTTTTTTGCCTAATGATTCAAACTCGATCTAGACCCTATGGTCTTTGTCATTGTCCATACACCGAGACCCACATCAAAGGGTTTGGATCACCCTACCTTCATGTCTATGCTAGCTTACTTCTATGCTTTATGCTTGTGTTAGCCTCTCTTATTTTATGCTTTGCCATGTTTGGCACCCTCCGCAGGTTGGATCTTGTTTGGTTACACTTGACGCTCATGAGGCCTCGTTCGGATGTAATTGCTTAGGATGCGTCTCCGAATGCCGGGTTGCTCCGTGCGTACCCTTTCCTTTTTCCGCTCCGCTTGATGTTTGTGCCACCTGTTGGTTTTCTATGCATCTTTACATGCTTACTTACATGTCCATGCATGAGTCTTGTTTGCTAAGAGTGTCGTCCACGCTTCAACACAATGAAATTATGGACATTCAATCCAAACCTACATTTGTCCCTTGCGGACACCACCTTTTGTGTGTTTTCTCGCTCGTTTGCCTGCTTGCTCGTTTGCCTACTCACTCATTTGCCTACTCACTCATTTGCTTGCTTTAGTGCTTCCTTACTTGCCATGTCTATTATGCTTATCTACTTTATGCCTTTTCATACTCTTTGCACTCTTTCCTTCCATCGCTTGTCTGTTGGTTTTTTGTCTTTGCCTTGCATGTACACACATGGAGTGAGGACGCACGGAGCTAGGGCACGGTTTCCCAAGCACAAGCAAAAAGGGCGCAAGAGCAAGTATGTGGATATGAGCCAAGCGGCTAAGTCAGTAGGTTTAGGAGTTTAGCATTTCCCTTTGGTTATGTACTCTTTTAAACCTCTTTTCTTCCTCCTCCCTTTCTCCCCTAGATAGTTTGTATTAGGTATTTCATGCTTTGTACCATTCATCCTCATCTCTAGATTATGGCAACCCCTGTTTATATTTTGGGCTATGCTCTAGAGATGTAGGCATTTACTTTCCTACTCTGTGTGCTTGCATTGTGCATGATGTATGTATATCTATACCTGCTTGCCTCTTAATTTTTGTTGTGATAGCCAGTGCCAAAATCATGTTTTTGCTGCCAATTTTCAAAAATTAAGGTTTTATCAAAATAAATTACTGACCTTGGACAAACGTTGTGGGGTGCCTAATACCTTCCCCACGTGTAACCAAACTTCCAGACCTAAGATTTAAGATTTTCTTGTCATCCACATTTGATTAGGAAAAATGCCATTTTTCTTAATCTCAATAATAAAATCAACTAGAAACAAGTGGAGAAAGGTAGGTCTACCTTTGGTGTTATGGTAGGTCTACCTCGCGCGCATGGGAGCTGTTGCCACGACAACTAGTCTAACAAGAGCTCGCAACAACTGCGGCAATTTTTCCGCTGCCGTTCCGATTGAGGCCAAGTGTCGGGGTTGCTGTTCATGTAATTATTCATATTATTGTTCATTGATACTATTCACACAACCCCTAAACAGCCTAACTTCACTCTATTTCCTACCTTAAACGTAGGCAAGTCCCTAATTTGCCTTACATCTCCTTGTCCCCTTTGGAAACCCTAAAATCCTATTATTTTCCAGCCTTTTCCCCCACCAAAACCTAACCCTTAACCCTCAAAACCCAAGTGCTACCAAATCTGCCAAGAAGTTTTAAATTAGATTTTGTTCAAGTTTTAAATCAGATTTTGTTGTTCCTCTTGTCCTACATTAGTTTGATATTTAGAGCAGGGATTTTGCATCATGTGTGGGAGCTAGGGATGGCCAAACTCATTGGGCAACGGGTACCCGGGTAATACCCAGTTTATCATGGATAAAAGATAACGTGGTAGGATTTTACCCAAACTTGTAATTCATGGGTCGAGTATGGGTATTACTAGACCTAACTTGTACTATATAAAAATAAAAACAGTTTCAATCCATCCATGATGCATTGACTTAACCAGTGACTTCAACAAAAACACAAGCTAACCACATACACTCACTTAGTAACTTCAGCAAAAACAGTATTCACCCTCACCATTGTCCTCCAAAACCCATCTACCGATAAAGCTCGATTAAAAATGAGAAAATCATACATCCTGACTGATCTGGAGAACGGATTTTCCAAATGATACTTAAATTCATCACCTAAGTTGCCCCTAAAATAGATTCAACCACAGTTTCTTTGACCTATATTTTCTGTATCAAAAGGCATGAAAAAATCAACAAGAAATATGCATGCAGACAATGGTTCTTTTTTTTTTTAATGGCTCACAAAGCATCAAACTAAAGCAAACAATAGTGTGTATAAGGAGCACCTCTAGGAAAAAATCAACTTAGGAAATCCAAAATATCAAGAAGACTATCAATAAAAGAAGCTAGCCAACAACCACTAAATGAAAGGCACGAAGAAAAAATTCCTTAAAAGCACAGGAAGAACACACAACAGGGAAATTATGGAGACTTAGTAACAGAAAATCCCCATAACTATTGTAAAGGGTGGAGTGGGGGTTGGGGTGGGAGGATGGCACTGATGTCTTTGACACAAACTGGTAAAGGAATGGCGACTTGGGGTTGATTCATATTGCCACCAGAAACCAGAGAATAAAAAAAAGACCCAATGAAAGGACTGCATTTGAGACGGATATAAATCAAATCATCTTCCCCTCATTTTACAGAAATAGCTCGAACAAAGTAATTTCAAGATTCCAATACATTTCAACTTCTTTTATCTGTCAAAGTTATCAACATGAATGACATCTACCCAGATGGATCCTAAATCTGAATATTACATAGAGATAAGTATACGAGCATTAACAATAAACCTTACCCTAATTAATGAGGTTCTCTTAAGTCTAACATCATAATTAATGAGGCAAAAGACAAACCTTGGCAACAAACGAAAGCTCCTCACAGGTGGCTTTTAGGCTTTTTTAAAGCTCCTGCAACTAGCTTAGTGACTGACATAGGATCCACAACAACCAAAATAGCATTAAAATCAAAAACAAGTTGGAGAGGGGTAGTTTTGTTCACTAATACCCAAAATCGTAATGCTAAACCAAAAATCAAAACATAAGTTTTAAAAAAAACTTAACGTTGGGGAGATTGAGAGGAATCCGACTGAGATTGAGAGAGAGAGTTTGTTTTGTTCCTGCAAGAAAACAACAAAATAATAAAACCCCATGCCATGAAGCAAATCCCTCAAAAACATTAATTTTTCTAACCTCGCACCATGGAATAACTGAAACCCATTAACATAGTCATGAATAAAAAGAAACCCAAGAAAAAATGTATCTCTAAAGACAATAATTAAGAGCTTTGATACTCAAGAAAAAAATGGAATAGCTTTTCAGTGTTTTACTAAGTTTTTAAAGGTGAAACGCTGTACAACATTTTACAAATGATTTTGTAGTTAATAGGAAACATTTTGAAGTTCAACCAAATTTTACAATGAAACAAAAAATTGTAAAATGCTGAAATTATTTTCCTTATAACATTTTACAGTAAAACAGCAGCACATAATACTTGTTGGCTAAGCATGAAAGTAGATGTTTAGATTCTATTTTCATTTCTCAAAAGATTGAATATAAAGCGGCCTTTATTATACAAAATAATTCAAGGATAACGCCTTTCAGAATTGATGAATGACAAGGGAACAAAGAAAAAGAAAGGAAGAGAATAACCTAAATTGATGATGAAGATTTGAGTCATTTGACCACTAAAAAACTAAAATTGATAGTGTAGAAGCGTAAGCATGACAGGACAGTGTTACAAACATGATCCTTACAAGATAAAAAATGTAAAGAAATTTTAGCATCTTGGGAAAATGGAAATGGCAAATACAAAATTAGTAATAGCCTCTGAAATTCCAATCCTCTTAATGTGAAATGCATGCTGGCTAAAACTTATTTAATTAAGGTAGTCGAAACTAAAAATAAGTTTAAAGACTAGAAGGACAAATGTGATAAGCGTGTACTTGTGAAGCCAAACTCAATGCATCAACTAGGACACAGATACCAAATCACAGACAAACATAAAAAGAGGTGGTGGGAGAATATTAAAGAAATGACAGAAAAAGATACAAACGGCAGTCTCCAATTAATTGGGAAAAGGATCCATAGAGATAACCCCCAAATTAGTAGTGACTGAGGTGTAGTTGAGTTCGGCTGAAGTGTTGCGTAGAGTTGAAGGTTAGAAATATAATAATCTAAGAAAAATAAGGAAGAGAAAAAGTTATGAAGTTCTGATTAAGGTCTCTTCTCAATAAGGTAACTAATTAGCCTACTTCACAAAGAGTAAAAGAGATCCACATTGCATTTATAGACTTAAAATATAAGATTATTCAAATCATAGAGATAACAAGCATCCATTAAAAGATTTAGCAACTCATTGAAAAGAAATTCCTAAATGATATTTTTTTATGAGATACAATTTCAAGAGTCAGCTTATTAGCAGGGAAGCACTGTGAAAATTTCAATCATTGGTATAAACTTCACATACTTCAGTGAAATTTCCATCAACAAGCATATCACTAGCGCAAAGGTTGAAATGTGAACTCCAATGCCATGAGCTTTCAGTGTTAATACCAGCACCGCGACATTCTAGAGCAAGATATATATATATATACACACACACACACACACACACACATTTAAAAGTTGACCAACATGGCAGCAGATATCTCGGCTAAGTTAGACAATATCAGAAGATAATAGGAACCTTTAGAGACAACTCTAGAAAACAATCATAGTCACAAATACAATATTAGTAGCAAACCACATTGTTTAATTTACAATTACTTACCTTCTTTTTTTCACGTCTGATTATTCTCTCGCAAATAATGCGTAACCTCTCCAGTTCAACCTGAACAAAACATACAAGGATTCAATCACAAGATTACAGCAGTCTAAAAGTAGCAAAACCAAGTTTAAAAACATAGGTAGCAGTCAAATATCAATCATTGATAGATCCTAAAAATTTAAAACCTGCCCTCTCCCCACAAAAAAAAAAAAAAAAAAGAAAAAAAAAAAAGGAGAGGAGTGAATGTAAATGATTTGTGATGGGTACATATGACAAGGTAAGTTTTGATGTAGAGAACACAAAATGCAAGATAAGACTCATAGTATAAGTTCATAAACCTGGACCACTAGCCAAGATGGGAACTTGAGGATTCTAATCAGAGACTTACCATGGCATGCTTAGAAAGAGTATGAACTGTGAGAGTCTTCATTAGAAGCCGTGACAACAATTGACAATGAATAGGTATCAAGCTATAGTTGAAGGGAACTAGAAAAAAATATACCACGAAAGAGGGTAGCAGCACTAATCCTTATGTAGAAAGGTATGGTATATAATGTTATTCAGTAGATAACCAGAAGAAAGATTGCCACTCAAATTTGCTCATAGGATCAGAACATTGAACTATCTGCCATTAAGATAGGATCTTTAGTGTGTTGACAAGCTAATGAAATGGAGGATATCTTAAGCTATAAGATTGCTCATTTAGCAAAGGATATTTAGCTGCAAGATTTCCCAACATAACTCCCCTATTTTCTTTACAATTCCAGTATATTTGTTCCTTTTTTTCCTCTTTTTTTTCCTAGTGAGTAATTAAATTTATAGAAAATATTCAACACAGCGTAACCCTAGTACATGGAAATTCCATGAGGAACGTGAAAAAAAACAAAGCAGAAAAATGGAAAATCAAGTCCCAAATTACACAGATACACACACAAAGGGAGAAGCCACTAGTTGTCTTCATTTAACCTCATATTAGCCTCATCTACAACAATTGCTTCTATCTACTGCATATAAGTAAATATGAGTTCTAATGCAACCTCCCCACACTAAAAATTGTGCTGAAAGCTAACTCAACTACCATACTAAAAATCAAATTCCAAACAATTATGCATCCCAATCACTCCTAATACTCTTCCACAAGCTAACCACATACACTATTCACCCTCACCCCTGTCCTCCAAAACCCATCTCCCGATAAAGCTCGATTATAAATGAGAAAATCATACATCCTGACTGATCTGGAGAACGGATTTTCCAAATGATACTTAAATTCATCACCTAAGTTGCCCCTAAAATAGATTCAACCACAGTTTCTTTGACCTATATTTTCTTTATCAAAAGGCATGAAAAAATCAACAAGAAATATGCATGCAGACTCCAGTACCTTTTTTTTTTTTTAAATGGCTCACAAAGCATCAAACTAAAGCAAACAATAGTGTGTATAGGGAGCACCTTTAGGAAAAAAGCAACTTAGGAAATCCAAAATATCAAGAAGACTATCAATAAAAGAAGCTAGCCAACAACCACCAAATGAAAGGCAAGAAGAAAAAATTCCTTAAAAGCACAGGAAGAACACACAACAGGGAAATTATGGTAACTTAGTAACAGAAAAACCCATAACTATTGTAAAGGGTGGAGTGGGGGGATGGAACTGATGTCTTTGACACAAGCTGGTAAAGGAATGAGGACTCAGAGTTGATTCATATTGCCACCAGAAACCAGAGAAAAAAAAAAAGGACCCAATGAAAGGACTGCATTTGTGACAGATATAAATCAAATCATCTTCCCTTCATTTTACAGAAATAGCTCCAACAAAGTAACTTCAAGATTCCAATACATTTCAACTTATTTTATCTGACAAAGTTATCAACATGAACGACATCTACCCAAATGGACCCTAAATCTGAATATTACATAGAGATAAGTATACGAGCATTAACAATAAACCTTACCCCAATTAACGAGGTTCTCTTAAGTCTAAAGCCAAATATGGAGAGCAAACACACAAAAACACCCCTCCAACAGCCTCTCCATCTCCAAATTTTTTTTTTTAGATTTGCTACCGTCGCTCTCTAGCTATAGAGAGCACCGTAGCAATTACTGTAGCAACTCTAAACAATATTCTCCCTTAAAATAATAGCCGGTTGAATAAAAAACGATTGATTCTCTTTCTTCCTCACTTTCTTTCGCTTCGCCTCAGAAAACAATTAGAAAACAGAGGGGAAGCAACTCTGTCTCACAAAAATCAAAATTAACGCAACTTTCTGGCAAATCTTTGAACCCCAAACAAAAATTAGAACAAAAAATATATATAGAGAGAGAGAAACATCTAACGATTTTAACCCAATCCGGCCAGAGTCTTATCAAAAAGAAACAAAAGCATGCACCTATGTCTTTGAAAACCTTCTTGATCTACAGTTGGAACCCGAAAAACCTGACGAAACCGGAGCTCTAAAACTACCAGACCGATCTGAAAGACTTTAGGCGAATGGTCCTTGATGCTCTAAATGATCTTGACAGATAGAAGAGTTTTTACTATCAACACAAGAGTATACACTCATATATGGTTGAAGCTGGAGGAGAAAGGCCAAAGGGAAGGAGATATTTTCTCTCTGATTGATGCGAATGTAAAAATGAGTGGTGGAAGAAGCAGTACTACTAAAGTGGTACTGACACTATAGAGTTCCAAGCTCACGTTTGGATAAGCTCACCTGCGTTTTTTTTTTCACAGCTGGTGCCTTTTGCATGGATATGGATTCTCTCAGTCCATTTCCTTGAAATGGGAGAGGGTATCTCATGCGCCAGGCTGTGAGAGGGATTTTAATGATAGTAATACATGTTGGGGATGTTGTATGCGCCTAGCACATACAAGAATTTTTCTTGAAATGGAAAGGCAAGCTCCAGTACATGGTGGGGATTTTGTCCGAAATTATCCACACTCAAGAACTGGACACGTCATCTAAAATGTTAACACCACACTTAATTGGAGTCCAACGCACTTAACTGGGGTTTAACTCAACCGGACAAAACCTACTAAAAACAAAAACAACCTTTTGGGAGGGAAAAGTGAAACAGAGGTTGATCAACCTATCTCTCACATTCAAAGCTTCACAAATTTTAACCCATAAAAGAAAATAATAATTAAAAAAAAAAAAGCTTCACAGCAGGTTCAGAACAAGTGAAATAGAGGTGTATCTTGTTCAAAGCTTTTAGGAGGAAAACATGAAACATCTCAAAGCTTCACAGATTTTAACCCAAAAAAAAAAAAAAAAAAAAAAAGCTTCACGGCAGAGAAAGTTCAGAGACAGCTCTGTTTCTATCTTTGCCAAAACAGAGGTAAAGATTGAGATAAACATTTTATCCAAAACAGCTCTGTTTCTTGGAGTATCTCCTTATAATTTTATGAGATAAAGATTGAATCTTTTCTTCTTTTTTGAGATAAAGATTGAATCTTTACTCTGTCTCATTTACTTCTTTTGTTTCAATTCATTATTACTTCTTTTGCATATCTCTCATTTCTTGTTATCTATCTATTTGTGCTGCTTAATCATGATTGTTAAAAGAAAAGTCATTCATCAATTTTCCAGTTTTAGGAATATATTTTTGATGAATGAACTCTACAAAGCTAGTGCTAGTCTTTTTTTTTTAATTTAAAATTTCAAGTCCCTTATAAGCTTGAACCTGAGGCAATTCAAAAAAAGAAAAAAGAAAAAGAAAAAAAAAAACAGAAGAAGAAGTTAATTAAGATATGTTAATAAGTAGGTTGAAAGATTTTGATATTACCAATGTTTGGTTTACCAAAATAAATGCACTTTTTAGAACTAATATTTGCCAATAAGTGCATTTTGATATTATCAGTAAATGCATTTTTTAGAACTAACCCAAATGTGAACTTTTTAGAATAACCTCTCAGCACTTTTAAGCTGAATTACTTATTTTTAATTGGAACATTTACGACAATATCTAATTTATTGCCATAAAGCTTTTTGGGAGGCTTTATGTTTTATTATAACAATAGTTTATTTCAATATCTTATACCACCTGGACTTTGTCAATGCAATATTTAGATTTTGAAAACAAAGAAACATAAACCGATTGATTAAAAGGTAGAAAATTTAACTTAAACCTTCAGTTTGCATCATTTCAAAACTTATAATCTCTTGGATAGATCATTAATTGCTGAGTTTTTTTAATAATTTTACGCGTGGATTTTTTTAGATTTGTTGTTATGAAGTTTATAATATTTTGAGTTACATAGTTAGGATATGTTATTTTTCTGTTAGTATTTTATAATAAATTTATGTTCAATTTTTTCTAGAGATAATGATAGGAATACATGTTCCTTATAATGTGCCCATGGAATCTACCCCATTTAAAGGGATGGTGTTTGAAGCGGATGAGGTTGCATATGGTTTTTATAATGAATATGGCAGAAAGGTTGGTTTTAGTATTAGAAAAGAGTATGTAAATAAATGTAAAAAGACTGGAGTGGTTACTTCAAGGAGATTTGTGTGCGCAAAGGAGAGAGTTCGAGGCAAAGACAAGAGAGATCAGAATGTATAGAATCCATGAGCAAAAACAAGATGTGGTTGTGAAACATGTTTGGTTATTATACTTAATCGAGACAGTAAAAAATATGTGGTTAGTGAATTTATTGCTGAGCATAACCACTATCTCCACCTTCCATCAACTGTGCACATGATGCCATCACAATGGAAAGTGGCTGCAACTCATGCTATTGAAATTGATTTGGCACATGAATCGGGATTAAGATTAAAGCAATCTTATGAGCTTCTTAGTAAGCAAGTTGGTGGATATGATTATCTTGGTTTTACCAAGCAAGATCATAAAAACTACTTATGCACTAAGCGACAGAGAGACATGGAGCATGGGGCAGCTACTAGCTTGGGAAGATATTTCAGTCGTCAACTTAAGGAAAATCCTTCATATTATTTCGCTACTCAATTGGACTGTGAAAAGCTGATTACTAATATCTTTTGGGCCAATGCAAGAATGATCATTGACTATAGCCACTTCGGTGATGTAATAACGTTTGATACAACGTATAGCACAAATAGAGATGCAAGGCCACTTGGAGTATTTTTGGGTCTCAATCACCATAGAGAAACTGTTGTATTTGGAGGTGCACTTTTATATGATGAAACGATTGAATCTTTTGTATGGTTATTTGAGACCTTCTTAGAAGCAATGTCTGAAAAGAAGCCAATCACTATTTTCACAGATCAAGATGCAGCAATGTCAGTTGCAATAAAAGTAGTCATGCCTAAGACATATCATGCATTGTGTAGTTGGCATATGTGGCAGAATGCTGAGAAACACTTGGATCATTTACTAAAAACTGAGCCTCAATTTAACGCTGATTTCTTAGCATGTATCTATGAGTATGACGGTGAAGATGAGTTTCTTACAACTTGGAATGAAATGCTAGATAAGTACGATGTTCGTGAAAATAAATGGCTAATTGATATATTTAAATTGAAGGAAAAATGGGCTCAAGCATATGTTAAGAGAACTTTCACTGCAGGAATGAAGACAACCTAGCTTAGTGAGAGTTTCAATGCTGAATTGAAGGATTGCTTGCGTACTGATCTCAATATAGTAGAGTTTTTCACTCATTTTGAAACAGTTGTCAATCAAAAGCAGGATAAGGAGTTAGAAGCAAAATACAACTCTAGACAAAAATTTCCAAGATTAAAGCTCAAAAGCTCTCCTATGCTTAACCAAGTAGCAACAGTGTACGCACCTAAGTTGTTTGGTTTATTTCAGACAGAAGTTGAAGAGGTAATGGCACTTTCCATCCTAGAACGCAATGTGAGTCAAACACATAGTTATGTGGTTGGAGTTTTCAATCAAAATGGAAAATATGAGGTCATGTGGAATCCATTAGATGAGACTCTATCTTGTAGTTGCAGAAAGTTTGAGTCATTTGGTATTTTATATAGGCATGGTTTGAAAGTTCTTGATGTATTGGATATCAAGTTGATTCCTAATAGATATATCATGAAGAGGTGGAGAAGAGATGCAAAAGATGGAAGCGGAAAAAATTGCACAACACATAACATTAAGCCAGATACTCGACTGGAATATGTAGATCGGTATCGAGATTTATGTCCAAAAGATATTCAATTGGTGAATAAGGCATGTGAAACTAAAGAAGGCCATAGTATTCTAAGCTTAGCAATTGCAGATTTGAAAAAAAAAACTTTATGACCTTAGGAATTGCAAAGCTAATGTAAAAGAAGACATCATTAGGCCTTCCACCAATTTTGCAGACAAAGAAGATCAATTATGTGCTTCGATTACGATTGTACCAAAAGGGATAAAGAAAAGAGAGGTTTATCGTAATAAAAAGCGTAGGACGAAATCATGGATAGAAAAGACGAGGAAACCAAAGGAAGACACATCAAAAAAGCAAACAAAGAAAAGAAAAGAAAAGTGCAGAAGGTAATCTTCAATTATCCTTATTTTCACCATTCTATTTTATTTTTACACATTAATATAATATACTATTATTGTTGCTAAACTAGTACAATTTTTACAGGAAATATATGCACATGACGTCATGGCACAAAAGAAAACTGAGGATATATCTTCTAAAAATATTACTGGTTTTACACAACTTTTAATGGTAAAGATATTTACAATTATATATTTTATTTTGATATTAATAATAGTTTAGATGCATGATTTGATAATTTTAATGCTAAGCTTGTGATATGTGTAATGTGTAATTGGATTTTTTGTAGTCGGCTTCTACAAGTTCTGCAGCACATCAGGGAGGCTCATCAGCAAGTGTTGCATTAGCATCACATTTAGAGAGTACATCAAGTGTTGTAGGCTCCAACGACAAAATTAATGGTGCAGGAGGTCTCTTGACTCAAGGAAGTGTTGCAAGTGGAGGTCCCTTGACTCAAGAAAGTATTACAAGTGGATGGAATCCGATGGTTCATAAAGTCAAGCCATTTTTCTAGTTTAGGATCATGTTTTATAATTTATGACACATGTTAAGATTAAGTGCTCTTGTTTTGTAATTTTCCTAGTTTAGGACTGGAGTTTTGATGGTTCAAAACTTAGTCACATTCAAATGTTTAGATTTTTTATTATTTGGAAAGAATACTTAATCTACATGTCTGATGTATCTCTGCAAGGTGTTAATTTCTGCATAATTATTTGTTGCTGCAGAAATTGTTACTGTTTCTGCATAATTTCTGCATAATTACTGTTACTGTTACTGCATAATTAATGTTACTGTTATTGCATAATTACTGTTACTGTTACTGCATAATTACTATTACTGCATAGGTCTAGTATTGCACATTCTGCATAATTATGTTTTTCTGCATAATTGTTATTCTAGGCAAGAGTTGTTTTTATATATAAGTTTTGCTGTTTGGGGAAAAAATTTATATAAATAAGCCAAGTTTTAAGCTGTATGCATGTTAATTGGTGTATCAATTTTTCTTTTGCATGAGTTTTACAATCCTTATCTGCATGAGTTTTACAATCCTTTTCCTCTCCTTATAAGCACTTCACATAACCAACTAACTACACACCTTAGGCCAACCAACTAACAACCCACAATAGCAACACAATTTATCTAGACTGTACACTCCCACGCACTCACATGCAGGCACACACGCACACCCCAGCAGCTATACCCGTACCACCTGTGCACAGCCACACGCAGAGTCCCCTACACACCCTTACACACACAACAGCTTTACCCGCACCACCTGTGCACACCCTTACACACACAGTTGTCACACCTACACACACACCCCAGCAACTTTACCCGCACCACCTGAACAGCACACCCTTACACCTACTTAAAAATATCTACAAACATCAATAGCCCACAACTGTCACAATCCTTATTTACAAATATCTGTAAATATCCACATTCCACCTGTCACAATTCTTACAATCAAAATTCAATCCTTACAATAACAACTGTCACAATCCTTACAATCAAAATTCAATCCAGCAGAGTAGACAACAAGAGAATTTAATAAAAAAAAATGAAAAAATTTTATTAAAATGTACACTTTGATCACATAATAAAAATTACATTAAAATAAACACTTCGATTAAAATAACATAAAACTTCTACAATTGGTGTGCTTATTGCTTGACTATAAATTCCACCTCTTGCTTCTTGATTAGTGGTGGGTACTTATTGTGAGGCCACAAGAAAGTTGAAGTGCATGTCACAGGGGAGAACTTAAGTTTACCAGCCAACCCAAACATGTATTTTCCTTTGGCTTTGGACTTGAATACTACTTTTGAAGACTCTAGGCCATTATGTGCAGGGCATGGTGCAGCTGATGCACTGTGAAGCTGTGCATAGCATTCTTCATTCAGTTTGCCATCTTTTACAATCTTACGATGAATAGACACTTTGAACTTTCCTTCTTCATCGAGTTTCCCTACCCCTCTTGTCTTTAAGTGTCCATTTTCTGGCTTGCAATCAATTGTTACTCGAAACCCTGCACCATGATACACAAAATTATTGTTACTTGTTTTTCAATATTGTTTCTATATGGCATCATTAATCATATGCAAGAAAAAAGAACAATGCACCCATCACTTTTTCCATATTGTCCATAATTTTTACCCTAAACAGAATATAGGACCATGATTAGCAAATAGTAGCATTTCAAGTCAAAGCATGCCAACATTGCACTTTTACAAGGCAAACTTGACATTGACATTTAAAAGAACAATGCACCCATCACGAGTAGAATAAAAAAGAAACAATGCATCAACCATGAACAATTCAGTATTTATGACAGTTCCAAAAAAGAAAACTATACTTGTAAAGGCATGTTTAGTCTTAATGTTACTCTGCTCACAGTCTGCACAAGCAACTAGACTATAAACACTTAAACTCATCATACTGTCATACACATGGAAAAAAAAAAAAAAAAAAAACAGATCAAGAAATACTCCAATTTGGACAAAAAAAAAAAAAAAATCCTAACTTTTGAGGAATTCATTTCAAAGGGCTAAAATAGAAGACGTTTTTTTCTAAACAGAGACTAAAAATGGTGAAAATAAAATATAAGGACCAAAGTAAGAATCGCGTGAAAATGTAGGGATGAAAATGTGGTTTTCGCCATAATTTTTTAATCGCCCAACTCGCATCCTAAATTTTCGCCATAATGTGGTTTTCCTCCCTCTAAGTACGGAATATCAGAAACTGGATTCATATCCCGTGCAATACCTAGGGTATTGCACGGGGTGCAATAGTTCTAATCTCAACCTTTGACTTAATCCAACGATTGTAAATAATTGCCACGTCATCATCCATGTCTCACCTGGAATTGGGCTATCTTTCTTCACCTCTCCTTGGCTTTGTAATTGTAATCGCTATTTGCTCTCAAACTCAAAACACTGCAACATCAGTTCACCTGTCCGTGAATTTAATTACCCACAAACAAACAAACAAACAAACAAAAAAATTTCCAACCAAAGCTGATGTCTTTGAAACACAGACGCATGATCACACAAAGCAAATGTGGAAAACTATCAAGCACAAAATCACATCAATAACACTCACTTCCAAAAACCCAGATATTTCCTCTTAACTTTACATTTTCTGATTCTCCATTAGCACCTAAACTCCAAGCAAGCTCCTTATCAATTATCATCAACACCAACAATGGTAGTTCTAAACTACATCTCAATGACCTCTATAGCCACACCCATATCTCAGGACTCTCCTACTCCATCTGTGCCAGACCCAAGGTAGACCAAGGTCATCCTTCCCAAGAAAAAGCCTCTCAAATGGTCCACTGGGGTTGCTCTGGGTGACTACGTTGGCCCACCCACCACTACTAAGCTCAGAAAGTACTTGGGAGACGAGGAAGATCCTTTGGACCAAATATCCCTGAAACTCATCCACGTTTGGCATGTTTATGGCTTTGGATTTAACTTGGTAGTTTTGTAAGTCTTGACCTTCTTGATGATATATGTTATTGCCACATGAAAGCTTTCCAAAAGTCATACTTGCTATTCTGTGTGTCTAAAAAAAAATCATTGAGATGGATGAATACCAAAGTTGGGTAAGGCCAATTAACAAAAAGAAAATTTGTAATATTTGAATTATTTGGTCTTGTTGCCTCTGGATTACTTTCTTGGGATGAAAGCTACTTGCCCCCACCACAAAAAGGCTTGTGATTTGATGAAGATACCAGATTAATGAACTTTGGTATTTCATTCATATTCAGAAAGACCAATATATAGCAAAAACTGAGTAAAAAGAGAGGACATAGACATTAGAGGGCAAAAGAATACATATTTTCACATTAAAAAGCAAAAGATTTACATATTTTCATGAAAAGATTGAAGAGAACCAGACTAGAAAAGCATTTACATTAAAGAAGACCCAAAAATATGGTAAGATCTTCTCCAAGTTTATACATATTCACCTAATTAAAGAAACTCTCCTAAATTAAAACCCAGCAGCACTCATTAGATGAGAGACCAAAAGAATGGCACCATTAGTATCGTTTGACCCTTTTCATTGAAACCCACTTGCCATTGGTTTAAAGATGAGGCCTCAACCGAGAGAGTGGATATAGAATCTCAACCCCATAAGTGTTAAAGAAGACATAGTACTAATCGGAGCCTCGCTTCCCAAAAATAGTACCGACCCACCAGCCATCATTATCATAAGCATCAACCGCATCATAAAGAGAAAACCCAATAGCCGAAACCTTAGGTGGCATGGGCCTGAGCTCGTCGACGGCGACAATCTCAGTGAGTAGCTGAGATTAGTCTTCTTCAAAAACCAGGTTCTTGTAGCGCACGGCATAGGAGTGGTTGCCTATGTTGGTAATCACATTAGGCTGCATAGTAAGAACCCACAAAACCAACTTGCTTGCTGCAAACTTCAACTTCATCACCCTTCCTCAAGGTCAGACCAGCAAGCACCACTAGTGGTGGTCGGTGGGCCTCGAAGGCTTCTAGTTGTAGCCATGGTTATGGAGATTCAACTTGGTGGAAGAGAGAAAAGTTTTGAAATTTGGATATGGTGAATCGGAAGACAATAGAAAGGGGAGAGATGAAGAAAGATAACCTAACACTGAGACACGGATCTATGACGTGGAAATTATTTACAACTGTTGAATTAAATCAAAGGTTGAGATTAGAACTATTGCACCCCGTGCAATACCTTGCACGGGATATGAATCCATCAGAAACCCATAAACACAAACATTGAGAAAGACAAACAAAGAACAATGTATAAACTATTCCCACTTCAGTACCGTTCCTTCTAGAGAGAGAGAGAGAGAAAGAGAATCTTAAAAAATTTCAAAATCGATACAATACAAATAAGCAAGTAAAAACAAAGAAAACGAAATGACAAAGCTATGAAGCACGGGTGTGTTTCAAGACTCGAGTGCGAGTGCGAGTGCGGGTGCGAAACTCGGCAATTTTTGAAAAAGGTGGGTGCAGGTACGGCGGGACTTGGCAATTAAAAATATTTTTATTTATATTTTCTATATATTTAAACTATTAAAATATTCTTAAAAAACATATTACTATGCCTTGATTCACAAAACAAAGAAAGAAGGAAGCAAGAAACACAAAACAAAACACAAAACCAAAAAGAAAACACAAAAGAAGCAACAAATATTCAAAATAAAATTGAGGAAGGACAGATTTAGGGTGTTTGGGCCTCATTCAAAGCAGATTTCAGCTGTTTCGGCATGATTCAAGACCGATTTCTGCCTATTTCTGCCGTTTCGCCCTGTTTCGGTCGCCGGCCGATACGGCTGATATGGCACAATTCTGGCCAAAACTGCCCGGTTTGGCGCGAATCTGCCCAAATCGAAGCCACATCGGCGTGAATCGAGCCGAGTCAACGTGAATCTGTGAAAAAAAAAAAAGCTCAAACACGACACCGACGCGCGGGCAACTGCGTCGGACTCCAGTGCGGCACCCTCCCAGTCGCGTCCATGCTTTCTAGCGACAAAGTTGAAAAAAAGCTCAAACCTAAAGAAAAAAATATATATATATATATATATTTATGGGTTTGAAAGTTTTGTATAAAATGGTAATAGTAATGGTTTTGAGTTATTCGAGGTTGATGAAATGCGAACCAATGGCGTACAAGAGCACATAGAAAAAACAAGAAAAAGAAAAACAAAACAGAAAGAGAGGAGGAGGCCAAAATCGAAACTCTAAACCAAAAATCAAAACAAACAATTTAAAAACTTATTGTTAGTTGGCCTTGTGAGCATGTCTTGAGTGAGATTAAGAGTTGGAGAGAGAGGGAGAGACCCAAGGAAGGGTGACAGCGCTACCACACTTTGGTAGTATAGGATCAGTGAGTAGGATTGGTGAACAGCTGGGAGTCACCGATTGGGTTAGGGTGCTTCAGCTGTGTTTGAATAGCTAGCGAGAATGGAATTGAGGGGAGTTTTTTTTTTTTTTTATTCTGGGACCTCTAGACATGGGCTCAAAATTAATTTGTAGAGTAAATTTTCTTTTGATTTAATAGGAAGCCCTTAAGCATATTCTAAAATACAAGAAGTTAAATCCTCATCAAATTGCATATTACTTTTTCCCACATATAATAAGTAACTAGTGTGAGCTGCACGTGCTTGCCTATGCATTGGGTATTTGTAAATACATCATGAGCTTTAAAATTTAAAGTTGAAAACTTATTTTAGTGTTAAATTTTCAATTTCCATTCCATTGTCTATATTAGAGTAAAAATTTAAAGTGTAATGGACAACTAACCAATCCTTAAAATCCCATATTAATCTATGTTGTAAACCCAAAAGTAGCAATACATTTAGTAAAAACAAGTCCTTAAAATCCTATAATAATCTATGTTGTAAATCCATAAGACCCCATAAAAGAAGAAAACAAGATTCTAGCTGATCATTGATGAAATTTAAAACACCTTGACAAAGTATCACTACCAAATACGGTTTTTATTTTTTTATTTTAGAAGTACATATATGAAATAAAAATGTAACTAGGAGTATCATCTAACTACCAAATATAGTTAGACACATCCACTACCAAGCACTATGTCGACCTTGTAATCATAGTTGACTTTAGCTAATGGTTATTTACAAAATTAAAAAAAAAGGCATGTTTTCTAGCTAAATTCAACCACTCTAGAAACTAAGCTTTTAGATATAGCTCTATGCTAGAAGGTGATAGTATGCCGTACACATTCACATTCTAACGAGTTTGTTTACATCTCTAACCTTCAATAGCACAACACTATGATTTTCTATCATTGTGAACCACTTGATTTTATTGCACTTCATCTTCCACTCTTGCAGAAAACCAAACCTTAGTATCAAGCCAAGGAAGGGTGCTTCCACATCTACTATGAGAGGAATCTCCTTGATCCTGCACAACCTCTTTGGTATGCTTCATACATCAACCTCTTTGCTACCTGTTCTAGCTCCTAGATTGGTTTTAACCAAAGCAACAGCCTAGGAAGGGGGAAAGAATTAGAGAGTTGAAGCTTTAAAGGTTAAGAGTAATAGCATGTTTGATTAATTCAAAAGTCAAGCAAACACCTGACACCCATTCAAAAATTGATAAAATAATAAATAACATTTTTTCCCCTATAAATGATAAAAATGCTAGATTAATCTCCATTGTGTTAGTAATGACTGCAATAAACAGTTTTTTGAATCAAGACACAATAACCACTTTTGGCCTTTCACAATACACAAGGGTCTCAATAAGACGGGAAAACTTAAAAACAACAACAACGATAATAATTATAGAATCAGAAAGCATGACAAACCTCATATGTGACAGCATTCCACAATTCGTCATTAGTAAGGATAAGATAAGAACCTCAAGGGAAGCATCAATCTTTTCCTCCTGCAAGTTTTATAAGGATGACAGTAGCTAATTATTCACAAAAAAACTGAAAATATGAAGCATGAAAGGGGCACTTTTAACCAGACTAAATGTACCAACCAAAGCTCTCTTAAAGAGGGACATGTACTACTATTGACAGGTGTGAATAAACAATATTCCTCTAGTAGAAAGCTAATTCACATATGCAGGTACATTGAGAAATGCCAGTATAAATTTTGCACATTTTCAAATTAAAAAAGATTATTAGTATGTATAATTATTCTAGCACACACGAAGATAATTACGATGCAGGCATAATAATATCAGCAACTTCATTTGTTTTTCTTCTTAATAATAATAAATAAATAAAGGTGATCTTAAGTTTTCATTTGAATCACCATTTACCATAGTAAGAAAGTAAAACTTCCTTTACATAGTAAGCATCAAAAGTCAATGTTAAGAAAAACCCGCACCTAAAATTCTGGATCAGCAACAACATATTACATCGAGAGTCTATCACCAAATGCATAAGAAAGAAAGAAAGAACTCCTTCAACTCTCCTAGTTGGCTAGGTATAATTTTATTCACCAAGACACATGCAATTTACTAAATAACCAAAAATCTTGAAAATTAATGTATGATGAGCCTACCAGCCCACATAACAAATTCACCAGCATTCCTTAATCCATTATGGCTCATTAGTTTGATCTAGCTTATGATCTAAAGAAACAAAAATAGTTGCAGAAAATCACAAGATGATAAACAAATGAGATAACAAGTTAGCAGAATAGGAAACACAACATTTTAACCGAATCCTCTCACATTAAAAAGATTTTCTATATTATATATTGTTTGCTACTCTCCATTATTAAATGGTCAATACATCATCTACAGTGGCGCACTTATCAAAGGAACTCATACAATTAAATCAACTAAGTCTCTAAGATAATGAGAAACAAATCCTTGAAGGGATTTCAAAGTAGCAACAAATAGCACTCAACTATTCAGAAGTGAATAAAAAAGAAATGACACAATTGAGTATTTTCCTATAGCAAGCCAGAGCTTTGGTAGTGGAAGTAGCTCCAAAAAATTGGAAATTTGGTAGTGTATCTCTTGACATAATTCAAAATGAATAAACTTAACTCTAGGGACCAGAATGCATTTTTTGTTTTATGCTTTTTTGTTCTTCTTTCCATTTGAATAGATAATGAGGGTTGATTTTTTTGTTCGTTAAATATTACCTAAAGCATTCAAACACATATGTCGAAGTATTTTTATAGTTGATCAACCTTGATATAGGGTCGCATAGATGGAAGCTTCAAACTATTTTATTCTCTAAGAGCTAGTTTCAAAGTGGTCTGCATCACTTAAGTCCCAATATTGCTAGAAAAAACATTCACATGGATTATAAACCCAAACACAGAGAGATATGATTATATAGTGTTCCCCAAATAATAGAATGAGATAGAATAATTAGTTGATAAGGAATACCGTGTCATCCATTTCTTGGTAGGATAATGTCAGCAAAGATGGTTTAAACATGGTAAAAGCTGCTGAATCTAGTTTTTTTTTTTTTTTTTTTTTTTTGCCCCTATTTTCTTTCGGCTGGGATGGTAAAAATAATAATAAAGGCACATTAAACTTTAATTAATTCTTTAAATCATAAGAAACATATAACCATTCCATATCACATTAGACCTCATAGGGCCTTTTCACTTCAAGTTATATAAAAGTCATGCAATTTTCTCTACATATTGGTAAACTTATAAAATTTTTAATTCCAAAACCATGGGGTTTGTATGAAAATACATAATTTTCAAATGGGTAAAATCAAGAACAATTACCATATGTGTAGCTATATAATTGGGCACAATTTTTCTCCCTAAACATGGCCATGAACACGTCTAAAAATTCATGCAAGACAAAAAAATTAGCTCATGAACAATAAAATAAGCTAATAAACATCTTTCTAAGATAAAATAATTTAAGTCAAACATTCGGACTCACTATAAAAATAAAAACTTGAAATATCAAATACCAAAATTTTAAGGAACTAATTTTAGAGAACACAACTCAGCATGAGATTTGATTCCGTGCACTGTGAATAATGGTCGATCACGCTGTCTCTAGTGTCAATCGCATTTGAGTTTCATCTAATTTTTCACCATTTCCATAGCTCGAAGAACAAAGTCTCCTATTCTAACAAATATGTGCTTTGAGGCACGTTGTTTCATTGCACCTTTAATTGTGTTAACACCAAAAGTGAGAAACTTTTTCACATCTTAAACAAAGAGATGAGCAAGAAAGCAATATAGGATAGGAAAAGAAATACACATTATAACAATAATTTGAGGAGAGAAAGAAGAAGTACGCCATTGACATCTTAGAGATATTTATGAAGATCTTTTCCTTTGTGTTCTCTGGGGAATTTTGTGAAACATATATAGGACTGGGGTGTTGTCATAAGGTTTTGGGCTTTTGATTTGGAGGGTTCCCTGGGTTAATCAAGAATTGCAAACTGTGTACCAAAATCTTTGGGCTATAAATATAAAAATGGAACCACCCGTTGGTTCCTATTACTCTACCATTTCTTCACAGAACCATGGCAAAGCTAGAAGGAAGCGAAATTGAATGACAAAACTTCAGGCAAAATTCAAATACCAACACAAATTAAAGAAGGATATCTAAAACAAGAATGAAAAACCCACTGAAATTTCAGAGAATTGGGTTTTGGCGAAATTCCCAGCCTTGAGACGTCAAAGCTTTCATCAAATATATAAAGGCTCACTACCAGTTTTGTGAAATCAGTACCTCAGTATAATAAACAAAAGAAAAAGAGAGATAGAAATCAATCAAACTATAAAGAAATTTAGAGATAGAAAATACCTGTCGTGTGAGCTGAAAGAAAACCACCGAAGCCACAAATCAGTCCTCTGCTTTTCCATTTCCTTCTCTCAACCTTCAAAAAAACCATCATTAATATCTGGTGAAAGAAAATTGGCAATTTTGCCTCACTCGGTCTTATTGCTTCATACGCTTGGCTGTGATCTTGGAAGGGCCAGAAGAGGGTATGAGAAGTCTTGGGAGGGTCCTTTCCACACCTACCCATAACACACATCAAAAATCTGGAAGAAAGAAAGAAAGAAATAAATAAAAGCAAAGTATATAGAAGCAAAAAGGAAGAAAGCAAAAGATCATACCTTTCAACTCAAAGCCTTCCCTCATTCCGATCTACGCATCCCCCTTTGCTCTATTCAGATCGGCCGATATACCACCATAGACGTCCAAAAAAAGCCATCGGCAACCATGGCTTGCTCTCGCGTTCCGAAAATTCTCTAGACATTGAGAAAGAGAGAAAAACAGAGGTTGAGAGGCAGAGAGAGTTCCAGATTCCAGAACTCTCTAGCCCTCTCGCTCTCTATCTCTGCCTTCTTTTTCTTTTCTCTTTTATTTGGTTGTCAAACGAACCGTTTTGGCTTCAGAAAATAGCAAAAGACAATACTAAACCAAAAACACTGTAGAGTTATTTCCTCTTTATTTTTTTTTTTTTTTTTTTGAGAATTAGTTATTTCCTCTTTTTATGTAGCTAATAGAAATAGAAATAGAAATAGAAAACAAGGTCAAGATGGTCATAAATATGTTCAACCATTTTACTACATGTCGCAAAACATTGCTTCCACTCAGAATTAATTTGTGGAGCAAATTTCATTTTATTTAAAATAAGAAACCATAAAACAAATTCTGAAAGACAAAAATGCCCATCAATCTAGCCAATGCCTTTTGCCATTTGTCCGATTAGAGTATTTATACCAACAAGTACCGTACTCAATTCTATTCTCACATGTCTGAAACCATGACCTTCATTGACCATATGCTATATGTAACTGCTTAATTATATTTAATATACTTATTACACTACTTAATTATATTTAATATACTTATTACATATTTATATATTTATTTTTGTTAATAACTTATTACATATTTATTAAATTCTTCATTGCAGTTGCTAAAGTATCCATCAAAAGCTAAGAAATACCAAATTAAGTTTTAACAAAGCAAATTTTGGTCACCATTAGATTAGATGATTTAGATTTAGGCTTGGTTTGGATAGCACGTTCACGTTCACATTCACGTTTGTAAGGTTTGCGCGTTTTCACCTTTTTCTTTTTTAAGACCAGCGCCTAATGCACTGTTCATGAGACATGAACAATAAAAAAAGAGTGAACAGTAATTTTTTACACATTTAAAAATTATTTTACTATAGTGTTTTCAGTTTTCAGTTTTCAACAAAATAAGTTGTATCCAAACAGACCCTTAAAGGTCATGATTGACCACTACAATTAATGACATCTAAAGCTCACCTATTAAGTAACACAAAGGAGTTTAGAACCAAAACACTAGGCGATTTGCTTCACTTTTAGTCCTCATCTCTCTCTCTCTCTCTCTCTCTAATGGAGCTTGACACAAAGTTTAGGGAAAATCTTGCTTCACAACCAATACTTTTGTTTGATAATTACTTGAAGTCCTATATGAAAGATGATTTCTCCTTTGAAGCTCCTTCATCAAAGGGTTTCTTGCAAATCCCATCTTTGGGGTGCAAACTCAGTGTTATGATTCATTGAATAACAAATTCACAAATGGGTGCCACTCAACTGATTTTGATATTTTTACTGAGTGTAAGACATTTATGGATAATGGTGGGCACGGTCATGTTGTGGACAATTCCAAAGAGGAGGATACTTGAATTCTCCCTCAGAGAAATCCCATTGATATTTGATATTATGGGATCAGATTGGAGTCACATGGTCTTTACTACTTCTACTTGCCAAGACATAATTAAACCTCTGAATTTTGTTATACCAGATGAAGTCTCATGCATAACAGCGGAAAATGGGTACTAGAAAAAAAAAAAAAAACCACAAAAAGGTCTTAAGAAATCTAATGTTGTCAAGGGTCAATGGACAGTTGAAGAAGACAGGTACAAAAGATTTCATTCCTTAATATATATATATATATATATATATATATTTATATATTGTGGGGACTAAAGGCCCAAGATATGTTTTTTGGGCCATGGGCTTAGCCGAGAATGTTTGATTGTCCGAGGACGGATTAATGGTAATAACGATATCGAACTTGCAGCCCCGAAAGCAAATGTAAAGGGTGAGGTGAATGTGAATAAACCGAGGAAGACTACCTCCTTGGCTGAGTACAGCAAGGATCAAGTGGTACGTCATGTTAACTAGAATGATATTCTAGAAGGTTTTGGAGATGAAGATATGTGGAAAGAAGGGGCACAGAGAGCAAGGGAGGTAAAGAAAAAGATCTTAGAGAAAGCTGCTACCATCGCATCCGCATTAAATGCTATATGCCAAAGTCTTTGGCCACATTTATGAGGAAGTAATACCTGAACAGTGGTTTTCAGTCTTACAGTTGTGATCTAGGGACTTCCAAAAGTGGCAGATGGGACAAGGATGAAGGCGGGGCAATCTGAATCAAGAGAGAGGAAAAAAGGGACTATAAGAGGAAAAGAGGTCCTGTAGAGAAAGGGATCGGGAACGAAAGAGAGAAAATATTGTATCCATTAGCACCCATAATTGTAATCTATCTTTGCAAGCGTGAAAGATAATACCAATCATCCTCGACTTGTGTCCGAGGACAATTTCTGTTACATAAACAATCTAGTGTGTATGTTATTCAACATCATTAAAGCCTTGATTTCAAGCCCACTCTCTACAAATTTCATTGTATTGGGCTTTTTGGGCCTATCCCTTTCTTACTGTTGGGTTTAGATGCAAATTGTGACCTTACAATTGGCGCCGTCTGTGGGAAATTTTGGATTTTTAGTGAGTCTAAAGTCTGTTCATGGCAAATTTGGGTCCACACCAAGTAGAGTCCAGGGGGTCGCAGCGTCAGGATGATGTTCACACTATTGAACAAGGTGGAGATCGGGAAGGAAGTGTAAATACTACCCATACGAGCAAGAGCCAGTCAAGGGGTGGAAGCAGAATCTCCTATAAAGAGAGGGCTAGGGCTAGGGCCATGCAAGTGGAAATTGACAGTTTGAAAAGAAAGTTACGTCACGAACGACGGAGGCGGATTCAATCCATCTCTGATTCTTCTTCTGGTGAGAATGAGAATGAGGGGGATAGCTACAGGCGAAGGTCGAGAACTCCCCCTAGTGAGTCTTACTCGTATAAAGATGAAGATGACAGCCACCATAATTGCAGGAATAGGAGTTCATCCACCAGGGGTTTAGGAACTGATACTATGGGTAGGGCGCTGAGTCAAATTTCTAAGTCTCCCTTCACACGTAAGGTTGAAAGGGGAAAGCTTCCTCGGCGTTTCATTTTGCCAACATTCACCATGTACAATGGTTGAATTGACCCCGTAAAACACGTAAACCATTTCAATCAAAGGATGGTTGTGCACTCCAAGAATGAAACATTGATGTGCAAGGTTTTCCCATCCAGCTTGGGGCATGTTGCAATGAGATGGTTTGATGGACTGGGATTAAGGTCCATTAATTCCTTTAAAGAACTCATTCAGGCATTTGGATCTCTCTTTATTACATGTAATAGAGCTCCTCGACTTCTAGATTCTTTGTTGTCCATGGCCATGCAAGAAGGTGAAACCTTAAAAACGTACATAAATAGATATTGGGAGATGTTCAATGAGATAGATAGGAACTTTGATGATGTGGCCATTAGAACTTTCAAAGTCGGCTTACCTACTGAGCATGGTTTGAGGAAGTCATTAATTGGGAAACCGGTCAGTAATATGCGCCAGCTTATGGATCAGATTGATAAATATAAACGGGTTAAGGAGGACCAGCAGTTAGGTAAAGGAAAGGCGAAGGTGGTCTCTCAGGACAGGAGGGACTTCAGGTCAGACAAATACAACAACAATCGTCCTCAACGAGACTTCAGCAGGCAGATTGGGGCTGGTATCGTGCCACAGGCTGTTAACACAGTATTTTGAGAGCCAGTCCATTAGATTCTGGAGAAAATTAAGAATGAACCATACTTCAAATGGCCTAACAAGATGAATGGGGACCCCGCAAAACATAATCAGAATCTTCATTGTCAGTATCACCAGGAGCATGGACATACCACTGAGAACTGCAAAAATCTATGGTATCATTTGGAACAATCAGTTAAGGAGGGAAAGTTACAACAGTTCCTACATAGGCCCTATGGGCAAGCTGGTCACGCAGGTTCAGGTACTCAAGGGAACACCTCTTCGAGGCCTCTATTAGGCACCATTAATGTCATCTTTACAACCCCTAGAAAGGTGGATTCATGCCCCTCTCGGGTGATGACTATAGCTCAACCACTAGCTGAGAACTCTAATCATGGGCTAAAGAGAGCAAAGATTGCACTACAATTGGAACTGAGTTTCTCGGAGAAGGATAAAATTGGAACTATACAACCACATGATGATGCTCTGGTGGTTTCACTCAGGATAGGGGGTATGACGTAAGGCGTGTTATGGTATATCAGGGTAGTGGGGCTGAAATTATGTATCCCGACTTGTATAGAGGTTTAGGTTTAAAATCGGAAGACTTGATTAGTTATTATTCACCTCTGGTAGGTTTTGATGGAAAGATGGTTATACCAATGGGACAGGTCAACTTGTCGGTACAGACAGGGTTAGAACTTACGGAGGTTAACTTCATAGTGGTGGATGCATATTCTCCATACACGGCCATTGTGGCGAGACCTTGGCTTCACGCCATGGGGGCTGTCCCCCCTCCACTTTGCATTTGAAGGTGAAATATCCATCCAAGGACCAGGTTGAAGAGCTAATTGGAAGCAAATCTATATCAAGACGATGTATGGTGGCTTCAGTAAGACATCAATTTGGAGTTGGGTCATCGACATCAGATGATCATGATTTATAGCAATTAAAGAAGCTGAGGTTATTAAAGGATCTATCGATGGAAACAAAGTGTGAAGCCTTGGAGCGAGTTGTTAGAGGTGACAATAAAGAAAAGTATTTTCAGATAGGCACCAAGTTGCCTCCTTAAGAGAAGGTGGAATTGGTGAAGTTCCTTAAAGGAAACCTTGATGTCTTTGCTTGGAATGCTTATGAGGCCCCGGGGGTCGATCCGAGTTTCATTTGTCATCATCTGAATGTCAACCCTGCTGTGACACCAAGGAAGTAGCCACCTCGGCGATTGTCTAAAGAGCATTCTGATGCTGTCAAAGAAGAAGTAATTAAGCTCAAGAAAGAAGAAGCTATCAAAGAAGTGTTTTATCCAGATTGATTGGCTAATACGGTGGTATTTAAGTAGAAGAATAGCAAAAGGTGGGTCTGCGTAGACTTTACTGACTTGAATAAGGCGTGTCCCAAAGATCCTTTTCCCATGCCTTGCATTGATCAGTTGGTGGATGCCACGGTTAAGCATCCTCGGATGAGTTTCCTAAATGCTTTTCAAGGATATCACCAAATACCTTTGGCTCTTGATGATTAGGAGAAAACAGCCTTCATTTCTCCTACTGAAAATTATCATTATAAGGTAATGTCTTTTGGTCTAAAGAATGCAGGGACTACTTATCAAAGGATGATGACTAGGATGTTCGAGTCTCAGCTAGGAAACAACATTGAAGTTTATGTGGATGACATGGTGGTAAAGAGCAAATTGGTGTCTGAGCATGTGAGAAATCTTGAAAAAGTTTTTGAGACACTAAGGAAGTATAAGTTGCACCTAAACGCTTCCAAATACTCTTTTGGTGTGGGGTCTAATAAATTTTTGGGCTTCATGGTTACACATTGTGGAATTAAAGTTAATCCCAACCAGGTTAAGGCTATTTACTGTTGTAACCACCTCGTAATCTTAAAGAGGTTCAGAGATTGACAGGAATGATGGCTACTTTGAATCAGTTTATTTCTCGGTCCACGGACAGATGTATGTCTTTCTTCCAGCTGTTGAATAAATAGAAAGGATTTAAATGGACTGAGGAATGTGCTTTGGCTTTTCAACAGCTTAAAAAGTATCTTTCTCGACCACCCATTATGTCTAGGCTGGAGGTGGATAAGGTACTGTTTGCTTATGTCGTCGTAGTTTCTCATGTTGTCAGCTTGGTGCTAATAAGGGTTGACAACGATGTTCAGAGACCGATTTATTATGTAAGTAAATCGTTACACAAAGCAGAGATTCGCTACTTATCTCTGGAAAAAGCTATTCTGGCAGTGGTGCATGCCACTCGAAAGCTTCCCCATTATTTCTAGTCTCACACAGTTGTGGTTTTAACCCAACTCCCGTTCAAGTCTCTGCTTCGGAGTGCTGATTATACAGGAAGGATTGCCAAGTGGAGAACAATCCTGGGGGCTTTTGATATATAGTATATGCCACGCACCTCTATGAAGGGTCAGGTTCTTGCTAATTTAGTAACTGAGTTTGCTGATCCCTCATTAATACGAAGAGGTCGGACATGGATGAAAATCAATTAGCATGATCTCCCTAAAGGCGTCTTTGTCATGGAAGGTGTACATAGATGGTGCAGCGAATCAACCAGAATCTGGAGTAGGGTTGGTCATAATATCTCCAGATAAGATCGTCATTGAAAAGTCTTTGAGAATGGGTTTTTCAGCCACGAATAATGGAGCCAAGTATGAAGCTTTGCTAATGGGGATGAGTATGGTTTGGAAAATGGGTGGTAAGAGTGTGGAGATGTTCTCGGACTCAAGGTTAATTGTAGGCCAGGTGGAAGGGGAGCTAGAAGCCAGAGACTCAAGAATGCAGGAATATTTAAGTCAGGTTAGAGAATTGCAATCAAATTTTGAATCTTTCACTTTGGTGCAAATTTCCATAAATAGGAACATACATGCCGACTCTCTAGCCACCTTGGCAACGTCCTTGGCACAGAGTTTACCTCGGGCTATTCTAGTGGAAGACTTGTACACGCCTACTAAGATAAGTAGTTCGAGTTCACCAAATCAAAGTGGGACCCAGCTGGATGGACCTTGTGGTGCTGTATCTTAAAGAGAATGTCTTACCTCAAGAGAAATCTGAGGCCGACAAAGTACGAAGGAAGGCTCCTCTGTTTTGGTTATCCGAAGACCAAAAGTTGTACAAGCACTCTTTTGCAAGACCATATTTGTTGTGTATACACCCTGAAGCAACAGAGTTGCTACTAGAAGAACTCCATGAAGGGATTTGTGGAAGTCATATAAGAGGAAGATCCTTATCTCATAGAGCCCTCACTCAAGGATATTGGTAGCCTAATATGCAGAAAGATACACTAGAGTATGTGAAAAAGTGTGATTAGCGTCAGAGGTTCACTCCTAACATTCATCAACCGGGGGGAGTCCTCAATCCTTTGTCCAGTCCTTACCCTTTTGCTTAATGGGACTTAGATATCGTAGGACCTTTCCCCAAGGTAACCGGGAATAAGAGATTTCTGCTAGTTGGCACAGATTACTTTACTAAATGGGTTGAGGCCGAGCCATTATCAAATATTAGAGATCTGGATGCAAGAAAGTTTGTCTAGAAGAATATTGTCACCCGATTTGGGATTCCTCACACCCTGATCTCAGATAATGGTGTTCAGTTTGATAGCAAGGCCTTTAGAAGGTATTGTTGTAATCTTGGTATTATAAATAGATATTTTACTCTGGCTTATCTGCAAGGGAATGCGCAGGCCAAGGCTGTTAACAAGATAATTGTTAACGGGCTTACGAAAAGGTTGGATGATGCTAAGGTGTGATGGGTAGAGGAGTTTCCTCATGTCCTTTAAACTTATAGGACTACCCCCCGTAGATCCACGGGAGAAACTCCTTTTTCGATGACTTATGGAGCCAAGGCGGTAATTCCACTCGAGACAGGTTTCCCAACGCTGAGGTCAAGTTCTTTTAGTCCGAAAGATAATGATGGATTGTTAGAGAAGAGCTTAGACTTGGTTGAAGAACACAGGAAAAATGTCATGGTTCAACTAGCATACTACCAGCATAAGCTTAAACAAGATTATAATTTGAACGTTAAGCTAAAACCACTAGTGCCAGGGGATTTGGTGTTAAGGAAAGTTTTGGGTATGGCAAAAAATCCTGCTTGGAGAAAACTAGGGTCAAACTAGAAAGGGCCATATTGCATCACCTTGGTAGTTGGAATAGGAGTTTATTATCTAGAAGATTTGGATGAAAGGGTTGTACCCTGTCCTTGGAATGTAAATAACCCACGAAGGTATTATTATTAACGAGGTATTTTTCAGTTTTGAATATAATCTACTACTTTATGAGTTTCATTTGTTATATCTCTAAGAGTCAAACAGAACATTGACTATGTCTGGATCCTTAGACCACATACCTTGGGCAAATTGATTTTTTTATTATATCACTAAGAGTCAAACAGAACCTTGGCTATGCTTGGATCCGCGGACCACATACCTTGGAAAAATTGATATCTTCCAATATCTCTAAGAGTCAAACAGAATCTTGGTTATGCCTGGATCCTCGGACCACATACCTTGGGCAAATTGATATTTTCCAATATCTTTAAGAGTCAAATAGAACATTGGCTATGTCTGGATCCTCGAACCACATACCTTGGGGAAATCGATATCTTTCATTATATCTCTAAAGAATCAGATAGAACCTCGACTATGCCTGGCTTCTCGAAACTATTTGTTATTTGCTTTAGTTTTTATTTTGGTTTACTTGTATTTTCCACACATGCGTTTTTGATTTATTTAGTGTTTCAGGAATTTACAGGTTAATTCATTCAAAGCTGCTGTCTATTCTTGCAACTGATAGTTAGTAGTTAGTTTGAATTGTAATTTGGGCATCAATGTGTAATTGGGTTGTTTTTTACTTTGAGCATTTTTATCTCGTGTAATGTGTTTTGTCTCGAATTGCCAAATGGGGAGATTGTTAGATTCTAAGACTTTAGGAACTAAATGTATTAGAACTTCACTTTGTATATGTTGGCAAACCATGATCAAAACAATGAGTCTAAGTTTAGACTTGCTCAAAGTTTATTTGTTATAATTTGAATCGAGCTGAATGCAAAAATTTACAGTACAAAATTGCAAAGTTTGATCAATCGAAAGTAAGGCTCGATCAATTGAGAATCATATCTGCAAAATTTGAATTAAGCCCAAACAGCAGTTCAAACCCATTAAGGATTAGGATTTCAAATCTACTTCTCCTAATATATAAAGGAAACCCTAAGCACATCTCTATCAGCATCATCAAATCATGGAATTCTTTAATTTTTGCTAAACTATATCAAGGGTTTAATATACAATCTTAAGGATTATCATCCAAAATGTAAAATTAAAATTAAAAAGCTAATCTTTACAAGTGTTTAATGTTTATCCCCTTCAAGTAAGTTGGACAGGTCTCGGTACAACACAACTCTTCTAGATAATTAGGGTGTGATTCCATCCAAAAAAGAACTTTAATTAGTTTGTGTAATCTTGATATTGTAGATTATGCGCTGTTGTTATTTGACCTCGTTCTCTTCGCAAGAAATCTTGTCCACTACCAAAGTCCAATGACTACTGACTGCACATTTTTATCAAACTTTTGGAACCCCTTCGGCTTTCCCAAATAAACATTACTGAACTACAAAATTATTCTGATGCCATCAACAAACACCACAAAAAGTAATAAAAAGTTACCAAGCTATTGCTACTCATATCAGCCATTATTACTTCAATGTTTTGCTGTTTTCAAACTGAATAAGAGAAGAAAGCATCTACATTCTAGGAACTGGAAGAGTAAATGTAACAGGCTAAACAGTGGGGAAATTTTTTTATCAGTTTAGATAAACACTAAATAGAAAACACAACAAAACAAAGAGTTGCTCATAAATAAACACAAAAGTAAATACCACTAGACTTGTCTCTAACCCTTGCTAATATTAGAGCTATAGCATCTGATAAGTATGGCGTGGCATAATTTGCAATACATGATTGTGTCATCAACTCCAACACCCACTTCACATACTCTACCCCAAGTCACTAGTAATAGTAAATATCTTTCACGGGAAAAAGGAAGCCATCCATTTCCTCTAAATACCAAACAAAGATTAATTTCCTTTTTCTCTCAAAAAGAGAGTCTAATACAAGGGTGAGTAATTCATTCATATACACCAGTGATCTTCTCCTCAATAGAGACATTAAGGCTGCCATTGATGTAATGGAATACGTAATGTTTCCACTGAAGAGAAGACCTCTGGTATGAAAAGGAAGATCACTACAATCAAGAGATTGAGAGGATGGTCAAGGACGCATAGAAATACGAGGCTAAAGATGATTATCAAGAGCCTTATAACTCAATTTATAGGCACCTTTAACAACAACATTTACTTGTCCTAAACTTAGTTTCTATTCATGAGCTGAGACGTTAGAATTTCCTAAGCCCAGGTAACAAGTACTAACCTCAACTACAGAGAAGTGCTACATCAGCTCCTAGGATCTTGCAATATCCCAAACCACCATATATGGTTGATCTTTTCTATTGTATTTTGCTTGGGCCTAACCATTTGTGAAACGTTCTAGTTCCTAAAATTTATGAATAAGATCTTATTCATAGTTCCTAAAATTTACACTAATTTAGTTTGTCATCCTTAATTTTTATGATGTTTATTCAAAACATTACACATTCTAACTCTCTGTTTATTTCTAGATAATTTTTATGTAAAGTGTCAAACTTATTTTTAACAATTAATGAAGAATCTAGCGTGCATGTTTTACGAATTTCATACAAACTTTAGAGAAAAAAATAATATATTCTCCAAATTATCAATAACGTGAGTCCCGCATTACGTGTTTATGTTAAAAGACTATTTTATTTTAATTTTGTTGAGTTATGATTTATATTAACTTAATTTTTGAGATTTTAGTAATAGTTTTAACATGACTTTTACTAGCACTTTGCTTCAAAATTTACGGATGAAATTGGATAACATTTTTTTGTTATTTTTAATAAGGATGAAACAACACAAAATTCATATCATTTACTAATTCAATCAAATTGTTCTAGACTCAACTTAACTCAGGCATGCTTAAAACAGCTAAGTGTCTGTTTGGGAACAATAGATTGAAGTGGACAAAATGGACTAAACTAGACCAAATGGACCGAGTTGAACCAAATGGCCTGAATTGGACCGGATTCACCAAATTGGACCTAATAGACTGAAGTTGACCAAAAGGACCGAATGGACTGGACCTAAGAGACCAAAGTGGACGTAATGGAGCAAAAGGACTGAATGGACTAAAGTGTACCCAAGGGACCGAAGTGGACGAAAATGGACCAAAAAGAGTGAATGACCAATGTGGACTGAATGGACCGATTGGACTAAAGTAGACCTGAGGGTCTGAAGTGGACCAAAATGGAGCAAAAAGAGCGAATGACCAAAGTGGACTGAATGGACCAACAAGATCTAAAGTTTACTTAATGGACTGAAGTGGTCAAAATTGGATCGAAATGGATCTAATTGGACCAAATGAACGAAATTGAACCAAAGTGGTTTGAAGGGATATTTTTAGAGTGAATTAGATTTTTTTTTTTTTTGGTGAAACAACAAAAGATAAATGGAATAATGGATGAATCCAATACCACAATAAAATCTACAACTTGCCCATGTGTTGATATTATGAATGGTGGAGTTGTAGACTTATATAGACTCACCACTTTTATTCCATCGCTCACAACTTACTACGTGGGTATGTTATGGCAAAAGTTTTGTTATGGTATTAGCATTATTCTAGATAGATACTTATAATTGGCTAGCTCTCTCTAAGCTGCCTAAATTATTAGGATGCCTTTGTTCTTGAATATATTTGTCAAAAACAGTCAACTTGATTAGTGTAATGACACCAGCATGGTCATATGATCATATCAAATAAATTATGTGAAAGAAAGTATATAAGAGAAAGAAAAAAAAAAGCAAACGAAAAGTGCAAAAAAATAATAATAATTGAAACGACAAGAGCCTAAATTTATTTACAGCTATAGGAATATAGGATGTTTTTCTTCACTATAATATATTGATATGATTATAAAAATTATATATTTTAGTAAAGGTGAGCTTAAATGATAAATAAAAAAAATTCTAACTTATGATTTCTTTGTATCAAAATAAATTATCACAAGCACTAATAAGCATTTGTGTGGTAATAACCAATGTTTACAAACTTAAAGTCATAGAGAACATTTTTACAGTTTCCTCATCTTCTACAAGGTTCATCAATTGCAAATTATGCTTGTTAAATTTTTTTATAAATAGCAATATTAAAACAATTAAAGTTTTTTTCTTTACAAATTTAAGTAATTAAATGAGATTTGTGCTTAGGACACATTTGCATAATTTCCATTGACCCAATTTCTTAAACAACAAATGCATCCCAGTTTTAAATCCTCAGCATTGAATATTAACTTGTCCCATATGTAGTAAGTAAAAACATGAGTAAGATGACCACAGCAATAGATATTAACTAGTCCCATATGTAGTAAGTATCATAAATATGTTCAACCATTTGACTACATGCTGCAAAAAAGTTGCCTTCACTCAAAATTAATTTGTGGAGTAAATTTTCTTTTTATTTAATAAGAAGCCCTTAAACATATTCTTAAATTCAACTAGGTTTTTAATTTTTTTTAAAAATAATTAAAACATGCTACTAACCTGCCCGCAATTTGAACCATTTTCCATCTAAACCCCCAAATATTTTATACATAGGGAGGTATTAATTTAGTTACAAGACTCTTGGCAAAAGACAACTAGTTAAATCCTCATCAAATTGCATATTAATTTTTCCTGCATATAGAAAGCAAAAACAAGGTCAAGATGATCATAAATATGTTCAACCATTTTACTACATGTTGCAAAACATTCCTTCCACTCGGAATTAATTTGTGGAGTAAATTTCATTTTACTTAAAATAAGAAACCATAAAACAAATTTTGAAAGACAAAAATGCCCATCAATCTAGCCAATGCCTTTATGCCATGTGTCCGATTAGAGTATTTATACCAACAAGTACCGTAGTCAATTCTATTCTCACGTCTGAAACCACGACCTTCATTGACCATATGCTATATGTAACTGCTTAATTATATTTAATATACTTATTACATATTTATTAAATTCTTAATTGCAGTTGTTAAAGTATCCATCAAAAGCTAGGAAATACCAAATAAATCTTAACAAAGCAAAATTTGGTCACCAGTAGATAAAGGTCATGTTCGACCACTACGGTTAATTGCATCTAAAGCTCACCTGTTAAGTAACACAAAGGAGATTAGAACCAAAACACTAGGCCATTTGCCTCACTTAGTCCTCATCTCTCCCTCTCTCTCTAATGGAGCTTGACACAAAGTTTAGGGAAAATCTTGCTTCACAACCACTACTTTTGTCTGATAATTACCTAGAGTCCTATATGAAAGATGATTTTTCCTTTGAACCTCCTTCATCAAAGGGTTTCTTGCAAGATATTCACCATCTTGATCAGTTTCAAATTACTGGGTCTTCATCAAATCCCATCTTTGGGGTGCAAACTCAGTGCACCTCAACTGATTTTGATGTTTTCGAGTGTAAGCCATTTATGGATAATGGTGGGCATAGTCAAGTCATGGACAATTTCCAAAGTGGAGGATACTTGAATCTCCCCCAGAGAAATCCCATTGATATTATGGGATCAGATCGGAGTCACATGGTCTTTACAACTTGCCAAGACATAATAAGACCTTTGAATTTTGTTGTACCAGATGAAGTCTCATGCATAACAGCGGAAAATGGGTACTACAAAAAAATTGGCATGAACAAGAATAGAGCATTTCCAACAACTAAAAAACCACAAAAAGTTCGTAAGAAATCTAATGTTGTTAAGGGTCAATGGACGGTGGAAGAAGACAGGTACAAAAGATTTCATTCCTCAGTATATATAATTTTTACATTATCTAGGTAAATTATTGTTAGACCCTTTCAATATTCACACTCCATACACACAGGACATTAGTTTGAAAATTATGAATTCTATGTGGATACTTGATGCCCACACTTCGTAAATAATTGTTCAATGTGTATGGAGTGTGGATGTTGAGAGCATGAGACAATCAAGATCTTATCAATTATGAATTTTTGTCATCAATAAATCTAACAACACAAAATTTTTTATGTTTTTACAACTGTTAATATGATTTATTATGATTCGTATATAATAAAAGTGATATCGATTATAAACCTATGTGAAAATGATATTACTTCAATCATAACTTATCATATCAACAAGTTGTCAAATTTTGTGTTTCTCTATAATTGCTCTTTTGTTATTCCCCATGTTTGGTTGTCTTTATCATGTATTTATGCATGTAAATACAGGCATTTGATTCAACTGGTTAAGCAATATGGAGTGAGAAAATGGTCTTACATTGCTCAAATGTTGCCTGGGAGGATAGGAAAGCAGTGCCGAGAGAGATGGCATAACCATCTTAGACCAGACATCAAGGTTTTATTAATTTCTTCTTCATTGATTCTATATTATTCTATCTTTACCCCTACATGTTTTTATGGAATTCATTGATTAAATGGAGATACAAATATGCATTTTTTAACACTAATTAAGACACCAATGCATGAAAATGTCTTTTATTTTTGCTCATATTCTTTCGTTACTTTGCAGAAGGATACATGGAGTGAAGAGGAAGATAAGGTACTAATTCAGGCCCATGCAGAGATTGGAAATAAATGGGCAGAGATTGCAAAGAGGTTGCCTGGGAGAACTGAAAACTCCATCAAGAACCATTGGAATGCAACCAAAAGAAGGCAATACTCGAAACGAAAATGTCGTTCAAAGTACCCTAGAGGCTCTCTTCTACAAGAATACATCAAGGGCTTGAACTTGGACCCATCAAACATGGTGCAAAATAGAAGAAAGACTTCTTCTAGTAATGCCACAGCCAATAACACCACCATTAAAACACCAACTCAGCTGCCACAGTCCACTGATCAGTTTTGCCCTAATGCTCGGTTGGTTCCAAACTATGATTTCAATGAGGTTCCGGACTTTTGTTTCGACGAAAACATGTTTCAGGAGAGCTGTAGTATCGATTCTCTTCTTGATGACATCCCTAATAATGCTCCTATTATGGATGAAAACAATTTCGATGACCAAATGCCTTGTGGTCCTGTGGTTGATGAGAATATGCTGCATTGTGCTCCAGTAGTTGTGGATGAGAATGACTTTGACATGGATATTCCAGTTGATATGACTCAAGTGGTAGATTGTGATGTGAAGAAGGAGCTGGATTTGGTGGAGATGATGTCTCAAGTTAATGAAGCCAAATGTGTAAGCCCTTAGGAATTTTGGCTTCGATCAGAATTCCCTTTTTTTCTTATGCCATTGGCTGAAAGTTTTTTTCCTTGAATTACTTTGAGAGGAAGAATTCAGGAATGAATGGAAAATGGTCGGGTAACACGCATTCATGAAGGAAAAACATACGTTTAAAGTAATAATAATAATATATAATAAAATAAATAATACTACTGGAATTCTTGTGACATATGTACTCAAACTGTTTGTATGGAATTGTATTTATCTGTAAGGGAATTGAGTGTATAATGTCTTTTCAGGCTTATTATGAATGAAAATTTTGAACATTTATGTATTTATTTTCCAACTAATATATTTGGAGTTGTATTGTTTGCTATTAGTGTGTCCATTGTTGAGTATCATCACTTTTACATAATTTGAATGACTTTGACAAGAATGATCGTGTAACTTAACTGATTTTTTTTTGTGTTTTTAATTAAAACTTCTAGGATTTAAATCTCTCATCCATATTATAATTATTGAAATTAAAAATAAAGAAAAAAGAGTGCTTTGTAACATTTTCAGGTCAAACCTAGGCATGCACCACACATTACCATGCATCTCAAGTATATGTATAGATGATATACGTAGGGACATGTTTAGATGGCAATTAATTAAGTAATCCTCGATCGTAATTTTTCAGTATGAGTACTTCATCTAATATAAAACTTTTATGTTATTTTGCTCCAAGTATATCAACATGTTAATAGTAAGCATGCATGATATTAAAGTACAATAAATAATGTGTACCTCCTTAATAAGCAATTTATGTTGGAATTTTGCAATAAATGAAGAATTTAGAAACATTATGTCAAGGAATGTGAAAGCTTCATGTATAACTTCCATCATCAGTAAATAAATAAATAAAAACTATTGAAGCCTTAAATTAATGTAATAAATAATGGAGTATAAATACTCAGAAAAATGCGTAACGGAGTGGATATTGTAGCCACTAATGACAGTTTTTACTCGATGTTATACTTGATACATGTTGGTGTTAATTTGCTGGAAGTCAACAATTTGTGGACTGTAATATTCATTAGCTAGTTGTAAGGGAAAGTGTTAAACATAGAGCCACACTGTTATTAGAAAACCCTTTCTGTTTATATTGGTCAAATTTCGTAATTACTAATTAATACTAAATTTAATTAGCCTATAATAACTTGCACTATGAGCTAGTATGGTTTCTAAATTTTCAAAATTTAAATTTTCCATTTCTCTTTTTGAGTCTTTTCCCTTTCCAGATTTTACTAATTAATACCAAACATGTCACTTTTCACGTGGTCATGGAGTTATTAGACAATTTTTTTTTTTTTTTTTACACAAGATAGAATTTCTACTTTAATATAATCTATATATATGTGTGTAAAACTCCCTCTTGAACACTTGAACCCCGACCCTTACCCCCCATACCCTTACAAATATTTATACTTATGGAGTAACCTCCACACCAAAAGTAAGAAGAAGAAATAATTAAATTTTAAATGCTGGTCAATGGCATTATATGCATGTTTTTACTGTAGCCATGATCTTTTTGTTGTTGTTGATAGGATAGCCATGAACTTGTTGATACAATTAAATTTTAGATGTCAATAAACGTTTTTATACGGCAAAGTTCTCTGTATAATATTTGGTTTATATAAGTAATCCATCCATATAAATGTTTCTAGTTACATTTGAATAGTAGAAATTTGTGCATCCACTAGCCTGGTCTGAAAGTAGATTAGATTATAGATTTCATCTTCTTCTTTTCTTTTTTCTTTTTTTTCTTTTCCTGCTTAGTTATCACCATTTTTTTTTTTTTTTGAGAGTTCGTTATTTTAATATTTTATTGTTTCAATTTCTGATTTTCTCAAAGGTACACTAAATTTCTAGGTAAGAAATTGTAAAAAGTATTTTAACACTGGTGATAATGTCATATAATCATATGAATAAGAGCATTCCAATTAGGTGGGCCAAATGTCAAATATTTGACATTTGACACACCAAACACAAAAAACAGACTATCATAAGGTGTGTTAAATACCAAAAAGTTTTGGCATTTGCTACAATAAAATCTCATCTTTGAAACGGTACGAAAGGAAATGTCATTTGTTTTTTATTATTTTTTATTAATCTTTCTCTCCTATCTCAAATTAAATATCTCTTCTTATCTTCACTTTGAGCCACACGTTCACTACTTTACTCTCTCCACTCTCACAGGTTCTTTTGTTCTCCACTCTTTCCTTTTGCTCTCTTCTCTTCCCATTCATGAGCCACCACCAATTTCCTCTCTTCCATCTCATAAATTCCATCATCACTAATCTATAAAATCTCCTTCACCGGTTTTTTTTTTTTCCCCTGCTTTTTCGCTCTCTCCTCTCTGTTCTATCTCATACACTGAAGTTACTTGATTCGGTTTAGTTCATCTCAGAGCAAAGCATTACTGTTTTGTCTAGCATCTCAGTTTATTGGGTTTGCATTGTCTAGCATCTCAGCTTGGTGGGTGGGTCGACTTGTGGGTGGGTTCCGAAGGATGGGTTGGCGGTGGGTGGGAGGGATGCGGCTGCTTGGGTTGTGTATGATTGAAAGTTTGAAACCTCAAAGTGTATGTTGACAAAGTTTGCAAAACTACTTTAATATATAAAGCAAGTACAAAAATACTTATGATGCTCTCCGGAAACACAATCTCTTCTATGATCAAGCATTCAGTGATATAACCTTCTGTTATGTGCTTTCGTTTCGCTCTTTGAGGATTCTCAGCATTAAGGTTGTCCCCTCTACACTTCCTAACTTGTTAGAAGACGTAAATAGAGATATAGCCAAAATATGTGAATGTTTTGCAGTAAGTGCAGTAAGGTATTTTAATAGAGAGATATATACTACCACATCCAACCCTTTCTGAACCTACCAATAATGCATATAAGAGGCACACCCGACCCTTTCTGAACCAACCAATAATGCATATTAGAGGCATTTTACAAACATATTCCTGTAAATCTTCATACTCCATGCATCCAGTCAGATTACAATAATAGCAAGGACATACCCAATTTTACAATGAGGTGATGTAGTCGATTATGAGTGACGGACACTTTCTGCACGCTCTTATTTACACGGACCCATCATTTTTTATCAACCACTTATAATCGAGCACATCACGTTCTAAAATTGGGTGGGTGTGTCTGTGGTATTGTTGATCTAATTATTAAAAAAACATGAAATAGCACAAGGAATTACATTCTAAATTTCAATTATAAACCCAACCAATAGTACAATGGTGATAGAAGGATGGTTCGGGGAACAGCATCATTTACTCTCGGTCCACAAAAGAATAGCCAAATAAGTTAAATAGCATAAAAGGAACTTATCATCTAATTCAGTCACAACCTGACCTACAAACAAATTCTTGAATGCGTAACTTATCATCTAAAAAAACAAATTAAGAGCAAAAATTTCTCCACAAAATTTCAAGCTTTCTTTGGCTTAAGGCGCTTCACCTGTGAATACAAGAAGACTCCAGAAAGAGCAACTCCAGTGCCTGCACCAAGTCCAAGACAAAAATATCTCTATGAATGGAAAGGAAGGGTCCTAGTAATATAAAACTAATACCAAACAATGTAAACCTTTTTTTTTTTTTTCAGCTAAAGATCAAGCAAGTAAATTACCAAGAGTGTTGATTGGCGAGACAGGAGTTTTGAAGAAGAGGACAGAGCTAACAATGACCACCACCCGCTTCACACAATTGCCTACAGAGTGGGTAACGGGAGATACCCTCTGCAATATCATGTAGGAAACCTGCAAAGTTCAATCCATAAGTGTCAGCACTGTTCCTACTAAGGAAAAATGTTTTAAAAATGCTGACAATAAGAAGCAGAGGCCTATGTAAAGTCCCAAATGCTTTAAAATGGTACAATGCCTCCCATGATTTTTTCTCTTTCTAATTTAAGACCTCAGTTAGCACTGTTCCTACTAGAACATTCTCTTTTTACCCTCTCTCTTGTTTAACTCTATCAGACACTTCAGCATTGAGTTGATCAGAACTTATATATCATAGTAATAATGGACTATCATCAAATACAAAATTCAACATCCATAAGGAATCCATGGCAGAATTGAAATAAGTATGGAACCAATAATTCAGAAGTGTGAGCAGTGTAACAAGGTGTAAAAGGCTTCATGAGAGAATCATTTTCAAGTCAATTTGACCAGATTGCAAGTAGTCACACCAGACCATGGTTTTTTTTTTTATTATAAGTAATGAGAAAATTTTATTAAAATATCAAATAGTATCACCCAAGTATACAGGACGTATACACTAGGGACAAGAAACAATCAAAAACACAAATTACAAGCATCCATCAAAGAAAAACCGAAAAAAATTGAATGACTGCCTATTACAGACAACCAATCCAATAAGTTTTTTTTTTTTTTTTTTTTTGATAGGTAAATCCAATAAGTTTTTGAAGAAGAAGAGTTTAAGATCAGGTCCTTTCAGAATCTTCAAAACTCCAGTTACACCAGACCATGGTGAGTACAACCACGTAAAAGAAAATCACATTGAGAGGCAAAAGAATATATGATGAGTAAAGCAGTATTTAGATTCCTTCAAGTCTAAAAATAAAGACATTGCAAGTATAAATGACAAACAATGTGTCATAACCTAATAATAGGCTCTAATGAGCCAAAAAGTCTCCATACAAATGGCGCAAATTTCTCAAATTTTTGTCACATAGTTCGGCAGAATAACAGGCATATATCATTTAAACAATGAACTTAACCTATCTTGAAACAAGAGTTCATTGCTCATGAGAGGTACTTGTCCAACAATTGATATCCACTATTTAAAATAAACAAAGATGGCAGCTTTTACATATAAGAAGCTCAAGACTAGTTCTAGGAAGGTCATAATTCACATATGAAAAACAAATACATTAAGAAAAAGAAATGAGAGAAGCCAGAGCATGCGAAGTGCCTCACCTGCTGATAAGCATGGAAGCAGAGTGCAGCTAGAAGAGACCTGGTGTATATTTGATTAACATTTAACCCCTGCCATCGAATTAAATATGTAAAATGAATCAGATAGGCACCTACCTTAAAGATTCTTTTCTGAGTAAAATCAAAATATAAAGAATTTGTTGCAGCTTTTATCTCTTAACAAAGTTACTCACAGCTGATTGCAGGAATGTAGGAGTAAACTTGACACCTTCCATGAAGAGAGCCACAGGGGCTAACAAAATAAAGGACATAACTGTTATTATGGAGAAGAGAGTGATGTTGTCCAAAGATTCCTGTGAAAGGATAAAATGCCGGTTATGTGCCAATTCAAATACAAATTAAAAATAAAATGAAAAGAAATAACAACAGCAGAATGTAGTATGACACACCAAACAATTATTTTGTAAATCAAAAAATAAAGGCAAAAAGATTAAGAACATATGTATCTGGAAAATGTTGATTACCTCTGATTTAACCATGACCTTTTTGCTAAGGACATTACGAGATTGGTTTGACAAATTGGAAGCCATAGCACTCCAGAATCCAGCCCTTCTCCAAAATAAAACAGAACGATCATATGTTATTCTTTTCACTGATAAAACTAAATCAAGTAAAGTCCTTAGTTTTACAATGCTACTGAATAGCCTATATGAAGTCACATTTTTTTCTTTTTGCTGGTAAGTAACAAACCCAGTGGCATTGAACCCACGATCTCACCCTCCATTCATTTTTTTCATTAGAAGAGGTGCTATTTATGCTAGAGCTCATTGACAGCCCAAAAATATTTTTAGAATCCTTTTTTCCTGAATGATAGAAAATACCCCTTGTCCAATAAAACCCACAAATCCCACATCTATGGTGGGTCAAACCTCATAACCCACCCCTCGAGTACCATACAAATATTCAATCCTAAATCAACAACTACATGATGCGGATATCTTTTAATCTGTGTAAACAATATATATATATATATATATATATATAGATATAGATATAGACAAGTAAATAAGATTTATAATTTTATATGCAGATATAATGTTGTACCAGTTAAAAGAAGCCTCGGTGACTGATGCAAGTGCCACTCCTCCAACAATAGGTACAAGGGAAGCAACCACCCAAAAAGTGGGCAACTGTATGAGAACGAGGATAATAGTTAGAATCAAGACAACTTGACGAGTGATGCTCATTATAAAAATTGAAATTCTTGCATAGAAATCATTTCAACGAAACTTAAGGATACAAAGGAAACTTTACTAGAAACTAACTAAGGGTCCGTTTGGATAGAGCTTATTGCTGAAAACTGAAAACTTAAAACACTGTAGCAAAATAATTTTTAAATGTGTGAATAGTACTGCAGGACCCATTTTTAATAAAAAATTGTTAAAAACGTATGTGCACAGTGCGCACAGTGCGTGCACAGTGCGCACCTGCCACTTTGTCCCCCAGCAGAACCGAAAAAAAAGAAAAAAAAAAAAAGAAAAAAAAAAAAAAAAAGAAGCAAAACGTGAACGCAGCTTGAATAAGCTGGATCCAAACCGCACCTAAAGCTGTCAATGCTATCATACTACAGAATTATATAATTTTTTTTGATAAGTCATACTACAGAATTATATATTTCAATCAGTTTCATCTCCAGTCTCCACCCAGTTTCTGTGATTGATTGCATAGTACCCAGTTGTATACTTGAGTGACTCTATTTTTTTATATCAATAAAATTTTCACTACTTATTAGAAAAGAAAAAATCATCTCCACCCAATCTTGGTGATCCAAAGACATAAAAAATGGGGCAAAATAGAAAAAGGAAATTCGCACCTCCCCCAAAAACATAGCAGATAGGACAACAGAGAAGAAGGGCTCCATAGCCTTGATCGTGTGAGTGAATGACACTGCAACTTTTCCAAGACTCATATTCGTGAAAACGTTCCCTAATGTATGCACCACTGCCAGTGGTAATATCACTGCAAGCTGTCAAGAAGTTACTCACAAATAAGAATCACTACACAAAATCAAGACCAGTACACTAAATACTAAAACTTTCACACCACATCAAATACCTGTGAACCGCTAACTTTTGGCTTTTTGTAGAGATTAAGACCCCACATTAAAGAAACAACTACAGTACCAACAGCAAACTGAATTGCGGTGACAGTTACCGGGTATGGGTACACCTTCAAAACCTGTGATCAAAACATGTATCACAAATCAGCTCCATTTTCATACTGAATTATTGGTCAAGTATTAATACACATTAAATTCAAGTGTCACACAATCAGCAGCCTGATTTGAACTAAACCCTAAAGACCCAAGTAAAAACTAATTATAATTTTTCTGATAAAATTAAAGTTACCAAAGTACATTTTTTTGGGTAATTTCCAAAGTCTAATTATTAATCAACATCAACTATAAAATTTGACAACACACCATTGTTGATTTTTGGATCATACAAGTGTTTCTTTTGTAATTGTTCGTGAAAGCTCACATTTTGACCACTCCTAATAAATTCTTTTACTTTATAATAATATTTTTTTGCTTTCAAAGTGATTCACATTACAAAGCTCACTTTAATTATAATTCTTCTGATAAAATTAAAGACACCAAAGTACATTTTTTCGGGGTAATTTCCAAAGTCTAATTATTGATCAACATCAACTATAAACACAGCTAAGAGTATCAGATAAAATTTGAGGACGCACCATTGTTGATTTTTTGGATCATACGGAGTGTTTCCCTTGGAATTGTCCACGAAAGTCGAAAGATCACATTTTGATCACTCCTTCAAATAAATTCTTTTACTTTATAGTAATAACCTTTTTACTTTCAAAGTGATTTTTCTCAGAAAGCTTTCCCACCAAAACAGAGTTCCAAGAAAAACAGAGTTATCAGTACAATACAAAGCTCGCTTTAATTCTTTTCTTTTCATTTCCTCCACTATACGATGTAATAATGAATTTTCCACAAACTTCAACACTCAAAAACCTAATCAAAATCACACAAATCCACAATCCTCAACCTTCAAATTTTCAAAAACCAAAACAAACAGCAACACATTCGCTCAAAAGAACAAAGCCAAATACACAAAATTTCACGACGAAATCCACAAATTCTCAATCTAGAAAAAAATTTTCAAAAAACACGAAGTGAAGCGAAACCGAACCTGCTTGTTGTAGATGTTGAAGTAGATATTGAAGAGGTACCAGAGGCCAAACAAGGCACCGAGCTCCAAGGTCTTGAACAAGGCACTCGATTGGGGTTTCTCCCCGGCGGCTTCGGGCACCGAAGTCGCCTTAACCTCGAAACGGTTCGTTTCCGCATCGGAATAACTCGGCGGCGGCGCATTCCAAGGCCTGAGCTTGAACTGCGACGAAGAGAGAGACCAGGATCGGCGAGTAGAGAGATTCACATTGAAGGAATCGCTGTTGAGGTTCGCAGACGAAGACGAAGAAGCGCGAATTGGATCGAATCTAGGGTTGAAGCTGAAGCTCGGAGGCTGCCTCCGTGGCTTTAGGAGAGAGAGCGATGGCGAAGGAGACGCGAGTGTGAACGACGCGCTCTGCATTTTCGAAATGCCCTCAAAGCTTTTGTGTGTGTGAGAGAGAGAGAGAGAGAGACAGAGAGAGAGAGAAAAGGGTATAAAAATTTGGAGAGAGAGAGATATTTTAAGCGTTAGAAAGTCCGTCGAGAAAGCGAGGGTAGTTGGGGTTGGTGAAGTGAAGCAGTGGGAAAGAGAAATGTGAAATTGACAAAAAGAAAGACAAACAACAACAACAATAAACGGAATCGGCAATGCCTCGCATATTCTTTGGGATTCTTTCTTTTGTATCTAATATTAGTCTTAAATTATTAATAATTATTTTTTTTAATTTTAATTAAGATTTTGTTAAAAAAATTATGAGATATAAATTTGGATGTATATCCTTATTATTATTAGGGTCGTAGTTTTTGCTATAATCGATTGTAAGTGGATAGTTTATTTGTGAAAGTTCAGAAATACTGTTGACCGCTTCTCAGTTTGTTGTTGAAAAATAATGTGGTTTTTGAAGAATTGTTATCCCAAAGTTTTGTAAATTTTGGATTGTGTTGATTTGGTGTAGCTGTTTTTTTCTTTTTTTTCTTTTTTATATATAAAAAAGTTTTAAAATTTTGTAACTAGAATTAAAAATTATAGTTAGAAATATATTTTTGAAACAGTTTCAAATCAGAATGTCAAACTCAAACAGTCACGGAATTTTATTAATTTAGTCAATCAAATTTTCATTCTTTTCTCTCTCTTTTTTTTTTTTTTTTTTTTCTAATTAGTCAATTGTTAGTCTTTTGGTTTTCCAAAAAAAAAATATATTTATTTTGTTATCAAGACTAGATACATCGAATCTTGCCTATCTGGAAAAAAAAAAGTATTTTGTTAAGTACATCGAAACCTTGTCTATGACAAAAGAAAACATATTTATAAATTAAAAAAAGATATACGTCATAAATTATCCGTTGATGTCAAACTCAACCAGATATTTTATCGAGAGTAATGTTATAATTACAAATTATTTTATGATGTTTTTACAAATTGTTGATGTGGCCAACTTTTTATTGGTTTTTATTTAGGCCTACTATTAATATCACTTTTTTATTTACCAATAATCACTCATCATGTCAACAGTTTGTAAAAAAATTTGTATCTCTAATATTATTTATTTTATCAATTTAGTCTATCAAATTTTCATCTTAATCCATTTTTTTCTTTTTTTCTTTTTCTTTAATTAGTCAGTTTTCTCTAAATAGTCAAATGATAATGTATTTTGGTTTAAAAAAAAAACTTTTGTTATAAAGACTAGGCACATCGAACCTTGCTTCTACTAAAAGAATATATATTAATTTTTTGGACGTAATGATAAATAATTATTATGAAACAAATGTCAAAACTTTCAAATCTTTATCATATTTAGATGAAAAAAAAAATTTATTTTTAACTCTTGGAAATAGTGTCATTAAACTCGGCCCGACCAGTTGGACTGGTAACCCAATGACCTGGCATATGGACTGGGCAAAATGATCAATTGAATTGAAAGAGTATATGACTCCGTCAAAATTGGCAAAACTTAGTGGGTTTTAAGCAACCCTTGTAACTCGGTTGAGTTTGTGAATTGCATAAAATTACATTAATAGGTCTACTCTATTTACTCTTTTACAATTTAATTTGTGATAATATGGTAATTTAAACAAAAACAAAAAAAAAACCTATAAAAAAAAAAAAGCATTGTTCTCTGCCGATTCACACTATACCATCACTTTTCACAGACCTCCAAACTTGCAAGGCTGCTACTGTGCATCAATTTTTTGTGCTCAAGTCTAAAGAAATCACTTTTCACTTCAGTAATTTGCCACCAATTAGCAAGGATGACCACGAGTATATCAAACAGTTTTTTTTTTTGCTGAATGAAAAAATGGGTAAGGGAGGTGACCAACGTGGCAATCCTACCTGGGCGTGACCATAGTAACACCCTACCCGCCAAGGTCTGGGCCTTGCTAGGGTGCAGGGGAACCAGTGAGCCATAACTTTCCCAGCCCCATGAGGGGCACCAATGGCCTAGGCTGCCAAGGAAGGTAATTCCCACGCAAGTCCATATTCGGACTCGAACATAGGACCTCACCTTAACGAAGCTTTTTGTTCATCACCTAGAACCATTGGACCACACCACCTCGGTGGTAGTATATCAAACAGTTAAAATTCCATTTGTCTTCTTTTGTATATCAAACAGTTAAAATTTCATTTGTCTTCTTTTGTATAGATTTTTTTTATACTTTATTTGTTTATTGCCTTTAAGTTTAAGCATCTTTTCTTTTGTTTAATTTTTTTTCCTTGTACTGTGTGAGTGTGTGGCATGTATCCTCTTTGAATTGTTTACTATTTTGTTGCTTTGAATTTGTTTACTGCTTTAGACTTTAGCTAACCTTAACTTTACTGTCAAATATAAATCAAATGCCATTAAGAATTCTTTTATATATTAATCTTTTTATCTATAAAATTAAATAATTAATTATTATAAGTTGTAATAGTTAATTTATAAATTCATGTTATGATTTTTCAAACTTACAATTATATATTTTAATTTTAATTTTTTTATTTAAGCTTGATCGATAACTCACTAGTTGAACCAGTGACCCAACACATAAATCAAGTTAACGTCTGGTTTAGGTTTAACATATATGCTTGGAAACCTTAAGTTTGTAAAATTACATTTCCAAAATTTTATAACCATTAAATTGTAAAACCAAAAACATATTAGTATGATACCGAACCCTTTTTTAAATTGTAGGGAATAAATTGATGTAATCCATAATTTATGGATCGAATTGATTTTTCAATCCATGATTCAGTGACTAAAAATATCAACTTGATAAATGTAATTTATATTTCTTGATTATTTCTTAATTTCCTTTCAAGTCTTGGTAATGGGAGGTAACATAGATGTTTTATTTTATTTTTTAATATTTCTTTTAAGTCCCCTCTATTTTACTTTACGACCAAAAAAGAGGAGAAGTCCCATTTGTTTAGCGGCCAAAAAAAGAAAGGAAAATGTCTCATGTGTGGTAGGAAGTGTGTATTTAATTCAATTTTTGACCTATTGGTAAGGATGGGAAGAAAATAACAAGACTTTGATCATCCAAGCCTGGACTGCCATTTCCAACAACCGGCAAATTGATTATCAGGTAGCTAGATTCGATCTGTGACAGTGATACACCCCCACACATAAAAATAAAAAAAATTTAAAAAAAAATTGTGAAAAAAGTTTGACAATAATGAATTCTAGGTGAAGGTGCTTGCCATTCTAACTTTGCTGGGATCAGAATATTTTTATGGCATATGCGAGTGGAAATATTCTTGACTAATGAATCTAATGGTATTTATAGATGGCACCAATGATAGACAAGATGTACAAAGTTAGATGAACCCAGAAGGTGCAATAAACAATGATACCAGATCTCCCAAAGAGAGTATCTATAATTCCCATCAGTCATTTTGAGTTAAGTGAGACTGAGACCATTTGTTGGGATGTTGATCTCAGTTGGCATTCTAATTTTTCTAATTCAGTAGTAAAAATTGCAAGTTTACCATACGTACAATGATCCCATGAAATAGATCTTTAAAAAAAAAAATGCAAGTTTACCATACTTACCGTGCAATCCAATTATTAGATTTTCAAAACTCACATTTAATAAGAATACTTACCGTGCAATCTAATAATTAGGTTTCAAAATTCATGTTTTAATAAGAATATATAAAAGGGTTTTGAAGGGTTTCGAGAGAAACTTTCTTCATTCTAAAGTCGGTTTTGGGCCTTTTAGAATGATGGTTACTACAAATTCTATTACATAAATCTGTACAAATTGAACTGTCACTTGAACCCCAAGCCTGCAACAAACTTGGTGAGCCTTTCTTGAAAACATTTTCCACTAATTTAAACCTTTCAGCTTTTAAGAACTAACCCAGTAATCTCAAATTCTGGTTCATTCATCTCAGTTACCTTCAATATTAAAATCAAGGTTGTAATTATATATCTCCAATATCAGCATGCTTTCCCCTTTTTTCCACTCATCATTTTCTGTTTTTTTTTTTTTTTGGGGGGGGAAGAGAGAGAGAGAGAGAGAGAGATCTTTTTATCTGTTGAAACAGTCTATATCCCACATCCGGGACCATGAGTCTGTAACATACCCAATTTTAATTGGCATGAGAAAGTGGAAACCAAATTAACTTTGTTTAGAAAAGCCAACAAAAAAGAAAACACAATGCCCACTAATATTATACATGGATGATGCTTAAAATCCTTTCCAGAGATTTCTAAACCAATGAAATTAATGATACTTGAGCCATTATAATTTGTCTTAAAAACTCTGTAACTTAAGCACCTCCATTTAACAACCCATAAATCCAGTAACCATGATAACATTAATAAATTAAATTGATTGCAGTAAAGGGGTAATGAGGAATGCAAGTGCCTAGAAATATACCTTGATACCATTACACTTTTTAAGACATATATACTTGAACACTTGCAGTCTTCATTACCCGGCACACAGGACATACATCAATAAACCCTTCACAATCCTTACAGAGACACAGATGCCTACAAGGTAACAACAAGACACAGACTTCCTTAACTTTACAAGCCCTGCAACTCAACTGTTTCTCTGTAAAGGCCAAATTTCCAGACCTGCCTACAATGCGTAGGTGATCCACGTTAGTACCAGAGGCTGCATCATCAACCTCGCTATCCCCACATCCTTCCTTCCCATGCGTAGCACCCTGAGACATGACTTGCTGCAAATTGCTTTTCAAGACATTGACTAGAGACTCATTGTACTTTGCTCTATAGTGCCAAGACTGAACTTCCACAGCGACCTGCTTTATTCTCTCCATTAGTTCCTTGTTCTTGCGGTTCATATTCTCTATTTCAAGCTCTTTTTCACGTAACTTCCTATCAACTCCCTTTTCTATGGCACTCAGGAAAGAAACTGTTTGTCTATGCTTCAGTTCCCTCACACCCTTGAGGATGTTTTCTTCCTGTTCAAAACACACCAATGAAGAATTGGTTGTAGAGGGTATTGTGAAACAAGCAACAAATACATCGCAAACTAATGTCTAGAAGTCAACCTCCTAAGTGGTGATAAAAAGGATCAAAATTTTACCTCTGATTCTTTCACCATAAAAAGAATTGGAGGTATTGTTAAGATTTAGATGTTGACACAACAACACCATAAGCTAGTTTGTGGAATTAGATTATTACCTGAACTCTAATATAATGATCAAATTCTTCCTTCTGCCGATCAATCTCTATCTTCAGATTATCGCCGAGGGATAAAATAGCAGGAAGGACACCTGTCATACTTTCACTTGCAGAAGTAACAGAAGAATTGTGTTCATCCTCCTCATATGAAAGTTTCAGCCCGGTTGATACAGGATTAGGATTCAGAATGCTTCCAGAATGACCAGCTTTATCTTGAGAGAAGTTATTATTTAGAGTTAAAAGACGCTTTTGCTGCTGTCTGGAAATAGATTCTGCTTCCCTGGCTCTTTTGATTGGCTGCTCCATAGGAGTTGTTTGGTCGTTTCCAATGTAGTTTAAAGGACCAACATTGCCTCCAACTGGGACTGCACAGATTGCAAAGTTACCTTATAGATTAAACAAAAGACCCTGAATATTTTAAATGAAAAAGAAAAATGCCACCAAGTTATAACCATATAAAATCGATATAAACAACAAGAGCAACAGAAAGAAAATTAAATTTAGTTGTAAGTATACCAAAAAAATAATAATACATCACATCTAATAACATAAAGAAACAAAGTGGGGGAAAAAAGAGGTATTGTATTGACAAGATAAGTCACAACTCACGAGAAACGGTAGAGGATAAAGATTGCTGTAATGGGACAAACTGGAAAGGGACAAAGAGACAGGGTCACAAGAGGTGATACATGGAGAATATGTTACGTTTTCTTCTGTCCAGGACAATGTCAAAATTATTAATCCTGATGTAAAATGCTCAAAGTTCAGGTGCTTAATGGCCACTGTCGTTTGTGGTTATGTTTTACAAATGTTGCATAGAACTCAAACTTGTGTGCTAGCAGTGCTGTAGCTTTACATCCCATCATCTAAACATAAGTATATGGTGACCCATTGAAAACACTAGAAAAATTAATCTAACTACACTTGGCTTATTTACCAATAACCAGTCATCATTCAATCATAATTACTTGCACATTTCTGATAATTGATCTTCAATAATATGTACACAAAAACATATGATGTCAACTCCAACTACTAGTACAAAAATGGAAGACTTAAGAAAATGCATATTCCTTTAACATATGAAGGCTATTTTCTCCTCTCATAGTTACCTGTTAAGTAACTCAAATCCGCTTATATATTGAAATTACCTGGACTTTCAAACATGTATTAAGTTAAACAATCAAATTATTTGTTCAAATTATGGCACAGGCAACAAATACATCATCCTTAATTTAAGCAATAATAAAATCTTAAATGCACAAACTGAATGAGAAACCTAGTCCAAAATCCTAATTGATCAAAGTTGTAAAATATAGAGAGACCAAGCACATAACAACTGTCCAGAAGCAATAACAGGACCAGACAATAAGAGTAGAACCATGTACAAAAGCTACAATGAATATCAAAATAACATTTTAGGACAACAAAACAACAGAATTTGAAAATCTAAATCTGTAACTAGAAGAAAATCAAATAGCATAAATGAGTAATAAGTTCTTAGAAAAGACTCACAATCTCCAAATAATTGTAGCTGAGGCAATCCACTGGTATCATATTGAAACCGACCTTCCTCAACGAACGTGGGAAACACGGGATTGCTACTATCTCCTCCAAACATATTCCTATAAGAAACCAAGGCAGGCAACCATCATTTCATAAACTAACCAAACTTACCAAACTAATTATGATGGGTACCAACGATTAAGCACCTAAGCTCAAGAATCTCCTAAAAAATCCAAATCATGCACAATGAAGCACCTCAAAATATCAATAGTTATGAGGGAAACCAGATGATCGAGCAAATTGAAGAGCACCCACTTAATATATATATACATAGAACCTTTAGAACATCACAAACAACATCACCAATAACTAGATACACTATGCTGCATTTTGTTACAGAGAGATCCTAGCACAAAGAAAAATAAACTACAAATTGAAATGTTCAACTATTCATTATTTTGGACCTAAAAAATGAAATAAACTCAACTCAGCAGAGTGACAGACAACCCCTTAAAACTCATTTGAAGGAAGTTTTCCAAATTTCCTCATCTCCACACCATTCACATCAACCACAGCGTATGCAAATGAATATCAAATTCAAAACCTAGCATATCAACAACTTAAAACCCATAGCAAACCTCTATTTCGATTCAACAACCCCATCACATCAGAGCAAGTCATCGATTCCACCCCATTAATAGAAAAACAAAATCTAACACATAAAATTTCCAACTTGAGCATAACAACAATCATTCATAGATTTCTTAAAATCAAAAGGGTAACCATCGAAACAAAAAAAAAAGTTCCAATCTTTATCCCATCATAGCATCCAAAACAAAAAAAGAAGCAATACCCAGATCAGCAATATCAAAGAAGACATGGAAAAACAACAAAAAACAAGTTTTTTTTTTCAATTCAGTTTCTTTTCTATTGTTTGCAGAATCAGTACCTAAAAAACTTGAAATGGAGGCAAAGGCGGATCTGAGTGGTGAGAATGAGAGGGTGAGAAAGATAGAGAGAGAGAAAAAGAGAGAGAGAATATTTGCTAGGAGAGGAGAAGGAGAAAGTGAAGCATAATAGTAGCAATAATAATTAATGGTATTGGGAGGGACAATGGTTCGTGGATAAAGATGATGGTATTGGGGTGAGTGGTTAAGGTTAAGAAAACCGATGATTCCATTTGTACGAAGAGAAATTGTAAGTGTTGGTGTTGGTGTTGGTGTTGTTGGTGTTGTAAACTTCATCGCCTTCATCAGCTTTTTTTTTTTTTTTTCTTTTCGTTTTCCCACCGGTAATTTTTTTCATTTCTTTATTTCTCTGGTTACTGATGCGTCGGTTCAGTGTGCATAAATTTACTATGGTGTCCTTTTGTTCTAGACCCCTTGTTTTGTTGGGCCCTTGTCTGGCGTACAACGTGCCCCATATTGAATTTTGGCCAAATGGGAGGTGAAATTTATTAGTGTGCGTTGGAATTTGGCTTTCTTGTTTTTTCCTTCTAAAAAAATTATTAATTTTATGTTTATATGTAATTTGTATAATCTATTAGAAAACAGTATTCTGAATTTAATATAAAAGTTGTGAGAAATTGTGGTTGTAAAGCGTTTAACCAAACGGACCCAATATCTTGACTCATACATCATGAGTCTAAGATGATGGTTATGAATTTTAAACTCAAGATTTTATAAAATCTTAGAAGTTAGTAGACCAAACATTTTGGGTTATTTGATAATTTTTTTTTGGGGTAAAAGGTTATTTGATAATTTGTTGAATATTAACAAAAGTAAAGTTGTATTTCTGCCTCACCCATTTGTTAGCCCGTCCATCCGAACTAATGCTCCTTATCAATCGACAGCAGGTTGCATTCTCCTCCACTTGATCTGATCAAGTCGAGCATGAGTTGAATACAAACTCAAGTTGATTCGACTGTGAACATCTTTAGTACCAATTAAACTTTAAAACTCTTGGTTATATTAATTGATACAACCATGCATTAAATTTAATTGAGAGACTTATGAGACAATATATCTAGATCTATAACTTATGTTTTGTTTTGCTTTTTTATAAAGTCAAATTGTATAAAAATAATACAACAAACACATACACAACATATATCTTATGATTTTTTTGTAATAATGTAACCAAATTCCTTGACCCTTATAGTAATTTTTTGTGTGTGTGTGGAGTATACACCCTTATAGTACTTGGTCTCTGGACATCTTTTTATGCATAAACACAACATGAATCATGGGCTTACAGAGCTTATTATGATTCACAAAAATATGTACTCTTATATACATTTTTTTCCTTTTGTTTTTATTTATTTGGCGTTTTGGGTATTGAATATGAATCATTATATAATGTCAGACTCTCTTGGTAGGAGCAACTATCCAGCTACCAGCTAACATGTTGTTAGCCTTGGCAGAGTTGGTTGCTCCACCGGCCCAATTTCAATGTAAATGGGCCCAAAATCATGTGAGATCAGGAGGCTATTTTCGTACTTGCCATTAATTAATTTTTTTTTTAATTTTGCAATTAAAATATTTTGAGTGGGCAGGTGGTTGTCGGTCCAATGCTAACCAATCAGCCCAATTAATTCCAAAAATGGCTCTATCAAAAAAAATTTCCAAAAATGGCAAAATTAAATAAATAATAAAAAAATTACCACTAAATTATATATATATATAAATAATATATTAAAAGAAAAGGAAAAAAAAAAGTGGGGGGAAAGAAAGAATCAAGGTGAGAGATTGGAGAAATGAGAATTGAGACAAAGGCAGGCAGGCAGGCAGGAACGTAAGACTAAAGACTAGAGACCAGAGACGGCTCTCTCTGTCTCGCTCTCGTTGTGTTGTGTTGTGTTGTTTTTTTACTTGTTGCTCTCGAACAGGTGGGGTCCACTCTGCTCTACTCTCTTCACGTGGCCCCCACATGACTTCGCTTTGTTTATGGCTCACGTTTTGGTCTTTTTTGGCTGGTACGAGAGAGAGAGAAATGAAGAAGACGAGGCAGGTTGGTCCGCGATTCACGGACTCTCTCTCTCTCTCTCAGACACAAACAATGTGATGACCCTCATGAGTCCGTGACTCTCTGTTTCTTATCTTTCGTAAATAAATAATGATAACTAGCCTCAACACACGCACGTCTGTGCGTGTGATGAGACTATTTTTTTAGATATATTTTTTTTTAAATATGAACTTGGGTAGTTTTTTTTTTTCTTTAGAACATGAGGTAGTTTTATAGGAAGGGGGGTAGTTTTGGTTGTGTAAATGGGGTAGTGAGAAGTTTTATAGAACATGGTTTAGTTTTATAAATATGGGTAGGTTTTTTATTTTTATTTTTAATCAATTTATAGTTTAACCTCATTTTTATGTTTTAGGAATAATGTTAAGTTAATTAAATTAGGGGTATTTTTAGAAGTCAAAAAGACAATAACTAACTTTCTGAATCCTTTTAATATATAGAGATAATCTGACTTTCTCATCGATAATAATGAATATATAATAATAAACTATGTTCATGATATAAGTTGATTGATAGTTTAATTTTACTTCTGCTATATTTATTATGAAAATTTGTAATGATATATATATATATATATATATATTTTTTAAGCAATATTAGAAGAAGTTTTATTGCAATATTTTTACAAAATTTGGTAAAATTTTTTTTTTTTTGGGTCTTCGAAATAGAAATTTGAAATTTAATTCTTATTTAGATAAAAAATTAATTAGTGTTTAAGTATGATAATAATGAGCAATTAGTAGACTATGCATCTCTTTTCTCTCACATTGTCGTCACTAAAATGGATTGTGCTCCTCAGATAATGACCACCCACCCATATCTAAGACTCCACACTTCTTGAGTTGTCCAAGGCCGATAAAGTCCTCTGCCCTTGAGGCAATATTCTTGATGTTCTTAAACAAAAAATGCTTATCCATTTCAACTATGAAAACTTAGGCTCTGTTTGGGAGTTTATAAGAGAATGAAATGGATTTAGTAGATAAAGAAATTGAATTGAATGAAATTTAAAAATCTTGTTTGGATGTTATAAAATAAAGGAATGGAAATTAATGAAATAGAATAAAATGTAAGTAACATTGTTCGGAAGTGACATTGGAATGAAATTATTTTATAATAACATTACTATTATAACCCTCATTTTGAAGAATATAAAAAAAAAAAAAAAATGATTCTAGTTTATGGAAAAATAAAAATTTATTGTAGCTAAAAATCAAGTTATGCATATTTCTATGTTGAAAATATATTAACATTTATTAGATTATTACTATAACCCAATTTGTGTTTGTTAATAAAAATGACTTGCACCAAGTATTACTTGTGAATTTTTTTTTTTTTTGATGGGCTCATCTTGACATTCAAGTATTACTTGTGAATTGTGCTCCCTCTTTGTCATTGTAATAATTAGACATAAACCCTACAAGGGTTTCATCGCTCTCAGCCTTATACCAAGGGCAAAGACAAGGAAGTTGAACTCATTGCATTGTTTGAGGTTTTGAGAGAAAATAGAGGAATGGGTGTCCCTTTCTAACCATTATATTCCCTCCAACTTAAACTCCTAAATAAGGGAATGGACCTTCATCCATTTTCTCAATTAAAACTCCCAAACGAGGGGAGGGAAGAATAATTTAAAAATATTTCTTTCATTCCATTCCATTCCCACCTTCCAAGTGAAGTCTAAAGGGTTAGTCTATTTTATTAGTTTTTATTTCACTCTTTTGGCACCGAACAATTTTAAGGAAAAAAAAAAACTAAAAGAATTTAATGCAAAGTAAATAAGAAACAAAAATTATTTTTATTCCTTGTCTTTTCGTCATTTCAAGTTGAAAATTGGGGGTTGAACTTATCAATAATTTATGATATATATAAATCAAGGATATTTGAAGTTTAGTTTTATCATAATATTTTGCCACATAAATTTTTTAATATTCACAATTTTACAAGTCAACATTCTGATATAAATTTATTTAATTGAGTTTTAATTATATTCTATATTTAAGTCTAATTAGAATTTTGCCTTATACAAAAATAATCATAGTAATATTTATTAATAATTACCATAATTATATATGTACTAATTTATAGCTAGAAAGAGACAATCATAATAAGTACCCATTAACAACTACCATAATTATATATCTAAGACCAACAATTATATAGAAAAAGGCAATGATAATAAATATCCACTAATAATTAGTGCAATTATATATTTAATAGTTCTATAGAAAAAGACAGTGATAATTCAGTCAAAAAAAAAAAAAAAAGACAATGATAATAAATATCTACTACAATTACTATAATTATATATTTAAGGGTCCTGCTAACGAATGCCCTTAGGGCATTGTTTAACAATCCATTTTAGGAAAGCTTTTACATCACTTTTATGGGAAATGAAAAAAACTGTCAAAAAATTTATTGCTTTATTTCATTTTCCCATAAAAACTTTCCTCAAATGGATTGTTAACCAATGCCCTAAGGGCATTCGTTAGCATTTCCCTATATTTAATAGTTCTATACTTCTATAGAAAAAGACAATAATAATAAGGGTGCTGTTAACAGGTGCTGTACAGCACCCGTTAATGTGCATTAAATATGCATTAAATTATTCACTTTTTTTTAGGGATGTGAAAAAAACTGAATATGCATTAAATATGTGTCAGTTTAGATGGAGAAAGTCAAATTATTTTGTGATAAACTACAGCTGAAAATTTTTTTTTTACCAATTTTCAATGCAGTGAAATTTGTGATAAATAATAAATGAACCACAATTGGTTCATTAACAGGTGCTGGCCGGCACCTGTTAACAAAGTCCTAATAATAAAGTAAGGAAATTGCATTTTACCACCCTTAATTATAATTCATATTTCACTTTGCACCCTACTGTCAATTGGGTTGTTAACTTGGACAGAAAAACGTTTCAAATGCGACTAATGTGACTTTTACATATGTGGCATCACATGAAAAGAGCAAATTGCTCATCTTCAATCCTTTAAACAAAATCATTTAACAGACTTAACCTTTGTGGTGCCATATAACTTTTATTTTAAGGGATTGAAGAGGGGTAATTCAGCATTTTCATGTAGCATCACGTATGTAGAGGTCACATGATGAGTCACACGTGATATGATTTTCAATTCAAGTTAATAGCCCAATTAATGGTAAGGTGTAAAGTGAAACACAAGTTATCGTTTAAGGTGATAATTATGCATTATGAAAGTTCAGGGTGGTAAATATAAATAATTTAGAGTGGTAAAATGAAAATTTTCCTAATAAATACCTATTAATGACCACCATAATTATCATTTTTAATTTTTAATTTTTTACATACAAAAAATAGATATTTATTAATAACTATAATAATTACTACCCCTGTCTCATAGTGTTGGTCATGTTTCTAGAATTCAAAAAAGGATATGTCATTTAATGCTAAAAATGTTAAGAGTTTAAAAAACTACAAATAAACCATTTGACACTTTGCTTACCTAATGTTTAATTGAAATTTAAGTTGCTTACCTATGGTTTGAAATCCCATAATGTAAGTGTTCTGCTAAATTTTTTTTTTATCTTATTTAATCTTGCATTTTTATGTTTTTTGTGTTTTTGGAGGAGAGAGATATAAAGTGGAGCAAAATTACATATTTACCCTTATTTTTACTTTTTAACAAAGATGGGTTATGGAAAGTAAGCAAACCTTAAGTGGGTAAATTGTTAAATTTTAAATAACAGGTAAACAATTTAAATTTCGGTCAAACCAGGGATAGGTAAGTTGAAACTTGCCATTTTTTTTAATGTTGAAACTTGCCATTTTTTTAATGATTTGATATTAACCCTACATTTATAACAATGATAATACTACTAAATTTGAATGATATATTGGGTATAAATAATAGAGAATTGTCGAGTTCTATTGCATAACCAGAACATACTTTCTCATTATAACTCTCATGGCAAAGCCAAAAATCCTTACTAGTGGGTTACTTCTATGTTTTATTGTATTCGTGACCCTCTTTGGTCTTCCGGAATGTATGCATGACTTATTTTTCTTCCTTCTCTCCCATAGAAATAGTAGAAGTGCTTAATCTTTAATTTAATTTTTGTTTCATACAACAGGCAGTAACAATGGCAATGGTGGAGATAATGGTCTGAACAATTCAAAGGAGGAAGCAAACACAGCTTTGGCTCCTGATGATGATTACGTAGTTCCACTAAACCAATGTTGCATTCACGTAGATTTTGGAAAATTCTCAAAATGGTGTCCTGTCACTAATTGTTTTGACTTCAAGGGAGAGTGCATTGACAATTGCAATGATAATCATCAACTTGTAGCTCCTCATGAATGTATGTATGCCTTATATTTTTCATTCTCTTCCATATAAAGATTAGAAATGCTTAACTCCCTCTCCCCCCAAAAAAAAACCCAAAAAAACAAACTTTAAATAAATAGATTGGACTTCTTATTAAAAAATGTAACAACTATCACTTATGGGAAGACAAAAGCTGAGATCAAGTTTCTAAGAAGTAGCTTCACATACAGACACACACACACACACATATATATATATATATTTAGATTAAGTTTGAGTGGAATTTCTATCGTGTGTGTGCCTATATATATATATATATATATATATATATAACAACTTAAAACTTGGGTTAAAAACTAAAGCAGACAAATGCTTGTTTTCAATTTCCATTATATTTTGAGAATTGAAAAATATTTTTGTTTTTTTATTTGTTTTGGGTTATCAAACAAGTTTTTGAGGTTAGAAAATAGAAAATTGAAGGGGAAAAAAAAACAATTACCAAACGTATCCTAATTTTTCATTTTTTGAGAGAGAAACGATAGAATTTTATTGCTTTAAAGAACTGAAGGTACATCATGAAAATAGGACAACTTGGAGATATATATATACTAATTTTTCATTTTTAGTTGGTGCCTTTTAGCAACAATTCTTCATAATGATTAATTTTTTTGAGAAAGTTCTTAAATATTATTTAATTATCAAAAGGAATATACTTAAATTTATCTACTAATTAAATGTTCTATCTTGTTGATTATTTTTAAAATTTTAATTTATTATATATAAAAGTTAGCAGCAGTGGCAATGGTGGTGATGATAGTCCTGCAATTTCAAGGGAAGGAGCAGATGTTGAAGATTATATAGTTCCAGAGGGTCAATGTTGCATGAAGGTAGATTTTGGAAGAGACACTTATCGTTGGTGTGTTATAACTACTTGTTATAACTTCAAATTCTCCTGCTTTAAGTATTGCCATGATAGTCCTCTACCTGCAGATCCTCATCCTCCCCTACCTAAACCTCCCCGACCTGTACCTCCTGTATCGACATTGTTATAGGAACTAGTTTTTTATTGCTTCATATACATTTACTTTTGTGCTGTTAATGCATTATTTGCAGCTTGTTTTTATGGCAAAATAATTATTATACAGAAATGAAAGGATAGTTCCTAAATCCTAAATAATTTTTTACATATTACCCCCTAAAAAATATGAATCCACCCACCCCCACTCAAAAAAAAAAAAAAAAAAAGCTTTTATGGAACTATAAAAAAAATTACAAAATTGCAGTATCTCATAAAAATAATAAAATTACAAATAGTATAAAAATTCCACTCAAAGTCATTATTTCTGTGAAAATAATACATGACTATTTCTTTTATATTCTAATACAATTATATTTAAGTCCAATGGCCAAATAAAATTCATTGTCTTTTTTTATTTGGTTTTTTATTTTTATTTTTTTTTGAGAAACAAAATTCATTGTCAAATCTAAAATAAAATATCTGTTTGGCATGAGTACTGAAATATTGTCTAAGGAGTTTTAAGCCCTGTTTGGTAGAGTAGTTAGAACCCACATTTTCAGCTTTTAAACAACATTACACACATTTTCACACACATTTTCACCTACACATATTTCAAAAAATTATAAACAATATTACTCGGATTCAGATCCTCTAGATTTCCTAGGGTACTCTACCAGTAGATTTTCTCATTATCAAATGGGCTCATTCAGCAACTTTTAAGTTTTGTCAACCTATTCTAAAAAAAAAAAAAGTTTTGTCAACCTAGCTAGTTCCAACAATACACTTTTCATGTATGTATTTAATACGCTAAGTTATATGTTTTCTCTTGAGCACTCGACTTTTTTTTTTTTTTTCTTTTTTCCAATTTTTTTCTTATTTTTATAGTAATTAATCTTTTGGTCATTAATACAAGAAAGAGTGCAAAGTTAACTGAGGAAAATTTAGTTTTTTAAAAACTTGGTTTACGCAATGTATATATATATATATATATATATTTTGAGAAGCTTATGTAATGTATATGGTTGGGTTCAAGTTACATATATTGTAACTCTAAGTAATGTTATACCACCTAATAATTTTTTATTAAAATTTATATATTGAAAATCTCATTGTTGGATTACACATGTTCTATATTTGAATTTTAAGTAAAATGCTGACGTGACAATCTATTATTGGATGATATAAAATATGGGTTTTACACCTCCTTTCTACTTAATTCGGACTATGTGTATGTTTGTGTGTGTGTGTGTGTGTGGCTTTATGCAATATCATTTTGGTCTTGGGATGGGCACTTTGTAAAAATCTTGTGAAATTATTTGTGCCTCTAGCATTACTCCAAAATTAAATACAAATATATAGTAAAAGAAATACACAAATAAATATTTAAAAATAAATAAATAGATATTATAACGATACTAGTATAGAAGTCAAGCTATTATACCCCTAATTAAGTCATTCACCAACACCTCTAGTTAAGGAAATTGTCTTTTATGCACAAACTTCTTAGAACCTAGTAGTGTGCAATCATGGAAGGCATTATTCCTCGTGAAGGTCAAAAGCCTCAACCATAAACAGAAAAATTTCCATATTGATGAATCTAAATAATAATAAGTTGGTTCCAGTTAGCTTAGCCTGTAGAGTATTTGATGACTAAATAACAAATTTAGGGTTCAATCCTTACTTACATAAAAAAAAACGTATCAATTGGTATCTTGATCTGATGATAAAGAACACAATTATTAAAAGTGAATGCTATAAGTTAAAATCCTACAACAACAACAACAGCAATAATAATAATAATTAGTTTTATTTATTTTTGGTCAAAATTAAATTAGAAGGGCATTAACTCAAAATGTTTGTTATTTAAGATCACCAAAGGTCCTATTAACTTGAAAGATTTTTTCTTTTTCTTTTTCCCTCTCTTAGATTGGGCAGGTCAAGTTTAGTGGGCTAAACTCAAAACAAACTTGCTCGTTTGTCTCGAACCCAAACTGAGCAACTATCTAACCTGCCCAAGACCCTTCAAGTTGGATTGGGTCGAGTCAGGGTTTTCAAATTCTTGCCCAGCCCTAACTCTAATTAATCAAATCATACCATCTTGAACCAAACTTGCCTTGTTAATGAAAAATCCTATTCTAGACATATTTAAATCAACTTAATTATGACCATGTCAGTTAAAAATAATTTTGGAAAATATCAGTTATTCTTTTTTTAAATTCATCTAAAAAACAACAAAGATCCTACACATTAGATGGTTATCAGATCTTTCTTTTTTTCAAATTAGGATTTTCAAGGACATTACTCCAAAGTAGAGGGGCACTATGTAGGCACCCTATTTTGCAACTAGACACTCATTCAAGAGCAAAAACATAAATTTTAAATACTATGGGAAAAAAAATGTCATTTACACCGATCGATGAAAACAAATTTCATTTCAAAATACAAATGAGTTCATGATGATCAAAATGGCATGAAAATGTGACAATTGGACCATTCGATTAAAAGATCAAGCCACACCAAACTTTAACGATCGAAATGAATTCTTACACATTGTGGCATACACCATGTCATGTTTAATAATTCTAAGTGATCCTTAATTAGATGAACTGAATTAATTGCATATAAAAATCTCAATTGTTTAATTTTAAGACAATGATGTAATTAAAAATAATCAGAAAGTTTTGCAAGATAAATCATTCATTTTTTTTTTTTTTTGAGAAACACACACACACACACACACATATACATAGGGGAAGGGGGATGAGATAAGGGAATACACTCACATTCCAACACCAAAACTGCATACGGCAGTTGGTGTTGCGGAGCAAGTGATAAACTCTTTCTTAATATCACATCTTACCGATGTGGGACGACTCAACAACACTGAGTATCTTTTTTTTTTTAGAAACACACACACACACACACACACACACACACACATACACACATAAGGGAAGAGGGATGAGATAAGAGAATACACTCACATGCCACCACCAAAATTGCATGCGACAGTTAGTGTCGTGGAGTAAGTGATAAACTTTTTCTCAATATCATACTTTACCGATGTGAGACAACTCAATAACACTGAGTATCTTTTTTTTTTTTTTAGAAATACACACACACACACACACACACACACACACACACATAGGGGAAGGGGGATGAGATAAGGGAATACACTCACACGCCAACACCAAAACTGTATGCGGCAGGTAGTGTCGCGGAACAAGTAATAAACCCTTTTTCAATATCACACATTACCGATGTGGGAATACTCAACAAAACTGAGTATCTTTTTTTTTTTTTTTTTTTTTTTTTTTGACTCACTACAAATAGAGGGAAATTTGAAAGTTGAAGCTAAAAATCATTCTCTACCACATCATATATATTTTGAATTAACTTTCAAAACCCTCGACTAGAATAGTGTAACATTATATTTTCTTTCAACGATAGAACATATAGTTCCATATACAAGAACAATCATAATAAATATCTATTAATAAGTAACATAATTGTTTCTCAATTTTTTTTTACCATAATTATATATTAAATAGATTCATAGAAAAATGCAATCATAATAAATATAAATTAATAACTACCATAAATATGTATTGAATAGTTACATAGAAAAAGACAATCATCGTAAATACCTATTAATAACTACCATAATTGTCAAATTTTTATATTTGATTTCTTTTTTTGGTTACATCAATAGTTGAGAGTAGTGGGATTTGAACCGTGAATATCTTTATTGGAAACATTAGGAGGTGTAGGTTAAGTTATAAGGCTCTTGGTTATATGTGATATTTCATATACAAATATAATCAAAATAAAAATGTCTTCTTTTATTAATAATTATCATAATTATCCACTTTTATATTTAGATATTAAATAGAAGAAAGAGACAATCACATTTTATTGAACTTTCTCTTTTTTTTTTTTTTTTTGAGAGAGAATTTCAACCTATGGCGTCCGCTCTTGATGATAGCTCTTTATCATCAGACCAAGACACCAATCAGTTTTTGGTGTAAGCGGGGATTGAATCTCAGATCTCTTATACAACCATCAGAGACTTTACCAGTTGAGCTAACTGGAACCCACGAACTTTCTCGTGCATTACACGAGTTGCTAACTAGTTAAAAATTTATAATTACAAGTAAAGTCTATTATCGTCGAGTAAGCAATTTGGAGTTCAAACTTCGAATCCCGCCTCCACTAAAAATTAATTCGTGTCTTGAATTTGATGATAAAGAGCACTCATCATAGAGCAGACATCATAGATTGAATTAAAAATTTTCATTCTACAAAAAAAAAGTACATAATTTCTAACATACTATAAATATATCATCTCTACTTCAAAGGTTAAATATCATTGAAATATAAAAACTAAATACTGAAGAAAAGCCTCTAATTCTATGGGTGTATGTGTGCGTGTAAAGGAAGCCCTTATAATACATAGTAACATAGTCAATAAATGATAAATCATTTACTTCTAAAGTTTTATTTTGTCAATGAGTGATCATGATACATGAATTATTTGTGAAAATATTTAGTGCACCTGGTAGGCTGGTCTACTCTATATCCTTCTTATAGAAATATGTCCTAAGATTACAAGAATGTTAAAACTTGGTAGATGTGTGTTTTAATGATTAGGTTATCTCTGTTAGAGGTATATTACATAGGAAAACTTTTAGGTACTCCCAGAGCACGAAGAAATAGTGCTCTCACTCTCACATTTACAATAGACCCTACCATGAATTTAATGAGTAAACCCCATCATAAATGTGAAATGAAAGAATATCATTCTCCGTATTCCGGAAGTACTTAAGGATTACTCTAAGAATTACTTTCATTAGACTTTAGACATATGAGACATTTATAACCATGCCAATAGACTTGATACCACTAAATCTGAATGGTATAATTGCTATAAATAATAAACATTGTTGTGTTCTATTGCATAACCAGAATACACTCTCTCATTATCACTCTAATGGGAAACCCAAATTTCCACACCACTACATTTCTTCTTTGTTTCATTGTATTTGTAACACTTTTAGCTCCCCATGAATGCATGTATGCCTTATACATCTTCATTCTCTTCCACACAAAATTAGAAGTGCTTTTAATTATATGCTGTGCTTTCACAACTTTAACAATTTCCTTCATTCTCTTAATTATATGCTGTGTTTTGTTGATTATTACTAACATTTTTTTTTTCATATAATAGGCAATGGTGGATATGATACAAAGACAACTGCTTTGGTTGATGAAGATTATGTAGTTCCAGCAGGGCAATGTTGTGTTCATGTAGATTTTGGAAGAACCACTTTTCGTTGGTGTCAAATAACCAATTGTTTTTATACGAAGCGACGGTGCACTAGCCATTGCCATGATAATCATCGACTTGTAGCTCCTCATGATCAATGTACGTATGCCTCATGCTTCTTCCTTCTCTCCCACACAAAAATTTGAAGTGCTTAATCTTTTTATAAAAACAAAAAGACTAAAAAAAAACTGAAAACTGTTGTTTAAATACATATACAAAATTTTGAGGAGCTACAAATCGATGATTATCATGGCAATGGTAATTTAAACAATAGTTTGAGGAGCTACAAGTCAATAATCTAACACGTTTGGTACGTGTGTTTAAACAACAGTTTTCAGTTTTTTTAGAAATACGTGTGAGTGAAAAAATGTATGAAAATACGTGTAATGTTATTTAAAAATTAAAAACATATGTTTAAACTTTTTGGAAATACGTGTGTTTAGATTTAAGGAGCTACAAGTCGATAATTTAACACGTTTGATACATGTGTTTCAACAACAGTTTTCAATTTCTTTGAAAATACATATCGGTGAAAAAGTGTATGAAAATACGTGTAATATTATTTAAAAACTGAAAATATGTATTGAAGATCTATTTTGTTCGGGTTGGGTGTGTATTCATTTTCACATTTCATTTTTTGTACTCATTTTCTATTTCCAACTCATTTCATGTTTGGCACAAATTTTCTTGTCTAATATAATTTTTTTTTCACTTTCCAATTAAAAATCCAACACAAATTTGATTTTTTTTTTTAAATAAAAATGCCACCATATTCATTTTCAAAATGAAAGTGGCAAAAATGTGTATTTATTTTTTGTATTCAAACTTACTTTTTTGAATCCCGAAGATGAAAATTGAGTACAAGTAGAAAAGCCAACCCAATTTTTCAGTGGTGACTACTGGTGAGTCTCACTGAAAACAATTATTAAAAAAAAAAAAAAAGACTTCACTTTTTCCTCATAACCAAAAACCCTCTGAGCATCTTATTCACAACATTAACATGTTTTTTTTTTCTCTATGGTTATTGCCTTTTAGCAACATTTCTTCAATGTTATTCAACCATCCAAGGTAAAACTTTTAAATTTATCTCTTAATTAAATGTTAAATATATTTTAACATTCTTTTTTAATATTGTTATAATAGATAATAACTATGGCAACGGCATAGATGATGAAGGTTATCTACTTCCGGAAGGTCAATGTTGTGTTAATCTTGATTTTGGAAGACAGAATAACCGTTGGTGTGCTATAACTAATTGTTTCAACCTCAAGCAAGGGTGCGTAGTCCATTGCCATGATCATCATCTACTTGTAGCTCCTCCTGTCTTGGAAAAGCCCTGAGAACTATGTTTTCTATTGCTTCTGTACTGCCAATGCATTATATGTAGCTTGTTTCTATGGCAAAAGCAATCTTAAATCGAAATGAATGGAAAATAAATTAAAATATCAAATTATGTTTTATCACTTTATGGGATGTATGGTAATTAACTTATCACCTTTTAATTTTTCTTACCCAGGGAAACAATACTTTCTAAATCCAAATTGATTACCTACTTGTATAGTTGTATGTGTATGTGAAGTTCTCTCCTAGTAACTTGAAACCCGGCTTTTATCCTGCACCCCCATAAGAACTTATACTTATGGAGTGACCATTACGTCAAGGGTATGCAGTTATCAAGTATATTTTAAATTAATTTTATATCTTCAAGTACCGTACACCTTAAATAGTTATTAAAGAGTATTGAAACTCAAATGGTTGGTACCTATTGGTGTTTATAAATGAGACATCCAGAAATTTGTTTTTATTTTATTTTTGTGTTCATAGCATGACTAATAATTTTGTGAACAAAAAAATTTTTCAAAACTGTTCAACGAATAATTGTTAGTACTTTTGCAGTATAGACTTCCTCCTATCACATGGATTAATTATAGATCTCATAAATTAAATTTATGATGATCTATCATTCATGTAAGGAAGGAATAACATGTTGCGATACTTTGATACTAAATCATTTTTTTCAATTCAATATGACATATTGAGATTAATACATAATAATAATGATAATAGTGATAAAATTAGTGTAAAACAATAAAATTACTATGGATCAAAGCACAACTTATTATCTTAACAAATGCTAAAAAAAAGAGTACCTCATTGTTCAAAGATTGTATGGTGATGTGGGTTCTAGCTCAATCAATAAAGTATCTAGTAGTTTTTTTCTCCCCTGATGAACAGTATCTCGTAGTTAAATAAAGAACTTGGGTTTCAATAATATCGCATACACCAGATTTATGTCTTAAGGACAAAGCGAGAGGGTTTTTTTTTTTTTTCCCTCAATTGCCCATGCCTAAAACTCTAAAACTATTAGTTAGCTTAGTGCTGTCCATCTCACTCGCCCAACCCGCCTGTACTCGACCCACTACAACTCAATCCAACTGCTTCAGCAATCGAGCGCGGGTCCCGAGCTCCAAAACCTAACGCTAAGGGGTCGGTTTTGGGCCCCCTCCTTCAAAACCAGTTCAACCCGACCCGCCTGAAGAGAGAACAACCCATTGTGAATTTCAAGCTTTTCGACGAGTTTTCCAATACGATTTGGCAGATTTTGGTAACCAAAACACTAGATCCGACAATTCTTGGCATGATTTGGGGGGAAAATCATCGGATTTTGCAAAATCTCTACCAGACCCAGCTAAATCTCATCAAATATTGGACTGATCGAGAGAGATCTCATCTATTTTCTCCTTTTTTCGGTCGTTTTTGGCAATTTTCGGCTTCACCCAAAACCGATGTTCACCTAACGAGAAACCAACCTACTCAACCTGACCCTAATATAGGTCAATTGTGGGTTGGGCACCTGCCTACCCGATATCCGGTGGGTTAGTTGCGGTTTAGGCACAAACCAGACCCATTTAAAAGCAATTATAGTTTGGATTATCATTGTTTTTGATATATTAATTGTTTCATTAAGTTTGCGACACATTTTTTTTCCCATTACTTATTGGGATGACAAGTTATAAATGGTAGAATGTAAAAGTGGTATAAGTGATGAGTCATGTTAAAGTAAATATTGACCACTCAATACTCACAACACAATCTGTCATTTTAGCAAGTTATGAAAAAAATATGAAAAAAATTATCCTTTAACCTCAAGAGCTTTGTAGTATTAAGTGGTCTCCTTTACTAGGAGAACCATAATTCAAATTCTTCCTCACATTGATATAATTTATCCAAAAAAAGAAAACCTAATGGGCATCATTTTTTTTATCATACTTAGAGCATTTACATCGAAGCTCTTAAAAGAGCTAAATTGCTACTTTAAGAGCATTCACATCAAGGGTTTTCAAAAGTTTAGCATCCAGCATTTAACATATCACTCTACAATACACCTAACATTAAAACTTCAACTTTTTTTACAATTTCATTTAAATATTCTTTCTTTATTATTATTTTTATTTATTTCTCTCTCTCTCTCTCTCTCTCTCTTAACCCACTTGCTCTAAGCACCTCCAGCCACCACATTACCAACAACCACTACAAAACCCACCACCCAACCACAACCACTAAAAACCCACCACCTACACCACAACCACCCCCAAAACCTACCACCCATGCCACAACCAATAAAAAGCCACCATCGCCTCCACTAGCCACATCCACTCCACCACCACAAACCACAGCAAAAAAAAAAAAAAAAAAAAAAAAAAAAACCCTCCGCATCGCCCCCACCAACTAGATCCACCTACAACTACCACAAACAACAACAGCCAGATCCATCGCCCCCACGACCCACAACCTCATCAAAGCACCAAAATCAGGCCCTCAGACCCTACAACCATCAACCCACGACCCTATCGGACCCATGACCCATTACCCAACCACCCAAATTGAACCAACAAACCACCAACTGTGACCTAGGAACCAATCAGTCCACAAGGGAGAGGGAGAGTGAGGAAGAGGATAGAGAACAAGAGGGAGAGTCTGAAAAAGAGAAAAATGAGAGAGAACGAAAGTGAGTGAGTTTGAGGAGAGAGAATTAAAAAAATTAAAAAATGATAACATGTTGCTACAATGAGCTCTCATTTTTTAGAGCTCATTGTAGCAAGATGTCAAATTTTTTAGCATATAGCATCTTTGATGGAGTAGATTTTTGTGGTTTCAGTTGCTAAAAATAACATTTTAGCATTTATACCACACTTAGGGTCTGTTTGGATACTGCTTATTACTGAAAACTGAAAACATAGTAATAAAATAATTTTTAAATGTGTAAATAGTGTCGTGGGACCTAGTTTTAACTTAAAATTTGCTGAATTCAATACTTATGGATCCCATAAACAGTGCACAAGACCCACAGAAGAAACACCAAACGCGCTGACTTCCAGTTTTCAACTACATCCAAACTCACACTTAATGTGAATGTCTAACACCAAAAAACTCACTACATCAAAGTTGCTAAATCTTAAAGCATCTAGTTATAGTAAACTGCCATCAAAGTTCCACTAAAATAAAATAAAAAAAAAAGTCTCATCACACACGAAATGCATGTAGGCTAGGCTGGATTCAGATCCTATAAATTTCCTAGGCACTCTACCAATAAATATCTTTATATCCTAACTATTCTTTAATAATTTAAGAGTCTAAATTCTGTCATATCAGCATTTCACTAATAATATTTTTAAAATATTATAATAATATTGTAAATAAAACAATTAAGATTATTATTAGTAGAATACTGACATGGTAAAATTTAGACCATTAAATCATTAAAGAATAGTTAAAATTTAAAAAAATTTATTTAGTAAACACCCTAAAAAATCTAGAGAATATGGATCGGGCTAGTATATACAAATTATGTGACCCGCAAAAAATAATAAGAAAGTGCGTGCGTGTACAGGGCTTAAGCCACACAGTTCAAAAAAATCCCTCTAATCTCTGTGTCTCTTATTATAACACAATTTTGGCAACAAAATTTAAGAGCAAACTTTATCTGGTTTTTGAAGGGGAAAAAAAAAATGCAATCTTTATTAAACATTAAGGTTTTCACTGATTTTAATACTGGTACGAGGCGGTTGGTTGTTCGCCGTGGAAGCTGTGGAGGAGGGTTGTTCGGAGAATCCGAGGTAGGAGTAATAAGGAGACACCACCAACAACAACAATGGTTCAATTCCAGAGATTCGTCCAAGAATTCTAGGATTTTAGCTTGTGCTACTAATGGTAATGGTAATGGGCCGGGTCAGACTCCGAGTTCAACCCCGAGTCCGAGTCCGATTCCGAGTTCCAGTTCTAGTTCCAGTTCTAGTTCGTTCTTTTCTCGTAGCCAAACCTATGCTTTGTTAAAGCAGCGATTGGAGGTTGCCGCCAAATCCGAGGTACACAACACACACTTTAGAACGTTATTGGCAAATGTTGTTTTTTTTTTATTTTTTTTTTATGGAAATTCAATTGGGTATATTTGAAACTTGTTCAATTATTGAGATAAAGTAAAAGTAAAGCAAAGTTGCAACTCAAAATACTTGTTTTTTTTTGGTTGTGTTCAATTGTTGATGAGTGATTGTAGTTGAAAATGTTTTGTTTTTTATTTAACAGGATTATGAAGAAGCTGCAAGGATACGTGATTCGTTGAAATCATTCGAGGAAGAAGAGCCGGTTTTACGTCTAAGGAGATTGATGAAGGAGGCAATTGCGGATGAGAGGTTTGAGGTATTCCATCTTCTGTATTTCTCCGAATGTAGATTGCGAATTTCTTGGTCTTATGTTAGATTTCAAATTTGGTAAACTTGAATTTTAGGATTGTTGCTATTGTCTCCACAAGTTTAAAATCAAGTTGGTGTTGGTTTGGTTTACAATAAGCAACAATTATAGTGATTTTAGAACCTATGGAATTCGCCCCATGATCATTCCTCTTTAACATCAAGCCAAGACACCAATGAGCGCCTCTTTGGTGAGGGCAGGATTCGATCCCAAGTCCCTTAGTCCACGATATGAGGCTTTACAAGTTGAGCTATCTAAAATCCACTATAGGTGTCAATGGCTGCTAAGCAGTGTTAGTTTTGTTATAAACGTTATCTAGCAGCAAATTGTTGTGCTGTTGGCTTTCATCTTCTTCTTCGTCAATTTATTTTGAAGTATCAGTATCTTGCCATAGCTTTATGATATTAGAATCCAAAATTTTTTACTACCCATTGTCCTCTTGGACAAGAGAAGCACACTGAAAAACTTATCCTAAGTAGACATGTTGTCATGCTATAGTTATGTTCTAACATTCTAGCGAACATTCATTTAGTCTCAAGCCTAAAAGTAACATTAGGGCAAATTGCATGACCTTCCAAATTGTAACTAGCATCTCCTAAAGCCTTGCCTAAAGTTAGGGCAACTTACACCTTTCCCCCCTTCAACACAGGACATTTGCAAAGTCCCCCCTTATCTTTTTGTAATGAGCACTTTACCCACTCCCTTAGTTTTTTACATCAAATTAACAGTAATTTCACACTTTCTTGAAAAAATGTGTCCAGACCCATATATTAATGACCTTAATACCTTCCAATAACAAACACATCATATTCACAACTTGAAGGTTCATCATTGTGTATGTAATGTGTTTCTTATTGGAGGGTATTAAAGTCATCATTGTGCAAGTGATGTGTTTCTTATTAGAGAGTATTAAGGTCATTCACATGTAGGTCTAGACATATTTCCAAACACAAAAAAAAAAAAAAAAAACCATTAATTTGACAGAAAATACTAACGGAATGGGTAAAGTGCTCAATCTGGGACATTGCAACTACCCTATTTTTAAGGGTGGGAAAGTGGACTATTCCCTTACAATTATGTGAATCTGTCTCTTATATTATAAAGGTTGGCAAAATAGTGTACTACATGCAATTCTTGAATTTTTAATTAGAAAGGAATTAGAAGGATATGGAAGCTTATTATAATATAGACACGTCTTGTTTCTGCCCTATGTTCAGTTTGACCCTTCATTGAATATGGACAATTCTACAGTCTACACTGTTGATCTTTGGTTTCAAGCTTAGATTTTTAGCCTTTATTTCTGAAGTATGACGCAGATCCATCTTAAGCCTTCCCATCTATGAATTTCGCATTGATTTTTTTTCTTTCTGTTTTGAGAACTTCTTTATTGCAGGATGCAGCTAAATTTCGTGATGAGCTAAAGGAAATTGCACCACACGCTCTTTTAAAATGTTCAAGTGATGCAACAACCTTGGTATGTTAAGAACTTGATTTTTTTTTTTTTTTTTAATTTCTTTTTGCTCAAGGTTTAGTTAGTCAATTTCAATTTTGCCTACATTTTTTTTTTTTTCAGTTTTTATATGGTTTCTCTTTGGTCTTTTCTTTATGTCCATTTAATATTCCGTAAGAAAGTTAATTTTGTAACTACATATTTATATTTATCAAGCCCTCCTCCATTTTGGTGTTTTGATAGATATGTGCCCCTGAATGCTGGCAGAAAAAGAAAAGGAATGGCCTTTGGTATTTGGACATTCAAGTGTTCCTAGATTATCTTTCTGATTGGTATAGCATAGACAAATATAACAAAGTCTTTTTAAAAACTGTACAATTATTGGTAGATCTAAAATTAAATCTCTCTTTTTCAGGGGGTCAGGGTTCAAGTCAGGAGTGTTTACATAGAGGGGCGTAGTCAACCTTCAAGGGGCCAATACTTCTTTGCATATAGAATAAGAATTACCAATAATTCAGACCGCCCCGTTCAACTTCTCAGAAGACATTGGATTATTACTGATGCCAATGAAAAAATTGAGAATGTCTGGTGAGTAAATTATTCTAATCTTTACGGTCCATCTCTAAAGTCTTCCTAGGTAATTTTTTATTTTATTTTTCAACTGGTCCTATTACTTCATATGGATTGCATTCCTTAGAGAGAGAAAAGTACTAAATTTTGATCCTTCTCCCTTTATTTCAGGGGGATAGGAGTTATTGGAGAACAGCCTGTTATACTTCCTCGTACTGGTTTCGAATACTCATCTGCATGCCCATTAAGCACTCCCAATGGCAGAATGGTAAGATAGTATTGTTTTGCTTTCTCTTTTATTACTTACATGTATGAAATTAGATTCATGGGTATTGTATCAATTGAAAAAAAATCAGGGAAAGAAGCATTTTCAGTTTCTTAGCTTAGGTTTGTACCATTATGATCAGTAATCAATTGAATGTCAAAATGATACATGGCTTGAGAATTTTGCTTGTAAGCTGCACTATTACATGACAAGAACTTCCAGAAATGAATCGCTAAAATATTTCATATTCATCATCTTGAATACTTAATTTATTTTTCCCAACACTAGGGTCCAAAAGGACAAACTAGAGTTTAAAACCTTCCATCAACATTAATCATCTTTCCTTGAGCATCATGACATGGAGTTTGCATTTAACGCCTTTCATTCTCCTAGTATTTGCCCCATCAAAAATAAGTTGCATGTCTTGCGGACAAGCATACTCCATTCTAGTGGGGCATGTGGTTTTCCCTTGCCTGGCCTTGCCTTTTTTCTCCCCTGATATAGTATTCATTTCATTGTTCGGTAATAGAGCTCTGGTGCTGAATACTGTATGCAAGGTCTATGAGAGATGTTTGCAGCTTGGAGAAAGGCTCATTGAGTTAAAATATGTGTAGTACTGGTACATGTACTGATGTACTTTCATGCTAGTTATCTGTTACAAGATCTGTTTATGTTTATGATGATGCTGTCTTATGTATAACGCAGCTAGAAAATCAAAGTTTCTTTGGTTTTGCTCAAATGCAGGAAGGTGACTTTGAGATGAAACACATCGATAGAGTAGGCTCTCAGTCTTTTAATGTGGCCATTGCCCCATTTTCTCTCTCAATACTAGGAGATGACACTGATAGTTTATGAGACATCACATGCAGCTTCACTTTGGAGAGGTGGAATTGCGTCAATAAGATGCATAAGCGGTTATCAAATTGAGGGTTCAGAAAACAGTTTTACTTGTATCATGAAGTTTGACGTGCATTCTGCATTGTAAGTGTTGAAAGGCCTCTCCATTCTGGGGGAATAAAAGTTCATATTCTCATCATTGTTTGTCTAGATGAATATGAGTAATTGAAATTATATATAGCAAAGTTATAAAGAAATCAATTTGTAGAGATCAATATATAGGACAGTGTGTGACAGTTTTAGGTTCAACAGCATGGAATTCAGGGTGGATTCAGTACTGTCTTCGAATTTGGACAAGCTATATAAATTATGGTTATTTATAGATGTAATGGTACTAAATCAATGTCAATTATATTTTATGATCCTGATTCTTAAGGCAGTGATTAAATATTATTGATCAATGGTCTTTGATCTCATCCTTAAAGGTATGGCCTTTGATCTACTGATATAATTATGGTCAAGGAGTTTTTAAAAATGCAGAATCAATTCTTTTGATGGAGTCTTTTGCAAGTAACATTTTTCTTATTGATGCTCTCTCTCTAATGAATAGGAAATTAAGAATTCTTACTTTACAAATCATGGCCTAATTTTATTAGGAAAGTACTGTGAGGTTGGACTATTGAATAAATAATGCCTTTTGCAAATAACATTTTGTTATTCATTGAAAAGAAAGAAGGTTATTTTTTATTTTATTATTTATTATTTTTAAAGAAAACTGGCTCTAAGACAAGCTTTTGGTTTTAGTTTTCCCATAAATTCTATTTTTCACTTGATAATGGAATTTTTTTTTTGAGAATCGCTTGATAATGGAATTTGTTGATCCAAAACAGGGGAAGAGGAGCACTGTCCATCTTTCATCTATTCTCAGAATAGAGGAGCTGGAAAGCCTTCTTTCTTTGGTTACAACAAGAGGCCCAACGGGCAATAAAGTGGTCATAGAATTAGCTCTCCAAAGAGAGATTTTTCTTTTTTCTTTTTTCTTTTTTTGAGTAACAAAAAGAGAACTTTAAATCAAACAACCAAAATATGCAAAATAATAGATTAGATAGACCAGTGAGCTGCAGTAGAGGAAGAACGAATAAGATCTATAACATTAAAGCGCATCCCCCTCCAACATGATTTCAGAGAAGCCATTCTCTTTTAACACTAATATTCCTGGTTCTGTTTTTAACCCTGCTGATGGAGAGGGTACTTCTTCTTCTAGCTTGCAATCTCTTTTCCTCCTTTATGCTATATTTTCCAAGTATTCAGCAACAAAAACAAAAAGAAAAAAGAGAAATGCCAACAGTGTTGCCAAAGCTTCTGCCCATTGAGGGTCACCAGGATCAAGGGTGTTTGACCGAATCTGGAGGATCTCTGCTTTTTATTCTCTCATTGTCGCATTAAAGTTTACCTTCACCATGTGCGGTAAGAAAAAGAATCTATGTATATGTGGACTCTACTTGTTATGGACCATACAATATGAGAAAGATGCTATGTGTAGCTGATACATGAGATATTACTTTCGTTCAGTAAAGGAGAGTTCCAAAATCAAAATATCCTTAATGACTTTGTTGAACATTATAAAGTTTCCTAGGCTTGTTTATTGTTTTTGTTGACTTCTAGTTCTTCTTGTTGCTTTTTTTTATATATGTACAAGCTTGTTTATTGTTGATGTATGTTTTGTTGACTTAGATATACCTTGCAATTTTTAAAGGGTCTATAGCCCCTGGAATTTTTTTGGGTTATTTCTACGCATCCAATATTAAATCACAACACGCAATAGCTAAAGGCAAGAAATTCTCAGCCTCCTCCAAAGGAATATAATGATTTATGATAGTGGCTTGGATTTAGCAAAATCTTCACCCATTCACTATTATTTTAAGCTACTGACAAAAGATGAACAAGTGATAAAATGATTCAGATGCATCATGGCATAATGGACTGCTAGTATTTTCAATAGCAAACCTAGACCTTATCATATCTCTAGGTGAAAGAATGTCCCAAGCAATATTCCAAATAAATAGTTTCAATTGCTCGTGAATCCTTGACCTTCATAACTTATTCTACTCCAATTTCAGTAATGGGCTTGTTGTGGAGAATTATGATCTTGATTAGCGTTTTATGCTGATTTTGTAGAAAGACTCTCCACTTATACTTGGGGTCCAATGTAACCATCTTTTGCTACAACTTGAGGAAGATGGATTCTAAGGACATGCTTAGTTGTTTCATTATCGAAAGCTATTGGATTACTGTTTTTTTTTTTTTTTTTTGGGTTCCATTGCACTGAACTCTAATTGGTAAGTCCTAAAGTCAAAACCCAACTTGCATGAATCAAAATACAAGTGATTTCAATTTAAAGACAATTTATATATGTAACTTGTAACTTTTTTACCACAACTTTTATTGTTTTACCACAATCTTTATGTGACTGATTATAAGTAAAGGAAAAAAAAAAAAAGTATGAGAATGAAGTCAAGAAAGGAGTGGATCCAAAGACTGAACCTCATCCCAAATGCTACTCCAAATTCCATTATGGATTCCCTTTTTGTAGCGGGTCTCTTCCATTCAAATTGACTTCCATTACAACGAAAGGCACAAACCATCTTTAGGAGTCTCTGCCTAAGGAAAATTTTTCTCTCAACTACTACTTTACTTTGAGGAGATTAGTCCCCCACTCTATTTCTTTCGGCAATAATATTTTTTAGAAATTGAGTAATTTTTTAAATAGTATTTTTTATAAAATTATATCATTTTTCTATGTTTGATAGTAACATTAAATAAGTTAAAAACAGTCTTTTAACTTCTTTTATTTAGTTTGCTGTGAAATAGAATTTTTTTCCCAAAAAATTTAGTGGAAAAAAAAACATGGATAGTTTTCCTTTGACTCTTTTTTTATGATGATATCAAACACTAGAAAATATGGAAAGCTATATTTACACAAGGTTTTCCATCGAAACAAACAGAGTGCCTATATGTTTTATTGAGAAGTTTCTAGTAAATAAATAAATAAAAACCTCTAAGATCATCTCTCTCCTAAAACCTGTGTCCATTTAGCTTGAGTTTATTTGCTCAGTTTTTAACTTTTAGCTTTTATATACAGTTTTTTAAAACTTCACTTTTTTTATTTTAATTTTATTGATATACAAATATAATTTACTACATTCTCAGTACAAAAAAAAAAGGATAAATTGTTCCCAAACAAACCGTGGTCTCTTTTTAGTGAGAAATTTCTAGTTGTGTTTAGCCATCAAGGCTTTGTTCATATCTTCCATTCTTCTCTATCCCAAGTCTCAACCCTCTAAGATACTTTGGTTTTCATTGTGCTCCCATGTCAACCTCTTATCTTTCTCTATGTTTTTAACCGATGGAACTTCATTTTGCATGTAAACAATTAGATCTTGGAGCTCTTTCAACTTACTCTGAACTATTATTCCAAAGGTTTGCTAATTCCACCATACAACGATGAAGAAAAAGGTCTCCCTGCCCTTTTTCACGTAAGCAAATTGAAGTCCCCAAAATAGAGCTAGTGAGTAGAGAAGGAGCTTCCAATGAGCTTAAGAGGTTAATTCCATGAACAAAATTTTCTTTGTATCTGCAAAGGGCACGGCTAGCTAGTTTTTTTTTTTTTTTTTGGAGGGAAAAGACCATAGTGCTTTTATTAAGAAAGACAGGTTAAATCAGGTTGAAATATAGAAGAAATAAATTCTAACTTTATGTTAACCTTGTCCATAAACTAATCATACCCTCTTGCATTCACACGGGTACATTTCATCATAACACAATTAGATATACATATAAAATTTTTGTACCCCCAAGTTAAGTATTATTAATGTTTAGTTGTTTTAATTTTTGTTGGCTCTTGAAAAAAATCTTGTAAGGATATCATTTGTTAAGGATGCAAATTATTAGTATTTTTTATTACTCATTTTAATTAAAACTAAAAATATATATGTACTTTGTTGACCTATTGATATATTTATTTATTTTTATTTCTTAAAGTAATTTTTGTTATTGTAATGCACGTATAGGCAATGTTTATGTTTTCAAATAATTTTTAAAAATTGAGTTATTATGAAAGATATTAAAAAGGAACAGTCATTTTTTTTTATAATAACATGGTAAATTTTTTTTTATTAAGAATGTTTTTAAATTAATAATAAGTTTTGGTTAGAAAGTGTGGCTGTTTTCCAATGGATTGTAAACTTTAAAATGGGATTTAAGTAGAATGAATTAGAAATAATTTTAAAGCAATTTTAAATGAAAAATGTTAAAAGTGATACAAATTTTTCTACATAAAACTTACAAATTGATGTGATAATATGATTGGTGTAATTCAACCATCTTATAGCTGAATATTTGAATTATCTCTCTATGATTTGTGATACATTAATTTGTAAGCTTATTATAATAAAACTTGTAATACCAGTTACAGTTATCACTAAATTTATAAATCTAATTACAATGATGATTGGCACAACATTATTATTTAAAATCTAATATGAATATTTTTTTTGAGAGTCAATTTAAATGTTTAGTTGATCTTGCAATATAGTATATAGATACATATACGGGATAAAGATTGAGATCGTGTGGGTTCAACAGTCCATTTTTTGGTTCAAGAGTCTGAATGTGCAATTTACGAAATAAAAGAAAGAAGATGGCTTCTGGGTTAAATGAATTTTGAGCCTGCCATGTGTAATTTACTTATAAAAGGAAGATATTGGCTTTTGGGTTAAATGAATTTTGTCTTGGGTGATGTCTCTTGTTTGGGATGTACTGGTTTGGAGCGTTAGGCAAGGCAGTGTTCAGTGTACCTTGGAAAGGGCAACTTATACCAATAGTTAAAGATGCATGACTAGGTGAAAATGTGAGGCCCAATTATCAGAATTATAACCGTATGATCAAATGACTAATGAGAAACCATTTACAAGGATTTGATAGGTTACGTTAACAAGCACTCTTTGGACAATTATTATTAAACTATTTTAGGAATGTTTTAATATCACTTTTATGCCAACAAGAGCTTTGCTCAGCTGGCATGGATCGTTTGCTTCGCCTAACCCGCCTAGGTTCGATTCCCGCTGCCAGCGGGTTCTTGTTGGTGGGCTGCTGTGTGGGAGATTTGAGAAGAACACAGGTAATTTCTTGCGGGACCCTCCCGAGATTGGGGGGTTCTGTGGGTCCTATCCCTCACATGGTTATCATACCCGGGTGGCATAATACAACCATAAGGGCCCCCATTTTCAATTCTCAAAAAAAAAAAAAAATCACTTTTATGAAAAATTTAAGAAACAATCAAAAAAATTTATTGCCTTTTTATTTCTTTATAAAATGTTTCTAAAAATAATTTTTGAATCAATATCCTTGGAGTATCCATTAATTTTTCCCTATTAAAATTATTGCAAACCAAGTTAATGGAAAAATTAAATTTGAAATTGACTGAATCATGTGCCCATGGACCAACAATGACCATGAATATGAACTTTATTGGCCAAATGGTTTAGGCATTATTTTTATCCAACTCACACATAGACAAGCAGTTTTTGTGCCTGTCTTTTCAATGTCGTACAGGCAACTATCAATCTTTAAACTCAATTAGTTTAGCATGCTCTTTTTATTTCTTTATATTCTAATATTGATGTGTCATAATAAATTAAAATTTGACATTATTTTAATTATATAATACCTGCCATAACAGGCTACATGATTTGTTATGAAATAGTTTATGCATGTCAATATGTAATTGAACTTATTGAGTATTGTTATAATTCTAGGCCATGTAAAGGCTTATTCATCATCTAATTTAGTTTTTTTTTATCCCCTATATATGAATTTCTTCCTTGCTTCTAACAACAGTCTCATTTTCTTGCGTATTCCTTACTTCCACTGCGTTAAAACGTGCAAGTTAATTGCGACATGTTTTGCTAACTCTTTGTTATAGCTTTAAACCTCTCTCTCTCTCTCCCTCTCTCCTTGCTTATAAACTCAAAGCTCAGGAGCTAAAATGTGGTTCCTCTCCATTAGTCACTTATTTAACTTGAAGTTTTCAGGAGCTAACTTGGGGGTTTTCCTTGCACTTAGACATAGGCATAGCCACTCAATATTGAAAGGTATATCTCTCTTCCTCCGTCTCTTTCTTGGAAAAATATAAATTAATGCCTACATGCGATATTTCTTTATTTTTTGTCTTACACTGAGACGTTGTAGTAACAAGATTGATAAAGTATCATTTGTTCCAAAGGCCTAAGTTTTAGATAGAGACAGAGTTTGTCAAACCTAGTATTCCTTAAATATCATGGTAAAATTATCAATTACACTCGAAGCTTAAATTATTAAAAAAAAAATGAATTATAAATCAAACAAAAATGAAGGTTTTGAATTTGCATTCACTTTGGACTAAGTTTGGACCAGAAAACTCACTTGGACACCATTGGCATATTTCCACGTAAATGCCACGAATAGAGAATAAGCGAGCAACTAATATATAGTCTTCTAAAAACTATTTGGGTGGGGTTTCTTTGAGCAAAGTTTATCTCAAAACTAGTTTAGAAAGAAACCCATCAAACTTATTATATAACTCTTTTTTGGGTGTGAATTTTGAAAATTTAACCGTTGAATTTCATGTTACTTATGTTTTTAACATGCATATCAAATTTCTTTCAAATCGGATTTTATTTACTATTTGATCAATGAACTTATTTTTTATACCTAATTTTAGATTACAAAAACTTAAAATTTTAACATTTATTCGATAATATAGCAATTGATCTTTAATCTTCTTGAAATTTTGCAAGCATAAAGAATATAATAAGAACATGCAATCTAACGGTTAGATTTTCAAATTTCACACTTAATATAAAAATATATAATAAGTTTGAAGGATTTCTCTCTAAACTAGTTTGGAGAGAAACTTTATTCGGGTTTCTTCTTAGAGAAAGAAATCATTGGATTTTAGAACATCATAATCTTTGAACTTTTTTTTTATAATATTTTTTGAACTAATATGGTCCTATTATCAAAAGCCAAGGAATTATTAGTAGGGAAAATGGAAGCCTGGGAAACATGTGCCTATTGATTTATATCTTTTCTCCCCACTTTTTAATGTCAGAACCTAAAAAACTAAAACAGGTTGCATTGAAGGACGCTATAATAAAGGGTTATATTTATTTTTCTATTAATGATAGGCTCGTGTAGACAAATCAGCCAGCAAAAACTAAAAAAGGTTGCATTGAAGGATGCTATACTGAAGGGTTATATTTAGTTTTCTATTTATGATAGGCTCGTGTAGACAAATCAGCTAGCAAAAAATCTGACATAAATTAATTCCTTAACGGGCACATATTGCTGGTTAACACAACTCTAAAAATATAAGCTATACAATTTGCTTAAAAAAAACTATATATATATATATATATATAACAAAAATAAATGCATCCAAACAAAATTATATTGTAAGTAGTAGATTTTAGCTAGGATTTCATGCAACAGTCTTTTTTTTTTTTCCCCCAATTACGTGCCATACTTTCGTCACACAAACTTGGTTTGTTGGTAGAAAGATCATATCATACTGGTTGGCTGATCATGCTTTGTAACACATAACTAATTGAGGATTTTTTAATATATTTTTTTCCGTATAAAACAAAGGCATCTATAAAGTAATAATGGGAAATTTATTCTCGTCTTAAAAAAAAGTTGTATTGATTTTTGTTTTTCTTTATTTTCAATATTTTTTCTAAAAACCAAATATGCCATGTGTGTGTGCATATATATATATACACCGTTGTATACTTTGTATTGTGCTTAGATTGTTACAAACTAATTCTCTAGGGGCACGTATAACATTTCCAATTGATGAAGGAACATAAAATTTTCATGATTTTACAGTACATAAAATGCTAACCAGTAACCACCTATACCAATTAAGAATTTGATGTTGTGTATGTTCAGAAATGTGTCATAACCCATAATCTGTCTGCTTTTTTGTTTTTTGGTAAACTAATCTGTCTACTTTTATGAGCTATAAAGTAAAGACACCATTATTTCACCCAAAAAAAGTAAATACTATTAAATACAGATTACAGCCTCTTGCTTTTTAGTTTGTATTTTCCACCAACTTTCTTCTTAAATAGTCTCTTCACAAATTGCCAAATTTTTAATGTCATGTCTTAGTCTTGATGGGTCCATTATTAAATAGGCTTCAATGGCTAAAAATGTGCCTTCGAACCTAATATTTGAATTTACTTAAAGAATTTAATGTATCGCATATAAGAAACTATTCCTAACACTGTGAGATGCAGTTGAGCTTCAAAACTGCTGGAGTTAATTATTCCAATCCTAAAAGTTTGGTATGGTAATTTTCAAATTTTATACTATCTATGAGACCTTGTGTTCAAGTGTTTTAACTAAATATTTAATTCTTTCTTGTAATTGTATACCCATATCTATGTGTGAAGTGAGAAAGTTTACCAACCCAAAAAATTTGATACCAAATAATATGGTAGATTATTAGATAGTAGGTAAAAAAGTTATGTCTTTAGTAAATTTAAATGAGAACGGGTAAAAATTTTGATAATAACTAGCATGAAAATGTTGTCAAATTTTGTGTATATATCAATTATTCTGTGTGGGGAACGAGGGTTATATTCATCCCAAACGTTGGTCCAACCTTCTCAAAATCCTCAAAAATCACAATTAAAAAGTAATAAATAACCCTTATCTCAAAATTTTGGATCTTTCCAGGTCTGTTTCTTTGTTTTTGTGTATCTTATGCGCGTGGAGTTATTACCTTTAAGGAATGAGGCCAAGAGCTTCGGGGACCTGAGTCTGTTCTATTCTTCCTTTGCTTGGTGACCACGGTTGTCATGTATATAATCATTTAAATGAGAATACGAAACCCATTTCAAGCATGAAATGCTGGCAACTTCTTCGTTATTGACTTCTTAGCTTCACAACAATCTTTTTATCTTTTCTTCCTGTGAAAGCTTCTTCTCCATTTATTTTTTGCCAGGTAGCTTCTACATATTGATGACACAAACCTCTCTCTACTATAAGTACAGGAGCTAAGCTTTGGTAATTCCTGCACCATTATTCACTTATTCAACAAACAGTTTCAGGAGCTAAGTTGGGATTTCCTTTACAAAATAGTCACTCAAAATGAAAGGTAAATCTCATTCTTTCATCTCTTTCTAGTTCAAATATAAAAATAAATGCCTATATTTGATTTTTCTTAAGTCTTTTTTTTTCTTCCACTTGATTATTATACACAACCTTGATGATCATAACATGTAATTTTTGTTTGCTGGTTCGTGCATCAAGAAAAAAAATGTTTTATTTGTAAGGATTTTTTGTTTTTCTTCATGTTCAATAATTCTCTGCTAAAAGCCATGCAATAAGTTGCTGTTGGGGTGTCATAACATTGTGTTATGCTTAAATTATAACAATATAATTGTGCAGATGCACTCATGAAGAAGATATTTCCAATTGATGAAGAAATCTGACCACATTTATGATACAAAAATAAGACTATGATGTTGTATAGGAAAGGTTCAGCAATATCTAATCATGCATCTACTTTAATAATGGGCTCCATAAAGAGCATTACTTAAGTATAACTGCCTCTTGCTTTTTAGATTTTATTTTTCACCTAAAACATCACAAATTTTATGACATTTCATAGTCTTGATGGACTCAATGATTCAATTATTATTCCAATCCTAGATGGTTAGTCTAGTGGCTTCAGGTCTTATACGATTATTACCCTATCTGTATGGGACGGACACATGGAGTCAAAGACAGCACCTAGGGAACTCGAAGCCTATACCTATTCTAGGATACAGTGATGGACATTGAAAAATAACAACCGAAAGGTGGTCTGTGGATAGAAACTTGAAACTAGAAAGTTATTGCAATATATCACACCAGCCAGTTTGGAAATTATAAGTTTGAGTGATGATAATAGATGACATAACGCAATGTAAAGATATACATAGTATCAGGGCAATGGTCACATCTACGAGCCCTTTTTAGTTTTTCTTTGATCATCAATTAACAATTGAAAAAAATAAAAAAAATAATTCCAGAATTTTCTCCATGCTCTTAAGTAACTTGTGGAGTTTGGCTATTATTCTACTTGCTTGGCTTCCACGCTTCACACAAAAAATTGGGACTATTTCACACCTTTGTCAAACATTGGTCCCAAAAGTATATGATATGCTGACACCTTCGTCTCCATTGATTATTTAACACGTTCATTTCCTATTAAAAAATTAATGTGAAAGACCCAAAAGAAATTTCCTCTACAACAACATATCTTTTTATCCTATCTTTTTCTTTTTCTTTTTCTTATGTTGGTTTATGATTGAAGTAATGAAAGTTTTGAAAAGCCATTGATGTCGGTGAACTCTTTGTTTAGCTTTAAAAGGGCACCAAAATTGAGTCAAGGCCTTATAAAAGGGTTATTGTATATTAATTTTTTTCATACAAAACTCACCTAGAGGTGTGGATGTGATTGAAAATTCATGAACCTCGTGACCATGCAAGCACCCTGTGCTTTCACGTTTTATTCTCCCTAATTGCTCCCTAATTTTCTAAACCCAATGATGTTTTACTTAAGTGGGACCAATTTGTTTATGGATAGTAAATCCATAATCCAACCAATGAATAAAAGACACGTGTGAGGCAATCGGAGAGCGTCCTTGGTCCAAAAGGCTAAAAGGCCCAAAGGCCAAAGGCCAAAGCAATGGGCCATCAGGGTGTGTGACTTATATGGGTCCCACATCTCTCTCCCCTAAGCAACAACAAGTTCTTGCTTCAACTAAAAGCTATTAGGACCATAATGCCTCCAATCAACGCAATGTCCCCACAAAATTTGTGGGTCCCAATTATAACCAATTCTTTGATTGATGAATCACGATCAATGACCCCAAATAATTTTTGGGTCAAATCTGGGACCCACTTTTCCAATCTAGCACATCATTATTTTCATTTCTGTTTATTTTAATGCTTTTACTAGAAAAAAACTCACAACACAACCAAAAGCTATTCATGTACCACAAAAAAGCATCTTCCAACACAAAATACAAGTACTAAACTAATATAATGCCTGGTTGGTCTTTCTCTTTCTTTTTAAGTTTTTTTTGTAATACCAACAACTATAATAAACTAAAAAAATAAAAATAAAAGACTGGTAATCCTAGAAAAGGTGACAAAAACATGCATGTCTTTGTGAATTTTATATTTGCATGAAAATATGGAGATTGTGCCTCTGGTCTGTTTTACAAGATCTTGTTTTAGATAATTTAGACTCAAAAGAAAGAGGCTTATGCTCAAAGCTTACCACCCTTTTCCTCTCTCTCTCTCTCTCTCTCTCTCTCTCTTGCTAGTTTTGTAATTTAAAGCAAAGAAGCAAAGCATCTCTTCCTCTCTTTTTCTCACACACACACCGCAACATTTTCTTGCTTTGCCTTGTAAGTATAAGCCTTTCCTTTGCTTGGAATTCAGCTTCTTCTGCTACTGCTTTTTCATTTCATGTACTACTGTACTAGTTTATTATAACAAATGTCGGCTTATCTTTATGTGCAAAATGCAACTAAAGTTTGGAATCTATGCCTTGTGCTAGAAATTAATGTGGGGCAATGGGTTATGCATATTTTGTTTTGAACTTTGGGTTGGACAAAATCTTAAGCAGTGGTTTTGATGTTGATTCATAGGAGAAACCCATGATCAATGGGGACTTTGCATTAACATCTTTGGAATTTGGCCTCATTGCATTATTGGGTTTATGTGATTACACATTCTATTTAGCTTTTCTGGAATTTGGTATTCATGAAAGAGTGAGGGTTTGCCTGGATGATTTGGTTTTTGGTTTGAGCATTTGTACTTTACTTTCCTCAAACCATTTATTCTTTTACTTTATTCTTAGAATTTTTGCACTCAGTTATGGCAATAGGGATATATTTTCCTGAAGCTGCAATCTCTAGAAATACTCTGCTGCCTTCTGTGTTTCTGGATTTCATTTTCCAACAATTTCACTAGCAATCTGATTATTGTTTCATTGGGACTCTTGTAGGTTAATGTTGTTTTACTTCATTTTGTCAATAGTATTGTTTTCTCAGAGAGTCTCCCTTCATTTCATATCATAGTGAGTGAACAATTAGAGAAGGAAAAGTAAAGCCATGAGTTTTTTAACAGGGTCCTCAAAAGATTCTTGGCATCCAATCATGACTGGTGATACAACAACCTCAAGTTACTGGATGAATTGGAGGGTCTTGCTTTGTGGCATATGGGTTTCACTTACGATAACTTTCGGATTCACTCTAATATGGAAACATGAAGGTTTCCGCAAACGCCATAGCCCAGAAACCCAGCAAGAAAGTGAAGGAGGTTTGTATGATGACGAAACTTGGAGGCCATGCTTGAAAGGAATCCACCCCGCTTGGTTGTTGAGTTTCAGAATTCTTGCTTTCTTGGTGCTTTTAGCACTGCTCATTGCCACAGCTATAACAGACGGAGGCAGCATATTTTACTATTACACTCAGTAAGCAATTTTAATTTCTTCTTGAGATTATTTATAGTATGGAAAGACTCATGATTTTGTTTGTATATAATTTCCTGTTTTCAGTTTATGTCAAAACTTTATATGCATCCGACATTTATCTTATATGAAATGAAATAGAAGATTAAGAGTATAATTGAAGGATTTTCCAAAATAAGTATGATATGCAAATATTTCAGAAATTGTTTCCTTTACATTGAGTTTAAGAGTTTGAAAAATAGGGTGAAGTTGGTCAAGAATTAACTTTGTGTGATGCCATTTTTGGTAAATCATGTGATATAGAGAGTAGAGACCATATAATTTAACTAATCGCTTTTTGTTTTGGCGGACAGATGGACTTTTACATCAATCACCATTTATTTTGGGGTATGTGTTGCATCTTCAGTGAACCTTCTCCAATTATTAATCATCCTCTCTGTCTCTTAGTTTTTTCTTACTTATGATCTCAATTTCAATGTGTAGCTTGGATCATTGCTCTCCATGCGTGGCTGTTACCAATATCATAAGAAAGCTGGAGGTGACAGAGTTGATAATGTAGAGGTGGATACAGAGCAAGGTTCTTGTGTATCTACTTCAGATAGCCGAGATTCCAAATTGTCAAACCCATCCAAAATCTCAGGCCCCAATACACAATGTCATGTACGTGAACCTGCAGGCTTCTGGGGTTATGCCTTTCAAATAATTTTTCAGGTAATTTGTTCAAGAATGAGTCGCTGAAGTAGGAAATATATAGTGCTTATGCATTGCATGGACATGCAACTTTTTCCTATAATCTGTTTCTCTGCCTCTCATTATATGCTAGCACTTGGTAACTCCTTTTAAATTTAGGACTTAATGCAAAATTTTATTATTGTGCATGAATATAATTATATTACCAATGTAATCCTTAACCTTTTCACCCCCAGATAATTACAGAATGAGTAATGACAAGCAGGGCTTTTTCATTAACTAACTAATTTTACTTCTCAATTGAAATTGTACTATGCTTCCACCTAGATTATGTTGCAAATTAAATAGGTTGTTGAATGAATCAGGGAGGCACCAAGCAGATAGGAGCTGAATGCTTCTAAATATTGCATTCTATTTTTCTTGATTTTTGTGTTAAAAAATTAGAAAATTTAATAGCATTGTTTTCTTCCATGCACTTGTTTTTACATTTTCTTTTTCTTGTTAACAGATGAATGCAGGTGCTGTTATGCTCACAGATTGTGTCTTTTGGTTTATAATTGTTCCATTCCTTCTGATCAAAGATTACAACCTAAATTTTGTAAGTATCATAGAGCCTCAACATTATTCTTTGCAAAATTTTATTTGATTATATCCAAATAATACCCTTTCTCAAGTTATTTTGAAAAGTTGACTAGAAGCAGGACATATGTGGAATGCTTTTTTTTAATTACATATGAATGACTTACTTTCCTTGGATAAAGTCTAGAATCTAATACAAGCTTGCTATTGCAAAAAGCCAAAAGATCAAACATTTAAGTAAAACTAAAAACTACTTGACCTGATCTTGCACTTTGCAAGCTAAATTGTTTAAAACTCTGGCAGATGATTATTCTTTCCATGCATTGCGTCTCCCTAAAATGAGACCAATCTCCATTTTAACTTACAGAAAGGAAATTTATCTCTTTATCTTCTCCCCAAAAAAATTTCAGTGTAAATATTGATTAAACGATTTTTTCCCCCTATTACTGCAGCTGGCTATAAATATGCACTCAATCAATGCTGTTTTCCTGCTTGTTGAGACGGCTTTGAATTGCTTGGTAAGTTGTTGTAATTATCTCAATTTTTTACTCTTTGTTCAGCACTTCTCATGAACATTCATCTTTATTATGCATTTTTTTTTTGCAGAGGTTTTCTTGGTTTCGAATTGGATATTTCTGCCTATGGACAGTCGTTTATGTGATTTTTCAGTGGATACTACATGCTTGTGTCAAACTTTGGTAAGACCATTATCTGAAGCCTGTACTATAATAAACCATCATATTTGAATATATTTTAGGTAACTTTTTTTTTTTTGAAAAACAGGTGGCCATATCCATTTCTTGACTTGTCATCTCCATATGCTCCACTATGGTATGTAGTCTTAATCATTCGCCTTCTATTGTTCAGAAAGAAATTCTGCTCTATGTTTCCTTTAACCAGAAAGTTTGTATAAAACATTTTGCGCACACATAATTGTTTCTTTTTGAATCCACACAATCTTTTCAATTTTCCATGTCTCAAGCCAATCTGTCAGAAGTTGTAAATGTTAGGTCAAACAGGTGGCTCTTCAGCATTGTGATCCAAATTCTTATAGTAGCCCTGATCTATAGTTATAAACTTATAATGCTTTTTTCCTCTCTTACAAGATGCAATCATTATTTGCAATTTGCAAATTACAAATCCAAATTTCTCAATCAGAAAAATTTCTTCTTTACCACAATACATGATTCCTTCCTATTTTAACTAGTACTTGGATAATTTTATCTAAGCAGTGAAATTATTTTGTTAATATATTATTGTTTATGCATTCTTGAGCAAATTGGCTAACCCCCTTTTTTTATAATTTGAAGGTACTTATCGGTGGCACTAATGCATATCCCATGCTATGGCATCTTTGTTCTGATTATGAAGCTGAAACACTTGGTACTATCAGCGAAGTTCCCCCAGTCCTATCAGTGCTTGAGATAACTTGCTCGGAAAGACAATCTGAAGCAAAACCAGATTTAGATTACCTATAAAATTTTTAATTTTATTCAATGAAGGAGAACAAAAAAGAGAAAAATACAAAAGATAACACTTGAGAAATTATTCATTCATGTATGAAACAAATTCATAACAAAATTCTTCAATATAGTTATAGTAAGTTTTGAAAGATACACAAATGGTCAAAAGAGGCAGTAGCCTATATATATTGAAACCAATATGTTCTCCTCCACCTCTCCTTTTATTCACTTGTAACATGGATTCTTTGTTGCCAGGCACTACCAGCAAGTCTGCAAGTAAACACAATCTATCTGCATCTCAAAAGAATTAGAACCACTAAAAATCATTTCGAAATTTGTTGTGGTAGTGATATTTCTGGGCCTTATGGTGTGAAAACAGAAGAAGAAATGGTAACTTAAGCCTCAAAATTGAATGGTTGGGGCCACTGTTCACAACAAATGGGATTCATGTTGTAATATGCTTCATGTGCTTTTTTGGCATGCTCAAAAATAGTCCATTCCTTCACATTTTGCGGTTTCAGATTCCCCACTATATCAACGTTTCCCTCACATTATCACATTTCAGATTCTCCACCTTGTGAGTGTTTAATGTTAGCTTTGAAACAGTGACATCTTGATAACCATTTTGGCTGCTCCCTCAAAATGTACATGGAGCCAACAAAAAATACAAATGACAGCCAAAATGGATATACACAAAGAACAATATTATGCTTAGTTAATGCAATGTCAATAGGCCTACCTTTTTTTCTCTTTTTGATAAAAGTCAATAGGCCCACCTAGTGTTGTCACTAATAAAGGAAGTTAACCCTATCACGCCCCCTCATCAAACCAGTTTCAAATTCTTGTAACATCACAGTCATAACATGTGATTCCCACCCACCTATGGGACCCAACTCACAATATGATGTTACATATATTTAAAATATTAGATACTACTTTTTTCGCAAGAATGCGTATGGATATAGCCCACCAATAAGGACGGAATTAGGATTTTATGGTTCGGAATTCAAAACTAAACACTTGTTAGTTTCTGTTACTAGGCCCAAGGAATAAGTCCATTTGAATTCATGGATGGTTACAGCTTCAACTTACAAGTTTAGAAAGCCTGAAGATATTCTCCTCATCCTCATGTCCCTACGTGTTCGAATGCCTAAGTCAACCGAAGCATTTGCACTAATGGTCCATTTGGATTGAGGGAGAGGGAGAGAAAGAAGAGTAGAGTAGAGTAAATTTAGCACAAAATTAGCTTATTTTTAGCTAACTCTACTCTAATCCCCTCCACTCTCCCTCCTTCCTCCTTCCACCCAAACATGCCATAAGAGTTCATGACTTGTATAATCAAATAAGCAACGACATGGTTTGGACGTCATGTATTTATTTTATAATTTGATTACTAGTTTGAACACATACGTGGACCGTATGGTAATCACTTAACACTAAAGCATGCATATCCTTTTAGTAAGAAATACTGTGCAAGAAGCAAAATCGTAAGCACATAGTTTAATGGCTTAAATTTTTAGAACTTAAGCTACGACCAATTTTTAAAATGAAAAATATGAATGTAATTATGGGGGATTGTAGGTGTAAGGACAAAATTTGGTTCCTAAGCCCAAAAAGTAAAAAGATCCAGGCTCAAAGGGCCCATGGCGGCTCTAGGAATTTTGTTTAGGGGAGTCATTAAAAAATCCAAATTAAATAAATTTTTAATAAAAAGAGAACTTGAATATATCAATTCATAGAAAGAAAAAAAAAATGAATTTTTACAATTTCCTTCTACAAGTTTTCAAATTTTGAATTGTTACACAATAGTTTATTAAGAGAATTTATTGCCAATATAGGTAGCTGCAACCATTTTAATTTGTTAAGTTTGTCTAAATTTTTATTTTTATGTAGTTATATTTATCATTGTTTTTATAAAAATATTTTAAACTAAATGACTAAACTCAATTCATTAGCTCTATATTAATTATTGATGCACATAATCACACTCATTCATATATAAAATAATTCACTACATGTTTATTTAACTAATCAAATGCTTGAATAATCACTAATTTAGCAATTTTTTTCTTCAATTTTTCTAACTTTATGACAAAAAGTTATTATAACATGATAACTATACACACTCATGTAACAAATCCTCTCTATTTCCTAATTATTAAATTATATAAAGTTATATTATATTTATATTGTATACACAAACATCCACGTACACATCATTATTCACACAAAATGACATTATAAAAAAAAACGTAATGTACACAATCAATATTAAACACACTCATATACATATAATAAAAAATGATATTTACAATTCACAAACACTTACTCTTACTTTAAAGTCAAAAACACTTGTAATAAGGGTGCATAAAATTTAAGTCAGATTGTGCAAAAATATTTTTTTTTTAAAATTGATGTATTATACTAACAAAAAAAAATTAAATATATATAATTCTTTTTTTTTTTTTTTAAGTTAGGGGGTTCAAATGAACCCCTTGACCAAAGAGTACTGCTGCCCCTGCAAAGAGCCCAATACAATAAATTTGTAAAAAGTGGGCTAGAAAACTAGGCTCTAATGAGTTGAATAACAATTACAGTGAGTCCAAATGACAAGAAAACAAAAATAAACTAGCTTTACCCAAAGAAAATCGTCTTCAGCACAATCCAAGGAGATTAGTTCTTGTATATATTTCTTTTAAATTTGATTACAAGTTCAGTTCTTGTTGCTACAGTGTTTCTCTCTCAAATCTTTGATCTCCTCTTGTAGGGGGCTCCTTTCTCTATTATATACCCCTCTCTTCTTCATCTCCACCCTCCATGTGTAGGTCAAGTTGTTGGCTTTGATCATTATCTTATTAGCACCTTCTTGAAGTCTTTAGGAGTAGCTACAAGGCTGCTTCCCATTGTTTAAGTATCACCTCCACATAAATGCGACTAGAGAATTAGCTACAAAGCATTTAATGCGGTGATAGTAGCTTTCCCTCAGATATTTCTCACTTTCCTCTTACCCTATTCCTTCTTAATGCTTATTCCTACTAGTAGAATCACCCAAAATGTTGCCCCTGATGTCAGGCCAACCCTTTTGACCTTTGCCCTGTTAAGCCGAGGTGAAATTTGTCCTCAGACATACTTCTTGGAACCTTAAAGCTAAACCCCTTTACCCATCCACTGTCTTGCACCCTCACACTAGCGTCTACCTGTCCTTGGATTATTGAATCTCCTCGGGCAGGGCCCTTGGCTCAATACACCCTTCTGGGCGTACCATCCCTACAACAGCTATACCTAACATAACTTAATTCCATGACCCTATAAAACCTTGTTAAATTGTCTTGTTCGATAAAAGATTTCCAAATCTATTTTATTCTATTTTTTACAATTTGATAGTTACAACAATAAAAGAGTGGGTTCAAAATCATAATCTAATGTTTCTTTATGTATTAATAGTGGCGGAGAAAAAAATAAAACTAAAAAAAAATTCAGGGGAATAAAGATAAATCTATAATAAAAAAAATTAATCCAAGTAATAGACTCTTTGATATATATATATATATATATATATTCACTAAAAAATAAAAATTTAATAATTAGTTAATCACTTGAAACTCTAAGGACAAAAATTAGTTTTGGATTCATTGGGATTATGACATATGTCTTTTTTTATTTACGTGTCATGATTTTGATAGGTTTAGTGTACAAGAACATTAGAGCAAACCCAAGTTCAATAATAACTTTGTTAGAGTATCAAAAATAAAATTAATAGAGTTTCATCTAGGAAAAAGTATTTTATATTAAATGATACCTATTAAAATCCAATAAATGAGAGAAATGTGTGTAGAAATAACTACCCACTAACACATGTCTTTCAATTGTTAGTGGGTTAGTTATTTTTTGCTGACATGTCTCATACTTATTAGATTTTGATATTGCTGACATGGTATTATTTGATACCAAATACCTTCTCTTCATCTAAACTAAATGAGAAATGATATGTCCACAACATTTAATTACTTGAAACTTTTAATAAGGAAATTTTAGTTGAAAAAGAAATTTTTAAATTTCTTGAAAATTAATTAGAAATAGAGTTTAACTTATTTAGAACAATCACACTATACCCCTAAACTATACCCATTCTACACTTGACCCCTTAAACTATGAAAATGCATACTTTAGCCCCAAACTATAATCCCTTTTACATTTACCCCCCTACCGCTAAATTATGAGAATGTACACTTCATTCTCTTAAACAATACCTTGTTTACACTTGCCACTAAACTATGAAAATGCATATTTATTTCCCTAAATTTTTACTCATTGAATAAGGTATAAAGTGTTACATGGGTAATGTCATAATAGTTTAGGTGTGATAAGTATGCAAGGTAAAATTTTTCCAATTTATTTCTCTTTAATAAACATACTATTCGCTAACTTGTGCGATGCACAGTAAAGCTATTAACTCTGAAAAAGAAAAAAAATTCAACAATGAGTAAATAGACATTTTGCTAATTAGTATTTTTTTAAAATAAAAAATATTTAACTTTTATACTTTTCTATAGTTTAGAAGTGTTGACTAACATTGAACGTTATTGAGTTGCAAATGCATAGTTACCAAAACCTACAAACTAATTTACAATTCTTAAATTAATAAAGCAAAACTCTCAATAGTTATATATACATACATACTCAAAAGTAATATAAACTGCAAATATATAAACAAAGACCATGATATGAGAAAGACACATTAAGTTTCAAATTTGAGTAGCAATATGACTTTCTCGTAGTAATAAGACAATTCAAAACATGGAACAATACCAAAATTATAATACTTAATTCTATTATCTTTTATGTTGAATCCAAACAAATAATTAATCAACTAAAAATCATAACTTTTAATCAGAAAACAAAAAATCACATGAAGCTAAATAAAAAGCATTTAAGGTGAAGAATTAAAATCAATCTACTGAGACGCAAATACCCACAAATTCTATTTCGATTCCAAACCAAATTTAACAAATTTATATATAACATACCAAATAAAAATTTAGAGGGTGTTTGGATTGGAATAATCTCATTACTCAAAACACATAATTCAAAATACATAACTCAAAACAAATAACTCCTTTCTCAAAACTCTATTTCACTCAAAACCCAAAACTGAATTTTTGTTTGGCAACAATATCTCAGGCCAGTTTCCACATCTCAGTACTCTCTTTTTGGTGGAGCCCACATCTCAGAAGGTTGGTTTATATCTCGCGCGTGTCCTCTGCTCTCTTCATTCACCCAATGCATTGTTTTGTCTTCCTCTCTCCACACACACACACCGAATGTAAGAGAAAGGTTTGCCACTTTTTCCTTTTTCTTTTCCTTTTCCTTCTCTAAACTTTTGCCTCCATATCTAGAAGACCTGTCGCCTGTAAACAGCCAACTGGTGAGTTCCTAGTCTTTCTCTGTTTTATGGGCTATGGTGGATGAGGTTTGCTTTTCTTCCTCTGTTCTGAAAGAACCCCTAAATCCCCAAATTTTGGTTGAAACCCATCTCCATCAAACCCCTTTCTCTGTGTCTTCTAGGCCAAACCCCACGGCTTGTGCCCAAACCCCACGGGTTTGTCCTTTCTTGTTGTTGATTCTAGTTCTCTGTTGTGTCTGATTTCCCCTTCTTACTCTGCCCCCAAAGAACCCGAAAATCAACCAATGGGTTATCCATCTTAACAATGTAATAGGTATATATATTCTCCCCACTAATCTATTTTCCCCCCATTTATTGATTTCTTACTACTTACCCTATGTTTTATTTTCGTTTGTGTAGTTGAGTTTTCTTTGCTTAGCTTTTTAGGAGTATAAGCTGAGGTGAGCAATTTGGGTAATCGGTTTGTTCTTAAATTTTAGTTTGCTTGTGGTTGTGATCTGTTTAGTTAGTACAAATTTTTGGGCCTACTAATCAGAGATATTAAACCTAAATTCGAGTCAAATTCAACTGAAATTGTTATCTTGCTGTTAATTTGAATTGGTTGTGATATGGTAAATCCATCTCAATTGGTTGTGATCTGTTATGTTTGAATTGAAATTGTTTATTAGCATTCTCATATTCGAAATCATTGAAGCCTCATGTGAGAAATGTTGGTGTGCAGTATAAATGTCATTCACCTTGCTTATTGTCTAATATTTATTTAGTCTTTTTCTCCCTAACTTCCTTATATAGACAAAGAACATACTGAGGGGAAAAAGAACCCATGATTCAGAACCGATATATTTTTTTATCATCATGTTATCTTCCTGGTTTCTGGTTGATACTACTGTTATTTCAAACAATGTCTTGCTGGTTTTAGCAAAAAATTGACATTGAAACACCAATTATTTGCCAACATGTGCAGAGGCAGGGGGTGTTTCAATCAATGTCTGAAGGAATTAACTATTACTCTAGCTCTAACGGCCATGTATGCGACAAGGAGCGATGTGTGGTTAGGACATCATTGTCGCTTCATAACTTTGGTAGGAGGTTTTATGGTTGTAGGGAATGGACACCGGTGAGGTCCAGTTAAACTATTTGTTTTATGTTAATAAATTCCTGTTATTAAGCCTACATTGATGTTGTCATTTATGTTGCAGGATGACCGTCATTGTAATTTCTTTAGATGGTTGGACAGCAACACTTGTACGCGTGGTGCTCAAACAGCACCTATCGTGATAGCAAGGTTCAAGAGGCTGAAGAATGAGGCAAACCTTGCTAATGAGAGAGAGAAGGAAGCTCGTGCGTCGGAAGAAGAAGCTCGAGAAAGGGAAACAGCTGTGAAGCAAAAGGCAGAAAAGGCAAAGGTTGCACAAAGGATTGCTGAAGAGAAGATGAATAAGTACAAACAAGCTCTAATTGTATCATGGATGTTGTTTCTTGTATTCTACCTATTTAGTACTAGGATTGGGGTAGTTGGCAGGACTGAACTGTATCTATTCTGACATTTGCACGTATGTAACAGGCAATATGTAATCGAGTTAGTTTTGGACACGACTGTAACATACTCCTGTAACTTTTGTTAGTGCTTGACATTAACCACTATATAACAAGTCCTTCTGTTTTGCTAGTTTTCAAGTCTGTGAGAATGGAAAATTGTGTACATTTCTTTTACTTGTGATTGAGTTAGGACTGTGTGCTACTGGCTCTGCCAGTTTGAAGTTTTGGTTGCTTCAGATATCCATGATCTCTATTGAGCCTTCTTTGTGCTAATAAATTTGCTCAGACCTTCATGGACATATACTAACTATTGTCAAAACCCAAAAGAAGATGAAAGACAGAAAGAAGATGAAGATCAGAGGCCTTAATTGCTTTAATAGTGATATCTTCACACACACACACACACATATATATATATATATATATGTGCACAGCCTTCTACAATTGCCTTATATATATATATATATATATATATATCAAATACATAAATAACCTGTGCACAGCCATCTACAATGCTTTGACATAACCTGTGCATTGTAAACAATCTAATTTGTTTACAATTGCCAAGAAACAATATATATATATATATATACAAAACGAAACATATCAGTATTAACATAAAGATGATATAACACATTCCATTGTCAAATTATAGGAATAATATATAAGTTACAAAATACATTGTCAAAAAGGCTTTGACAATGAAGATATATACTGACCCCCTAAACAATATCAACATAATGCATCATATCATCCAAAAGATGCATCATGTACATTGTAGTTAGTGAATAGGTGTTACAACCTACCTAGCCTAAAATAGACTCGTTGAAGTTCATAATTATAATATTACAACCTACATATTTCAGTATACTGCCATGTGGATTAATGGCACCAACACAACAACAAAATACGCCACAATACACAAAAAGCCATCACATATTTCCAGATTCAATGGCGACGACGCTCATAATCAGTCCACATGCGGTCCGTGATGTCATCTCTAAACTGATTCATAGCACGCTTTGCCTGGTCAGACATCTCCCTAACATGTCTTCGGGTGGTTGTACTAGCAGATGCACCTGCAGATCCATTACCACTGTTTCAGCCAACACCTCCACTCACATCAGCATTCTCCCAATTGTGAAACAACGCATTAGACCGGCTGTTCATGCATATGAAATTATGCACAGCACAACAAGCAGAAATGACATACCGCTGGCGCAAAGGCTTGAAGTTTGGCATCGAGTTCAATATGGGAAAACGGGCCTTCAACACCAAAGCATCTCTCAATAACCATGCGCAGAGAGGAGTGTCTATAGCTATATAGCTCCTTCTTGGTTGTCGGTTGCCTATTGCTCGATCTAAACTCTTGAGCATGGTAGCGGGTGGATTTGTGCGGTGGAAGGAAAGACGTACCAATGGGGTACCCCGAATCAACTAGGTAGTATGAACCTGCATCATAAACAAAATATTTTCAAGTTTCTACATGTCAGCCAAAAATGTATGTCCATTTAAAATTTAAATATGTTAATCTTTTGGTTGTGCCTTTTCATCATGATCCATTTTGATAAATCTTTCATGAATAGCTTTCCACAACAACATACTAATTACATATGTAAATGTCAGAATTGATTCTTTGACAAATAAAAGAGAAACAAAATAAAGGCTGAAGTACTTGGGCCAGCCCCATTCCTTCATAAACAAAATATTTTCAAGTTTCTATATGTCAGCCAAAAATTTCTGTGAATTTAAAATTTAAATACTTTATTTATGTCAATTTCACATTTTCTGCTAGTTACATAATCACTTTCAGATTGTATTCCAGGAATATGTATCATTTCTCAGTTGGATAACTTTTAAAATTGTTGCATTTGCTGAATAAGCACTCCATAATTGGGCAGTGGAAATTAAAAAAAAAAAAAAAAAAAGGTACCTTCTGGTGGCCACGGAAACCCATGCTTTGGGTCCTTAATGGCTTCCTCCAATACCCTTGAGTCGTTCGCACTACCTTCCCAACCTGGATGGACATACGTAAACCACATGTTATGATCACATACACACATCACATTAGTAGTGACAGTGTTTTTTCTACTCCTATATTGCTGAGTTTTGCCAGTTGGAGGCCGAGCACTAACATGAGTTCCGTCAATTGCACCAACGCATCTCTACAAATAGTTAAAACTAAATTATAAACAATATGACATTTAGCTATATTTATTCAAAATATTTCATTTATACTATATTTCATTTGTACTTGCACAGCCATTTTCCCATATGTCAAAACATTATTTTTATGAATAAAAGCAATAAGAGAAAGTCCAAACCCACATTTCCAACAACTTACAGCCTTGGAAAAAATTATTTTCATGAATAAAAGCAATAAGGGAAATTATACCTCAAACCATGGGTGATATTTGTTCACTTGGAGATGTCGTGGGAGGCCGGTTACATTCGAATCAGGCTTAATCAAGTGCTGACCATAGGAGTGCACAGCTTGCAGAACCCTTCGAAATTTGCGGGCAACCGTCTCAGTCGAATGCTGAAATCTGTCAGCAACACACCGCATTCGGGTGTTATGCCCAATGATGTACAAGAACATAGCGACAGATTCTTGCACATCAACACGACCCTTTCCTTCCTTCAGATGTCCATGCCGTTTCAACTCATCAACGAAATGGTAGAATAACCACAAAGACATGCGGAACATCTCAAAGCATTGTTTTGGATTTCCATCTCTGAACTCCTCCATATAACCACTACCAGTCAAAATGCTTGTACACATCGGACGTTTGTTGTAGTGGCGTTGTCCATAGGATGCCATCTCCCCCACCAAACCATTTATGTAATGAAACTCCTCCTCCTCACTATCACAATCAGACCAGTCACAATCAGAATCAGTATCGCTATCAAACCAGTCATAATCTGTATCGTACCCATTGTTGTGGAGGATGTCATGGTCAGGGTTAAGGCAGTCGTGCCCGGTATCATTGCAGCACCCATCCATGTCAGCATCTTGGTTAAAGAATGGGTCATTAAAGTCATAACTCCCATTGAACATCTCCTCATCCGAGTTCAAGTAATTGTCATCAAACTCGTTGTCCCCACACTGCATCTCATAATCATTGCTGAAGTAGGCGTTGTCAAAGTCATAAGTCCAGAAGTTGTCATTGTGACCAGACATTAGGACCTATATGCTGAAGTGAAAGAAGATTAGCACAGATTCAAATGTACAAAAAAAAAAAGAAAAAAAAAAAGCATAAACCAGCAGTTATGAAATAGACAAGGCAGAGTTGGTACTTATGGTATAACAAATTTTAGAAAATGGCAAAAGAGCACAGAACAACAGTTATGAATGCTGAAATCTTGAAACATAACATCACACAATAAAAATAGCATTTAATAAACATGACAAATAACAGGCAAGGTCTACTACAAACACCATCAAATTCACATAAATATATTAAGTTTTTAGCTATCTATGATAGCTAGCACTAACAAAACAAAAGATGGTCCAACACACCACATGTCTAAATCCAGTTTTAATAAGTACATCCAGGTCCATCAAACTTGCACAACAAAGCCCAAAAAACATAAAAGAAATAAACATAAAGCAGATCAGTTCTGATTGTTGCCCTTCTGCTTCGTAACTAGGTCCATCCATCTCTTCCTCCTATGCTCTGGCATTCCCATGAACACCACCCTATTCTCTTTGAGGTAAAGAGCCGTGGAAACTGCAAAGTAGGCATCGTCATCAAGGTCCTCTTGCTAATTCAGAACTTGAATAGCCTTTCCCAGTGAGCATGGATCACTTATCACAGCTGATTGGCCATAATGGTCTGAGCTACCACCTGCCCTCCCCCTTCTTTGGGAATACCTCTCTCTAGTCATTGCAGTATACTCTTGTAATGCAATAGTCATCTCACTCGCCCTATCCACTTTCTTGGCAACCCTCTTCCCGTTGCCTCTAGAATCTTGAATGGGACATTTCTCAGGACGTTGGGTTTGGTCATTAAAAGGGCTCTTGTCCTTGGGTATTCCGTCCAAGTTTGGACTGTAGCAGTCATCTTGACCTAGTTGGGTACAATGACCATCGTTGGCAAGTGCCTCCTCTAGGGCACGCTTTTCATCACTATCTGGGGCTGGGGTGTTAGAGGAGATTTGAAGGGTCCCAGTTGCAGTGGTAGGGGCAAATAGTTGCCTTAGTTTGTCATAGTGGGGGCAGCCCTTCTTCCGTAACAATTGTACTCTTGGATCTTGCTAAAAAGAACAAAACAGGTTGACATCAAACAATATGACATACGAAAGACAACTGGAAAGTTAATAGAGATGCAAACAGTAGATGGAATAAAGAACATACTACAACCATAGTTGCCCACACTTCATCAGAACAGGTAACAGTTTGTGTTAACTCATCCCACCCTAACCCCGTATGACTCAACAATTGCCCCCATTTTCGTTGTTTTTGTTTAAGCCTATTATGATTTTGAATCACCTTCTTAGTCTGGAAATTCTTTTGAGTTTGGGTATTAAGTTGCTTGGTAATAGATTCCTAGACAGGGGTCTTAAACACACCATTTTCCACGTTCCCTTTGAACTGTTCATCTAACATAATCTCAATGACAATTTGTTCAATGTGGGTAGGCCATATTTTGTCATCCACCTCTTGTGATTCATGAGCCATCTAATACAAATATCCCAACACAACAATGCGTTAACATGCGGATCATAGGTTGTAATAATATGTCAATGTGGATCCTTTTGGCATTTTGAAAGGTGAAACAAAATTTGTCTTCCAAATTTATGTACAGAAAGTGACATCCTTAACAAATCCAGAGGATGCAACCTCAAATAGACAGAAGAGAAAGAATAAACCCAATTTGATCCAAAAGAAAGAATAAACCCAGTTTGATCCAAGAGAAAGAATAAACCCAGTTGCACACTTTGTTATTAGAAACAAAGTAGCCACTCTGGTCAAGAAGAAATGACCATAGACATTGAATATATAACAAATCACACACACAATCCCTTCAAGTAATTTTAAAGGAGTGATTCAAAATATGAAATTTCTGACCCATACAATAACCCATAACACATACCCGAATCATGTACATTGTCAGTCCACATTTCATGACAGAAAGTCCATTATTTTACAAAACCCATGAGACACAAATATTTTACAAAACCCAATAGACACAAATATTTTACAAAACCCATAAGATGTAAATTTCATTATTTTACAAAACCCATCAATAGCAGCGAGAAATTGAGAAAAAAAATTCGAACACAAACAAAATCAAAACAGAGCACCTCAAAGCGAATACTTCGAAATACAAACATTGAAGAGAGAGAGAGGGATAATGTTTTTACCTAAGCAAAGGATCAGATTCTCAACTCGGTGTCGGCGCCAATATCGGATGGTTGTGTCGAGGTGTGCTGGTTTCTGCTTGATCTGGGTTTCTTCTTCTTCTCGGGTTGTGCTCGAGTAGCTTGTGAAAAATGTGAACAACCATCTGGTTTGAGCAATAAAAGAAAAGGCCAAAGTTTTGAATTAATGGGATGTTGGTAGAGGTGGGTGAGAGGAGTTAATGGAGAAGCTGCTAGATTATTAATGGAGATATGGGTGAGAGGCGTTAATGGGGAAGCTGCCAGAGTAGTCATGGGGAAGCTGCCACAGTAGTGTAAATTGAGAAGTCAGAGCAGTAAAGAGAAGAGAGGAAAATAGCGACCATTTTGTTTGCTGGAGTGTTTGGCACAGCAAAGCCCCAACGGCTTTCAGAATGACGTGACCAGACACTGACTTCGGGTCCCACACATTTCCAGTTAATTACAACAAATGCCATAGAACTCATAATTCAAAAAGTGAAAACACCTTCTCAGCTGTTCTCATTTCTCATTCTCAAAACTCAAAATTTTGAGATATGAGAACTGAAACACAGTCCAAACATGATCTCAACTGGTGGGTCCCATGATTTTTAAGTTTTGAGTTAAGATTTTTGAGTTATGTAACTCAAAACATGCCAATCCAAACACTCTCTTATTGTTCCCTAGGTTAGAAGACATAGGTTGCAGTTTTCATTTTTCTCCAAAAAAATAGAGATGCTTTATCTGCCATATATAATATAAAAAAATAAATATAAATATGAAAAACTTGAAAAACTGTAAAGCTTTAAAAATTTGTGGTGAAGTTTATAGAATTAATAAAAAGTAAATGTCCTTGGTTTTAATTATACTGCAAATGATATTTTGAAGAAAAAAAAAAGTTCCATACTTTTGCCTCTTGTGCGTTGACCAAAGGCACTTGCAACATCAAGTTCTGTAATCCATATGGGCAATCCTGTGGAAGCAAGAGTATCAATAGAAGATCTCACGTAAGCAAGATTTGGACCAATGCTGAAATTAGACACAAGCCCAATGCCTTGTTTCATATTTTTGTTTCTGGTAAAACTTTGAATCAAATAAGAAAGTTGAATCAGACTGAGAGCTCAACCAAAGAAGTTTCGGTTATTTGAGTTTAAGTTGGACTTGTTACAAAAATAGAGTTTTACTCCTCTTTAAGTTTAGACTAAACAAAAATAATTTTATTTAAATAAAATGATAATTTTATTTTTTTTAAATGATAATAATGAGTTTGAGTTTAAGTTGGACTTATTAGAGAGATAGAGTTTCACTTCTCATTAAATTTGGACTAAACAAAAATAATTTTATTTAAATATTGTGCTGACGTGGAAAATTGTGTAAGGTTCAGAGGTTTCGGTATATGTGTCATGTGTGTGTGTGTGTGTGTGTGTGTGTGGAGATAAGGAGTTTAATTTATAAGTTAATCCGATCTTAATATTAATTGGCTGCCTTACCAAAACCAATTCGGACTAGGAAACTCATCCCCATATATAAATACGGTACCACAGTCCATAATTTTTTTCATCCTTTTGCGTTTTGTTTTCTCGTTCTGTTCTTTGCTACGGTATTTGATCATGGTTGTTTCTGCTCGTGACGCTCCTCCTCCGTCTCCGGCGGCAGTGGTTGTACGTGAAGTATGGCAACACAACCTGGAGGAAGAGTTCGACCTCATCAAGATTGCTCTAACGACTCACACAATCGTGTCCATGGACACTGAGTTCCCTGGAGTTATCTACAAACCTGTTAACGTGGAAAAGCGCGACCTCGGAAGATTGCCACCCTTTTGGAACTATCAACTCATGCGACACAACGTTAACGCCACCAATATTATCCAACTGGGTCTCGGACTTTGCGACCACAAAGGTTGTTTGCCGGATTTCGGAACAGATTCTCAGTACGTGTGGCAGTTTAACTTCAAGGATTTTGACGTCCACAATGATCTGCAAAACCCCGAATCCATTGAGTTACTTGAGCGACAAGGAATTGATTTTGGGAAGAATTTGGAAGAGGGTATTGACTCTGCTGACTTTGTTGCACTGATGGTTGAGTCGGGGTTGGTCATGAATGGCTCTGAGTTCACTTGGGTTACTTTTCATGGTGGTTATGACTTTGCCCATCTGATCAAGATCGTGACTGGCCAAGAACTCCCTTGCAATCTCGTGGAGTTTATGGATGTGGTGCAACTCAACTTTGGGCGCAGAGTTTTTGATGTGAAGCATATGATTAGGTTTTGTGATGGGCTTTATGGGGGTTTAGAGAGAGTGGCTAACACACTTGGGGTGCACCGTGTGGCTGGGAGGAGTCACCAGGCTGGGTCTGATACCTTGTTGACTCTGCAAACTTTCATGAAGTTCATGGAGGTGTATTTCAAAGAGAAGAAGGATAGTGCAATTAGACATAATGGGCATTTGTTGAGAAAGCTTTCGTTTGTCCTTCATGGCTTGGAGTTGATTGACTTTGATCCAACCAATGAAGGATTGAAGCTAAATCCGCTTGGTGAGTAGGCAAGCAATTACATTGTATTTGGATTCCCAAAAAAAAAAAAAAAATTATAATTCATTGCATTTGTTATTGACTCACTTTTATTTGGATAGTAAGGTTAGCATTTATTTATTTTTTGGTTTATATCAACTATTCTTTTATCCTCAAATAGGAGATTTGAGATTCAATTCTTGCCTACATAAAATAAAAAATCGATTCATTATGAGTAAACAGGATAGATTGAAACTCCCTTAGGGTTCTATCACAAATAACTAGTTAAAACTTAAAAACATTGCATCAAGAAAACAAGACACGCACCAAGAACCCTTCTTACAATATATGACCAATGTAAATTCATTTCTTTTTTATTTTTTATTTTTTATTTTTTAAGTTTTTCTCTTTATATCGTAATTGATAGATTGGAAGAGTTTTACAAAAAGAAATAAATAAATAAAATAAACCATGGTCTTCTCCTTCTTGTGGGGGTTCATGCTCATCCCAAACTTTCAAATCTTGAGTAGCACGTTGATCTACAATGGGCCATTCAAGCCCACTTGAAGAAAGGGGAAAAAATTTTGGGAGAGGGGCAACCACCTTATATATATTGCAGGTTACACCTTATAGAAAGGGAAAGGAAAAAAAAAAGTCACATTGGCTACAAGCCTACAACAATATAATGGCTTGGCCGATTCTCATTATTGAATACTAAAGGTACAAAGTACAACAAATGAAATTCAATATTTTCAGATCAAGAACAAATACAAATGATACAAATGCATGTATAGGTATCATAGAGAAGTGCTTGGCAAGGAACCCATTAATATAACATTGTCCCCGTCTCTCGGCTCTGTCTTTTCTGGATTTGCCCTTGTAAACAGCCCAGAGAGCAGTCCTACAGACAGCCCAGAACCATAGTTCCTCCCCAAAGTTCTACTAACCTTACCACCAGCCCCATTATTTACCCTCTCTTCTGGCCTAAGCTGCGCCCCACAAGGGCAGTTTATGATCTTTCTGAAGCAAGTTTTATGGAATAAGGCTTCACAAGATCTACACTTTTCAACCTCACCTTCCTGTCAATTATTTGCAGGTCAGGTTGACGTATGTTATTCAATATTCAATATTCAACAAAATGACTCCCAAGTTTTATCATGCAAAATAGAATTGGGAAAACTCATGCACACAAACAAATGCACACATACATGAATACATAGAGACACCAATGGTGACTAGTGACCACTAACTATATTAACTGGTGCAGCATAACCCAGAGCATGAGTTGGTATATAACAGAGTTACCTAGGATTATAAGAAAAATGATATGGTAAATATTTCCTTGTCAGCACATAACTAATCAAACCATATGGAGAAAGCATAATTAAATTCTGGCATGGAACCATGGCCATTGTACAGAACAGAAGCCCACCTGAAAAGGGAAAATGAGAGCAGAAGGGTCATTACAAGCTTGTCGAGCACTGCAGGGGACTCCCACATCACAGCATATGAGGCATTGCTCTGTAATATGCTCCAGCATTTTCCTAGATACGGTTTCCACCATCACAGGTAGTGCTGCCAAGTGTTGACATACATTAGAAATGTACAGCGTGTTTAGAAAAGAAAATATGCTGGAAGATTATAAGATGCATGACATTTACTATAATAACAGGAAGATGTAAACTCACATATTCACTCTGCGAACAACTATATATTCAACATAAATGCATAAAACTAAAATAAGGAGATGGAGTCTTGGCATAAAATCCTAAGAAGGCTTTTCCTCTCTATATTTTCCACGTGCTAGGTTTGCAGCCCTTTAATGCCTTTTCTTTTAATGGAATTTATTACTTGTCAAAACAAAAGATTAAATCCTAAAATGGCAATGACCTCTGGGCCCAATGGCACCATCATCACCCATAAATATGGGATGAGGGGTGAGAACACAAATTCTTATCCAGTTGGATGCATTTAATTACCACGGAAACAAAAAGATTGAATCCCAACTGCATATTCAAAACATACTAGGGGCTTGAACATAATATTAATATTGTCTGAAATGAGAAGATCGTCAGCATACAAAACATTTCAGACCTTGAATTCCAAAGATGTAGCAGCTTTGATCCACAGGAGAAGATTCAAATGAAAAGGCTCTGTGACAACAAGTGGTTATCATCTTCCAAAGATACGAATCATTCTGCTCTTACTAAAGGCAGATTGGTGCTGAGATGCTGACCTCTATGGTAAAAGGTAAACCAAATCACCAGAAAAGACAATTGATAACACCTCCAATGTTCCATGGGCATGGAATTATTTAATTTTGTATCCATATCATTGAAAGGGGAAAAAGAACACCTTTTTTATTAAGTTATGCAACCACCGAGTGGGTTTGAACTTTGAACCCATAAGCTCACCCTCCACCTTGCACTTAAAAGAGGAGGAAGTGGCATTTAAAGACAAAAACTCTTCTTCTTTTTTATTAGTAAGTTACACATGCATGCAGTGGGTTTTGAACCTACAACCTCACCCCCTTGCCTATGGGGAAGGAACTGCCATTTGAACTAGAGCACATTAGCTTAAAGACAACAACTATATGATGTTAAAAAGAATCAAAACTAATATTAAATAAATAAATAAAAGATAAGAAGGAATCAAAACTGTTGCAAATCCTAAAATCAGTTTATATTAATATAACTTATGGAAAGATTGCAAATTCCATACACAAACATTTCATGAAGATGGAATTCTGAAGTTAACATTTCCATACCATTTATAGGCAAAAAGAATCTAAAATAATGGGGCTCCTGAAGAAAAGGAACATCATCCTATAATGATGAACTGAATCAAAAACTGTGGCAGAACATCAAATCAATGAGTTTATATCAATATAACATATGGACATATTGCAAATATCATTAAAAAATGCACTTGTATATTTATATCATACAAAAATGCAATCAAAATAGCAAATGTCAATATGATGTGCAAGTGAATGCTAATCCTGTCTGCTGTTTGTATGCATATGAGTATCACTGTATGCGTGTGTGTCTCTGGATATATACAAGAATATCTCATATTAATACTACACAAATTGGATTGTGTAGCAATACAAGCAATCTGAATTAGCAATAATCTAGTTGTTTTTTCGAGTAATTAGCAATAATCTACATATTTGAAGCTAACCTGCAAAAGCCCCTTTGGAAAGATCAATGAGGTCTCTAAGTGCAAAAAAATCATTGCTTTCAAGAAGATATCTTCGAGACCCAAGTCCTTTGTTGATGGTCCTACGAAATGGGCAGTGAACATATGGAAGCATGGTCCCTATTTTTTTCCTGATACCCATGACATGAAGCAGGGCCGGGACCTTTGAAAATAGGAAAGGATTAACTGCACTAACACAAAGCATGGGCTGCAAGACAATTCATTATAAACAACTATCAAGACCTCTGATAAAGTTAAGTTGAACTAAGTGCTTTAGCTTGAATTTTAAAATTTGTGAAGTGAAAACTGATTAAAAGAAAGAAGAAATAAAAATGCAAGTTCTGTACACCTGTGTACTTTCCCGCTTTCTTATTTAAAATATCAAAACACACAAATTTATATATATATAAACCACGCGCCAGTCCAAACAAACAATAAAATGCATAACAAGTCCTAGTTGAGCAAAATTGGACCATGATGAATAATTCAAGCCAAAGCCAAAAGCTGAAACGCTTTATTATTTATACTACTAAACAAATCTCAAATCATTTATTCCCATTAAGAAGCGCTACTGCAATACATAACAACATAGTGAACCATTAAAAGTGAGGGTGAGTATCCAAAGTACCTGGTCATGTATAGAATCCAGATATGATTTAGCCATCTGAGAGACTACATATTGAGTAAAATCCCATTGATGCAAAACTCTTGCTGGCAAGACTGCAGTTTCATTTGTATGGCATGAAGAACAATATAATTGACCAGTGTATTCACAAAGTCGAGGCTTACCCCAACCAAATGTCTGTACAAAGTCTTGCATCATAGTCTTTCCATCATCAAAATGTTTGTGGCATCCAGCACAAGTATAATGCTGTGCTTCTAGCATCTGTTTCATAGATTTGTAAGGGTGAAGTTCAACAACAAGTGATATAGTCTTCCCTAAATTGGAAACATTTTCTGTATCTGCCACTCTAGCAAAAGAGGTTGGCTGAGGCACCGGTGTCTTTGACATAGGAGAACTAGGAAATGAATCTTGAGGGGACAAAAACCAAATCAATGGAGTTGGGGTAATGGAAAAGAATCTGGAATGGAGAATTGAACGTAAACACTCTTGAATCAAAACACTTCTCTCTGCAATAACATCAGGAGATACATTTCCAAATATCTTTCTGGATTCCTTTTCTACAGAGAACCAGGGGGTAGGTAGAATCCAGCCTTGGTCAGCAAATGTAGTTTTCAACCGACGATATAGAGTGTAAAAATCACGATATCTTCGTTCAACCTCCCACTGATCCTTGCCACTCCACACTCTCATTTTATACACAGTGTATTCCTTCACTCCAACCAGTCTTTCACTAAAGGAGACGTTCCCCTTCTTCTGTCTCGCACCAACTACTTCAACCCCATCAATTCTAAGCGGGTGTTGAATGAGAGGAAAAGCGTCATCCGTACCAGAAGTAGAAGCAGTTGACCCACCATCTCTTACAGGTAGAGACAACTGTGACTGAAACATTCTATTATCGTGAGAGAACCTAGTCCCAGGAGTCTCACAAGATTCAAGCAAAATTTCTTCCATGTCATGAACAACCTCATCGTAGAATTCATTTATATCAGGATTCTCCGTCTGCAAAATTGGAATGAAAAATAAGAATACAACCAACTTAACTTAACCTGTAACTTTGAAGAACCAACACAAAGAATTCCTACTGGAAAAATTCAGACTGCCATAGCACAAAACCATGGAGGACAGGGGAGGGGAATTGGTTACCCCTTCCCCTTCTTTCCATTTTTAAAAAAAATTAAGAAGGGGAAAGGTGAATAAATATTCCTCCCTTTTGTTTGGATGTTATAAAAATTAAGTATGGAGAGGAGAGGGAGGGAAGGGAGGGGAAGTCATATAAATTGACAATTACGACCTTTTGCTAATTTAAAGAAATAGATATAAATTGACATGATAAGGAAAATATTGACAATTTTATCTTATTTTAATATAAGCTAAACCCCTCCCCCACCAGATTCCTCCAAATTCCCCCTCCAATTTAAGTAAGATACCCCTCCAAATCCAATCAAAAACTCTCCCCCTCCCCCTTTAAACAAAAAAAATAAACAACAACAAAACAAAACATCCAATCATGGTTCATTAAGATAGATATTAGCTACATTGTGTAGATACAAGAATTGTGTTGTGGGTTAGTAAACCCTCCATCTCCTCATCTCACTCCTCCCCCTCCATCATCACCCAAAATGATAATTTTCTAACACATGAAGATACTATTTACAAATTTTCAAGCACACTATAAAGGATTTACAAATTTTCCATCATCACCCAAAATGATTATCTTCTAACACGTAAATATTATTTTAAGACTTATATCAAAGTATTTGTCAGGGTACGAAGAATAAAATGACATGCCAATAAGCTGTAGCTAAAATGGAATTTCACCCACAAGAATAAGCGGATTTTGAGGTTTTGGGTTCATATCTCATTGGGTGCATGAGTTAGCTACCAATAAAAAAATCAAGAATAAAATGAAATGAGAATCTAGAGAAATTTAAAGTACAACATTACAGCCTAGCTATTCACTAGTGCTGGAAACTGCCAAAATAACACACCTGAAGTGATACAGGATGGTCTTCAGAGAGAACTGCTGAAACAGAAGAATTGTTTGAAACTATCCTCATCTTATTTTCAAAAACTGATGGAGATGACATTGTTTCACGGTCATCAAATAATTTGAGATTTGTGGTTGCTGGAGATACAGTTGAAGGGGTGGAAGATTGATTAACTGTAACATCAAAGAGGTCAAATTTTATTTTTGATTTCCCCACGTCTTGATTTGATAAATCTCTACTTTCGGCAGTGCCAATAACTTCTTCGGTATTTACTAACTGATGCTTCTTTTCCATGCCACTATCCACAGTGTTGAAATCCATGTGCAGAGGTAGTCCTTCAGCAAGTTGTTCCAGCTCTGTTTGAAAGAGATTGCTAACAGAACTTTCTGGTTTTTCAGAATCTCGAACTTGATTGTTGGTAATGGTAGTGTCTCTCACATGTTGCTGCTCTGATTCATTGAAATTCGAAAATCCAATTGGAATTACGGAAGCACTTTCAGTATGTTCTGCCAATTCATCACCACCTAGAACTTGATAACTGGCTTCAGGAATGCCTCTCACAACTTCCATTCGCTTTGGTTCAGCCAAACTTGAATTACCAGTTGGGGTCACAGAACAACCATCAATATCATCACCCAATTCATAATCCCCTTCAATTGGTTTCCCCACCAAAGACTTTTCTGTCGCAACTTGTCCTTGGTCAATCTGACCAGCAGAGGGAATCCCATGTGTAATCTCAGAATTTGAATTCAGCAGGTTTCCCTCAGTTTCACTACCCTTTTCCTTCTGTTCCTGGAACGGATCCAATGTCAGAGAAGCCAGCATACCACTTCCCTCCGTTTCTTGCTCAAAATCATCCCAATCATCCGAACCAAACGCCACAGACGAGTTAATAAGCAATGGATTTTCATTCTCCACTTTTTTTTCCCGGCCATAACTCACATTTCTCTGAACATGAAATCGATCCCCACACTCACCATCCGAACCATAATTATACATCGAATCATCACCTTCCGAATGCTCATACCTCGACGAGTCCCCATCCTCTTCTCCTTCCCCTCTCTCCCTCTCCTTTCCACCACCCCCGAAATCAAACACCACATTCATCCCATCAAATAAACCACCACCCTCTTCGCCAACAACCCTATTCGAAGAACCTTCCCCAACTCCACTCTCTCCCACTTCCACTTCCACATCCTGACCCCTCATTACTCCAAACTCCTCATCCTCTCTCGACCCTATAGACCCTTCTTCCTTACCCGAATCACCATCAAGTCCAAGTCCAAGTCCAACAAGTCCCTCATTATCATACAATTCCAACCTACTAACCCCATCATCCCCAATCATTTCTCGTCGAAAATCAATGTTTCTGTTTTGATTCGTATCGAATTTCCCTCCCAAACTAAAACCCTCCAATCCACCACCACCACCACCATCATCATCGCCGGAAAACCCTAAATTTCTAGTGAACAATTCAGAGTCTGCAAAGTCATAAAAATTGGTGATCGTGCTACTGGAAATACTCGGCGTGCCCATGGCCGAGTTCGCGCTGCAATAGCGGTCGAACTCCGACTCGCCGCCGCACGACGAGTACTGCGACGACGGAGACGCCGGCGCGGGCGAGATAGCAACAGCTAACTCACCCGCGTCGTCGCCACCGCCACCGCCACCGCCACCGCCGTCCGATTTAGGACGATCGGACGGCGGCGGTGGCGGCGGAGGAGGAGAGGGTCCCTCACCATTGATCATCGGGAAACAACACTCAGCGAATCATGAGAGGAAAATCAGAAAACCAAACCTGAGGATTTTTCGATGGACGGCTGTGATTGAGTTTAAGAATCGAGGGAATCCGATGGATCGCGCCGCGGATTAAGGTTTTGGGTTTTTGGTGATTGGATTAAAGGAAATGAAGTTATGGGATTGGAAATTGAAGCAGAAATGGGTTTGAGAGAGAGAGAGATAGAGTTTGGTTTTCGGAGCTGACCAGATAGATAGAGACAATTTTGGATTTTCGGAGGTTGCGGTGACAACTGAGAATTATCAGGCTTTTTTTTTCTTTTTCTTTTTTGAGTATTATATGATATTTTTGGATTTTGATGTGCACTGTGTTTGATTATTACTTCATGCATGAGATAAGTTTGCAAGTTATTGACCATTTAGTTGAGTTTTGAGTCCATGTTAAGGCTTAATTGACTGTTAGGTATATAGGATGTATAACAAGCATGAAGTTTACGATGATTCCAATCAAAATATGTCCACAATAAATTATAATTGACTATACGTGGATATTGAAGGGCAAAAAAGTAATGTAGATTTTTTGTTTTGAACCAATAATAATAACTCATTATCAGTTATAATTTGTTATAAAAATATTGTAAAAACGCTGTAGATGTATCACTTCTCTTGTTTAAATCATGTAAGTAACATCAAATATTGTTAGGTTACACTTGGTGTAGTTTGGATATAGGTTCGTTTTTTCTCTCGCCATATGCATAAATATATATATTATGGGTCAACTTCAAGTTGCTTTATTGTAACTTTATTGGTTTTATATACAATAGAGTTTTAATTTATGGTGTTTTCTTTTAAGAATTGTTTTTTATCATTAAACTAAGACGCCAATTAGAATATTCCCCTAAACTCAAATATTTGTTTGTTTATTTTAAAGTACTTTATCCTAGATGGTCCGTTTTGTAGATATGGACAAAGTTTAGTTATATACTTAATTGTAGCTTAAGGCAATAACTTCACTTACTATCTTTTTATTATATATAAATTTTGACAAATTCATTACTAGATTACATTATTTTTCCTATATCTTTTATGTTTGCAAAATTTTCAGAAGATTAAAGATCATAACTATGTTATAAATTAATTGTTTAAATTGTAAGTTTTTGTAATCTAAATTTGTGCATAAAAAAAAGTTTATGGATCATGTACTAAATATATCTAATTAATACAAAATTTGACATATATATTAAGAGCATAAAAAACATGCAATCCAATATCTAGATTTTCAAAATAAGTAGTGGTATATATATATATATATATATATTTTTAAATGAAACTTGCAGTCTTATGTTATAACCAAGTTTATAGTTAAACTTTGTCTTTGTATTATTGTTATTTTTATAATAATAAGTGATATCTATGCTGCTAACTTTGTCCTTCTAGTATTATTTATTTTTATAATAATAAGTGATCTCTCTCTCTCTCTCACATTAAGTTCAAAATGTTACCACTTCTCATGGGATACTTAGCATTCCTCTTGATTACTTGAAATTATTCCTCCTTAGTTACTACCATTTAAAAAATCTCCTACCAAAATACATTACTTTCTCTAAAACATATAATATACTATTTTGAATGAGTGAAGCTTGTGTCCAATGCATCTGTGCATTGGATATAATTTGGACATGTATTCGAATCATATTAAGTCCAATGCACAAATGCACTAGACATAACTTAATCCATTTTGAATACGCTATTTTTTCAGCTAACTATTTATTTTAATTCAAAGATGACCCTTATCCATATCCTTTAAAACTAGACACTTCCATCTCTTCTTAAGTTAGTTGCGAAAATCAAACATAAATAAATGTCTCTTTTTCTTCCCTCTTGTTTAATCTAAAAAAAAAAAACATCTATTTTTCTCTCTCAGAAGAAGGATTAGTCATTTCCTACAAATTAATTTTGTTAGGTCTCGCTTGGGAGGAGGGAATGGAATGGAATGGAAATGAATGAAAAGAATAATTTTAGAATATTCTTCCTTTCTCTTGTTTAGGAGTTTTAATGGAGGGAATGGAAAGTCTATTCTCTCGTTTGGAAGTTTAAGTGGGAGGGAATAGAATAGATAGGAGAGAATACTCATTCCTCTCTATTCCCTTAAAACCTCAAATTTTCATTCCCCCCGAAATTGGGAGAAATGAGAGGGAATGAAATTAGATTTAATGAATTTTTTATTAAAACTCCAAAAATACCTCTATTTATTCAACCATTTATTTTAAAACAGGGGTCTAATAGTAATATTAAATAAAATAATTTCATTCCATTCTCTCCATGTTACTCCCAAACAAGATTACTTACATTTCATTGATTTTCATTCCTTTCCATTCTTTTATTTTAAAACATCCAATCAAAGTTACTTAATTCCATTCCATTCTTTTCCCTTACTTAAATTTATTCCATTTCATTCCATTCCATTCTTTTCTATTCCCTTTGATCATTTCATTCTATTCCATTCTCTTCCCTTATGAACTTCCAAGTGGAGCCTTAGTGTTTTATTTTTAATTGTTTTATTGCTCATATATATTTTTATTGTTGTATATTATTTCAATTTATTTGTTATGGAAATTATAAGAATTTTTTTTGGAAATAATAAACATTTTATTATAACTATTTTAAGATTATTGGAGCAATTGCGTTTGTTACATGTATGGCTTTATTAGGGGAAAAATAAGGAACTAAAGAACAAATGAAATCAAAGTCAAACAATGAAAAAAAGGTTCAAGGGATGACACCGTTATTTTTTACCATGGAAATAAGAGAGATAAAGTATGATGAAATTTCCTTGAAAAACAAAACCATAAGTTAATGCCTAATATTAGTAAGAAAACGTGTAAACTCCAAATTATGATGAATGAAAAATTACGGCCAAAAAAAAAAAAAAAAAAACTTTAGTATACTTAAGTAAACCTCCATCCCTAAAATTTTCCTAAAATTTCAAAAATTTTAGTATACTATTTTATTTGGTGATTATGGTTAATTCAATTGGAAAAGTATATTGTAAAAGAGTTTCATAATTTCCAAAAAATTTAAAAGAGTTGTAGTATTTTTTTATTTTTATAATAATAGTGATACAATATAACATTGAATTTTAATAAAAAAAAATTTTGCCTTATACACAAAAAAAAAAAAAAAAAAAAGTTTTAATACTTATTAAGCTAATTTATTTTGACACATGCTCATCTAAAACCCTAACCCTCTAAAACCCAACTTCTTTTTCTTCTTCTTCTTCTTCTTCACATAGACAGAGAAGAAACCTAGCTCATCATCAATGGTGATGGCGGCCTCAACCAAAGAACCCGGACTCGAAGCTCTGAAACGCCTGAGATCCACGGAGGCACCAGTATGGCTAACACCGAACCCTTCTCTCTCTCAAACGGCTCGCGCCGCGTCAGAGCACCTCTTCGCTTCTCTGAAGCCCTTCACTCCGAAGTCCCCATTCGAAAAGCTCTTGACCCAAGGATTCGACGCTGAGCAGATATGGCAGCAAATCGATCTCCAATCCCACCCCCTCATGTCGACTCTGCGACGCGAGGTGAAGCGGTTCGAGAAGAACCCAGATGAGATATCGAAGCTGAAGAAGGCTCAGAAAGTTGAGCACAAGGGTTCTGAGGGTGTAAGGGGTGTTGTAGAAGAGGAAAGTGATGGTCTTGATGAGGGATTAAATGGGTTTGATGAGGAATTGGATGAGGATGAAGAAGAAGAGGAGGAGGAGGAGGAGGAGGAAGAGAGAGAGAGTGAGGGTGAAGAGGAGGGAGAGGAAGGTAGAGAAGGTGGAATTGAAGATGGGTTTTTGAAGATAAAGGAATTGGAGGGGTTTTTGGAGGATGGTGAAGCTATGGAATATGGATTAAAGAAGAAAGGTGATAGGCTAGGTAAGAAAAATAAGAAGGGTAAGGGAAGTGAAGATGAAGAAGAAGAAGAAGAAGATGATGATGATGATGAGGTGAGTGTTTTTATTTTTTGCGTTTACATTTTGAATAATTTTGTTGGTTTCTTCTGGTTTTGAGAATTTGGGATTGATTGGGTTTAATTATAGAATTGTGGTTTTAGCTGGTTTGGAAGAATTTGATGGGTTTTAATTTGGTCTAGAAAGTGGATAGTTTCTAACTCATTGGCATTTTGTTCTTTTAGCTTGGAGCTTTTGGGCTTGGTGATGATGAAGACGATGATCAAAATGCAGACAAGATGGCAAGGTGCTATAATGTTGTTCCTTTTCATTTCATCGTCGTCTGCTCTAATGAACTGCTCCTATTTGTTATATTCATATTGCCATTGGTATTCTTTAGAAAGAAAATTAGAATTGCTAATAGGCTCTAGGTCAAATGACAGTTCCTCCTTTGATAATAATTGGATGGATGGTGTGGTTGTGTTTCAAGACCCATTGATTGCACGAGTAACTTACCAATCAATAACTAAAAATTTCATTTTCGCTATATGGTAATATAGTTGGAATGCACAAATTCTTTGGAATAGTTCTACTTTTAAGATGATGGAAGCATGAACTAATCTTCGCTTTTGAGCTATATATCTTGCATCAATGTTGTGCATGGGGGTGTATATTTACAACTCTGATGGATTTGTTTGACACTTTGACTTTTCCTTTTTCTGGGCTTAACCTGTGCATATGTGTATTTCAGTTATGAAGACTTTTTTGGTTCTAATAAGAAAAAGGCTTCAAAACGAAAATCAAAAGTGAATGATCGGTCAGAAGATTTAGACATGGGTGACGAACAAGAAGATTCAGACATGGGTGATGAACAAGAAGATTCAGACATGGGTGATGAACAAGAAGATTCAGACATGGGTGATGAGCAAGAAGATGATGGGGCTTTTGAAAATAAGGTTTTTTTTTTTTCAAAATATATGTGCACGTTGTTTAGTAGTCGTAAAACTTCATTCATTGCTAGCAGGAATTTTAGTTGAAACACATCTGATCTTGATTTTCTTATTTATAGAAGCAAGAGACTCTTTCTACCCATGAAAAAGAACTTCAGAAGCTTCGATCTCAAATAGAGCTGATGGAAAGGGAAGACCTGGAGCAACAAGATTGGACCATGCAGGGAGAGGTAATATTATCAGTCTAAAATTATAGTGTTAAATCAAATTTGCTTGGGTCATAATTGAAGCAGATGTGGATTTGGTTCAAGTGAATGTATCTAAATGTGGATTAAATATCTTGGCAACAGGTAACTGCTGAAAAAAGGCCAGTGAACAGTGCATTAGAAGTTGATCTGGAATTTGATCACAATGTGAGACCTGCCCCTGTGATCACTGAGGAAGTTACAGTAGCACTCGAAGAAATCATAAAGGAACGGATCCTTAAGGTAGACTCCATTTGTTTAGCAGATATTAGTTGGAATGCTATCAGGTCATTGATTATATTTGGACTTCACTATGATGTCATAAAATTATTCTTTTATTTGTGCACTAGATAAGAATGGTTATACGCTTACCAAGAAAAAAAGAAAAGTATTGCCTTTTGTTTTATTTGACATTACACATGCTGCATTAGTCACTGTGACTTTGATGTCTCTCTATTACTAATCAGCAACAATATTGCTATGATGTTTGTAGGGACAGTATGATGATGTGCAAAAGGCTCCTAGGTTGCCGTCTGTGGCTCCGAGAGAAATCAAAGAGTTGGTAAACATTTTATATTGAAATACTGAAATAAATTCATTCTAAGTGTCACAATGATAGAAATTTACTTATTCAGTACTTTCCTTGTTAAATATGCAGGACGAGAATAAAAGCAAGAAGGGCCTTGCTGAAGTTTATGAGGTTTGTATTTCTGACATGATCCATTATGGGATTTATTCTTCATGTCCTGCTCTCCCCTTATTTTTCCCGGAATTTATGGTTTTGTACACTGGATCTGTATTTTTTGGGGGACCTTTAGTAATGAAGTTTATAATACAGTTTATTCTGCCTTTGTTACTTAAATTAGCAATATTTAACGACATTTTATTTATTTCAATTATTTGCAGGAAGAATATGTTCAGCAGACAAATCTGAATTCTGCCCCTTTGTCATTCAAGGATGAACAGAAGAAAGAGGTGCAAGTTTTTGTTGTTACTTAAATATTCATTGCATTCCTGATTATTTCATCTTTGCAATCTTCGTATCGTTAATGTCCTTATGGTGCTGTATTGGACTTCAGAACTTCCCATTTGACAGTCTGTTGTTTGCTCCTTCCACCTAGACTTTTGAAGATATTATATATGCTCAACCTTTTTGTCATTATCTTTGATCAGGCTAGCATGTTGTTCAAGAAACTTTGCTTAAAGCTGGATGCTCTTTCTCATTTCCACTTTGCTCCAAAACCTGTATGCTTTTCAATCTCAATCATCTTAGTGAACATCTAATTTTAGGCAATACGTGGTGAACATTTTGTGTCCTTGTCTTTATTGATTGTGTCTTGATTTGGACAGGTTATAGAGGACATGTCTATACAGGCAAATGTCCCAGCTCTAGCAATGGAAGAGGTAAAGAGTTTGTTTATGTTCATTTCAAAATTTTATCTGCTCCATATTTAGCAAGCGAGTAAATTATGTGGTCTGCCTTCCATGGACAAATTTCCCTTTTTTTTAATGAATTGATTATAAATGAAAATGTCTTCCATGTGCAGATTGCACCTGTGGCTGTCTCAGATGCAGCTATGCTGGCTCCTGAGGAAGTTTTTACTGGCAAAGGTGACATTAAGGAAGAAACTGAGCTTACACAGGCAGAAAGGAAGAGGAGGAGAGCTAATAAGAAGAGGAAATTCAAGGGTAAGCTTGGGTACTTGGGTTCTTTCATTGCATTGAAGTGTATAAAGGCTGAGATTGCTCTGTAGAATAAGCTAATTGAAGGGATATTGATGACAAGGAGTGACATAATTGAACAAAGTCAGCACGTCTTTGTACGCCTCAAGCATCAAGCTGGCCTGGTCCCTAATCAACTTGGTCAGAGTCACAAACATTTCTAACTCCACCATCTTCCACCTCTCCTCCAATTGCACCCTCTTCTCTGTATCAATCAGTTCAAGTCCTCTCTTTATCAAACTCTCCTCCAACCTCACATTCTTATTAAACCTTAACATCCCATTCAAGCATCTCCCCGAAACCCCAGCAGCAGAAGCATCAGCATCAGCAGAGCCCCAAATTTTCTTCGACAATTCGTATGTCTTTCTATCGTGGGGTTTTGAAAAGGTTGGGTTTTTACCAAACCCATGGAACCCGAACTGACTCCGGTAAAAGCCAAGATTCTCCGCCACCAAGAAGCGTCCAAACAATGAAGCGGAAATGGCGCCGTCAAAGCAGGTCAAGAAGAAAGACCCGGAACTGAAATCCCAAGGCGGCGGCGGTGGTGGTAGGGAAGAGAAGAAGCTTTTCCAGAGGCTGTGGAGCGATGATAATGGAATAGAATTACTGGAAGGGATGGTGAATTACAGAGCTATAAACGATGCTAATCCCACCGAAGAAGTCGCCGAATTTGTTAAGAAGAGTTTCCACGTGGAAGTTACGAAGGCCCAACTGGTGGATAAGATGAAAAGGTTAAGGAAGAAATACTGCAATATGGCTGGGTGAGGAAAGAAAGGTAAAGACCCAACCTTTTCAAAACCCCACGATGGAAAGACATATGAATTGTTGAAGAAAATTTGGGGCTCTGCTGATGGTGATGCTTCTGCCGTTGGGGTTTCGGGGAGATGTTTGAATGGGATGTTAAGGTTTGATAAGAATGTGAGGTTGGAGTAGAGTTTGATAAAGTGAGGACTTGAATTGATTGATAAAGAGAAGAGGGTGCAATTGGAGGAGTGGTGGAAGATGGTGGAGTTGGAAATGTTTGTGACTCTGACCAAGTTGATTAGGGACCTGGCCAGCTTGATGCTTGAGGCGTACAAAGACCATTGAGAGGTAAAGTGCTGACTTTGTTCAATTATGTCACTCCTTGTCATCAATATCCCTTCAATTAGCTTATTCTACAGAGGAATCTCAGCCTTTATACCGAAGATTTATTCCTTGATTTTGGTGGTTTAAAGAGTACTAAAATTTGGAATATTAGAATTAGATGTGCAATTTGAGCTAGAGCTCATTGACAATAATTTACTCAGAAATGGTCATATAAATTACGAAACATAAAGGCAAAGACTTGATAAGATTAACAGAACAGTTTGGCTAGCGAAAATTGCCAGTATAAAGGCTAGTGAGAGAGTCCAAGACAGCTGTTTTTAAAAAAAATTATACTTGGGGAGGGTGAGTTTGTGACTCATGAGGTCAAGACCTACTTTATGCATTTAAAACTTAAAAAGAGTAAATTATTGTTTTTGAGATACATGGTTGCAGCTGAGGCAGCTAAACGGACTGCAAAGAAGCCACGAGACAGCACATCCCTAAACCATGATCATGGTAATGTTTGTTTTTTCTTTGACTTGATTGCACCTATCATTAAGGGAATTAATTGAATATTGTTCCTCATGGTAAGACTTTCTTAAAATGGCAGGTAAAGAAGAATGATGAGATTTTGCATATGATTTAGATATGCAATGGTCTCCTTACAAGCCTTCCTCTGTAAATTATGGTTTCAACTCAAGGACAAGTAAGAGGAGTGAGAGGCAGAGAAAAGAGGAAGGGTGGTGCCTTTACCCCAAAGATCTCAATTGTTCAGCCTTATGCTTCTGACTTCTGACTTCTGGTGAGTGTGTAAGGAAACCCATACGGAAGAGGATGAAAAGGATTGAAGCATCATATCCATCAATGGAATGTCAGTTCATTGTTATTTATTAATTCTGATATGATAGAAAGTTTTTGTTATGTAATTAGTCACTAGTTTATGTTGGTTATATCCTTTTGCTCAGCTTATTGTTTTGCATAAGGGATTCCATTTTGCTCAAGGGATTCCATTTGTTTTTAGCATCAGTTGAGCACGACTGGATGAATAGAGATTGCTTTGATGCTTACTACTTACCCTTATAGTTAGTTTCAAATTTGTCAAATCCAACAAAAAGCTGTTTCAATTTGAGAATTAGCTGTTTATTATGTTTCTTAGTAACATGCAAGTCATGGCAATTTAAGAGTTGGGACTGCAAGTATATATGCCCCTCCTAAAGAACCCATGGAATAGTAACTGTAATTTTTATATTGAAAAATGGAACCGATGGATGATAAATCAAGTTGGGTTTGAATCCATCAAATCTGACTTTTCTCTCTTAAAAAACAGTTAAAAGTCTTGAGTTGTTCAAGGGGAACCTGAGAAAAATGTTTACCTATATCCCAATGGACTAGATTTTAAGTTGACAGCAAAGTTTCTGGATCAGATAGAAAATAATCAAATATTGATGGACCATTAGATTAGGAATTTATCACAATATTCCAAAATTGAAGAAATAGAGCAGTTCTACCAAAATCAGCGTAAGAAACCATTTGAAAGCTCCACCAATAGAATGTGTTGTCAATGTGCGTCCTTTAAAGCTGAGCCATAACCCATGAATAGTGGCTTCATACTGATACATCTTCGCATGGAAAATTGGAGTGTCAGTTTCAGTCATCAATGTTTCATTAGCCATCTATGTTTTTTAACTGCGTATGAATCTCTGTGTTTTAGTTAATATGGACTAGAACTGTCCTCTCCGTATGAATGTTACAAGCGCAGCATATACAATATACCAATCTCATAATCAGCTAATGAAATAAGAGGAGCATTTATGCATAATCAGCTTCCAAAAGAATAACATACGCAAGAATTAACCATGTCATTCCTGTCTTCATTTCAAAGTTATGAAGAGGAAGTGCCAATGATCCTTCATGCAGGTTCTCAGGTGTTAGTTTCTCAGCAGATATGGATTACCATAATCGCGTCAAAGAGGATCTTTACAACTGACCACCCAATTCTGTTTTCTCATTAAGAAAATTGAAAAAAAGGGTGATAAGACCATCAACTCTGCCCAACAAATCCCACCATTTCAGGCGCTTTCATGCATTGATGGGAGCTATTAGTAGTGGTTCTTCTCTTAAATATGCGTAGGCGGCCCTCGTAGGTTACTTAAAGGCTGAGGGCCCCAGCAAACCACTTCATTGACGATTTCCTTTCATATATTGCTAATTTATACAAAGAAAATCTAGACAAAAATGAAAAAAAGTATTTAAAAAGACAAATGAGAAGAAGGGCTTATTAATGCCACCCAAGAAGCATTTAAACCTTGTTAGTCTTTGTCTAACCCAAACACCTTTTTGGTCTCCCACAAGTTACATTTCTTGCAAGCATTAAGATATATAAATGAATAGCTAATAAGAAAACGGAGAAACTAAAATGTTGATTTGCCTATTAATTGGGTATATGACATAAAGAACATCATCACCAACAAAATTGGCATATGATCTCAAAGATCAACCTAAAGGAAATTCTATTCAGCCAAAAATATACTCTCAAGTAATCAGGCTTTTGTGTGTTATTCCCAGTCTCACTATTGAAGGGAAGCACTGAAAAAGAAAATTAGATACAAGAGAACAACATTAGATCTCTTTTGGGGGCTAGCACATAGGTCTTACTTTTGATCCCTCTACCTTCCATGGAAAATTCTAGATTGGGCCCTCCAAATTATTTTGTTTTATTTATTCAAATTTCCCTCGAGCCTCTCTATTGCTGCACCAACACCACTACTTGCTTCTGAAACAGGATTAGCGGCCACATTTCCTTCATTTGCTTTCTCTATAAGCTTCAGCTGAAGCCAACCTGTCACAAAACACTTTTTTTATTACTTGCAAGTTCTACACTTTCTGTTGTACTCATGCTATCAATTTTTCATCATTGTAATTTAGAGCTTCAAGTTATTCTGTCCAACTCAAAAAATGTAATTTTAACACTTGCACTCACGACTGGGCATATAGCTAAAGTGAGGTTAGGCGACTAAGATCCCTTTTAAGAGATAACAATTATTGTTATTAAAATGACTCCAATATACTTTAACTGTTATGCTTATTTTTTTTTAGCTACCAGCATTTCACTAAGTAACTTTAAGGTTGTCTTGGTCATTGTGAAAGAATACCGGGGCTACTCTAGCAGCTTGAGTTCAAAAATTATGTGAAAGACAGTGTAGTGATTGTACTGATTTGATATCCATCAGATAGCCAAACAGCCACAACATTTTCATTTACTGTTATATTAGTAGTTTTAATTGAAGGATCAGTAATTACATATAAGGATCGAATATATTACCAAGAGGGAAACATATCGCTGCTCCCAAAACTGAACCCAGCGCAACATTCCTTGCACGCCATTGGAGTGATCCTGGCACTAATATATGAAATAGATGGAGAAGTTAATTACAGAGTAGACAACAATTCATCAACCTCTTTAAGATATTTAAGGAATTAAACTTCAAAATAACGAAATATTAGACAGCAAAACTTGGAAAATATTTGAGGAACTATTAAGTGACTACATATAAATTTTCTAAACCAAAATGATAGGATCAGTTGGCAAGAACATCAGATGCAAGAGTTTCTGAATTCTTACTAATTAGACCAAATGTTGAAGCAGTGGCTGAACCAGCAGCAACAACATTGAAGACATCATGCACACCTCGTTTCTCTGCAAGTAGATTCTGTAAACTGTAAAATGCAGCAGTGAACATTCCAAGGCGTACTCCACCAATTATGGAGCCACGAGCGACTCGTACAAATCTTTTTTCCATTGCATCTCTCATTAGTCGATGCTGCTCACGTTTATCTGCTGTGCTCCCTAGCTTCAACATTACCTCTGCATCCTTGCTCTGCCAAAACGACGCAAAGTCCTCACAAGTGTCATCAAATATGATTGAAATAAGTCTTAGAAAAAATGAAAACCATTTGGATGAAAAGTAAAGTTCAATGTCTCAAAACATACAATATCCAAAAAGTACTAGCAAATTATAGGGAAGATTAAAATATTAAACCCAGAAACCAGTACCATTTTCCATGGATTTGCGTATTTTTTTTCTTTCTTGTCTTTTGGTTGGACTTCTCCTTCTCTCTTATTCTTTTTTATTTTTATTTGTGGGGGATGGGAGGGTGTTGAAGAAGGGCGGAGTTAAAGGAAGTAATTCATAAGTGAATGACTCCCAACAAAAGATGGTGCAAAGTAGAAAATGCATATGGAGTACTAATTGCAAACTAAACAACACCCCCCCACCCCCCCACAAATGCTATAGATAAACCACATAAATACTATTTATTAAGAAGATTTGGTCCAGCCTCTTGCATTTTTAAGCTTATACTGTTATACATATATGAAAGCCCTTACTTTCCACCTTGCCTACAACTGATCCACCATTAAACCACCATGTTTTTCCAATTCCAATTATGTGAGTATAATCCACAGGCATAACATGCACCATTGGCCAGTATGGTTGTAGCAGAGGATACAAAGATGCCAAACACATCTGTACCAATTTATATTTTACAATAAGGTACAAATTGTTAATCTCTCATAATTTTGAGCAGTTTACATGGTTATCTTGATAAGGAAATATCAAAATCTGTTCCCTTTTCCTACCAACTCTTGTCTTCATACTTGGCAGATTAATCATGTCTGAGCAGGATAGAGAAAGACTTTTAGATGGTTCAGTTGATCAAACATGCTCAGTTATTACAAAAATGCACTCTTAGCAGTTTTTTTAGTAAAAACTTACAACAGAAGCGGATGCCTCCCTACTGCCTCCATATAACAAGCCTGCAAACACTCCAATGACAGTTGCTGTGCCCCAATTGACAGTTCCAGCCATCCTTGGAGTATGCTGATCAGGGAGAAGATGAGATTAGCCTTTCGATATTTGAAATATTCAATGATTTCATAAATAGTGTTGTTTATGTATCGTGGAGGCATAAATGTAAAATCAAAGAACACAGAAAGATAGAGAATCCCCACATAGTTTTTACTCCCCTAGATATGATGACTGATGTAGAACAATCAATTCTAACCAAACAAATTAACAAGTTTTTTGTTTTTGATAAATAACAAAAGAGATATATATATATATATATATATATATATATATCAGAAAAAGGAATCACCCAAGTATACAGGAAACATATTTTGGGGTGAAACAATCAGTTACAAAAGTTGCATAAATCTAATAAATCAACAATAGAAAATAAAGAAAGATTCCTCAAGGCAGTTAGCCAGTCTAATAAAGTATGGAAAAAGAATAACTTCAGATCAGGCATAGAATGCTTGATATCTTCAAACCAAACAAATTAACAAGTAAAACAGTATGCTATATGAAACTCACAACAAATTCAGTTGAAAAACGACCTCAACAACAAATATCGAACGATCAAATCTCCTGACCCCCTTAGGCTATATGAAAAGGACAGCATCTTAATTAAAGTCTTGTTCAATAACAAAAATGTGATCTATATAGAATTTAAATTTCTTTTCTGCCTTCAACTAATTCCTGGTCATTTTGTGAATGCACAATTTTCCCCCATTCAATTCTAGTCCAAAATTACATGCAGACACCAGCTGATGGAGGATAGTGATTGACCCAGATCACAAATCGATACAGAAAACTTTCCAAAACTATAAAGTTACAAAATTTATGAGATATCCGATACAAAAGTAACCAAAGTTGAGCTAAAGAGACTAGCACAAATTATCAAACTTGATCTACAAATTGAACACCAAGAAGAAAAATAACAGCAACAGTATCGAAAAAAAAGCGACTTTGCAAACAAAACAATAGAGAGCTGAGGTATTTAAGTTCAAAACTTGAGTGAGAAATCAAGATTTTCACAGATAGCAGGGTTTAATAGAGGGTTTAAGCACTGACTATTCAGAATTTCAAGTTTAGCAGAAAAAAAATGAGAGAAATGAGATTCTTACATTTGAGACAGTTCCTTCAGAATTTTCAGGAGCTTCCATGATCAAAAAGATGCTTTCCACACAAATTCTACAAGTGGGGTTCTTATTTAAGGACCCAACGAAACTGTTTGGTAGCCGAGAAATAAGAGGAAAATAAAATAAACCCAAGAATGGAAAAATGGAAATGATCAAAGTTTTGAGTTTTCCGTCGTTTTCTTTGGAACCAAACAGGAAGCTATTGATGGACGAGGACTGTGAGAGAGGGTGGTACACGGTGTTCAATATTGTACCGCCATTGAGGTTCTCTCAGTGAGGTGGCACGGTGTAACTTGGAGGCTGAAATGACTGAATTGCTCTTGCCTTCTACTTGAATGATTCTTATGTCCTTCACTAGGAGTTTAGATTTTTATTTATTTATTTATTTTTTAAGTTTGGCAAAAGCACCTTTTTAATGCTTATTTTTGACATGTTTTCGATTGGTCCTAAATTTATGCTTTCATTAGGTTCTTAAGCTTTTTTTCCATTTTTGGTTTTTGTGGTCATCTGATTTATGGACTTAACGAAAAACTCTTACGTAATTAGCAAACTCTTTTTTAATCCGTGATAGTTAAAGGTCTGTTTGGTATATATGTTTAAAAACTAAAAATTATTATTTCAAAACATAAACCAAACACCTTTTAAGTTTTTAAGAATATACGTTTTTTGTAAGTGAGATGACAATATAGACCAATATGACAACAAATATAAAAATGTAACAACCAAATTATGCCATATTAGGGAAGATTGTCAATGTGGGTGATGAGAGAGAACGTTTTCTATTCAAAAGTGAGAATCAAATTAGAAATGTTTGTGGGTGATGACACACAAAAAAACATCTTTTTCATCGATGTTGGCCCCTTTCCTTGATGGTGCATTGTTTGTTGCACAAGTTTTTGTTGAATAGGTGGATCATTATGCCATTTGTGAAATTAAGGAGGGCGATCACTCATTTAGAGTTTTAGACCTCAAATAATTGCATCACTTTTGTATTGGGGTTTTTTGTGTGGAAAAAATATATTTTATTTATAATGATTAAAAATAGCTCTTTTGGAATGTTATTTTGGAGAATAGCCCCTTATTTAAGCATTAAAATTTCAAATTTTACTATAAAATCGTGTTTCCAAAAACACAATTTCATTTGTCAAAAAAAAAAAAAACACAATTTCAATGTAAAATGTGTTTATATTAAAGCTATGTTTTCATAATATAATTTGAGTGCAAAATGTGTTGTAACTAAAATAATGTTTTGGAAACATGATTACCATGCAAAAATTGAAATTTTAATGCTTAAAATCATGTTTTCAACACAAATTCTCAAAGAAGTGATTTTCCCAAATTTTTTTTTACCACAATGTTATTTTCAATAATTATAATAAAATATTATTATTTTCTTGAAAACCCCTTGTTACCTTGTTTCTTTTCTCTTTTCATAGATAGTACATGAAAAGGACATAAATTTGATAATATGATTTTGATGGCTCACATTGTTCAATGTTTCTTAGGAAACAAGAAAAAGTAATATATTCATCTTTTTGTTTTTGTTTTTTTTGTTGTTGAAGTTTTGTGCAACTGGTCCACTTCGGTCCAATTTATACCATTTGGTTTAACTCGGTCGATTTGGTTTAGTTCCATCCATTTGGTAAACTTGGTCCATTGTTCCCAAACAGAACACTTAACTGTTTTGAGCATGCCTGAGTTAAGTTGTGTCTAGAATGATTTGGTTGAATTGAGTAAATGATAAGAATTTTATGTTGTTTGATCCTTATAAAAAAGAGGCTGCATAAAATATCCAATTTCATTGTAAATTTTGAAGCAAACTGCTTGTAAAAGACATGTTAAAACTATTATTAAAATTTTAAAACAACAATTTTCAGTTTTTAAACAATATTACATGTATTTTTGTACACTTTTTTTACCCACACATGTTTTTAAACAACAATTTACCACCACATACTTTTGGTGTGATGGTCATTTCACAAGTATAAGTGCTTGTGGGGTGTGGGAGATAAGGGCTGGAGTTCAAGTCTCTAGGAGAGCTTCATACATACGTACACTTAGATTAGGCTAGAATAGAATTCTATCTTGTATAAAAAAAAAAAATTAATACAAATGATAACTCAACAAATTTAAAATAAAATATTCATTTAATATAAACACATGATGTGGGACTCATGTGCTTGATAATTTGGCAAATATATTATTTTTTTTATCTCTAAAGTTTATATGAAATTCGTATGATATGCATGTTAGATTCTTCATTAATTGTTAAATATAAGTTTGACACTTCCAATAAAAATTAACCAGAAATAAATAGAAAGTTGCAAAGTGTAATTTTTCAATAAACTTCTTAAAAATTAAGGATGAAAAACTAAATGTAAATTTTAGGCACATGAAGTAAGAACGTTTCACAAATGGTCAGGCCAATGAGGAATACAGTAGAAAAGATCAATTATATATGGTGGTTTGGGATATTGCAAGATCCTAGGAGCTGATGTGGCACTTCTCTATGTGTATTTGAGTTGAGTTCAGTAGTTGTTACCGAGTTCTTAGCCTTAGGAATTCTAACTTCTCAGCTCATGAATAGAAACTAAGCTTAGGATAAGTTTATGTTGCTGTCCAGGAGAATCCTCTGGATCTCATGATTAGGTAGTCTTCCCTTACCATTGCTAACAGTGATTTTCTCTTATATCCACTGATCTTATCTCCTCCGCGGAAATATTCAGGAAACCAGTGATGTCAAAAACAAATCTTGACATGAATTGTATCTTGAATGTTTCGACACAGGAGAAGATCATTGGAGTTAAGAGGAAGATCAGTATTATCAATAATAAGGGGGACTAGCCAATGAAGAGATTGAGAGGATTGTTCAGGACGCAAAGAGATACAAGGCTGAAGATGAGATCACACGAAGAAGGTTATGGCTAAGGTAGCCTTTTAAAATAGTGACTTTTTTAAAAATTTTTCTTGATATGACTTAAATTGTGACTTAATTGTTTGTCAATGCTTGTAATGCAGAGTACTCAATTGATTATTACTATTATTGGTGGAGTAATTGGAAGAGATGCTCTTATCAATAAATTTAAAGATGTTTATATCTGTTTTTGTTGGCTACTTCTTGTTAATAAGTTGTCATTTTTTCTAGAAGATTGTCACAGAAAACTAAGTTTTTTACTTTTACTGATTTCCTTTTACTCAATGTTAATGCAGGTCAAGTGGAGAGATAATAGCATTGTTTTGACTGTTGGTTATGTACCATGATTAAAAGTTCATGTCATCAATCAGTAATAAGGGTGAAAACTTTGGTAGTGAAACAAGAATGCTGATTTTATTTGATTGGGATTAGGGGCTTTATTGTGGAAATTTTGTTATTATGTTAAAATAATGAATGTATCTCAAAATTGCATACGCAGATCATTACTCAGCCTTGTATTAGACTTTCTTTTTGAGAGAAAATGAAATTAATCTTTCTTTAGTATTAGAGGTAATGGATGGCTTCCTTTGTGGTTGATGAGAGAGACTGCCTTCTATTCAGAAGTGGGAACAAAACTAGAAATGCCTGTGGGATAGAGATAATTCTAGTGGTATTTTTTTTTGTGTGCAACTCTTTGTTATCTTGTGTTTCCTATATGAATGAATTAGTATAATAACATTTGCTATCATGCTCACCTTTGTTTTTAGATCTCTATTGGTCTTAATTATTATGTTGCCTGATATAAGATTATGGACTACTAATATTTTATTAACAAAGCTGTCAGTTTTTATATAATATTGCTTGGAAATTTTTTCTTCACCTGATGCTATAGAGTAGAGATTGGAGGCGATATGTCTTTGAGCAATTCATTTTCAATGTTTATGTAAACTCAAACTTCAGTCATTAAGTCCAGAAGCATTCGATTTCCTTCGCTTGCCAAGAGATTTAAGTTTGGTCTTTAACTGTTCAGTTTGCAACATCTATTTACAAAAAAATGTTGGGAACATCTGGGGTACCAAAACAAGTGATTTGGTCTTAAATAATACTGTGAGCAAGCCGAACTGAGGAATAAAAGTACTCCAGGTTTATTCATTTTATTTTATTTCGAATAGGAGTTGAACTCAAGCTTATAATTAAATTAGATTACTGTATTCAAGATTGGTTCATTTTCTTGTGGAGTAAGTTTGAGCTTATTTACGAGTTATTTGATCCACTTATTTTTTTCCTACATATAATAAAACCATGACTAAAAATTTTTATCCTTCCATAATTTGATGAATTTTTATTATGAATAAATAGTTTATATTATCAATAAATCACAAATAATAATTTGATATCATATGAATTTATTTACAAATTTATACAATCCAATTTCAAGGTACTAGTTGAGTTTAATTAAGTATGTAAATGGGTTCAAGTTACTTTAACCGATAAATTTGTTTGAATAATGGATGGGTGATTAAATCCCACCTACATTAAATATAAATCAATTGATATCTTAACATGATGATATTCCCCTCAAAAAAAATTATGATGATAATAAATATTATAATAAATTGGATTCATATATTTCAAATTCTAATTAATTTTCGTCTTGAAAATAAAATTTAAATTAATTTGGAATAGTTTGAATAATGGATGGGTAACATCACTCCAATTTTGATATTTCTTACCTTATAAGCATAATTTTTTTTTTTGGGGGGATACATGCACTCCAATGAACCTCACGCCTTTTTAATGAATACATGCACTTAATTTGGAATAGTTTTTTTTTTTTTTGGGATACATGCACTCCAATGAACCTCACGCCTTTTTAATGAATACATGCACGAGTACTGGACATCACTCCAATTTCTTTCTTACCTTATAAGTATAATTACTTGTCTCTTGCGTAAGCTTAAGAAAGAAAAATTGGTGTGCAATTCTAAAAATAATCCATGCAAGGTTATGAGTTTTAGCTAATTTAGGCAGGTGATATTGCAATATCTTGGCAAATATGGGGAATAAAAAGGAACAATAAAATTATTAGTTGTTGGCTTTGAATTTTTTAGCATATTATGTTTTAATGAATAACATTTTACAACTTAGATGCTGCATAGGAAGCATATATGAAAACATACCTTCATGCCTATATAAATTAAAGTGCATCACTTAATTTAAACATTGCACTAGTGAGTTCAAGAAAAGGAGATAAGCTAGAAAGTGAAAATCATGGAATTTCTTCATTTTTTGAAAATTTTCTTCTTCATGATGAATGCTCAAATTATTAGAAACATTTTTGGTTATAAGGAGTTTTGTATCAAAGCTGATGAAAAGCCTAAAAGAAGGTCGTTGTTTATGTTAGAATACCAATAGAGTTTTTTCTAACGTGGATCTCTCCTAATCAACAGGTAACCAATCATGCTTTCAATGTTTATTGTTATTAAAAATAATTTTGAATTCTTCTAGTAAAAATATTAGTTCTTTTGCTTTAATTTGGTTTAATGTTACTTCTTTCATCTACTAAATATTGTCATTTTTTGTATGTGGCAGGAAGTACCATGTACTTTGAGTGCAAGCAACATGAAATAAGCTCTGAATTACGGGAGTCATCCGAGTTGGTTGAATAAAATATTCATTATTAATATGATCTTGAGACTTTCTTGTAGTCACTTGCTTCTCTATTTTGGGAATAATTACTCGTTTTCTTATTATTATAGTGAAATATAATTAAGTAGCATATTTCTTGTAAGACAAAACTTAGGTACATATCTTAGGTGTTATTCTTTAAGTTCCCCTTTTAAGATTCAGTCATGTGGCTACTTTATTAAAAAATACACTTCCTTCTTATGAGAAAAATTTTAAAAGGAGAACCTAAGAAACGGAACTTAAGGAACAATATATAAATACTGTACCTATGTCTTGCTCTTCTTTTAGTAACTTTCTTGTGCCTTTGATGTATAACTTTTTTTTCTCTCCCTTGTGTGTGTGTTTATTTCTCCAAAAAAAAAAAAAGTAGCTTATTTCATTTGGTTTAAATTGTGATCGCATGATGGTTATTGACAAAAGATATGATCTATAATCAAGGTACATTTCTTATTTTAAAAATAATTAAATGAATAATGTCCCCTTTATTTTAGAACACCCCAAGAGAACCCATGCCCATATATTATGAAATAATTTCTCGGTTCTCACCTAGCTAATATGTTGAGTATGAACCAAGTTTCATACTCCGTATAACATAAGGTTCCCTCAAAATGAATAGCTAAGCCTAAGCCAATCTTATTTTTTAGATTTGTAGCTGTTTTAAGCCAATATGAGCAAAATGTCATTCTTCTTAAAATATTTCTTTCCATCTTGTTAATAGGACTTAAATTGCTCGAAGATTGATAATTAGAGGCTCCTTCAAGATTCAACATGAAAAACTAAACTCAATTTAATTTCAAAGCTCGTTAATTTTCAAACTGAGATTGAGCATTCTATGTCTTAATTTGGCTCCAGTCATATGGTTTAAATTTGACTTAAGTCCCATAAAAAAAAAAAAAAAAGGACTTAATTGCCAAGGATTGGTCGTGTGGCATTTACAGATTTCGTGATAAAGACCCAGTTTAGTTCTCAACAATCAACCATGGGTGTACGATATTCTTAAGAGACCAAATTCTCAAATACATAAATAATAGAGTAGTAATTCTACCGTCACACATGGTTTTCTAATATTTTTTACAAATTGTTGTGGTGGCAAATTTTTACCGGTTATTAGTAAATGAAAAAAATGATATTATAGGTCTAGAAGATCGTATCATTATTTTCTTTTCATCATTTTTAATATGTATATATATATATATATAATTGCAACTTACCAATCATTATAGGATCATCACTTTTTATTACCAAGACTTTATATATTCTTAAAGCTAAATGTAACTTATAATAGAAAATAAAGTAATACAAACATATTGGGCGGAGAGCCGGAGACACTGTTTATTTATTTTTATTTTATACTTAAAAAAATAAATCGTATTTTTCACCATTGTGTTAATATCCATATGCTAATGTAGTATTTAAGGTCAAGTTGAAGGCTCCAGTTCTGTTCCTACGTAGAGAACTATCAACTATATCACTATATGTCATTTTCATCAATTTAAAGAGAAAGAGATACTTATATACAAAAAAAAAAGATATAAAAGAGAGAGAGAGAGAGAGAGAGAGAGAGATAATAAACACCTACTTCGGTCCAATTAGGTCCACTTTGGTCTAATTCAGTCTACTTTGGTCCTTTTCGGTCCCTTCAGTTAGTCCACTTCGGTTTAATTTAGTCCATTTGATCCAGTTCGGTCCATTTTGTTTAATTTTGACCATTTCGGTCCATTCAGTCCACTTTGTCCATTCGGTCTCTTTGGTCCATTTAGGTCTCCTTCGGTTCCTTAGGTCCACTTTAGTCCATTTGGCCCTTTTGGTCGATTAGGTCCACTTCGGTCCCTTGGGCCCACATTATTTCATTCGGTCTGATTAGGTCCTTTTGGCCCATTTTGGTCCATTAGGTTTTGGTGCATCTGGTCCATCCAATTTAGACCATTTGGTTCAACTCAGTCCATTTGGTCTAGTTTGGTCTATTTGGTTCAATTTGATCCATTGTTTCCGAATAGACACTTCACTGTTCTAGCATGCTTAAGTTAAGTTGAGTCTAGAAGATTTGGTTGAATTTTTTTTATCCTTATCAATAATAATAATAATAAAATAAGGTGCATATATAACATATCCAATTTCATCCATAAATTTAATTTGAAGCTAAGTGCTAGTAAAAGTTACGTTAAAATTGTTACTAAAATTTCAAAAATAAATTAATACAAATGATAACATAATCACATGATGCCTTTCAACATAATCACATGATGCCTTTCAAAAAAAAAAAAAAAAACATAATCAGATGATGTGGGACTCACGTGCTTGATAATTTGGCTAATATATTATTATTTTTTTTAATTTCTGAAGGTTATATGAAATTCGTATAACATACATGTTAGATTTTTTATTAATTGTTCAATACTGATTTTTTTTTTTACTCAATGTTAATGCAATTCAAGTGGAGAGATAACAGCATTGTTTTGACTGTTGGTTATGTACCAGGATTGAAAGTTCAAGCTATCTCACTTCATCAGTCAGTAATAAGGGTGACAACTTTGGCAGTGAAACAAAAATGCTGATTTTATCTGATAGGGATTAGCGGCTTTATTGTGGAATTTTAAATTTTTTTTTCAATGTTTATGCAAACTCAAACTTCAGTCATTAAGTCCAGAAGCATTCAGAAGTGGGAACAATTTCCATACGAATGAATTAATATAAATAACATTTGCTTGCCTAGTGATTTAAGTTTGCTGTCTTTAATTGCTTGAAAATTTTTTCTTCACCTAATGCTATAGAGTAGAGATTGGAGGTGATATGCCTTTGAGCAATTCATTTTCAATGTTTATGCAAACTCAAACTTCAGCAACATATCTCTTTATCTTGCAACATATCTCTTTATCTTAAAAAAAATGTTGTGAACATCTGAGATGCCAAACAAGTAATTCGATCTTAAATAATATTGTGAAGTGTAAAAGAGTCAAACCGAGTATTAATATATCCCTAGGTTTATGCATTGTATTTTATTTCGAACATGAGCTAAGTTTAAGCTTATTATCAAACAAGATTACATTTTCAAGTTTGTTTTATACAATAAAATCATGATTAAATTTTTTTATCATTTCATAATTCTATGAATTTTTATTGTGAATAAACTATTTACATTATTAATAAACCATAAATAATAATTTTATATCATATGAACCTATTTACAAATTTATACAATTTAATTTCAAGGATTTAGTTGAATTACAAGACTCTTAACCAATTAAAGTTTAATTAAGTATGTAAATGGGTTCAAGTTACTTTAACAGATAAATTGGCCTGAATAATGGACGGGTGATTAAATCCCACCTACATAAAATAATAAATCAATATGATGGTATTGGTAATAAATAATTATAATCAATTGGATCCATATATTTCAAATTCTAATTAATTTTGAATAGTTTTTTTTTTTTTTTTTGGGAATACATACACTGCAATGAACCTCACACCTTTTTAACGAATACATGCACCAGTATTGAACATCACTCCAATTTTCTTCCTTACCTTATAAGCATAATTACTTGTCTCGTGCGTAAGCTTAAGAAGGAAAAATTGATGTGCAACAATTGAAAATTAATCCATGCAAGGTTATGAGTTTTAGCTAATTTAGGCAGGTGATCTTACAATATCTTTGCAAATATGGAGAATTAATTGGAATAGTAAAGATATAGTTGTTGGGCTTGAATTTTTGAGCATATTATGTATTAATTGATAACATTTTACAACTGAGAATGCTGCATAGGAAGATTTGAAAACATACCTTCAGGCCTATATAAATTTAAGTTCAGCATCTATTTGATCATTGCACTGGTGAGCTCTAGAAAAAGGAGTTAAACTTGAAAGTGAAAATCATGGAATACCCTTCTTTTTTGAAAATTTTCTTATTCATGATGAATGCTCAACTTATTAGAAACATTTTTGGCTATAAGGAGTTCTGTATCAAAGCTGATGAAAAGCCTAAAAGAAGGTCGTTGTTTATGTTAGAATACCAAGAGAGCCTTTTCTAACTTGGATTTCTCCTAAGTAAAAGGTAATCAATCATGTTTTCATTGTTAATTATTATTGTGAATAACTTTGAATTTTTCTAGTAAAAATGTTTTCTCTTTTTCTTTAAATTTGTTTTTTTTCCTCATTCGTGTACTTAATCCTGTGCCTTTCTTGAATGTGGCAGGACGTAGCATGTACTGTGAGCAAAAGCAACATGAGAAAGCTATTAATTAAAGGAGTAATCTTAGTTTCCTAGAAAAAAAATATTGTATTAAGACAATGTCTCGATTTTAATAAAATTGCTTCGCATTAAAAAAAAAAAAAAAGGACTTCTTGTATTGTACTCTGTATGCATCTTTCATCATGTGGTTTAAATTTTGAGGCATGATGACACTTTTGTTTTTCTTGAAAGAGACTGATGGCAATTGACAAAAGATAAAAACGATATAATCAAGGTCCATTTATTTTAAACTCAAAAAAAAAAAAAAAAAAAATTTGATGTTCATATATTAAGAATTAATTTCTCACATAATAAGTTGGATATGAACCAATATCAGAAATTATAAGGTTCCTTCAAAATGGATAGTGAAACCAATTTCATTTTTGAAATTTGTAACTATTTGGAGCCAGTACGAGTGAAATGAATAGATAATACTCTATTTAAAATTTTTCTTTCCATCTTGTCAATGGGACTTTGCTTGAAGACTCTCCTACAAGATTCATTGAGAATATATAAGCTCAATCAGCTTTCGAAGCTCTTGTTTATTCTCAAATTAAGTGATTTTATTTGGCTCCACTTACATAGGGTTCAAATTTAGACTTATAAGTGCCAAGGATTGTCCATGTTGTACAAACAGATTTGGTGATAGAGAATCAGTTCTCAACAGTCAACTAGAAGCTTAATTACGATTCGCTTAAAAGACCAATTCCTCAATGTACGATTCGCTTAAAAGACCAATTCCTCAATGACAATTTGTGGTTTTTACCTCTTTCTTTCATTTCTAGCCTTGGTTTGAGATTTCTATAAATCATTTTTAGCCTAATCTAAGTATAGAGGTGTGTGAAATTTTCTCTTGGAGACTTGAATCTCGGTTTTTACCCTCTCACTCCACAACAACTTTGTGCTTATAGAGTAACTATCATGCAAAGGGTGCGTGGTAGTTCCAAATCATTGTCTATAACTAATTAACTAGGTTTCTTTGTGACCAAATAAAGAAAGTGAAAAATAATAATAGGTTTAGGCGCCCTAAATTTTTTCTCTTGCTATAATTACCATACCATTTTATTTTATTATAGCTGAAGATCAAAATGACAAAGCAGAATGCATATTGAGCACTTTGAGGTGGGTAAAACTTTACTCCTAAATCGGTTTGGAGGAACCTATTACGTGGCAATTAAAAAGACAATCTACGTGTAGTTTTAGATACATGATTTTTTTAACGAGTCGTGTAACTTTTTTAAATATTTAAACTAATTGTTGAGTTTCACAGAGGCTAAACCTAGCTCATTTCTCAAGTTCTTGAGTATTCAAGTCGAGTAGTTTGAGTGGTCTGTGACTTGATTTGGCTCCATCCATCTAGGTCTTAATAAATTTAGACTTAGCCACTTAGGGCTTCATGGAAACATATTATATTCCATTAAATTAGCTGTGTTTGATTGTGTGTTCTTATGAGCATAAATTCATCATAAAATATATATTGGATAATTCTCATAGTCGAATAGGGAATAGATTCATCATCTTTAACCTTATCGCTCCCATTGGAAAATGCTACATTCTTTAATGTTCTTAACTTTAATTTTATTTTGAGATGAATGCAAAACTTGCAATTTGCAGCCTTCTGGGAAAACAAAGCTGATTATGTTCACTGCAAACCCGCAGACTTCTGCCTATATGGTTGTGTAAGTGTAAAAATTTCTTTAAAAAAGATTGTAAAACAAGTGTCCTTTATTATTTTAGGAAAAATTTATATGGACATGAACATGGACAAGGTACAGGTATGGGTACAACACAGTGACAAACAATTTATTAGAAATTATAACATGATACAGCAAGTATAACCTAAGTATGACATGAGTATAATATGAATACGGCACCCCAAATAAAGTGTCCACAGCCAAAAAATTGGAGTAGAAAAGGGGAAAAGAAATGAAGAGCCCGTGAATGTTTGTCCACATTAAATTATCATAGCAGTTTATTTTGTTTGGAGATCAAATGAACGAGGTAATAAAAAAATGGTGAATATTTGGGGCTACATAATAAATAACTTTCGGGTAGATTTTTAAATAATATATATTTTTCAAAAACTGAATATTTCGCAAAAAAAATGCTCAAAGATCCCTTATCAAACCTCAAAAGGAAAATAAAAGTATAAAAATTGATAGTTACAAGGGATTCATTTGCAATGTTGCAAGTATTCAAATGGGGTGGCTTCATCCAGCCATATGAAAGTCTCATGATATTTAAGCGACAAGCTGGCCATACTTTGCAAAGTTTCTTACATGCAAATCCATCTCTACTTTTTAGTCGCAATGACATCACTATTGCAGTCCTAGAGAAGCAGGAAATTTTGCACTTTATGATAAAACAACCAAGTGACATTATTTCGTGTAATTTTTTTTTTGTTAGTCTTGAATTACCAGCTCGCAAAGAGGAAGTTAGGTTACATTACCATTGGTGGGCGAAAATGGCCCATTATCACTGTTTTCCGAAAAAAATTAGCAATATACTATTATTTTGGAAATATGTAAGGATCTACCACCTTTTTAGAAACTCGAGTTTGTCGTGAAATTCGAGTTTTAAAAACTTGAGTTCTTTGAAAAAATGTACTCAGAAAAATTTTGAAAATTTTTTATGGTAGATTGAGTTCCATGGTACTCGAGTTCCATAAATTCGAGTACCATGGAAAACTCGATTTCGCTACACTCGAGTACCCAAACAGTGGTAGATCCCTATATATTTTTGAAATAGTAGTAGATTGCAATATAGTTTGCAAAATGGTGCTATTTGGCTATTTTGGCTACCATTGGTGTATGGCTTACGTGTTTCATGCAAAATGACAAAAATTTAAGTAAACTTCATTTCACCTCAATATTGGCCAATTCGATCACATTTAATATTTTTTCATTAAAATGTAACATTTATTTTTGCTACGCTTCTGTTGAGTTATATTATTGGCCATGCCATTATTTTTTTTCATCATTTTTAATTATATTTTCTTACCAATCATAATAGGATTATCACTTTTTATTACCAAGACGTTATGTATTCTTAAACCTAAATGTAACTTATAATAGAAAATACAAGTAATACAAACATTTTGGTTCCTTCAATCCACTTTGGCCCTTTCAGTTCATTTTGGTCCCTTCAGTGCACTTCAGTTTAATTCAGTCCAGTTTGGTCCATTTTGTTCGAATTCTAACCACTTCAGTCTATTCAGGTAACTTTGGTCTATTTTTGTCTATTCAATCCACTTTGGTCATTCGGTCTTTTTCGTCCACTACGGTCCCTTAGGTCCACTTTAGTCCATTAGGTCAACTTTGGTCCGTTAGGTCCAATTCAGTCTATTCTGTTCAATTCGGTCCACTTTAGTACATTCAGTCCACTTCAATCTAATTCAGACCATTTGGTCAACTTGGTCCATTGTTCCCAAACAAACACTTAGCTGTTTTGAGCATGCATAAGTTAAGTTGAGTCTAGAATGATTTGGTTGAATTGAGTAAATGATAAGAATTTTGTGTTGTTTTTTTTTTAAGGAAGGAATTTTGTATTGTTTGATCCTTATTAATTAATAACAAAAAAATAAAGCGCATAACATTTCGAATTTCATCAATAAATTTTGAAGCTAAGTGCTAGTAAAAGTCATATTCAAACTATTACTAAAATTTCAAAGATTAAATTAATACAAATGGTAACTCAACAAAATTAAAATAAAATAGTCATTTAACATAAAAACGTGATGTGGGATTCACATGCTTGATAATTTGGCTAATATTTATATTTTCTCTCTAAAGTTTATACGAAATTTTTATAACATGCATCTTAGATTCTTTATTAATTATTAAAATAGGTTTTGACACTTCGAATAAAAATTAACTAGAAACAAATTTTAAGATAGAAGTGTTTTCAATAAACTTCTTAAAAAATATTAAGGATGTAAAAACTAAATTAATGTAAATTTTAGGTACCATGAAGTAAGAACGTTACACAAATGGTCAATCCCACGAGGAATACAGTAGAAAAGATCTACCATATATGGTGGTTTGGGATATTGCAAGATCCTAGGAGCTGATGTGGCACTTCTTTGTTGTTAAATGTGACAATCAATTGAGTTATATGGCTCTTAACAATTATTTTTGGCCTCGTATCTCTATGCGTTCTTGACCATCCTCTTAATCTCTTGATTGGGTAGTTGTCTTCCTCTTCATACCACAAGTTTTCTCTTCAGTGGAAACGTTTAGGATGCCATTACATCAATGGCAGGCTTAATGTTTCTACTGAGGAGAAGACCACTGGTGTATATGAATGAATTGCTCACCCTTGTATTAGACTTTCTTTTTGAGAGAAAAAGGAAATTAATCTTTGTTTGGAATTAGAGGTAATGGATGGATACCTATGGTCCATGAAAGATTTTTACTATTAATCTTTATTTATGAGCAACTCTTTTTTTTTTTTTTTTTTTCTATTTAATGTTTATCTAAGTGAATAAATTCCTGTAGACTGGATACGTGAAATAATATATTTCGAATTTTAAATAGCTTGGAATAGATTTTTTTGTGTGTGTGGATACATGCACTCCAATGAACCTCATGCATTTTTAATGAATACTTGCACAAGTATTGAACATCACTCCAATTTTCTTCGTTACCTTATAAGCATAATTACTTGTCTCTTGCGTAAGCTTAAGAAGGAAAAATTTGGGTGCAATTGAAAAATAACCCATGCAAGGTTATGAGTTTTAGCTAATTTAGGTAGGTGATATCACAATATTTTTGCAAATATGGAGAATTAATAGGAACACTAAAGTTATTGGTTGTTGGGCTTGAATTTTTGAGCATATCATGTCTTAATGAATAACATTTTGCAACTTAGATGCTGCATAGGAAGCAAATGAAAACATACCTTCAGGCCTATATAAATTTTAGTGCAGCACCTATTTTGATCATTGCACTAGTAAGTTCTAGAAAATGGTGTCAAACTAGAAAGTGAAAATCATGGAATACTCTATTTTTTTTTGAAAATTTTCTTCTTCATGATGAATGCTCAAGTTAATAGAAACATTTTTTGTTGTAAGGAGTTCTGTATCAAAGCTGATGAAAAGCCTAAAAGAAGGTCGTTGTTTATGCTAGAGTACCAAGAGAGCTTTTTTTAACTTGGTCTCTCCTAAGCAACAGGTAACCAATCAAGTTTTCAATGTTAATTTCTATTATGAATAATTTTGAATTTTTCTTGTAAAATGTTAGTTCTCTTACTTTAAATTTGTTTAAATTATTTTTTTCCTTTAGTTTACTGATTTCGTGCCTTTCTTGAATGTGGCTGCAAGACATAGCATGTACTGTGAGCAAAAGCAACATGAGGAAAGCTTTTAATTAAAGGAGTAATCCAAGCTGCTTAGATAGAAAATAGTTTGATTAATAAAATAACGACAATGTTTCTTTTTCAATAGAATTGCTTCAAATTAAAAAATAATAATAATATTAAAGATTTCTTGTATTGTACTCTGTCTGCACTCTGCATCTTTCATCATCTTGTTTAAATTGTGAGGCATGAATGCATGATGGCAATTTTTTTATTTTGGAAAGAGCATGATGGCAATTGATAAAAGATAAGATCTAATCAAGGTCCATTTATTTTAGACCCAAACATAATAGTTTGGATATGAACCAATATCAGAAATTATAAGGTTCCTTCAAAATGAATAGTGATTAGTGAAGCCGATCTTATTTTTGAAATTTCTAACTATTTGGAGCCAGTATGAGTAAAATGAATAAATGATACTCTTTTGGAATTTTTCTTTCCACCTCGTCAATGGGACTTAAATTGCTTACAGACTACTTTAAGATTCATTGAGAAAATCTAAACTTAATTAGCTTTCGAAGCTAATTGGGTTTGATGAGTATGTGACTTGATTCGCCTCCATTCATCTAGGTCTTAATAAATTTGGACTTAGGATGTGTTTGAATACCTCTTATTTGCTAAAAACTGAAAATTTATTGCTGAAAACGCTGTAGCAAAATAATTTTTAAAGTGTGAATAGTGCTGTGAGACACAAATTTACCTAGAAATCTGTAAAAAAGTGAGTTTGGTGGTACGTGAACAGTGCCATTGGCACTAAAAAAACGTGAACGCACAAATTGGGGCAAAACGCCAAATCCAAACGCACTCTTAGAGCTCCTTGGTATCATTTAATATTCCATTAAATTGGGAGAGATAATTATCACATGTTGCTATTCCCGTAACTCAAACCCTTTTCCCCCCTAGACCTCTAATTTCTTTGTGCATGAGGAGCAGTGCCGGCTCTTTTATATATGCAATTGATAAAGTCTAAGACCCTAAGTAGATAAAAGGCCTCCAAATTTTAACCAATATGATTATTTCTTTAATTAATTAAGCCCAAATATTAATTAACAAATAAAATAATAATTTTTTATCAAATGAAAAACAAAAAAATAAACAGAAAGGGAGAAATGCTACGTCTACAATATTTTCATAACATCTTCACAATAAATCCTAAATAGTAAGCTATTACAGGCTGTAAGTGATGGCAAAAAAGTAATTTAAGTCAGGGGTTTAAATTAGAACTAGTAACAACTTAATACCTAAGATTTATTATGAATAATATTGTGAATGTAGCACTTTTCAAAAAATAAAAAAGAGAGCAGTATACACAAAAAATTTACAACATTTTTCATAATAATTGAGTTAGTAACCTTTTACTAGTTCTCATGTAGGTCCATCACTAACATCACTCTTTTGCTTATCACTATCAATCTATCACATTAACAAGTATGAAAAGTTTTTTCAATTTTTTTGTGTCTATATACTTTCTAAAAAAGAAATTCTACATGATTCATGTTAATTAATAATAATTTTGCATCTAAAACAAGATAATATAATTTAAATAATATTTTATTATTTTAAAACCCATATTTAAATATATATATATATAAAAGACCTCAATTTCAGTTTTCACCTTGAGCTCCCAAATTCATTAAGTCACCCTTGATGAGGAGGCGTCAATTCAACTATAATGCCCTTGACAAAGAACAAAGTTTCTCTTTAAACTAATTTGGAGAGAAACTCTTCAAATTTCTCATATATTTCTTTTTTATATGTGAATTTTGAAAATCTAATTGTTAAATTTTAGTTCCTTATATTCTTAACATGCATATCAAATTTCGTTCAAATCGGATATTATTTACTATTTGATCAATTAACTTATTTTTTATATATAATTTTAGATTACAAAAACTTGAAATTATAACATTTATTTGATGACATAGCAATTGATCTTTGATTTTCTTGAAATTTTGTAAGCATTAAGGATGTAATAACAACATGCAATCTAACGGTTAGATTTTCAAAATTCACACTCAATATAAATATATATGATGAGTTTGTAGGGTTTCTCTCCAAACTAGTTTGGAGAGAAACTTTGTTCCTTGACAAATTAGCTGTGTTTGATTCTGTGTTCTTATAAGCATAAATGCATAATAATAGAATATATGTATGCTTAAGAATGGTTTATAGAGAATGCCAATTTTGCAACTAAGATGAAGGGTATACATATTGGATAATTCTCAAAGACGAATATGGAACAGTTTCATCATCCTTAACTTTATTGCTCCCATTGGAAAATGGAAAATGCTACATTCTTGCAAAACTTGCATGTTGCAGCCTTCTGGGAAAAGAGAAAAGCTGATAATGTTCAAAATGCAAACCTGCGTCCCCCTCTCCCCGTATACTTACCACAAATGGTTGATGTGGAATTGTGGAGGCCAAAATGGCCAAATACCATGATTTTCAAAACTTTTTAGGACAAAAACACTGTTTCGGAAATAATCAGGGATCTACCACCTTTTCCAGTACTCGAGCTCCCCATACTCGAGTACCATGTTTTATAATGCCACCGTGGCCTGCTGACATGGCTTTTAGGAATTAAAAATATGCCATTTAGTACTCGAGTCTTACGGACTCGAGTACTGTGGTTTGGTACCCGAACCCATGAAGCTCGGGTATCAATCTGGGTTGGCTGGGCATCTCCACTTAGTACTCGAGCTTCGTGGGCTCGGGTACAGATCACACAGTACCCGAGCCCATGAAGCTCGAGTACTATTTTTTAAATTTCCGAAGTACTCGAGTATTTTGAACTCGATTACTGTTTCGAATTTTAAAGTTACTTCACCTGTCTCCCTCTCACTCTATCCCAGTGTTTCGAATTTTAGAGTTCATCACTCCGTTTCTGTCTCCCTCTCACTCTATCCCACAGTCGCCCTCCCTCTCTATCCCACGGTCTCATTCTCCCTCTCGGTCTCCCTCCCTCCGATCCCACAGTCTCATTCTCCCTCTCGGTCTCCCTCTCACTCTATCCCACAGTCTCATTCTCCCTCTCGGTCTCCCACACGCTCTCAGTGTCCCGCTTCACTCCGTTTCTCGTTCTCATTCTCCGTCTCTCTCATTTTCAGTCTCCCTCACGGTCTCTCCTCTCACTCTCGGGCCGCATCTTCACAAGGTATGTCTCAAGTCTCAATATTTGTTTGAGCATTGGGTATTTGTGGGTATTTGTATGTGGGTATTTGTGGGTATACGTATGTGGGTATTTGTGGGTATTTGTATGTGGGTGTATGTATGTGGGTATTTGTATGTGGGTATTTGTATGTGGGTATTTGTGGGTGTATGTATGTGGGTATTTGTGGGTATTTGTATGTGGGTGTATGTATGTGGGTATTTGTATGTGGGTATTTGTGGGTGTACGTATGTGGGTATTTGTATGTGGGTATTTGTGGGTATACGTATGTGGGTATTTGTATGTGGGTATTTGTGGGTGTATGTATGTGGGTGTATGTATGTGGGTATTTGTATGTGGGTATATGTGGGTATTTGTGGGTGTATGTGGGTATTTGTGGGTATCACACTATGTGTCTGAACCATGAACCCGAATGTATTTAAAGACATATATAGCTATATTAGTTTATAAGAAGGAAAAATGAGAAATGACAAAAAAAAAAATCAGCTGTGATGACTACACTTTAAATAAATAAATAAAAAGGTGCTCTATCAACTTGCAAAATATTACTACAAAGTTCTCACATTTACAATTATGGACTGAATTGGGGTTTATACTCTTACCGTATTTTTAACCCATCCTTGCCACGCAACCTTCTTAATCCATGCCAACACTATCTACATAATTATATGAGACATCAAAAGATTCAACACAAACTAAATTAAAAAATTTTCAAGATGCATCATCACCAAACAAGAAAAACCCTCCACAATACAACCAGCCACCATGGATTGACCAAGGGATGAGGCCATAAAATGTATCTCCTTTCTTTGTGTGTGTGTATATATATATATGTGTATATGTATTAAACTGAGTGCTTATGGGTATTTGATGAATATGCTAATGGGTCAATCACCTTTAATTTATGCCAGATATGGACCCACATCGAGCGGGACCCTCTATAGGGACTGTCTTGACGAGGCAACCTTTGCATCGTTCAAGTTTGCTTTGGGATGCTCCTTTGGCAGGCGAGGTATGCATTAGTGTCGAAAATTGTAGTGTATATATGTAGTAGAAATATTTTGGGCATTTATGTTTGAAGTGTAATTATTACGTGTAATTACTAATACTAAGCTGCTCTGTTTGCAGGAAGTGCCAGGTGTACTGACTTGTCGTCATCGAGATAAAGGTCTGTTTGAAGGTGAGTTAGACCCACGGATTGCCACTTATATCACAGATGCGGGGTTAGATGGGCTACTTCGGGTCCCACATATGGACCTTGACCATGCATTAATCACGGCCTTAGTGGAGAGATGGCGGCCAAAGACGCACTCATTCCACTTGCCCCACGGTGAGATGACTATTACGTTACAAGACATAGAGGTCATAATGGGGGTACCTGTACATGGCTTGCCGGTGGTGGGATTTACTCATATGGACCATTGGCGTGACTTGTGCACCGAATTGCTAGGTACCGACCGTCCACCCGAAAGACCAGTCGGTACAAAAAAGAACACTGCAGTGTTGGAAGGGCCGAGGATAAAAGCCAAATGGCTCGAGGAGCAGTTTAGCGACCCTCTCCCTGCTGACGCCACTGAGGAGCGTGTCCAGCAGTATGCTCGGTTTTACATACTCCAAATGTTAGGTAGTATGTTGTTTATGGACAAGTCTGGCGAACGGCTTTCAATCATGTATCTACAATTTTTCGTTCCAATCAGCAACGGAAAGAATTATAGTTGGGGTAGTGCAGCACTAAGTTGGCTATATAGACACCTCTGTAATGCATCAGAGAAGACAGCGAAGCAAATTGGCGGTGCACTGCTGTTAGTGCAGTTGTGGGCGTGGGCGAGGTTTCCGCACATATGTCCTGTGATGAGGCATCCACATCAGGCACTGCCCCCAGGTCCACTTGCTATCAGGTATGTAGGATTTTAGATAGTTATCGTTTTACATTTACGCATTAACTTTTTTCGCATGAGAATGATGTAAGTAACTAATATGCAATTAATATGTGTGTGTTGTTTGGTAGATGGAAAGGGGCTAAGATAACAACTGACCATCCAATGCACGTCCTACGCGCCTATCGTGTGTCACTTGCTTCACTAAGGCCAAATCAGGTATCGTGCCTTACCTTACACCATTTTAATGACTATGGCATGTATTGTTCACATTCGTTACACATTTTTTTTAATTATATTGTTAATATGGTTGTTTGCATATGTTGGATCATTGTAGATTGTCTGGGAACCATATAGAGATTACTTGGGTTCCCTGCCTGCATATTGTACCGCAGGCCAACAAATATGGAGGTCCATCGTGCCGCTCATACATTTTTGGGTGGTTGAAGGCCATCACCCCGAACGTGTTCTCCGACAGTTTGGAATGAAGCAAGGCATACCGGATAATGTCGATACTTCAATTGAACTTCACAAGATAACACTTCAGGGCAAGCACGAGAAAAACTGGGTTCAAGAACATGCCACTCATATTGCTAGATGGGCTGCGCACGCCACAATTGCCGAAGCACCACCCTTTCATGGGGTAATGAGCTACAATGACGAGTATATGGTGTGGTATCGTCCTATCACTGTTCGGCATATTACAAAAGAGACGTCGTACTGGGACACTTTGGTAAGTTTACGAAGACCGTTCTGTTATAAACGTACCTCGCTTTGTATAGTTTAGTTCCAAGTCCTAACACTACTATTGTATACTTGTGACAGGTTGAATCACAGTTGAGGATTATGGCGAAGTTCGAACCAGGGTCTGAGATCTACATTGATTGTATGAATGCGTTGCAATCTGTTGAAGAGATCGGTCGGTTGACCTTGGATGAGGCACGCACTGTGGGCAACACAATTGAACCGGCTGTAGGGCGTGGTCGGCAAGCCCGTGGAACGTCAAAGGCATGGAGGTCGTCAATCTAGTCAGCGTCCCACAACTGGTCGCCGGCGCACATCTAGTGGGCGTCACACACCCGTGCATGACCACGCCATGGAGGAGGCAAGTCAGACATCAGATGAAATGTGTTTGGACACTGGTTATGACATGGAGTCCATGGCACAAGTGGATGATGCGGGTCCATCCCATACGTTTGTCCATGATGATACCTACCCACCCACATCCTCTCCCCCACCGACCACCAGCACTACCCCCGCAGATGTATGTGGTAGACATGAGATGAGATTCATGCCCACCCCTGGTCTACCCACCCCTGGTGCCATCCAAACACAGATAACGACCCCCCCACCTGAGACTTCACACAGTGAGGATCGGGGGCTTCCTACCCTTGGTGCCATCCAGACAGAGATACCCACCCCCTTACCAGAGGCTTCACACATTGAGGATCGGCCGCGAAGGCCACAACGGACACGGACACATCCTCCTGACTGTGGGACTGGACATGGTACTTGCCTTCTTATACTGATTACATATGCATCTCTTTATGGTTAAATGCCCCTATTTATTAGTATTTGCTGGTTTTCTTTTCAGGCAAGGTGAGACCAGTCAAGGAACCAGTGAGGAGAAGAAAACGGGGATGATTTTCTAAGGTCAATTCTTGAAAGGCTTTTGAGTAGGTTAGGACGGCACTTGTCAAAATGGAGGGGCATATTTATTGGTTTACTTGCCTTTAATTGAGGTTGTATGTCTAATAGCTGTGTTTGGTTTTACATTGGGCATATTACATTTGCACTTGTCAAAATTTGTTTCTTTTTGCCTTTTTCTTTCATGGGTATGCTTATAATTTCACAACTTTTATGCCTGGGAATATTTGTATGTCATCAATGAAAAGCTGCACTGAAATTTTACTATTCTCATTTAATATGTTTTTGTTAATTTCTTACCCCCATATTTTGCTTTGTCAATTAGATTTAATATCTGATAGAAACAGTTACCTTGATCTTAATTTGTTAATTTATTATATTCGATTTGTATGTGATAATGTGAAAAGCTATCCATGTACTACATGATAAGTCTGATGTTTCTTTGTTGCATTGCTTTATTGAACTCAGTGAATTTTTTTATTGCAAGATTTCCTCGCATATATTTGATAATGAGCAATGCTAGCGGTACTAAATTTTTTTTACATAAGCATTACAGACTAATGCGTCAACTTTTAAATACAAAATAAAAAGGTAATTAAGAAATTTATTTATTTTGTTAATGTGGCACCAATCACATTCATTGTTATGTCAAGTTGTAAGCTGTTTGTAGTGAAATTGGTAGTGCCTTTAATATTTTCCATTTGATTATATTGTTTTAATTCAGAATATGATCCTCATTAGTGGACCTGTGTGGATATATTCAAGATGTATCGTCTACATAGCCTGAGTTGAAATTTGAAATATATCCCAGTTGTTATTTCTGCCAGTTGAAGTACCGAACCAGGTTTATAATCTTTGATCTTGATGTTTTGTTTTCCTTTTTCATTTGTTTGTGAAGGGATGAGGGTTTGGGAAATAGTTTTGTGAGCTTCATGCTGCCTTTCTTTGACTGATATTTTCATTTTCTTACTTTTAGTTTTTCCCCCCTAAAAAATTCAATTGACTTCTGTTATAGGTATAAGACAGTAGCTTATTTGGATACAGATGTTGGTCAACCTGAGTTTACACCTCCTGGTTTTCTATCCCTCACAATAGTTGACCAATTAACTCCAGGTAATTTTTTATGGTTTTAAGTTAGTTAACAATCTTGTCAATTCATTGTCTTACTATAATTTCACTGGAGTATTATTGTTTGTTCTTTGTAATTTTTATAATTATTTATTCAGATTTCTCTTTCGTTATATTGAATTAGATTTGACAATCCCATGTCTGAAGACTCTAGAGAGGTATGAACTGTTGAACCTTGTCTTCCTCATTATTAACCTCATTCTTAAATATTAGAAACTGGCACTGTTGCTTGTGGATCAATTATGTAAGCATGTGGTATGGTATACAGTTGACAATCTTTCATGAATAGGAGTTATTGGGCTAACTGAAACTGACTGGACAGTATTGTCTTTAATGACAAGTAGGTTAAACAGTTGCTTGTCATCTAGCATGTGAAGGGCATTGTAATGGTGGATTTTTAATGGTCCTGTCAATAGGCCTTTCTGGCCATTACCCTTGATTAATCCAGTGCCATTGTTATGATAACATTCACATAAGTTATAACATTATACCTGTCATTGTAATATTTTTGTTATAAAAATATTTTTCTTTGCTATTGATATAATATGTGAAAGCCAACTGAGTGATGAACCATGACAAAAGTGTGATAATGTGAAGATTGATTTGGTTTATCCCTGCTTCCCTGATTTGCTAAATGCTGTATGAGGGAATTTTGAGGATCAAGTGTTTCAAAGTGGGCACTATAAGCTTCTTTAAAAAAAAAAAAAAACCCATACAAAAACAAAAATAAGAAGAAAAGTGGGCACTATAAACTTACCTTTGAGTTTTGGTATATAACTTTAATTGTGGGGGAATTGGATACTCTAAATGGAAGTTCCTAATATTATGGAGAAGTGTATCAATTATAGTTTGGATTCCCACAATCAGTACAAAGTTTGAAACTTTTTTGGTTTGTAGAGTTTAAGATGTAGATCAAACATTACCTGTGACCTATTACATGAGCACCGTCTGTTAGATGCGAGCTCATACAATTTTTTTTTTCTTCCCAAAATGTAATTAGTCTCCAAGGGTTTACTATCACATGCTATCGATTACCTTTTGAACTATATCTCTCTTCCGCCCCCCCCTTTCAATTCTTCCTTATGTTGCAAGTAGGCATTTCCATGTATATGCTAGATTCTATTGAAGTTTGCTACATGTATTGACGTACTTTTTTTATTTCCTCTAAGATGCTTCTTCTTTGGTGATGTATCTTCAAAAAGGGATCCAACAGCGTACTTGAATGCTATATTTTCCCTATGTGATTACTATCAAACGGAGTATTGCTTGTCAAACAAGAGTAAAAACCCTACTAAGATTGAATTGCCTCTTGTCATAAATACTCCTGGCTGGGTGAAAGGTATCCTTATTTGAGTGGTTAATTGCCTCTCTTTTTTTCTTCTGATTTGCAATGTGATAAAATTTTCTCCAAATTCCAATCTTGTATTACTTCTTTACTGGGTACTGATGTCTTTACATGAATATTCTTTGATTTGTTTCTGTAACAACACTATTTTCTCCAAATTTGCGCATGTGACAGGTGTTGGTTATGACATATTGGTGGATATGTTGAAATACATTGCTCCCACCCATGTAGTTAAAATAAACATATCTGCTAAGAGTAAGAATCTACCAGCTGGGGCATTTTGGTTAGATGAGGATAAGGAGATGGTTAGTCTAATTGAGATCAATTCAGCTCGCCAGGATTCTTACAATAGATCGTAAGTTCTTAGCTGTCTCCTGGTTTATTACATTGTGAATGCAGTTTATTCTCTACAAAATTGTAAATCTTCACTCCTTTGCGTTATCAAATATATATCACTTTCTCTTACGTTGGTTTTCATTCTTCATACATGAGGATCATTGAAATTACGACCTTTTTCTTTTGTTCTGGAGTTTTGCAATGTAACCTATTAATAATAACTGCTGATCACATTAGTTTGTGCTTTTACTTTTCTCTTTTTTGTAATCTTTGTTTTGCTTTGTGCCTTTAATGCATAAAGAAGCTTTTTGAATATACATCTTTCTTACTTATCAAAAAAAACCTTACTATGTTTTAAAAGGAATTCACAGTTTATTTGGCTGTTTGAATGTCATAATGTCCTGGGTTTATTTTGGATCTTTTATGCAAAGAGTTCGTGGGTAGTCAATCCTAAAAGTAATTGCAGTAGGATACCATACAATTTGTTGCCTTGATAAGTGGCATATTTATTGCCACAAGACATGGATGTTTGTTAGAGTTGTGGCTTTTCTTCTTTACATTTTATCTTCACTTTGTTTTCCAAGGTGCTTGTTCAAAAGGATGCACGTTCTTTGCGGGAATTTCGTATAATGGAATATTTCAGGCAGTGCTTTCCTAGTAACCTGAATATTACCACAATCAAAGAACTTGCGCATGCATTAGCTTCGCACCCACCTTATGAAGTTCCAGTATCAACCGTCAAGATCAGGCATCTTCATTGTGAGGTCAGTGCAAGATGTTGATTAAATTGCTGCAGTGTTGTTTTCAAAATTTATTTTGAAGTGCATACCACTTTGATTGTAATATTGCGTTCCTATTAGTGTAGCCTAGGATATATTAAGGTAGAATTCAGATAAAAATAGATCATGTCATTAGAATGTGCTAAAATATTGGTATTAACCTTTTTTTTTTTTTTTTTGATCCATGTCACAGGATTGTATACATTTATTTGTTAAATTATTTCAAGTTCTTAAAAATGTTTCAATTTTTTAATGCTAGGTCCCAAGTTCTGAGGTATTCTACAGTTTGAATGCAACTCTTGTTGGCTTGGTAGTTAGCTCTGAAGGCTCTGAAAATTTACCTTTGAGTGTTGGCCTTGGTGGGTCACTTTTACTGGCTTGTGTCACCTTGCTAAATCGATCATTATTGACTTTCTATCAGTTGCATAGCTCTGGCCAGTGTTTTTAATCAGTCATATTTTTTCCATTGTAATGCTAGTTTGTCTGGGGAGATGGAGGGTCAAGTTTTATTGTATATAAATTGTTTCTTGCCCAATGATTGCATGTTCTTTTTATAAATTAATTACATTATATCATAAGAGATATTTCTAATATCCACTTACAAAAATTTCAATGGAAATTTTAATGTTTTAGCATGGCAGATGGTGTATTTACTATCCTAGCATGCCAGAAGCTCCTCCTATTAGCTTACTTCTCTCTCTCTCAATTTCATATATGATATTGCAAATGCTATACCCCTCTTTGGAAGATAAACTCAAGGAGATTTTTATCCTTCATGGTCATCGTCTTATTGTTCTTGGTTGCATATCATCTAACAATAACACTTTTTTAGAACTATATCCCATCATCAATTTCCTGCAGAGCATTCCATGCCTTTTCATCCTTAGAGTCACACTGGAAATATTAATTGCAATATAAAAGATATACTGATTGGAAAAGGTTTTTACTTGTGAGCTTTAACAAGTTTTGAGGGAGTAATAATTTTTTCATTGCTTTTATGCCTTCTGCTGGTGTTTGCTTATTGTATGGTTTGTTTCATTGATAAATTCATTCATTCATTACTTTCTCTATTTTCTTAGAGAACTAAGTTTTCCACTTGAGATAGGCTGGTAAAATGATCAAGGTGACATGTTATCAAGGAGCTACCTTTGAGAGTAGGAATCGTCAGTTGTTGTTTGAGAATCCTTTCTCAAAAAGTCTATGAGAGAAAGTCAAGTCTAATAAAATCCCAGGTATATAGCTTGCATATGTGGTTCTCTAGGGTATGGATATGTTGAAGGGTAAAAGTTTTAAAAATACCATAATCAAACTTGCTTAATCTGCAGTAGTTTATTAAATTTGGCTTCAAAGAAATGCTATTGAATTTAGCTGCAATGTCATGTCTGAGAAGGCTATCCTGCTTTTGACCAGAAGAAACAATGCTGAAGTTGAAAATTTTGATAATGAATAGTTTTATGTTGTAATTCTTTGGGGGGGGGGGGTGAATTGCATTTCTCTGTCTTGATTATTTTTAAGTATGGTTTTATGTTGCTATTTATTTCGCTGATTGCACTGTTTACGTGTTGCAGCTCTTAGCTGCTGGTGTTTTGTTGTTTGTATGGTTTGTTTACTTTAAAAAATTCATTCATTCAAAGAAAAGAAAGTTACGATTATCTATGACTCTCCTTGACCATTTTTCTTACTTGTTTTCTACCTCGCCAATCAAACTACGAAAATAGCATGCACTCAAATTTGAATTCCCTTGCAGTCAAACCTTAATGTTCTCACTGAAGTAACACTTTTTTTTGCCAAACTACACTTCTGGTCCTCTGATAATGTGGTTGTTTTAATTTCTTCCCTACACATTTAATTGTATCAATTTTGTTCCTCAACTTTGAAGTGAAGTCAACTTTTGAGGATTTAAAAGATGGCAATGTTTCAGTATTTATTTAACATAGCAGTTTGTACTTCCAATTTTGTTTTCCTCTTGGATTTGCTTCCATGAACCATTTTATATCCATTATCATATTATGTTTCCATTTCCATATTCAATGTAATCCTTAAATTTGATGACTCTGACAATCCCACGAACTTAATTCCATTTTCTGCCAGGGATAGTGAGAGGCATTGACACTTTTAAACGTTTGTTTGACTGAAATCACACTTGTCCCTCAGAGCACTCTGGAAAAAGTTGATCTCTTTCTGCAGGGATTTATCCGAATTCCTACTGGCTTATTGCAGGTAACTTACCACCCTCCTCTTTCATATCTTGTCCTGGAAAAGAAAACATGTTTTTTCTGCTAAAGGGAAAGAGGGATTCACAATTATCATTTGGACAAAATCTAGTTTGGAAGTTTTTGAAGAGAGAGGGAAAACAGAAAATCAAGTTCAAAAGTTTTATTCTTGTGTAATGTTTGTGTTTGGGTTCAAGCAGCAGAAAAGTATAAAGTTTTATTTTAGTTCTATACTAATCTGTAGTATCCTCAATTTGATGAAAGTGATTACCGATTTAATCAGTTCATGTTGGGGAAGAAGTGGTGGATTGGATTGCTAAATTAATGGCTACAGATTCCCTCACAACCCCTAGTTCACAATTTCCAATACCTATAATGGATACAACTCATCTCCACCTACAAAAGGAGGGTTCACTTGGCTGCAAAGGCCAATGTGGGGATTCATTTAATAATTTCATCTAAATTGGTTTAGACAAGAAATGTATCTCCTTTCCACTCGACTTCTTCCCTAGGACACTTAAAGAAGCTGCCTCTATGTATTTCAGCTTGCCAGATGGTTGTGATGCTGGACAAACTGTGACTATATTTCATTTGATGTTTTCAAAATTTGAAAAATCAATCTTACCCCTGCAGTTTGACCGTAATCAATATCCTAAATTAAAAGACTGGAAATAATCCTCTAAGCTTTTTCTTGCGTTCTGCAATGTTTCTGTCTTAATGTCACACCACCCCCCCCCCCAAAAAAAAAGAAAACAAGAAAAAGAAAAAGTGAGAGAAGCACTTGAATGTTGCATATGCAGTTTTTATATTTATGGAAGAATTAGAGTTTATAACCTTAGCTGGTAACAGAAACCAGAGAACGCAGAAAAGTTCAGCTGGTGGAACAGCCAGGCCAAAAAATGGCAGGCAGAAGCGTGCAGGCCAGAAGATCAGCACCTGTGAATCAAGGGCGTCCAATGTCTGCTGATGATATCCAAAAGGCAAAGATGCGTGCTCAATTCATGCAGAGTAAGTATGGGAAAGATGCGTGCTACTCTTGACTTCATTTTAAGACTAGTTTGTGCTTAATTTTAAATGTTTTATTTTAAATAAATGTTTTCACTTGATACACTTAATATTTTCATTTACTTAAAATAAATAAATAAATGTTTTCCATATCGTTTCTAATTTCTTGGTACCTTGACCACAGACTGATGCAGTTGATCCAAACAGCAGGCATAAGGGAAAGCTTCAGACAGAGAGCTTACTAACATCAACAGCCTTCCCCAGATGGACAGAGGTAGCCTTTGACTTGAGGAGCAACGGCATTGCCTCATCACCCCCCAGCCCCCTCCGCGCCCCAAAAATTTTGTCTTTTAAATATTAGTATATGCATAGGTATTAATTTTAATAATTTTATTATTAGAGTGACAGTTTCGTATTTAAGCATCGGTGGGGAGATGTATTGTATCCAAATCTGAACATATTTTGCTTTGTTGAAAAGGAATCAAATTTTTATTTCTATGTGACTTAACAAAGAACTTTGTCTATGGTGCAACTTTGGGAAATGTGTGTTATCAATGGGTTTGTGCTTGCATCAAGTGTTATCAATGGGTTTGTTCTAATCTATGATTTCATGCACGTGTGAAATATGTGCAACACCCAGGATAAATGGGATTGTTAAGGTGGATACAATTGGTATATGTATAAACTTGAGAGCTAAAAACCAAAAACAAAAACAAAAAAAAAAACTTGCACTAGGCCACACATGTGTTCAGTGGACTGGGGCAACACAGTACTCGAGCCCTACAGACTCGAGTACAACAGAATATAATTATTTGATTTTTCAGTTTTTTACTTTTTAGTTAATATGGCCAACGTATACTCGAGTTTAGTGGACTCGGGTACGCTTACGTACTCGAGTCCACAAAACTCGAGTACAAAATAGTATCCCGATTATGTACAGGATTTTTTTTGGACCATACTCGAGTTTAAAGGACTCGGGTACTTATAACTTAGTACTCGAGTCCTTTAAACTCGAGTACCAGATGGCGCACTTATTACACACCAACTTACTGGTGCCAACGGTCCGAGTAAATGCATGATTAATGGTACTCGAGTTCTTTCAGCTCGAGTACCTATTAAGATATCACACCGACATCAGCTTTATCCATTTTCAGTATTTCTGTCTTTACCACTTCAGTCCATGTGCGAGTCAGAACCTGGAAGCTGGAAGTTACTATTGGACCACCATCTGCTCTTCTTTCAACAGTGTCAGTGTGTCCATCCACCAACATAACACCTTTTAGTCTACCGTGTTCTGACTAGTAGGTAAAGGTATTGTAGTTAAATGGTTGCTTTCATCTGTTGTGTTTGCATTATGAGATTTTTATGCATGAGTTAAGTGCCTTCAATGCTTAGTTTTTATGTTGTGCTTTCATTTCTTGTTTTTTTATGCATGAGTGAAATGGCTTCAAAGTTGTTTTTAGATTGTTGTTCGTATGACAGTTTTATGCATTACTTTCATGTAACTTTCAAACTGTTTCACCATGAAAATAATAATAAAGGAAAAATATATATAAAAATTAATTTAATTAATTTTGTTTTACAGAAATAGGAAAATTTGAAATATATGAAGCAATTCAACTAGTTGTTACAGAGACAATAATAAAACCATAATAACCTAACGTGAAAAAGACAATAATAATAACATTATTATTATAACCTAACATTATTAATAAAACAATAATGAACTAGCTGTTTCCAATATTTGTATCCCCTAGTTTTTGAAGATGAAAAAGACAATAATAAAAAAATAACCTAACATTATTAATTGATATTAATAATAAAATTATAAAAAAACAATACTTGTCATACACTTGCTATTAAAATAAAACAATTAAAATAAAACAATTGTGAAATAAAAAAACAATTGTAAAACATCTAATTCATAGTTATTGATGATCAATCATCAAAGTAAGAGATTAATCTAAGTAATTTGATTCCTCAAAATAAATTTAGAAAATAAATTTCAACTTTTCTCTATTCTTTTAATTATTTCTTCATTTTCGATTTATGGTAGAAACTCAAGTTTTGAAACTATGAAAATGAAAGAGATGGAGGAGGAAAAAGTAATGGATATGTTAATGCTTTAGTACCATAGAAGATATTATTAGGTGTAATTAGAGCTCCATGGGTAGAACTTCAAACGAGAAAAGAAGGAAATTTAGGTAAGTGATAAAAAGAAAATGATAAAAAGAGTAAATATTGGTGAAGCCCGTGTAAACAACTGTATTGTCTTTAGTTTGGTGGCATTTATTTTGTGTCAGATTGTTTAAGGTGGAAGGAGTTGTTTTTGTAACACCAGAGAATTTCACAATATTTTTACAAAAAATTGAGGTGTTGGTACATCATTGGTTAGAATGAAATAAAATAAAATATTATGAGATTCATCTCAACTAAAAATAAGAGTAATGTGAAAATATTGTGAGATTTTGTTGTGTTTGTAAAGTTAATTCAATTGAAAAAATATGTTATTTTATTTTTATTACATGTCACGTATAGTATTGTTTCAGGAAATTGTTCCTTTGTTTTCCTATTCTATTTCAGGAGCTAACTCACTTTAAATAAGCATATATATATAATAGTCTTTTTACAACGAGAACATATTCTATTTTGCATATTCTATTTTGCTACACTCATATTGCAGTACCATTGTTGGGTTGTTGGACATGAACATGACGTCAGTTTGTGTGGTACTCCATTGCCTTAGTTATATGGTACTAATAAGTCATAACACAATGTTGTTTGACCTTGACTTTTTTTTTTTAAATTTAAAATGTAAATATGATTGTATTTGAATTGTTCTTTTGATTATGGTTCTTAATTATGTCAAAACACTAATAAGCAAGATATTTGTGATTTGATTTTAAAAACCATTATCTGACAATAACAGATTTTATAATTTCTTTTATGAGAGAAATTTTAGAAATTGAGTTATGTAGATTCTTTGTTGCATGGGATATAGTATTAATTGTTTTTATAAATTCAGTTATTCAATTATTTATATGTCTATGATTGAGTTTGAATATAAATTGTTTTTATCATAAAGAAAATTGATGTAAGTGGTTATAGATTATGACAACTTTTATATTGTTAATAACAGGTCGGTGATGGATTTTCATTTTTTCTATGTGTATTACGATGGAGAGATGTATTATCATGAGTTGCATGGGTTGTCATACCAAGGCTCGAACCATAAGCAAAAGTGTGTTAGGGTGAAGCGTGGGATAGGCCTAATGAAATTGCAACGAAGAATATTGAAGGTGATGGGGTTAGACCACTCTACGCATAACATTTCCATTGTGTATCGAGCACCTCAATGGGTTCTAGACAGCCATGTATTCTACAATTCAGTACAGTTATCGAGTGGCGCCCAAGTGAAGATGATGTGGGAAATTGTTTCACAAATGGTGGTGAAAGGGTTCGTTGCTTCAGAGCTCTATGTCACGGTTGAGCCCACCGTAGTAGAGGTTGGAGAGGGTTCACAACATGCTGTTTTGGATGGAACTGGAGATGAGCACATTGATTCAATACCATTACAGTCTTATGAAGGGTGTGCAGAAAACACAAGAGATGGGTATGGTAATGAACCATGGCAGGCATTTCCCCATGCTTCACACATTGAGGAGGAGCAAGGGGCACATGAAGTGCATGAAGGAGAGCATTTATCTCATGATGACTTGCATGGGGGCACATCAGAAAATGAAGATGATCACGGACTTGGTGATGATGCAACCCATATTGATGTTACTAGGGATGACTTCGAGGAGCTCCTAGATACCATGGGTGAACATGAGGATGTTGATCATATTGAGGATGTGGTTGTAGAAGAGAATAGAGACACATGCCCTGGTCCCGATCCTACGCCGGAATGGTTCACCAAAAACACTTGGGATAATATGTTCGATCCATCATCGGTTATGCAAGCGGAAGTATCAAGTTGGACTCTTGGAGAGCAGCCAATGAAAGGAATGGTATTCGCGACTAAATTGGCGGTGCGACATGCGTTGACTTGGTATGCATTGCGACAGAATTTTAGCTTCAAAACTGAGCATTCAGACTCAGAGAGGCTTATGGTTAGTTGTGAGGATGATTCATGTCCATGGTCAGTCCGTGCGATATGTTGCAAGGGAGACAATGTCTGGAAAATCGCAAAATGCAAGGGCCCCCACATGTGCGACAAAATACAGAATGCTCATGATGGTCGGATGATTGATTCGGCGTTCCTAGCATACGTACTTGAGCGCTATATACGAGAAGACCCTGCATATAAGATAAAGAACTTACGCCACGTTGCTTTGGCAGACTTAAAACACGAAGTATCTCACTACAAGGTATTCTTTAACTTGCATTCTTTTTCAATACAATGTACAGACATCAGTCTTCAGTGAAGTATAAGCATGATATTTTTTTCCCAAAACCCATGAATACCTTATGTTATGAAAAATGAAATTGAAAAGAAAAGAAACAAAAGAAATAAAGAGAAACGAATATTTTCTTCATCTTATTTAACTTGTATTCATTTCTAACATAATCATTATGGTTCACATACAAGGTTTGGGATGCCAAACAAAAGGCCGTTGCAGCTATATACGGGGATTTTAAGGAGTCTTATGCAGAGTTACCACGTTTTTTGGCAGGACTTAAGGATGCAAGTCCGGGTACAAAGTATAAATTAGTAGTGGATGATAATTATGAACGGGGAACCTGTACATTCAAGGCCGTCTTTTGGGCATTTCGTCCATGTATTATTGGGTTCAAGAACTGTAGGCCTGTGATTAGCATTGATGCAACCCACCTTTATGGAAAATATAGAGGGAAATTGATGATTGCAATGGCGACAGATGCTAATAATAAGATCTATCCACTAGCCTTCGCCGTTGTCGAGAGCGAGAGCACGGAGACTTGGGGTTGGTTCTTGGCTTGTATAAGAAGGTATGTTACTAATCGGAGACATCTGTGTGTCATATGTGACAGACACCCTGGGATACAAGCTATCTTCAGAGACACTAATCGAGACTTTTTGCAGCCTCCCATGACAGAACATCGTTACTGCCTTCGTCATCTATGCAGTAACGTCAACACTAGATGGAAAAATGAAACTTTAAAGAATCTAGTCTGGAGGGCAGCAAGTGCTACCCAAGAGCGAAAGTTCAATGCAACCTTCAATTTAATTGAAAATGTGAACCAGGATGCGCACAAATATTTGAAGGATGTGCCCAAAGAGAAATGGGCTCTAACTTTCGACAAGGGTTACCGATATGGGGCGATGACTACAAACGTCTCCGAGTGCTTCAATGGTGTTCTAAAGGGTGCTCGTAGCCTACCCATTACGGCAATGGTGAAATACACATGGTTCAAACTGAATGCTTATTTCGATGATCGTCGCAATAAGAGCATAGAGCAGGTGAATTCAGGAAAAAAATGGTGTAAATATGCCTTGGATATATTCATGAGAAATAAGGCGAAGGCGGAGTATCATAGGGTGACGAGATTGAGCGCACAACAACAATCATATCAAGTAGATACACCGCATAATCCAGGAAGTGCTGGACATGGGGATCACACACATGGAGTTAATCTGTTGCAAAGAACTTGCACATGTCAGAAATGGAAATTGTACAAGATACCATGTTCACATGTCATTGCAGTTTGTATTAGGTATCAACATGATGCAGAGCAGTACATTGACCTATGCTATAGCATGGACGCACTGTTTCGAAGCTATGCTCCTGTTTTCCCTGCTTTAAAAGATAGATTATCATGGCCGGATCCTAAAGAAACTCGAAAGGTCCTCCCTAACCCCCAATTGATCCGGGAGAAAGGTCGTCCTGTCTCAACACGAATCAGGAATGAGATGGACGAGGCCGGGAATCGGCCTAGAACCACACCATGGAAGGAAGGAGGGAGGAAGGTGCAATGCGGGTTGTGTGACCAAGAGGGGCATAACCAAAGAACATGCCCTAAGCGGAACGAGGCCTCGACGAGTGGTGGTCAGGCGGACTAGGTACGCTAAGTTTGAACCGTGGCATCCCTTTTAATGCAACTTCAAACAAAATGCCTGCTATATGCCATTACATCAAAATGCATGCTATATGCCATTCAATTATATATTTTTAAAACTTCAGAAAAACTATTAGTGTTTCTATGCATTGAAAACTATTTGTTTCATTGGTTGCTATCACTCAGAATGTAATTGATATACATTCAGAACCTTATTTGCCTATTTTCTATTCAACTTCTATTCAATTTGTAATTAAAATTTCCTGCCAAATGGAAGGTAAAGTTTAATTAGTTTATGATGGTCTATGATACTATTGGTAGCAACAAAACCGATGAAGACTCATTTTCTAGGTATTAAAAAATTAAATTCAAAAAAAATTTATGCACTTTGCTTGTGTTCTTTTGCCTGTCTCATAGCTTTGTTCTTCTTGGTTTTGTAGGTCCACATGATACTAGCATTGGTTCCTGCAAACTTATGGTATCAATGTCCTTTCTTTTGCTCCTGCTTCTTCTTCTTTATTTCTCTAGTCAAAGTTTTCTGTCTATTTAGCTTGATATAGACAAGTGAGAAACACTGGGGCCTCCTGATATTGACAAAGAACTTAAATATTTCTTCCTTCAAAAAAAGAAAAAAAGGGCTATATGTGATGTATCTTTGGTAGTAGTGGAAACCATATGACACATATTGTATCATCTCAGCAATCTCAACCACATACTATTTCTTTATTGCTTGTGTAGATGAGCATACCCTGCAATTAGGAATACACCTTAGGTGAATGAACTAAATTAAAGGATCTTTGAATTTGCAGGATATATGTTTTTTTTTTGGGTCAAAATATGTTTTTACAGTCTGATGATATGGTGTACAAATATTGTAATGAGTTGGATTAAGGTCCAGAACTATATTTTAGATTGAATTTGAACTGCTTTTGGAAGTTAAATTTAAACCTCAAGATTGGGAATACATGGGTTCTGATTCCCTATATAAGGTATATATGGTATTCTAGTATCAAGGGGGGCTTTTTTTGAAATAGCCGTCCTTGGTCTTTGTCCAAGTGACTATGATTTTGGCCTTTTGTAGCAGTGAAAATGCATGGCATTGTCTACTAAAGGTCCTTTGTCTACAGAGGGTATCTACACACTGTACTAGTGTAGAATGCCTCTAGTAAGTTTATATAGTTTTTTTTATTTTTCTTTTTTTAACTTAATGTGTTAATTGTATTGTGTGACTATTGGGGCATCATTTTGGCTGAGGTGAACTTGGCTTCTCACCCGCCCAAAGATTTGCTTTTGTTTGTTATCTGATGACTTGAGGTGAGACAATGAGATTGTTTGTTGTTGGGATGTTGCAAAGCTAACTTTTTTCTGCTTAATGCATTGAGTGAGCAATTGTAAGCTAGATGGCGGTCAGCTGAAATATGTCCTTTATTATATATATTGTAATGAGTTCTGATATTGTAATGAGTTGGATTAAGGTCCATAACTCTATTTTAGATTGAATTTGGACTGCTTTTGGAAGTTAAATTTAATACAAGGGTTCTGATATCTTGGGATTGGATTGTTTTCCAATGTCTGAAGTTTACAGAGTTATGTTGCAAATTTTATTGTAGGACAAGGTGGTGGAGTGATACAGGGCACGGCAAGTGAAGCTGTTATAGTTGTGCTATTGGTTGCTCATGACAAGGTTTTAAGGAGGCTTGGCAAAAATGTTTGTTGTTAAAATTGTAGTCTAAACAATCTATTTTGTATATTTTAATTTTAGTTTCCTTTTTCATAGTTTTGAATTATTGTTAAAGGATGCTTCCTAATACTTGTGTGAATCATGAATTCATGTGCTAAGATCTGTAACATAAACTTACTGATAAAATTGTCAGGATGGTCAATGTTGTATAACCAAGTTTACATTGTGTGGCTTTTAATATATGCATCCATTAGTAGGCTTATTTTGTTTATATAAAGATGATTCAGCTTCAACAGCCTTTTGTGCCTTTTCTTATCGCTCTTGCCAAGTTTTTTATTTTTTATTTTTTTTCCTAAGTGAATAGGGGGAGGGGTGCTGCTGTGGTTCAAACGTTAGTACCTATGCACCACAAAGGGTGTTGGGTGCCGAGCATCCAAAAATGCTTCTCTTGCCATTATCATACAATTTTATTTCAGCTCTTAAAATACTTGGTGCTGGTACTAACTAACTACCCCAACCTCTGGGTTTTGCTACCAAATTCTATTCTTTCATCTCTTTGAAACCTCTATATCTGTCAGTGCTACACATGAAAGCATATTGTGCTCAGTATGTGGCTATGAATAACGGTAGAAAACCTGAACAAAAAAATAAATTATTAGCACAACACTAAATTTCTTTAGTGTTTTTATCTACCAAATGAAACTGCTAATTGCATAAATTTCTTTAGTGGTTTTTATATGATCACCTTGGCACATGACGGAAAACCAAGAAGGTTCTATGTCAAATTCTCAATGTTTCTTACAGGTGCTTGAGGCAATGTTAATATAGTTATAATTTTTGAGTTACAATTATTATGAGTGTGTTTGTATTAGAAATTTCAAACGGACGTAAAAAAATGAAATGGACGTAAAGATTTTTAAATGAATGATTTTTTAAAAGCACGAACAGATAATACTCGAGTTTCATGGGCTCGGTACTGATCACACAGTACTTGAGTCAACGAAACGCGAGCAGTTGTTTTTAAAAAATAGTACTTGAGTTTCAAGTACTCGGGTACTGTGTGATCTGTACCCGAGCACATGAAGCTCGAGTACTAAGTGGAGCTGCCCAGCCAACCCAGATTGTCGCGAGCAGTTGTTTTTTAAAAATAGTACTCGAGCTTCGTGGGCTCGGGTACTGTGTGATCTGTACCCGAGCCCACGAAGCTCGAGTACTAAGTGGAGATGCCCAGCCAACCCAGATTGATACCCGAGCTTGGTGGGCTCGGGTACCAAACCACAGTACTCGAGTACGTGAGACTCGAGTACTAAATGGCATTTTTTTAATTCCTAAAAGCCATGTCAGCAGGCCACGGTGGCATTATAAAACATGGTACTCGAGTCTTGGGAGCTCGAGTACTTGAAAAAGTGGTAGATCGCTGATTATTTCCAAAACAGTGTTTTTGTCCTAAAAAGTTTTGAAAATCATGGTATTTGGCCATTTTGGCCGAATTGTGGACAATGGATACTAAAAAAAAAAAAAAAAAAAAAAAAAAAAGAAAAGAAAAGAAAAGAAAAGAAAAAGGAAGTCAAAAAGATCCTAGTAAGAAGCTGGCATAGGTCCTTTGATGCCTTGATCATGATTTGGAATTATTATTATTATTTTTTTTTTGAGAATCGATTTGGACTTGATTTTATATTGAGTCTTAATGGTAAATTATGAGTGACTAATATTTTTTGATACAAAAATAAAAATTCTACTCTAATTTAATTTAAGTTTGAAACTCTCTTCTAGAGACCTGAATTTCGGCTTTCGCCCTCTACATCTCATAAATCCTTATACTTGTGGAGTGACCATTGTACCAAGAGTGTGCGGTAGTTGAGTGACTGTAATATTGAATGACCTTTTTTTTTTTTTTTTTTTTTTTTTTTTCTCTCGAGAATTAGGTTGACAAGACACTTGTTGCCAAGCTAAGTCCTGCCTAGCTGTTTTGAGCGTGCCTGAGTTAAGCTGAGTCCAGAATGATTTGAGTAAATGATATGGATTTTGTGTTGTTTGATCCTTATTAATTAAAAAAAAAAATAATAATAAGGTCCATAACAAATCCAATTTCAACCTTAAATTTTGATTTTTTTTTTTTTTGGAAATTTTTTTGAAGCTAAGTGCTAGTAAGGCCTCGTTTGGGAGGAGGGAATGGAATGGAAATGAATGAAAATAATAATTTTAGAATATTATTTCCTTCCCTTGTTGGGAGTTTTAATGGAGAGAATGGAAAGTCCATTCCCTTGTTTGAGAGTTTAAGTGGGAGGGAATGGAATGGGTAGGAGGGAACACTCATTCCTCTCTATTCCTTTAAAACTTCAAATTTTCATTCCTCCTAAAATTAGATGTAATAAATTTTTTACTAAAACTCCCAAAATACCCCTATATATTCAACCCTTTATTTTAAAATAGGGATCTAATAGTAATATTGTCATAAAATGATTCCATTCCATTCCCTCCATGTTACTCCCAAATAAGATTACTTACATTCCATTTATTTTCATTCATTTCCATTCCTCTATTTTAAAACATCCAATCAAGGTTACTTAATTCTATTCCATTCAATTCTTTTCCATTCATTTCCCTTACTTAAGTACATTCCATTCCATTCCATTCCTTTCCATTCCCTTATGATCATTCCATTCTATTCCATTCCATTCCCTTATGAACTCCCAGACGGAGCCTAAAAGTCATGTTAAAACTTTAAACTATTACTAAAATTTCAAAAATTAATAAATACAAATGATAACTCAACAAAATTAATAATATGAGAAAAGTGCTATATTCACGTCACTTTCACAACAAATTATAAGTGATAAGTTGTTATTGATTATAATTTAAACTAGTCGCTAACCCGTGCAATGCACGGAATAACAATTGATTCTAAAAACAACAAAAAAATCCAACAATGAGTAAATAGACATTTTGAAAAAAAAAATTAATTGAAATTAATCCAAATAAATAATTAATCAACCAAAAATATAGCTTTTAATAAGAAAACAAAAAATCACATAAACCTAAATAAAAAACGTTTAAGGTGAAGAATTAAGATCAACCTACTAAGATGCAAATTCCAAAAACCCTAAGACTTAAAACTTCATAATTTATAGAATCCCCAAATCCTACTTCAGAACCAAACCAAATTCAACAACTTTATATATAACATACCAAATAAAAATTAATCGTTTCTCTAGGCTGGAGGACATAGGGTGCATCTTTGATTTTTCTCCAAAAAAATAGAGATGTTTTATCTGCCATGTGTAATATAAAAAAAATAATTAGTAGAAATTTCAACCCAAAAATCAAACCCACGATTATCAACGTGAGTCTTTTTTTTTTTTTTTTTTTTTTTGAGTCCTATCATAATTTTTGTTTTTATATAGATTATTAACGTTTGAATTTGAGTTTAAGTTGGACTTGATAGAGAGATAAAATTTCATTTCTTGTTAAATTTTGATTAAACAAAAATAATTTTATTTAAAAAAATGTTAATGACGAGTTTGAGTTTAAGTTGGACTTGTTAGAGAGATAGAGTTTCACTCCTGGTTAAATTTGAACTAAAAATAATAATTTTATTTAAATATTGTGCTGATGTGGAAAATTATGAGAGCTCCAAAGGCTTCGGTTTTATATACATAATAGTATTATGTCTGTGCGATGCACGGCTTAATAAAAAATATTTTGATAATATAATTAAATTGAATAACAATTAAAATGAAAAAAAAAAATTAAGTTACATGGAAGATGTATATTATGTAAGTTCAAGTTTGGCATTTTGTTTTTCAAAAAAAAAATATTATAAAATGTTTTAAAAACTATGGAAAATTGTAAAAATAGTATAGCAATTATGAATGAAATCTCTTTCTCTCTCTCTCTCTCTCTCTCTCTCTCTCTCTTTGTACATATATGTATATATATATATATATAAGATAAAAACAAAAAAAAAATATATCTATTTTTTTTAAATCTAAAAAATAATTGAATTTTGTATATTTGTCCTTATATATAATATATCTAATTACAATGATCAATAAAATTTTTTTATATTTTTTTAATAATTCCTATTTATTTATGAAGAGGGGATCATCCTAAAAGAATTAATTCAACATTTAAGATTAAAAAATAAATTGTACTTGTACACCTAAAAGAAATTTAATTTTTATTTCTTGTTTTAATATTTAAACCATTTGTTTTAGTGTTGATTTTATTCAAATGGTTATAAGTTATATCACACATTCTAACTTAATAATGAATAAAAATATAATACCATAACTTAATGTAACATTTTAACTTACTAATAAATAAATATAACACCCTAACTTAAAGTAATATTTGTAATTGTATTGTGCTTTAGCCTTTAAGAACACATATATTATTTTTTTCAAATAAAAAAAAAACAGATATTAATATTTCACATGAAAAAAATAATGGATTTAATAATTGAAATAGTTGAAAACAAAATTATGCCAAAATCCCACATTAATGAAAAAATATCCAAATTTCTGAACTTAAAAAAAAAATGAAAACGGAGTTAAGTAAAGATAGACTTACATAGGAATTTGGACTGATGGATATAAAAACATTTTTAGATCCTTCTTTTTCTCTGGTATCCAATTTCATGTTTAACAGCAAATTTTGCGTTTAATTAAAGAAGATAGATTACATGGAACAAAGCACCAAACAAAATCCATAACAAATTTAATCCACATGCAATAAAATATTGATGTCAACAACAAATAATCATGTGATAAGAAAATAAAAAATACAAATATATTGCTTGCTATATTGACATCTAAAAAAAAAAAAAATACTAAAATGTGCGATCAAACATAAAATTTCAGCCTATCTATAAAACTTGTTGATAAAAATCATATAATATATAATAAAAAGGCAACAAATACACAAAATCTATTCAATTTGATGAAAGAAAAAAAAAAAAAAAATACCTGCAAGGTTGTAGGTAGGGTAGAGAGAAGAAGGGAAGAATATAGTAAATAATTATAAGGTACATGGTAGAAAGAATAATACACTAAAAACTATGTGTATATATAGAGAGAATTTCAGGTTGTGAAGAAGATGATACGAACAAAAAGAAGGAGTTTAGGTGAAACTAAAATACTTATTTTTTTGTAACTTTATTATTAGGAAAAAGATGACATAAGATGCAAATTTATCCACAAAAAAGAAGAAAAAACGTAGTAAAAAAAAACTTATTTTTTTTAATTGTATCTTATTTGCTTTATTTAATGTATTTTTTATATATTGAAATTCTATCCTTTTTTTTTAGGTAATTCTATCCTATTCTTTTTAGCCTTTGCTGATAATATTTTAGATAGACCAACCAACTAAATTTAATATATATTTTTTAAATTTTAGAAAATACAACTTAGAAATTATAGAAATATTGTATATATTTTTTCTTAAAATCTAAAATCTAAATAAATTTCTGTAATATGGTGAATCCACTTGGCGCAACCACGGCGTCTAAGCCCAACTTTTATTATATAGTATATGATATAGATAAACTTACCATTGAAATTACATTTTTATCCATTAATAACAACCTGTCAGTCATGATTTGTTATAAAAAAAATGTTGTGAACTTAGCCTTTCTTTTTAACATAAACACATGATCTAGGACTCACGAATTTGATAATTTGGCTAAAACATTACTATTACTTTTAATCTCTAAATCTAATGTTTATATGAAATTCTTTTAACATGCATGTCAGTTTCTTTATTAATTGTTAAAAAATAAGTTTGACATTTTGAATAAAAATTAACTAGAAAAAAATACAAAGTAAGTGTAATGTTTTGAATAAACTTCATAAAAATTAAGGATGAAAAACTAAATTAATGTAAATTTTAGGAACAATGAAGTCAGATAATGTTTCGCAAATAGTTAGGCCCAAGCATAATACTATAGAAAAGATCAACCATATACGGTGGTTTAGGATATTGCAAGATCCTAGGAGCTGATGTAGCACTTCTTTGTATGTAGTTGAGTTGAGTTCAGTAGTTGTTACCAAGTCCTTAGCCTTTGGAAATTCTAATGTCTCAGCTCATGAATAAAAACTAAGGGTTTGTTTGGATACTACTTATTGTTGAAAACTAAAAACATTATAGCAAAATAATTTCTAAATGTGTGAATAGTGCCGTGGGGCACAGTTTTAAAGTTGTTTAAAAAAAAAAAAAGTAATTTGTGGGTCCTGTAAACACTGCACAGAATCCACTAAAAAAAAGATTCCGTTGGGAAACGCAAACGCGCTTCCCAAATGGAGGCTAAGTTTAGGATAAGTATTTATTGTTGTTAAAGGTGCCTATAAATTGAGTTACACGGCTCTTGACAAAAATCTTTAGCCTTGTATCTCTAATCATCCTTAACCATCCTCTCAATTTCTTGATTGGGTAGTGATCTTCCTTTTCATACCATAGGTCTTCTCTTCAGTGGAAACATTAAGTATTCCATTACATCAATGGCAGCATTAATGTTTCTATTGAGGAGAAGACCTCTGGTGTATATGAATGAATTACTCACCCTTGTATTAGACTCTCTTTTTGAGAGAGAAGGAAATAATCTTTGTTTGGTATTAGAGGGTAATGGATGGCTTCCTTTTGTCCATGAAAGATTTTTACTATTACTAGTGACTTGGGATAGAGTATGAGAAGTGGGTGTTGGAGTTGATGACAAACTCATGTATTGCAAATTATGCCATACCATACTTATCAGATGCTATAGCTTTAATATTAGCAAAGGATAGAGACAAGTCTAGTGGTATTTACTTTTGTGTTTATTTATGAGCAACTCTTTGTTTTCTTGTGTTTTCTATTTAATGTTTATCTAAACTGAAAAAAAAAAAAAAAAAATTTCCCCATAGTTTAGCCTGTTACATTTATTCTTCGAGTTCCTGGAATGTAGATGCTTTCTTCTCTTCCCCAGTTTGAAAATGGCAAAACATTGCAGTAAGAATGGCTGATATGAGTAGCAATAGCTTTGTAACTTTTTATTACTTTTTGTGGTGTTTGTTGATAGCATTAGAATAATTTTGAAATTTAGTATGTTTATTTGGGAAAGTTGAAGGGGTCCCAAAAGTTTGATAAAATTGTGTAGTCAGTAGTCATTGGACTTTGGTAGTGGACTAGATTTCTTGCAAAGAGAACAAGATCAAATAACAATAGTGCATAATCTACAAAATCAAGATTATACATGCTACTTAAAGTTGGTGATGTATGCCAATCACACCCTAATTATCTCATAGAGTTGTGTTGTGCTGAGATCTGCCATTGGACCAATTATGGAGGTGGTTCTTGCAACAAAGCATCAGATTTCACTTACAGTTTTGAATGTGTAAAAGGGTTACTATAATATACTCAATGTTACTTCCTTGGCATTTTTTCAAGATTGTAAGTGCACATACCTACAAGTTGCCAAAGAAAACTGTTATGGGTAAGATGATACATTTAGGTGTGGACAGTTAATATTAACAAGTTTAATGTATTATGTACAAGCAAGGACGGAACCAGGATTCGAACATAGGAGGGGGAAAAGCTTAAAAAATATATATATATTTTTTTGAAAATAAAAACTAACATCGATTTTATATTCAACAAAATACTACATATAAAATAAGTGTTTTTTAAATATTTGATATTATAAAAATGTCGACAAAGTATAACATATAAAATAATTGTTTCTTAAGCATTTCAACACATTTATCACAAACAAACAAGCACAAGTTTATATATATTACTAATATTAGCCACATCATACAAAGTGACAAAGACAAAGTTCACAAGTTCATATATATTACTAATATTAGCCGCATCATACAAAGTGACAAAATCACAAATTTTTTTTTTTTTTTTTGATAAAACCAAAACAATCAGACCAAAGACTTTGTCTCACAAAAAAGACACTTACCAATGACTAGTCTCACAAATTCACAATCACAGTACTCACAAAACAGTCACTACTCACTACCAAAGACTAGTATCAGAAATTCACAATCACAATTCATTACTAATGACCTAGTCCTACTGTCCTAGTGTAATGGTCCCACTTTATGTCTTTATTATAGATAAAACCAAAAAAAAAAAAGAAGAAAAAAGTTACAATCACTAAAACACTAACACAAGTGACCAGTCCACACAAAAAGGCAAAAAGCCATGATTAGTCAATTACGCAGTAGTCAATACAAAGCCACAAATTATCCTACAGTCCACACAACACACCAGTCCATAAAAAGCCACAACTCACAAACACAACACACACCACAGTTCTTTAAAAAAAAAAAACGCAAAGGGCAGAGAGCTATGGCAGAGCAATCAGCAATATGGAAAAGACAAAAAAAACAAAAATATGAACTTGAGAGAGGCAAGAAATTTCTTACTGTGATTAAGGATCTGAGGAGCAGCCGAGTAGTAGCAATAGCAACATGCCAACACTAGATCAGTGGATCTGATCAGAGGAAAAGAACAGTCATAGCAGCAGCAGCAGTGATGAAGGCGTTGATGAGGTTGAGTGGAGAAAAAGTGAGGTTAGGGTGAAATTTGGGAATTGTAATTTAGGTTCAGTCCATATTTATTTTTTATTTTGTCGATTATTTATTTATTTTTTTATGAGAGTTTTTCAGTTTTTTTTTTTTTTTTTTTTTTAATTTTGGGGGGGGGGGGGGGGGGGGGGGACTATTAGGATGAAAATTTAAAATTTCAACACCTATATATTTTTTTGGGGGGGGGGGGGGGAGGAACTTGAGTTTTAATATTTGTGTTGTAGGTGCAATTAGAATGGTTTGTTCAACCCTAGGGATATCATTTTCAAACACATCTACTTCTGCAACACTAGCATTGTCTGATAATGGTAAGAACCAAGGTGAGGCTCACAATTTAGTTTTGCATATAAATCATTTTCTTGCTTTGTTTCATTACTAAGGCAGATAGAAGGAAATTAATATGGTAATTGTCATGATTTAACTTTATTTTATTATTCAATCCTTGAACAAAGAAGTTTCTTTTTTCCCTTTTCTTTTTTCCTAGGAGCTAAACAAACATAGCAACTCCTCTAAGTTTTGTTGTTATCTTGAGTAGTTTTCTTCTTTAGGATGCAAGGAGAGTGTAATCAAAGGGAAAAAAAAAAAAAAAAAAAAAACTCTAGAAGAAATATATCATCTAAAAATAATGATTACTTGTCATAAAAGCAACCAATAAGATTGTTCTCTTATTTGACTAAATAAACCTCTCGAGCCCTTAACAGCTTTTACTGATCTGAGTATGTTTTTCGGGTTATAGAACTCCAATATCTTTTTAAAAATACACAATTTAAAGTTTGGTATACAAATTGAGTTGTCTGAGTTCTTGAGGATAATTTTCCTTGGCTTGATTCATTTGTTTGACTTGTTTTCTTTTTTACAGCTTTTTCAATTATACAAGAAAATCTCTTCGGTTGATAACCCTAATGACATTCATGGCTATAGTTCAGTGGAAATAGAAGGACTTAATTATATACACATGGTTTCTAGCCCTGCAGTTCAGTTCGATTCCATAGATTTCATCGCTATGAAGCCTACATGATACTAGTTGAGTTATAAGGTACTTAACTTGTTAAAATATAATTAAATATGCAAATGGGTTCAAATTAGCTTAATTGACAAATTTGTCTGAATAATGGATGGATGATTAAATCTCACCTACATAAAATATAAATCAATTGATATTTTGATATTATGGTAATATAATTATAACAAATTGGACCCATATATTTCAAATTCTAATTAATTTGGATTTTTTTTTTTGGTTTGGATACAAGGGCGGCGCTACATTTTGTTTAGGGGGTTCAAATGAACCCTTGACTTCATTTTTTTTTTTTTTTTTTTTACATATATATAATTTTTTTGTTAGTTTAATACTTTAATTTATTCTTAAAAATATTTTTGCACACCTTGATTTAAATCTTATACACTCTTATTACAAGTATTTCCAACTCTAAGAGTAAGAGTAAGTGTTTGTGAATTGTAAGTCTCACCCTTTAATTATTATAAATTTATATTATATGTGTGTAAGTTTGTCTAATATTGATTGTGTGTATTACTTTTTTGTTATAATGTTATTTGTGTGAATAATGATATGTGTGTATAGTATCTAAAGTGGCTTGGCTGAAACATGGGGATAAGAACACACAATTTTTCCATTCAAAGACTTCACAATGTAGAAGGAGAAATCATATATAGGGAATAAAGAACTCCGATGGTGCTTGAATGGAGGAGGAGGAGGAAGAAATAGCTGAGGTGGCGTCTGATTACTTTGATGACTTGTTTACTGCATGTACATGTTCTCAGATTGATGATTGTCTCAATGTTGTGCCTCACAAGCTCACCCCAGAAATGCAACAGGCTTTGACCAGTGATTTTATTGCTGAAGAGATCAAGGCTGCACTGTTCCAAATGGGGCCAACTAAGGCACCTGGGCCTGATGGTATGAATGTACTTTTTTTCCAAAATTGTTGGCATGTAGTAGGTGATAGTGTGGTTAATGCTGTCTTGGATTATTTTAATTCTGGTATCATGGTTCCTGCTATAAATCATACCCATATTATGTTGATCCCCAAAATAAAGTCTCTCGAGAAAATGTTTGATTTCCGACCTATTAGCTTATGTAATGTGATTTATAAGATTATATCCAAAGTTTTGGCTAACAGATTTAAACATATCCTCCAAGTATTATAACCCCTACCTAAAGTGCTTTTGTCCTAGGGAGACTCATCACAGACAATGTATTGGTGGCCTATGAAACTTTACATACCATGCACTCTCAGAAAAAAGGCAAAGAGGGATCTCTTGCATTGAAGCTTGACATTAGTAAAGCATATGACTGAGTTGAGTGTCACTTTTTGCAGGGAATTATGGCAAAGTTGGGTTTTCCAGTCACTTGGATTAATTGGGTGATGGGTTGTATCATCACGCCTTCTTTTTCCATTCTTATTAATGGGACATATGTGTTTCATTTGTTAGAACATATGTCATTCTTTTATGTAATTGGCTTATTCTTTGACAAAACGCACTTAGCTTGTATTTGGGTAGATCTAGGATGATTTTAATACTTCAAGAAACAAAGTTTCAAGATCAAGTGTCAAAACCATGTAAGTATGTCCAAGATTTAAGCTAAGAAGTGTCAGTCATTAAAGCTCGACAGCTGGCTCGACACCTTCATCTATCGAGCTTTAAAGAAGCTGTTCAGCCCCGAGGCTTGATAGCTGCTCGACAGCACCTCGACATCTCTAGCTGTCGAGATTTACTAAAAATAGATTTTGAAATTCTGTTTTGATTCCAATCAGTGGATGTGTCTTTGGGCCTTCTTTTCTTCTAACCCTAGACATATAAAAGGATTATTTTAAGGGCCGAAAAAGGAGACACAAGTTGCACAAGCATTGTTCAAACAAGTTGTGATTTGAGACAAAAGTTATGGCCTAGTTCATCTCGTTTGTGAAGAAGTTGTTGTGTCTTTGCACCATAGGGTTTTGTAACCAAGCATCTTCTTGATCTTCATCGTGTGGATGAATTGAAGAATTTTACAGCCAACACCTTCCTCTAGTTGGTGATTGAAGTCGCGTACTGGGATCCGTGTAATTGGTTAGTCACGTACTAGGAGCCGTGCATCAAAAAGAGAAATTGTCACTACAGAACAAGTCCAATTAGGTATTGGGGTAAGGGTTCAACTGTAGGTTGGTATAAGGTACTGAGATTTCTTTACTTGTAATCGCTTGTTGTGATAATAGTGGAATTTCAAGAGTGGTGACCTTAAAATCACCCGGTGGGGTTTTTGTCGTGTAGGTTTTTCCCATTCGAAAACAAATCATCAAGTTATTTAATTTCCGTTGCATACTTAGTTTAATTGGTGATTTGTTTATGCTACCACGTACTTTGCATGTTAATTTGATTAATTAATAACCTGACTAATTAATCAGCTTAATCCATCACTAGGGGTCAATACGTGTTTGGCCTATCAAGTGGTATCAGAGCGGGCACACTCTGATTAGGGTTTAATCCTTGTGTGTGATCTATTGACCCTTGTTTGTCATGGATAGAGGACAATCTCTCATTATTCCTCTTTTGTTTGATGGTACTAACTATGCATACTGGAAAGTACACATGAGAGCTTTCTTGCAGTCGCTAGATGAAAAAGTATGGCAAGCTGTGGAGATAGGCTGGACCAGGCCTAAAGTAGCGCCGACCGATTGGGATGATGCTAAGATCAAGGCAGAAAACTTCAACAGCAGAGCATTGAATGCCCTATTTAGTGCAATCACTAATAAGGAGTTCAAGAAGATATCCTCCATTGAAACTGCTAAGAAAGCATGAACCATCCTCCAAACAACCTATGAGGGAACAAAGGCTGTCAAAGACTCAAAGCTATAGAGGCTCAGTACAAGCTTCGAAGAAATTAAGATAGAGAAGGATGAGTCATTTGATGAGTTCTATGCCAAGCTTAAAGACATAGTGAACTCAGCTTTCAACCTTAGGGAGACCATTCCTGAACCTAAAATTGTGAGAAAAGTGCTCAGATCATTGCCTAAGAGATTCCATGCCAAGATCACGGTAATAGAGGAATTAAAGGATATTGACAAGATTCCTCTGACTGAGCTGGTTGGTAATCTGCAAACCTATGAACTAGGGTTGACAAGAATTGACAAATCAGGTAAAAGTAAGAGCATGACACTGAAGGCCAAGAGCAGTGAGACAAATGAGTCTTTAGACGATAAAGATTCTAAGATGAAGTCCTACATCACTAGGCAATTCAAGAAATTCATGAAAAATGCCAATGGAAAAGGCTTCGGCAAGGACCGTAGGCAATCCAGTTTTTCTCAGTTCAAGAGCTAAGTAAAGGGAAGAAGGATACTAAGGATGGCGGGCAGTACACTGTTCCCATAGTACCTAAATGTTTCGGATGTCAAGGCTTCGGTCACATGAAACAGGAGTGTCCCACATATCTCAAGAGCATTGGGAAGAGCAAGGCATTTGCTGCTACCTTGAGCGACACTGAGCCTGAGGATGATTTCGACAATGAGGATGATGGGATCTTGAATGCCTTCACTGCCACTGTTAATCCCACTGAAGGGATTATAGAGAATGTAGCTGAAGAAGAAGAATTGGTGGATGCTAAGTTTGAAAAGATGGATGATCAAGATGATATTCATACAGCCTATGAGAAACTATACAAGCTTTTTGAAAAGCATGAGAAACTCTATAGACTGGCCACCAAGAAGTTCAGTAATGTGGAACTTGACCGTGAGGAGCTTTCCACTAAGTTTGATGAAGTTAATCAGACTATTGGGGCACTGAGATTCGAGAACAATTTCTTGGCTGAGAAGACCAAAAAGCTTGAAGCGGAGCTGTTTCAAGTTAGAGCTCAATTGGAGAGGACATCAAGTGTGAAGCTGGATGAGATGCTCAGCATTCAGAAATCTGCTTCTGATCAAACTAGTTTGGGGTATGAATTTTTTTCTTGTAATATTGCTTCTACTAGTACTACTGTCTTTGTTCCTCCTGCTGATAACAAAAAAATTGAGAACAATGATGTTAAAACTGATTTAGCTAGTGAGAACCTGGACAAGGGTAAATCTATCTTAGGAGCACCCCTAAGTTTGAGAAGAAGGACACTAAAAACCCTAGGACTAAGAAGGCTATCCTTCAAAAGTCTAAATAGAAAAAGCAGCATCTCTGTCATCATTGTGGTATTGCCGGTCATACTCGACCAAATTGCTATAAGTGGTTAGCCACTCAACAAAGCAATGACATTATAGCATCTGGGAACCAAAATCAGCTCCAAGCCTCTCTTGCTCCTCTTGGAGATCTTCTCAAAGCCCTCATATTCCTTTCGAACTTGAACAGTTTTAATTCTTCCCCCCATCACCGACTCAAGGGTTTGCTAAAAGAAAAGGTTCTTCCAAGGTGTGGAAGGAAAATGGCACAAAGTGATTTATTCACTTTTTCTTTCTCTCCCCTTGCTGTTGTTGTTCTTGCATTACTTGTGTGTTTTGCTTTTCTATTTTGAGTCAGTCTAGTTTTATGCATTGTTTTGCTTTGTGTAACATGTTCTTGTTTGCTTACTTTCAGTTTTTTTTTTTTTTGTTTTTTTTTTGTTTGTTTTTAGATAAAAATTAAAAAAAAAAATTGAAAAATTGAAAAAAATACAAAATAGTGTGTGTTAGTGTACATTGGTTCTTGTGAACTTTAAAATGGTCATTGAAACAGAGTTTTCTAAACTTTGTATCGCTTGTAGCTTAGATGAGCATTCTTATGCACAAACTGAGCAAGTGAGCTTTGTGGCTCTTTGTTTGTGATGAGTAAGGTTAAGTGATCTCTTGTACTTAACACTCGTATCACTCTTTTTGACGGGTAGGACTAGAAAATCCTAAGAGAAAGGCATAAATAACCATCTCACCACTGTTACCCGCCAATCATGAAATGACATCTGTATGCTTCGGCATAGTAAAAGTGCAATGTCAAAAAACTTAACATAATTGAGTATTTCTTTTCTTTCTCTTATATGCCCATGCATGGTTTGTTTAATAAAAGAAAATATGCAAAGAAATAAAAGCAAAAAGAACAAAATGCTTTAAAATATGATTACAAGCGTGTTTTTTAGGAGATGTGGGAGTTATAAGATGTAGCTCAAAGGTGATAGTCCCCATCAAACGATTATGATTATGTGTGAGTTAAATTGATTTTCTCATATCTCAAATCGTCATAACTTTGAGACACTTATGCTATCTTGCGATGTTTTTCACACACAATACGCAATATTCTTTGCTATTTTTGATACATGTGCAGGTACAATGTGATTTGGCCATCACAAGGTTTACATGCGTTAATGTATGCTCACTAAACTATCTTAACTTACTTTTGAAACATAAAATTGGTTAGACGTGTTTATTGTGTGTGTGTGTTTTGGAATCTATGTGCTTAAAATTGTTGACTGAGAGATGTTTTTGAGAGCTAATCTGATGTTTGGATCATTGGTTGAGTTGCATGTGTGATTGCATTCATGTCTGTGTTTTTTTCTTCTCGAAAAACTCTCTTAGAAGCTGGCTCGACACCTCCTCGATACCTGGCTGTCCGTCGAGCTTCTTAGCTTTTTCTTATCGCAATCCCGACAGCTTCTCGACACCTGGTGGATCGATTGACAAATTTTCAGTCCTCTTAATAGCTTCTTGACAGCTGGTGGATCGATCGAGCTTCTGTTCTCATGTCCTTGTGTTGTTCATCGACACCTTCTCGATAGCTCTATCTATCGACGGTTGTTTTTCTCGACACCTTCCTCGACAGATGCCTCGACACCTCTCAATACCTGTATCTATCGAGATTTACTGAACCTGTATATATAGATTCTATGCGATCCGGTTCTTGTTTCTCTTGATCTTTCTCTCGATAGCTCTGTTTTTTTTATCTCCCAAACCTTTCTCTCTCACTCCAAACTTCTACTCAAGGATTCTTCAAGCTTCTTTCAAGTATTTATTCACTTGGTAAGCTTCTAATCCCTCTTTTTTCATGCATTTCATGTTTTGAAACCTAGCTTTTGTTTTGTTTTGTTTTTTTTTTTGTTTTTAATTTTGGGGTTTTTCTAAATTGATGAGTTATTGTTGCAATTTTTGGGATGAGTTTTCTATATTTGATCTTAAAAACTCCATGCATTACATCACATTAGCATTCTAACAGTAATCTCATGCATTTAGATGTGTGCAAACTGGTTGTGTGCTGATAGGTTTGGATTGGGCTGAGCCCATGATTTTTTTTTATATTGCATGTCACATGTTTATGCATTTCCCATGCATACGTCCTCTCTGTTCAATATACTTGTTATATTTGATTTGTTTTGGGACTTTTCTGAATGTTTCTTGCTTTTTCCCTCTCCTTCTGTTTACGTTAGTAGTATCTATGACACCAAAACGTAAGTCCACTCCATCCCGGAACCCTGTTCGTTCTAGGGCCTCTTCGTCTTCTGATTCTACTCCCTCCTCTGTTCTGTTCCGTGATGAGGATGCCCGAAAGGACTTCTCGGAGAACTTTTCTAAACGAGGTGTTCATTCGGAAAGTTAAGTTGTTTTGGCAGACTTTGCCAGCACTGACCTACCCGATGTCATTCACAGTCGGGGTTGGAAGTCACTGTGTGACTTGTCCTTCCGTGCTGATTTAGGAGTTTTACTCCAACATGCATGGGATTGATACTTCAGTACCTCTCTTTCACACTTGTGTTCGAGGTACGCGCATAGTAGTCACACCAGAGTTAGTATCCGATGTGCTTCATGTTCCGAGGGTTGCGCATCCTGACTACCTTAGTTGTGAGCATCTGCGGACTATGTCCAAAGATAAGATGATTTCTGCATTTTGTAAGCGCCTTTCTGATTGGAGTGAGCGTCAGTTTACACCATGTCGGCCTTTCGCTAAAGGTCCTCATTTCATGAACATGGTGATGATGTTTGTTTTGTATCCTCTCTCTCACTATAACTCCATTACAGAGCCTCGTGCTCAGTTCTTGTTGTCACTTCTTGAGCATCCTACTATCGACTTTCCTTCACATTTCATTCTTTCTATCATAAATGTTTATAGGGATACGGCTACCCGTGATAAGCTTATTTTTCCTTCTGCTATCACGAGGATATTACGCCATTTTTTCGTCCCTTTTCCCGTGTCCGACCCCTTCCATGTCATGGTTGCCATAGACGCTGCTACAGTAAAACGTAGTAAGGCGCAGTTTAGGTCACGACAGACGGTTTCAGCAGCTCATTCCTCCCGTCCGGCTCCATTTAGATTTGCTTGAGCCACATCTGCTCCCTCTTCTTATTCGAGCGATGTGTCCCTAGGAGATATCATGGCGCAGCTTCAGCGCATGGATGCTCGCCTGGGTACGCTCTCTATAGAGTTGTATCAGGTGAATGTTCGTGTTGGTCGCATTGCTCTGCGACAGGCGACCATGGGTGGTTTTGCTTATGAGGTTTCTCCTCCACAACCTCTTGTGGCTTCTGAGTCTGAGGATGATGATGGTGATGACGATGATGCTTCGGATGATATTGATGGAGATGCTAGCTCTACCGATGAGATGTCTACTTGACACTCTACCTTTTGTCACTCGTGACAAAAAGGGGGAGTAGTTTTGGATTATATGAGAGTAGTCATTCTTAGGGGGAGAGCATGTATAGGACATTTTGATAGGGGGAGTGTTGTTGTATTGAGGGATGTAATGAGGATTACATGTATTTTTTTCTTTTCTTTTCTTTTCTTTTCTTTCTTGTTGGAGATACATTGTTCTTGTACCTAGGTCTTGTGACCATGTTTACATACGTTGTGCTTATCTTTGATATATATGTGATGATGTATGTTTTCTTCACCTATCTCTACATGTGTTGTTTCTTTTCTATCTTTATACACATGTTTCTTTACTTGTATGCAATCTATTATTTCTGCTTCACACAAAGATGCTTTGATGTGTTTTGTTTAAAGTGTTTCAGAAATACAGGTTGTCAAAGTCTTCCATGCCATGATCTCTTTTCTTGCAAATTTTTTCAAGAGTTTGTGTTAGGATAGATTTTATTGTATTCAACAAGTAAGTATGAGTTGAGTGATTTATAACTTCTCTCATATGTTCATTTGTTTGTTGTGGTTTTGTCACGGATTGCTAAAGGGGGAGATTATTAGGACATATGTGTTTCATTTGTTAAAACATATGTCATTCTTTTATGTAATTGGCTTATCTTTTGACAAAATGCACTTAGCTTGTATTTTAGTAGATCTAGGATGATTTTAATACTTCAAGGAATAAGGTTTCAAGATCAAGTGTTAAAGCCATGCAAGTATGTCCAAGATTCAAGTTAAGAAGTGTCAGTCATTAAAGCTCGACATCTGGCTCGATACCTTCATCTATCGAGCTTTAAAGAAGCTGTTTAGCCCTGAGGCTCTAGAGTTGTTCGACAGCACCTCGACTCCTCTAGCTGTCGAGATTTACTAAAAACAGATTTTGAAATTCTGTTTTGATTCCAATCAGTGGATGTGTCTTTGGGCCTTCTTTTCTTCTAACCCTAGACATATAAAAGGATTATTTTTAGGGCCGAAAAAGGAGACACAAGTTGCACAAGCATTGTTCAAACAAGTTATGACCTGAGACAAAAGTTATGGCCTAGTTCATCTCGTTTGTGAAGAAGTTGTTGTGTCTTTGCACCATAGGATTTTGTAACCAAGCATCTTTTTGATCTTCATCGTGTGGATGAATTGTAGAATTTTGCAGCCAACAACTTCCTTTAGTTGGTGATTGAAGTCGTGTATTGGGATCTGCGCAATTGATTAGTCATGTACTGGAAGCCGTGCATCAAAAGAAGAAATTGTCACTACAGACAAGTCTAATTGGGTATTGAGGTAAGGGTTCAACTGTAGATTAGTATAAGGTACTGGGATTCCTTTACTTGTAACCGCTTGTTATGATAATAGTGAAATTTCGGGAGTGGTGACTTTAAAATCACCTGGTGGGGTTTTTACCGTGTAGGTTTTCCTCATTTGAAAACAAATCACCGAGTCATTTAATTTCCACTGCATACTTAGTTTAATTGGTGATTTGTTTGTGCTACCACGCGCTTTGCATGTTAATTTGATTAATTAATAACTTGGCTAATTAATCAACTTATTCCATTACTAGGGGTCAACACGTGTTTGGCCTTTCAGAGGGTTTTACTTCATTGCTAGCAAAGGCTGAGATGGATAGGCAAATTAAGGGTGTATCTATTTGTAGAGGGGCGCCAACAATCTCAAATTTAATGTTTTTAGATGATTCTATGCTCTTTTGCCAAGCAAATACTGGAGAGGTGCAGGTGATCAATGAGATGCTATAGATTTATGCTAATGCTTCAGGCCAATGTATCAATATGGAGAAGTCATTGGTATATTTTAGTAGTAATACCCATGGTAGCCAAAGGGATGAGATTGTGTCACTTTTGGGAGTAAAAAAGGTGGAGCGATTTGAGTCTTATTTGGGTCTACCAACTTTGGTGGGTCGAGCAAAATACCGAACTTTTTCTTTCTTGAAGGATAGAGTTTAGAAAAAATTGCAAGGTTGGAAGGGGAAGATGCTATCTAAGGCGGGGAAGAAAGTGCTTATCAAGGCAATTGCCCAGGCTATTCCTACTTACACCATGGGGGTATTTCAATTACCGGTGAAATTTTGCAATGAACTAAATTCCTTGTGTGCTAAATTTTGGTGAGGATAAATAGGCAATGAAAAGAAAATTCATTGGAAGAGTTGGGATAGTTTAACTCAACCAAAAAAGGAAGGGGGAATGGGTTTTAGAGATTTGAGGTTCTTTAATCTTGCTATGATAGCCAAGCAATGTTGGAGGTTTCTGAAAAATCACGAGTCTTAATGTTTAAATGTTTCAAGACCAAATATTTCCCTCGGTGTAATTTTCTTCATGCGAATGACTCTCTTAACAACTCTTTTACTTGGAAAAGTATGGTGGCAGCCTTGCCAATTTTGAAGAATGGGTGTTGTTGGAGAGTAAGGAATGGTGAGTCCATTGAGGTCACCAAAGATAAGTGGATTCCAAACTACCCTTCAAATAAAATTCTACATCCGGTGCATGGTATGGAGGAGGGCTGGAGAGTATCAGATATCATTGACTGGGACCTTCACAGGTGGAGAAGGGACATCAATATGGAAAAGTTCAACCGGGACGAGGCTAAGGCTATTTGCAGAATTCCTTTGAGCTGAAGGGTTGTGGAGGATTCAATGGTATGGCTACGTAATAAGAGGAGAGAGTATTCTGTTCGGTCTGGGTACCATTTAGCACGACAAGTTCTAAGGAAAGATGGTTAGGCCAAATTATCAAATAAAAGTGGAAGGCAGCAAATGTGGAGCACGCTATGGAAGCTAAAAATACTTGGGAAAATAAAAATCTTTAGCTGGAAGGCGTGCCATGATATCCTTCCCACATGGATGAATCTAGCAAAGCGCAAAATCGTTCCAGAAAATTTGTGTCATTGCTATCAGAGGGAACCTAAGGATGCTGTTCATGCTATATGGGGGTATGGAGTGGCCCAAGATGTTTGGGTAGGAAGTCTCAACGTGTTGCAAAAAATTCAGACTAACCAGTTTGATTTTATGCAGCTTTTTGAAACTTTGGTGGACAGGTTATCTACAACAGAGATGGAGCTCTTCCTTATTCAAGCTTGGCTCATATGGAATCAAAGGAACGTGGTCATACATGGAGGACATAGGAAGGACCCGCGATGGTTGAATAATAGAGTAGTTGAACTGTTAGTAGAATATAAGAAAGCTCAAGCAAATATAGTTATCTCAAATGCAGCACCACAAAGTAGCAGCTACTGGTAGCCCTTTGCGCAGGATGTCTACAAATTGAATTTTGATGCAGTGGTCTTCTCGGACTTAAAATGTTCTGGTGCTGGCGTGATAATTATAAATTATGCAGGGGAGGTTATGGCTGGTATGTCAACTAAGGGAGAATATGTGCACAATAGCGATGAAGCAGAAGCATTGGCATGTCGTAAAGCCTTAGAATTTGCTATGGAAGCTGGATTCTCAAATCTGGCGATGGTCGTAAATAAAGTTGTCAGCTTCACTAATGAGACAACCTTGTTGTAAAGTTTACGGCTCCACCCTATACCTGGCAGCTGCATCTTGGGCATAGTAAGCTGAAGACAGTAAGCTGAAGAGAATAAGCTAAAGGCAATAAGCAGAAGGGGATAAATGAATCTCTGACGAATTTGACATGGCCTTGATTGGTCTCCAAGCATGTGTGTATAAGGAAATATCTTGCACCCCACACTTACCCCTAATCAAGAAGACTCCTATAAGGAAACAATTCCGGAAGATACGCGGATTAAAGAGGTTCTCTCCTATAAGGAAAAAACTTCTGGACCAAGGCATGGATTTCGGCCCTAAAGTACTATAAAAACCCCAAAACCCTCACAAACCAAGGTACGCATAATTCACCCCAGCTCTGACACTTTAGAGTTGTGAGAGATTCTTTAACTTGACCATCAGAGGGTATTTGGCCGGTACCACACCGGTACCCCTCTTAAGATCTTCAGCTTTTGTGTTGTGAAGGATCTTGTCTAGGGCACGTGAGGATCGTGTGGCTTACTAACGATTTTAGGCATGATAAAAAATTATGCAGGTGAGGTTATGGCTGGTATGTCAGCTAAGGGAGATTATGTGCACAATAGCGATGAAGCAGAAACATTGGCATGTCGTAAAGAAAACCTGGTGATGGAGGGAGATAATTCAAATGTCATGAGAGCAATTTCAGTTTTTGCATAAAATAATTCCTTGTATGGTCATATAGTAGATGACATTAGACTTTATTTTTCGAGTTGGCAGTTTGTTGCTTTTAGCTGTGTAAAAAGGGAAGAGAACATGGTGGCTCATGCCTTAGCTATATTTTCTAGGAATATTGTGGAAGATATGTACTAGATGAAGGATGAGCCCCCACCTATTGTAGATGCCTTGCATCATGAACGTTTACATTTTAATGAATGAGTGAATCGTTTGATTTCAAAAAAAAAAAATACATATATATATATATATATATATAATATAGCTTTAAATAATTAAATAATTAGGAAATAGAGAGCGTTTGTTACACACACACACACACACACACACATATATATATATATATATATATATATGTACCATGTTATAATAACTTTTTGTTACATATAAAGTCAAAAAAATTCAAGAAAAAAATTGTAAAATTAGTGACTATTCAAGCATTTGATTAGTTAAGTAGACACATAGTATGTTATTTTATGTATAATGAGCCAATGAGTTGAGGTCATTCATTTAGTTTAAAAAATTATTATAAAAACAACAACAAATAGATAATAACAACTACATGAAAATAAAAATGTTAGAAAAACTTAACAAAATAAAATGGTTATAGCTACCCACATTAGCAATAAATACTCATAATGAACTATCATGTAATAATTCAAAATTTAAAAACTTGTAAAAGGAAATTGTAAAACTTTTTTCTTTTGTTGATAGCTTAATATATTCAAGTTTTCTTTATATTAATTTTTTTTTTAATTTAAGTTTCTTAATGGACCCCCTAAACAAAATTTCTAAAGTTGCCACTATTTGGATACATGCACTCCAATGAAGCTCATGCCTTTTTAATGAATACATGCACGAGTTTTGAACATCACTCCAATTTTTTTCCTTACCTTATAAGCATAATTACTTGACTCTTGCGTAAGCTTAAGAAGGACAAATTAGTGTGCAATTGAAAGATAATCCATGCAAGATTATGAGTTTTAGCTAATTTAGGCAGGTGATCTCACAATATCTTTGCAAAAATGGAGAATTAATATGAATGATAAAATTATTAGTTGTTGGCTTTGAATTTTTAAGCATATTATGTCTTAATGAATAACATTGTACAACTTAGTTGTTGCATAGGAAGCATATAAAAACATAACTTCAGGCCTATATAAATTTAAGTGCAGCACCTATTTTTACCATTGCACTTAGTGAGTTCTAGAAAAGAAGCTAAGCTCAAAAGTGAAAATAATGGAATACCCTTTTTTTTTTTTTTTTTTTTAATTTCTTCATCATGATGTATGCTCAACTTATTAGAAACATTTTTGGTTATAAGGAGCTTTGTATCAAAGCTGATGAAAAGCCTAAAAGAAGGTCGTTGTTTATGTTAGAATACCAAGAGAGCTTTTTCTAACTTGGATCTCTCCTAAGCAACAAGTATCATCATGTTTTCAATGTTTATTTTTATTGAAATAAATTTGAATTTTTCTAGTAGAAATGTTAGTTCTTTTGCTTTAAATTTTGTTTAATGTTTTTCTTTCATCTACTGAATATTGTGTTTTCTTGAATGTGGCAGGAAGTACCATGTAATTTGTGTGGAAGCAAAATGAAATAAGCTATGGATTGCAGGAATAATTCAGATTAGCTACTGAAAAAAATAATGTCTTGGGACTTTCTTGTACTCTCTTGCTTTCTAATTTTGGAAATAATTATTCTATTAATGTTATATGGTTTTGGGTTTTAGTAAATTTTTTATATTATTTTTTAATTTCATGTGATTTATATTGTGATGGTATGATTGCAATTTACGAAAGATATGATTTACAATCAATGTCCATTTTATCTTTTTAAAAAGTCCCTTTATTTTTGACCCCCCAGGAAAAAAAATAAAAAATAAAAATGTGAACCAATTTTATTTTAAAAAGTCCCTTTATTTTATCAAGAACTAATTTCTCACGTAATATGTTGAATTTGAACCAAGTTTCACAAAACATAAGGCTCCCTCAAACTGAATAGCTAGGCCAATCTTATTTTTAAGATTTGTAACTGTTTCAAGCCAAAATGAGGAAAACCGTAGCTTCTTGAAAATTTCTTTACATATTGTCCATGGGATTGAAATTGCTCATAGATTGACAATTAGAGACTCCTTCAAGGTTCAATATGAAAAACTAAACTAAATTTGAGCATTCTATTTGATATTATGATATATGACTTCATTGGCTCCAATAACATGTAGGATTTAAAATTTGGACTAAAATGCCAAGGATTAATTATGTTTCTTTTGAACCTAAGCTTTCTGAAAAAAAAAAGCTAGAGGTTTCAATTCTAGCTTGGTGTGAGATTTTTCTAAACCATTTTCTAAACCCAGGTTTCTTTGTGACCAAATAATGGTGGTGAAAATTAATAATAGATATAGGGGCTCTAAAGAAATGTATTGCATTCTAGCTGAAAATCAAAATGACAATTGTAAAATGCATATTCAGCATGGCAAGCAAGACTATGAATAATCAAGTTTAATTTGAAAAATAAAGAATCTCATCCAAGGCACTAAAATGTCTCAAAGAACCCGTATCAAAACTCAGCAGAATTTTTTAATTCCAGGACTTGAGCCTCTTCCTTCCTAGCTATGAGAAAAGGCTGGGATAATAATATCATTTATCTGAGTGTGCTTAAGAAAAATGCTCTAGGATTGAGTCAAGTTAAGATAGGCTTAAAGGATCATTTGAGATCATTCACAAAGCCTAAACCCAATCTCATTTCACAATTTGTTGATTTTTCAAATTGAAAAGTTTGAGCGGTCTGTGACTTGATTCGGCTCTGGTCATGATCTATGCCTTAATTTGGACCTCACATCAGTGCTTCATAGAAAAGTATAAGATTCCATTAAATTAGATTTGTTTGATTGTGTGTTCTAATGAGCATAAATGCATAATAGAAAAATTGTAGGCTCAATAATGCTTAATAGAGAGAATGCCAATTTTGAAAATAAGGTGAAGGGTGTATAAGATAATTCTCAAAGTCGAATAGGGATTGACTTTAATGTTATCTCTCCCATTGGAAAATGCTACATTCTTTAATCTTCTGAGCTTCAATTTTAGTTTGAGATGAATGCAAAAATTGCAAGTTGCAGTCTTAGGAAAAAAGAGAAAAGCTGATATTGTTCAATGCAAAACCTGCAGCCTTCTGCCTATATAGTTGTGTTAAGTGTAAAATTTTCTTAAAAAAGATTCCATAACGAATCTCCTTTATTCCAGAAAATTGAAGGAAAAAAGGGGAAAAGAAATGAAAAGCCCGCGGATGTTTGTCCACATTAAATTGTCATAGCAATTTATTTTGCTTGAAGATTAAATGAAACAGGCAAAAAAAAAAAAAAAATGTAGCAAGGTAGACTGAAATTTTAATTTGAAACATTATTGATGATGCAAAAATTCATCAATTGGACAATGACAAGCTGCTGTGCTAGTCAATCTGCAAAGAAAGACTATGAATGGATAAAAAGGAGGAACAATGGTGTGGTGTTGGCTAAAGACCCCCAATTATCAAGTTGGAAACAGGTGAAGAGATTCATTTGCTAAGGTCAATAAGAGAGTTAAAAATGGCTAGTAGTTGTGGTCTTGTGGGTATCAGATTTTGTACCTTTTCCTTCCATATCGTGTCGATTTTATAGCCCTCATATTTATTCTTGCAATGAACATTTGAAGTTTGTCATAAGTGTTTGACTTTTACTGTCTTCAACGGTCATTCGTCTGTGAGGATTCGTATGTTATTCCTCAGTTGTCACCTGCATTCAATGGCATTTATGACTTCGTCTATCTACCTTGTGGACGATTGTTACAAATTTACACTCATCAATTATCATCTAATAAGGGTGACAACTTTGGCAGTGAAACACGAATGCTGATTTTATCTTATAGAGATTAGGGGCTTTATTGTGGAAATTTTGTTACTATGTTAAAATAACGAATATATCTCAGAATTGCACAGGCAGATCATTACTCAGCCTTGTATTAGACTTTCCTTTTGAGAGAGTGAAATTAATCTTTCTTTGGTATTAGAGGTAATGGATGGCTTCCTTTGTGAGTGATGAAAGAGGCTGCTTTCTATTCGGAAGTGGGAACAAAACTAGAAATGCCTGTGGGATAGAGATAATTCTAGTGTTATTTATTTAATAATGGTTTCATTGATACGTTATATATCCATATAATATCTAAAAGCTGAAGTGTAGTATTTATCATTGCTATACTTCTGTTAAGCTATATTAGCAGTCATATTATTATTTTCTTTTCGTCATTTTTAATAATATATAATTGTAACTTACCAATTATAATAGGATCATCAATTTTTATTACCAATTTAGTCCACTATGGTCCTTTTAGTCCCTTCAAACCACTTCAGTTCAATTCAGTTCATTTGTTTCAATTAGATCCATGTCGATCCAATTTTGACCACTTCAGTCTATTTAGTCAAATTTGGTCCATTTTAGTCCATTCAGTCTACTTTGATATTTCACTCTTTTTGGTCCATTTCGGTCCACTTCAGTCCCTTAGGTCTACTTTAGTCCATTTGATCCATTCAGTCCACTTTGGTCACTCGCTCTTTTTGGTCCATTTTCGTCCACTTCGGTCCCTTAGGTACACTTTAGTCCATTCAGTCCTTTTAGTCCACTTCGGTCTATTTGGTCCACTTTGGTGCATCCAGTCCACTTTGGTCCAATTCAGACCATTTGGTTTAGCTCAGTCCATTTGGTCTAGTTTAGTCCACTTTGTCCACTTCAACAGACACTTAGCTGTTTTAAGCATACCTGAATTAAGTTGAGTCTAGAACAATTTAATTGAATTAGTAAATGATATGAATTTTGTGTTGTTTCATCCTTATTAATAATAATAATAAAAAAGGTGCATAACATATTCAATTTCATCCGTAAATTTTGAAGCAAAGTGCTAGTGAAAGCCATGTTAAAACTATTACTAAAATCTCAAAAATTAAGTTAATATAAATCGTAACTCAACAAAATTAAAATAAAATAGTCATTTAACATAAACACGTAATGCGGGACTCATGTTCTTGATAATTTGGATAATGTATTTTCTTTTTCTCTAAAGTTTATATGAAATTCGTATAACATGCATGTTAGACTCTTTATTAATTGTTAAAAATAAGTTTGACACTTCAGATAAAAATGATCTAGAAATAAATAGAAAGTTAGAATGTATAATAAACTTCATAAAAATTAAGGATGACAAACTAAATTAATGTAAATTTTAGGAACTATGAAGTAAGAACGTATCATAAATGGTTAGGCCCAAGCAGAATACAATAGAAAAGATCAACCACATATGGTGGTTTGGGATTGTTAACAAGTATAGTGTTGTGGGCCTTAGGCCCAACTAGTTTACTTGTATAGCATATATTCTTGTACTACACTCTTACTTGTACTACACTCATATGCCTCCTATATAAAGGCATTCATGTATATTCTTTCAGTGAGAAATATAATACAATTATTCAGTATTTCTAACATGGTATCAGAGCTATTGCTCTGACCTTTTTCTTAGCAGTCTTGTCTTTATTGGTATTACTCTATTCTCAACAACGCTTCTACCGTCACAACAGCTGCTGTAGCCTTTCGCCGTTGAACCGTCGACGTCTTCCAGACATCGTCCTTTGGTTCCGAACCTGTAGCAGCCGTTGTTGAGGAGTTCCACACTACAAAGACCACTGCCCTTTTTAGCACCGTCACGAATCTTGCTCCGATCAATTTTCTGCAGGTACCACTGAGATCGTCTTGCACCAATCTACAAAATAGGGGAACCCGTGAAGCCATCAGAGCCCACACGCGCCCTCATGGGCCTATCAAAGATCCTGTGCTGAAGCTCACACGCCCGCGCGCTGCCACGTGCCGATGGCCTTCCTCATGCGCTTGCACGCGCCATATATGCACCTGCTGACGTCAGCCCTAGGTGACGTCATTATTGCCACGTCATCAGCTGACATCATCCTCCATCCGCGTTGCTGACGTCCCCCGCCACGTCATCGTTGACCTGCGTTGACTAGACGTTGACCCAGGTTGACTTTGACTGAAGGTTGACTTTGACAGTTGACTTTTCTCTAGGTTGACTTTTTTGCAGTCTAGGTGCTCCTTACCCAGATTTTCACGTAGATTTCATTTTTACAGTCTATTTTTGCATATTTTGCTGCTAAATGAAGAATAAGGATAGGTCTTCTTCTTGTTGCAATAATCGTCGCTGACAATCCAACAAACATTTTTGCAATTTTTTGCAAATGTTTTGGCCACAATATTGAGACTTGCTATCATCACAACAAATCAACTATTTTAATTTCTGCTGCTACTGTTGCTAACACTGAGAGTGTCCAACCAATGGCTCCCGTTTTCGTATAGTCTAAGTCTTTAGGTCGCACTTTCACCATGTCCACATATGACCTTAAAAATGTCATCGCCAATGTCATTTGTATGGTTGGTAATGCATCTTATTCCTTTTCTCTCTCTTCTTTATTTGGTATGTCTCTTTCCTCTTGGCTTATGGATTCTACTTGTTGCAATCACATGACACCTCACTCATCCTTATTTTTTGAACTTAAACCTGCACCACATCCTCTTAATATTCACACAGCAATGGTTCCACAATGTTTGGTCATAATATAGGTTTCATTTCGACCTCTAATCTCTTAGTTCCTGGGGTCTTTAATGTTCCTGACCTTTCTTACAATTTGTTTCCTGTGGGACAATTAGCTGAGTTGGGTTATTGCATATATTTGATTATTCTGGGTGTATTGTGCAGGATCCAAGGACAGGACAGGAGCTTGGGATCGGTCCCAGAGTTGGGCGTATGTTTCTCGTGGACAACCTTTGTCTTCCACTTGTTGCTCCTGTTTCTATTGCCGCAGCTGCTGTAGTTTCTTCTATTCCTTCCCTTGCACTTTGGCATGCTTGATTTAGTCACACATTTTCTTCTTGGGTACAACAATTGGCTTCTAGAGGTTTGTTAGGTTCAGTGTCTATAGAAAATTTTGATTGTGTTTCATGTCAGTTAGGAAAACAACCAGCTTTGCCTTTCAATACTAGTAAATCAATATCCACTAATATCTTTGACCTTATTCATTCTGATGTTTGGGGACCTTCCTCTGTCTCTAGTATTGGTGGATCTCGATATTTTGTTGTCTTTGTTGATGATTACTCTTGCTATAGCTGGATTTTTAATATGAAACATCGTTTTGAATTATTGTAAGTATATTCTAATTTTGCAAAAATGGTTGAAACTCAATTTTCCAAACGTATCAAAATTTTTCGATTTGATAATGCTCTTGAGTACACTTAATATGCTTTCCAAGCTGTTTTGCATTCCTATGGCACTGTTCAACTAACTTGTCCAGGTACCTCTCAGCAAAATGGTAGAGTCGAACGAAAATTTCGTCATATTCTTGACATTGTTCATGCTCTCCTTCTCTCTACCAAAGTTCATACTCCTTTTTGGGGCGAAGCTGCTCTTCATGTTGTTAATGCTATTAATTGCATCCCGAGTCCTGTCATCCAAAATCAAACTCTATATGAGCACATTTTTTGGGTCACCTCTAGACTATCACCACCTTCGCTCATTTGATTCTGCTTGTTTTGTTCTTCTTCAGCCATATGAGTATAACAAACTTGAGCCTAGGTCAAGGCTTTGTTGTTTTCTTGGCTATGGCGAAACTCAAAAGGGGTATCGGTGTTATGATCCTGTTTCTCATCGTCTTTGTATCTCCCACAATGTTGTCTTTTGGGAACATAGCCTCTTTGTCGAGCTCTCTCACTTCTGTGCTTCTCTATCTTCCTCTTTTGTCTTAGATCTATATGCAGATGAGGCACATATTCCTTTTGTAGTTGCTCTTGACCCTCCTATAGCTGCTCTTGATCCTCCTGTAGCTGCTCCTGATTCTCCTATAGACTTCTCTGTCCATCCACCAAATATTCTTGATCCCTTTCCTATTTCCCCCTTTAATGAACAGGTGGAAGATTGTTAGGACATATGTAGTTGTTCAAGCTTGTGAACATATGTTGCTATTTTATGTAATTGGCTTATCCTTAGACAAAACGCACTTTACTTATAATTGGGTAGATCTAGGATGTGTTAAACACTTCAAGAAACAGTGGTTCAAGATTAAGTGTTGAAGCCGTCAAAGTCTGTCCAAGATACAAGCAAGGAAGTGCAAGATTTTAAAGCTCGATAGATACCTCGACAGATACATCTATCGAGAATTAAAGAAGCTGTTTAGCCCGAGCCTCGACAGCTGTCTCGACACCTCTCGACACCTCTATCTGTCGAGAATTAAAGAAAACAGATTTTCAGGTCTATTTCAAGTCCAATCCGTGTGTGTGTCTTTGGGACTTCTTTTCTCCTAACCCTAGACATATAAAAGGATTATTTTAAGGGCCGTCAAAGAGAGCAAAAAAGCAGAAATCACAAGATACAAGTTGCTTCTTCTCTGTTCATGCAAATTGTGATCTGTGAGACAAAGTTCGTGCCCTAGTTCATCTCTGATGATTTGAAGAACTTTGCAGCCAACATTCTTTCTTCCTCAAGTTGGTGAGTGAGTCACGTACTTGAATTCGTGCAAAGGAGTAAGACGCGTACTAGGATCCGCGCATCACATTGGTTAGTCACGTACTGGGAGCCGTGCATTAAACTGGAGAAATTGTCACTACAGAACAAGTCCAATTGGGTATTGGGGTAAGAGTTCAACTGTAGGTTGGTGAGGTACTGGGATTCCTTACTTGTAACTGCTTGTTGTGATAATAGTGGAGTTTCGGGAGTGGTGACCTTAAATCACCCGGTGGGGTTTTTGCCTTAGGGTTTTCCCCATTCGTGAACAAATCACCGTGTTATTTATTTTCCGCTGCATATCTTAGTTTGGTGATTTGTTTGTGCTGCCACGTGATATTATCTATTAATTTGATTAATTAATAACTGGGCTAATTTAATTGATCTAAATTATCACAAGGGGTCAACGCGTTTGTGGCCTGTCAAAGATGAACAGGTCGAAGACGAGCTTCCCAACCCTGATCTTGGGTCCCCTGCTCCTGCTCCGCCTGAAGATCTTGCACAAGATATTCCACCTCGTCACTCAACTAAGGTAAGGTCCATTCCTGCAAATTTACTTGACCATCATTGTTACACTGCCTTTGCTACGCTGCATGAGCCTCACACCTATCGTGAGGCTTCGACTGACTTTTTATGGCAGATTGTAATGAAAGAGGAACTTGATGCATTATCTAAAAACCACACTTGGGACTTGGTCACTCTCCCCCTTGGGAAATTTGTGGTTGGTTGTAAGTGGATCTACAAGATTAAGACTCGCTCTGATGGGTCTATTGAATGGTACAAAGCTCGTCTTGTTGCAAAAGGTTTTACATAGGAGTATAAGATTGATTATGAAGAGACCTTTTCTCCAGTTGCTTGAATCTCATCTGTTATTGCCCTCTTAGCTGTTGCTGCTGCCAGTAAATGAGACCTTTTCCAGATGGATGTCAAAATTGCATTTCTTAATGGGGATTTTAGTGAAGAAGTTTATATGCAACCTCGTCCTAGTCTCTCTGTTGAATCAAACAAGGTTTGTCACCTTCAATGTGCACTTTATGGCCTTAAACAAGCTCTACGAGCTTGGTTTGCCAAATTCAGCTCTACCATCTCTCGCTTGGGTTACATGGCCAATCATTATGATTCTTCCTTATTTCTTCGTCGCACTGACAAAGGCACTATTTTACTTCTCCTGTATGTGGATGATATGATCATAACTGGTGATGACCTTAGTGGCATTCAAGAACTTAAGGATTTTCTTAGTCGGCAGTTTGAGATGAATGATCTTGGACATCTCAGCTACTTCTTGGGTCTTGAAATCACTCATTCTACAGATGGACTTTACATTACTTAAGCCAAGTATGCCTTTGAACTCTTGTCTAGAGCTGGACTCACTGATAGCAAGACTATTGACACTTCAGTTGAGCTTAATGCGCATCTGACTCCGTCAGGAGGAAACTATTGTCTAATCCCTCTCTTTACAGATGCTTAGTTGGCAACCTAGTTTATCTCACTGTTACTCGTCCAGACATTTCCTATGCTGTTCACCAAGTGAGCTAGTATTTGTCTACTCCAAGATCGACTCACTATGCTGCTATTTTACACATTTTTCGGTACCTAAAGGGCACTCTCTTCTATGGTCTTTTCTACTCTGTTAAATCTCCTCTTGTTCTTTGTGCATTTTTTGATGCTGACTGGGCAGGAGATCCCACTGATCGCAAGTCCAGCATTAGTTATTGCTTTCTTCTTGGTTCTATCATGTGCCCTTCCTGATACTACATCTGAGCTTCTTTGGCTACGATGGCTTCTAAAAGACTTAGGTGTGTCTACATCCTCTGCTACTCCTCTTTATTATGACAATAAGAGTGCCATTCATATTGCTCACAATGATGTCTTCCATGAACGGACTAAACACATCGAGATCGATTGTCATTTTATCCGTTACCATCTTGTCCATGGTGCTCTTAAGCTAATTTCAGTCTCCTCTACGGATCAACTTGCAGATATCTTCACTAAGTCACATCCTAAGGGATGCCTTCGTACTTTAGTTGACAACCTCAAGTTGGTCTCTTATCCACCTTGAGTTTGAAGGGGGTTGTTAACAAGTATAGTGTTGTGGGCCTTAGGCCCAACTAGTATACTTGTATATCACACATTCTTGTTCTACACTCTTACTTATACTACACTCATATGCCTCCTATATAAAGGCACTCAAATATATTCTTTCAGTGAGAAACACAATACAATTATTCAATATTTCTAACATGGATATTGCAAGATCTTAGGAGCTGATGTAGCATTTCTCTATAGTTGAGTTCAGTAGTTGTTACCTAGTCCTTAGCCTTAGGAAATTCTAATGTCTCAGATCATGAATAGAAACTAAGTTAGTATAAGTACATGTTGTTATTAAAGGTGTCTATATATTGAGTTACAAGGCTCTTGACAATCATCTTTAGCCTTGTATTTCTATGCATCATTGACCATCCTCTCAATCTCTTGATTGGGCAGTGATCTTCCATTTCATACCACAGGTCTTCTCTTCAGTGGAAACATTAAGTATTCCATTACATCAATGGCAGCCTTAATGTTTCTACTGAGGAGGAGACCATTGGTGTATATGAATGAATTACTCACCCTTGTATTAGACTCTCTTTTTGAGGGAAAAGGGAAATTAATCTTTGTTTGGTATTAGAGGTAATCGATGGCTTCCTTTTGTCCATGAAAGATTTTTTCTATTACTAGCGACTTGGGGTAGAGTATGAGAAATGGGTGTTGGAGTTGATGACAAATTCATGTATTGCAAATAATGCCATGCCATACTTATCAGATGCTATAGCTCTAATTTTAGCAAGGTGGTATTTATTTTTGTGTTTATTTATGTGCAACTCTTTGTTTTCTTGTGTTTTCTATATAATGTTTATCTAAATTGATAAAAAAAAAAAAATTCCCTAGTGTTTATCCTGTTACATTTACTCTTCCAGTTCCTAGAATGTAGATACTTTCTCCTCTTCCCCAGTTTTTGAAAATAGCAAAGCTATTGTAATAATGGCTGATATGAGTAGCAATAGCTTGGTAACTTTTTATTACTTTTTGTGGTGTTTGTTGATGGCATTAGAATAATTTTGTAGTTCAGTATGGTTTATTTGGGAAAGTTGAAGGGGTCCCAAAAGTTCTGTTGGGGACATATTTTGTAATTGGCATATCCTTTGACAAAACGCACTTTACTTGTATTTGGGTAAATCTAAATAGGTTCAAGATGATCATTACAAGTGGTTAAATTGAAGACATGAAGATTACTCAAGAACTGCTCAAGAAAAGTGCAAACTGCAGGTCTCGATACCTCCTCGACAGAATCTCGATCTGTCGAGATTCATTAAAGCTCGACAGATGTCCCGATCGATCGAGCTTACGGGTTACAGATTATAGCCAGCAACGTTTTTATTCTAAAAGGCTAATTGTTTATGGGTTTGTATAATTCTTATTGGACTAGGAAAACCCAAGGTTTGTGTAAACCTATTTGGAATAGGAGAGCCCATTAAGCTCCTATTTAAAGGAGGTGGAAAAAGAAAAACCTAACCCTAGAGAGCTTCATAAGGTTTTCTTTTTGAAACCCTAGCCTCCTCCTACAGAAGAAAGAGTTCTTGCTGCGTTTCTTATACGCCTTAGGGTTTTGTAACCAAGCAAAGTCTCTTGCACCAACATTGAAGATCTTATTGGTGTTTCTATGTGAAGCTGCTGCAAATCAACTACAACAATCAAAGGGTTGCTGTGGAGTTAGACACGTATTGGGATTCGTGCAAAGGAGTAAGCCGCGTACTGGGATCTGCGCATCAAATTGGTTAGTCACGTACTTGGGAGCCGTGCATTGAAAGGAGAAACTGTCACTACAGAACAAGTCCAATTGGGTATTGGGGTAAGAGTTCAACTGTAGGTTAGTGAGGTACTGGGATTCCTTACTTGTAACTGCTTGTTGTGATAATAGTGAAGTTTCGGGAGTGGTGACCTTAAATCACCCGGTGGGGTTTTTGCCGTAAGGTTTTCCCCATTCATGAACAAATCACCGTGTTATTTATTTTCCGCTGCTTTACTTAGTTTTGGTGATTTTTTTGTGCTGCCACGTGATATTGCATGTTAAATTGATTAATTAATAACTTGGCTAATTAATCAACGTAATTTATCACAAGGGGTCAACGCGTTTGTGGCCTGTCAAGTTCGATAAAATTGTGTAGTCAGTAGTCATTGGACTTTGGTAGTGGACTAGATTTCTTGCAAAGAGAACAAGATCGAATAACATCAGTGCATAATCTACAATATCAAGATTACACACACTAATTAAAATTTTTTATTTTTATTTTTATTTTTATTTTTTATGGAATCACACCCTAATTATCTCAAAGAGCTATGTTGTACTGAGATCTGTCCAACTTACTTGGAAGGGATAAACATTAAACACTTGTAAAGATTAACTTTTTAATTTTAATTTTACATTTCGGTTTTGGATGATAAGACTTAAGATTGGATATTAAACCCTTGATATACTTTAGCAAAAATTAAAGAATTCCATGATTTGATGATGCTGATAGTTTTTGGATTTTTTTTTAGGTACCATCAATTACTCCTGAATTCCTTTATCTCATCCCCCTTTCCCTATATGTGTGTGTGTGTGTGTTTCTCAAAAAAAAGAAAAAAAAAAAAGATACTCAGTGTTGTAGAGTCATCCTACATTGGTAAGGTGTGCTATTGAGAAGGGGTTTATTACTTGCTTCGTGACATTAACTGCCGTTTGCAATTTTGGTGTTGGCGTATGAGTGTATTCCCTTATCTCATCCCCCTTTCCCCTATATATATGTGTGTGTGTGTGTGTGTGTGTGTGTGTGTGTGTTTCTCAAAAAGAAAAAAAAATTACTCTTGAATGAATGCCAGAGAGAGGGAAAAATTGTTAGAAATAGAAGGATTTAATTATATACACAAGGTTTTGGGCCCTGCATTCCAATTAGAATTTATCACTATGCCATCACTACAAAGCCTAAGTAATGCTAGTTGAATACTTGAATTACAAAGCTCTTTACCAGTTAAGGTCTAATTATGTAAATGAGTTTATCAAAAAAGTATTACTCTAAAAAAAAAAAAAAAAAAAAAAGGTACATAAATGGGTTCAAGTTATTTTAACCAATAATTTTGTTTGAATAATCTATGGGTGATTAAATCCCACCTACATAAAATATAAATCAATTGATATTTTAACATGATGGTAATAAATTGTATCGGTATATTTCAAATTATAATTAATCTGGGTTTTTTTTTTAATTCTTTGGATACATGCACTCCAATGAACCTCACGCCATTTTAATGAATACATGCACGAGTATTGAACATCACTCCAATTTTCTTCCTTACCTTATAAGCATAATTACTTGTCTCTTGTGTTAGCTTAGGAAGGAAAAATTGGTGTGCAATTGAAAAATAATCCATTCAAAGTTGTGAGTTTTAGCTAATTTAGGAAGGTGATATTACAATATCTTTGCAAATATGGAGAATTAATAGGAACAAAGAACAATATAGTTATAGTTGTTGGGCTGGAATTTTTGAGCATATCATGTCTTAATGAATAATATTTTACAACTTAGACGTTGCATATGAAAACATACCTTCAGGCCTATATAAATTTAAGTGCAGCACCTATTTTAAACATTGCACCTAGTGAGTTCTAGAAAAGGAGTTAAACTAGAAAGTGAAAATCATGGAATACCCTTCTTTTTTGAAAATTTTCATCTTCATGATGAATGCTCAACTTATTAGAAACATTTTTGGTTATAAGGAGTTTTGTATCAAAGCTGATCAAAATCCTAAAAGAAGGTCTTTGTTTATGTTAGAGTATCAAGAGAGCTTTTTCTAACTTGGATCTCTCCTAAGCAACAGGTAACCAATCATGTTTTTATTGTTAGTTGTTATTAAAAATAATTTTGAATTCTTCTAGTAAAAATGTTAGTTCTTTTGCTTTAAATTTGGTTTAATGTTGTTTCTTTCATCTACTGAATATTGTGTTTTCATGAATGTGGCAGGAAGTACAATGTAATTTGTGTGGAAGCAAAATGAAATAAGCTATGCATTGCAGGAGTAATTCAAATTAGCTATTTATGATATAATATCTTGAGACTTTCTTGTACTCTCTTTCTTACAAATTTTGGGAATAATTATTCTATTAACTTTACATGGTTTTGGGTTTTAGTAATTTTTATATTATTTTTTAATTTCATGTGATTTATATTGTGATGGTATGATTGCAATTTACGAAAGAAATGATCAACAATCAAGGTCCATTTTATCTGTTTAAAAAGTCCCTTTATTTTATCCCCCCAGGAAAAAAATAAAAAATAAAAATCCATCTCCATATATCAAGAACTAATTTCTCACGTAATATGTTGGATATGAACCAAGTTTCACAAAACATAAGGCTCCCTCAAACTGAATAGCTAGGCCAATCTTATTTTTGAGATTTATAACTGCTTCAAGCCAATACGAGGAAAACCGTAGCTTCTTGAAAATTTCTTTACATATTGCCCATGGGATTGAAATTGCTTAAAGATTGACAATTAGAGACTCCTTCAAGGTTCAATATGAAAAACTAAACTGAATTTGAGCATTCTATATGATATTATGATATGACTTCATTTGGCTCCACTAACATGTAGGATTTAAAATTTGGACTAAAGTGCCAAGGATTAATAATGTTTCTTTTGAACCTAAGCTTTCTGAAATGAAAGTCAGAGGTTTCAATTCTAGCTTGGTGTGAGATTTTTCTAAACCATTTTCTAAAACCAGGCTTCTTTGTGACCAAATAATGGTGGTGAAAATTAATAATAGGTATAGGGGCTCTAAAGAATCGCATTGTATTCTAGCCGAAAATAAAAATGACGAGGTAAAATGCATATTCAGTACTTTGAGATGGCAAGCAAGAATATGAATAATCGGGTTTTTTATTTAGTTTTTGTTTTTTGGTCGAAAAAAGTTTAATTTGAAAAATAAAGAATCTCATCCAAGGCACTTAAAAGTCTCAAAGAACCCGTATCAAAACTCAATAGAATTTTTAAATCCAGGACTCGAGCCTGTTCGTTCCTATCAGAAAAGGCTAAGAAAATGTCTAAGATTGGGTCACGTTAAGATAGGCTTAAAGGCGCATTCAAGATCATTCGCAAAGGCTAAACCCAATCTCATTTCACAATTTGTTGATTTTTCAAATTGAAAAGTTTGAGTGGTCTGTCACTTGATTCGGCTCGGCTCCATAGAAAAATATAAGAATCCATTAAATTGGATTTGTTTGATTGTGTATTCTTATGAGCATACATGCATAATAGAATATATGTAGGCTTAAGAATGCTTGATAAAAAATGCCTATTTTGCAAATAAGATGAATGGTATATTGGATAATTTTCAAAGAAGAATAGGGAATAGCTAAAGAAAACTATGAAATCAATGAACACTTATGATGCAAGAGTAGTGAGAAAAAGGCTTAAGCACACAGAGAGAGAAAAAGAGAGAGAGAGAGAGAGAGATAGAGTGATGTGAATTGAAGAACCTTTTTTTTCATAAAAATGATAATTAGCAATATACAAAGCTTATATAGATCCAGCCTAACACGTATAGTCCTCTCTGTAGGGACTGTAACAAACTCCAAATTATGCGGAGCTAACTAACTAATTACCAACACTCTAACTAATCTTTGATCCCAAAATATCTAACTGGCTTAAGAAACAGCATCCCCTGGCTTCAATTCTTTGCCAGATGAAACGTTGTCGTCTAGATAAGTGACTGCTCGTGTCATGCCTTGCTTCTTATCTCTCCCACGTGCGTCATTAGCTCGATAAGAAACGACAGCGTTTCTATTATTGTCAACACCCCCCCTCAAATGAATGGGGGAAGAAACAGCCATGAGTTTGTGAACAATGGAAGAAAATAAGGGAGCAGTAAGAGGCTTAGTGAAGACATCAGCAAGATTGTCTTTGCCAGAAACAAAATGCACTTAATATCACACCGAAGAACCTTTGTTCGCGTAAAATAATCTGCAAGCGCACAGAATCGTAACAAGTAGTAAAGTGTTTTTAGAAAACGAATGTCGAACCCACAGGGATTAACTATGTTATTGAATACCGAAATTCACTAAATCAATTACTATTTGGAAAATAAATGGAACGTTCTACTATCTGAATTAAAGTAAACTATTTAATAAAAATAAATCTACGGATAAAAGATTAACAAAATGCAAAAGTCTAAAAGTGTGAAAATATGATAAGAATGGATCTAGAGCAGTTGATTTCACCTAACAAATCCCACACAATTTATTCCTCCTAATTATTAAATTCTAATAATCTCCCGTTGATGATTAAAAATTCCTTTAGTATTCAATATCTTCTCTCGAATAATATCAAAAATATCTTCAACTAACAATTCCATATCTCTATGTGAATTTAATTAATTGAAGACTCATTACGTACTTTGAATTTTCTGAAAAATCATACTAATCGCAGTAAAGCATCTCTACTTTCGCTCAACTAATGATGTTTAATTCTAGAACTAAAATAACAAATCACCTCTTGGTCTCATTGTAATTCAATTGATCAAACTATAATTCATAAAGAAACTAGTAAGTATTAAGAATAAAAATTAAACACTCAATCATGGAAACATTAAAAATAAAATAACTCAGAAAATAAATTGTTTGTTCATTGCTGGACTACATCAATACTCTAGAAAATAAATTTAGTTAATGATAACATTGAAAAGAAAATAAATAAAACTTATGTATTTCATTTAAATTGGTTGATCAACTCGAAGCTCTCGCATTTGTCCTCAGATCCTCCTCTTCATAATGACTCCCAAGACAAGTTCTTCTATGCGGCCTCCTTTTCCTTTTTTTTTTTTTTTTTTTTTTTTCTCTCTCTCTCTCTAAAGAGACTTTAAATAGGTCAAGGAGTCCTATTCCCGTTCAGAGAAAATCGTAGATTTTTAGGCTTCACTTAACCGACAATTTTGGCCCATTTAATGTCAGAATTTGGACTTTTGGTAAACTACAAAGTTGTAGCCCTTTAAGTTAACTTTCTAGCCCAACTTGAATAATCTCGATTGGATATCTGAGCCGAAAGTTATGCCAAAAATACCACTAATGCGCAGGCTGGAATCCTAATCCGAATTGGACTTGGATTTGGTGCAAATTTCCTTTGTTTCCTTGCTCCACTTGGACTTGAATTTAATTGGCTTTGTCTTCTCTTGAATTCATGCCTGGTTGGATGTAAGTTGTCTTGATTCAATTGGCTTAGCCCTACTGTGCATGTAAAGCTCTTATTAATTGCAACACAAAGATATTATATAATCAGTAACAAAATAACATGAAAGTAAGGCTAAATATATAGATATGTGAGTACTTTATTGTATATATTTCATGCACATCAACCTTCTCACGAACAAAGTTAAACTCGACCTCGATATGCTTGGTGCAGGCATGAAAAATTGGATTGGAAGCAAGAGCCAAAGCAGAGACATTATCACACCAAAGCCAGGGAACATAAGGAAGAACAAGATGACGCTCACAACACAAGGAACGTAACCAAGATAATTTAGCTATGGTAGTGGCGAGAGCACGATATTCAGCCTCTGTTGAAGAACGGGAAACAGTGGACTGCTTCTTAGCGGACCAAGAGATGGGACTAAAACCAAGGAAAACAAGGTAGTCTGTGGTAGATCGACAATCAGAAGGGTCACCAGCCCAGTCTGCGTCAATAAAGGCTGAAAGGTTCAACGGGCCAGGATTGAATTGAAGAGAATGATTAAGGGTGCCGCGGACATAGCGCAAGACCCTTTTAGTAATTGCAAAGTGTTGATTAGTAGGGGACTGCATAAACTGACAGAGTTGATGGATAGCATATGAGAGATCGGGCCAAGTGAAAGTGAGATACTAGAGACCCCCAACCATACTGCAATAAGAAGATGGGTTAGAAAGAAGTTGCCCAGAAGTAGGAGTGAGTTTAGTCGAGGGGCAACAAGGTGTCTTCACAGGCTTGGCATTGTCCATGTCAAATTTATGAAGGAGATCCAGAGCATACTTGGATTGGTTGAAAGAAACACCAGTGCTAGTGGGAAGTATCTAAATCCCAAGAAAATAACTGGGAGGACCCAAATCTCGAAGCTCAAAGGCCCTGCCCAAGGCATTGACTAGAGAAGTAATGTGATGAGGATTGGGGCCAGTGATGATAATGTCATCAACATAGAGGAGGAGGTAGAGTAAGACATATGGAGTATGATACACAAATAAAGAAGGGTCAGCAACAGAAGCTATGAAGCCAAGGTGAAGAAGCTGACTTGTGAACCATTCAAACCAAGCCCTTGGAGCCTATTTCAAACCATAGAGAGATTTATGTAGGCGGCAAACATAGTCAGGATGAGTAGAATCAATGTATCCAGGAGGTTGAACCATATAGACTTCCTCTTGGAGAATACCATGTAAAAAAGCATTGCTGATATGCAATTGTCTCAAAGACCAATGGCAGCTAACAGCAAGGGCAATAATAAGCCTCACGGTGGCAGGCTTGACAACTAGGCTGAATGTTTCTGAGTAATCCAGGCCAGGTTGTTGATGAAAACCCTTGGCAACCAACCTAGCCTTATATCTGGATATTGTACCATCACTGTTAAGCTTCAGTTTATACACCCACTTGCAACTCACTAGATTCTTATAAGGAGGGTAGGGAACAAGAGACCAGGTGCCTTGTTTCTGCAATGCTTGAAATTTGGAGTCCATAGCTAAACACCATTGGGGATACTTGGAAGCAATCTTAAAATTAGGTGGTTCAATATAGGTGTAATCAAGAACAGAAGCATAACACACTTTAGGCTTGGTAATGCCATTCTTGGACCTAGTTTGCATAAGATGAGAATTGGTAGTAGTGGACACAAGAGGGAGAGTGGATGTGGCAGAAATAGTAGTAGGGATGGAATCAGGAGGAGATGGTGCAGACAGAGAAGGAGAAGGAGGACTAGAGACAGGGAACATAATAGGGTCGGAAATAGCAGTAGAAAGAGGATTTGAGACTAATGAAGGAGAAACATAATTGGGCTGAGGAATGGGACCTAGAATAGAAGGAGCATTAGAGGAATGTGTGTAAAGAAGGTTGGACAACCAAGTGTTAAGCTGAGAAAGGGAATCAGATTGAGATGAAGAAGTGCAGAAAGTTTTAAACCGAAGGGAAAAACTTCTTCATTAAACAAAACATGCCTGGATGTGTAGAGAGTTTTAGTTGACTGATCATAACAAAGATAACCTTTGGACTGAGGTGAGTACCCCAAGAAAATGCATTCATGAGTTCTAGGTTCCAATTTATGAGAAGTGTAAGGCCTAAGGTAAGGGTAGTAACTACATCCAAATATTTTGAGTTGAGAGAGATTTGGGGTATGACCATAGAGTAGGGACCAAGGGGACTGAGAATGAAGAGTGGGTAACAGATTAATAAGATATATTGCAGTAGAGACTGCATAAGACCAGAAAGAATATGGTCGGTGAGCATGAGAAAGAAGAGTGATAGAAGTTTCTATAATGTGTCTGTGCTTCCTCTAAACAAGGCCATTTTGTTGTGGAGTGTAAGGACATGAAATTTGATGAACAATGCCATTATTAGCAAGAAAGGACTTAAAGGCAGTAGAGGTGAATTCACCACTACCATCAGATCGAAAAATCTAAATTTTAGTAGAAAATTATGTCAACCATGGATTTAAATTGAACAAAAGTAGATAACACATCAGATTTATGTTTAAGCAAGAACAACCATGTATAACGAGTATAATGATCTACAAACAGAACACAATAGCAAAATCCATTAATAGAAGGAGTAGGAGCAGGGCCCCATACATCAGAATGAACCAATTCAAAGGCATGAGTAGCAACAAATTGAGAGCTATGAAAGGGCAATTTGTACATTTTTCCATGAAGAAATGAAGTACAATGAATCATAGTAGTATGAGTTTTATTTCTAGATAAGCCTAGAGAAGAAAGAACATTATTAAGAACAGAATGATGGGGACGACCCAACCTAGAGTGCCACAATTTCCAATTGGGCTGTGTTATTACAGAGAAAGCAGTAGAGAAGACACTGTCTTTGGGAGGAAGCTTGAGATGAGGAGCCAGCAGAGGATAGATGGGATAAAACCCTCTTTCACTCTTGCCTTGGTAGAGTACCTTCCCCGTGAGGAAAGCCTGAATGGAAAGTTTATTTTCATCAAAATAACACCAACAGTTATTATCACGACACAGTTTGTGGACAGAAGCTAAATTGGAAGTAATTTGAGGAACTCTAAGCACATTTCTAAGTTTAAGAAGAGAATGAGAATTAGTTAAGTCAACATTACCTATGTGAGTGATGGGAAGGCCTTGACCATTGCCAACAGTTATGTGTTCTTGAGCACCATAAGGTTTGGGAAAGGACAAATTGTTCAAGCTGGAGGTAAGGTGATCTGTTGCTGCACTGGCAGCCAACCATGGTTCTTGAGTATGATTAGCATTGGAAGTATCTGCCATTGCTGCTAATTTGGTGGGTGGATGTTTGCCTTGAAAGGCGAAATCCATCCTGTGATAGCAGTCTAAGCCTGAATGACCCATCTTGCCACAGATTTGACAAGTCGGCTTGGAGGGAGAACCTTGAGGAGAAAACTGATTGTATTGCCCTTGAAACTGACTATATTCTCCTTGACCTTGAAAACCTTGAAAGTGAGATGCACCATGAGATGCACCATTTCCTCGACCTTTGCCACCACCACGAGTGCTATTGTTTTTGCCTCTTCCTCTTGATTGATTAGAGTGGCTAAAATTGACATTCGTTGGTCTAGCATTTGCAGCTAAGGCAAAAGCATCCTTGATTTCAACATTCTCAGTAAGTGACTTTTCTTCTACATTCAATAAAGTGGTCAACTCATCAAAGGTCAGCTGTGTACTCCTAGTACGAATAGCAGATTTGAATGAATTATAGTCCTTTGGCAGTCCTTTGAGTGTTATGTGAAGCAATTCTTCATCATCAATAAGAACACCAACAGCCATAAGTTTGTCCCTTACCACTTTGATTCATTGCAGATAAACATCCACACTGTCAGTTCCTTTCTTTATATAATGAATCTCACCTTTCAAATTCAAGATGTGAGATCTTGATACTGAAGAGAAACGATTCTCCAATAATTTCCACACTACTTGAGCAGAATTGCATCCCACAGTAAGAGCAAGAATTGTTGGAGACAGAGTTGAGCTGATGAAGGTCAAAAGTACCTTTTCTTTATACTTCCATATCTGAAACTCAGGGTTCAAATTGGTTGTCACAGCACCTGAACTGTCTTTGAGAAACTGATTTGGACTAGATGGAGAACCATTGAGCAATTCAATCATCGAATAGGTTTCAAGTACCATTGTGATTTGATGTTTCCAAACAATATAATTGGAATTTTCCAACTTCATTGTCATCATATTTGACATATTGGACAGCAAGAGTAATGGCTGATTTGTAATGTTTATGGCAGTGCCTAAATTGGTCGAGGACGCCATTGTTGAAGTTGTAGAAGCAGCAGTAACAATTGCAGCAGGTGAATGTGTTGTAGGAAGAGTGGTTGAATGAATCGTGGGCTCTGATACCATAAAGAAAACTATGAAATCAATGAACACTTATGATGCAAGAGTAGTGAGAAAAAGGCTTAAGCACACAGAGAGAGAAAAAGAGAGAGAGAGAGCGATAGAGTGATGTGAATTGAAGAACCTTTTTTTCATAAAAATGATAATTAGCAATATACAAAGCTTATATAGATCCAGCCTAACACGTATAGTCCTCTCTGTAGGGACTGTAACAAACTCCAAATTATTCGGAGCTAGCTAACTAATTTCCAACACTCTAACTAATCTTTGATCCCAAAAATATCTAACTAATTTTTGATCCCAAAATATCTAATTGGCTTAAGAAACGGCATCCCCTGGCTTCAATTCTTTGCTGGATGAAACGTTGTCGTCTAGATCAGTGTCATGTCTTGCTTCTTATCTCTCCCACGTGCGTCATTAGCCCGATAAGAAACGACAGCGTTTCTATTATTGTCAACAGCTTCATCATCTTTAACCTTATCACTCCCATTGGAAAATGCTACATTCTTTAATCTTCTTAACTTTAATTTTAGTTTGAGATGAATGCAAAACTTATAGTTGCAGCCTTCTAGGAAAAGAGAAAAGCTGATAATGTTCCATGCAAAACCTTGAGCCCTCTGCCTATATAGTTGTGTGAGTGTAAAATTTTCTTTAAAAAAGATTCCATAACGAATCTCCTTTATTCCAGAAAATTGAAGGAAAAAAGGGGAAAAGAAATGAAGAGCCTGCAGATGTTTGTCCACATTAAATTGTCATAGCAATTTATTTTGTTTGAAGATTAAATGAAAGAGGCAAAAAAAAAAAAAAAAAAAAAAAAGTGTAGCAAGGTAGACTGCAATTTTTAATTTGAAACATTATTGATGAAGCAAAAATTCTTCAATTGGACGATGACAAGCTGCTCTGCTAGTCAATCTGCAAAGAAAGACCATGAATGGATCAAAAGGAGGAACACCGGTGTGGTGATGGCTAAAAATCCTCCAATTATCAAGTTGAAAACAGGTGAAGAGATTCAATTGCTACGATCAATAAGAGAGTTAAAAATGGCTAGTAGTTGTGGCCTTGTGGGTATCAAATTTTGTACCTTTTCCTTCTGTATCGTGTTGGTTTTATAGCCCTCATATTTATTCTTGCAATGAACATTTGACGTTTGTCATAAGTATTTGACTTTTTTTGTCTGCAACGGTCATTTCTTGCAATGAACATTTGACGTTTCTCATAAGTATTTGACTTTTATTGTCTTCAACGGTCATTCGTCTGTAAGGATCCGTATGTTATTCCTCAGTTGTCACCTGCATTCAATGGCATTTATGACTTCCTCCATCTACCTTGCGAATGATTGTTACAAATTTACACTCATCAATTATCATCTAATAAGGGTGACAACTTTGGCAGTGAAACAAGAATGCTGATTTTATCTTATAGAGAGTAGGGGCTTTATTGTGGAAATTTTGTTACTATGTTAAAATAATGAATTTATCTCAAAATTGCACAGGCAGATTATTTCTCAGCCTTGTATTAGACTTTCTTTTTGAGAGAAAGTAAATTTAATCTTTCTTTGGTATTATAGGTAATGGATGGCTTCCTTTGTGAGTGATGAGAGAGGCTGCTTTCTATTCGGAAGTGGAAAGAAAACTAGAAATGCCTGTGGGATAGAGATAATTCCAATGGTTTCATTGATACATTACATATCCATATAATATCTAAAAGCTGAAGTGTAATATTTATTGTTGTTATACTTCTGTTAAGCTAAATTAGAGCATTCTCATCAAACATGTCAAAAAATATAGAATTTAGGATGTTAAAACACTATTTTATTTATTTTAGCATTCCACTTTATAATATACCCAACATCAAAGGTTTTTTTTTTTTTTTTGCCACTCCATTAAAATATTATTTATTTTAATCAAGTGAGAGAGAGAAAGTGGTGGAGAGAGACACAAGCTCACAGCACAAGAGAGAGTGAGAGAGAGAGAAAAAGAAAAAATAATAAAAAAACTCTAGCATCTTGCTATAGTAGGGTGTCAAAGATGACACTCCACTGTAACAAACATGTCAAAAATTTTAAGAATAGCATGCTTGATGTGGATGATACTTTAAGGGGATGAGAGCTAAAATTAGGATTTAGTATTTTTCATGTCTTTGATGTGAATGGTCCTTTCGGTCATATCATTATTTTCTTTTCATCATTTTTAATAATATATAATTGTAACTTACCAATCATAATAGGATCATCACTTTTTATTACCAATTCAGTCTACTTTGGTCCTTTCGGTCCCTTCAAATCACTTCGGTTCAATTCAGCTCATTTGGTCCAATTCGATCCATTTCGATCCAATTTTGACCACTTCAGTCCACTCAATCAACTTTGGTCTATTTTGGTCCACGTCAGTCCATTCAGTCCACTTTGGTCATTCGCTCTTTTTGGTCCATTTCAGTGCACTTCAGTCCCTTAGGTCCACTTCGCTCATTTTAGTCTATTTCAGTCCACTTCAGTCCCTTAGGTCCACTTTAGTCCATTTAGTCCACTTTGGTCATTCGCTCTTTTTGGTCCATTTTGGTCCACTTCGGTCCCTTAGGTAAACTTTAGTCCATTCGCCTTTTTCTCCATTAGGTACAATTCGGTCCCTTAGGTCCAATTAGTCCATTTAGTTCTTTTGGTCCACTTCGGTCTATTTCGTCCACTTTGGTCCATCCGGTCTACTTTGGTCCAATTTAGACCATTGGTTCAACTCGGTCCATTTGATCTAGTTCAATCCATTTTGTCCAGTTCGGTCTATAATTCCCAAATGGACACTTAGCTGTTTTAAGCATGCCTGAGTTAAGTCTAGAACGATTTGGTTGAATTAGTAAATGATATGAATTTTGTGTTGTTTGATCCTTATTAATAATAATAAAAACAAAGTGCATAACATATTCAATTTTATCTGTAAATTTTGAAGCAAAGTGCTAGTAAAAGTCATGTTATAGCTATTACTAAAATTTCCAAAATTAAATTAATATAAATCATAACTCAAAAAAATTAAAATAAAATAGTCATATAACATAAACACGTAATTTGGGACTCAGTGCTTGATAATTTGGAGAATATATTATTTTTTCTCTAAAGTTTATATGAAATTCGTATAACATGCATGTTAGATTCTTTATTAATTGTTAAAAATAAGTTTGACACTTCAAATAAAAATGATCTAGAAATAAATAGAAAGTTAGAATGTGTAATGTTTTGAATAAACTTCATAAAAATCAAGGATGACAAACTAAATTAAAGTAAATTTTAGGACCTATGACATGAGAACGTTTCACAAATGGTTAGGCCCAAGCAGAATACAATAGAAAAGACCAACCATCACTACACACTCTTGGTGCGATGGTCACTCCACAAGTATAAGTGCTTGTCAGGTGTGGGGAGTAAGGGCTAGGGCTGTACACGGTGCGGTGCGGCCGGTTTTTGTGGCCGTTTCTGCACCGCACCGGAATCTTCGGTTTCCATAAAACCCAAGCCGCCGCCGCCGCGCCTGAGGAACGGTTCTCCGGCAACCTCGGTGGCGGTTCCGGTCGGCGCGGTGGTCGGTGTCCACCCGTCTATCACACACACAGAGAGGAAGAGATATAAATTCTAAAACCAAGATTAAACCCAGAAAACTCAAGGATTCAAACCACAAACAAAACTTAGATCAAATCTAAATATCAAAAGATTCAAAACCCATCACAAACCCAAATATTAAGACCCATTACAAAGTTACAAACCACTTGTTTAAGTCTAACTGAGCTGAGTAATGGAGTGAGTGGGTACAGTGTGCGGTTGAGCCCGAGAGAAAACAAAGAAAAAAAAATCAAATACAATGACATAAAACAGTGCAGAAGTCTAAAGAGTGAAAAGGATAAATGAGAGTAAAGAGAAAGAGCTAAAGAGAGAAAGGACTAAATACTGACGAGTGATGAGAGTGAAGAGAAAAGACCTGTGCGGCTGATTGGCTGAGATCAAAAGGGGAAAAAAAATTTTGCACAGTGACTAACTCTGGCAGTTTTCGTTTTTTATTTTTTATTTTTATTTTTTTTTTCAAAAATGCAAGTGGGAATCATTATAACCATGTGGCATTTTTTTCTTTTTTTAATATTTTTTTTTCAAAAAACTTGACTGTAGCCCATAACCCATACCGCATACAAATTTTTTTTTTTTAATATTTTTTTTCAAAAATTGCAAGTGGGAGACAACTTAGACAAGACCACCCTATGAGACTCTGACACACGTTTTGGATTGAGAAAGACCTATTAGACATTTAGACAGACCTACACTTTGTTTTTTTGTTTTTGGTTGACTATTCCTCTCACAGCCTCGTTTACTTCCTCTTTAATTTAAACTTTCTTTTTGATAAGACCCTCTTCATGCAACAACTAAGAATGTTAGGCGGCCTAACGTTCTTCTTCAGTTCTTCTTCAGTTTTTTCTTTTTTTGGCTAACCTTCTTCAGTTCTTTCTTATACATATTAACATCTATATATATATATATATATATATATATATAACATACTCGGGTCGGTTCGGTCTTTGTCGGTGTGCACATCTTGGCGCCGATGGCCGCACCGGTCCGATGTCGGCACTGAAAATTTACCGCCGACCACCGTACCGGAAACCCTCGGCGGAGCTCTGATCGGGGCGGGGCGGTGCGGTCAGACCGGTTTTGTCGGTGCCGGTATATCCTTGAACAGGCCTAGTAAGGGCCGAGATTCAAATCTCTAGGAGGAAACTTCACACACGCATATACTTAGAATAGGCTAGAGTAAATTTTTTATCTTGTAAAAAAAAAAAAAAAAAAAAAAGACCAACAATATATGGTGGTTTGGGATATTGCAAGATCCTAGGAGCTGATGTAGCACTTCTTTGTAGTTGAGTTCAGTAGTTGCTACCGAGTCTTTGGCCTTTGGAATTCTAACGTCTCAGCTGAATAGAAACTAAGTTTAGTATGAATTTATGTTGTTGTTAAAGGTGCCAATCAGTTGAGCTACTTGACAATTATCTTTAGCCTTGTATCTCTATGTCCCGATCCTTTCAATATCTTGATTGGGTAGTGATCTTCCTTTTCATACCACAGGTCTTCTCTTCAGCGGAAACGTTAATTAAGGATGCCATTACATCAATGGCCGCCTTAATGTTTCTACTGAGGAGAAGACCACTAGTATGAATGAATTACTCACCCTTTTACTAGACTTTCTTTTTGAGAGGTAAAGGAAATTAATCTTTGTGTTGTATTAGAGGTAACGGATGGCTTCCTTTAGTCCATGAAAGATTTTTACTATTAATAGTGACTTGGGGTAGAGTATGAGAAGTTGGTGTTGGAGTTTATGACAAACTCATGTATTGTAAATTATGCCTGCCATACTTATCAGATGCTATAGCTCTAATATTAGAAAGGGATAGAGACAAGTCTATTGGTATTTATTTTTGTGTTTATTTAGAGCAACTCTTTGTTTTCTTGTGTTTTCTATTTTATGTTTATCTAAACTGATAAAAAAATTTCCCCACTATTTAGCTTGTTACATTTACTCTTCCAATTCCTAGAATGTAGATGCCTCCTCCTCTTGCCCAGTTAATTAAAAAATGGCAAAACATTGCAGTAATAATGGCTGATATGAGTAGCAATAGCTTGGTAACTTTTTATTACTTTTTGTGGTGTTTGTTGATGGCATCAGAATAATTTTGTAGTTCACTATTGTTTATTTGAGAAAGTTGAAGGGATCCCAAAAGTTTGATAAAATTGTGTAGTCAGTAGTCATTGGACTTTGGTAGTGGACTAGAAATCTTGCAAAGAGAACAAGATCGAATAACAACCGTGCATAATCTCCAATATCAAGATTACGCATACTAAGTATCTGTTTGGATATTGCTGAAACACAGTGTGTCCGTGCTTCATTTTTTTTCATTGAGAAGCGTGTTTCAGTGCTGTTCAGTGGGTCTCGTGCACTATTAACAGGACCCACAAACCTCTTTTTTTAGCAATTTTTTCATTAAAAATAGTTCCCACGGTACTATTCACGCATTTAAAAATTACTTTGTTACAGTGTTTTTAATTTTCAGTTTTCAATTTTCAACGATATCCAAACGGACCCTGGTTAAAGTTTTTTTTTTTTTTTGGATGGAATCATACCCTAATTATCTCAAACAATTGTGTTGTACTGAGATCTACCCAACTTACTTGGAAGGGATAAACATTAAACAATTGTAAAGATTAAAATTTAATTTTACATTTTGGATGATAATCCTTAAGATTGTTTATTAAACCCTTAATATAGTTTAGCAACAATTAAAGAATTCCATGATTTGATGATGCTGATAGTTTTTGGATTTTTTAGTTACCATCTATTTTTTCCTCTGAATGACTGCCTCCTCACCCGTCCAAGAGAGGGAAAAAAATTGTGGAGGTGGCTCTTGCAACAAAACATCATATTTCACTTACAGTTGGAAATAGAAGGATTTTAATTATATACACAAGGTTTCTAGCCCTGCATTCCAGTTAGAATTCATCGCTACGCCATCGCTACAAAGCTTAAGTAATACTAGTTAAATTACAAAGCTCTTAACCGGTTAAAGTCTAATTAAGTATGTAAATGAGTTTATCAACAACAACAAAAAAGTACGTAAATGGGTTCAAGTTATTTTAACGGATAAATTTGTTTGAATAATTTATGGGTGATTAAATCCCACATACATAAAATGTAAATCAATTGATATCTTAACATGATGGTAATAAATTGTATTTGTATATTTCAAATTCTAATTAATCTGAATTTTTTTTTTCTTTGAATACATGCACTCCTCACGCCTTTTTAATGAATACATGCATGAGTATTGAACATCACTCCAATTTTCTTTCTTACCTTATAAGCATAATTACTTGTCTCTTGCGTAAGCTTAAGAAGGAAATATTGGTGTGCAATTGAAAAATAATCCATTCAACGTTGTGAGTTTTAGTAATTTAGGAAGGTGATATTACAATATCTTTGCAAATATGGAGAATTAATAGGAACAAAGAACAATATAGTATAGTTGTTGCGCTGGAATTTTTGAGCATATTTTGTCCTAATGAATAATATTTTACAACTTAGATGTTGCAAAGCATATGAAAACATACCTTCAGGACTATATAAATTTAAGTGCAGCACCTATTTTAAACATTGCACCTAGTGGGTTCTAGAAAAGGAGTTAAACTAGAAAGTGAAAATCATGGAATACCCTTCTTTTTTGAAATTTTTCATCTTCATGATGAATGCTCAACTTATTAGAAATATTTTTGGTTACAAGGAGTTTTGTATCAAAGCTGATCAAAATCCTAAAAGAAGGTCTTTGTTTATGTTAGAGTATCAAGAGAGCTTTTTCTAACTTGGATCTCTCCTAAGCAACAGGTAACTAATCATGTTTTCAATGTTTATAGTTATTAATAAAAATAATTTTGAATTTTTCTAGTACAAATGTTAGTTCTTTAACTTTGAATTTGGTTTAATGTTTTTCTTTCAAGTACTGAATATTGTCATTTTTTGAATGTGACAGGACGTACCATGTACTTTGAGTGCAAGCAACTTGAAATAAGCTATGAATTACAGGAGTAATCCGAGTTAGTTGATGCAAATATTATATTATTAATAAGATTTTAAGACTTTTTTTGTATTCATTACTTCTTTAGTTTGGGAATAATTACTCATATTATTATTATGATTTATTATTATTATTATTATTACATGGGTTTGGGTTTAACTAAATTAAGTATCATATTTCATGTGCTTTAAATTGTGATCACATGATGGCAATTGACAGAAGATATAACCTATAATCAAGGTCCATTTCTTCTCACGCAATATGTTGAATATGAACCAAGATTCATGAACATAAATCTTGGTTCATATTCATGATTTATGTTCATGAATCTTGGTTCATATTCAACATATTACGTGAGAAGAAATGGACCTTGATTATAGATCATATCTTTTGTCAATTGCCATCATGAACATAAGGTTCCCACAAAATGAACAGCTAAGCCAATCTTATTTTTGAGATTTGTAACTGTTTCATGCCAATATGAGCAAAATGTCACTCTTCTTAAAAAAATTTCTTTCCATTTTGTCAATAGGACTTAAATTGCTCAAAGATTGACAATTAGAGGCTCCTTCAAGATTCAATATGAAAATAAAAATGACAAGGTAGAATGCATATTCAGCACTTTGAGATGGCAAGCAAGACTATGAATACTCAGGATTTTTTTTTTTTTTTTTTTTTGGGGGGGAGGGGGGGTGTTGGCGGTGGGGGGAGAAAAAAAAAGTCTAATTCAAAAAATAAAGAATATCATCCAAGGCACTAAAAAATCTCAAAGAACCCCGTATCAGAACTCAATAGAATTTTTGAACCCAGAATTTGATTCTCTTCCTTCTTATAAGAAAATATAGTCATTTAAAAATCCCTTGAAAATGAGAAACGGCTGTAATAATAATAATATTGATCAGAGTGTGTTTAAGCAAAATGCTCTAAGATTGAGTCAAGTTAAGATAGGCTGAAAGGCTCATTCGAGATCATTCACAATGGCTAAACCCAATCTCATTTCACAATTTGTTGATTTTTCAAATTGCAAAGTTTGAGTGGTCTGTGACTTGATTCTGCTCGGCTCCATAGAAAAATATAAGAATCCATTAAATTAGATGTGTTTGATTGTGTGTTGTTATGAGTTATGAGCATAAATGCATAATAGAATATATGTAGGCTTCAGAATGCTTAATAGAGAATGCCAATTTTGCATATACGAAGAAGGGTATATATATTGGATAATTCTCAAAGTCGAATAGGGATTGACTTTAACCTTATTGCTCCCATTGGAAAATGCTACATTCTTTAACTTCAATTTTAGTTTGAAATGTCAAAAGTCTGGTAGTTGAATTTGCATCTCTCCATGTATAAAGAGCTTGGAGGTTTAGGGGAAAAGGGTTCAAGAGGTTAGCAGCATGTTGTAATTATTTCTAAAAAAAAAAATTTAGTTTGAGATGAATGCAAAACTTACAAGTTGCAGCCTTATGGGAAAAGAGAAAAGCTGATAATGTTCAACGCAAAACCTGCAGCCTTCTTCCTTTAAAGTTGTGTAAGTGTAAAAATTTTCTTTAAAAAAGATTCCATAACAAGTCTCCTTTATTCCAGAATTTTAAAGGAAAAAAAGCAGAAAAGAAATGAAGAGCCCGCAGATGTTTGTCCACATTAAATTATCATAGCAATTTATTTTGTTTGAAGATTAACTGAAAGAGGCAATAAAAAAAAAAGTGTAGCAAGGTAGACTGCAATTTTTAATTTGAAACAATATTATTGATGGAGCAAAAATTCGTCAATTGGATGATGACAAGCTGCGCCGCTAGTCCATTTGCAAAGAAAGACTATGAATGGATAAAAAAGAGGAACACCGGTGTGGTGTTGGCTAAAGACCCTCCAATTATCAAGGTGAAAAGAGGTGAAGAGATTCACTTGCTCAGATTAATAAGAGAGTTAAAAATGGCTAGTAGTTGTGGGTATCAAACTGTGTACCCTTTCCCTCCTTATTGTGTTGGTTTTATAGCCCTCATATTTATTCTTGCAATGAACATTTGACGTTTGTCATAAGTACTTGGCTTTTACTGTCTTCAGCGGTTATTCGTCTGTAAGGATCCGTATGTGTTATTCCTCAATTGTCACCTTCATTCAATGGCATTTATGACTTTGCCCATCTACTTTTTTTTATTTGAGAAACACACACACACATATACTTTGTGGATGATTGTTAAAAATTTACACTCATCAATTATCATCTAATAAGGGTGACAACTTTGGTAGTGAAACAAGAATGCTGATTTTATCTTATAGAGATTAGGGGCTTTATTGTGGAAGTTTTGTTACTATGTTAAAATAATGAATGTATCTCAAAATTGCACAGGCAGATCATTACTCAGCCTTGTATTAGACTTTCTTTTGAGAGAAAATGAAATTAATCTTTCTTTGGTATTAAAGGTAATGGATGGCTTCCTTTGTGGGTGATGAGAGAGGCTACTTTCTATTCGGAGTCTACTTTATTTTGTGCAACTCTTTGATTTCTTCTGTGTCCTATACGAATGAATTGATATAAATAACATTTGCTAACATGCTCACCTTCGTTTTTAGATCTCTATTGCTCTTATTATTATATTGCCTGATCTAAGATTGTGGACTACTAATATTTTACTAACAAAGCTGTCAGTTTTTATGTACATATTGCCTGGAAAGTTTTTTCTTCACCTAATGCAATAGAGTAGAGATTGTTGGTGATATGTCTTTGAGCAATTCATTTTCAATGTTTATGCAAACTCAAACTTCAGTCATTAAGTCTAGAAGCATTCGATTTCGATCACTTGCCTAGAAATTTAAGTTTGACCTTTAACTATGAGTCACTTGATCTGCTTATTCTTTTCTTATATATAATAAAACCATGACTAAATTTTTGTTATTTTTTTATAATTCGTTGAATTTTATTATGAATAAACTATTTATATATTATTAATAAATCACAGATAATAATTTGATATCACATGAACATAGTGTCGTACAACACAATTATGATACCCCAAATGAAATGTCTGTAACCAAACAATTGAAAGAAAAAAGGGGAAAAGAAATAAAGAGCCCACAAATGTTTGTCCACATTAAATTACCGTAGCAATTTACTTTGTTTTAAGATCAAATGATAGAGGCAAGCAAAAAAAAAAAAAAAAGTAAGTAAAGAAAATAAAAAAGCGTAACAAGGTAGACTTTGCAATTCAATTTGAAACATTATCATCTAATACTAGGTTCATGATTCAACTGTCACCAAATCTATATATATAGGGAAAGCTTAGAGAAAATCCAATTAAATTCTACAATTGAAGTTCAATTTTGTACCATGTATGTGTCTAAATTATTTATTTTTAGAGAGTTTTATTTCTTAATTTTGGAGCCAAATGTGAGACCACATTATAAATATTCATCCAAGTGAGCTATTGAGTACAAAAATTAATGAGTCTAGAATTAATGAATTGTTAAAAAAAAAAAAAAAAAGTGCTTCACAATATTAAAAATTAAGAATTAATTAAAAAAATTAAAAAAAATATATTGGCAACTTACATTTTCTACCTAATAATATTCTTACAAGATTTTTTAAAGAGTTAACAAAATATAAGAATGACTATATATCAATAGTATTTAAATTATATATATTTATAGAAATTATATATATTAAAAGCTAGTGTTAATAAAGAGAGAGTGTACCGTTCATAAATTAACTTCATGTATACATTTCATCTAACAAGACAAAAAGATGTGTATGTGCCTTACTTAGATACTTAGCCATGGAGCCCCAAACGGCTAAATCATTATAAATCTAACTGTGACTCTAGACGATCCACATGAAAAGCTATTTGTTAGGAATTCGAGTTTGCTATACTCAATTTTTTTTGGAAATCAAAAATCAAGTTTGGCAAACTTAAGTTTGAAAGGGGCTAAATAACAAAATAACTTTGATCAAAGATTTTTAATTAATATATATATATATATATATATATATATATACATATATTGCATAAACTAAATATTTGGCAAAAAAGAAGAAGCCCAAAGATCCCGTATCAAAACTCAAAAGAAAAAAATAAAACAATAATTACAGGCGATCCGCTTGCAATGTTGCAAGAATTCAAATGTGGTGGCTTTATCCAACCATGTCAAAGAGTCTCAGGATATTTAAAGTACAAGCCGGTCATACATTGCAGCGTTTCTTATAGAGTAACGCTAGAGATACATAAATTCGTACAATTTGTGCCACAACTTGCTCATATGGTGAGTTATGAGTGATAAAGGTGTGATAGTGGGTTCATGTGAGGATACATTTTTACCACTCACAGCTCACCATGTGGGTAAGTTGTGGCCCAAATTGTGTCATTTTATGTATCCTTAACATTACTCTTTCTTACATGTCAATTCATCTCTACTTTTCAGTCGAAATGTTTCAATTACATCTACTATTGCAGTCCTAGAGAAGCAGGAAATTTTGCACTTTATGATAAAACAAGCAACTAGGTGACATTATTTCGTTTTTTTTTTCCCCTCTCTCTCTTCAATTTGGTGGGGAGTTGCAATGCCAAAAGGCAAACTATATTAGAAAACACAGAGAGCAAGAATTGAGAGAAGAGAAGAAGCTAGAGAGAATTTGGAATCAGAAGAAAATTGTATTCTCATTCAACTAACTGAATCTTTACATTGATCTGTGACTAAATACAGAAAATTGAAAACAGAGCAAAAACAAATTTCCCAAATTATACGGGTACTGTTATAACACATGTGTTTGTTAATTTCCCACGTGTGGATACATCCCACTTAAATATATCACTAAACTACAGGTAACTGTGCTGCACTAAACTACACTATTTAGCTTGTTGTTTATCTTAAACTTTATTTATCCCTGTATTTCTTTCTTCTTTTTGCTTCATTCCTTTTTCTGCTTTCTGGTTTGATTCACAACTTTGATACTCCCCCTCAAGATGAGAATCAGGATTGTGAATATTCACAATATTCGTCTTGGTAAGTAAAGCTCTCAATTGTTGACCACTAAGAGCTTTTGTAAGAAGATCAGCCAACTGAGAGTGAGTAGGAGTGAAAAATAATCTGATCACTTTATCTTGAACCTTATCTCTGACCAAGTGGCAATCTATCTCTATATGCTTGGTTCTCTCATGAAACACGGAGTTCTCACCAATATATATGGCTGCTTGATTATCACAAAATAGCATTGCAGGCTTTTGATGATCAACTTCTAAATCCTTCAACAAAGCTAATATCCAAGTCATTTCACACACAGTCACTGGCATGGCTCGATACTCTGCTTCAGCAGAGGATCTAGAGACTATGGATTGCTTTTTAGACTTCCATGAAACCAAGGAACTACTTAAAAAGACACAATAACCAGTGGTTGATCTTCTAGAGTCAACACATTGTATAGCTGCATAAACGACAGTAGTTGTATGTTTGTAATGTAAGTACGACTTGTAGTTTACAGTGACTATTATCTTTGTAAGTGATCACACGTGGGAATGTCTGTTACTATTTCATACTCACGTGTAAGAATTAGTTAGTTGTTTGTTTTAGTTGGTTAGGCGTGGTTTGTGTTGTATATAAAAGGATGCAAATCTGAATTGGATGACAACAGAATACCCTGTCCAGGACTACCCTTTATATACTGTAACACCTTATAGGCTGCATCCAGGTGAGGTTTTCTTTGTTTTGACATAAATTGACTCAATTTGTGCACTGAGTATGTGATGTCTGGTCTAGTGATGGTCAAGTATAGTAACCTGCCAATCAGTCTTCTATAAACACCCGGATCAGGTAACACCTCTCCATGATATTTGCTCAACTTCAAGTTTTGCTCCATAGGAACTTTGCTAGGCTTGCATCCTGTCATGGCTGCATCTTTGAGCACTTCCAAAGCATATTTCCTTTGACATAAGGAAATGCCCTTATCTGATCTAGCCACTTCAAGACCAAGGAAAAACTTTAAGTTTCCAAGATCCTTTAGCTTAAATTCTTGATCTAGGAACACCTTAAGCTCTTCAACAGCATGAGTGTAATTACTGGCTATAAGAATATCATCCACATATACCAGGAGTGCTATGAATGATTGATTGAACTTTTTGGTAAAAAGAGTGTAATCAGATTTTGATTGTTTGAATCCACATTTTAGAATGGTGGATGAGAATTTGGAGTACCACTGCCTTGATGCCTGCTTGAGGCCATACAAGGACTTGTTAAGCTTGCACACCACATTCTCCCCCTTGCTATGAAATCCTTGGGGCAGCTGCATGTAAACCTCCTCATGAAGCTTTCCATGAAGGAAAGCATTGTTTACATCAAGCTGAATCAAACTCCAACCCCTCACAGCAGATATTGCAAGCAAGGTTTTGACAGTGGTCATTTTAGCAACAGGGGAAAAAGTGTCTGTAAAGTCCAAACCCTCTTGCTGTGTAAAACCCTTAGCCACAAGACGTGCCTTATATCTCTCCACAGTGCCATCAACCTTGTACTTCACTCTATATACCCATTTGCAACCAATAGCTCTTTTATGGGAAGGTAATTTTCATGAAGTTCTTAATGGGGTGAATGATTCTAAGTTAGAACTTAGGTGTTGCTCATGGATCCTATTCCATCTCTTAGCAAAGTTTATTCTTTGTCAGAGATGGATTCCAATGCAGCAATTTCAACAGCCATTGCATTCTGCCATTTGGGATCTTGGACAGCCTCATTGTAAGATTGAGGTTCAGAAATAGTATTGATAAAAGAGCAAAAATGAGCATAGGAAGGAGACAAAGTAGAAGAACTGAGAAAATGGGATAAAGGATATTTTGTACCTGATGATGTTGAGGCTGAACCAGACTTGATGGTATGATTGGAATGATCAAGCTGATCAGTAAAAAATAGAGCTGTACTTGTAGTCTTGCAAATAAAAAGGAGGCTTAGACACTCTAGTGGATTTTCTCAAAGATGGAGAGGAGAGAATAGAAGGAGGAATTGCAGGTTCAGTAATGGGAGGACTAGAACCTGCATCTGGAGTAGGAATAGGAAGATTATGAGATATGGAAGTAGAAGTATCAGGGGATGAAGGAGTAGAAGTGGAAAGATCAGGATTAGGAATGGGCTGGGAGGAGGCTGACTCAAAACTTGAATCAGAAATAGGAGTGGAATCTAATGAGATAGGTTGGGAAGTGGGAACCAAGGGAGCATTAGAAGTATCTAAAGAGGGAAAAAGGTGAGGAAAAGTAATAGTGGAGTGAGGAGAAGAAGAATAAGTAAATGAAATGAAAGGGAAAACAGTTTCATGAAAGGTTACCTCTCTAGAAACAAAAATTTTCTTGTTGACCAAATTGAGTAATTTGTAACCTTTGGCACCATAAGGAAATCCTAGAAAAACACAAGGAATAGATCTAGGATCAAATTTAGATCTACTGTGAGACAAAGTGGAAGCAAAACAAAGGCATCCAAATACTTTTAGGTGAACATAAGAAGGTGTTGTACTGTAAAGTTTCTCAAAAGATGTTTTATTGTTTAGAATAGAAGAGGGTAATCTGTTGATGATGTAGACAGTAATCTGTTGATGATGTAGACAGCAGTCAAAACACATTCACCCCAATATGAAATAGGCACATTAGACTGAAATTTTAATGCTCTAGCAATGCCTAAAATGTGTTAATGTTTCCTCTCCACAACTGAATTTTGTTGTGGAGTGGCAACACATGAATGCTAATGCGAAATTCCATGATCAGCAAAAAAAATCTTTTAGAAAAAATTCAGGAGCATTATCAGTTCTAATGGCTTTGATGTTAGTGTGAAATAGTATTGAGATCATTTTGAAAAAGGAAATCAATAGGGGCCTGGTGTCTGATTTAGTTTTCATAAGATAGAACCATGTTGATCTAGTTGCATCATCAACAATAGTGAGGAAATATCTAAAACCATTATGAGTAGATTTTGCAAAGGGGCCCCAAACTTCAAAGTGAATAAGATCAAAAGCATTATCAGACAAATGATTGAAAGAAGGGAAAGGAAGTCGTTTCTGTTTTGAAATGGGGCAAAGAGTACAATCTTTATTGCTATGTACAGTGCTTACATCAGGGAGAAAATCACACAAGGCCTGTAGTTTAGCGTCTGATACATGACCTAATCTAGGATGCCAAAGATAGGACTTTGTGATAAGAGGAACATCCACAACATTATTTGCAAAAAAATCAAAAACAGACCCTAGGATAGAAGATACAGTTGAAACAGATTTGCAAAGTTCTAAAGTTTGCAGCAGATAGAGGTTATGATGTAGCTTACCCACTCCAATCGTTTTCCAACAAGAAAGGTCCTGTATAAAACACATATTGGACAGAAAATGAAGCAACAAGATAAACTTTTGGTGAGTTGACTAATGGATATCAAGTTGAAAGTGAAAGAAGGAACATACAACACATTTTCAAGAACTAAACTAGAAGTTACTTGAATGGTTCCTATGTGTGTGACAACAACTCTTTCACCATTAGGCAATTGAACAAAAGAGGTTACAGAACTAGTAATTTTAGTGAACAAATCAACTGAATGAACTATATGATCTGTGGCTCTTGTATCTAGAACCCATGTGTTTTAACTATATACTATTTTATTTGAAGGATTGACAACAAAAATAGAGTGTTTCATGCTTAAACACATAGAGGTTTGCAAGGGATCAATAGAGATACCTGAGAGAGCAGAATTGGCTGTGTGAATTGCTTCATTGGAACTACCAAAATTGGATGCATAAGAATTCAACAGGGATATCAACTGCTGATACTGGTCTGGAGTGAAAGAAAAGGTACTATTCTAATGCACAGCTTCATTCTGAGCTTGATCATAATCCATCATGACCTGATTAGCCATAGGAAGCTTCCCCTTTTGCTTGTAGCCGGGTGGAAATCCAATGAGTTTATAGCACTTCTCCTTAATGTGCCCAACCTTTCCACAGTAGCTACACATAGGCCTTCCCCTTCCAACATTTCCTTTGAAAATCTTGCCATTGTTTCCTGAAGAAAAAGAACCTTGATTGAAGACTTGATTCTTGATGGCAAGAGCAGTGGATTCAACTGAAGGAATGGCATGAACACTTGAAGATCTTTGCCTTTCCTCCTGAATTACCAAAGAGAAGGTCTTATCAACAGACGGCACAGGCTCCATCATGAGAATTTGAGTCTTGACTTGTGAGTAACAATCATTCAATCCATTGAGAAATTGCATGATTGAATCTTGGTGGTGAAGATGCACAATCTTCTCATTCACACCACATGTACATTTTCCACATGAACACGATGGCAAAGGCCTCAGATTCAACAATTGATCCCAAAAGGCTTAAAGATCAGTGAAGAAGCTTGTCACTGTAGAATCTCCTTGCATTACAGAGGAAATTTGCTTCTGGAGTTGAGAAATCCTTGGTCCATTTGCTTGTAAAAACCGATTCTTGAGAGCATTCCATACCTCAAAAGCTGTGTCTTTGTAAATAACACTAGCAGTAATGTGAGGTGAAACTAAGTTCAAGATCCATGATGATATCATTGAATTGCATTTTGACCAAGCCTTTTTCTCAAGTGGTGTGATTGCCATTGATGCAGTGATGGAACCATCAACAAATCCGAGCTTGCTCTTTGCATCTAGAGCCATTCTCATTGCTCTGGCCCAATTAGGGTAATTATCCTCAGTAAGAGGTTGAACAACCAAGATCGCACCAGGAGATTCACCATGATGCAAGAAGAATGGGCTTCAAGGATCTTCTAATGGAGAAAGCTCTTGTGCAGAAGAAGAAACATAATTTGCTTCAATATTTGACGCCATTGACAAAGGCTCAAAGCTCTGATACCATATTAGAAAACACAGAGAGCAAGAATTGAGAGAAGAGAAAAAGCTAGAGAGAATTTGGAATCAGAAGAAAATTGTATTCTCATTCAATTAACTGAATCTTTACATTGATCTATGACTAAATACAAAAAATTGAAAACAGAGCAAAAACAAATTTCCCAAATTATAGGAGTACTGTTATAACACATGTGTTTGTTAATTTTCCACTTGTGAACACATCCCACTTAAATACATCACTAAACTACAGGTAACTGTGCTGCACTAAACTACACTATTTAGCTTGTCGTTTATCTTAAACTTTATTTATCCTTGTATTTCTTTCTTCTTTTTGCTTCATTCCTTTTTCTGCTTTCTGGTTTGATTCACAACTTTGATAAACTATAGCTCGCTAATGAACCAAATAATTTTCTTGAGGCTTTTTGTTTTTTTGTTAATAAGATATTTTCTTAAGTTTTAGTCTTTTTTTTTTTTTATGGGAAAGACATCGAGATATTTATTGCATATTTGAAATAAAGGATACATCATGGATAAGAGCTTGCATAATATAGTAAGGGTCCTCTTCAATCCAAGCAACGAAATTATCAGTGCTAAACTCATGCTTTGCTAATATATGGGTTGGTATGTTGCCCTGTCTCCTGACGTGAGAGCAATTTACACTCCTAAAGTCCCCACAGATATCTTGTATGCCTTGAGCCACTGCAGTAATTGAGGAAGGAGGTGTAGAATTATTACAAAGAGCATTATAGACTACCAGAGAATTATAACGTCATGCACTTCAACATCCTTAGCAAAAAGCAGCCCTGTTTCAAACGCCTTGGCCTCTACCTCAAGCGCACCTATTCGTACTAGGATTTTCTTGCTTAGCACAGCTTCAAGCCTTCCTTCATCATCACGAATTACCACCCCAAAACCCACCGCCTTCTGCTTTGAAAATACAGCCCCATCCATGTTAATTTCGAAGTGGCCACCCCTTGGAGGGCACCACGATGCATCATGCCTAGGCAAAGATGGTGCTGGGATATTTTGTGCAACTGCCGCCCGGTACTCCATGAGGTAGTTCGATGCCCATCTGAACAAGATTTGCCCAGACTTTCTTGCACCACCACATCTGATCTCATTTCAGTTATGCCATAGGGCCTATGCAACGGTGGCTGTCTGCGCTACTTGGTCGTCCCCTATAACCTCATCCATCAGCAACTTCCACATTATATCTTGGAATGACAGGTTTGCCCCATCAACTCTTGGTAGCACCATTTTGGAACACTCCCAAGCCTCCCTAGCTTTCGGACACCACCATAGGACGTGACCCACCGTTTCTGGCGCCTCCTTGCAACTGTCACTTAAATCCTCTTGAATGACCTTCCGCCTCATCAAATTGTTTTTCGTTGATCAGCTTGCAAAGAGGAAGTTAGGTTACATTATCGTTGGTGAATGGCTGACATGTATCATTCAAAATGGCAAAAAATTAAGTAAACTACATTTCACCTCAACATTGGTTAATCCGATCACATTTATTTACATATCTATATAATATCTAAAATTTGAAACATATTATTTATTATTGCTATACTTCTACTGAATTATATTACCAGTCATGCCATTATTTTCTTTTCATCATTTTTAATTTTTTACACACACACACACACATATAATTGTAACTTACTAAATATTAGGTTCATCACTTTCATTACCAAGACTTTACCTATCTTAAACCCTTAATGTAATTTATAATAGAAAATACAAGTAATACAAACATTTTTGGTGGAGATATTGTTTATTTATTTTTCATTTATACTCACTTAATTTAAGGCCATGTTAAAGGTTCTAGGTTCGTTTCTACTTAAAGAACCATATGTCATTTTCATTAATTTAAAGAGAGAGAAAATAAACACCCACTTTAGTCCAATTTGGTCTATTTCGGTTCAATTAGGTCCACTTTGGTTCAATTCAATCCACTTTAGTTCTTTCACTTCACTTTGATCCATTTTGGTCCCTTCAGTCCACTTTGGTTCAATTCAATCCATTTGATCTATTTCGGTCCATTTCATTCCAATTCTAACCACTTCGGTCCATTCAGTCAACTTTGGTACATTCAGTCCACTTTGTTCATTTGGTCTCTTTAGTCCATTTCGGTCCCTAGGTCCACTTTAGTCCATTTGGTCCTTTTGGCCTATTTCAATCCATTAAGTACACTTTGGTGCATCTGGTCCACTTCGGTCCAATTTAGACCATTTGGTTCATCTAGGTCCATTTGATCCAGTTCAATCCATTGTTCCCAAACAAACACTTAGCTATTTTGAGCATGCCTGAGTAAAGTTGAGTCTAGAATGATTTGGCTCAATTGGGTTGATAAGAATTTTGTGTTGTTTGATCCTTATTAATAATAATAAAACAAAAATAAGGTGCATAACTTATCCAATTTCATTAGTAAATTTTGAAGCTAAGTGCAAGTAAAAGTTATGTTAAAACTATTATAATTTCAAAAATTAAATTAATATAAATTGTAACTCAACAAAATTAGAGTAAAATAGTTATTTAAAATAAACACGTGATGTGGGACTCATGTGCTCGATATTTTGGCCAATATATTATTTTCTCTCTAAAGGTTATATGAAATTCATATAACATGCATGCCAGATTCTTTACTAATTATTAAAATAAGTTTTGACACTTGGAATATAAATTAACTAGAAACAAATTTTAAGTTAGAAAGTGTTTTCAAATAAACTTTTTAAAAAAAAAAAATTAGGGACGAAAAAACTAAATTAATGTAAATTTTAGTTGCTATGAAGTAAGATCGTTTCAGAAATAGTCAGTCCCAAGCAGAATACAATAGAAAATATCAAACATATATGGTGGTTTGGGATATTGCAAGATCCTAGGAACTGATGTAGCACTTCACTGTATAGTCTGTATGTATTTAAGTTGAGTTCAGTAGTCGTTACGGAGTCCTTAGCCTTAGGAAATTCTAACGTCTTAGCTCATGAATATAAACTAAGTTTAGGATAAATACATGTTGTTGTTAAAGGTGCCTATATATTAAGTTACAAGACTCTTGACAAACATCTTTAGCCTTGTGTCTCTATGCGTCCTTGACCATCCTCTCAATCTCTTGATTGGGCAGTGATCTACCTTTTCATATCACTGGTCTTCTCTTCAGTGGAAACATTAAGGGGGTGTTTAGTTTTTGTTTTCAAACAACAATTTTCAGTTTTTAAATAGCATTACATGTATTTCTACATACTTTTTCACCCACAAGTATTTTCACAAATGTTTTTAAACAACAATTTTCATTTTTTAAACATATGTACCAAACGCGCCTTAAGTATTCCATTACATCCAAAGATGACCCCATAGGGGCCCAAGGGGACCTGGGCCCTACCTGCCCCAATTTTTTTTTATTAGGTATATTTTGTCTTTTTAATAGTTGGCTCCTCTTTTCAAAGCCTTAACCCCATTACCCGGCCCCTCCAAGCCAGCCCAAAGTCCAGTTCAACTAAAAAAGAAAACTAAAAACCCATTAAAACCCTTTTAACCCACGGTTACGTACAAACAAAATTTAGGAAAATAAAAAAGAGAGAGACCGAAAGATAGAGGCCGGAGAGAGTAGAGACTAGAGAGTGAACCAAGGATGTGAAAATAAAAATAATGAAGAAAATGAAGCTAGATAGAGGCACGGTGAAAACAAATATATAAAAAGACGGGAGATTCAGAGGTGGGCTTTGAAATGGTGAAATCGTAGTGTTTAACTGAGATAAGAAATGAATATAAAAGAAAAGAGTAGCAGTCACGTGGGTAGGAGTGAAAAGCTGAGTTTGGAAACTTCTTGAAATGTATGTACCAAATACCCTAAAGATGTTTTGCTTATTTACAAAAATACCAAAATTTATGTATATAATATTTTATAAGCAATCTATTTCATTTTATCAAGATTTAAAAAATAAAAAAATAAACTATATTTATATTGTGCTATATTTCGGAATAGTGCACCAATATACTCCAAATATTGAAAAATTAATTCCATGGAATGATCTCCGAAACAGAATTTAAAAATTTAGAATAAAGTTATAACATATAGAGAGAGAAGAGTCTATAAAAAATATATAATATTGTTTGGTATTTGACACTTTGATTGTTTGTTTGTAGTGGGGCAATACTAGGGAATAGACGAGAGATAGAGATGCAAGAAAAATAGTTTTTTTATTTTTGTTGATAGATAATTACATCTTAATATATTAAGAAACAATAATTTTGTGTATTTATCTTGATTGATAGTTTGTTAATACTATATAGATGTTTATTTGATGTTTTTTGAATTTCTTTTTTCGCTTATAGTCTAGCCCTTCATAACTTGAAATCTTGGGTTCATCCCTGATTACATCAATGGCAGCCTTAAAGTTTCTACTGAGGAGAATTCCACTAGTGTATACGAATGAATTACTCACCCTTGTATTAGACTCTCTTTTTTAGAGAAAAAGGAAATTAATCTTTGTTTGGTATTAAGGGTAATGAATGGCTTCCTTGTGTCCATGAAAGATTTTTACTATTACTAATGACATGAGGTAGAGTATGAGAAGTGGGTGTTGGAGTTGATGACAAACTCATGTATTGCAAATTATGTCATGCCATACTTATCAGATGCTATAGCTCTAATATTAGCAAGCAAGGGATAGAGACAAGTCTAGTGGTATTTATTTTTGTGTTTATTTATGTGCAACTCTAATTAAGAGCTTTGTAATTCAACTAATATCACTTAGGCTTTGTAGCAATGGCATAGCAAATGAAATCTAACTGGAATGCAGGGCCAGAAACCTTGTGTATATAATTAAATCCTTCTATTTCCAAATGTAAGTGAAATATGATGTTTTGTTACAATAGCCACCTCCACAATTTTTTTCTCCTCTCTGGGACGGGTGAGGAGGCATTCATTCAGGAGTAATTGATGGTATACCTAAAAAATCCAAAAACAATCAGCATCATTAAATCATGGAATTCTTCAATTGTTGCTAAACTATATCAAGGGTTTAATATACAATCTTAAGGCTTATCATCCAAAATGTAAAATTAAAATTAAAAAATTAATCTTTACAAGTGTTTAATGTTTATCCCTTCCAAGTAAGTTGGACAAATCTCAGTACAACACAACTCTAAGAGATAATTAGGGTGTGACTCCATAAAAAATTGAAAAAAAAAATCTTTAATTAGTATGTATAATCTTGATATTGTAGATTATGCACTGTTGTTATTCGATCTTGTTCTTTTTGCAAGAAATTTAGTCCACTACCAAAGTCCAATGACTACTGACTACACAATTTTATCTAACTTTTGGGACCCCTTCAACTTTCCCAAATAAAACAATACTTGAACTACGAAATTATTCTGATGCCATCAACAAACACAGCAAAAAGTAATAAAATGTTATAAGATAGAAATTTCACTCTAGCCTAATCTAAGTGTATATGTATGTAAAGATCTCTCCTAGAAACTTGAACCTCGGTCCTTAACCCTCCCCCCCCCCACCCCTCACCCCACACCTCACAAGCATTTAATACTTGTGAACTGACCATCATGCCAAAATGAGGAGACATCTACATTCTAGGAACTGAAAGAGTAAATGTAATAGGCTAAACAGTGGAGAAATTTTTTTATCAGTTTAGATAAACATTAAATAGAAAACACAAGAAAACAATTAGTTAAGTCTACTTAAGTATGTAAATGAGTTTATCAAAAAATAAGTACGTAAATGGGTTCAAGTTATTTTAACCGATAAATATGTTTGAATAATCTCTAGGTGATTAAATCCCACCTACATAAAATATAAATCAATTGATATCTTAACATGATGGTAATAAATTGTATCCATATTTTTCAAATTCTAATTAATCTGGAATTTTTTTTGTTCTTTGGATACATGCACTCCAATGAACCTCACACCTTTTTAATGAATACATGCACGAGTATTGAACAGCACTCCAATTTTCTTCCTTACCGTATCAGCATAATTACTTGTCTCTTAAGTAAGCTTAAGAAAGAAAAATTGGTGTGCAATTGAAAAAAAATCCATTCAAAGTTGTAAGTTTTAGCTAATTTAGGAAGGTGATATTACAACATCTTTGCAAATATGGAGAATTAATAGGAACAAAGAACAATATTGTTATAGTTGTTGGGCTGGAATTTTTGAGCATATCATGCCTTCATGAATAATATTATACAACTTAGATGTTGCGAAGCATATGAAAACATACCTTCAGGCCTATATAAATTTAAGTGCAGCACCTATTTTAAACATTGCATCTAGTGAGTTCTAGAAAAGGAGTTAAACTAGAAAGTTGAAATCATGGAATACCCTTCTTTTTTTAAAATTTTCATCTTCATGATGAATGCTCAAGTTATTAGAAACATTTTTGGTTATAAGGAGTTTTGTATCAAAGCTGATCAAAATCCTAAAAGAAGGTCTTTGTTTATGTTAGAGTATCAAGAGTGCTTTTTCTAACTTGGACCTCTCCTAAGCAACAGGTAACCAATCATGTTTTCATTGTTAGTTGTTATCAAAAATAATATTGAATTCTTCTAGTAATAGTGTCAGTTCTTTTGCTTTAAATTTGGTTTAATGTTGTTTCTTTCATCTACTGAATATTGTGTTTTCTTGAATGTGGCAGGAAGTGCCATGTATTTTGTGTGGAAGCAAAATGAAATAAGCCTTGGAATGCAGGAGTAACTCAAATTAAATTTTGAAAATATAATACTTTGGGACTTTCTTGTACTCTTTTGCTTATAATTTTTTGAATAATTATTCTATTAACCTACATGGTATTTGGTCCCAGTAATTTTTTATTTTATTTTTTAATTTCATGTGATTTATATTGTGATGGTATGATTGCAATTTTCGGAAGATATGTTCTACAATCAAGGTCCTTTTTTTTCATTTTTAAAAGTCCCTTTATTTTAGGCCCCCCAAAAAAATTCCATGTCTAGAACTAATTTCTCACGTTAGTGATATGTTGAATATGAACCAAGTTTCACAAAACATAAGGCTCCCTCAAACTGAATAGCTAAGCTAAGCCAATCTTATTTTTGAGATTTGTAACGGTTTCACAACATAAGGAAAATGCATTCAGCAAAAAAAAGAAGAGGAAAACGCTACTCTTCTTGAAAAATTTCTTTCCAACTTCTCAATAGGATTGAAATTGCTCGAAGATTGACAATTAGAGGCTCCTTCAAGGTGTAATATGAAGAACTATACCTTTTTTTTTCTTTTTTCTTTTTTTGAGAATCATATGAAAAACTAAACTGAGTCTGAGCATTCTATATGTATGACTTCAAATTTAAATTTGGACTTAAGTGCCAAGGATTGGCCGCGCGTGTGGAACTAACCATATATTAATTATTTTGAACCTAAGCTTTATGAAAAAAAATAAATAAATAAAGGTTTCAATTCTAGCTTGGTTTGAAATTTTTATAAACCATTTTCTAAAGGTAGAATGCATTTTCAGCACTTTGAGATGGTAAGCGAGACTATGATTATGAATTCTCAGTTTTTTTATTTAGGAGACAAAAAGTCTAGTTTGAAAAATAATGCATTTCATCCAAGCCAAGGCACTAAAAAGTCTCAAAGAACCCGTATCAAAACTCAATAGAATTTTTAAATCCAGGACTTTAGGCTGTTCCTACCTATGAGAAAAAGCTGCGATAATAATAATATTTATCAGAGCGTGTTTAAGCAAAATGCTCTAAGATTGAGTCAAGTTAAGATAGGCTTAAAGGCGCATTCTAGATCTTCACAAAGGCTAAACCCAATCTCATTTCACAATTTGTTGATTGTTCAAATTGAAAAGTTTGAAGGGACTGTGACTTGATTCGGCTCAGCTCCATAGAAAAATATAAGAATCCATTAAATTGGATTTGTGTGATTGTGTGTTTTTATGAACATAAATGCATAATTGAATATATGCAGGCTTAAGAATGCTTATAAAGAATGCCAATTTTGCAAATAAGATGAATGGTATATTGGATAATTTTCAAAGAAGAATAGGGAATAGCTTCATCGTCTTCAACCTTATCGCTCCCATTGTAAAATGCTACATTCTTTAATCTTCTTAACTTTAATTTTAGTTTGAGATGAATGCAAAACTTATAGTTGCAGCCTTCTGGGAATAGAGAAAAGCTGATAATGTTCAATGCAAAACCTGCAGCTAGCCTTCTGCCTATATAGTTGTGCAAGTGTAAAATTTTCTTTAAAAAAGATTCCAGAACGAATCTCCTTTATTCCAGAAAATTGAAGGAAAAAAGGGGGAAAGAAATGAAGAGCCTGCAGATGTTTGTCCACATTAAATTGTCATAGCAATTTATTTTGTTTGAAGATTAAATGAAAGAGGCAATTAAAAAAAGTGTAGCAAGGTAGACTGCAGGTTTTAATTTGAAACATTATCGATGAAGCAAAAATTCATCAATTGGACAATGACAAGCTGCTCTGCTAGTCAATGCGCAAAGAAAGACTATGAATGGATAAAAAAAGAGGAACACTGGTGTGGTGTTGGCTAAAAACCCTCCAATCATCAAGTTGGAAAGAGGTGAAGAGATTCACTTGCTAAGATCAATAAGAGAGTTAAAAGTGGCTAGTAGTTGTGGGTATCAGATTGCGTACCTTTTCCTTCCGTATTGTGTTGGTTTTGTAGCCCTCATATTTATTCTTGCAAAGAACATCTGACGTTTGTCATAAGTATTTGACTTTTACTGTCTTCAGTGGTTATTTGTCTGTAAGGATCCGTATGTTATTCCTCAATTGTCACCTTCATTCAATGGCATTTATGACTTTGTCCTCTACTTTGTGGATGATTGTTACAAATTTACACTCATCAATTATCATCTAATAAGGGTGACAACTTTGGCAGTGAAACAAGAATGCTGATTTTATCTTATAGAGATTAGGGGCTTTATTGTGGAAATTTTGTAATTATGTTAAAATAATGAATGTATCTCAAAATTGCATAGGCAAATCATTACTCAGCCTTGTATTAGACTTTCTTTTGAGAGAAAACGAAATTACTCTTTCTTTGGTATTAAAGGTAATGGATGGCTTCCTTTGTGGGTGATGAGAGAGGCTACTTTCTATTCGGAGTGGGAACAAAACTAGAAATGCCTGTGGGATAGAGATAATTCTAGTGGTATTTATTTTTGTGTAACTCTTTGATTTCTTGTGTGTCCTATACGAATGAATTGATATAACATTTGCTAACAGGCTCACCTTTGTTTTTAGATCTCTATTGCTCTTATTATTATATTGCCTGATCTAAGATTGCGGACTACTGATATTTTACTAACAAAGCTGTCAGTTTTTATATACATATTGCCTGTAAATTTTTTCTTCACCTAATGCAATAGAGTAGACATTGTTGGTGATATGTCTTTGAGCAATTCATTTTCAATGTTTATGCAAACTCAAATTTCAGTCATTAAGTCCAAAAGCATTCGATTTCGATCACTTGCCTAGAAATTTAAGTTTGACTTTTAACTATGGGTCACTTGATCCACTTATTCTTTTCTTATATATAATAAAACATTGACTAAATTTTTGTTATCCTTTTATAATTTGTTTAATTTTATTATGAATAAACTATTTATATATTATCAAAAAATTACAAATAATAATTTGATATCATATGAACCTATTTAGTAATTTATTCAATTTAATTTCAAGGTACTAATTGAGCTACAAGACTCTTAACAAATTAAAGTTTAATTAAGTATATAAATGGTTTCAGGTTACTTTAACCAATAAATTTGTTTGAGTAGTGTATAGGTGATTAAATCTCACCTACATGAAATATAAATCAATTGATATAAATTTGATCCATATATTTCAAATTCTAATTAATTTGAATTTTTTTTTTTTTTTTTTGGACACATGCACTCCAATAAACCTCATGCCTTTTTAATGAATACATGCACGAGTATTGAACATCAATCCAATTTTAGTCCTCACCTTATAAGCATAATTACTTGTCTCTTGCATAAGCTTAAGAAGGAAAAATTGGTGTGCAATTGAAAAATAATCCATGCAAGGTCAAGAGTTTTAGCTAATTTAGGAACAATAAAGTTATAGTAATTGTGTAACGCCCCAAAATCATAAAAATAAAAGTCTATTCAATCTAAATAGTCCATAAAAATATTAAATAAATGCAACCTGCAACCTAAAATCTCATCACAACTGTCAGAGCTCTAATCCCACCAAGATAAAATATTCTCAAAATAATTGTCCAGTACAATATTCAAAACCACAAAATAATAATAAAATCCTCAGTTCCACAATATAATTTGTAACTGTTGTCTTCTAAGAATCTCTACTCCAATGATCTCTCTAATATATTTAAGAGGGAATAAAAGGTAGGAGGGGGAGGGGGTGAGATAACTCAATAAGTGGAATTTACTAACATTGGGGTGTGGGAACAAACCTTTTAAATGAATATTCCATACGACGAAGTTATAACTTGCAAAACTATCTATATTTTAAGATAAAATATTTCATATAAAAATATCATTATATTGTGAGCCATCATAACATACCAACACCATCATATAAACAATTTCCTAAACTTTTCTCGTAGTTGATGTTTTCGCCCCATTGATAGGGATGTGCTGTCACCTTTTAGGATTGGAACCCCCTTTTCATCCCTTTTCTTAAGGCTAGTTCCTTTGGAACCTAAAGTTACACTCTCTTGCTAAGGACCTTCCTTTTCGGATCCTTAATATATTCCCTTGCTAAGGAGCTACAAATTGTACATTGTCCCCCTTTTTCTAGGACCATCCCTTGTTAAGGATTGGCTACAATGTGATTGTCCCTTGTTAAAAACAAAAAATAACACTGAATTTTTAATCACGACTTGCCATAGGATTCAAAACAAATTTCAAGATGCTCACAGCAAATAATCTAGTAATAATACTTAAAAATACAAAGATTTCTGCATACATACAAATTTAAATAATTTTAGGTTGTCCCACAAATTTTTCATATAACAAATAGTCAACGCTTTCACACAATGTGCACATCAAATATTTATACGATATCAATATATATATATATATATATATATATATATAAAATACCAACATATTTCTTTGATATGAGGATAGAAAATCAAAACTGTTTTAGGAAACCCCACCAAAATTAGTAAACATCACTTACCTCTTAGTTACAAAAATGAAATCAACTACCCTCGAGTCACAATAAATCAGTAGAATTAGAACCTAGCAACACCAAACATAAGTCTATTAGTACACAAATTTCCCACTAAAATCTATTTTCACACTTAAACAATATAATCTTGGAAAACACTAATATTTCCAAAATTTTCCATTTATTCACTTAACTATCCAGTTCACTTTCAGCTTTGATAAGATTTTTGGACTTATTGTTGCATAATCAGATTTTTGGCTTTGCCTAATCCGATTTTTCCATTAATATAATCTCAAATATTCATGAAACTTCAATATGGCTGAATGATGGAAATTTGATCAATCTAATAGTAGAAGCCATATGTTATATATTAATTTATCAATCCAATGGCCCATAATTCCCTTGATGCCGCAAAACATAAAGAAATTGCTGGACACGTGTTTGACCAAATATTTGCACAATAACAGTGCGTGGATGATAGATTGGTTAACTTAGTTAGATGATGCAATAATATAGTAAACCATAAGCAGCTTTTTCTCGTTAGCATGGTGACAAAATTGATTTCTTAAGTCCATTCCTAACAACCTATGATCTCTACAGCACAAAGACTAATATACCTAAACATTCTCTATCCTAAGTATGTGCGATATCAATAGCCCTTAAGCTATATAGACACTTGATAGGTATCACATAAATAAAAGAACCCAAGTAATGAGAAGGGCTGACTTGATTCTCCCACACACAGCCGCAGAGAAGAATAAAAACAAGAAGATTGCTTGGTGCTGCTAAAAGAGGGGATGTCTCTTATACACACACACACACACACACACACACAACTCAAGATAAAAGGCTAAGGTTTTTTTTTTTTTTTTTTTTTTTTTGTTTATCAAGCCCCATATGTTTACTTATGTCATCTCACTTGGGCTTCTTATTGATGGAAAAATTCATGTTTGTATCGCATACAAAACATACGCAGCGGAAAATTAACAGATCTACTTTATTCGCTATTGATAACATGCACTATCTAAGTTTCAAAATTTAAGAACAAGAGAGCGTACCTTGAAGCTGTGAATTTCAAAACAAAAATTAGAAGCACTTAGGAACACTTTTAATCTTCACTCCAATTCCACTAACGCCCAAGAAATGTGGTTTCTCAATCAGTTATATGAATTTGTTCAAGAGGGAATTAGAGAGTGTCCAATACTCACATACACCCCATTTCATGTTCATTCTTTTAAAATTCTGTATGTTTCTCTCCGTATAACTGATTATCTAATTGGGTTAGCCTTTAGGGTCTTTCCAATTGGGTTTTAGTATGTGGCTTGGAGTGGGACCAAAAAGGACCAATAAGACATTAGCTTCAATGGACCCTTGGGCATTTCTGTCAACTCTTAATAAGTCCAAAGTTACCATTAATTATATTTAATACCACTATATAAATATAATTGCACTCTAGGACTTATTAAAAAATTATATCCCAAGACTTTATTGTACATGCAACCCCTTCATAAAATATTCGTAGTAACTCAAAATCATAAATGTAGATTGTCACTTCGTAAATTACTACATCTTAATCCTTGAGTACCTAGTTTAATCCTTTAAGTTATTCATCTTATATTTATGAAATCCAATTTTATAAATATATACTTTAGTAACTATTTACTAAAGTAATTAGGCCTAACATTCTGAATAACAAACTCATTAAACTTATCTCCAGGGAATATTTTGTATCTCCGTTAAGAGACTATGAATTTCATCTTGAGAATAATAAATCTATTGAAGTTTTGATCATAATTTTAGATCTCACTCCTAATATATCAAAACAACCTAGAGTTCATGATCATGTCCATTATTCTCTTAGGATTAAAAGTTCATGTAAATATAAGTCGTGAAATTTATTATTCATTTGATAGTCATTAAGAGAATAATAAATCTCACAGTGGTCCAGTTCAATATGTCTTAACTCTTAAAACATATCAACATATCATCTAGAAGTTACTGCTTACTGCCATGCCATGGGTTAAGCTTTAGGCTCCATAGACGGAACTTTTTTTAGGTATTAGGGGGGGGGCACCACTCAGCACCTAAGGTGGGGTTCAATGCCTAACAAAAACGGCCAAAAGCAAAAAAAAAGAGATGTATGGCTGAGGGGAGGAGAGAAAGAACGCATGCATGGGGATTCTGTCTGTCGGAGGTTCGAGAATCTATTCTATGAAAGGGCATCTAAGGCTAAGGAAGAATTGGAGGAAGTCCATTACTGAGAGAAGTGGTGATCCCGTCTTGCTTGCTGGGAGAGAGGAAGCTTCCGGACCACCTTTTCCAGCCAGATAGCGAGCGATCACTCAGCAATGAACACTAACTGAAAGCGGCCGGGAATGAGTACCTATCCCTTACGGGAATCGAACCCGTGTCTTCGACATGAAAAGACGATGTCCTAACCACTGGACGAAAGGGACCAAAAAGCCATTCTTCATATACCTCAGCTCCGAGAATAGAAGTGGTTCGTTTTGTTTCTATACGCAATTCAAGATTTCGTTTGTGTTCATGTTGGTGATTTCTGATGTGAATTCGGCGGGTCGTCCCCCCGGTTCCACCGACCCAGTGACACACCAACCACGCCCCCCTTTCTTTGTCTTTCAGCCCCCCCTGAACAGAATAAGTAAGGCCTCGCTCTTTCTAATTAAAAAAAAATAGGGGGCGGAGCGCCCGTTTGAAGTGGCGAAGGCCTATGCTAAAGTAAGAAAGAAAGTACGTTAAGGTTACGAAATAAGGTCAGCTGGTTAAGGAAAGCTCAGGTTATAAAATCGCTTAGCCGTTAATGAATTAATTAAGTAGTAGTAAGGCGTCGGTACGGAGTTGCGTCAGCTGTAGATATAGACTAGGCTAATAAAAAAAAATTATTAAAACAATTTTAGATAATAATAAAACAATTTTATTAATTATAACATTAAGTCATACATAATAACATACATAGCATCATACAATAGGATTTAGGACACTAATCCTAACACTTATACTATAGTAATTATCTTATTTAAATATCTTAGGCCCAAATCAATTAAATCCATTTCATTGTGGGCTTCCTTTTTAATTTATGTATAAGAATTAAATTAGTAACAAAATTATGGGGGTGTTACACGTTGGGCTTAAATTTTGAGCATATCATGTCTTAATGAATAACATTTTACAACTTAGATGCTGCATAGGAAGCATATGAAAACATAATACCTTCAGGCCTATATAAATTTAAGTGCATCATCTATTTTGATCATTGCACTAGCTAATGAGTTCTAGAAAAAAGAGTTAAACTAGAAAGTGAAAATCATGGAATACCGTTCTTTTTTGAAAATCTTCTTCCTCATGATGAATGCTCAACTTATTAGAAACATTTTTAGTTATAAGGAGTTCTGTACCAAAACTGATCAAAAGCCTAAAAGAAGGTCATTGTTTATGATAGAGTATCGAGAGAGCTTTTTCTAACTTGGATTTCTCCTAAGAAACAGGTAAACAATCATGTTTTCAATGTCAATTCTTATTGTGAATAATTTTGAATTTTTCTAGTAAAATGTAATCTCTTTTGCTTTACATTTGGATAATTTTGAAAAAAAAAAAATTATATCTAATGCGCAGAATTTTGTGCCTTTCTTGAATGTGGCAGGACAGAGCATGTACGGTGAGCAAAAGCAACATGAGGAAAGCTATTAATCAAAGGAGTAATCCAAGTTATCTATATACAAAATATTACTATTAATGAAATAATGACAATGTCTATTTTCAATAAAACTGATGCATTACTCTTTTTGCATAGGTTGAAATTCTCTCTAAAAAAAAAAGTATTGTACTCTCTCTCTCTCTGCATCTTTCATCATGTGGTTTAAATTGAGGCCTGATGGCTTTTTTTTTTCTTTTGAAAGAGCATGATGGCAATTAATAAAAGATAACATCTAATCAAGGTCCATTTATTTTAGACCAATTTTTTTTAACGTCCATAGATTAAGAATTAATTTCTCACACAATAGGTTGGATATGAACCAATAACAAAAATTAAATATTTACACAAGTTGCTGAGCTTCACAGAGGCCAAACCCAGGCTCATTTCTCAAGTGGTTGAGTTTTCAAGTTGACTAATTTGAGTGGTTTGTGTCTTGATTCAGCTCCATTCATCTAGGTCTCAATAAATTTGGACTTAGGGCTCCATGGAAACATATTATATTCCATTAAATTAGCTGTGTTTGATCGTGTGTTCTTATCAGCATAAATTCATGATAAAATAGATATGGCTAAGAATGCCAATTTTGCAAATAAGATGAAGGGTATATTAGGTAACTCTCAAAGTTGAATAGGGAATAGTTACATCATCTTTAACCTTATTGCCCCCATTGGAAAATACAACATTCTATAATCTTCTTAACTTTAATTTTAGATTGAGATGAATGCAAAATTTCCAAGTTGCAGCCTTCTGGGAAAACAGAAAAGCTGATAATGTTCAATGCAAGCTTGCAACCTTCAGCCTATATAGTTTTGGAAGTGTAAAAATTTCCTAAAAAAAAATTCCAAGATGAGCCTCCTTTATTCTAGTAAGCATGGACAATTGGACATAGATATGGGTACAAATATGTGTAAAAGTAAGGCACTCTCTAAATAAAGCTCTGGTTTTATTGAAGCGTACTAAGCAATACAACCAGACAACACAATAAAATACAATTGTCTAACTATTTATGTATAGTAGCTATCTGAAACAAAACTAATTCCCACTTTTGAAGGGCAAGTGGCTACAAAGCTTATACTACATCTACCTATGATTACAAATATTTATATCACAGCCCTATCTTTCCAAGCCACGTGGTAGCAATTCATCATAACTATGTATAAACAAGTCATGATAAGGTATAGCTTCTATTGTCTTCGTCAAGTAGCCCATGTCCATTACCTCATGCTCTGTCTTTGGTACCGTGGTCTTGCTTTTCACTATGCTACTGTCAAGTTTGCATTTATCTTCCACAACACTAGCATCAGTTCTACCATTAGCAGCATTGAAAATGAACTCATCAAGTTTAACACCCCCCTCAAGAGCAAAGCTCTTGCTGCTTAATCATCCTCAATATATTCTGGATATTCAACATGATGAGCAAAAATATTAATCAATCCCAATTTCTTAACCATTCTAACATAGTTGTCAACACCAAGTGCCTTAGTAAAACTATCTGCCAATTGATTCTTGGATGCAACATGGAAAGTCTTGATTGTACCATCAAGAACTTTGTTTCTAATAGTGTGACAGTCTGCTTCTATGTGTTTTGATCTCTCATGGAACACTAGGTTTGCAGCTATATGCAATGCTGCCTGGTTGTCACAGTAGAGTAAAACTGACTTCTCATGCTTCACTTGCAAATCCCCTAGTAAAAATAAAATCCAAGTAACTTCACAGGTGGTGCTTGCCATAGATCTATATTCAACCTCAGCTGATGATCTTGATACCATTGACTGCTTTTTTGATCTCCATGAAATCAAAGCATCTCCAAGAAAAACACAATATCCAATAAGTGATTTCCTTGTATCTAGACATCCTTCCCAGCCAGCATCACAGTATGCTTTCAATTGTAAATCTGAATCACTTGGAAAGAAAATCCCTTGTCCACGAGTACCTTTAACATATTGCAGAATTCTTGTTGCTGCCTGTATATGAGGAACTCTTGGTTTGGCTAGAAATTGGCTTAACCTGTTCACAGCATATGTGATATCAAGTCTACTAAGTGTCAAGTACATTAATTTACCTATAAGCCTTCTGTACTTGCTTGAATCTGGTAGAAGTTCACCACTGTCCTTTGACAGTTTCAATTGTTGTTCCATTGGAGATTTAGCAGGCTTACAACCCATCATACTTGTTTCCTTTAAAATGTCTAAAGCAAACTTCCTTTGGTTTAGGCTTATTCCCTTCTCGCTTCTAGCAATTTCAAGTCCTAAGAAAAACTTAAGTGATCCAAGATCCTTAATTCCAAATTTAGCATCCAAAACTAACTTTAAAGTTGCTACACAAGTAGGATCATTTCCTGTGATGACTATGTCATCCACATAAACCAATAAAGCTGTGAAGAAAGAACCTTTAGTATGAACAAAAAGAGAGTTAGCAGCAATAGATTGAACAAATCCAAGTTGCTGAATAGTGTATGACAGTTTTGTATACCATTGTCTTGAAGCTTGTCTTAAACCATAAAGCGATTTAAGCAGCTTGCAAACAACAGGAGGAGCAGAAGAATTTGAAGAAGAAGAAGAAGAGGCAATTGAAGTTGCCCCCTTATTGTGAAAACCAGGAGGCAATGACATGTACACTTCTTCATCTAAAGCAAGGACTCTAACAATGACTATCTTAGCAATAGAAGAGAAGGTCTCAAGAAAGTCAATGCCTTCCCTTTGTACGTACCCTTTAGCCACAAGTCTAGCCTTGTATCTCTCCACTATTCCATCAGGATTCAACTGAATCCTATATACCCACTTACACCCAATAGGGTTTTTACCAGGAGGTAAGGTGGCAAGTTCCCAAGTACGAGTCTGTTCAAGAGCCTGAATTTCTTTGCCCATTGCTGCTCTCTAAAGAGGATCTTTAACAGCTTGGAAGAAAAATTGTGGCTCTAGAGGTGATGTGCTAACTGCCAACAAATATGATTGATAACAAGGCTCTAAATGAGAGTAAGTGAGGCCATCAGCCACATCATAGGGTGCACTAGAAACATGAGTAGTAGCACAAACATAATCCTGTAAGTAAGTTGGTTTAGTGGTTTGCCTAGATGATCTTCTGATAGGTGTTGATGGTGGTTCATGCTTTATGTGGAAGCTGGTACAAATGTGACAGAAGTAGGAACTGAAGAATCAGTAGAATCAAAAGCTGTAGGAGAGGAATCAGAATGGAAGGTAGAAACCTAAACTTGAATAGGATTAGTAACAGAATCAGAAACAGCAATAAACTATATTTTGGATAGTAATAGGAGTGACAAAATTATCATTACCTGAGCTAGAAGATGCAAGACTATCAACTTTAGTAAGTGAAGTAAAAGGGTCTGAAATTGAGGCCTTTTTAGTGGGAAATATGTTTTCATGAAAGACTACATCTCTAGATATAAAAACTATATTGGTAGACAAGTCTAAAACTTTGTAACCTTTTATACCAAAAGGGTAGCCTAGAAAATCACACTTCCTTGCTCTTGTTGCAAATTTGGACCTGTTATGTGCAAGTATAGAAGCATAACAAAGGCAGCCAAAGATCCTTAAATGAGCATAGGAAGGAGGACTGCCATAAAGAACCTCATAAAGGGTTTTATTAGATAGGGGTGTACTAGGAATCCTATTAATCAGATATGCCATAGTTAAAACACAATGCCCCTAAAGGTCTATAGGCAAATGAGAATGAAACATGAGTGACCTTGCTACATTCAAGATATGCTGATGTTTCCTCTCTACATTGCATTTTGCTGAGAAGTTTCAACAGAGCTCAAATGATGCAAAATGCCCCTTTTAGCAAAGAAATCACTCATGATGAATTCAGTTCCGTTATCAGTTCTAATGATCTTTACTTTCCTAGAAAATTGAGTTTCAACCATAGTGCAAAATTGCTCTAATATGGATTGAGTTTGTGATTTGTGCTTTAACAAGTAAACTCACGTACATCTAGAGCAATCATCCACTATAGTGAGGAAATATTTGCAAGAATCAATTGTAGATATAGAAAATGGACCCCACAAATCACAATGAATCAAATCAAAACAATTTTCAAAAATATGCACACTTTCATTAAAAGGCAATTTTTTTTGTTTGGCAAGAGGACAAACATCACAAAAAAAATCTGCATTTGAATCACAAATTTGTACATTATTTGATTTGAGTAAATTCAGCTTGGCATTGGAAGGATGCCCCAACCTCATGTGCCATATGTGTGGCTGAGTTTATTAATAGAAAAAGCAACTGAAACAGAAGAAGAAACAGAATTGCTATCTTCTAGCAGGTAGAGGCCATTGCACTCTTTACCCAGACCAAGTGTGCTCCAATGAGCAAGGTCCTGGATGAAACACAAGTCACCAAAGAAAATAAGGCAACATAGGACAGATTTTGCAAGTTGGCTAACTGATATGAGATTGAAGCTAAAAGATGGAACACAAAGCACATTATACAAAATGAGGTTTTCATTGATTTTGATAGTCACAAAATGTGTGAATAAGGCTATCTCACCATTGGGCAAATTTACATGAGTGTTCAATATGGCAATTATTGTAGTGAAATAGGACACAGAATGCACCATATGATCAATAGCTCCTGTGTCTATGACCCAGTCAGTAGTTCCAAAACAGCTTCTATTAACTAGTTTGGTTGAGGAAATGGAATGTGTCAAATTTGGACTAAAAGCAAGATTAGAAACAATACCTGACATAGTTTCAAGGTAATTGTTATGAGTTTGAGGATGTGGATTAGTGGCTGCCACACCAGCAGTAGCAAGGACACCAGCAGATGAACACACATCAACAACTCCAGAACTTAAATTAGCCAATCCATTACCAGTACTCACATTGGCTGCATGATGATTCTCACCAAAATTACAACCAGCATTAAGGAATGCCAACAATTGCTCACATTAAGCTTTAGAAATAGGACATTGAACTGAGCCACTCTCATTTGCTGTTCCTGGATTGCAAGTAACCTGATTAGCACTTGATCTTGCTTTTGGTTTATATCCTGGTGGATAACCGTGTAATTTGTAACATTTATCAATTGCATGTCCAAGCACGTTGTAGTGAGTGCATAAAGGTCTCTCCTTTTTGTTGTTTCCTTTGTTCCAAGTAGGATTACCAGAATTATTTCCTTTTGAATTAGCATACATTGCTACTGAATCAAGCTTTGCAATGTAAGATCCTCTGTGTCCTACACTCTTGTGAGACTCTTCTTCTTGAAGAACCAAGGCATAAATCTTGCTAATCGAAGGAAAAGGCTCCAACATCAAAATTTAAGTCCTTATAGTCTCAAAATTCTCATTCAAACCCATCAGAAACCTCATAGCATAAGTTTTATCATGAGAAGCACTTAGGGTTTTGATTGCTCCACAGGTGCGCTCTAGTAATGGCTCCAAATTGAGCAATTGATCCCATAGTTTCTTGAATCTTGTGAAATACTCTGTTACTGTCATTTGATTCTAAGAAATATTAGAAATTTCCTTCTGAAGATTATAGATTTTGGGACCACTGCCCTGTGAAAAAAAGTCTTTGCAATTCAAGCCACATCTCTCTGGCAGTTTGACTGTACATTATGCTGCTAGATACATCAACGTACATGGAGTTGATCATCCATGAACTCACCATTGTGTTTACAGCTTGACCAATCTTCATAGAAAGGAGATTTTGGATCTGGCTCAGTAATCTTTCCATTGATGAAGCCTATCTTCTTCTTGGTAGTGAGAGCTATGATCATAGCCCTTGACCAAGAGTGATAATTCTTCATTCCAAGCAATGGTTGTGAAACTAAGATGCTGCCTGGATTTTCATTCGGATTGAGGAAATATGGATTTGGAAGATTTGAAGAATTCATTTCAGTGTTTGGTTAAGAGGTACGATTGGTTTGAACACTTGATTCAGGGGACGCCATGGATGGTGCTCAAGAACTCAATTGAGATGAACATCAGAGAGAGACGAAGATCAAAAAAAAAAAAAAATGAGATTATTTCTCAAGAAAATTCTTCAAAGGTTAAAGAATGAATTTTCTTCGAAAAATTTCTGATTAAGAAAAGAAAATTGTAGAGAAATTTGGCTAAGAAATCAACAAATCTGTGCTTAGCTAAGGCTCTGATACCATGTAAAAGTAAAGGCACTCTCTAAATAAAGCTCTAGTTTTATTGAAGCGTACTAAGCAATACAACCACACAACACAATAAAATACAATTGTCTAACTATTTATGTATAATAGCTATCTGAAACAAAACTAATTCCCACATTTGAAGGGCAAGTGGCTACAAAGCTTATACTACATCTACCTATGATTACAAATATTTATATCACAGCCCTATCTTTCCAAGCCACGTGGTAGCAATTCATCATAACTATGTATAAACAAGTCATGATAAGGTATAGCTTCTATTGTCTCCATCAAGTAGCCCATGTCCATTACCTCATGCTCTGTCTTTGGTATCGTGGTCTTGCTTTTCACTATGCTGCTATTAAGTCTACACTTATCTTCCACAGCAGTAGCATCAGTTCTACCATTAGCAGCATTGAAACTGATCCAATCAAGTTTAACATACGACACTGTGATACAAGCAACTTCTAAAAAATTATAACATCATGTAGGTATACGACAAGGGTATAACATAATTATATCACAAGTATGATACCCCAAATGAAATGTCTAAGACCAAAAAATTGAAAGAAAAAAGGGGAAAAGAAATAAAGAGCCCGCAAATGTTTGTCCACGTTAAATTATCATAGCAATTTACTTTGTTTGAAGATCAAATGATAGACGCAAGCATAAAAAAAAAAAAAAAAAGAGTAAGTAAAGAAAGTAAAAAAGTGTAGCAAGGTAGAATTTATAATTTGAAACATTATCATCTAATACTAGGTTCGCGATTCAATTGTCACCAAATCTATATATATATATATATATATATATATATATATATATATAGGAAAAGCTTTAAAAAAATCTAATTAGATTCTACAATTGAAGTTCAATTTGTGTCATGTGTCCTAAATTATTTATTTTAGAGAGTTTTATTTTTTAATTTTGGAGCCAAATGTGGGATCACATCATAAATATTCATTCAATTGATTTATTCAGTACAAAAACTAAAGAATCTAGAACTAATGAATTGTAAGAAAAAAAAAAGTGCTTCACAATATTAAAAATTAAGCATATGGACAATTTACATTTTCTACCTAATAATATTCTTACAAGATTTTTTAAAGAGTTAACAAAAAATAAGAATGACTATATATCAATAGTATTTAAATTATATATATATATATATAGAAATTATGTTATGCATATTAATATGTATATTTTAAGTATATCAATGCATATGCATGGAGTTCAAAGCTAGTGTTAATAAAGAGAGAGTGTACCATTCATAAATTAACTTCCTGTATACATTTCATCTAACAAGACAAAAAGATGTGAATGTGCCGTACTTAGATACTTAGCCATGGAGCCCCTAACAGCTAAATCATTATAAATCTAACTATGACTTTAGACGATCCACGTGAAAAGCTATTTGCTAGGAATTTGGGTTTGCTAAACTCAATTTTTATTTGGAACTCAAAAATCGAGTTTGGCAAACTCAAGTTCGAAAAGGGGCTAGATAACAAATTAACTTTGAGCAGAGATTTTTAAGTAATACATATTTTTTGCAAAAACTGAATATTTGGCCACAAAAAAAAAAAAAAAAAAAAAAAAAAAAAAAAAAAAAAACCCCAAAGATCCTGTATCAAAATATTCAAAACTAAAAAGAAAAAATAAAACAATAATTACAAGAGATCCATTTGCAATGTTGCAAGAATTCAAATGTGGTGGCTTTATCCAACCATGTCAAAGAGTCTCATGATATTTAAGCTACAAGTTGGTCATACATTGCAGCGTTTCTTACAGAGTAACGCTAGAGATACATGAATCGGTACAACTTACCAATTTATGTCACAACTCGCTCATGTAGTGAGTTGTGAGTAATAGAAGTGTGATAGTGGGTTCATGTGGAGATACACTTTTATGACTCATAGCTCATCATATGGGTGAATTATAGCACAAATTGTGCCATTTTATGTAACCTTAGCATTACTCTTTGTTACATGCAAATTCATCTCTACTTTTCACTCGTAATGTTTCAATGACATCTACTATTGCAGTCCTAGAGAAGCAGGAAATTTTGCACTTTATGATAAACAACCAGGTGACATTATTTCTTTTTTTTTTTTTTTTCTCCTCTCTGTCTCTCTCTTCAATTTGGTGGGGGTTGCCATGCCAAAAGGCAAACTATAGCCCGCTGATGAACTAAATTATTTTCTTGAGCTTTTTTTTTTTTTTTTTTTTTTTGATAAGATATTTTCTTAAGTTTTAGTCTTGAATGATCAGCTTGCAAAGAGGAAGTTAGGTTACATTATCATTGGTGAATGGCTGACATGTATCATTCAAAATGGCAAAAAAATAAGTAAACTACATTTCACCTCAAGATTGGCTGATCGGATCACATTTATTTACATATCTATATAATATCTAAAATTTGAAGCATAATATTTATTATTGTTATGCTTCTATTGAACCATATTAGTGGTCATGTTATTATTTTCTTTTCATCATTTTTAATTATATATATATATATATATATAATTGTAACTTACCAAATATTAAGTTCATCAATTTTTATTACCAAGACTTTACAGATCTTAAACCTTAATGTAACTTATAATAGAAAATACAAGTAATACAAACATTTTTGGCGGAGACACTGTTTATTTATTTTTCATTTATACTAAAAAAAATAAATCTTAATTTTCACCACTATGTTAATATCCATATGCTAATGTAGTATTTAAGGCCAAGATGAGGGTTCTAGTTCCATTCCTACTTAGAGAACCATGTGTCATTTTCATCAATTTAAAGAGAGAGATAATAAACACCCACTTCAATCCAATTTTGTCCATTTCGGTCCAATTAGGTCCATTTCGATTAAATTAAGTCCACTTCAGTTCATTCAGTTCACTTTGAACCATTTCGGTCCCTTCAGTCCACTTTGGTTCAATTCTATTTTGTTCCAATTCTAACCACTTTGGTCCATTCAATCAACTTTAGTCCATTCAGTCCACTTTGTATATTTGATCTCTTTAGTCCATTGCGGTCCACTTTGGTCCCCTAGGTCCACTTTAGTCCATTCGGTCCTTTAAGCCCATTTCAATTCATTAGGTCCACTTTGGTGCATCTGGTCAACTTTGGTCCAATTTAGACCATTTGGTTCGACTAGGTCCATTTGGTCCAATTCAATCCATTGTTCCCTAACAGACACTTAACTGTTTTGAGCATGCCTGAGTTAAGTTGAGTCTAGAATGATTTGGTTCAATTGAGTTGATAAGAATTTTGTGTTGTTTGATCCTTGTCTATATATATATATATATATATATATATATATATATATATATAATAGGTGAAGTAGAGAGAAACTCCAATTGAAATTCTAAATTAGAATTCTATTCTATTGTTGTGCCACGTGTCAATGTAAATATGAAATTGAAGTCTAATTTGTAATTTCAATGTGCTTCTTTTTTTTTTTCTTTTTTCTTTTTTCCACACCTGTGTATATTTAGGTTTACCTCCCTTTTCCACACCCACGTATTTTCAAGTTCACCTCCCTTTCTTTCAGGTTCACCTCCCTTTTCCACACCCATGTATTTTCAGGGTTCACCTCCCTTTTCCACACCCATATATTTTCAGGTTCACCTCCCTTTTCTGGTTCACCTCTCTTTTCCACATAGAATTTCAAAAGAATCTCTTGATGTCAATTATGCATGTATTTGAGTATTTTTGTATCTTATATAAGAAAAGGTTCTTCAAATATTCTGATTGTACTTGTCTTTACAATTTTCATGGTCCTGGTTTATGTTCTGCAAAACAAATTCTAACCATTCCTAAGGTTTGATTACTGCTTTCTTTCATCTACCTATACTGTCGTTCCTTTTTGTATAATTTTTTTTATTGTTTAATTATACAATTTTGTGATTTTCCTATGATTGATGTTGTATGTTTATTATCTTTCATCTGCCTATATTTTCTTTCCATTTTGTCAATAAATTTTATTGTTTAATTATAAAATTGTTTTGTTTTCCTATCATTAATGTTGCATATTTCTTTTCTTTTTCATAATATGTTATCAGCACGAGTTTCTACCCAATTTCGAAAGGAAGTTGTAACTCCATTATCCTTCAAATATCAAAGATTACTTATGTAGTTTTCTCAACTCACTGTAAGTTTTCTTTTAAGGAATTAGTATTTATCCTATTTGTTTGTCTTTACATTTTATGCTTATAATTTTAGTGATTTTTAATTGATAATTTTTTTTTATGAGATTCATGTTATTCTATTGTTATATATTGTTATGAGATGCACGTTATGAGATTCACATTTAATTGATTAAAATATTTTGTTAAAAATGGTTTGTGATAAAGCAACTTAATCATAGTTATATGTACCGTGAATGAATTAACCTTGAATATATATGTCTATGTAGCATTCTTTCATTAGAATTTTATATGATAAAAATATTTGTTAAAAAATTACATAATACTAAGTTTTATTAAACATGAATAAACTAAGTTTTTTAAACATGACTAAACTCATGATTAATAAATAAATAACAAAACCAACAGTATCACTTAAATAATAAAATGCAATATATTTATTGGCTTATTAAATTATATCCATTCACGTGCGATAGCATGAGTTACATACTAGTTAATAATAATAAAACAAAAATAAGGTGCATAACTTATCCAATTTCATCGGTAAATTTTGAAGCTAAGTGATAGTAAAAGTTATGTTAAAACTATTACAATTTTGAAAATTAAATTAATATAAATTATAACACAACAAAATTAAAATAAAATAGTCATTTAAAATTAACAAGTGATATGGGACTCACGTGCTTGATATTTTGGACAATATTTTTTTTTTCCTCTCTGAAGGTTATATGGAATTCATATAACATGCATGTCAGATTCTTTACTAATTATTAATATAAGTTTGACACTTGGAATATAAATTAACTAGAAACAAATTTTAAGTTAGAAAGTGTTTTCAAATAAACTTCTTTAAAAAAATTAAGGACGAAAAAACTAAATTAGTGTAAATTTTAGTAACGCCATTACCCGGCCCCTCCAAGCCAGCCCAAAGCCCAGTTCAACTAAAAAAGAAAACTAAAAACCCTCGGTTACATACAAACCAAATTTAGGAAAATAAAAAAGAGAGAGAGACCGAAAGATAGAGGCTGGAGAGAGTAGAGACTAGAGAGTGAACCAAGGATGTGAAAATAAAAATAATGAAGAAAATGAAGCTAGATAGAGGACAGTGAAGACAAATATATAAAAAGATGGGAGATTCAAGGTCCGTTTGGATAGAACTTATTACTAAAAACTGAAAACACTGTAGCAAAATAATTTTCAAATGTGTGAATAGTACTGCGGAACCCATTTTAAATAAAAATTGCTGAAAACGTGCGTGAACAATGCGAGCACAGTGCAAGCACAGTACGCGCACAGTACGCGCACTGGCATTTTGTCTCCATGGCAGAAACGAAAAAAAAAAAAAATAGAAGGAGAAAACGCAAATAAGCAAAACATAGCCACAATAATCCGGATCCAAACAGATACATAGAGGTGGGTTTGAAATGGTGAAATAGTAGTGTTTAACTAAGATAAGAAATGAATATAAAAAGAAAAGAGTAGTAGTCACATGGGTTGGAGTGAAAAGGTGAGTTTGGAAACTTCTTGGTATATATGTACCAAATACCGTAAAGATGTTTGCTTATTTACAAAAATACCAAAATTTAGGGGTGTGTTCGGTTTGGTTTCGGTCGGTTTTTATGGGTATGGCCAACCAGAACCGAATATTTCAGTTTGTGAAATTCTCAACTGAAACCAACCGAAATGGCTGGAAATCAATGGGTTTCGGTCGGTTTTCAGTTTTCCAAAGAGAGGGTTATTGAGATTTTCAAAACCCTAACTTTAATCGCATATGAAAAAAAAAATAATAGAGTAACACACAGAGAGCTGTTGAACAAATCAAAATGACAGAGAAAGAAAAACTTCCAACAATATTTGTTCAACAATTTACGCACAGATTCCAACATAAAATTGAAAATATTTTGAATCAACAAAAGGGTCGAGACAAAACTTTACCGTTGCTGCACCATAGCAGGAGCCTACCACCATGCTTAAGCCTACCACCAAGTCTCTGTAGTGATTTTTCAATCTGAATTGAAGAAAGAATAGAGATATGTGACTCAGAGAGAAAATGGAGGCATGGCCATGGTCCATAGGACTCAAAGAAAGAAAAAAAAAGAATGAGGTGGCTGAAGTGAGAAGGGTAGAGACTTAGAGAGAAAATTGGGGAAGGAGGCACTGAAGCAAGAAGGTTAGAGAAAAATAGAGAGAAAATTGGGGAAGGGGGCGGCTGAAGAAAAGAAAAGAGAAGAATAGAGGTATTTATATCATTTCAGTTAGCCAAAACACAAGGAGCATACCACTAAGCCACTGATCAGTTATGTTTTAAAGTTACATAAATAAATACATATATATATATATATATCAATCGGTTTGGTCGGTTTCGGGGTGAAAACATCCAGCACCAAAACCGAAACATTTCGGTTTTCTAAAATTCAAACCGAAATCGAACCAAAAAATTGAACTCAGTTCGGTCGATTTTGGCTGGTTTTTTCGGTTTATCGGTTTTTTGCACACCCCTATCAAAATTTATGTATATAATATTTTATAAGAAATCTATTTCATTTTATCAAGATTTAAAAAAAAAAAAAAAAACTATATTTATCTTGTGCGTTATTTCTGAATAGTGCACCAACATATTCCAAATATTGAAAAATTCCATGGAATGATCTCCGAAACAAAATTCAAAAATTTAGAATAAAGCTATAATATATATAGAGAGAGAAGAGTCTATAAAAAATATATAATATTTTTTGGTATTTGACACTTTGATTGTTTGTTTGTAGTGGGGCAATACTACGGAATAGGCGAGAGATAGAGATGCAAAAAAAATAGTATTTTATTTTTGTTGATAGATAATTGCATCTTAATATATTAAGAAACAATAATTTTGTGTATTTATCTTGATTGATAGTTTGTTAATACTATATGAATGCTTATTTGAAGTTTTTTGAATTTCTTTTTTCGCTTATAGTCTAGCCCTCCCTAACTTGAAATCTTGGATTTGTCCCTGATTACATCAATGGCAGCCTTAATGTTTCTATTGAGGAGAAGACTACTGGTGTATATGAATGAATTATTCACCCTTGTATTAGACTCTCTTTTTGAGAGAAAAAGGAATTAATCTTTGTTTGGTATTAGAGGTAATGGATGGCTTCCTTCTGTCCATGAAAGATTTTTACTATTACTAATGACTTGGGGTAGAGTATGAGAAGTGGGTGTTGGAGTTGATAACAAACTCATGTATTGAAAATTTTGTCATGCCATACTTATCAGATCAAATGCTATAGCTCTAATATTAGCAAGGGATAGAGACAAGTCTAGTGGTATTTATTTTTGTGTTTATTTATGTGCAACTCTTTGTTTTCTTGTGTTTTCTATTTAATGTTTATCTAAACTGATAAAAAAATTTCTCCATTGTTTAGCCTGTTACATTTACTCTTTCAGTTCCTAGAATGTAGATGCCTCCTCCTCTTGGCGTGATGGTTACTTCACAAGTATTAAATACTTGTGAGATGTGGGGGGTAAAGACTGAGGTTCAGGTCTCTATGAGGGAGTCTCACACACATATACACTTAGATTAGATTAGAGTAAAATTTTTATCTTGTAAAAAATAAAAAAAAATAAAAATAAAAAAATAAAAAAAAAAACATTGCAATAATAAAGGCTGATATGAGTAGCAATAGCTTCGTAACTTTTTATTACTTTTAGTGGTATTTGTTGTTGGCATCAGAATGATTTTGTAGTTCAGTATTGTTTTATTTAGGAAAGTTGAAGGGGTACCAAAAGTTAGATAAAATTGTGTAGTCAGTAGTCATTGGACTTTGGTAGTGGACTAGATTTCTTGCAAAAAGAACAAGATCGAATAACAACAGTGCATAATCTACAATATCAAGATTACACATACTAATTAAAGCTTCTTTTTTTTTTTTTTTTATGGAATCGCACCCTAGTTATCTCATAGAGTTGTGTTGCACTGAGATCTATCCAACTTACTTGGAAGGGATAAACATTAAACACTTGTAAAGATTAATTTTTTAATCTTAATTTTACATTTTGGATGATAAGCCTTAAGATTGTATATTAAACCCTTGATATAGTTTAGCAAAAATTAAAGAATTCCATGATTTGATGATGCTGATAGTTTTTGGATTTTTTAGGTACCATCAATTACTCCTGAATGAATGCCTCCTCAACCGTCCAAGAGAGGGGGAAAAAATTTGTGGAGGTGGCTCTTACAACAAAACATCAGATTTCACTTACAGTTGGAAATAGAAGGATTTAATTATATACACAAGGTTTTTGGCCCTGCATTCAAGTTAGATTGCATCCGCTACGCCATTGCTACAAAGCCTAAGTGATATTAGTTGAATTACAAAGCTCTTAATTAGTTAAGGTCTAGCAAGTATGTAAATGAGTTTATCCAAAAAAAAAAGAAAAAAGTACGTAAATGGGTTCAAGTTATTTTAACCGATAAATATGTTTGAATAATCTATGGGTGATTAAATCCCACCTACATAAAATATAAATCAATTGATATCTTAACATGATGGTAATAATTAGATTGTATCCATATATTTCAAATTCTAATTAATCTGGAATTTTTTTTTTCTTTGGATACATGCACTCCAATGAACCCCACGCCTTTTTAATGAATACATGCACGAGTATTGAACATCACTCCAATTTTCTTCCTTACCTTATAAGCATAATTACTTGTCTCTTGCGTAAGCTTAAAAGGAAAAATGGTTGTGCAATTGAAAAATAATCCATTCAAAGTTATGAGTTTTAGCTAATTTAGGAAGGTGATATTACAATATCTTTGCAAATATGTAGAATTAATAGGAGCAATGAACAATATTGTTATAGTTGTTGGGCTGGAATTTTTGAGCATATCATGCCTTAATGAATAATATTTTACAACTTAGATGATGCGAAGCATATGGAAACATACCTTCAGACCTATATAAATTTAAGTGCAGCACCTATTTTAAACAATGCACCTAGTGAGTTCTAGAAAAGGAGTTAAACTAGAAAGTGAAAATCATGGAATACCCTTCTTTTTTGAAAATTTTCATCTTCATGATGTATGCTCAAGTTATTAGAAACATTTTTGGTTATAAGGAGTTTTGTATCAAAGCTGATCAAAATCCTAAAAGAAGGTCTTTGTTTATGTTAGAGTATCAAGAGAGCTTTTTCTAACTTGGATCTCGCCTAAGCAACAGGTAACCAATCATGTTTTTATTGTTAGTTGTTATCAAAAATAATTTTGAATTCTTCTAGTAAAAATGTTAGTTCTGTTGCTTTAAATTTGGTTTAATGTTGTATCTTTCATCTACTGAATATTGTGTTTTCTTGAATGTGGCAGGAAGTACCATGTAATTTGTGTGGAAGCAAAATGAAATAAGCTACGCATTGTCGGAGTAATTCAAATTAGCTACTAAATAAATAAAATCTTGGGACTTTCTTGTACTCTCTTACTTATTAAGCCTATTTAAAAAATTCTATATACTACTTTCATGTTTGTTTGTTCTAATAAGTATTATGGTTTCCTCCAAAAAAAATTGGAATAATTATTCTATTAATTTTACATGGTATTTGGTTCCAGTAATTTTTTATTTTATTTTTTAATTTCATGTGATTTATATTGTGATGGTATGATTGCAATTTTCGAAAGATATGATCTACCATCAAGGTCCATTTTTTTCTTTTTTAATTTTTAAAAGTCCCTTTATTTTAGAAAAAAGTGTTATATCCACAACATTTTTACAACAAATCAT